>BSBN01000700.1:1375000-4008824 GCA_027924645.1 Cunninghamia lanceolata | reverse complement strand
ATGGAGTCAAAAGAGACTGCAACAAGAAAGGAGCTGGAACACTGAGCAAGCTACCAAGCCAAAACAGAAAACAACAAGCGAGCATGTATCTCCTAATGAGAATACAGCAAAGTGCAAGGGCACTTATTGAAAGGAAACCTAAAACTAAAATAAAACCTACTCTAATCCAAAACTAACCAGTCAGAGGTGACCTTAAACAAAGCCATTAACTGGTTCTTGAAAGTAACTGCCTTTCCTTAATAATTTACAATGTTTCTCATGCATGTGGGCAGTTAAAAAGAGGTGAGGGGGCAATATGCATATGACAAATTGATAAAACACCTTCCCCAAAATGGAGATAAACTCACCTATCCACCTAGACTGATTGCTGATGCTGCTAACTTGTGGTGAATAAATGGGTTGATCCCACTCATTTTGATGCTCAACTTCATGCTTAGAGCTAAGCATGACAAGTGGTGACTCCTCTTGATGTGTCCCCAGCTGGGCTAGATGCCTAATTGGGCATCCCCTTGAAGGTTTTGGATTGGTTGCTTTTTGTTCTTCATTTGGTATGATAGTGCCTTCCATTTGACTCTCATGTTGCTCTTGTGTGTGAAACAGCTGACTTGGGACCTCATGGTTTTCTCCTTCTTCCTTCAAAGAACTTAAGAAGGTTGATATAATGTCATCATGGCTGCATTCTTCAAACCTTTCTACCTTTTGTTCATGGCTGTCCTTTTTCATGGCTTGCATGATAGTTTTCTAGGTTGACTTCTCCTCTATGGTCAATGGACCATCCTCTTTTACTAGGATAACCAGAAGCTCATCAAAGCTATCAGCTCTTAGAAGACTTTTACAAACAACTAGCCCAAGCTCAAAATTCCCCTTATTACTCAAAGAAGTGCCCTCCAAATCAAGTTTCTCTTCTTCAATAGAGGAAGGCAAATGTTCAAACAATGAGGTAGCCTCTTCCAACAAACTTTCATTTGTTATATCAGCCTCAAACTCTTCTATACCACAGAAAGGAAGTTCCTCCAACCAACCAAGATCTTGTAAATCAGCTTCATGAAAGGTTTCTTGACTTGAGAGGGAGGACTCCTCTTCATCAAGACCATATTTTTCCTGTTGTAACAAATCTAACCTTTCTGATTCAATGTCATGAAATGGGCTACAAATAGTTATTCCTTCATCATATTCAGGTAGCTCATGAAGCAAGGCAGCATCATCCACCTCTAGAGTGACCTTAACAGCCTTTTCCCCTATGCCACCATCATTTGGCTGTAGCTCTTCTGGGTTTTGGTTAAGTTGCCTTTGCAGCTGAAGGTTTTCCCCATGCACTCTTTGCATTTCAACTTTGTTTTCTTGATCGGATGCATGAGAAAAGGCTTCAAAAGAACTAAAGTCTAGAGGACTCAATCCCTTATTTGGGTTAATAGTACTCACAGGTTCAATAGGTTCAAACAATTCTATCTCTGTGAGTGTAGGAACAAACTGCTCCTCATTAGTTTTATCTTCTTCCACCTCCTCTTTTGGCTCATCTTTCCATTTATCTTGGTAGACAATAGGTCCATCCTTGGAGATTGTCGTATCATTAAGAAAAGAGGCCTGAAAATCTTCTTGAATTTCTTGGAGGGGAGAGGGTTCTAGACAAATTTGTTCCTGGGAAGTGATAATCTGAGTTTGCATAGGAACAAGGACTTGTGGAGGGATATAGGCTTTGAAGCCTAGAAACTTGTGGAGTCTAGGTTGTTGTTCTACAGGCCAAACATGTGCATAAGAAAAGGACTGCTTAAAATTTGGGATTGTAAACTCATGCTCCTTCAACTTAGCAATTTCATCATAACTATCCATGCTAGGTCCATCTGATAAGGGGATTTGAAAGGGTTGTAAACAGGAGATAGGGGGTTGAATTTGTGCCAGAACAGGCTCCTGTGAAGGTTGAGGGCCTCTAAAACTTGGGATTTTAAAACTTGGAAGCAGTTTTGGAGGCGCAGATGGATTATCCTGCCTGAAGCTTGGAATCTTAAATTTTGAAGCTTCTTCCATAGCAGGTTGAATAGGTGTGAAAGGGAGAGGATGTTTGAAACTGGGAATGGAGGGGATTTCTTGGACCATCAGTCTCATCTGTTACTCTTGAGTTGCCATCTGTTGTTCATGATGTTAGTCATTCACAAACATAGAATAAAAGTTACACAACAACCTTTACTCATCTTGAAAGATACGATGAATTCAGAGAATTCATGATCCCAAGTCTCCGTTGATTAGGTCTTAATCTACTGACGTTACTCAGTGGTTGATGTGTGTTGCTGTTTTCCATTCAGGGGCCTTACGTGTTTCTGCAAAGTTCATCATCATTTCTTCAAATATCCTACTCTATATGTCTGCTCTGCATAAATCTCCAACAATTCTACCTCTGCACTTATGGATTTACTCAAATAATGTGCCTACAGGCTGATATTTGCATGATTTCTACCATTATTTGCAATTCTTTGCATGATATTTTCAATACTGCATGCATTTAACTCAAATATGCTAAGGATTTTCAGTTACCTACGGGATGTCAGCATATTTCTCTGTTTCTGCTTGTTATTTATCATGATTTGCAGTTATGGTGATGAATTTATGAAATTAAAAAAAGGAAAAGGGTTAAAGAATGAGATTCCCAAAACTACTTGACTTAGATCACTGATCCACATACAAGCTCCCATACATGCAATGAAAAGAAGGAAACTAAAATCATACTTCACTAGGACATTCCACAAATCCGCATGATCTAGTGCAAATCTTCAAAGGAAAAGTTGACAACAACATGTAATGAAATGAAAGCGCTTCCAGTTGAACACAGCATTCACCAGTACATATCCAGAAATCAACAGGAAGATTATGTAAAATTTACAATCAGGATGTAATCTGAAACTTCATATCCATTCAGTATGCTCAAGAACAGGTACATTTACAGTGATCTGAAGAAAGAACCTTGACATTTCAACAATTCTATCCTCATTAGTCTTAGTAATCCAATCTCCTAATTGATTCTACAGTAATCGGCCTGAATGCACCAGATGCGTCTGTGTATATCCCCCTTTTTATGTTCAGGATCTGGCTCTTATATAGAACAAATGCCAGAAAATAGTTACAATGATCCAAGGATCATGATCCTCTCAGAATAATCAACGGTCCAGATGAAAAGCACATGCTTCGCCAGTTGGCAAATGTATAGCTGGCACAAAATATTCCAGCATCTTTGATTTGATTCGGTCTCCAAATGGCAAACAGCATATTTGACAAAATCCTCCTCATTTCTGGTTCATGTTGCCTTCATGTGCAACCATACAATGCTTAGCTTCAGCAGCAGCATCATGACTTCCTGCAAGTAAACAGACAAACATTAAGTTCATCATCATGTGGATAAACAACAGGAAGTAACACGTTTTATTAAACAGGCCTCAAAATGTGCAGCTACAGGCAATCGGGCTTCAAATTAGTGGAAAATATGCACTAAATGCGTAAACAGCGTTAAAAAACACTCGGGTCAACCATCATTTCATTTTCCTACCCATTTCCTTGTATATCGGGTTCAAATAATGATCATGCATCGCAACATACTATCGGAATGACAATCGCTTCAATTTATTTCAAATCTGGAAATCATGATGATGTCCATCCATCGGGAAGACGTGTTCTACCGGCGTGATAACTCAAGATAAGGCCAATAGCAAGACCTAAAACTTTCGTCTACATGATATTTTGGAAATATGATGCTCCCCCTTCCGAATGTCCAGATGATGCAACCGTTATGTTTCGCTTCTGTATATTGGGGAAAAGAAAGACATCATCATCATCATCATGTCGAAGGAAAATAGGAGGATATGAAATATGATCCTGCTGCTGAGGAAAGGAATATGATGGTGACGTCATCGTCATATTCGGGCTTCATTAAGATGCAAAAGATGACGTCACCGTCATGTTTAGTTAAGATCGGGGATAAATGTAATATGGGGTCACCTAAGGAAGATGATCAGGTAGTGAATGTAATATGACCCCTTTGCGGCCAAGGTAATCCTCCCGAAAGACCAGGATGATGATGATCATCAGGATATCCGGGGCTGTTGTTAAACTTAGAATATGACGTCATCGTCATATTCGCGAACCGGATCATGTTTTGGAAAATATCCTGCCGAAGGGAAATGTGATGATGATGTCATCCTGATAATTGCTTCTTCGTTTATCAGGTTAGGATGACGTCATCCGGATATTTGCAAAAAGTGATATTTCTCGGCAGGAGGACATTACGAAATGTCAGGTAGACAAACAAGATCATGATGATCTTGACAACATGACAGGATAAAGATATGATGATCCTCCTCATCGAATATCATGATAACGTAACCATCATATTCGTCTTCGAAGCATGAGGATGAGTTGAGGTCATCATCAGGTTAGCGCTAGGGTGATATTTAAAATATGATCATGCTAAGGAATGGAATATCACCCTCTTTAAAAGATAGGGTGATCATGTTGATCATGCAAAATGAGATCAGGAAGATATGATGATGTCATCATCATATCAGCGAATATCAGCAAATATGATCCTCTCTTGAAAGATCAGGATGATGACCCTCCGATAGGACTTTGACATGCGCATGCAAATATGCAGATGGTGGATTTTCTAAGCAGGGTGATATTATAATATCAGCATGATATTATAATATCGGGTGATGTTAAAAATATCATGATGCTCGTTGTAATTTGAAATATCAGGTTACACTCAAAACATTATGCCCACGATGCGCCTAAGGTCATTTGACGGGATGAAGCACACTATCACCTAAGATTGAAGTCCGGATATTGGGACTACATGATTTTATCGGGTGATAGATCAAGATCATGATGACCTTGACAACATGACTGAGGATATAAAAATATGATGATCCTTTGCGATTATCAGGTTTGACCAAAACTTTGACTGCTCATAACTCCCTCATATGGATGAATTTTCAGGTGATGTAAAAAGCAAACCTACATGGAATTTCAAGCTCTTTCTAAATATGAGGTCATAGAAACAAAATATGAACTTTGACAAACTGACCTCATGATGATGACCTACCTCATCGAATATCATGATGATGATGCACCTGACTCATTTTTACCAAACCGCCAGAAAACAGACAACACAAGCCAAGACAAAAGTTGGGTCCCTGTTTTGCCAAGTTAAAATGGGGCGTGTTGTGTAACCACACAACTTGCCACCAAAGAAAACAACAAAATTCAAATGATTCAAGTGATATGATCATATTCATCTATAGTATTCTAATTCTTTCTAAGTAAAATCATCATGATCTTTGAATGATAAAGTTTCATCAAGGTAACAGTGCTAACAAAGGATCATGTGTGTGCATATGATTAATTATCCTCATCTTGAAAGCAAGTTGAAAATATAAGTAACTGGTGTTAAACTACATAGTTGGAGATCATCCCCCATAGCCAACCTGGATAGAGCCTTGCTGCCAGCAGGCATTCATAGCCCCGGCAAGGTTATCTATACAATCTCCCTAAGTAGAGCCCCACTGCCAGCAGGCATCTATAGCCCCGGTAGAGTTACTTAGATGGCCTAAGTTTATTGTTTATATATTTTTTATTTATATACTTGATATCATCATGTTAGCTCATTTGTACAAGGTATGGTCACTTGCAGCTTTAGGTTGGAGATTGTATTGGTAGCAAGGGAGTCCCTTTAGATTTTTCACTTAACACCTATACTCATATCTTCAACAAGCCCAAGGCTGTTTAGGTGTTTCATTGTGTTTGATTCACTTTGGACAAGAAAAGGCACATGATGAAAAGATATTATAAAACCTGATCATGAATATTTATCAGAATGAATTACAATCTATATCTAAATCTGATCTCATCACTTGAATCCTAACAATTTAGTTATTTTCTTAGGTGATGAAGTGCATCATCTTGACTTACCAAAACAAAAACTCAACCAAAACAACACAAAACAGAAGCAACCTGTACAAACAGCTAACCTATAAAAGGAAACAACAGAAACAGAACAAGAAAGCAAAACAAGCAGACTGTACAAACAACTAACCTACAAAATTATATACAAACCACTACTAGGCAAACAAGAACCATAAAATGACCTAAATACACCTGTATTTGCATACTTCTTTTGATTGTGCAGTAGCATTAGGGTATCAGTTATGGTTCTCAACCTAGCAAATTTATCTTTATATTCTGAAAAATATTCTGGTATTCTGAATTCACTGTATTCAACAGAACAACTCTTGATGATCAGCAACTGAGGAAGCTCATCATGTTCATGATTAATCCATATGCATGTCTTATCTCCTGAATTTCCATAATCAAAATAGTAATCAACATCATTTACTGTGGAAAGGAGAAATACAACCTGGTTTATTTCTGATTCTGTTGGACATGCTTCTTCATTGGCAGTTGGTCTTCCACTTGTCATTATATTTTCACTGCTTGGCTCAGTGTCTGGTCTCTCTTCAAATTGAAGGATGTATGACTCTTGATGTATTAATTCTTCATCTTTATCCAACTTTATCCCTTCATTCTGGATGTTCAGTTTATCCTCCAGTTCAGGAAACTTCTCAATATTTTCTTCAATTTCCTGCACATCAGCATCTAAATAACTATCTTTATTATCACAACCTGATATACAGAAATTTATCATTTCTAAATCATTTGACTGTAAAAGAGAAACAACTTTCACTTGATAAGGACACTCCCCTGTTTCATTCTCAAAATATTTCTGGAGTGACATCTGATTATGCATAACAACTCCAAAGTCTTCTACATCTAAAACTTTCAGGAATTGTTCATTAAATAATTCACATCTTCTATCTATTAGAGTGCCTGGTTCCATTAACCTGCAACATTCCTGTATTTGATCATTCAATTCAACCCAGTTAGGTAGTAAATCAGCATTTATTTTCTTTTCTATGACTTCCTGAGTTACTACTATAGGAACTTCATCATCAGGAGTAGTGCATTTAAATTGTTCTACTATTTGTTTACACCTCTCTTTACCATAGAATGACTCCAGGAAAGATGTTTCATCTTCTTTATCAAAAGTATTAGGATCAGAATCAAAAATATTATCCTGATGAGTGGTTTCTTCTCTAAAATTTTCACAAGATTCATACCTGCATACTGATTGGTCCTTACTTGTATTAGGAAGTAGAGAACTCCTATCAATCTCACCATAAAATGAATCCAGGAAAGATGTTTCCTCTTCATTACCTTCTGGAACTGATTCATCTATTGTATTTTCTAGAATCTTTTTCAACATGATCAAGCAGGCGTAACAATCCCTTTCTGAATGCTCTTCGTCATGTAATCTGCACCAGCTTTCAATCAGGACATCATCAGTGGATAAACCTAATAATTGACTACACTGTATATTTCTAGACAAGTATAATTCAAAATCTTCAGATCGGTCCACTTCAATGTCTGGACAATTAATAACTTCTGGTGCTGCATCTACTTGTTGCTCCAGAATTTCTTCATTTTCCTGGCAAATTTCAGCCCTGAACACATCCGGAAAGAATATTAGTCCTTTCAAGTATAAATCCAACCTTGTAAGGAAAGTTAAACAATTTATTTCACTATGTTCCACAGTCTGGTGTATCCTGCAACAGGTGGATAAACCAAAGTTAGACAAACTGTGAGGGTAAAGCTGCCTACTCAAAGTTTCCTGGAATAAAGGAATGTTAATTTGACAATTGCCTTCATATACATCCATCAAAATGAGACTCTATTTTCAATTTTTAGGATTTTGAAATTTTAATGAGATCCATCATATCTCAGACTAAAACTTGAAAGCTCAGAAAATCAAAGAAATATTTAAGGCTTTGGGCTAGATCTTGGCAAAGGTGCAACCAAAACATCTCAGATAAGAGATATTTGCAGACATTTAACTGAAATGCTAAAATATTTATGTAATATTTGCAGAAATCCAGAAATGTGACAGGATATTGGGATATCCTGACCTGTAACACAAGATCGCGAGTGCCTAAGGCTTAAAAGTCTCAAAGTTTGAACAAATTTACGTACCTTTAGCCGATATTAGTGAATTCAGAAAGATCTACTGTAAAGCTTGCAATATTTATGTGAGATCTAGAAATCTTTACATAGAATGTGCATATACACTCTTTTCACAGTAAATATTTACGTAATTTACTGAAATTCACAGACGATCTGAGGGTACCTTACTCTATGCGTCATCAAACCTAAAAATACTGATGATGAGCGTGATCTTCCGTGCCTGCCCTCCTTCTAGCACCAATTTATGTTGTGTTAGAAGTGAGGGGCATGTTGATCATGTTAGCAAGATTTAAAGCGGGTTGATAAACAGAGGCAGGAAATATCACGTCAACTAAAAAGAAATTATTTGCTGAGAAACAGCTCAGCTGCCCTCCTTCTAGCGCCAATTTATGTTGTTCATGATGTTAGTCATTCACAAACATAGAATAAAAGTTACACAACAACCTTTACTCATCTTGAAAGATATGATGAATTCAGAGAATTCATGATCCCAAGTCTCCGTTGATTAGGTCTTAATCTACTGACGTTACTCAGTGGTTGATGTGTGTTGCTGTTTTCCATTCAGGGGCCTTACGTGTTTCTGCAAAGTTCATCATCATTTCTTCAAATATCCTGCTCTATATGTCTGCTCTGCATAAATCTCCAACAATTCTACCTCTGCACTTATGGATTTACTCAAATAATGTGCCTACAGGCTGATATTTGCATGATTTCTACCATTATTTGCAATTCTTTGCATGATATTTTCAATACTGCATGCATTTAACTCAAATATGCTAAGGATTTTCAGTTACCTATGGGATGTCAGCATATTTCTCTGTTTCTGCTTGTTATTGATGCAGAGGCATCCACACTATATCATTCGCATATAGCATGAATGTCTGCAGACCAACCTCATCATCATCATCTTCATTCAAGCTTCCAGTATACTTGGTAACATCAACCTTTACCTTAGGTTTCTCACTCTGCACTGCCTTTAACAGTTTTGCCAATCTCTGGTCTTCAGCATCCAGATCTTCAGCTACCTCTTCATACTCTTCAACAGTATCTGCATCTTCTTCAGACTCACTGTCTTCCACTTCCCTCTTTTTGTTCTTTTCCAGGGCTGTCAGCCTGGCTTGAAGTGCTTCAGCAAGCTCCTTCATCTTCCTCATCTCTCTAGCATGTTTCTCCTTCATTTCCTGCAATTCCCTTGCAGTACCATTACCTTTAGGAGGCATTTTGTCAACCTCTCAATCACAACACAATCAACTCTATCTCGTACCTCTGCCCTTTCGGTGACAGAATCAACACACAACAGCCCAGACCTTTTGCTGAGCTCTGATACCACTATGATGCAGAGGCATCCACACTATATCATTCGCATATAGCATGAATGTCTGCAGACCAACCTCATCATCATCATCTTCGCCATCATCATCATATTTCCTAACATCACCAACATCATCATATTTCGGCTTTACTCTGTCAGCATCATGTTTCCGAAAACTAACAGCATCATCATATTGCACCTGCCGACCGATATCCTCCTGCAGACAAGCCTTCGCACTTTCGCCTGTCAACAGCATCACCTTACTCGATTATCGGCAGCATCATCATGTCCGACCAGCGCGAACATCCTCCTGACGTCCACTGTTCACCTCACCGACAATTTTCATCTTCACTACCTTCAACATCATCATGATGTTCAACAGGCGCAAACATCCTCCGGTTGCACTGTTCATCGGGCGCCAAGCACTAGCGGCCTCATCATGATATTTAACATCACCTTCGTCAGCAGGATATTCAACATCCGGTTGCTCCAAATATCCTGATGACGACCTTCAACACCTTCCCTTCGATGCTCCGATAGCCGACGACACAAGCTTCAGCATCATGATATTCAACAGGATAACGAACATCCGGTTCTTCCCATTTATCCTGATGATGACAAACCCTAACTCCTCGCACCGTTCACTCGATGCTGACGTCACCCGATATCCTGATGACGTAGATCCTGATGACGATGACGTCACCCGCAGTTTCACAATATCCTGCTGCTCCGAAATGTCCTGATGACGTATATCATGATGATGATGACGTCATATCCTGCTGTTTGCCAAACTTAGTTTTTCTTCGGCCCGCGATCAACCCGATCTTCAGCCTGATGCCGATGCGTTCCTCCTCGGCCCTCCTGATGATGATCACCCCGACGCACTTGCACTTCATGCAATCGACAACATCATGCTCTCCTTCACTTATCCGGATGATGATGTCCGAACTGTCTGCAGGATATTTGCAGAAATATCCTGATGATGTCGTTTCGGCGAACTTCTTCACTTAGCGAAATCTCTCTTCGCCGATCCACCAGGGATGACCCGATCCAACTCAGGGTGATCTCCCAACTCAGTCAACTTATCAACTCGGCCTAGCACATGAGGATGCTAGGGTCTTCAACATCTCTTGACCACGATCCTGCACACCTGCATGCAAACGGAAAACAATCTAACATCTAACCTACTGTACATGGCCATTCCACCGATCAGACGAGTCAACCGGTGGAATGGATCAGGAAATCCATACAACCACTCAAACCAGCAGATCAATCGAGTAATGGAATGCAACCAGAGCAAGAACACAAAACAGGATCACTTTATTGATTTCAAAGATGCAATACAATATGATCAACCTCTCTCTCAGTCTCACTCAAGCTCGATCGATGATATCTGTCTGTGTCTATCATCAACCGATCTCATGCTTATAAAGACTTTCCTACGAGTACTACTGACCCGACTCCAAGCGGCTGGGAACTCTCCAGGCGGCTGGGAGATCCCACCGAACATACATCATGACAGCTGTTATAACTAACTAGCTAAAAATAGCAAAAGCCCGGTCAGCATGATCTTATCCTGATCAGCATGACCTTATTACATGTAATTGGTCAAACAGACCTTCTTGGAAATACAAACAAGACCTAAACTACTAACTGCCTTATCATGACCAGCTGTCAGGTAGGTGCTCCTGCACCATACTCCCCAACGGAAAAGAACTCATGTCCCATGAGTTGAGTATGTGGAAGTCTTCCACCTCTACACTTTGCCTTGTCAATAGTCTGACCTGCTCCAGCTTTATCTGCTGCTGTCTCTTGGCTGCTCCAAGACTTCTGAACTGTAACTTGCTTGCTGGCAAGTAAATCCTCATGCCTGTTGATGTAGGCCTTTCTCAGGTTATCTCTGTGTTTGTCAGATTGTCTGACCAGAACCTCTGGCTGAACTGCTTCTGTAGACTTAACCTGTAGCTTCCTGTCAATCTTCATAGGACAAGCAATGGTCCCAACTAAGACAACATCCTTGTCAATCCTCTGAACTGGTTGCTGTTTGCACCCCTGTTTCTGAACCTGCTGCTGACCTCTGTCAGTCACCACTGAAACTTTCTTCAGCTTGTTGTCTGTAACAACTCCTTTCCCTGCAGTATCCTGAACTGCCTTCATGCCTGCTCCTCTAGGCATCTGCACAAATTCCTTCTTTCCCATTAAAATGATTTGGGCTGCCTTCTGTACTGCAGCTTTGGCCTGCAATGGCATCAACTTAATAGTCTTCCCATCCTTCTTGATGGTGTAGGTATTAGCATACCCATCATACAGTACTCTTCTGTCAAATTGCCATGGTCTACCTAGCAGTAGGTGACAACATTCCATAGGCAATATATCACACAAAATTCTATCCTGATATGGTCCAATCTGGAAATCCACATATGCCTGTTCAGAGACAAAAAGGGATTGCCTATCACTCACCCAAGATGCCTTGTAAGGGTGTGGATGTGGAATCCTTTCCAGCTTCAGTTTATCCACCATTTCCTGAGATACCATGTTGTCTGTTGAACCAGTATCAATGACAACCTTACATACCTTACCTTTGCTCTTACATGTGGTTTTGAAAAGAGCTCTTCTTTGCATCAGATCCTGTGATGCCTGCAAACTAATTCTCCTTAACATCAATGATTCTCCACTCTCTGGATAGCCAAAATTCTCAGGACCTCTGTTTGAACTCTGTGCACTTTCTTCTTCTTTCTCTTCTTGCACAAGTTGTACTCTCTTGTCACTTGTTCTATCATTTCTGGATGATGAACCTTTGTTTTCTGGACATTTGAAAGATGGATGACCAAACTCTCCGCAGGTGTAACACTTTCCTGAAAATGTAGTAGAACCTCTACCACCTCCAAATCTTCCTCTATTTCCTTTCCATCCACCTCTGAAATCAGACTGTCCCTGTCCTTTACCAGTGTCTTCCTGACCCTCAGTTGTTTGCTTTTGTGCAGGGGCTGTTCCTCTTCCCCTATTGTTTCCTCTTCCTCTCATGGACTTATCATGTCCTCTATTTATCTTTTCTTCAATCCTGATTGCCATTTGATAACAATCCTCCACATTCTTAGGGTTAGCTAACACTAACTCATCCTGTATGTTAAACCTCAAACCAGCCAAGTACCTAGCCACCTTTTCTACCTCATTTTCATGATGACCAGATCTCATACTCAACAGATAAAATTCCTCAGTATATGCTTTCTCATCCCTGTCTTTCTGCTTTAGAAATTGCAGCTTCTTAAACATATGGATTTCATAATCCCTTGGCAAGAATTTACCCTTGATCCTTGCTACCATCTTATCCCAAGAAGTGATCTTAGACTTCCCTTGTTTCCTTCTCTCAGATTGTACATAATCCCACCATACCAAAGCATGACCTCCTAACTTGGTCTTTGCAGTTATGGTGATGAATTTATGAAATTAAAAAAAGGAAAGGGGTTAAAGAATGAGATTCCCAAAACTACTTGACTTAGATCACTGATCCACATACAAGCTCCAATACATGCAATGAAAAGAAGGAAACTAAAATCATACTTCACCAGGACATTCCACAAATCCGCATGATCTAGTGCAAATCTTCAAAGGAAAAGTTGACAACAACATGTAATGAAATGAAAGCGCTTCCAGTTGAACACAGCATTCACCAGTACATATCCAGAAATCAACAGGAAGATTACGTAAAATTTACAATCAGGATGTAATCTGAAACTTCATATCCATTCAGTATGCTCAAGAACAGGTACATTTACAGTGATCTGAAGAAAGAACCTTGACATTTCAACAATTCTATCCTCATTAGTCTCAGTAATCTGATCTCCTAATTGATTCTACAGTAATCGGCCTGAATGCGCCAGATGCGTCTGTGTATATCCCCCTTTTTATGTTCAGGATCTGGCTCTTATATAGAACAAATGCCAGAAAACAGTTACAATGATCCAAGGATCATGATCCTCTCAGAATAATCAACGGTCCAGATGAAAAGCACATGCTTCGCCAGTTGGCAAATGTACAGCTGGCACAAAATATTCCAGCATCTTTGATTTGATTCGGTCTCCAGCTGGCAAACAGCATATTTGACAAAATCCTCCTCATTTCTGGTTCATGTTGCCTTCATGTGCAACCATACAATGCTTAGCTTTAGCAGCAGCATCATGACTTCCTGCAAGTAAACAGACAAACATTAAGTTCATCATCATGTGGATAAACAACAGGAAGTAACACGTTTTATTAAATAGGCCTCAAAATGTGCAGCTACAGGCAATCAGGCTTCAAATCAGTGGAAAATATGCACTAAATGCGTAAACAGCATTAAAAAACACTCGGGTCAACCATCATTTCATTTTCCCGCCCATTTCCTTGTATATCGGGTTCAAATAATGATCATGCATCGCAACATACTATCGGAATGACAATCGCTTCAATTTATTTCAAATCTAGAAATCATGATGATGTCCATCCATCGGGAAGACATGTTCTACCGGCGTGATAACTCAAGATAAGGCCAATAGCAAGACCTAAAACTTTTGTCTGCATGATATTTTAGAAATATGATGCTCCCCCTTCCGAATGTCCAGATGATGCAACCGTTATGTTTCGCTTCTGTATATTGGGGAAAAGAAAGACATCATCATCATCATCATGTCGAAGGAAAATAGGAGGATATGAAATATGATCCTGCTGCTAAGGAAAGGAATATGATGGTGACGTCATCGTCATATTCGGGCTTCATTAAGATGCAAAAGATGACGTCACCATCATGTTTAGTTAAGATCGGGGATAAATGTAATATGGGGTCACCTAAGGAAGATGATCAGGTAGTGAATGTAATATGACCCCTTTGCGGCCAAGGTAATCCTCCCGAAAGACCAGGATGATGATGATCATCAGGATATCCGGAGTTGTTGTTAAACTTAGAATATGACGTCATCGTCATATTCGCAAACCGGATCATGTTTTGGAAAATATCCTGCAGAAGGGAAATGTGATGATGATGTCATCCTGATATTTGCTTCTTCGTTTATCAGGTTAGGATGACGTCATCCGGATATTTGCAAAAAGTCATATTTCTCGGCAGGAGGACATTACGAAATGTCGGGTAGACAAACAAGATCATGATGATCTTGACAACATGACACGATAAAAATATGATGATCCTCCTCATCGAATATCATGATAACGTAACCATCATATTCGTCTTCGAAGCATGAGGATGAGTTGAGGTCATCATTAGGTTAGCGCTAGGGTGATATTTAAAATATGATCATGCTAAGGAATGGAATATCACCCTCTTTAAAAGATAGGGTGATCATGTTGATCATGCAAAATGAGATCAGGAAGATATGATGACGTCATCATCATATCAGCGAATATCAGCAAATATGATCCTCTCTTGAAAGATCAGGATGATGACCCTCCGATAGGACTTTGACATGCGCATGCAAATATGCAGATGGTGGATTTTCTAAGCAGGGTGATATTATAATATCAGCATGATATTATAATATCGGGTGATGTTAAAAATATCATGATGCTCATTGTAATTTGAAATATCGGGTTACACTCAAAACATTATGCCCACGATGCGCCTAAGGTCATTTGACGGGATGAAGCACACTATCACCTAAGATTGACGTCTGGATATTGGGACTACATGATTTTATCGGGTGATAGATCAAGATCATGATGACCTTGACAACATGACTGAGGATATAAAAATATGATGATCCTTTGCGATTATCAGGTTTGACCAAAACTTTGACTGCTCATAACTCCCTCATATGGACGAATTTTCAGGTGATGTAAAAGGCAAACCTGCATGGAATTTCAAGCTCTTTCTAAATATGAGGTCATAGAAACAAAATATGAACTTTGACAAACTGACCTCATGATGATGACCTACCTCATCGAATATCATGATGATGATGCACTTGACTCATTTTTACCAAACCGCCAGAAAACAGACAACACAAGCCAAGACAAAAGTTGGGTCCCTGTTTTGCCAAGTTAAAATGGGGCGTGTTGTGTAACCACACAACACCATCCTTATAGCAAAGTTTTCCTAAAAAAACCCCTCTTGTGCCTCTCGCTACTGGTCACGTTTTAGCATTTCTATAAATTCATCAGCCTCCTGCTTTAGATTTAGGTACAACTTCTTGAGACCATATAAACTTATGATGCTGAGGTCATAAAACCATTGAGGCCAACTATACCCTGCTTCTCTTTTTTCATTGTCCAAAAGTCTATCAAGCTTTAGGAAACTACTAATGAGCTTATTGAAAGCATCAACATTCTCAGGGGCAACATCTTGGGACAAATTTGGAGGGTAGCTGCACTAGCTAGGATCAAAGTAGTCATTCTGGGGTTGATAATAAGCATTATTAGGCTGCCAAGAAGATTGAGTAGGGGTGGGAGGGAGGTAAGCATCATGAGAATGCTGATATTCTATAGTGGTGGGGCTATATGGGATAAAATCAGAGGCATTTAGGGCCTGGCATTGTTGATATGGGGGCCAATAGCCTGTATTTGGATTAGGGGTAGGGGAATAGCCATGATTCCCATAAAATTCTGACATTTTATAGCATCTAAATGCTGGATAATCATAAAAATGTTAGAATTAGAGAAAATAGGTCTATAACCAAAGAGAAACTAGATACATACCAGAGAGGGAGTTGTCAGGTGATTGAGATGCTTTTGGAAGCTGAAATAGACTAGGAAAACCACCAAAATCTTGTTCTTTGATGAAATTTTAGGTGCTTGGGCAATTGAAACCAGTTGATTCTTCACTTGTAGAGTCACCAGGTGTGTGAATATTGCCTCTACAGGCTGGTAGTACTAGGAGAAACACCAAATCTCTTAGTACCTTGATGAGAAGTTCATCAAACTAGTCCCATCAGGCGTGCCAAAACTGTTATCATTCCCATGTTTCTCCAGATTGCCAAGTTTTTACAAACTCAGCAAGGGTGCAGATCTGGGTGATAACAATTACAACATAGCTTTTAGTTTAGTTTCATCTACTAGAAAGGTGCTAGGACTAAATTTTTGCATTCAGCATCTCTTAGAGCCAAATAGTTGACACCAACATGTCTAGGTGGGAAGGTAAATTCTAGAGGGAGGTGTCTTTTTGGTGGTGAAGCCTACCAGTCGTTCTTGGCTACATTAGATGGAGACAGTCTCTTAAGATCCCTAAGACAAAAGAAGGCGTCAAACTTTGGACTGGTTGTTCTGTCAAACCATGACACCTAGGAACATCTTATTTGCATGTATAGGTGGATGTCAAGTCCATCTAAAAATACCTACCTCAATTTTTTAAATCAATTTTGTTTGCATGTGGTGGCCAGGAACACATTGTTCCAAAATACTTCAGTTTCATGCAGTGGAAAGGTGTTAGGAGTGAAATTTTGTATTCCACACCTTGTAGGGCCCAATGGAATATGCCAACATATCGAGGTGGGTGTTTAAATTCTAGGGGAGGTCTCTGTTTGTGCACCAAGTGCCCTAGATTTTCTAGGTTGCAGGCTACCAACAAAGTCGCTTGAGATCCCTAAGAGCCGAAAACTACCAAACTTTGACAGAGTAGTTCTCATAATTCATGGCACCTAGGAATGTTTCATTTAGATCTACAGGTGCACATGGGGTCCATCAACAATAACCTCTCTTTGTTAAATTTTCTAACTTCAATCCATTTGACTGTGTCATAATTAAAAATATTCTTACAAAATGCTTCAGTGGCATTCAACACAACCTTGCCATGACCCATATTTTTTGTTCTTCTCATCATGGGGCCCAACAGACTACACCAACATGTTAGAGTGGGTAGGTAAACACTAGGGGAGGTCTCATTTCATGCGCCAAGTGCCCCAGACATTCCAGGTTGTAAGCTATCAGTAAAGTCACTTGAGATCCCTAAGAGCAAAAAATTGCCAAACTTTGACATAGCGGTTCTCAAAATTCGTGGCACCTAGGAATGTTTTGTTTGGACCTACAAGTGCATGTGGGGTCTTTCCACAATAACCTCTCTTATTTTTTGTCAAATCCAATCCATTTGACCATGTAGAAATTAAATGCATTCATGCAAAATGTTGTAGTGGCATTCAACACAACCTTGCCAGGAGCCATATTTTTCATTCTGCTCATTGTGAGGCCCAACGGACTACACAAACATGTCGAGGTGGGTTGGTAAATGCTAGGGGAGGTCTCTTTTCATGTTCCAAGTTCCCCATACATTCCAGACTGTAGGCTACTAGCAAAGTCACTTGAGATCCATGAGAGCAAAAAATATCAAACTTTGACAAAGCAGTTCTCAGAATTTGTGGCACCTGGGAATGTTTTGTTTAGACCTATAGGTGTACATGGAGTCTATCCACAATAATCTCTCTCTATTTTTGTCAACTCCAATACATTTGATTGTGCCAAAATTAAATGCATTCTTACAAAATGCTTTAGTGGCATTCAACACAACCTTTCGAGGAGCCATATTTTCCGTTCAACTCATTGTGGGGCCCAATAGACTATGTCAACATGTCAGGGTGGGTGGGTAAACACTAGGGGAGGTCTCTTTTCATGTGCCAAGTGTCCAAAATATTCTGAGTTGCAGCAATGGCCACCTCTGTTGACTAACAAAGATGAGGAGTCTCCATATTCAACATTTGAAAATAGAGCTCAAGGTTATTTGACCAAAATATATACATAACATTATTTGAATGCATAATAATTAAAAATGGTAAAATTTACCTTAGTGATAGGGGGCCAAGAAAATCATGGTGGTGGTGGTGAAGCTCCCTATTCATCATCAAATTGTCACTAAATAAGATTACCATTGATATATGGACTATATTTATGATCTTGTGATAAATTACATACCTATTGACTCGACCTCCTCTCATAACCCTGCACTGGATGGCTAATAGATGTAGGATGAATACTTTGACCCTAGAATTTCATATTGCAGACAATTACATACATTAATTTTGACTTATAATATAGATACTCATATAATTAATTATAAATTTAAAATACAAATATATTAAATCAAGTTGAACCTTGTAAAAAAATGACCTGGGAGTCAATACCAAATGTTTCCTGCAAGACAACATATGTGAGGGCAATATCATCCAATATGGTTATGTCCATCACTAGTTTCTACCCCTATGTCGTAGTGTCCTAGCACTTTGTAGAATCATGGTGAGAGTCCTGGGTCCCATAATTACACAAGTTCCCACATGAACTGCAAAGATGTGGGGACCAACGATGCCTACTGCTCTCACCCTCATCGGTTTGGGTAAGATCATTGCCTTGTTGTGCTAGAGACTGGGTAAGAGAACTCAATGAATGCAGTGTCTCCACCTCAACACTCTCCTTCAAAGCCAAAGGGAGTGAGATATATGCTAGCCTCGTGAGGGGTCTAGGTATGCATTTTTGGTCTTGATGTGTCCCTTGTCTATCTTGTGTAGAGCCACCACCTCTGCCCTAGAACTCTTAAATATCAAAGTAATTAGGAATTTGGTTGAGGATGAACTCACAATTGAGTTTACTCAAGAAATATTTTTGCACCTCATTGTTATTACAAAGATGCTCATCAAAGACCATGTACCATCTATCCCAAAAGTTTTTGGATATACCATCATGCACACACCAATGAATTGAGAACCATTTGCAAGTCTCTTCTAGTGTTTGGCTAGTTTTAGGATTGATAAAATATGACCATAATTGAGATTTTGTATTTTTTTTGTCCTTAACTTGTTTGTAAGACAATTTGTCAACATAGTATTGTCGACTCCTCTCCCTATAGTCATTACATTCAGTGATTTGGTTTGTTGCTGATTCAATATGAGAAACAATGACCTCTAATGACTTGGCAAGGGCTCTCATATGATCGGTGCTTGCATTTGGAGTATTTAATGTTTCAATTAGGGTTTCAAGATGTTTTTTGTTTAATTCAGTTCACCCTAAATAGTTTTCTTGTGTGTCTCTTTGATGGTGAGGACATGAAGGTGAGGGATTTTGAGGGTTCTCCTTAGTTTAAGGGGGTTGGGGGTTGTTTTGATCCTCCTTTGTTGGATTAGGGTTTTGTGGTGGCTCATTGGCTGAGAATTCAATATAAAAATCCAATCAAAACATTGCAAAATAGCCACATGATTGTTGAGAGATATACTCATTATGGAAATAGAAAGTCATGATATAGATTACTTTATTATTATGTTATCTTTCTGATATACATGAAGAAGTGTATTCAATTTATTGGTATATGAAATTATAGTTTCTTTTTGATAGTTTAGGAGTCAAATAATTATATTTGTAGATTAAGACAGATAGAGTCTTTAATCATAAAATCCTATGGCTTTAATGTCAAAATCTTGCATGTGTAGAAGAACATACAGGAGTATGAGAATAGGTAGACAAATCATTTAGTAGATGATAGGACGTCATACACCCATGATTGTAAGGATGTAAAGAGGGACTCAATGTGTGTTATATAGTCACCTAAGCTCTTACCTTAGACTTTTCAAAATAACTAGTAGATAAGGATTATGATATATCTTTATAACCAATATGATATAAGCAAATCAAAAAGAATTATTTTATATATATGACATAAATTGAGATATCATAATCTTGTATCCAAGTCAAGAAAAGAGTGAGTGAACATACAACTATATATATTTATATGAAACTTTGGCCAAAGTAATGCAAAAGTCACTGCTTGCATTGCCATTTCACGGTGTATCAGATAGCTGAACAATTAGACTAGGTCATACATAGCTAGAGCTAGACTAGAGTTGTAAACCTAATTGTATTAGCTAGGACACATCACTAGTTCTCAGATGGCATAAAGAATCAATTGATTCTCATTATCTATTACCCTCATGAAGGGAAGGGCTACTTCCAGAATGAAGGTGTATGAGGGACCACCGATATGTGGTTGGAGGAAAAGCACCAGGGTGATGCTATCTCTCCTACAGTTGACTTCTGAAGACTTGTGAACAAGAATACATTACTTATTTTGTAAAAGAGATATTTGTAAAATTGTAAGTTGTAAGAAATATGACCATTTGTTATATGTGGAATTTTGTTACTCGTATGTGAAATGACAATTTTCTGAATATATATATTGTACTTAAAGTTGCAAATGTAATATCTTTGATTTTAGTTTTTTTTTTAAATTAGTTTGATGTTTTCTTTTAAATGTGTTTAAGGATATATAATATTCCAGTTGGGATGTTACACTCTCTCTTCCTTATTTATATGCTTAACTATGTAGGCTTAAGGAATAACTAAAACTATTAAGGTTAAGCATCCCACAAGTGTTTATCTTTATTATAATTAGGAATAATTAATATTATGATCATAACAAAGATAGTAACTAAGAGTTTGCGACTTTTGGGTTTTAAAGTTGAAGGTATATCAAAGGTGGAGCTCAAATAGTCAAGGTTGTGTGATGAGAATACACATTTATAGTAACAATAAACCTATACAAATCATCAAATAAGGGAAGCCTACATGGAAAGCAATAGGTCTACATGGAAAAGAAACCTATGTGGATGAGAAGAGGGTCATAAAAGAAAGAAATCACAATGGGCGAGCCTTTGTTCATTTGTAACACTTAGCAACCATTGATCATGTGGGATTAATGGTGTCCAAGGATTTGCAAGACATTCAAATGGATGAGAGGATACAAATAACACCATTGGTCAAGGAGAATGACTCAATTGAATGGCAGGGCCCACAATGTATGCAAAGCCTTCACCAAATCAAATAAAGCCCCTAGTTATTAAATCAATTAAAACTTGTGGTTTTAATAATTGTTTGACTAAGGCATCAAAACAAAATCCACACATAGTAAAGACTTTGGTGAATATTTAAGAAAATAACTGTAGGTAAAATTAAGAAAGAAGAATCTATATTTGTTCATTAAAGGATCTTAGCACCATTGGCTCTCCAAATCCAACATGGCCCACTCATTTTAGAATGTCTTTCAAGGATATCAGAATAAAAATTGGTGTCATTGGTTAAAATCTATTGACATGACATTAGGGCCCACAAGTATAAGTATTGAAGTCACAAGGAGGTAATTAGGCCCTATATACATTGCTATCCTAGCCTTAATTTAAATATAAATCCTTAGTGAAAGCCCAGGGAATAGGTTTTATCGTGGCATTTACATTTATCTAAAAGGCAAATTAAGAGAAAGCATGTGATATTTGGCATTGATATTAACTAACACTTGCACCAAATAAATGTGCAATGGTTATGTTGATTGTAATTTATATAGGATGTCCTATAAGTTTGAAAGTAGTTGGGTCAATAGAGAAGCTTAGAATTTTATAAGAAGTCTTAGGTTCTAGTCATAAGTAATCTATAAAAAATTAATACTTGACATTAAAAGTTTATTGACTTGCTAATTTGAGATAAAGTCTCAAAATTTAATAATTATGGCTATGGGTTTGGCCTTTATTTTGGGTCCACTCATAGGGGTAGTTATTTCCTTGATCAAGTGGCTTTATAGAGCTAAGATTATGATTGTGAGTGCAGGTGTTTATCAAGTGTTGTATAGCATTTAATGGAATATGAGGAAATAAATTGACTCTTCATCTCAATTTGCTTTCCCTAACAAGAGACACAAGTTCCTCACAGTAGGATGGAGGAACTACATGAAGAAATAAGTTTTAACATAGACATTAAAACAATCTCATTCAATGTTCTCAAATAATACTAAAGTTGAGAATGAGATTTGTTTAGTAGGAAAAAGGGATGAATGCAAGCATACAAATACACTAGATCAAACCCTCTTTCACTACAACATTCAAGGACAAAACTAAGCTAAGTCACTACAAGATGAAATAGGACTCAGTTACTAATTTTGTGCTCTTGTTTGCTATGGAAAGATGTGATTTAACCAATATTTTTATCAAACCATAGGTTAAGAATGAGTAAAACCCTAGATATGAGATAATCATCTTATAACAGACAAACAACAACAGAAACTCAGGATCTAAAAATGCCAAGATGATCAGTGAGATGTCGTAACTTGTTCCATGGAAAATGAAATATTAGAGGACTCTGAGGTGGGTGCCTGATTCCTGAAAGTCCTAATCTCTGGAAACTTAGAACTAGAAAATTTCATTAAATGATGCCCTGATGTTGTATCCAATGTCTAATTTAACATGAGGACGTCAAGACAAGCACCCGAGTCTTCCATAGAGGAATTTTTGCAACTTTTTTTTGGATCTTGAAACTCTATCCCTTAAACAACCTCCTTGTACCTTCACTTCTTCAATCCTTGCACTTGTAACCTACACACAAGAAGAATAGGGGTTTTAGGGTTGTGGTGTTTAGGGATTTGCCTTAGTCAAATCTCTGGTTAGCATTCAAGCTTTCCCAACACTGTTGTTAGAGAGAGCATGTCCTTGAAGGAAGAGGGCTAAATATAATCCAAATGATGATGAAATGATTCAAATAATGATGATGTCACCTTGGAGGTGAAGTACTTAGGAGGATGAAGATTCCAAATCTGCAACAAACATGTACAACATAAACACAAATCTGCAACAATAACACAATGAATGTCTTGAATGTTGCTTTTCTCAATATCATAATCTTGCTATCCTCAACTTGTTATAAAATAAATTCAAACACTCGCTTATATACGCTTTCACATTAAACATTCACAAATTAATTGAAAGAGCTAACAAGGAGAGACCCATTTAAAGGTCCTATGCTGACATGATTTAAATTTTACCCCGACCAATTAGGGAGGACTTGGGCGTAGGTGCCCAAGTCTCTAGGTACTTTTTTGATCCAAACTTAAGAATTAAATGAGCCCCTAGTTCCCATTTGACATGGGTTTCAGGGGATTTCTCATTGGGATGAATATTTTGCATGTAGAGTGTTAACATAGGGATCTAGGAGCTAAACTAGGAGGTAAAAAGGCATGTGTCCACATTTTACTCCATAACATTTAGCCCCCACTTTAATGTGTATGCAATCTTATGACTCAGCACATGCAGTAAAGTATGGTTGAAGCATATCAAAAACACATCAAAAACAAGAATGAAGACACACCCTAAGCTTGAAGGACCATTTCTAGTGTTACATCCCCAACTTTGACTATGTTTAACTTTTACTTTTCAATGGATTAACTAGATAAGTAATCATAGGTTAATGATTTGACATTTGGGGAAAATGTCAGGATAAATCATGTTGGGATAAGTTGTCATTAACTTGTAATCCTAACCAATTCATGTGTCTCCAAAGTTCTTGGAATGTGTTCCCCAATACATAAGGACTTTGAGAGATTAATTATTTATGAATTATATCAATTTGACTTTTGTAATCAAGTCCTAATTGATAAGGTCAAACTTGGGCATCTATTTTGAGAGTGGGGGCCATGAAGACTGTAGAGTAACTCTACATTTTGTTTCAGTTTCAGCAGTGTTATGATAAAAGTTACAGTGGTCTATTTTTATTTGTGTCTAAGTGTTTCTGTGCACAGGTCGCGCCAAGTGTCAAAGCCACAACAATGGAATAAGCACCAAGTTTGCTACGGAGGTGACCGTGTATTAGCAAGTTTGCTGCAGAGTGCACCACGTATTGGGTAACATCTTTTGTTACATTTTGTTTCAAGCTTACAGAAGATGCCATGTGTTGCTAGTGGAAGTAGTCTCAAAAAGTTTCTTTTCTTGCTATATGTTTGTAGGTGCTGCCATGTGTCTTTTTGAGTTTTATGCGGATGATGTCGCGTGTCCCTTTTCAGAATTTATATTGATATCAGCATATATATGGTGGGCCATAATTCAAAGATAGTTTCAAGCTTGTGGAGAGTGGCACATGGCGACAGTGAAGAAAGGGTTACTTTATTCATAATCTTCTTGTAGCGAAAATATTTTAATTCACAGTTGCAGTGTAACGCGACAAGTGTCAGCTTCCAAAGGATCCTTCAAAAGTTTCATTACTTTCAATTGTGTCATGAAGGTTGCCACGTGTTAGCCTGTTTGAATGCAGGTGTCGCCATGTGTCCCAGTTTTATTCCCTATGTGGGTAATGAGTTACGAATGCAGTGGGTCCCATTGATATTGTGCATCAGTTTCTAAGTGAAGCAAGCTGTGACAGATGTCACAACGGAGGGTGCCCAAGTATAAAGATAGTTTTTAAATGCTTGGTGGGTTAGGACATGTATCATTTTTGGAGATGCAGAGTGTGACAAGTGGCTGTTTCTTGTGAATTTCTTTGAAAGAAAAAGAGTTTCTATGTATATACGGATGCTGCCATCTATCATAATTTATTTTGAGCCTTATGTGCGCGGGTGTTGCCATGTGTCCTAGTCTTGATATAGTTAGTGTGCCACACAATATTACACCCCAGCCAATGAGCGCACAGGAGGGATGGCCATTACAAATTCAGAAGATCGTAACTGCCATGGACTTTCAGTAATCTCCAATTATGTTTGGCTATTGATGATTTGGGTTGTTGTAGGCAATCTTGGGTTGAGCCTAATTATAAATATATAGAATTTATAATCGAATGGGACACTTTTACTTTTTGGAATAAGTTTTCATTTGGAAATCTAATAGAGGATTCAGGGACTTTGTTGTGACCAGTTTATGTCAATTTGCCTTTATTTTGTTGTTCTTGATAAGAAAGTTGATATATCTGTGCCTTTTATGTTACTGGAAGATTAATAAGAAGAACTCTGTTCTATGCCTTGGTTGATATCATCCGTGTCTTTGCAAAGTCATCTGGTTATAAACCTTTGATAATATTTATTATATTTGTTTATGTTGATCGTGTAGTATCTGCTCTTTAATATAAATGTATCTTGAGAATAGCTTCACTGTGCTTAAATTGAAGGAGTACTTTTTACTTAGGCACATCGCCATAAATTAGATTTACTTATTGTATTTATAATCTTGTTTATCTCTTTCCCTTTACTCAAAACCCTATTGAAATAGGAAGATCCAACTTCTTTAAAATTTGGAGGTTGTTTCAAGTAGCAAGTCTCACATTCTTGAAACTTCCCATGTTGGTGTTGGAACCTGCACAATTTTATACATCAATAGTTTTTGGCACACCCAGTGGGACCTTTCTTGAAGTTCCTATCAAGATCGTATGAGCCAGAGAGTGACAAGGAGCCAGAGCTATGGAGCTATGACAAGAGCTCAGTCTATTGCTAATCTAGGCATTCTTTTACCACCATTAGTAACTACTCCAAGGAGAAGAGTGAATCAAGTTGCGGTAACACAAGGATCAAATATGGGATCACCTATACCTCCAAGGAACTATGCAAATTGGAACACCGACAGTCCTCTCATTCTCCCAATACCACCAGCAACTTGGGATATTATTCCAACTAATGCTGTGAAGTCTCTACCTAAGTTCAGTGGAGAAGATTTCAAGACACATGAGGAACATCTACAAGATGTATCTGATGTGTGTAGTGCATGTTTTTACTGAACAAAATGTGGCAATAAGACTACTAGAATCTTCTTTCAAAGGAAAGGCTCTGGACTGGTATAGATCTCTCACTCCAAATACAATATCTACATAGGATTAGCTTGGTGATGCTTTCTTTGCAAGATTTGAAGAGAAAGGTGATAAATCTTCCCTACTGCAACAATTAATCGCTATCAAAAGGGCACCACAAGAAGCCATGACTGATTTTAACTCTATTTCAAGAGACCTGTGATAGAATTCCTACTACAGCAAGACCATTATTAGGTATGGCTATTGTGTTCTACCTCAAAGATTTAACTTCTGATATATCAGTAATGATTCAGTCCCTAGGAGATCAAACACTGCCAGAAGCATATGAGTTGGCTGTCAAGGCTGAAAATAACTTAATAGATGCTAGAAAATTGCCCCCAAGGCCTCCTATGCCTATGTTCCCAGAAATTTCCCTACCTTTACCACAAGAAGCTTCTAATCTTATAGTTCCACCTGTCTCCATGTATTCATTCCCAGTACCTCAACAACCTGCTATGGCAACCACCTCTACCCAACCATCTAAAATGGATGATGTTAAGAATATTCTAAGGACCTTTTCAAATGAGATAATTAACCTAAAGAGACAACAAAATCCCTATTCAAAGCCTCCTTATCAAGGTTTCTAAGGAAATAGACCCCCTTTTTAGCTAAATCAATATCAGGGCCCTCAAAGGTAAAATAATCCTTAGCCTTCAAACCAGTTGGTTTCAGTCCCTACACCTCTACAAATTGTTCCTCATAATCCCAATAGAGAGATAGTTCCAGGACAAAATAACTTAGCAAAAGACACAAATGTCTGGTGCTTTCCCTGCAACAACACCCATATGCCCAGAGACTATCCCAGAGGCAATTTGCAACAAAACATAGCAAAATAGAGAGGGTTAGAAGGAGAATTCTTGACATCTAGTACTCCACCATATTATTCCCTTGGTGTCCAAAATGTAGTAATGGTTGCCTAGATGCAAGGGATGTTTATACAACAAGAATAGGAAATAGCTCCTAAACATGCCTTATTTTGATGGATTGAAGAGGAAGATTTAGTGTTCTTGAATGAGGCATCCACTTCAAAGAAACCATTAGTGCAGTCAGACTATTATACCAGATCAAAGAGGAGAATGATGGAGCCTAAAGTCACAAATAATGAGATTATCAGAACTCCTCCATTTCAAATCATCACAATTCAGTCTCTAGGAAAGAAGTGCCTCAGCCAGTGTAGAATCAAGTAGCCTCAGGTCAGATGCTAGAAAAGATAAGGTACCCTTATTATCCAAAGACACAAGCATTAGGACCTATGAACGTGGTGGACCAACTGAAAAGAACTCCGACACACGTATCAATCTAGGATATGTTGGCTATTCTTGAGCAGAAGACACTGTTACAAGAAGCTCTACAAAGTCAAGAGGCCTCTAAACACACTAGTGCTAAAGGAGCTACTGATAAAGGAAAAATCCAACATAAAGATACTATACCTCTACAAACAACAGCTCTATTAAACAATGCATCTAAGGTAAGTAAATCTAAACCAGATCCATTTTATCTGACTTTAATAGTTGGGAAACAATTGCTGCATAATGCAATGATAGATTCTGGAGCCAGTACTACAGTAATGCCAAAGCAGATAGCATATGCTTTAAAGATAAAGTATGAGCTACCTACCAGAGGAGTCATGCAGTTGGATCAGAAGTCTATTCAAACTATAGGAAAAATCAAACAACTTCTGTTATAACTATATACTTGTCCCAATATAACTATCAATCAGGATGTGGTAGTCATAGATATTCCCCCTATATTTAGTTTATGCTTGACTAGAGATTTCACAGCCAAAATAAGAGGTTACATGTCACTAGATTGGTCACACCTAATCTTAAGAACCAAGTATCATACAAAGATGAAAGTATTGTCTGATCCATTATCTAAAGCCCATATTACTAATGAACCAACCCCAAAAATAGAAGCATCCCATGCCATGATGAATAAGGAGAGAGTCTTTGTTGAAGAATTAGGTGACTAGATTGAACATGACCAACAAGAAGAAGAGAACAATCAGTTGTTGACCATGACGTAGAGTGATCCTTATGGAAACTATGACTCTACTGGTCTAGGCACTTATGTTATTTTTGAAGAAGACCAAGAAATCCTGAATATTATGAGGAAAGAAGTATCAAAAAGTGGAGAATCTAAAGGAAACTCAGAAATCTAGACCTTAAATTTTGATGGGGATAGGAACAAGAATGGTGCTGGAGCAGGTATTTGCCTTATTGCCCCAAATGGTGAGAAAATTCTAAGAGCCATTCACTTTCAGTTCGCCTATACCAATAATGATGCTGAATATGAATATTTGGTGCATGGACTCATGTTGGCCAAGAAAAAGGAAATTAAGAATCTGATAGTGAGAGGAGACTCAAAACTGGTGGTAAAACAAATCAGAGAGAAAGCAATAGCCAAAAATGTCAAAATGAGGTCCTATCGGCACAGGATTTGGGACCTGATAGATGGCTTTGATGCTTTCGATATTGAGGTAGTTCCCAGAGCCCAAAATTCAGAAGCAGATAGAATGGCACAAATTGGTTCACAATTTGACCCAGCAAGTGATCTATTAGTTAACAATGAGTTAGGTAAGGCTATAGTAAGGCCAGCAATTCCAGACAATGATCGAAATTGGCAAGTTTTTGACAATGATCTTTAAGTACTTTTATTTTTACAGCAATCAGGGGAGTTTACTGACCAGTTACACCCCAAAATTGAGGAAGCATATGGTGATCAAATTATCCAGCTAAAGTCAAATAAACTCCTAAAGGACTTATTACTCTAGAAAATTTGTTTGATCCAGAAGATGCAAGCCTAGAGAAGAGGAGGTTTAAGGCAAATAAGGAGGACTATTATAAAATTCAAATTAGTGAAGGAAGAAAGTTAAAAATAGGTAATGCTACAACCCAAGAGGAAAAAGAAAGGTTGATTGCTTTATGTGACAAATATGATAGGGTGATTTCTTGGAACTATGAGGACCTCCATGGCTATAATAGAGATATCATCCAGCACCCCATAGAGCTTACTGAAGGATCCAAACTAGTCTGATAGAAGCAAAGGCTAGTGAATCCTAGAATTGAACCCCTAATGGTGGATGAACTGCAAAAGCTCCTGGAATCAAAGATTATTTTCCTAATTAAGCATTCAACCTGGGTGTCAAACCTAGTGCCTGTAAGAAAGAAGAATGGTGACATAAGACTTTGTGTAGATTTCAAGGATCTAAATAAAGCATCTTTGAAAGATCATTATCCCCTGCCTTCCATGGAACAGATTTTACAGACTGTGGCTAGGTTAGAAAGGTTTTCCTTGCTAGATGATTTCTTAGGATACAATCAGATTTGGTTAGCAGATGAAGATCAACATAAGACAGTGTTCACCACAAAGTGGGGAACATTTGCATATGCTAAGATACCCTTTGGCCTTTCGAATGTTGGAGCTACTTTTTAGCATGCAATGGATGTAGCATTTGGGGAGCTTATAAATAAGATCATTCTGATCTATCTAGATGACCTGACTATTTTTTCTAAGAATACCAGAGATCATTTTGACCATTTAGAGGTTGTTTTCAAGAAATGTCAAGAGTTTGGGATCTCTCTAAATCCTAAGAAATGTATCTTTGTTGTGCCTCAGGGTAAACTTCTAGGACACATAATGTCAAAGGAAGGGGTTTCCATTGATCTAGAGAGGGTCACAACTATAATGAATCTATCTTTGTCAGTTAACAAGAATGCAGTTCAATCCTTTTTAGGAAAAATTAACTTTGTCAGCTGATTTATATCTAATTTTGCAGGTCTAATTAGACCAATGACACTGTTGCTTAAAAAAGACCTGACTTTCAAATGAACTATAGAAGGAAGATAGGATTTTGAAGAGGTCAAGAGAGCCATTTAAACAACCCCAATACTCTGAAACCCAAATTTCTCTAAACCTTTTATAATGTATGTGTATGTGGGAGAATTCAGTGTTGCTGTTGTTCTAACTTAGAAAGATGATCAAGGGGAAGGAGAGCATCCAATAGCTTTCTTCTCTAGGACTCTCAGGGAGTATGAGTCAAGATATAATTTCATGGAGAAACAAGCATATGCCATGGTAAAATCCCTTAAAAAATTTAGACATTTGGTAATAGGAAATAAAATTATGATATTAGTGGCTCACCCCAGTGTAAGAGAATATATTATGGAGGGTGAGATCACTGAGAAAAGAGCCAATTCGATAACAAAGATTTTAGAATATGATGTAGAAGTAAGACCCACCAAGTTGGTTAGAGGCAAAGGACTGTGCCAATACATGACCCAAGACATAGAAAGATCAGTGTCTAAAGAAACAGAAAACGAAAATGTGTTGAAACTCTAAGAGGTTGACCAAGACTCTTGGGTCAGAGACAGGATATAGTTTATGAAGTATGGGGTGTTCCCAAATGAACTCTCCCATGATAAGAAAAGGTACTATAGGCAACAAGGAATCTATTTTGTACTAATTGATCAAATCTTATTTAGAAGGAATATTGATGGTATACTCTCAAGATGTATAAAGAAAGATGAAGCTCAAAGAATATTACATGAATTGCATCATGGAGCCTCAGGTGGACATTTTTCAGCAAGGACTACTGCAATCAAAGTGACACAAGATAGATATTTCTAGCCCACATTGTTTACAGATTGCCATCAAATGGTTAGGAAATGCTAGGCTTGCTAGTTTTATATTGGCAAGAGGAGAAACACAGCAATGCCTCTAACTCCCATAGTTGTGGATGAACCCTTTGCTCAATGGGGTTTGGATTTTATTGGCATGATTAATCCAATATCAAATATGGGACACAAATGGATTCTCACAGCAACATATTACTTTACTAGGTGGAGTGAAGTAGTACCACTCAAAGAGGCAACAGAAAAGGTCATACTAGAATTTTTAGAAGGCATAACTTCTCGGTTTGGTCCTCCTCGTACCATCATATCAGATAATGCTAAAGCATTTTTGGGAACTAAATTGTCTAAGTTTGCTTTAAGAAATGGGATATATTTGAAGACTTCTTCAAATTATTACCCACAAGGTAATGGTCTGGCAGAGTCCACTAACAAGAACCTTATCAGACTCATAAAAAGGATAGGGACTAATTATCAAAGCGAGTGGCATAAGTTACTTAATACAACACTATGGGCTGACATGATCACATCAAAGCATGTAACTAAAATGTCTCCCTATGAGTTGGTTTATGGTAAACCTACAATAATGCCACTAAGTTTAGAGATTCCTTCTTTACAGCTGTTAAAATAGATAGAAATTGAGGAAAATAGCCCAATGCAAGTCAGACTTGCTGAGCTGTTGGAAGTCCAAGAAAAGAGAGAAAAGACATGTGAATCAGTAATGAAACATCAAAAAATGCTTAAGAATTGGTTTGACAAGAAGACTTCTAATCCCATTTTTGAAGTTGGCTCTCTAGTATTGAAGTGGGATGAAAGAGCTGCCAAGTTGGGTCGACACAGCAAATTTGAATCATTATGGACAGGCCCTTATAAGGTTCATTCTTGCAAGAAACAAAATTCATTTGAGCTGGAAACTATGAATGGAGAACCTGAAGAGATTCCGGTGAATGGGATCTTTCTAAAACATTTCACCTAAGCAGGGGCTCATCATGTATCATAGTTAGTTATTTTTGTTTCTTTTTCTTGCTTTCTATTTTCCTGCTTTCCCTTTCAAATAAGTGTTCAGTGAACATATGTCAGCAACACAAAGCCCCTTCTCTTTTATCCCTTGCATTTATTAAGGTTGTTTCAATAATTCCCAAAATTCTTGGGAAGAACACGCTTTTTCATAAAGATAGCCACTCTCATAACATATCTAACACTCCGTCCAACGTAGATTTTGAAAAGATACATTCATTGTCTCTCAACATTAATGCCATTAATACGATGGGATGTGTCATTTATTATTTTCATAAGGCCCAATAAGCTAGGTATTAAGTCCTTGAAAGTGTCATTTGCTTCTATCTTCCTACCCTAAATCACTGTCGCATCTGAGCTCTGTTCCTCACAAGTGCTTTTTAGCTAAGTATAACTCCGTTAAACAGTTTTTCTCTTTTCTCTATGTCAAGTCTTTCTTAAATCTTCTCACAAAGATATAGATATGTCTGAGATACAATCACCACAAGAGGGACTTGGAATTTTTGAGTCGACTGATAAATTGATGAACAGCAAGTCATATGCTTTGGCACCTGTACAACCAAGGAAGTCCTATCCAAGAACAAGGGTTCCTGAAGTAGGATTATCTGTTGACCTAGATCAAGTAAAAGACTATGCAAATGACATATATGATACACCTCTTCAAAAGAACACCAAGAATCTCCAAGAGGGAGCACATCAGAGGTGCCTCATTCGAGCGAACAAGGGGTAGTATGAAACTTTTGGTATGAGAATATGGACTTCTCAATTGGCATAGTTCCTGGTTCCAAATGTACACCCTTGTCCTGAGCTAATTGAGTTATGTGTGGAGCTATTTCATACACCATCAAACTCTATTCAACAAGGTCCTTTCATAGTTCATATTACACCTAAGACCATAAGGGACATGCTGGCCCTGCAATATGATAGAACGGTAACATTTCCAACTATTGTCAAGATGCAAGGCACATGGGTGAATTTACATAGCACACTGAAATTTCTAAATGCAAAGATGCATCTGGGCGAAGATAATACTCAGATGCCTACACTACCCATTAGTCATGCATAATTTAACCCTGATGTTCAGGACGCCCTTTCAATGATAGCTTTCATTTTTGGAATGAAGGAGGACAACACGGTTCATGACTGGCAATTGGCAATCATTTTTAGAATGAAAACTGTCGATAAATCTGAGGAGTATCAGCTGGATTTTTCAGAGCAAATTGATGTAGCCATGATCGACTAGCTTGTCAATTTCAAAACAAAGTGAGTATTCAGGTATTCTACATTCCTATTCCATCTTATGTTGTATCAAAATTTTGGTCTTTTTATATAGTATATGCCCTTAAATATGTATGACTCAGATTCAGATCATAGTAGAACCATTCATGTGTCCACATGGACACATGTGTTATCTAATACCTCAAACCCCTATGAGCTTTGGGAGTTTTTTGTCACCCCCGCTTTTGGCTAGTTAAGTACCGAGCCTGCAGAACATAGGATGACACAGAGTATAAGGGGTTTTATAACCAACTGCCCAATTCCCTGTGACTACTTCTTTGGAGCCCATACTACCATAATCAAAGTCCAAGGTTTCACCGAAGATCCTATGCTATTGCCTAAAGTATTGACCCCTAGGGTCATATTCTTAGAGGTTACCCATCAAGTATCTATTGTAGATAATGATTTCAGCCACAAGAAAAGAAAGAAAAAGATGTATGATGTTCCATGGGCTAGGAAAAACATGACAATTGAAGTTAGAGGAACAGAGAGCCTCTTATTAAGGAAGTTAGCTACCCTTGGTTTTCTTATTATAGAAGATAAATAGAAATATGACCCAAATAGTTTCCTAGCTTCCTGGATAATAAATAATAAGGTTCGTGCCAAGATGGTACATGAAGGATTCCCATTCTAGGAGGATAGGAGGTCTCCAAAAGAAGATAGCCCAGATCTCTATGTAGAATTAATTGATTTGCCCTATGAGGGGCCTAGGCCATGGGAAACCTTCTATGTCAAAGAGAAAGAGTATGACCCTAAGCTAAAGATGACCACGGGTCTAAGGAAATCATTAAAAGAAAAAGAATGGAGAACAGAAAAGATTGAAGCCTATTGGAAATATAGGCAAGAGACTTCTGAGATTACACATTCATTGGGAATGTTGAAAATGATGAGATATGGGAGTCAATCTGGATGAGTGGCATCCATCCCTAGTCTCAAGTCCAGACACAAGAAAAATTCAAAAGAAGGGTGAGGAACTAGAGGAAGAAACAGAGGGCGCCCCAAGAATGCAAGAAACAAGACAAGCGTCATCTGCTGATCCTAGGTCTTCATGGACTCAATCCCTTAGTACCTTAGAGAAACAAAAAGGAGTTGTGTCATCACCATTGCAAGGAACTCATACAAATTCGGCATCTGGGGGTTCCAGAATGGTCCCTTTGCAATAACCAGTGGTTGTAAATACTGAAGATGAAGAAATAGAGGAAACAATAGAGAGGCCTTTGAAAGTAAGGAGATCGATCTTTCCAGAGGAGGAAGAAGAAGAAGTAGCAGCACCACAACAATAACAAGTGCTAGTTACCTCTTCTGTGACTCAAGTAAGTACTTCTCCCTTCTCTCCTATGTCTCTTTCTTCTCATTTAGGAGTGGCAATCCTAAGTACTCAGGTTTCCATGTCCCCTGCCACTTTTGTTGTGCTTACACAAACCTCTGCCCTAACTACTAGTGCACCAGCCATGTCCTCACAGGCCATAACCTTGCCATTATTTTCTCCATCGGTGCCCAAATGGATCCCCCCCCAAGTTTCCCCTAGCCAACAATTATCTGCTATTCCTTATGGCCTGCCTCAAGGTCACACCTTTGCTGGAGGTTATATTGCATCTCCTCCCACCTTTCAAGCTTAAGCAGACATAGAAAAAAGGGCCAAAGAGGCCAGGATAGAAAAGAAGAGAAAAAAGGAAAACAAAAGCCCTGTTGTGGCTCACATGAGGTCACTCTTTGACCCTATTCAACAATCATTGATAGTGACACATTTGTCCCCAAATGTGGTAAAATTGAATGAGCAAATGCAACCCCAAGATTATGCTATGAATGTTGTGGCCATGGATATGTCTCTCTTCAGGCCATAGGACAGGGTTGAGCTGATGAATGAAACTGCAACTGTTGTGGCTACAGACTATTTGAAAGTGTTTAAGAAGTTACAAAAGATAGAGAGTGATTTGGCTCAAGAGAAAGTGAATAGCAGTAATCTCACTTGGGAGATTCAGTCTAAAATAAATGAGATTGATAATTTGAACAAACAATTGCAAAATAATGTTTCTTTACAGATACATCAGGCTGTACAGGCCCAGATTGCTTCTCTTAAGACTAAGCTAGCACAAGAGAAGGTTGCAGTGACTATTTTAAGACAAGAAAAAGCCACTATAGAAAAGAAGTATCAAGATAAATTGCAAGAGGCAACACAGTTACAGCAAAAATTATTGAGTGAGAAAAATGCCAATAGTGCAGCTTAGGCACAATTCATGGTTGAGCAACAAAGAACAAAACAACTGACAATTGAGTTGGCTAATAGACCACAAAATGCGAGAGTTCTAAATTTGGTGAAAGAGCTATATATTTCAGTATGGAAGAGAATCTCCGAGGAGATTATTCAGCTAAAGCCATATTTGACTTTTCTGTTAAATGCTTAGTAGCTGTGTGAGAAAGTAGAGACTTCTATGCAAGCCACTCTATCTATTGTTTCATTAAGGGTTTCTGACTCTCAGCTTTTGTTGAAAAAGATATATGACACAACAGATGAAACATTATTAGTAGTAGGTATTGATGATAGAATGATTGCTGCTAAGAAGGTCAATGAGGTTTTGAGTTGCAATTCAGTAGCCACAAATTGTCAGGAGCTCCTAGATATAGTGAAGGAAGGAGTAAACAATATGAAGAAACACATAGAAGATTTGGTGCAACTGGGACTTCCTTCACCTTTCCTAGATAGTAACACAGTGTTGATGATAGATGACATCAAGGCCCTTCTTTTGACCAAGCAAAATGATCAGAGGATTTTCCAAGGTTTGAGTGATTCATCAATAGTAAAGAAAGTTGAAACTGTGTTGATACCTATGGCCCAGCTGGAATTTCAATTAAAGGCTATGGTACAAATTTTGCAAACATTTTCCCATAAAGATATAATTAATCTTGATTTTTCTTTTCAAGATTTGCAGAGTAGACAGGGGCTCTCAGATTCAGAATGGTTTGTATATCAGACTGCGTTGCAAAATCTATAATTCAAGTTTTATTTTCAATACAATATCTTTTTGTCAATTTTGAGGTTCTTTCAGAGCAAGCTTAGAAGTCCTGATGGTCACTAAGAGCTGTAGAGTAACTCTACATTTTGTTTTAGTTTCGGCAATGTTATGATAAAAGTTACAGTGGCTTATTTTTATTTGTGTCTAAGTGTTTCTGTGCGTAGGTCGTGCCAAGTGTCAAAGCCACAACAATGGAACAAGCACCAAGTTTGTTGCGGAGGTGGCCGTGTGTTAGCAAGTTTACTGTGGAGTGTGCCACATATTGGGTAACATCTTTTGTTACATTTTGTTTCAAGCTTGCAGAAGGCGCCATGTGTTGCTAGCAGAAGCCATCTCAAAAACTTTCTTTTCTTGCTATATGTTTGCGGGTACCACCATGTGTCCTTTTGAGTTTTATGCAGATGATGTCACATGTCCCTTTTTAGAATTTATATTGATATCGACATATATATGGTGGGCTACAATTCAACGATAGTTTCAAGCTTGCGAAGGGTGCCATGTGGTGACAGCGGAGAAAGGGTTACTTTATTCATAATCTTCCTGTAGCAAAAACATTTGAATTCATAGTTGCAGCGGAACGTGACAAGTGTCAGCTTCCGAAGGATCCTTCAAAAGTTTGATTAGTTTGAACTGTGTCACGGAGGTTGCCACGTCTTAGCCTGTTTGAATGTAGGTGCTGCCATCTACCCCAGTTTTATTCCCTATGCGGGTAATGAGTTATGAATGCAGTGGGTCCCATTGATATTGTGCATCAATTTCTAAGTGAAGTGGGTTGTGACAGATGTCACAATGGAGGGCGCCTAGGTATAAAGATAGTTTTTAAATGCTTGGCAGGGCAGGACACGTATCATTTTTGGAGACTGTAGAGTGTGACAAGTGGTTGTTTCTTGTAAATTTCTTTGAAGGCAAAAGAGTTTCTAAGTATATGCGGACGCTGGCATCTATCATAATTTCTTTTGAGCCTTATGTGTGCGGGTGTTTCCATGTGTCTTAGTCTCGATACAGTTAGTGTGCCACACAATATTACGCCCCAGCCAATGAGCACGTAGGAGGGATGGCCATTACAAATTCAGAAGATTGTAACTGCCATGGACTTTTAGTAATCTTTAATTTTGTTTGGCCGTTGATGATTCGGGTTGTAGTAGGCAATCTTGGGTTGAGTCTATGATTATAAATATATAGAATTTGTAATTGAATGGGACACTTTTACTTTTTGGAATAAGTTTTCAATTGGAAATCTAATAGAGGATTCAGAGACTTTGTTGTGACTAGTTTATGTCAATTTGCCTTTATTTTGTTGTTCTTGATAAGAAAGTTGATATATCTGTGCATGTTTCTGTGCATTTTATGTTGCTGGAAGATTAATAAGAACTCTGTTCTATGCCTTGGTTGATATCATCTATGTCTTTGCAAAGTTGTCTGGTTATAAGCCTTTGATAATATTCATTATATCTATTTATGTTGATCATGCAATATCTGCTCTTTAATATAACTGTATCTTGAGAATAGCTTCACTGTGCTTGAATTGAAGGAGTACCTTTTACTTAGGTGCATTGCCATAAATTAGATTTGCTTATTGTATCTGTAATCCTGTTTATCTCTTTCCCTTTACTCAAAACCTGATTGAAATAGGAAGAGTCAGCTTCTTTAAAATCTAGAGGTTGTTTCAAATAGCAAGTCTCACATTCTTGAAACTTCCCATGTTGGTGTTGGAACCTGCACAATTTTATACATCAACAAAGACTTTGTTGACTTCTCCTAAGTCTATTTTGAGATTTTGATAACTCCTAGTAAGTGGGAGTTAAACTTGGGCACCCCCTTGATGAGGACTTATATTTAGACTTGGAGTTGTGCTTTTTTATGTACATGAGTGGATAATGTTGACACACCTTGCATGGATATAATATTGGAGTTAACTAAAGTGTTAGAGATGCATGAATTGGATACTACTTGCAGAACACTCCAACTCCAGAAACTTGTAGGATGGTACATCTCAATGTTTTAGGTAATGGGTATTAGTTGCATATTGTTGCATGTGCTTGCATGTCAGTTTTGAGAGACTACTTGTAGAACACTCCAATTCCATAAACGTGTAGGATGGTACATCTCAGTGTTTTAGATAATGGGTATCAATTGCATGTTGAATCCAATGTTTGCATGTCACTTGCATGTACAAAACAAGGTAATTTAGAATAACCTTGCGGACATCAATATTGCATGTTGTTTGCATGAAATTGATGTGTGTTGATCACTTCAGTTAACATAAAATGATTTGGGTAAACTTGGATGCCCAATTTGAGGACTTTATGTTGCTTTTATTTGGAAATCTATTTATGTGGATTTATTTGGAAAATCAGATCTAGAGTTGACTCTAGAGTTTTGAGTCTTGGAAATCTACATGTTATATCTAGTTACATTTGTTCTACATGTTACCGATATGGGGTTGAATCTATTTTTTTAGTTATTAAAAGTTGAGGTACTGATCATGTTTTTCTCCTATGAGATGTTACATGTTTACAGATCTTGTGAATAAGTTGATGTGAGTTCTATTTGGTAGGCCTCTTTTTTGGTCACCTTGATTACATTGGTATTTTTTTATTGAGACAAAAGGGTAGTTTGCAGTACTTGATTTAGTTATTCATTGGAATTTATAATAGTAAAGTTATGTTGCATGAGAAGTTTTTTCACTTTTAGTGGAGTTTTGGTAATGATGTTGATCATGATACCATGCATAAATTGGTATCACTTTCATTGGGAGTTTTTTGTAGTTTCATAATGTATCCTATCTTCTTTGTTTCAAGATATTGGTTCTAAATTGTTATTGTTGCAGAGTTGTGAGCCATGCATAATCTATTTAGAAGATGGAAGTTCTTTTACAATAGTTGTTGGTGTCATAAGAAACTCTTGGATTATGCCTTTAGTTTGCAATAAGGGTTCACTAAGATTTATGGTTCTATTGATAGAGGATGTTAGATCTTCATATGTTTGAAGAGGTGTTGACATCTTGGTTTTCCATGGAGGACTCTTGAAGTTTTTGATGAGGTGTTGAGTTTATAACTTATTAGTTTTTGATATATGATCCTTGGTTTAGAGGATGTATAGTATTATGTCATGATGCACTCTTGATCATGAGTTAGAGTATTTGGCATGATACAGGTGCTCTTGGGAGTAGAATATGTTCATTGGAGCATATGATCTTCTTTTAAGAAGATGTTAGATCATGATGTCATGATATATTCTTGATTCTAGAGTTGGAAATTTGACATGGTTTGGTTAGTTCTCTTTGGTTTTGAAGTATTAATCATTTGCTTGGAGCTTCATGATTGTGCAAATTGCATTTGAAGTTGGCATGGATTGATTGTTGAAAACCCATGGATACTAGAGAGACTTGGGTGAGGCTTGATATCTCTTGAACTTAGAGATATGTGTTGGAAAAAATTTTCATTATGAGATGTCAACAAAAGGACCGAGAAGCCTACACTTGGAAATGGATGTGAGTCCATTATAGACCTTATGATAAGGTTGTCTTTATTATAATCTTTTATTGCTTGTTATTATATGCAAGGATAATCTTGTATCCCACTCTTGGTCTACTCAGCAGGTAAATGATCTAATAAGTGTTTCCCACATGATTATTAGATGCATTCTTTATATGTATCTTATCTTCTCTTTTACACTAGTCTTGAAAAGGATTGTTGAGAAGTAGATGCATGGGTTTATGGATTTCTATTGTTCTCATTATTATTTGATCTTGAGCTATGGAACTAGTTTTGAGAACTTGTTTTAGAGATGTACAAAAAAAGTTTCTATTTTTTTGGGCTTATTCCCTTTCTTGTGGAAATGTTTGGCGAGTTTGATCTACTTTCAGTGAGAGGTTAACATCTATTTCTTGCATGTTTTCATCATAATTTGGGTGTTAGATGTTGATACCTTTTTCAGTTTGGAAGTGTTGAAAGAGATCTTACTTTACACATTTTGGCACAGGTTACTGTGGCATAAAGACATAGTATGATTTTACAGTTTATCTCTTTCCTGGTATATTGCCTTCTTCTTAAAGGTTCTTGTGTTTATGTAGTTGAGGTTTGTATTGGATTCAAGTGTTATTGTTGTTAACAATAACTTGGTAGCTCCTTGATCTCTTTCTTCATTGGTTAAGAGGACTTGGGAGAGTTATTTAGAGATTGGTAATGAGAGATGTTTTATGCATATCATTATATGTTTTGACACTATATGGTAGAGGAGTTAGCCACTTCCTCTAAGACAAGTGTTATAGGAGGATTTGTTAATGCCTTGATCTTATTTTTTAGATTTGGCATTACCCATGTAGTGGGAGTTCCTAGATATGTATTCTCTTTATTGTCATGATATCTTCTTGGTTGTCTCAATTTGTAGGTTATTGATGTGAAGATGATTTTGCATGTTTCATTATTGGGATCTATGAGTTGTGTAGTTTAGTGAGTTATCTTTACCCATTGGTTGCATTGAAGACTTGGATGTGGACTGTCAATATCCATAGATCCATTCAGTGTTATTGCAGATTTTGTTTGTTGACCTTGTCTTTGGTCATTTGTACATTGGTATGTTGCATTGAGATGGGAGGATGGATGATTAGCAGGATTGTTTTACAAGGACTTGATTGTAATTTTGGGTTGGTATGTTGATGGTATGGAGTTCTACCTATGATAGTTTGTTTACCCTAGTGTTGAGGTATGGATATTTTGGATGAGCTAGAAACTTGTTGTGGTTTCTTTTCCATTTGGTATGAGTGTGGTAGACACTTAGAGTCTTATGTTATCATATGATTTGATGCTTGTGTTCATGTTGAGATTGGTGTAGGTTTCAGTGACAATTGATATATTTCACCTTGGCTTGTTTCTTGTTTATCATGGGTGACATGATGTGAGGAGTTCTTGTTTGAGATGATGGTTATCATGATTGCTTTTGTAGGTATCTTGTTGGAGCATAAAAGCATGTTGAAGAATCAATGGTACATTGATGGCTAGGGATCTTTTTCCTTATGATTTAAAGTTTGATTATATCATTTAGAGTTATTGCAATGTATAATGTTAAGTGGGAGAATGTTGGGATAAGTTTCTATTAACTTGCAATCCGAACCAATTCATGTGTATCCAAAGTTCTTGAAATGTGTTCCACAACACATAAGGATTTTGAGAGATTAAACATTTATTAATTATATCACTTTGACTTTTGCAATCAATTCCTAATTGATAAGGTCAAACTTGGGCATCCATTTTTAGAGTGGGGGTCATGAAGACTTTGTTGACTTCTCCTAAGTCTATTTTGAGAGTTTGATAACTCCTAGTAAGTGGGAGTTAAACTTGGGCATCCCGTTTTGATGGGGACTTTTATTTAGACTTGGAGTTGTCTTTTTTTATGTACATGAGTAGATAATGTTGAGACACCTTGCATGGATATAATGTTGGAGATAATTAAAGTGTTAAAAATGCATGAATTAGATATTACTTGCAAAAAAATCCAACTCTAGAAACTTACAGGATGGTGCATCTCAGTGTTTTAGGTAATGGGTATGAGTTGCCTGTTGTTGCATGTGCTTGCATGTCAGTTTTGAGACACTACTTGCAGAACACTCCAACTCTAGAAACTTGTAGGCTGGTACATCTCAGTGTTTCAGATAATGGTTATCAGTTGCATGTTGAATCTGGTGTTTGCATGTCACTTGAATGTATAGAACAAGGTAATTTAAAATAACCTTGGGGACATCAATATTGCATGGTGTTTGCATGAAATTGATGTGTGTTGATCACTTCAATTAACAGAAAGTGATTTGGGCAAACTTGGACACCCAATTTGAGGACTTTCTATTGTTTCTTTTATTTGGAAATGTATTTGATGTTGGCAAAGTTAACTTGGGCTACCATGGGCACCCACATCAAGGACAAGTAGTTAACAAAAGGCTTGACTTTGTTTGACTTCAGTCTTCTCTATTTGGAGTGCTTGGTTTTTGCATGAGCATTGGTTTCTATGTTATCAATTACAATTTATTGTAATTTGAGTTTTAATCTTTTAAATTCAAAAGCTCTTGAATTAAATAAGATTTTGAATTAATTAAGAGCCCCATACATTTTCCAGAGAGTTGAAATGTGAAAAAGACTTAGAAGAAAAAAGAAAGAAGTTTTTGTAAAAGACTTAGAAGAAAAAAAGCAAGAAGATTTTCTTTTACATAGAAAAAAAAAAGCAAGTTTTTTTTTACTTAGAAGAAAAAAGCAAGAAGCTTTTTGAAGTTTTTACAAGTTTGAAGATTGAAGAAGCTTTTGAAGTGCATCAAGGAATCAAAGGATTTCAGTATTGAATGTAATCTTTCATAAGAGATTCAATACAAGCATAAACACCTTTGGTGTGGAGTTTTTCCCTTTAGATGTTTCTCCACATAAATACTTGTCTTTTTCTGGCAGGCTATTTTCTTCTACTACATTGATTAAATTAGAGAAATACCCTAACATCTAAATTGAAAGTGATTTTTAGATTTACACATGCTATTAATTTTATATTTTCTCTTAATGATGATACAATACACTCTTATTATGGATGCCAACTTGGCACTACTGATCTCCCATGGCAGTTTGAGGTGGCCAATTAAGGACATCTTAATGATGATACATTGTACCTTTCTTACAGATGCCATTTTGGCACTGCTAATCTCCCATAGCAAGTTGAGGTGGCTGATTGATGTTGACAGGAGCTTAAATTGGATGATTTTGAAGTATGGGAAGGACACGCAGAAAGTGGGAAATGTGGTGGCGTATCTGAGTAATGACAACTTAAGGACACCAATCAATTTCATAATTTATTTCACTATTATTATTCTTAAGGCCAATGAAGATAATTCTTGAAAGCGGCACATTAGAGAAAGCCATTGTGACTATCAAATTGGGAAGTTCAGTTCTCTTCTGCTACATGGCTTTCAAGGAAATTTGATCATGGGGGGGATAGAATCTGAATTGAACCCATCATTTGCGGTGAATTCAGGGATAATGCCTTAGTGTGGCATTATTTTAAGGAAGGAAGCATTACCCCTTTTCTCGAATGCCTTAATGGCCACGACGAAAATCTTTCTACATAGTGTGCCCTTTCATGGGACAACCGTAGAGTCCAAATTGGCAAAGTTGGGTTTGAGATTTCTAAGGAGGTCACTGCAATGGCTACTGGCCTTTCTACTAAAGGCATGAAATTGAAGAGAAAGGCTAGGGTTGCAAACCCCCAAAATTAGAATTTGTTTCTAGGTGATGGGGAGGAGCCAGTTCCTTATCAAGGAGGATTTGACCGTGCCAAGTTACCAGAGCCATGGGATGTTATGTGCTACCTGTTGATGAAGTATTTCACCTTGGAGGGTTGCTATACCAAGTTTTACAACTACCACCTTCCACTTCTTAACCACTTTAGGAGAAATGCTCTTATTAGCTTTCCTTTCTATCTGTTGTCTTCTTTGGAACACTCTGTTCACCATGTGAAATCTAAGCATGCTAAGAAGCTCTCAAAGTGGCCTATCCCCCTTCACCAAGGCCTCATTCACTGCCTTTATAAATTCCATCTCACCTTGAGTCTGTCGAAACCCATTCATCCCACTATTGTTGAAATCCCTGTGGATAACCCCTCCATTGTTGTTACCACTTCCGTGAAACCCATTGATTCTAACCCTACCACCCAGATTTTGAAAAGAGTTTCCTTTTCTGAATCCCTGGAAGAAACTATTGTGAAGGACCTTCATACTCCTCCATCCAAAGGTAGTGTGAAATCAAAGAAACAGCAAATTAAGGAAGTGGAGGCTACTGTGGAGATCACTGACTCAGCGGGGGGGTATGGGGGCCCATAATAATCATAAAAGTGACAATGAGGGACCACTGAAAAAGAACAAAACTAAAATAGCTAAAGCTAAGACTGGGGGTAATACTTCAAGTGTTAGAAGATCTAGCAGAATTATAGGCAAACCAGCCCCTCAAGAAAGATTGATTGAATACTCTGAAAGTGACTCGGATATGTCTACTCAAGAGGGAGAGCTGTCTAAAGGTGAAGACATCGAAGTGCAGGAAATAGACTTAGAGGAGATTGAAGGGGTGGAGGAAAAGGATATGTAAGCTGAGGATAGTGATGGTGGTGATTATGTGCCTGGAGATCATACTCAAGATGGGGAGGGGATGATTATTGAGAAGGTTGAGGAAGGTGCTAAGGAGGAAGGTACCAATGTGTGGTTTCCCTTGAGCAGAAGCTTATCTCCCTTGGACACCTCATAATATAATGCTTTGTTGCTTGGCTGTGGTTAATTTGACTTTTTTACAGGAGCAAGACACCCTTACACATGGCATAGATGAAGAGAAGACTAAAGAGTTTGATAAAATTTATGACTTCCTATCCAAAGGCTAGGATGATGTTTTTTCCTAGCTTTGTTTCTTTGCTTTATGTTTCTCTCTGCTATCAGACTGCTACTATTTACTATTTGTTGTTTATCGGATGTCAATGTTGTAGTTGTTGTTAGTGGCTCCTTTTTTTTGTGAGCCTTTGTTGCCTTTTTTGTCTTGTCTTGTAGGGGTTCAGACCCTTGTTTTTGCCACCTTATTATATCAAAAACTTTACCTTGTACTCTTTTTTTCCAACAAATCATTGGTTATATGGATTATGATTAATGCTTAGAATTAGACATGAGATTACATGTTGTTGAGATTATTCTAGTATAATGCATAATAATTTGTTGATGATACACTGATCATGGTTTGAATGATTGTAAGTGTAACTAGGAAAAGAGCTTTCTAATTCCAACAAGGGAAGAAGAGTATCACCCGAGAGAAGGAAATAGATGTGGAAAATGTCAGGTTGCCATCTGAGTTCCAAATTTGTTCTTCACATAAACCTTTGCGAGACTATGTATTAGTCATCTTCCCTTGTTTAGTCAATTCCAATTTGACTATTGTCATTTTGTCAATTAAGGGTTTTTCAACGTCATCTACATTGATTTGACTAAATAATGTTCACAAAACATTATTATTGGTTAGAGTTAATATTGATCATGATATTAGTCATAAACAAACATAGAATAAAAGTACACATTAACCTTTATTCCTCTTGAAAGATACGATGAATTCAGAGAATTCATGATCCCAAGTCTCTGGTGATTAGGTCTTAATCTTCTGACGTTACTCAGAGGTTGATGTGTGTTGTTGTTTCCATTTTGGGGCCTTACGTAAGTCTCATCAGTAAGATAATGCTTCCTATAATGATGCTGTACAGATAGTTACTCTACACAAGATATGCTTCAAATATTATGTCTATCTTTGAATCTTTGCATGATATTTATTATTTTTGACATGCTTCAACTTCAAATATGCTGAATATGTTCAATTATCTACGAGATGTCTGCATATTTGTATTATTTGCTTAAGATTGTCAATTATTTGCAATTATGATGGTGAAATATTCTGAAATTGAAAGAAATTGAAAGAAATACTCCAAATTAATGTTGAACCTTTAGCTATTGAGCCACACATACATCAGATACAATCATGAAGAGAAGAAATCAAACCATATGTTCACCAGGACATTCCACAGCTAGATACAATTGATGCTAACTTCAAAGGAACGGTATAAAAACAACACATGTAAGCGGATATGCACTCCAAGGGACGCAGCAAATCACAGCATGTATCAAGATTTCATACACTGATTACTCAAGATTTGTTATGGATTGTAATCAAAATAGTCTTCTTCTTCATTAAGTATGCAAAAACATATATATATACAACAACTTTGAAATGAGCCTTGAATATTTCAGCAAACAGATTTCAATTAAGTTTCGAATGTTTCCAATAAGGCATCCCTGCACCTTTATAGAACAAGATGAGGGAGTCGTTACAATTGATCTAGGATCAGGATTTATCCTAAGATCTACGGTTCACATTTCTCTTTGACTTTGTCAACATTATCATGTGGCACAGGTTGCCAACTGGCAACCATCTAGGTAACTCATATCTTCCTAAGTACTTGATGCATATGTTCCCTTTATGGCGTACCTTCATCAGGTTCTTCATCATCATCATCATGTGCATTAGGATCATCACTTTCAAAATCTTCATCATCCTGATGAGCTTCTCCTTGTACATGGACATACATGGATGTTCGAATATTTTCATATGAGTGTACTATTTTCTCTATTTCCCCGCCATCTTGAGTTCTTGCTTCGATGATGGCATGCCTGTGCATTTGATATTTGCCTCAGAGATTCTCTAATTTGCTTCTCCTGCTACTGGATGTCTCGTTATAATTCTCCATCCTGACCCTGATCCTCATGATCTTATCCATAATTTCTTCTGTCAAGTGGTTCAAGGGATCATCAGTCACCTATTGGAAGTTGTTGTGTAGAGCTTTAATGGCAAACTCTTCATCTTGATTTTCTATTTTGCCTTCCACCTTTCCCTCCAGTGCTTCCAAAATTTCAGCTTCACATGACATCATATCATGTAGCCTCATGCTGGTATCTCTTAGTTTATTGTTTCATCTTTTAAGTACATCACATTCAAATCTGATGTCTTTGTACCATATGTCTATCAACATTGCATTATTGTTATTTAGCACCTGGTTGCTTATGAGGACCTGAGGGTCAATTCTCTTTATTTCTTCCAAGATAGTCAAAACTTTCTCTAGCTGAAAAGACCTCTTCCCGATCTCCATCTACAATTTATCAACTTTTCTCCTAGAGACACTTAAAGAATTCCACCTCTTCAAAGAGGCTTTTACTACTCCCTCTGCTTCATCAAATGTGGATAACATCCACTTTCTCATTATGGGTGACTCATGCTTCATGAGATCCAGTTTATTTACCTCATCCTGAGAAATAGCAGTGAATGGGACTGCATGATTATTAGATGTATCCTCAGGGTCAATTAACCCTTTTATGTAAGTATGCAACTAAGCAATGTGCTCCTTGTGTTGTTTATTTTTCTCTTTTTCTCTTTTCACCTTCTAGGTCAATGAATCAATTATATCTTTACCTTCTTGGCCTTCCTGATCTTCATTGGTGAATCCCAAATCTACTGTATTAATCTGGAATTCATCTAGAGTGATCTTGCCCTTTTCTTTATTTGTTGTAGGAATGGCCACCTGGGCTGTTCTTCTACCAGTTATAGGATCCCTTCTTATTGTAGAAGTTATTCTAGCCTTCCTCTTTGGATTTATCAGGGGTTCTGCAAATAATGTGATACATCAAATTCTTGTACCCCTATGCCTAACTCTGCGCCAATTTCTTTCTTGAGCCACTGAGGACTTGGATCCTTTAACTGTTGGTCTCCATCATTATCATGATGATCACCTTGATCTTCGGTATCCACCATCATGTTTGATGGTGAGGGTGATCTTCTCTTTTCTTCCTCATGACGTTCCTCATGAAGGTGATCTTTAGGTATATCCTCCTGTTGAGGAACTTCCTTTTCTGGAGGGTGATCCTGTTGATCATCTGCATGTTTATCATGATCCTGATCTTTTGCTTCCTCCATGGGTATCTCATCCACCTTGGTGATTTCCTCATCATGAGGCATGTTAGCTTCTGTGGATGTCACTGTATCTATCTTAGGTATACCAACCTGATTTGAAACTGTAATCTATTCCGCAGCTGTAACAATTACCCCTTGTACTTTTAGGGCGGGATCAATTGATCTATCCCTTTTTTATCCTCCTTTATCCTAGACTTCAACTATCTTGGGTCCAACAGGTACTTCCTTTTGTTGTTGCTCACCCATATCCAAAGTGTGGCTCTCTATCCTTGCCATCTTTACTTCCTTAAGATTTTCTTCTTTATCCTGAACACCTCCTTGATTTTTAGGACTTGCATCCTGTCTATATGTAAGATCAATTACTGCAGGATTGGTTACCTGTTCAATCAATGTATCAAGCCCCATCTCTTGGGCTACCTTTTCTGGGCTTTTCTCTTTTCCCAATTCCACTTGCTTCATCTCCTCTAACACCGTTTGTACTTATGGAGTTCCATGAGGAGTTATCCAAGTGCCAGTAGCAAGGGTTTCCATTCTTTGTGAACCTAAATCTTTCACCACCTCATCATCAGATAGGTCGACTGTCTCATCTAATGAGATTAGACCACTTTGAAGTATTTTAGAGGTTTCTTTTACTTGTTCTTCTGCTTGCTCAGTTTTAAACTTCACAATGGTGGGAAGTGGAACGTTATGCCGCAATTCCTTCTTAAATACTTCTCCACCTGCTTCCCTCAACATTATGGGAGCTTGTTTTATTTCAGCTCTCATAGAAGTCCTTAGTTTCTTAGGCGTAATGGCTACCACCTGAGGTGCTTTTCTCTTCCTTGTGAATGATATAGGACCTTCCTCTTCCTCAGGCTCCTCCTCTAGAGGGATATTCTCTTCTACTTCCTTATGTGAGGCTTGACCCTCCTCATATGCTATAGTAGGTTGTGCAGCTGGGCTCTAGATCTTTTTAGCCTTTTGTTTATCCCGAGGAGGCTGTGCTGATGATGCTGATGCTTGTTCCAATTCTACTGCATCTTTAGCTAGCACTATCACTCTTTCAATTATAACCCCTTTGGGTTCAGTATCAATTTTCTTACCTCTTGGAGGTCTCTTGCTTTTCTCAGGAGCTGGTACTCTTTCTCATTTAGTCTTTCTCTTTTCAATTAAGAAGTCATCATATTCATCTTCAGCAATTTCTTGCCTTTTCTTCTTATTGTCCACCATGATGACAACACCTTTTTTCTTCAGTACATTTATCTGCTCATCCACCCAAGCTTGGGTTAGATGTAATATTCTGCCTTTGAATGGATCTAAGGAGATAGACTCTTGTATAGTAAGATCCGGTGCAGAGATGGTATCATTATATATCTTTTTCTCTTCATATTCATCAACCATTATCATTCCATCATCTTTCTTCAGTTGTGCTAGGATGGAGATGCAATCAAAGGTCTTGATTTGGTTAAGTGTTAACCTTTGATACCTTCTTCTTTGAGCTTCAACTTCATCTTCACAATCTGCCTAGAAATCTTCAAGATTCCTTCGGTGGATGGGTTTCCCCATGATCTTCTGCATCCTACCATATGGATCATATGACCTTATCAATGGAAAAGGCTAGAAATTCATCATTGCTAGACCAGCTATGGCCTTCTTTATATTCTCAGAATCTGGGCACATATACCAGCCCATCGTAACTGGAAACAATACTGGTGGAAGCTTATTGTTTGCCTTATAGGCATTCAGTATTGTAGAGATTTGTCTTAGAAACTCCATTATGACAACTGCATCTGTAGGGTACCTTGGGAGCATGAGAGGCTCCCCCTCAATACCTTCAATCCTGATATAGGAGAAAGTGGTAAATTGGATAAACCAGGCTCCATGCCTATATATAACTTCCTGAGCCTCCATGCTCAGTCTCTTGGTTCTGTCCTCTTCCATTGTTCTCACCAGGTGCATAGAGAATGCATCATTTACCAGCTTGTAATCCTGGAGGTAATTCACTCTTTGCAGTTGGGGATGATGATCCCATATGTGTGCACATTGGTTGTGCTACCAATTTTCCCATCTGTAACCAATGCACCAAATGTACCCTTGTAGGCACATGAATAGACTTTATACGAGGTCATATAGAAGGAACAATCTGGACCTCCTAGGTTCATCAACTGCTCATCTAGAGCATCACTTATCATCTTGGCCCACATTGGCTTGCTATCTGTGTAGAGACACATTAGGATGATGACATACATCCAGTCCTTAAAACTTCCAGCATCAAGCTAGCCTGTCACTCTGCTTAGCAATGCTATCATGTACTGGTACTCATCATCAAAGTTGAATTTATATAAATGTACAGGAAGTTTAGCTACTGCAGGATAAGGACTATTCTTCGCCCTCCATTGATACATTTTCTTCCTAGCAGACTTCTTGTTATTCTCATATTCTACTTCTGATTTCCTCAAATCTATGTTGGCAACTTTCCTGCCCAACAACAAACTGAATGTGGTAGCAAGACCCTTGATTGACAGGTCAGCATATACTCTGCCATGCTTCTCTACCCTTCTTGTCTACGGGTTATAATTTCTAGCACACTGAATGACCAGCTCAGGAGTTTCCATGGAATAAGGGAAACCAACCACATTCCACATCCTAGATACAAAAACTGCATCCATCAGGGTGCTGTTACTCTTCCCGTCGCTCATCTTAGCTAACCACGTAGCCAGATCAGTATTTCCTTGGTGTGTATCTGTGATGGCTCTGTATTTGAATTGAACACCCCCAGGATGAGCAAACATTGGTTTTAGAAATTCTACCTCTAACTTAGCTAACCGCTTGTCCGTCATGAGTGCCTGCAGTGGAACAAGGCTTGTCTTACAATTTTATACCACATGCATGCATATACGTTATATTTTTATTAATCATCATGCATATTATAGTTTTTCATCATCTAATTTATCTTGATATGCACAACTTCAAACTAGTAAACACCATGATACCTAGATATGTAAAATATGTCAACAAGAGGGCTTCAAATTACTTACCTGATGCGCTTATCCTCTTGATTATGCTAATGAATGTCTGAAAGTGATCTTGATACTGATGACAACTGTTTGCTTCGTTCTGCTGTAAACTGTGTTCGTCCGGATGTTGTTCGTCAAAGAGTTTAGAAGCTTAGTTCTCTGATAAAACTGACTTATCTCAAGGTAAATGTAAAATAACTCGGTAAATTCATTTTAAACCTATGCATTGGGTCACTTAGGGTAAAATTAGGGAAAATTTAATTGAAACAACTAATTTTCTATACGAGACCTCCAGATCTTGCCAGGTGTATGTATCGGGTTCATAATCGGCGGGAACCACCTACCCTATCTATGTGCATTTAATGTCAAAGGCGGCAAAAGAGCGGGGTGATCTCTGCAAGATAGGAGGATATTCAAATATTAGGTGATATTTGGATATCGGGTGATGTTCAAATATGATCTCCCTTGTACTAAAATGACTTCTCGTCGAAATATCAGGATGATGTCATCAGGATATTGACCTAGTTCGGCGTTGTAGCACTATGATGTCATCGTCATGTTATGTAGGAAGGGTCATGTTTGAAAATATACCTCCGCGAGGTAAAAGGATGGTGACGTCATCATCATGTTCATTTCTGCACTTATCGAGTTTGGATGACGTCAGTAGGATATTGGTTCGGGGTGATATTTTGCGACAGGATGATATTCAAATATCGAAGTGATATTCAAATATCGGGTGACATTAAGAAATATGATCTTCGCGAAAATATGATGTTGTTCAACGGGTAAATGCATCTATCACCTAAAATTAACGTCCAGACCTCTGGATAAATGATTTTATCAGGTGATAATTTGGATCGGGGTGACCTTTCGTAAGATGACTGATATTGAGAAATATGATCCTCCCCTTATGAATATCAGGTTTGACTAGGATTTTGACCATTCATAACTTTCACACCTTAAGGAATATCAGGATGATGTAAAAGGCAAACCTTCGTGAAATTTAATGCTCTTTCCAACCATGAGGTTATTGATATGAAAATAAAAAGTTTGACAAACTAACCTCATGATGATGACTTACCCCAGGCTTCTATATAGGACATCTGTATGACTTACTTTTACCAAATCACCAGAAAGCAGAAAAACACAAGCCAAGCCAAGCAAAAAGTTGGGTCCTTGTTTTGTCAAGTCAAAATGGGGCATGTTGTGTAACCACACAATAGTTAACCATTGCCTTTTGTCAGAGATTCTTGATATATATTTTTATATTAAGTTTTGTGTAAATCGATTTAACAATTCTAGCAATAGTATAAGATTGTGAAGTAGGGGAGTAAGCCTCGACCCCATGTTCACATTTTAATGCATGTTTGATCTAACACCATATTTATGGTAATGCTATTATGGTGAAAACATAGATTATTTTATTATTCTCATAGTATACATATATGATGTATAAGAAATAATGTGGAATATAATTATTTATCCACCTTGCTGTGTCGAGCACCTTTTGGTCTTCTATCACTACGTGCATGTAGTGAAACCATACCCCATATTCCATGAATGCTGGAATGAGTGGGAGAAGTGTTGATGGTTCAGCATAACCATATCATGAATGTAGAACTTTGTATGATGCATGCTCTCACTGAGAGGGTTTGTAGCGAAGTGGAGAATATATTCCTTTAGGGGAGAGTACGAGAAGAGAAGATTATTGTCAACCTTCATCTCGAAGGTCGTTTTTGGTGTTTTTTGTGGTGTTATTTTTTTTGGGTTGAGAGATTAGAGTTGAGCATATGAGAAGGCAATAGAAAAACTCAAGGAGAAAGCCTTGAGATGGAGCAAAGTGAAACGTTAAAGATAAACTCTACATAAACCTTAAATTTTGTGGCACTGGCCATACATTTCAGGTACATCTTATATGATGTCGTCATGTGGTGTAAGACTACACTATTATTTTCTTATCTTGTTGTCAATATGTGCACACTATGATGTTGCTGCTTGGTAATTATTTATAACAATACCATTGAGTTAACTTGGCAAGCTCTGTCGAGGGTCTTTAAGGTTGAAGTCTTTTTTAATATTGTTGTAGCAGTATGTTGATTTTGTCAAGAGCCACTAAGGCTGAAGTCTTTTTTAATATTGTTGTAGCAGTATACTAATTATGTCAAAGGCCATTAAGGCCAAAGTCTTTTTGAATATTATTGTTGCAGTATGTTATCGAATTCAAGGTCATGGTTTCAGTTGATACTTTGGTATTCTTTATCTATAGATTATAAAGTCTTCATACATGAATAATATTGAAGGATAAATGTTATCCATTCTTTCTGGGTAAGGAAAGATTGTTCATAAGGTTGATAACTAGACGAGAGCCACATTATTCTGAATGCTAAGTTATTATTTTGAAAATTGTTGTAGGTAGAAATTTTATATTGGCAAGCACAGTTATATAGATGGGTATCATTTTTATGCGACCCACAATTTGCTATGTATTGCAATGGCCCATCCAACCTTTAGTGTCATTTAACTATGGCTTCGAATCTCATGAAATGGGATTTGTGTTATAAAGATTTCTTTATTAAAAATTTGTTATCTTTACATGCCTTCAGGTTATTCTTTATTAAAGAACGAGCAGTAGGCTCCTTATTATCTATTAAAGAAAAATTGGGATGATATTGCTATCATTACTGCACACTGAGTGCATGTTTAAACCTTAAGCACAAGGTAAGATGCACAAATATAATCGTGCATTATTCTTGAATAGAAAACAAAAGAGCTTGGTAGCTCGATAACTATGTTATCATTTGTGGTTATTTACTTCTAAAGATGGTATTAACTATCTCTAAATTTAGTAATGATGAGAAGGTATTAGAACCTTTCAAGTCTCTAGTAGACTAAGAATTTTACTCTGATAGATGATGATATTATTTTTATCTTGTGATAACTAAAGATTATGTAATGATATCATGACTAGAGAAGATAGATCTCTAAGTGTGTCCCAGACACGTTTGGAAAATGTGAAACTTTTCATACAATTATACTATTGACTCGAATGGGATATGTTTTAGTCGACAAGGATTAGATGGAGATCCTTAAATCTACTAAATATTTTAATCCATCACATAGAGATGTTATCTAAAACTGATCTTGTGGTTGGAAACCAAGAAATTATACACTTTGGAATAAGGAATAGAGTGGAGGGGAGTCACAGATTCCATGTTACAAATGCAACAAGAGACCTTTGAAATGTACTCTAGGAAATGGAGTTGGAAGTCTGAGATGGATGGACTAAATGGCAATTTTATATAAGTCATCCCATGATGAGGAACGATCAACCAAAAACACTGTAGGATGAGATAACTTCTAAGTCAAGTTAGAGGTGTGTGAACATTTGACTACATTCATTGTGAAAAAATTATTTATATTAAATCTTTGGCCAAAGTAATGCATTTATCTCTACATACATTAGTCAGTTCACTATGCTCCATATGGCATAACCATCTAGTAGTGTCATACATAGAGTGGATCTATAGTTATATGACCGTGATGAGTTATGAAGGACACAACACTAGAAACTCAGATGGAAAACCTTATGGTTCCTTATATCTACTCCCTTTGAGAAGGGTAGGGCCACTTCCAGGAAGGAAGTTGGCAGGGGACCACCAGTCTATGGTTGGAGGAAAAACACTCGGGTGATGCTCTCCCTTCCAAGAAGATGACAAACGGAGACTTATGAAGACAGATATCAAAACTCCAGATGTAGTATATTCTATTATATGACTTGATAGTCAAGTCTATGTAAATTTATAAATTTTTCTAAGAGAAAAACATTGTGATTGTAAAGTGGAGGAACTCACTAGCATGTTATCTTTGAATATGTTGTAAATTTTTAGTTTTGAAATTATTCAGAAAAGATATGCATTTTTGTATAATGATTATGCAAATTATTATTGATAAACAAAAATATGATTGTGTTGATCATGATTATTTACTTGATGGTAAATTGGGGATGTTAATCCAAGTAATATGAGATGACATGTTAGATTCAGGGCAGACAACTAAGAGGGGGGGTGAATCAGTTGTCCAAAACTTTCTTCCAATTTAAATACTTAAATTCACTTTGTAATTCAGCAGCATAATAATAATTCAATCATGAAAACACAATGCATTAAACCAAGAAAAGAAACACATTAACACATAAGACACCAAGATTTTGACGTGGAAAACCTGGTTAAGGGAAAAACCACAGGGTGATTAACCCAAGATTGTATTCTCTATTAGAAGAACAGAAAGAACAAAATGGCACATGCCAATTAGGGCTCACTGCCTGAGCACACTGCTCACAAGAGGCTCATTGCCTACAAGAGACACATTGTCTACAAAATAATAAGTATCACATACATGAACTAGATAATAGCATCTTCACCATGCTTGAATCAGTTCCATTTAAGCCCAATACTTCTTTTCTGCCTTTTGCTCTCCTCCTCGCTACAACACACTCATCTCCACAAGACACACTTTGAAATGACTTCACAATTCCTTATTTATACAAGGCATGGACTTAGGAATAATCATCTAAGTTGGCAAACATCTACAAGTACATCCGCAGGATGAGTAACTCATCTGGTCAGTCAGTCAAAGGAAGAACACCTTCATCCAGAGGTAATTCTTCAAATGCGAGATCAAACTCCAATGCAGACCACCAACATGAACTAGACACAATCCAAAGACCTCCACAAGCTTTCATGAATCACCAAGAACATCCACACTTCATCTGCTTACTGAAATCCTTCTCTCCATCTGAAATCTCAAGAACACAGTCTGTCATCACTATCACAAAGGAATAGATGCTTGCGGACCTCCAAACCATGAACCAATAGAGTTGATACATCACAAGGACTTCCTAAACACTCCACCAAATCCGCAGAATAGGATAATGCATTTCCAGATCTCACCAGACCTATCTTTATCAATCTGTCACCTCTGAACACTTGTCAGAACCAGTTTTACTTGAGCAGCCACAACTTCTTCAGATCTTCATGTGGACCTCTGAAATCTTTACTGGAACATCTTAAGATACATATCTACAAACGCTTTAAACTGCATCCTCTGATCCTCATCTTGTCTTCGACTTTTACCTTACTGTCTTCATTATTCTTCACTGTTCCTGATATGACCAATTTTCTCAATATCCTCAACAAACAGTTCATCCAATCCTAATCATTAATGCAACAAGAGTATGTTGACATCAATGACAACACTGGTTAGGCCCATACTTCTAACAACATCTAGCCCCCAGACTTAGGCAAACATAAGAAAACACTTAACAATCACATAAGACACAGAGAATATAGTAAGGAAGCATGCAATACACAGAGAAGACATGAATATTGTCACATAAGACATAGAGAAGACATGAAAAGAAGACGTGATTAAGCAATTACACATATAATTCTAGCTAAATAAAACACACAGCATGAAAGATCATCACCACATGTCTTTAGACCATGCCAAAAACATGCAAAACACACACAGCGTGGGGGGCTCATCACCACACGTCTTTAGACCATGCCACAAGCATGCAAGACACATAAAACACACAAAAGACACATGGAATACACGAGCACCGTATAGTATGTCATTGACAAACTATACATCTTATACACAGTTAGGGAAGAGCTCATCCCTACATTCCACTATCTAAAACATGCCAAACACACCTAATAGTTGAACTACACTACCACAACTGCCAAAGGCATGCTTAAGTGTGATTGACTCAAGATCCAACCCCACCTCGCAATAAGAACTTTATTTAAAAGGATGTGCACTAGCTCAAGAGATACACCATCTCACCTTCTACAGAAGGGATTTTAAAATGCAACTCCACCTACATCACGGATATGTCTTACAATGAAAATAAAACATGTGTTCAAGGTATACAACCCCATATGCATCATGGAGATGCCTTACAATGAAAAGGAGATATACATAATACATTAATATATGCAAACATGCTTTATCAATGTAAAAAGTAATCAAGAAGTTACCATAATATATGCCCCCACCTTAAAGTAGTTGATCCCGCTGGCTGATATCAAGCACATTAAGGTAAAGTGAAAACACACAAAGGAATAAGAGATTTTGCAAAGCCCATGCCCCAAAGTGACATGTGCTATGATCATCGAATGTTCCCACAAACACATCAATATCATTTGCTAACGTAATCAACAAGATATAAGCTTTGGTTAGAAAATCTTACTCTAAGATAACAACCAAATCAATTCATGAAAGTTATGCAGAAATTGTATCACATAATAGACCAATGCTATACTTGTAGGTTCAAGACTGAGTATAGCCATGAGGTTATACTTCAGGTATCTCATAACCGAGTGTAGTTACAAGGTGAGATACAAAACAATCCAAAGTGCATAGAAATAGATTTAGAGTATTACAAAGGTTTGTTACAACAAATTTCACAACACAAATCACAACACAGAGTGATTTTACTAGTCAAGCATCAATAATATATATCAATCCCATCTTCATATATGGACTAGGTCCATTTTTGCTTTCTTGATGAAGGGAAACAGAGTCCTTATCAGTATTTGTTTGTCTTCATCATCCGCTGACTAGAAGAGCCACTAAAGAATGTAAACATTAAAAATGAGAGAGAAGACAAGTGGTGACTTAGGTTTACAATGTGGTAAGATGCCCTCAAGACATCCTCCACAACTTTATGCCCCCAAGGCACCACACAACAACAAAATAGATGAGAGGATAAGAAGAATAGAGAAACAAATAGAAGAATGGTCACAATAGAGGTGGTCTCCTTGCATCCTTGACCTTACAAGAGTATCAAGGTTAATCCAAAGAGACCTAAACAACATTTAACACAACACAAGAGAACATAACACATGAGAGTAGGCCACGCAAGTGAGCAACTCAAAAAGATGCTACATCAAAGGTGGCTTAAAAGGGTGAAAAATACTTACCTGTTATACAACCGAACTAGCAGTTGTTGTCAAGAAAATCATCTTCCTCCCAATCTCGAATACAAGAGGAAATAGGTACATAAGGTACTATTGCCCAACTTGAATCATTGTCCTTTAACTCTTCAACCTTTAGCTCTTTTTTTGTTGATTCAATATTAGTTGGTGGAATGTTTTCTTATTGAGGTCTTGCTTGTCAAGCTAAGGCTTGTCTCTTCTTCCTTCTTTCTCTTGCTTGCCTATTCCTTCATGTTCTATTAGTGATGTTTGCAAAATGATTTTCATGCTTCTCCATAGTCTTTTTTACATCTCAGAAGAAGAAGTCGGTACAAAATTGATCTTTTGTGATGAAAGACTTCACTCTTTTTGGTTATCTCCCAATCCTTGTAAGGATGGAAGAGGAGGAACCTCAGCAAAAACTCCTTTACCTTGTGGTCGAGGGGGTTCTTTCATTGTAGGCAGGTTTTCATTCTCAATTTTTCAATAGGAGGTCCAGCCAATTTTGTTATTAACTTTGCCTTGTACCTTTGGTATGCTAGGAAGAAATTATCTTCTCTTGTTTGAGTAGGCTGAGTAGGTTGTAGCCAAAAGTAGTCTAGGCTGAAGTTTCGATGAGTAACCAAAGGTTTCCATCCACTATGGTGGACAACATGCACTCTCCCTTGATAAGAAAATTTTAAACATTTATGAATTGTAGAGGGGACCGCTTTCATGGACTTTCGCCGTGGATGGCCTAGTTTCACATGAAATAAGTCTGAGGTAGGAATAATGTCGCATGATTGTTCCAGGGCTTTCTCAACTACTTTAATTAATAATGTAATCTTCCCCATAGCCGAGATGAAATATCCATTATGTGTTTTAACCATCATATATGTGGGTTCATAAGTTTCCTGTATCAAATCATGCATGTAGAGGAACTCTTCAGTTATGACATTCGTTATACAATTAGGATCGATAAGGACTCCTCTTGTAGGATATCCACTTATACGTGCAGTAATGTAAAGAGGTCCCTCAATATCTCTAATTGTAGAGTCATGTGGTGTAAAGGTTATTTTAGGTCCAGGAGTCTTCCTCTTCCTATAAACTCGAGGAGGGACCATACCACCCTTATTGTGATGAGAGGCCATGTATGTGAGATTGATCCACACCAAGGCACTAGTTTGAGGAAATTGGATTTTTGAAGATAAAATACACACAAATTTCACTACAAACAAATTATATATGATGTGAATAGTGCTACACAACAAGGCAATATGAATGATTTAAAAGTTTGCTCCAATAAGTATGAAGAGAGTGTTTAAAACCCTTAATGTTGAAATACACACTATGTAATTGTAAAATTTAAAATTTTAAATGCAAGGATGCCAATTGATGAAACACTACAACTCAAAATCATATTTGAATGAGTGCTTATGAGAGTAGAAAAATCTAAAATAAGATTTTGAATACAAAGCCTAGCTTTTGCAAAAAACTAGGTTACATGAAAAATGCAATCTTTCAACAAAAACGCTAACAAATGAGATATGTAAATACAAGATGTGATATCATGAAATGATTATTTGTTTTAATATAACTCAGATCTAATGTATAAATCAGAAAATCAAATGCTTCCAATTATATGCAATGAAAATAATGCAAAATTATGCCTTATGCAAGCCTAGAATGTCTTTTTTTCACTTTTTTCAAATTTATGCAAGATTTTTCAATGAAGAATGATAAGTATGATATGAATTAATGCAAGATTTGATTTCAACACTTAGCAAGATGCAAATTCTTGATGCTACAGGTTCACCAAAATGTTTAGTAAGAAAAAGGGATGAATGTAAGCATGCAAATACACTAGATCAAACCCTCTTTCACTACAACATTTAAGGACAAAACTGAGCTAAGTCATTACAAGATGAAAGAGGACTTGGCTATTGATTTTGTGCTTTTGTTTTCCATGGAAAGATGTGATTTAACTAGGGTTTTTATCAAACCCTAGTTTAAGAATGAGTAAAACCCTAGATATGAGATAATCAACTTATAATAGGCAAACAACAATAGAAACTCAAGATCTAAAAATGCCAAGATGATCAGTGAGATGTCATAATTTGTTCCATGGAAGCTAAAATTTTGGAGGACTCTGAGGTGGGCACCCGAGTCTTAAAAGTCTCGATCTTCAGAAAAACTTAGAACTAGAAAATTATTGTAAATGATGCCCTAATGCTGTATCTAGTGTCTGATTTAACATGAGGATGCTAGGGCGGATACCTGAGTCTTCCGCAAAGGAACTTTCACAACTTGTTTTTAGATCTTGAAACTCTATCCCTTGAACAACATCCTTGTACCTTCTCTCCTTCAATCCTCTCAGCTATAACCTACACAAAAGAAGAAAAGCAGTATGGGGATTGTGGTGTTTAGGGATTTGCCTCAATCAAATCTTGAGTTAGCATTCAAGCTTTCCTAACACTGTTGTTAAAGAGAGCATGTCCTTGTAGAAAAGAGGCTAAAGATGATCCAAATGATGATGAAATGATTCAAACAATGATGATGTCACCTTGGAGCTGAAGTCCTTAGGAGGATGAAGATTCTTCAACTCATAAGGATGTTGATGATGATTCTAAATCTACAACAAACATGTACAACACAAACGCAAATCTAAAACAATAACATGATGAATGCCTTGGATACTCCTTTTCTTAATATCATAACCTTGCTATCATCAACTTGTTACAAAATGAATTCAAACACTCACTTATATATGTTTTCCCATTAAACATTCACAAATTAATTGAAAGAGTCGACAAGGAGAGACCCATTGAAAGGTCCTATGCTGACATAATTTAAATTTTACCCTAATCAATCAGGGAGGACTTGGTTGCGGAAGCCCAAGTCCCTAGGTACCATTTTGGTCCAGACTTAAGCATTGATAAATGGGCCCCTAGTTCCCATTTGACATGGGTTTTGGGGGATTTCTCATCAGGATGAATGTTTTGCATGTAGAGTGTTAACACAGGGACCTAGGAGCTAAACTAGGGGGTAAAAAGGCATGTGTTCACTTTTTACTCCATAACAAGATTGATATAGGTGAGACTGAAATTAATATAGTTAACATCAATGAAAACATTGATGAAGAGACAAAGATAGAGAGCATCAACCCCAAATGCAACACAAGTGTTAAGCATAGTGGAGAAGCAATACACATTAAAGAGTAGGAGTCGTAATGATTATCTAGGCACTATTAGCACAAGGATATAAAAACAAAGAGAAGAGTGCAAGGAATCTAATAAATGTGTGGAGGATGTGCAAGGCTTGAGTAAATGATAAGGCATGTTGGATACCATGGAACATCTCCTCCACAATGAGATCATAAAATATGGAGAGCTTGCCCATGTGTGTTATAATGCCTTTGGGGCCATGGTAGAGGATGAGCAAGAAATAATGAAAGTAATTAATTCTCTTCCTTGCTTTCTTTGTTAATTGATAGTGAATAGGATGACTTCATTTTTCCATTCATCTAAAAATGAATGGCTTTCTTAAAGATGATCTAATAATTTAGATTTACCTTTGCTAGTTTACTAAAAGATGCAAGCCTAAAGATCATCTTCTTACTAATTTAAAATTTGTGTACAATATGTACAGAAGAACCAATAGGTATATAACAATTATGTAGAGGTAAAGCCAAATATTCTCATTAAGGGAGTTATGTCTATAATACTCATTCGTTTCTTTATTGAGGACAAAAAATATTTCTTTCATTGATACAAGACGATCAAATCAGAATAGGAAGGAAAATAGAATATTAATGAGAGGAGTGTGGATGGCACCTAAAGTAGTGAAGTGAGGGGAGTAGAGGTCACCCTTAGATATTTGGTTTGTGGCTTACACAATTGTGGAGATGGCACAAGAATGCTACTTGGAGTACAATTTTCTAAGAAAAAATTAGAACCAAGGGTTATGATATGGAGTATAGATTGCTAGTTCATAATGATTACAATGTACATGTATAGTTTTCATGGGGTGGGATTTTTTTTTTTCTAATGGAATTTCTCCATATGTTATAATGTTGAAAAATCTGCTCATAACTCTCCAAGTTGTCATCATGGGGCTCATATTTCAAGAAGATGTCACCAAGTTATTTTTAAGTTCAATAAAACTATATTACAAGAAAGAATAACAAATAGAAATCTAAAATAGGGCTACGTCTACGAAAAGAGCAAAGACGACTAGTTGGTTGCCTCTCCCAATGGCCTCATTGCATGCCAAAACAAAGTGCTAGAAATAAAGTGCTCATTTAAGGTGCTCCCAGAGAAGTAGGTGAACAAAAGCAGAGTGATGCTTCTATGGGTCTCTATTCTAGTGATTTACATGCCCCAAGTGCAGGGCCTCATGGAGATTGTCATAAATTATTAGACCCCATCCAATTAAACCATGTCAAATTGAATGAAAAGTATTGGCCTACTAATAGGAACCTTATAATACCACTTTCTTTTTAAAGTAGTGAAGAGTTAAAATAACTCGACAAACATTAAATAATACAATTAAAGCTGCAACATGATCTTCATTTGCTAGCAAACAACTTTTGAACTAACATTTGACATCTTAAACATTTTTTAGACAAAAACTAATAAAAATCTGACAGGTAGTTGTATTAGATGATACAAGCCCAAAAAGTTTCTAAAAAGGACACATGCAAGAAGAAAGTTTGTGGTCCAAGCACACATTTAAGCATAATTGTCTTTAAAATATATATAAATAATAACTCTAGTTAAGGTGTCATGTTATTGTTGAGATTCTATTGCTCATAAGTGGTGATTTCTAATAGAAGTAACAAATCGATTTATGCCTCTGAACTTTAGAAAATAACATTTAATATTAATCTTAAACAAATAAAAAAAATTATTGATGAGAAAATTTTCTCCGAGGAAATACTTATAATTGGCCAATTTGAAGCATGTCACCATCTCTTTACATTGGAGTAAAGACGACCAAAAGAAAAGACTTCTAAAGAGGTGTGCTTAGTTTCTCTCTCTAATTAAGCTTAATTATCATCCAACACTATTACTAAATTCATCCATCCCAAAATTTATCCAATGTAAAAAAAAAACACCATAAAAAAAAAATGAAAACCATTTACCTTCTCATTCATGGACTGGCACTTGAGTTGAGCATATCTATCTACATCAAAATTGTTTATCTTAAAAAAATTTAATTTGTTAGAGAGAGCACCATCTTCATTCACAATGTCCTTGATAATCACATCTCTTGACAAAGCTAAGGTCCTAGAACACATAGACAACTTCAATGATCCCCTATTGTAATAAGCAAATCCTAGGTCAATCAAAAAAAATTATAATCTTGAATAATTGAGTTGAAACCCCGCCCCTCCAAAAAAAAAATTTCAAAGCCCAATTCTTTTTTTTTTTGTTCAATTCACCAATCGATGATCAAATTTATAGATAAATCAAATCCTATACTAACTCCAAAAACTAGTATCCCCAAATAACTAGGCTTATGTAGCATCCCAACCAAAATATTAGAAATCCTTAAACATAATTAAAGCAAAAATCTCACTTGTTTTTTTAATTATCTGTAATCAAAGTTATTACATTTGCAATTTCAAGTACAATAAATATATTCAAAAGATGGTCGCTTCACATGTGACTAACAAAATTTCACATATATCAAATGGTCATATTTCTTATGACTTACAATTTTAGCAATATCATTTCCAAGATAAGTATTGTGTTCTTGTTCACAAGTCTTTGGAAGTCAACTACAGGAGAGAGAGAGAGAGATAGAGAGAGCATCACCCTAGTGTTTTTCCTCCAACCACAGACTAGCAATCCCCCACACACCTCCCTATTGGAAGTGGCCCTTCCCTTCACAAGGGTAATAGATAATGAGAATCAACTAATTCTTTATACCATTTGAGAACTATTGTGCCTTGCACACACGCCCATTTCAAAATAGGGACCCCCCTCTTTCAATTTAGTCTAGAGTGTCAAGTAGATTTTTCACCTCCTAAGTAGTCAAGTGGTCAAGGTGCATTTTTGCCATGTTTGAACGGTGATGTTGAAAATCATTTCAAAAATTTGCTAGGTCAAGTCCTTTACATTACCATCACTAGATTTGATTTTCCCTTTGCGCTGAAATGCTTCCTAATCGACTGTTGCGCTAAAATGTCCCTTATCCGACCATTACACTAAATTGCCTCCCTACCGACCTCAACATTTAAGAAACCTTTATCACCAGCTCAAGCGCTAGTTTTCCTCCTAGCGGACTTTTGTGCTTAAATCAATTATCTCTGACTTGCGCTATATTGTTTGATCACTGACTGAGTCAGAGGATACCAAAATACCCATAAAGTCTGAGGAGCCCTGAAGTCCCGCAAAGGACATGACATTGGCTCTATTGTTGCAGCGCTAAAAAGACCTTTCGCCAACCAAGTCTATCATAGCCAATTTCCCACCAAAGCGGAACAAATGAAAAGTCACGCGAATCCCTAAATTTGTTGACTGACACTGCGTACGTCACGCATTAATGGCGATTTGGCCAAAACAATAAAAGGTTAAATTGCATTGTTTTGATCATTTTCTGCATTTTGATAAGAGATTTGGAGAGCCCCTTCGCAACCTGTCCAGCATTCTCTCTGTTGTTGCCCTCGAACTTGATCCCGCGAACATCTCCTACCTGTGTATCTCAGACACATTTTCTGTGACTAACTAGGTAGGATTTTTACTTCGCCTCTTTAATCTTTTGCTAGGAGTAGTTAGGATTTCATTCAAAGTACATTTTTCTTCTAAGCAATGCATTTGGGGTTTCAGCTAGGGTTTTGTGCATGGATTGTTTGTTTTCTTCTAAACCTAGTTTGAATTTCTCCTTGAAAATGAAGATTGCCATGGGCTAAATAGAATGACTTAACCAGGTTTGGACGCAATAGGATAAAATTTGAACCTTTTTGTAAATTGTGGAATTATCTGGCCTTTGCGCCAAATTTGAGACCAGCCGACTTATAAACAATTCAGCTCATCCAGTCAGTCGGCAGTCATGAAAACTTGTGTTGTGTTTTGAAACCCACTTAGTGCTAAAAACATTGACATCCAACCTACATAGATTTTGCCATGTTAACTAATTAGATCGGTGGGACTAAAAAACCCCGCAAACTTTAAAAAGTTACTTAGTACTAAAAACCTTTTGCACTGACCATGCGCTAATAGACTCTGTCTCTGACTTGGTCGGACACTTAGAATATCTCCACAAGTCGGTAACGTCCTAAAATCTCACTGGAAACAAGAAAAATAGCTTTGTGCTATAATTAACCTCATCCAACCTTGTGCTAAAGTATGCGTTCACTAACTCAGTTAGTTGACCTCAAATCTCGCACAGGTCTTACGAAGCCAAATCCTACGCAAATATAATAAAATGATCTCAGTGGTCTAACGCTAAATTCCAACGGACAAACTAAAACAACCAAACTCAAAAGTTGATAACCTTTAAAAGTTGCACAAGTTGGTCAATCTAAAAACCTGTACAAAAGTGAAAAGACATTTCAACACTGATAGAATGAGGTTGGATGAACTAGATTTCCCCGTTGAAGTTAGTGGACCTCAAATATAGCACTTTCCTGCTTATAGGTCAGTTGACCCTAAAACTAGTGCAAATGGTAAAAAAATGACCATGTTTAAAGAATTTTCAAAGGGAAAATGTCAAAAATGATGTAATTAATGTTGCAAATGTAGATGATGTTTTTTCATGCTTCCAACAAGATATCTTGCAACATTAAATGTTTTTCTTTGCATGCATTAATGGTGAATTGCTATGAAGTAAATGAAATGATAATAAACTATTAGATTTGTGATTCTTTAAAAGGGCATATCAGTAGTATTAGCATATTCATTAAATTCATCCCAAACTTAGGAGTTTGTGGAATATTCTCAAGGTATCAAACTTATCAAGTCCAGTCCTGCAAATTAGATGGCTACTCGAGCTCAAACCATGAAGTACAAGTTCAAGGGTATCCTTCCAGAGACTAAGATTCATTCCAGATGGAGTGATGTAGGAGACACAGATCTAGGTCACATAGACTTAGATGACTTTAGATTGAGAATCTTTGGCTCAAATCCAACTCCTAGGGCCAAAACACTTAAAGACAGTGGAATTGCACAAGCGGCTGCCTTCCCTACCTCAGTACTGTTTGCAGAGTTGATGGTAATAGGTGCAGAAAAATATGATATAATGACAAGGACAATCCAAACTACCAATGGGGATATCCTGTCTAATTTAAGCCCACCCTCTCTGGCTGAGACTTTTGATATTCCATGGCACACAGTTATGACCATGCTAGACAAACAAGGATCAGAGGAGACTTACAACAAAGATGTGAATGGGTGCAGGAAAGACATGAATGATCATTGGCCAAAAACAAGAGGTTTGTCATGAGAAATTTTCCCCAAGTGCTATATAGAAGTGATTTCAATGACGAGATTGGGGATTTGATAACCTTTTTAAGAAGAATATATGGATTACCTACAGCCTCTACTTTTGAGGAGTGGATGTTTGTCATCATAATTGAGATACTGAAAGGGACTAAGTTTCACTGGTCCCAAATCCTTAGTGACAACATTCATGAGGTCTTCAACAACTTCAAAGAGAAGATATACTTTAGATGGACATCTTATGGTGTCTATGCACTAGCAAGAACAAAATCACTATGTTGGATTGTCTAAGATTGGAGAAGTTGGAAATGATGAGCAAACCCAACTAAAATTATATGAGTGTTACCCACAGCTAACCTCATCTCAATCTCTGATACAATTTAAAAGGGTGAATGATGCTTTAACAATTTATTTAGCCATATTGTTGCAAGGTAATACAGCCTTCAGGATTTCCATTGAAGTAATGAATGAAGTAACCAAATATGGTAGATGGTATATTCAATTTGAAAAGTTCACATATCTAAGGGTACAAGGTTTCACTGGGATGGCTTATAGACTTCCTAGATATCCCGATGACAAAACAGTGCTTCTAGAATTGACTAGATAGTTGATACCTTGAGCTGAGAAACTTAAGCACTTACACAGAACCAATGTTCAATTTCCCATCAAGTTTGGTAGGGGGAATTATCCATGCCCTTCATCGGAATCGACTAAAGACTCTGATAAGGAAATTCAACTTCTTAACCTTCACTATTACAATGCAAGGGATCACTTTGATCCAAATAAATTGATGGAAAGATTTGTAAGTAAGAAATTGTTTCACAAAATACACATTGAGGATTTTTGGGCTAATTGCATGGACGACTATGAAGTTATGAAAAAGGCTCATTCACGGGTATCTCTAGCCTTCATCAGGAAGTTCCATATTATTGCAATACCTGACTAGTTAGAGGATGATGAAAATGTTGTGGTCAGAGGAGCTTGGGAAGCTCAATATCGTCAACCCATCCCATTACTAAATTGGGCTAATACAGAGGAAAGCTCTTTAGATATCATAATGAAAAAAATAATCAGATTGAGCAAGGCCTGGGTGAGAAGTCAGATGGCTGCTTTGGAGAGAGGAGTACAACTTACCTATACTGCATTAGAGTCAGACAAGGACTTCGGAGGTGAGGAGGATGAACCAATGAATGTCAAAGACGAGGGAGAGCCAGTTGAGAAGTTGAAATTAGATAATGAAGAACATATATCTTTGGAAGAGAAAGCAAAGAAAGTTAACAAGCCATCTACAAGGCCTACTTCTAAGAAAGACCAGCCTCCTTCCAGCAGGACAAGAGCCTCCAAGAAAAGAGATATGCCAAGTGGTCTTGGGGAAGGTTCTAAGACTAAGAAAGTTAAGGTGAAGAGGGTAACTGAGGAAGGGGCTACAACACAAGTAGATACTAGTCTACCAACCTCCCCATCTCCTGTTGCTCAAAGTATAAACATGGCTGCCTCAACCTCTGTAGCTTCTACTGATGTTTCTCCCCCAACTCCTTCTACTACTGCTACATCCACTTCACCCATGACGTCAGCTACAGTCATCGAGGAAATATGCTCTGCTACCACCTCTCTTGCTTCCTCCATTTCAACTGTTTCCTACTCATTAGTAATACCTTCCAATGCCCCTAGCATCCCTATTTCCTCCACTGCTGCCACTTCATGTCTTTCTACTACTACTACACCTTCACCTTCTACTTCTACTCAGTTATCCACCCCCACAGCATTACCTCCTATTTCCACCATTCTTTCACCTTCTCTTCCTCTACGTTCACTACCTTTTCCTTCACCCCTTGTCATCTCTTCTACCTTGTTAGTAGTATTATTTAATCTAACATAGACCAACGTGCCTACACCACTCATATCCTCTACAATTCCTATTTCACAAATGCCCACAGATTCATCCTCCTTAGTCGTACCTCTGCTACCCAGAATTGATAAAGTATGTGCAGAATTGGGTTTACATGAGCCTAAAACTGAATTGATGCATGAGGTGGAGAAAGATGCATTTGTGAAAGTGAGTAATGAAGTTCCAAATGAACCTCTGACCAACATAGTCAATTTTGAAATCATTGACATATCCAACAGCCCTCCAGAGAAAGGTCAAACAGAGGAAGTTTTCAAGGTAGCCTAGGAAAGTATGATTATAAACTAGAGGAACTTGGCTGAAGAAGGAGAAAAGGAAGAGGAGATGAGTACAGTTAAAAAACCAGAGCAGGAGCAGGGATTACCTGAAGAGCTGGCTAAAACTAATGATGATAAAGCTACTAAATTAAACAAATCATCTTCTACAGCACCCGAATGGTTGCAAAATAGAGTGGCATATCCTAAACCACAAGTAGATATAATGCAGAGCACTATCTCATCACAAGCTTATAGGCCCAAAAAGCAAAAGAAGGCAAAGATACAGTCTAGAATATATAAGGATGAATCGGGATCTAGAATTGAAGAGGTAGCCATCCCACCAACAAATGTAACTAAAGAACAAGTTAGAGTGGAAGATTATGTAATTTCCACAGTTGATTTGGGACTCGCCACTCATGCAAAAAAGAGTGGATGAACTGAACTGAGCAAATCATCTTCTATAGCACCCGAATGGTTGCAAAATAGAGTGGCATATTCTAAACCACAAGTAGAGATAATGCAGCTGGATTTGAGCACTATCTTATCACAAGCTCATAGGCCCAAAAAGCAAAAGAAGGCAAAGATACATTCTAGAATCTATAAGGATGAATCAGGATCCAGAATTGCAGAGGTAGCCATCCCGCCAGCAAATACAACTAAAGAACAAGTCAGATCGGAAGATTATGTAATTTCCACAGTTGATTTGGGACCCGCCATTCATGCTCAAAGAGCGGATGAATTTAAAGGATCAGTCACTTCCATTTTGGAATAGTTAGATAAAGATGAAATGTCAAAGAAGGAGTTAAAGCAACAAAATGAAGAACTTCGCTCTTGTCTCCAGTTTTTTATCAAGCCAGTTGATGCGGGAGGAGATATAAGGATAGTGCCTACTTTCCTATCTATTGATGAAATGGCGAGACTAGGCGAGGTAAGGGCCAAGTCCCAAGGTACTGAAAATGGGTTGTTTAGAGTTTTTGAAAAGGGATGTGAGGCTATTGATGCCTCTGCTCAAGCACACAAGAAGCTGGTTGAACTTAATAAAAAATGCACAGATCTGTGCAAAGAATGTGACTCCTTTGATGAATATTACTCTCATATGTTTCCACAGACAAAGAGCATCAGGGATTTGCCTGCCCAAACTCTAGTAGTAGATTATATTCTAACTGGAGACAAGTTGTCCAAGGCCATTGAATGGTATCAATAGCTACTTTTGAGGAAAGAAACTTTTGAAAACATAAAGGAAGCATATAAGCTAGCAGATGAAGAGTTATGGTCTATTATATACGATATCAATGATTCTTTGAAGGATTGCCTAGAAACATCCTATGATGACTATGCCCCTTATAATATCGAGAAGTGTAAAAGCAAATTACATAAGGTAATTTTTGAAAGTACCGAGCTTAGTATGGAAGACAGGTTGGATAACGTAAGTGATCTCAAAGCTAAATTCAAAGCATTCCACAAGGCTGGGGCAGAGATAGAAAGGATATACAATAGATTTAGCCAAGAACTGGAGATGTTTGATTATCAGATCAATCATTTGAAGAATCCAGATCCCTCGGAGATCCATCCTGCGCTCGAGGCATGGCTAACCTACCGCAATAAGCTGGTTGATGAAGACAAAATTAATTTAGATGAAGAGTCTTGATATTATTTTGAATATTTTAAGAATGTAATCCCATCATAATTGTAAATTTTTGTATTCGGGGCAGCATGTGACTCTATTTTGTCTTTTCTATGCTTTAAAAATGTTCTTTTCTATTAACATATTGAGTTGGCTAGTCAAATTGACTAGATTCAATGTATCTGGAGGTTGTTTTTCATATTTTTCATAAAAGACAAAGTGTAATTCAAGAATTGATATGAGCTGTTGTGTTGGCACTTATTGATGCAATCTAGACCATTGGTGTTGAGTTAATCTCCACCATTCATTTGAAAACTTGGTATACTACTTTCCTATATAAAGGGCTGTCATTTCTACTTTTTGTAAGAGAGATTTTGATACCGAATTGTTGACACTCTACCATTTGAAGTAATGCAAAGCAAGTTTCTACAATTATCTTGAGAATTTATATTTTGTATTAGCTCAGTTTGGTTTTCATGGTTCACTTCTTGCTCTCCCATAGTCAGTGGTGCTTTATAATGTTTATGGTTTGCTGAAAGTATTTGATGAATGCTCTAGTCCATACTTTTGGTTATTTGCTGATGGTAGATAGCTATTTAAAGTTAGTCTGGACTTATCAGTTGTGCTTAGTTTAATTGTATTTCATGAGTTAAATTGTGCTAGTAATTGGGTATTTAATGAATGAATGTAATTTGAAAATCTTTAGATTTCCATTGAAGATAGCATCATTTTCTGCAGTACTGTAACACCCATTTCAGTTTGGTAACTTAGAAAACTGGTTAAATTTCAGAGCATTGGTCTACTTAAAGTATAATCCATACATTGTGAATGTCACTTAGAATTCCTCTAAAACCCTATACCTTTTGCATTTTCTTAAAAAACCTTGGTTAGATTAGGAATTTTAGCAGCATTTTACATTGTTTATCAGCTGAAATCTTTAAGGGTTTATGTGTATTTGCTATTCCAACTTAGACATCTATAGATTGCATGTAAGACCCCTTGTTGGCATAGCTAGACATTCCACTGAAGTTATTCCAAGCAAGCTAAGACCTAGTTGTATTATCCTTGGAGTAGTCTTACCTAGGGTAGGATACTTTTCAAGAGGTGTGAAACCAACAATCACACCTACAGTGTTGCATGCTAAAACACTCATCAACAGAATTAGCGCTAGAAGGAGGGCAGGCAAAGAACTATTTCCCTCTGTTAAAAATCAGCAAGTCTAGGGACTAGATAGAGGCATACTAGATCTAACTCAGCTAGAGAAGAGTTGTTGTCTTTGACAGAATTCAGGCATGCAAGAAGGGATCAAGGGATACCAAGGGCACCAAGAGCTCAATCAACCCCAAGGAACGCCACTGCAGGCCCAGTCATGGCCTTCTTCGCAGGAAACAATCAGTCCCCGTTTTGGTATAATGATTATCATGACATGCCAAAGAACCCTAACAAGTTTTGTTCCAAGTTCAGGGTGAATGATCGAGATAGAACTGTAGATAAGCACATTAAAATCTTTGAAAGTAACATGTTTATTTTGTAGGTACAGTACAAAGACATGATATGCTGATTGTTTCCTTATTCCTTACAAGATGAAGCATATTATTGGTTTTCTAACCTCCCTACAGCATCCATAAACTCATGGAGGGGTTTCAAAAGAGCATTTTTGGATAGGTTTTGAATGCCCACCACCCCAGCTGATCTTTATCAGTCTTTTGCGAAAATCTATCAAGGCAAGGGCAAGATGATAAGTTCCTTTAACAACAGATTTTAGAAATCTTTCTGTCATTTGCAAGATCCTTATGCTTTAGGATGTTGATAACTGAGAGGGGGGGTGAATCAGTTATCTTAATTATTTTAGCTTTCTGAACTTTCTTAATAATTAGTGCAGCATCAAATCAAACAAGCAAATATAACCATGAAATAGAAATACACATGACACAATATTTTTGACGTGGAAACCCTGTTAAGGAAAAAACCATGGGGTGATTAACCCAAGATTGTATTCTCTATTAGAAGAATGGAAGTACAAAAATGGCACTTGTCAATTAGGGCTCACTGCCCGAGCACACTGCTCACAAGAGGCACACTGCCTACAAGAGACACACTGTCTACAATTTATAAAGAGAGTAATACAATACTTGAACTGATAGGGAGCATCAACATATGCTGGAGTTTAGTTCTAGTTAGGCTCTGTATACTGATCTGCTGCACTTCATCTTTCCTCTTCTTTTATGCTGCTCTTCTTTCACATACTGGATCTTCCTTTCTGCTTTTATTCGGCTCTACTACTTTTCTTCGCACATCACTTTCAACAACCACACTTCTCATAACTAAATCTATCTTGTATATATATCCACACAAGTGATTTCATCACCTTTCTAGTCGGCACCCAGAATAGTCAATATTTTTCCTAAACTCTGATCTGTCGGCTGAATCCTTGCTTACCAAGTAATGTGGATCAAGGATATACTTGTGGAAATCATTAATCATGTCGGCCAAACATAATTCATGCCTTCATAACCTTTACCAACATCAGTAACACATCCGGAATAATGTCTGATGTTCTGCCAGTCAGTTCTTCCTCTGTTCACACTATCACTTGGGAACCCAATACTCAAGCATTCATATCTCTTTATCCTTTCCACACCGGAGGCTCAAACCTTGGAATCTATTAGTCAAGATACTCCTCTTGACTTCCCCAAATCTGCACTTCACTGAGATACTTCTACTGAGAGATCCGAACCTGTCTGTCGGACCTTACTGACTGCTCTGTTCTTGCTTACCGGACCTCAACACTTCTTCAATCTGACTTTCAATGAGGACTTATCATGCATTGTGGATGTGTGGGATAACCTTTGTTGCCATCAATGACAACATTCATGAATCCATATAGTGTCTCTTGCCAACAATCTCCCCCTTTGGCATTGATGGCAACACTTAGTGAAAAATGACTAAGTGTTTACACTATTCTCCCCCTTGGCTAATGCTCTGTTTTTATATATATTTTCTGAAGCTCCCCCTTAGTTGGATTCCTCATTCTTCACTTCTCTTCACTCTGCCTTTGACATCAATGGAAAAGGGTAGGGTCCGCATATCAAAACTTTCAAAAATTCAACTAACTTAGCCGCATAAGCATATACATATGGCATACTTACATATAATGAAGTATGTCTGCAAAAGTTGTCTTTAATTGAATAAATTCTATAGCCCAACTTTGCTTCATTCTGTCCAAAATTGAAATATGACTGCTCAATAGGAATGCAAACACATCTGCCCTTTTTAGATCTGTTGGATCATTGGTCTGGGCTGTGTTTTGAGCTTCTGTTATGGCCTCATGCATGGCCTCTAACTTAGGGACAATAATCCTTCTAAGTTCACCCATCCGGCCGATTATGTTCTTCCTTTCCTTCTCAAAATTCTTTATTGCATTTGTGATTGCAATAGTCTGACACTCTTGATTTACTATAGAGGATGAGAGAGGATCAAAACTTTGAGACAAACTTAATAGTTTATCCTCTTGTTCTTTTACTTTCCTCTCAATATCTTTGGTCATTGTGGGCCAAGATAAGCAAAATTTGTACATATTTCTGCCATCTTTAAGAGCATTTTCCAAGCTCTTTATCCCAATATCCATAACTTTCCTGTCATTTGTTATCACACCCTGTACTTTAGAGAATCTTTTATCCAAAAACTCCTTCTGGACCTTTTCTTCAGCTGACTTCTCTAGAGAATCAAAATGTGTGCTAACACTGTTGACTAGAGTTTTGAGATTACTGGATGTGGAGGCTGTGGGATCTTTCTGAAATGATGGCATGATTTTTTCCAACACCCCGAATGCTACCTCTAAAAGCTCATAGTCTTCCATGTGAGATTTCAGTAGTTTCTCTTTCACCTTCGTATTTGCAAATGAAGCTATTTTCATTGTTTGCACCGGAGATAGAGAGTCAAAATTTAATGGCCCTTTTAATAGTTCTGGTTCGTCAATCTCCATAGTTGCTTTTGTCAAAAAGTCCTTGACTGATTCTACAGTGTCTCTTGCTGGAGACAGATTTTTCTTTTCTTCTGTAGACACAGAGCTGTCTTTTGGAGCTTTCTCCCCTTCCACAACCTTTGTACTGATATCCTCTTTTCCCTTCACCTTTGCTTCTTTCTCTTTTATTCTTTCTTCTCCTTTAGATCCAGAGTTAGCAGGGGAACCCGGAGGACTGATGTTGGTCTGTTCATGGGCCACCTCTTCTGGAGCATCGGATTCCAAGTCCTTAGTTGTTTCTGCACCGGTATTCATTACCTCTTCTATTATTTTCTCAGTGGACTCTTCTACAACACTTGTGGTCGAGGGGTCAGAACCCAAGTCCCCTATAATAGGAAGATTAAATCTTTTGAAGGCCTTTCGGAGGATCTCTTCTGTGTCCTTGGCTACCTTGTCAGTCTCACCAAGCATAAGTTGATTCATCCTTGCTTTGCTTCTGAACTCATCCTTAAAATCTTTGAATACCATATTCATTGTCTTGGGGTCGATTGAAGGATATAGTTGAATTACTAACTGTTCCCAGATTTCTAGGTCTTTGGCTTGGGCATTGTTCTTTCTTATTTCTAGTTCCTTCTCCAAGCTTTTGGGGATCAGAGATATAATTTTAATGAATTCTTTGTTGTAGATATTTAGATACCTGACTGTGGCATCTTGCAATATCTTCTAATCTGCTTACCATAATCATCATAGAACTCAACCATTGGCTGAAGATTTCTGTCCACTGTGACTGATTTGATTATGTCATCAATGTGAAGAGTGGGTTTTTCAACATATTCCTCTGTCTTTTCTTCTTCCTTCTGTCTGGTAGAGGGTTGACTGGATGTTTTCTTCTTTTTCTTCATTTTCCTGATTTCTTCATCAGATTCAGTCTCATCTTCATCCCTTTGACTGGCATAAGCTCTTGTAGCTTTTGTCTTTGTTCTTTTCTCTCCTTTGTCAGATGATTGTGCTTCCGGTTCTGATGTCCTTGAGCCTTTGGCAGTGGTAGGTGCAGATCTCTTTGATGATCTGGTCTAGGTGGAAGGTTTTGCCAGAGCACTTTCCTCATTTTTCTTTTCTGCCTTCTTTTTCTCTTCCAACCCTTTCCATCTTTTTCCTGTGAGCATCAAGTGCCTCCTTTGAGATGCCAAGGCCTTGGGCAACATTTTCTACTTCTTTTCTCACCTTCCTCTTGATCTCTGGTTCTCTAAGTTCCACATGAATCTTTACACTCAGCTCCTCAAAGGTTCCAAACCTTTTTGCCTTTGGATCCTTTGGCTGACTTAGCATGTGTTGAACATGCAGCTCCATAATTTGTTCATCAACTTCATACCCCATGGGCATGATCCATACAGTTCTTGGTTCTACTGCCTCCATTAGGCACTGATCAGTCTCTACCATAAAACATACTGTGTCTTTATATTTCTCAACAAGAGACTGGGGAATCCTTTCTCTTGCTTGCATCATGTTCTGAAAATTCTTGAAATATCCCCACAGGGCTGTATTTCTTGCTTTAGCATCCCCAAGTTCATGCAAGTAATCTCTAATCTGAATTGCTACTGGTTTGTCATTTTGCCATACCCATCCATTTGATCTAGGCAGCTCATTCATTAAGTAGAAAAATAGGCATAATATTAGTCCACCATATTTAAAGGAGTTCTTCTTGTCCTTTTTGATCTTCTATATGTTTTCCATTAATTGGCTCAAAAGAAGTTCACAGAGATCATATTCTGCATCTTTCTCAGCATCTCATAGGCAATATATACTGCAATATCGGATACTGAATTCTCCCTACTGGAGTGATATATCTTGTATCCTATTATCATAGATGCAAACTTGATGTCTGGGTTAGTAATATCTTCAATGGTCATTGCCCTCTTATCAAATTTTGATCTGGTGGCCTCAGTTACAATGTTGTTTTTGACAGATTTGAGGACAGGAATTCCTCCAGAGGAGTGTAAACCAGTTACTGCCCTAATTGCTTCCTTGGTGATTTTGTAAGGTCTGTTAAGCCATAGAAAGTTGTCACGTACCCTACTCAACACATACCGGACCCATTCATCTTCTTCAAAGCAGGGGAAATGAATGAACTGATCAAAATGTTTCTCCTGGATGCCCTTATATTCTAGTTTAAGCTCAAAAGCATCGTCTATCAATTATTTGTGATAGATATCTCTTAGTTTGAATTCCCCAAACTCTTCAACATTTGCGTGTATGTAAACCCTAATATCTTCTATGTGTAAAACACCATGCAGAACACTAGAGAAGGCTCCTAGGGGATCTACCTCCAAGGATTTGTATGGATGCTTCTTAAATATGGGGCGAGGTCTATCAGAAATCTTTACTATATTTGGAGTAGCCATCATTAAGGAATCTTACTAAGATATCAAGAATGAAGAATACCTTTTATGCTATTTAGGGCACACACGATGAAATCCGGATTGAGCTGTATGAAGAATCGTCTTGATCTTTGGGAGAAGTAGTTGCAGAGCTCCTTTTCTCTTTTCTTCGAATGTGAGCGTACAAATGATGAGCGAATGAACTCTTTTATTTCTGAGAAGCCCTAATTTTCATTCTGTAATAAATGCACAACCTAACTCTTTCCAGTTTGCCTTGTTTGTCTTATTCAGAGACAAAACCTTTTTGGATCACTAAGACAGATTTCAAAGTTATTCTAGGAGAGTAGTGATAATATATCTTTCTTTCATTAGTCATTTGATCTATTTGCAGATCAAGACACCATAGTTTGAATCATACCAAACCAAACTTGTAAGGAATCTATTTTTATCAGAAGACTATTTTACTGAATCAATTCTAGTAGTATTAGATTCTTCAAATCTTCTTGCGGATTTCTCAAATCTTTACCATACCCCTTTTAGATGTTTCTTGTATGACCCCTTTTAATCCGCAGCTCTCCTTGTGCCAGTTCCGGCACCAATTGACTGGCTGGGGGAACAAGGTTTTCTTTGTGTCTCCCCCTGAGCTAGGCTCACTTTTTTAATTTCCAGAAGGAATATCAGCACCAGAGTCTAGTGCAGATCCATCCCCTACATTCTCTGTACTTTTCTTCACCCAAATCTTGTTCATCTCACTTTGAACTTCATCCACATTTACTTTTTGTTTTCCCTTATCTTGATTCTAATTATAATATACCAGACCTCTTTTATCCTGATTCTTGCTCCTACAAAATTTTTCTATATGACCGGATCTATTGCAAATTTGGCAAACAACATTTCTTTGCATATTTGATTGATATCCTCTTGATCTGCATTGATTAGCCATATGACCCATTCTATTGCATGCAAAGCATCTAGCATTGAATGAATTATTCATTTACATATTTCTGCATTCATGAGATTTGTGACCATACCTTTTGCAGTTGAAGCACTGTCCGGAGAAGGATGTATTAGTCTAATTCATTCTCCTTTTGCACTGATTAGCTTTATGACCAAAGTTATTGCAGTTGTGGCAGTATCCATTGAAGGATGGATATCTTTGAGCATTAGATTGCCTTACCGGAGGACTTCTAGGCCTGTTCCTTGGACTTTCTGATCTAAAATTCTTCTGACCAGATCTGGAGCTTTCTCCTTTCTCATATCCCAAACCACACTTGTCATCTACCCTCTTTTGGCTTTGAAGAAGAACTTCAAGTTGGGCAAAACTTATCTTGAATTTCTTTTTATATTCATTTGCTATTTGAAGATCCCTTTTGAGAGAGACAATTTGATCCTCAAGTTTTTCTTCATTATCTTTAGCATCTTCAAGATCAGATTCAAGATGACTGATAATTCTATCCATCTTGTGGCAATCTTCTAATTTCTCCTTGAGAGATTGTCTTAGATTATCTTCAGTTTTTCTTTTCTCTTCAATCTCTTGGGTAAACTTTATAACTCCTGATTCCATTTCATGTCTTACCATAATGATTTCTTTTGATAGCTTTTCACATAACTTGGTTTTCTCCTTCAGATCTTCATTTGCATTATTTGCTTCACCTTGACTTGCCAATTGCTAAAGTAGCTCCTTTCTCTTTTTCATAGAGAGACTTAATTTGTCTTTTAATTCTCTCATGAAATCATCAGCCTGTTTGAGTCTTTCCTTTAATTCATTGACTTCAGTGTTTGACTGCTCAAGATCATCAAGGGCAGTCTTGAATTGCTCCCTTAAACCATATGCATCCATTTGGATTCCCAGATCTTCCTCAAGCTATTAGACTCTGTTTAGGAGGAACTTAGCTCTGATACCAATTGTTGATAACTAAGAGGGGGGTTGAATTAGTTATCTTAATTATTTCAGCTTTCTAAACTTTCTTAATAATTAGTGCAGCATCAAATCAAACAAGCAAATATAACCATGAAATAGAAATACACATGACACAATATTTTTGATATGGAAACCTTGTTAAGGGAAAAACCACGGGGTGATTAACCCAAGATTCTATTCTCTATTAGAAGAATGGAAGTACAAAAATGGCACTTGTCAATTAGGGCTCACTGCCCGAGCACACTGCTCACAAGAGGCACACTGCCTACAAGAGACACACTGTCTACAATTTATAAAGAGAGTAATACAATACTTGAACTGATAGGGAGCATCAACATATGCTGGAGTTTAATTCGAGTTTAGTTCTAGTTAGGCTCTGTATACTAATCTGCTGCACTTCATCTTTCCTCTTCTTTTATGCTGCTCTTCTTTCACATAATGGATCTTCCTTTCTGCTTTTATTCAGCTCTACTACTTTTCTTCACACATCACTTTCAACAACCACACTTCTCATAACTAAATCTATCTTGTACATATATCCGCACAAGTGATTTCATCACCTTTCTAGTCGGCACCCAGAATAGTCAATATTTTGCCTAAACTCTGATCTGTCGGCTGAATCCTTTCTTACCAAGTAATGTGGATCAAGGATATACTTGTGGAAATCATTAATCATGTCGGCCAAACATAATTCATGCCTTCATAACCTTTACCAACATCAGTAACATATTCGGAATAATGTCTGATGTTCTGCCAGTCAGTTCTTCCTCTGTTCACACTGTCACTTGGGAACCCGATACTCAAGCATTCATATCTCTTTATCCTTTCCACACCAGAGGCTCAAACCTTGGAATCTATCAGTCAAGATACTCCTCTTCATTTCCCCAAATCCATACTTCACTGAGATACTTCTATTAAGAGTTCTGGACCTGTCTGTCGAACCTTACTAACTGCTCTGTTCTTGCTTACCAGACCTCAACACTTCTTCAATCTGACTTCCAGTGAGGACTTATCATGCATTGCAGATGTGTCGGATAACCTTTGTTTCCATCAATGACAACATTCATGAATCCATATAGTGTCTCTTACCAACATAGGATAGGCTATAGCTTTGCCTATTTTTTATGTTGTCCTAGACAAACTTACATCCATGTTCGCAAGGAGAGCTGACCCTATCCCTACCACGTTGGCTCAAGCATATTCCACAGCTGTCACCGTAAGCACCCAACTAGGACAGACAGCCTTTGGTCCACTAAACCATATGGGGCCTATAGCCATACCCAATCAAATACCTACGATAAATTAGGCCTTGACCAACCATACTCTTGTGATGAATCTGATTCCCAACCCAGCTGCAACGCAAGCTTTAGTGATCCATCCAGGTAATCGAGTAGTTGAAATGCCTCCAGCACAAATGCCTTTCTTACAGTCTTCAAAGGCATCCAAAGTGAAAGAGGATAGAGATGATATCGAAGAATTGGTTGAGAAGATGAAGAAGCTCACTGCTGAAGTTACCCACCTCAAGAACCAAAATGCTTATCTACAACAAAGGAGATAGAATCAGCAACATTTCCAGAACCAAAATCAGTCCCAGTTTCAAAATCAGAACTAGTACCAAAACCAAAATTTTCAACAACAGTCAAACCAATCCTGGAACACTAGACCTAACAATGGAGGGGTGCCATCACCCTTGGAGAACCAGAACAATGATAACAGACCTCCTGGTCATGTGATGTTAGCTGAAGAAACTTTGTCTACTTGGTGCAAACTGCACAATATGAATGCCCATTTCGAACTAGGCTGCCTAGAATTCTAGATTGCATCCAATATCTTCTAGTTGGAGATTCACAAGGCTAAAACTTAGGAGACTCTGCCAACAAGGTATGAAATTGTTCCTTCTCAGAGGTATGACACTGCTCTAGTACTTGATAGTTATACATTTCCATTTCAAGATGATAACTAGCCTAAGGAAGAAGAGTTTGAAGAAGCCAATGCTTATCGGCAATATAATAAGACTCCATACAACCTAAGAAGTAGCAAGCCTAAAGGTCCTTTCACCACCTTCAACCCTCCAAATAGCTATCAGATTCCACCAGACCCAAAAGCTTCTAATAATCCTGAACCCCCAAAAGTCACACATCAGCCAATATATCAAGGAGCTACTGCTGAAAGTTCTCAACAATCTAACATAGCAAAAATGGAGTAGTATGTTGCTGAGGAACTCAAGAAAATGAAAGTTAGTCATTCTGTATATATAAATTACTTAAAATACTTGAGGTTAGGACATCCTTCTTTCAAGATGTGGGTGCTGGGGCCAAAATTGACTATGTACATAAAGAAAAATGACACCAAGGATAATATTGATAAAGAGAAAGAAAGAGTGCATGTGACTGATGTGGAACAAAAGATAACATTGTATAAAGATAAGAGGGAAAGTCCTCCTTTCCTCTTAACACTTAGGATATTCAGTAGAAACCTTCATAACTATTTAGTAGATTCTAGTGCTTCCATGAATGTAATGCCATTATTAGTCTGTAAAGCACGTGGTCTTACTCTAGCCAAGTCTTCTAAAAAGGTGACACAATTAGATAAGACTGAAGTGAATGTAGTAGGCAAGTTCAATAGGATACACATGTAGCTGGCTTCTGATCCAAGAGTACAACAATATATAGATATTCAAGTAGTGGACATTCCAAATTAGTATGGTATGCTTTTGAGTAGAGACTAGTCTAGAACTTTGAATCGTTACATGGCAACCAATTTTCTCATATGTGGCTACCATGGAAAGGATTGGCCAACTAGATACATATTAAAAGAGAACCCAAGATGAAACATATGATTATGGAGTACAACCAGCCCAATGAGATTTTGTTCTCAAAAGTTGATTTGGGAGTTTATCGTCTGCATGTCAATTAGACAAGAGATTCTTATGTTGACTTGCCCTAGATTTCCTGATCCTCCGCTTACAGAAAAACTAGAAAGTACAGAAGCATACATTCAATCAGATTCAGGAGACTCTTTAGAAGAAGATGGACCAAGGATATTTGAAAGATTCCATGATTTTGTAGCCAAATTTGTAAGGGATCAAATTGATGTTGGAAAGTAGATTCAAATGGAGGAGTTATTACTACCCAATTGGTGCTGCATACACAACGCATCACATTTTGAATTTACTTGCCAGCTCTGTCAAGAAGTAGTGGAACAAGTGCAAAGATAGTTGGAAATTCCCATCATCCAGAAAAGGGTACCTGTTGTTGAAAAGGAGGAACCAGAGCCTCTGCTTGATAAGAAGAAATCAGTAAAATAGAATGATAATAGCAAAGACTTTCACTTATGGACCTTAAGATTTGATGGATCAAGATACAGACAAGGGTCCAGAGCAGGGGTCAAACTAATTAGTCCTACTGGGAGCTTGTATTTGGCATCACATAGACTGCAATTTCTATGCACAAACAATGTAACTGAGTATGAAGCATTGGTACAAGGATTACTGCTAGCACTACAGAAGAAGGTCAGAATTATCCAAGTGTTCAGTGATTCTGAATTAGTGGTAAAACAAGTAAGAAAGTAGTACTCATGTAATGATAAGAGGTTGAATTGGTATAGAAATAGAGTCTGGGATCTGATAGAATGCTTCGATGGTTTTAACATCCAATTGATCTCAAGGAGACAAAACCATGTCGCAGATGCTCTAGCTCAGACAGCAAGTACATTAGAGCTGACATCCATGATAGGATTAAAGAAATTTTTTGTTGAATTTGTCGCTACCCTATCTGTACCTGATAATGTTACAAATTTCCAAGTCTTTGAAGATGATCAGCACATAATTAACTTCCTTACTTCATCTGATGTTTTCACCGCTCAGATAATAGATGAAGAAGAAATGGAACCTGCTGAAATGGATTTAGAAGGGGTAATAACCCTAAAAGCAAATATGATTCCATAGGGAATGGTAGAATTAGAAAGATTGTTTGATATGGACAATTTAGGAAACTAAAGAAAAGAAGGAGAATCTCCAGAGGGCAAGTGTGACCCGTTTAACTTGGGAATAGAAGAAAATTTTAAGGATGTGTTCATTGGGAAAGCCAATACTGAAGAAGAAAAGATAGGAATCGTACATGCATTAAGAGATTACCATGAGGTTATAGCATGGAGCTATGAAGATCTAAAGACATACGATACCTCGATCATCATGCACACCATCCCACTGAAACCTGGAGCAAAGCCATTTACACAAAGACAGTGGCCAGTGAATGCCTTACTGGAACCACTGATTCTCAAAGAAGTTTAGAAACTATTATCAGCAAGGATAATATTTCCCGTCAAACATTCCACATGGGTAGCAAATTTGGTCCCAGTCTGAAAGAAAAATGGAGAAATCAGGCTTTGTGTTGACTTTTGAAACTTAAATAGGGTGTCTGAGAAAGATAATTACCTAATGCCTTCATTGGATGAAGTATTATAGATTCTTAATGGATCTCAGATAATGTCCTTCTTGGACGGGTATTCTGGTTATAACCAGGTGATGGTGGACTACAAAGATAGATTGAAGACATCTTTCACATGCAAATGGGGCATCTATGCATATCGTCGAATGTCGTTTGGTCTAATAAATGTTGGTGCCACCTTTCAATGTGCAATGGATATTGCTTTCAAGGGATTGGTTGGAAAGTGTATCATTATCTATATGGATGACCTCACGGTGTTCTCAAAGAGGTGAGAAGATCACGTGGTAGATTTAAGGAAGGTGTTGCAGCGATGCAAAGACTATGGTATATCACTCAATCCAAAGAAGTGTATCTTTGGAATGACTGAAGGGAAGTTGCTAGGGCATGTGATATCTGAACATGGAATAACTATCGACCCAGACCGAATCTAAGCAATACTCAAAATACCTCCCCCAGCCAGTAAGAAGGAGCTCAAGTCATATTTTGGTAAGATCAACTTTGTACGCAAGTTTATTACAGGTTTTGCTGAGATTATTTGACCTCTTAATGTCATGCTGAAAAAGGATGCTAAAATGGATTGGACTCCAGAAGCCAAGGCTGCCTTTGCAGAAATTAAACAAGCTATAGCCAATGCACCTATCTCGGTGAGTCCTGATTACACTTTACCATTTCAAATTTACTCATTTGCTTCCGAGCATACTTGTGCTGCAATGTTGACATAGAAGAGATCAGTTGATGATAAAAGGCCCATCGCTTTTATGAGTATTCCATTAAAAGACACAGAATTAAGATATCCAAACATGGAAAAACAAGAATACACTCTGGTAAAGGCAGTTAAGAAGTTCCGTCACTACATCTTAAGAAGTCAAGTAATCACCATAGTCCCAGATGCAGCAGTTAAAGCATTATTGATGCAAAGCGAATTAGGAGAAAGGAGAGGAAAATGGGTCACCATCCTGCAAGAGTTTGATATAGATATTCAACCCATGAAATTGGTAAGAGGTTAGGCCTAACAAGAACAATGGCTAAAGTAGGACCAGGCTTAGTATCCCAGTAGTACCTATTAGAAGATGTTTCAAAAGATGAATGGTATGGAGATATCATATTTTATCTACTTAATCAACGTTGTCCACCATAGCTGAATTCAGTTCAAAGGAGAGCACTCAGACTAAAAAGTAACAGCTATATGATAAAGGGATCAGTTCTTTACAAGAAGAATCACGAGGGGATCTATCTATGGTGTTTAGACAAGTCAGAAGTAAATCAAGTATTGACCAATTTTTATGAGAAATTCAGGACAGGCCATGGATTAGCCCACTCAACAGCTAATCAGATTCTTTGTGCTGGATATTATTGGCCTACCTTGTTCAAAGATGCACACTCACATGTAAGAACTTGTCATATATGCTAGACCGCTACGCACAGAGAGTGACACACTGCCATGCCCTTGCAACTAGTAGTGGAGGTATGACCATTTGCTCAGTGGGGCCTCAATTTTATCAGTATGATCAATCCGCCTTCCTCTACAGACCATAGGTATATTCTGACCACTACTGATTACTGCACCCAATGGTCTAAAGCGATAGCTTGTAAACAATGCACCACAGAGGTAGTTATTTAATTTGTTAAAAAACATATTATCACTAGATTTGGTTGTCCATTTTCTTTAGTTTGTGATAATGGCCCTGCCTTTTCATCTTTGTGTTTTTCTAACTAGGCATTTGATTATGGGATCACTCTCAAGTTCTCATCTAATTACTATTCACAAGGGAATGGGGTAGCTAAATCAACGAACAAAAATCTACTTGAAGTCATTAAGAAATTGTTAGACAAAAATCCTAGAGACTAGCATACTCAGCTTAAATTTGCCTTATGGGCTGATAGAATCCAACACAAAGTTGCCTTGGGCACATCGCCTTATCACCTAGTCTATGGGATTTAGCCCATCTTTCCCATCCATTTGAGGATTCCCATACTGCAATTCATGCAAGATTACCTTGAAACTAATGATCAATTGTTCTCCAGGTTAGCCCAGTTGCTGCACCTTAAACAGAAATGTGATGCTGCTATAGAAAACTTTGTCAAACATCAAGGAGTAGTAAAATGATGGTTCGATAAAAGAGACAAGGTCAAAGCCTTCTACATTTCTGATTTGGTTCTATATTAGGATAAGGTACATGAAAAGAAAGGAAAACATGGTAAGTTTGATAAACTTTGGTTAGACCCATATTAGATCTATGAGATCTTCAGAGACAACACATATAGACTCAAGAGCCTTACTAGTGAGGAGCTCCCATTGCCTATCAATGGCCAGTTCCTAAAGCACTATTTCCAAGCTTGAGAGGTAGTTACGCCTCATCTTGGTGTACATAGTTAGGGGGTTTGTTTGCTTTAGTTAGAGTAGGTTGCCTTTAGTTTAGTTTTGCTTTCTTGCCTTTGCTTTCCATAGTTCTTATATGCTTTGCTTAGGTTAGTTGTCCTTTTAGTTTTGCTTTTGCTTGCTACGCTTGCTTTTGCACGGGGTCTTTGCTTTTAGAAAGTGGTGGCAGTTATGTGGACCTGCAAATGCTTCTTCGTTGGGTGAATAATCTTGATTTTTCTTTGAGAAGCTAAGGTTTAGCTTAAATCCCATCATGGTTTTTTTTATTATGCTAAGAGGTATGATGCATGTTCATAGAAAATGACTCATTAGTCGATGCACCTAAAGTATTTTCTAACCATATATCTCTCACACTTTAAATGATCCTAAAGTAGCTAAGCGAGTCTGAGTGATCTTGTGTCAAGTGAAAAGGTTGACTCCTTATTCTACCACATGCACTATCAATCGAGAGGGAAGGCAGGTGACACTAAGTGTCGCTAGCCTATATTGGGTGAAAATAAAAGGTGTTTTTCAACACCAAACTGATAGGGAGTGCATAGCAAGAAACACAGACTGGGTCACAATTTCCTTACAATCGGTAAGACTTCACCTATGAGTCACCGATACATCACCATCAGCCAGACAACCACCGGTCAGAACAACTTACTAAAGTCTCTCTATCGGTCCACCTTACACCGATGACTCCACTTTGCTCTACCTTCAGTGAGACCCACCTCATCAGCAAGAACTTATAGGCCCTAGTCAATGCGCCAATGAAACATCCTCGGCGAGACTTTCACTATCGGTCGGGCTTTCTGTAGAGTTGCTGACAAACTGATCACTCCGATGTCACTTTTGACCTCCACTCGTCAGCGTGACAATTGCTATCGGCCACCTTAGGGTTTGCTTTGCCGATACCCCATCGTACAATCTACCTTCTCTGAACCCTAGCACATGGAGATGCTAGGTCAACCTACTGTGCAACTCGCACTGTCTAGATCCTCTGCACCACCGAACAATGGAACAAAATAGAAAATGAAAGAAAATATTTATACAACGAAGCCATTCCACTGATTTTGATAGAAATCTCACTAGTGGAATGCTTCACGATGACACACAGCAACAAAATGGAAAGCACAGAGAGAACGGAAATCTACAGCTATACAAATTGCAATTACAGGAAATAGAAATCGAATTGACGGAACAAAATGATTCTATTTCTCCTTAGCACAATCACAATTATATTCGATCACACTCTTTCCTTGATCTGATTACCATGATCATTTGGTTCATTCCTTTGGGTATTTATCACTCACCCTGAGGAATACCAAACCGACTCCAAGCGGTTGGGAGACAACTGTCTAAACAGCCTCCAACTGCCCTACTGCCCTATTTTTGGCATTATGCGGTTACAATTTGACAAAAGTGTCCTAAGTCACTTGGGACTTACTAAATGAACCTAGATACAAACTAAAATGAAAATGCATTGGTCAAATAGACCTTATTACAATAGAAAACATGATTTTCTAGGTGCTCCTACACCATACTCCTTGGGTGAAAGTTGTCTCAAGTCCTCTTAGAGAATAATTGCTGCAAATCACCACCCTACTTTTTGATGTCTTCTTCTAGTATCCATGTGGCTTCTAAGTCTGGAAGTCCTTGCCATTTGACTAAGTGCTCAAAATAGGTATGATTTCTTGTCTTCTTGGTTGTCCTACTATCCAAGATGCACTCCATCTTCGGTGGTTCCTTAGGTGGTAAATGTTGCACCCACTCTGTATTGTCTTGGACAGAATCTGTTGTACCTTCACCTATATCAAGACTCCTATATAATGTTAGATCAGCAACATTGAATAGAGGTGAAATAGCAATATCATCAGGAAGGTCAATTTTCTAAGCATTAGGACCATATTTCTCCAGAATTTGACAAGGTCCAATTTTTCTCATCATCAACTTACTGTGTTTTCCTGTGGGCAGTCTATTCTTATTGAGATGAACCATGACCATATCTCCTAGTTGGTTCTGCACATCACTTCTTCTTTGATCCACTCTAGCCTTAATCTTCTAACTATTTTGGTGTAGAGTATCTCTGACTTGTTGATGGATCTCTTTCATAGCCGCTACAAATGTATCAGCATGTCCACTCCTTTTGTCCAACCCTTGAACATCTCTCAATTCAAAAATTCCTCTAGGATGACTACCATAGACAACTTCAAAAGGACTTAGACCTATACTTTTGTTTGTAGAATCATTATAGGCATATTCTTCTTGTGGGAGTACCACATCCCAACTACTACCATGTTCTCTTGTCAAACATCTCAGTAGATTGCCTAATGACCTATTGACAACCTCAGTTTGGCCATCAGTTTGAGGATGATAGGCTGAACTAAAAGACAAATTTGTACCCAATCTTTTCCACAAGGTTCTCCAGAAATGTCCCACAAATTTGTTGTCTCTGTTAGATACAATACTCAAAGGTAACCCGTGAATCCTAACAATTTCTTTAAAGAACAAACCTACAATGTAACTAGTATCATTGGTGGTTTTACAAGGAATTAAGTGTGCCATTTTGCTGAATCTATCTACCACAACAAACACACTATCATAACCTATCCTTGTCTTGGGCAATCCCATCACAAAATCCATACTCAAACTTTCCCAAGGCCTGTTTGGTATGGGCAAAGGTTGGTACAGTCCTGCATTGGTTGAGACCCCCTTTGCTCTCTGGAAAATCATACAACTCTCAATAAACCTTCTGATATCAGATTGCATCCTTGGCCAAAAGTAAAACCTTCTTACAAGATCTAAGGTCCTATTGAGCCCAAAATGTCCTCCTAAACCACCACTATGTTTTTTCTTCACAATATTATCCCTCATTGAACAATTAGGGATACATAGTTGACTACCTTTAAACAAAAGTCCATCCTGTAATGTATAATCTAAAAATTCACTTGGAAAGCATTGGCAAACTCACTGCATACCCTGTAAATCTCCTTAAAATCTTGGTCCTCTTCATACAATCCTTTGAGTGACTCAACACCCATACTTTGTAGCTGCACTTCTTGCACTATCAACACCCTTCTGCTTAGAGCATCAGCAACCTTATTGGTTATCCCCTTCTTATGTTTGATGATGAAGGTGTATGCTTGAAGACTTTCCACCCATTTTATGTGTCTATGACTGAGCTTTTCTTGTCCATTCAAAAAATTGAGAGAATGATTTTTCAGTGTATACAATAAATTCTTTAGGAAGCAAGTAGTGCCTCCATTTTTTAGAGTAAGTACCATAGCATACAACTCTAAATCATAAGAGGAGTATTTCCTCTTGGCTTCATTTAACTTTTCACTGAAGAAGGCTACTGGTCTGCCTTCTTGGTTCAACACTGCTCCTATGGCCAGCCCACTTGCATCACATTCAATTGTGAAAACCTTATTGAAATCAAGAAGTACTAAGACAGGATACTTGGCAACTTTCTATTTCAGACTTTCAAAACTCTGATCTGCCTCTTTTATCCACACAAACTTCATCTTTCCTCCACCCTTGATGGTCTCTAACATAGGTGTACAAATATCAACGTAGTTCTTAATAAATTTTCTGTAAAATGTGGCCAAGCCATTAAAACTTTTGACCTCTCCTGCTGTCTTGGGTGTAGGCCAATTCAAAATAGCCTCTACCTTGGAAGAATCCATTTTCAAATCACCCTTAGAGATGACAAAACCTAGGTAAACCAATTCTTGTTTCATGAAGTCACACTTTTCCAAGTTTATCAGTAGCTTTTGATCTTGCAGCCTCTTCAAGACTACCTCCAAATGTTTCAAGTGCTCTTCCTTGCTCTTACTGAACACTAAAATATCATCAAGGTAGACTACCACAAATTTCTCTATGAATTCCTGCAACACCTCATTCATTAGTCTCATAAAGGTGCTAGGGGCATTTGAAAGACCAAACGGCATCACAAGCCACTCATACAACCCTTCATTAGTTTTAAAAGTTGTCTTCCACTCATCCCCTTCTCTTATCCTTATCTGATGGTACCCACTCTTTAAGTCTATCTTAGAGAAATAGGTAGCACCTCCCAAATAGTCCATTAGGTCTTCAATTCTAGGAATAGGAAACCTATATCTGATGGTTATCCTATTTATTGCCTGAGAATCAGTACACAATCTTCATTTCCCATCTTTCTTTGGGGCTAAAATAGTAGGTACTGCACATGGGCTAAGACTCTTTCTTATTTGCCCTTTGTTTAGTTCTTGAATTTGGTTTGCGATCTCTTCATTTTGTTGAGGGGTCATTTTATATGCTACCTTATTAGGAAGTACTGCTCCTAGTATGAGGTCTATCTGGTGGCTAATATCTCTGACAGGTGGTAGGGAATCAGGTATATCTCTTGCAATCACTCCTTTGTAACTCTCAAGCAAATCTCTGACCTCCTTAGGCCCTACTTCTCTCACACTTTTCTTCTTTTCCCCCTTAGGCTTCACAATCAAATAAAAACCTACTCCATCACCTTCCTTTAATGTGTCCATGAATTCTTTCTCTCCTACCATCATTACACTAGACCCTACATGTTGTGAATCCTCTTCTACCAATGACTGTATCTTATAAGTTACACCATCCGTTTGGAATGAGTAAGCATTCTTTTCTCCATCATGATGAGCCTTTCTATCAAATTGCCATGGTCTGCCTAAAAAAAAGATGGCAAGCATCCATTGGAAGGATGTCACACAAAATTTTATCTCTATACCCCCAAATACTGAATTCTACCCATGCCTATTCATTGATGAGTATGTGATGCCCCTTATTCAACCAACTGACTTTATATGGACTGCTATGGGATATCTTTTCTAGATTCAACTTATTCACTACTTCCAAAGATATAATATTATTAGTAGAACTAGAGTCAATAATAACTTTACAAACCTTACCTTGGATCTTGCAGTTGATTCTAAACAAAGCCCTTCTTTGTGATGGTTCAGTTTGCACTGGTTCCTTGAGTAGCATCCTCTTGAGCATCAGATTTTCTCCCATTTCGGATGCTAGATTCACTTCAGGAGATGTCACACTCTTTCCATCTGATGAGTGCCAAATCGCACTCATGAAATACATCTTTTTGCCTCTCTTTTTCCCCTCCCTTAGTTTATCTTCCTAGTGTCTACACCCAAATAAGTTAACAAGATTGTTCTATTTTATGATTAATTAAGATAGATTACTTAAGATTAGAATTTTTAATTAAGTGACTAATGTGCGTGGAATTGATGGAAAAATACAGAACTTCTCTCTCTTTTAGAATCAACAAGTGTAGGTGCCAGGAACAGCGATTTTGTGCATCTCCGGAGATCATCTTCAATGATCTCCGGAGACAATAACAAAGAACCATGACACCTAAAGTTTTGAAGATATGGGGAATGCCTCTCTAGAGCTCTGCGAGAGTCTGGAGTATCTCCGGAGCTGCAGACAGGAACATCTATCTCTGGTGCCTCCTAAGAATAGGGCATTTTTCCAAGCAGAGCTGTCGACCACACACTTTCAGCAGCGATCTTAATATCCCTCACCTCACTCAAATCATCACCTGAGTGGTGAAGGGTTAACTATTAGTTAAACTGCTAATGTTTTATCTTTTCAAAGATTTTGCATGAATTACGAATTGAACTAATCCAATATCCTTATTTTCAGGGCTTTGATGCCCAAGTGTATTAAGACTTAAACTTAGACCTCTGAGTGGGCTCAAGTCTACCTTTCTCACATGGTGATTTTTCATAAGTTAGACAGTTAAGTACAATAAAGAGATGGTGTCATCTCATAGAAAGATTGGTAGATAAATTCAGTGATATATCATCACTCTTTTTTATATATACTCTCAGAAATAGTAGAAGAACAACAATGATAAAATTATTCTGATTCTCGGAGGTCTCAATTCTGTGATAGCCATATTTTCATGAATGCAGAAATGAATGAATTGGACTGAATTTAGTTGAGATCATCTTTTGTGCTGATTTCCTGCTATAGCCTTTAGCCTCAAGGGTGTGGAGCAAGGGCCCACTCTCACCACTCAGGCAGGAGGCTAGTACCACTATTTTATTGTTTTAGTTTTCTCTTATAAAGGTGTTTCCTATTTTAATAGATAGATGCATGTTATTGTTTCTCTGCTTTAAGTAAATCTCTTGTTTTATTCTATTTTCCAACATTCATTACATTTATTCAACAAGCAGATAGATTAATCTCTTTTTTAAATTAGGATTAGCTATAAACTGGTAACTATAGAATCCCTAGTTGCAGACAGCCATGGACACAGCCCTGGTTTTTTGACATCTGAAAATAGATTAAATGATGAGGTATAGTGACACCTTGTCATTTTTGGCACCGTTGCCGGAGATAAGTTTGTGTTAATTAGGGACACTAAGTTAAAACAGTTTTTAGAATAGATCTGCATGGTTAGAGCTAGAGATCTAAAAGGAAGATATATTAAGCAGACACCCCAACAACACACCATAGGGGAAAGCAGTGAGGTGGTACAAAATCTTGCTGAAGAAGGAAACCTAGATCTTAATTTGGAACCTACACTTCAAAACAACAATCCCTTAGATCCTCCAGACATTCCACTTGCCAATTATATCTAGGAATTACAACAAAAAGTTGAGGCAGATCCTTTGGTAGAACCTAATTTCCTAGAGCCTCAGGAAGAAGAACCAGTACTAAACATGGAAAATGATAATCATAGGGAAGAGGAAAATCAGGCTCCAAGAACCTTCTCTTATCCTATTGTTTTGGCTGCTGGAGACAATGCTCCTATGAAAAATATCTCACCAACACATCTGCCAAATTTTAGAGGACTTTCTTCTGAGGATCCAGATCAGTTATTGTTTGAATTCAAAGTAGTCTGCCAAACTTATGATTATGGATCAGATAACCAGAAACTCAAACTATTCCATTCAACCTTGAAAGATTCTGTGATGAGATGGTTTATGGGTTTACCCTAGGATTCTATCCGTTCTTGGGATCAAATGGAAACAAAGTTTTTGGAAAAATACCAAGATTATTGCAGATCCAGTAATAAAAATGAAGAATTGTTTTAAATTAGGCAGGGGGAGGAAGAATCCTTAGAAGACTATGTGGATAGGTTTAATTTTGCCTTGAGAAGGTATGGCAATCCAGTGGCTCACTCCTTGGCCAGAACCCTGTTTATAAAAGGATTGGATAAAGAATCAAAATAGGCACTGGACCTAATGGGAAAAGGGAACATTAACAAAATAGAAATACCTGATATAGAGGAACTCTGCAGGAACTATTCCAGAACCCAAGATGGAGTAAGGTCATCCAAAACTTTTAAAGGGAAGAATGAAATAAGACAGTTGATGGAGGAAATTGCAAATCTAAAAATAGACATTCTGGTCTAACTAAATACCACATTGGATGGGATTCAAGCAAAAACCAGAATAATTGATCAAAATAGAGCAACTGAACCACTCTCCATCTATTGTCCTAGGTGTAGAAACAAACACCTGTTGAGAGAATGCCCCTTGGACAAATCAGAGATTTGTCAGATCTGTGATAGGGAACATCCTACCAGTCAGTGTAGTCAACTTCCAGCCTTGAAAAGATTAAGTAAAAAGAATGCTGTGATAGAAGAGGAGTTGAACTATGTGGGACAAAAACAAACCAAAAATTTCCCTTATAATCAGTATCTAAACCAATCCTCTTACAGGGGTCCTTCTAATTGGGGAAATAATCAATGGAATCCAACTTGGCATGGCCCTCAAAATAATCCTCCTTGGGGACAGCAGGATTGGCCAAGTCAACATTGGCAAAACCAAAACTAGCAAAATCAACCTTGGAGAAATCAACAGTGGCCACCACAATTTGGATCACAAAACATGCAACCTCAATGGGGTCCTCAACAGGGATATCATCAACAATACCAAGGACAACCTAGACGTTTCCAACCTCAACAGCAGGCTTTACTAACTGGATCCTCTGACACACAAGGTCAAACACAAAATGAACCAGTTAGTCAACCACCTTTACCAGCTCAGCCTATACCAAACCCATGGAATAAATAGGGAGCAGCTGTCTACATGACAGAGCAAGAAAATATGGCTGGAATTAATGCTATATATTCAAATAATCTCCAGTTGCGTTCTGGGAAAGCATTCCCAAGACCTTCTCCTCCAACTATAGTTGAAATAACCAATGATGAGGAACCTAAAAATCCATCCAATCAACCCCCAGAGGAGATTACTAAAGAAAAAGTGCTAGAAAAATCATCCACAGACAACTCCAGAGTTACTCCTAAAATGCCGGCTCCGGAGAATAGTCTTGAACACAATTCTGATAAGAGCTCTGGAGATGCTCCGGAAATGAAAAAGCTAGCACCATACCCAGAATGTCTTAAACAGAATGCTCCCTAGAGAAAGATTCCACAAAAACAAATCCAAACCAATCTAGAATCATAACTTTTACAAGAAATCAAGCAGCTAAACATTGAAATTCCTCTTCTCTAGGCAATCAGAGATGTACCGGAACTAAATCAGTTCATTAAACAGTATTGTATCAAAACACAAGGCAGAAAGAAAAGCTTTCCCTCCACAATACAAGTGGAAGGAAAAGTAGTGGATCTATTGATGGGAGAAATTCTCCTCCCAAAATATGGAGACCCTGGAAATCCTGTCATAACTGTTTTCATCTCGGGGGTAGAAATTTCAAATGTTCTGGTTGATTTAGGAGCAGCAATTAATGTGATGATAGTTCATACAGTGGACAGGTTAGCTCTATCAGGTATCCAATCCACAACTACAATTCTTCAACTTGCTGATCAATCAGTAGCTGTTCCAAAAGGAGTAATCACTCATGTACTTGTTGTGATAGATTCATGGGAATTCCCAATGGATTTCTTAATACTAAAACCTAGAAACCAGAGAAATGCTTATACACTAATTTTAGGAAGACCATGGCTGACTACTATAGCAGCATCTATTGATTGTCGAGCTAGAGATATGGTCATTTCTAATGGGATAGATCTAAAGAAAATATCTATGTATCCTCTAGCTAAACCATCAGTGCATTACACAGGAAGAGTATGGGTGGATGAACCAGAGAACATGGACAACAGTGCCTTATTAGCTATGGTAACCATTAGGGAACATCTGGGAGAATTAGAAGAAGAAGTATACTATGATACAATGGAAGACTTCACTCACATCCTAATCAATAAAGATGTGATGGAACTCACCCAAGATCCTCAGAGAGAACTTCTTATTTCTTCTCATTGTACCCTTGCCAACATTATTCCTTGTGGGGAAACCTTCTACAGGGACTTAGCCACCTTCCACATGTTACTCCCACATTCTTGTCCTCTCAATACTATGACACCAATGTATGGAACCACCACATCTATGGATCAAATCACAAAACAGGTCATGATTCTGCCAGGGAAAACACTTAATATAAATACTCAGTTAACAGCAAGTCAGGAAGAAAAACTTATCCAGCTTTTGGTCTCCCACTCAACATCTTTTGCCTGGGAATACCAAGATATGAAAGGCATACCTCCTGAGATCTGCACCCATCATATCTACACTGAGGATATTAAACCTGTCAGGCAACCACAAAGAAGATTGAATCCTACTTTAAAGGACATTGTCAAAACTGAAATAGAAAAATTACTTCAGGCAGGGTTCATATATCCAATCTCAGACAGTCAATGGGTCTCAGCCCTTGTCATTGTGCCTAAAAAGAATGGGAAATGGAGGGTGTGTATTGATTATAGAGAACTCAACAAGGCCACAAAAAAGGACTACTTTCCCTTACCATTTATTGACCAAGTTTTGGACAACCTTGTTGGGAGAAAATTTTTTTCTTTTCTAGATGGATTCAGTGGGTATAATTAAATTCAAGTAGCACCTAAAGACCAAGACAAAACCACCTTCACATGCTCTTGGGGAACCTTTGCTTACAAAGTTCTTCCCTTTGGGCTATGCAACACCCCAGCTACATTTCAGAGACTGATTCTAGCTATTTTTGCTGAACTGGCTAATGAATGCATGGAGGTCTACATAGATGACTTTACTGTGTATGGGGATAACTTTGAGGAAGCTCTCACAAACCTTGGAAAAGTACTAAAATGCTGTGATAAAAATCAACTGTCCCTTAGCCATGAGAAATATTTTATGATGGTGGAGGAAGGAATTGTTTTGGGACACCACATTTCAGAAAAAGGGATTAGAGTGGATCAGAACAAGATAGAAGTAATCACACAGTTGCCTTCACCCAAAAATCAGACTGACGTCAGAAGTTTTCTGGGTCATGCAGGCTACTATAGGAGGTTCATAGAAAATTTTAGCAGAATAGCTGCCCCCCTGTTTACCCTGCTTAACAAGGAAACAAAATTTTTGTGGACAGAAGACTGTCAATCAGCATTTGAAACTTTGAAGGAGAAGCTTACTGTCACACCAGTCTTAAGGGGACCTAATTGGACTTTACCATTTCACATACAAACTGATGCTTCAAATGAATCCATTGTGGCAATTTTAGGACAAAAGGAGGAAGGAGAAAGTATGCATGCCATTTATTACATTAGCAAAAACCTTACCCCTGCAGAAAGAAATTATACAACTGAAAAAGAATTCTTGGTAGTTATCTATGCTATAAACAAATTCAAACATTATATCACTGGATATAAAATATTTGTGCACACTGATCATGCAGCTATCAAGTACCTAATGAATAAACTAGTAGTAGGTGCAAGGATCATCAGGTGGTTATTGCTATTGCAAGAATTTGATATTACCATAGTTGATAATCCAGGGAAGTTTAATTTGGTTTCTGATTTTCTATCAAGATTGCATATAGGAGGAGAAGACCAACCAGTGGAGGACAAATTCCCAGATGAACATCTTTTTGCCATATCCACTACTGCACCTTGGTTTGCTGACATAGCTAATCTTTTAGCTACAGGCTTGTATCCATCCCATTTTACTTCAAAATAAAGAAAATGTTTAGTTAAAGAAAGTTTATCCTACAAATGGTTGAATGGTTTACTATTTAAATATGGTCCTAATTTCATTCTACGCAGGTGCTTAAAGGCTGATGAGACTTTTGATGTATTGAGAGCATGTCATGATGAACCATCTGGTGGCCACTACTCTTTCCACAGTACAGTCCACAAGATCCTTGGAGTTGGTTACTACTGGCCTTCTCTTCATAAAGACACAAAGAAGTATGTGCAGCACTGTGACCAGTGCCAAAGGATGGAGTAGCCAACCTTTACCCAGGAAATGCTGCTACATCCTCAAGTCGTGATGGAACCATTTGAGCAATGGGGTCTAGACTTTGTGGGACCAATTTCACCACCATCATCAAGCAAGGAGTATATTCTAGTGTGTACAGACTATGTTACTAAGTGGGCTGAGGTTCAAGCATTACAGTTTGCAAGAGAAGAAAAAGTTTTTGATTTCCTCTACAATAAAATCTTCTTGAGATTTGGAGCCCCAAGATTAATAGTTTCAGACAGGGGACCTTAGTTTACTTCATAGGTAATCAAGGCATTCACAAATTTATACCAAGTCAAGCATAGAAAATATTCACCTTATCATCCTCAAGCAAATGGGCAGGTAGAAGTAACTAATAGAGAACTTGAGAATATTTTAACAAGGACAGTGGCAATGAATAGAAAAGATTGGGCTAGTAGATTACCTGAAGCAGTTTGGGCTTACAACACCACTTGGAAGTCCACAACAAAGTTTTCACCATATGAATTGGTTTATGGGAAAAAACCTATATTATCTATAGAATTTGAAATCCAGACACTTAAAACTATATTGGATGTTGGTCTGCCATTGTCTATAATTCAGTAGAACAGAATTCTTCAGCTCAACGAGTTGGATGAGATTCAGACAGAAGCAATTCAGTAAACAGAACTGGTTCAATACCAGAGGAAGCAATGGCATGACCAACACATTAAGAGGACATTTCAACAAGGAGATTGGGTTCTCCTTTATGATTCTAAATTTAAAGAATTCAAAGGGAAATTGCAAACTCACTGGCTGGGTCCTTATCAAATAAAGAACGTGTTTGAAAATGGGACTGTATTATTGCAACCAATTAATGGGAGCACAGACACATTTCTAGTAAATGGTTGCCGAATCAGGCTCTACAAAAGACCATCTACTAAAGAAGATTTTCTAAATAATCTATGTTTTGATATAGGGGATACCTCCTTTGTCACGGTGTTGGATTGAATTATTCTAAACTTGAGTCTGAAAAAAAAAAAGAGGTTGAAAACCAACAATGGCTGCCTTCTGAAAAAAAAAAGGAGGTTGAAAACCAGCAATGGCTGCCTTCTAAAAAAATAAAAAAATAAAAAAAAGAGAGAAAGATGGAAAACCAACAAATGGTTGTCTTTCTCGACCAAGGGAGTTGAAAACCATTAAAATGGTGGTTCCCTTCTTCAGGGTAGTTGAAATAATTAAGCTCTGGATATGATCAGTTGCCAGAAGTTGGCCCAATGCATCTCCGGTGCTTCTCGAGTGGGAGCACCTCTGGTGCTTTCCAATTAGGAGCACCTCCAACACTTCTCCAATGGGAGCACCTCTGGCACTTTCCAATTAGGAACACCTCCGGCGCTCTATTAATAACGCCGTTAATCTCCAGAATAAGGGAGGGACCCACCTCTCCAGGTGGTAAAGTAGATAAATCATATGATGAGGTCGTCGTGATTCATCCTCTACTTCATCACAAAGATTAATTAAATTAGAATAATAATAATTTGCAGGAGTGTATGAGCTGGCGCTGACATCACCTAAGGGCGTGGATTTTTGAGCCACTCAGTGCAATGATTGCAGGTCGCGTGCAAGTGGGAAGTGGACGTCATCTCAAGCCGCTGCTCAATTGCCACGATGCATGCAGTTTCTAAAATGATGCAGCATTTCTTCCATGTACATCACCTCATCATTAAAATTGATCCAGGTACATCTGTTTTTAATTTATCATTATTAGTAATTGTCCTATATTTCTGTTTTGGGTGCTGCCACAATGACACGTCCTTCCGCCGTCATTTCCTTCTTCACATCCAAGCATGCCGCCATCTGTGCCTTAATGCCACCTTACCTCTGGAGTGCCTTGTCAGTCTGCTACATTTATGGCTACCTTGGTCCCTTAACCCATCTACATAAGCCCGGCTTGAAAAAAATAGCATCCCTCATTCAAACCTCCAGAATAGACTGAAGCATAAGGTAAATTAAACAATTCTCTGGAGTCTACAGAGCAATTTGAACAATACTCCGGAGCCCACAGAGATAAGAGGGAAAGATAAACTGCAGATTGGGGAGGTAAAAGAATAAACATAGAAGGTGGCATCAATTTAGCAATGGGAGTCAAGAAAAAGTCTGAGTCAGAAAATACTGCGGGTCTTCTGAAGGATGCAGCTGCATCAAACATTTTAAGGGCTACTGGATGGTTAGATTTCGTAGACAAATTCAAAGGGTTTTAGGAGGATATTGTGGACGAATTCCTTAGGAATTTAAGAGACAACAAGACAACTGTGTGATGAAACCAAATCAATCTCTCCTCAGCAACTATCAGCCACATTTCTGGACTTCCCAAACAAGGTGAGAGGTTCTACCACCTGAAAACCTTATACACTGATTTAATTAGAAATTTTTCTATTCATGGTGAACCTGCTATTCAATTACATACAAATAAGAATGAAGTCAAAGGAATTTTGAGGTCCACACTTCCAAACCCTTGGGCATCTATTGCTACCTGGTTAATGAAGTACTTTACTTGTGATGGCCAATTCTCTATAGTTTTAGGGCCAATAATGAAAATGCTGATTTTTCTCGGACATGGAAATAGGCAACCTGAGTATAGCATAAATATCCCTAATTTCATGTATTCTACCATCAGGGCAACTGTAGATAGATATCAGCAGAATAAGGGACCCATGAAACATCATGGCCTCATCTTTCTGGTGGTCAAGCACCACTTCCTATCTCAGGCTAATGGAGAAAAACTATTGCAAAACTTTCTTGAGCACAACCCCCAAGTCAGAGAACCAGAGATAGCACAAGCAGAAGGTGAGAGTTCTCCTTCTCACTAAGATGAGGAAACTGAGCCTTTAGCCTCCTCAACAGTTGTTCACAAAGGGAAGTCACCCTCACAATAGGCCACTTCATCTGCAACCCCTGTTCCTGACAAAAAGATGAAAGGCAAACAAATTGCAGAACCTGCTCCTACATGACCCTTATACATGACTCGGTCAGTCAGGTGAAAGATGACTCTACCTGAGGAATCTTGGCCTAAGGAATTAACAGAGGAAAAGTCAGGGTAGGGAATTGAGGAAAAGTGGTGGGCTGAAGAACCATCCCATGATTCAGATGAGATCCCTCTGGTCAAGAAGAGGAAGCAAAGTGAAAATTCTCCAGCACCATCTGTTCATGTGGAGTCAAGTCCAGTTTTAATACCACCATGCGCTCCAGAGATAGGAAACTTACAAACTTTTACTATCTCCTCAGATTCTAAGGAAGGGGGACCTGCTTCGGAGGCACCAGCCCCACCTTTGCTCCGGAGAAGCAAAAGGAAGAGATAGCTCTCACATGTTGAGAAGGATACTGCTCTGCTCGCTGAGGCACTCCTGGAATTGAGAACATGTGAGGATAAAGCTAGGCCTTCATCAGTGCCAGCAACAGCAAAGGATCCTCAGGACAGGAAGACTGAAGGAGAAACAGGGCAAATGGATACATTAGGAAGAGCAGGGCAGATGGCCATGGATAACATTGATGATCAGCCAACAGCCATAGAAACAGAGGTAGAAACTCTATCTCATCCCTCTGACTAAGAGGATATAGAAATCTCAATAGAACAACAATTGATGGAAGAAATTAAAAATTTAAAAAGAATGCTCTAGGGAAAGAATTTGATTATTACTGACCTCAAGAAGGTCAGAGAAGAGGTGGAGATGGAGCTAAAACAAACTATTGCAAATATCCAAATAGACCTCCAAAGCAAGGATAAAATCATCCAGGAGAAAGAGGCAGAATTGGAAGCACAGAAATGTGAGGCAGCCAAATGGATGGAAGAAAAAAAAAAGAAGCAGCACAGAAGGTTTCTAAGCTCACCATGGCCAGAGACAATGGCCTCACAATAATGGCGGCACTGATTGAAAAGGTACAAAGCCAGGATAAACAGTTAACTTGGGCCAATAACAGCCTGGATGACCAAGAAGAATATATTAAAGAATTGTCTGGCCCAAGGGCAACCAATGAGTAGGAAATTCAAACAGATGCCTATGTGGGTCCAATCCCCATTGACATTCCCAAAGCCCTATTTCATTGGGAGAAAAGGTGTAGAGAATTTGAGGCCTCCAAGCCGATGTTGCAGTTACAAAGGGCAGTCACTACCAGAGTAGAAAGAATAGCAACTTTTGAAGGAAAAATCATTAAAACAGCCTCCCTTTCCTCAAAAATTCTATCCTATAGGCCTCCAAGTGCCAGCTATTCAATGTTCTTACAGGAGAGGGTGCTGCAAAGGAAACTCTCCTTAGTCCTGTCTGACATAACTGAGGGTACCGAAACAGCAGAAAGATTCATGGCAGCTTACACCAGGAGCAATGATGAGTCCTATGTGAATTATACCTGCATGGATTCTGTATTAATGATATATCCTTCATTATTAATCACTTTGTGGGAGAATGCCAGCTTAAGGAATTCATGTCCCAAATGAGAAACCACCAGATCTGGAACGAAAGGATGGAAGATCATCTTCAAAAGGATTTAAAAATAGATCTCTTCATCAGGAAAGAATGTCCCAATCCTTTTGCTCTTCAAACCCAATTCAGGTCCCTTGTCTATCATCCTGAAAATGCAACCAAAATGTTGCCATTATACCTGAAAAAGTTTGCAGGAATGCTCCATTGACTTTGGTCTTTTTATGGTTAATTCAGCAAATTCTGTACTTGCTGTAGCAAAGAGGAGATGGAATATTTTGACCCCAGAGTAGAAACTTAGAGAGGTGGTCACCCCTGCAAACCTGAGATTATTCATGTGAAAGGCAAAGTTGATATCCAAACTGATGGATACACATAAACAAAAATGGATAGGTGGACAGTTCAGGCCCCCTCTCATAATTGAACCACTCCCTATCTGGGCAGATCAGCTGGAAGATGAAAAATTAAAGAACTGGTTGAAGCAAGTTGATAAGTACAGAGAAAATGGTAACACCAACAGAACCACTTGGACCACCTATCTCCAGGATTATAGACTGACTGACAGGCTGCTTCGCCAAAATAAATCTAGAATGTGAAAAGCAGGAGGACCTGCCAAACCTTAGGTATGGGGGGATGATGAGTGCCAAATTGCACTCATGAAATACATCTTTTTGCCTCTCTTTTTCCCCTCCCTCAGTTCATCTTCCTAGTGTCTGCACCCAAATAAGTTAACAAGATTGTTCTATTTTATGATTAATTAAGATAGATTACTTAAGATTAGAATTTCTGATTAAGTGACTAATGTGCGTGGAATTGATGGAAAAATACAGAACTTCTCTCTCTTTTTGAATCAACAGGTGTAGGTGCCAGGAACAGTGATTTTGTGCATCTCTGGAGATCGTCTTCAATTATCTCCGAAGACAGTAACAAAGAACCATGACACCTGAAGTTTTGAAGATATGGGGAATGCCTCTCTAGAGCTCTGTGAGAGTCTGGAGTATCTCCGGAGCTACAGACAGGAACAGCTATCTCCAGTGCCTCCTAAGAACAGGGCATGTTTCCAAGCAGAGCTATCAACCAGACACTTTCAGTAGCAATCTTAATACCCCTCACTTCACTCAAATCATCACTTGAGTGGTGAAGGGTCAACTATTAGTTAAACTGCTAAAGTTTTATCTTTTCAAAGATCTTGCATGAGTTACGAATTGAACTAATCCAATATCCTTATTTTTAGGGCTTTGATGCCCAAGTGTATTAAGACTTAAACTTAGACCTCTGAGTGGACTTCTGTTCCACTCAAGTCTACCTTTCTCACATGGTGATTTTTCATAAGTTAGATAGTTAAGTACAATAAAGAGATGGTGTCATCTCATAGAAAGACTGGTAGATAAGTTCAGTGATATATCATCACTCATTTTTTTATATATACTCTCAGAAATAGTAGAAGAACAACAATGATAAAATTATTCTGATTCTCAGAGGTCTCAGTTCTATGATAGCCATATTTTCATGAATGCAGAAATGAATGAATTGGACTGAATTTAGTTGTGATCATCTTTTGTGTTGATTTCCTGCTATAGCCTTTAGCCTCAAGGGTGTGGAGCAAGGGCCCACTCTCACCACTCAGGCAGGAGGCTAGTACCACTGTTTTATTGTTTCAGTTTTCTCTTATAAAGGTGTTTCCTATTTTAATAGATAGATGCATGGTATTGTTTCTTTGCTTTAAGTAAATCTTCTGTTTTATTCTATTTTCCAGCATTCATTACATTTATTCAACAAGAAGATAGACTAATCTCTTTTTTAAATTAGGATTAGCTATAAACTAGTAACTATAGAATCCCTAGTTGCAGACAGCCATAGACACAGCCCTAGTTTTTTGACATCTGAAAACAGATTAAATGATGAGGTACAGTGACACCTTGTCAGCATCTTCTTAAATCAAAGTGGTTCTCTTCTCACCACCATGAAAAGTTGAGGCCTTCTCTGGACAATTGTATGTCGGTGCCCTATTTGATTGCAGTTATAACATCTCATATTAGAGAATTTGGATCCTCTACCTGATCCATTTGTCCCACCTCTTCCATTATGCCTTCTTCCTCGGTAGCCTCCTCTGCTACTTGAGTCCCCAACTTGCTCTTCTTGGCTAGACTCACCACTAGGCCTCTGGGTAGGACTTCTTCCTCCAAAATTGCCTCTACCTTTGAAATTCCTTACACCTCTACCTCTATTATTCTACTCACTCTTCTTCTTTATCTTCTCTTCAACCCTTAAGGCCATTTGGAAATATTTGTTCACTATTTCTAGTGGTAAGATGTTGATCTCATTTTGGATGTTCATCCTTATGCCATTCAAATACCTAGCCACCTTCTCTGACTCTTCTTCTTGTCTCTTTGACCTGAGACTGAGTTTATGAAACTCTTATGTGTATGCATTCACATCAAGGTCTCTCTGTCTGAGGTTCTACAATTTCTTATACATCTGCACATCATAATCTAGGGGTAAGAATTGTGCTTTGATTTTGGTCTTCATCCTTTCCCTAGAGGTTATCATATTCTTCCCCTCCTTGACTCTCTCTCCTTGCTCATAATTCCACCATGTAAGAGCAGAACCCTTCAATCTTGCCTTTGCCAACTTAACCCTTTTATCATCAGGGACTTCTTTGTATTCAAAATGATTGTTCAATGCCTCAATCCAATCAATCACCTCTTCAGCTTCCATACTTCCACTATACATAGGTAACCCATCTATGGTGTCCCTATTGACTGACTTCAATGCATTTACAAATGCCCTCTGGTCTGTTGGTATCTCCTCTATCCTCTTATTGGTTTCCTCAATTTATATATCTCCTTCCTCGCTGTCACTTTCATCTTCCTTATCTTTGCTTTTGGACTACTTGAACTCTCCCAACTTGGATTCAAGCATCTCCTTGATCAACTTCTTGATGGCGTCTTGTGACATACTTTTGGGAGGCATCCTCTTTGCCTCTGTCTTGCTTTCTCTATCTGACATAAACATTCACAGACAGCACCCAAATGCCAACACTCCTGCAAATCCTCAATTTGACTTGCTTCCCAAATCTTTAACCTACTCTAATACCAATATGTTAGGTAGTGTACAGCGGGAAACACATACCGGGTCACAATTTCCTTACAATTGGCAAGACTTCACATATAAGCCACCGATACATCACCATCAGCCAGACAACCGCCGGTCAAAATGACTCACTAAAGTCTCTCTATCAGTCCACCTTACACCGATGACTCCACTTCACTCTACCTTCGGTGAGACCCACCTCATCGGAGAGCACTTATAGGCCATGGTTGATGCACTGATGAAACAACATCCTCGGTGAGACTTTCACTATCAGTCGGGCTTTCTCCAGAGTTGCCGACAAACTGATCACTCCGATGTCACTTCCAACCTCCGCTCATCAGCATGACAATTGCTATCGGCCACCTTAGGGTTTGCTACGCCGATACATTGTCACACAGTATACCTTCTCCAAACCCTAGCACATGGAGATGCTAGGTCAACCTACTATGCAACTTGCACTGTCTAGATCCTCTGCACTGCCGAATAATGGAACAAAACAGAAAATGAAAGAAAATATTTATACAATGAAGCCATTCCACTGATTTTGACAGAAATCTCACTAGTGGAATGCTTCACAATGACATACAGCAACAAAATGGAAAGCACAGAGAGAACGGAAATCTACATCTATACAAATTATAATTACAGGAAATAGAAATCGAATTGATGAAACAGAATGATTCTATTTCTCCTTAGCACAGTCACAATTACATTCGATCACACTCTTTCTTCGATCTGATTACCATGATCATTTGGTTCATTCCTCTAGGTATTTATCAACTTGCCCTGAGGAATACCAAACTGACTCCAAGCGGCTAGGAGACAACCGTTTAAATAGCCTCCAACTGCCCTACTGCCCTATTTTTGGCATTATGCAGTTACAATTTGACAAAAGTGTCCCAAGTCACTTGGGACTTACTAAATGAACCTAGATACAAACTAAAATGAAAATTCATTGGTCAAATAGACCTTATTACAAAAGAAAACATGATTTTCTAGGTGCTCCCACAGCACAAACCCATTACAGTGCATTGGAAAAGAAACTATCAATTGAAAATTCTCACAAAAGGATACTATTCAGAAATAATTATCACCAATTACCATTGCATCGAAAGTACTAAAGGAAAATCTGCCATTTATTTTCCTCAAGGCTCATCACATCTCACACATTTGAGCATTTCTTGGTGGTAGAATGGTCTTGACTTCATAAGCTTGTCACAAGGGATTTTGGATGAAATTAGTTGCCAAAGGATGAGAATGAATACAATCTCACGCACTCAGGTTTTTAGGATGTGGATGGCTACACTAGTTGGTGATCTTGGATTCTTTTGATAGGGTATCCTACTTTTTCGTTTAATATGTGGGGAACACAGAGATTCTGAGTTCAAACTGAAAGTTTATCATCGAAATGCTCTGGAGCAATTCCCAGTAGAGTCGTCATTTGTTGTGCCTTACACACATGCCCCATTTCAAAATAGGGACCCCCCTCTTTCAATTTGGTCTAGAGTGTCAAGTAGATTTTTCACCTTCTAAGTAGTCAAGTGATCAAGGTGCATTTTTGCCATGTTTGAACGGTGATGTTGAAAATTATTTCAAAAATATGCTAGGTCAAGTCCTTTGCATTACCATCACTAGGTCAGATTTTCCCTTTGTGCTGAAATGCTTCCTAACTGACTATTGTGCTAAAATGTCCCTTATCCAACCATTGCGCTAAATTACCTCCCTACCAACCTCAATGTTTAAGAAACCTTTATCATTGGCTCAAGCGCTAGCTTTCCTCCTGGCGGACTTTTGCAGTTGAATCAATTGTCTCTGACTTGCAGTATATTGTTTGATCGTTGACTGAGTCAGAGGATACCAAAATACCTGCAAAGTCTGAAGAGCCCTGAAGTCCTACAAAGGACATGAAATTGAGCCTATTGTCGTAGCACTAAAAAGACCTTTTGCTGACCAAGTCTGTCACGGCCAATTTCCTGCCAAGTCAAAATGAATGAAAAGTCACGCAAAACCCTAAATTTGCTAACTGACACTGTGTACGTTGTGCATTAATGGAGATTTGACCAAAACAATAAAAGGTTAAATTGCATTGTTTTGATCATTTTCTGCATTTTGATAAGAGATTTAGAGAGCCCCTTCACAACCTATCTAGCGTTCTCGCTACCATTGCCCTCGAACTCGATCCCATGACCATCTCCTACCTGTGTATCTCAGACACGTTTTTTGTGACTAACCAGGTAGGCTTTTTACTTTGCCTCTTTAAGCTTTTGCTAGGAGCGGTTAGGGTTTCATTCAAAGTACATTTTTTCTTCTAAGCAACGTGTTTGGGGTTTTAGCTAGGGTTTTGTGCATGGATTGTTTGTTTTCTTCTAAACCTAGTTTAAATTTCTCCTTGAAAATGAAGTAAGATTGCCATGGGCTAAATAGAATGACTTAACCAGGTTTGGACGCAGTAAGATAAAAATTGAACCTTTTTGTAAACTGTGGAATCATCTGGCCTTTGCGCCAAATTTGAGACCGGCTGATTTATAAACAATTCAGCTCATCCAGTTGGTCAGCGGTCATGAAAACTCATGCTGTATTTTTGAAACCCACTTAGTGCTAAAAACATCGACATTTGACCTACATAGCTTTTGCCACGTTAACTGATTAGATCAGCGGGACTTAAAAACTCTCACAAACTTTAAAAAGTTACTTAGTGCTAAAAACCTTTTGTACTGACCATGCACTAACAGACTCCATCTCTGACTCGGTCGAACACTCAGAATATCTCTACAAGTCGGTAACGTCCCAAAATCCTAATGGAAACAAGAAAAATAGCTCTACACTATAATTAGCCTCATCTGACCTTGCGCTAAAGTATGCTTTCACTGAATCAGTTAGTTGACCTCAAATCTTGCGCAGGTCTAACGAAGCCAAATCCCACCCAAACATAATAAAATGATCTTAGTGGTCTCGCGCTAAATTCCAATCGACTAACTAAAACAACCAAACTCAAAGTCAGTAACCTTTGAAAGTCACGCAAGTCAGTCAATCTAGAAACCCGTACAAAAGTGAAAAGACATTTCAACACTGATAGAATGAGGTCGGATGAACATGATTTCCCCGCTGAAGTCGATGCACCTCAAATATAGCGCTATCCTGCTTACAGGTCGATTGACCCTGAAACTAGCGCAAATGGTAAAAAATGACTGTGTTTAAAGAATTTTCAAAGGGAAAATGTCAAAAATGATGTAATTAATGTTGCAAATGTAGATGATGATGTTTTTTACTGCTTCCAATGACATGTCTTGCAACATTAAATGTTTTTCTTTGCATGCATTAATGGTGAATTGCTATGAAGTAAGTGCAATGATAATAAACTGTTAGATTTGTGATTCTTTAAAAGGGCATATCAGTAGTATTAGCATATTCATTAAATTCATCCCAAACTTAGGAGTTTGTGGAATATTCTCAAGATATCAAACTTATAAGGTCCAATCCTGCAGATTAGATGACTGCCTAAGCTCAAACCATGAAGTACGAGTTCAAGGGTATCCCTCCAGAGACCAAGATTCATTCCAGATTGAGTGATGTAGGAGACACAGATCTAGGTCACATAGACTTAGATGACTTCAAATTGAAAATCTTTGGCTCAAATCCAACTCCTAGGGCTAAAACAATTAAAGACAGTGGAATTGCAATTAAAGACAGTGGAATTGCACAAGCGGGTGCCTTCCCTACCTCAGTACTGTGTGCAGAGTTGACGGTAATATGTGCAGAAAGATATGATATCATGACAAGGACAATCCAAACTACCAATGGGGATATCCTGGCTGATTCAAGCCCACCCTCTCTAGCTAAGATTTTGATATTCCATGGCACACAGTTATGACCATGCCAGACAAACAAGGATCAGAGGAGACTTACAACAAAGATGTGAATAGGTGTAGAAAACACATGAATGATCATTGGGCAAAAAGCAGGAGGTTTTCCATGAACAATTTTCCCCACGTGCTATATAGAAGTGATTTCCCTTACAAGATTGAGAATTTGATAACCTTTTTAAGTAGAATATATGGATTACCTACTACCGCTACTTTTGAGGAGTGGATGTTTGTCATCATAATTGAGATACTGAAAGGGACTAAGTTTCGCTGGTCCCAAATCCTTAGTGACAACATTCATGAGGCCTTCAGCAACTTCAAAGAGAAGAGATACTTTAGATGGATATCTTATGTTGTCTATGCACTAGCAAGAAGAAATCACTATGTTGGGTTATCTAAGATTGGAGAAGTTGGAAATAATGAGTAAACCCAAGTAAAAGTATATGAGTGTTACCCGCAGCTAACCTCATCTCAATCTCTTATACACTTTAAAAGGGTGAATGATGCTTTGACAATGTATATAGCTAGATTGCTACAAGGTAATATAGCCTTGAGGATTTCCACTAAAGCAATGAATGAAGTAACCAGATATGGTAGATGGTATATTCACTTTGAAAAGTTCACATATCTAAGGGTACAAGGTTTCACTGGGATGGCTTATAGACTTCCCAGATATCCCGATGACAAAACAGTGCTTCTAGAATTGACTAGACAGTTGACACCTTGTGCTGAGAAACTTAAGCACTTACACAGAACCAATGTTCAGTTTTCCATCAGGTTTGGTAGGGGGAATTATGCATGTCCTTCATTGGCATCGGCTAAACACTCTGATAAGGAACTTCAACTTCTTAACCTTCACTACTACAATGCAAGGGATCACTTTGATCCAAATAAAGTCATGGAAAGATTTGTAAGTAAGAAATTGTTTCACAAAATACACATTGAGAATTTTTGATCTAATTACATGGATGACAATGAATTTATGAAAAAGGCTCATTCAAGGCTATCTCTAGCCTTCATCAAGAAGTTCCATATTATTGCAGTGCCTGACCAGTTAGAGGATGAGGAAAATGTCATGGTAAAAGGAGCTTGGGAAGCTCAATATAGTCAACCCATCCCATTACCGAATTGGGCTAATGCAGAGGAAAGCTCTCTCAATATCATAATGAAAGAACCAATCAGATTGAGCAAAGCCTGGGTGAGAGGTTAGATGGCTGCTTTGGAGAGATAAGGAGTATAACTTACCTATACTACATTAGAGTCAGACAAGGACTCCAGAGGTGAGGAGGATGAACCAATGAATGTCATAGACGAGGTAGAGCCAGTTGAGAAGTAGAAATCAGATAATGAAGAACATATATATTTGGCAGAGAAAGCAAAGAAAGTTAAGAAGCTATCTATAAGGCCTCCTTCCAAGAAACACCAGCCTCCTTCCAAGAAACACCAGCCTCCTTCCACCAAGACAAGGGCCTCCAAGAAAATAGATATGCCAAGTGGTCCTAGGGAAGGTTCTAAGACCAAGAAAGTTAAGGTGAAGAGGGTAACTGAGGAAGGTACTGCAACATAAGTAGATACTAGTCTACGAACCTCCCCATCTCCTGTTGCTCCAAGTATAAACATGGTTGCCTCAACCTCTATAGCTTCTACTATTGTTTCTTCCCCCACTACTTCTATTACTGTAGCATCCACTTCACCCATGACATCAGTTACAATCATCGAGGAAATATCCTCTGCTACCACCTCTCTTCCTTCCTCCATTTCAATTATTTCCTGCTCATTAGTAATATCTTCCAATGCCCCTAGCATCCCTATTTCCTCCACTGCTGCCACTTCATGTCCTTCTACTACTACTACACCTACACCTTCTACTTCTACTCAATTATCCACCCCCACAGCATTACCTCCTATTTCCACCATTCTTTTACCTTCTCTTTCTCTACCTTCACTACCTTTTCCTTCACCCCTTGTCATCTCTTCTACCTTGTCAACAGTATTAGCTAATCTAATGCAGACCAACGTGCCTACACCACTCATATCCTCTACAGTTCCTATTTCACAAATGCCCACAGATTCAACCTCCTTAGCCGTACCTTTGCTATCCGAAATTGATAAAGTATGTGTAAAATTGGGTTTGCAGGAGCCTGAAACTGAATTGATGCCTAAGGTGGAGAAAGATGCATTTGTGAAAGTGAGTAATGAAGTTCCAAATGAACCTCTAACCGAGATAGTCAATGTTGAAATCATTGACATATCCGACAGCCCTCCAGAGAAAGGTCAAACAGAGGAAGTTTTCAAGGCAGCCTAGGAAAGTATGATGATAAACTGGAGGAACTTGGCTGAAGAAGGAGAAAAGAAAGAGGAGATAAGTATGGATAAAAAACTAGAGCAGGAGCAAGGATTACCTGAAGAGCTGGCTAAAACTAATGATGATAAAGCTACTAAATTAAACAAATCATCTTCTACAGCACCCGAATGTTTGCAAAACAGAGTGGCATATCCTAAACCACAAGTAGAGATAATGCAGAGCACTATCTCATCACAAGCTCATAGACCCAAAAAGTAAAACAAGGCAAAGATACAGTCTAGAATATATAAGGATGAATCAGGATCCAGAATTGAAGAGGTAGCCATCCCGCCAGCAAATGCAACTAAAAAACAAGTTAGAGTGGAAGATTATGTAATTTCCACAGTTGATTTGGGACTCGCCACTCATGCTCAAAGAGTGGATGAATTTAAAGGATCAATCACTTCAATTTTGGAACAGTTAGATAAAGATGAAATTTTAGAGTTAAAGTAACAAAATGAAGAACTCCATGCTTGTCTCTAGTTTCTGATCAGGTCAGTCGATGTGGATGGAGATATAAGGATAGTGCCTACTTTCCTGACTACTGATGAAATGGCGAGACTAGGCGAGGTAAGGGCCAAGTCCCAAGGTACTAAAAATTAGTTGTTTAGAGTTTTTGAAAAGGGATGTGAGACTATCAATGCCTCTAATCAAGTGCACAAGAAGCTGGTTGAACTTCATAAAAGATGGAAAGATCTATGTGAAGAATGTGACTCCTTCGATGAATATTACTCTCATATGTTTCCACGAATAAAGAGCATCAGGGATTTACCTGCCCAGGCTCTAGTAGTAGAGAATATTCTAACTGGAGACAAGCTGTCCAAGGCCATTGAATGGTATAAACAGCTACTTTTGAGGAAAGAAACTTTTGAAAACATAAAGAAAGCATATAAGCCAACAGATGAAGAGCTACGGTCTATTCTATACAATATCAATGATTCTTTGAAGGATTACCTAGAAATATCCTATAATGACTATGCCCCTTATGATATCGAGAAGTGTAAAAGCAAATTATATAAGGTAATTTTTTAAAGTACCAAGCTCAATATGGAAGACAGGTTGGATAAGGTAAGTGACCTTAGAGCCGAATTCAAAGCATTCCACAAGGTTGGGGTAGAGATAGAAAAGATATACAACAAATTTAGCCAGGAACTGGAGATGTTTGATTATTAGATCAATCGTTTGAAGAATCCAGATCCCTCAGGAATCAATCCTACACTCGAGGCATGGCTAATCTACTGCAATAAGCTGGCTGATGAAGACAAAATTAATTTAGATGAAGAGTCTTCATATTATTTTGAATATTTTAAGAATGTAATCCCATCATAATTGTAAATTTTTGTATTTGAGGTAGCATGTGACTCTATTTTATCTTTTCTATGCTTTAAAAATATTTTTTTCTATTAACATATTGAGTTGGCTAGTCAAATTGACTAGATTCAAGGTATCTAGAGGTTGTTTTTCATCTTTTTCATAAAAGACAAAGTGTAATCTGGGAATTGATATGAGCTGTTGTGTTGGCACTTATTGATGTAATCTAAACCGTTAGTGTTGAGTTAATCTCCACCGTTCATTTGAAAACTCGGTATGCTACTTTCATGTATAAAGGGCTGCCATTTCTACTTTTTGTAAGAGAGATTTTGATACCGAATTGTTGACACTCTGCCATTTGAAGTAATGCAAAGCAAGTTTTTGTAATTATCTTGAGAATTTGTATTTTGTATTGGCTCATTTTAGTTTTCATGGTTCACTTCTTGCTCTCCCATAGTTAGTCAGTTGTGCTTTATAATGTTTATGGTTTGCTGAAAGTATTTGATGAATGCTCTAGTCCATACTTTTGGTTATTTGCTTATGGTAGATAGCTATGTAAAGTTAGTTTAGACTTATCAGTTGTGCTTAATTCAATTGCATTTCATGAGTTAAATTGTGCTAGTCATTGGGTATTTAATGAATGAATGTAATCTAAAAAATTTTAGATTTCCATTGAAGACAGCATCATTTTCTGCAGTGTTGTAACACCCATTTCAGTTTGGTAACTCAGAAAACTGGTTAAATTTTAGAGCATTTGTCTACTTAAAGTATAATCCATACATTGTGAATATCACTTAGAATTCCTCTAAAACCCTATACCTTTTCCATTTTTTTTAAAAACCTTGGTTAGATTAGGAATTTCAGCAACATTTTACATTGTTTATTAGCTGAAATCTTGAAGGGTTTATGTCTATTTTCTATTCCAACTTAGAGATCTATAGATTGCATGTAAGACCCCTTATTGGCACAGCTAGACATTCCACTGAAGTTATTCCAAGAAAGCTAAGACCTAGTTGTATTATCCTTAGAGTAGTCTTACCTAGGGTAGGATACTTTTCAAGAGAGGTGTGAAACCAGCAATCACACCTACGTTACTACGTGCTAAAACACTCATCAATAAGAACTAGTGATGTGTCCTAACTAATGACAATCGGGTTTACAACTCTAGTCTAGATCTAGCTATGTATGACCCATTCTAATTATTTAGCTATCTGGTAAAACATGAACTGAAAATACACGTAGTGACTTTTGCATTACTTTGGCCAAAGTTTCATATAAATATATATTCGTATGTTCATTCACTCTTTTCGTGACTTGGAGAAAACATTCTTATTTCTCAATTTATATCATATAAATGAAATAATTCTTTTGCACTTGCTTATACCATATTGGTCTTAAAGAGATACCAAAATCCCTTATCTACTAGTCATCTTGACAAGTCTAAGGTGAGAGCTTAGGTGACTATGTAACATACATTGAGTCCCTCTTTGCATCCTTGTGTAATGCCCACATTTCCCATGCGGTCACGACACGCATCACACATGTCATGACCACATCTGACACGAAATATCAAAAAAAATTCATGCATCCCTAGAAACTCCCTCGCACGCATTAGCATGCTCGGTGGCAATACGCATAAAGTGTAAATATGTCAGTCGAAGGTGGGGTAATACAATCACATGCACATTTCTCCTACATGGTGAAGGCCAACTAGGTGGGTAGATGCGAGGTGAATAATGTCGCTAATAGGGTTAGGATCGAAGATCAAAACCCTAAGTTTACCTAAGTGAATGATGGGATTTCATCACGAGTCAAAATCAAAGTCAAAAATCTAAAGCATAGGAATAAATTAAATGTCAAATCACAAAGTCGTCAAGCTAGCAAAAATAATAATGTATCACTACGCAAGGTTAAATTCAGTAACTTTGTTAAACCCTAAATTCTGGTAAAATCAGGCAGCATAACACCTCACGAGCGTGAATTAGGTTTATACTAATTAAATAATTTGGTCAGAGGTTAACTAGGTTTTATGAAAAGATTAAGTGACATGATTATTTAATTGATTACTACGCACAAGATTAAATAATTTTTAGGCATTTTATCTAATTAAAATCAAAATAAAAATTAACCTCGTTGATTAAAGTTCACAAGCAATAAATTAATCCAACTAAATTTTAAATTAAATACATTTAAATAGCTAAATTGGAGGGAGATTAAATGAATCAATTAAACCCCACTACAATTATAAAAAAAAAGTAATTAAAATAAAATATAATATGCCCTATCTAAAAATTAGTCTATAAAAGATCCTCTAAAATTTAAAAGGCAAAAGTAAATTCCCAAGTTCACCTCCTTGGAATTAATCTAATAAATTAAATCATTCACACATAATTAATTTTTTTCTCACATCTCAAGTTATTAGTTAAAATAAAAGAAACCCTTAAATCAAAATCAAAAAGAGAGGGAACAAAAATTAAAAAACAATTAAAACTAATTTTAAAACCCACTCTTGCCCTAAAAGTCTCCAAATAAACAAATAATTTCCTTATGAAGGAAATACAAACCCTAACCTCCAACTTTTCTCTCATTCTCATTTCTCTTCCTTTCCCAATTCTCACATCTCTCTTCTTTGCTTCGAAAGGTGTTGCCAGTTTTGGATGGAAGCTTTCATGGCCACCGCTACAAAGGAGGGTGTATATACAATAGGTATATACGTTTGGTATTCATTTATTTTTATTTACACAAATAAATATGCCTGTGGTTTGAACCAGAGAGTTTTCTTTTTTTTAAACAACATACAAGAATACAAGCAAGGATGAGTATATATATATATGGAAAGGTGTTGCAGGTTTTGGATGGAAGCTTTCATGCTTGCCACTACAAAGGAGGGTGTATATACAATAGATATATATGTTTGGTATTCATTTATTTTTATTTACACAAATAAATATGCCTCTGGTTTGAACCAAAGAGTTTTCTTTCTTTTAAAACAAAATACAAGAATACAAGAAAGGATGAGTGTATATATATATGCTAAAATACATAGTAAATATTATATGTTTTAAAAACTGCAGAGACTAGTAGAGGGCCGAACGGTCGTAAGGACAGTGAAAAGGGTTTCAGGCGCTGTTATTTCTTTTGTATTGTGATAGAGGAAATGCTACAAGTCTCACGGCATATATGGAGGCATAAAAGGGTGGGGAGGGGGCCGAAACAGGTGTGGGTGGGGGTTCGGCCCCCTCCCCACCCCCACTTTTACAATGCTACGAGTGGCGGCACCACTATTCTCACCCATTCTACTAAAAACAAACAAAAAATACCCTACTGCCATTCACAGACAGTAATAAGGTAACACAGCAACCTCACGGTCTCAGATCTCAAATCGTTAGTCACTGTATTTAAATCCTATTTTCTGACAAACATAGTTTCCAATATATATATAGTAACACAGTTCACTTCAGATTTTTCTATTAATATAAAATCTAATATAAATATATATATATATATAAATAAACCAATACACTCAAATATATATATTTACTCAGGACAATGATTATATATATATTATATATATTTATATATACATAAGTATATACATCTCAAGAAAATACATTAATTATAACTACGTATAAACCATTAGGAATAAAATGCTTATACATAAACAATGTTGATAAGGTAGATATCTTAGTCAACAATATAATTATTTTCTTTTAATTTGGAGATAAAAGTAATTCAATTAGGTATGTATTTTTTTTTTCAAACAAAGGCAGTTAGATTTAAGACTAAACAATTTTCTTGTTTCCTTAGTACTAAAACAACAATGATTATCCTTCCTTTTCTATGAGCAAAAATCACTTTCATCTTAACTTTAAAATACAAAATAGAAAACTATCTCTTTCTTCATTTTGAAATAAAACTTATAACATACCAAAAGAGTAGAACATACACTTCTACTTACAATACACATTTTTTTTTCCATACACAGCTTATAAAAATCAGCATTTATACTTTCATTTCCAAATACAAAAAAGTTTAAATACAACTCAAGAATGAATATTGTTTAACAACTCAAGAGAGAAAAGATCTCCTCTCTTGAAAACTAAAACAAATACACAAGGCCTATCTTGGCCATGCTCTCTCAAGAGCTCAGAATAATAACTCTATAAGGACAATATTATTTTCTTCAACATCACATAGCTCCAAATTCTTGCAATAACACAAGGGAAAGAAGCCACAAACAAAATTATCTCCTCCCTACCATTGACTCACTCATGAGTCACCCCCAAGCTAGGAGGTCATCCTCACACAAGGAACACACACCACTTTACAACAAATTCGCTTAACACAAAAACAAGAAACACTCCTTTGGCTTGCACAAAACAAAACTCACCAAAGTGAGTTTAATGGGGTAGGGAAGTGGAAATCACTCAACTCAAGAGTGCCACTCCAACAAACTTCCCAAAAACAATCTCTTCTCAAGGCCTCAAGCGAAACTCTTTAAACCATATTTTCACAAGTTTTTCTCTTGGCTCCCAAGCCATTTCACAAAAAGATCATATACACATATTGCCCTCAAGGCTTAAATCCCACAAAGATAAGGATGTGACCCCGAGGAGGTTCACTCCTCCCCCACCCCACACATGTTGAGCATTTTCTCCAAATGGAGAGGCTCTCACAACTCCCATACCCAATTTTCCCACAACAAAGTAAAAACAAACAAAATGGAACTCACACACACAACATACAAGTAAATAAATTGCATAGGGAAAGGCATTTGCCTTGAGACCAACCTTATAAAGCCCAAATGGAAGATATTTGAAAAGAGCTCCTCCAACTCCTTCTCCAAGTTGAGCCACCAATTTTTCCTTTAACTTTGTCCCTAAAACAACTAAAATTCAAAAATTGGAAAAGATTCAACAACCCCCTCCCTTTCTTCAAGAGGGATTAAAAATAGGCTCTTCTCATGAGCCTTGAGGAATAGGGAGGTGACATATGTCACCTCCTCACTCCTCCACACAACCACTTGCAAGACTCTTGGAATGGGGTGGTGACACATGTCATCCACCCATTCCACCAAGTCTTTCTCCCATCCACTTGCTCTCTCTCACATATGTGGGAGAGAAAGGTGGAGCCAAAGGAAGAGTGGGTACCACATGTGCCCCAATCATCTCCTCCCAGGAAAGCCCACACAACCCCAAGGTACCCTCACCAATTATGGGAGAGGCTTGGAGCTGAGTCCTCCACAATTAGGGGATCATGAAGACTTCCCCAACCTAGGAAAAAGGAAATGAAGAGGTGGAGTGTTTGACCCACTCATCCTCTCCCTCCCAAACTTCCATTTTCGTCACTTTACTTCAAGGTGAAGTTAAAGTGACCAAATGGGAGTTTACCTAAGGTTACACAAGCCCAAATAACCCCTAGACCCTAGGGGTAGAACCCAGGGTCAATTTTAACCCATTTTAAGCACCAAAGGTTGAGTTAAAAACACATAAAAAAGGGGTCTCAAAAATTAAAACTCAAAATAAAATTCAAATAACATTACAACTTACAACACCAATCAAAAATCAAATAAAAAAGGGGTAGACCTAACCCAACCAACACCACACAACAACATTACAAAAATTCATCATGCAAGCATAGTTGATCTTGGTTCCTCTTGGAACTAGATCGGCTTCACATGGGAAACAACACAATGTGTGAGATGATCTCCGAATATCCATGGCTTTGTTAGAAACACCAAGCCAAGCACTCAAGTGAAATGTCAATCCCACATGTATATAATAGCCGAAACAAAGTGAAGCATACACTCACATCATCACATGATCATATAAACATCAAAGAATCACATCATAATTAAATTCTAAATTTTGCATTTCAAACATCCATCACAAGATAGAATCCCATAATAAATTTCTAACTAAAATCACATGAATAATATCCCAATAACATCATAATGTAAATCATATGTCCAACATCATCAGTGAATCAATATCAAGGTCTAATCTCATCGTAATCATGTTAAACATAATAAATCCACATAATCATAAAGTCTAATAGTCCTACAAATCGGGATGAACAGTCCCACAAGTCTAATATGTATTACCAACAGTAAAATAAAGTAGTCAAATATAAGGGAATGAAAAGGTAGGCCACACACCTTGTAATCACGGGTCTATGACATCATGTCATCTACTCAATGACTTTTATACCTATTTCCATGCTCATATGTGTTCTTCTACACATGCAATATTTTGATATTTAATCCATAGGGTTTAATGATTAAAGATTCTATGTCTTAATCTAAGAATAAAATCATTTGACTCATAATTTGTCGAAGATAAACTATAACTTCATAAACCTACAAATTGAATATACTTCCTCATGTATATCAAAAGAGATTTTCAAAATAACAAAATAATTTATATCATGACTTTTCATTGCCATAGTGAGTATATCTCTCGACAATCATGTGGCTATTCTTAGATTAAAAAATATTCTTGAGTTAAAAAATATTCCTCTATGAAACTAGGATATAGATAGTTTAGAATAACTCTAAAATAGCATCTAAAAACAACTCATTTTTCTTCATATACTTATAAATAGTGGTCTAATGTCAAGTGCTCCTACACAATGACTTCGACTCATTAACTAGCTTTTTAAGCTTTCAAAACACACTCTATGCCTTCTCGGTTAGCTACTGCTATGAGAAGAATACTTTGTTTAAGACAAACGACCTTATCTTAGGTCTCGAGCAATAAGTCTGTCATCGGCCCATACTAAATTACTACAACCAAAGCATGGTTTTATTTATCAGCCGATCCACTACATTGTCGACCTATCCTTTTCACATTCAGCCTCTATATCTCTTGGCACAGTCGATCTACACATTAGGCATAGTTAGCCTACATATTTAGGCACAATTTGCCTCTACATTTAGACACAGTTGGCCTATATATTTAGACATGGTCGACCTCTACATTTAGGCACAGTCGGTCTACACATTAGGCATAGTTGGCCTACACATTTACACATAGTCAGCCTATACATTAGGCATAGTCGGCCTCTACATTTAGACATAGTCAGCCTTTATATCTCTTGGCGCAATCGGTCTACACATTAGGCATAGTCGGCCTATATATCTCATTTCTAAACTAAGGTTGCAATAAGTATAATACCTACATTTAAATATCATAAGGCTTTGGGATAGTCTTTTGTCTGTTGCATCGAAGAAGATTATTGTACTTCACTAACAATGAAAAAGATATATGTTTAAGACATAGTCATGTGATTCTCTAAATAAGAGATATCGAAATGTATAACATTTCCTATAGCAATTACTACATGACAAGGAATAGATATTTATATGAGGTTAATATAACTCTTCCCCTTACCGGGTTACAGTATAATGATATAGAAAATAATCCTCTATAGAGGATAAACAACAAGTTTACTTTCACTATGCTTCATGTTATCTTGCTTGCAAATCGACAATCTAACCAAAAACTCTTTTTCATTTTTATACTTGCAGATTTATTTGAATGAAAGGTAGATGTATCCTATCACATTCTACTAAATATAGTGGACTTACCTGTATAGTGATACAGGCTGAACTTCACCATTGTCTTCTCGCTACCTTTACAAAGCATGTGTGTTAGGAATTGCATGCAGAAGATATCAATTAAATGCAAATAAAGATTAAACAGAGGAATAAAAAATACACAGAAATAATGACAGCGAGAGACAATTTTAACATGGTTCACCCAAACTTGGGCTACATCCACCAACAGAGAGTCCAATATTATTATCCAGCAAATCAAACCGATTACAACCAGCAATCCTTGCAACTCAATACTACTGCAAATGCTACAATACAATATCCACAGAAACCCTAACCCTTAGCCGCTTTTATCAAGCCTTATGTCGATTAGAGAAAATAACTCCCGACGCCTTTATAAAATAATAAAAATCATTTGAGGTTTCGAGGGCGCTATCCTCAAGCCCCCACGAGGGCGCTGCCCCTTGACCCTGTCTTGGGGGTGCTGCCCCCAAACCCCCATTAAATAATTTGGGGGGAAACTGCACCAATAAAAGTGAGGAAAATGTAACCTCTAAGTCTGATTAGGCTCCATATAACAACAATCTCCCACTTGGAGGCTAATCAAAATCCACAACATATCATCTCTCACTTGGAGACTGATCAGAACACCGCTGACCCTGTAGCTCCCATTGGAAATAAACACCCTGGACCCTGTTGTTCTGATTTTATTATTTTCAGTCTTGAAGACCAACTAAAGCTGAAGAGGAGCTCATCTTCTCCCTTGTCACTGCCTTTGTAAACATATCCACTAGATTTCCATCTGTATGTATCTTTTCCAGCCGTAATTGTCCATCATCCAACATCGACCAAATGAAGTGATACCTTAGTTGTCTTTGAATGCAAGGCAGAATTCTTTGCAAGATGTGTGGCACTCTGACTGTCTATAAACAAATAGTTATTAGCCTATTGTTTGCCCAATTCTTCTATGAAAAATTGTAGCCATATCATCTCCTTTCTTGCCTATGTTGTAGCTACATACTCTGCCTCCGTGGTGGATAAAGCAACCACCTTTTGTAACCTGGAGATCCAACTCATCGCTATCCCACCTATAGTAAAAACATAACCTGTAGTACTCCACCTGGTATCAATATCCTCTGCCAAATCTGAGTCTACATAGCCTGCTAAATTAGTATTAGAGCCCCCAAAACATAAGTGATTATTGGATGTACCTCTCAAATATCTGAGAATCTATTTTACCGCATTCCAATGCTCCAATCTGGGATTACTCATATACCTGCTTACGACTCCTACAGCATGTGCAATATCTGGTCTCGTGCATACAATGGCATACATTAAACTTCCTACAGCTGAAGCATATGGTACCTTAGATATTTTGTCTTCCTCCTCTTGTGTCTTAGGACACATCTCCTTAGTCAATTTCAAATAACTAGGCAAAGTTGTCCTAATAGCTTTTGCATTCTCCATATGGAATCTCTACAACACCTTTTCAACATAATCAACCTGAGATAGAGTCAATTTTATGTTCTTCCTATCTCTACAAATTTTCATACCAAAGATTTGTTTTGTTGCCTCCAAATCCTTCATAGAAAATGATTGAGCTAACTGTTGTTTTAACTCTCTTATGTGATCCATGTTAGACCCTGCTACAAGCATGTCATCAACATATAAACATAAAATAATGTAGTTGTCATTATCCAACCTCTTAAAATAAACACAATGGTCAGAATTACACCGGCTGTAGCCTTGCTTAGCCATAAAACTATCAAATTTCAAATACCATTGCCGAGGTGCTTGTTTCAAGCCATATAAACTCTTCTTCAATCTGCACACTAATTTCTCCTTACCTTTGACCTAAAATCCATGTGGTTGTTCCATATATCTCCTCCTCCAAATCACCATGGAGAAAGGAAGTTTTCACATCTAGTTTTTCCAAATGCAAATCTTCAGCATCCACAATACTTAAAAAAGTACGAATAGAAGTCATCTTAACAACCAGAGAAAAAATCTCATCAAAATCAATACCTTTTTTCTATGCAAATCCTTTTACAACTAACCTAGCTTTAAATATTTTCTTACCTCCATCTTCCTCTTTCAACCTATAAACCCATTTTTTTGGTAAATCTTTTTTACCTACAGGTAACCCACTAAACCTTTGTATCCACCTGCATAGCTTCATCATACACTTTCAGTTCACCAGCATCTATTAACAAAATAGAATACAAAGAGGGAAAAAACCTTTTAGGATGTCTACTTAGCCTTGTTGATCATCTAACATTCACTGGAGTTTGTGGTATTTATTGTTGTTGTTGTGGAGCATGAGGAACCACTCAAACATCATTATCTGGAGTATCATCTAGCACCACATAATCATTTTCTTTCTTCTCATGTTGTTGCAACTGATCTTTGTACAGCACCTTCTCATTGAATACAACATCCCTACTTCTCACAATTTTTAGATTTTCAACATCCCAAAGCCTATAACCAAATTCATCAATGTCACATCCAACGAAGATACACTTTTTCAATTTTGCATCCAGCTTGGTTCTATTTTTAGAATCTACATGTGCAAATTCTTCACATCCAAAAGTTTTGAGAAAAGAATAACTCACCTTCTTACATGTCCATGCTTCCTCTGGAATACCACATCCCAAAGGAAATGAAGGACCTTTATTAATTAAATATGCAGCGATATTGATAGTCTCTACCCACATGTTTAAAGGTAGCCCAACATGTAATCTCATGCTCCTTGCATGCTCCATTATTTACCTATTCATGTGCTCAGCCACTTCATTCTCCTATGGAGTCCCTGGAATCATTTTTTGCCTACGAATTCCACTAAAGGAACAATAATCCTCAAATTCTTTGCTGCAATACTCACCACCATTATCAGATCTGAGATATTTTAATCTTTTACCCATCTCATTCTCAACCAAGCTTCTCCATTTCTTAAATGTTTCAAATATATCACATTTCTGCCTAAGGAAACAAATCCAAACCTTCCTAGTTGCATCATTTATGAATGTAACATAATACCAAGAGCCATTGAGAGAAGATACCTGAGCTTCTCCCCATACATCTGTATGCACAAGCTCCAACTTTTTATCTTTCTTTTGCTTCCCATCCTTGTGAAAACTAACTCTCTTTTGTTTTCCATGCACACAACTTTCACAGAAATCTATATTAATACATTTCAGACCTGGTAAAATTTTTTTACAATGAAGCATCTTCATACCTTTTTCACTCATATGTCCAAGTCTGTTATGCCATAGTGTTGTTTTAGAACCTATAGCAACTATTTTAGTCTCTTCATGTGAACCCGCAACAACTGTTCCTAAACCTATTTAGTTTTTCTCTATAACAACTAAAGTAGAAAGAACAGTATGACCTGTACAAAGATATAAGGTGCCTACTTTCACACCTTTTGCTACTATTAAGGCACCTCTTGAAACCTTCCAAATTTTATCATTGAAAGTAACTATGCAACCTTCATCAGCCAGCTACTCTGTTGAAATTAAATTCCCACTCAGCCTTGGAATGTGTCTTACCTCTTGTAGTAGCCAATGATTCCCATTCTACAACTTAATCTTAATTCTTCCATTTCCAACAATCTGACAGGGTTCGTTATCTCCCAAATAAACCAGCCCAAAATACCCTTGGACATAATCAAGAAAATAACTTCTATGGAGCGTAGCATGAAATGAGGCCCCTGAATCTAAAACCCATGAATCATCAGCATTATCTAGGGAAAGAATCAAAGCGTCGTCTTCATATTTATTACTTACCACATTTGCCTCCTTATTGCCTTCTTGTTTGTCTCTTTTATTCTTCTGAGACTAACAATCTTTCTTCAGATGGCCTAGTTTCCCATAGTACTAGCAATCCTTATGTCCTCTGGATTGGGACCTCTTGTCCTTTGATTTTCCTCATGACTTCCCATGATCTCCAAAACATTTTCCTCTCTCCTTTGATTTGCCCCTGCTTTCTGTATTCAAAACACTACCTGATGTGGACCCTCCTGAGCTTTTCCATTGTATTTCCTCGCTAAGGATAACACCAACAACATCATCAAATTTCAAAGTATTTGAACCAGAGATAGAGTTACTTATAGCCATTACCAAGTTATTCCAGCTTTCTAGTAAAGAACATAAAACCAAGAGAGCCCTCACCTCTTCATCAAATTTCACTTTTACATAAGTTAACTAACTGGTAATCGTATTAAACTCATTTAAATGATCTGTCACAGATCCACCTTCAATCATTTTCAAATTAACCAAACACTTCATGAGAAATACCTTATTTAAGGAAGAGGGTTTTTCATACAATTTAGCCAAATCTTTCATCAGTCCATTTGTTGTCTTCACTTCTGTTATATTGAATGCCATAGATGGTGTCAGGAACAACTGAATGGTTCCCAATGCCTTTCTATCTAGAAGTTCCCAATCCTCATCAGTCATTGATGACAGTTTCTTGGCTACTCCTTCCAACGACCTCCATAAATCCTTCTGATAGAGATAATCCTTCATCTGCATCTTCCATAACTGATAGTTCTACCCATTGAATTTATCTACCTTCAATTTACCTTCGTCCGCCATTGATCCCACTTAATTGTGAGACTCCCACTCAACCTTGAGACCTTCCTGCAGATGATAATCAAACACAACCCATTCAGATACCACTTGTTAGGAATTGCATGGAGAAGATATCAATTAAATGCAAATAAAGATTAAACAGAGGAATAAAAAATACACAGAAATAATAACAAGAGACAATTTTAACGTGGTTCACCCAAACTCAGGCTACATCCACCAACCGATAGTCCAATATTATTATCCTGCAAATCAAACTGATTACAAGCAACAATCCTTGCAACTCAATACCATTGCAAATGCTACAATACAATATCCATAGGAACCCTAACCCTTAGTTGCTTTTATCAAGCCTTATGTTGGTTACAAAAAAATAACTCCCGACGTCTTTATAAATAATAAAAATCGTTTGAGGTATTAGGGGCACTACCCCTCAACCCCGCCCTATATTGCGATAGGGAGCGCGCCAAGGGCGCTTCCCCTAGACCCTGCAAGGGCCCGTTAAATAATTTGGGGGAAAACCACGCTGATAAAAGTGGGGAAAATGTAACCTCCGAGTCTGATTAGGCTCCATATTACAACAATGCGTTCCTATATCTCCTCTGCTCTCCTAAGCTACAAGCTCTTATCTGCATACTCAAATCCTATCTTCTCCTCTACTTATCCCACTCACCCTTGGTTATGGATAGATAGTAAATACATTGTCACAAATTTCTCTCCACTCCCCCATGATCCTTAACATGTAGAAAAAGTGGGAAGTATGGAGCTACTGCTACTTCCCCCACTCCCCAAGCATCTAGGAAGTATGCATAGGTGAATAAAGAGAAACTTTTACCTCTACCAATCATGACCTTTAACCAAGACAATAATAATAATTTGAAAATAGACAATAATACACTTATATAGTAGATGTCGCTATTGCATACTCTCGAAAGCTAATTATGCTTATTTGTAAGCACAATTATCGATGGAGGGTTCTTGCAAAGTTGACTAGGATCTTATCAACAAAATTAAACATGTTTAGTCGATTGCTCATGTCAACTTTGCATCCAAAGGCATACAACAAGTTTCTATTTGACAAAGAAAAGGATTTTAACCTTTGACTTAACGACGACATATATTGACACGAATAAATATGACCTCTCTACTAATCACAAATATTTCTAAGACAATCAAAGACATAAGGATAGAGACTTAATCTGAATCTGACTTATCCTCTACTAAGTATGTGTGTGTGTGTTTCCATATGGCATAAGGATCATTGCATTCACATGATCTAGCATCCTCTCCATGGTGACACTCTCTCCTCATGCCAGAGGGAAGAAAACATTGTTCCTACATCCACCTCAGTCGCACGATGGTAGTTAGTCCATTACATCATTAACCACATGATCAAAAATAATGTCATAAACAATTATTCTTTGCATATAAACTAATATAAAGCAAATGCATTTTCTATCATTACTTTAATCATAATATTTTCTCTGACTAACTGTCTGTCTTCTCAAAAATAATAAAAATAAATACATTAGTTTAAAAATGGGATGTGACATATTATACCCCAAAAAGCTTCAAAACTCTAAATCATTCTTTAACCGTTCAATTCCCCTAAATGTAGATCATATTTAAATAGATTTGTTGATTTCATTATTCCTTTCTTTCCTTTTTCCCTTCATCCATTGATTTCGCCTTGAAGGTCAAATTCAAAGTTTTAGAGGAAAAAAATCTAATTTTGTGCTTGGATATTCCATCAGATATTGGTAAGTCTGGATTGTTTTCCAATTACATTTTAATATTTTCAATATAATATAGTTCTCCATATGGGTATATGCACAAATATGAGGGACCAAAAAGTCGTCACATGACTTTTTGGTCCCATACAAGTCATAACGTGAGTGCGTTATAACGCGCTCGCATTATGGCTCGGTATTATCGAGCCTATAACGTGAGTGCATTTTGCAAAAGCAAAACTCTCTCTCTCTCTCTCTCTCTCTCTCTCTCTCTCTCTCTCTCTCTCTCTCTCTCTCTCTCTCTCTCACACACATATACATTGGAGTTTGAATCACCTATGTCATTTCTGAGAGACAGATAGAGCGAGAGCGAGAGCGAGAGTGAGAGCGAGAGCGAGAGCGAGAGTGAGAGTGATAGAGGGAGAGGGAGAGGGGGAGAGGGAGAGGGAGAGAGAGAGGGGGGGAGAGAGAGAGTTTAGGGGTTAGGGCTTAGGTTTTAGGGGCATTATTTAGGGTTTATGAGTTTAGGGTTGCTCAGGTTTAGTGTTTGGGGGTTTAGGGTTTCTTAGGTTTAGGGTTTAGGGGTTAGGGGTTAGAAAGAGATAGAGAGAGGGGACCAATAGAGATTGGGAGAGATAGAGGAGATAGAGAGGAGAGATGGGGAGATAGAGAGTGTGGGACAAGTCTAGAGACATAAGGAGAGAGATTGAGAGGTAGACGGACGATAGAGATAGGAAGATAGGGGAGAGATATGGAGATAGAGGTTTAAGGTTTCTTGGGTTTAGGGTTTAGGGTTTAGGGGTTTGGTGGTTTAGGGGTTTAGGGTTTAGGGTTAGGGGTTAGGGTTTATGGTTTAGGGGTTAGGTGTTAAGGTTTAGAGGTTTAGGGTTTAGGGGATAGAGAGAGAGGATCGATAAGGAGATATAGAGGAGACCAAAGGGAGAGATATAGAGATAGAGAGTGAGGGACATGGCCAGAGACATATGGAGAGAGATTGAGAGGTAGAGGGATGATAGAGATAGGGAGATTAGGGAGAGATAGGTAGATAGAGGTTTAGGGTTTAAGGGTTAGGGTTTAGAGGCATTATTTAGGGTTTAAGGGTTTAGGGGTAGAGAGAAAGGTTTAGTGGTTAGGGGTTAGGGGTTAGGGGTTAGGGGTCAAGGTTTAGGGGAATTATTTAGGGTTTATGAGTTTAGGGTTTCTCAAGTTTAGGGTTTAGGGTTTAAGGGTTAGGGGTTGGGGTTTAGGGTCTAATTATTTAGGGTTTAGGGTTGCTCGAGTTTAGGGTTGCATGTCAAAAATAATCTCTCTATCTTTATTTCTCTCCCTCTCCTCTTTACCTCGTCTCCTATGTCTCTCTCTCTCCTAGGGTTGCTTAGGTTTAGGGTTTAGGGGTTAGGGTTTATGGTTTAGAGGTTAGGGGTTAAGGTTTAGAGGTTTAGGGTTTAGGGTTTAGAGAGAGAGAGGACCGATACAAAGATATAGAGGAGACTGAGGGGAGAGATAGGGAGATAGAGAGTGAGGGACATGGTCAGAGACATAGGGAGAGAGATTGAGATGTAGAGGGATGATAGAGATAGGGAGATAGAGGTTTAGAGTTTAGGGGTTACGGTTTAGAGGCATTATTTAGGGTTTTGGGGTAGAGAGAGAGGTTTAGGGGTTAGGGGTCAAGGTTTTGGGGAATTATTTAGGGTTTATGAGTTAGGGGTTAAGGTTTAGGGGCATCATTTAGGGTCTAGGGTTTATGGTTTTAGGGGTTAAGGTTTAGAGGTATAGGGTTTAGGGTTTGGAGAGAGAGGACCAATTGGGAGATTAGAGGAGATTGAGGGGAGAGATAGGGAGAAAACGAGTGAGGGACATGGCCAGAGACATAGGAAGAGAGATTGAGAGTTAGAGGGGTGATAGAGATAGAGAGATAGAGGTTTAGGGTTGCTTGGCTTTAGGGTTTAGCAACATTATTTAGGGTTTAGAGGTTTAGGGTTGCATGTCAAAAGCTCTCTCTCTCTCTCTCTCTCTCTCTCTCTCTCTCTCTCTCTCTCTCTCTCTCTCTCTCTCTCTCTCTCTCTCTCTCTCTCTCTCTCTCTCTCTCTCTCTCTCTCTCTCTCTCGTAAACCCTAAATAATGACCCTAAACACTAACCCCTAAACCCTAAACCTGAGGAATGCTAAACCTCTATCTCCCTATCTCTCCCTTATCTCCCTATCTCTATTGTCCCTCTACCTCTCAATCTCTCTCCCTATCTCTCAGGACATCTCACTCACTTTCTATCTCTCTATTTCTCCCCTCTATCTCCTCTATCTCTCCCTATCTATCTCCTCTCTCTACCTATCTATCTCTCTATATCTCCATATCTCTTGCCTCTCTCTCCCTTATCATTCCTCTATCTCCCTATCTCTCCCCTCTATCTCTCCCTCTCCCTTATTGATGAAGGGAATGGAAACAAGAAAAATAGGACTCTCTCTCTCTCCCTATCTCTCCCCTCTCTCCCCTCCATCTCCCCCCTATCTCCCTCTTCCTCCCTCTCCCTCTCCTTTATTGACAAAGAAAATGGAAACAAGAAAACTAGGACATGCAAAGAGGGATGAGGATATAAATTGGGAGGATGAAATGGAAACAAGATAAAATAAAAGTTGAGTAGATGGGAAGAATGATGAGAGGAGAGGTGGAAAATAGTAAAATAGGGGAAATTGGTGGGATCTAAAGGGAAATTATAAAGGAAAAGGAAAACTAGTAGGTAGAGAGGTGAGACAGAGACAGAGACAGAGATAGACAGAGTGAGAGAGAGAGAGAGACCCTAAACATCTCTTTGAGTTGGAGAGAGAGATAGCAAGATAGGGAGAAAGTGATATATAGGAAGAGAGAGAGAGTCATAGTTTTCTTTTTTCCATTTCCTTCATCAATAAGGGAGAGGGAGAGATAGGGAAATAGAGGAATGGTAGGGGAGGAGGTAAGAGATATGGAGATAGCAAGAGATAGATAGGTAGAAAGAGAGAGGAGACAAATAGGGAGAGATAGAGGAGAAATAGAGGAGAGATAGGGTGATAGAGAGTGAGTGAGATATCTAGAGAGATAGGGAGATAAGGGAGAGATATGGAGATAGAGGTTTGGGGTTTCCCAGGTTTAGGGGTTAGGGGTTATGATTTAGGGGCATTATTTAGGGTGTAAGGGTTTAGAGAGAGAAACTGCTTTTGACATGCAACCCTAAACCTTAAACCCAAGCAACCCTAAACCCCTAAATTTTAAATAATGCCCCTAAACCCTAAACCCAAGAAATCCTAAATCTCTATCTCTTTATCTTTATCATCCCTCTACCTCTCAATCTCTCAATAATGCCCCTAAACCCTAAACCTAAGAAACCTTAAACACCTCTCTCTCACACAACCCCTAAACCCAAGCAACCCTAAACCTTTATCTCCTTATCTCTCCCTGATCTCCCTATCTCTATCATCTCGCTACCTCTCAAACTCTACCTATGTCTCTGGCCATGTCCATCACTCTCTATCTCCCTACCTCTCTCCTCGGTGTCCTCTATATCTCCCTATCACTTCTATCTCCCTAAACCCTCAACCTCAAAACCTTAACACTTAAATAATGCCCCTATGCTCTAAACACTAAGCCCTAAACTTGAGCAACCCTAAACCCCCAAACACCTAAACCCTAAACCTCTATCTCCCTATCTCTATCATCCCTCTACCTCTTAGTCTCTCTCCCTATGTCTCTTGACATGTCCCTCACTCTCTATCTAGAGAGAGAGAGGGAGAGAGAGATAGGGAGGGAGAGGGAGAGGGAGAGGGAGGGAGAGAGAATTGTTTTAGTTCACCATAATGCGAGCGCATTACAATGCGCTCGCATTATGCATTGCCTTGGTTATTTCCAAACCTAAGGCTTGGATTTGTCTTGGAATTCCAACCCAAAGTCTTGGACTATGTTTAGGATGTCCAAAGATATTTTTTCCAGATTGTAGCAAAAACCACATAATCTGGAGCATGTTCCCCATCAGGTTTGCATTTATTTCGATGAAAACTCAAAAAAAATTACCAGCATAATCTTAATCTCTCTGTTAGCTATCTAACCATATATTTTTTTTCACATTTTGAGTACGTTAAGGGTTTCATCTATAATTTACTTTCTTAATGTATCCATTTTTGTCAAAAACCAATGTCTAGTATTTTTGACTTTTTTTTTAATCGTTCATCAAAATTTGAAATAAGTTACATTTTTAGAAACTAGACTCCATTCTACATGTATTAAAAAAATTGATTTTCAATTAGTTTTCAAAAAAATTAGGGGGGAGCATGCTCAATTTTCTATTTTTCAGGATGTGCTCACTTTGAAAATTACTAAAAAATCAATTATTCATAAAAAAATGATCAGAAAAATTAGGGATAAACTACATGATGTTAGCTAATTTATCACCGAAGTGATTTTTGAAATACTAAAAAAAAGTTAACATTTTAGGGGGAGCACACCAGATGCTATGTTATGTTTTTTTGAAAAAAACAAGACCAATTTGTGTGCTCCCCCTTTTTGAACCCCTTAATCTCAACCATTTTTGGAAAAAATTAGTAGTTTAGAAACTAGATTTGAAGCACTACGACTCTTGTTTTTGTTCCATCTTCAAATTTTGAGTGTATCTATCTTCAATTTCTCATCCAACATCAATGTTTCCTAATTTCAGAAGAAGAAAAAAGTGGCATCTTAAGACCCCCTTTTGGCCCCCCATCTTTGTGCACTTACCCATATCATTGAGAAGCCAATCATGTTGTCCTTGAATAAAGAATTCAAGGAAAGACATCTTCTTTACCCCATCAACATAGAGAACATGTGACACTTGGTTTGGCATATCTTCTCTGTGCCATCAACATAAAGAATGTGAAATTTGGTTTTGAACCTGGGTCATCATTGCAAGAAGTATCCTACCTTACTACTAGACCACAGTCCAATGAACCTCACAAACTATTTTTTTTGCTATGCCCACCCATATCAATACAACAGAGCAATGGGATCCTGGAAAAGGCTCATCCCCTAGTGTTGTGTAGATACGTACAAAGCCCCTTTCTCTCAATCTTATATGATGTGGACCAGATTCTTCACATTGTAACCACCCACATATCAAAATAAAACCTTTTCCTCCCTTTGTCGTAGATTGTATTTGTGGCATGATAGCCCCTTATATAAAAATGGGAAATGAGCAGCAAGTCAATAATCAACTTCTAGTATTCTATTCATACATACAAAGACATGTTCTCCCTGTTAGTAATAATTTATGTTTGGTGTTTCAAGTGAGGCTTCTTCCCTAAAAATCCAAAAAGTTCTAATATTTTGGCCCGTGCAATTATCAAAAATGCAAGAAATTAGTTGTGTGCGGGTCAAAATATACAGTGGCGGGTCGGGAGTTTCTATCGACCCTTTAAAAATGTTGTGGGACCACCAAGTGTTATGCCCCAGTTTAAATCCACGTCGTTGCTTTTGCTTCGCGCGGAGCGTGCCACATGTCAGCAGTGGAAGCAGCCCCTTTATAAAGTTTCAACTAAGCACGGAAGATGCCAAGTGTCAGCTTCCACCAAAGTTTCTATGCAGTTTCTAAAAGTTTCAAGAGTGCCGTGGAAGGCACCATGTGGAGGCACCCGAAAGACTCTAAAAGTTTCGCAGTCTCCGCCGGGTTTCCGAAAGACCCTTAATGTTTCTCAAGGCAACGCGGAGTTTGCCATGTGTCGCTGTCCGCTTGAGTTTCTAAAAGTTTCTAAGCTACCGCAGACAGCGCCGTGTGTCCCTTGTGGTTGTTGCGGAAGCTGACATGTGTGAGCTTCCGCGTTAGTTTCTGTTTGCTTCAAAGTTTGGCGAAGACGGGGTGGGTACCAGTGAAGAGTCCCTGCTGCTGCAGATGATGCCAAGTGGCAACCTCCGCCTGAGTTTCGAGAGCCCCTTTTATAATGTTTCTGTGAGCGCGAAAAGCGCCAAGTGTCACCATGCAGGGGCACTCTCTATATGTTTCAACGGGTGCGCAGACAGTGCCGTGTGTCTCGTGTTTCAAATGCGGCGGGTTGCGACAAGTGTTACCTGCGAAGGCCACTTCAATCTATAGACACAGTTTAGTAAAGTATCGTGGGTCTCAACACATGGCTGCTTCCGCTGGGTTTCAAGGAGGGATCTTTGAGTTTCATAAGGTCGCGGAAGGCGCCACATGGCTGCTTCCGCGGGAGTTTCAAGGAAGTTTCTTTGTGTGTTTCAAGAGAGCGCAGAGCCCACCATGTGTCTGTCTCCGCCAAGCTTCCGAACGGTCTCTGATGTTTCAAGGATATCGCGGATGCTGCCAAGTGTCACATTCCGCGTGAGGTTCTGACAAAAGGCTCTTGGCAGGGAAGGTAAAAGGCGGAAAAGTCAGTGAGAAATTTCAAGTGCCTATGTGGCACAGTATCATTGGCTGGTGACTTTTCAATTTTTTGGGGCCGTTGATCTCCGCGGCTGGGTTTTTGATCGACGGCCACATTTTGAACCTGTAGCGACGGGTTTTTCCCAAGTATCTGCGACTGTTTTTGAGCGGGAAAACTCTTGAGGTTTGTTGCGGCTGCGTTTCCAAAGGTTGCGGGTAGGTGAAGCCTTAATGGCATATCGTGTAGGGAGGCATGGGTCGAGTTGATGGGTCAACTACCAGATTTAAGAGAAAATCTTCAGGCGGCAGCCCAGATCCTGATCTCACCTGCTCTGTCCTCTATTTCGTGCTGCAGCATTTACTGTTTTGAGTGCTATTTCTCATGCATTGTATCTGGCAGAATTTTGATGTGCCATGTAATTAATTCGTTCAATACATAGTTTTGCTATAAAAGGCAGACTGTGTCACTCATTTAAGGGTTGTTGAAGGCCTGGGGCAATTTTTGTGTAAATAATGAAAGACAGGGCATGTTCCTGGTTGTTCTATCCCATTTTGGAGTTTATGTGTTGCAGCATGAATGTATTTTGCACATATTCTCAGTTTCAATGTTAATGTTATATGAAAAATGCTTATTGCATGTGTCTATCTACTTGTCTCCATTTGCTGCATGTTATTCTCCTTCTTTTGCTAAGGGTTTCATAGATTCTAGGGTACAGAGTTCTGTATCACATGTTTGATCTTTAACTTCCATTCAAGGAGTGGATTAAACTATTTTAGGTCAATGCATGGAGAAGGTTGCATGTCAACAGGGATATCTATAAGTAGAGGCAGCTAGATACCCATTCTTGGGTAATGTTTGTAAGACAAGCATCAATTCCAACCCCCTGAAACTTGAGTGAAAGTTGCAAACCATCTGCTGTATACGTCTAGTTGACTCCTCGCCCAATGGATAGGCACCAGTCTGTTTCTGGGTCAGTAGTTATGAGCCAAAACCCCTTGTCTTGCATCCAAGACATTATGTCCACCCATCTCATCACTTCCACCTGTTAGTTGTAGGAGTAGGATTAGGAACCCCCTGCATACTCTCATACCCAACCAGACATATATGTCCAAGAATGTTACCAACCTTGTGATCTATCATGCAGATCTTGGTCCACACATGAGAGTATTCTGCCTGTTGCTGTCAAGCTAAATCTTTCTGTCATTGAGCTAGTCAATGTCACATCTTGAGTTATAGGGATACCCCCCTTGGTGCAGCAGAACCAGAAGTGAAGGGGAGGTAGCTCACACAACCTCCCGTAATCTGTTGGCCGAATCCGCCCATGCATTGGAGCTGGCAAACCCTCTGCAGATTTGGTAAACAACACTCCCCAAATAACAAACAAGATTCTTCACATTGTACCCACACATACATACAACTGAGTGTAGGCTCCAAGTTAAGCATTACCTCTTAGTGTTATGTACATGCTTGTACAAAACTCCTTCCCTTCAACCCCATTGAATGAGTTCTTGACATTGCAGCCACACATATCAATGGAACGGGGTAGTAGAATCTTAGTCAAGGCCCACCTTCTTCTATCCAGTTTCCCTAGCCCTTCTCCTTACACAAACAAAACTATGGATCTACCCATCTCACCGTCTATCTGTTCATTAATGTCTTCATCAAGGAGCACCATATCATAGAAGTTATACAATGGAGGTATGCAATCTATATCTCTCTAAATTCCTACCATTGAATGTTAGCTTGTTTACAATAACCACAAAATTTTAAAAATATTGAATACAACCAAACAATAGACTCCTAATTAAGAATCATCCACATGTGCAAACGTACACACAAACATGGACTTCCACAGTGTCTAATAAAATTAGACAGTCAATGATTTGACATCTATCCATATAATTGATGTGGTCACCATATAACACCATATGCTAACAACTACCCATTTGACCATCTATCCATATTTATGATGTGGTTACCATGTAGCACCATATCCTAACAACTACTTCACATGAATATCTACCATAAATCTATCTATATGCCTAACACTAATAATCAACTCATCTACAACCAAATAATAATGTTCCAAATAAAAACCCATATGCCTCTCCAAGCCTATGAATGCCTCTTTCAAGAAAGAGGGATATAATGACAAAACCTAAGCAAACCATAGCCATAGCCCATGTAGGTGTATACTCTAAAGTGGTCTCCTCCACTTATTCGAAAGACCCCATTGCTCTCAATTTCAATTCAAAGCCTCTACAACCCCCAAAATCTACAGAGAACTATACATATAAATCTATAAACTCTATTGAAAACATTACAAATCTCAATATATACGTACCAATGGATATATATATATATATACACCTGAAATGAGGGAGTAAAGGAGAAAGCAAGTGGAGATGGAGATCCAAGACTACACTACAAAATCTAGCACTTAGAAACAAAGTCACCTACTTTGCTTGTATATAAAGACTTTGTGTGTATATATCAAAAGCTCACATATTCTCACTTATGGACAAGTTGTTACAAAATGAACCCATGAGAGTCAAACCTATAACCCTCATTTGCCATGATAAATAGGATGAGAGTGTTTCTTCCATCATTTTACCTACCAAAAAACATCTTTCAGGAATGCGAGTTTTTAAGAAATCAAATCTTCCAAACATCAAACCTTCCAGTTGTATCAAATCATTCAATTTGGAGGGTAGTGTGAAATGTCCCATTCTAAAATATATTGTTGAGAGTATATTTAATATCATTCATGAGGCCAACCTCCATATAGAATTGCCACACTTAAATCATATTTCCTTCAAGGCTGACTCCTCAAGTTATGGCATCTTATTTTTGAGATTTAAATTAAAATAAATATCTTGCTAAATGGGTCGACCCCTTTAGAAGGGGCGCTCCCACAAAAAGACAAAATCATCTCATTTAAAGTGTGTAATGAAAAGGCATGTATTTAATAAGAGTTGTCTCTTTTGCGATTGGGTGTGTCTAGTGAGTGAAATTGCCCTCCTTGGAAGATATATTAAAAAGTTTGTGAAGTGCATTTGAAGGGGGGGAGTGGAAAAAGATATCAAGGATAAATATAAAAAAGATATACAAAAGAAATAGAAAATCATCCATCAAGAGATCAGCAAAGGAACATATAGAAGACAGAAAGGAATATATCGGCAATGATATATATATAGGCAATAGTTGATAACAGCAGAAACAATATTTATAACAGTAGATTGGAATCCATCAAGAGGTACATATATCAATCATACCAATTCCCAAGCAATACAATTGAAATAAGGTGATGTTAGTAAGTAGGAAATGATGGGCCTTTTTGGGGTTCACGAGATGGTGAAGTATCGATAGGCCCCTTCATCAAGCACACCACCCCAAGTTAGTTAGCTCATGGGCCAATAGGCATATGTGTGCTCTTAGGCTTGTTGAAATAGCGGTCTTCATGCATATTATCAAGCATGCCACCCCGAGATGAGACACTCGTGAGCTAGGAGGTGACTAAGTGCTCCTAGGCTTGATCAAGGAGGATGACCAGCCTCCAAGGTGGACTAGGAGATGTAAGGATGGCCCCCTTGCATGCTCTCAACAATATTGTTACTTACTAACCTTCTTGAGAGATTCAATATGTGATTGGCTTGAGGAATTAGGTTATGATGGATTGGACCAAATATGGATTATAATCTCATCATTTGATTTCTTCATTTATTATGTTATATGGTATTAATCTCATTATTAAATATGTTATGATAGATGAATTCAATATGAACAATGCTATGAATTGAATATTATAGTATTTTATTGACCTTTAATATTTTTAATGTCCTTTTTTAGTGATTATTACTGTTACAGGTTAAGAAATCGAGAAAATCCTAAAAAGAGACATCACAAGTGGTATCAAAGCTTTGATCCTGCTAGCCTGTGGATCAAAGATAGTGTATGCTAGTAAGCCAAAGAGATCAATAGGCCTTAAATAGGGAAAGGAGAAGATTCGAAGCAAGTAGCAACCAAAGTACTAGTACAAAAATGGGTGATCATGAGTTCAACCTGGGAAATGAATTGAAGGCTTTTATGAAGCAACAAGGGAAGACATCAAAATTTCTTCTCCAGACACTTCAAAGAATAAATAATGCAATCAATAAACCTACACAAATCAATGGGAACAATGTTAATTCCAATCATACTGAAAACAATAGAACTCCTTTAGGATCAACACCTAGAGCAACATGACCTACATTCTTGCCTAATGAGGAACAAGCAAGAGAAGAAGAGGAGCTGATAACAACAAATGACATTAAGGAATTGATAGAAGCTTATTCCAAAATTGATCCTGAACTTAGAAAAATATTCCATTTAGAGACTATTGTGATATAAGAACAAGAAATACATCGAGGAAAGAAAAAAGGCTACCTAACAAAGACTTACAAAAAAAGGTAAGTAGGATAAACCTTAAAATTTTTTATGGATCGGAAGTCATGACACGAGCATGGATTTAGAAGCTCGACACATACCTTTCTCTTAGCCCCATGACTGAGGAGGATGCTCTTAAATTTGCTATTCTACACTTAAGAGGGGTTGCACACGAATGGTGGCATCACGAGATTGTCACACAAGGACACCAAAATGTTGTAACATATGACGAATTTACACAAAGACTCATAAATCGATTTGATCGAAAACATCCCCAAAGGCATTTCAAAGAATTAACACAATTAAAACAAAGGGGATCTGTCGAAGATTATGTGGCCGAGTTCCAAAGAATTTCAGTCATGGTGTCGGGCGTTGACGAGGAAAGGCTCACTTACATGTTTATAGAAGGGTTGACGGAGTCACTTCATGGTTTGGTGGACACTCTTGATCCAACAACCCTCCAAGATGCTATCCAAAAAGCATTAAAACTAGAAGTTACAACAACAAAGAACAAAACCTATTCCAAGGATGTACCTTCTGGGACAAATTATCAACCTTCTTACAAGAAAGATGAGAAACCAAGGGAATGGTCCCCTATAAGAAGAGAGGATTTACGAAAGAAGGGTTTATGTTTTAAATGTAAAGAAAAATGGGATCCAAATCACCGATGTGCAAATAGAGGGCAAGTGCACAACCTAGAATCCATGAGGGACGAAGAATTAGATAAGCAGAAAGGGAACCCAAAAAGAAGAAATGGAAACAAGATGAAGAAGGGTTTGCAAGTGGTACATTGGCCACACTTTCAGGGGCACCCAATACCACCCTTTTAGAATTTGAAGTGATTTACAAGGCCAAAAGGTCACAGTATTGGTGGACAGCGGTGCCACCCATAACTTTATTGATGAGGGACTAGTAATAAGGATAAAATTAAAAGCTTAAGACTTTGAAGGATTCAAGGTAGTCATGGCAGATTAATTCACTACCCGTTGCACACAGAGAATTCCGCAACTAAGCATTACCTTGGGTAGACATCAAATACGTGAAGATTTCTGTGGTAAAAATAGGCGATTTAAATGTGGTTTTGGGCATTCAATGGTTGCACTCATTGGGTAGATACTATCAAGACTTCCAAAAGATAGAACTATGTTTCCAATATGATGGGAAACAAGTGTTACTACAAGGTCTATCAGATGGGTCTCCTAAGGTTGTATCATCAAAAAAGATGGACAGAGCATTTAGATATGGACAAGTACAAGGTGGTGGATAAGCACATTATATACAAAGACCGAATATACCTCATCCCGCGATCAAAGATCAAGATGTCTTTTGAGGATGAGAGAAAACGTAAGTTATGGACCTTACCAGTTACCAACTCAAGGTTTGTTGTTGAGAGATATTGGGAAATACAAGTACATACACCAGATTATCCTCATACTTTAGAGAAGGTTATCAACCTTATGATCTTAAAGGACTATGTTGGCGGTTGGATGGAGACAAGTATACTAACAACCATTCAAAGTGGTTGATTTGGGATCATGATTACTTTAGGGGCGTCCTCATTGGTGATTGCTTAAGGACAAGCAATCTTGGGTAGGGTGGACTGAAATGTCTCATTCTAAAATATATTGTTGTAATGTCCCTTTTGTGAATGCCCTAGTTTTTGCCCTAAAATCACAATTCCAAGAAAAGCAAGAATTGAAATAGAGTTAGCGATATCATTTACCAATTTAAATTGTTGAACAAGATAGATCCTAGTTGAGACCCTACAATCATGTTAGATAATCATTGAAAGCATAATCCATAAAATAGATCTTTCCTACTAGGGTTAGGAACATTATCTTAATCATATGATATACCCAATTCATTCATGGAGTCCAACCAAAAAGGTTTAGGATAAGGGGTATAATAGGGTGCCCAAAGCGATCCTCTACCCTAGGCCCAAGAGCGGATATACCATCCCTCTTGGCCTCATGTGGCCTTCCACCATCCATATGAGGGGGTGTACCTAGTGAGGAATCCTATAGTAGTTCTCCCTCTTCTTGCCACCCTTATTCTCCTCCCTATGATAGGGACTCCTTAACCCAATAGCCAACCATGGTAGAGGTTTGAGAGGAAACTACCATAGGGTCTCTGGAGTATCCTTCCCTTCTAAGCCCAAGGGCAGGGCACACCTTGCACCCCCTTGGCCTCATGGGACTATCAATCATCCACCATGAGGTGGTGTGCTTAGAAGAGGACGTCCAACCCTTGTATTTCTCATTATTCCTCCTCATGGTTGCTTGATGAGAATTGCAAACACTAAATACATCCAAATTCATAAAGATTATACAACAATAAATATATCACTATATACAACAATCATGATAGAGCATACCACAATACTTGCTAAAATATAAGACTGCTATATTATAAGATGCAAATATATTAGCCAATGCTAACTTATGCCCTTGTTTGTTGAGTGCAGTTAAGCTAATTTGATTGATTCAATAATAGAACAATAGAATGATAGAATAATAGAAGGATAGAATAATCGAATGATAGAATAATCAAATGATAGAAGAGTAAAAGGATAGAATGAGATGATGATAGAATAATAGAATGATAGAATGAAGAATAATCGAATGATAGAATGATAAAATTATAGAATGATAGAATAGGATGATATAACAATAGAAGAGTAGAATAAAAGAATGATATAATAATAGAATGATAGAATGATGGGATAATAGATTAATAGAATGAGAGGATGATATGAATAGCATGATAGAATGGCTACAATAAATAATGTTTTGTTGTTATCAATTATTGTGTGTGTGTGTGTGTGATTGCCCATGTATTCCTTTTTCTCCTCCTTTAAATCTGGATATTCTTCATTTCAAACTGTTCATATTCATATTTTTGTTGTAATTGTTTTTCAACTTATCTTCTTAAAATCTTCTCTTATATTCAAATGATATTCCTTGCTTAACTTACCTCTAAACCACCCTCCTCACCTTCCTTCTATACCACTCAATGTCTATGAAGAGAGGCAATCCATCACTATAGACATGTCCTTTTTTTAACACTTGATTGCCACCTTGTCTTAACACAAAGCACTGCCCCTTCGAGACTAATCGCAGCCTTAGTTATAACTTCAAACTTCTACCAAATGTCATCGCTGCCTCTTTAACATAATCGTATCTCTTTCCTTTTAATACATTCATGACTCTTCATGCATCACACTCCTTAAACTCTTTCCTTTTAATGCATTCATGACTCTTCATGCATCACACCACTCCTTAAACTCAATCGCATCCTTTTATGTATGTTTTGAATAGGACAAAACTTTATTTTATATGAAGCGCTTCTCATATGGAGGTTGTCGGCCTTCATGACTTGAGTTAGCTAGCATAACAATAACTGTTTAAAATTTAAATCTTTAATTTAGACAATACATCGACTTCTTCAAAATGATGATAGTCAGCCATTGATATGTATTAATTTGAATTGTATTCTTCACAAGATGATGCCAATCTCAAGGAGGTCGGCCAGCATTAGGATTAAATTTATTTTAATAAATTCTTTGCATAGTACGAGACATTACAATTGTTGAGAGTATATTTAATTTATCATTCCTGAGGCTAACCTCCATATAGAATTGCCACACTTAAATCATATTTCCTTCAAGGCCGACTCCTCAAGTTATGGCATCTTATTTTTGAGATTTAAATTAAAATAAATATCTTGCTAAAAGGGTCGACCCCCTTAGAAGGAGCGCTCCCACAAAAAGACAAAATCGTCTCATTTAAAGTGTGTAATGAAAAGGAATGTATTTAATAAGAGTTGCCTCTTTTGTGATATGGTGTGTCTAGTGAGTGAAATCGCCCTCCTCGAAAGACATATTAAGAAGTTTGTGAAGTGCATTTGAAGGAGGGAGTGGAAAAAGATATCAAGGAGAAATATAAAAAGATATACAACAGAAATAGAAAATCATCCATCGAAAGATCAACAAAGGAAAATATAGAATGCAAAAAGCAATATATCAACAGTGATATATATATAGGCAAAAGTTGATAACAATCCATCAAGAGGTACATATATCAATCATACCAATTCCCAAGCAATACAATTGAAATAAGGTGATGTTAGTAAGTAGGAAATGATGGCCCTTTTCAGAGTTCACGAGAGGGTGAAGTATCGATAGGCCCCTTCATCAAGCACGCCACCCTGAGTTAGTTAGCTCATGGGCTGAGAGGCGTATGAGTGCTCCGGGGCTTGTTGAAATAGTGGTCTTCATGCATCTTATCAAGCACGCCACCCAAGATGAGACACTCATGGACTAGGAGGCGACTAAGTGCCCCTGGACTTGATCAAGGAGGATGACCAACCTCCAAGATTGACTGGGAGATGTAAGGATGCCCCCCCTTACATGCTCTCGACAATATTGTTACTTACTAACCTTCGTGAGATTCAATATATGATTGGCTTGAGGAATTAGGTTATGACACATTGTACCAAATATAGATTATGATATCATCATTTGATTTCTTCATTTATTATTATGTTATTTGGTATTGATCTCATTATTAGTTCCTGCCTTCGGCAGGTATAACTAATGCATCGACTAGATGCAATTTCTCAAATTATTCGTCTAATCATGTGAAAGAACTAAAAATTTGCAACCACAATGCTATAGTTCATTATTATTTTTTTAATTTAATCATTTAAAAAATACCATTTATCTATTGTCTGATTGGTCTATGGTGTGAACAGTAAGGGTAAAAAAAGAAATAATGATTTAAAAAAATACAGTTAAGTACAGGAACTAACAAATACAGTTAAGTACAGGTCGTGCAAAGTGACGGCGCTGTTGAGCTTGTTGAATTTATTTCGTTTGCAATGTTAATTAATGATTTTTATTTCATTTGCAATGTTAATTAATGATTTATAATCATCCTTACAAGATGACAGGTCATGTCTTGATCGGAGGTTTTCAATTTGTATGCGCTTTGGATTGTTGTTTCTTAATTTGTTTGCAGTCAGAGAGCAGTGAAGGTGGGCATCCGGAGGCCTGTGAAGCTGCATCTGTGGTAAGCCTCTATATGGACTTCTATTTCATAATCCGTGTAGAAAACCAGTGCTACTGTTCACAGAAATTTCAAGATTTCAGATATTATATGAGTTTTAGATTGTAAAGCACTCTCAGTTATAGAAATTTTACATTTTTCTCAAATTTCTGTTAGAGTTCAGATATCTCTTTCTAGAACTTAAGTTTTCTATTTTCTATTTTAGAAACTGGGATATCAATTATAGAATTCCCAGACATTGAGGTATGAATTGCCAAGTTTCAATATATTGACAAATTCATGATTTGGGAGCATAAAAGTAGCTGTGCGACTGTGTCGCTAAATAACAAAGAAGGTTGCAGGAAGAACTAACTATACAAGTGCTCATGCTATATGCAGTATTGCTTGTTTTATTTCCAGATACATTGTATATATTCAAGCTGTAAAGCATCTACTTATATTCTGTTGCAACTTTCTACTCTGCAATTTCTTTGGTACAACTTACAGTTGCTTTTAAGTGATTTCATGCATGTGTTCACTGTTTAATTTACGTTTGAATGATTGAGGCTCGGAGTTCGCTCAGTACCCATCATATAATATGCTGGAATTTCATGGCGACGGTGCTATAGACCTTACTTATACATAGCAAGGGTGTGAATTTCATACCTTGAAGCAGAGAGTATTAACGAATTTAGGTAATTTGCTAGTAATCCCAATTTGGAACAGAGGCTCACCCTCTTGTTTGGTCCTGTACCAAATATTCTGTTTTGAAAGAAAGAGTAAGGATATGTTATCGTGTCCCTGTAATGTTCAATGGCACAGATTATGGTCAGAGAAGGAAAATACCCACAAAAAAAGTGCTCCAATCTTGTGAAGGAAAATGCAAATTTATATGTGAAAGAGAATTCATGACAGAAGAACATTAGTTGGTACCCTTCTCCACACATTGGAATACTATTTTGTGAAATTCTGTAGAAGAGGTTAATGCTGGACATGAAGAGTTAAAATAAAATAGACTGTTTCCATCTGAATATCTAAACAACAATACCCAAATATATTCCAAATGAGGGGCGTTGCTACAAAAATAAATTATAAGCAAGAAAACACTGAGGTAAAATTGGGGAAAGAAGGGAGAGGTCAATGTAGGTTAATAACAAAGACAGTTCTGCTAATCAGAACAAAAAATTGCCAATTTTTGTTTGCAAGACACAAATGAAATAAAAACGAATCTTAACAACTGGCATTAGCAAAATCCTGATCATCATCATCGTCACATTTTTCCTTCAACAGGTTATTTTTCAAGCAGGATCTGGTTCGCGAAATATGATGATGACGTCTTATTCTAAGTTCAACGAAGAAGCAAATATCCCGATGCTCATCATCATCCTGATCTTTTGAGAGGGTTGCCTTGGGCGCAAAGGGGTCATATTACATTCATCATCCTAATCATGCTCCTTAGGTGACCGTGCATAACTTTCATATTTAGAAAGAGCTTGAAATTCCATGCAGGTTTGCCTTTTACTTCACTCGAAAATTCTTCCATATGTGAAAGTTATGCATGGTCAAAGTTTTGGTCAAACCTGATATTCGCAGGAGGGTCATCATATTTTTATATCCTGAGTCATGTTGTCAAGATCATCATGATCTTGGTCTATCAGCCGATAAAAATCATGCAGTCCCAATATGCGGACGTCAATCTTAGGTGGTAGTGCCCTTTACCCGTCAAATGGCCTTAGCCGCATTGTCAGCATCATGATTTCTTTTAGGAGGGTCATATGTTATAAACTCGGTTTTGGTTACATGAAGATGATCATCATCATCATATTTGAACCCCCCCCCCGATAATATCCTGAGGTTCAAATATCATGATGATATCAACTTTAGGTCAGGGTAAGTTTCCCCGTCGAGCAGTCTTTGTATAGCGAGCATCATCATGATATTTCAACATTACCTAATATTATCATATCATGGTGATCACCCTTAGAAAATCCACCTTCGGCATATTTGCATGCACATGTTATAATCCTATTGCAAGGTCATCATCATGATATTTGCTGAAGTTCGAAATATGATGATAACTTCATATCCTCCTGATCTCCTTTTGCATAATTATGATCATCATCCTGATCTTTCACGAGGGTCATTCGCTGTAATTTGCAAGTGATGGAGACATCATCATCATAAATCGATAAAGGGGATCATCATCTTCATATCCTCCTGATCGCCTTTTTTGCAATATCATGATGATCACCCGGGAGCATAAAAGTAGCTATGCAACTGTGTCACTAAATAACAAACAAGGTTGCAGGAAGAACTAACTATACAAGTGCTCATGCTATATGCAGTATTACTTGTTTCATTTCCAGATACATTGTATATATTCAAGCTGTAAAGCATCTACTTATATTCTGTTGCAACTTTCTACTCTGCAATTTCTTTGGTACAACTTACAGTTCCTTTTAAGTGATTTCATGCATGTGTTCACTGTTTAATTTACGTTTGAATGATTGAGGCTCGGCGTTTGCTCAGTAGCCATCATATAATATGCTGGAATTTTATGGGGACGGTGCTATAGACCTTACTTATACATAGCAAGGGTGTGAATTTCATACCTTGAAGCAGAGAGTATTAACGAATTTAGGTAATTTGCTAGTAATCCCAATTTGGAACAGAGGCTCGCCCTCTTGTTTGGTCCTCTAGCAAATATTCTGTTTTGAAAGAAAGAATAAGGATATGTTATCGTGTCCCTGTAATGTTCAATGGCACAGATTATGGTCAAACAAGGAAAATACCCACAAAAAAAGTGCTCCAATCTTCTGAAGGAAAATGCAAATTTATATGTGAAAGAGAATTCATGACAGAAGAACATTGGTTGGTACCCTTCTGCAGACATTGGAATACTATTTTGTGAAATTCTGTAGAAGAGGTTAATGCTGGACATGAAGAGTTAAATTAAAATAGACTGTTTCCATCTGAATATCTAAACAACAATACCCAAATATATTCCAAATGAGGGGCGTTGCTACAAAATTAAATTATAAGCAAGAAAACACTGACGTAAAATTGGGGAAAGAAGGGAGAGGTCGATGTAGGTTAATAACAAAGACAGTTCTGCTAATCAGAACAAAAAATTGCCAATTTTTGTTTGCAAGACACAAATGAAATAAAAACGAATCTTAACAACTGGCATTAGCAAAATCATTAGAAAGGAGGTGAAGACGGCGAACCCATGCAACCAATTAGTTGGATCTCGACTTACAAAGCTGAAAAAAAATTGGACATGGAACAGTATAGAACCAGAGTTCCTCAATGTAGACATGAATGTACAGAGCACAATCTGTAAGATTCCATCTTCTATGGTAGCTTTTATAAACTTTCTGTACTTTGAGCAAAGCTGCTTCCTCTTTAAACCTGTCTCATCTCAATGAGGAAGTCTAAAAATCCATTTTCTTAGAACTGTTTGATCTCAACGATGCCAATTCCAAATCACCAGCTCTGCGACTAATTATTTCCTGGGTAAGAGTTAATAAATCTTGGCCTTTAAAACTGATGCACCTCTCTGAAGCTGTTTCTATGTGGTTGCATTTGAAGATCGTCTGAAAGCTACTAACCTCCGTTCCACATTTGAGAACCTTAAAAGATGCATGTGTTGATAAAATTGTTAGGGCTACACGTGTGCACCTCTGAGACAGGTGGCGATTGTGTTTACAGGTGGCGATTGCATTTGCTTTTGTCAGGATTTAGATTTTAGGCCACTTTAATTTTAGTTTCAAGGGTAAAGGAACCCTAGCATTATTGTTTTCATGTGCACTGACTTTTTAGTTTATTTTAAAATTTAAAAGACAATTTCAGATCCGCATTTATACGATCTGGTCTTTAAATTTCATCTCGTGGCTGACAGTGCATAAGTTTCATATTTAGAGAGAGCTTGAAATTCCATGCAGGTTTGCCTTTTACTTCACTCAAAAATTCTTCCATATGTGAAAGTTATGCACGGTCAAAGTTTTGGTCAAACCTGATATTCGCAGGAGGATCATCATATTTTTATATCCTGAGTCATGTTGTCAAGATCATCATGATCTTGGTCTATCAGCCGATAAAAATCATGCAGTCCCAATATCCGGACGTCAATCTTAGGTGGTAGTGCCCTTTACCCGTCAAATGGCCTTAGCCGCATTGTCAGCATCATGATTTCTTTTAGGAGGGTCATATGTTATAAACTCGGTTTTGGTTACATGAAGATGATCATCATCATCATATTTGAACCCCCCCCCCCCCGATAATATCCTGAGGTTCAAATATCATGATGATATGAACTTTAGGTCAGGGTAAGTTTCCCCATCAAGCGGTCTTTGTATGGCGAGCATCATGATGATATTTCAACATTACCTAATCTTATCATATCATGGTGATCACCCTTAGAAAATCCACCTTCGGCATATTTGCATGCACATGTTATAATCCTATCGCAAGGTCATCATCATGATATTTGCTGAAGTTCGAAATATGATGATAACTTCATATCCTCCTGATCTCCTTTTGCATAATTATGATCATCATCCTGATCTTTCACGAGGGTCATTCGCAGAAATTTGCAAGTGATGGAGACATCATCATCATAAATCCATAAAGGGGATCATCATCTTCATATCCTCCTGATTGCCTTTTTTGCAATATCATGATGATCACCCTATCTATTCAGAAGAAGGCGATATTTCATTCCTTAAACAGCATGATCATTTTTTTACAATATCACCCTAGCGCAATATCATGATGACCTCAACTCATCCTTGTGCTTCGCAGACAAAATATCGTGATGACGTCACCATGATAGTTCGATGAGGAGTTCGGCATATTTGCATGCACATGTTATAATCCTGTCGCAAGGTCATCATCATGATATTTGCTGAAGTTCGAAATATGATGATAACTTCATATCCTCCTGATCTCCTTTTGCATAATTATGATCATCATCCTGATCTTTCACGAGGGTCATTCTCAGAAATTTGCAAGTGATGGAGACATCATCATGATAAATCCATAAAGGGGATCATCATCTTCATATCCTCCTGATCGCCTTTTTTGCAATATCATGATGATCACCCTATCTATTCAGAAGAAGGCGATATTTCATTCCTTAAACAGCATGATCATTTTTTTACAATATCGCCCTAGCGCAATATCATGATGACCTCAACTCATCCTTGTGCTTCGCAGACAAAATATCGTGATGACGTCATCATGATAGTTCGATGAGGAGGGTCATCATCATATTGTTTTATCCTGTCATGTTGTCAAGATCATCATGATCTTGTTTGTTCGCCCGATATTTCGTAAAGTCGTCCTGCTCATGAAATACAACCTTTCGAAAATATCCTAATGATCATCATCGTCACATTTTCCCTTCGGCAGGATATTTCCCAAACATGATCCGGTTGGCGAAATATCGTGATGGCGTCATGTTCTAAGTTTAACAAAGGCTCCGAATATCATGATGACGTCATCCCGATCCAATGATCGAAGAAGCAAATATCCTGATCATCATCATCATCACATTTTTCCTTCAACAGCTTATTTTTCAAGCACGATCTGGTTTGCGAAATATGATGATGACGTCTTATTCTAAGTTCGACGAAGAAGCGAATATCCCGATGCTCATCATCATCCTGATCTTTCGAGAGGGTTGCCTTGGGCGCAAAGGGGTCACATTACATTCATCATCCTGATCATGCTCCTTAGGTGACCCGATATTACATTTATACCCTGATCTTAACGAAAATGACGATGACGTCATCCTTGGCATTTCAATGAAGCCCGAATATCATGATGAGGTTACCATCATTTTCGTTTCCTCGGCAACATGATCATATTCCATATCCTCCTTTTCTTCTTCAACAATATGATGATGATGATGTTGTCCTTTTCCCCAATATGCAGAAGCGAAATATCATGATGATGAAGTGAATATTGACCAACATGTTTTTTTTGACACGCCGATGGCGATGATCATGCTGATGGGCGGGAAATGAAGCGGTGGAATTTTAAAGTGTTTTTTTTTTTAGAATAACAAATGATTCCAACATGAAATCATCATAAATAGATGCAGCCATCTCTTTGATGTTCTAGAAAACTATGTAAGTTGTAATAACACTGATGTGGGCAGTTATTTGCAATTTGTGAAAAACACTATACACTTTTGCATGTCACTTATATTTTATGTATTGGTCTTGCTGTAGTTCTTTGGTGCTAGTTAGCTATTATTGAGTATGAATGCAAAGACATATAGCAATAGTAAATTGTAAAAAGTGCTTCTAATAGTTTTCAATATTTTTTTGTCTAGATTTCTATAAGACTTGATAACAACAAAACTAATATTGGAATTATATTCCCGTGATAGTTATATGATTTGCAAGATTCAACAACTAGTTATAATATCTTTTTTTGTGTATAGGCCAGCATTGAAGAAATCTTGATGTTACATGTTTGGTGTCCTAGCTTTGGATCTTGTTACAGTCTATCCATGTCTACTGTATTTGTTATTTTTACGTGTTATAGTTAAATTCAATATCAAAATATAAATAGATAACACAGTTTGCAAGTTGTAAGTAGCAAAATTCTATTAATGATTATATAAGTGACAAAACCACTTGAACGCATATACTGTTTAACAATGCACAATACCTTTTCACTTTGTAAAGAAATTAACACAATCCCATCAATATAATGTTGCAATTGCAACTAGTTTACAATCCTTTAGACTTTTGCAGATCATTCTAATCCTTCACCTGCATGTACAATCCAAGCACAAGCTTATCAAAAGGTACTAAAACCTTTATTTCCAAGTCATAGTCAACTCTAGAAAATGTTATTGTCATCTATTCAAGTTCATTTGCTCCTTCATATCTCTTGTTTGTTTGTTTCTTCCATTGTTTAATTTATACATTCAATATATTATTCATATATGCAAATTGCTAATTATTTGAAGCCTATGGCTCAGAGAATATGTGATGTCATTAGAGTTGTCCAAGGATTGTTCCTACACTATTTACACAACTACATAACAATTATTTTTGCAATATTTAAACAATGGCTTGGCTATTTAGTATTTTAACACTGTATTTATTAATTTTTAAATGTAAACCTCTGATTTGAAATATCAAAACCGAGTACAAAATGAATTTCAAAGTCACAGGTCTACATTATTTTCAAATCAAAACTTGCTTCTTATTTTGAATTTTAATAAACCTTTTGTGGCTATCAATGATTAGAACTATCTACCAAATGGTGATTTCTATTTCTTTATTTTCTGAAGAAAATAATGCAGGTGAATGGATCTGACATTGCCATTGCCACTAGTTTTAAATCATTCAAAATTCTCTTCTTCATTATAACGCCTTATTTTCTTGTACAATCCAAAAATAAGAATTATTTTCATTACATTTAAACAATGCCTTGACTACTTAGAATTTTAGCATTGAATTTATTTGTGATTTGAAATAAGGAAACCAAATACTAAATGCATTTCAAAATTGCATATCGACATTGCTTTTAGGAAACAGCCTGCTTCTAATTTCCATTTGTAATATGCCTTTTGTAATTATCAATCATCAAAACTATCTAACCAATGGTTATGAATATATTACAGGTACACCATTTTTTTGATATTCTGGGATCAACAAAATTGTCCTTGTTTCAAAAAAAATGAAGAGAACAAGAGTGCCAGTAGTTGATAAACAAAAACAGATCATAGATGTAGAGAAATACAAAATAGCAATTCAGACTGAAATTCTAAACATTGACTATGCATTGAGAAATGAAGGATTGTGTAGAATTCAAGTATTTAAATACAATGTAGGGGATTGCTTATTTGACTCATTGGAGTTACTTCTTCATTCTCAATACACATCAAGTCAATTACGGAATGGAGCTATAGACCACTTCTTGAGTTGCCTCACACAAGGTGATCCAGAAGCAATCACCTCATATAATTATGAACTGGATAGTCGTACATTGCATGAATTGCACGGTGTACAAAATGTTGAAGAGTACTTGCGTAGAATGCGTATTTCTGCAATGCATTCTACAAATAATAATGAAGTTGGCCTATGGGGTGACTTGTTTTGCATCCGTTGGTTGTCAAAGTGGCTAGACATACAAATATGCCTTTGGTCAACTACTTCAGGAAAAAAAATACTTACACTTCAATCCGTCATCTCAAGGACAATCGTATTCTATCTTATTTCATGATACAAATCCCATCCAAGGACATTTTGAGCCGCTTGTGCCTTATCTAGTACAAGCAAACAATGCAAGCCCATGTATCACATCTAGACAACTAAAACAATTTCAAAGCAGTAATCAACAACATCATGATGGTGATTTTATTAGAAAACAAAAAATTGCAAATAGCAACACTACATCACTTCGCAAGATCAAACAACAAATACGTGCTAATAATCAAATGGAAAATACAACCAAGAAAACTAGACACTCAGCATCACCAATAGAATTATTTCAAAAAAAAATTCAAGATACACCGATACATACTTGTGCAATTTGTCAGACATTGCATTTTAAGAAAAACATTATCGCTTTTAGAGAGAAAGAAAAGCAAACATATTATAAACTGACAAATCAAAATAACAATGTATTGATGAATTGTATTTGTCGCATATGCCATGAAACATTGAAATAATGCAAGCTTCCAAAATATGCAACACCACACCATATTCGAATGAATATAGCTTTACAATACGTAAAAATGCTTACGCAACTAGAAGAGCGCCTTGTTTCACTGAGAATTGCATTCGCACAAATATGGGAATTAGGTTACAAAAGACCCCAAATTAGATTGACTGGGTCTATCATTAATGTCCCAGTCAACATGAACATTGTACAAAATGCATTGCCATGCTCTGCCGATGAAACATACACTATTGCAGTTGCGCTAAAAAGACGGCTACAATATAAAAATGCATATCAGAAGGGGATGGTGCGATCGACTATTATAATGAAAGCTTTGAACCAATTGAGCGAAACAACTCTATACAAAAATGAGAAATTCCAATTAAATAAGCACTGGAGACAATCTCTTGAAATAAATGATGAAAGTGGCATAGTAGACGACCCTTGCACAAATGAAACAGGTTCAGAATCTGATACAGATGAGCAAAATCCTTCTGAGACCTTGGTCCATGGATACACAGAATCTAAATGTATACATGAAATGCAAGACAAAATCATAGAAGTTGCACCAACAGAAAACCATTATCCTATTGGAATCTTTAAAGACAAATATGCAGAAGAAATGAACTTTCCCACACTATTCTTTGGAAACCCACGTAATGACGACATTGTCAAGAATTTTTCCTATCAAAAAATTGCACAATGGGAACTACTTCATTCCAATAGACAATTTGCATATCATACAACTAATCTATTTTTCAAAACAGTCAAGATATTGATACATCAAGTTTTATCTACAATGTGGATAAGAGTACGAAAAGGTCAGTTAAAAGGAAGAAAACTAATAGCAAAAGATGTCAAATGCAAACCTAACCTAGAGAAGATTCTCAAATCAGACATTGGATATGTTGACTTTAAAAGAATAAGAATATCTCCGGATTATTTACATCAATTAAAAAAAAATGTCTTTGCAATGATTCGGCAACTTGGACCGCCTACATTTTTCCTTACATTTACTAGTGCTGAACAACATTGGGAACACCTTTCAAAAGCACTTGAAGCCTTGCATAATACATATTGTGCATCTTCACAACAAAAATACGACATACAAAATGAGAAAAATATTTTCTACCTCATAAAAAAAGATCCTATAACATGTGTACGCTATTATAAACATAGAATCAATGCACTAAAACAATTGATATTTACATATAGCTCTTTCTTCGGACAGCTCTTGGATTATTTCTCTGTAACTGAATTCCAAAATCGTGGCAATGAACATGACCACTTTCTTTTATGGATTAAAGATGCTCCAATTTATGGAAAAGATGAACTTGCAAATATTGAACAATTTATTGACAAATACATCACTTGCAACACTGATGATTTGACTCCTCAAATAGCTATCCTACATAGGCACCATCATACAAAACGATGCAGAAAATCAAAACAGCACTGTTGTAAATACAATTTCCCATTTCCACCAATGAAAAAAACTATGGTTCTCGAACCACTGAAAGACAATAATGAAATTATTGTTCCAATGGCAACAAAAATCTTTTCCATATTAGAACAATCTAATTATGACCAATTATTCTCCTTTCAAATGTTTCTACAAGACATCAACTTGAATGAGCATGATTACATCACAGCTATAAAATCAACAATCCATAGGCCTACAATTTTCTTAAAACGAAAGCCTTCGCATATATGGAATAACAGCTTTTCAAAAAAAATACCAGAGCTATGGAAAGCAAATACAGATGCACAATTTGTGCTTAATGCATATGCTGCAGCAATGTATTGCAGCTCTTACATGACAAAAGTGGATAAAACAATGACAAATGCATTTAAAAGAATTCGTAGGGACCATCAACAAAATAATATCGATGCTATAAAAATGATAAGTAGACTTGGAAATGCATTGCTAAATCTGCAACAAATGTCTACACAACAGGCTGTTCACATCGTACTATCACTTCCACTAAACTATAGTTCAAGAAAGTGTATATTCATTGATACAAGAGCTGATAGTGATCGAACTTTTGTTCTAAAGTCTGCAAAACAATTGAACAGTGAACCAGATGAATCAGAAAATGTGGCCTGTAGATCTTTAATAGATTACTATTTAGCACGACCTGAAACACTCACACATATTTGCCTTGCACAATTCGTATCAGAATATAGAAAAGATGGGAAACCAATGCACCGCAAAGCTAAACCAAATATTATACGTTTTACCAATTTTAACAAACATGTTGACTTGGAAAATTATTGCAGAGAGCATTTATTGCTTTATGTACCCTTCAGAATAAATGAAAAAACATTGAGGCATGGTTTCCATTCATGGCATGATGCCTATTCATATCATGAAAACACAATTAATACTAATCGTATCAAATACAATTACCACATAAACTCTAAATGGGGCGATATTGACAAAGCTATAGATGAAATCTATTCTGAAAATAGTCACATACCAAATGAATTGATCATTTCAAATCAAAATCCACAGAAAGAAACATACAACATAGAAGACGATATTCAAACACTAAAGCATAACAAATCAAAAACTCAATTCTCTAATGCATTTGAAATTGGAAAACATCCACATATTATGGACAATGTTGAATACTTCAATTTGAGACGAATGTTAAACAGTGAACAACAAGCAATTGTAAAGGACATTGTGTTGAAGAAATTAAAAAATATCAAAACTCCACTACACTTGTTTCTAACAGGTGGAGCAGGCACTGGCAAAACTTTTACTGCAAAAGCAATATTTCAATCTCTCCTTCGCATATATAATAACTCCATTGATAGTGATCCGGACAAACCAAAAGGCCTACTAGTTGCTTATACAGGAAAAGTAGCTTACAATATAGGTGGAGTAACATTACACTCAGCATTTCAAATACCTTTTAACAAATCAAAATTCATTCCATTGAATACTGAAATCTTAGATACAATGTCAAAGCATTATCAGCAGCTGCGTGTGCTATTAGTAGATGAGATTTCATTGGTAGGTGCAACATTTTTACGGTGCATCGACAAGCGATTAAGAGATATAATGCAAATGCCAACCACATACTTTGGAAATCTTGATACAATTTTTTGTGGTGATTTATATCAAGCACAACCTGTACTAGATTCAGTTGTATTTGATAATACACCAACACTGACTGAATTAATGCCATACAACTTTTGGAAACACAACATAAAATACTATGAGCTACAATCAACTATGCGGCAAACAGATGAGGAGTTTATTGCAATACTCAATAGAATACGTGTAGGTTCACAAACAGATAATGATATACAGTACTTGAATCAAACTTGTTTACGCTCACCACCCATAGACCCAACATTCCCCTATCTATTTTACAGAAGGAAAGATGTTAATGCACATAATCAAAATATGTTGTCAATAGTTCCAGGAGAGCTAATTGTACTGAATGCAATTGATGAAAATGACGAAAACTACAATGAAATACATCTGTATAATCACACAATGTCTTTACCATCTCAAATACTTTTGAAACCAAACATGCTTGTAGAAATTTATGCTAGTAATTATGATACGCAAGACGGTCTAGTCAATGGGTCAGATGGAACATTTAAAGCATATACCATATCCAATGCTTTTGACATTGTTTGGATAGAATTCAATGACCCAAACATTGGCCACCATCAACGTGTTAAATTAACACAATGTTATAACAATGACATTGATAAACAATGGACACCTGTACTTCGCACCACAAGGCCAATACAAAAAATCTCAAACAACAAGAAAATAACTATTAGAAAACAATTTCCAATTCAACTTGCTTGTGCTAGAACAATACATAGATCTCAAGGACTCACAATGCAAGGCTTGGCATTTGATCCTACGGCCATAAGGCAACATGGATTAACATATACAGCACTTTCGCGGACAAAAACAATCCAGACATTATTCTTGTTAAAGCCTCTTACCAAGCAAAATTTCAAAATAAAAGAAAAAATAGTCCTTGAAATGTCTCGTCTAAAATCAACAGCAAACTGGCAATTTGAAAATGGAGATATCAAACATAAGACTAATTCAGAACTACTATTGTGCACATTAAACACTCGCAATCTACACCTACATATTGAAGACATGATTAATGACACTGATATCATGGCATCTGATATCTTATGCCTTCAAGAAACATATATCCAAGACTACCATACAAATAATTTTTTCAAAGATTTCAATTGTTACTCAACATACCATATACATGGACTAATGTCTATAACCAAGAAAAACATATTAGTCTATAAAACAATGCAACATTCAACATCATATACAGAAGCAATAACATTAACAATAAGCTTTATGAACAATGAAATTAACATATGTAACTTATATGCCAAGCCCAATGCTCCATTTGCAGATATTATAGCAATCACCAGGCAAGTATTCTCATGTATTGATGGAAATAAAACCTTGTACCTAGTGGGAGATTTCAACATTGACATGTGTACAGAAAACTACAAAAAAAAACAGCTCCTGAATCATATGCAAAACCACAATATGCATTTCTTATTAAGTAGGTGTCATGCTCTATCTAGACCATTGATCGATCATCTATGGGCCAATGCACTAATAGAAAAAATTGAAGTTTACAAATCGGAAGCATATTGGAGTGACCATCTTGCTACTTTTTTAAGATTTCAACCCTCTCAGAACACTCAATGTTCTTAAATATCTCAACTGTTTTTCTTCAATAACATCCAAATCAACAAAAAACATATTTTGACAAATCCAATCTATATACAAACTATTGTTCAATTATGTATCATCCAATTTACTAACACAAAAAAACCAAATTTACAAATAAAAAGCATATTACAGCAACAACCCCACTAATTTTCCCTAATTTTAATCCTTTCACAAAACTAAATATTCTTAAATATGCCATTTGTTTTAGTTCAAAAGCATCTAAACGAACACCCTCAAAATCTTGTGAATCAAATCAATAAATAAAACAATCCCTAATGTCCATGAAGAAAACACATATGTATTACATAGCTTCATCATTTCAATACAATTTCATTTTCTTCTGTCTACAAATTGTCTTATTCTTTTATTCCATAGCACCAATTCTACATATTCTGATATAACATTAGAACAACAACATATTATCATTTTGCCTGCAGAAATTTATGCAAATGACAAATTGATAAAAAAATACAGGTTACAATGGACAATGCCAAAAGAGCAGAAGAACAAATGGACACTATTAACCAACAACAATTGAAAAGGTAAACAATATTCTTAGGTTACATGTACACTGTACCTTGTCAAGATTCTAGATTTCAACTAATTTTGTTTTGTTTTTTCCAGATCAAAAGTAAAGAGTCAAAATCAAGTTTCAATTGAAGACTTGAATGCACGTAAAGCAGGGAACATTTTCCAAGGCGATGTCATTGTGAAGTATAAAGCTATACTGGATAAGACAAACAAGACACGTGAAGTACTACGCGCAGACCTCACAGACACAAAAGGTGAAATGACTATTACGCTAAATGTAACTGCTGATCTCATTGCTCACTATGAAGACAAAATAATTCCAGGTTCGGGACTATCCATATCCAACTTCCAGATTGCACCTAGAACAGATTATGATCGTGGAGATTGCGACTGCATACTGGTTCTAACAAAGTCCTCAATAGTGGAAATCATTCCATGACTTTGTATTGACTATAAATTCATCCCCAGCACAGCCATAAAACAATTGTTGGCAAGTACCGAACAATATGCTACAGGCACCATAGGTGTATTGGTCACAAGAGCAAAAAAAATAGGTCTGCAATATATTGTTGATGTGCAAGATCGAGATTCAGAGTTCGACAAAGCCCAGGTACACTTTTCAAGGTTCCACATACTAGTTTTAACTTTAAATCATTTTGAAAATTTTATTTTATATGGTAACTGCACTATATTTTAACATGCTTATCTCTTCCAACTCTTTATAATATCTTCCCAGCTCGAACAAAACAATGTTTCAGTTAACTTGAGACCACAACCCCTCATGATCCGTTGTATAAGTTCTCTCAAAAGTCTGCCTGCATGCTACACTGTAATAATATTCATTTTTCTCCTCTCATTATTTGCAAACAATGGTTATCTAAAGTTAAACTTTAAGCCCTTTTGGGTTCTTGTAATTTCTTGTGATTTCTTGCAACCCTGATGTGCAAAATGGATCAAATTGTAAAGACTCTCCAAGTCTGAGCATGAGCGTTTGATTATTAAAAAATAGAGAAATAGAGCCGTCATTTGCAGGTCAACTGCCCCATTTTGGAGTGGCCCGGTATATTGCTACATTCTTGGGAAAACAATTGCCTGCACTAACTTATTTTCGTGCACCCATGTTGTGGAGTCCAGACCTCTCTAGTGCAAAAGAAATTGTAATGACTTCTGCAGTGATTTCATGCTGAGATTGAAAACATAAGTGTCTATCCAATCCACATTATTGTATAATTACTTCAGAAATATATGTTCCCTCTATACTTTTAAAAAGCACCGTAATAATGTCAGCTTGCAACCGACATCTAGCCAATGTCACTTCGAGTGGTCAAGTCCATTGTTGCTGAATTTTAGCCAAACTTTTCTTACTCACCCCAAGTCATATGGTGTATCTGTATTGAATAATCTCGGTCTGTCTCATACATAACAGTTGAATTGACTTAATTACTATAGTTTCAAACTCAAACAGGAAACTTAAGTGCCTCTCCAATCAACATTAATGTATAGCTACTTGAGATAAATAAATGCTCTCTAAAATACTTTTAGAAGACACTGTAATAATGTAAGCTTCCACCCAATATCTCATCGCTGTAGGGCAAACCCTGTTTGACATTTTACTGTCAACAATAGCAATAACAATTGCTAAGCTCTTCTATGAAGATTCCACCAACTGAATAGAGGTTTTGACATAAAAGCTCCAACTAGTTATGAATTGGAGAAAAACCCTATGGCAGCTCATCTAGAACATCCAAGTTTCGAACTCAGACTGCTAATAAGCAGACACTTAGTCTTTCAACCTTGAGCCTCACCAGTTCAAAATTAAGCATCCAGATTCAGTCCCATTGCTATTAGATTACTGTTTGATCATTATTGATTAAAGACTCAAGTAAGTATTATTTTAATCTGCTTTCCATGTGGAATACAGTGTGCCCCTCTTCTCCTTAGATACTTGGTCTGGACTCTGCAGTGATTCAGATTTCAAGAGCAATCCAGGGAAAAAAAGTAAACACTAAATCACTTGATCTAAAGTGTTATCAACAAGTATGAATCTACTGACAACAATGACAGTACAGAAAGGAAATGTAAAACCAACCACATACACAACAATAAAACAATATTGACAATAAGAACTGACAGTACGAGATACATATAACAGCTTTGTAAAAAATAAAAGTCCGAGAAATGCATATAAGCCACAAAAAATAGCAACTAAATTCACAGAAATGCATTCAAGCCTCAACACAGAGCTGCTATCTGCAGGAATGAACAACGGTCTGATGTCACGTCTCTAAGTAAAATTCTAAACATTTTATAACACCGGTAAATTGCACATAAGTCAACAATTCACTCAGTTCGATACTTTTTAGAACATAGAGTAATGTATCTCTTCATAAATAGGCGACTACTTCAAATCGATTTTTTCATTAAATACAAATGCAAAAGTAAAAGCTGTTTGTCTCAGTAAAGCTTCAAAATAAAGCAAAAATTAGGAATTTAAAGTGGACAACATGTTCCAAATGCAAGAGGCGCATGTACTTGTTTATGCTTTGACTATCTCCTTTCTTGTTTAAATTGTTTCTAGTTCTTGAACCTAGTTTTCAATTAACATACATTACTGTTTTGCAGTTTCATTTCTTACTTACACTATTTACACCTACAGCTGCAGATGCACCGGAATTTTGAGGACCATTTTGTAAAAATCGAACAACAGCTTCGAAGCAATGAATTTCCACTTATCCTTTTCAAAAATATTGTCAAACGGATCAATGCAAAAGACAACATGCTTCACACTTGCCAGTCGACATATATTGATGTATTAAATGACAAAAGGACCTTGGATCACTTAAACAGTTTGCTGCACTCAACATTTGAGGTAACAACTCTTGAAATCTCCAATCTTCTCCCTAGCAAATCTAAAACAAAATTAACAAAAAAAAAATCTTCCTAACCAAACAATACTTTCATATGTATTGCAGGTACAAGGAACATTGAAAATAGCTAATGCATTTTCCAGTCCTTTCCACGCATTTTGCTCAAAATGCAATTATAAATTTGATACCTATGGAGCACTTGACAATGAAACTGCCCACTGTGATAGATGCAAGGAACAGGTCGCCTATATCTACTCGCACTATCTCAAGACTATTTTGACAACAGACAACAAACAGACAATACATTGCTCATGCGCCAACAATATCATCCAAATGCTACTCCCAGACCTGCAACAAATCAGCTATGACGAATACCTCAAGGATAAATCAGCAGTCATCTTCATGTTACGAGACTTCAGCAGAAAAGGGCAATTTGCATTGAATAAGTCCAATGTCATCATTGATGCATGTTGTCCTAAAGAATAAACACAAAGCATACAAAACTACATTTTTGTTACATATATCTTATACACGATACCTCTTTAATACTCTCTTTACTCTCTAAACTACACATTACTTTATAATTTTACCTAATTTTATATGTAATTGGTATTTTTGAGTACAAAATCAAACCCCTTAATCAAATATGTCTTGAATTTTCTTTTCGTTATAAGCAAATATTGGAAAGCTTCTTAAATTCTCTCAACCAAAATAAGAATGCTGTAAACTTCTCTCTCATTATGCATACTATGATAATCTGCACTAAAATCGTCTTCAACTTTCTTGCTTCATTGATTTACCTCACGAAGGCGTCAACTTTTGTGTCTGGTTTTGCATGATCTTACTGGTAGTGGCAGTTGTATATATATGATGACACATTGTTAAAAAATATTCATTTCTCTCTCCGGTATCTATAAAATCTAATTCTATATATGCAAGTGTCTAAACACTATAAAGCATTGATTCTATTTAAGCAACAGCTATTTAGTCGTTGAGAAGAATCCATTCACGTGTCAACCAACCGTGTACTAAACTGTCAAAGAGAATGACTACTCACATTTCACCAAGTTGTCTCGACTTTTATACACTTTTAAAAGTGTGAATAACTGTTATCATACATATGGTTTATGTTATCTGTTTTCTAGACATAAATTTTCAAATTTTTTTTGTTGTGATGGTTTTAAGATTCATGGTACAGCTGACTTCTAAAATTGATACATATTAACATAGACATGATACAAATTTTATAAAAGTTCAACAATGGTTTTAGGATTTTAAAGTGTTTTTTATTTTTTTACAAGTTTAGGCATTTGCATCTGGAACAGGACACCATTAGATGGAACACAACACTCCATAAATGGAACCGCTGCTGTTCCATGGCCACTGCATTACCATTCAAAATGAAATAACATATTTTCCATCTACAACAGTTGTTCAGCATTGCAAATGGGTTTTCTAATAAAAGCCAAAAAGTAGAGAGTTGCTTGCATTTCTTGCAACATAGCATTGTTGTCAATTGACTGGATATTAATGTTGCAAACGTGATGAACAAATCAACACATCCACTCAAGATATCTTGCACATGAATGTAAATGTTGCACATAGAATTCTAGCCTACCTAATTAAAGTCTTTTCCTTACCTTACCTCTTTCAGGACCTTAGCATTTTGATGTATCATATTCTCTATACCTTTCACTGACTGGACCTATACATGACACAATGCTAGACATGATTGGAGCCAGTGTATATTTCATTTTCTTCTCAAAATAAAAGAGTTCTTCTCAGACCTCCAATGGGCCGCAGCTTCACAAAAATACCAATTGAACTGTTTATGACAAAATGGCCATCGTGCAGTATAATCTTGGGTCTGAAGAAGTGCACTAGGGTAAATACAATAGAAAACTAATTAATTGCAACTAAGGGCCAGTCAAACACTTCATAGTGTTGTAAAAAGTCTCTTAGCTTTATTAAGATCTGAAAAATGGTCATAAGTCCAATCTATTTCGATTGCTGGACTGTTAAAAGCCATATTTTTCTCCCAGTTGTCAAAATTGTTAAACAATCAGCATCTTTTAGTTATGCACTTTATTATACCTTGATTTAGTAAATACTCTACTACCAATACTGTTTAGTAGTCACACTATGTTATTAGCTGTTTTCTAAGTCACAGTCACAGTCTATCAAATTAACTGTTTTTTAAGTAATTTGATAGACTGTGACTGTCCATGCACATTTTGGCTATAAATATGTAACCTGTAGCTTTGATCCAATATGTATATAGAAAAGCACTATGACTGTGCATGCACATTTTGAAAAGAACAACATCATCATCATCATATTGTTGAAGAAGAAAAGGAGGATATGGAATATGATCATGTTGCCGAGGAAAGGAAAATCATGGAAACGTCATCATGATATTCGGGCTTCATTGAAATGCTGAGGATGACGTCATCGTCATCTTCGTTAAAACAAGGGGATAAATGTAATATCGGGTCGCCTAAGCACCATGATCAGGATGATGAATGTAATATGACCCCTTTGCGCCCAAGGCAACCCTCTCGAAAGATCAGGATGATGATGAGCATCGGGATATTTGCTTCTTCGTCGAACTTAGAATAAGACGTCATCATCATATTTCGCGAACCAGATCGTGCTTGAAAAATATCCTGTTCAAGGAAAAATGTGATGATGATGATGATCAGAATATTTGCTTCTTCGTTTATTGGATCGGCATGACGTCATCATGATATTCCGAGCCTTTGTTAAACTTAGAACATGACGTCATCATGATATTTCGCCAACCGGATCATGTTTGCGAAATATCCTGCCAAAGCGAAAATGTGACGATGATGATCATCAGGATATTTTCAAAAGGTAGTATTTCATCGGCAGGAGGACTTTACGAAATATCGGGTGAACAAACAACATCATGATGATCTTCACAACATAACAGCATAAAACAATATGATGATGACCCTCCTCATCGAATTATCATGATGGCGTCATCATGATATTTTGTCTTCGAACCACAAGGATGACTTGAGGTCATCATCATATTGCGCTACGGTGATATTGTAAAAAAATGATCATGCTGTTTAAGGAATGAAATATCGCCCTCTTCTGAATACATAGGCTGTTCATCATGATATTGCAAAAAATGCGATCAGGAGGATATGAACATGATGATCCCCTTTATCGATTTATGATGATGACGTCTCCATCACTCGACAAATTTCAGCGAATGACCCTCCTGAAAGATCAGCATGATGATCATAGTTATGCAAAAGGAGATCAAGACAATATGAAGTTGTCATCATCATATTTCAAACTTCAGTAAATATCATGATGATGGCCTTGCGATACGATTATAACATGCGCATGCAAATATGCCAAAGGTGGATTTTCTAGGGTTGATGCGCATGATATGATAACATTAGGTAATGCTCAAATATCATCATAATGCTCGCTATACAAACACCGCTCCACAGAAAAACTTACCCTGGCCTAAAGTTGATATCATCATGATATTTGAACCTCAGGATATTATCGGGGGGGGGGGGGGGGGGGGGGGGGGTTCAAATATGATGATGCTGATCATCTTCATGTAACCAAAACCGCGTTTATAACATACGACCCTCCTAAAAGAAATCATGATGCTGGCAATGCACATAAGGCCATTTGACAGGTAAAGGGCACTACCACCTAAGATTGACGTCCAGATATTACGACTACATCATTTTTATCGGGTGATAGACCAAGATCAGGATAATCTTGACAACATGTTCATGATGCACCTGACCTTTCACATATGGAAGAATTTTCGAGTGAAGTAAAAGCCAAACCTGCATAGAATTTCAAGCTCTTTCTAAATATGAGGTCATAGAAACAAAATACGAACTTTGACAACCGACCTCATGATAATGACCTACCTTATCCAATATCATGATGATGATGCACCTGACCTTCATTTTTACCAAACCGCCAGAAAACAGAAAAAACACAAGCAAAAGCAAAAAACAAACATCAGCAGCGGTCCCCATTTTGCTAACCAGCATAATGGGGCGTGTTGTGAACATCACAACAACTAGCAACCAAAACAAAACAATTAAATTCAAAGTGTTCAAGGAAACTAGATGAAATGAACTGATAACTTCCAACTATGTTTTCCTGCAAATTACTATTCAGCTCGAGACTTAAAGTATTCAATTAAGATGCATGAATTTCCATCTTTAGTTTACTTGTGTGCACGTGATTCATTATCCTCATCTTGAAGATCGATTGAACAAACCAATCACTAACATTAGCCTACGTAGGTGAGGATATTCCCTCATAGCCAACCGGATAGACCCTTGCTGCCAGCGAGCATCTATAACCCCGGCAAAGTTATCATTACAATTCTCCCAAGTAGAGCCCCACTGCCAGCAAGCATCCATAGCCCCGATAGAGTTACTTAGACAACTTAATCTGGATTTCCAGTATAATCCGCTTTATTTATTTATTTATTTATTATTATTACTATTTTTTTTATTTTCTTTATTTTCTAATTTTGAAAGATTTCATAAGATATACAATTTGTAACTTCATGATGCAAGGAGTAGACACTTGCTAAAATTAAGCTAAGAATTGTAATACTAGCAAGGGTGACCTCTGATTTTTCACCTAACATCTACACTGGTATGTTCAACAAACCCAAGGATTTTAGGTGTGTCATCATGAGAAACCTGGTTCAAATCCTCAATCACATTTATTGCATACAAAACTTCAGAACATGAACAACTCTCTGCATTCATGGCAATGACAGCTTATGTGTAAATTGCAAATGGTTAACCTGAATATCCTAAATTATATACTGTTTTGAATAGTTGCTAGTTTTGCTCCTTAATACTCTACAGTAAAATAAAGATCCCTACTAAAGAAACAACAAACAAACCAAACAAACAGGCTGTACAAACAGAAACAAAAAGCAAAAACAAACAGAAGACGAGCTATACAAATAACTAACCTAAAACCAAAACAGCATAACAAGAACACAAAAACAAAAGCAACTACCCTACCAAACTATATACAAGCCTCTGTGAGTCATCTGGTGAACAATTCTTGAAAAAAGAGGATATAGAGGATCATGGAGCTGTTGTACACAATCAGACATTCAGTGAACAGTCTAATTTTATTGACCTACAACAATCTTGATTTTGATCATTTAATTTAAAGAACTCAGTCATAACACTAGGATTTTCTTTCTTTTCTATCACTTCACTACTTTCTACAGTAGGGATCTTATCAGTTTTAGTGCATTTTAATTTTGCCAATACTTGTTTACACTTCTTTGCCAAATCATATTCATTAAAACTTTTCAGGTCAGACCCAGAGGTTTCCTCTTGACAAATATTCCTTACTAATTCCATATATTTATCAAATATATCAAGACAAACCTCACTTTCCTTTTCTTTTTCATTAAATCCTTTTTGCTTATTATCCAAAAAAGGCGCATGAGCTATGATCTCTCCTCTACATTTTTTAGGATATTTATACTTTTCACAAACCCTAATCACAACTGGATCCTAATGAAAAGACAAATTTTTTTTCTTACCATCACATGATTCCTGGACAGAGATCTTACTATCCTTTATTCTTACAATTAGTTCCATCTTTGTATCCTCTGCACATTTGACAACCGTAGATGCTACATCCTCCTGTCGCTCAATAATCTCCTCGTTTTCCTGCCAAATTTCAGCCTTATACACATCTGACAAACAGATTAGTCCTTTCAAATATAAATCTAATTTTGTGACAAAAGATATACAATTAAGCTCACGATGCTCTGCGGACTAATGTATCCTACACCTTCCAAATAAACCATAGCTATATAGATTTTTAGGATAAACCTACTTATTCAAAACTTTCTAAACTCAAGCAATGTCAACTTGAAAACTATCCCTATGTAAGTCCATTGAAAATGGGACCTTCTTTCAACCCTTTAAGCCTTTCAAATTTTATGACATCTAACATATCTCAGAATACAACATTCAAAACTCAAAATTTTGACCCTAAACCAAATCAGGCCCTCCTTCTACCACCAAAAACTGTTCCTAATTACAAAATACAGTGTTCTAGCCCTCCCTCTACCACCAGAAAACTATTGATGATTACAATATACAACCTTTCGGCCCTCCTTCTAACACCAGAAAACTGCTAATGACTGTTTTGATGCAATCATAACAATAAGTTAAAATTCACATATAATAAACTGAAACTATACTTCAAAGATAACAAGGAATCATTTGAGATTCAACTAATCCCAAGTCTACAATGGTTCAGTTGGTCAAGTTCAGTTGGTCAATGTGAAGCCATAATGTTCAAGGGGCCTTGCATAGTTTAGGTTTGTTTTGTGGTTTACTAGCCTAAGAATATGCAAAAAGGTCATAGATTTCAACAAGTATTCTGTTCATTTGCATAAAGATGATACTGTGCTGCAAGTTTCAAAGGGTTTTCTTGGATTTTTTGCAGCTTTCTTTTTTATCTGTCTATGAAGACTATCTACTTATAGCTCTATTGTACATGCTTCTTCAAATTTCAGACAATTTCCTTTGGATTTCTACGTTTTCAACTAAATATTTCAGATGGGTTGGGAAAAGTTACAAAGATCTACTCAATACCTCATTTAATCTACCAAAGGATCTAATAGTTTCTATCATGCACTATGTAAATACCACAGTAATTTGATCAAATCCACAGTAAAAACCCTAAATGTAAGTTCTAGGCATTTTCACAAACATACATTTAAAATTCCAAGCTCTCAGAAAAGATATTTCAAAATACAAAGAAGGGCAAGAGAACACTCAGAAGACAGATGCAGAACTCCAGATTCTATTGTTTTAGAAACGAATAGTCATACATGATGTACAATGCAGGAATGACTCTTAGTTTCATTGATCATACCACAAAGAACTTACAACCTTTACAGATACAATAAGGCAACCAGACATTCCACGCGCACCTTACTGCAGACAAACAAGCGACCTCCTTCTTCTACTTCTAAACTATGCTAACCTAACTTGCTATGTTTTCCTAGAATCCCTGTGTGTACACCCTAAAAATCCCTGTTGTCAAGTATTACAGTCTAGAGACGCACAATATAAAGACAACACAAGCAATAAGTATTTCATTTATCACATAAACAACAGGAAATTAAAATAATCGTTTAAATCCACGTAACTGTCCAAAATCGTGGAAATCAGATCCAAAATACTCTCAAACACGCCCAATATCCATTCAAACCACTCAAAATTCACTGGGTCAACCATCACTAACCGGGAAAATGCCACAGGCACCCAAAAAAAAAACACTTTAAAATTCCACCGCTTCATTTCCCACCCATCGACATGATCATCGCCATCAGCATGTCAAAAAAAACATGTTGGTCAATATTTACTTCATCATTATGGTATTTCGCTTCTGCATATTGCGGAAAAGAACAACATCATCATAATCATATTGTTGAACAACAAAAGGAGGATATGGAATATGATCATGTTGCCGAGGAAAGGAAAATGATGCTAACGTCATCATGATATTCGGGCTTCATTGAAATGCTAAAGATGACATAAACGTCATCTTCGTTAAGATCAAGCGATAAATGTAATATTGGGTCGCCTAAGGAGCATAATCAGCATGGTGAATGTAATATGGCCCCATTGCAGCCAAGGCAAACCTCACACAAGATCAGAATGATGATCAGCATCGGGATATATGCTTCTTCATCCAACTTACAATAAGACATCATTATCATATTTCGCGAACCAGATCCTGCTTCAAAAATATCCTGTTAAAGGAAAAATGTGATGATGATGATGATCAGGATATTTGCTTCTTCGCTTATGACATCGGGCTGACGTCATCATGATATTTCCAGCCTTTGTTAAACTTAGAACATGACGTCATCATGATATTTCGCCAACCGAATCATCTCTGGGAAATATCCTGCCCAACGGAAAATGTAACGATAATGGCCATCAGGATATTTTCAAAACGTTGTATTTCATTGACAGGAGGACTTTACGAAATATCGGGTGAACAAACAACATCATGATAATCTTCACAACATGACAGCATAAAACAATATGATGATGACCCTCCTCATCGAATTATCATGATAACGTCATCATGATATTTTGTCTTCGAACAACAAGCATGACTTGAGGTCATCATGATATTGCGCTAGGGTGATATTGTAAAAAAATAATCATGTTGTTTAAGGAATGAAATATCGCCTTCTTCTGGATACATGCGCTGATCATCATGATATTGCAAAAAAACGCGATCAGGAGGATATGAAGATGATGATCCCCTTTATCGATTTATGATGATGATGTCTCCATCGCTCAGCAAATTTCAGCGAATGACCCTCGTGAAAGATCGGGATGATGATCATAATTATGCAAAAGGAGATCAGGAGGATATCAACTTGTCATCATCATATTTCGAACTTCGGCAAATATCATGATGATGACCTATCATCATGGTATTGCAAAAAAGCCGATCAAGAGGATATGAAGATGATGACCCCTTTATCGATTTATGATGATGATGTCTCCATCGCTCAGCAAATTTCAGCGAATGACCCTCGTGAAAGATCAGGATGATGATCATAATTATGTAAAAGGAGATCAGGGGGATATCAGGTTGTCATCATCATATTTCGAACTTCAGCAAATATCATGATGATGACCTATCATCATGCTATTGCAAAAAAGGCGATCACGAAGATATGAACATGATGATCCCCTTTATCCATTTATGATAATGATGTCTCCATCACTCAGCGAATTTCAGCGAATAACCCTCGTGAAAGACCAGGATGATAATCATAATTATGCAAAAGCAGATCAGGAGGATATAAAGTTGTCATCATCATATTTCCAACTTCAGCAAATATCATGATGATGACCTTGCGATAGGATTATAACATGCGCATGCAAATATCCCGACGGTGGATTTTCTAAGCGTGATCAGCATGATATGATAAGATTACGTAATGTTGAAATATCATAATGATGCTCACTATACAAAGACCACTCAACAAGGAAACTTACCCTGACCTAAACTTGATATCATCATGATTTTTGAACCTCAAGATATTATCGACGGAAGGTTCAAATATGATAATCATGATCATCTTCATGTAACCAAAACTGAGTTTATAACATATGATCATCCTAAAAGAAATCATGATGCTAACAATGCACCTAAGGCCATTTGACGACTAAAGACCACTACCACCTAAGATTGACGTCCGAACATTGCGACTGCATGATTCTTATCAGCTGATAGACTAGAGTAAAACGCAAACCTGCATCAAATTTCAAGCTCTTTCTAAATATGAGGTCATAGAAACAAAATATGAAATTTGACAAACTGACCTCATGATAATGACCTACCTTATCCAATATCATCATGATGATGCACCTGACCTTCATTTTTACCAAACCGCCAGAAGAAAAAAAAAAAACACAAGCAAAAGCAAAAAGCAAACATCAGCAAGGGTCCCCAAATCATTACTCACATGACCTTTTCTCATCCCATCAACTTTTCATTTCTCACCACATACTACACCAACATTAAATGCATAAAGGTAGGAACATGACGCATTGCGTCTCTTGTTAAATATGCTATGATACATGAATTCAATATGAATTGAATATTATTGACCTTTAATATTTTTAATGTCCTTTTTTTAGTGATTATTATTGTTGCAGGTTAAGAAATCGAGAAAATCCGGATTGGGCGAAATTGTTTGAGGTCAACGATGACTACCACAGCCCTAAGCAAAGCCTGTTGTCTTCTGGCCTGAGTAGCGAAGCAGACGAGACAGATCTTAAAAGAATTGCCATGGGAATTAAAAGATAAAGCCTTGAATTAAAAATTTTAACCTTGGCGTTAAATAAAACAAAGGATTTGCCCTAATATAAGAGAAACATATTAGGGTTTCGTTGTTAAAGACAAAGGAAGAACTTATAGCAAACGACAAAAAACAAAAGGAGGCAATTGCACTCAACTAATCACTCCACTCTAGACTATATGTGGCATGCAATTATGGGGCAAATATTTTCAGATATTATTTTGTTCAGTTCTATTTTGCAAGCAAGAATGTAACCCTCATTGTGTAGCAAAATATCGTTTTCTCCTCATTTATCTCCTTTTCTTCTTCTCTAAGTGTAATAGGCTCATTCAAACTGAGAAGAGGAATCTTGGCAGACTTGTGCTCAGTTTTATTTCTCTACTTTTCATTTGTAAACTATAAGGTAGTCTTAGTTTTTCTCTGGAATTCTTTCATCCTTTTATAGCATGTAGTTGTACAAATAATTCATGTTTTCAATACAGAAGTTGTGATTTGTATATATCCTTCTTTTCTGTTGCTTACAGATTGTCTTTTGCATTACTATAATTGTGCTTTGATTCCTTTGACTATTAGATTCTGTACTGGTAAACCCTGTGCAAATAAAGAAATCTCTATTATGGTGCATCGCCATTTTAAATGTTCTCTATTTTAGGATTTTTCCCCTTTTCACCTCAACCAAAAGTAAGCCCTGCTAGAATGAAGAAGGAACCAGCATTTAAATCCTGGAAGTTGTCATGTATTCTGGATTCCCCGTCTGCAAGACTTCCCATTGTTGAAATCTCTGCGTAGCACAGGTATTGAGCACATCTGATACACCAACAAATGTGGTTATGATATCTAAGTATCAGCAGTTCTACTTAAACATAATCATAAATCCTACCCAAGTTTTTCGATAAGAATGAAGAGATAATTAAGGTTTTATACTCACTTTGCAAGCAAATACATGGATACAAGGCCTGGAATTAATGTAGTTGGCTCCACCAATGCAATTTGAATTATATTGATTTCGGAACAAGGGAACTTTAGAAGTGAACTAAGTAACTACAAATGTAAGAAAGGAAAAATCTAACCTAGATCAAAATAGGGATGTCAAGTAAGGCTAAGTAGATGAGAAAGAAACTATTTGAAAAGGAAGGGGAGCAGAAAGGGGCTACTGGAGAAGAGCCCAATACAATTAGAGGATTTGAAGAAGCAAATGATCGTGAAAGATCATTTCGTGAAGACTAAACTTTGGGTGATTTCAACTCCCAATCATCCACTATCTTCTCACTAGTTTTCATGTAAATTATAAGTACTCCACATTAATGAGACCACTTTAAGGACCTCCACAATAAAACATGGACCATGAAGTTCTTGCAAGCCAGACATGCTCAAATTTTGACAATTTTGTAGTGGAAGGGTACATGTGGAAATGAGGATCTCTCTGGCAGATTCAAGGAGGTTGGCATCCTCAAAGAGAGGCCATCTTAACCTGGTAAATCCATTAAAACCCTGCAAGATTGGTGGACTGGCTTGCCACTTTGATATTAAAACAATTAACGGAGACTAGGCAGTGCACAAGTAGTGAAAACCTAGAAAGAAGCCACTTGTTATTATGGGAAAAGAAATCGTAACAAATACATGAGACAAGAAGTGTTGCAAGCAGTGGCGGATTTTGCGATCAAATGGATCTTTTTGCTTCATATTGTAATATACAGATCTCTTAGTCCATGAAAGTTGTGGATAATATTTCACACTATTTTGTAATATACACATTAGAAATTATTTCCAATGTTTAACAAAATGTAATAAGTTGGAAAGCTAAGGTAGAGGTTAGAAAATTAAGTGAAATGATAGAGAGTAGGCATGTGATAATTTTTTAGGTGTGATGACAAAGAAGATAAAGTAAAAAGGATGTTTGTTATTAAAGGAATTATGTACCAAACCAGAAGCTTTTTGAAACCTTTTCAACATCGTTACCAGTCTAAGCAAGGAATGTTTCTCTAATGTTGTGTCTCATAGTTTCATTGGCTAAACATTGGTTATCTCCAATGTTGCCTTCCCTTCAATTTGGATTCATATTTCTAGTATTTTACTACTTTTATTTTGTATCTGATTATGAAGACAGATCTCTGTGACTGTTCACCATTCCATGCAAATAAGCAGTACAATTGTCTGCACTAAAAACTTTGTATATATTTTTTAAGCTCTACCAATAAATGACTGACAAAAATATACAACATTTTGTCCCTTCTGCACTTTGTGGTGAAAGGTGAATGAAAAACTATGAAATATTTAATCATATGACGAAGTCACCACATAAACATAGATGGAATCATGTATAAGTTCCCTGCCAATGTTGTATGGGCCAGATAAGTTACTTTCTCATCTAAAACAGTTGAAAAAATCAGAACCTACTTACCGCTTGCATGTCCCTAGAAAATGCAGCTTATTTTTCAAAGTCAAACACATTACATCTTTATAGCGAGTGGAACATTGCTTTATTATGGGTAAGAGAAGCAAAAGGTATGAATCTACTGGGTCAGAAGGGATGCCAAACCCAATCCAATATTTTCTTTTGCCGGCTTGTCGAGTGGATCTTCTCCAATATAGAGGTCAAACAAAGACTGGCATAACAGCTTGCTCTGAATGCTGCCAATCTCTTTATCATCAACTAGAAGGGAGTAATCAAAACAAATTAGAATCTGCTATTCCAAATATTGTCTAAAATGTATGCAAAAAATATATGAAAAAAATTTCATGTAAAAATTGAAGAGATCAAATGCAATCCATCCAGAATTGATATGTCCAAGAATATTCCATGTAGTACTTGTCTTCCAAAATGTCACAAGTACAATTATAAACCTATATTCATAATTCACTAAGATTGAACATGTTCTTTCTAAGAAGATATTAGAGGAAAAGGCTAATTCAGAGTTCTCTTAAAGAAAATGCAAAACATTATGAGCAGTCTGCAATCCACAAAAATAAACATACATTCCATGAATTATCAAATGAAAAAACCTCCTGGATAAATTCAGAATCTTAATGAACTGAGAACTAAATTCCACACTAGGACTAATAAAAATCATATTTAGAAAAGAAGCCTAAAAGCAATGCTTCTTATAACTACAGAACTTTCCTGCAGCTTTGAAGACATAAACTTGTAGATACAAAGATTAATGGTAAAATGAGTGCAGAAAAACATGAAAGACAATTTTATTTTCATTTCCTGCCCAATAAGTCAATTCCTCAGCTTCCTTCATTATGTTCTCATCTCCATGTTAATCTTCTGACTGAGAAAGAGAAAAGATAACTAAAATAATGCATGAAAGGAATATATATATCACTTACTTTTTGTCTGTAGGATATGACCAGGGAGCCTAGAAATATCTATTTTCGTGCCACGTGGTAGCTTGTAATCATCCTTAAATTGAGAAGTGAATCTGCACACAAATTATCTGTTTGCATTAGAATGTAAAAAGACAACGGCATCGGCAACATAGGAAACTGAGCCATAAAAGATCAAAGAAGGTAAACTCTAAAAGCTGGTAGGTCGAGCTCAAACATCAAACAGAGGTTAAGAGAGCACATATGCTCTTTTCTCCTATGATTTTTTTTTTAATTGTCTACAATTATTATGAAATAAGACATTAAATGAGATATATCTGGAGCAGATGCTTCATTCAGATTAGCCTAGCAATGAATGTGTGAATCTTGGGAGAAAACAAATATTAGGATCTCTACATGTCAAAAAGCTGCTCTTAATTTTGGACCCTTCATCTGCACCCTCAAATGAACACTCATCTAGACTTTAGTCAGCAGAAAAGATTGATACATTGCCCTTTTGGTGTGGACCATATATATGTAAGCTAAGAAAGTTAATTGTTCCCTAAATTCTCTCTATTGTACGAATAATCTAGATACTGAACTATTTACCTGTGTTCTAGCATGATTTGTTCATTATTTATTTCAGTAAAGAAGCATTTATTGGAATCATTAGAATAAAAGAAATAACCTCTCCAGTAATTCCTTATTCTGGGTTCCACTGAATTTCTGCAACCGACTTCCAATAGAATCTTCAAAGGCAGTACGCACTGAACCAATGCTTAATTTACCATAGACAATCTCCAGCCTCACCATCAATCCCAGATCATTTCCAATAACATCTTCATAAAATTCTTTATTTTCCTTCAATTCTGTTGTCGATTGCTTTCCATACTTGTCAAGCAACTTTTCCTTTAGACTCTGCTCATCTGCATACAATCCTGCAGATTAAATAGTGCAGCTTGCATTAGTTCCAATAAAGAGTTGATCTGAAGATTGCCTCTGCATGTAACAAGATCACCCTAATCTGACAGTATCTTGGAGGTCCAATTCTCTGGCTTAAATGCCAAACTGAGTATACAGTTCCACAATACCACTAATTCAAACAGTGTTTATCTAATACTGCAGTACACATCAACTAACTAATCAGCCATTTAAAATGCAGAGAACACTCAATGTTTTCAGAAGAAACAGAGTTATGTAAAATATTGCGACAATCCTGTCTTTTAATTAAAAGAGCATTGCATCCGATAACTGGAGATATGTCTCTGTTGGCACTGGATTTATTACAGATCAATTTCAATTTCCCATGCTAATTCTCACTATGCCTGGGTAAAGTATAACCTATGAAATGAAAGTTCAGATCTGACAGTAAGTAGTAAACTCAAGTTTACAAGGGGTGATTATGACCAAACAAATAGGTTACTCAATGGATCCGAAAACATCATAGCAGTGCACCAATAGCGGAAATCTTGACATGGGTGCAGTGGAGAAAACAGGCAGCAAGCTGGACAGACAATGTCCTAATTTCTCTGCAATGTCATACTCATAACACTACTGTGATGGAGCACTATGGACATATGATAGTGCTGGTGAAGGAACCACAGGCCAAGATTCATCAGAAATCAGCACCAGTCAGCAATGAGGGTGACAGCATGGAAGATGCGTTTTTGGTAGGGCTGGTGTCACAACATGGTACACATGTCTCCCGCACATTTGTTTCCCTTTCCAATCTCTCCACACCGGCAGACCTTAATGATATTACTAATTACATCAATTGGAAGTAGAACATTAAAGATAACACAGATGCTAGTATGGTCAACACCAATATTAATACTACCAATGAGATTAGCAATGTTTTTATTTTTTAATGGTGTAAATTTAAAACACAGATAGTTTTGAATCTTGATATGGTCGATACTACAGTAAATTCAGATTCCAATACTATTAACACTCATTGATGTGGATGTAAAAAGTAATATGTGTGGAGATAGCATAGAACATACCCAAGAGACGATAATTGTAGAAAGGGCTGACATGGTTAATTACAATAGCTTTGGTTAGAATGGTGTAAACAATGTAGTTAAAGAGGAACTCAAGGCATTCCCCCTTAGTTACCTTCATGTAGGCCTTAGCTTTGCCATCACCCTGCATAGCATTTCACTTGAGAAACTAATGAATGGCATATAAAGTACAATAGAGGGCTCACCTGACCACTTATCTGAAGAGATTAGTTGTTCCATAATACTGAGAAAGACCAAACCACCAAGAAGCAACATCACCAAGGAAAAACAACAGGCATTTAAGAGACTTATGATAACAAAGACCTGTTGTGACCAAATCACACATCGCCCCATTGGACACGGGGACCCCTCTTTTTTGAGGTCTGATGTTTTTATTTGGGTTTTAGATGATGTTTTAGGTTCGTTTCCTATGCCAATCAAACAATGAGTTTCTTTCCTAGAAGATTGTGCTCTATAACTGAAGGTCTCATCTAGAACATGAGCTTGCAATAATGGAGAGTCTTGATCAGATTCCATCTAATTCATGAATATGGAGATTAATCCTAATATATGGTTGAGATTCCTGAAAATAACTGACTACTCCAGAGGATTCAACACCCTTGAACTGATGCGCCAAGATGAAGAGGCAGGTTTTAAGTGGTAAAGTGCAAATTTCATAGTGTCCCAGAGGATTCCAAACACTTGAACCAATGCGCCATCTAGGGGAAAGTGAAGTCTGATTTTAGAGACTTTCAAGAGGAATCAGCTATCCTCATTCAACGCGCCTAAGGAGCGAAGATTCGAATCTTGGATCAAATGCGCCACTTTAGGAAGAAGAAACCAAAACACTTAACCAATGCGCCAATGCTATGAGGATCTCCAATTGCTGATCCAATGCGCCAAAGGGTAATTCATGTAAAAGAAGAAGATCTTGACATCAAAAAGCTCATCTAATGCGCCTTAATGAAGGATTTGGTTTAAGAGAAGAGCAGGCTATAAAAAGTTGTTAAGATGAGGATTAATGTTATTGAACCAATGCGCTCAATCTAGAGGATTTCAAATACCTTAACCAATGCACTCAATCTAGAGGATTTCAAATACCTTAACCACTGCGCTCAATCTAGAGGAATTTGATATCCTAAACCAATGCGCCAACCTCTAAGGGATTTCAAAATCCTTATCTAAAGTGCTCAAGGAAGAAAGAGGTTCATTTTAGAGTTTAAAAACAAGAAGCTATCACAACACCTTATCCAATGCGCCAATGAAAGGGGTAATTAGTCTAGTAGAGGAAGATCCTTGACATTGGATCTAATGCGCCAAAAGTGAGGGAGAGGTTAAGTAAAAAAAGAAGATCCAACGACTTTGATCTAATGAGCTCAATACAAGGAGATATCAAACACCTTATCCAATGCGACCTAAGTAGAAGTGATTCGCCAAGACTAATTTGCAAGGATATAATATGCATTTTAAGGAAGATCTTGAAGGCTTAAACCAATGCGCCAGCCCCTTGAAGATGTAAAAGTTGATCAAGGCATATATTTCAAGAGGAATTTGATATCCTAAACCAATGCGCCACATGTAAAGGGAGCTTGTTAGATGTTTGAAAGTCTATCAAGAAGATTTTAAACTCTTATCTAATGTGCCAATGTTATGAAGAAATTGAAATGGCTATCTAATGCGCCAAGGCCTAAGAAACTCATTTTACAAGAAGAATCCAATTACCTCATCTGGTACACCTTAATGAAAATCTAATTTAAAGGCTATCAAGAGAAGATTGAATTATTGATTTGCTGCGCTAGAATGAAGGGTGAAAGAGTTTTATTCCAGTTTTGACAAGAGTTTTAAGAAGAAATCTAAACTCTTTATCCAATGTGCCCTCCTTGAAAGGTCAAATGATGAAGTTCAAAGTTTTTAAGGAGAGTTTAAAATACTTAACCACTGCTCCCTTATGATTTCCTAGGATTTTCTAGAAAAAGCAAACCTGATTTGTGTGGGAATTCGCACCATATTAAGTAAAAGGAGATTAAATTAAATGATTTGCACCTCATTTAATAGGGTCGGCCTAGGCAGTTAGGCAAGATTTTAAAGCAAATTTGGTATTTATATCTGTTCTTGCTTTCATTTTATCATTCATTAGGAGCAGATTTGCCTATAAGGCGCAGAGGTAAGGTAATTTTTATAAGGTGCAGATCTGATTTTATCAATTTAAGTTAGAATTTGATCAAATTCTGAAGGTATCAATTCAAGTCAGCCTATTAGGTAAGTCTGATCTGAACATAACTGATTTGATTTCTTCTTTTATTTCATTTGATGCATTGAAAGTTGTTCAAGTGTTGGTAGAAATTAAGAAGATAAATGGATTTTTGATAAATTCCTTGAGTCTAGATGATAATATTTTCTTGCAAAACTTCATATTACAAGGATAAAATCAGAAATCCAATGTATTAAGGAAGCTGAAGTAGATTGATAATTATTTATATTTGAGGTTGCTTATTCATGTCTAGTCTGTAGGAGCATGGCAATGACTTCGAAGGAGAGACAAGCAAGGATCTGCATGGATGCTAAGAGTAAAGTTCCAGAGTCAAAGCTCGTTTCAAGATGGACAAACGTAGGAGACACGAATATGGGCAACAGCAACCTAGAAGACATCAAGTCAGTCCTTGAGGAACCCACTGGAGGTAGTCTTGCTAGAGCCATCATAAGGAGTGGAGCTATTGAAGCTGCTTGTTTTCCGCCAGCTCTACCTTGTTCAGAGATGATCATCGAATGTGTTAAAAAGTATGACATGGATAAAAGACAGATTGTTGCCAAGGACGAAACAGTATTAGCTTATTTGCAAAAGGAGGCAATTGGAGAGACCTTCAACATTCCAACTAAGGATAGGATGATTAGTATTTCTATACAGCAAGGTCAACAAGAATATGAGATTGATTCAAAGACAAAGTTGCAGGAAATGAAGAGAGACTGGATGGCCAATCCATCCATGAAGTTCAACATGAATAATCCTCCACAGTTTCATAAGTCAGATTTTCATCCTGAAATCGGATACTTGATCATGTTCCTCAACAGAGTTCCAGGAATGCCACAATCTGCTACCTTTCAACCTTGGATGTACTCTTTCATCAAGTTGGTTCTCAAAGGGAAGATGATCGATTGGGCGGGGCTCATCAATCAGAGTATACATGAACAACTTATCAATTTTTCAAAAACCAAGTCATTTTATATGAGTTCCTATGTGGTGTACCTTCTAGCAAGAAATGAAGTCTATTCAGGTCTGACTAGAAGAGGAGAAGTTGGAATTGGGCCTAATAAGTATCTGTCGCATCAGTGTTACCCTCAGTTACATTTCAAGAATATCAATCATTATACAAGGTTTAATGATGCATTTGCTATGTTCATACTGAAGAAATTAAGAGAAGAGTTTCATAAAAGATTGTCAAATGCAGCAAGGGAGTTCATTGCAGCATATGGACATTGGTATACTTAGCATGAAAGGTACACTTACATAAGGATCCAAGGTTTTACATCTTATCCATACAGGTTACCAAGATATCCAACCAACAGGATGGTGATGTTAGAAGTTTCAAGGCAACTCTTGGAACTCATCAGGCTACAAAAGTTAAAAAGGAAAGCTGGGATTCAGTTTCCACTTCTTCTTGGGCAAAATTTGGAGTGTCCATCATTAGTAGCAGCCGAGTATTCTGAGATAGAGCTTCAGGCATATCATTTACAAACTCATGGCACCAAGAGGCTTAATTTTGATCCTTTCAAGTTTGCTGGAAATATAACAGGGAGAACAAGCATGTCATGCAATTGGAAGACCATTGGGCCAGTGTAAAAGATGAAGATGATCTTCGAACACTCCAGTGTTCGAGACTCACATGGGATCTAGTTAGAGCTTCCAAAGTATTCAGGATCCCGGATCAATTCACAGAGGATGATACTATGTTGATAGATGAATTCGAAAAGATAAAGGATTTGCCTTATATAGTTGATTGGTCAAAAAGGGATGTATCTGAAGAAGAGTTGATGGAGCGAATCCTAGCTATGACACAAGCATGTATAACTCAACTGCTACAAGAGATGAATGATGAAGGGCAAGTTCTTACTTACAACAAGATGGATGACGAAGAACCAGAACAACCTAGTGCACATAGTGGACTCCAATATAGTGGAAGTGATCAAGGGAATAATCCAATTAGAAAGAGGAAAAGACCTAGTCAAGATCAAGGAGAATCAAGCCAAAGACCTAGAAAGAAGAATAATCCATCTACTTTATCTGATCTACAGGAAGATGCCTCAAATGTTCATAATCCAATACAAGAAGTTGAAGTAGTGGAAGAAACTGTGCTGATTCCGTCCGAAGAAATTCATTCAAGTCCAACTGTTGTAATAGAGGAATACAATGTTGCTAATCAAGATGAGGAAGGTCAAGTAGAATCTGATGAAAAAGTAGCATGTGTACAACATAATCAAGTACAAAGACAACAAGATCTTTCTGCGTTTCCACCTTGGTTGAGGCAGAGAATTGAAGAAAGTACAATTGTAGAAACATATCAGCCTACTCTAGTTGAGGAATTACTTGTAAATGCACAAAAGAATAATCAAAAGAAGAAAGCAACTGTCTTTTCGAAAATCACTCAAGATCCTTCTGGAAACAGAGAGGTACATGTAGTTGTTCCTAGAGTTGAAAAGGATCTAGAAGATATGGCACCCGAAGATTACAATGTGACTACTATTGGCATGGGTCCAATCACAGGGGAACAGATAGAGGAGGAACTTCAAGAATCAGTGAATAGTGTAAGAATCATGTTAAAACAAGAGAGAGAAGCTAAGCTAAAGGTTGAACAAGATTTCAATACACTAAAGCACTACATTCAACAAGTCATGCAACCTATCTAGCAGAAGGAAGCTACCCCAATACCTTCATCCATTCTTCCACAAGAAACAGTGTCTCAAGTTGAAAATATGAGAAATTCATCTTAGATAATGAAGGGATGGATAGAAAAGACAGAAGAAAAAGCATATACTTATCTTGAGGAAATTGTGCGAGTTTATGACAGAGTCATTAACCTCAAGGATAGAGTTCAAGCTTTACTAAAGATGTGTTGAGTTCAAACCTATCAAGGAGCAATACATGCCATAGCTCAAGAATTTAATGGAAACTCCATTGCAAGATCTAGTTCACGATAAGGTAGTTGATCAAAATACTCCACATGACTTCACTACTTAGTATTTTTCCTTTCACAACAAAGGGCAACTGGTTGATAAAATTGAAGTGGATATGTCTAGAATAAGAAGTGTTCTTCTAAGGACAAAGAATCATGTATACACTACATTGACAACAATATGTAATCCATATGGGGAGATCACCATTGAGAACATGAAGCAACAGGTCAAGGCATTCTATTTTCAGGATGATGGGATTGATGAAGGACAGTTAGATAGCATATTCACACTTGCATTTCATCTTGGAGCAAATAAGTCCTGGATAAATGACTAGGAGAAGACACTTGGCATCTATGAATTAGATGTGGCAGTGGCAAAAGGATCCATTAATGCTGCGACAAGTGTACCAATGGGAGATGTTGCTCAAATTGTGTCTAAGTTCATTGCATCTCATAGTACTATCATGTAAAAAAAATATAATGTGGCATCCTTATCTTCTTGGGAAGCGTGCCTTCATTGCCTCCTTCATTTACTAAAGTTAGCTCCTTTCATTTAATAAAATAGGAGTTTGTTATAACTACTTGTGATGTGGCTTGATCTGGTCCATTGGCTTGGCCAACCGATCCTAACCCTTCATTCATTTTGAGGTCTATAAAAGGGCTCTTATTGCTCTCATTTGTAAGATTGAAGACTCTAGAATTGTTGCAAAAGCTCTCTGGAATAATATAAGATTCATTGTTTTGGTGATTCTATATATGTTTCTAAGTGTTGCATCGTTTGGATTTCTTCAAGCGAGTAGTAAGATTATATTAAGTTTCCTTTAAAGTTTTATGTTAGTTGGTGGAAGGCTTCATTATTGTTTATGGTGAAATCTATAAGTTCACACCATTTGTAGTTTGTGGCATGCAAATTGCAGTGTATGGTTAGTCTGAACAAACTGAACTTCAATTTGATCCCTATGTTTGTTGAATGTTTCATGAGCATAAGTGATTTAAACATCTTGTAAAACCTTAGAAGATTGCATCAATCTTGTGTAGTTGTCTGAATTGGTGAAGCAAGATCTGGTTTGATTTCACCGGAGCAGTAATTAGCCTTGCATCTAGGATTAGATTAGTGTTTCTGAACCTCTCATCTTTTGTTTTTTTTTAATCCATTTGGTTAGAGTTAGGATCGAGAACATCATCGCAATATCATACATCATAAGTTGTAGTACTTAGATATTCCAGTGTTTACCTTCTCTTTCATTTGAATCAACAACTTGTCGAACAATTGCATAAGTCCCTTTGTGTTTACCAGCATAATCATACTTAGTCACTGAGCTATCTCTTACAAAATCATAAGAAAAGGAACCTTGGAGTCATCTTGTTTGATCACTTCGTTCAGCATTCAAGAGGCTTTGCTCAAGAGAGAGTCAGATACTCTGTATTTCACTCTATTGTTGACTTGTCCAAAAACAAACATCAACAGGACCCAATTGTGCTTAAAGAAGACTAGGGCAATCATAGTGATACTTAACACAGTGGAATGCATTGAAAAGATGGGGGACCATTTGAATAATAGTGGTAGCTACAAACAAGTACAAAAAGGTCCATTAAAGGTGGTCACAAGGAAGGTGACCAATTTGATTTCCTTTTTGAGCAATGAGATTAAACCTAAGCTGATTCTGAAATACCCAATCATGTCAAAGATTTGTGGGCAACTAAGATACACAAGCCCAGGATCCCCTCAGTTCGATTGTGTGTACTATAAACTCACCTAACTAGCTAGCTACTTAACTAAGAAGCTGGATCATTTGTGGGTAACGCTTCTTCATCTAGGACTCTGCTAGTTTTGTCAACACCCTTATGGGTCATACATGTGAAGAAACAAACTTATGGATTGGCTTTGACATGGTCTTTCTCTTCGCTGAAACCCTGTTGAACAAAGCAGTTAAAGCTTTCAGGGAGTTTGGAGATGAGGAGACTACAAGATTAGTGAATTTTTGCTTAAGATCAAAATATTTTAGCTTCTTAAAAGATATTTATGTACAAACAAGAGGAGTAGCCATGGTCTCACCTCTCTTACCCACTGTAGCCAACTTATTTTATGGCAAAAAATGAATGTGCTGCATTAGAATCCTCTCACTTGAAACCTAACCCATGTTAAAACAATGTGAATGAAATTAATGTGAACTGGCCACATGGTAAAGAGTTGCTTGAAAAGTTCTTGGTGCACTTTAATGCACATTCAATTCTCGGTGGAAGTAAAAGAAAACCATTGTCAGCCCTTCTTAGATGTCTTAATCACCCAAAAAGCTAATGGATCTCTCTCCCGAAAGCTCTACAAGAAAAAGACACATACAAATATCGCATTAGAGCAGATTCCCACCAACACATGTCATAACCAAAGTGATGAACAACCTATTTACTAGAGTTCTCAGAATTGCTGACCCAGAACACTTAAGGAATGGTTTAAAAGCTGGCAAATCGAAAAAGCCCCCAAACAAGCAAAACGATATAGGACTCCCAGGGCTGATGAGGAAAATGTGAAGAAGAAAGCTTTCTTACCTTATATTCAAGATCCTACAGAAAAACTTGCTAGGATTTTTACGAAAAAGGGCACAATAATGTAATTCAAACCTTTCAAGATTTTACAAACAGCCTTAGAAGTGCCAGAGACAATTGGAAGCAATAGTTAGAAAAGGCAATAATGAGATTCCTTACAGGTGGTATTCCCTACATTGGTGAGATAGGTTTATCTTTCCAAACAAGAATCAAGAAGCATGCTTCAGACATCCAATGATGTAGGGTCCAACAATATCCGCTACCAAACATGAGAAGAGCACCAATTACCCCATCAATATTAGGGATGCAAAAAATCTATATTTAGAGAGTCACTAGAAACATAAGGCAAGCCATAGAAATAGAAAAACGAGCAAATAATCTTAACAAAAATGGTGAAAGCAAATAATCTTAACAAAGATTGTGGATGGAAGCTCAGTTAGTCTTGCTAACCTTTGAAAATGTGAGCTAAGCCATAATCTAAACATATTAGGTTAATCTATAGATTAATTAGTTAGTAAACCAATGGACTTCATCAGTTAGCTATATAATTTCTTAATTAATTGATTTAAGTTTTTAACTAATCAATTAATTTAGAAGTTAACCCAGTGTCGAAGGGGTCAAGCTTAATTGGTTAAAGCATTGGGTTCTCATTGTGGAGACCCAAGTTCAAATCCTCATAGGGACATCTAATGTGGAATTTTTAAGTTGTGACTTTTGGTCTCCCATAGTTGGCTTCTAATGTGGATTTGCTTTATAAATAAGTGGATTTCTAAGTAATGACTCTTGGTCTTCCAGAGGTAATTTCTAGTGTGTTTGCTTATAAGGAACTTGTATTAGTCTCTAATAAGTGCTCACAAGAGCTTGCATAGGTCTCATGTTGATGCTCTATGAGCAGAATATTTGTAAACAATCTGCAATATAAAAATTAAATAAAAAAGTTAACCCAGTCACCAACAGCAACCGTTCCCCCACACCCTCCTCACCTTAACTTTTCTCTCCATTCTTGATCCTATTTCTAACCTTACCTTTAACCTAGATCAGTTACTACCTCCCTTATTGTTAAAAGCATACTTATATGAATCAATATCCTTTTCTTTTGCTCAAGCATTCGCTTCAAATTTATCCCTAATGATCTTGCACAGAGACCCAAAACATCAGACAACACAAAAGTTACACAGTTGATTCCACAAGATTCTCACACGGTTAGACACAGTGAGCGATCACTCATAAAACTAAATATTAAGAATATTACAAGAGACCTGGGTCAAGATACTCACATAACTGGTATTATTCCACGTTGAGTGACTAAATCATACTCTTATCAGTTAACTGCATCAAGCATGCCATCCCCTGAGTGGTGGACTGTTAATTGTGTGGCAGATTACCAACTTGGATGGACCTTAAAAGTTTTCTATGAATTTTCAAAACTAATCACCACTGGTTATCAATAGACTTGAATAGAAGAAGTCCATATCTCCATCAAATACATTGGCCATTACAGCATTCAAAATCAGTTATAAGCAATAAGGAGAAGTCACAGAAGAACGGTGTGCGTTTAGAATTGTAAAACTTATGGTGCAATGTTGCATTTAGTATCAGAAATGGCACTTAAAACCCTGAAAACATAGGTATATAGATATAAAACAGAGGTATATGGAAATAAAGGCATAAGGAAAAAGGAAAGGTAGAGTCAGGAATTGACAGAAAATTGAGCACATTTCGATAGGGTACCATGGGGAAACAGTAAAAACTTGGGGAAACTTCTATAGGAAGGGCAAGGAAATGTTTGAAAGGTAGAAAGCAGAAAGAAATGAAATTGAAATTTTCGCAGAAAAATTTAAAATCAAAATATCAGAGTTTTAGCCTCCAAAACCCAACTCTATTGCGATATCGAAGTTTCAGCATCTCCAGCCAACCATACTTAATGGAAAGTGAAAAGAATGCAACTAAAATCAACTTCAACACTGGAATAAAAGAGACAGACCCTAAAGCTACAAAGCTCCCAAAGATTACGATCATGTCTAAACTGGGTTTGCTTTACTGGGCATGTGGAGCAATGCCACGATTGTCCAGTAGTGATTCCTAGCATCCTCTTCTCTTAGATTGTTTATCTTGTACACAATGTAGGTTTAGAACCAAATGTATAACACTTGCCAACATGGATCAAAGAGAGATCTAACTACAATGAAGTAACTGTTCGATCTTGTAGCCCCGTTGCGATCAATAAAAAAGGCACAAGTTTCAAAAAACACAAGAGCGACTCTTCAGATTTGATCAATTATGCTTTAGTTCTATTTCTTTACAAGAACCCACATTCAGAAAACAGATTTGGTACTCATAGAATTGCAAGGAGAACTAAATTGAGATGGAATTGGAATCTTACCAAAGGCATATACATTGATGTTCTTAAGGCCAAATAAACTCTTCCTCCTTACTCCAACTCCTGCCAATTGCTTGGTCTCATCCAAGGAAGATGGAAAAGAAACCCCTGTAGTAGGTTCCACCCTCATGTTATCACTGTGGGCAACCTCAGCTGTCAATGACATGCAAGCCAGGGATCCCCAAAGATAACCAGAGCTACTTCTCCTTGTTTTCCCCTCAGCACAAGCTTCCCAAAGATTTTTTGCCAGCCACCTCCTTTGTTTGGCAAGCTGGGGAGCCACAGCCAGACCCACTGCAATTCCTACACTTAATGTCACTGCTAACTGCCTCCCAAAGTTATGATTAGAAATGGGTTTTGAAGGAACTGTTGGAAGTGGAGGAAAATTTAATGAAGCCATTGTTGATGACTTGGATGCAGAGCAAAGTGTGTTTGTGCTGTTAGTTTTATCAAAATGATGGCCGGGTTAGAAATCGGTGAAAACGAGGCCCCGTCTTGTGTGGACAAAAAGATTTTACAGCTTGTGTAGAAGTTGCTGCTTCGATCCGTGCAGCTTGGTGCGAATCTACACCGTCCTACCCCCAGTCATTTCAGCCAATCAAGTGGGCTGTAGTGTCGGTTTTGCCGTTCAATTATCTAGAGCTATTTTATAACGTTAATTTGGGGCGGCAAAATGTACCAGTTGAATTTACATGATCGCAAACACCTTTTTTAACCAACCTTTGACTTAATTTATTTAACATATTTTTCAAGAGCGTGCAATAACTCTTCCATTTAACTCTACCTGCCAGATTGTTTTTTCCCTGGAAATGAATTCAAGGGAAAGGGACTAATACCTATAAGAGCAAAGGGAGAATAAAATAAATAAATACCATAAGTATATAAAATTTATTTTAGATTTAAGTGTTGGGTTGTTATAAATATATTGAATTAAATGTTTTGAAAAATAATAATGATATTTAGTTGGAAATCCAATATAAATAATTGTGATAGATGTCCATAAATGATTTGTTAAGATATAGGAAATTTAGTGATGCTCATATGAATGTTATGGAACCTATAAAATCATTGTGTGTTTCTGTGGGCTATTGTCGCAACCACAATATCACATGCACCTATAAATCTAACTAATGCAAATGTGGATCTGATCTATATGCATAAAATTGATCTCTGTAAATCCCTAAATGTTTGCTCTCAATCTGTTGTTAATTTTTGTGTCAGTTTCTACATAAAACTATCAATTTCCACATAAAAACTATCAATTTCCACATAAAAACTACATTGTGTTGTAGGAGTTTGCATGTGACAAGGATAATTACTCCCTCGTGTCAAACCCTCTAAGGATACCAAGTCAATGGCTTAAAAAATGATTAAAGAAACATGAAAACATGCAGTGGAAACACTAGACAGTGATGCAATGCAAGTACTTTGATAAATGATCCTTAATATTTGTGCAAGTAAGAATGCGAGCTGATATCTAGATGCCATGAATTGACCTAGGGTCGCCATCTTAAATACAAATCTAAGGGTCATAAATGAAATGTTCCATGCATCAAGTCAACACACAACAATCAAGTGGGAAGAGATAGGTCGACCCAATTAGCACCTATCCCTATTTTTTCAAATTTATCTTCCCTTGTGCTCTAATAAGCCCTATGTTGATCACCAATATGAGAAGTCTTGTAGTATTGCTTTTCATGTGTGTGGTTATGGTTTGTTTCAAGGTATTTGCCTTAGTGATGTTTAGGTGGTTGTGTGTGTACGTACCTAGGTTCGCATGTGTTTTGTGTATAATTGCCCTATATGTTATAGTATCAGTCAATCCAATGGTCCCATTGGATTGACCTTATCATTCTTAGGGTTTGTTCCATGTGCCTATTAGGAGTAGTGCCATATGTGGTTTCATGTCTATACTTATGTCTTGGTGTCCTGATAGCGTTTATGGTTCAAGTTCCAAGATGTGTTCATGTTGACCTATAAGTTTTTCCCAAAACCCTAATTGCCTAAGCCCTTGCAAAAGAAATTCATATTTCCTTTGGTGACATATTTCATATTGGACTACCCACGCTTTACCCCTTAGGCACCTTTTATAATCCTAAATTGACTTAACTATTGGTCACCCACTCAACTTAAAGCATGTCCATATTTATTTCTCTTTGCATTTGTTAGTCACTTAGTCTTTGCTACCACTTCATCCATTGCCTATGCCTTGTGCTCTTTGGTCTTGGCTCCTAGTTGTACCTACCAACTACTACCACTACTATCTATATGCTCCCCATCAATAGCTCACAATTGCTATTTTGTTTGTGCACATCTTTTATTTGGCCACTATTGGTCTTGTGCCCCCACTACTATGCGTATGCTCCCCATTGGTAGCTCACAATTGCTATTTTGTTTGTGCACATCTTTTATTTGGCCACTATGCATTGACCAATAGATCTTCCCCCTACATGTATAATTGATTATCCTCCAAACTTGCTCGACCCTTATACCTCTACTAGCACCCTCTCTAGCTCATGCATGTGGCATGTGTTATGTGTATGATGCATTCCTATTGGTTCACATGTGCATCAGCAACAACTCAACTTTATTTGGTGGTACACATGGTGCCACGTGTCCTATAATGAGGACATCATGTGGGGCCCATATCATTTATCCACGAACATGTATTTCTTTAGGACTACCTATCTAGGCTTGATAGCAAATTATCACCTACCATGAATCACCCTATTAGCACTAGTAGGCTTGATCTTGTCTTGGAGACTATGTATATACTCTCTTGAGGTGATATATCAGTCCATGTCATTAATAGCCTTATGGTGGGCATGCACACCTCTTCGGTGTGAGGGCCTTGGTTTATGTGGCAAGGATGTATGTCAAGCTCTTGTTGGTAGTCCATAGTAGGCATTTCATTAGTGTGCAACTTCTTTTTGTGTGCAGTGCACTTTACTATTAGATCTTCCTCCCACCTCCACTAATTGCACATGGATCTCACTCCCTAAATGCTTGGTGTTTAGTTTGGTGTTTGTGGCACTCGATTAGCCTACGCATGTCCACTATGGAACTTCTGTTCACCATTGTAGCTTTCAATTGGTTTGTGGAAATCCTTGTTGACAATATGATCATTGATGGTGCAATACATGGACCATTTGCATGGCACCATGTGTCCACCTAGTAGGCCCGATATTTTATACCTTCAAGTTCCTAGTTTCTTTGTGGTGGCTCACATGGACTCAATAGTGAATGATTGCCTGCCATGTGTCACCTTTAGTAATAGTGGGATCAATGCTAGTTGTCGATATGGTCATGCTCCACCTTAGGTAGAAAATAAATAGGTGTTGTGTAGCATCCACATGGTGGTGGTGGGGCCCTCTCTTTTTTGTATGGCATCTATGTGGTTGGACCAAAGACTTTTCAAATATAATTGTATTCCAATGAACTAAAGACATGTGGCAGCCTCCTATTGGTGGCACATCAAACTAGTCCAATAGCCAATTATGTTTGGTGTGCAACTCTTTCAAGCACTATGCGCTGCCCACCCAATATCAAAAAAATACACATGGACTGCGAATCTTTTTCCAAAGTTCAAACATGTTAGCACCCACACTTGTGGACTATTCAAATGATGTATGCACCATGTCTAGGGCTTCTCTTGCCTACAACAGAGGATGATACTTTCAGAGAGGATACTGATTGGTTCCTTGGCTTGATATCTTTAACCTTATGCATTGTGGATGTTCTCATGCCTTTGGTAATTGTTATGTCAAAAAATGTGTACACTAGCATTTTACACTTAGTTATAGCATCTGGGTGGACCTAAAATGTTTACACTTGTTAATCAGGACCTATTTTAACACCTTTTTGAACATTAAATGATTAATTCTCGATCTCGATGATAAACCCTGACAAAATAACAACGAGACCGACCTAAGACCACCTAAAGAGACTTATGCCAAGATTTTTGGGGCTAAAGGACAAGGGCACCCAAGCACCCCGGTCCCTCATTTAGCCTTGACCTATTTTAAAGGTATGTTAGCTTAAGACATCTTAAGTGGTTCCTCATGTTGGTCCCATTTGGTTTTATTCATCGTTTGTGAGCGGGAATGCATATAAAAGCAAATTGGTTTATTCATTTGAACATCTCTCTAAGCTATCTCTAACTTCTTGAAGGATTATATCTCTCTCTTTCTCTCTCATGCTTCTCTAAAGCTCTCTATGGTGGATTATTGTTGCGGCACTAATTTATTGTAGGTCTTGTGAAGATCTTTCTACTTCTTTGGGCTACACCAACTTCTTGAGTCAAGTTGTGACACTGCATCAAGCATGCTAGGGTTTCCATGCTCATGGTGGAAACACCATTCACGAAGCTTGACTTATGCAAGCTTTTAAATAGCACCCAACCATTTTCCTTATTATGTGTGTGCAAATCAAATCTGGAGGAATTTGCAAAAAACAAGTTACAGGGAGCAGGAACACAGAAGGGTGAAGACACAAGAGGTTTGACATTCTGCAACAAACCCTAATTAGGGTCTAGGGCACCCAAGTGCCCTAGTCCTTTGAGCTCCCAAGTCTGGATTCACATTGTCCTTTGTCCCATAGTCTCTGTTGTGCTTTCAGATTGTTCGTATCTATTTTTGATAATATGTTATGCTCTGATCTTGTTTACCTAGGGTTTCTACTTTGCCCTATCTTGATTGGTTGGATTTGGTTGATTCTCCTCTACGCAACAAAAGGACAAATCCCCTATAGTTTGGATCTCCTTCTTGGGTAGAAGTCAATCTCAGCTTGTGTTCTAATGTTAGATGGAAGAGGGTTTGACCTAGTTTAACCTCTTAGGCTAGTCTCTCTTTTCTATCTAACATTTTGGTGAACCCGTCGTTTCTTACACTTTGGCATCCTTCTTGCTTCAGATCTGAGATATTTTCTACCCTAGATCTGATTAGATTACATTCATTCATCATTTTTCATACTTTCATAGCTTAATTTTACATTGTTTCATCGTTAGGGTTTGCAAAAACCTTGCATTTTTTTAGAAAATCTAGCTAGTCTTGAACCTAGGGTTTGGAGATTAGTGAGTTGGTTCAGATCTTTGTGGCATGATTGAATTGATTTCATTTGTTGTATCATATCACCTTTGTGTTTAAAAAAAGACATTGTTACCTTTTTGAATTGAAAAGTGAAAATCAAGCATTTTAGGCTTAGAATAAGGTATATTTATTGTATTCTTTTCATTGCATATGTTTTAGATCATCATAGCAAGATTTAAATTTCTAATTTTTGCATCAAATCTGATTGATATTACAGTAGTTAATCATTTCATGGTGCTTCATCTTACATTTAAAACTCTTATTTGCTAGGGTTTTGTTAAAAAAGTTACATATCTGAAAAACCTAGTCAAAATTAAAACCTAAGGTTTGTAATTAAGATCTCGTTTCAGATTTTGCTGCTATCATTTACATTTCAAACCTGATCTTGCATTGTTGTAGCATGTCATAAATATCATTTGTTTTCAAAAATCATTCTTGCATCAAAGAATTTTGGTATAAGGAATAAGCATTTAAGATCTAGGGTTTGATGATAAACCCTAGCTAGTCTTGCATTTATTGGTTGCATTTGAAATCTTGTTTTTAGATCTTTGTAATGTTGAATGATTGTTGTATATGATAGAAATGTAAATACTCAACAAATGTATCAAACCAACGAATCCAATGAAATCTACAGATCTACGCTACACAATAAAGTAGAGATACAAACTATGAATGTAAATCAAACTATTAACAATCAAACCAAATAGCTCTATTGTTTATATATCATGATCTTCGTGATACAAAATGCTCTCAAATTCACATAACCAGTAGCTTGCTATTGCTTGAATGATTAAGTGCTTGAATGATAGAGAATTCAAGAATCAAAACAATAGTGTAAGGTTACAAAATGAAGTGATGTCAAAATGGCTTAGAGGAGATGCATTTATATGCTTTTCCTAGAAAAGAATGGAGGGTTGAGATCAAAAGAAACTAAATTATGATCAACGGTTGAGAATTGATGAGACAACAAGCCATGAGATAATCGAGGAGTTAACTCCAAAAATCAAGGGATTGCATGAGTTAACTAAAGAGTTACATTTTGAAAATCATGGGATTGAAATGTGATCGAGTTAATTTCCAAAAATCATGGAATTGAAGTGTTAACTCAAAGTTAATTTTGGAGGTGGAGATTGAGTTGAGACAAAAAGCCATGAATTCAGGAATTTAAATAATAATTAAATATTATTATCTGTCATCCAAAACATGTGAGGAAATAAATAAGATTTTGGAGGAAATAAATAAGATTTTTTTATTTATTTCAAAAAGCAACGTGAGAGGCCCGTACAGGTAGCGAAGTTGGCTTGTGACTTGGGATGGCTCCTCAAGCTCATGGGTTCAACTCCCTCCTAGAATTACCCTAGTGGATGAGCTTGCAAGCGGTAGCATCCACCTCCAGGGACTAGTCTCACCCCTCCGCTTGCCTCTAAGTGCGTTGGGCAGAGGGTCGTGGGGATACCCTGGGTTAACAAATAAAAATGCAACGTGAGAGGAAATTAAATAAATTTGATTTATTTATTTATTTTGAGTGAGAGTTAGATAATTAAATAATTTTTGGATTATTTAATCATGAGAGATGGAATATTGAGAATAATTAAATATAATTTATTTAATTATTATATTGGAGGGATAAATAATTAAATTATTCTTGGAAGAATAATTAGATTAATTAAATAATAATTATTATTTAATTATTTTTAGAAAGAAGAGAAATAATTAGTTTAGAGGAATAATTAGATTCAATTAAATAATCAATATTATTTAATTATTTTTAGAGAAATGGAAAATAATTAGATTTAGAAGAATAATTAGATTTAATTAAATAATTAATATTATTTAATTAATTAAGAAGAAATGGAAATAATTAGGCTTAATTAAATAATTAATATTATTTAATTATCTAATTAAATAAGGGAAATTAGAAGAAATACAAAAGTGTGATGAAAAGGCAAATAACATGTTATGTTAATTTTGGGTGTCTACAATTGCTAGATCTGATTTTAAGTTACTGTAACTCATCATATGTGTCATATTTGTTTAAATTAGAACATTCATGCATTCATCTACTCTTTGAAATTTCAAAGCAAAAAACATAAACAAAACTAGCTAGCTTCATTTGACACTTATGCATCTTCGTTTAAATCAAAATTTTCTAAATCCCTCTTGTGTTTACTTAGAAAAGTAATTTGCACACATACTACACATCTTACATTTGCAAGACCTAGTTGTTGTGGTTCCCAAAAATACCACATTTTTGGAAATCCCCGCTTATCTTGCACTTGTAGATCATTGATTGCAATCTTATTATAGATACTCAAATCATGTCTAAGTTCAATGGTGCATTGTTGTTCCATATCACACTTACATGTATTATTGGTTTCTTCATATTACTTCTATCAATATTAAAAGACTTTACTAAATTCATCTCCATGAATAATCATGAGATAGATTGATGGTGATAGTTCTTCTACTTCTACTACAAGTCATGATAATGTCATGTCTAATGCCATGGATCTACTCTCTAATACATGTGATGGTGACCTAGCTTTGTCTATTTCACCCTATGATTTGGATCCCTCTCCCAAAATTGTTTCCACTTGTGAGGATATTTTGGTGCAAGAGGATGAAATCATTGATACATTTCTTAACATTACTTTACCTTCTCTTCATTTGGATGATCTCTCTTCTAAAGATGTGGCATTAGATGATGTTGAGCATGCTACTTCTATTTCTACCATAGTACATGAGGCTTCTATGGCTCATCCTATGGATTTTCCGCCTTTGGTTGAATGTTCAAGTACCGTGGATATCACTAAGAACTTAAAGACCCTTGATCCTCCTCCTTTGATTGAATGTTCAAGAACCTTGGATATCACTAAGGATGCGAAGACCCTTGATATTTCTCCTTTGGTTGCATGTTCAAACCCATTGGACATCACTAAAGATACAATCATCAACAATTTTCTTAACAACACTTTACCCTCCGTTCATTCCAATGCTCTCCCTTCAAAAGATGAAGCATTAGTGGATGAAGAGTGGTCTCTCACATTAAATCCCTCAGGGATGGATGTTGAGATTACTCAAAAAGAAAATAATATCAATTCAATCATCATTCCACCCACTCAAAGGATAGTGAATAAGTGTAATTCCCCTCTTTTCTCTAAACTGGTGATTACGGTTCAAGGTGATCCAACAACACCTCAACCCCCAGATCACATTATCAATTATGCAAAGCAAATTACTCAAATAAATCAAGGTGTTCAAAATGTGTTGCAACAATATCATTATAATGTGGTTGCTCACACATACAACACCTATAGTAACAAGCAAAGTAAGCACGACCAAGTGTGCTCGTTTCTCTTTCACTATCTCAACCTATCCTACCTCAAGCACCTCATCTTCCTCCACATATTGGCAAAGACTATGATCTTGTTGAGCAGCTCCATGCTACTTCGGCCAAGATCTCTCCATGGGATTTAATACAAACATCGCCTACATACCACAGAATGCTCCATGAGGCTCTACAAAAGGTAGTTGTTCCATCTTCTATTAAACTGAATGATGTAGCATCTATGTTTAGTTGTATGCATGTGACAACATCAGATATTTCATTTCAACAACATGAATTACCTCCCATAGAAGTTCAAAACTAATCCAAACCTCTTATGATATCTGACATTATTAATAAAATGATGAGAGTTAGACGTATCATGATTGATGGTGGTTCAGGTCTTAATGTCTGTGGCATAGACTTGTTACATAAAATCAATATTGATACCTCTCTCATTAAACTAGATAAACTCATCCTTCATGGCTTTGATAATGTTGGTAGACAATCACTAGGCATAATCACCTTAAATGTTAAGGCTAGACCTGTGACATTGCCTACCCTTATCCATGTCATGCCTAATTCTCTTTCATGAAATCTTCTTCTTGGTAGACTGTGAATTTATGCCATGGGGGCAATCCCATCTACCCTTCATCATTCAATAAAATTCATTTTTGGAAACAAACCTCATACAACTAAAGTTGATTTGTCTCCAGAAAATTGCTTGCAAATGGAAGCGAGACATCAAACTCCTTTAAGTAGTTTGATCCCTTCTTCAACACAAGAAAAACCACTATCCTACGCTGCTAACAATAGTGTTGGTCAGGGTAGTGTTGGTCCTTCAAATGTTTTTTTTGGTGATGATTGGGATCCATTAGATTTTACACCCTCATTTGTGGGTGAATATAAAATCTCACCCTCACACCCAAAAACCTTAAAGGCAAATGAAATTTCTTCAACACAATCTCATACTCCTAACAAACTTAAAATCAAAAGTAATAATGATGGAACTTTTGATATTAATGATGATTTGCCTTCTTCTATAGAAATGGCGACCAATTGTGATAAAGTTTCATCCCAATCTAATGAATCATCTAATTCTAATACATGTCTTGGTAGTGACTGTAAGCACAAAAATCATGCACAGCCTCCACGAGGACCCCTATGGTGATATAAGATCCTTGTCACGTACATGTAAGCGTGAAATAATGTCCTCTAAGCAACAAACCTCTTGGTGATGTGTCATTTCTTTCATCTTGTGTTGTTTCCTCTATCATTTTCTCTCTCTCTTTATCGTTGATGATTTTCGACACTTTTGCGACACTTGTTGATTTGTGTTTTCTAAGCTTTTGACCCCATTCCTAAGCCTTGTATGCATCTTGTAGGTGAGTTTTCACCTTGTCTCTATGTTTTCATCTTCTCCACCCCCTAGAAGCCTTCTAGAGGTCCCCTGGACCCATATTCCACTTTCAATTTTTAGTTTCACTCAACCAATCCAAATCTCCCCTATTATTTACAGATCTCCCACCGAGAGATCCTACTTTACAAGTGGAGATTTGGATTCTTGCACATGATTGACCTATTTTCGAAGGCAGATCCCCTCCTTTTCATCTCCTCTGTGATCTCCCATCATGCATTTCCTCCCAGACCCCTTTCTTTCTGGATCTCCCGTCGAGCAACCCTCAAAATGCAGGATCTCCCTTGGGCAACCCTACTAGTGAAAGGGGTGACCCATGGACGATCTTGTCGCATTTCCAGCCATGGAAAAACTCAAGTTTCTAACTCGAAATAGCTCCATTTTTGCCTATATTTCTTCCAGTTCCCATGATTTTTGATGCCTAATATGGAGTTGACTATTTCATGCACCCACACATGCATAATTAACTCCATTTGATCTAAAATTAACAACTCATTATCTTCCATGCATTCTTCTAACTCCATTTCTTGTCTAGTGATAAGCTATTATTGCATTAGCACTCCCAAATTAATTGAGTTTACTGGGTAATCAATCTAGTTCACTCCCCAATCAATCCTTGTTAACTCTTCAATCAAATGAGTTAACTTCTCAATTAATTCCATTCTTCCAACCTATAAATACCCCCTCCATCAAGCATAAAGGGAGGCAAAATCATTGTGCACACAACTCTTGCTATGTTTTTGCTCTCCAACCAGCATTCTCATGCTCACACAGGATGAAGGTGCCTTTTATTTGTTCATTGTTTATCAAAGTTTTTACATAAATCTCTTCGAGCATCGCCACGCTACTTCAATCAACCCATTGTGTTCATCAACAACTCACATTGAGCTCATTTTGTAAAGCTTCCAAAGCTTCTTTTGCTTCTTTGTGTTGTCTTGTCGCCAAGAGGTCTTCCCGCTGCTTCAAGAGGATATGAGGTTGCCATTAAGGATCTCTGAGGGTAGTGGAGGCTCACAAGTCTTCATAGTTTTAGGTTACTTTATGCTTTTGTCAATTGGTAGTAATTAGAAAATTAAAATTGCTCTTGGGATTAGTAATTTATTGCTTTTTCCTTGATAGAATAGTCAGATCTAGTATTTTAGAAGTAATTTGCATTCATAGTTTAATTCAATTACTTACAATTTCCTTTTCTAGATCAAGTAGTTTTAAAACATTCGAAAACCCCAAAAACATAAAATAATTGCATTAGGTAAAATTCATTCTAGTTGCATTAATATTTCCTTTCTTAGATTAAAAAGCATCTTTATTTCCAAAAATACCAAAAAAGCACAAAAACAAGTTTTGCATGTGTTATGTCAAAAAATGTCCCCTTGGGGGCTTTTCCCTCTTAAGGTTTAGCTCCTAGGTCCTTTAGAATACATCTTAGTCATCTTGCATATTAATGGTGACTCCCGATGAGAAAACCATGAAGTTTCATAGAAAATGGGACTTAGGAGGTACATTTATGATAAACCCTGCATAAAATAGGGGGGAGGACTTGGGTGCCCACGCCCTAGTCCTGCCCTATTTTAGGTCAAGACCTATTTTTGAATGTCGGTTTATGACCGTTATTTACATCCTATGCTGACATCCTAAGTTTGAATTACGAAATTCTTAGTGGGAATGTTTGTAGTTGCATATATAAGCATGATTAGTGATTCATTTGTAAACTAGATGGATATTGTGAACTTGTTACTTTAGGTGGAAATGATTCAAGGCATTCATTATGTTGCAGAGTAGTATTTGTATTGTTACTATGTATTTGTAGATTTGGCATCCATCTCCTCATGGCATGAAGAGCATCTTCCTTCCATGAGATCTTCACTACAAGGTGATATCAATTGTGTTTTCTATCATTTATCATTTGGATTTTGCCTCTATCCCGCAGGGATATGCACTCTTTATCTGACAACAGTTTTCAAAAGACTTGAATGTCTCTCTGGGGCTTGACTTAGGTAAGCCTCTAAATACCACAACCCCCAACCCACTTTTCTATGATTACAGGTTACAAGTTGCGAAAGCAAAAGAAGTGGGGTTGCAGGAGAGTAGTGCAGATTGTTAGAATTACAAATCTAAAAAGAAAATAGGGACCTGGACTCGGGTGCCCGCTCATTAGTCCTCCAGATCCCACAACAGTGAAATCTCTGGAACAACATAATTGTGTTGCAAACAACATTCCCAAATCTTGACAAAAACTGAGGCACTGGACTAGGGCGCCCACTCATTAGTCCCTGACTTTTCCGCACACTGAACTTTGAAATCTGGTATGCATTTGGTTGTCATTTGATATCTCTATGTGCGATCATTTTCTATAATTTGTTTGTTTGTTTACGATTTCATGAAATTAGGGTTTTGAGCATAATTGGACTTAATTGAACAATAAAATTATACAATTCCAATCTTCCCTTATGTTCCAAGTGACAAGAGATCTGTAGTAGGGTTCTCTACTCGATTGAATGTCCTTGAATGTTTAGTGGTGAAAGAAGGATCGATAAAAACCCTTAAAAACATCATTTGGACATCTTTCCCCCTTTTTCATATTAAATATTTTGGTGAACCTGTGTTTTTGGATTTTTTACACGTTGTTGAGTGTTGTACTTTAGATTTACATTCATTCATTTCATTGTTCATCTTATTGCATTCGAAAATTTTGAAAAAATTGGCATTTTTAGCTTGCATCTTCAAGCAATTTGAATTAGTTAGAATTTAATTTCATAAAATTTTTGTCATTATCATCAGATTTGATTTAAAATAGAGAAATTTTTCATTCACCATTCATTTACATTACATTTTCATGCTTAAATTGTTAAAAATTGCTTGAAATTGTGCATTTTTCCATATAACCTAGTTTTGCATTACCTAGGGTTTGTAGTCAAAATCTTGTTTCAGATTTTACTACCCTTTTAAAACACTCGTTAGGACAGATTTCTAACTATAGTGTTTCATCATAGTGGTTTTTCTTGCAAAATTTCATGTCTAGGGTTTGAAAACCTTGCATTTTCACTAGATTTCAGCCTTATCGTCTCTCTAGAATTGCATCATAGACATGTTGTGAAGGATTTTTCTACATTAATTGGATATTATCAGGGTTATAATCTTCTTGCCCTCCTCAAATTCTTTACAACACCCTTTCTATTAGGCCTTTGCATTGAAAATTTGCAAAAAATTACATATTTTAGCTATATTTTTGCTAGGGTTTGACTTAGATTCACACTATAGGCATGTTGTGATAGATTTTATTGAATTAGATGACTGATATTACTATTATAATCTTCTTCCCATCCTAAAATTCTTTACAACACCCTTTTTATGGGGTCTTTGCATTGAAAATTGTTGAAAAATTGCATATTTTAGCACATTTTCACTAGGTTTTGACTTGTCATCACTCTAGGCTTGTATCAAAAGCATGTTGTGAAAGTTATTGCTGCATCATTGGACTTTAATTAGGCCTCTTATTTTCTATCTCTCTTTAAATTCTTCACAACACCTTTTCTTTCACTTATTTGCATTGAGAAAGTTGAAAAATTAAGCATTTTAGGCCATTTTCACACACACTTTGCACTTGTCTCTTGCATAACTTTTGAAAAGCTTTTAAAATCTGATTTCACATTGATTTGAATACATCTACACATGGGTTCTAATCACAAAAATAACAAAATGTTACCTTCTACACCTCACATGAAAAGAAAGGTCCCCGAACCTGAAATTGTGTTTACACCTCATGATAGAACAATTGGAGACACTGAAGGACCTCTTTATATCACTGTGAAGATAATGGGAAATCCTTTAGATGGAGCCTTTATTGATCCTAATTACATGACTAATGTGGAAACAAAAGAATTCCTCTATTCACATGGGTTGATACAAGGCTTTTATGACCCTTCGAACATGACGATTAAAACACATAAGGGAACCTTTATAAACACTTCTAGGAAGATATATTTATTGGTTACTATATTTGAGAAATCCATAGAACAATTGTTTGATGTTGTCACCATTTTTGACCTCTTTCACATAAAATTAGGACACCCTTGGTTAAAGGCTATGAAAGTTGTCCCTTCAACAATTCATAACTGTGTAAAATTTCTCTTGAATGGACAAGTGCATACTATTCCTCGCAATAGGTATAAACCTTTGGTTACAAGACAACACTTTACCCTTGATTACTTTTGGGATCGATCTGAAGTGGAACCAGAGCCATGGATAGATTTTAACTTCTTGAGCTATATAAACTACAAAACACAATTATTACATCAAGTGGCCAATCCTTCTATTCAAGAAACAACAAGAGATGAACAACCCACATTTGAAGAACTTCCTAGACCGAAAGGAAAGGAACCTATGCTAAGGTTCCTCCCCTGCCATCCTTACAAGGATTAGGAAGTAGTCATCAAGAGAAAAACATTCCACCTAGACAAATGAGATTTGATCATGGTGCTTCCTCCTCTAAAACACAAAAATCTACAAAAGAACAGAACACTATTTTACAAGAGATAAGTGGTAAAACAAGAAGAAATAGACAAGCAAGAGAAAGGAGGAGGAGATGACAAGATTTTGCCCAATGAAACACATCTCAACAAGAAAACATCCCACATAACATCGAATCAAACCAAGAAGACCTTAAGAATGGAAAACTTGAAGACAACAATAAGAGTTGGACTATGGTACCTTATGTCCCACTTTCCTCCAAATTTAGAAGTAGGAAGATGATGATTTGCTTGATGACAACCCTTAGTTTGGTTGTCCTTACAGGTAAGTATTTCTAACCCTTTACCTCTCATGTTGTGTTCCCCCGTTATGTGTTATGTGTTGTTTAGGCCTCCTGGGATGACCCTTGATACTCTTGTAAGATCAAGGATATTGGGAGACTGCCTCTATTGTGACCTTCTATTTGTATTATCATTCTTCTATATTGCTTCTCCTCTATTTTCATTGTTGTGTGTTGTGTCTTACGGACATAGTGTTGGGGATGGTGACTTGGGGGCACCCTCCTACATGACTGTCCCTAAGACACTTGTTTCTCCTCTCTTGATTTATTGTTTCCCTTCTTCTAGTGGTTCTATCTAGCGGGCGGATGACGAAAAACTTATTATACTGATACGAACCTAGTGTCCCTTCAGTGAGAAATAAAAAAATGGACCAAGTACATACATGACGACAAGGTTGATATATATTATCCAACGCTTGGCTAGTAGAATCACTCCGTGTGATCTTGATGTTGTCTTATCGCACTTAAAACCATAACAATATTGTTGCTCCATGCACTTTGTTTATCTTTGAATCTTGCCTTGGTTACACTCAATTTTGAGATTTCTGTGGTATAGCCCCACAGTTATACTCAGTCTCCAGATCCGTAGTACAACCTCGGCTCTCTGTGTGAATTATCATATGCATTGTTGTTTATCATGATTATATGGATGCTAACACCTTTTCTTACAGGAAATTGTGTGTTTGTGGGAACATTTGGAGATCATAAAGTACATGTCACCTCTGGGGGGCATGGGCTTTACAAGAGCTTGTGTTTCCTTGTGTGTTTTCTTCCTACCTTAACGTGCTTGATATTGGTACATGATATCAACCACCTTAAGGTGGGTGCATATATAAGGTAAGCCATCTAATTTAGATGCTAGAAAAGCATGTTTGTAAAGCTTGAAATCTACTGCAATCATTTAAGCCCTTTGCGGAGGCAGGATATCGTGTATATCCTTTTTATCTTAATACCTCTGTAGAGGTGGGGATGATGTATTTCTCAAGGAGAATGCACATCCTATCATTTTCTAAAAGTCCTTTGCGGAGGCGGGGAGCGGATCTGAGACTATCCTAACCCTTAAGCGTGTCTTTGACGATTGTTGTAGCGAAGCCCAATCGTCGTGTGTGCCTATAATGTGCTTGAGATGGTGATGAACCTAGAAATAGGTACACTCCATCACTTGACTGCCATGTTTTCTCTGTCTTTCATGTGTGTATGGCGTGTTTGTTCCTAAGCATAGTTTAAAGATCAGTTGCGATGAGTCCCTCATATACTTTGGGATTTGTATGGCATGCTTGATTTGTATGGCATGTTTGTTCTCAAGTGCAGTCTTAAAGACTGGTGGCGATGAGTCCTTCCTACACTCTGAGATTTGTTTTGTGTGTTTGTTGCCCCATGTGCAGTTTAAAGACCGGTGGTGATGAGTCCCTTCTGCATTATGGGTTGTGTGTTTACTTTCCTTGTAATTGCATTTGCATTTTACATATATGAGAAAAAGAAAAAGAAAATAATCACTGTGATCACTACATTCACTATATTCACTGTGTTTTGCGTGTCTTCAATACTATCTTCTCCATGTTTTGCATGCCCGTTACTATCTTCATTGTGATTGGCGTGTCTTCTCCGTGCTTGCCGTATTTAATGTGCTTGTTGACCATATTTAATGCATGTATTGGCCTTACGTTTATACATACATTAAAGTGGGAATGTTATGTCGAAAAATGTCCCCTTAGGGGCTTTTCCCTCTTAAGGTTTAGCTCCCAAGTCCTTTAGAATGCATTTTAGTCATCTTGCATATTAATGGTGACTCTTGATGAGAAAACCCTAAAGTTTCATGGCAAATGGGACTTAGGAGGTACATTTATGATAAACCCAGCCTAAAATAGGGGGGAGGACTTGGGCACCCACGCCCTAGTCCTACCCTATTTTAGGTCAATACCTATTTTTGGGAGTTAGTTTATGACCGTTATTTAGATCCTATGCCAACATCCTAAGTTTGAATTACAAAATTCTTAGCGGGAATGTTTGTAGTTACATATATAATCATGATTAGTGATTCATTTCTAAACTAGATGGAAACTAGATGGATATTGCAAACTTGTGGCTTTAGGTGGAAGTGATTCAAGGCATTCATTGTGTTGCAGAGCAGTATTTATGTTGTTACTGTGTTTGTATTTGTAGATTTGGCATCCATCTCCTCATGGCATGAAGAGCATCTTCCTTCCATGAGATCTTCACTACAAGGTGATATCAATTGTGTTTTCTATCATTTATCATTTGGATTTTTCTTCTATCCCATAGGGATTCACACTTTGTATATGACAACAGTGTTTGGAAGACTTGAATGTCTCTCCGAGGCTTGACTGAGGCAAGCCTCTAAACACCACAACCCCCAATGGTCCACTTTTATGTGATTGCAGGTTACAGGTTATGAAAGCGAAAGAAGTGGAGTTGTAGGAGAGTAGTGCAGACTGTCAGAATTGTAGATCTAAAAATAAAATAGGGACCAAGACTCAGGTGCATGCTCATTAGTCCTTCGAATCCCGCAACAATGAAATATCTAGAATAGAAAAACTGTGTTGCAGACAATATTCCCAGATCCTGACAACTGAGGCATTGGACTAGGGTGCCCGCTCATTAGTCCCTGACTTTTCTACACACCGAACTTCAAAATTTGATATGCATTTGGTTGTCATTTGATATCTCTGTGTGCGATCATTTTCTGTAATTTGTCCATTTCTTTATGATTTCACGAAAATAAGGTTTTGAGCATAATTGGACTTAATTGAACAATAAATTTATACAATTCCAATCTTCCCTTATGTTCCAAGTGACAGGAGATCTATAGTAGAGTTCTCTACTTGGTTGAATGTCCTTGAATGTTTAGTGGTGAAAGGAGGATCGATACAAACCATTAAAAACATCATTTGGACATCTTTCCCCCTTTTCATATTAAACATGTCATATAGTTGCATTCATAAAAATATAGAAAAGAACAAAAACATAAGGCATTTAGATACATTGAAAACCCTTGATACTATCACAAGGTCAATGAAAGTCAACTATTCAGTCAAACCCTTGATACCATCACAAGGTCAACGAAATTCAATGCACAACTAAACCTTAGGTCAACTCAAAACCCTAAGTAAAACCCTAAGTGGACAGTCAAGGTTAGTCCACGTGCACCTATCTCTCATCTTGGCTCATGAATGTGCCCAGGATTAAGAGGTGAGTGGGTGAGGGTGAGATAGAGGAAAACCATCTGAGACCACGACAAGATCCACTTGTCTTACAACTAGAAGAACATAAACAACGCCAAATACAACAAGCAATCATCTAATGAATTGAAAGACAAGAAACCATCAACGAAAGTAATAACTTACCCACACAGAGGTGGAATAGTAGAAACCCTAACAGAAGAAGAGTAATTAGTGACCCTTCAGGTCATAGGGTTATCTCTACAACAATACTCATTGAAACAAAACATACACATCAACACACAACAACAAAGGCCCTAGGATGTGCCAACCCCTCTCTACGAAGTCCAAATCTCTGGAGTGAGCCAGACCACCGCTGTGTCTTGTCTCCTCTTGATTGGCTACTTCCATGAGAGAGAGAGTGACGTGGTAGTTTTCCCTGTGGCAAGTAGAGAAGGGTATGTGTGTGTGCCGAAATCTAACCCGACAGCCCCAAGCAACCGAGGTCACGATTTTGAGCGTACAGTGACAAGGTCTCTTTAGATTTCAACCCCCATATGATGATTGAAACAAAGGTTGACCCTCCTCACCATGATGAGAAGAATGATCCTTCTTCTTCAACACATTTCAACAAAGACAGTCATATGACCTCTCCTCTTCCTTTAGATTTGGAAATGCATTATAGGCATGGATTCAAAATTCTTTCTAAGCAAGGATACAATGGAAATGGGTTAGGATGTAAAGAACAAGGAATTAAGGAACCTATGGAACCAACACCACACTTGTCTAAAGTAGGTTTAGGTTTCACACCTTCTCCTACATTATCTCCACCATGTTCACAACAAAAAGGATTGCTTCCTACTCCACCTATATCTTCTCTTCTATCTCAACAAGAGTGTATGTTACCGAGTCTACTCAAAGATTGCTTAATCACTCTTCCTCCTCCAACACACAAAAATATTCAACAAAATAATCATTCAACACCTCATTATTGTGGATATCATCGAGAACTTGGCCATTCCACTAAGGAATGTCGAGTCTTGGGTGACAAAATTCAACAACTTCGAACACGGTATGGCTCTAGCACTCTTCACCACACTTGATGTAGTCCCTAGAGCAGCTTGTCCTCCATCCATTTTATCATAAGCAAGTTGGGGGAGGATGATTTGTTATAGACTGACTCACAAGAGTGGTCCCTTCTTCTCATTTGTGTTATGCTTGTAAGTATTGTTATCCTTGTATTGTGATGTATTGTTGATTGTTAGTTCTCCCTTGGCACCCTTGTTAGCACAAAGGTACAAGGAGAAAGAGTGTGTTGTGTCATTCCTCTATATGTACCTTCATTCTTCTCTAATTCGTGATATACAATTGTGTTATTTTTCTTTTGGATGATTTAGCATCCTTTCATGTTGATTCAATTTATGTGTACTCTACTTTCATGTGATCTTCCCTCCATCATCTTCATAAGTTATGATGTTTTATGTATGTGGTACCTTGTCGCAATGCTCGATGTCATACCATGACTACACAAGCCATTATGTATCATGCCTATAAGCATCGCCTTAGTTTGCTCATCTTAGTGCCAACCCCTTGTCATGATGTAGCTTTTAAAAACACATATCATTTGGGTATGTGCTTTTAGAAAGCTCTTGTGCATGTTTGATATTTCTTCCTCACTCTACCTTAAAGGAAATTGCTCCTTGATGGAGTTCTAAATCACTTTAAGGTGGGCCATACATCATGCTATGAGCCTTACTCTCTTTCTTTCTATCAAAACACTTATTGATTATCTTTTACACTCACTTAGAAAGGATTATGGAAAGCTTGGAAACAAGATCTTGAGTCTATCTTGTTCTCCCAAGTTGAAGCTCCTTGCATGTTTGGGAGAAGGGTTATGCCACCAACTAGAGTTTGGTAGTAAGGTTGCTTCACCTTCTTATTCTGCAAGGCTTCATGTAATTCCTCTTACAGGAGGTGGATTTTGTATTCCCTTGAGTGGAAACACTTATCTTTAGATAGATTATGTGTATGATGTGTTTGTACCCCTCTCATTCTTCTTATTTCTAACTAACCCCTTAGAATTCTTCTTATCGCATCTTGGGGAATGGTGCATGATGATTGAGAAAACATTTAGATTGAGGTCTCCTTTGTCATGCTGACTCAGGGTCTTCTATTATGTGCTTCTATTGATTGTTGTACGATGTGTATAATCTCCTCATGTATTCTTATTCTCTATATGTTCTTCATGCCTCACGCATGCCTCACATGTATTCTCTCTATGTGTTCCCTATGTATGTCTCTTGAGTGCTTTGTGTGTATTCTAGATGTGTGTTTCATGTGTATGCTATGCATACTCTATGCCCTATGTGTATGCTTTGTGTCAAGCATGTATACTTTGTGTATTGTGTGTATGCATTGTGATGTCTCAAGTGTATGCCTTGTGTATGTCTTGTCTTATCTCATCTTTTCTAAGTGCTTCATATATGAGTGAATTATGTTATGTGTCTTATGTGTTTTCAAATCATCATAGACTCGTAGAATCCTAAACTTGGGGGATTGATCACCCCTTGATTTTGGTGTCATTCTATGGTTTCTATGTTGTTTTGAATTTTGTCTTCTCCATCCTTTAGTGTTAGTTTGAACATAAGTTCGTACCCACGCTAAAGTTGGGGTTAAATGTTACATCGTAAAATGTGTACACTAGCATTTTACACTTAGTTTTAGCACCTGGGTGGACTTGAAATGTTTACACTTGTTAATCAGGACCTATTTTAACACCTTTTTTAATATTAAATGATTAATTCTTAATCCCAGTGATAAAACCTAAAAAAATAACAATGAGACCGACTTGAGAACACCTAAAGAGACTTATGTTGGGATTTTTGGGGCTAAAGGACAGGGGCACCCAAGTGTCCTAGTCCCTCATTTAGCCCTGACCTATTTTAAGGGTATGTCAGCTTAAGACATATTAAGTGGTTCCTCATGTCAGACCCATTTTGTTTTATTCATCATTTGTGAGCGGGAATGCATATAAGAGCAAGTTAGTTTATTCATTTGAACATCTCTCTAAGCTATCTCTAACTTCTTGAAGGATTCTATCTCTCTTTCTCTCTCATGCTTCTCTAAAGCTCTCTATGGTGGATTATTGTTGCAACACCAATTTATTGCAGGTCTTGTGAAGATCTTTCTACTTCTTTGGGCTACACCAACTTCTTGAGTCAAGTTGTGATGCTACATCAATTATGCTTGGGTTTCCATGCTCATGGTGATTTATTTCCTTCATGCTTTGTTCTAGCATTCCATTCTACTTCAAATTTGTCTCTACCCTTCTAGGGCATACTCTCTTGATCTATCATAATTTCTATTGTGGAGGTGGAAACACCATTCATGGAGCTTGACTTAGGCATGCTCTTAAATAACACCCAACTATTTTCTTTGTGTGTGTAGGTCAGATCTGAAGGAATTTGTAGAAAACAAGTTACAGGGAGTAGGAACATAGAAGGGTGAAGACATAGGAGGTTTGACATTCTAGAAAACCCTAATTAGGGTCTAGGGCACCCAAGCACCCTAGTCCTTTGAGCTCTTCAGTTTGGATTCAGGTTCTTCTCTATCCCCTAGCCTCTGTTGTGCTTTTAGATTGTCCGTATTTATTTCCAATAGTCTATTATGCTCTTATCTTGCTTAACTAGGGTTTCTCCTTTGTCGTAGCTTGATTGGTTAGATTTGGTTGATTCTCCTCTATACAACAAAGGGATAAAGCCCCTATAGTTTGGCTCTCCTTCTTGGGTAGAAGCCAAGCTCAACTTGTGTTCTAATGTTAGATGGAAGAGAGTTTCACCTACTTTAACCTCCTGAGCTAGTCTGTCTTTTCTATCTAATAGTAGTCAACTGTGCAAAGTTTTTGAGCCTTATGACTATCTTTCATGTTATGCCCTAAGTGCTCTATTTGGGGTTTTCCCTCATTCTTTGAGTAGCGATGAATAAGTGGTGATCATGGTGCTTTTCATTTATCTTTGGTGACATTATCATGCTTGTTGATAATATATGTTGCCATGAGGGGACTTGCCAGCTAGCATAGGGTTGAGTGCAGGTATTTCTTAAGTGTGAAGCAACAAACCTATTTAGAGGTAGATCATTAAAGAATCATGACTATGGACCTATTTTTCTCACCCGCTTGCACTTGATTCTCAAATTTAGCATCTACAACATTCTCTTTCTTCTTTACTCATGACCACTTGCTATTTGATGCAAAGAGGGATTATCTTCTATTGAAAGGATAATGTACAAGACTAAACTAAATATTTTGATGGTGTTTCATGCTATTACATGCCTACAAAATGAATGTGCTAACTTATGTAGGTGTGGAGTTTCTATTAGTCTAGGTTTTTATTTTCCTAGTGGGTTAGTTATTTTCCTTATTTCCTAGGTTTTTCCTACACTTTTATTAAGATTGCTTAGGTTAAATAAAGTGAGTTTAATTAGTGAGTGGGTGATTTGAGGTGTCAGAATCCTACAAGGGAGGTGGCATTTTCTATCTTGGGAAGATGCTCTTGCTATCTTTAGCTTGTATGGTGGCCTCTCCCTATTGGTTAGTTTTGTCACCTCTCCCCTCTCCCTGGTCTATATAAATGCACTACCTAGCTTGTATTTTGTATCTTGAATACATTTTCTAGTTGCTCTACCATTATTTGTATGAAGCTTTGATCTCTCAATGTAATTCTATTACATCAACATTTGCATATCTCTTGGAATCATTGGTTTGCTTTTGTTTTCCATTTTCCAATTTATGTAACTTAGAATGTCTTTCATAAAGTTCCTGGTTTTCAGATCTTGTTCAAGATTTCTAACATGGTATCAAAGATTTTTATTTGAGAGTTTTAAGTTCATTTGATTCTTGATTGAGAGAGTGAGTTATTTGTGAGTCCCATATGCTCTTCTCTTGTGTTTTTAACAATCTGGAGAATCAGAAAGGATTTAACAAGACCCATTAACTTTTTTATTTGCATGTGATTTTTTAGACGATCTAGGTGATTGTAGCATCTCTGGTTATACTAGCAACTTTTTTGGTTGTGGCAACATGTCTAGGAGGCTAGACAAAGTCAGAAATGGCTTTTTATTTCATCATATTTGGAAATTGTGTGATAAAGTTATGAATGGGGGTTTCTTGCTTAGATCTAGAATTCAGTTTTCAATCGAAGCATTTTCAGGCCAAAAGGACCCTGCCATTGCATCCAAGAGACTTTGTAGATGAATTTTCATATATAATTTACCCATTTTCAGTTTCGAGAGCTCATCCAAGGCAAAACAATTTGTTGGAAGGCCATTTTGGCCCCTAACATGCTGTATGGAGCATTAATATTTCAAAATTTCAAAAAAAAATTTTAAAATATAAAATAAGCATTAAGCCTTATTTTGTTAAGTGCTGCAAATAATTTAAATGGGCATTGGCCCCCCTTTTTGGGGTCCGATCTCCCCATTTGCAGGGTGTGGCCCTTTCTTAAGGGTTCATAGACCCCCAAGGGGTTGGCGGGGAGCAGCCATTGGCCCCTGTTGGTGTGAATAGGGGTTTTTTCCTAACTAGTTTAGTATTTCCTAGTTAATTTCCCCTTGTGTGAATATTTCATATTATTTAACTATTTATTAGTTAATAATATTCACACATCACACATAATTCACATGTTAACTTGACTTAGTGGGTCTACTAGATGTTTCTAGTTGTTGCTAGTTGTTGATAATTGTCATCTTATCCTATAGTTGTCACATGTCATAGGATTAAGATACTTGTCACATGACTACAAAATCTTACATCTCATCCTTGTCTTTATAAGCAAGGCATATCATATACATTGCAACAATTTTTTGCATTCATTGATAGAATATAATTATTCTCTCATTTGATCTCTCTTGTGCTTTCATGAAGTCCTAGATCTTGGATGCCTCTAATCATACCCAAATCTAACATGGTATTACAGCACATCAATCAGCTCTAACATGGTATCAGAGCTCTAGGACGAATCATTTCTTGTTAGTCATTTTTTGAGAGATTTTGAGTGCAAATCATGGTGGATCTTAATAGTTGAATATGCTCTTCTCTTGCATCGAATGATGACCTGGAGAATCAGAAAGACTTGATAGAAAAACTAGATTTGGTGGGTTTTCATCTTTGTGGCATCATATTTCAAGTTCATTTTGGAGTGTTCTACTACAAATCTGAGCACACCATTGTGTTTAGGAGGTTAGAGATAGTCAAGATCACCTTTTGTTTCGTCCAGATCAGACATCAGAGGCCAAATCTATGAGGGTTTGAAGTTGGGAGGTGCATGCAAGATCCAATAGGTACTTGATCTTTCAGAGCAATTTGGGTCAAATCTGACCCTACCATCACACTCAGGAGGCCCAAAAACTCCATGATCGACTATCAATTTGTCAAAATTAGACAAAGTTGCAGCAAAAAGTAAAAAATTTTACCCCTCGGTCGTATGGAATCTTTGCAAGGAATATTTTGAGTATATTCTCTCTATGCAGGAAGAATCTTGCTTGCACAAACACATCTAGTAGGTGTATTATCCATTGGGTAATTTACTTATACGATGGGTAAAGAAATTATTCTGCGGGTTATAAAGTTTTAGTTTCTGCGGATTTTATTTTTTTGTAGGATCGTACTACATACACAAGGGGCTCTACAGTACCTACAGGTATTGGGTCCTACACTTTGCGCCACGTGGCAGACACAACCCCATCTCATAAATAGTGATAGCGAAGGAGTTTATCACCTAGCAAGAATGGTTATGCCCAATAATTTCCACTATCGGCGGTGACCTTTCAAACCCTGGTAGGTTTAAACCGCCACCAACAATTTTAACGGCCAGTCAAATTCAAACATCTGACAACTTTAAACTGCCGACCAGCTGTAGTTAATCAAACCACCCACCAAACCTTAAATCACCCTCTAATGTTTTTCAAACTGCCCGGCAACAGATAAAACTAACCTCCATTAAATAGTAAGCGGTTTCCCGCCTGGATCCGGTGGTAACATGCAGTTTTCAGCGGTAACAAATGGTTTTCACAGATAAAATAGCTGTTTTAGCCCTAGGAACTGGTTTTTTCTAAAACACAGGTAGTTTCCAATGGGAAAATAGCAGTTTAAGGCCTTTAACAAGTGATTTTGCAATACAGGCAGTGGCTTTCAGAATATTCCGTCGACTAAAAGGCATATACTAGCAAACAATTTTGCATCTGTTGATGTCATGCTGACGTCAACATGATGCCATTTTCTGACAAGTGACGTAGGTATCAGGTGACGATACAGAAATATTTCGGTAGCATCTTCAAGATTCTAGTTGCTGACATCATCAATCCGTCAGCATAAGTCATCATTAAATCGACTGTTGACGTCATCTTTCCAGTGAATTTGAAGGAATATTTTGGGGAATCTTCAAAGATTCTATCATAGATTCTACTAACGTTAATAATCTGACTGCTAATGTCATCAGCAGGCTTGGCCCAATTTGGCCCCCCTCTCATTGAGCTTTTTGATTTCATAGTCCAACTTTGAAGGCCCATATCTTGGTCAATTTTGCTCCATTTTTTGTGATTTTTTTTAATTTGGGCTAGAATTTCATAGGCTTCATAGTGGTGGAATCAGATTTTAGTTTTGGTGCCTAGATTGTCTATAAATTGTAGTTTTTCATCATTGTACCTCAGCAGTTCCTATTTTTCAGAACTTCAAAGGCTTCGTTCGGGATCATACGATAACATTTTTTGGTGATTTTTTTTGAAAGTGTATAATTTTTCGAGTAATTTCTAGATCTACAATCATTTTGATCTAGGTTTTCTCATAAATTGTACTTTTAGTCTAAGCCCATTCTTGGCTTTTGCATTGTACCAAAATTAAAGACCACTTTGTTGTTTTGGCTTTTGGCAATTATAATTGGACTGATTATAAAGTCCCACAATCATTTTTTGTTGGGGGGTGATCTCATTGATTGAGTAAAAGGGGGGTTGTACTTGTGTTGTTCTTTTTTGTACTCTTGTATCCTGGATCAAACCAAACTTCATCTACTCACACCATATAACTATCATGAGTGGAAAACTACAATGGAGATTCATTTAAGAAGTTTGAAAATTCATAGAGTAACAATGGGTATAGAAATTGAACCAACAACAACTATAGAAAAGAGAAAGTGATACAATAGATGTGATCAAGCCTATGAAACACTATGCTTGTCTATTTCTCCTGATCTTCTTTTTAATATTGAATCTTGTAATACACCTAATGAAGTGTGGACTACCTTAGAGAATCTCTTTGGTAAGAAAGATACTATGGGAGGTTTCAAATCAGAGAATGAACTTATTGGTTTGAATCCAACTGACTTTGCAAGCATCCAAGACTTCTTCACAAAGCTAAAATCATTTAGATTGTAGCTTAAACAATGTAGAATTGAGAAAGAGGACACTCAATTGATTCTTTCAATCCTTACCAAGCTTGGTCATGACTATTCAGTCTTTGTTTCTACCTTTTATCCTACTATGGATGTACTTGGGAATGCTTTCACAATGCCTTTACTTGATGAGTTTGCCACATCACTCACAAGGGAGAAAGCTAAGTTAGTACACATGGGCACATTGAAGTCTCCTAGACCTCAAGCTCTTCTTGCTAATCAAGGTACAAAGGATCAAAAGTCTTCACCCAACGAAGGCAAGACATAGAAAAAATGAGGATTTCAAGAATAATGAGCAAGCAAAGGAATCAAATAATTCACCCAAGTCCTCATCCTCTCCTAAAGAGGAATTATCTAAGAAGGAAAGACCAAAGTGTGCATATTGAAAGAAACTAGGACATGATGAGTTTAAGTTTTATGAGAAGAAAATTGATGAGTTGACTCACATTATTCAAAAGCACAACATCAACATGCCATCATCCATGTCATCTAGTACATCCTCTTCTTCAACACCATCATCATCTACACAGATAGGGACAACATGCATTGCTAATGAGACAAACAAGGGAAAAGGACAAGCACTCTTTACTTCTACAAGTCTTCAGTAAGAGAGATGACTTCTTGATTATGGAGCTTCTCATCATATGACATCTTCACAAGGGATGTTCTCTTCATTTGAGTCATGTACTTTGCCACCTATTTTGATGGGTAACAATACATACACGCATGCAACTAGAAAAGGGACTATTGATATTGGTGAGGGTACTTTCAATAATGTATTTTGTGTGCCTTCCTTGTCAACCAATCTCCTTTCCATCTACCAAATTACTCATTGTAGTGTAGGGAAGATAGTTGAGTTCACTCATGATTCAATGATTATACAAAACTTGGAGAGTAGAGATATCATTGTTGTTGCAATGGCTGATCATGCATCTCGCTTGTATACATTCTCCCATTTTGCTTTCTGATGATGTTGTAGATCCATTGATTGATATTCACACTCATGCATCAAGTGTAAATCATGTTTCTGAGGAGAAGTTTGGTCACTTGAACCTTGGTGTTCTTTCATTTACTTTGGTTCTTGAGACTAGTGTCGAGCTTCCATCTCCTCCACCTCCTACTTCTTTAGAGATCGACATCAACATGGTTTCATCTACTTTAGTTGAGCAGGATCATTCTAGTCATTCAAATATAGATTTGTGGGATACTTTCTTGGCAGGTATATCAGACTTGTTTTGTGAGTCTCATATTATAGATTTGGAGGACACACTTGAAGAGATATCTCTCCTCTTTGATGACAGTTACAACACAATTGTCATCCCATCTACTTTGTCTTTGGAGCTTATGCTTCATGAGTCTACCCAGGATTTTGGATTGGTCACACCTCATTGCATTGTGCCATCCTTTGATTCTAACATGTGAACATTTCAGTAGTTTTAGAGACACCCATCATGAGACTTCTTCCCTCATATTTCTTCTTGGAGATGGAGTTTCTTCTACATCAGCCTTTGGATTGGTTTCTTCCTAAGGGGAGAAATGTTGTTTGTAGGTACAAGATTGTCTTCAACATTCTTCTTCAGGCATTCACCATCGGTATAGGAGCTACTTCATTGTCAGGGGACCTATAGTCTCACTCTTTCTATCCTGTGGGGGGGTATTTGATTATATATATGTGATAGAAGTTGTCCTTGGGGGGTCATGTTGAGTCCTCCTACTATCGCTTCTTCTTTCACTTTCATGCATTCTCACTTTTGGAGGGGAGTTTTGTCCCATGAGGTTTTCTCCTTTTCTCCACTTGAGATTTGTTTTACATGGGTACCTAACATGGCCTAGTAGCCAGGACCCATCATTGTATCTTTGTTTTATTCAGCTACTCCCTAAGTTGAACTTAAGGTGGGTGTTGGTGTGAATAGGAGTTTTTTCCTAACTAGTTCAGTATTTCCTAGTTAATTTCCCCTTGTGTGAATAATTCATATTATTTAACTATTTATTAGTTAAATAATATTCACACATCACACATAGTTCACATGTTAACTTGACTTAGTGAGTCTACTAGATGTTTCTAGTTGTAGCTAGTTGTTGATAGTTGTCATCTTATCCTATAGTTGTCGCATGTCATAGGATTAAGACACATGTCACATGACTACAACATCCTACATCTCATCCTTATCTTTATAAGCAAGGCATATCATGTACATTGTAACAATTTTTTGCATTCATTGATAGAATATAATTATTCTCTCATTTGATCTCTCTTATGCTTTCATGAAGTCCTAGATCATGGGTGGCTCCAATCATAGCCAACTCTAACAGCCCCCACCCCCCTTCATTCTAAACTTACAATTTTTAAAAAAACATTTCAATTCAGCCCCCCTGTACTTTCGTCCTACTCGACCTTTGTGCCTATGTTTGGACATGAGCCAAATTTGGCACCTTTCTGGTGGATTTACTAAATTTGGTTACAATTATTTTTATCTGGAATCTTTTAAATTTAGCAAAGATATAAACTATCAAGAGATTTCTATATTTGGAGGCACAACTAAACTTGGTGGTAGTTCTGCCAAACTTAGCGACAATTGATTTTTTCTAATCTAAACCCTCTCCGTTGGTAAGGGTGAAATTGAAGGCGATTTTCAAACACTCCATTCTGACTCATATTGGCTCCTTTTTCTGGGAATTTTTTTTATTTGGGCTAATTTTTCATGTTCTTCACATTGGTGTAAATTATTTTTGATTTTGGTACATGAATTTTCTAAAAATTGTAGATTCTCACAGGTGACACTGCTTTGTTCTCGTTTTTGGAACTTCGGAGACTCATAGCTTTCACATGCGACCTCAGATTGAGGTACTTCTTTTCTTGAAAGTGCATGATTTTTTGAGTACTTCACAGTGGTATTGTTAGTTTCACTTGGTTCTATTCCTATATTGTACTTTCATCATACACTCATTTGATTGAGAATTTGTAAATAATTGAGAGCAAGTCCACTCAGTATTTCTTGCTAGTGAAAATTGTAATTGCACTAAATAAAAAGTGCCAAATCATATTTTCTTGGGGGGGTTCTTTGATTGAGTGAAAGGGGGGGTATCTTGTGTGCTTTCTTTGAGTTTCTGCATTCTCTTTTTCTGCACAACTACAACAAACAATCTTTTTTTCTGCACTAAAATGGGTCAAAATATAGTTCCAATCCTCATGCCCTACAACTACTTTGATTGGAAATATAAAATGACAATCTATCTAAAGGGGCAAGGGTTGTATAGAGTAACAATGGGGCTTGAAACTGAACCCACTATAGATGCATAAAAGACAAAATGGTTTAATAAGTTAAATGAAGCTTTTGGAACTGTATATATGTATGTATCTCCATATTTGCTTTTCCATATTGAATCTGTTTCTACACCAAATGATGTATGGACCACTTTGGAAAATCTCTTTGGTACACAAGATGAAATTAGAGGACATCTACTAGACAATGAGCTCATAGGGTTAAGTCCTACCAATTTTGATACTATTTAGGAGTTCTTTACTAAGCTAAAGTCCATAAGATTGCAGTTGAAACGATGTGGATTGAGATGAAAGATTCTCAGTTGATCTTAAGTATTCTTTCCAAGCTTGGTCCTAACTGTTCTGTGTTTGTTTCTACATTTCATGCCACTAAAAGTGCCTTAGGAACCAATTATACAATGTCTTCTCTTGATGATTTTGCAAATGAAATCATAAAGGAGAAAAATAAACTGGTTCAAATGGGCACAATTAAGCCCTCTAAATCTCATGCCTTGATTGCAAATCAATGCACTAAAGATTAGAAAGGGTCTAGTAAGCAGAACAAGAAACACCAGAATCAAGGAGAGAAGAAACAAGATCAGAAACTAGCTGCTCCTAAAGCAGCTAATCAGGCCTCTTCTTCCAAAGGAAACAAGCCTAAGAAGGAGAAGGAAAAATATGCCTATTGCAAGAAACCTAGTCATGATGAACATAAGTGTCTTAAGAAGTAGATTGATCACCTGACACATCTTCTTGAGAAGAATAATATCAAGGTGCCTGATTCAGTCAAATAAAGTTCATCTCAAGAATCTTTAAAGGACACTGATAAAAGTAAGGGTAAAGGAAAGGGCAAGGCCCTAATTGTTGTTGCTTCATAACCCGATACCTAGATCATTGAATCAGGTGCTTCCCACCACATGGCTTCATCACAAGATGGTTTTGCCTCTTTGGAGCCATGTTATATGCCATCTATACTCATGGGTGATGACACTCCTACTGAAGTGCACAGGAGAGGGTCTTTTGATGTGGGTGAAGAAACATTTCATGATGTTCTTTTTGTTCCATCCCTGTCAACTAATCTCCTATCTGTCTATCAAATCACTCACACTGGCTCTAGCAATCGAGTTGAGTTCACTCCAAACAAAGTGGTAGTCAGTGAGTTGCACAATGGGTCTACAGTTGATGTGGAAAAAATTGATCAGTCTAGACTCTATTAGTTTTCTCACTTTTTTCATGATTCTCCTTCACTTGCTTTGCTCACTCACTTAGAAGAGGTGAGTTGTTTTTGTGCCATTAGTGGTTTGGCCACTTGAACTACCACTACTTGCAACAACTCAGTCAACATGACATGGTTTCAAAGTTGCCTTCTATTTGGTTTTCTGATGGTGTTTTCCAAGGATGCATTCTTGGTAAGCATCCTAAAGAGAAATTTGATAAAGGCAAAGCATGGAGGGCCACACAACTTCTAGAGTTAGTACATAGTGACTTAGCAGTACCATTTCCACATCCTTCTTTCAGCATGGCTTGATATGTTCTCACATTCATTGATGATCTTTCCAGATACACATGGGTTTATTTTATCAAATAGAAGTTCGAGGTCTTTAAGTCTTTTCAAGACTTCAAAGCTTTTACAAAGGATAGACAATGGGGGGGAATATGTCAACTAGAGGTTTGAGTAGTTTTGTGTTTCAGAGGGCATTAATCTTTAGCACATAGTTCCCTATAGTCCATAACAGAATGGTGTCACAGAACATAAGAATAGGTCCTTGAAAGAGATAGCTAGCTTTATGATTCACTCTAGATCTATGGCACCTCATTATTGGGCAGAGGCCATAAACTATGCATGTTATATCCAAAACTGGGTTCCTCGTCAATTTGTGAAGGGGGTCACTCCTTTTCAATCTTGGACTGGTCAAAAACCCATAGTTAAGCACTTTTAAGTGTTTGGTTCTTCTGCATGGGCCCACATTCCATTAGAGAAATGCAAGGCTATGGATCCGTAGAGAAAGCCTTGCATATTTTTTGGGTACCCAGATGGTGTTAAAGGATACATGCTTCTCCATCCCACCATTCATGAGTTGTTCATCGAGAGGAGTGTTCATTTCAAGGAGGATGTTTCCAATTCTTCTCCTACCACTTCTCCATCTACCATTCTTTGGAGATGTAGTTACAGAAAATCAGATTAGTGTTAAAAACAACAAACTAACTAAACCTCTTCAATAATCCTAGAGTCATCATGCTCAAAACTATCACTTAAACCCTCTTCTTCTTCTCCATCCTCAAATCCATCATTTTGTTCTTCCTTATATGCATATTCATGCTTCAATTCAAAATGCACTATCTTTTTCCTTTATTATCTTTTGGTTGTTCAAGATTAGAAATAACTCTAAGTTCCCTAAAAATCACATCTCTAGAATAAACAACTTTCTTGGTTAGAGGATTTCAAAGCTTATAACCTTTAGCATTGCCATCATATCCAATGAAGTACATTTATGTTCTTTTGGATCCAACTTAGAACACTTTTCTTTACGCACATGAACAAAATACTCACAGCTAAAATCCCTTAAATGTGAAGGGTGGTCCCACAATAATGAGTCCCAAACTTGGGACATCCTAATTTTTGTCTAAAATCACATATTTTTTAGAAAAATTAATTATTTAAGCCTTGAGAGGTTCCATCTAAAGGGGTTTAATTTAAGGTGGTTACATAAAACCCCCTTAGATCAAACCCCCTTGGAAAGAACCCCCTAGTCTTAAATCACAACCTCGGTGGAGTCTCCTCCACACCTATCAAAATGCTAACAAAAAACCAAATTTTCTTCACCTTTTGGGGGATCAAATGAAGTTGTTTAGAAATTCTATTTTGTAAGTATGTAGCCCTTAGTATAAGATTTCCAAAAAGTATGATTTTGAATATATTTTATTTTCTATTTTCTTGTGAACATAGGTTTTTCACTGAACATCAAGTTCTCTATTCCACACACGTGGAAAAATAAAAAATAGAGAAAAAATTTATGAAAAATATCTACACACTAGGTATTGATGTCCTTAGTTCAACAAAAAAAGACAATTTAATTTGGATACATAGAGAAAAAGTTATGTTGTATGGTATAAACCTATGTTTGAATTATAATTAATCTCACTCAAAAATTAATAAAAATATATATGTAACAAAAAATTATGAAAAAATATCTGCGCACTAGATGTTGGTGTTACAAATCTATGTTTAAAATTTTATAATTTGATCCTTTCTATAAGAAAAGTTATGATGTATGGTATAAACGTCACTTTTAAAAAATGTTGTTAACTATAAAAAATAAGTTATTAAAGTTACGTAAAAAAATCACAAATTATTTCTTAAAATTTTAAAAAAAATACATTTAGAATCTACACACAAAATATCAAAAATCACTAGTTCATATCATCTTCAAATTCTTAACGGTTTAGTTTCTATAGGTTTCAAAAAGTGAAATTTGGTTAAAAATGTTGATTTCAATGTTCTACTTTGGCCAAAAAGTGGGACATAGTATTGTGGGTTCACCCTAAAACAAAAGGTTTATTACTTGTCCACACTCATAAGGTGTCAAATTAGGATCCTTGCAAGGAGATCTATTAATCAAGTAAATAACACTACTCACAATGTCTATCCAAAAGCATCTATCTAACTATGCACCACTTAACATACTTTTGACTCTTTCCATTATAGTTTGGTTCATCCTTTTTGCAACCCCAATCTATTGAGGTGTGTAAGGAGTAGTCTTTTTCATTATGATACCCACATACTTGCAAAACTCATCAATTTCCTTAGAACAATATTCCCCTCCATTATCAAATCTCAAAACCTTTATCTTATGTTATTATTGATTCTCTACTAAGACTTTAAATTCCTTAAACTTAGTGAAAAATTTAGATTTATATCTCATAAAATAAATCTAGGTAAACCTTGAAACATCCTCAATGAAGGACACAAAATACCAAGATTTTCCAATAGAATCACTATCCACAAGACCAAACACATTTGTATGAATAATTTCTATTTTACTCTTTGTTTTATTACTTCTAGAAGGAAATTATGCTTTGTATTGTTTTCCAAACACACAATGATCAAAAAAATTAAAATACTTATCAGAATAGGAAAAATTGCAAAGTAACTTTTTATTCATAATGGTTTTTAAACCTTTTTCACGTATGTGGCCAATTCTATGGTGCCACAAAATATATGTATTTTTAGATTTTTTAGTCATATTGTTGGATTTACATAAAGTAGTGGAATTCAACCTAAATAGAGTTCCCAATATTGTCCCTCTTGCTATCACCAAGATCCCTCTCACCAATCTGCAACCATGCTTATCAAATGTTACATGCATTCCTGAATCATTGAACTTAGATGCATAAATTAAATTTCTAGCCAATCTAGGAATATGTAAAACACCAAGGAGGGTTTTTATCTTGCAATCACTAAAACACAACTATACCTTGCCCCATCCAACTATTAGATATGAATTGTTTTCCCCAAGGTATACTTCACCTCCATCATACTCTTCATAGGTGGAAAATCACTCCTTATGAGGAGTCACATGATATGAGCATCCTAAATCAACCAACCAATGTTCATTAGAAATAATATTATATGAAGAAACCAAGACTTCATCACCTAATTCTAAGGATTTTTTTTAGATGAATCTCACTGTTTCTTCTTATTTCTACATTCCTTCTTAACATGTCCCATCTTTGTACAATTCCAACACTTCACTTTGTTCTTTTTACTAAGAGTTTTAGATCTACCCTTAGACTTGTCTTTATGCCCTTTTTTTTCTCCTCTATATCAACCTCTTTCCTTGGACCTTCCCCTAACATCAAGAGCATCCATAACTTTCTTTCTCATTTCCTGTGACAACAATGTTGCAACAAGAGCATCTAGCTTGGGATCTTCAAGATTAGCACTAATAGCAAGAATGAAATTCTCCCATGACTTAGGAAAGGATCAAAGAAGCATAATTTATTTATTTTCTTCTTAATCTTGACATCGACAGAGGCTAATTGACTTAAAATCAAATTAAAAGTATTTAAATACTTAGCAAGCAAATCACCTTCCTTCATTTTTAGAGAAAACAATTTTATTTTCAAATATAATTTATTTACCAAACTCATGGCTTGGTAGATCTCATCCAAACGTTTTCCCAAAGAACATGTAGTGGATTCTTCAACTACATTTAACAAAACTAAATCTGCAAGACAAAGTCAAATTGTCCCTCATCTTTCTTATCCATGTTATCCCACTCATATTAATATATTCTGTTCAGTTTATTTTCCTTTATTGTAACCAACCATTGATCCCTCTCTTCAAGGAGATCCTACATCTTTGGCTTCAACAACTCATAGTTAGTTCCATTGAACTTCTCAATATCTAACTAAGATGTAGATGTAGCCATGGCTTCCACACACACAAATCTGCAAAACAAATTCAACTGGAACTCCCATTGCAGCACAAAAACCTTCACTCTTCCACCTAAGAAGCAAAGATAGCTAGGATTTGATACCAAATGTTAGGAATGAAGGTGAATTACTACAATATAAAAATCTGAAAAAAATTAATTTGTAAAATACCAAATGAAGATTAAAATATGTAAAATCAACAACAAGAAAATCAAAAAACACATAATAATCTCACAACATAGTGTTTACACCTCTTTTGGGTAAAAAACCCCACTAGGAAAGAGGCCAAGTTGTATTATGTTGGAAAAAGATTACAATACACTCACTTCCTTCAATCCTCCATCCAATTTAATTTCACCTATGTACTTGTGAACATTCAACTCATACTCTACACTCCTTAAGCTTATGTTAAATAGAAAATACAAGCTATAGAAGAAGTCTCTAGAATGTGGGGCCCAATATGGGAAAAATCCAATGCTATATTTGGGGAATCTAGTCAACAAGCTATTATTAGCCTCGTACAGTTGTCATAACCCTCAGATTACAAACATATGGCACCGAAGATATGTAAATCCCAATGCCCACCTTGGGAATAGTTAACAACAAGCTAAAAATAGCCTCTTACACCTTCTTATAAATTGTTATAAGATGCTATGCAAAGACAATCCAATAATAGTTAATTCCTTACAAAATGTAAGGCACTAATAATAGAAGACGTTCTTACACCTGTCACAAGTCATTATTAAACTTGAATGCCCACCTTTCACCTGCAATAACTCCCAATATAAAACTTACTTTTTACCATCATCGTAAATAAATATTTACTACAATAAATGGAACCTTCATCCCTTATGAATGCATTTACTTGAATAATATTAGGAGTAATTAAATACATAGGATTTACAAGGTTGATGGCACCTTAATCCTAACAAGAAGAAGAGGAGGTGCTCTCCCCTATCATTTGACCTCTAGTTGCCCTTCTTTGTTGATGATTTTTGCCTCCCTACTTGTATTGTCTTATCCCTCTTTGCATGAGTAGTGAGTGTCTCCTCTAGAAGATTGGAGTTGCAACTTTGGGAGCGAACAAATAGTGACTTTGTTGGGGACAATCCCAATGTTTCCCTATCCTAGGTTGTTAGAGATTGAAGACTCTACTAGTGGAGAATACCTAGATGTATTCCTACCTTGGGGATAGTTTTTGATGCTTCAAGGTGTTCCTCTTTGAAATAGGTGGCAGCTCTGTTGTCATAAGAATTAAATTTGCTACTGTTATTAGGCCTTATATGGTGATTCAAGATATATCTCTAATAGTACCATAGGAGGTTAAGGTACATGTGGTCTCTCTTCTCTCTTTGGAGTCAATTTATTTCATTCAAAAATACATGTTTGTGTGAAAGTAGTCTGTAGTCTAGCATATTATGAAATTGTAGAACATGGACATGTATGGTATAAAGATTGCACTCGGTCAACCCCTTCATGTGAGTATTCTTGTAGACCTAAGTTATATGAGGAATATGATTCTAATTACTATAGTAAAGCCTCATTTTCTATGAAGGTTGTTATGTTCCTACTCTAAATCCTTCCAAAAGTATTAAAGCATACATGAAGGAACTTGCAGACATTCACAACCAAATAAAGATTCTTCAAATTAATTTGTAGTTCAAATCCCATCTTATTACCCATAAGAATCAAGACACTAAACCTCCCTATATCCTCATTGTTAGTGTCTAAAAATAACATGACTTGTCTTGGGTGACAAATGGGTTAAATCCCATGCCTGGAAAAGTCTACAACCAACTGCCTAGGTTTTATGAGCAAAATGATTCACAAGGGGATGAACATGTGCAAACATTTGTAGATTTTATGGAAGATTTTCAGTTTGAACAAGAAGAGGTGGATGAGAGTTTTTGTTAAGTAACTATGTGGAAGTGCAAGGAAATGGTCAAATGGTTATCTAAAACATCATTTTTCTTCTTGGGATAGTCCTGATACAACCTTTAATGAACAATATGTGTGTGTTGTTGACCCTAGCGTCCTAGTCCAAGAATTGGCAAATATTAAGAGGCAAGAAGGTGAGTTCATGAATTTAATCAAAGGTTTGCTTCTACATTTTCTTGCATCCCTAAAGATTATATGCTTGATGTATCTACACATGTTGGCCTATTTTGTGAGGCATTTGAACCTAGTGCAAGTTCATTACTAAAGGAATTGAAACCTAGATGTCTTGACTAAGCTTATGAATAGGCTAAAATGGTTGAAGAAATTAGACAAACATCATATGTAATTTGCATGATGACTTCAAATGATAATAAGGATAATTTACCAGTCTCATATGATCAACTTGGGGGTATATCTCATGTTGGTGATGCTCTTCATGATCATTCTACAAGAGGGTGTTTGATGGAATGTAAGGTATGTGGTTCTACATCCCAAGGTAGCTAGGCATATGAAATGGAAAATGTATGCTCTAGCTTTCAACCTAATGAGATTATTCTTAATAATGATGGTCTTGAAGATGGGCATGCAAATGTTCAAATTAAGGAACATGAGCATAGCTCTCTATTTTATGTGCTACTACATTTTGTTTCCTTTGAGGATGGTGACACTAATAGTGGCTATAATGCAAGATTTTTTTACATGATTATAAGGTATAAGACTCTACATACATGAGTTTTTATGCTGACAAAAGTATGGATGTAGATGTTAACTTGTAGCTTGATGAACTTGCAATTAATGATGGATGTGTTGGTAACATCCAGAAGATGTTGGTATTCAGGTTTAGGGGGATGAGTGAAGCCTTTTAAGTGATATACCCCAACCAATTTCATTCTTTGTTGATGACTCAAATGTAGATTTGAATAAGCCATTGGATTCAAATGTTTCTAATATCAACATATACGACGATGATGGTTGTAGTCCTTTCTCTTTAGAACTTAATATGAATACTTTTTAGGATGGGTCTGACTATGATGAGGGATCTAACATTTATCTTATGGAAGACCATGTTATAATCAAATACTTTTATTTTGCACAGGGACCTCACTATAAGTTTACAAGACAAGGAAGAGGAATACATTTTTTGCAAGTCTAATTACAACAACACTTTTGTATTATCTAGCTGCAATGAAGAGCTTAAAACAAAGAGATAATTTAAAGATCTTGGTTCTTCATTTGAGGTGTCTCATATTTAATATTCTTGTGTTTATATGGTAAGTGAATGTTTTAATCATGCATATGATTTAAGTGAAAATGATTATATCAATACCTATATAGTATTGTCTATTGGCCATTAACTTCCCAAGAGTGTGGTGAATATACCATGAATATGAATCCATCCACTTTGATGAAGGTCATGTCAAATTTTTTGAGGATGAGTGTGTTGCACCTAAGTTTGAATAATTTATTTGAGATCAATATGCATGCAAAGAAGGCCTTGGGATACAATATAAATGTGAAGATACTAATTATTGTAATACAACTTAGCTTGATTAAATGGATGAATTTGAAAGCTTTTACTCTAATATGCATACACAAGATTTGTATGCACATCAACATTCTTATCAAGTATGTTTTCCATCACCATGCGAGTATGAGGTGTTCACATTCAACCTTAACTCAAGCATAGAGATCAACCAATGTGATGGCAATGTACTCATGTATGGTGATGGCCTTCTCTCACTTACATGCTACAATATTACCACTTTTTCCCATTTCTTATGCCTTGTGCTCTTTGGTCTTGGCTCCTAGTCACACTCACCAACCATTAACACTAAGCCTTTATACCCCTTCTACTATGTCTAGGCTCCCCATTGGTAGTGCACAAAAACTATTTATGCACATCTTTTAGTTAGGCATTATGCATTGACCATCAGATATTCCCCACTTGCATACCATTGATTATCCTCTAAAATTTTTCAACCCTTATCCCTCCATTAGCAACCTCTCCAACTCGTGCTCATGTCATGTGTTATGTGCATGACACATTCCTATTGTTTCACATGTGCATTGATAATAACTTGAATTTACTTGGTGGCATGTATGGACCACTCATATGGTGCTTATTATGCCTTGCATATATGCCCCATATTTTGCTTAGCAAATAGGACTGTTTCATAGGCAAAAGTGCCACTCTATAGGGAAAAGCACCACTTTATAGGAAAAAGCAACACTTTATAGGCAGAAGTGCCACTTTACAGGTAAAAGAGCCACTTTACAGGAAATGTGCCACTTTACGGGAAAAAGTGCCACTTTACAGGCAAAAGCACCACTCTACAACAAAAGTGCCATTCTACAGGAAAAAGCACTAAGATATAGTAAAAGCATGACAATACAAAGAAAAAGTGCTAAAATATAGTCAAAAGTGCTAAGATATAGCAAAAGTGTGATGATATAGAGCAAAAGCGCTAAAACATAATCAAAAGAACTAAACCATAGAACAATAAAAGATTATACCATAGTGCAAAAGTTTTGATATGCAAATGAAAGTGCATATCTTTGGCAAAAGTGTGACTTTATAGGTGAAAGTGCTGAAGTGTAGACAAAAGCACTGAATCATAGCTGAAGGTGCTATCCTACAAATAGAAGCATCAAACTATAGCTAAAAGCACATTTCTAGAAAATCTAACTACAAACTCATAGAATTTTATCAAAAATTTGTTATTAATAAGGATGTGGGTCCCATCGGGCGTGCCAAAATGTGTATGTAGAAATGTGGAATCAACATAAAGGAACAAATGCATCAAACAAAGTACCTATTCCATACCTACATCACCTCAAGAGAAAAGGACTAAAGAAATCAAATGAAAATAGTAAAACAATATTACCACAATAGCCTTTATTGCACCATGAAAATGGTGGATGTTCTCCAATGATATTTGAGGAAGATTTTGATATGTTGGTTGCTCACTTTGATAGCATAACTTTGCATAAAAGCTCTTGGTGAAAATGGCTTGGTTGATTCTTAATTTGTAGATCTTTGGATGATAGGATGAATGGCTAGGATTAAGAGCTGAAATGGATGGTTGAGATTAAGTGGAAATAGATGGCTAAGATTAAGAGGTAAAAGATAAAATGGATGGTGGAGATTAAGAGGTGAAAGATAGAAGCTTCTAGGGCATCCTTATGTGAATGGCTAGGATTGAGAGATGTAGTATGAGATGGTGGTGGAGATGAAAACTTAGTTTGACTTTTGTGACTCATTATTTGTGGTAATAGGATGAGAATGAGGACACATGGAAATTAATCAAATAATAAAATTATTTAATTAATTATTAGAGAAGAATGATGTGTGCAGATAAATTAATTAAATAAATAAGATTTATTTAATTAATTTGGCTAGAGGGAAAATGGGTTAAATTAATTAAGTTTTTAATACATAAGCTACTACCATAGGGGTAGCCACACACACACACACATATTCATTGTAAATATGGACCATTCATCATTAGGTCATAGGTTTGATGGTATAGGTTACGTTGGCTTTTCTTGCCCTAGAAGGCAACCCCTTTATGAGGATATTGTATTATGGATGTGAATGAGAAGTGTAGAGAGTTGAGACTGAAAAATAGGCACTATTGGATTGAAGACCGAAGAGGAGATTGATAGTGTTGTATTGTAAACTCTATTGAAGTTAATACAGATTGGTGCATCTCTTCCTATGTGGAGTTTTTTCCCAAAAGGATTACTCCAAGTAAACACTGTGTTATGTGTTTGATCTGCTATTTTGTTATTTCTTTGTGTTGATTTCATACTATCTCCATTTTGGTTCTACACAGTTAAATATCTATATTACAGTTGTAATCAGATTTTCATTGATAGTTTTTTTATTTTCATTTCTAACAAGGGTGACCTTGCACATGAGGATTTAAAATGTCTTCTTAGAGAAGTGTGAGGTTTGGAAACTCAATTTTTAGGGGTTCAAGAAGATGGTCAAGGAGGGGAAAATATAAGGTACATGTTGAACCAAGAGTGAAACTATCAAGAGGAGTATAATTCACACCTATGTGGCTATGATTAGGAACCTCTTTATCATCATCAAACTACGATGTAGGCCTAATGCGATTTTGGTACTTATAGGACTAGGTATAGTGAGAAGGTCAAGTGAATCCATGTTATTCTCCACATGCATCCATTGGTCAGACACCTATATATATTGCATACTCAAGGTGAAGCACCAAATATAACAATAGAGATCATAGCCAAAGAAACATACCAATGAGGAAATAAAATCTAGCAAGGCAACTATCCATCCTGCAATTAGATCATATCATAATCAACTTAATATAACCTTTAATCCAATCATAGAAACATTAGGACAAGGCAAGAGTTAACACATGGGTGGGCACTACATGAATTAAATGATTCAAAAATAAAATAATAAAATAATGATACTTCATTAAAAAGCTAATGCATATATGATGTGATAGATGTATGTGAATCATTCAATGATCAAGGTGTGAAAGGAAGCAAGGTATGTGGAAAATGCTTCCTACACCAATCTAATAAGGAGAGTTAGTGCAAATTTTTAATCCTCAATAGTTATAGTGAATGAGATACACAACCTAAACATTCAAAACAACATTATTAGATTATACCGTATAACACAGTGTTATGTCATAAAAAGTTTCCCTATGACTTTTTACCTCCTAGTTTAGCTCCTAGGTCCCCTTAATTTTATTGTGCATGTTTAAAACTTATCCTAGAGCAATTTCCCCCAAAACCAATGTCAAATGGGGCTTAAGAGCTAGTTTTAATGCTTTGACAAGACTCAAAAAGTGCCTTGGGACTTGGGCGCTTGCACCCAAGTCCAGACTGATTTACCGGGACCTAAATTTTGGATGTTGGCATAGGACCTTTAAAAAGGTTTCCCTTTGTCGGCCTTTTCAATTTGAATTACGAAAGTTTAGCGAGAATGCATATTTAAGTAGGTTTATGGCTTCATCTTACTCTTAGTTGATTAAGGTGAACTTATGATTACCAAACAAAGAGAATTCAAGGCATTCATTGTATTGCAAAACAGAATTGTGTTGTGTTTGTATGTGTTTGTTGCAGAATTAGCTTCATCAACTCATTTCCTCATGATTTGAAGGCTCTTCATCTCCGTGCGGGTTTCACCTCTAAGGTGATATCTATTTGTGCTTCAATAAATTTATCTTATCATTGGATTTGGCCTCTGCCCTACAAGGGAATGCACTCTATCTAACAATGGTAGTGGAAGGCTTGAATGCCATTCTAGGGCTTGATCGAGACAAGCTCCTAAACACCACAACCCCCAAACCCCTCTCTTTGTGATTACGGGTTACAGGTGTGGGATTTGGTGAAGTGGAGTTGTAAAGAAGCAAAGCAGAGGATAGAGATTCAGAATCTAGAAAAAAAGTGTAGAAAATCAACCCTACTAGACTAGGGTGCTTGCCTCGTAGTCCTCTTGACTGGTATTTCTAGAACCTCTGAAGCATATTATAATCCGACATAGATCACTGTTCTAGATCTGCAAAAAAAGTTGTCATATCGGACTTGGGCACCCACCCCATTGTCCTCAAAGTTTTAGCCTCTAAAAATCTGAATCCTGGTATGTTTCTAATCCGTATTTAATGCCTTCCTGTGTGATCATTTGTCATATTTTGTTTGTTTGTATACAATTTCATATAATTAGGGTTTAAGGATTAATTGAACTAGGGTTTGACAAATTCATCAATCTATTCTTTCTTTTCTTATCATTTCAAAGTGACATCAAACCTATAGCTGAGTCCTCTTACAACAGAAGTGACTTAGCTCAGTTTATGTCCTTGAATGTTAATGTGAAAGGATGGTTTGATTGAATCTATCTTAACATCATTTCAACCTTATCTTCTTTTCACATATAACATTTTGGTGAACCTATGTTTTTACTAAAGTTGCATCTTTATAAGTGTTGTAATCAGTTTTGAATTCATCCATATCATATTCATCATCATACATTCAAAAATCTTGCATACATTTGGAAAAAAAAAAAAATACTCTAGGCTTGCATTAAGGCATAGTTTGGACTATTTTCTTGCATATCATTGAAAACATTTAAATTTCTGATTTTTACATCAGATATGATATTTATTGCAGCAATTCATCACTAAATAATATCAAGTCTTGCATTTACAAGCTTTATTTGCTAGGGTTTTTCTTAAAAGTTGCATTTTTCATATAACCTAGTCTTAGCAAAAACTAGGGTTTGTAGACAAATTTTTATTTTCAGATTTTGCTACTCCTTTTCAACATTCATTCAAATCTGATTTTGAAGTGTAGTGTTGGATCATAGTGCATACTTTTGCATCCTAGCTTTGAAACTTTCACCTTTTGCAATTACACATTGTGTATTTCAACAACAATAAACACATTTGTCCATTCTTCCTTAATTTTGATTGTGCATTGGGCATTGTAGGATTTTAGAATCCCTTTTTCATCAAATATAACCTATTTCACACATTATATTTTATTAGATTCCATTCATTCATCATTTTTCATTGTCTCATAACATCTTTTGTGTATTTACATTGAAAAAAGTGAAAAAATTGAGCATTTTAGGTTCATAAACAAACATAGACTTGTAGTATTTCATTGCATTTGTCATAAATATATTTAATTTAAGATCTTGCATTCAATTTCAAGAATACATCTATTGGTCATTTGAAAATTTTGCATCATTTCATATTATTGTGTGAAAATCAACATATTTTTAATTACACAATGTGTATTTCAACACTAAGTGTTTGCACACCTTATTCACATCCTTTAGATCAAACTTGTAAAATAACTTATTTTTCCTTGTTGTGTAGTACTTTTTCCTCCTACCCACTTTGTTTGTTGTGAACTTCATGTGTCTTTAAGCCCTTTCAATAATTCGAATTCCTCAAACAAGTGCTTTGGTGTGAAATAGTCTCACACCTATGGCTTATCATCGTAAAAACAATGCTATGGTATATCCCTGATTCTACAAGAAAAGAAAGACCCCTGAACCGAAATAACATTTACACCACATGATAGAATAGTTAGAGACATTGAGGGTGTCCTTTACATTGCTGCTAACAAATGGATACTCCTACAAGAGGAGCCCTTATTGATCCAAATTGCATGACTAATGTCACTACAAAAGAGTTTCTTTATTCACAAAAATTGTTACAAGAAACTTATGAGCCTACAAACATGATGATAAAAACACACATTGGAGCTTTCCTCCCAACCATAGAGAAGATTATTCTAATGGTTTGAGTGATTGACAAAGCTTTAGAACAATCATTCAATATCATCCCTACATTTGACCTCTTCCATATAAAACTAGGCCATCTGTGGCCCAAGGCTATGAAAGTCGTCCCTTCAACCATTCACAAATGCTTAAAATTCCCTCACCATGGGTCCATACAAACTACTTATCATATTTGATGGCAACCCATGGTTACTCAGAAAAACTTCATTCTTGATTACTTTTGGTTGAAATCTACTAAAGAACCTAATCCAAGGCGAGATCAAACTTTCTTGGGATATCAACAGTACAAAGCACAATTACTATCAAAATTGGTCGAACTCCCTATTCAACAAACAACAAATAAAGAACAACCTACATTACAAGAACCCCCTAAATTGTGAGGTAAGGGGATATTTGTTGAGGTTCCTCCTCCGTCATCCTTACAAGGATCAAGAGATACCCATAGAAAACAAAGTAATGCATCATTAAGAGTTAATCACATGTCCGTTCTTCTTCTGAGATGATGAAAACTATGGAAAACCATGAGAATCCTCTTGACAACATCACTAATAAAACACAAAGGAATAGACTAGCAAGAGAAATAAGAAAGAGAAGACAAGCCTTGGCTCAAAATACACCACCCCAATAAGAGAACATTTCACCATCTAACATTGAATCAAACAAAGAAGAGCTTAAGGCTGAAGAGTTAAAGGATGATGATTTAAGTTAAGCAATTGTACCTTATGTACCTCTTTCCTCTTGCATTCGAGATTGGGAGGAAGAAGACTTTCTCGATGACAACCGCTAGTTCGATTGTATACACAGTTAAGTATTTCTAACCCTTTTAGCCACTTTTATCATAGCATATCTTTTCTCACTTACATGGCCTCCTCTTATGTGTTGTGTTCCCCCGTGATGTGTTATGTGTTGTTTAGGTCTCCTTGGATGACCCTTGATACTCTTGTAAGGTTGAGGATACCAGGAGACTGCCTCTATTGTGACCATTCTTCTATTTGTTTCATCATTCTTCTATCTTGCACCTCCTCTATTTTATTGTTGTGTTGTGATTTGGGGTCATAGCATTGCGGAGGGTGTTTTGGGGGCATCCTCCTACATGGTGTTCCTAAGGTACTTTGTCTCCTCTCTCACTTTTATTGTTTACCTTCTTTAGTGATTCTACCTAGTTGGCAGATGACGAAAACAAATAAATATTGATAATGGCCATGCGTCCCTTTAGCAAGAAAGCAAAAATGGACCCAGTCCATATATGAAGATGGGGTTGATCTATACATATATCTGACATTGGACTAGTAGAATCACTTTGTGTGATGTATCATCTTATTGCATTTCTTGTGAATAACATTTTACAACCCACTTAATCTACTCTTGTACACTTTGATTGGTATCTCACCTTGTTGCTATACTCAGTTTTGAGGTACTTGTAGTATAGCCCAATGGTTATACTCGGCTCCAAAACTGTGAGTATAGCCTTGGTCCTTGATGTGACTGTTGTTATGCATAGCTTTCATGATTTGATTTGGTTATTATTTTAGTGTAAGATTTCTAACCATCTTGTTGTTTGTCTTAGCAAATCATATCAATGTGTTTGTGGGAATATATGGCGATCGTAAGCACATGTCACCTCGGGGGCATGGGCTTTGCGAGAGCTCTTGTTCCCTTGCATGTTTTCTTTCTACCTTAATGTGCTTGATATTGGTAAGTGACATCAACCACCTTAAGTGGGGGCATGTATAATGGTATCTGTCTGATTATTTTTGCATTGATGAAGCATACTTGAAAGCTCTCTCCATGAGGAGAGATGGTGTATCTCTTGAGCTAGTGCACATCCTTATTTAAATTGAAATAAAAAAGCCCTCTCTATGAGGTGGGATAACATATCTCTTGAGCTAGTGCATATCCTTTTATACAAAAGCCCTTCTACGGAAGGTGGGATGGTGTATCTCTTGAGTATAGCCTTGGTCCCTGATGTGACTGTTGTTATGCATAGCTTTCATGATTTGATTTGGTTATTATCTTAGTGTAAGATTTCTAACCATCTTGTTGTTTGTCTTAGCAAATCATATCAATGTGTTTGTGGGAATATATGGCGATCGTAAGCACATGTCACCTCGGGGGCACGGGCTTTGCGAGAGCTCTTGTTCCCTTGCATGTTTTCTTTCTACCTTAATGTGCTTGATATTGGTAAGTGACATCAACCACCTTAAGTGGGGGCATGTATAATGGTATCTGTCTGATTATTTTTGCATTGATGAAGCATACTTGAAAGCTCTCTCCATGAGGAGAGATGGTGTATCTCTTGAGCTAGTGCACATCCTTATTTAAATTGAAATAAAAAAGCCCTCTCTATGAGGTGGGATAACATATCTCTTGAGCTAGTGCATATCCTTTTATACAAAAGCCCTTCTACGGAAGGTGGGATGGTGTATCTCTTGAGCTAGTGCACATCCTCTAATACAAAGTCCTCATCGTGAGGCGGGGTTGGATCTTGAGTCATCCTCCCTTAAGCATGTCTTTAGCAGTTGTGGTAGCGTAGCTCAACCATCAGGTGTGTTTGGCATGTTTTAGATGGTGGGACTTAGCAATAAGCTCCTTCCATTGCTCGTGTTTTCCATGTATAAGGCGTATAGTATGTCTATGGTATGCTATATGGCGCTCGTGTATTCCGTATGTCTTCCTTATGTGTTTGTTGTGTCTTCCCCTTGTGTGGTATCAAGGCGCATAGCGATGAGTTCCCCCACACTCAGGTTTTGTTTGGCATGTCTTCCCCCTAGTGTAGTATCAAGGCGCGTAGTCATAATGAGATCCCCCTACATTTTAGGTTTTGTATTGCATGTTTTTGGTGGTTTCAAGGCACGTAGCGATGAGCTCCTCCCACCCCTTAGGATTTTATTTCATATAAAAATGTTATATCAATGTATTCATTGTGTATTGCATGACTGCTCTCATGTCTTCATCATTTTTTGCGTGCTTCCACTATATTCATTGTGTTTTGTGTGCTTCCTACTATATTCTTTGTGTCTTTTGTGTATTCAATGTGTCTTCTAGTGCTTACCTAAGATTGGGGGCTAGAAATAGTTCCTCAATCTTTTTGTATGCCTTAGCTTCACATGCTTGGCATGTTTGATGTGTTTTCAACCACACTTTAATGAATGCATGGAATCATAGGATCACACATACATTAAAGTGGGGGCTAAATGTTATGTCATAAAAAGTTTCCCTATGACTTTTTACCTCCTAGTTTAGCTCCTAGGTCCCCTTAATTCATTGTGTATGTTTAAAACTTATCCTGGAGCAATTTCCCCCAAAACCCATGTCAAATGGGGCTTAATAGTTTTAATGTTTAACCAAGACTCTAAAAGTGCCTTGGGACTTGGGTGCCTACACCCAAGTCCAGGTTGATTTGTAAGGACATAAATTTTAGATGTCGGTATAGGACCTTTAAAAAGGTTTCCCTTTGTTGGCCTTTTCAATTTGAATTACGAAAGTTTAGCGGGAATGCATATTTAAGTAGGTTTATGACTTCATTTTACTCCTAGCTGATTAAGGCAAACTTATGATTATCAAGTAAAGAGCATTCAAGGCATTCATTGTGTTGCAGAGAAGAATTGTGTTGTGTTTGTATGCGTTTATTACAGATTTAGCTTCATCAACTCATTTCCTCATGATTTGAAGGCTCTTCATCTCCGTGAGGGTTTTACCTCTAAGGTGATATCTATTTGTGCTTCAATCAATTTATCTTATCATTGGATTTGGCCTCTTCCTTGCAAAGGCATGCACTCTATCTAACAACGGTGTTGGAAGGCTTGAATGCCATTCCAGGGCTTGACCAAGGCATGCTCCTAAACATCACAACCCCCAAACCCCTCTCTTTGTGATTGTAGGTTAAAGCTGTGGGATTTGGTGAAGTGGAGTTGCAGAGAAGAAAAATAGAGGATAGAGATTTAGGATCTAGAGAAAAGTGTAGAAAATCAACCCTACTAGACTAGGGTGCCCGCCTGTAGTCCTCCTGACTGGAATTTCTGGAAACTCTGAAGCAGATTACAATCTGACACAGATCACTGTTCCATATCCACAAAAAAGTTGCCCTATCAAACTTGGGCGCCTGCTCCATTGTCCCTAAGGTTTCTACCTCTGAAAATCCAAATCTTGGTATGTTTCTAATTCATATCTAGTGCTTTCCTATGCAATCATTTGTCATATTTCATTCATTTGTATACGATTTCATATAATTAGGGTTTAAGGCTTAATTGAACTAGGGTTTGAAAAATTCATCAATCTATTCTATCTTTCCTTATCATTTGAAAGTGACTTCAAACCTATAGTTGAGTCCTCTTACAAGAGTAGTGACTTAGCTTAGTTTATGTCCCTGAATGTTAATGTGAAAGGAGGGTTTGATTGAATCTATCTTAACATCATTTCAACCATATCTTCTTTTCACATATAACACACACAAATATACGTGGGGAAAACCCTTATGGGTGAAAACCCCCACACTCCAAAGCACAACCCAATGTGTTATTCAGTAAACAATGAAGGTTACAATACACTTCTAGAGATAAGCTCTTATAGGAGTTCACCAACATATAGTTTCTTGAGAAATTTTAGAAGCATATCGGTACCTCCATAAAACCTATATCAAAACTACTCCACGAGCATCCAATTTATAGTGAATTACAAACATGAGATAAGATTATAAAGGTGGGCACAAGAGGTGGGTGTCCAAATCCACATGGCATAATTCCCAACATCTCTTTGCCTCCAAAAGACACTTGTACAAGATTCTCTTACACCTCTTATAGTTGTCATAACATTTGAATTAAACTCTCTAAACTTGGGAGCTCCAAATATGCTTGAAATAGGTTATGACAAATGTTATTACACTTCTTACAACTGTCATATAATCTATCATAACCGATAGCACTTACAGCTATAAGAGAATCTATCATAATTGACTATTAATAGTTGATTCCTCTTACAACTTTTCATAACCCATCTTGGGTGCCCAACTTGTCTTCATTCCCAAGTCAAAGATGAGCTTTATGATAGTTGTCATACCTATCATAACATACCTTTCTATTCCTAGCTCTTACATGTCATAGAATTTGTCATTAATCATAACTTGCCATAACCTTTTACACATTGCACAAGATACTAACACATGGAAAATTAATGCCACCTCAAAATGGAATGCCTACTTCCTCATGTGAGGAAAAAATACATCCATGTCACCTTCCCCATAGGATGACAAGTCACCATGCCAACTCCCATAAGATGACAAATTAGTATGTGCATATAAAATTACATTGTAGGAAAATAATTAAACAATTAAATAAATATCAATGCTAGGAATTTGCAAAGGTTGAGACACCTTAATTCCTAACATTCTCCTACTTGTCGAACACCTTGTAAGAGACAACAGAAAATAGGAATTTAACTTTGAGGGGCCAAGAGGCCCATAGAATCCAAGCACCATCTGAACTTCTCCGTGCTCACAGGCTTTGTCAGTGAATCTGCAACATTCATCAAAGTAACAACTTTCTCCAATTTCACTCTTCCATCTACACCATGCATCGAACAAAATGGTATTGGACATCACTATTCTTTGTCCTCGCATGGAAGGTTGGATTCTTTGCTAAACATATAACACTCTGACTATCACAACAAATAGTAATCATCCATGCATCAAGCCCAAAATCTGAACACAATCTCCTTTGCCAAATGGCTTCCTTACAAGCATCAGTAGTTGCCATATACTATGATTTTGTAGTGGACAAAGCAACAACTTGCTACTTACTCATCCAACTAATAGCACCACCAAACATCATGAACACATAAGCACCAATGGATATTCTACTATCAATATCACCTACCTAATTAGAATCCACAAATCCATGAGTACAAACTGAATGTTGATTCCCTGTAGGATAACCATGATAACATAAGGAATACTTGGAAGTACTCCAAAGATATCTAAACACTCTCTTCACTTCATCCCATTGTACTCATCCAGGATTAGACATAAACTGACTAAGGACTTCCACTGCTTGGGCAATATCTAGCCTTGTACAAACCATAGCATACATCAAGATGCCAATTGCACTAGGATAAGGCACTCTAGTCATGTCCTTCATCTCAACATAAGACTTTAGACAATCCTCAAGAAATAACTTTGTCCCCATCATAACATGAACACTCAATGGTCTATAAGTTGCCATGCTAAATCTTTCCAACACTGAGTTCACATACTTTCTCTGGACCAACCAAAGTTTTCTATTAGCTTTGTCTCTTTTAATTTCCATCCCCAAGATGTACCTAGCTGCCCCTAAATCTTTCATTTCAAATTGTGTTGAAAGATGAGACTTCAAATAAGAAATCAAACATTTACCATTCCCAAATAACCACATATCATCAACATACAATGCAATAATGAGAATGTGATCACTATCAACCTTGTAATACACACAATGATCTGATTTCAATCTTAGAAATCCCAAACTCAACACAAAGGCATCAAACTTTTGGCACCACATCCTAGGAGATTGTTTCAAACCATACAAAGCTTTCTTTAACTTGCAAACCAAATTTTCTTTACCTTTTACCATCTAGTGCTCTGTTTGTGACATATATTTATCTCCCCCTCCAAATCACCATGAAGGAAAGCTATATTCACATCCATCTACTCACCTTCAATATCATATGCTATAGCAAGTGATAAAAAATATGATTGATGCTAGCTTTGCAACTAGAGAGAAAATCTCACCATAATCTATTCCCTCAATCTTAGAATAACCCTTTTTGACCAATTGTGCCTTATACTTCTCAACACTGCCATCTAAAACAAATTTATTTTTGAACACCCATTTTCATCCAACAGGTTTACGTCCATTAGGCAAGGGCACCAAATGGGTCATCCCACAATAATGGGTTACACTTTTTGGCCAAACTTGACATTGAAATCAACATTTTGAACTAAATCTTCACTTTCTGACACCTATATCCGCTAAACCGTTAGGAATTTGAAGATGATGCGAACTAATGATTTGTGAGATTTTGTTTGTAAATTCTAAATATATTTTTTTAAAAAAATTTGGAGTTAAATTATAATTTTTTTTGTATCTTCTTTGATAACTAGTTTTTAATAGTAAACAAAATTTTTTAAAGTGATGTGTATTCTGTAGCACATAAATTTTTTTCTACAAAGGATAAAATTTTGATTCTTTTGAATTTAGATTGGTAACACAAATATATAGGGCATGCATTTGGTTTCATAATGTTTTGTTGAATATTTTTTTTAATTAAGTTTTGAAGTCAAACCAATTATAATTTAGACATAGGTGTATTCCATAAAACATAACTTTTTTTGTATGTATCGAAATTCAATTTGTTTTTTTTGCTAAAACAAGGACATCAATACCTAGGGCATAGATATTTTTCAAAAAAAATTTTCACTAATTTACTAATTTTCCATGTGTGTAGAATAGAGAACTTGATGTTCGGTGAAATGACTACATTCACAAGAAATAAAAAATAAATATAATAATCAAATAAAATATATTTAAAATTATACTTTTTGGGAAACTTATAATAAGGACTACATACTTACAAATGATCCTCCAAAAAGTAAATCAAAAGTGGTTTTTTATCAGCATTTTGATACGTGTAGAGGAGACTCCATTATAGGTATGGTTTAAAACTAGCGGGATTCTATCCAAGGGTGTTTGAATCTAAGGGGGTTTGATCAAACCCTCTTCAATTAAAATACTTTAAATGGAACCTTTCAAGGCTTAAATCATTATATTTTCTAAAAATATGTGATTTCAGCAAAAATAAGATGTTCCAGAAAGTGTAACCCATTATTGTGGCAGCACCCAAATCCTAAGTATTATTTTTCTTCAAAGCAACAATATTTTCTTCCATGGCCTCTTTCTAGGAATTTGCATCACTCATACCCATATCCTCCCTTACGGTCCTAGGCTCATCAATGTTAGAAATCAAAGAAAAAATACAACTAGAATCATCTAATGAATATCCAAACCTATCAGGTTGTTGCCTTATCTAAGTGGACCTCCTCACAAGATGAGGATGAGGTTCTTCCTCTTCTTCTAAACTTTCAAAGATACTAGATCTCTCCTCATCATCAGGTCCATCATGAGCTTTTAGTTCAACTTTCTTAGGTGTAGGGGGAAGCTGAACCACATCCTCTTTCTTTTCTTTTTCTTCTGGTTCCATAATAATCAAAGAAGGATTCATCTCTTTGAATATAACACTTTTGTTGTACAATTTTTTTTGGCCATTGGATCCCAAAGCTTGTACCCTTAAGCAATGAAGATACACTTAACTGCCTTGTTCTCCAACTTCGACCTCTTCTCCCTAGGAACATGTGCATATGCCTCACAAACAAATACTCAAAGATGTCTCAAAGAGGGATTTTTTCTTGACCACACCTCTATTGGTGTCTTCTCAATAAGTGCTAATGTTGGAGAGCTGTTAATCAGGTAGCAAGTAGTGGCTATAGTTTCAACCCAAATTTTTGTTCTAGGCTAGCTCCACTAAGCATATTCTTAGCCCTCTCCTTCAATATCCTATTCATCCTCTCTGCAACTCCGTTCTACTGAGGGGTGTATGGAGTTGTCTTATGGCTCTCAATCACATGTTCTTTATAGAACTTATCAAAATCTATCGAACAAAACTCACCACCATTATCAGACCTCAAAAACTTAATCTTTTTGTAAATCTGATTCTCAACAAAAGCTTTACACTCTTCGAACCAACTAAAGACTTTAGATTTGCTTCTAAGGAAATAAACCCTTGTCCTTCTACTATAGTCACCAATGAATGATACAAAATATAGATTTATAAACTGAAGGAACATTCACAGGACCAAAAACATCAGAATGTATCAAGTCCAATGCCCCAAAAGATTTATGAGAACTAGAATAAAACTAAACATGGTTTTGCTTTCCATATATGCAATGTTCACTAAAATCAAACTCAAGATTATAATCATTTAACCCCTCAACAATATTTTTGTTTTTCAAGGCTCTAAGACCCTTCTTACTAATGTGACCAAGTCTTTGCCATAACATTGTTTTCTTTGCAGGAAGTTTCATTTCCAAAGAATGAGCACCCTTAGGTACCCAAAAGTCATGACCATTGAAAGTAGACACAACACTCTTCTTTTTTATTGGTTCTAATGGTGAGGATGAAGACTCTGAATCTCTCTTCTTCATAATAGAAGAACTATTTTATTGAACTGTGCATGCACCTAGCTGAAACATGGTGCCGATCTAAACACCCTTAGCAAGCACCATAGCTCCTCTAGTCATCTTGCATCTTCCATTCAAGAAAATAACCTCCACACCCATATCATTCAACTTACAAATAAAAGGTTCTGTACTGAACCAGGGATATGTTGAACACCACTGATTCCCTTCACTCATCCATCAAGGAATCAAATCAAGACTCTTCCACGACCAGCAATCTTTAGATGAGAGTCATCACCCAAGTACACCTTCCCACTGTCATATTCTTCATATTTCATGAACCAACCCTGATTTGTGGTCATGTGGAAAGACACACCAAATTCAATAAGCCACACATCTTCTGATGCATGGGTAGCCAAGGTAGCAATAAAATATTCACCATCATCCCAAGATGATTTATCAGAATCAGAATCAAAATCATAGAAGTGCTTCTTTTTCATCTTCTTCTCCTTACCGTCCTTCCAGAAATGTCTTGGTTTTTCGTAATTCCAACATAATTCCTTGGACTTACTGGGAGAATTGGATCTCCCATGGGATTTGGATCTTTCTTTATCTTGCTTCTTGTCCTTCTTGCCTTTATCTTTCAGTCTACCATGAACCACAAGAGCCTCCTTAGCCATTTCTAAAGTTTTACTCCAAATCACATTCAGAAAGTAATGATGCAACCACCTCATCCATCTTGAACTTGGTAGTGGTACTCCCAATAGTCATCAAAAGGTGGTCCCATGAATCCAGCAAAGAACAAAGATATGCCAATACAATGATCCTCCTCCTCCATCTTCACTCCAACATATCTCAACTGGGCAACAAGCATATTGAAGGAATTCATATGATTTGCTACGGATCCTCCATCTTCCATTCTCAGAGAATATAGCTTCTTCCAAAGGAATAACTTATTTACCAGGGATGTAGCCTGATAAATTTCTCCAAGCTTCTTCTACAAATTTGCCACAATAGTCTCTTCATGGACATTTAGTAACATGGAGTCTACTAAATAGAGTCTAACAAGACCCTTAGCTTTCTAATCCATCAAATCCCAATCTTCTTGTTTCATGCCCAAAGGTTTGGTACTAGATATTGCAGCCCATAGATCTTTGTCTATGAGCATATCATTTAACTTGAGTTTCCACAATTCAAACTTTCCATCGTTAAACTTCTCCATCTCTATTCTTCCAGATGTGCTTGCCATCTCCTTCCTATAATAAGATCACAAAATACTCTGTGCAAGCTCCCACTCAAACAAAGATCAGTCCAAAAAACCCTCTACCCAACAACTAGAACCAAAGGTGATTAGGCTCTGATACTAATTGAAATGAAGGAAGGTACACAAAAAATGTTTCTTGTACCGATCTAATGAGGAGAGGTAGTGCAAATTTTTAATCCTTAATAGTTACAGTGAATGAGATACACAACATAAACATTCAAAATAGCAATAAGAGATTATATCATAACACATATATACATGGGGAAAACCCTTATAGGTAAAACATCCCACACTCCAAAGCACAACCCAATGTATAATCAGTAAACAATGAAGGTTACAATACACTTCCAGAGCCAAGCTCTTACAAGAGTTCACCAACATATAGTTTCTAGAGCAATTCTGATAGCATAATAGTACCTGTAAGCACAAAAATCATGCATTGCCTCCATGAGGACCCCTATGGTGATTCAAATCCTTGTCACATACATGTAAGCATGAAATTAAATCCTTTGAACAACATGCCTCTTAATGATGTATCCTCTTTTCTTGTCTTATGTTCTCTCTTCCTTGTCGATTTCTCTCCCTCCCCGTTTGTGACACTTTTAAACACTTGTCGACTTGCATTTTCTAGCTTTCAACTTTGATCCTAAGCCTTGTGATAGTCTTGTAGGTGAGTTTTCACCACTCCCCTTTGTTTTTCCTCTAGTGCACCTCATAGAAGCCTTCTAGAGGTCCCCCGATCCATCTCCCACTGACAGTTTTCATTTTCAACCAACCAATCCAAATCTCCCCCTATTATTTCCAGATCTCCCCTGGAGATCCTACGGACGCAAGTGGAGATTTGGATTCTTCCACATGACTGACCTGTTTCTTGATGCAAAACTCATCCTTTTCTTCTCTTCTACCTGTTGCAAGTATGAGGTTAACCAGTGTTGTCATTGATGTCAACATACTTATATTTCATTGATAAGAAGGATTGGATGAGTTGTGTGCTGAGGTTATTGAGGAAATTAGTCTCAATCAGGAACAATGATGAGAAGAAGGCAAATGTACTCAATAGGTTGAGGATCAGAGGATGCGGTTTAAAGGGTTTGTAGATATGAGTCTTGAGATGATCCAGTTAAGATTTCAGAGGTCCACATGAAGATATGGAGAAGTTGTGATCGATCAAGTAGAACCGGTTTAGGGAGATGCTCTGGAGTGACAGAGTGTTACAAAAAGGTCCGGTGAGATCCAGAAGTGTATTATCCTATTCTGCGGATTGGAAGGAGTGTTTGGGATGTCCTTGTGATGTTTCATCTCTATTTGTACATAGTTTGAAGGTCCGGAAGAATCTACTCCTTTGTGACAGTCATAACAAACTATGTTCTTGAGGCACCAGAGGCAGGAGAGAAGAGATTCTAGTAAGTAGAGGAAGTGCGGATGTACCTGGTCATTCAGGCAAGCCCATGAAGGTTCTTGGATCATGTTGAGGTTGTGTTGTTGGTCCGCATTAGTGTTAGAGCCTGAAATTGGAGATATACTTCCGGAAGAAGATGTTCCTGTTCAGGCTGGCCAACCAGATAAGTTATTCATCTTGCGAATGTTCTTGTGGATGATTGCTGACTTAGATGGTTGTTCCTAAGTTGATGCCTTGTATAAATAAAGGTTTGTGAATTCATTTCAAAGTGTGTCATGGAGTGGATGAGTGTGGTATAGTGAAAGAGTGAAAGGCAGAGTAGGAGTGTCTCGGGCTTAAATGGAACTGATCCAGACATGGTAAAGATGTCAATCTCCAGTTCAAGTTTGTAATACTTGTTATCTTGTAGACAGTGTGTCTCGTGTAGGCAGTGTGCCTCCTTGTGAGTAGTGTGCTCAGGCAGTGAGCCCTAATTGGCATGTGCCATCTATTTTTCTTATTCTTCTAACAGAGAATAATCCTTGGGTTAATCACCCCGTGGTTTTTCCCTTGACCGAGTTTTCCATGTCAAAATCTTGGTGTCTAATGTGTTGATGTTTATCTGCTATGGTGTTCATGCTTTATGCTTTTATGAATGGTTAATTGATATGCTATTAAATAACAAAGAAGAATCAAGTGTTTGAAGTAGAAGCAATTTTTCATACAACTGATTCACCCCCCCTCTCAGTTGTGTGCCCTAGATCTAACACTACCATCTCCCAACCTATTTTTCTGCATCTGACCCTGTCTAGCCCAGATCTCCCCCGGACGACCCAGGGTCACCCAGGGGTGACCCTATTGGCAAAATGGGAAACCCTACCATTTTTGGACTCGCAAAAAAACTTGAGTTTCTCTCTCATTTTTTCTCTGTTTTCACCCATTTTTCTTTCTATTTGCATGATTTTTGATCCTTGATATAGAGTTAACTATTTCATGCACCCACACATGCATAATAAGCTTTATTTGATCTCAATTTAACTCTTCAATCAATCTCATGCATTCCCTCTCCTCCATTTCCTCTCCAGTGATAATCTATCTTTGCTTCATCACTCTCTAATCAGTTGAGTTCACTGGTTAATCAATCCAGTTCACTCCCCAATCAATCCTTGTTAACTCTTAAATCAATTGTGTTAACTTCTCAATCAATTTCTCCTTTCATCCCTTCTTCTAACCTATAAATACCCCTCACCTCTTCATTATTTTCCAAGTTGAGCAAGTTGGAGAATACCTCACAAGCTTTTTTAAGCTTCTTCACAGGCCTTTGAGCCTCTTTCTTCATTTCTTTCATTAGTTTTTCCAAAGCTTCAAAGCTTTCATTGTTGCATAGCTTCAAAGCTTTTCCACGGAGGCAAATTCATTATGCACACAACTCTTGCCAATTTTTTCTTTCCAACTTAGCATTTGAATGCTCTTACAGGACAAAGGTGCCTTTTTCTTTTATTGTTCAACCAAGTAGCGTTGTGCTGCTTCATTCTATGCCATTGTCCTCAATCCAAGCTCTCATAGAGCTCATACAAGCTTCATCAAAGCTTCTTTTTGCTTCTTTGGTCATTTTGTTGTCAAGAGGATCACTTGCTGCCACAGAGGAATTCAAGGTTGCCTATTACAAGGATTACTGAGGGTAGTGGAGTTAACAAATCTTCATTTCTCTCAGGTTCCTTCATTGTTTTCATTACTTTCAGAGTAATTAGATAATCAAATTTGCTCTTGGGAACAGGAAAATATTGTTTTTTCTTTGGTAGTTAGATCTTGCATGTTAGATTCATCACTTTCATATTTCTAGATCTAGTTTATTAGAAGAAGCATTTTTGCCTTTTCATTAGATTAGATTGCATAAAAAACACCAAAACCCCAAAAAACATAGATAAACTTTGCATTTGAAAGATCATATAGGATCACATGCATAGTTTCTTTTCATAGATTAGAAGCATTTCCATTTCCAAAATACTCTAAAAAACACCAAAAAAGATATTTTGCATATCATTTAGCTTGCATTCATATAGAAACATTGGATTAGACAACATTACAAACCCTCGATTCCATCACGAGGTAACCACAGTAAAACAAATTCAAACCCTAGGTCAACAAAACCCCTAGGTCAAAACCCTAGATCTGGTTAAGGCTAGTAATCACACGACTTCCTCTCTTCTGATTCACGAATGTGTTTAGGAGTAAGAGGAGAGTGGGTGAAGACTATCCGTGATGAGATCGAGGAGATCCATCCAAGACCTCGACAACAAACATTTGTCTTACCACAAGGAGACCCATTCATCCTCTTGTTGTTAGAAGAAATCAGACAACGGTAGATACAACAAGGCCTCTTACAATGCATACAAAGACAAGAGGACATCAACAAAAACAACTATCTACCCATGCAAAGGTGGAATTTAAGGAATCCAAATAGAAGAAGAGAAACTAGTGACCCTTCGGGTCATAGGGTTATCTCAACTACAACAACAATCGAGTGAAACATACAACAAAATGTACAACAACAAAGGCAACAGAACTTGCCTACCCCTTTCCGTGAAGTCCAGCTCTCAAACGAACCAGACCCACGCCGTGTCTCACCTCCTCTTGACTGGCTACTTCCATGTGAGTGAGAGTGACATGGCGGATCGCCTCATGGCAAGGAGGGAAGGGTCCGTGTATGTGCCGAAATCTGACCCGACAGCCCTCCGGCAACCGAAGTCACAATTTTGAGCATACATATTTTGGTGAACCCGATGTGAAGAACAAAAACTTTTGATAGGATCTTTTGCATTTCCATGTGCTTCTTTCATTGCATGCTCATATTTCATGTCCATCTTTATTTCATTCATTTTGTGGTGTTTCCTACACCCCAAAAGTAGGACAAAATTGTACCAAGTTCAATGGAATTTCCCCTCCAATGAAAGTAGCACATGTTTAGATCCAATAACTTCAATCACAAATTAGTCAAACTTGAAAGACTCAAAGGGGTTCCAACAAGATCCCCACAATATTGACCAAATCAAAACATGCCAAGTGAGTGTTTGGTCCAAGATCCATGAACAAAACCAACCCATAACAAGCAACACAAAAATAGCCACCCAAATAGACAATGAAGTGAGCCATCAAAAGAAAAGCTTACAAGAAGCTTGGGGGGTACAAAAACCCCTCCATGTGGCACATCAAGATAAAAGACCTGTGATATGTCAAGTATCATCAAAAGGAACAAGTGGGGTCAGTCAAACCCCAACACAAAGCAATCCATATGAAGGATGTAAAACTCAAAGAATGGAAGAAGCCTCACTCACAGGCCTTATAGAAAAATTGGTCCAACGAATCAAGACCCTCGAAGCTAGAAATGGTTGTCAAAGCGAAATTCAAGAAAAACCTAGGGCACAAGGAAATCATTTCATTGATGAAATCAAATCAAACTAGGGGGCAACACAAAATACCCCTCATCTAAACTCCCATTCATATGACACACATAACAAGGCATTTAGGCCTCCCTTGCCCTCACAATCCAACATGACAAGTCTTAATCAAATAGGTGGGATTCCTATGATGCAAGATCAACCACAAATGATCCCACCCAATCTTTAAAACATAAACATGACACCATCTAGTCATCCAACTTTTTTAGAATATCAACAATCTAGCATACCCTTTCAGCAAGCACAACAAGCTCCACTTGAAGGGCTAACGTTTGGAGGAACAAAACCCTCTACACATAACCCCCTATTAGGAACATACCTCAAGTATTTAAAGGAGCCTCTTGACTACAACATTCATCAGGTTATACTACCACAACCTCTCCGTGAGCTTCCAAAATTTAAAGGAGAGGGTGATCCCAACTCTCATATCAAGGCTTACATCATGGCAGTGCGAGATCTCCTTCCTTGGGAGGGGGTGGAAGCAAAGATTTTTCCAAAAACTTTAGAGGATATCACTCTAGATTGGTACTATCGACTTCCAGAAGCATCAATCAACTCTTTGAGGCAATTCATTGATCAATTTGTCACTGCCTTTGACATAAACAAATTGGTCAAGATAGGAATACAAGAGTTTTTAACAATCAAACAAGAAGCCAATTAGTCGGTTGCACATTTTATCACACGATGGAGGAAAGTTCTCTATTCTTCAACTAGCGCACCAAACATGGATCATAGAGAACTTTGTGATCTCTTCTTACTTGCTCTCAACAATGACATACGATATCAAGTCTAAAAACTCCCTTATAAATCATGTGAAGAAGCACTCGAAAGTGCCCTTAGAATTGACCAAGCTGCTATTGATAGCAGAAGAAGGGAGTATGATTCTAATGGAAGGTTGATAAATCATGATACAAATGACAAATCCTCAACAAATGATCAAGACATAGATGGGTCAACAAACACTTCACCATCTAGAAATAACAACAATTGTGACTACAATAGTCATACAAATTTGGGGAGTAAAAATGCCAACAACTATCCCTTGAGAATCAACAACAAGTCATACAACAAGCATCATAAACCTCAAGATCACAATCATGATAAATATTGCTCATTTCATAAGAGAAGGGGGCATGATATCAAGTCATGTTGGGGGTGCCATCACTTCATATCAAACCTCCCAAAATGTCAATAAAAAGCATTCATGGACACATTCTCACAAGATGAAGAACTTAGTCCCAACACCTTTGATCAAAACACCTTAGGCCTTGTGGAATTGGATAAAGATCAAGAAATTTGTGTCATACAAGGACTAGAATGACTAGATGCCACCTCCAACAATTTAGATTTTTTCTCACATGCTAGAGCTTATCAAGAGTTATCCTACACAATGCTCTCCTTGATGCCTTAGATCTAGGCCATCTAATTCAAAACACTCCAAGTGAAAAGTGTTCTTCTTCAACATTTGACTTTGAAAAATTACCTTTAGACAATGACATAGCGAAACAAGGTGATCTCCCCCTCCATCTGATAGTCCAAGTTCAAGACTGTTCCATTAAATGTGTAATGATCAATGATGGGTCTGCAATCAACATAGTCCCTTTTTCACTTCTTCAAAGAATGGGTTATGATGAAACTCAAATCACAAAACAAACTTCCATCCTTAGAATTCATGATAACCCAAACATTCAAACCATGGGTAAGGTCAATCTTCAAATCACATTGGGTCCCAAAACCCTCCCAAATGAATTTTATGTCATCAATGAAGAAACCACTTACAACATGATCCTAGGAAGGCCTTGGATCCATAGGATGAGGGTTGTTCCCTCCACATTATTTCAAGAAATACACTTCTCACACATGGGACAAACCCACATCGTCAAAGGAGATCCTGATCCTTTTAGCCTTTATAGAGTTAAACAAGTCAAAAAGAAGGGAAAGTCCATAGAAACCACTAGTGACCCAAAAATTGACACTTTTGAGAAAGGAGAGACATCAAAACAAATTGCAAACATAAACAAGACCTCAAAATGTATAGGAAAGCGGGAAACAGGAGAATTCCCCTTGGATCCCAGCTTAACAAAGTCTTATGCTCCATTCAACTTAGCGAACATTCCAATTGAACCAGACATAGACATCCCTATGGTTGAAATCATGATTGAAGAAGAAGAACCATAATCCACACAAAAACTAGGAGAGTCAACACCAACATCCTTTGCCCTTCAAAATTTCAAAACAAACAAGGGAACTCAACAAGAACAAAAAATGATAAAGCCAGGGGCAAATCATCAAACAATGAAACATGTGAGTTCACAAAACTCCTCACTGAATACAAAGACATTTTTACACCAAGTCTTTGAGTGTCCTTGCAAAGACTTTCAAGAGAAGTTCAAACCAAATTGGATAGGTCCATACATAGTTAAGGAAGATGTTAGAAAAGACACTACCTCTTGTACGTTATGGAAGGAGAAGAGTTGAACATCTCAAAACACCAAAAAAATCATAAAACATAAAAATACAAAAAAAAAAAAATCAAATGGTCAAAAACAATTTTGTTTCTTGCATTTTTGCACCATTATGTTCATCTTGCATTATAGTTTGTGACTTGCTCTTGTACTATTTTCTTTTTAGTAAGGAGTCTAATGTTGCCTAGATATATGTTATCCTTTTAGGACCTAGAGATCCCCATTTTTCACAATCACCATTATCCCCCTTCATTCCCAGTGATTCTAATCAAAACCTAGCTCTTAGCTTTACACTGATCCCAGTCTTAATGAGTCAAGATGTTAGGTCTAAACAAAGTCAGTATTCAAACCTACAGTGTTCAAAGGAAGCTTTCAAGTAGACCTTCCCAATTCTTCCCTAGTAGTAGAGAAGTCCAACCAGACTACGAAAACTTTAGGTGGCGCTCAGCCCCTTATCTTTCTTGGCCAAAAATGTTAGGATGATCAAAACTCTGAAGGAAGCAATCTAAGATTCGAGTGAATAAAAAATGAGTGATCAAAATAAGAGTGTCAAAAAGTGAGAATTGAGATATCAAAGCATTGCATAGCAAAAGTCCCAAAAGCATTCATTTCTTGAAAAGTCAAAATCCAAAAAAAAAGAGAAAAATCAAGTGAGGAAAATACAAAAAAAAAGGTGAAAAGCAAAAAAAAGAGAGATACAAAAAAAAAGTGAAAGAGAGAAGATTGTTGAATGTCCGTACTCTTGGGTGGAGATCAGTCTAAGCTCGAAGCCTCAAGGGTGACATTCTAATAGAGAAATAAAGGTACTAAGCACACACACGCACTAGCTGAGCAAAACTAAGAGTTTAGTAGTCTCTAGGATCATCTTCTACCTAGGGACCCTTGTTCTTTCCTATATTATCCTTTACCCCAGGTCTACCTTGTTTGCCATCTATGATCTAAGTCTAGCGAACACCAATAAAATTTGCTACTTGTCTAAGTTGAAAGCTTGTCAGATTGTCCTATCTAGATAAGGATCAGTGTTTATCCTTTAGTGAGGTCTAAAATTAGAAATGCTCCATATTCATTCCCACTCCCCACTTTAGTTTTTGAAATCCTATCTCACAGCCTTAAATAGGTCTCTTATATCAGGACAACTTGCAATCCCCTAGATTGAAAATCATACTAAAGAGTAGTCATGTTGTTTGTTCCACAATGCATTCATACCAAAATCAGAAAAAGAGTCTCAAAGCAATAAATTCAATGTCATAACTTGTGACATTCGATAGAAGTAAAAGTTTCATTTCAGCATCACTTGTGTTATTGCATCTGCATATCGTCACCTGTATTCATATATATTCCTAAAAAGACAAAAACAAATTGCATCATCCATATGTGATCATCTAATCTATGCATTCTCATAAGAAAAATAAAAGCTCTAGCCAACCATATGCACAAAAGGTAAAGTGAAGTACAAGATCTCAACTAAAGCTATGTATGGATCTCATCAAATCAAGTCTGGTAACAATAAGTGTAAAACAATGTCTGAGCACAAGTCACTCCTCCAACAAGTCAAAAGAGCAAAACTGTGTAATCAAGTACACAAGTCTCCCCATGCAAGGGGGCAAGAGTAGAAACCTCTTTAATGTAGATCTCTCAAAGACCTCAAATAACATCAAGATCAAACCTTTGCAAAATCTTTACAAAAACCATAAAAATAAGAAAAATCAGAAAAACCTAAAAAAATTGTAAAACATCAAAAATCTCTAAAAATCAAATATGCTCTTCAAAATTTGCAAAAAAAGGAGAATCTATTCTCCTTCTCTCTAGCTTAGCATGTCTTCTATTTTTCTTAGATTATTTTTTGCTTTTATGCATTTTTTGTGCATCGTTTTACGTGCTTTCACCCCTGTAAGTCCAAACTGACAAAGGTAAGCAACTAGTCAAACTCAAGCAATCTATGGTAAGATTCGTCATTTTAGTTTTCATTGTTTACTTTGATATATTCAAATGTTGGATTAACACTAGTTATTGCAGGTACAAATTGCGGGAAAATCGACAACAGGTAAGGCCTAGTTCAGGAACGGTACCTACCTTTCATGTAGACTACCGTCCCCGAGGGGGCAAATATGTAAGCACAAAAATCACACACTGCCTCCATGAGGACCCCTATGATGATTCAAATCCTTGTCATGTACATGCAAGCATGAAAATAAATCCTTTGAACAGTAGGCCTCTTGATGATGTGTCCTCTTTTCTTGTCTTGTGTTCTTTCTTCCTTGTCGATTTCTCTCCCTCCTCGTTTGCGATGCTTTTTGACACTTGTTGTGACACTTGTCAACTTGCATTTTATAGCTTTAGACTTTGATCTTAAGCCTTATGGGAGTCTTGTAGGTGAGTTTTCACCTCTCTCCTTTGTTTTTCTTCTAGTGCACCTCATAGAAGCCTTCTAGAGGTCCCCTGATCCATCTCCCACTGATAGTTTTTGTTTTCAACCAACCAATACAAATCTCCCCCTATTATTTCTAGATCTCCCCTAGAGATCCTGCAGATGCAAGTGGAGATTTGAATTTTTTCACATGACTAACCTATTTCTCGATGCAGAACTCATCCTTTTCTTCTCTTCTACCATCTCCCAGCCTGTTTTTCTGCATTTGACCCTGTCCAGCCCGGATCTCCCTTGGGCAACCAAGGGTCGCCCCCCCTAGGCAACCCATGGTCACCCCCTAGGTGACCCATGGTCACCCAGGGGTGACCCTACTGGAAAAAGGGGTGACCCTGCCATTTTTGGACCCATGGAAAAACTCGAGTTTCTCTCTCATTTTTGCTTATTTTTGCCCATTTTTCTTTCTATTTGCATGATTTTTGATCCTTGATATAGAGTTAACTATTTCATGCACCCACACATGCATAATTAGCTCTATTTGAGTTTAACTCTTCAATCAATCTCATGCATTCCCTCTCCTCCATTTCCTCTCCAGTGATAAGCTATCTTTGCTTCATCACTCTCTAATCAATTGAGTTCACTGGGTAATCAATCTAGTTCACTCCCCAATCAATCCTTGTTAACTCTTCAATCAATTGAGTTAACTTCTCAATCAATTTCTCCTCTCATCCCTTCTTCTAACCTATAAATATTCCTCACCTCTTCATTATTTTCCAAGTTGAGCAAGTTGGAGAATACCCTTCTCTTCTTCTCAAGCTTTTTCAAGCTTCTTCATAGGCCTTTGAGCCTCTTTCTTCATTTCTTTCATTAATTTTTCCAAAGCTTCAAAGCTTTCATTTTTGTATAGCTTCAAAGCTCTTCCACGAAGGCAAATTCATTTGAATGCTTTTACAGGATGAAGGTGCCTTTTGCTTTTATTGTTCAACCAAGTAGCACTGCGCTGCTTCATTCTATGCCATTGTGCTCAATCCAAGCTCTCATCAACCTCATACAAGCTTTATCAAAGCTTCTTTTTGCTTCTTTAGGTCATTTTGTTGTCAAGAGGATCACCTGTTGCCACAGAAGGATTTGAGGTTGCCTATTACAAGGATTACTAAGGGTAGTGGAGTCAACAAATCTCCGTTTCTCTCAGGTTCCTTCATTGTTTTCATTACTTTCATAGTGATTAGATAATCAAATTTGCTTTTGGGAACAATAAAACATTGCTTTTTCCTTGATAGTTAGATCTTGCATGTTAGATTAATCTCTTTCATATTTCTAGATCTAGTTTATTAGAAGAAGCATTTTTCCCTTTTCATTAGATTAGATTGCATAAAAAATGCCAAAAACCCAAAAAACATAGATAAACTTTGCATTTGAAAGATCATATAGGATTGCATGCATATTTCCTTTTCGTAAATTAGAAGCATTTCCATTTCCAAAATACTCTAAAAAACACCAAAAAAGATGTTTTACATATCATTTAGCTTGCATTCATATAGAAACATTGGATTAGACAACATTGCAAACCCTTAATTCCATCACGAGGTAACCACAGTAAAACAAAGTCAAACCCTAGATCAACAAAACCCCTAGGTCAAAACCCTAGATTTGGTTAAGGCTAGTGATCACACGACTTCCTCTCTTCTAATTCACAAATGTGTTTAGGAGTAAGAGGAGATTGGGTGAAGGCTATCCATGATGAGATTGAGGAGATCCATCCAAGACATTGACAACAAACATTTGTTTTAGCACAAGGAGATCCATTCATCCTCTTGTTGTTAGAAGAAACCAGACATCGACAGATACAACAAGACCTCTTACAATGCATACAAAGATAAGAGGACATCAACAAAAACAACTGTCTACCCATGCAAAGGTGGAATTTAAGGAATCCAAACAGAAGAAGAGAAACCAGTGACGCTTCAGGTCATAGGGTTATCTTAACTACAACAACAATCGAGCGAAACATATAACAAAACGGACAACAACAAAGGCCACAGAACTTGTCGACCCCTCTTCGCAAAGTCCAGCTCTCAAACAAGCCAGACCCCCGCTGTGTCTCACCTCCTCTCAATTAGCTACTTCCACATGAGCAAGAGTAACATGGTGGATCACCTTGTGGCAAGGAGGGAAGGGTCTATGTGCATGCTGAAATCCAACCCGACAGCCCTCAGGCAACCAGAGTCACAATTTCGAGCGTATAGCACCTACATAAAACCTATATCAAAACTACTCCAAAAGCATCCAATTTATAGAGAATTACAAACATGAGAGAAGCTTCTAGAGGTGGGCACAAGAGGTGGGTGTACAAATCCACATGGAACAAGTCCCAATACCTCTTTGCCTCCAAAAGATACTTGTACAGGATTCTCTTACACCTCTTACAGTTGCCATAACATTTGAATTCAACTATGAAAACTTGGGCACTCCAAATATGCTTGAAATAGGTTATGATAGATGCTCTTACACATCTTACAACTATCATAGAATCTTTCATAATCGGCAACACTTACAATTGTAGGTGAATTAGTTGTAATTGACTATTAATAGAGGATTCCTCTTACAACTTGTCATAACCCATCTTGGGCACCCAACCTGTCTTCATTCCCAAGTCAAAGATGCTTTATGATAATTGTCATACCTATAATAACATTCCTTTATATTCCTGACTCTTACATGTCATAGAATCTATCATTCGTCATAACTTTTCATAACCTCTTACACATTGCACAAGATACTAACACATGGAAAATTCATGCCACCTCAAAATGGGATGCCTACTTCCTTATGTGAGGACAAAATACATCCATGTCACCTTCCCCATAGGATGACAAGTCACCATGCCAACTCCCAAAAGATGACAAATTATTATGTACATATAAAATTACATTGTAGGAAAATAATTAAAAAATTAAATAAATATCAATGCTAGAAATTTGCAAAGGTTGAGACACCTTAATTCCTAACAAGGTACATGAAATTCAATGACACTCAGACAAATGCTTCAGAACCTATAAAATTATTGTTTGTCTCTATGGCCACTTCTGTAACTATGGGATTGATTGTGCATTTACAACTTTAGCTTGCATAAGCGTGAATCTAATATATATGTGTTCATGTGATCTCTATAAATCCTTGAATGTTTTCTTTTAATTTGTTGTGAATTTTTACAGTGTCTATATCTACATAAAAATTTGGTTGTGTGGTTGGGAGTTTGCAAGTGATAGGGATAATTACTCTATTGGTTTAGGTCTTTTATTTCATCTCATCTCATTATGTTGTTACATATTTATATGCTTAGGCTTGTCTTGGAGTGAGTCATGGGGTTTAGTTGTCGACATATTACATAGGAGTTACTCTTTCCTATTTTAGATATTTAGGATTTACACTTCTTATTTGTCATATTTTCCACCTCCTCCCTCGGACATATTATATATGTACTCACTCACTTGTAGCATAAACATAGTGTAGGCATCTTGAGCTTATGCATCTTTGTTTGCTTTTATTTCTTTACATGTATTTTATCTCTTGATTAATGGGAATAAAATTATTTTTCAATAATTTTGGTCTTGAATAGTGTTGTGAATATCACTATGACATTAGGTCTTGGTTGATTTCTTGCTTATTGTAAAATCTAACATGGTATCTGATACATGATGTCCTAGTTTAGTCCATCTTTCTTATTTTTGAGAGCACTAGGTTTTCAAGTTTTGAGTGTTGAGATAATTTTTGGCAATATTGACTCCACCATCGTGTCTAGAAGGCCTAGAATAGATAGTTTTGACTTTCATTTTGTTCAAAATAGCTTTTGGAAGCTTAGTTATCACTATTTTTTGTGATTACTTATGTATTATTTTTATAGATTGCACACAATTTAGGGTGTCTTGGTATGTTTTTGAGCTCATTGTTACATATAAAAGCATAGAAAATATTAAGTTTTAATATTTAGTAATTAAAATGGAACATTTTTATTTGGGGCTCTTGTAGGATTTCTTTGATTTGTGTATTGAAATCCATACCATATATATTGTATAGTATGTGGAAAATTTTGGTTCAAGGTTTGCACTCAACATTTGTATTCATGGTGCATGGTGATATTTTGTAAGGTTTAAGGTTTATTTAAAAATCTAGGATTACATTTACCTCATTGTATACCTTTTTTAAGTTATCAAAGGTTGTAACCTATATTGAAGCCAAAGTACCAAGCATTAAGGTTCAAATATTTTCATTGAAGGTGATTTTGCATGTTTTAAGGTATGGGATCATAAACCCATGTACCCTTCTAGTGATATACATTATTTAGAGTTCAAGGTTGAGATACCCCCATACCTTGTATCTTTTATTGTCATTCCTTAAGGTTAATTTAGTAATACTCTCTTCCACTACTACTTGGTGACCTTGACTCCTAAAGGTTAGGCCTTTGTAAGTTGCAAGTAATTTGATGGTACAATAGTTTCCTAGAAGCATTTACACCAACATTCACCACATAGGAAGATTCCTTGTATAGCTTGGGTTCTTCACCAACACTATAACCTCTACCAACATTATACACGAATAGGCTATATATCTGCCAACAATTGTGGATTCCTTGTGATAGGGATACTGTACTAAACCTACCACATGGAGCTACCCATAAATCCTAACTATGGATTTTTACTAGAGAATCTTATAAGCTTGAAGCCTACATGACATCCATGCCACCTGAGACCTTTGTTGTCAAATTTTCCATGGACCCCTTCACTTGCCATGTAGACTATGTTGACTAATCAAGCCACATACTTACTATCTATATTGATGGCATCATCATTATTTTACTTGGAGAAGGAAACCTTCACCAATGAGCTTTTTTTTTTCTCAGTTGATCTTTGGGAGGGCATATCTCTATCATCTAAGGACCTTTTCTAGTGTTTTTAAAAATGGGCCAACTTTTGCTAGCTTCATAATGGTGTAATGAATTTTCTATTTTGACTCCTTATTTTTCCAAAATTTATGCTTTCTGAGAGACTTTGTTGTGCAATTTTTATTTTAAGAACTTTTGAGGGCCATATCTTGCATAAAATGACCCTTTTTGGGTCCCATTTTTGAAAGTGTATGTTGTTTTGTGTCCTTTATGCTAGTGTTCTCTATTTCTTCTCATTATACATATAAACTACATTTTCTACATTATTCTCCATTTTATATCTTGGGAAACACAATCAGGTACTATAAACACACTAATAATAAAGTGCTATTAATTCTTGTACTTGTTTGGGGGTATTATATGGGGATCTTGTAATCATCAAACAAAAATACATTTCCATTATGGGGGTTTCCTAATTGGTATTTCTTTAACTGATTTAAGGAATATATCATATTTAATAATGGGTATTAAATAAATTCATCATTTTTTCATCACCTTGAATAGACAAAACTATAAGTCCTAGTGAGATAGAATCTTGAAGAATTATAGATGGATTAACCTCTTTCCCCATCTCTATAGACTTGTGCTTGAACCAAGTGCTTTTTGGTGAAAGAAAGTATGGGATGACAAGAATGACCATGTCTAAGGATTATTGGGTTTCTTTATTCATAGCAACATAGTTTAGACACCTTTCACATTGAGTTTTGTCATTCCCTTTGGACCAAAATTTGGGAGATGCATGGAGATCCTAATGATCCTCCATTCCCAGATGATCTTGATATGGACTGTCTTGTGCCCCTTGATGACTCTCCACCATATGACCATCATACACCTAAGAGATTGATGATTAGGAAGATCTTGAATATGAGGATGATATTGAAATTCTTATGGATTATCTTCTTCTATTGAGACTTCACATGATGCTTGTCTTCCTCCTATGGATACTTTTGTTTATTTTTGACTTCATTGACTCCTATTGTAAATTTAGAGGCTTCACCTTCTTTATCTCCAAGTTGCCATTTTCAGGCTAAGGATTCTTTTCTTCTAGCACCTAAAGCATCAATAATTATTCATATTTAGACATTTAATGTGGATACATTGTGGGATGAATAGTGTAGTCACATGTAATGTCCCAAATTCTAAGTATGAGGGTGTTTGGGTCACCTTCCAACCTTTGGTAGGATTTTGGACTTTCTCATACTATCATGTCTTCCTTTCATTCCCTATACCATGGCTTCCTCAATCCTTTGCCTTATATAGCTTCCCAAGTTTTCACTTACCTTGGTACACTTTTCTTCAATTATTTGTTCCTATATCCCTACTTTGCTTTAACCATTAAAATTTTGGACTTTCCCATGCCAACATCTCTTTCCCTTCATCTCCTTCATCTCCTTCAGGTCCCCAATTCCCTAGTTCCCCAGGTTTCAAACCTTTAGATTTTCCTCTTCTAGCATGCTTTTACTTCATTCCCTACACCCTCACAACCTCACTTCTTTCTATCCTATGGACTTATAGAGTTCAACTTTACTCGTTGCACTTAGTCCAAAGAATTTGGTATGCCCAATCCTTGATCCTTATCATATTAGATATCCCCGTGTTTTAATATTTGTTATATTTTGGGCTCTCAAACATCCCATTACCAACATACCTAAAGCATATCCAACATATTAAAATCCCAAATCCTAATCCCCACTCCTTTTCTACTTCTAGGTATATGTACCTTTAATTCTTCTCTCCCTCATTATGTTGGTATTAGGTATGTCATATCCCTAACCCCCAATCCTTGCTTATACTAGTACCTTTATTTCCATGGTCCTCACTCTCTCTTGAATTGAGTACCTTTGAAGCCCAATTCCCACTCCTTCCTACATCAGGTATCTCTAAATATTGATCCCCACCCCCTCATGCATCGGGTATCCCCAAATCTCAACTCCCACTCCCTCTTGCATAGGTATCTCTAAAGCTTGATCCCCACTCTCTTCCACATCAAGTATCTCCAAAGCCTAATCCTTGCTTCCACCTACACCAAGTATCTCTAAAGCACAACCCCCACTCCATCCTACATCAACTATTTACAAATTCCTTATCCCTACTCCCTCCTACATAAATTATCTTCAAAGCATGATCATCACTCCCTCCTACATCAAGTATCTCTAAATTTTGATCCTTGCTATCCCACTACTTTGCCTATATGGGTCCTTGCACCTTTGCATCCCATTCCCCACACCCCTAACTTCAAAAATTCAAAGAAATTAATTAGTGTACCAAATGTATATACTTCATAGAAACATCTTAACTCCTGATTACTTAGTCCCTCTCACCATTGCATCCTTCGAGCATGCGAAATCTTGGACCACCACAATATTGTATCCTTCTGGCATGTGAATTTTTGAACTGCCAATGCCAAACCTTGGGAGTATTATCTACGCATCCTTCTAATACACATTTCCCCAAACCCTTGTCTTTTGGTATGCTCTTTCATGATGTTAGGATTAAGGTGCCATCAACATTGTAAATCCTATTATTCCTATTATTGTTTGTAAATCACCCATAAGGGATGAAAGGTTTCACCAACAATGATCTTGTTTCAGCCGCATGTTTATATTTGGTACCCAATGCTAATTCATCTGTGACAGGGGGTCGTAGGGGGGTTTCCTCCTGCAAAGGGTCTGGGGGGATCATCCCCCTAACAGGGGGTTCGGGGGCTGTACGTCCTGACGAGGGTTCAGGGGCAATGCCCTTGAAATCACATTTTATTTATATTTTATCATTGTAAATCTAGACTGTTTGTCATTAGGTCACAGATCTGACAGTCGATATTATGTCAGTTTTCTTGCCCTAGAAGGTGACCCCCTTTTATAAGGATATTTGTACTACATTTTTAGTAGAGTTGCGAGTAATAGGCATCGCTGGATTGAATACTAAAGAAGAAGAGGAAGTGCATGTATTGTAATCTCATATTTGAAGATAATACAACTTGGAGCCTCTTTTCTTGGTGGGGTTTTTTACCTGAAAGGGTTTTCTCTACGTTACATACTGTGTTATGTGTTTAGTTCTTAATGCATGCCATTTCTGTGTAGTGGGTTTTATTTCTATTGCAATCTCCATTAATTCTACATTGTTTAGAGGACATAAATAAGAATTGAATCAGATTTTTGTTGTGTGGTTTGCACCTTCATTTCTAACACATGAAACCTCACTATTTGAACAAAGGAATCATTGATCACTAGAGCTAACCAAGGATGCCATTAATGGACCCAAATTTGAATGTAAAATGATGAGGAAATTTTAAACAACTTTAAGTATGTGTGGGCCCATGCTAGTCCTTCAATCTCTATATAATGTAGGAAGTTTTAATCATTTTTCATCTTTGGACATCATATCAACAAACCCTAAATTGTAGTTTTGAGAAATTGTGTTTACATGTTGGTTATGAGGATGAAAAGCCTTAGGTTTTGAAGATCAATGGATGAAACCCCATTGGTTTCCTAGAGTTTATATAATTAAAACCCTTTAGATTCGTAAAGAGAGCTTCACACAAAGGTTGCATCTGCACTTCAAGCTTAGTATATTTTAGCATTTGGATATTTCAAAATTCTAAGTACTTTCTAAACATATTTGTAATAATTGTAATCTTTGTTATTAATAAACATTTGAAGAAACAAATATTTGTAATCATTGAATGAGTTATTTGAATGAAGTACTTTGTTCCAACAAGTTTATATGACCAAAACTATATGAATGTGTGGTGTGGATATTTTAGATTTAATCATTTTGATTGAAACTCATTACAATATTTTAGATCTGAGTATTTTTACATAAATATTTAGGTAAGGGTCGTTATAGTGGTATCAAGAAAATAGATCTTGCTAGCCTATAGGGTAAACCTAATGTTTGATGCTTAACAATGAAAGAGAGATCCAAACCAAAGGAATTGAGGAAATTATAACAATGAAGCATAATATCTATAATTAGATATGGTAGGAGGAAGAGAAAAGAGGAAATTAACAAGCTAAAAAAGAAGGAATTCTTCTAACAGACCATGGTTGAGATCTATCATTGGTGTAGGAGCACCAACAGGATCATGAAGATCCATGAATGTTTTTGTTTGTTCCATGTTTGTTCATGTTGTAATAAGGTCTTGGAAGACCATTTTCATGTTGTACTAAGGACCATGTCCAAGAACAAATCTTGTTGTTGTCATGTTATAAGGTGTATTTGTAAGCCTTCTAAGGCATGTGAGGGGTAGTCATATATTATCACATATTGTAAGCCTTTTGGCATGTGTTAAGGGGGTGGTAGACCTTGTCAAAAGCCTAATTACATTCTAAAGGAGTTAGAAGGCATTGTCAAAGCCTAAAACAATCGATGCCATTATGATAAAACATGTAATTAGTTGTAATTTCAAAATAGGGCAGTTGTAGTCCTGTAACAGGGTAGTTGCAGAGAGGGAATTCAATGGTTATTCCACAGTCCCATCAACCCCAACTACCCTATAACTATCCAAAGGTGTTGTGATAGGATTCTTAAATCCCTGCCCATGGTGATTGTAGGTGAGAAGACATTTTGGTGGAAGAAAACAATAAAAAAACTCAAATTTTTTGTTATTTCTGTACAAATTCGTTGCTACAATTCATGGTACTCCTCTGTACGGACAGTTGGTGGAAGATCATGATGTTGGCATGAATGTAGGGTGAGTTGACTCTCATTTGCATCTGGTTTAGTGTCTTGAAACAATTCTAGAGCCTAGTTAATTTCATTTTTCTGAAAATAGTCAAGGAAACCCTTATCTAGGGTTTTGATAGGAATTATGTGTTTTTTCTTCCATTCCACTGATTTAATTCATTCTTGATTAGTGGGATAGGTTGTTGTACATTTGTATTAGTATGTTATAACAAGTTTTTGATAGGGAATCTAAGAAGGAGGAGTTTTCATTGAGAAAACCTAACATCCTCATGTGTTAGGTGTTACATAGAAGCATAGTAAAGGAACAATAGTAGACCAATCAGTTGCAGTCCATTTTGGGGACCCAAAACCTAAAGAATCCTTATTTTTACCATGCCCCTAAGATGTCCAAATGATTGATTGTGTTATGTGGGTCTCTGAAAGGGTGGTTGCTTCACAAAATAGGCCTAATTAGGGCTCTCGATCACTAGGAGGTGTTATAGGTTGGACCATATTGTCCAAAACAACCTATACCCATTTTTGGATATGTTGTGGGGAGTCCAAATGGGTATCTCCAAGTTGTCTTAGATCTGAATTTGCAGACATCTATCAAAAGTTATAATTGACTGTTCATATTTCTAGGGCTACAAGGGATTTGGAGGCCTAAAGAAGGAAGTACCAAAACTAAGTTTGTTCTACCTTTGAAAATGGTTTGGATGGGTCCCATGGCATATCAAATCAACATTTTCATGATGAGTTCAGAGCCACTAACTTCTATTCCCACTTTTGCAAGTTGATCCTTGAATTTGGGTTTTAGAGTGCAGTGAAAACCTTGTCTATTTGTGCTATCCTCCATCTATCCTAGTGCCTCTACATCATAGTGGTATCAAAGCCATAAAAGGTTCTATTGTTGGTTGTGTAAGACCTGGTATATGTCAGGAGAGGAGAGTGAAGGAGAGGCTAGCTATATTCCTCCAAAGGGGATGACCATTGAGGTGGTTAAGAAGTTCAAGGAGATGGAAGAAAAGAACAAAAGTGGAGTCAAGGAAGCACTCCAAGCAGTGTTGAAGGTATTGAGGATAGGGAAGAGGATAGATGAAGGTTCTGATGAAGAAGAAGAAAAGGAGGAGGAAGAAGAAGATCAAGAAGAGGTAGACATACCTGCAGATCAAAAACATATCCTTGAAGCCATCAAGGCAATTGGCAAGGATTCTTTAGAGGCTCAGATGGAGATTCCCATGTTCAGTGGAAAGATGAATGCTAATGAAGTCATGGAGTGGATTGAGGCCCTAAAAAACTACTTTGAATACAAAGAAGTTCCTGAGAACAAGAGGGTGAAGTTTGCAAAAACTAAACTCAAAGGTGCTACCCTTACATGGTGGAATTACACCCAAGGTGAGAGGGTAAAGAATGGGAAGAGCATGATCTCTTCATGGAGTAGAATGTTGGAGAGGATCAAGTCCCAATTCCTTCCATCAGACTATGAGGTGCAGATCTACAATAAGATGCAAAATCTCAAGCAAAGAGATTTGGATGTGGCCACCTACATCGAGGAGTTTCACAAGTTCTCTCTTCGTTGTGGATACATGGAGGATGAAAAAGGTAAAGTGGCAAGGTATCTAATGGTTTGAGGTTTAATATTCAACATGAAATTAGTCTATTAACCCCTAAAATAGTGGATAAATGCTTTCAAGTGGCATTAAGGGTTGAAGAGAAGTTGAAGAGGGAAGGTGCGTAGCAAAATAGAGGAAGAGGTGACAGAAATTTCAGAGGTAGGGGTAGTTTTGGAGGCAGAAATAAGTCCCAAGGAAGTCAAGGGGAATCTAGTTCCCAAGAACAAAGTGGAGAATTAGGTTCTAGAGGAGGCTTTAGAGGAAGGAGACCCAATGGAAGGGGTAGATTTGGTGGACCAGGGAGAGGTCCTAATGTCTTCATAGGAAGGTGCTACAATTGCAACCAAGTGGGACACCCAGCCTTCAAATGTCCTGAAAAGAAAGCCTCAAGCTCTCATGGAGGAGAGAGAAGGAACTGATTGATCCAAGAGGAAGATTACCAAAGTGTTAACTCATCAATTGGAAGTGCAGCCCCAGTCCATGAAGGAGAAAGTTTGATGATGAGAAGAACCATGTTGAAGGTGCCTCAAACACAAGAACCCCCTCAAAGGAAGACATTGTTCAGGACAACATGCAAGGCCTATGGTAAGATTTGCAAGGTAATTGTTGATTCAGGCTCAACTAAAAACTTGGTTTCCATTGAGATGGTAGATAAGTTGAAATTGAAAAGACTTCCTCGTGTTAGTCCTTATAAAGTATCATGGTTGAATAAGAGGCAACAAGTTTTGGTAGATGAACAATCATGGGTAGAATTTGAGAGAGGGGAATATAAGGACAAGATTTTGTGTGATATAATTCCCATGGATGCTTGTCATTTGTTGTTAGGATGTCCATGGCAATATGATGTTCAATTCCAACATGATGGTAAAACTAATTCAGTCATTATAACCAAGAATGGTAGGAAGTATAGAATGGATCCATTGCCTGATGAGAATGTAGAGAAGAATGTTGGGTCAAGTGTCATGATTGTGAGTGGTAAATAGTTTCTAGACACCCTTAAGGAGGAAGGAACCAAGGGTATGCTCTGATTTTGAAACCTAAAAGTAGTCCTAGTTTGCATGATCCTAGTGAGGAAGAGGTTCCTAAGGAGGTGCAACAATTGTTAGAGAAGTATAAGTGGATTATGGTAGAAGAAATGCCTAATGAGTTGCTACCTATTAGGGACATAAGCCATCAAATTGACTTCATACTAGGATCTACATTGCCAAACAAAGAAGCCTACAAGATGACACCTTCTCAAAATGAAGAGATTGCCAAGAAGGTACAAGAATTGTTGGATAAGGGATTGGTAAGAAAAAGCCTTAGCCCATATGCTGTCCCAACAGTCCTAGCCCCTAAGAAGGATGGTAAATGGAGGTTGTGTATGGATTCTAGAGCCATTAACAAGATTACCATAAGATATAGGTTCCCTATGCCAAGGATTGAGGACCTAATGGACTGTTTGGGAGGGGCTAGATACTTTTCTAAGATTGATCTTAAGAGTGGGTATCATCAAATTAGGATAAAGAAAGGGGATGAATGGAAGACAACATTCAAAACAAATGAGGGTCTTTATGAATGCTTGGTGATACCATTTGGTCTATCTAATGTCCCAAGTACTTTTATGCGTCTCATGAATGAAGTATTGCAAGATTTCATTTGCAAATTTGTTGTGGTATACTTGGATGACATTCTTATTTTCAGCAGGACTAAGGAAGAGCATTTGCAACATTTGGATCAGGTTTTGAAGAAGTTACATGATGAACAATTGATGATCAACATGGAAAAGAGTGTCTTCATGAAGGAAGAACTCACCTATCTTGGTTTTGTCATTTCCCAAGGTAGTTTGAAGATGGATCCAGCAAAGGTAGAGGCCATTTTGTCATGACCAACTCCAACAACAGTAGGTGATGTGAAAAGTTTTCATGGTTTGGCAACATTTTATAGGAAATTCATATGGGGTTTTAGTCATATTTGTGTACCAATTTTGGATACCATCAAAGGGGGGTAGAAATGTAAGTTTTCTTGGACCAAGGCAGCCAATGATTCTTTTGAAATTCTGAAACAAAAAGTAGCACAACAGCCCATTCTTGTTTTGCCCAACTTTAACAAGCTGTTTGTGGTGGAATGTGATGCTAGTAACCTTGCTATAGGGGCTGTCCTAAGTCAAGAAGGCAGGCATGTTGCTTTCTTTAGTGAAAAATTGAATGATGCTAAGAGAAAGTACTCTACTTATGATTTGGAATTGTATGCAATGGTGCAAGCTTTGAAAAAATAGATCTTTTGCCTAAAGAGTTTATTGTTTATACTGACAACCATGCACTTAGTTTTCTGAATTCACAGGAGAAACTCAACCATAGGCACATGAAATGGGTTGAACAACTCCAAGCATATACCTTTTCAATCAAACACAAGAAGGGGCAGGCCAACAAAGTGGCAGATGCATTGAGTAGAAGGGTGTGTATGGTTCAAGAAATTCAGTTGCAAAGTGTAGGGGTTGATGCTCTCAAACATATGTATCAGGATGATGAAGATTTCAAGGAGGTATATGAAGTTTGTTCATAATTTTCAGACTCTTATCATTCTAATTTTTCTGAGTTTTTGTTGCAGCAAGGGTTGTTGTTCAAGGGCAGCCAATTATGTGTTCCTAGGTGTTCCATGAGGGAGAACATCATAAAGGAAAAACATTGTGGTGGACTAGGAGGCCACTTTGGGCTGGATAAAACATTGGATCAGGTGAAGAGGTTTTATTTTTGGCCTAAAATACAATTAGATATCAGAAAGTTTGTTGAATGTCGTAGTATTTGTCAAAGGGAAAAGGGTACTTCATCTAATGTTGGTCTATATCAGCCACTTCCTATTCCTAATAGGCCATGGGAAAGTATTAGCATGGATTTTGTCTTGGGTCTTCCTAGGACTCAAAGAGGCTTTGATAGCATATTTGTTGTGGTGGATAGATTTAGTAAGATGGCTCATTTCTTGCCATGTAAATGCACTAATGATGCTTCACACATTGCTAGTTTGTTCTTCAAAGAAATTGTTAGAATCCGTGGTTTGCCTCTTACCATTGTGACTGACAAGGATCCAAAGTTTGTAGGCCACTTTTGGCATACTTTGTGGAAGAAGTTGGGCACTCAATTGTCATTCACTTCAGCCTATCACCCTCAGACTGATGGCTAAACTGAGGTGGTGAATAGGTCTTTGGGAAATCTCCTTAGATGTCTTACAAAGCAACATGGAGAGGCATGGGATATGATCATCCCTCAAGATGAGTTTGCTTACAATGATTCCACTAATAGAAGCACAAGAAGGAGTCCAAGAGGTATTCTTGAATTAAGAGATCTCCATGGATTGGAAAGGAAGAGTGCTCAAGGTGAAGACTTTGCATTGGCCATGAAGGACATCCATGATAATGTAAGAGAAACTCTTCAAAGGAACAATGAAAAGTACAAGGAGAAAGTCAATGAGAGAAGGTGAGATGTACAATACAAGGTTGGGGATTTGGTCATGGCACATTTGAGGAAGGAGAGACTTCCAAAGGAGAAGCCAACCAAACTCCTCATGAAGAAGATAGGACCATGTCGGATTGTGCACAAGTTTGGGTCTAATGCCTATGAGATTGAGCTTCCTCAAGGCTTGGCCATATCTCCTATCTTTAATATTTCAGACTTGTTTCCTTTCAAAGGTGATCATAATGCAGATTCAGAAGTAGGTATGATAGTAGCAGGAGATGAAGAATGGGTTAAGGCTCTTCCACCCAATCAACCATTGAAGTTGGAATGCATTCTTGATACCAAGGTCCTCACAAAGACTAGAAAGAAGACATATAAATAGTTCCTTGTCAAGTGGAGTGGCTTACCCATTGAAGATGCCACTTGGATGAGTGAAGAAGACATCTTGGAGCATGGTGTCACAGTTGCTGATCTGATTCCTCAAGAGACTTGAGTTTTTTTGCCCGGGGAGTATGGTGCAGGAGCACCAAGAGGATCATGAAGATCCATGACTATTTTTGTTTGTTCCATGTTTGTTCATGTTGTAATAAGGTCTTGGAAGACCATTTTCATGTTTAATAAGGACCATGTCCAAGAACAAATCTTGTTGATGTCATGTTATAAGGTGTATTTGTAAGCCTTCTAAGGCATGTAAGGGGCAATCGTATATTATCACATATTGTAAGCCTTTTGGCATGTGTTAAGGGGGTGGTAGACCTTATCAAAAGCCTAATTACATTGTAAAGGAGTTAGAAGGCATTGTCAAAGCCTAAAATAATTGATGCCATTATGATAAAACGTGTAATTAGTTGTAATTTCAAAACAAGGCAATTGCAGTCCTGTAACAGGGTAGTTGCAGAGAGGGAATTCGATGGTTAGTCCATAGTCCCATCGACCCCAACTACCATCTAACTATCCAAAGGTGTTGTGGCAGGCTTCTTAAAGCCCTTCCCATGGTGATTGTAGGTGGAGAAGACATTTTGGTGGAAGAAAACAATTAAAAAAACTCAGATTTTCTGTTATTTCTGTACAAATTCACTGCTACAGTCCGTGGTACTCCTCTGTACGGATAGTTGGTGGAAGATCATGATGTTGGTATGAATGTAGGGTGAGTTGACTCTCATTTGCATCTAGTTTGGTGTCTTTAAACAATTCTAGAGCCTAGTTAATTTCATTTTTCTGAAAATAGTCAAGGAAACCCTTATCTAGGGTTTTGATAGGAATTATGTGTTTTTTCTTCCATTCCACTGATTTAATTCATTCTTGATTAGTGGGATGGGTTGTTGCAGGTATGTATTAGTATGTTATAACAAGTTTTTGATAGGGAATCTGAGGAGTTTTCATTGAGAAAACCTAACATCCTCATGTGTTAGAAGCATAGTAAAGGAACAACAATAGACCAATCAGTTGTAGTCCATTTTGGGGACCCAAAACCTAAAGAATCCTTGTTTTTACCATGCCCCTGAGATGTCCAAATGATTGATTGTGTTTTGTGGGTCTCTGAGAGGGTGGTTGTTTCACAAAATAGGCCTAATTAGGGCTCTAGGTCACTAGGAGGTGTTATAGGTTGGACCATACTGTCCAAAACAACCTATACCCATTTTTGGATATGTTGTGGGGAGTCCAAATGGGTATCTCTAGATTGTCTTAGATCTAAATTTGCAGACATCTGCCAAAAGTTATGACTGACTGTTCATATTTCTAGGGCTACAAGGGATTTGGAGGCCTAAAGAAGGAAGTACCAAAACTAAGTTTGTTCTGCCTTTACCAATGGTTTGGATGGGTCCCATGGCATGTCAAATCAACCTTTTCATGATGATTTTAGAGCTACTAACTATTGTTCCCACTTTTGCATGTTGATCCTTGAATTTGGGTTTTAGAGTGTAGTGAAAACCTTATCTATTTGTGCTATCCTCCATCTATCCTAGTGCCTCTACATCAATCATGACCAAAAGTACATATCTATAGGGCATGAGACACTAATAGCCAACCAAGAGAGAATGAATGAATTATTGACAAGATTGTTAATCAATATACATACCACAATCCCTTTGAATAAAGATTGCACCATAACACCACAAGGAGGGGATACATTTTCTATAAATAATCATCTAATAAGTAATTCCATTCTAAAACTATCTAGACCCATGTTCTTACCAAGAGAAGTAGACACAGAAGAACTTGAAGTTCACTCTGAAGAAGAGCTTGATAGATTGTTAAAAGAATATTAGGGGAACACTATAGAGTGTAAGGAGGCCATAACCATTGACAAATTTTTGAAGTTGTGAGGGAAAGGTATACATCACAATAGAGGTCAAGAGAGTAACTAAAATAATAGTGGGAAAGAATTAAAGCATAAAGTGAGTTTAGGAGAGATTGACATGGTTTTGGGTGTACAATGGTTACACTCCCTTGGTGAGTTTTCACAAAACTATCAACCCATGGAACTCAAGTTTAAATCTAAAGGGAAATATGTGGTGCTTAGAGGAATTTCTAGTGGAACACCATGGGTGGTACTATTAGTTTCAAGACAGACAACTTAGAGGGGGGGTGAATCAGTTGTCCAGAAACTTTCCTTTTATTAATCACTTAAATCCTTCTTGTAATTTAACATCATAATAATAAATCAATCATGAAAACACAATGCAACAATTCAAGAGCAGAAACACATTAACACATATGACACCAAGATTTTAACGTGGAAAACCTGGTTAAGGGAAAAACCATGGGGTGACTAACCCAAGATTGTATTCTATGTTAAAAGAATAAGAAGAACAAAATGGTACATGCCAATTAGGGCTCACTGCCCAAGCGCACTGCTCACAAGAGGCCCACTGCCTACAGGAGACACACTGTCTACAGAATGATAAATATTACATACTTGAACTGAAGAATAGCATCTTCACCATGCTTGAGTCAGTTCCATTTAAGCCCAACCCTTCTACTCTGCCTTTCTCTCTTCTCCTCTCTACCACACTCTCATCTTCACCAAGATGCTTTTGAAATGACTTCACAACTCTTATTTATACAAGACATCGACTTTGGGATAATCATCAAGGTTATCATACTTTACAGAGAAAATACACATACAACTTAATTTATTACAAGACTTCATGTGAATCACCACACTGTCGGCCACATAGATCTAGGACTTAAATCTTCTTTGAGGAACATGCCATGCTTCGCAGAACATCTTCAAGATCATCCACAAGATGTATAAATCATTCGATCGGCCAAGTTTAGGAACAACATCATCATCTGGAAGTAATTCTTCAATTACGAGCTCAATCTTTAATGCGGACCACCAACACAAACTGGACACAATCTAGAAACCCCCACAAGCTTGCCTGAAACACCAAGAATATCCACACCACTTTTGATTACTGAAATCATTCTCTTCTTCGTCTGAAACCTCAAGAATATAGTCTGTCATTACTGTCATATTGGAATAGATGCTTGCAGACCTCCAAACCACGAACCAATTGAGTTGTCAATTCACATTGACTTCCTAAACACTCCACCAAATCTGCAGAACAAGATATTGCATTTTCGGATCTCACCGGACCTATTTGTGTCACTTTGTCACCTCTGAACATCTGCCAGAACCGGTTTTACTCATATGGTCATAACTTCTTTAAATCTTCATGCAGACCTCTCAAATCTTTACTGGATCACCTTTAGATACATATCTACAAACCCTTTGATGCGCATCCTCTGATCTTCAGCTTAGCTAGGATCTTCACTTCATAGAGCTTCACTGTCTTCACTGTTCTTCTCTGTTTTTGATAGGACTAATTTTCTCAATATCCTCAGCACACAACTCATCCAATCCTTGACATCAATACAACAAGAGTATGTTGACATCAATGACAACACCGGTTAGGCCCATACTTGCAACAGGTACCAACTAAAAGGATGGAGAAGACGTTTCACAAGGGACACTTTGTGTGGGCAGCAAGCTATCTAGTTATGCTTATAAATTTATCCAAGAGTGAGAAGTGCATTTATCATGTTGATATGTAGAATACCGTGGATAGGTATGATGTGGTGTCTAGTGTTTTGCCTCTAGGACTATCACTTGATAGAGGATTATATCATATCATGGAACTAGAACTAGACTCTAAGCCTATCATGACCACTCCTTACCACCACCCAAGGATGTACAAAGAAGAGATAGAAAAGGCCTTAAGAGATCTCTTGGGGATGGGTAACATCAGGCCTAGTTCTATCCCATTTTTCTCATCCATGGTTCTTTTTAAGAAAAATAATGGCACCATGTGGATGTGTATTAATTATAGAGATTTGAACAAGAAGACCATAAAAAATAGTTATCCCATTCCTAGGATTGATGAACTAATTGATAAATTACATGGAGTTGTGCATATTTCAAAGATTGATTTGAGATTAGGTTACAATCAAATCCATGTAAGGGATGAGAATGTACATAAAACATCATTCAAGTGCCACTTTGGGCCCTTTGAATTTTTAGTCATGCCTTTTGGCTTAATAAATGCACCAACTACTTTTCAATCATGCATCAACCATGTTTTCAACAAATAGTTAAAAAAATTTGATTTGGTTTTATTTGATGACATTCTAATTCACAACAAGACATGGGAAGATCATTTGAAGCATCTTGATACAGTGCTTGGAATTCTGGAGTAGTAGGATCTCTTTACAAAAGAATCGAAATGTGAGGTTGGGGTGATAGGGATCTTTTACTTAGGCCAATTCATCAATGCTCAAGGTGTTTAAGTGGATCAATAGAAGCTCCAAGACATCTTGGATTGGTCTCCTCGTACCACATTGACACAGTTGAGAGGATTCTTTGACCTTTGTAGCTATTATAGGAGATTTGTTAAGGGGTTTTCACAGCTAGAAACACCCTTAACTGATATGACAAAGAAAGGGGCTTTTACATGGATAGAAACAACTCAAGAAACTTTTAATAAGATTAAAGAGGTAGTGAGTTCATGCCCTATTCTTTCTATCCCATATTTCTCACAACCATTTGTTGTAGAATGTGATGCTTTAGCAAAAGGAATTGGAGTTGTCTTAGTATAAAAGATCCATCCCATAGCATTTGAAAGTAGGAAATTGAAAGAATCACAAAAAAAGGATTCTCTATCTATAACAAAGAGATGCTAGGTATCATGTGTGTCATAGCCAAGTTCCAACAGTATTTAGTTTGTGGAAGATTTATGGTGAAGCTAGATCATAATAGTTTGAAATTCTTCCCTAGCTAATGTGACCTGAATGATAGGCAAAGAAAATCTAAAAAAATATTCCAACAACTTTTCTAAACCAATATTCCTCATGTGTTTAAATAAGTCATTAGTTAAGATGATGTGCTAAATTTCTACTTTAATATAAAATAAGGTTTGTTTTAATAGAATATTAACATCTGAAATCTCAAAGCTAATATTTATCAAACCATGTTCAATTACCACTAGTGATTTGTCATCTAGGAAGAAGCCATTGCTTTTGAAATCTAAAAAAATATTCCATTCTAAGCACTTAACAAGGAAGCCTCTCTATAAGACAATATCATAACATGAAAAATTTAGCATTTAATTAAAGAAGAAAATAAATATCTTTCAACAATAGAAATGAATAACCCATATAGCTGGATTTGGTGAGGATGAACTATTTCTGAGAGTGCAACACATCCTATTAGTGGTAATATTTCAGGGACTTGAAATTACTTATAGAAAGCATTCTTGTGCCTAGTAATATCAATCAATAATGTCAAACATCTAACTATTTCATTCTAAAAACATGTCATTCTACTAAAATGTAATATGAACATTAAATGACCTTTCTATAAAAAAATTGATGGGTTAGACCTCTTATGAACAAAATTACCTAAACACACCCAATATACATTTCCTCATATATTTTCATTTATCTATAATGATCCAATTCTCATTTATGCCTACAACAAGAAAAATATTAGTTCCTCCTAAGTTATCATTTTATCCAAATTAATAGTAGAACCAACCTTTATTTAGAAAGTCACATTGTTGCTAACCTCGGTCCCTTTGCTGAGAGTTAATTGTAACATTTAAGTCCATATTCCCTTATAGATTGTGAGGACATTATAATTAATTTTATCTCTCATTAACCCCAACATGTAATTGGCCCATAAATATGAAAGAAGAATTATGACTGATTTGTAATGCATGTCTTCGTTAGCTAATGTCTGTGAATTGGATTTTATCAAAGGAAATAGTTTACTCTTAAATCAATCTTATGTAACAAAATCTCAAATAGCTCAAGTTCAATTAAATTAAGGTGCCCATGGTACCGATTTAATACTCAATCTGCTGCAGGACAGGCATACACAATCAAATGCCCAAAGGAACACAATGATAGAGGAAATAATTTTTGTCATTGCTGTGCTAAAACAGGGAGTTTTGGAACAAGGTATGGACACCAATAAATGCAAGGATAAAGCAATTCTGCCAGATGCTACCTCAAAGAAACATAAAAAACATGAACAGGGCGCACAACCTTTACTTAACTCCTCTTAAAAGCTCTGAACAGGACATGAATGTCCATCAAACTATACAGAAAAGAGGAATTCCGTTCACATGTTGTAGTTGCAATTGCCCTGGCAAATCCTACAGGCAGAAAGTGGAAGCAAAGACCAGGCAGAAAGTTAAGGCCTATTGCAACTGAACATTCAATCTTGGCAGCACTACTGGTCAAATGGATATTGTAAAAATTATCCATTGTTTACAATATTGTCAAAACACATTTCTTCTTTCACCGAAAATACCTCTCCATTTGAACTAATATTCGGATGGCTATTCAATAATTTTTCAAACAACCCTCTTCTAGACCTTTGGATAGATAAAATGGCAAGACTTGCACTGGTGTACAAACACATTCCCCCCTATTATAAGTTCTAAGTTGGGGACAATGTATATATACATTTTCCTGTGATGCTGCAAGCAAATCTGACAGGAGTGATCTTCCATTGGCTTTTGATGAGGAAGTAAATATTTGGTTTTAACATCTGCATGACTTTGCTTAATGCAAATAAAGCATATATAAATCCCAAGTAATGCTGTGAAAATCAGTAATATCATTCTCCATAAGGGAGGTAATTTCTTGGATGTTTTTCCCACTAGTAATGCTATAAATCATTAATGCTGTGAAAATCAGTAATGCTGTATAAATCTGCTTCTACACCACTCTTCTCTCATGGTTTTCCAATTTGTATCTTCTTTCTTTTTGTTATTTCAATGTGGTATACATACAGCCATGCTTGCTTATTTGCAACATCAATTACATATAATAGACAAATGTAGGAAAACTAATTATGTTGTAACCCGATGCGATGAGATACTTGGCAAAAATAAGCATGCACAAGGGCCGTGGAGTGGAGTTTAAAGAGAATGGTTTCCCTTCCCTTCCCTTCCTCATGCATGCAAACTCCTTGGCAGTTAAAATATTTAATAAGATTCTTTTTCCAAAATAGCCCCCACTTTGTTTGTAACTCCTAATAAACCAGCCATAGAATTTCTCATGATTGCATGCTCTATCATTGAATGTCAAGTGTCATGGCTTTGGAGGATTGCAAATATTGATTTTAGTTTAGACTAATAAAGGTTTTAAATGATAAACTAATTTTATTCTTTTACAACACAATTTTTTTTTATTATCAATGTAGTATTGAATAATAATTATTAGAATAAATATTTTAAAGGGTTTTTATGTACATGATCATTTAGAATAAGACATCTTAAAGAGTTTTTATATACATGGTCATGACATGAGACTTCTTTATGCTACTAAAGAAGGCCTCTTGACATTAATTATAATTTTTCAATTTAGATTTCTAAATATCAAATTAATTTTCCTCATGCATAATTTATTTTTTTATCAAAATAATAAAATATACTTAATCTTTCAATTTAGAATATTTATTTCTAATAAGTCTTCTCTTTTATTATTTGAAATAATATCAAGATGATTGATAATAATTTTTTTGATTGAATCTACTCAGCTTATTTAGTTAAATTTAGGGGTTGAGGAGGGTTGTGACACTTCCCACCATTGGAGTCAAATCCAAAAGTCGAAGGAAGAAAGTGTTACACATATGGTTCCTAAGGTTGTCATTGATGTCGACACTGTCACAAGGTTGTCATTGATGTTGATGGTGTTCATGGTTGGATGTCATGTCCTATCCAGCAGAGAATATATAGTTCATGGTTGAATGTCATGCCTTGATCAATGCAGAGTTGAGTATGAAGACATATTAAGATGGGAATTAGAATCACCAAGAAGATACATTAATATGGGAATTAGAAGCACTAAGATGATCAGATTACCAGAAGGGTGTTTTGCAGTTGATAGTGTGAAGACATTGTTGTTTCTGTGAAGGTGTTCTTAGTAGGGCAATGGGATGCTCCACATTCCCCTGCATTTGCAATTATGGCTATGCGGTTCTAGAACTGTGTTCAGGGTACTGTGAAGGTGATAATTCTAAAGTTTCAGATTATCTATCCTTCTGCTGTGAAAGTTATGCATGATAGAGTACTGGTATGTGTTCTGGCAGAATAATGTGGTTTTGAAGGCATGTTGGAATGCTCCGCATTCCTTCGGATGTGAATGTTTTCCTTTGCGATTTTGTGGATATGTTTATGGATGTGTAGTACATGCATTCTTGCAGTTTCATGTTTCTTGGTGATCTGCAAGCTTAGTTTTTCAATGACAGTATGTTGCAATGTGTTCCGAATGACTTGTTGTTCTTAGAGTTCATGGTTGAAGATGTGCGGCACAAAATCTTTGATGTGTGGAGGTAAAGGAGTGTCTGTAGATGTTGTATGAGTCTTGTAGACTCATCTGGAAGTGTTTCATGAAGATTTTTCTTATTTCCAGTACCGCGCAAGGTTTTTAATTTGTTGTGGTTGTTATGCTTCAAGTTTCATATGTCTTTGCTTAAGACTGTCCTATTTTCAAATGAGTAAAGTGTGTGGATGTAATTCCTTGATGTTTGATGTTGTACAAAGGATGTTTTGGACCTGGTTAAGCAAGTGTTGTTGTTTGCAAAGCATGGGTCTTCCGCTAGTGTAGTGTGTAGTCTTATTTAGGACTCGTCCTCTACACATTTCATGTTGTGTATTGTCTAGCCGACTTGTAAATGTAGTTTTCATGATGTCTCTAGCCAACAAGCAATATAATCAATATAATATCATGTATAAATTGTAAATCAAGTTCAGTTAGTCAAAGTGTGATTGCAATGTGATTGATAATATTCAAAAGCAAAAGGAGCTGAATGAATGCATTATGATGTGTGACTAAAGGAGAAAGAGAAGAAGTTATAGATACTGTCTTGATTCATCTTGAAGACATATCTATGACAATGATCAAGTGTAGAGTGTGCCTAATTGATCCGCTCATCAGAAGGAAGTGTGAAGAGGCAGAATTGCAATAATCAAAGGTGTGAGCTTCATTGTCAGTTTTTAGGCAATAGAGAGACTGTCATATTGTAATTTGCTCTAAGTTTGTTCTCAATTTAAGGAGTAGTTGCTTCCTTGGGAGTGACCCTAAAACAAAGTCTTCAAGGAGTTGTAGCTTCCTTGGGAGTGACCCTAAATCAAAGTTTTCAGAGAGTAGTAGCTTCCTTGAGTTGTAGCCCTAAAACAGAGTTGTTATTTTGAGCTTCATATATTGTGAGTTAATTCTCACCATGGTTTTTCCCTTCTTGGGTTTTCCACATATATTTGGTGTCATGTGTATGTGTATTGTGTTTTGATTATTCATGTTTATGTTAATACTGTAATGCTTAACTTTTAATCTACTCTGAAGAAGTTAAAATTTGTTTAGATACTGATTCACCCCCCCTCTCAGTATCCTGGTCTATTCAAGAATTGGTATTAGAGCCAAGTTCCTTTGAACAAAGCTTAACCGCTTGAGGAAGGTCTGGAATGGCACATAATGGATCCAACAAGATACCTAGGTTTGATGGAACAAATTATGCTTTTTGGAAGCTAAGGATGGAAGCCTATATCAATTCTCTAGGGTGTGGTGCTTGAGAATCTGTCAAGACTGGTTACACTGTTCCTGCTACTACTCCTACAGACTCAAATGAAGTTAAGCAAGGCAAAGTTTGCTATCATGAATGGGTTAGCTGATTCAGAACTTTCAAAGGTAATGAGTTGCAGTTCTGCTAAAGAAGTTTGGGTTAAACTTGAAACCATTTGTGAAGGAGATAAGAAAGTAAAGCAAGCAAAGATGCAAATCTTCAAAAGCAAATCTGAGACCCTAAAAATGACAGAGGATGAAGACATTGTTGGATATATGATCCAGGTGAATGAAGTGGTCAATGACATCAAAGGTTTTGGTGGCAAAGTGGAAGAGGATGAAATTGTGAAGAAGGTTCTAAGATCTCTCCCCAAATCTTATAGTCATAAGGTATCTGCTATTGTCACGTCTCGTTTTTATGGACAATACAATTATTCTATATTAGAAAAACAATTATCGTGATTGATTTTACTCTAATTAATTTTGCTTACGTGGATGTAATCATTATGAGTTAATTGATGAAATTTGGAATTATTTTTAATATGGAATATTAATGTAGTGATTTGCTTCGGCTATGTTTTGAGATACTAACCTATTGACGTCATGTTGAGTGCAATTGGATGCAAATACTTGTCGAAGACGAGAGCATGGCTGAGGTAGAAATGTTCTAGCCACTTGGCAAGAACTGTTTGGGATGGTTAACCCTGATGCAATCACACACTCACGTAGTTGCACATGCATTTTTCGAATGGCTTATTTTATGTATTGATGTGTGATTATTAATCGTGAATGATGATTAGATGTTAGAAAATTAGTGTGTTAAAAATTGCTTTCAAATGCATGATGTGATTACTTAAATTTAAATGTCTTTTCGAATTATATTTAAATGGTGTATTGTATTTTAAATAAGGAAATATATATGTTTGTAATTTATTAAATAAATAATAAATAATATTTTCTATTTACATGATTATAGATATTTGAAAGACAATATGTAAAATAGATTTAAATAATTATATTAACTTATAATAGATATATATGTATTATTGTATTATATTTACTTCTTCGTTTTTTTAAAGTAATTGTGTTTTAGTAAAAATAGTTAACTTATATTAATAATAATAATATTATATTTATAATTTTAAATAAAAAGAATTAAAATCAACTTACTGTCATGTATGCGACAACAAGCTAATTAAAAGATATTATTATTATTATTATTATCACATCTTGAGTTCATTGGAGTGTTTATGTTATTTAAAATAGATAAATAATATTAATAATAGTATTATTATATTTAGAGAGCTAAAGAGAATTAAATAAATTACTGTCATGCACGTGACAGAAAGATAAATTAAGTTATTTTGTTTTAATTTAAATAAAAAATTGAGTCTTTTTAAATTAAAATTCTCATGCAAACAAAAAAAAAATCTTGAGTTGAAATAAGTTAAAAACCTAAACTTTGGACGCCAAAACAAGAAAAAAGGGAATTGTAAAAAAAAAAAAAGAAAGAAAGAAAGAAAAGGCGTTGGCAAAGGAGAGAAAAACCAGTCAAGAATAGTGATAGTAAAATGGCGATAACTTTGTCATATCAAAACAAAATTTGAAACTGTAAAATGTTCCGGAAAGATGGAGAAGAGTAGAACAAAACCTAGAAATATTTTTTAAAAAATCACAAATTGTAGTGAGCATTTTTGCAATGAAAGTGACATCTTTTTATGGAGTAGCAAGAGAAGGCACCAAAGATTTTAGCAGAGACGAACCTTTTGTAGTAGCAGAAAAAGAGAAAAGTCATGCTTTTGGATGAACAATGACTGAAGGAAAATCCTTAGCAACAGTAGCTTCAATTTCAACCCCTTGACTGACCTTATCTCCAGGTTTTTCTTCTTAAGAATTGTTTGCATTGAAATCATGTTTTTGTGACTGTCAAATTAATAGTTTTCAGCGTGTTTGGAGGGCATTTGTTTTGTTTATGCTCGACCTTTATTCTTCTCTGAGCTGACCTCGTCTAAATCTACCTTGGGCAATCTTACCTTGCTAAAATAGATCAACCTCCCTCATTTTATTCACTGTTTTCTTATTGTTGTTGCAAACTGTTGTTCCTTGCTTTGTGCATTCCGATTTCATGCTAAGATTGGCTAGTAAACTAAGTTGTTGGCTCAAAACTATGAAATGGAGTTTTTGCAATCTCAAACTAATTAAACTCACCTCTGTTAGATCTGAACTCAGAATATTAAATTTTCTTTCTGTTGTAGAAATCAATTTTGACAAAAAGAACCAACTTTTATTCATTGACAGAATTAATATGTGATGTAGAAACTTCTCCACATAGATAGAATTATTTAGGTTTTTGTAGCTTATTTTACACTATTATTTTGCTATTAAACATTATCTTTAACCTTACCTTTGAATGACAGACCTTTAGATTAATTGTTGTTGTCTGTTTTTGTGTTTTAAATTACTTTGACAACTCCTGTCACTATTCTGCCAGGAGGTCTGTCTCTATTTTCTTACTGGTTATTCTGAACCTCCTGTCACTAAAATGACAGTAAGGTGTTATGGATGAATAAAAGGTGTTTATTGTAAGATAAATGGTCAGAATTGTCTCTTGTCAATGGTCTGACAGTAGGATTGCTGAAAATATTTAGAATGGATATTATATTGTGAATTATAATTGATTTATAGATAAAGTGATTGTATCAAAATGACAAACTTATGGTTGCAAAATTATGAAACAAAGAATGGAATTATTGTTTGGAAAGTATGTTTCCTTGATTAGTGTTTTGGATCTTTGAAATGATTTATAGAAGAACATTAATTGTTTTATTCTATTATTCTATTTATTTGATCTTGAGGAAAGATAGAAATAATTTTTGACATAAGCTGTGCATGAAACCTCATTGTATGAGAGTGGAGTTTTCAAACCTCCTCATTTGATTTTATTGCGTGATTTATGAAACGATATTTGGATATGAAGCAAAGGCATTAGTATCTACTATATATTTAACCATGGAAATATGAATTAAAAATCTAATCAGATATATATTGCTTTATGATGTGCTTTATTATTGCTTGATCAAAATGTGTGCTCTTTATTGATGCATGGGAAATGGATTAGAGGTGGTTATAGGTGATTTGATCAATTATTTATTGAATTATTTATTTACTTTCTTATTTATTTCTTGGAGAAAGAAGGTAGATTTTTACATTTGGTATCAGTGATTGGGTTACTTTTGGGACTAGGATGACGAATGTGGATATATTAGAGATGGCTTTTCCTCTTTTTGTGAATTGACCAGGCTACTTGAGATGATTAGATCTAATTGGAATGTTATTGAAAAAGATGTTTATTTTGTGTAGCAAAACTTATTTATATATATCTTTGCCACATCCTGTTGTGAGTCAATTTGCTTTTCATTATTAAAATTGCACTTTTAGACATCAGGGTTGCATCGGGTGTTCCCTCCTGCCAGTTGTTTCTAGGTAGCTAGACATTTCGTGTAGGGCTGGGTTTCCTTCATTTCATGAAGGGATCCGGGGAAGTGTAAATACTTCATGGTTGGGTGGAAAAGCACCTAAGCCATGTTCTCGTCTCTCAGTTTGCAGGTGGTGGACCACTTGGTTTGTGCAGTTGGAGAGTGTGTCAATTTATTATTTATTGATGTACTTGTTATTGTACCTATTTGTATGTATTATGGCATGTTGCCAAAGGATTTATGTATATTGATTCATAGTGCTTATTACCTGGATTTAGCACGTGAATATGTAAGATTTAAAGACTTATTTGATTTATATTGATGAGATTTTCTTTTTGAAGATTTATTGACTCTATTGATTCTTCTTGATGAAGTTATTGTCAATGATTAAATATTGTAATTAAGCAGATTATATACATCATTTTACTTTCATTTCTTGTGATGTTGTATTTAAGTGAATTATTATTCATTTTACTTTGTTTTACTTTTGTGATGGATTTGAGGGCTTTTACAGCTATTAAGGAGAATGCAAACTTGGATACATACACTATAGATAAATTGTTTGGTACTCTTACTGCTTTTGAAATGAGAGAGTTTGGTGGCTCCAAAAAAAGAAATTGCTTTCAAAGTCAGTATGAAGACAAAGGATGAAATTGTTGAGGAAGATGAGAGCTTTGATGAAGTTGAAGCAAATTTTCTAAGAAGGCTGAAGAAAGGCACTGGAAAATACAAAGGTAAGTTACCTTTCAAATGTTTCAATTGTGGAAAGGTTGGTCACTTTGCTTCTAAATGTCATTTTAAAGAATCAAGGGGTAGTAACAAGAGAGACAAGTTCAAAAGAAGTCTATATTCCATAGAGATCAGATGTTCTTGAGAAGATGAGTATCATGATCATTCAAATGATGAAACACTTTTCATGGGCTTGAGTGTTGGTGACAAAAAGGATGATATTGGAAAATGTGAGAAGATTGATACCATGCAAACAAACCAAAACAATGATAGATCAATGGTTGTATGGACTACCTTTCATGCAAGAGAAGAATCCAAGGCTTGGGTAATTGACGGTGGTTGCTCAAATCATATGAATGGTGACAAGGAGAAGTTTATGAGCCTTGAGAAGTGGAATGGTGGAGCTGTCAAGTTTGGTGGTGATGAGTCAACACAAATTTGTGGAAAGGGTGCTATAACTATTGATGAGAAGAATAGGACTGAGGATGTCCTCTATGTCAAAGGGCTAAAGCACAATATTCTCAGTGTCAATCAGATGTGCAACAAAGGTTACAATCTCACCTTTCATGCCAAAGGTTGTGAGATCAGGAAGGCAGGGTCTAGAAAACTAGTTGTAGAAGGTATCAAGTCATATGGTGACATCTATCATCTAAAGGAGGTAAATGGAAGAACATGTTTGTTGGTTCAATCTAGTGAGTGTTGGTTGTGGCACAAAAGAATGGGACACAACAATTTTGATAATATGGTAAGGATCAATGCTACTCATGCAGTGAGAGACATGCCCAAGATAATCAAGCCTACAAACACAGTATGCAAGGAATGTCAAATGGGAAAGGAGACAAAGACAAGTTTCAAAAGCAAGGAGTATTCTTCTTCAATGCCATTGGAGTTGATCCACACTGATCTATGTGGCCCTACAAGAGTAAAATGGAGTATTTAATATTCAATAATTGAAAATGGGGTATTTTTATTTTGGATTCTTGGAGGATTTCTTTGATTTTTGTGTTGAAATCTATACCATATATATTGTATAGTATGTGTAAAATCTTGGTTCAAGGTTTGCACTCAACATTTGTATTCATGGTGCATGGTGATATTTTGTAAGGTTTAATGTTTCTTTAACAATCTAGGATTACGTTTACCTCATTGTATACCTTTTCACATTATCAAAGGTTGTACACTATATTGAAGCCAAAGTACCAAGTATTAAGGTTCAAATATTTTCATTGAAGGTGGTTTTGCATGTTTTAAGGTATGGAATCATAACCCCATGTACCCTTCTAGTGCTATGCATTATTTAGAGTTCAAGGTTGAGATACCCCATACCTTGTATCTTTTATATTGTCATGCCTTAAGGTTAATTTACTAGTACTCTCTTCCACTACTGCTTGGTGACAGTGATTCTTGAAGGTTAGGCCTTTGTAAGTTGCAAGTAATTTTATGGTACAAGAGTTTCCTAGAAGAATTTACACCAACATTCACCATATAGAAATATTCCTTGTACAACTACGGTACTTCACCAACACTACAACATCTACCAACATTGTGCATGAATAGGCTACATCTCTACCAACATTTATGGATTCCTTGTGATAGGGATATTGTACTAAACCTACCACATGGGAGCTACTCATAACTCCTAACTATGGATTTTGACTAGAGACTCTTATAATCTTGAAGCCTACATGATTTCCATGCCACCTAAGACCTTTGTTGTCAAATTTTATATGGACCCCATCACTTTACATGTAGACTATGTTGAATAATCATGCCACATACTTACTGTTGAGCATTGTCAATTCCCACTAAACCTAATGCAATTAAGGCTTGAATATGACTCGATGGATGGGCTCATCCTAAATCAAGCAGCTCAATGAGTGATGACATACTACATTTAATTTATCTATCTATGGACATGTTTCTTGGTATGGCATCAGTACTATGTGTACAACTAAAGATTTCTAGATGTGGAGTTGTGTATAGCTAGTAAATAATAATTACTACAAGCTAAGAAAGGAATGTAATACTAAAAATAGGGAAACTATCTCATAAATTCTGAAGGTAATCTGTATAACTGCTTTCAACCAAAATAGAATAGTAAATTGAAATAGAATCACACAAATCTAGCTCTAAGATCTAATTCTAATTTTATAAATCTAGTGCTAACAGGCTATAGTCTACCTCAAGAGGGCACTGTCTTGGGTTGACTACTTCATTTTTCCCTTATCAATTACTTGATCAAATTAGTTCATCCATTCATTTTCCATCAATCAAGAATAATAGTAAAAATAATCTATGATAAAAACTCTATTTATTGATTGCAATAATAATTTGATACAATCCTAAAGAAAATCCAACTTATCCTAGATATGTTGGGTGAAAAAGTATACACACACACCCAACAAATTTCATGCATTTATGAGCATTAAAAATTTAATCGGTCCACTTCCCATTATATAGGGGAAGGATTCTTTATTTTTGAAGAAGCAAAATAAAACTAGGAAACTAAAACTAAACAACCAAAAAGGAGAATTTCAATTAGAAGTATGAAATGAGCAAGCTTATTCAAGAAACATGGAGATAGTTATCTTGAACTTAACCAATCTCTACACATTCCTAGCTAAAGGATAAATGCTTGCCATTTGTTGCACATTCCTTCCTGACCACTTTTGGAACTTATTCTTATCTGTAAAGAAGGATTCAACTGCTACTAGACAACTGTAGGCAGCTTCATACTTTGCTACAGGAATTGACCAGTCCCTTGGCTACAGGAACGAGGCCTTAGGCTACATGAACTAGTCTATTGGCTATAGGAACTTCTACAGTCTTCTATAGTCTTGGTTGTAGGAACTTCCATAGCCTTAGCTGCTGGTTAGTGTTCTTAGTTGTTGCAGGAAAGGATTAGTCCTATAGAAATCTCCATTTACTAAGATCATTGTAAACAAAATAATCATACCGCATTATATTTTGAAAACAACTACTTTAATCATGTAGACATCCATTCAAATATGATGCAAATAACATAGTACTTGTCTAGATATTAGATAAAGTCTTGACTTAAAAGGATGGAAATGTCTATAGGAATGTGGCTTTTAAACATGAAAGGACATAGATTAAAAAGATAATTATAGCACTCTTCAATTACTATCTATATTGTTGGCATCATCATTATTTTACTTGGAGAAGGAAGCCTTCACCAATGAGCTTTTTCTTTTCTCGGTTGATCTTTTGGAGGGCATATCTCTATCATATAAGGACCTTTTCTAGTGTTTTAAAAATGGGCCACATTTTTGCTAGATTCATAATGGTGTAATGAATTCTCTATTTTGACTCTTTGTTTTTCCAAATGTTATGATTTCTGAGAGATTTTGTTGTGCAATTTCTATTTTAAGAACTTTGGAGGGCCATACCTTGCTTAAAAAGACTCCTTTTTAGGTCCCACTTTTTGAAAGTGTGTTATTTTGTGTACTATATGCTAGTGTTCTCTATTTCTTCTTATTCTACATATAAACTACATTTTCTACATTATGCTCCATTTTAAATCTTGGGAAACACAATTAGGTACTAAAAACACACTAATAATAAAGTGCTAATTCTTGTACTTGTTTGGGGGTCTTATATGGGGATCTTATACTCGTGAAACTGAAATAAATTTCCATTATGGGGGTGTCCTAATTGGTCTTTTTAAATTGACTTAATAAATATATCATAGTTAATATTGAGTATTAAATAAATTCATCATTTTGTCATCACCTTGAATAGACAAAACTATAATTCCTAGTGAGATGGAATCTTGAAGCATTATAGATGGATTAACCTCTTGCCCCATCTCTATAGACTTGTTCTTGAACCACATACTTTTTGGTGAAAGAAAGTATGGGATGACAAAAATGATCATGTTTAAGGATTATTTGGTTTCTTATTCATATCAGCATAGTTTAGCAACCTTGCACATTGAGTTTTGTCATGCCCTTTGGACCAAAATTTGGGAGATGCATGGAGATCCTAATGATCCTCCGTTCCAAGATGATCTTGATATGGACTGTCTTGTACCCCTTGATGATTTTTCACCATATGACCATGGTACACCTAAGAGATAGATGATTATGAAGATATTGAATATGAGGATGATATTTAAATTCTTATGGATTCTCCTCTTCTATTGAGACTTCACATGATGTTTGTCCTCCTCCTATAGAGACTTTTGTTTATTTTTGACTTCATTGACTCCTATTATAAATTCAAAGGCTTCACCTTCTTTATCTCCAAGTTTCCATTCTAAGTCTAAGGACTCTTATCCTCTAGCACCTAAATCATCAATACTTGTTTATATTTAGACATTTAATGTCGATACATTGTGGGATGAATAATGTAGTCACATGTAATATCCCAAATTCTAAGTATGAAGGTGTTTGGGCCACTTTCTAGCCTTGGGTAAGATTTTGGACTTTCTCATACTATCATGTCTTCCTTTCATTCCCTACAACCTGCTTCCTCAATCCTTTGCCTTCTATAGCTTCCTAGGTTTCACTTACCTTGGTACACTTTCCTTCAATTCCTTGTTCCTATATCCATACTTTCCTTTAACCATTAACATTTTGGACTTTCCCATGCCAACATCTCTTTTTCTTCATCTCCTTCAGGTCCCCAATTCCTTAGTTCCCCATGTTTTAGAACTTTGGATTTTCCCCTTTTGGCATGCTTTGTCTTCATTCCCTACACCCTTACAACCTCACTTATTTTTATCATGTGGACTTCTAGAGTTCAACTTCCCTCCTTGCACTTAGTCCAAAGCATTTGGTATTCCCAATCCCTGATCCTTTAAGTATTGGATATCCAGGCCAAGTTTCAATATCTACTATATTGTGGGCTCTCAAACATTCCCTTACCAACATACCTAAAGCATATCCAACATATCAAAATCCCAAGCCCTAATCCCCACTCCTTTTTTACTTTTAAGTATGTGTACCTTTTAGTTCTTCTCTTCCTCATCATATTGGTATTAGGTAAGTCATATCCCTAACCCCAAATCCTTGCTTGTACTAGTACCCTAATTTCGCTATTCCTCACTCTCTCTTGCATTAAGTGCCTTTAAAGCCCAATTCCTACTCCTTGCTACATCCGGGATCTCTAAATATTGATCCCCACCCCCTCCTGCATTAGGTATCCCCAAATCTCAACTCCCACTCCCTCCTACATTAGGTATCTTTGAAAACTAATCCCCACTCCCTTCCACATCAAGTATCTCCAAAGCCTAATCTTTTCTCCTTCCTACACCAAGTATCTCTAAAGCTTGACCCCCCTCCCTCCTACATCAACTATTTACAAATCCCAATCCCTACTCCCTCCTACATCAAGTATATTCAAAGCCTGATCACCACTCCCTCCTATATCAAGTATCTCTAAAGTTTTGTCCTAGTTATCCCAATAATACTTTTCCTATCTGGGTCTTTGCACCTTTCCATCCCCTCACACCTTGGTGACCTTGCATCCCATTCCCCACACCCTTAACTTCAAACATTCAAAGAACTTAATGATAGCATACCAAATGTATAGACTTCATAGCAACATATTGACTATTGATTCCTCGGTCCCTCTCACCAATGCATCCCTCGAGCATGCAAATCCTTGGACCACCACAATATTGCATCCTTCTAGCACGTGAATTTCTAAACTCCCAATGTCAAACCTTGGGGGTATTCTCTACCATCCTTCTAATACACATTTTCCCAAACCCCTATCTTCTAGTATGCTCTTTCATGAAACCTCACTATTTAAACAAAGGAATTTATTGATCGCTAGGGCTAACCAAGGATGCCATTAATGGACCCAAATTTGAATGTAAAACGATGAGAGAACTTCAAACAAATTTACGTATCTGTGGGCCCATGTTGGGCCTTCAACCTCTATATAAGGTAGGAAGTTTTCATCATTTTGCATCTTTGGACATAATATCAACAAACCCTAATTTGTAGTGTTGCTCACACTTGTGTTCACATGTTCATTATGAGGATGAAAACCCTTAGGTTTTGGAGATCAGTGGATGAAATCCCATTGGTTTCCTAGAGTTTAGATAATGAAAACCCTTTAGCTTCCTAAGGGGAGCTTCACAGAGAGGTTGCATCTACATTTCAATTTTAGTAGATTTTAGCATTTGGGCATTTCAACATTCTGAGTACATTCTAAATATATTTGGAATAATTGTAATCTTTTTTATTAGTAAAAATTTGAAGGAACAAATCTTTGTAATCATTGAATGAGTTATTTGAATAAAATACTTTGTTTTAGCTAGTTTATATGACCAAACGCATATGAATGTGTGGTGTGGATATTTTAGATTTAATCATTTTGATTTAAACTCATTACAATATTTTTAGATTTGAGTATTTTTACATAAATGTTTAGGTAAGGGTCATTATAGTGGTATCAAGAGTATTTATCTTGCTAGTATATAGGGTAAACCTAATGTTTGATGCTTAGCAGTGAAAGAGAGATCCAATACCAAAGGAGAGAATTAAGGAAATTGTAACAAACCCTTAATGAGGCATAATATCTTTAAGTAGAAACGATAGGAGGAAGAGAAAAGAAGAAATTAACAAACTAAAAAAGGAGGAATTCTTCTAAGAGACCATGGTTGAGATCTATCATGGCCAAAAGTAAATATCTATAGGGCATGAGACATTGATAGCCAACCAAGAGAGAATGAATGAATTATTGACAAGATTGTTGATCAATATACACACCACTATCCCTTTGAATAAAAGTTGTACCTAAACACACAAGGAGGGGAAATTTTTTCTATAAATAATCATCCAATAAGTAAATTACATTCTAAAACCATCTAGACCCATGTTCTTACCAAGAGAAGTAGAAAGAGTAGAACTTGAAGATCACTCTAGAGAAGAGCTTGATAGATTGTTACAAGACTATTAGGGGAAGACTATAGAGTGTAAGGAGGCCATAACCATTGACAAATTTTTGAAGTTGTGAGAGAAATGTATACATCACAAAAGAGGTCAAGAGAGTAACTAAAATAATAGTGGGAAAGAATTAAATCATAAATTGCGTTTAGGAGGGATTGACATGGTTTTGGGTGTTCAATGGTTACACTCCCTTGGTGAGTTTTCACAAAACTATTAGCCCATGGAACTTAAGTTTAAATCTGAAGGGAAAGATGTGGTTCTTAGAGGAATTTATAGTAGAACACCATGGGTGGTAACAACTAAAAGGATGGAGAAGACATTTCACAAAGGACACGTTGTGTGGGTAGTGAGCTATCTAGTTATGCCTATAAATTTATCCAAGAGTAAGAAGTGCATTTATCACTTTGATATGTAGAATATTATGGATAGGCATCATGTGGTGTCTAGTGTTTTACCTCTGGGACTATCACTTGATACATGATTCTATCATATCATGGAGTTAGAACTAGAATCTAAGCCTATCATGACCACTCCTTACCACCACCCAAGGATGTACAAAGAAGAGATAGAAAAGGCCATAAGAGATATCTTGGAGATGGGTCACATCAAGCCTAGTTCTAGCCCATTTGCATCGTCCATGGTTATTTTTAAGAAAAAGGATGGCACCATGTGGATGTGTATTAATTATAGAGATTTGAACAAGAAGACCATAAAAAATAGATATCCCATTCCTAGGATCGATGAACTAATTGATAAACTACATGGAGTTGGGTATCTTTCAAAGATTGATTTGAGATTACGTTACAATCAAATCCATGTAAGGGATGAGAATGTACAGAAAACATCATTCAAGTGTCACTTTTGGTGCTTTGAATTTTTAGTCATGCCTTTTGGCTTAACAAATGCACCAACTACTTTTCAATCATGCATGAACCATGTTTTTAGCAAATAGTTAAAAAAATTGTTTTGGTTTTATTTCATGACATTCTAATTTACAACAAGACTTGGGAAGATCATTTTAAGCATCTTGATATAGTCCTTGGAATTTTGGAGCAGTAGGATCTCTTTACAAAAGAATCAAAATATGAGGTTGGGGTGATAGAGATCTTTTACTTGGGCCAAATCATCAATGCTCAAGGTGTTTAAGTGGATTAGTAGAAGATCCAAGACATCTTGGATTCACCTTCTCCTACCACATTGACATAGTTGAGAGGATTCTTTGGCCTTTGTAGCTATTACAAGAGATTTGTTAAGGGGTTTTCACAACTAGTAGCACCCTTAACTAATATGACAAAGAAAGGTTATTTTACATGGATAGAAACAACTCAAGAAACTTTTAATAAGATTAAAAAGGTAGTGAGTTCATGTCCTATTCTTGCTATTCTAGATTTCTCACAACCATTTGTTGTAGAATGTGATGCTTCAAGAGAAAGAATTGGAGTTGTCTTAGTATAAAAGATGTATCCCATAGCGTTTGAAAGTAGGAAACTGAAAGAATCCCAAAAGGGATTCTTTGTCTATAACAAAGAGATGCAAGGTATCACGTGTGCCTTAGCCAAGTTTCAACAGTATTTGGTTTGTGGAAGATTTATGGTGAAGCTATATCATAATAGTTTGAAGTTCTTCCTTAGCCAATGTGACTTGAATGACAGGCAAAGAAAATCTAAAAAAAATATTCCAACAACTTTTCTAAACTGATATTCCTCATGTATTTAAATAATTCATTAGCCTCCCGATAAGGGCATGGTTTGGTGGTCAAGTCACATGGTTGTTGTGGCAGCCACCAAGGTTCAAACCCCCATAGGGCCAACAAGCTCGCAAGTCATGCATGCCTTCACTAGGCTACCATACTCACAGGCGATAAAGCCGATGGGAAGAGAGGCTAGGCTAAAAACCCAGGTACACCTAGCAAAAAAAAATTCTAAAAAATATTCCATTCTAAGCACTTAACAAGGAAGCCACTCTAAGACACAATATCATAACATGAGAACTTTAGCATTTATTTAAAGAAGAAAATAAATATCTTTCAACAAGTGAAATCCTCAATAACCCATATAGCTAGATTTGGTGAGGATGAACTATTTTTGAGAGTGCAACACATCCTATTAGTGGTAATATTTCAGGAACTTGAAATTGCTTATAGAAAGTGTTCTTGTGCCTAGTAATATCAATAAGTAATGTCAAACATCTAACTATTTTATTGTAAAAACATGTCAATCTACTAACATGTAATATGAACATTAAATGACCTTTCTATAAAAAATTTAATGGGTTAGCCTCTTATGAACAAAATTACCTAAACACACCCAATATACCTTTCCTCATATATTTTAATTTATCTATAATGACCCAATTCTCATTTATACATACAACTAAACACACCCAATATACCTTTCCTCATATATTTTAATTTATCTATAATGACCCAACTCTCATTTATACATACAACAAGGAAAATATTAGTTTCTCCTAAGTTATCATTTTATCCAAATTAATAGAAGAACCACCTTTATTTATTTAGAAAGTGACATTGTTGCTAACCTCGGTCCCTTTGCTAAGAGTTAATTGTAACATTTAAGTCCACATTCCCTCATGCATTGTGAGGACATTATAATTAATTTTATCACACTCATTAACCCCCAACATGCCATTGGCCCATAAATATGAAATAAATATAAAAGAAGAATTATGACTAATTTGAAATGCATTTGTTCGTCAGCAAATGTCTGTGAATTGGCTTTTATCAAAGGAAATAGTTTACTCTTAAATCAATTCTTATGTAACAAAATCTCAAATAGCACAGGTTCAATAAAATTAAGATGCCCACGGTACCAATTTAAAACACAATATGCTGCAGGACAGGCATACACAATCAAATGCCCAAAGGAACACAATGATTGAGGAAATAATTTTTGTCATTCTTGTGCTGTAAGGGGAGTTTTGGAACAAGGTATGGACACCAATAAATGCAAGGATAAAGCATTTCTGTCAGATGCTACCTCAAAGAAACATAAAAAACATGAACAGGGTACACAACCTTTACTTAACTCCTCTTAAGCTCTGAACAGGGCATGAATGTTCATCAAAACATACAGAAAAGAGGAATTCCGTTCACATGTTGTAGTTGCAATTGCCCTGGCAAATCGTACAGGCAGAAAGTGGAAGCAAAGACCAGGCAGAATGTTAAGTCCTATTGCAACTGAACATTCAATCTTGGCAGCACTACTGGACCAATCCATATTGTAAAAAATATCCATTGTTTACAATATTGTCAAAACACATTGCTGCTTCTTTCTTTCACTGAAAATACCTCTCCATTTGAACTAATATTTGGATGGCTATTCAATAATGTTTCAAACCACCTACTTCTAGACCTTTGGATGAATAAAATGGCCAGACTTGCACTGGTGTACAAACACATCCCCCCCTATTATAAGTTCTAAGTTGGGGACAGTGTATATATACATTTTCCTGTGATGCTGCAAGCAAATCTGACAGGAGTGATCTTCCATTGGCTTTTCATGAGGAAGTACATATTTGGTTTTAACATCTGCATTACTTTTCTTAATGCAATTAAAGCATATATAAATCCCAAGTAATGCTGTGAAAATCAGTAACATCATTTTCCATAAGGGAGGTGATTTCTTGGATGTTTTTCCCACTAGTAATGCTATAAATTACTAATGCTGTGAAAATCAGTAATGTTGTATAAATCTGCTTGTACACCACGCTTCTCTCATGGTTTTCCAATTTGTATCTGCTTTCTTTTTGTTATTTCAACAAGGTATACACATAGCCATGCTTGCTTATTTGCAACATCAATTGCTTAGAACAGACAAATGTATGAAAATTAATGATGTTGTAACTCAATGCAATGAGATACTTGGCAAAAATGAGCATGCACAAGGGCCATGGAGAGGAGTTTAAAGAGAATGGTTTCCCTTCCCTTCCTCATGCATGCAAACTCCACTTTCTCCTTGGCAGTTAAAATATTTAATAAGAGTCTTTTTCCAAAATAGACCCCACTTTGTTTGTAACTCCTAATAAACCAGCCATAGAATTTCTCATGATTACATGCTCTATCATTGAATGCCAAGTGTCATGGCTTCCCTCAAGAATTGCAAATATTGATTTTTATTTTAGACTAATAAAGGTTTTAAATAATGAATTAGTTTTATTCTTTTACAACACAAAATAAATTTTATTTATTTTATTATTTTACAATTTTTCTTTATTATCAATGGAGTATTGAATAATAATTATTAGAGTAGATATCTTACAAGGTTTTTATATACATGATCATTTAGAATAAATATCTTAAAGAGTTTTTAGGTACATGGTCATGGCATGAGACTTCTTTATGCTACTAAAGAAGGCCTCTTGGCATTAATTACAATTTTTTAATTTAGATTTCCAAATATCAAATTAAGTTTCCTCATGCATAATTTATTTTTTTACCAAAATAATAAACTAGTAAAAGCACCAAAGGTGCTATCAAATGGCGGATAGGCACAATATTTATAGGCCTATCACGAAATAATATATATTTATATTTATAATAATTTATATTTATATATTTAGAGTGAATGTTGGCATTCACTCTATGTACATGCACGTCTTTGTGTGTGTGTATGAAAAGTTAATTTTGGCACACTTTGTCTAAATGGATGTGTGTGTGTGAAAAGTTAATTTTGGCATTCACTTTGTAAATAGTAAATGTTCGTGCAATGGTTTAAAACCCACCTCTATCCTTCTATACCTGTCATAACATGCAACCCCACTCATTCAAAGAATAGTGTGTTATGTTATTTTCTTTAGGTAGTGAGAGAATGAATGGTTATAACATTGATAGCATAACATTCTTGCTTGAGTGGAGAGAAGAGATTAGTTTTCACATGTAAAAAATAAATGGGAAAATAGAATATTATACAGACTTTTCATTGTTCTACTCGTCATAAATAGTTGTCAAGAATAATATTCCAAGTGTCAATGCTTTTCTAAACATGCATAAAAAATAAAAATAAAAGTTTTTCTCAGATGGACTACCAAATGAGAAGGACTACCAATTTTTTGGCAGTTACAAGATGTGTGCACATATAGAATGGCCTATCGGCCAAAATATACTTAATATTTCAATTTAGAATATGTATTTCTAATAAGTCTTCTCTTTTATTATTTGAAATAATGTTAGGATGATCGATAATAATTTTTTGAATTGAATTTACACAATTTATTTAGTTAAATTTAGGGGTTGATGAGGGTTGTGACACTTCCCACCATTTGAGTCAAATCTAGAAGTTGAAGAAAGAAAGTGATGTAGGAGCATCCTAGGTGTAAAAGCAATCTTGCATAACCCAAAAAGGTTTTCTTTCACTTGTTTATTTTGTTAAAGGTTTTATTTGCATTTCAGTCTTCAACCAGTCACCACATCGGCATAATCTCACCTTGTGGTTGGGAGCACATGTTCTATGTTGGTCTTACAATATTGCATTCTATTCCTAGAAGTTTCTGGTCATCACAAAGGCATATATCAATTTCTGGCCTATTACTGAGCATAGCAAGAAGTAAATAGTTTACTATTCATGGCCTACGACAACTTTCTAAAGATTGCAGTAATAGAGGAACACACCTTGAGGTACATTAGACTCATGATACCTTATTATATGAACCACATCAAGATCCAATGGTCCATCATTACCACATTCATTCCAAAAGATTCATTTGCATGTTTTTTTAGCTTCATGTTTCATTAGGCATTGAGCTTTGTACCACCTTGCAGTTGACTAGGAACATCCCTATGGCTAGGAGTTGATATATAAGAACCCTTGAGGATCATTAGAAGTTAGCAAAGAAGTAGAAGATAGCTTGGATGGCACTATATTGCAATATCTTTCAAATTCTATAATTTTCCCATTTGTAATCAAATAGTTAAGGCCTAGCATGTTGGAAGCCCATTGCAATAGACTATAATTCTGTTGTGACTTAATGAATAGAGAGCTTGTTGTTGTTTTACCTTTCCATTGAGTTTTTTTGTGGTTTGTTCATTGGCTACATGGTTGGATAACCCTTCATTGCATCCTTCAGCTAAGACTGCACTAGATGGTATCAAAGCAAGTTAAAGCAACCTTTTTAGATTGAGTTTGGTAGGAAAGTAGACTTGTAGGAGGAGTGTTAGTTGACCTAGTGTTGGATTCATGAATCATGATATGAGTTTGGTGAATTAAGAAGAGGAAGCTCATTGTAGATTCCTATATTGAATTGGTTGTGTATTGAAAGCTGAAGTTGAGGCAATGCATATTAGTTTTTGCCTGGAACTTGTAATGCATCTCTTATCTCAATAAAATCTCTGTGTTTTTGTAATTTGTAAGAATTAAACAAGGGTATCTTCCAGTAGGAAAATGTTGGGTAGAAGGTCCTTGTGAACTTACTAGTTGTAAATAGACTATTGAATTGAGGTAGTCCACAAGAAGCTTATAAATAGAGCATTGATTGTGAGGTAGTTTGTATGGGTGATTGTGCATAGACCACTGATCTAAGGTAGTTTACACCAAATGTAAGATGTCACCATGGAGTGGACACGGTATTGTTAATGCCACTAGAAGGATGGAAGAGATGCTTGAGATGGTGAAGGCTATAATGACCCAAATGGATAATTTTGAAGAAGACCATAGAAGAAACCCCAACCCTAGAGATGATGAAAGTGGTGAAGGCGAAGTCAATCCTATTGAGGAAAGTGAAAGTGAAGGGTAAGACAAGTAAGAATGAATGTTGAAAGCTATATCAAGTATTGGTAAGAAAACTAGAATAGATATTCTAAATTATTCTTATAGTCTAAATCTTGAAGAATTGATAGATTGGATAACTAATTTAGAAGAAGATTTTGAGTATGAAGATATTGATGACCCAAATAAAGTAAAATTTTCTAAGTCTGAGTTGAAGGGTCATGCCATCATATAGTGGAAGGAAGTCCAACTAGAAAGAAATAGGAAATGTAAACCTAGTATTGGGAAATGGGACAAGATGGTGAAGAAAATCAAATCTATGTTCATTCCTACAAATTTCCAATTAGAGTTGCTAAAGGAGCTACACAATATAAATCAAGAGGATATGACTATGAAGGAATACAATGAAGAGTACTATAGACTAACAATATATTCAGGACATCATGATGAGGGATCAAATAAAGTGTCTTACATGAGTGGTTTGATAGAATCAATAGAGGAAGATTTGAGTATGTTGAATATCTAGACAACAAAGTAAACATATCAAATGGCCTTAACTATAGAAAAGAAATTAAGTAGAAGATTTGGAGATAGGAAAAATTGACAAAGAGGTAGAGAAGGAAGATTTTAGGAAAATAGGTCTCACTGTGGTGACAAGAGGCCATATACAAAGGATAATAGGGGTAATATCCCATACCTCATGGAAGGAGGAGGAAATAAATTCCACCACAACAATAAGGAAGGAAGTAATCCATACTACAAGGATAAAGATGATGGAAATTCTTACCACAATGATAGAATTGATAAATATCAAAGAGTTAAGGGATGATATGGTGGAGGTGATGGGAGGCCCTTTAGGGTAGCATGGTGTAGATGTGGAGAAGAGGGACACCAAGCACTTGAATGGCATCAAGGTCAAGGAATCTGTACTAGGAGGTTAGAAGGGTAAGAAAGAGTTGTACATGTGAATAAGGAGACTGAGAGATTAGGTACCTCCAAGGATGAACTGGAGAGAGATGAATCACTTGTTAGAAGGAGAGCTTTGTTAAAACATGATTATGAGGAAGAACCAATATCGAGGAAAAGTTTGTTCAAAACAATATGCAAATCAAGAGGTAGGTTTTGTAAGGTTGTTATAGATAGTGGTAGTATGGATAATTTTGTGTTTGAATCTAGATGGTTGAAAAGCTAAAGTTGGAAAGGCTAGAACACCCTAAACCATATATAGGATCATTTGGTTGCAAAAATAACATAGAGTATTAGTGAAGGAATAATATTGGGTCTAATTCTAGATATGTACATACCATGATGAAGTTTTGTGTGATAAAATGCTAATGGATGTGTGTCATGTGTTGTTGGGAAGACCATGGTAATTTGACAAAAGTGTTGTACATGATGGAAGAGTGAATACTTATAGCCTAACAATGAATGGTAAGAGACACCTTTTGATCCCACTAAAAGAAAGAGGACATATCTATAGTAGTGCTATAATTTGTTTGGTGGATGGAAGGAAGTTCTTATATGGCTTGAGACATGAAAATATGTGTTTTACATTGATTCCTAAGATATGTAGTACCATAGACACAACAAGTACCACTATAGATGTAGAAGAGATATTACAGGAAGAAGTTTTAGAATTGTTGAAATAATCATCAAGGACATCATATTAGACAATATGTTAGATGGGTTACCACTAGTAAGGAGTATTAGTCACCATATGGATCTAATTCCAAGGGAAAGTTTTCCAAATAATATGATGCATAGGATGACAGTAATAGAAAATGAGAAATTAAATTAGAAATTGCAAGAGTTGTTAAGGAAAGGGTTGATCAGAGAAAGTTTAAGCCCTTGTGTAGTACTTGTACTAGTACCTGTTGGGAATTAAGGTGTCTCAACCTTGGTAATTCCTTGCATTTATTTATTGTAATGTATTTATTTATTTAGCCTATGTTGTAATTTTGTTGCACATCCTATTTTGTCATTTAGTGTGAAGTGGCACGATGAGTTGTCACTCCACTTGTAACATGACTAGGATGGTCAACTCACTCCATGTGGAGATAGGCGTCCCATTTGTGTGGTAGAGACTTTCTGCCATGTGTCAGCATCTTGACTAGTCTGTAAGTGAATATTGACCGAAACGGTTATGACAGATTCTTATGACAGAATCTATGACACGTAAGAGTCAGAAATAGAAGATCCTATGACAGGTGAAGACAAGTGTCGAAGAGCATATTTGATGAAGGCATCTTTGGGTGCCCAAGGTGGGTTATGACATGTTGTAAGAGGAATATGCTATTTTTAGTTAGTGTATGACAGCTTCTCTTACAACTGTAAGTATGATGGATTCTATGATAGCCATAAGATGCGTAAGAGCATCTGTCATTGCCTATCTTGGGATTAGGTGCCCATATTGGGATGGGGTGATGTGACAAGTGTCATAACCATGCTGCAGTGTTGGACAAGTGTCCCTAGGCATGGGTTTTGGGCCATGAGGTCAAGTTGGATGCCTATTCCAAAAAAGGTCCATTTTTGCCTTGTAACTTCTATTTAAATAGGTGCTTGGAGAGGAGATGTATTATGTGATTGACAGGTACTATTATGCTGTTGGAATATCTCCAAATATGAGTGTCAAAGACTCCTGCAAGAGCATTGGCTCTGAAACTATATTGTAACCTTGATTGTTTACTAGAATATATTTGACCTGTGTTTTGGAGTGTGGGGTTTTTCACTCGTAAGGGTTTTCCCCACGTATATCTTGTTTCTCTCTCTCTCTCTCTTCTGTTTACATTTTGTGTGTATGTGTATTGCTGCAATATCTCTATTGTTGGGTTAATAACACTTCAATTGTAAAGGTTAAAAAGAATTTGCACACATCTCTCCTCAATAGATTAGTGTAGGAAGCAATTTTTGCACACCTAGGTTCCTTTCAGTTGGTATCAGAGCTTGATCACCTTTGGTCCTAGTTGTTGGGTAGGGATTTTTTGAGTTGATCTTAGATTGAGTGGGAGTCTATGCAAAGTATTATGTAACCTTGTTATAGGAAGGAGATGGTAGGCACATCTGAAATATTAGAGGTGGAGAAGTTTAACGGTACAAATTTTGAGTTATGGAAACTTAAGATGGAAGACATGCTTGTCGATTGAGACCTATGGGAAACCATTTCCAGTGTAAAACCAACTGCAATAGCACAAGTTGATTGGGATCTCAAAGATCAGAAGGCTAAGGGTTTCATAAGCCTCAGTTTAGTTGATTCTGTCTTGTTAAATGTCCATGAGGAGAAGACCATGAAAGATCTTTGGAAGAAGTTGGGAGATGTTTATCAAGCCAAATCCCTGGTGAACAAGATTTTTCTGAGAAAGAAGTTGTATTCTCTAATGGTTGTGGATGGAGGGTTTGTTGTAGATCACTTGAATGCTTTCAACATGTTAGTTGTACAGTTCACTTCCATTGGTGTGAATATCATTGTATGACCTTGCTTTGTTCTTTGTCGAACTCATGGGATCATCTTGTTATGGCTGTTGGGAGCACCACATCCACTTTCAAAATGGATGAAGTGGTATCTTTGCTGTTATCCAAAGAGATGCGGAGAAAGTCTTCTGAAGCAGCCAAAGAGGCTCTTGCAATTCGTGGAAGACCCAAGGAGAAAGGCAAAAAGAAGGACAAGAAAGTTGAGAAGGGTAGATCCAAATCCCGTGGGAGATCCAAATCTCTTGGAAAGTCCAAGGCTCTTTGTTGGAACTATAGAAAAACTAGGCATTTCTGAAAGGAATGTAAAGAGGAAAAGAAAAAGAAGAAGAATGTCCTAGACTTAGATTCTGATAAGTCACAAGATGATGGTGATGCCTTCATCACAACCCTGGCCACCCATACATCTGATGATGTGTGGTTGATTGATTCTGGTGCATCATTCCACATGTCCTCACATCAAAGTTGGTTCATGAAGTATGAAGAGTTCGATGGTGGAAGAGTGTACCTGGGTGACGATTCTCATATGAAGATTGTTGGTCGTGGAAGAGTCTCAATCTGATTCCCTGTTGGACGAGTGAAGGGGATCATTGAGGTCATGCACATCATAGGCTTGGCACTGAACCTACTTTATGTAAGTAAGTTGAATGATGCAGGTGTGTAGGTTGTCTTTTTGAAGGACAGATGCAAGATGACTAGCGGATCTATGGTGCTTGCGAGGGGTACTCAGAGAGGTACTCTATTTCAGTTGGATGCATGCACTTCATAGTGCAATAGTTCCTTTGACTCGAAGAAAATAGTTGTAGTCACTTCATGCCCATCATTGGAATCAGCAGTGAAAAAGTTTGTTGTAACAAATTCTGATGGTAGTGCATTTTGGGTACCTAAGGGTGCTCATGCTTTGAAAGTTAAGCTTCCCGCTGAAAAGACAATGTTATGGCATAAGAGATTTGGCCACATTGGTGAGAAGGGTCTTAGAACCCTAAAAAATAAAAACATCGTTGAGGGGTTAAATGATTGTAATCTCGAGTTCAACTTTTGCAAACATTGTATATATGGAAAGCAAAACTGTGTTCAGTTTTACTCTAGTTCACACAAGTCTTCTAGTGTGTTGGACCTTATTCATTCTGATGTGTTTGGTCCTGTTAGTGTTCCTTCAATTTCTAAATCTGTATATTTTGTATCTTTCATGGATAATTATAGTAGAGGACATGGATTTATTTTCTCAGAAGCAAGTATGAGGTCTTTAGTCGGTTCAAAGAGTTTAAGGCTTTTGTTGAGAATCAGAATAGTAAAAAGATTAAGTGTTTGAGGACTGACAATGGTGGTGAGTTTTGTTTGGCAGAGTTTGATAAGTTCTGTAAAGAGCAAGGGATTGAAAGACATAAGACAACTCCATACACCCTGCAACAAAATGGAGTTGCAGAGAGGATGAACATGACACTGATGGAGAAGGCTAGGAGTATGCTTAGTGGAGCAAGCCTCGAACAAAAGTTTTGGGCTGAAGCTGTAGCCACTGCTTGCTACCTGGTAAATAGGTCTCCTACATTAGCTCTTGTTGGCAAGACACCTATGGAGGTGTGGTTTGGTAAGAAGCCTTCAATTAGACATCTTCGTGTTTTTGGTTGTGAGGTATATGCACATGTGCCTAGGGAGAAAAGGTCAAAATTGGAGAACAAGGTTGTTAAGTGTATTTCATTGGCTATGGTGTCAGTGTGAAAGGATACAAGCTTTGGGATCCTATGGCTGAAAAAGTGTTGTATAGCAGAAGTGTTATCTTCAGAGAGCTAACCCCTTCTTTCATTTTTCTACAGCCAGAAGAGAAAGAAAAGAAAGAGGATGTTGTTTAGTTTCCCACTACGCCTGAGAAGACTGAACCATCAGACCATGTGAGACCTGATGATGAGGAGAGCTCTAGAAGCTCTGAAAGCTTAGAAGAAGAAGCAAAACCTCAACCTTAGCTCTTGAGGAAGTCTACATGAATAAGGAAACAACTTGATAAGTTTGGTTATTCATTGCTTGATTCTAGTTGTACTTTTTCCTTGCTCACTAACACTGATGAGCCTAGAACTATGACAAAGGCTATGGGAATGAAAGATGCAGGTTCCTGGAAGGAGGCCATGGAAGATGAGATGGTTTCTTTGGAGAAGAATAAAACTTGGGACTTGGTGCCTTTGCCTGAAGGATGGAAACCTGTTGGATGCAAATGGGTGTTCAAGAAGAAATTCGGTGCAGATGGCAGTTTTGAAAAGTACAAGGCCAAATTGGTTGTGGAGGGGTACTCACAAGTGGAGGAAATTGATTATGGTGAAATTTTCTCTCCTGTTGCAAAGATGACATCTATTCGGTTCTTATTATTTCTTATAGCAGCTTATGAATTAGAGGTAGAGCAGATGGATGTGAAAATAGCTTTCCTTCATGGTGATTTGGAGGAAGAGATTTACATGTCACAGCCAGAGCATTACATAGAGAAAGGTAAAGAAAATTTGGTTTACAAGTTGAAAAAGTCTTTGTATGGTTTGAAGCAATCTCCTAGGATGTGGTATATGAAATTTGATGCCTTTGTGTTGTCCATTGGATTTATGAGATTGAAATCTGATCATTGTGTGTATTACAAGTTCGACTATGATCGTATTCTCATTATTGCATTGTATGTTGATGATATGGTGTTAATTGGGAATGGTAAGAATATGATTTCTTATTTGAAGTCTCAGTTGTCAGCACAGTTTGAGATGAAAAATCTAGGGGTAGCCAGGTACATTCTGGGAATGGAAATTAGAAGAGACAGAGCTAACAAAAAACTTTGGTTAACCCAAAGTAAGTATGTGAAGACCGTGTTGGATAGGTTCAGCATGGCAGATTGTAGACCATTGTGTGTTCCTATTTCATTGGGGACAAAGTTATCTGTTAATTATTGTCCAAAATCTCCTTCTGAGGTGGAAGGCATGAGCAGAGTACCCTATGCTAGTGATGTTGGCAGTTTGATGTATGCCATGGTTTGCACAAGACTAGACATTGCCCAAGCAGTGGGAGTCCTTAGTCGTTTTATGGCTAATCCTAGATGGGTACATTGAGATGCAGTAAAGGGAGTGTTCAGATATTTAAGGGGTACTTCCAAGTATTCCATATGCTATCATGGTAATCCTACAAGACCTTCGCATTCTATTGTATTCGTGGATTCATGGATTTTGATTGGGTGGGTGACATTGACAGTAGGAGATCCACCAGTGCTTAAGTGTTTACTATGTTTGGTGGTGCAATTAGTTGGATGAGTAAGCGGCAACCTATGGTCGCTTTGTCCACAACAAGAGTTGAGTATATGGAAGCAACTCATGCTTGCAAGGAAGCCATTTGGCTTAAGAGATTATGTTCAGATATTGGTGTTGATGCAAGATAGATTACGATCTGTTATGATAGTCAGAGTGCGATTTGCCTAGAAAAGAATCCAACTTTCCATGCCAGAACAAAGCATATTGGTGTACAATTTCACTTCGTGCGAGACATGGTAGAGAATGGGAAGGTGAATTTGGAGAAGGTGGACACTTTGAAGAATGTTGTAGATACATTGATGAAACCAGTGGGAACAGAGAAGTTCAAATGGTGTTCAGAGTCTATGGGCCTCTCGGCCTATAGCAGTTAAATCCTGTTATTTCTATTGGATCTTACAAGGTGCTTGACAAGTGGGAGAATGTTGGGAATTAAGGTGTCTCAACCTTGGTAATTTCTTGCATTTATTTATTGTAATGTATTTATTTATTTAGCCTATGTTGTAATTTTGTTGCACATCCTATTTTTCCATTTAGTGTGAAGTGGCACAATGAGTTGTCACTCCACTTGTAAGATGACGAGGATGGTCAACTCACTCCATGTGGAGATAGGTGTCCCCTTTGTGTGGTAGAGGTTTTCTGCCATGTGTCGACATCTTGACTAGTGTGTAAGTGAATATTGACCGAAACAGTTATGACATATTCCTATGACAAAATCTATGACGCGTAAGAGTTAGAAATAGAAGATCATATGACAGGTGAAGACAAGTGTCATAGAGCATCTTTGAGGAAGGCATCTTTGGGCAGCTAAGGTGGGTTATGACATGTTGTAAGAGGAATATGCTATTTTTAGTTAGTGTATGACAGATTCTCTTACAACTGTAAGTACTGTCAGTATGATGGATTCTATGACAATTGTAAGATGCATAAGAGCATCTGTCATTTCCTATCTTGGGATTAGGCACCCATATTGGGATGGGGTGATGTGACAAGTGTCATAACCATGTTGCAATGTTGGACAAGTGTCCCTAGGCGTGGGTTTTGGGCCATGAGGCCAAGTTGGACGTCCATTCCAAGAAAGGTCCATTTTTGCCTTGTAACTTCTATTTAAATAGGTGCTTGGAGAGGAGATGTGTTATATGATTAACAGGGACTGTTATGCCACTAGAATATCTCTAGATACGAGTGTCAAAGATTCCTACAAGAGCATTGGCTCTAAAACTATATTGTAACCTTGATTGTTTACTGGAATACATTTGAGCTATGTTTTGGAGTGGGGTTTTTCACTTGTAAGGGTTTTCCCCACGTATATCTTGTCTCTCTCTCTCTCTCTCTCTCTCTCTTCTGTCTACATTCTCTGTGTATGTGTATTGCTGCAATATCTCTGTTGTTGGGTTAATAACACTATAATTGTAAAGGTTAAAAAGAATTTGCACACATCTCTCCTCATTAGATTAGTGTAGGAAGCGATTTCTGCACACCTATCTTCCTTTCAGTACCCAATAAGAATGGTGAGTGGAGGATGTATACAAACTCTAAAGAAATAAATAAGCTCACTGTAAAATATAGGTTCCCATTTCCAAGGATGGATGACATAATGGATTGTTTGAGTGGAGCAAACTATTTCACTAAGCTTGATTTGAAAAGAAACTATCATTTGATTAGAATCAAAGAAGGGGATGAGTGGAAAACTACTTTCAAGATAAATGAAGGATTATTTCAATGGTTGGTCATGCCCTTTGGGTTAACCAACACACCAAGTACATTTATGAGGCTGATGAATGAAGTCCTAAAGCAAATTATGGGTAAGTTTGTGATTCTTACTTAGATGATATTTTAATTTTCAATAAGACTAAGGAAGAGCACCTAGGGCATATTAGACTAGTATTGTAGAAGGTGAAAGAGGAGAATCTATTGATCAATTTGAAGAAGTTCAAATTTATGAAGAGGGAGTTGGTGTACTTGGGATTTGTAATCTTAGCTAAACGATTGAAAATGGACCTAGAGAAATTTAAAGCAATTGTTCAATGGCCTATGCTAGCAAATGTTGGAGAGATAACATCTTTTCATGGTTTTTCAAGTTTCTATAGAAATTTCATGAGGAATTTTAGTCGTATTTGTGCACCACCAACTGAGATTGTGAGGGGAGACAAAAAGGAGTTCAAGTGGACATTAGGAGCAAATAGGAGTTTTGAGCTACTAGAGAAGAAGCAATAGAACAACCAGTGCTAGCATTACCAAATTTCAACAAGATATTTATGTGGATTGTGATGCAAGTGGAAATACAATAGGAGCAATGTTGAGCCAAGAAGGTAGACTGGTAGCTTATTTTAGTGAAAATTTGAATGGTGCAAGAAGGAGATATTTAGTCTATGATCAAGAATTTATGTCATAATCTAAGAATTGAAGATGTAGAGACACTACTTGTTGCCAAAGGAGTTTGTGTTGTATATTGATCATCATGCATTACAATATTTGAATAGTCAAGGTAAATTAAACTAGAGGCACATGAGATGGGTTGAGCTTAAGTAAAGTTATATTTTTGTGATGAAACGTAGGGGTGGAAAATCAAATAAGGTGGTAGATGCACTAAGTAGGAGATAAAATTTGCTAATAGAGATGAGAGTAGAGGTAGTTGGATTTGAAGAACTAAAGCATTTGTATAAGGTTGGTCTTGATTTTATAGAAACATGTAAAACATGTAATGAACCAATAAGCATGGATAGAAGTGGTTGGACTACTTGATTCAAAATGAGATGTTGTTTAAGGGTAACCAGTTTTGCATTCCAATAAGTTCAATGAGAAAAAAATTGATTAAGGAGAAGCATAGTGGTAGCTTGGTAGGACATTTTGGAGTAGATAAGATAATGGCATTGGTGAGTGAGAACTATATTTTACCACAAATATATAAGGTGTGAAGAAAATTTTTCAAGATTGTAGGACTTGTCAAATTGCAAAAGGAAGCAGTCAAAATGTTGGTTTGTATCAAACTCTACTAGTTTCAAAGAGACCTTCGGAGGATATAAATATGGATTTTACATTAGAATTTCCGAGAACACAAAGGGGGTATGATTCAATATTTGTAGTTATGGATATGTTTTCTAAGATGGTGTATTTCATTCCATGTAAGAAAAATAATGATGTTGTACATGTAGCTAATTTATTTTTCAGATAAGTTATGAGATTGCACATGTTACCAAGGAGTATAGTTTTAGACATGGATGCAAAATTTGTTGGCTAATTTTGGAGGACATTAGGGAAGATGATGAAGACAAATATGAAATTTAGTTTAACATGGATATACAAAAGTGGTGAATAGGACCTTAGGCAATTTGTTGAGATGTTTGGTTGGAGAAAAGATAAGAAATTAGGATTTTTTCCTAGCACCTACTCAGGGTTTGACCTCTAGGTTGCAACTTGCATCCTGCACCCACTCAGGCTTTGAAGTTTGACTAGCACCAAACACAACTAAGCCTTTTAGACTTTAGGGTCTAACATGCACCAATCACTTCAAACTTCAGAGTCTGAACAACAATACGCATGTCAAACTTTAGGGTCTAAAATACAACTCACATAGAACAAGATCCTAGCACAAGTATGAGATGAAGCACCTCCAACAATTCTGACTTTGAGGTTTAATTTGCATTTAGCAACATGCAAGGTGTTGGGTCAACTCCAAACTCTGACCCCCATACAACTCAAACTTTGGGTCTAATATGCATTTTGCACCATGCAAATTGTTCATAGAAATCTGAAATCTAACCCTCCTACAATTCAAACTAGCAATTCCGAATTACATGCATTTTAGACTATGAAGTCTGATTTGCAACAACATACAGTAGAAAAAAAAAAGTCTTATTTTTCTCACATGATGAGCTATAGCTTCCTTGGTTTTTGAGTTATGAAAAAATGAATTGGACCAAACGTCTGAGCACCTATGGGCTCTATGTTGGTCAAATGAGAATCCTCAAAATGGGCACAGTGCCCAAGAATGAGGTTAACATAACTTAAGCCTCATAACAAAATATGACAAAAGTGTTACAAAATGCTACGCACATTCAACACCAATGTTGACACATGCCAAAAGAAAGGATAGGACCATCACCACCTATATGGGTGGAAATCCATCTAACACTAAATTATTCATAAACATAATTGTAACATTTTATAATTTGAAGCTAACATGCTAAAATATCATGATTCAACATAACAATCATGCTAACACCCTCACAAGACAAGGTGTGGAAATATCCATAATAACATCAATACATTATTACAATTAAAGTATCTCATCCAAAATATGGATGGATCATAACCCATATAAGAGAATAAACCAAAGTACAATTGTGCACTTATTAAAATGGTCTCAAGGACCTAGTTTAAAATGATTGCAAAGTACATTAAGAAGAGAGCTACAAGAAACCAAACAAAGAGATTCCAACACACTCTCCAATGAGAATCCTCCAAGTACATTTGTCCCCACTAGTGGTTTAGTGCCACCCAACCATGTGGTACCCTCAATCTCACCCCACTATCCTAGGACATAGTCGACTTGGGTACAATCACAGGCACACAAACAAGAGTACATAGAAACACTCACACAAACCAAAATCATGCACCATCACATATGCAATTCATGCCAATCAAATACATACAAGAGTATGAGTAGCTCAATAAAGCCAATAGAGCATAAAAATAATACCAACATAATATTCATGCATAATGGGTCCTCACACCTACAATGCAAACAATTCAATATAAATGAAAGGAATCCAACCAAGAACTCATGCGGATTCTCCACACATCAATGCACATAAAACAATTCATAAATAAATACCAACATACATGAATGGGGATACAACAAACCGTCAACATACATGCAGGTGGTCTAATCACGTGTCAGATGCATAATTCGATGATAGAATAGGATGGGGGTCATAGAAGCAAGATAAGGAGTGCCATTACAATAGCATGAAAACCATGTAGGGTGTTGAGTAGGAATCCTACCTTGCATGAGGTTACTCAATGATATTCACATGAGTTGTGATGTCTTATACATCCGCTATTCATTTGAAACATGGTGTAGAAGTCTTGTTTAAGCACAGGGTTTATTTATCCCCAATGTTATTTAAATGTTCACTTAATTAAACTCTAACCAAGCTCTAATCCATGAATCCCTTTAAAATTTGGGCAAGCGGTGAAAGACCACTCCTTCTCTACCCTATACCTTAATCCTAAGGGTCCAACATGCTAAATTTACAATTTGGATGTGGCATGGAAAATAATGCAAAATTTAATGACATTATAAAAGATTTAAAATTCCATTATATTAGGGAGACTAATTGTCTCACAAAATAAAACATTCATTTATGGCCTAAAATTCTATTTTCATTCATTTTCAAAACATCAAAAACCATAAAATATCCCCAATTCCTCTATAAATGGATTTGGTTGCAACCTTGAATTTTCTAACTTCCAAATTAAGTAGAATTCCCAAATTTTATATATACCCTCTTATGTCTAAAATGCACAATAACTAAATTCTTAAATAAAATTTGGAAAAAGGGATTCCAATAAAAATTTTCCATGACCATGGCTCTATTTTGCACATTTTAAGATAATTAAAACATACAATTCACAATGGATTTAAACCAAATTAAATTCCTACAATGTAGAGGTCATATGCATCCACCTATTGTGGGCATGACAATTGAAGGAAGAATCAAAGCAAATTTACAAAGAGGAAAATACCTTCCACAAACAAACTTGGACAATGAAGAATGATTTTGAAGAAGAGCTTCCACCACAATCATCTTACCCCCCCCAGCACACACAATCTTTACCAAGCTAAATCCAAACAAAGAAAGCACAATTTCCCTCCTTCCAATCCTTCTAAAAATCTTTTCCTATGAAGCCAAGAGAAGGTTTGAGTAAGAAAATGCAAAAAGTGAATGCAAATACAAGTCTATTTTTCCTTTTATGCATTTCCTTTATTTTTTCTTTTTCTTTTCTCTATTTTCTATTTTCTATTTCAAAAATTCAAGCTTTTCCAAAATGACTTTTTTTAAATATAAATAAATCCATAAATTGATTTAATAAACTATACAAGCTAATTTAATTCTAATTGATATTTTTCCAATAGCCAGAAGATCAAATTAATTAAATTAAATTATGTTTCAACTTAGCAATTTAATTTCACTCAAGCTAAATATTTAATTTTGAAAGAATAATTAAATCCACTTTAATTTTCTTCTACCAAAAATAAAATAATGCAATAGACCTTTTTCCACTAAGGTCAGTCTCATGAGCATGCATTTCAAAATAAACTTAAATTCAATGAAAAGATAAAATAACCACATGCAAAGGACTCACACACTCTTTACATGTTTGCACAACATGTAGATTCCAAAATCACCACCAATTCAGATCCAAGTTCACACGGGAATTCATAAGATTCATCTCGCAATCAAACTAAGTGATATAGAGGTTGACATGTACATGTTTTACCCAATGATGACCATCTTCAATATAACCACCATTGGGTCCAATAACCTTGTACCTACACACTTAGGTCAAACATCAGGCATACCTGCTCCACACAATAATAGTCGAAGCAACATAATCCTCTCACTGTAATATAAATCATGAAATGATATCAAGTCATCACATATAACTATAAATCATCTACAACTAGCATGATCTAGGAAACAAGATGCACAATCAATAATATTTTATAATGCTAAAAAACATAATAATCACAACTATATTGAATATAGTGAAAATAGTGAAGCTAAAACACTATAATGATCTAAATTACAAAGGCACAACATATGCATCCCATAATACATAGATAAAACACTCGATATAGTATATAACATATAAATCTAGAGCACATAAGGCATACACACTAGTGGCATTACACAATAGTTATTGTAAAAATTGACTAGCTTGAACCATGCACTAAGTAACTTCCTCTTTTATTTATGTTATATCCTCAATGGTACGTAGTTGGGTAGTTGAAACTGTAACATTTTTGGATGTTCTCTTGTTAAGGGCATTAGCCTAGTCTATTGTTTTTTATATTAGTAAGTTACAAACCCAGGTGCAAGTCCCGATAACAAAAGCCAAACAAGCCCAAGGCCACAAACATCTCAAGCACAACAGTCTAACAACAAAATTACATAATATAACAGTTCAGAGTCCAAGTCCATAAACATAAATAGATAACAAAACTAACTAAGTAAATCTTTCCAATCATCAGAAATTAGATTAAGCATTTTCTCCTTGTCCTCGAATAGAGTCTCCATGTCATTATCCCGATCCACCTATAGAATGGAGAAGGCAGCAGTAGCCCTGTGAGAAGACTTCAAAACCATTTTAAGCAGTGCCATAACTTTGCCCTCCATGGCTGAGAGGCAGGCTTTGAACTCCTCAAGTTCCATCTCCAGCTTCCTGTTACCCACCTCCACTTTGGCACTCATCACTTTCTTATTCAGAGTTTCCTAAATTTCAATTTCCTTAGGGTCAGTGTCATAAAAAGAATTATTCATCGACTCAAAATGACTCGCGCCATCCTGTTCCTGCACAAGAGTTGTTTTAACTTCTTTTATATCAATCTCCTGCTCCATATCATCTTGTTCAGAAACAGAGGAGTAGTCGACAATTTTTAGCACTTGGGGCCTTTCCCCAGCCAACCTGGAAGACCTCCTAATACTCAGCCTTCTCACAATGTTATCTTTTCCCACAACTTTCTCCTTAGCAATCTCAATCTCTTCCTTAACAATCCCTACCTCTTCCTTCTTCTGTTCATCCTTTCATCAGTCTGCTGATCTTTATTCCCTGGCCCCTCAACACTTCTTTTACCCCTCTTCTTTTTGTATTTAGCAGAGGTAGAATTCACCCTTTTACATTTTTTGTTTCCCTGAATCGGTGGATTATTCCTGAGGTCACAGAGACCCTCCACAGCTTGCTCATGAGACTGACCATGAGATCCTTCCATATCAATAGAAATAGAGGCCCTCAGAGCTCGGCCTACAAAATGAGCCTTAGAAAGAGAGGTGGCCTTCAACACGGGCAAACTAGAAACAAGGGCAGAAGGACAACTCACAAGAGGGTTAGAAGGAGAAATAGGATCAGAGGGCAATGGGGTTTTCAAAATGGAGGGGCTTCCAAACCTAACACTAAGAGGAACATTATCCTCATAGTCATCATTGGAGCTATCTTCAACAAGCCGAGCTGAAGGAGGTTTAGTAGGGCACAATGAAAGATGGTAGTGACACAGGTGAAAGATGAGCCCTTGGTGTAAAGGCAAAGCAACCACCTCAGGATTTCCCTCCCTGGCCTTCTTAGTTTGAAGCATAGAGGACTCAAGACTAGAGAGAAGGTAAAAAGGATGGTTAACCAGGATTTTATAGTGGAAATGGTTTAAAAATGCAAAGTGACAATGATAAAAACACCTGTAACGCCCTTCCAGGATGAAAAACTTCATGATAAGAAAACATACCCAATCCCATGGGTTGATCAAGCTCACATGATCGAAGCCACCTTGGAGCCTAATCTACTTTTCCTCTTCATGGTAGAACTTCTTCAATCCTTCAGTATCTTGGACTCTCATTTTTTTCTTGATCCTTTTCCCTTTTCGAAGCAGACCCGTAGCATTGGCTATGGACTCCTCCGACATAACAAACTGCACCCTGCCAACTTTCACCCTCCTATTCCCATCCCAAGAACCAACAAATTAGGCAGAAAGGTGTTCATCATAGTCATTCAGACTTTCAAAAAAAGGAGTCACACCTCCCTCATAGGCGATACTCCAAACCTGTAAATCCTCCTTGAATTCCTTGCACGTCGTTGGCTCCATCCTAACCTTCTCACCACCCATTTTCCTAGCCAAACACCTCTCAGAGCAGACAAAGTAGTTGCAGAGAATAGAGAAGCATAGAGATAGAATGAACAATCTAGAAAGCTTTAAACCAACTTCTCTTTTCAAATTCCCAAGTATGTCCATCCCATCCCCAGGTGCATTCTTGTCTTTATTTCATTCAGTAGGCAACTCGTGCAAGCCCGCCGCAACCAACCCATTCAATTAGGAGTGAAAAGACCTTTTAAGTCAGCAATGCTGACTAACACAGATACTGCTGAGTTGGCTCAAGTCCACATAGGACTCCATATTCCACTTCACCAAGAGAGGATGAGTGGGAAGCTTCCTAAGGTCATCAATGTCACATCCCTCCAAGAGGTGAGAGAAGCCCAAGAAGACTCCGCACAAGGCAATACATATTATGATAGCAACCATAATGAATTAGTGAGATGTCTCATTCAAAATGCTAACTTTAACATTCGAGGGAAGACTATCAATGTTTCTCCAACACCTTAAGGGATTAAGGTTAATCCCTAGATTTGCCATAAGGTCAACAGTACTATTACCTTCTCTATATATATATGTATCACTTCACTACCTTCAAAACTTAAGAGAAGGGTTTTGATATCCTCCACAATATCCTCCATCTACCAACCAACCCTAGTATTCCCTTTAACAACTTAAATGATTAGCTTGGAATCTCCTTCCACAATTAGATGATTAATACCTATAGCTAGAGCAATCTTAAAATCCCAAAGGAGAGTTGAGGCCTCTGCAACATTATTAGTACTTTCACCAAGACCCCCATAAAAGCAACCAAGAGGGCACCATTATCTGACCTTATGACTCCCCCACCACTTGCCAGTCTAGGGTTACCTTTAGCAACACCATCAAAGTTGAGCTTCAACCAACCAGCTAGGGGTGGTGAACATTTGGCACTTTCCCTAGCTCTTCTCTTACTATCATCGACTTTGCACATGCTAACCGGGATGGTCCATTGATTAATGATCCAAGACTCCAGATCATTAGGAGGAGTTTTAGCCGCTTTTAGAGTGTTATTAGTGATGCTATCTTGCAGCAGTTTGACAACTGAACAAAACACTTCCTCAGGATCTCTAAACTTCTCTCAGAAATCCTATTATTCCTCTCTTTCCACAGGCCCCAGGACAAAATGAGGGGGACCTGAGCCTAGATTTCCCTACAAATAGGATTGGAAAAGGGAGAGTGCCATGGCCTAATGCAAGCTTCTAGGTCATCATTCAAACACCAAGAGATTCCAAGAATATTCAAAGCAGAGCACCAGACTTCCCAAGAGAAATTGCAGTGCAAAAGAATATGCGAGACAGTCTCCTCATCTTTCATGCAAAGGACACATTTGTCGAGTATTTGAAATCCTCTAAGTTGGAGGTTTTCTATGGTTAGGATTTTATTTTGCACTGCCAACCATCAAAAATGGTTAATCTTCAGAATAAGATTATGATTCAAGACTTTCCTCCATAAGTTATCCCTAGTTTGCGGTAAAAAGATATTATAAGCGGATTTTATAGTAAAACACCCAGTCTTCTCCTTAGCTCAAGAAGTCTATCTTTTTGGGGAAATAGGGAATTTTGTAACCCTTCAGAGAAGTTTGGGTCTCATTAACCATCCTAATAAGATCAACCTGACTCTGACAGTAGTCTGACAATTATTTCCATCCCCTTTTACAAGGATGAAAATAGTCACGAGCCAACCTGCTAAAGTGGTGAACAGCTAAATTAATCAATCCTTGAATATTTTGAAGCCTCTTTAAAGGTCCTCAATTAATCCAGTTATCTTCCCAAAACCTTATAGTTTCACCATCACCCAATTTCCACTTAACACCCCGCAACAATACTAATCTACACTTTAGAATATTATTCCAGACAATAGAGCCTTTAGGGAAGTTAGAAGTGTGTAAAAGGTCCTCATGATCTAAATTCCCAAATTATTTAGCTCTCATGATACTACCCTAGTCCTTGCCTCTGGTTAAAAGGTTCCACCAATTTTTAGAAATAAGGGCCTTATTAAGGAGGTTCATCTTTCTTAACCCTAACCCCCCTTGGAGTTTCGGTTTGCACACTTTATCCCATCCCACTAGAGCCATTCTCTTCTTACTTTCTAGTCTAGTCCATAAAAAATTCCTTTAAATTTTCTCAAACCTCTCAGCTCTATAATTGGAAATTTTAAAGAGGGACAAAAAATAAATAGGAATACCTTGGAGAGAAGCCTTAAGGAGCTGGTACTTACTTGCTTGGCTCAGTAATTTACCTTTCCACCCTACCAACTTCCTCTAAATCCTTTTCAAGATAGAATTCCAGTACTTAGGAGAGACATCTTTCACAGTAAAGGGGATTCCAAGATAGATACCGGGGAGCACACCCACAGAACAACCAAGAATCCCCATAATCTTTTGTTGAAGCACAAAAGGGGTATTGAAAAAGTACACCTGACTCTTATCATAGTTGATGCATTGGCCGACCGAGGTAGCATAATCTTGTAGCACTTTTTTCAACTTTCTAGCCTCAACCACCGAAGCTGATCCAAACAGGATGGTATCATCCACAAATTGTTGAATAGTTGTCAGAGCAGCTATTGAAGTTGGTTTAACACCTTTGATCTCTCTAGAGTTTAACATATAAAGGAAGCTTCTACTTAGGACTTTAGCCAAAAGAATGAAAAGGTAGGGGGACAAGGGGTCCCCTTGCCTAAGACCCCTGCCAGCACTGAAGAAGCTCCTAGGAACCCCATTCACCAAAATAGAGAATATGACAGTAGTGACATAGACCTTAACAAGTTGCAGGAATTTACCTTGGAAGCCCATCTTCGCTAGAACTATGAAAAGGAACTCCCAATCAACTCTATCATAGGCTTTTGAGATGTCAAGTTTAAAAGCCATTCCTGGGATTTTGCTTCTTTCCATGGAGTGGATAATTTCATGGGTTGAAATGGACGCATCACACAAATCCTTTGTGGCAGTTGCTGATAAGCTTGTCAAGGATGGGTTGAAGCCTGGACACTAAGATCTTGGAAAAAATCTTGTAGACAATATTACAAAGGCTTATGGGTCTAAAGTCTCCCATACACATAGGATCTGACTTTTTAGGAATCAGAGCAATGAAGATATGATTAAGTTGCTTCAACAGCTTGCCAGACCTAAAGAAGTCCCTAGCTGCCTCAGTGACATCTTTACCCACAATGTCCCAATAAACTTGAAAGAAAGCAGGGGGAAAGCTATCAGGCCCAGGAGCCTTAAAGGTGTCCATAGAGAACAAACAAGACCAAACTTCCTCCTCAGTAATTATTTTGCCAAGCTACGCATTATCCTCTTCATTTAGAATAGTAGGAATGATGTCAATGAGCTCCTGATTGATGCAACAGCCTTGAGCATCCAAAACATTCTGAAAGTAAGAAGCAGCCACCTATCCAATCTGAAAGTCTGAATCAACCATAATTCCCATATCATCCATGAGTTTTGTTATAGTATTTATTTTCTTGTGCTTCATCATGGATTGATGAAAAAAAGAAGTGTTAATATCCCCCTCTTTTAGCCACTACACCCTTGACTTCTACTTCCAATAAATTTCCTCTTTCAAAAGAAACTCTTTCCATTCACCTCTCAAAAGCTCTTCGTCCTTAGCAGTCTCCTCCATAGAGTCCCCATCCTCTATTCTCCTTTGTAACTCCCCTAGTTTAGTATTAATCCTCCTTTTGTCATAAAACATATTCCCAAAGTTAAACCTATTCCAACCTTTAACCTTTTTCTTAATCATCAGTAGTTTTTGCGCAAGTTTGAACATAGGCATCCCTTGGACATCCTCCTTCCACTAGTGAGTTAACTTTTCCTTAAAATCTGGGTGTTTAGTCCACATAATCTCAAACCTAAAAGGAAAGGGGCCCTTACCATTCACAGCTCTCCAAGAAAGAAGCAAGGAATTATGATTCGAAGTAGTTCAAGGCAAAGCTTCTAAAGAATAAGTGCTGATAAACTCCTAGTTGGAAGAGACCAAGACCCTATCTAACCTGACTTGAATCAAATTTCTCCCCTTTCTCTAATTAGACCAGGTAAAACAATTACCTTGAATATCAAGATCCATTAGACCATCTTTATTGAGAAAATTAGTCAGGTCCATCATACTGTCAGTGTAGTCCATGATCCTACCACTCTTCTCTGAGGGGAATAGAGGGGTGTTAAAATCACCAGCTAACATCCAGCAGCTAGAGGGGTCTCTAGCAATCAGTGATGATAGAAGGTGCCACAACTCTCTTCTTGGGCCCCTCTGATTAGGAGCATATATATTAATCAGGTTCCAAGAATTATTGTTGGTTTCCATTCTGACCGCCAGATTTTTTTTTTTTTTTCAATAACCCATCCTTTGACCACTTGACTGTTCCACATAGTGACTATACCCCCAGAGGTACCACAAGCATCACAGATAAGCTAATCAACATTAGGCCACACACTCCTTGCAACAGTTTGGAAGCCCTCACTTTTCATCTTTACTTCTTGGAGCATCAGAATGTCAATTTTGTTATCATAAATATAGTTCTTGATAGAGAACTACTTATTGGGGTTGTTTAACCCCCTAATATTCCATGAGAGGATTCTCATTTATTTGGAGCTTTCTTGGAGCCAATCTCCAAGGTCTTCTATCTTCCCATTGCAATGTCCTTATTAATTGCCTTTTGTCTAGTCTCCCCTTGAGATGGTCTTCCTTGCTTGATATCTACTCCCACATCTAGGGTCTTCTTCAAGGGACCTTTGCCTTTCCTTTTAGTAGTGGTCCAACCTTCTGAATCAGTGATGTTGGAACTAGCCCTAGGAGTAAGGGCGAAGGTTTTGCCACTAGGAGAGGACACACCCAAGCTAGAGTTACAACTAACAACCGAATTACCTTCCTTAACCCCTAAAGGGATGTTCAGGCTAAAAGGTTCCACCTTTTCCACTAATACCTCTTTCTCTGGGGCATCCCCTTGATGGATCTCCCCATCTTCCATACCAACAACCAACAAGGTTGTACATCCCTCCCCACCAGGAAGGGGTAAAGCCTCCGACCCCACCAGGTTGTGGTGGTCCCGAGTCTTCAGATCCTCCTGGGTAAGGGGACACATATTTTCTGCCTTTTCCTTTTCATCATTACCCTTTTTAGGAGAATGTATAAAATTTAGCAGATCCTCCTTAAAGGGATATTCATCCTCGGTATTAGTAGACTGAACCTCCAGAACTAGGGTAGGCTTTCTAGCCTTGCACTATGAGGCCAGATGACCATTCTTATTACAAATTTGGCAAAAGGTTGTAGAGTTTTCATAAATTATAGGCTGAAGCCAATGGCCAAATTTAGATTCTAGAGTAATATTGTTGGGCAAGACCTTGTTAATATCAATGCTGACACAAAATCTAGCAAATACTAACCTCAATTTGTTCCTAGTGGTATTTTCAAGAGCAATGAAATGCTTGAACGTATTGGCAATCTATATAAAGATCTCTTCGTCCTAATACTCCAAGGGAAGACCCAGGAGTCTGACCCAAACTGGAGTCATTTTATTGAGATTAGCAGCAATGTCAAATCTTGGCTTCCATTTGTAAAGGGATAAATTGTGTTTCCCGTACATCCAAGGCCCCCCTACAAGAACAAAGGCAAGGTCTTCTATAGCCATGAATTTGAAGAGAAATGAACCACCAACCATTGCACTCATAGTAACACTTTCCTTCACCCTCCATTTGGCAGTCACCCATTTCCTAACCACATCAATGTTGGGCCTAAAGGAAAAAAACTTTCCCACAAGAGCATTCTCCATAGCAGAGACCAGTCTTTCCACAGTGATATCCGGGAGCACAATCACTGACCCATCAGTCGTATCATGAAACTAAGGTGAAGCACGAGATCCCTCTGACTCCTCCCTTAAAAGGGCATTTTTCTAGGCCTTAGGGCCCAACTCCATGTTCTGCAGCGTGTGAGCAGAGGACCCAAGGTCCTTTTCACTGAGCATGTGACCAGAATGGTCCTTACCACTGTCCAGAAAACCAGGGACCATCTCATCCCCCGAAGCAATCCCTGGGTAGCCCCTCACCAGAGGGTCCGGGGATCCCCCGGGTTCCCTCCAGCCATCAAAGTTCAAATTCAAATTCAAAAAGTAGAAGGCGGGAAATAGTTGTAGAGGAAGGGAATTCTATTATTTAGTGTGATTACTCTAATGCTATTTTTTAGCCTAGTTTATTGTTGCTTGCCACTCTACTTGTGATTTATCTATTTCTTCCTTTAGGTGGCTTACCTCTTCTAACTACTACTTGAGTTATGTGGTGTCATTATCAACTTAAATGCATAGTATTTGAATTATATTCATTGCCCTTAACAATCCATGTAGTTGCATGTGCATTGAATCCTTGTCAAATAACTTCTCGTGTGATATCAATAGTGTAGGAAAATTTTGAAGTCAAACAATAAAATGAAGATTAAGTTAGATAACAAAGTTTATTGATGCCGATGAGGTCATATTTCAATTTGTGTTGAATATATTTTAGTGATTATTGAAGATTACAGCTATAACCAATTTCTATTGAAGATGACATTTAATTGTTGTTGAAGATGATAGTTAGTTGCTGACAAAGATGACAATTACTATTGAAGATGTGTTAATGATTTTTTCTAGCCCACTAGAATCTTGATGAAGTCAAAATTAGTATATGTTCTTTTAGACATTTATCAAGTTAAATTTAGTCATTTTATTATTATTTTTGGTGTAGGAATTCTACCCTTTTTAAAGTTTATTCTTAGTTTAATTCACCTAGTTTTAGAATAGCATGTAAGGCTTTATTTTAAGGACTATTTTTTATTATGTTACTTTTTAGAAATAAAAATCTATATCAGAGGCATTTATTTTCAATTTTGTAAGAATATAAAATAAGCATTGTAATTTTGTAAGAATATAAAATAAGCATTGTAAGCAGAAAAAGATCTTCAATATACTTGGGTGTTTCACTTATCTCTTCTTTATTACATATATTATCTCTTATCTCTCTTCTCTCCTTCCTATTATATTCTCACATATATCCTTCATATACCTCTCATATATGCTCCATGCTATTATCTCCCACTTTTCCTTTCCTTATATATCCTCTTAATGCCTCTTCATAATGCATTTTCATCACATCCTTTTATAATAATACTTAGTTATATTACTCCCATGAATTTACCTTTTCCTTCATAATATTTATCCCTTTTATATCTTATTTAGGTATATTAGAGGTTTCTTATGGCTCTTTATGTGATATATATCCCATATATGGGTCTAGAAATTATCTAAATTACATGTGTGGTACTGCAAAACCTCCTATATCACTCTGTTGATGTTCTAATGCTCATAGGTAGTACCACAAGGCCTCTTGTGTAGTTTTTTATTTCAAGAAACATGTTTATCTTAAATGTTGCACTCTCTTATGTGGTACCATAGAACCCTTTACAAGATAGAATAATATCATATATGGTAGTATAGTGTTACTTGTGGTACCATTGGTATCTACCAATAGTCACTTTCTTCAACAAGTCAAAACTCAAATTGCCTATGACAATTGTCCACTCAAATCCACCCTTTCACATGCAATTTGTTGGCGGTGAAAAAACCTCACTAAAGTTCCTAATGAACTTTTAGTACAAGTTCACTACCCCATGAAAACTTCTAACATCTACAACATTTTGTAGCACTAACCACTCAACAACTTCCCTCACTTTCTATAAATCCATCCTCAAACAATATTGGGATATCACAAATCCCAAGCATACTAGCTCATATTGCATAAAACGACATTTCTTTGGGTTTATACATAACTTCTCCTTTCTCAATTATGCTAAAACCTACCATAAGTGTTCAAGATGCTCCTCTGTTGTCTTTCTAAACACCAAAATATCATCTGATAAATGACAATAAACTTACCTAAGAAATATCTTAGAACTTTATCCATCAACTTCACAAAGGTACTTCATGCATTAGTTAATCCGAAGGGCATGACCAGATAATCATATAGTCTATCTTTTGTTATAAAAGTTATTTTCCACTCATCTTCTTCATAGATTCCAATCTAATGATATCTTCTCTTAAGGTCTATCTTGGAAAAGTAGTGTGCCCCACTTAAACAATCCATTAGGTCATCCATGTGTTGTAATTGAAACATATACTTGATGGTGATCTTATTGATGGCATGGGATTCTATACACATCCTTTATTCTCCTAACTTCTTTAGTGTGAGTATTGTAGGTATATCACATGCTTTTCAAAATTAGACATTTCTTAATCAGCTCCTCCACTTGTCTATTCAATTTTGCACTCATATCATGACTCATCTTGTGTGGCACCTTATTAGGCAAGTTGGACCCCAAAATAAAATTTATGTAGTGAGGAATACTCTACACAAGAAGCAAACCCTTGGGTATTCCTCTATCCATGACATCCTCAAACTCCTTTAGTAGTGCCTCTACCTCCAACTCTTTTGAGTTGTGCAACTCACTTTCCTTTACTGGCATCGGCTTCACAACTAATGCATAATACTTTTGTGAGTCTTCAACCTCCTTCAAGAACTACTTGGCTAATAAGACCATTATGTGGCCATATATGGTGTCTTCCTTAGCCTTCAACATCTTCAACTCAAACTTCTTTCCACCCTTGGTGATAGTGAATGTGTTTTCTCTTCCATCATGGCTGACACAAATATCATATTGGAATGGTCTTCCCAACAACACATGACATGCATCCGTATGAATCACATCAAACCAAACCTCATCTACATAACCTCCAATATGAAATGCCACTAAATATTTCTCTCTTACAACCATCTGCTAACATATAAGTACTAGTTTTAGGCATAGCTTCTCTACCATCTTAGTGAATACCAGGTTATTTGTGCTTCCTCTATTTATGATCATATTATAGAACTTTCCACCTAACTTACATCTAGTGTGGAAGATACTCTTCCTCAACCATGGTTCTCCATCTTCTCTAGTAGGCTTCAAGAAGACCTTACACAACATCAAATTCCCCCCTCCTTCTGGTGTCACACTTTCTGACTCATGGCTCAATTCATCACTCCCTTGAATAATGCACACTCTTCTCACTTCTCAGTGTATCTATGTTCTTTCTTTACTTTTGGACATTCAGATGCCCTATGGCCTACTTCCTCACACCTAAAATACGTACCATTGAAAGTCCTTCAATGACCTCCTTTGCCCTTTCCTTTCCCTTTCTTGGGATCTTCTCATCTCTGGAGTTTTGTGTGTTTCCACTGGAGGTTTTGGTCTCTTTATATGCATTCCCTTGCTTTCCACTATAATTGTTCTTTCTACCATTGCCCTTGCTCTATTCCCTTGGCTTCCTATATAACTTCTCTTTTACCCTCAGTGCAAGTTGATAGGCACCCTCCATGAATTGGATTAACAATAAATAGATTTCATCTTGAATTTCACTCTGTAAAACATCCAAAGGTTGAGACACCTTCTCTACATCACCTCCATGTGACCTACCTTGATACTAAGTTTATGATATTCCTTAGTGTACTCATTCATAGTCATTCCCCTCTATTGCAAATTCCAAAACTTCTTGAACAACTCCAAGTTATAATTTGTAGGCAAGAATTTTTCCTTCAATTAATCAACCATCCGATCTCATCCAAAGATCTTCAACTTGTTCTTTAAACCCTATCTTTTTGCACATACTCCCATCACATGGCCACATGCCCCTTCAATCTAGTGGTTGCATACTTGACTCTCTTAGGGTCTTCAATGGGCTCAAACTCAAAATACTTCTCCAAATCATGGATCCAATCCAACAACTCCTTATGATCTAGATCACTTGATTAACAAGGAAGATCAAACCTTTATTTGCTTTCCACATTCATTAATGACCTAGCAAAATTATCATTTTCACTCAATTCTTCTCCTAAACTAGAAGCTTCCTCATTGCATGGTTCGTAGACTAGTCTTTCCTCACCACTAGCATCTTCAACTTTGACTATTCGTCACTTATGTGGTCTTACGGGCTTCCGAGCTTGCTTTAATAGCTCTTAGAATGCTAGCCAATTCACCATCCAACCACTCCCTTCAATTATCTTCCTCATCATGTTGTTGTCTCTAGTTTTGACCATATCTTCTCCTATTAACCATCTTCTCATATGGATAAACTATAGTGCAACTAATGCACAAATTTATAATATGGGGTTACCTCTGACTCTTCTACTAACCTAGCTACAACTAGGCTCTAATACCAATTAATGTAGTCATGAATACAAGGTCCAATGAAAGGCCATCTTTTCATGTAGCTCAAAAATAGATAAACAAAATGCTCATGAAAGCACACAATATAACTAGATAGAAGACAAATGAGATTCCAAAACTTTGTGATATTTTATCAAATGATAGAAATTCAAAACATATATGCCACAATTAGATGTACAATCAATTTCAAGTTTAGGAATAAGAATGCCTATTACAATTTAACATGCCCATATGCTATTGCCCATTACCTTAATGGGGAATCTAAAGGTTACAATTTAGACTATATCCGCCATGCTTTACCCTTGCTCCAAAGAACGTGCTTTTGTATTTATAGGGATCCTTTTTCACAATAAGGTACTACCAACCAAAGGGTCATGAACCTTCCTTCATAACATTTTATAGACCCAACTTGAAGTATTCATCAGTGCAATATTCAAATTTTGATGCAAAAGCCAAAAGGCCCATTACATGTTATAGCCTATTGATCCAAAGGGCTCATAGGTTGAATGCCATGTGTGATGAGATCCATATTATGGAACTTAATGCAGCCTAGGCCAGGAGCCCCTTTGAAACTCCCAAGCTTAGGAATATTGTCAAATATTATCACAAAGCTTAGAGGCTTGCCACACTATGAGTGCTTGATCTAAAACGTAGAATGCCTAAAATGGTAAGTGGGTAGGAAAAAAGACTTTATGGTGGAAACTATCAGTTGCAATGAGACTCTGACAATTGGAAAATAATAAGAAACCTACAAAACAAAACATGAAATACAATATTTTTCAATGATACAAGATTAACCTACCCCTAAGATGCTCATTCATTAGTCCCCTTGTGCTAGCACATGTGCCATAGTTGGGATGACCATCTCTCTATCTCTTTGTAGACTACTTCCATGCCCAAATCTATCATCATTTGGTTATAGCTTAGAAATCTCTTGAATTTACTCTAACACACAAATGCAAATGAACCTATGAAACTATATTTTCTCTTATGTATGTTAAGTTAATTTTTCTATAGGATACAATTTTATAGGCAAGTGATCCATACAAAGTGACACAAGTATATATTGGACCCCTACAAAAAATGTATATACTCTTGTTGTTTATTATGCTAAAAAAATGCCCGACTATGGAAGAAGAATGCACTTGAGTCTTATAGACGAGCTTTGTTTTACAAGTCTAATACATACGGGAGGAGCGCTTACTAAGGTAGTATTTCTCAACCCCACATAAATGGTGAGTAACCTTGTCCATGTTAGTAGTTCGGGTTTTGTTTTCAAAATGGTCTTATAATACTACACGTGATCATTTAACTTGTGTTTTACAAGTTTGAATGTGGGAAGTCAATCAAAAGTAAGTACAAGTATGTTCTGAGCTCCTTGCACCATATTTTAGGAAGTGACACTCATTGAGTACTATGGTATGGCTTTCCTAAAGGGGCAATATGTAAGTGTCTACAAAATGAATAGGCATATATGGTAGTCCAATGATGACTTGTTAACCTAGCTCATGACCCTACCTAGCATGAAAATTAATAAAACAAGCCTTCAACTTATTTCTCCATGGTGAAAATGCTTAGTTAGCCTCTTAGAGACTCCCTCTTGTCACCTTTAGTTAATCTAAGTCAAATGATAAGAGTCTATAACCTTTTTATACTTAAAAATCTTTGTTTTTGGCTAAAACTTGTGAGTTCACCCCTTTTGTCATCAATTCACCCTAGTGAATGCCCTACCTACCCTAGCAAACTAGAACTCCAATGAATGAATTGCCGCAAAAGGGAAAAAACACATGTTTTTATCCTTTTTTCATGAGCCTTAGCATGCACAAGTTTTTCTAATTTTCTATTGTTTCAACTCTAGTTTGCAATTTTCTTCGAGTACCCATCTTTAGCAATTCTCTTGTTTTATCCTAAACCTAACCATCCTTGCTATACATACCAAGTTTTGATTCATTGTGAGAGTCCAAGTTTTTGCATCCAAGTAGTAGCTAAAACCACGAATTTGAGACCAACGACATCCAAGATCTTATTTTGATCTCTTGCATCCTACAATATAGAAGTATGTAGAAACCAACAAGAAATTGTTACCCTCCATATAGGAACCACATGAGTAAAAAAAAAACTCCAAATGGGCGAGTCCAAAACAAATGGGGAAAAGAGCTAGTGATGCACTTTTCACATCTACATGAGTATATAAAATTAAAAAACCTTTACATTTAAAAGTATTTGTTTTGAGCCTAATCTTATTAAAAGTTTTCTACTAAAAAATATGTGCATATTGGTTTGCTTGCTTAGCCCCCCTTCTCCTCTTCTATGGTTAAAAATTTAAAATTCAAAATAAAAATACAAATAAACCTTCTTACAAGGTTGTAAAAAAATGGCTTTCCTCTCAAGTCGGATATGCCTAAAATGTGCATCTTGGAATTGATTTTACAACTTAAAAATCCTTGTATTTACATTCAAAAATTAATCTCACATTGATCAGAAGGCTTGCTTCGCAACAACATACATAATCCAATATACCATGATCCTTATACCAATGGGGTGATCCCATAGTGTGAGTGGCCCTCATACTAACATAATGGTTGATGCTTGCAAATGAACATATTTGCTTGCTTGATCTCCCACATCCTCTTCTTAGATATAGAATCCAAGATAAATCTCCTTCCCACATGCTTCTAAAAAAGATCTTTTCCCTCAAATCAAATACGCCTAAAAAATATATATCTTAGAATAGATTCTATGACTAAGAAATCCTTAGATCTAATTAGGTATTTTACCTTACGTCATTTAAAAGGAGCATAGTAGTTACACATGTTGAGCAAGTTATAGTTAAGACTACAGCTTAGTTATTCTCTATGCAAATGCCTATTGGTATGTTTTTTATATAGGCAAGTTTTCGTAAACTTTTAAAGTTATTTTAATGATGGTTTTGAATGCCCACTCCCTACACTATTTAGAAAGACTTATTTCGCCTTCAAAGTATGTAAAACTAGAAAAAAAAAATGACCATTTTACATTTCAAAAGATTCAATTTTTTTACCATTCTGATTTCAATGTTATACTAGATGGGTCTGAGAACATGGGCAGCAATCCTCTTCAATCTCAGGCCATGTTGGACTTCAAGGACTTCATTGATTCGAACGGTTTCATGAATTGCAGGCCTATGAATGGGTGCTTTACTTGGACTAATAAGAGGTATGACGTTTCTAAGATAGTAGAGAGACTTGATAGATTTTTATGCTTTTTCCAGTGTCTGCTTGGGAATTTGAGTTTCTCTTCTCGTATCCTACCACTTCTCGGATCCGACCATTTTCCGGTCACCTTGGTAGTTGGCAGGAATTATAAGACCGGTAAAAGTCCTTTTAAATTTCAAGAGATGTGGTTCAGAGATGCTGATTTTCTTTCAAAGGTTAAGTCTTGGTGGCTGTCAACACCATTTGTTCGTGGGTCTAGAATGTTCCAGCTAGCCAGAAAATTGGATTTCCTGAGGTCGCGGATTTGTGAATGGAATAAAAATCATTTCAAAAATATCTTCTTTGAAAAAAGAAGAATTTTAAAGGAAGTAGAGGAGGTAGAAAAGGAAATTATTTAGTCTGGTATGAATAGTTCAATGTATTTTAAAGAAAAAGCTCTAAAAAACCAGTTAGAAGAGAACCTCCTCCGGGAGGAAATCTACTGGCGCCAGAAGTTGAGAGAAACTTGGTTAAAAGAGGGTGATCGCAATACCTCCTTTTTCCATCTCTCAACTAAATTACAGAGACAAAGGGCCTCCATCCATTGTATGAAGAAAGATGACAGCTCTTTCCTCCATGATCTGGAATCTATCAAATCTGAAGCGAAAATCTTTTTTGAAAATCTGCTCTCCAACAACAGTGGAGACTCTTCACGACTTCTTAGAAACTTCAACTTGCTTACAAGAGTATTTGAAGTTATCAACAGGGACCTTATGAGGGAATTTACCTTGGAGGAGATGAGATCGGCAGTCTTCGCCATAGATGGAAATAAAGCCCGGGGCCCGGATGGCTAGATTGGTTCTTTCTTCCAGAGGTGCTGGGAGTTTGTGGGGAAAGACGTCTTCCTAGCAGTTGAGGAATCAAGGAAGTTTGGTAATGTTCTGAAAGAATTCAACAAGACTAATCTAGTTCTGATTCCAAAGGTAAGTACCCCCACCTCTTTCGAAATTCAGGCCTATCTCCCTTTGCAACTTCATTTTCAAAATAATCTCCAAAGTAGCTGCATTGAGATTGGCCAACTTCCTCCCGCAAATTATCTCGGAGGAACAAGGGGGCTTTGTGCCTGGAAAGGAGACTGCTGAAGGACCTTTACTTACCCACGAAATTCTCCACTCCTTAAAAAGGGAGAGAATGCCTTGCATGGTGCTAAAACTGGATATGAGTAAAGCCTATGATAGAGTTAACTGGGCCTTCTTGCATCACGTTCTTCTTGGTCTAGGTTTCTCTTCAAGATGGGTCAAATGGATTTTTTCTGGCATAACATGGGTGACATGTTTAGTGCTTATAAATGGAGTGGAGTCTCCCTCATTCTAGACCTCGAGAGGTTTAAGACAAGGCAATCCCATGTCTCCCTATCTCTTCATATTGATGATGGAGGCTGTCACTTGGTTGATTAAAGAAGCGGCCCGTAATAGGATATGGAAAGGGATTAGGTTGAAGGCTCTTAGCAACCCTTTAACTCACACGCTCTTTGCTAATGACACGACCCTCTTCAGCCGGGCCAATAAAAAAGAAGCTACTACGGTCAAACAAATTCTCGCAACCTACTGTGAAGCTTCGGGTCAGTTGATGAACACATACAAGTCCAAAATGTACTTCTTCAACGTTTCACTTCACAAGCAAATGGAATTGGCTTCCTTACTCAACTTCAAGTTGGAATCACTCCTAGGGAAGTATTTAGGTGTCCCTCTTTTTAATGGTAGACACAGAAAAGAATTTTGGAATGGGATCATAGAAAACATGACACACAAGATCTATGGAAGGAAGGGGAACTAGTTGTCCCTAGTAGGCAGGCTTCTCCTAATCAAGTCATTGCTTACAGCCATTCCGGTCTACATGCTCTCTTCCCTCCAAATTCCAAGAGGAGTAGTTTCAAATGTAGGCAAAATCTGTAGGAAATTCCTTTGGCAAGGCACTTCAGACACAAAAAATTCACTTGATAGCCTAGAACATGATCTGCACACCAAAATCTCAAGGAGTGCTGGAGTCCTTAACACAAAGCTTCATAATGCTGCATTGGGGGCAAAGCTAGCTTGAAAAATGTACAAGAATCCACAGGCCAAATGGGTGAAAATAATGCGAAGAAAGTTCTTAGATTCTCAAAAGTCAGAGAGGATCTTCACCGTCACCAATCCTCCAAAAGGTTCTTTTATTTGGAATTTTATCATCAAATGCCGGGAAGTCATTATCCCAAGGCTGTCCTAGACCATTTTCAATGGAAAGAAAGCTTCCTTTTGGGACGACTCTTGGAACGGGTGGCCGAAAATAGCTTCTCTAGGCAACTTTAGGGAGGCAGCTTCCTCAAAACCTTCTGGGGAGTGAAGGTATGTAATTATTTCACGGTGGACACCAGAATGGTTCCCTCAAGAATATCTTGGAAAAGTTTTGAAAACTGCAATTTCCCCCAGGATGAGAAAAACGCCTTGACAAAGATCTTACAGGATAGAATTTTATTTTTCTCTCCAAAGGAGGATGAGCTGATCTAGACAGGAGATGGTTCGGGGATTTACAAAGCGAAATTCAGATATAATTTCCTCTCTTCGAAGCCAAAGATGGAGTGGCCAACTAGTTTATGCTGGAGTGACCTCGTTCTTCCAAGGGCGGGTATTTTTACATGGTTGGTGATCAACAGGAAGATTTTGACGGGCGACACACTAGAAAGATTGTCTATAGGTCTAAACTTTGATTGTGTCTTCTGCCAGGAAGAGAAAGAATCAATTGACCATCTTTTGCTAAGGTGTAAATTTAGTCATGCTTGTTGGGGACGTTTAATGGTGAAGCTCAATTGGTGTTCTCCAATTCCCGACACCTTGACTCAATGGTTGGAAAGTTGGCCTTTTCTCTTCAAAGAAGCTTATTTTCATCTGGTTTGGATAGTTAGTCCTTCCATAGTGTTGTGGCTGCTATGGAAAGAAAGGAATTCTAGAGTTTTTCAGAATTTTGCGAAGGATTTGGAAGAGCTTTGGGAGGACATGGAAGCCCTTATCTTAGAAACAGTGATTGCCAAACATAACAGATCGCCTAGGAAAGATTATGCATGGACCAACTGAGATTGTTTTATTTCTTCCCAGTGGAAAGAACTCCAGAACTTTCCTTCCAATGGTGGTGTTTCCTCTCATCACCCGAAAGTAGATAGATCCACCATCAAATGGCTTCCACCCACCTCTCCTTTTGTGAAAATTAATTTCGATGGGGCTTGCAGAGGGAATCCGGGCCATGTATCATCAGAAATGCTCGAGGGGAACTCTTAGTGGCAAAAGCAAAGAAACTCCCACTAGGAATGAACAACATGGCTGAGGCTTTTGCTTTACTTCATGGCCTTCAATTGGCTATAGAAAAAGGCTTCAAAATGGTTGCAATAGAAGGTGATTCCCTCATTATCATCTCAGCTCTTCAAAAACAAAAAGTAGACAATTGGTCCATCAAATATATCCTTGAGCAAGCTTGGATGTGTTTACAGTCTTTTGATTATTTTCAAATCACTCATTGCTACAGGGAGGGAAACAAAGTGGCAGACTGGCTTGCAAATTCAACCATAGATTAGGAGGATCAAGAAACGCTCTTTGATCATAATTCTCTTCCACGCCTGGCCTTGCTTGAATCCTTGATCTCTTTTGATAGCCCTTCACCTCTGCCTATCCATTGAATGTCTGGGGTCCCGTTGGTTTGGAACAGGGTGGGTGGGTGGCCCAGACACCGCTGGCTATCCTATCAATTTCTAACAGCCGCTTTTCAGGCCTTGTCAAAAGCCTCAAATGTTACTTAGCCTTTTTTCTTAACAACCGCTGTTAGTGAGGATTGCTAGCGCACTCCATCTCCTCTCCTGGGGTTCTTTAATGCTAAGGTGGCATCGGGGTGTGTTACACTTCATTCAAGCTAAAGATGGGTTTGATGACTATTGTTTTTTGTTTTTTGATGGTTTTGGTTGGTGACCGTGGCTCTACTATCTCTCAAGGGGGTCCCTCACCCCATTTTCTCTCGAGGGGTTCCTTCACCCCATTTTGTACTTCGTATATATTTGATATATTAATATATGTCTAAGGTTTTGCCTCTTTTTCAAAAAAATAAAAATAAAAAATAAAAATTTACCATTCCAGTTTATAACAGACTCATATTTGATGACCATTTCAAAGTTGCGTGCCTCTCTAGGCCAGGGCATTATTTTTGGCATTGGAGTATATTTTTAACATGGTAGCAGTTTAAAGTTTGGTATAGACTATCCTCAACAACCCCTCACCGACATGTAAAGTTTCAAGCTAAAGAAACAACAAATTATAGGTATAAATATTTGTTCCACCATAGAAGGATTAGGTTGCGAGCTATGACTTTATCATGGATGATATTTAGCTTGTGGATTCATTGTGCTACCTAATCCTCATCGATGACATGTAAACTCTGATTAACTGACCAACAAATTATGTATCCTACATTCACAATAACAAGGTCGCAACATAGTTTTCTTCAAAAAATTACCTGCTTCGACCACTTGGTTGAAAGACATTTTTGTATAACTCTGTTGGGAAGATAAGCTATTTCAGTTTTATAAGTATGAATATCTATTTTGTTTAAACATACAATTACTTGATAGTTATCAAAAATCAACAGCATTTACCACTATAAAAGGAAAGGAATCTGTAGCCATGAAGGGATGGTTATTGATGCTCCTAAAGTTTGACAACTATATTGTCCCCAATTTCGACTATAGCTTGTATTTTTAATTGACCACAAAAAGGGGCTTTTTCAGAGAACCATTCCTTGTGCCTCTTTTCTCTGACATGTACAAATCATGAATCTCTTTATGATGACACTGATACAATTTCCTTACAGCTATTTTGTACCAATGACGTGTTCTTCTGGCACCTCCCTTTATTATACAACTTTATTTCTGCTTTAAAGATTGCTTGGGTCTCAGATGTTTTAACGAGGGCCTCTACTGCATGTCAGTGGCAAACAAACAATATCGTTGGTTTTGATATGTCTCAAGGGCCCATGTTGCATAACATTTGAAAAATGAAAATTATATTGAATTAGTTTTCATATCCGATAACAGCTTAAATTATTTGAGGCCTTATTAATTATAATTCCCACATTTATCTCGAGCACTAAACTGTCTTAATGTTACATACCAGCAGAGCAGTCCCTTTTTTTCTCTTGTTGTCTAGTCTTAATGTTACACACCAGCAGAGCAGTACTTCTTTTTTCCTTGTTGTCTAGTCTTAATGTTACACACCAGCAGAGCAGTCCTTTTTTTCTTGTTAACAATCATTCATCATGTTTTAAATAGCATATTTATCCATTGCTTCCTTGGATTCTCTTCATAATCCAACCATCCAACCTTTGATGCCATAGACCAATTCCAACCTCCATTTTGTCCCTACAAATTGGCACAGGTTTGATAATAGGCATGCTGTTCATCACTACCGACATATAACAGTTAAACAAATACTTTGGCCTACAATATCACAAGAAATTGATGCAAACTTACAAGAAAACCACATGAACTTGGATCTCTCAAAATCTACAGAAATATTGAAAATTGATCTCCCACAAACATCATTCAAGGGTAATTAAACAATCTCTTAACAAAGAAAGACAACCCTGTCAAAAGATGCAATTTGCTAACAAAGGATGTAGGAATCATCAAAATATTACTAGCAAAATTCAAATCCATGTCCTGAGTGGCTTATGCAAATTGCCCTTCAAAAAGTGCAACACATATGGTGGAGAAAGATAATCACCCAGAAAGCAAATCTAATCCATTTTTTGTAATCAACAAACAAGCCTCATAGCCTTTAAGCCATGCTATAGCTTACAAAATTTTGCATTGCACAACCTGTGGATACAGATGCACACTATGGGAGCTATACAGTTTCCAAATTACAATTAGGCGATTTGGCAGAATACAACTTTTTTAACATATATACAACTCAAAAATATAATTACAAATGCAGATGTGAAGTTGCAACTCACATTTGTGAATGAACACACACCATGATTCAGATTTATTGGATTTTCCTTCAGCATTTTGAAGTTCATTACAATAAGCATTGAAGATTCATACAGAAATTGAACATCGAATTAGTGAATTTGTATATCAGTAATTTACATAATCAAGACTTAATTCATATGGATTTTGGTATTACAAAATATTTCAAAATTTCAAATTTACGACAACTTTAATCAACCACGGAATTAAACATCATAGTAATAAATTTCCAATGATAGAAAACTAAATAGTCATCTTATAAATAAGATGACTGTACCTGAAATTTTATATTGTCTACACAAATGCTCTACAATGTTTAACACATATCATCATAGGTAGTCAAATTCAAAAAATTGAAAACAATTTTTTAGTTAGTTACAGAATTGATTTTCTTCATAAATTGAACTGCTTTGTCGGGAAGTGGATTAAAACCCAAGAGAGTCCTTCATACAACCCTTTTCTCCATCAAATACAATATCAGATATATCAGGTTCCCTCTGAGTTTGCAGCATTTGCAAGCAAATTGTTCTTCCTACAACCAGATCAGTACCCTTTTGATACACAAATCCTAAAAACTTTTGTCCAAGAGCAGTGCACTTTTGAAAATTGCACAAGCCTCCAAATAGGCCCAACATTGTTTTACTCAGTCTTATCCCTAGCCTTTCTGCTAGAAAACTGTTTCTTTTTTTAAGGATCTAGGAGCTTTTCATAGGTTTTGTCTTATGCTGTTCAATAGGTAATTCCTTGACAAGGAAATGCTTGACCCCTTTCCTGCGGCAGGTGAATTTTCTGTGTACTTTCAGACATGCCTGGAGCCATAATTTAGATGCTGCAAATGTGCTAATCTGGTACAAGCTTGAGGGGGGAATGGAAAAACAAGTAAACTTGAAATTAACTCATTGCAAAACCAATTTTAACACTCAAAGTCTCAAATGCATAGGAAATAAACATTTTTGTACATGAGCTGACCCTAACACCGCAATCTAAAAATTTCTATGCATTAGAGCTAAGTGCAATTGAATTGTGCAATCTTTGAGAAGGTTAACAATCAATCTTTTGCCTCAAAATCATGAACATGACATTGCAGAAATACACTTATTAATTGTATTAGAAGAAAGACATGATTCAGCTGTTAGACCTTGGAAATGGATAGGGACCAATATCTCTCATAGTGATGTCATGTAGCATCATACTTAAAAAAACCATATCAGCAATTATGAACAATATCCAAAAATACACAATTGTGGCATTGCCCGTGGAAATCAAGAGAAATTACAGAGTAGTCTAAAATTAGGAATTAACTGCAAATTCATGGTATGGAAATGTGAGTCACAGCCCATGCAAATGTAAACAATTCTTTGACAAAAGTACACTCCAAACGATCACAATAAACAAGGCACCATCTCAATAGCTCTTTATAAAAAAAGGATTACACAATTGGACTTGCAGACAAAATACTTATATGCAGCATTCAGCAAAACTGAAGCTAAGCTAAATTTATAAATAATCATAAAATTAAATGCACCGATGATGAAGCCATATTGATTTGCATAGAACTTTGCGGAATTCATTTCGTCACTACAGTAAGTTTGGGGCATGCAGACAGATTAGTCTCCCAGAAGTGTGCTGTATTTCTTAACTCACCAGCAGGAGCGGTACAACAGAAAGCCATGGATCTGAGTATAACATGATAATGTGATGCTACTTATACTCTTTCAAAAAGAAAATTAATAACTGCATGGCATGTTTGATATAGAACTGGGACATGTAAAGGTTGTAATTTATTATCTCTGTATTGGAGGAGTTCATTGGATTAACAAGTATTTTGACTCCTACAAACCTTAGTCTGTACATCAGGACTAAAGCAGTCTTCTACGGCAAGGGTCAATCTTGAACAACCTTGCAAAAACAGATCAAAGATCATTCGAATAAAAGTTAGAACAGAAAGAAATTTTGTTGAATTTGGTTAAAAACTGAAGCATAAATATTCAACAAAATGAAACAATTATGCGCTCAATAAGTACAAATGAAAAAACTGTAGAAATAGGCACTGGAGTAATCTACTCTAAACCTGGGCAATTAAGAAGCAAGTAATATTTCATTTGCTCTAATGAAATCCATCTCCACATCCAGATCTATTTACTTAAATAAACATACTAAAGCAGGTACAACCAGCCATGTGTCTGGTGATACTTTGGTGCCCTGTTTGCTTGATGTGATATACGATATGTCTGACCACCATTCACATTGGTACATAAAGGTACAAAACTTAAGTATTCTCATTTCTTTACAAAGCCATCTAACAGAAGAATCGGAATATAAACCAAAGACATTTATTTGGAAAGTTCCTAGCTGATAAATTTCTGATAAGGCGATGGCAAAAGCAAAGAAAATTTTAGACAATTCATAATTTGCCAGGGAGCATTTTCAATCAAATTTAACTAGCTTTCATCATATTATATCTGTTTAAAATGTGAGGGACTGAATTTGCTACAGCAGGTCAAGACTCAAAAGTTGAAAATTCATGGAGAACATTTGCAGTTTGTTAGGGGTCAACATATATGTGATAGGAATGACTCTTGTTGTCCAACTTCCATTTACTCCGAAAGGTTTACAATAGTAAACAAAAATCTCCTTGTAATTAAGAATGTACATATTACACGGACTTTCAATGATATTATGATTCAATGATGATTAACTGTAGTTAAGGAGGAGCTTCTAAGTTCAATACACCACCAAAATTTCAGAACAAAAATAAAAGTTCAAATAATAATATGAAATTGCTGTGCTGGCAAGTGCAATTTCATAATTTGCTCAAGCCAAAACCAAAGTTGCACCATCACTGATATCATGTGACAAACTGTTACAAAAATAAAAGAAAAAATGTTGCAGAATTGAACTGCAATCAAATGCAATTTCAGAGCTTGCTCCAGCCAAAGCCAAGGTTGCAACATCATAACTATCATGGAACATCAGCGGTTACAACTTGAGGTGCAAAGAGGAAATCACACAAGACAACAAATTTCTCTAGATATTGGAGATGGACTAAGAAAGCTTCCAACTAGCACCAACAATCCAATTAATGCAATCTGGAATAATCCCACTCTGAGTACTTTATCCTTACCCAAATTCATCTCTGCTTAATGCACAGCCTGTAGATGAAAACCTTCCATGGTTACAGCAAAGAGATATTGCCACTTACTATGGATAGTAACAATCTCTTGGAAAATCAAATTCAACTTCACAGAAGTCCCAATAGCAGATCTATAATTGACAAGCTATATTGACCATCATCAAATGCTATTTAACTTATTATAAATTCTCACCTCGTACGTAAAAGCTATGATTGAAACAAATTCAGGTCAGTTAAAATGTCGGGAAGGAAATAGAACCCAATGTAATTCATTGATTTGTAACTCAAGACCAGTCTACTCACTCTTCCATGCGTACAGCAATAAGGAAAACCCTAGACCTGTAGACTCCTCTTTAAATCCCTCAGTAGTCGGCAGAGGCAATATGGAAGAGCAAGATGAGAGTTTGTACCATGATTTCTCGGTAGAAAGGCCAGTCTGAAACATGAACACTGCATTGCCTATACTGGGGTTAAATAGCCAATTATGCACATCCCAAAACACTTCAACAGGAAGCCCATCAATCAAAATGGTTTGATTGCCTCTAAATTTCCACATCAAATGTTTAACCTGCATAACCATCTTCTTGTCAATATGAACAGAAAGCCTAGGCTCTCTCAAGCCTACTGTATGGCACTCAATCATGATGTCATGAGGCTGCCCATTATCAGAAAATTGGGCCGTTGTGTTGTACACTCTCTTACCAAAAACATGTTCTTTCTTTGAAATAAGAATTGTTTCACCAGAGGGGGGACTTGCATGAGTCTTCTTATAGGCTTCCTTGGTCATATCTCCAAGCAGAAGAGCCATTTGAGAATCAGAAACTACAGCTAAAAAGTAGCCCTCCAAGGGCTCAGGCCCAGATCCGTATTTGGCAAATGACAGGTCCCAAAACACATCAATTTGTCCGATGCCCACCTCAAAACTCCTAGACCCCTTTTTCTTTGAAAACAGCCAAGGCTTCATATCCACTTTACAAGTCATGCCAGGGCATGACTCATCATCTACGTTTACACTCAGACCCTGACCCATCAGATTTTTGCACCATGTGACCGTGATTAGACGAGAATGGCCCCCAAGTTTGGTTTGGTACACACATGTTACCAGATTCTGAGTCATCCTACTGCTGCTACTGCTAGTAGATGACTCTGTGACTTGTACTCCATGTTCCCCGAAACATGAAGGAAAATCCCTCATTTTTACTTTTCAATTTGGTTTTTAAAATAATTTTAATTATGAAATCAATGGAGACTTCTTACCCGATCACCTGAATCTCCATGCTTCCGTCATCAATTTCTGCCTGTCCACTGTAGCCATCACTCGGAGAACATATTTCATTGAACTTAAAGAGTTTGTTTTTTCTGCAAACTCTCCCATTTCTTTATATATGAACTTCAAGACCAAAAACATTCATGGACTTCACCTCCCAAAAACCGCATTGCCGAATTTCAATAGAATGGGTCAATCCGACGAGAATGACAACCTGGATGAGCAAAATACGGAATTCTTTGATAAACCCAACATGGGTCAATCCAACAAGTCTGGAAATCCAATCCTAATGGGTGAAAAGTGAGACTGAGATGAAATTCAAATAAAACTTCAACGAAATTTTAGGTGAACCCAATATGGATCAATCAAAATTGATAACCCAAATCAGTTTTCCCTCAAAAATCAATCTGGGTCAGTATCCAAGTGAAAACATCAATCCGGTCAAATCAAGCAATGGCAAGTCAATTTGAAAAGTCTGGATCGAAACAGACAATAGGGAACCAAGAAAATGACAAGTTTATGGAATGCGGGCAGTTCAACATTCTCCATGCCCACTACCACAATGTTAGAGGAAGAGACAAAGAGTATTCATGGTCCCTTAGCCTTGTCAGGCCTATACAAATGCAGAGCTAAGCTATACCGCAAAAACCTACCCAGGTGAGGCACAAGATAAGCTGGACAGTTACGGTAGAAGAAGATGATCATGTGAGTATCCCACCTCACTCATAAAAACCCGCCAAAAAAGAAGATGATGTGTTGAAAAGGAGTTAACAAAACTGCATTCCAACAAGAAAAAGTTTAAAAAGGCATCTAGTAAAGGCCTTTTCCTGAGCTCATCACATGCAACCAGGACCCCGACCAGGGCTTAAATTTGATGGCCGTATGGCCGTATTTAGTGATTTTAGCCGTAAAATACAATTAAAATTTTAAGAAAACTGTATCACTTGAAAGGCAAGATTTCAAGTACACTATCAAATTTTCTCTTAATTATTCTATATATATTTTTAGTCTATATATATTTTTTTCCTAAAATAAATAGGCTTTAATATTTGAAAGGCAACTTCAAATAGATAACTGTCACAAAAAATTTGCTTGACAGGGAGGGTCAACCGCCAAATTTAAGCCCTGACCTCGACCCACATAAATTAAATGATAGCCCTCCCTCAACTGTCCTTATCGTGCTCCTCATAATCTCGTACCTTCGTAGTTCTCTCCTATGTTATAAAATGTCATTTGGCAGATGAGTGGCATTAGAAGTCTGAAAGAGAGAATTTTTTTTACTTATAATATACATTTGACACTCATTTACATTTCAAAGTATTAATACTTATAACAAATATAAGGGAGAGGGGGGAGAGGGCCACCCACTCCCCAATAACGACTATGTTTTTAATCACTTGACCCCCCCAATTAAATTTTTAAAAAGAACCAATTCATGTAAAATACCAACCAAATAAATTAACACAAATGCACCAATACATGTTCACAACATTTGTACATGTTTACAAATGCACCAATACATTTGTAAATTAACCAATGAAATTAACACAAGTGTACAAATGTGATGGTGAGCGGTTACCGGCACATCGGTGTGGATGTATGGGGCGACATGTTGAAATGACCATTTTTTGACCCATGTGCACATAATGCATCCTACAGGGAAATGTATAAGTGCCCAGAAGCTGAAAGAATAGCTTTAAGCTCTTCGGTCGCATACGGAAAAACCCAAAAAAAATCGTCGAAATTTGATATGTCTAGCTATGTGCTTGACGTGTGCGAAGTTAAGGTGGACGGCTACTGGCCTCTCTCCCTTAATATTAGTAATGCAATCTAATAATAAAATAACTTTTAAGTAAAATATAACGTAAGTGGAATAGGTAGGTGTAGAATGATATCTCTTGGTGTCTTTTGCATAGATTTATCTAAGATAGGTATACTAGTTTACATGTTTTCATATTTATTTGAGATCTTTTAATATGGAAATGGTGAAATTTGTATACCCATGTCAATTTTCATTTAGTTTTGGGCCTATTTTGATGGAATGTCTTAATGTAGTTATATAGGGACATGTAGCACACTTTTGTGTTAAGTTTGGTTCATTTCTTGATCCCTATCTATCCTCATTTATTCTCATTTGCATGCACTTCCATACATTTGGTCATATTTGAATCCTATATGCACTTGATCCCACACATTTGCCTCATTATTAGCCTAAACTTCCATACATTTGATCCCTCCCTCAAGATCATGCATCCCTTGTCCTAGGTCATTTCCCTAATGCGTGGGAGCAATTCTATATTATGCAAATTTGACCCAAAATTCAAATCATTGACTCCTGCCCTTTTTCACAAGTTGTTGGGAGCCAACTCGATACACGTTCATGTAATTATTTTTCATGTCTTGGTATTTAAAGGCGTTCATTTAAGCATTTAAATACAACCAAGAACTATCCTAGATCATTTGAGCATTCTAAACAATTACAATGAGCATCTTTAGGAACATTTGGATTTGGAGCATTAAAAAGAATTAACACTTGCATTAGAATGTGCATCTAGGACATTGCACACTTGCTTGTTGTCTACCAATACTTGACAAGGTCATAAAGCTAGCCATTCAATGGGGTTGATTAAAGAGAGCATGAACCCCTACAATTCAACAATTTTCCCAAGGTATTTCTAAATACTATTAATCCTTACACATCAACGAAGAGTAGGAATTATAGTGAGTTAGTGTTAGAAAAAGGGTGTTGTACACCTTGCACAAGTAATGAAATATTTTAATTATGTAAAATACATATTTATTTGTGGTGCATCTAGGAGATTTGTTTAGCCACATTAAATATGTATTTGGGTCCACTTATGAAGTTGTATATAACATTGGTTAGTTATTTTATATGTGGGAGATATAGAATAATTAATTAATATTTTAAAAACTTAGTATCAAAAAGTAAATGAGGAGGTCAATGGTTTTGTGCTCTAATGGTTTTAAGACATGGTTTTCCCAATAACACAAGTTGTATTTGTGTGAGCTTGAGTCTATAAAAGCAAACACATGGTTAGTGGCTTGGGTTGGTTTGTTGAGTGGGCTGTCATTGTATTGAGTTTCTTTTGTGAGTGCATATGTGAAGCATTTGTTGGAAAAAGGGAGAGAGAACAAGGTAAAGTTGTAGCTATGTAACTTTTAAATGTTTTCAAAATTGAAATAAAAGCATGTGTAAATCTAAAAATTACTTTCAATATAGGCATAATAGTATTTCTCTAATTTAATCAATGTAGTAGAGAAGAAAAAAACATGATAGAAGTAGACACAATTTACGTGGAGAAACTTTTGTGGGAAAAAACTCCACACCCAAAGAGATTATGCTTGCATTAATTCCTGTAAATGAGTTTACAATAATACTAAAACCTTCTCTGGATTCTACCAACACTCTATTACTTCTTCAATCTTGAAATACATGTCCTTCTTGTCATTACTTGTGTGTAATCTGTAATGTTATTTCTACCAACTCAAGGCATCATTATATAGAAGCCACGAATCTCAAACATACAATAAATTATATCCAATAACATGAGAAGAAACCTCATGCAAATCCAAGCACCCAATAGAGTGAACTCCAAAGCTGCATGGTAGAAATCAACTGTTAACTGCAAGTCTCAAACATGGGTGCCCAAGAAGTCCCAATCAAACTTAGTTAACTGAAGTGTTATGTGACAATAATGAGCTACAACTGAAAGTCTCAACATGGGCACCCAAGAAGTCAAACTCAAACTTAGTCAACTAAAGTGTTATGTGACAATAACAATGTCGAACTGGAAATTTCTTCATGAGTGCCTAGTAACTCCCAATTAGACAAAGTCAACTGAAGTATCACTGAAGTACCAATACACACCAATGTCATGCAAACAACATGCATAATTGATCTCCCCAATATTATTCTATAACAATTTGTTCTATAACATGCAAGAGTCATGTAACCACTTGTAGCACCATGCAAGATTTATCCAAAATTGATCTTGAGTTAGAGTGTCATGCAAGATACATGCAACACCATATAGATGACATGCAACGACATGCAAGTCCATATAACTGACATGTAACAACATGCAAGTCCATATAACTGACATGCAAGCACATGCAAGTGATATGCAACAACATGCAAGCACATGCAAGTGACATGCAACAACATGCAAGTTCATACAAGTTCATATATGTGACATGCAATAATATGCAAGTCCATATAAGTGACATGCAACAACATGCAAGTCCATGCAAGTAACATGCAACAACATGCAAGCACATGCAAATTCATATAGGGGCAAGTGCAAGAAGATGAGTACAGATTTCGCGGAAGTCTTCCACGGATGGAAAATGCCACTTGGCACGGGTACCCGTTTTGAAAATAATGGGTGCCCGAGCCTAAACGAGTGCCTGTTAAGAAGCGAGCTCCTGTTTAGGATCGGGCAGACAAAGCAAAACAGGTGCCTGTTATGAAACGGGTACCCATTTTCAAAAAGTATTTATTTTTTTGAAACATGCATATGACTATTTTTTTTTATTTTTTAGAAACGGGTACCCGTTAATTTTAGAACGGGTACCCATTTATAACGGGCACCCATTATGAATAGACACCCGTTTATAGATGGTATCCATTTCTAAAATTTTGAAATTGCAAACCTACCAATTTGCATTGGTTTTAAGCTTGGAAACCCAATCCTTGGCTTTGGACCTGCAACTAGGAGACCATGAAAACAACAAGAGAAAAAAAACTAGTTTCACCACTATGGCTGACAACTTTTTTCAAAATCTTTTAATGAGATTAAAACCCATTGTAGATCTGAAAGTCTAGTTTTTAAATATGTAAATTTTTATACTATTGGAAATAATTTTATATTTATTAATTATTTTTTAAACAAAGAGACTCATAAACTTGAAATAACCTACGTTACTATTTTTTTAATAACTTTTGATTTTGAAAGTTTCTCGAAAAAATTTATGTCTGACCAATCTAGACATCATTTTCTACATGATGAAAAAAAATAGTGAATTGATTAGTATAGCTCAAATTGTGCTGGTCGTACACGAGGGGTTTTAAAAAACATTAATTAGGGTCATTAAAAAATTAATTAAAAAAAATGTATCAAAAAATTACAAAAAAATATCATGACCAAAATTCAGCATCTTGTGCATCTTTCCACAAAAGAAATTAGAAAAATACCTTCATTTAGGTCAAATTATGTTGGTCGTACACATGCATGCTTTGGCAAAAAAAAATGGGACTTTAAAAAAGTCACTTTTTGTACATCCTATAAAAAACCAACTTTCTTCATCTGGGTATTAGAAAAAATTACATATTTGAAAACTAAAAATAAAATCGTACATTTCTTATTTTTACATCATCTTAATATTTTATGTGCAAGTGCTTCAAATTTTCACTCCAATTATGAGTGTTACCTAATTGTACACTTCAACCCAATAAGGTCAGGCTGGGACAACACTAATGTTTTCTGCATTCGCAGAAGGAGATAGGTTCAATGGAAACTTAAGTTGGGAGTCTAAGTAGAGGAGTAAAGGAGGAAGAGTAAGGAAGGCTGAAGGCTCACAACCAACTTTAGAAGGCCTACTACTCAGGTAGAAGGCCATTTCGGTTATCACCATTACCAGAATCATGTAGCAACTCAGTAAGAGTTGCTATAGGAGCCAAATAAAGGTGGGAAGGGCATTCCACCGGAGCAAGAGGCATCCCAAAGTTGGCAGGAGGAGATGAGTTTCATTTTGTTTCAGATCTATTCATTACAGATTATTCAATTATCAAATGAATTCATTACAATTTATTCAAGTATCAAATGAGAAAGGTACACAAATTTGCTAAACTTATGATTATAAACAACTGTATCATACAATAGATTTCAGATGTATTTCCCTTATGCAATTGAATGATTTGCAAAAGAAGAGCAATATATAAGTCATTGCATGAAAAAGCTACCTATATTCACAAGAGAAAAGTGTTCAAAGTTCCCACACAAACCGTGGGATTGACTATACAAGATGAAATGAAAGAGGAAACATATACATCTGAAGAAAAAAGGGAAACATATAAGAGAGAGAGGGGATCTGTCATTGCCTGAATGACGAACCCCCACCTGTGGCTGCACCATCTTCAAATTCTCCATCATTCTCCAAAAGTACCTATAAGAGAGAGAGAGAGAGAGAGAGAGAGAGAGAGAGAGAGAGAGAGAGAGAGAGAGAGAGGAACATGTTAGAGCTTAGGATGCCTTTCACTCTTGTATGAAATAAGCATCAAATGTACATGCTATCCTTCATAAGCATCTAAGCAATAAAATAAAAGAGATAAATAGCTCCCAGCAAGAGATGAAGATCAAATAATCAAAAGAGAGGCTCTTAGCCTCTATGTTTTTTCTAACTAGTTTGCTGAGTGTGCAGATACAGGTACACAAAGACATCACACTAATCAAAGTGATAGAGTAGTCATTTATAATTGACATTCACAACCATGCAAGTAATCATTCAAGAGCATCAAGAGTAATAATAGTCATATGCTAGAGATCAGCAGAAACAATCAGGAAAGGATGACTGTTACAGTCACAAAGGTCATCAAAAGATAGTACATGGCAGGGAAGTCAAGAGGACCTTGAAGTAATAGTCAAGAGGATATCACCAAATTTGAGGAGATAGTTACTTACCTGATCACAAGCCATAAAGAAAGTAGATAAACAAAGAGTACCATGCATTTTCTAGATAGCAGTCATCTCCAAAAGACTCTCATAGTTAATGGAGCAGTCATAGTGAGGAGCCACATAAGGGTAATAAAAGGTAGTGTATGCAATGTTGAAGGTAATATACAGTCAAGGACCGTGGTCATCAGCAAAGGACAATCTTATGACTGTCAACAATCAAATGCAAGGTACACTCTATAAGACAGTGAGGAGTTGTCACTTAGAAGCATTCACATTTAGATCCCTTCATAGTGAACATAAGGTCTGTTCTATTAGTTCTGATCACCTAGGAGAGGCAAATCTATAATCTCTTTAACAGTGAGCAGTGCTGATGAAAGGTCCATGAAAGCATGAAAATAGGTCTCAAACCCCATTTAGACCTTGAGATTTTATACCATGGTTGCTAAGAAGAGTTTGTTGGTATGGGCATCATATATGAAAGAGACTATCTCAAGTCTGTAGGATCCATGTTAGGAAATGTTAAAGACTATCCAACTAGAGAAAATCTTTCCAAAGTTAAATGCAAATGCTCTAAAAGTCCACATACGGTTTGATAGAGAATCCATGAAATCAAAAGGAGGATTATCAAACAAGTTAGAATAAGCTGAGAAAACATTGAGGACCATGGGTGAAGACAAAACATGAGACTAAGGGAAGATAGGTTTGTCTGATAGATAGAAGGATAGAAGTTAGGACTGTGATAATGAGTCAAGGGCATAAATAGAGGTGTAGTCATAAATGATGATGGCAGGGATGGAAAATTGATGAGGGATAGCAAGAAAATGGCAAAAGACAGAAGTTTTTCCATGCAAGAACAGTGCCAGTCAAAACAACAATGGAAGAAATCTGATAGAGTTTTCATGGTAAGAGGAATAAAAAATAGTCAAAGCATGTATATGAAGTGTATAGGCATGTTTGAGACAGAGATCACTGTCATAACAGTCCTATTGGATGACTGTATGCAATCATGACAATCACAAAAATGACTGAATAAAGCAATCAAACCACAGTAACCACTGTGCTAGAAGCAAATGGCAATATAAAACCATAAAGTCACCAAAGAAGGAAGCACTTGCATGAGGGGCTATACTAGAGACAAAAAATGTTGTTTTGAAAAGAGCAATGTGAAGATAGAGGCACTATATAGTAAAAAATGCATAAAATAGTCAATCAAAAGGCACAATGGAAGACATTGAGAGCAGGGCTAATAGGACTAACAATCATGAAGAACACAGTCTTGTTGGCTATGAAGGAAAAGCCAGAGACCGTGAAGGAACAATAAGGGTTAGAGAAACAAAGGGGACATTAATGATAGTAAGTAGTCATCCATGATAAGGAGCAGTCCATAGTGGAAACCAGGATAGCCACCTAGTGTGTAAAGAGCTCATATCCCAATGACATTCATCTCTGAGCAGTCCCAGGAAACAATTAAGAGATATAAAATGACTGTTACAATATCAATGAGCAGTCAAATGTTTAGAGGACATTAGCCACAACATGACTGTCATAGTCAAAGAGTTTTGAATGAAAGCTAGGACTAGAGAAGGTAGTGTACAGTCATATCAATAGTCTAAGAGCATATCTAAAGGAGGACTGCAAAAAAAGCTTAAGAATTCCATTTCCACCTATGAAAGGATACAACTCCAAGGGTTTGAAATTGTGTGCAAGTGTAAGTATTCATTGAGAAGAGTCAACAAAGATATCAAGAGAAACAATCATTATTTGGTCCTTGAATGATAGTAAAGAACTAGAGGGGGGTTGGTGTAGGTGCACCTAACCCACAGTGGCCCCCATGAGGCATTTAATTGTTTTGTGTTTATTTTATGTTTTTAATAAGGTCTTAAATGATCATTTAATGTAATAAGGTCTGTTTGACCATACATGCTATTTTTAGGAGGTTGTTAGTTGGCTGTTATCTCCCAGCCATTTGGAATTGCCTCCCAGCCGCTGGGAACCAAATCTGTACTATCGAGGGTAAGTAGTTAAATACCCCAGTGTAGATCGAATGAGAACTCAGAGAAGCAGTAGTGAGTCAGTTATAATCATTTTGAATTCAGTTGAGTTGTAACAGAGCATCTGTAAGCATTTCTGAAAATATCAATATAAGATCCTGTTGTGTTATTTTTTGTCTATCAAATTTACTGAATAGATTGTTTTGCTAAGGTCAGATGGATTCGTTTATCCATTCCACTGGTTGATTCTCTGAATCGGTGGAATGGTTGTATATATTAGTTTAGGGTTTTGTTTTGTTTTTCTATTTGTCTGTGTTAACGCTTGCAGGATCAGGTAAGGGAATGTGTTGAAGGATTCTAGCATGGCTGTATGCTAGATTGTCGTAGTGCAGAGAGCTACATGTTTGAAGGTGGAACAGTTCGGAGCAATCACTATGTAAAAAGCGGATCAAAACAGTGAAAATTTGCATGGTTTGAAGAGACATACAAAGTGTGTGTATATCGCTTTCGCATGAAGGATATAAAATCTGTGGATATATCGCTTTTGCATGTTCTGCATATCTTGCATTTGTCTATCACAGATACAAGGATTAGATACAAAGGTCGACCAGCAGCAAGGGTGGAGGTAACCAGAGATCATGGGTCAGGTGATGCACATATAAGCCTTGGTTGCATCGGGGTGAGCTATGTATCGGAGTAAGGTTTCATTAGGGAGGATAGCAGATCGGAGTGACTGTTGATCACTCGGCTGATAGCAGTGAGTCACAGTGAAGAGAGGGTTGTCGGAGTAACGAATGCGATCAGAGTAAAGATGTTTTGGTTGGCTGATATTGCATGTGTTGCCAATAGGCAACCAATGATGAGTCATGTCTAGGAGCATTGGTGTGAAGATAACTATCGGGCAGCGAGGATTAGTTTATGCCGATAGTCATAAGTTTAGCTGATGGGGTATGTCGGGAGGACAATAGGTTTCTCTTGCCGATAGAAAGGAAGTGTTTTACCTGTGGAGTTTTGAGGGTTTCGAATGAACCCTTGTAGCTCTGCATCATAGTGGTATCAGAGCTCAGCAAAAGATTTGGGCGGTAGGTAGAATTGAGGAGCTATAGGTGTATTGGCATTTGGGTGTTGTGTGTGAATGTTTATGTCAGACAAAGAAAGCGAGATAGAGGTAGAGAGGATGCCTCCCAAAAGCATGTTGCAGGACGCTATTAAGAAGCTGATCGAGGAGATGCTTCAATCAAAGTTGGGAGAGTTCAAGCAGACCAAAAGCAAAGATAGGGAAGCTGAAAGTGATAGCGATGAAGGCATTTCAGAAATTGCTGAAAGCAGTAGAAAGGTAGAGGAGATACTAGTAGAACAGAAGGCATTTTTAAATGCATTGAAGTCAATTAATAGGAACACCATAGATGGGTTGCCTATATATAGTGGAAGTATGGAAGCTGAAGAGGTGATTGATTGGATTGAAGAATTGAACAATCATTTTGAATACAAAGAAATCCCTAATGATAAGAAGGTTAAGTTGGCAAAGGCAAAATTGTAGGGCTCTGCTCTTGCATGGTGGAATTATGAACAAGGAGAGAGAGTCAAGGAGGGGAAGAATATGATAACCTCCTGGGAAAGGATGAAGACCAAACTCAAGGCATAGTTTTTACCCCTGGACTATGATGTGTAGATGTATAAGAAGCTGCAGAACCTCAGGCAGAAAGACCTTGATGTGAATGCATACACACAAGAGTTTCGTAAACTCAGTCTCAGATCAAAGAAATAGGAAGAAGAGTCAGAGAAGGTGGCCAGGTACTTGAATGGCCTAAGGATGAACATCCAAGATGAGATCAGCATTTTAGCACTAGAAAAAGTAAACAAGTGTTTCCAAATGGCCTTAAGGGCTGAAGAGAAGTTGAAGAGGAAAGGTGAGCAGCAGAATAGAGGAAGAGGTGGCAAAAATTTTAGAGGCAGTTTTGGAGGAAGAAGTCCTAACCAGAGGCCTAGTGGTGAGTCTAACCAAGAAGAGGCTAGTAAAGGACAATAGTAGTCTGATTTCAAGGGTGGATGGAGAGGCACAAGAGGTAGATTTGGCAATGGAAGGGGTTCTAAAACATTCTCAGGAAAGTGTTATACTTGTGGTGAATATGGTCATCCATCTTTCAAATGTCCAAAAAAAGCATCAAGTTCAATGGGAGAAAGGAGGACAAATCTGGTCCAAGAATCTGAGAGTCAAAGTGTGCCAAGCTCAAACACTTATCAAAGTGTGAATGATACTATCAGATATGGGTATCTTGAGACAGGAGAAGCTTTGATGATTAGGAGAGCAATGACCACCATGAAGGTGCCTAAGTTAAAGAGAACAATCTCGAAGACATCCAAGGACACTTTACAAAGAAGAGCACTTTTTAGGACCCAATGCAAAAGCAAAGGTAAAGTATGCAAGGTAGTAATAGATTCTGGTTCAACAAATAACATGGTATCTCAGGGAATGGTAGATAAATTGAAATTGGAAAGGATTCCACATCAAAATCCTTACAAAGCATCTTGGGTAAGTGATAGTCAATCACTTTTGGTATATGAACAGGCATATGTTGATTTTTAGATTGGAGATTATCAGGATAGAGTTTTGTGTGACATATTGCCCATGGAATGTTGTCACCTACTATTGGGTAGGCCATGGCAATTTGATAGGAGAGCATTGTATGATGGGTATGCTAATACCTATACCATCATGAAGGATGGGAGAACTTTTCTGCTAATACCATGGCAGGAGGATGCTGAAGCCAAGAAGACAGGTAAGATTATTTTGGTAGGTAAGGAGTTTGTGAAGATGCCTGCAATAGAGACAAAGAAAGTTGAGGATATCTCAAGGAATGGAGATCACAGTTTGAAGAAGATTTCAGTTCTGACTGACAAAGATCAGATGGATTAGCAGAAGGTCCAGAAGCAGGTTTGTACATAGCCACAAGCTGATTGGAATGACAAGGATGTAGTCATCGTAGGGACTATTGTTTGCTCTCTAAGAGTTGAAAGACAAACACATTCTGCCATAGCAGTAAATGAGGTTTCCACTGTCCATGTTCAGACAGAGATGATGATCAGAAAGAATGACCAGCAAGGTGTGAAAAGAGCCTACAGTATTAGGCATGCATATTTGATCCCATGACAGCAGGTTATAGTACAGAGCACATGGGGTAGATATGAGACAGCAGTAGCTACAGGTGGATTCAGTCAAAGACTTAACTCATGGGACATGAGTTCTTTTCAAATTGGGGAGTATGGTGTAGGTGCACCTAACCCACAGTGGCCCCCATGAGGCATTTAATTGTTTTATGTTTATTTTTATGTTTTTAATAAGGTCTTAAATGATCATTTAATGTAATAAGGTCTGTTTGACCATACATGCTATTTTTAGGAGGTTGTTAGTTGGCTGTTATCTCCCAGCCGTTTGGAATTGCCTCCTAGCCGATGGGAACCAAATTTGTACTACTGAGGGTAAGTAGTTAAATACCCCAGTTTAGATCGAATGAGAACTCAAAGAAGCAGTAGTGAGTCAGTTACAATCATTTTGAATTCAGTTGAGTTGTAACAGAGCATTTGTAAGCATTTCTAAAAATATCAATATAAGATCATGTTGTGTTATTTTCTGGCTATCGAATTTACTGACTGATCATTTTGCTGAGGTCGGATGGATTCATTTATCCATTCCACTGGTTGATTCTTTGAATCAGTGGAATGGTTGTATATATTAGTTTAGGGTTTTGTTTTGTTTTTCTGTTTGTCTGTGTTAACGCTTGTAGGATCGGGCAAGGGAATGTGTTGAAGGATTCTAGCATGGCTGTATGCTAGATTGTCATAGTGCAGAGTTCTGCATGTTTGAAGGTGGAACAGTTTGGAGCAATCACTATGCAAAAAGTGGATCAAAACAGTGAAAATCCACGTGGTTTGGAGAGACATACAAAGTGTGTGTATATTGCTTTCGCATGAAGGATATAAAATCTGTGAATATATCACTTTTGCATGTTCTGCATATCTTGCATTTGTCTATCATAGATACAAGGATTAGATATAAAGGTCGACTGGCAGCAAGGGTGGAGGTAACCGGCGATCGTGGGTCAGGTGATGCACATATAAGCCTTGGTTGCATCGGGGTGAGCTATGTATTGGAGTAAGGTTTCGTCAGGGAGGCTAGCAGATCGGAGTGACTGTTGATCACTTGGTCGATAGCAGTGAGTCACAGCGAAGAGAGGGCTGTCGAAGTAATGAATGTGATCGGAGTAAAGATGTTTTGGTTGGCCGATATTGCATGTGTTGCCGATAGGCAACTAATGATAAGTCATGTCTAGGAGCATCGGTGTGAAGATAACTATCGGGCAACGAGGATTAGTTTATGCTGATAGTCATAAGTTTAGCCGATGGGGTATGTCGGGAGGACAATAGGTTTCTCTCGCCGATAGAAAGGAAGCGTTTTACCTGTGGAGTTTCAAGGGTTTGGAATGAAACCTTGTAGCTCTGCATCAGGGGTAATACCATAGATGTTAATACTATGTTCCTTGTCATCATTTACATCACATACTATCAGAAGAGCACCAAACACTGAGATCCAGATAACAATGAATTATGACTTGCCATTAGAGAGTACATAGATCTAAGGTATAAGAGTTCTGAATGAACTAGGTAATAAGAGAACAATACCAAAGAGGTAGTCTTATGGACTGTCAAAGCATGAAAGTACACATAACAAGTCAAGATGGCATAGGACAGTCACAATGACTGTAGAAAAGGTCACATACAGGACTGTCAAAATGAGGAAAAACAGTCATATAATGATTGTGCATTAAGAAATAGTGACATAGGAGTATAGGCCATCTAACACAAGGAAAGCTTGGCTATGAGATACAAATGTCTGCTAAATCTAGATAGAGGTCCACTACAGTAGAAAAGGAAGATACTTTAAAATCCTAGGCGCTGCAAACATATTTAGCCTCCAGACTCACCTTCACAGAAGCAACAAAAAGTTTATTAGCTAATGGGTGTTTGTGTGGGTATTTGAAGGGTTATGAGGACCTTTGAGCTGAGTCACAAAAGTATAAAATGTTTATATCATGTTATGGGATCATGGTGAGTATTTTAAGAGTTTTTTTTTTCCATAACAGAGACAAAAACTACACTATGTATGAGTGTGACAAAAGATCATGAAAACTTGGTGTGGTAAGTTTTAAACATATAAAGGTAAATCCAGTATAAGGAACAACTGGACCATTTCACTACTTTTCAAGTTAGGAGTAGCAAAGAAACAATGGAACCATTCATAGTTTTTGTGAGAAAAAAAATAGAGTTTGAAAGAACTTTTCCCTGTCTTGCTCACAGAAAGAGCATGTAAAACAAAAATTTTAATAGAGCTTTTCCCCTTTTTCCTCATGAAAAAAGTAGGATAATGGGTTTGAAAGACGGAAACATAAGCAACAAAGTACCCACAGTCTCCAACTAAACCCTTCTGTCATTATAAAGCAACAAGATAAAGATGTCTTCCATAGCTTTTACCATAAGAGAAAAAGAACAAACAAAGCAAGAAGATACATATTGTACTTTTCCATCAGAGAAAGAAATACACAAATCTCCACAGTTTTTCATGACATATGAGGAGAAACAACAGTATATTATCATCATAAATAGAAGAGTGGAACCCTATAGGGTTTAGTATGAAGGCACCATCAAGCCCTAGTAGAAGGATGCAAGAATAAAGCTGGTTTTCACCATTTTTTACACAGGGAAAAGAGCCACAACAGTTACCATGTTTGAAATAGCAGAGAAAAGTAACTCCTTTATTGATGTCATTCACAAAATGAGCAAATAAAATGAAATAAAATAGAGTTTTCCCTAGTTTGTTCACCATAAGAGCATATAAAACAAAGGAAAAATCAAGCCTTTCATTACTTTTCCCACAGGAGAAAGGATACATAAAACAGAGAATGAAAAGCCTTCATGATTTTCTGGCATGTAGAGCCATAGTATGCATAGAAGAGAAGCTTACCAGGAGCTACAATGAGCTTCAAACCAGATGCTTGGTGGCACCCTCCAGACCAGCAGCAAGGTGATGAAGAGTGAAGAGAATCAAATGAGGCCTTTAGGGTTTAGAATGATCTTTTATTGCACAATGTCCTAGTCGATCCTTTAGTCTTTTTTGACTTTTTTAAAAGAAATCATTGAAAATCAAATGAAGGCCGTGGTGAAAGACTTCTGAATGTTGAATGGCTAGGATGCATCAAAGCCCGTGAGGGGTAGGGAGTCATAAGGTGATCATTAGGGATTTTGACCTTTTAGGGTCTTTCTTTTAAACCTTAATCAAACAAAAGGGAAAAATGATTAATGTTTGAAATCAAATCAGCTATGATGGCCTTTCAAGGTCTTTTCTATATGACTTAGGTCAATTTTTATATCATGAGACCTTGTGTTTGGAATCCTTTCATAAGACAAGGGTAAAAAAAAACATTATTATAAACCTTATGAGATTTTGTAAGTGTTGGAGGTCTAAGTCAAATTGTAATCATGTAGACCCCTTTTCTCCTTTGCATGGTTAGTAACCAAACATATTGCATTTTAACACTTATTAAGGCTAATATTTTATAAATTACCTCAATACTTGTTGCATAAAACCAAAGGACATAATTACATAACACTTATTAAGGTAAATCATAAACATGGATTACCCTTAATACTTGTTAAAATAATTTATTTTGCCTTCAAAACATGCAAAACTGAGAAGAGGAGTCAAATAGAGGTTGCAAAGTCATGCAAGGAGATATTTTTCTTTTTACTTTTGACTTTTTGTCAAACATGACTATTTTTGGAAGTCAATTTGGTCAACTACCTTGAGAGGAGGAGTTCAGAGCTAAAATAGCTCAAAATGGAGCAGTTATGAATCCTCTAATCTAGACCTTTTCCTCTTGCTCACCCAACAACTAAGAGTTGACTATTTTTGGGGTTGAGGATCTTTTTCCAACCTACTCATGCATCAGATGGAGTTCAGTTAGACTGGAGATAACTTCCCATTGCTTTTTGGAGAGATTTTGTATTATAGGAGAGAAAGCTTTTGCTTTTTTCTTAGTTCTTGCTTTTATTCTTTTTTTTGCACATTGTAGAGAGAGATTTCAGTATTGTAACTCAATAGTTTTATAGATTTTTATATAGTAGCAGCTTATTTTTCAACATATTTTACAATTATTGCAGAGGTATTCCTACTATTTTTCAATAAAATTAGATGTTTTCCTTCTCAGATTCAGGTGTTGTGTTCCTTTGAATGATTTTGATAAGAAATTTATTGTGTTTTACATCAAATCCTTTAAGTTTCTATCTCATTCTTTTGAAACATATATATAGAAGAGAAATTGTTTATCACAGGTTGTAGATTGTGCATTTTTTTTTCTTACTTTTCCAAGTTGTGAAGACATCAGTTTTCCTTCAATGAAAGTAGAAGTTTTCAGGCCTTTCTATGAAATATTTGTGTTAAGATTGCCCAATCTGAGTTGTGTGAATAGATCTATTTGAGAAATAGTTGTGAATCAAAGTTGGAAGTTAGGGTATAATCATTGGTGCATCACCTCTTAGGATCATTTTTAGTTTCATTAGTTATCTTTCTATCTATTTTCCTTGAAAGTACATTAGATCCAGGGGTTTTTTAAAGGGAACCAACTCTTTTGGAGGTTCACTTACACTATAGACAACCCACAATCAGAAAGTGATCCAATGTGTCACGAGATTGTTAGGCTTAGTGCTTAACAAGAGTGCAATCCTTCATGACAACAATAAGAAAATTTAAAAAATAGGAAAAACACTTTCACTTTTTGGCCAAAAAGTGTACCCATCTTCTTGCACTTACCCATAGGTGACATGCAACAACATGCAAGTCCATGCAAGTAACATGCAACACATGCAAACACATGTAGACTCATACAAGTGACATGCAATAGCATGTAATTCCATGTAAGTAACATGCAACAACATGCAAGTCCATGCAAGCTTTTACAAGTTCATGCAAGCAATATGCAAATATCATGCATCTCTAACTTCACTATTAACTACCACATCATATTCATGCAAATATCATGCATCTCTAACTCATTTGTTAACTGCCACATCATATTCATGCAAATATCATGCATCTCTAACTCTATTAATTGCCACATCATATTAATACAAATATCATGCATCTCTAACTCTATTGTTAACTGCTACATCATGTTCATGCAAAGTGTATCAACATTATCCACTCATGTACACAAAAAAACAAACTCCTAGTCTTCATTGAAAACACCTCCAAAGTCAGTGCCCAAAATTGGCTCTCACTTCCTAGGAAGTATCACCAAGTCAAGACAGACATCAAAGAGTCAATTGCAAGTCTCCATGGACTCCACTTCCAAAGTGAGCATCCAATTTGGGTCCTACCTCATAGGAGTTATTGACAACATGTTATAGTACTATAATTAAATATTATTGTGTCTCTCAAGTTCTAATGTGTTGGATAACACTTTCCAAGAACTTTGGAGACACATGAATTTGGTTAGGATTGCAAAGTTAATGACAACTTATCCCAACAACATTGCATGGGATGTGTAGTTACATGCTTAGAAACAAGGAGGATGCATTGGAGGATCTTGATATTTCAAAAGTATTCATGAGACTCTGTAAGTGCATTGTAATGTTTTATTGTTAAATAATACATTGAGTGTGGATGCTTTTGGAGGCTAGGTTTTTATCTTTTGAGGATTTTCCTAGGGTATATCTTATGTCACCTTGTGGTATGTTTGTCTACTCTTTTGGCATGGTGGATTTTGGTTATTCTAGTTAATATTTGTTTGCATATTTATCTCTTACGGGGTTATGTGGAAATGTTCTTTATTGCTATATTTTTTCTTTCAAGTGGTATCAAAGCCTAGTTGCCAGGTTGTGAGAGATCTCCCTGGTATTATAACTCTTGCAATGAGTAGATTCTTGTTCTTAGTTGAGTCCATAGTCTTGTATACGAGAATGAAGGTAGATTTAAGATTACAAGTGTGCTTGAAGACTTGGGTTGTTGCAGATCTAGGGTTTGATGAAATTTTAATAGATGTTTTTTTTGTTAGGGCTCTTGTTTGGGGGGTTTTGGAGGTGAGATTTTACTAGAGACCTCCTAGGAAAAATAGACTTAACCATTGAGTTTAGAAGGCCCAAAAATCAATACTTTGATATAAAACTTGACTATATAAATAGAAACAAAAAAATTGCCATTTTTTTTGCCTTAGATGGAATCTTGCAACAAAATATTTTGTATGAAATCTATATGGTCATACGGATTTGTATCATGCGACATGTCAATCGATAGGGTATAGTCGGCACCTTATAGGGAATATTCTTCATTTGTGTTGGTGTAGGTATGGTCAAAAGTCAAAGTTTGCAAAAATAAATAATTAAAAAAAATTAAATAGGGAGGTGGTATGAGGTCCATAGACAATGGTAGGTTTGGCGGTATGAAACATGGTAGAGGAGTATAGGTTGATAGAGTCAGTTGGCTCCCACTTGGGGGTCATTAGGCTAGCAGGGCCTTAGGCTCTTGGTCCCAACTGTTGAACTCCATTATTAACCAATACATTGATGTAGAAAGGGCATGCACACAACTCAATGGACCAACGGATCCTATATCAAGTAACCTACTAGCTATATATTGTGTTACATTTAAATTATCAAACTAGGGAATCGTATTCTTCTTGGATGATGCTCGTACTATGTGTACAATTAATGATTCCCAAGTTTTAATCTTGAGGATGTGCATAAGAATTAACTAATTGAAAGATAAACAACTCTAATTGCAAGGATTGACAATACTCTAATTAATAAATACTAGTAATAGATAACTAATGCTCTTCAGTTGGCTATAATCAAATGGTCTTATATAATTCTAGTAAAAGAGAAACTAACAGTTAGTTTGGTGATCACCTTGACTCGACAACACAAATTATCAAAATCTAACTAATTCATATAACACAACTCATTACAACATGCATTAATCATATTTACATAAACACACATCATAAACTAAACATATGAACACATTGGAGAGACACAATACCTTAAATGGTCCTTTCTTAAGTGACTGTGATCCCACTAAATCTAATTAGATCTCTACTGTATCTTTGAAACCATTGACTGAACCCATAACATGTGTTCCTTTATTGAATGCTGAAGAGAAAAGTACAATAACAAATCTGAGTACACAATCTCTGTCTAACCTCTTTCGTATACAAAAATCTAATCTATCTATAGACAAGATTAGGCTTGTCTATTTGATCAAAACTATTGAACAATATACCATAATTGTACATTATCCAACAATGTAGGAAGAGGACTTTATTACAAAGAAAACTAGGAATAGGAAACCAAACTGTCATGAAGGTAATATAGACAACATTGTCCTACTATAACTCTCTCTAGTCTGTATGAAAAATAGTCAAGACTAGAAATAAAACATGGAGCATAATATAAGATTCCTTCATTATTCATGAGTACATCAATTGTCAAAGGATAACCATCAAATAGTGGAGAGTTATGGATGACTCATTCCAATCAATTTGGGGTCTTCTTCCTTTGGCTGCAGGTGCCTATACTGTCTACTATGGATATTAACACCTCCTTTTCTATGGGCTACCCAATGGTCTTCATGAAATGTAGCCACATTCTTACTGCATGAGGGGTTAGTCCATCACATGATATCTATACATCACAATTACTCAAATTAACATAAAGTGCCATCATATTTCATGAGCAATCAACAATTCACATATAATTAATTAACAACATATTATATACCTAGCTTCATGCTTTCAATGTCTTAAAGATGATTATAGACATAGTTAATATATATAAAAGTCTGGGAATGTCTTAGGAAACATGTACTTAAAGCAAGAGAAACAAGAAAAAACATGGCCTCCTCACACCCCCCAACTAAACATGTTGATGATCCTCCAGCAACCAAGGTCTCTGATTGTATTGAAGAGCTATCTCCCTATAATCTGTAGGTTCTTCTATTCCTCTGTCCTGTTTGAGATAGAAGCCCTTCTACTCTACCAACTTGTTCCACCTAGCCTATTCTACTGCCTGGTTCATCCTTTGCCCCATCCAATGTGGAATGAGATAAAGAAGCGGGGGAGGATGGAATACTAATGGTAGCCAGGTTATTCCATGTTCATTGGATGATCTTATGTATCTATGTGCCCTATTGATTACTGTTGAGAGGTTAAATATTGAATGAGGCTCTTTCCTTTGCAATGCTAGTATCAACTCTTTCCACCTACCCTGTGAGAAACCCAAACCTTCCTTACCAATCCCTTTGGCCAATTCCCTGAATTCCTTGTAATCCATGGCTCTACATTCCGAGAGTTTGGTTTCTACCTCTGGATGTTCAATTAGATTAATCCATTCCTCTACTATCTTTTTGGGATTTGGGGATTCTGCCCCGAGTTTGAGAGGGAGTGGCTTCTATCTCTCATTATACTGTTGTTGTAACACTCCTCTCCTATTCTCATTTTGAATGAATGAGGTTAGGGCCTTCAATTTCACATCCCTAATAACAACTAGGGGATTCCAGTGAGTGTCATATAGAATGGCAAGTTCATGTAGGTAGAATTCACACAATTGATTTTGTAGTTCAGGGGTAGCTCTTTGGTAGGCTGTTAGAAATAAGACAAGTGTAAAAAGTGAAACAGGGGCATCACTGTAAAGTTGGCTTATAAATTGAAAGCTCAGATATTGCTCCTATAGATAGAGAGCATAAACCCTTGCAGGTGGTTGACACCTCATTAATTGGATAGTCATGTCTTCCATTCTGTCTATTTTGAATTTTAATCTTTTTATTTATGTGTTTTTTGCCTCTATCTCCTTGCTATGCTTCTCCTTCAGTTCACCTTGTTCTTTTACCAATTCATCTATTTTATTCCATAGTTGTAAGGTAACTGTAAATAAGGTTGATGGAGCAGGTTCCTTTGGTTATTCTTCTAATTGTACAAGCTCTAGATTTCGTCTATTGATTTCTATAATGGCCAATTGGGCCAAATTTTCTAGTCTTGACCCTCCTTTCTAGAAAACATGTAGTTGATCCTCCAACTTCTTAACCTGTTCATTTAACCCTGTCTCTTTTTGTTGGTAATCCCTCAATTGCTTCTCTAATTCTACAATTTTCTGTAGGGCTATCTACAATTCATCCTTCTCTCTCTCTATTTCATCTTTAGAATCTAATACACAATTCTTCTTCCTGAGTTTCATTTGGAGAGGCTGAGAAATTTGGATTTTCAGTTTCAGGGGGAGGTTGATGTTTTTTCCTAGCTGTATATAAATCTTCCTTGAACTCTGTATCAGTCTCCAGAATGAGTGTGTGGCCCACATTTTTTTGTTCCCTATCAACAAATAGATGCTCCCTTTTGGAGTCTATATCAGTGTGTATATCAACCACATTCTTCTTTTCAGGCTAGGTTTTTCCCCTTGATAGTTCTTTCTTCTTTAGGTAGTTTGAGCGCCTATGTGATTGAGTAGGGACCTTTTGTTTCTTCTTAGATTTGGACAAAGAAGAGGATGATTTTCTTTTCTTGGTGGGCTTTGAGATAGAAGGAGTTTCATAGGCAGTTTCAGGTGTTGTGGGCGATGAGTTGGTAGCTCCAGGATGCAGTTTTCATTTTAACTTTTTCTTTATGTTGCTAGAAGTCTGTGAGGGTTCATGCTCTGGCAAGGGGGTTGAAACTGGTGAAGTTGCAAGTGTGGGAGAACTAGTAGGTTCACCTATAGGATTATTAGGGTTTGGAGCTGGATGTTTCTAAGCAGTTGCATGGCAATGGGTAGGTGAAGCTTCTGGGTGAGAAGAGGTTGCATGTGCTTCCTCTTCTTCCCCTATTTGTAAATATCCTTCCCCTGCCTCTTCTTCTCTCTCTGATTCAACCCTCAAAGGTCCCTCATCAACATGATTAATTTCAAGAAAACATTCCCAAAAAATATTAGGGTATTGAATAGATAAACTCCTTTTTACTAATAGCACAACCAGGCCATGATGAGACAATGAAGACTGGCAATTTTTCCTTCTATATTCAACAGACATCCTTTTTAACAAATTGAACAAGAAATTTGGAACATTCACTACCCTTCCGTGATGGAGATGGCTTAAAAGTTTAAAATGCACAGTATAAAGCAAAGATTGCCTCCCATCATAAGTAAGATATTTAATAATATAGGTAGCAATAGAGGTCCATAACCAAGGCAAAGAGAGTCATTTGGTACCTTGAGATGTAGATTCTATTCTTTTACTTGTTTGTATGAATTCGACCCTTGTTGAAATGGCTTCGACTCTTATAGGAAATTCTTCTCCAATGACTCATAGCCCCGTAACCTCAGCTATGGAAGCTACTATTGCATCAACTCGCAAGCCTTTCGCTATAGCTTCCTCATTCTACAATGTTCCCGCAAACTGATGCATAATGTCTTCATTATACTCTATTAGCTTAAGAAAATATTCCAACCACCCTGCTTGCTGAACAATAGGCATGCAATCTCCATCAGATAATAATGTCGAGTGGATAGTAGGATCTCTCCTGACTGGATCACCACCCATCATGATTGGTGCAGGAGCACCTACCTGACAGCTGGCCTCCATGAGGCAGGTAGTTTGTTATAGGTCTGGTTAATGTTTCCAAGAAGGTCTGATAAGACCAATGCATGTAATAAGGTCATGTTGACCATACTTTACTATTTTTAGCTAGGTTGTTAGGACAGCTGTTATGCTGTATGTTCGGTTGGAAGCTCCCAGCCGCTTGGAAGCTCCCAGCCGCTTGGAGTCGGGTCGGTAGTACTCGCAGGAGATCCTATTTATGCATTAGGATCGGTTGATTTTAGATATTGCATTGAAGAGGAGAGACAGAGAGTGAGACAGAATATTGTATTTGCATCTTTTGAAATCAATAAAGAGATCCTGTTGTGTCAATTCTCTATTTGGATTCCATTGTGTAATCGATTTGCTGTTTTGGTGGTTACATGGATTCGCTGATCCATTCCACCGGTTGATTCGTCGAATCGGTGGAATGGCTATGTACAGTAGTTTAGGATTTAGTCTGCATTTTGTGTTTGTTTGCATGCAGGTGTGCAGGATCGTCGTCGAGATGTGTTGAGAACCCTAGCATGGGTATGTGCTAGGTCGTGCTGATAGTTTGAGTTTGGAAGATCGCCCTGAAAGTAGATCGGGTCACCCCAGGAGGTTCGGCGGATCGAAACGGTGAAAATCCGCTAAGGTTGGAAATTCGTCACAACGGCATCATCAGGATATTTCTGTGTATATCCTGCAGTTACTTCGGGCGTCATCCGAGTAGGTGGAGGTGAGCATGATGCAGTAGTTTGCATAAGGTGAATGTGCATTGGGGTGATCATCATCAGGTGTTGCCGAGGAGGAGCGTATCGACATAAGGTAGAAGATCAGGTTGATAAAACCATCGCGGGCCGATAATGTTAAGTTTGGCCGACAGCAGGATATTGGAGGAGCTGCATGTGACATCATCGTCATCAGGATAATCGTCATCAGGATATCGGGGTGACGTAAGCATCGAAAGAAAGGTGCATGAAGTTGTGGTCATCAGGATATATGGAGGGAACCGGATATGTTATATCCTGCTGATGAACAAGATGTTGAACATCATGATGCTGCAGAGTGTGTTTGGCGGTAAGGTGAACAGTGAACATCAGGAGGATGTTTGCGCTTGCCGAATATGATGATGCTGCCGATAGCCGGATATGATGATGCTGCTGACAGACGAAAGGCCGAAGGTTTGTCTGCAGGAGGATATCGGTCGGCAAGAGAAAATATGATGATGCTGACAATGTTAACAGAAAATATTATGATGATGATGAAAGGTTGCGGACATACAAGCTGTATGTCAAGGTTTTAGTGTGGATGCCTCTGCATCATAGTGGTATCAGAGCTCAGCAAAAGGTCTGGGCTGTTGTGTGTTTATTCTGTCACTGAAAAGACAGAGGTAGAGAAGTGAGAGGTTGACAAAATGCCTCCGAAAGGTAGTGGTACTGCAAGGGAATTGCAGGAGATGAAGGAAAAACATGCCAGAGAGATGAGGAAGATGAAGGAGCTTGCTGAAGCACTTCAAGCCAGGCTTGTAGCCCTGGAAAAGAACAAAAAGAGGGAAGTGGAAGACAGTGAGTTTGAAGAAGATGAAGATACTGTTGAAGAGTATGAAGAGGTAGCTAAAGATTTGGATGCTGAAGACCAGAGATTTGCAAAACTGTTAAAGGCAGTGCAGAGTGATAAACCTAAGGAAAAGGTTGATGTTTCCAAGTATAATGGAAGTTTGAATGAAGATGAGTTACTGGATTGGATTGCTGCACTTGATAATCACTTTGAATGTGAAGATGTTGCTGAGGATCAGAAGGTAAAGATTGCAAAGACCAAGTTAGGAGGTCATGCTTTGGTATGGTGGGATTATGTACAATCCGAGAGAAGGAAACAAGGAAGGTCAAAGATCACTTCATGGGATAAAATGGTAGCAAGGATCAAAGGTAAATTCTTGCCCAAGGATTATGAAATTCAGATGTTTAAGAAGCTGCAATTTTTAAGGCAGAAGGAAATGGATGTGAAGGCATATACTGAGGAGTTTTATAAGTTGAGTATGAGATCTGGTCATCATGAGAATGAGGTAGAAAAGGTGGCTAGGTACTTGGCTGGTTTGAGATTGAACATACAGGATGAGTTAGTTTTAGCTAACCCTAAGAGTGTGGAGGATTGTTACCAAATGGCAATCAGGATTGAAGAAAAGATGAATAGAAGACAAGATAAGTCCATGAGAGGAAGAGGCAGCAATATGAGGGGAAGAGGATTAGCCCCTACAACACGGCAAACCAATGAGGGTCAAGCAGACACTGGTAAAGGACAGGGACAGTCTGATTTCAGAGGTGGATGGAAAGGTAATAAAGGCAGATTTGGAGGTGGTAGAGGTTCTACTACATTTTCAGGAAAGTGTTACACCTGTGGTGAGTTTGGTCATCCATTTTTCAAATGTCCAGAAAGTAAAGGTTCATCATCCAGAAATGATAGAATGAATGACAAGAGAGTACAACTTGTGCAAGAAGAGAAAGTAGAGGAATGTGTACAAAGTTTAAACACTTATCAAGATAGAGTTCCTGACAATTATGGATATCCTGAGGAGGGAGAAGCATTGATGCTAAGGAGAACTAGTTTGTAGACATCAAAGGATATGATGCAAAGAAGAGCTCTTTTCAAGACCACATGCAAGAGCAAAGGTAAGGTATGTAAGGTTGTCATTGATACTGGTTCAATAGACAACATGGTATCTCAGGAAATGGTGGATAAACTGCATTTGGAAAGGATTCCACATCAACACCCTTACAAGGCATCTTGGGTGAGTGATAGTCAATCACTTTTTGTCTATGAACAGGCATATGTGGATTTTCAGATTGGAGAATATCATGATAGAGTTTTGTGTGACATTTTGCCCATGGAATGTTGTCACCTACTGTTGGGTAGACCATGGCAATTTGATAGAAGGGTACTGTATGATGGGTATGCTAATACCTACACCATCAAGAAAGATGGGAAGACTATTATGTTGATGCCATTGCAGGAAGATGCTGCAGCACAGGGGGCAGCCAAAATTATTTTAGTAGGAAAGAAGGAATTTGTACAGAAGCCTATAGGAGTAGGCATAAAGGCAGTTGAGGACACTGCAGGGAAAGAAGTTGTTAAGGACAACAGGTTGGAGAAAGTTTCAGTTTTGACTGACAGAGGTCAGCAGCAGGTTCAGAAACAGGTTTGTAAACAGCAACCAGTTGAGAGGAATGACAAGAATGTTGTCATAGTTGGGACTATTGTTTGTCCTATAAAGGTTGAAAGAAAGATAGAGTTGAACGTTACAGAAGTTCAAGAGGCAGTTCAGACAGAGGTTCTGGTCAGACAACCTGACAAACACAAGGTATGTGAGAGAAGGGTCTACATTGACAGGCATGAGGATTTACTTGCAAGAAAGCAAGTTACAGTTCAGAAGTCTTGGAGCAGCCGAGAGCCAGCAGAGGACAAAGCTGGAACAGGTCAGAACACTGACATGACAAAGTGTAAAGGTGGAGGACTTCCACAACCAAACTCATGGGACATGAGTTCTTTTCTGTTGGGGAGTATGGTGCAGGAGCACCTACCTGACAGCTGGCCTCCATGAGGCAGGTAGTTTGTTATAGGTCTGGTTAATGTTTCCAAGAAGGTCTGATAAGACCAATGCATGTAATAAGGTCATGTTGACCATACTTTACTATTTTTAGCTAGGTTGTTAGGACAGCTGTTATGCTGTATGTTCGGTTGGATCCTCCCAGCCGCTTGGAAGCTCCCAGCCGCTTGGAGTCGGGTCGGTAGTACTCGCAGGAGATCCTATTTATGCATTAGGATCGGTTGATTTTAGATATTGCATTGAAGAGGAGAGACAGAGAGTGAGACAGAATATTGTATTTGCATCTTTTGAAATCAATAAAGAGATCCTGTTGTGTCAATTCTCTATTTGGATTCCATTGTGTAATCGATTTGCTGTTTTGGTGGTTACATGGATTCGCTGATCCATTCCACCGGTTGATTCGTCGAATCGGTGGAATGGCTATGTACAGTAGTTTAGGATTTAGTCTACATTTTGTGTTTGTTTGCATGCAAGTGTGCAGGATCGTCGTCGAGATGTGTTGAGAACCCTAGCATTGGTATGTGCTAGATCGTGCTGATAGTTTGAGTCTGGAAGATCGCCCTGAAAGTAGATCGGGTCACCCTAGGAGGTTCAGCGGATCGAAACGGTGAAAATCCGCTAAGGTTGGAAATTCGTCACAACGGCATCATTAGGATATTTCTGTGTATATCCTGCAGTTACTTCGGGCGTCATCTGAGTAGGTGGAGGTGAGCATGATGCAGTAGTTTGCATAAGGTGAATGTGCATTGGGGTGATCATCATCAGGTGTTGCCGAGGAGGAGCGTATCGGCATAAGGTAGAAGATCAGGTTGATAAAACCATCGCGGGCCGATAATGTTAAGTTTGGCCGACAGCAAGATATTGGAGGAGCTGCATGTGACGTCATCGTCATCAGGATAATCGTCATCAGGATATCGGGGTGACGTAAGCATCGAAGGAAAGGTGCATGAAGTTGTGGTCATCAGGATATATGGAGGGAACCGGATATGTTATATCCTGCTGATGAACAAGATGTTGAACATCATGATGCTGCAGAGTGTGTTTGGCGGTAAGGTGAACAGTGAACATCAGGAGGATGTTTGCGCTTGCCAAATATGATGATGCTGCCGATAGCCGGATATGATGATGCTGCTGACAGATGAAAGGTCGAAGGTTTGTCTGCAGGAGGATATCAGTCGGCAAGAGAAAATATGATGATGTTGACAATGTTAACAGAAAATATGATGATGATGATGAAAGGTTGCGGACATACAAGCTGTATGTCAAGGTTTTAGTGTGGATGCCTCTGCATCAATGATATCTCATGAAACTCTCCGATTCCACTCTACTAGCTCAATTTCCATAGATTAATCCCATGTTCTTCGTCAAATTCTTCTGACCAGACACTTCTTACCAGTTGCTTTTACCAGTTACTAGTTTGCTAGCTTGTATGTTATGTGGCAGATAGTCATAATTATGAAGGAAGGCACTTAAATAATTTGGCTGTACGTAAAATAATTCCTATATGCGGTATCCCCCCAACTATGGGTTCATTTGTCCTCAAATGAGAAGACAGGCTAAGTGTATGGAAGAATGGGTTAAAAGCAAGTCAAATGGATATAATATATAAAAATAATGATGTGTGAATTTTGAAAGTCATAAAATAAGAAGTAATAAATGTTAATTAAAGAAATAGCTAGATAAATACCTTTGAGTGATGTCTAAATTGGAAATGTTGCATGGAAAAATGATGACATGGCGGCTAGAGTTGATGTGCTAGACAAACAAGCCGAAGCGAATCACAATGATGTGATGTTGAAGAAGTGTGTAATGGCTATGTGACACATAGTAGGAAGGTACAAGCTGTAGTGGAATATGGCGGAATGCAGATACCATAAGAAAAGCTATTGCAGGTAGTAGTGGCTGCATGCACGCAATCAGAATGTGAAATGAACAGGTCCCATGTGTTGTGGCTATGGGTGTGGCGGCTACAGGTCCCATGTGAATGATGACCGATGTAGTTGCTACATGTGGAAATGTACAGGTCCCATGAAATAGTAGAGAGCCTTTGGCTACAGGTCCCTTTAGTGAAGTGGGTGGCGGCGAATGGAAAGCTCAACTGGATAATGCAAGTTGAATTGATGGAGCCTAAACACTGATTGAATTATTTGGTGTGGTGGGTCTCCTTGTTTATTTTTATTTTTTATTTTTTAGTTTTAGTTTTAGTTTTTTAGTTTTATGTTTTATTTATGTACAAAGTGCATAGAACTCAAACCTGTTGTGGTACCTCAGTCAAGCTGGTAGCTTGACCTGTTACTGGAATGTTGTGATCAGTTGCAACTTGGCTGCAGGCCTCATCTAAGGCACACTACTGTGGAATTTATTTATCCATATCTTCCCTTAATTATTGTAGGAATGTGTTGAACACAAAGAATACTGAGAGGGGGGGTGAATCTGTACTCTGTAAAACCTTTCTTTCACATATTCATTAATCCATTCACCAAATTCAATAACATGAAAGAAAAATAAACATAAGAAGAGCAACCACAAAGTCATAACACATAGACACCAGGATTTTTACATGGAAAACCCAAAAAGGGAAAAACCATGGTGAGTGTTAGCTCACAATATATTATGATATCAAAACTAAATTACATGAAGGCTCACTACCTTAGGGCTCATTGCCCAAGGACTCATTGTCTAAGGAATTGCTCATTGCAATAGGTTCACTGCCAAAAAGAGAAGAGAAGATAGAAGAAAGATTGGCTCACTGCCAAGAGAAGACTGCTACAAATGCATCTACAAAATGCTGAAATGCAGTTCCATTAATAGCTCAATATACAGATTCAAAAGTCTTCATTGTATTTGCCCTGCTTTTCTGCTCTACTTCACATATACTCTATTCTTCTGCCCTTATGGTTCCTTTCTAATCATAAAATTGCCTTAGGTCACATACACATCAAATTCACACTATAGTCTCACATTCACATACCTCCAATACCGAACTTTATCATATATATATATATATCCACAACATGAATTATCCCAAGACTTGGTCGTCATGCAAAATATGAAACTTGTATATCAAAGTTGTACCTTGTCAGCTTGATCCTTTGTGTAAACAACAATGCAACCCATATAATCATTCGAGAATCTTCATATAGGTTTGGACTTATTATTGAACCACTTAGAATAATGATATAAGCATTATCTCATTATCGTACATCGATCCAATTGTGTGTTAGCCTTATCCCAAAATACACACTTAAACCTTATTATCTGTCATATCATAACTTCTAGTACGAACCATATGAAACTTCAAAATTCACATCAAACATTCAATAGACATCACCAATCATGCCTTTAGAACCACAGGTCATAATATTCTTGTGTGATGATATACGGATCTCAGAACTGTTACCTTTTCCTTAGTGAGACATTGTCAAATTGACTATCGAAACTTGGAAGCTTGTATATAATCTTTCAGTGGACTTCAGATGCTGCAAATCTAGAATTAGATAGTTAACATATGTTTTTACAACACCTTCAAATTGCATATCAAAATAATTAATAGCAGACGAATGTAGAGTGAATTACTCAAGTGTTCTGCACTGTTCTTCACTATACTTTGCTTACTAGACTTAGGCAATTTACAACATAACTTCCAGAGATTGTTAAGACATGAATACTAGAACATAACATCATCAAAGGATTGTGTACAATATACTAGAACTACATAACAAGATCTTCATCTGCGAAGGAGAACTAACTGGATTTCTGTCCCTAGTTCAATGTGTTGCCAATACTTAGTCAATTTGGCTAAGTCAATCTTACTGGACCAAAATACTATACACACCTTTGTCTCAAGAGTTATCTTCAAACATGTCAGGTTGTTTCCATCAATGACAACATAAAAAATTCAACATATCAATAGTGTCTCTTGACTATGTTACCAACAATCTCCTCCTTTGGCATTAATGGCAACACTTAGTGAAAAATGCTTATCTGCTCCCCCTTACTACGTACACTTTGTTTTTCTTCTTCCCTTAAGATGTTTAGCCATTTTTCACTTGATTTTCTTCTTGCCCTTTGACATCAATGGCAAAGGTGTATGTACAAGTAACAAAATTTGTATTGCAAAACTGTTATACTTAGCCGCATATGTACATGTCTAATCAAAAGTTTACTAACTAAAAAGTGGAGAGGATGTTTGAGTATATGAATTTCAATTGAGCTATCTCTCTATCCCATTTGGTCTTGGCATTGTTCAAAATTTGAATGTTTCCATTTACTTGAAACACCAACTCTTCTGCCTTGTCAACATTTGTAGGCACATTAGTTATTGCCTTTATCCTTGCTACCTCTGCTTGCAGACCAATCATAGAATTAAGCTTGGATTCTATTGTTTCTCTTACTTGGCACATTCTGCTCTTGGTGGCCTTTTTCTTAATCTATAGACTATTTATTTGTGCATGAATGCCTTCTATTTCTGACCTTTTGTTTGATATGGAGTCAGTTGCAGGGTCAAAGGTTTCAGAGATCTTTAGTAATTTAAGCTCCAATTCATCTATTTTCTCCTTCAACTCTTTTGTTGACTTAGGCCAAGATAGACAAAACTTGTATATATCACTAGCATCCTTAATGGTAGTCTTTATATTCTTGATGCTTTTATCTAACAAAATTGCATCTTTAGCTAAATTGTCTTTTAGCTCAACTAGCCTCTTATTACTGATCTCTGCTCTAACCTTAGTATCTGCCGCTATTTCAAAGGATTCAAAATGAGAACTTACAGAGTTTATGAGCCTTTTAAGTTGCTCAGATGGTGCAAGTGTTGTATCTTTCTACAGTTCAGGCATCAATTTCTTCAATACATTAGATGCCTTATCAATGAGCTCACTATCTTGGACATAGTATTTCAAAATTTCTTCTTGAGCTTTGGCCTATACAATTGATACTAGTTTCAATTTCTGCAAGGGAGACATTGAGTCCAAGTTGATTGGACCTTGCATAAACTTAGGTGCACATCTAAAACTTGTGTTCCTTGTTGCTTCTCCAAAAATTCCTAGATAGTATTTACCGGATCCGGTGTAGCAGCAGTGTCTCTTGCCTTTTCATCGGACATTTTTTGTTCTTGATTTTTCTCTGGTGGTTCTAGATCCATAGCCTCTTGTTTGTCAAAGTTTTGTTCTAGAGAAGGGCTCTTCACAACTTGTTCATCTTCTTGATCATAAGCTTTATTTTTCTCTACAGTCTTCTCCTTGGTTTCTTGCTCATTAGTTTGCTGATTCAGAGAAGGACTTGTCCTTGTTTGGTCTATGTCAACTTTGTCTTGACCATCAGTGATAGGGGCTTGGTCAGATGTAGGGGTTTGATCATCTTCTTTCTCCTTTATTTCTTCATCAATTTTGTCCAACCCTTGATCCATGCTGACTTCTGGAACAGATGTGTCATCACCAACACTTGTATCTTCTTTATCATATATAGTTGGGAGATGGAATTCCTTCAGTACTTCTAGAGTGTTTTCCTCAGTTTCTTTAGCTAATTTCTCAATGTCACTTGACATGAGAGTGTTTGTCCTTTTCTTTGTTCTAAACCTCACACCAAGTACTTTGGAGACCTTTGCTTTTTCTTCTGGAGAGATCTCAGGACATAGCTTTATTAGTGCATATTCTCTAAGGTCAATGCCCTTTTCCATAGCTGCTTCCTTTCTGACAGACATAATGCTGGCAAGGGTGTCAAGGAGATCAGTGATTATCTTAATGTGAACTTTATTATATATCTCCAAATATCTAATTACAATAGTCTCAATGATGCCTTTGTCTGCAACATTATACTCATCATACAGTTGAGCTATAGGATTTAGATTTCCATCAACTGTTATAGCCTTTAAGACATCCTCTAGATTGATTGTAGCCTCTTCTTTCTTGGACTCTACTTTCTTCACCTTCTTCCTTCCTTTACCCATTCCAGAGGGCTTGTCTTGCTTAGCACCGGAGGCTTCAATTGGTTTTGCTTTCATCTTTTTAATCGCTTCATCTGATTCTGTTTCTTCATCATCTTTACCCACACTGACATACATTTTATGTCCTTTGGTGCCTCTGACTTTACCTCTTGCACTTCCAGAGCCTTTTCAGGCTCACCTTGCTTCATTTTTTCATCTTCCCTAGCTGCTTCAACCCTTTCTCTTGTTTTGCAATCTCTTCTTTAGTAAGTCGTATGCTTTGGGCATATTCCTCTACCATTTTCTTCATCTTTTTCTAAGCTTCTGGCTTTCTTAATTCAACATGAATCTTTATAGATAACTCCTCATAGGTACCAAATCTTTCTTCTGAGGTATCCCTAGGTTTGCTCAACATGAGCTCATCATAACCATCTAACACATTTCTTGCTACTTCATAACCCATTGGAAGAATCCAGACTGTTCTAGGCTCAACAACCTCCATCATGCATTGATCTTTGTTAACAATGAAACACATGTCATTCTTATATTTCTCAATAATTGACTTAGGGATCCTTTCCCTAGACTGCATGACTTTTTGGAAATTCTTAAAATTACCCCATAGGGCTGTACTCTGTGCATCATAGCTTCCTATACTACTTAGTTGATTCCTTATTTGCACTGCAACCGGTTTGTTGATAGACCAGAACAAGTTTTTCATTCTTGGTAACTCTTGCATGAAATAGAAAAATAGGCAAATGATTAATGTACCAAACTTGAAAGGATACTTTTGCTCTTTTGTCTTCTTCAGATTTTCCATTAACTGTTGCCAGAGCAACCCACAAAGATCAAAATCTACATTCTTCTTAATCATCTCATAGGCAATGTAAATGGTAGTACTAGAGACAGAGTTCTCCTGGTTGGTGAAGTAAATCTTGTACCTGATTACCATGGATGCGAACCTTAATACATGGTCTTCAATATCATTAATTGTTAATGCCCTTTTATTGAATTTTGCTTCAGTGGCCTCCATCATCGTGTCATTCTTTACAACCTTTAACACAGACACCTTTCGGGTAGAGTTTAGTCCTCTAACGACCCTTATAGCATCCTTGGTGATCATGAAGTGTCTCTCAAGCCACATGAACTCATCGTGGATCCTACTCAATACGTACTGGACCCATTCATCTTTAGCAAAAATTGGGAAATCTATGTATTGTAGGAATTTCTTCTCCTCAAGTGCCTTGTATTCATCCTTCAAGTTTAGATCATCACTGCTCAGATGCTTTAGATAAAGATCTGAAAACTTGCTGTCACCAAATTCTTCTAGGGAAACATGAATGTAAGCCTTAATACCCTTTGCATGCATTACATCATATGGTACTCCTAAAAATGCACCATTAGGGTTGACTTCCGCAGATTTGAATGGATATTTCTTGAATTTTGGTCATGGTATATCGGTGATGTCAATAACTTGGGGTGTCACCATTTCCGCAAGAATTCAAACAAGTTCACAGTAGGGTTTTAAATTGTAAATACCTCTTTTGCCAAATTAGGGTTTGCTTTGAGTTGCTTTGAATCTCTAGAAATTGTTGAAGACGCTTGGAATTCTGCTTCAATTTTCCTTAGACACTTGATAGCTTGAATGCAAAATGATTAGTCTTTCGAATGCGTCCCTTTTTAACTCTTGTTATGCAAAAACCTAGTTGTTATAAATGTTGTTCTAAAAAAGCTATCAACCACTTTACTACAAAGCATAGTTGATCAAGATTGCTCCGTAATGTGCTGCATTTGATCTTTTTCTGCCAGTTTCTTCTTCAAGAGATTCGTCACATAGATTCTCAACTCATATCTTTGTGCTAGATCTCAGCACCAAATATCTAGCTAGGGGATTAAGATTTTTAGTAAGAGCTCCCCTTGAGCCAGAGCTCCCAATTTACTTCTCGGAGGAAGTATCTGCACCAGAAGCTGGTGCGGATCCATCCTTGACCTCATTTATATCCTTCTTAATCCATACCTTGCTCATTTCCTTCTTGATTTCTACCGGATAAACTTTGTTTTTACGTTTATCTTCCCTTTACTTTGTTTTCCTCTTTTTTGTAGGATTGTTCCTTTTCACATTCTTGCTTCTGCAGAATTTTGCAATATGTCCAAGTATATTGCAATTGTAGCATACCATATTCCTCTGTTCTTGATTCCTTCCATTTGTTTGATTTATTCTTGATCTGCATTGGTTAGCCATATGTCCAAATCTATTGCATGTAAAGCACTTTCCATTGAAAGATTGAACATTCCTTGTATTGTTGGGACCATTCCTAGTCAAACTTCTACATTAATTTTCTTTATGACAAATTCTTTTGCAATTACAACACTAACCTGAGAATGATGGAACATTTTGGTTTATTCTATTCCTACATTAAGTATCCCTATGACCAAACTAATTGCATTTGAAACAATAGCCATTGAAGGATGGGTACCTTTGAGCATTTGGTTGTCTGACCGGAGGTCTTCTAGGTCTGTTTCTCTGATTCCGAACCTAGTTGCCTTTGACTTTCTTCATTTCAGTGTTAACTTGTCTTGATTTAGAGATTTCTCCTCTTTCAAATCCCAAACCTTGCTTGTCATCTAGACTTTTCTGACTTGCAATCAACTAATCAAGCTTGGCAGAGCTTATTTTGAACTTTTCTTTATAGCTATTAGCTAGTTCTAGATCAAATTTTAGAAGCACAACATCTTTTGCCAACTTTTCACATTCTTCAGACTTGTCTTTCAAGACTTGATTCAGATCCTCCTCAGCCTTTTCTTTCTCTTCAATCAACATTGATAAATCATTTAGGGTTTCATTTGCAGCATTTAATTGTTCACTTAGTTCTCTACTCCTATCCTTTGATCTCTTAACTTGCTCTCTTAGCTTCAAGATGCATTCATCAGCTTCTTTGATATTTTCCTTCAAATCTCAAATATTTGCTTCATACTTATCAAGATCTTCAAGAGCAATTTTTAAATCTTGATTACTAACATATGTGCAATCATCAATTGTGACACTACCTGGAGTAGGATACCTTCTAGCTTCCATGAGTAAACTTTCCCAGATCTTCCTTAAGCTATTAGGCTTCTTCCAAGGAACCTATCTCTGATACCAATTACTGAACACAAATAATACTGAGAAGGGGGGGTGAATTAGTATTCTGTAAAACCTTTCTTTCACATATTCATTAATCCATTTACCAAATTCAATAACATGAAAGCAAAATAAACATAAGAAGAGTAGCCACAAAGTCATAACACATAGACACTAGGATTTTTATGTGGAAAACCCAAAAAGGGAAAAACCATGGTGAGTGTTAGCTCATAATATATTATGATATCAAAACTAAATTACATGAAGGCTCACTACCCAAGGACTCACTGTCCAAGGAATTGCTCACTGCCAAAGAGAGAAGAGATGATAGAAGAAAGATTGGCTCACTGCCAAGTGAAGACTACTACAAATGCATCTATAGAATGCTGAAATGTAGTTCCATTAATAGCTCAATACATAGATTCAAAAGTCTTCACTATATCTACCCTGTTTTTCTGCTCTGCTTCACATATACTTTGTTCTTCTACCCTTATTGTTCCTTTCTGATCATAAAATTGCCTTAGGTCACATACACATCAAATTCAAACTATATTCTCACATTCACTTACCTCCAATACCAAAATCTATCAAATATATATATATCTGCAACATGAATTATCCCAAGACTAGGTTGGCATGCAAAATATGAAACTTGTATATCAAAGTTGTACCTTGTCAGCTTGATCCTTTGCACAAACGACAATGCAAACCCATACAATCATTTAGGAATCTTCATATAGGTCTAGACTTATTATTGAACCACTTAGAATAATGATCTAAGCATTATCTCCTTACCTCACATCGATCCAACTGTGTGTCAACCTTATCCCAAAATACACACTTAAACCTTATTGTCTGTCATATCATAACTTCCAGTGTGGACCATATGAAACTTCAAAATTCACATTAAACATTCATTAGACATCACCAATCATACCTTCAGAACCACAGGTCATAGTATTCTTGTGTGATGATATGTGGATCTCAGAACCATTACCTCTGCCTTAGTGAGACACTGTCAAATTGACTACCAAAACTGGAAAGCTTGTAGATGATCTTCTGGTGGACTTTAGATGTTGGAAATCTAGAATTAGATAGTTAACATATGTGTTTACAACACCTTCAAATCGCATATCAAAATAATTAATAGCAGAGGAATGCGGAGTAAATTACTTAAGTGTTATGCATTGTTCTTCACTATACTCTGCTTACCGGACTTAGGCAATTTACAACATAACTTCCAAAGATTGTTAAGACATGAATACTAGAACATAACATCATCAAAGGTTTGTGTTCAACAAACTAGAACTACATAACAAGATCTTCATCTGCGGAGGAGTACTAACTAGATTTCTGTCCCTAGCTCAATGTGCTGCCAATACTTAGTCAATTTGGCTAAGTCAATCTTTTCAGACCAAAATACTGTACACATCTTTATCTCAGGAGTTGTCTTCAAACATGTCAAGTTGTTTCCATCAATGACAACATCAAAACTTCAACATATTAGCAGTGTCTCTTGACTATGTTGCCAATAGAATGTAGCTTTATTCAAAGGCTTCTTATACAATTTCAATGTGTCCATTAACCATTAGTGAAAATCTAACTGGGTCAATTGTGGTTAATTAGACTGCACCATTGGGAAAAACTTCCTTGATTTCATAAGGGCCTAACCATCTGGTTTGTAATTTGCCCTTATAATCTTTATACCTGGAGTCATAGAGGAATGCCCAATCACCTGCTTGAAAGTCCTTGATTTTGATATACTAATCATGCCATTTGATTATCTGATTTTGTACTAATTCAGTGTGATGAACTGCTTCCATCTGTAATTATTCCACGACATTAAGCTAGTACAACTTTTCCTTTTGAGTTGTTGATAGGTCCATTCCCAGTTGTACAATGATTCTCAATGTTTTGTATTCAAACTCAATAGGAAGGATAACTTTCTTTCCATAAACTAGCTCACAAGGTGTGTACCTTGTTGTTGTCTTCCATGTGGTTCTATATGCCCAAACTACTTTAGAGAGTCTTGCTGCCCAATCTTTCTTGTGTAATGCAACTGTCTATGTTAATATTGCCTCAAGCTCCCTATTTGTGACCTCAACCTGGCCATTTGACTATGGATGATAGGGAGTGGACTTTTTATGTTTGATTTCATATTCCTGAATAAGGCTAACAATTAATGCTGATGTAAATTGTGGTGCTTGATCTGTTACTATTTCCCTTGGGACACCATACCTTGTAAATATTTCTTCATATAGGAATGTAGCAACCTTACTATCTCTGGCTACTATCAAAGCTTTCACCTCTACCTATTTTGTGAGATAATCAGTGCAAACAAGTACATATTCTTTGTTACTAGATGGTGGATCAATGGGTCCAATAAAATCAATGCCCCATTTGTCAAATGGTGTGACCACCAACTGTGGTTGTAGAGGCATTTCATCACTTCTTGTAGGTCTGCCCATACTTTGATAGCTGTCACATCTTGTATAGAGAGTTGTATCTTTGTGCAAGGTTGGCCAATAGTATCCAGTATTCAAGATCTTGACTGCTGTCCTCTTAGCTACAAAGTGTCCACCACAGGGTTCATCATGACATGCCTTGAGAATGTCATATACTTCATCCTCTCTAATACATCTTCTCATGATATGATCAGGACCTATATAGAAGAGGTAACTAGCTATTAGAATGCACAAGACAACTAAGAGGGGGGTGAATTAGTTGTATGTTAAAACTTTAAACCCTCAAAACATCAACCACTTATAATTCATTAATAGAATGTAAACATATGAATCATTAATGCAAACACATCCAAACACATAAGAACACTAGATTTACATGGAAAACCCAATAAGGGAAAAACCATAGTGAGGATTAGATCACAATATATATGAATAACAACATCAAAAATCAATAGGCTCACTGCCTAGAGAAAAGGCTCAGTGCCAAAGAAAGGTTCATTGGCCAAAAGAGAGAAGAAAGAAGATGATTGTTACAAAGAGATTCACTATCTCAAAGCAACATGAGAGATCCACCACTACCACTCCTTTCCATCCACAACCTTTGGCTCACTACCCCAGCAACTTCTGGCACACTAAAATGTAGACACCTTCTACTCACTGTATTCCAGAGTCATAAGCATTTAAGTTTGCACACAACTTCACTACCCTTGATTCACATTCCCATATTCTTCTCTACCTTGCTCCACTCATCTTCATCTTGTATTTATACCATCAATAACCAAGACCTATCTCAATTAGGTTGGTCCTAATGAAGTGTGTGCATTACACACATGCAACATTACTTAGGTTGGCACTAAACACTTCCGCGGTGGAAAGAAGTGAAAGTGGACCATGTCAAGGGATAAATAGGACTCAAATTTGTATCATCAAGCTACTTATCACATCCACAATCCATGAGGTACCTCTGCAAATGATGCTAGTAAGCTAGGTCAGCTAAACCTGAGCTAATGGCCATATTCAAGCTTCTCCAAGTCCAAGAACATCTTGCAGACCAGAGAGAGACACTCCAAAGCATTCACACACCTTCCCAAAATACTCATCATCATCATGAACTTCTACAACACTTCCACAATCGTCTAAATTAAAGAATGTCTTCATTATGCATGTCATGACATACTGTTACTAATCAGCAACATAAGAAGTAAATTTGTGGAGCATCCCAACATTGGAAACTTCAAAGAAAGGTGAATATAGATAATATAAGCATTCTCCTAGATCTGCAAGATAGGAAAGCTCAATGCGGAGAAATACGGAGCATTCTCATTTCTCCCAGACAACCTCCTTCATAGTCAAATATTTTGTCAAAAATATCTTCTACTTCTGCACGATCCAAAACCTAAAACTTTGGATATAATACCTTTGAACACATCTGATCAATACTTCCAAACTACACAAGGATATCTTCAATTGGAAAGAAATGTGGAGAATAACATTGAGGGTACCTCTGTCACACTGCACACCTTTTTATCAAATTTTCTCAAAAGCACTTGGAAACCAAGTGAACCATCTACTGGGAGTTGACATCAATGACAACACCAGCAAGTTTCCAACACCAGCTACCCAAGAATAGGGAAAGTTGCGCTCCACTAGGTGGTGCCTCTCCCTTGGTGAGAGGTGTGGAGGTGTTTTTCCTGTAACTAGATAATTTTCTAGATTTGCATACCCAAGAGTTTATACAGCTAGTGCAAATAAGTGCTCATCAGGAAAAGAATCATCAATAACTGGGTCCTCATTACAAGTAGGTATCCTGGAGGGGAAGTCAACAACAACATTGGCCTTCCTAGGCTTGTCCACAATGGTGATATCAAATTCCTGAAGTAGCAATAACCATCTAACCAATCTACCACTGACCACTAGTTTGTTCATTAGGTATTTTATTGTTGCATGGTCAGTATGAATAAAAACAAGATACCTAGTGATATAATGCCTGAACTTATTGATTGCATAAATAATAGCTAACATTTCTTTCTTAGTGACAATATAGTTAAGTTTAGAACCTTACAAATTCTTATTGATGTAGTAAATTGCATACTCCAAATTTCCTTCCTTCTATCCTAACACAACCCCCACAACAAAGTTTAGAAGCATTTGTATGTATATGGAAAGGTACTACTCAATTAGGTCCTCTAAGTACACGTGTCTTTGTCAATGACTCTTTGAGACTGTCAAAGGATGTCTGACAGTCAGTTGTCCAATTAAATTCTGCATCTTTAGATAGTAAGACAAACAAAGGGGCAACTATCTTACTGAAGTCCTTTATAAATATTCTATAGTACCTTGCATGGCCTAGAAAGCTTCTGACATCTTTCTATTTTTGAGGAATAGGCAATGTTGAAATGATTTCAATTTTGTGTGGATCCACTTGAATGCCTACCTTGGACACAAAGTGGCCAAGCACTACTCCTTGCATCATCATGAAACATTTTTCATGACTAAGGGATAGGTTATGATCTTGACATCTCTGGAGTACTTTTTCAAGGTTTTTTAGGGCCTCATCATAAGAATCTCCATAAGTGGTGAAATCATCCATATATACTTCCATAGAGTCATGGGCAAGGTCAGCAAAGATACTTAAAATAACCCTCTAGAATGTGGTAGGTGCATTGCAGAGTCCAAATGGAAGGACTGAATAGGCATATGTCCCCCATGGGCATGTGAATGTGGTCTTATCTTGGTCCTCAGGGGCTATTTTGATCTGGTTATACCCACTAAATCCATCAAGGAAAGAAAAATAATTTTCCCAGCCAAGGAGTTTAGGACCTGGTCAATGAAAGGAAGAGGGAAAAGATCTTTCCTACTGGCAATATTTAATTCTTTGTAGTCTACACAAACTCACCACTTACCTCCTTCCTTTGGTACTATGACTAGTGGGGATACCCATTAGCTATATGATGTTGGATATATGAATCCTGCATCCAGTAATTTTTACAATTCATTTTTCACTATGTCTCTTATTGCAGGGTTCATCCTTCTTTGCGGCTACCTAACTAGCCTACACCCCTCATTAATGTATATTCTATACATGCAGAGGTTAGGGTCAATAACCTTCATATCATGATAGTCCCATTCAAATGTTGTCTTGTGACTTTGCAACATTTTTATTAGTTCAGTCTTATGGAGAAATGTCAATTCATTGTTGATGTTAAGTGTCTCGCCTGGTGTAATGTCAACTGGTGTTGCAAAGGCCATAACAAAAGAAATATCCAATCCTAATAAATTGAGGCTACAACTATGGGGTAGCAAGTGATGAAACATATTGTTGGTGGAAGCATAGGTTAGAGTGTTGATTGTAGGAAGAATATTATGCAGTGGGCAGGTCAAACATACTAGACATGGGTCTTGCTGCAGGTCCATTCCCTAATTATTTTGTATGACATTGGAAATCACTTCATCTTCATCTTGGATATCCAATAATGGGCCATGTTCAATTGTCATTAATGTTAGAAGAGAATATTGGTTAGTATCCTCTAGGTCCGGCCAAATAGTTTGCTCCATATCAGCAAAAGGCTATGCAGGTGGATAAGGGACCATTTTCTTTGTTATATTCCCATTGGCAATTATCATATTCCCTGACCTACATCCTATGAATGCATCTACTATTGCCAACTAGGGTCTCCCTAGGATGAGTGGATATCTTCCTAGGCTAGCCTTAGGTCGTAAGACCATAAAGTTTGTAGGGTATTCCCATGAATCCAATGTAATTACAAGATCTTCAATAACCCCCTCTAGTCTGATAGTGGACCTATCTGCCAACTGTAATACTGTTGGAGTAGGTCTTAGGTTATCCAGCTAAAGGTTATTCATTGTTTCCTTTGTCATTACATTGATGGCTACACCTAGGTCAATCAAGGTGTTTTCAATAAGGGTACCATTGATGTTTAAGTCAACCACAGGGCTTCTAGGATCTGCATATTTTGGGATAGCCAAGTTACCTAACATGATATCAACAAGTTATCCTATAACATGTACTGTCTGAGGATCTTTTCTTTTCCTTCCTAGTTTCTTAAGGCATAATTCCCTTATAGCCTTGGTATATATGGGTACATCCTTGATAGATTGGATGAGGGGAATTCTAACATAGACATTTTTCAACTACCCCATAAAATCAAAATCAAGTTCAAATGGAGTTGGTGGAAGGTGCATTTTTAATCTCTTTGGAAATGGAGGGCTCCTGGTGATGGTTTCTTCCTACAGAGAGATTTGCTCAAAAGGCCTCTACTGGTTATTTAGATGGTTGTCAGTGATGGAGGGTTGCCCCTCATCAAGAAGTTCTGTGATGAGTGGAAATGAAGGTCCAACAAGCATTTTTCTTGAGCGCAGGTTCACATCACTAACCTCAACTGTATAGGTTGGGTATTGGATGGCCTCATTAGTATAAGCCTGTTGAACATGCTTGTTGTTAGGGTTAGGTGTAGGTTGGGCTAGCAATTGAGTGGCTCTAGGCTGGATAGGAGTAGGTGAGGTTGTATTTGGCATAAGGGTAGGTTGTTGAGGTAGGGCTTGTTGTGGTTGCGAATAGTTCATATTTGGATTTTGCCAAGGTTGGTTCCCACACCACTATTGTGGCTAGGGGTTTTGATTGGCCTACCATTGTGGATTATAATTTGAGGGTTGGAATGGTTGTTGTGTCCATACCCCCTACTGTTGGTTCGAGCTAGGTGGCATGGTTGCCCTTTGTTGCTGTGGTAGGTTATACTAAGGTGCATTGTTCTAATTATGGATATTTGAACTAGATGATGCAAATGGCATGGTATTGGTCAAGGGGTCTTGAGGCATACCTTATCTTTGTTGCCATGGCCTTCAATGTGCAATGTAAAAACACTTGACCTTCTTCATCTTCTATAGCTCAAAAATCTACTTTCTCATTCTTTCCCTCAGAAATACTAGCAATACCCTTGCATCGATAATTGGCCTTCTTCTATCGAGAGTGTGAATACTATTCACTCAAAGCTACCTTTATTGCCTCTTGTTTCTTCTTTCTATGCAGAGTGTCCAGTTGTGTTTCTAGATGGTTTATGATATCTTCTTTCATGTTTGATAGTAGATTGCTGAGCTCTACTCTAGAGACTCCAATAGATGATTTACTTGAAGTCAGGGTTCTCAAACCTCTATTTTTCTTCAAGGTAGAGCGTGAATAGTTTCTATAGATTTGATAAATTTCATCAAACCTGAGTTGAGAAATATCCCCTACTCCAATTAAATTTAGTGCATCCATTCATTCTTCACTCACACCTCTTGGGAAGACCAACTTGAGTGACTCTGGGGAGAGCCTATTCTGTCTTGACTTCTTGAGGCAAAATTGAAATATTTCAACATAATCATCCAAGGGTTCATCTTCCTTTTGTGGCATCCTAAAGATGTCATCCCCTTTCATATCTCTACCATGGAAATAATCTTGATATTTTTGTAGAAACTTCTCCTTCATGGTAGCACAATTTGTTACTAAATTCTCACCCAATCCCATAAACCATCGCAATGCAACATCCTTGAGGGTGGCTGGAAAGAGCTTGAATCTGTATGCATATGTAGTGTAGTCATAGCTCCTATAGAGTACATCAAACTCAAAGAGAAAGGCATCTGGGTCTTCAGTGATTAGCCCATGAATGTTTGGTAGGGCTGAAGGAGGAATGTTCTTCAAGGTGTCATCTCTCTCCTTGATTGAAATAGGAGAGGCAAAGGTAACTGGATCAGCTGGATTTTCTATTGCTTCCTTTGCCATTGTGTCTTGATTCCAACTCACAATATCCTCAAAATCTTTAGTGTTCTCCGGTCCAAGAGATAGGTCAAAGTGTTCTTCTTCTTTTGAACTGGTTGGAAGAAACCTCCCTCTATGGTCTCTTGGCTGCCACATACAATGATGTAGAAGCTAGTAACTCTATCCTTGCACCATGTTAGTGGATAGTTTGGAGATAGATTGAATGTCTAATTGATTCTAAATGCTGAAAAATATTATATCATATGAAAGCAAGTATAAGCAAAAATTAAAAAAAACTCAAAAACTCTAAACCTTAGCACCATCCCCGGCAATGATGCCAAAAATGTCGAACTCCATTATTAACCAATACATTAATGCAAAAGGGCATGCACACAACTCAACGTACCAACGGATCCTATATCAAGCAACCTACTAGCTATATAATGTGTTACATTTAAATTGTAAAACTAGGGAATCATATTCTTCTTGGATGATGCCCGTACTATGTGTATAGTTAAGGATTCCTGAGTTCTAATCTAGAGGTTGTGCATAGGAATAAACTAATTGAAAGATAAAAAACTCTAATTTCAAGGATTGACAATACTCTAAGTAAGCAATACTGGTAATAGATAACTAATGCTATTCAGTTGGCTGTAATCAAATGGTCTTATATAATTCCAAATAAAAGAGCAACTAACAGTTAGTTCAGTGATCACCTTGACTCGACAACATGGATTATCAAAATCTAACTAATTCATATAACACAACTCATTACAACATGCATTAATCATATATACATAAACACACAACATAAACTAAACATATGAATATATTAGAGTGACACAATACCTCAAGTGGCCCTTGCTTGAGTGACTATGATCCCATGAAATCTAACTAGATCTCTACTGTATCATTGAAACCATTGACTAAACTCAAAACATGTGTTCCTTTATTGAATAGTAAAGAGAAAAGTACAATAACAAATCTAATAACACAATCTCTGTCTAACCTCTTTCATATACAAAAATTTAATCTATCTATAGACAAGATCAGGCTTGTCTATTTGAACAAAACTACTGAATAATAAATACCATAACTGTCCATTATCCAACAACGTAGGAAGAGGACTTTATTACAAAGAAAACTAGGAATAGGAAACTAAACTGTCATGAAGGTAATATAGATGACACAGTCCTAGTATAATTCTCTCTAGTCTTTATGAAGAATAGTCAAGACTAGAAATAGAACATGGAGCACGATCTAAGATTCCTTTGTTATTCATGATTGCATCAAGTTTTGAAGGATAACTATCAAAAAGTGGAGAGTTATGGATTACTCATTGCAATTAATTCAGGGTCTTTTTCCTTTGGCTATAGGTGCATACACTATCTATTGTGGATATCAACACCTCCTTTTCTATGGGTTGCCTAGTGGTCTTCATGAAATGTAGCCACATTCTTGCTGCATGAGGGGTTAGTCCATCATATGATATCTACACATCACAATTACTAAAATTAACATAAAGTACCATCATATTTCATGAGAAATAAACAATTCACACATAATTAATTAACAACATATTATATACCCATCTTCATGCTTTCAATGTCTTAAGGATGATTATAGACATAGTTAATAGACATAGTTAATATATATAAAAATCAGGGAATGTCTTAGGAAACATGTACTTAAAGCAAGAGAAACAAGACAAAACATGGCCTCATCACCAACCCCAAGTCAAGCTCACTAGGCCTTAATGGTGCAGGAGCACCTAGAAAATCATGTTTTGTGTTGTAATAAGGTCTATTTGACCAATGCATGTCATTTCAGTTTGTATCTAGGTTCTTCAAGACCTAGAACCAATTTTGTAAGTCCCAAGTGACTTAGGACACATTTGTCAAATTGTTAATCACATAGTACCAAAACAGGGATGTAGGACAGTTTGAAGCCATTTTGAATTAGTTGGTCTCCCAACTATTTGCATCGGTTGGTTTTTCAATTGCTGGTAGGATGAGTTGATAATAACCAGAGAAAAGGAGAAGTGTATGAAGGCGATTGTGTATTGTTCTAAGGAGAAATAAAAATATTTTGTTTCATCAATTTGATTTCCGTTCCCTATAACTGCATATTGTGTAACTGTGGATTTCTGTTTGAATTGTAGTTCCTTCTGTGCATTCCATTGTTGTAGCATGTCGATGTGAAGCATTCCACTGGTACGATTTCTGTCGAAATCAGTGGAATGGCTTCTCTGTACAAGTAACTTTTTGTTTCTTGTTTTGTTTTTGTGTTCGACGGTGTAGAGGATCCAGATAGAGTGTTTTTGCATAGTAGGTTGACCTAGCATCTTCATGTGCTAGGGTTTGGTTGAAAGTGTAGATGAACCGCAAGGTCGGAGAGACACATAGGTCATCATCGGTAAGACTAGGACCATCGGGGAGTAAACCAACCATCAGGTCGACAATGGTTGTTTGACTGAAACAAGGAGATGGAGAGATTTCTATTGGTGTGAGTTCTATCTCGTTTCATCGAAGAAAGTTCCAAGTGAGGCATCGGTGTGTCTCCGACCAGTGGAGTGAGTTTTGGGGTTCTGGCTGACAGAGATTTTCCTGCTGATAATGCCATCAGCGCATTAGGAGACAAGTTCAAAGTTCCACCGATAGGGTGAGTCATACCAATAAGATCACGTCTAACCGGCATTGAAGCCGTCATGGTTAAGACGAGGGGGACTTAACCATCATCGGGGCTGTAGACACCTAAAATTGGACTGCTCTGTAGACCGATTTTCTCTACCTCGCACTAATCCACTCCCCCAATCTGCATGTCCCTTATGATCAATTAATTCATCCTAATTGAGTCATTTAACCTTACAACCCTATCCTATTAATTGAATGAATATTCCTAATATTCATTTAATTGATTTATTCATTTTCCCTAATCCATGTTAATTAGGCTAATCATGCTTAAGTTAATTAAGATGACACTTAATTAACCTTGTCCCCCACTTATCCACTAACCTGAATATAATATTCAGATGTCTCCCACTCACTCCCAATCACTAAATATACTATTCAGATGTCTCCCACTCACTCCCAATCACTGAATATAATATTCAGATGTCTCCCACTCACTCCCAATCACTAAATTTAATATTCAGTTGTCTCCCACTCACCTCCACTCTTCCCAAAATGGGAATTTTTAATTCAATCCCTAGGAATAAAAGATTCACTTTTATTCCTAGCCCTTGATTTGATCAAATGAATCCTGACCCTCCATCCTCATCTCTAAAATCCTATAAATTGACCCCTCTCTAAGCCATTTGGAGAGGCCATTCCATGCATCAGAACTCTGCCAAATCCTGTCTCAATCCCCTCATCTCACTGAATCTCTATCAAAATCACTCTAGCCATCCTCAATCTCCATTTGAATCACTTTATCTCTCATCTTGCATTATGTTGAGCACTTGAGCAGTCCACATTTGTCATTCTGATCATGGGAACAATCTTGAGGAGCTACATGGCACATCTCCGTCCCACATGGATTCGTGAGGTCTCTTGAAGGTATAATCAGTCTATTTTGCATTAGATTAGTCTTATCTTCAGTCAGATTTCACTGATTACATTGGCATGCCCAGTCTAGAATCTACTCGTCGTTTTATGTAGGTTTTGTTGTCAAAATCTTCTTTTTTCTAACAGTTTTTGTCAAGTTTTGGAAGTGGACTATTGCAGGTTGCGTCCTGGGCGAAAACAGACATCATTTTCGCGCTCAGGACATCAATTCCATGAATTTTGACTATAAACTTTGATATATTTTTTAAAAATTTTTTGAAATTTTTTTAGGGCCACAGGCCGTACCGTACAGATCCTGCGGCCCCTGGTGCTTTGATCATTGATTCGCTGTGTTGTAGGCATTTTCATTTGTTTGAAGGTGGTTGTGTTTCATTTATAGGGTTAACATTCTTCGTTGGCAGGTTTAAGCCACTGCCCGACCACCGCTTCACCACCAGCTCCCGGCCGACCCTGTGCCGCCACTGTCAAATGTTGTCAAACGTTGTCGCCACTGTCAAACGCTGCCACCTCCCTACCCTAACTCCCGTTGCAACCACTCCCGTGGATCTCCCACACCCAGTTGAAACCCCACCCCGTAGCTCCTCCTGCCTACCTCCCGCGCCACAACCCCGACTCCCCTCTCCTCCCTTCCCTGCGGTATCCCGCCCACCTCCCGGCCAACCCACCTCCTCTCCTCTCTGCACTTCCCACCCTCAGTTCTCCCCGCGGCCTCCCACCAATGTTCTCCCCATGACCACCCCTAATCTCACTACCATCCTCCTACTCATTGCACCGATCCTCCACCACTCCCCTACCGACAACACCCCTCTCCTCCATCTCCCTACTCCTCTCTCGCCTCCCGCAACACTATCTATCTCCCAACACTTAAGACTTAATCGCTGATTTTGTTTTTTATTTTTTTATTTTCTTCCTCTTTCGCCCCTGGTCACATGGGTGACCAAGGGGCTTTATAAACCCTAACCACCAGTACACAAACCGTCGGGAGGAGGAAAACCACAACATGTGACCAAAAAATTCCAAACTGTCAGCATTTTTCTAAACTGCCAGGTTAACCCTTGTTGCCTCTACATACCGAAGGAGGCATTTTTTTTCTTTTGATCATAACTTGGCCATACAGAGGTGGATTTTTACAAATGAATAGTCATCAGAAAGAGCACTCTGAGCACTTCACACTTGTGAAGTTTTCATCAGGTGATGGTCCCTTTTTCTGGTCTTTTTTTGCAGTCAAAGTCAAACTTGCAATCAAACTTCAAATCGTCATATCTTTTGTGTTTTTGATCGAATTTTCACAAATTTTTTTTTTCAAATCACATAGAATCTCCTGAAGAATCTGTTTATGTAGTCTATTTTCCTGTATTAGTTAAAGGTACCATCGTAAGTTTAATTAACGCCATTTTTCTATAAGTCAAGTTGTTCTGCCCGCAGTGGCGTTTTCACATACCTTCTTTCATCATCCTTTTGGAAGATACTAACATCTTTTTTGCAGGGATTTCTTAGCTTAAAGAACATTTATCTTTGGTGCACCTAAAACAAATCTTTCGTCTAAACAATCTACAATCAAACATTTCATTTTGGTGCACCTAAAAAGAATCCTTGTGTGCCTACTGTAAAGAACATTTGATTTTGGTGCAACTAAAATTAATCATTGCTTGCAACAAACAACTTTAGGCACATTTTCAATTTGGGCTTAAAACGAACATTAATTCTTGTTTTCCGTGTCTTGTGCACTTGCACGTTTGTGTTATCCCATAGGGTAGAATCAAAGTATCCTCTCCCCTTGCCTTCACAAGGATCTTGGGTGAAGAGAAATGGTTCTATTCTATTTTTTTTAGGATGTGGGCTTGCCTTTGAGACACATCCATTTGGAGAACTCATTGGCGACCCCAAGCAGTACTTTCATCTGGTCCACTATATGTAAATTGAGGATAAGGCGAAAGCCAAGTCTAATCAGTATGAGCGCTTACCATTCGGTGCTAGCTTGAAAGGAAGTAGTACCCTCGAGGTATATTAAACTCCTCGTAGAGCTAGTCAAAACCTTAAGTGGTTTATCAGATGCTCGTAAGGTGCTGATCCCTCGGATGTTCCCCCACTACGAACCTTTGTTTTAGTGGCCCAAATCCTTAAGGTTGTACATGCTTGATTATCACATCTTTCATAAATCAAACCTTTGGCCATTGTGTTCTTGCTTGATTGTTTGTCTACTTGCCAAGAAAAATCAACTTCATCCAAACAATCCACATCATCATCGAATCATAACCAAGCACTTGCCAAAAAGGACTTAAGATTTAACCACATGTGTGACATCATGTCAACCTTAGAGGACTTCCAAAAGCTCCTTCATATGCTTCACCAAATGCATGTAAGCCAATCCCCTCTAGAGCACCGAACCTTTCAAAGCATTCAAGAATTGATTCAAAAAGGTCGAACAAGCCAATCCTCACACATACAATACCTCTTGGCAGAAATCCAACACCTCGTGGCCACTTGCAAAGTCCAACAACCCTCATATCTAACACCTATCCCATCATATCCATCTACAAATCAAACCAATTCTGCATCAACTTATTGCACTTCATATCAACCAAATTCATCCACATGTCATATCAACCCTTTCTCAACTCATCACAACCCTTATCTATATCAATCTATTTCACAACAATCATTATCCTATGCAACCCCTCCATCATCATCACATCAACACATTCACCAACATCACCAACCTTACATGTCATCATCAACATCATATCAACCTCCATCACCCTGATATCAACCTTCAACCTCATATCAACTTCCATCATGTCAACCTCCATCAACCTCATATCAACTTCCATCATATCAATATCCATCATCCTTAGATCAACCCTCAACTTCATACCAACCTAATTCATCCACCTATCATGTTCATGCCACAACAACAACTCAACCTTCACCCCAACATTATCCAATTTCTCATTCTAACATTCCAACACACCACCAAGCCCATCCACGAGACAACCAAGTGTCATCAGAACAAGCATTAGTGAGCCCAAATCCACCTTTGCAACAAGAAGCACATGCCAGTCCAAGTGATCCCTTGTACATAAATCAAATGAGTCCAAGTCATCCTAGGCAAGATCTAATCACCTTTGACAAGGGAGATACCAATCTAGAGTGCCCTCCACCATCTAATCCCACACCTATCCTTGAATCCCTCCACGAACCATCACAACCTACTCCCATCACCCACATATCCAATCCCCATCCTAATCCCACACCAACCACCATCATTATCCATCCATTATATTGCTCTTCAACCCATCAACTCATGAAGGATACCATCCATTGGCTCTTAGCAAGGAATCAAACACCCTCATGCAATCCAACACCCACCGAACCGCTTGAACAATCTCTTATCACAACTCAAGAACCATCATGCAACCCTATTCAAGAACCCTCCATCCAAACACCTATCACCTCCATCCGAGCACCCACCACATCTATCCAAGTCAATCCCACTTCTACCCAACCACATGAGCTATGTCAAGAATCAAATCCAAAGCATGTTGAAACATCAACCCCTTCTCCTAATCAAGATCTAACCATCCCATCCAATCCCATCCCCGATCCCCTACCCTCTATTGATCACCTTATTCATCCCACATCAACCTCTACCACCCCTTTACCATCCCCCATGAATCCTTTACCTCCATCTACCAATCCCATCCCAAATCCACCCCCTTATCCACTTGGAAAAAGCACCTTCATCCATGGTAAACCCCTTGTAGGATGTGAACAACTTCCATCTATCACATATCTTTCCCCAACCAATAATGGATTCGCATCTTATTTCCACAGCAACAAACATCCCATTGCATGTTGCATGCTCCAACACATGAACTATCAAGGCAAAGGCTTAGGCCTTCACGAACAAGGCATCTTGGAGTCCATCCACACCACATTCTATCCCTCTTCTCATGGCCTTGGCTATACACCCCAAGGAAACTAATCCACACAAGTTGATACCATCCATCCACCTTCCAAAATCCATTCATCCAATCCCAAACATGGTGCATCTCATCGTACTCCCAAAACATATGTCGCCATCCCTCCTCCCTCATCCTACCATTTGCAAAAGCATGTGACCATCCATCTCCCTCCATCCACTTTATCTCCACTCCTTCCAACTCCAAATATCCCCATCAAATCCACTTTACCTCCTATCCTCCCAACTCCCAATATCCCAATCATCAAATCACTTCATCCATCTGTCCAAAAATCCACTTTTTACCCCTCCATCCATAAAACCACTAAAATCCTGAATCAAGACCAACAAAAGCACACATCTTTCAAACATGAAGCTTCCCCCAAATCCATGGGATTCAAAAATTTGAATGCCTCAACTCATAAAGCACAAAAGCCTAAGGATATTATCCCTTCCAATCAACCTGAAAAATCAAAAAGGCTATTAAATCCCACACCATCACAAGAAAAAGCAAAAACAAAAATGGTGTGGGTCCCTAAACAAAGATCACTCAAATCTAATGAGGCATCCACCTCCCAATCCACTCCAAAATCCCAAACATCCCACTCCCCATCTAAAAATCCCCCAAAGTCTAAGTCTATTTGGGTCCCTAAAACCCCAAATCGACCATCCAAATATCCCCCATCCCGATCCCCATTACTCTCAACTCCACATAAAAAATACAAGCTTCCAAATACATCACGATGTGTGCAACCATTGGTCTTGGTTCCCCTTCACCACTTGCAATTCCCACATACCTCCATCTCTCCATCTTTTGTTCACTATCCTACATATCTTCCCCATCACATTCCTATGGTCCATGCTTTTGCATAATCCACATTATACACACCATAATCCATTATCCATAATCCATTCCATCTTCTCCTATCTACCAACATCCATGCAATCATCATCCATAATGCTATCCAACATGGGACCATCTTCTCCTTGCTATGGAAACAGACGCTAGAGTCCCCCTTCCATCAAAAAAGTCAAAAAATCAAGAAAAGCAAAAAAAAATCAGAAAATCAAGAAAATAGTAAAGAGAAAAAAACCGCCCAATGGTGAAAACCACTCCTTGTGGTGCCTTGGGCAAGTACCTTGATGAAAACCCCTTGTGGGCGTCATGCATAATCCCTTCTCCATCCATTTTGTATCCATACACTTGAGGGCAAAACCGTATCCTATCATATTCCTATCCACCATCCCCTATGTATCCTATCATTTCCCATCCATCATTTCCATCATATCTTGTTTCAACCATCTCTCACCCTAGATCTTGATAAAGACAAGGGGCAACATATCAACAACATGCTTTGGAGACCTCCTGACATACTTCCTTTCCAAGTATATCCTCCATCCATCTAATGCAAAGTCCACCCATTCAAACATGAGCCCATCATGCAAAATTCTTTAGACATTGGGGCATATGATTCCTTGCAAACTAGCCCTTGGAAAAAATCCTTATCCCCATCTCCCATCCATCTATCTTGCAATTCATCTATCATGAATCAGATATCCAATCCCCCTATCCAACCCCATCACTTTCACCTCTAGACTTGGTGTTCCCTTGTCATTGGTATCTAGCGCAAAGGCTATCCACAGGAAATCCAATGCAACCATCATAATAAACCATTCCTTTTCCAAAAATCCAAAAATCCAAAAAAATCACAAAATCAAAAAATCCAAAAACATCACAAAATCAAAAAATCCAAAAACATCACAAAATCCAAAAATCCCAAAACAATCAAAAACACACAAAATCCCAAAATAATCTATCCATCACACAAATAAAACTTGCTCCATCACACTCTCCTCATCATCACATTTATCATCATCCCATATCATCATCACATCTATCATCCATAATACGAATCTTCTCATTTCTATATTCCAATTTACGCATAAATTCACAGCTTTCTCTATCCTCTATGCACTCTTTACAGATCTCTGGTTGTGTTCTTAGAGTATGGATTTTACTCATCTTGCACTCCTGATCATCAACATTTAAGTCCTCCTCTGTTATTGGCACTTCCTTGCAGCTTCCATATATATCATTTGCTTCAGAATTTTGAAATTCAACCAGATAACCATCATAATAAATCATGCCCTTTCTGCAAAATCAAAAATACAAAAACATCAGAAAATCACAAAATCAAAAAATTCAAAAATCACAAAATCCAAAACATTAAAAAATCCAAAAATCCAAAAAAATCACAAAATCAAAAAATCCAAAAACATCACAAAATCAAAAAATCTAAAAACATCACAAAATCCAAAAATCCCAAAATAATCGAAAACACACAAAATCCCAAAATAATCTATCCATCACACAAATAAAACTTACTCCATCACACTCTCCTCATCATCACATTTATCATCATCCCATATCATCATCACATCTATCATCCATAATACGAATCTCCTCATTTCTATATTCCAATTTACGCATAAATTCATAGCTTTCTCTATCCTCTATGCACTCTTTACAGATCTCTGGTTGTGTTCTTAGAGTATGGATTTTACTCATCTTACACTCCTGATCATCAACATTTAAGTCCTCCTCTGTTATTGGCACTTCCTTGCAGCTTCCATATATATCATTTGCTTCAGAATTTTGAAATTCAACCAGACAACCATCATAATAAATCATGCCCTTTCTACAAAATCAAAAATACAAAAACATCACAAAATCACAAAATCAAAAAATTCAAAAATCACAGAATCCAAAAACATCAAAAAATCCAAAAACATCACAAAATCAAAAAACACAAAAACATCCCAAATCATCAAAACATCCCAAAACACTAGAAAACACACAAAATTCCAAAAATATTCTATCCATCACACAAATAAATTCCATCACACTCTCATCGTCATCACATTTATCATCATCCCACATCATCATCACATCTATCATCAATAAGCTTACACTAGATCCAAGCATCGCATCACCTATCAAAGCATCATCCCTTATCAAAAATCATCAACTATCAAATCAACATCAATCACAACTTGTCACCATCACATCTCGAGCCACTTTTTTACAACATCATCAAATCATTTATCAATCCCTGCCTTAGGATATATCTTTCCTACGATAGGCAGAATCTATCACATCATCATCCATTTTGGCAAAAGATACAATGGTTACTTGTTTGGTTTGTTGGTCTTTTGGTCTTTGATTTTTATCTTTTTTGTCCTATTCGAAGATCACATCAAAGCTACCTTGATCTTACTATATCATGGTATGTGGCGAAAACATCTAGAATGGGGCATAGTCTTGCTTTTGTATGTTGTGCTTGTGGGTTGGTCTCATTACTCCAAGCTAGTATTCATATCTTGATTGATCATAGGGTTGGTTCTAGCATATTGATCTCCTTATGCATCTAAGGTTCATCATACCTTTTTTGTACTAAGGGCTTATGCTATGAGTCCCCTTCCCTCATCTAGACAAGCTTGTACTATCTTGGGCATGCATGAGATCATCCCTTTGTCTGCGTGTCTGGTCCATGCAAATGTCAGATAAACATCATCACCCTGGTCTTCTATACCTTGGTGAACATATCCACTTTGCTATATCAAACCTAGGATTGCTCAAATTTAGTTTTAGCACAATGATCATCCACCAATCATCTCCCAACATCATCATCCTTTCATCCCACCACTTATCCTCTGACCAGTTCAACCAATCTGTCCCATCCATTTCGAGAGCACACCCATGTTCTCGCACCCGCCTATCCTCTCGAGGGGGCATCACCCTTACCAATTATCCCCAAAACCTTACCCTATTCTTCCAAACCAAAATCTTTTTTCTATCCAATCCATCTCTATGTTTTAACTTCTTTGAAATGATGTTGCTTAGCCGCAACACCATCTCAAAGAGGGGCAAATGTAGACACCTAAAATTGGACTGCTCTACCGACCGATTTTCTCTACCTCGCACTAATCCACTCCCCCAATCTGCATGTCCCTTATGATCAATTAATTCACCCTAATTGAGTCATTTAACCTTACAACCCTATCCTATTAATTGAATGAATATTCCTAATATTCATTTAATTGATTTATTCATTTTCCCCAATCCATGTTAATTAGGCTAATCATGCTTAAGTTAATTAAGATGACACTTAATTAACCTTGTCCCCCACTCATCCACTAACCTGAATATAATATTCAGATGTCTCCCACTCACTCCCAATCACTGAATATAATATTTAGATGTCTTCCACTCACTCCCAATCACTGAATATAATATTTAGATGTCTCCCACTCACTCCCAATCACTGAATTTAATATTCAGTTGTCTCCCACTCACCTCCACTCTTCCCAAAATGGGAATTTTTAATTCAATCCCTAGGAATAAAAGATTCACTTTTATTCCTAGCCCTTCATCTAATTAGATGAATCCTGACCCTCCATCCTCATCTCCAAAATCCTATAAATTGACCCCTCTCTAAGCCATTTGGAGAGGCCATTCCATGCATCAGAACTCTACCAAAATCCTGTCTCAATCCCCTCATCTCATTGAATCTCTGTCAAAATCACTCTATCCATCCTCAATCTCCATCTGAATCACTTTATCTCTCATCTTGCATTGTGTTGAGCACTTGAGCAATCCACATTTGTCATTCTGATCATGGGAACAATCTTGAGGAGCTACATGGCACATCTCCTTCCCGCATGGATTCGTGAGGTCTCTTGAAGGTATAATCAGTCTATTTTGCATTAGATTAGTCTTATCTTCAGTTAGATTTCACTGATTACAGGGGCATCAGTTGAAGGATAGAAGACTTCACTGATAGAAGTAAGTCTTGCCGACAATGAAGAGTCGATCAACTCGGTGTGAGTCTAGTTGTATCTTGCCGAAGATAAATTCATTTAAGCTATCGATGTAAGGTAGATCAATGGTAAGACTTGAGAAAGTCATTCCAAATGATGGTTATCTGACCGATCGAGGTGTATCCATGGCCAGTAAGTGGAGTCTTGCCGACTGAAGACAAATTTGATTTTGTCTGCGTTACCATTACGCGCTCCCCATTACTTAAGCACCTTCGTGGGCATCAAAATTAAAGTTAAACTAGACTATATACTCTAGTCGGCTCTAATTGAAAAGAGTTTTCAAAAATGAAAATATTAAATAGCTTGAATACTTTTTCAAGTCCACCACCTAAAGCCAACTTGTGTTCCACCCCTGTACGACATCGTTGCCTGGGTTTCACCACCTGCATTAGAGATAACACAATGCTAATGTCATCATATAGATAGGGTCCTATGAGGCCCTCTTTCTAGCCCTTGGAGTGCTTTTTCTTTCAGGGGGCATGACTTTCACCCACGTTATCAAATTTTCAACTTCTTATAGGCATCAAAAAGGTCTCTCCGATCACTATGTAGTGGTATAGTGGTCGTTAGATTTTATTTTTCTATGTCAGAATTTGGTGCTTGAAGTTGGCATTGATCCGAAATTATTGAATGGTCATAACTTTTTCATACAAAATTAGAATTTTGATTTTGAATTGGTGTTGGAGAGCATTTGTAGTATACTACATAGTGGATTAGATGGATTTTGATTTGGACATGCAGAGAGAGGTTTGTTTTTGTTTGAGCACTTATGGGAGCCTAAGATTTGAGGTGAGATTATATGAGCATTTAGATGAATTTTTGGGCACAAACTTATGGGAGTGCATGTTTCTATGAGACCAATATCATGGTACAATATATTTTTATATTTAGTGCTTCTTGATATAGGTCTATAGGTGTTTTCAGAGTGTTGACTTAATGGAGATAGGTACACAAGTTATCTTCTACTTTGAGGACATTGTTGACACATGTGTGAGACTAATAGTCTTAGTTTAGTGGGAGTTGAGTATAGGTACATCAATGGTGATGATTATGGTGTCATGGGTATGCAACTACATTTGAGCATTGGCACGACATGATCATATATGTGGTTGCCAGGTTTAGGTTATGATGGTTGATTCATGATTACAGGTGGTGGTGGGTTTAGTTTTAGGAGGTTATTCTTATCTCCTAAATGCTTGATTGGTTCCTTGACTATGGTTACTCATTTGTGGACTTGTTTGGCAAATCATATCTGGGGTTGATTTGATGTTTGAATCTTGAGGTCTACAAGTTATATTCTTTCTTATCTCATTTTGTAGGTTATTGATGTGATGATGAGTTTGTATGCTTCATTTTTTGGGATATACAATTTATTCAATTTTGTAGGTTGATCACCCATTGGTTGATGACTCAAATGTGGACTGTCTATATCCATAGGTCTTTTCAATGTTGATGTAGACTTTGTTATTTATCCTTGTCTATGGTCATTTGTGCATTGGTATGTTACATTGGGATGAGAGGATGGATGATTTGAGTGGGACTTGTAGCATGTTTATCATGAAGTCATGGATATCTTGGTTACATAGTTTAATGTAAGATTTTGAGAGTGATGGCTTATCTTCTTGGCTTGGAGATCTTGGTTCTACTTTTTTCTTAGAGTTATTGACATTGCAGTTAAGTGTGTGTGGACTGTTAGGATTAGCTATGGAGGTAGCTATCCCAAGATTAAGATGTCTAAGAGATAATTACAAGAATCAAAGAAGATCAAAATGATAGAGTAATAATCTATATAGAAAATGATTCCATGATACAAGTACAATGAGAATCCTTGGTTATAAAGACCAAGGTGAGACATAGGACAACCTAGGATGATGATAAGTGTCTTAATACTATGCTATGTGATAAATAAAGGATAAGATCACATATGTACTAGAAACATTTAGATATATCCCTAGTGCCCTAATTCAACTTAACATGTGAACATGTGTGAATAGGTCCTAACTAAGAACTAGCTAGATAATATACTCTCTTCACACTATAAAGGGGAAATCAGATAAGAAACACTCCTGCTCACACCAACACCCCCCTTAAGTGCAACTTAGGAAAGAACAAACAAATGCAAATATGCAAAGATGGGTCCTGGAAACAAAGCTTGATGAGGTACCCATGTACAAAATATCTCTCACAAATGGAGAAAAGGAGAAAACCACATGGGAAAATACTTCTCTCCAAAAGAGAGAAAACATGCAAAGAAGCATGAAAAAGTGAAGGAAGTAAGGAAGGACTCAACATTACTCCCAAGGAATACTTCCATCACAAAGATACAAAAGATACCCCCCCATAGGACATAAAACAAGAGAAGGATGAAGAAGCCTCCCCAAAACATGTCCTAGAAAGATTAGGAACATGAAGAAGTCCATTAAAGCACAAAAAAGCTGCAAACAACTACTACACTGCTAAAGAACCTCCACTAAAATCAGGATGAAGATCAAGATCAAAGAGACACAAATCTACATGAGTGACCCCAATGACACTACTCAACCAATTTTATAGTTGAGGATACAAATGGAACATCAATCTATACGAGTAACCCCAACGACACTACTCAACCAATGCATAGATGGTAAAATCACACCAATATACTCTAACAAGGCAATAATTTGATAGTAAAAAATGTAGGTGCCAATAGTCTCAAGAACTCTGATCATTTGAATAAAGTAGAAGGTTGCCTCTAGAAACATGAATGCAAGAGTGTCTATATGGTATGTGTTCCATCTCACTATAATGCATGGGTAACCAACCACTACATCTACCCAGTATATAGGAACAAAAACTAGATACATAGCTCACTCCAAGAAAAACCAAGGAAGCATTAGCACAAATAGTATGATACCGCCCCATAATGCTAATCAGAAGGGAGAGGTATGACAACTCCACTAAAATTGTATATCATAATGCAGTGCAAGAAGGTGAAGAAGCAACATCACAAGATGTACAAAGTAGTACCTACCACTAGAAAATAGAGTACCTCATGGGCACTACTATAAAGGGTGTACAAAAACAAGACACACATGCATGGAGGTAGACAAGGTTGTGATTGCAAATAACAAGGCACACATAACAGACCCCCATGACACTTTATAATGTAGTGTGAGTATAAAAATGGCAAAACATGTGTGCAAGAACCCCAAAATATAAGTACAGTATGTGGCACTTTATCTTAGTGTGTTTACAAATCAAAAGGTGCATTCAATAGAAGCTTGCAATGTCTAAAAGAAGGATGAAATGAGTTAATTTCATGAGGTAGACAATGAAGACATAGACCAAGCATGCCTTACAAACCTCAAAAAAATGACAAAAACTACAAAAGTATAAGCCCCCATAACAAAGAATGTTGTAAAATATGCCACCTAGGAAAACTACAAGATCGAGTATAATTTAGACAAATTGGAAGCCTAAATTGATTGTTTATAACACATGGTGATTTTATAATTTTCTAGAAAAATAGGCATTCCAAAGAAAAAATTATATGTACTAATGGATTCCTTGCATTTTTTGATAAATTTTAAAAAAATTATTGCTCAATTTCGACATCGTGGGCAAAAGTTATGCCTTGTCAAAAAATGTCAAAAAAATTAAGCAAAAATGACTTTCGAAGGAAAATCCTAAAAAATATAGAAAATTGGAGAAAAACCATCTATGCCATAATGAAGTACACGTAACCACATTTCCAATGACTATAAGAAGTCAAATATCTAACTCATCGGGTGCAGGCTATGAGAAAAAGAAAACAACCCCATCTTTTAGAGAAATAAAATAGACATGTTGGCCTTGGTAGACAAGTTGTCTCATTTTAGGACAAGGTTGTCCTAGGCAAATAGGGAGGCTGATTGGGGAGTTGGGGTGACCAAATGTCTTCAAAGGAAAAAAAATGGGCCAGTGCAGGATCTGAGAGGTCATCAAACCTTGAATGCCCACAAAATGCAGGTTTAGAGCAGTGTGGATCATGCTCGATCTAAAATAGGCTGAAGTTGGATCAAGAACACATAGGATCTATTAAAATAATAGAGATTTAGGGGCATCTTAAATCCTAAACTAGAAGTAGGAGCTCATAAAATGGAGCCCAAAAGAGATCCAAATGTAAGTCTAAGAACACAAATTGGGGCTGAGTAGGAGTTGAGTGGATGCTTGAGGCCAAGATCATCGAGAAGAGGTTGCAAGGGCTAGATTGAGTGCTCATAGGGGCTAAACAGTAATCGGGGGCTTAGGAGTGTCTAAGTCTATGATGGAGCCTAAAATAGGGCCAATAGTCCAACAATGGGGTGTGTGAGGCTGAGATTAGAGTTGGGTCCACATTAGATCTATGAAGGAATGGCCTACAATAAGATCAAACTCGGGCCTGAAAAAAGAGGTCAAAGTGACCGAACATGGCCAATGAGGTTAAAAATGGGACTGAGGGGGTTTGCTTAGGCCTGTCCAATTAAGTCAAGTAGATTGCTAAGGACGCCAAAGGGTTGATAATCTTGGTGTCAGATTTGGGCTGAGGAGACATCCAAAAACTAAGAAAGCCTTGAAATGGAGTAGAAATATCTTGTACCAAGGGTGAGGCTTGCTAAGACAAGGAGGCCGAAAATGGGACAATCTATCCCAAAACCAGTCGAGTTGTTCTGAAATGGGACAAAGTATCCTAGAATGGGACAAGCTATCTTGAAATGAGATAGAATGTCTTGAAAAATAGATCGAGCCCTGGAGGGCTTGCAAAACCTATATAAAAGATGATCAATGCATAAAATTTGTAGGGGGCAATGTTGTCCTCTACTAAATTTTTTGTTCCTTTTGCATAGGTAAATCCATACAATATGGATTTGGAATCTTCAGAAATCCTCCAAAATTGATGAAATTTTCAGACTCCAAAATATGAAGTGTTGTATGTAAAAAATTATCTCTCAAGCCTTCCAAATGTAGCAAGGTTTGTTTTACACCAAAATGCACCAAAATAAACCTGCAATATAAAACCATGAAGAATAAAGCCCCCAAAAACTATTATTTCTCTCAACCTTTCTGATTCCCCAAATCATCCAAGGATGCAAGATAAGAGCATACTTTTCTTAAAGAAAGAAAAACAAATCACAATCCTAGATATTCTAAAAATTAACTAACTCTAGACAGTCTCTTGCTCTAATACCATGTTAGGATTAGCTATGGAGGTAGCTATCCCAAGATCAACATGTCTAAGATCTAATCACAAGAATAAAAAAATCAACTTGCTAGAATAATAATCTATACAAAAGATAATGTCATGATACAAGTACAATGAGAAGCCTTGGTTATAAAGAAAACGGTGAGACATAGGACAACATAGGATGATGACAAGTGTCTTAATACTATGACATGTGACAACTAAAGGATATGATCACATGTGTACTAAAAACATATAGACATATCCCTAGTGTCCTAAGTTAACTTAACATGTGAACATGTGTGAATAGGTCCTAACTAAGAATTAGCTAGATAATGTACCCTATTCATACTCTAAAGGGGAAACTAGATAAGAAAATCCCTTGTTCAAACTAACATGTATTATAGGTGATCTTAAAATTAGGAGATGGTTATCATGATGCCACATGTAGCTTGGTATCACAATTTCATGGGAGCTTTGGTAGTGATGTGTATTCATCATGAGGTGATGGTTGATCTTCTATAGTGGTTGTGGTTGTCATGAAAAAGATCTTGGGTTATGATTCTTATTACAATGATAGTGCTTTGACATCCCGAGTTCTATTGTGAGGAGATGGTTATCTTCATGTGATTGGAGATGTTGATTCTTAGTTTAGAGTATGGTTGGTATTATGTCTTGGTTTACTCCATATACTAGTTTGAGTGTTGGCATGATATAGTTTCCCTTGAGACTAGGATATGTTCATTGGATCATGTGATCTCCTAGGAGATGTTAGATCATGATGTCATGATTGGGTTCCTACTTCTGTAGTTGGAGTTTTGACAATAGTCTATTTATTTCTCCTGGTATTGAGTACATTTGTCATTTGCTTGGGATCTTCATGATAGTGCAATGTTGCATTTGGAGCTTAGCATGGATTGATCAGTTGGAGGTGCTCATGGATACTTGGAGACTTAGGTTAGGCTAGAGTTCTCTTGGGATTAGAGACATTTATTGAGATGGTTACTCTTTGGAGGTTTTAGCAGGAAGACTGAAGAGCCTTTCACTTGGATATGGATGTGAGTTCATGAAGGAATTAGGAAGAGATTATTCTCAGAGAGAGTCTTTGTGGCTTGGTGTATCCTAGAGGAGCATTCTCATTCCCCACTCTTGGTCTACTTGATAGATTATATTCTGAGAGTTATTGCCCATGTTTTAGATGCATTTTGTTTTATGCTTTATCTTCTGTTATGTATGAAAAGTGGGAAGATGGGAAATAATGTTTAAGTGTGTCCAATCAAACCCTCCTTTCACAATAACACTCAAGGACAACAACCGAGCCAAGTCACTACAAATGAATGAGGACTCAGCTACAAGTTGGTGTATTCAGGAATGATATGGAAAAAATGATTAGATTGAGAGATTTGTTAAACCCTAGATCGTATAAGGCTCAAACCCTAATTATAATGCAATCAGGTACAAACAAACAAAATTCTATAGGAAACCATATAGGAAGATGCTCAGGGATGATCATAAACTTACCAGAAACTAGATTTTTGAAAACAAAAACTTTGTGGACTACGGGGCGGGCACCCAAGTCCAATAGGGCAATTTTTCTGTAGATTCAGAGCAGTGAGATGTGTTGAACTATGTTTAGCTCCTGTGTTCAGGGTTAAGCATGTCGGGAGGACCATGGGGTGAGTGCCCTAGTCTAGGAGGGTAAAATATCAACAATTTTCTTCTAGATCTTGAATCCTAATCCTTCAAATAGCTTCTCTGCACTTGTACTTTTCCAAATCATGCACCGATAACCTGCAATCACAAAGAGAGGGGTTTGGGGGTTGTGGTTTTTAGGAGATTACCTCAGTCAAGCCCCATAATGACATTCAAGTCTTCCAACACCATTGTTAGATAGAGTGTGTGCCCAAGGAGGGTAGAGGCCAAATCCAATGATGAAATAGAATGATTGAAACACAAATAGATGTCACTTTAGAGGTGAAGCCATCATAGAGATGCAGATCCTTCAAATCATGAGGAGATGGATTGATGAAGCCAAATCTGCAACCAACAAACACAATAACAACACAATGTTGCTCTGCAACACAATGAATACCTTGAAATCCCTTAGCTCAATATCACAAATTCACATTATTCATCTAGGTGTAAAATGAAGTCATCATCTCACTTATATATGCTTTCCAACAAACTTTCATAATTTAAATCAAAAAGACTGACAGAGGGAGACCTTTTTAAAGGTCATATGCCGACACATTTAAATTTGGATCTTGAAAAATTAGGCTAGACTTGGGCATAGACACTCAAGTCCCAAGGCCATTTTTAGTCATGTTTAAACATTTAGAATGGGCCCCTAAGTCCCATTTGACATGGGTTTTGAGGGAAATTGCTTCGGGATGAGTATTAAACTTGCATAATGTAAATGAAGGGACTTAGGAGCTAAACTAGGAGGTAAAAAGTCATAGGGATAATTTTTACTCCATACCATTTAGCCCCCACTTTAATTTATGTATGATCTTACAATTCCATACATGCATTAAAGTATGGTCAAAAACACATCAAACACACTAGACACTTAGAGCTAAGGCATTCCCAAAGGTTGGAGGACTATTTCTAGCCCCCTATTTCAGGTAAGCACTAGAAAACACATGGGAGAAATGCAAGACACAATGAAGATAGTAAGAAGCATGCAAAGCACAGAGAATATAGTGGAAGCACAAAATACACAAAGAAGACATGAGATCAATCATGCAGTACGCGAAGAATACATGGAGAGAAGACATGATTAAGCATATATATATGTTGGCAAGAGACACTGTGTGGCTTCATGGGTGTTGTCATTGATGTCAACAAAGTCCATTCCACACATCTACAACACAGAGTATGTCCATACCAAAAGATAGATTGAACAATGTTTTGGTCCCGTGAGTAAGAATAGAGCATGCAGCAAGGTCTGACAATCAGGTCTGGATCTCTCAGATGGTGCAACTCAGAATATATATATATATATATATATATATATATATATTGGCAAGAGACACTGTGTGGCTTCATGGGTGTTGTCATTGATGGCAACAAAGTCCATTCCACACATCTGCAGCACAGAGTATGTCCATACCGGAAGATAGATTGAACAATGTTTTGGTCCGGTGAGCAAGAATAGAGCATGCAGCAAGGTCCGACAATCAGGTCTAGATCTCTCAGATGGTGCAACTCAAAAAGTTACAGACTTAGACAAGTCAAGAGGAGTACCTTGACTACCACATTCCAGAGATTGAGCCTACGGTGATGAATGAGTAAAAAGATATGAGCATCTAAGTGTTGGGTTCCTGACAGATAGAGTAGACTGAGGAAGAACTAACCGATAGAGCATCAGACTTTAATCCGGATGAGAAACTGACGGTGATCAAGTTTTTTGAGGGATCATTCATGGTTGGACGACATGATTGATGACTTCCAGGTCTATGTCTTTGATACACATCACATATTAAGCATGGATTCAGCTGACAGATCAGTGTCTTGGAAATATCTTGAGTATTCTAGTTGCCGACTAGAAAGATGTTGAAATCCTTGGTACGGATATATATACCAGATGGATTTTGGTATGAAGAGGTGTGTGTGTTGAGATAGTGTGTGAGAAAAGGAAGAGAGAAGTGTGGAAGCAACAATACAAGTCTGGTATGTGACAGAACAACAACACTAAAGCAGAGGAAGAATGAAGTGTAGTAGATGAGTATATTGAGCCTAACCGGAACTGAACCTCAGCATATGTGGATGCCACTCTTCAGTTCAAACATTTGGTTACTTTCTATACCTTTGTAGACAGTGAGTCTCTTGTAGGTAGTGTGCCTCTTGTGAGTAGTTTGCTTGGGTAGTGAGCCCTAATTGACAAGTGCCATTTTGTACTTTTTATTCTTTTAATAGAGAATACAATCTTGGGTTAGTCACCCCATGGTTTTTCCCTTAACAGGGTTTTTCACATAAAAATCCTTGTGTTATGTTTGTTGATTTCTTTTCTACTCTCATGATCATGTATGCTTATATGTTTTGATGTTGCACTAATTGTTAAAGAAGAAAAGAAAGTTAAATATTTAAGTTAACTGTTTCACCCCCCCTCTCAGTTATCTACCTTGTTTCCAACAATTGGTATCAGAGCTAAGTTCCTCCAAAAAGAGCCTAACAACTTGAGGAAGATCTGAGAATCTCAATAGATATGTATGGTATGAGGGAAAAACTTTAGTTTGCCCTAGATGATCTTGAGAAATCTCACTCTGAAGTCAATAACTTGAGGGAAAGGCTCAAACAAGCTGATGATTTCATAAATGAACTAAAAGAAAAAATGAGTATCTTTGTGAAAAAAAGAAAGAAACTACTTCAACAATTAGCAATTCAAAGTGAAGCCAATGATACTAATGAAGATCTGAATGAGAAAAACAAGCTATGTGAGAAGCTATCAAAAGAGGTCATTATGGTAAGACATGAAATTGATGCAGAGGTAGGAGGACCAAAACTATCCTCAATAACATTAACAAATCAAAGAAATAATCCAATTGCTTTGGTCAAGTTGAATAGAACATTAATACATACTTTTCATCTAATTTTCATGAAGATCCAATAGTAGGAGAGAAAGTTATGACTCTTTTCCCAAAACTACAAACCCTAGGCAGCATTCAGACCTGCCCTCACAAAAAATGCCATAACTTATTCAAATCTTAATGAAATTTGATGCAACAAAAAGAAATGGAAAGTAGACTCAATACTCTTTCCAACCATATATGGATTGCTCTTGTATATGTCCATACAAAATTGTACCAAACGCTGCAACAAGACTGTTGCAGGGAAAATTAGAAAATTACAATCCATAAAACACTCATATCTTTCACAAAAATAAATAAAAATGTATGGGACAAGAAGAAAATGGAAGGTGGTTGAAGGATCTAATATTTTAAATTCATTAGGCATCCATTCAATTCCATATAGGGCTATACAATAGCAAAAGACAGCAAATTTCTGAAGGAAAATACAAGAAAACATTATTTTTTCTCATTCCATGCTCAAATCTTCAACCACCCACGAATTCTTCATGGTTACAAGGCCTTTTAAAGGCATTAAAACATGTCTCTTTAGTTCATAACTTATTTGGAGCGAACCAAGAGCCAAATGACTCTTCACCTTCCAACTTTGCATCTTTTTTCTAAATTTACATTGACAACCTTTACATGATTTGCAATATTTTGCATTTTTGAAACTCCTAATGACCTAAACACATAAAAATGACTTGATAAACCTCATTACAATGATGAATCATTATAAATTGGTGCAGGAGCACCTTGGCAAATTAATATTGCCCTGGACAAATCCTTGAGTTTGATTAAATTTGTAATGATTCATCATTGTAATGAGGTTTATCAAGTCATTTTTATGTGTTTAGGTCATTAGGAGTTTCAAAAATGTAAAATATTGCAAATCATGTAAAGGTTGTCAATGTAAAATTAGAAAAAAGATGCAAACTTGGAAGGTGAAGAGTCATTTAGCTCTTGGTTCACTCCAAATCAGTTATGAACTGAAGATACATGTTTTAATGCCTTTAAAAGGCCTTGTAACCATGAAGAATTCGTGGGTGGTTGAAGATTTGAGCATGGAATGAGAAAAAACAATGTTTTCTTGTATTTTCCTTCAGAAATTTGCTGTCTTTTGCTATTGTACAGCCCTATATGGAATTGAATGGATGCCTAATGGATTGAAAATGTTAGAACCTTCAACCACCTTCCATTTTCTTCTTGTCCCATGCATTTTTATTTATTTTTATGAAAGATATGAGTGTTTTATGGATTGTAATTTTCTGATTTTCCCTGCAACAGTCTTGTTGCAGCATTTGGTATGGTTTTGTACAGACATATACAGGAGCAAGCCATATATGGTTGGAAAGAGTATTGAGTCTCCTTTCCATTTCTTTTTGTTGCATCAAATTTTATTAAGATTTGAATAAGTTATGGTATTTTTTGTGAGGGCAGGTCTGAATGCTGCCTAGGGTTTGTAGTTTTGGGAAAAGAGTCATAACTTTCTCTCCTACCATTGGATCTTCATAAAAATTAGAAGAAAAGTCTGTATTAATGTTCTATTCAACCTCAACAAAGAAATTGGATTGGTTCTTTGATTTGTTAAAGTTATTGAGGACAATTTGTTTCATGTCAATGCTTCATTTTGTGAAGTATGTTTAAAACAGTCAAGTGCCATGAAGTATGAGTCATGTGAACATTGTTTTGAGTGATTTGTTGAGTTGGGTTGTTGGTCCCCCTACCTCTGCATCATATTGGTATTAGAGCTGGTGAAAGATTTGGGTGGTGTGTATTTTTTTTTCTGTCACTGAGAAGGCAAGTGAAGAGCAAGAAGATCTTGATTGTGTATATAGATCGCCGAGAGAGGCAATCTACACCTTTTGGATTTTGTGTTGCTTAGTTGTTTGGTTGCAGGTGCTTGTTCCATCTAGCTACAAGAAAGATGTTTTCTAAGATTGTGTGTGGGTAGACAAGATGAGGTCTGTCATGACCATTCTCCAATAGAGATTTGGCTGGAGAAGGATGCATAGAGAAACCACTGAGGAGAGAGTGGTAGGTGCATCACCAGGATCTGCTGTTGGGTGAGATGAATGGTTTGGTGAGTTGGTTTGTTGTGAAGCAGTGAGAGAGATGGATACTTGAAGAAGCACTTGATGTTGCAGCCCAAAGAGTACTCCACTGATGGGAGTAGAAGGAGCTTGAGGATGCTCTATGAAGATGGTAGTTTGTTTTGTTGGTTAGTTGGTCACCATTTCTATAGATTGGAAGATTGTAGCTGAGAAGATTGAAGATAAAGACAGAGGAAAGAGACTTTTGTTGCAGATACATTTCTAAGGGACTTGGAAATTTTGTTGGTTGGTTGTATGGTGCAGGAGCACCTTGGCAAATTAATATTGCCTTGGACAAATCCTTGAGTTTGATTAAATTTGTAATGATTCATCATTGTAATGAGGTTTATCAAGTCATTTTTATGTGTTTAGTTCATTAGGAGTTTCAAAAATACAAAATATTGCAAATCATGTAAAGGTTTTCAATGTAAAATTAGAAAAAAGATGCAAACTTGGAAGGTGAAGAGTCATTTGGCTCTTGGTTCACTCCAAATCAGTTATGAATTGAAGAGACATGTTTTAATGCCTTTAAAAGGCCTTGTAACCATGAAGAATTCGTGGGTGGTTGAAGATTTGAGCATGGAATGAGAAAAAACAATGTTTTCTTGTATTTTCCTTCAGAAATTTGCTGTCTTTTGCTATTGTATGGCCCTATATGGAATTGAATGGATGCCTAATGGATTTAAAATGTTAGATCCTTCAACCAACTTCCATTTTCTTCTTGTCCCATGCATTTTTATTTATTTTTGTGAAAGATATGAGTGTTTTATGGATTGTAATTTTCTGATTTTCCCTGCAACAGTCTTGTTGCAGCATTTGGTATGGTTTTGTATGGACATATACAAGAGAAATCCATATATGGTTGGAAATATTTTTGAGTCTACTTTCCATTTCTTTTTGTTTCATCAAATTTCATTACGATTTGAATAAGTTATGGCATTTTTTGTGAGGGCAGGTCTGAATGCTGCCTAGGGTTTGTAGTTTTGGGAAAAGAGTCATAACTTTCTCTCCTACTATTGGATCTTCATTAAAATTAGATGAAAAGTATGTATTAATGTTCTATTCAACTTGACCAAAGCAATTGGATTATTTCTTTGATTTGTTAATGTTATTGAGGATAGTTTTGGTCCTCCTACCTCTGCATCACAAATTTAATCAAACTCAAGGATTTGTCCAGGGCAATATTAATTTGCCAAGGTGCTCTTGCACTAGAAATGGAATCAGGGGTTATGAGATTCACCTAGGAAATTGAAGAGAAAAGAAAAATTGAAGATAATCGAAAACAATCTCTCAAGGAGAAGTCAGAGGAATTCCACAAAATGGATAGAATACTTAGGCATCTGGAATCTAATCTTGAAGAAGCTAGAGGTAATCAAGAACAACTTGAGAATCAGATAGACACTCTCAAACAAGAGCTCCAACACAACAAATGAATACAAAGAAAAATTCAAGATAAGCTCAGCTCAACTTGAAGTTCTTCTTGAAAGCCAAAAGAGGGTAGATGACAAGTGTGGTTTGAGTTATGAGAAAGGTGAAAGCTCTGGATCAGGAAATCAAAGAAACAGGCCTAGAAGACCACCTGTAAGGCAATCAAATGCTCAAAGATATCCATCCTTCAATGGATACTGCTACAATTGCAACAAATTCAGTCATAAAGCAACTTAGTGTAGAAGAAGAATGAATCAAACTAATTCATCCTTCTCTGGATAGTGTTTCAACTACAAAAGGTATGGTCACAAATCTCATGAATGCAAAAATATAAACAATTCATTCAATGGTAGATGCTTTGCATGCAATAGAATGGGACATATGGCTAATCAATGTAGATCAAGAGGATATTAGTCAAATATGCAAAGAAATGTTGTTTGCTGCAATTGCAACAGATCCGGTCATATTGCCAAATTTTGCAGAAGTAAGAATCAGGATAAAAAGGGTCTGGTGCATCATAATCAAAATCAAGATAAATGAAAAGGCAAAGTGAATATAGATGAAGTTCAAAGGGAGATGAACAAGATTTGGGTGAAGAGGAATACATAAAATGTTGGGGATGGATCTGCACCAGAATTTGGTGCTAATATTTCTTCTGGAAACTAAATAGATGAGCTCTGGCTCAGGGGGAGTCACAAAGGAAAAATAAATTCCCCTAGCCAGTCAATTGGTGCCTAAATTTGGCACATGGAATGTTGCAGATTAAAGGGTTCTCAGAGAAATATCTAAATAACCCTATATAATAATATGAATGATCCACAAGAAGTTTTGAAGAGTTTAATCATCCAAGATTGATCCGGTTTGATAGCCATCCAATAAAAGTAGGATTCTCATAGTTAGATCTGGTATGATTCAAAATTGAAATATCTTGATCTGCGGATAAATGGCATGATTGGAGGAAGGGAGATACATTGTCAATTATCATTAATATTAATTCTAAGTGCATCTCAGTGATTCAAAAAGATCTCTCTCAGAACAAGGTCAGAACAAGGGAACCAGAATGACTTAAGGTGTGCATTTATTGCAATATGAAATTAGGGTTTGCGTAGAAATAAAAGAGTTCTTTTATTCATCATTTGCACATTTGCATTTGAGAAGAAGAAAGGAAGATCTCTGCAACAAGATTGTTTCAACTCTCTCAATAATCAATCACAGAATCTGATTCAACCAACGATTTTTTCCGGCTCATATTGTGAACCCTAGAAGCATAAAAAAGTATTTCCATTCTTGAATATCTCTCTCTGAATCATTTACAAGATGGCTACTCCAAATGTTGTTAAGATCACTGATAGGCTGCGCCCGAAGTTTAAGAAACACCCCTACAAACCCCTAGAAGTTGATCCCTTAGGCACCTTCTCTAGCATTCCGCATAGGGTTCTACATGTAGAAGATGTTAGGGTATACATCCATGCCAATATTGAGGAATTTGGAGAATCAAAGCTGATGGATATCTACCATAAACAACTAATAGTTGAAACTTTTGAACTCAAACCTCAATACAAGGCCATCCAGGATAAGCATTTTGGACATTGCATCCACTTTCCCTATTTTGCCAAAGATGAATGGGTCTAGTATGTTCTTAGCAGAATACATGACAACTTCATGTGGTTGTTGAAGCCCTTCAAGATAACAAAGGATGCAATTAGGGCAGTAACTATTTTGCACTCATCTGGTGGGTTGCTTGCTCTCAAATCGGTCAAGAACCAAATAGTAAGTGAGGCTACGGGATCAAAGTTTGACAAAAGAGCAATGAGAATAGAAGATATCATAGATCCAAACATCAAATTTGCCTCTATGATAATTGGCTATAAAATATATCTCTCCAGCAGGGAGAATTCTGTGTCTAGAACTGCAATATACACTGCATATCAAATGCTAAGGGAAAATGCAGATTATGACCTATGTGATCTTCTTTTGAACCAACTATTGGAAAACTTGGAGAAAATAAAGGACAAGAAGAACTCATTTAAGTATGGTGGGCTAATACTGTGTTTATTCTTTTACTTTATGAATGAGCTACTTGGATCAAGTGGTTGGGTATGGCAAAATGATAGACCAGTTGCCATACAAATCAGAGACTACATGTATGGGCTTGGTGATGCCAAGGCTCAAAGTACAATACTCTGGGGATACTTCAAGAACTTCCAAAGTATGATGCGGGCCAGAGAAAAAATCCCCCAATCTATAGTTGAAAAATACAAGGATACAGTGTGTTTCATGGTAGACACTGATCAATTCCTAATGGAGGCAGTGGAGCCTAGAACAGTCTAGATTATGCCAATAGGCTATGAGGTAGATGAGAAAATCCTGGAGCTACATGTTCAACATTTGCTGAGTCAACCTAAAGACCCTGAGACAGAAAGGTTTGGAACCTTTGAAGAATTGAGTGTAAAGATTCATGTTGAACTAAGGCAACCTGAAATAAAAAGAAAAGTTAGAAAGGAAGTAGAGGAAATCACCAAGAGATATGGGATATCAAAAGAAGCAGTTGATGCAAACAAAGAGAAAGTAGAAAGAGCTAAGAAAAAGAGACAAGAAGCAAAAAAAGAAAGTGTTCCAGTGCCCTCCCAGACTAGATCCTCAAAGAGTTCTGCACCTGCCACCTCTAAAAGCTCAAAATCCTCCAAACTGGAAGCCAAGACATGCAGTAAGGGAGAAAAGAGAACAAAAACCAAGCCTACAAGGTCCTACATAAGCCAAAAGGATGATGAAGAGACAAAGATTGATGAGGAGGTTAAGAAAATGAAGAAGAAAAAGAAAACATCTGTGGAATCCTCTGCCGGCAAAAACAAAGAAGAAGAGGTAGAAGAATTTGTTGAAAGGCCTACTCTCTCTATTGATGATATCATCAAGGCGGTCACAGTGGATGGGAACTTACAACCAGTCACTGAATTTTATGATGAATATAGTGATGCTAACAAGAAAATCTTGGAAGATTCTATAGTCAGGTACCTAAACATTTATAATAAAGCATTTATTGAAATCATCTCTCTAATTCCCAAAAGTCTAGAGAAGGAACTTGAACTAAGAAAGGAGAATGCTAAGGCAAAGGACCTTGAGATCTGGGAATAGATTGCAATTCAACTCTATCCTTCCATTACTCCAAAACAAATGACCATGATCTTCAAGGACTGCAAGGATGAGTTCCGAAGCAAAGCCAGAATGAACAAACTTATGCTTGGAGAGATGGATTAGGTAGCAAAAGAAACAAAAGACATCCTCTGGAATGCCTACAAGAGATTCAATCTCCCTATCATAGAGGAAATAGATGAAGAACCTTCTATAATGGATGTTGAAGGATTAAATGCATTGAAAGATGAATCTACTAAGAAAAATGTAGAAGAGTCCAAAGAGATGGATGAGGAAAAGACTAAGGACTTGGATTCCTTTGTTCTGGAAGAGGAAATTCATGAAGAAGTTAACATCTCTCCTCTAGATGCCATTGCAGATTTAGGTATTGAAGGAGAACGAAGAAAAGAGGAGAAAGTAAGTCAAGAAGAGGAGAAAAAAGGAAGAGAAGAAGAACAAATAGAGAAGAGCTATGATGACAGTTCCAAGGCTGCAAAAGGAAAGAAGTCTCTGGCAAGAGACACTGTAGAAGTAGTGAAGAATTTCCTAACCAAAGAAATGATGGAGATAGATGAACTAGAACTATTCCAAGTACCACTTAATTTTGATTCTCTCTCTCCGGTTCAGACAATGAAGATAGCATCTTTTGCCCAAGCTAAAGCAAAAGAAAAGCTTTTGAAGTCTAACATGGAAGACTATGAGCTGATAGAAATTGCATTCGGGATGCTGGAGAAGATCATCCATCCTTCCAAAAGGATCTTTTAGCCTCTCCATCTGGTAACTTGAAATCTCTTGTTAATTCTATCAACACCCATTTTGATTCTTTGGAGAAATCGGCAGAAGAGAAAGTCTAGAAAATTTTTTTGGGAAAGAGATTCTTTGAAGTACAGGGACTCATAGCTAATGATAGGAGAACCCTAGATATTGGGATAAAGAGCCTAGAAAATGCTCTTAAAGATGGCAGAGAAATGTACAAATTTTGTCTATCTTGGTCCATAGTGACAGAAGACATTGCAAAGAAGGTGGAAGAACAAGAGGGTAAACTATCAAGTTTATCTCAGAATTTTGATCATCTCACCTGATCCATAATGAATCAAGAGTGTCAAGCTATTGCCACTATAAATGAAATAAAGAGGCTTGAAAAGGAGAAGAAGAATAGAATAAGCAGGATGAGTGAACTAAGAGGGATAATTATCCCTAAGTTAGAGGCAATGCATGAGGCCTTAACTGATGCTTAGACCACAGCCTGGACCAGTGATCCGGCAGACTTAAGAAGGACATAAGCTTTTGCATTTTTGTTGAGTGGTCACATCTCAATTTTGGACAAGATGAAACAGAGTTGGGCAACAGAATTTGTCCAGCTGAAGACCACTTTTGCGGATATACTTAAGTATATGTAAGTATAACATGTATATATACTTATATGACTATATATAGGTTGATTATTTTTGCAAATTTTTCATGTGTGGATTCCACCCTTTGCCATTGATGTCAAAGGGGGAGTGAGGAGTAGTGAAAAATGTGGAATCTAGCTAAGGGGGAGCTCCGGTAAAAGTGTACATAAGACAGAGCATCAACAAAGGGGGAGGTTGTTACAACACTTAGTCATTTTTCACTAAGTGTTGCCATCAATGCCAAAGTGGGATATTGTTGGCAAGAGACACTGTGTGGCTTCATGGGTGTTGTCATTAATGGAAACAAAGTCCATTCCACACATTCGAAGCATAAAGTATGTCCATACCAGAAGATAGATTAAACAATGTTTTGGTCTGGTGAGCAAGAATAGAGCATGCAACAAGGTCTGACAATCAGGTCTAGATCTCTTAGATGGTGTAACTCAAAAAGTTGCGGACTTGGACAAGTCAAGAGGATTACCTTAACTACCACATTCCAGAGATTGAGCCTCCGATGATGAATGAGTAAAAAGATATGAGCATCTAAGTGTTGGGTTCCTGACAGATAGAGTAGACTGAGGAAGAACTAACCAGCAGAGCATTAGACTTTAATCTAGATGAGAAACTGATGGTGATCAAGCTTTTTGAGGGATCATTCATGGTTGGCTGACATGATTGATCACTTTTAGGTCTATGTCTTTGATACACATCACATATTAAGCATGAATTTAACCGATAGATCGGTGTCTTGGAAATATCTTGAGTATTTCGGTTGCTAACTAGAAAGATGTTGCAATCCTTGGTGCGGATATATATACCAGATGGATTTTGGTATGAAGAGGTGTGTGTGTTGAGATAGTGTGCGAGAAAGGGCAGAGAGAAGTGTGGAAGTAGCAATACAAGTTCGGTATGTGACAGAACAACAACACTAAAGCAGAGGAAGAATGAAGTGCAGTAGATCAGTATATTGAGCCTAACCAGAATTGAACCTCAGCATATGTGGATGCCACTCTTCAGTTCAAACATCTAGTTACCTTCTATAACTTTGTAGACAATGAGTCTCTTGTAGGCAATGTGCCTCTTGTGAGCAGTGTGCTCAAGCAGTGAGCCCTAATTGGCAAGTGTCATTTTGTACTTATTTTTTTTAACAGAGAATACAATCTTGGGTTAGTCACCTCGTGGTTTTTCCCTTAATAGGGTTTTTCACGTAAAAATCCTTGTGTTATGTGTGTTGATTTCTTTTCTACTCTCATGATCATGCATGCTTATATGTTTTGATGCTGCACTAATTGTTAAAGAAGAAAATAAAGTTAAATATTTAAGATAATTGATTCACCCCCCCTCTCAGTTATCTACCTTGTTTCCAACAATATATATATAACTAAATGATGGGGAGGGAGCTCATCCCTACATGGCACCATCAAAAACATAAAAGACATGTATAAAACACACCAGGCATGCCAAACACGTGGAAAACACACGGAATACACAAGTGCCACAGAGTATGTCATCGACATACTATACATCTTGTACATGGAAAACATGAGCGATAGGGAGGAGCTCATCACTACACTATATAAAACACACCAAACACACATGATGGTTGAGCTATGCTACCACAACCACCAAAGACATGCTTAAAGGTGGATGACTCAAGATCCAGCCTAACCTCCATAGAGGACTTTGTATAAAAAGATGTGCACTAGCTCAAGAGATACATCATCCTGCCTCATGATGAGAGCTTTCTTTCTTTAAAAGGATGTGCACTAGCTCAAGAGATACACCATCCTATCTCATGATGAGGGCTTTCAAACACGCTTTGTCAATGTAAAAGATAATCAGACATATACCATTATATATGCCCCTACCTTAAGGTGGTTGTTACCACTTGCCGATATCAAGCACATTAAGGTAGAGTGAAAACACACAAGGGAACAAGAGCTCTCACAAAGCCCATGCCCCCAAAGGTGACATGTGCCAAAATCACCGAATGTTCCCACAAACACATCAATATGATTTGCTAAGATAATCAACAAGAGATAAGGTTAGAACATCTTACTCTAAGATAATAACCAAATCAAATCATAGAAGCTATGCATAAATCATATATTAGATCACATGAAAGACAAAGGCTATACTTGCAGGTTCGGAACCGAGTATAGTCATTGGGTTATATTGCAGGTATCTCAAAACTGAGTGTAACAACAAGGTGAGATACAAAACCATCCAAAGTGTGTAGGAGCAGATTGAGAGTATTGCAAATGTTTGTTACAAGAGATATGACAAGATGATATATCACACGGAGTGATTCTACTAGTCAAGTGTTAGATATATATATATATATATATATATCAACCCCATCTTCATAAATGGACTGGGTCTATTTTTGCTTACTTACTAAAGGGACATGCAGTCCTTATCTGTATTCATTTGTTATATATATATATCAACCCCATCTTCATATATGGACTGGATCTATTTTTGCTTACTTGCTAAAAGGACATGCAGCCGTTATCAGTATTCATTTGTTTTCATCATTTGTTGACTAGGTAGAATCACTGAAGAATGTAAATAATAAAATGAGAGAGGAGAACCAAGTGCCTTAGGAACACCACGTAGGAAGATGCCCCCAAGACATCTTCTGCAATGCTATGCCCCCAAGGCACAACACAAAACAATAAAATAGAGGAGAGAAGAGGTAGAAGAATGTAGAAACAAATAGAACAATGATCACAACAGGGGTGGTCTCCCAGTATCCTTGACCTTACAAGAGTATCAAGGGTCATCCAAGGAGACCTAAACAACACATAACACAACACGGGGGAACACAACATGACATATCAATATATATATGTATGTATATATGTACATATATCTATATATATATGTGTAGATGTATGTATATATATATTTACATGTATATATATACATATATATACATATACATATATACATATATATATACATATACATATATACATATATATATATATACATACATATATATATACATATATGTATATATGTATATATACATACATATATATATACATATATGTATATATGTATATATACATACATATATATATATGTATGTATATATATATATGTATGTATATATATATATGTATGTATGTATATATATATATATGTATGTATATATATATATATATATGTATATATATATATATATATATATATATATATATATATATATATATATATATATATATAGGAGAAGGCCACCCTTGAGAGCAACTAGAATATGTGTTCCATCGAGTGTGGCTAAAGGAGGGAGAAATACTTACCTAATTCAATGGGATATTTCCTGGTGGACAATCCATGTCTATCATCGTAGGATGTATCGCTTTAAGTTTTGGTCTTGTTGATATCACATTAATATTAAGTTTTGGACGACAATAAGCTTTGGTGGGTTTCAAAGAATGGTATCCACTACCAGCCATTTAGTTAATTCTAGGAACTTGTAAAGGTACTTTGATTCCTTGTTGATTTACACCACAACCATTGCCTATGTAATCATAATTTTTATAAAGGATTTTAAATCCTCAACCATAGAGAGATGTCATCTCTTTAGATGATGATGTTGCCTCATAGGTCTCATAATTTATAGTATAAGTAAGAGTATTGTCTTTTTTTTCTACTAAAGAAAATTTGGGTTTCTTAGGTGTTTCTAAATATTTCTTGGATGAGATCGGTGTGACTTTTGATGTGTCAGGATTAGAATTCTTAAGTTTATATTCCCCCGTAAAGGAAGGAGTAAAATCTAATGAACCCCAATCATCACCAAAAAGTGCATTTGATGTTTTAGAGTCTTGTACAACATTATCTATTGCAAGAGGTATTGATGAATCAACTCGTAAGTTGTTTAGACTGTTATAATTGTTAACTGGTTTTTTGCATTTCAATTTGTAAACAATTATTCAGTTTAGGATCAGCTTCAATGGTGTGGAGCTTGTTTTCATAAATAAACTTTATTGATTGATGAAGGGTAGACAGAACCGCCCCTATGGCATGAATCCACAGTCTACCGAGAATCATATTATATGAAAGTGAACTAGGCGTGACATGAAAAAAGGTAGATAATGTCACGGGTCCAATACCAATATTATCAAAGCCACAAATATTAAGCCTATCTGGTTTGATTAAAGATGTGTCAATCTTGATTTTATGTAGCAAGTCAATGCCACAAACATTAAGAGATGATCCATTGTCAATCATAACGCACTTTATCAACTTTTTATTTATTGTGACAACTATTATAAGAGGATCATTTTCATTTTGAACTTCAATTGACGGTACTTCATGTGGTTGAAATAGAATATCTATTTTTGTCGCATGCTTACAATCTAACAGAGATGCTACATCATTTGGCTTAACAATAGGTACTACAATCACCTTTTGTAAAGCTTCTTGGAGCATTCCATGGTATGTAGGTGATGTTTGTATTAAATCCCAAAGAGAGATCTTAGCTGGAGTAGCACGAAGCTGTTCAACAAGATCATATTCTTTACCACCTTTATGAGTAAGGCGAGGTGGTTGGGGAAGCATAGGTTAAGATGATGGAAGAGAGATGGGCACGTATGGTGCTTACTTTTCTTGTTATTATGGGTGTTGTATGTGTGAGAAATCATGTGTTGTGACACATTTTCAACACCTTGATTTCTTTGAGTGATTTGTCTTGCATAATCTAGAATGTAACCTGGGGGTCGAGGTGGTTTTGGATCACCTTGAACCGTAATCACCAGTTTTAAGAAAGAAGGTGCATTAGGTTCCCCTTGCACAATCACCTACGAATATTAATAAACTTTTCTACTATGCCTTCAGTGGGTGGAAGAAGTCTATTAAAGATAATTGAATTAACATTTCCTTGATTTTGATTAAGCTCAACATTCATCCCTAAAGAATCTAATGTGAGGGTCCTTTCTTCATCCACCAATGCTTCGTCTTTTAAAGGGAGAGCATTAGAAAAAGGGAAGGGAAAGTATTGTTAAAGGAGTTGTTGATGGTTTTATCTTTAGTGATGTCTAAAGGATTTGAACATGCAACCAAAGGAGATCTATCCAAGGTCTTTACATCCTTAGAGATATCCAAGGTTCTTGAACATTCATCCAAAGGAGGAAGATCAAAGGTCTTCACTTCCTTAGTGATGTCTTAGGTGTTTGAACATTCAACTAGAGGAGGAATAGGATAACTCATGGAATCATCATCATCATCATCATATATTTTAGATATTAGTTCCAAGGCATTAATGGAAGAAGAACTTTCACACTCATCCTTCTCATGAGTATTCACAAAGATGTATCTGGTTAGATCTTCTAATACCAAAGGGTATGTATTCATGAGAGCTATGAAGTTGTCAAAATAAGATACATAATCAAGGATTTCAAATGAAGAGCATTTAAATATATCCTTATGACAAATGGATTGTATATGAGTGAGAACATGAGGATTCATATGAAAGAATTTGTAGAAATTCTCAAAGTTTTTGATATATGCATGTAAAGATACCAAAGAGTAATGAGATGAAGATGCCATAATAAAATGTCTTGGAATAGCAATGCACAATAAGATCTTTTCATTTAGCAAATACAACCAATATGAGAGACTTTTGTACATGACAACACTAGTTTGAGGAAACTGGGTTTTTGAAGCTTGTTACCAAGAACAAAAACACACTAGTGTCCTTACAAACAAAGTGATTAAGATGTAAAAAGTGCTGCACAAAAGGTAGTATAGACCACTTTTAAAATTTCTTACAAAGAAGTGTTAGAGAGAGGTTAAATTACCTATGTTGAAATACACATTGTGTAATTACAAATGATGAGATCCAATTATGTTCTATTTTATGCCATGTTTTAGTCCATTTCATACATCTTCATACCCATTCTCATATTCCATTTTACTATCATATTATACCATTTATGTTGCATATGATTAAAATATATGAGGTATTTAATATAGATTTGAGATAAAAGAATGAAAAGTAATTATTATATTGTCTTTACTAATGAGCATTGGAAAATAAATTATCTAGCAAATTACTTTGGGCTCTTGTTGCTGCTATAGGGTCTATATATTATTCTAAGTTAATACTTAAAATGTTTATGCAAAACAACTACTGCAAATATAGATTAATGTGATAATCTCACTAGCACATCACTTGTACATTCCTCCATATGCTGCCAACTAAGATATGTTAGCATTTCCTATGCATATTATTGGATCTGCTATAATCGCGAGGATCCTTTGTCCAACTTATCATGATTATTCTCTATCATCAAATCATGATTAGCATATTGTTAGAAAATTAGTTTAATATGTTAAGAAAGATTGGCCACAGGCCATACCAATCTTTCTTAGCTAAAATGATTTACCCCATCCCTTGAATTTTCTGTTATTGGATTGTAAACTGTAAACCTATATTTGGGACTATATGTTTGTGCATCGAAGCTATATAATCAGTCATATGTAATACACACGAAAAATAAAAATATATATTTATCATTATCAAGAGAAACATTCTGAAGTCTTTGTCTTAAATTCTGTAAGTTTCATGTTCATCGACTGACTAGGAGGTAGGGTGCCCACTCTCTAGCCATCAATGGAATGTAAATAGTTTATTTTCTGCAAGGTGTGTGTTTGTGTGTTTTAATTTCAATCGATTACGTTTTGTATTGTTATATTTCTACATTTGATATGTTAATAAATTCCATGTATTAATGATTTGAGTTTTATTTCCATGCTGCAAAATTAATTGCTATGATTTTCATGAATGATATTTGTTGGTTAAGTCTTTGTTTTATAGTTTACTATAATTTTTGTGTAGTTCCTATCGCATGAATAAGAAAAGAACAGCTCATGTCACTAGGAAGTGACAATTCCTGTCACCAGAGTTAGTTTGATTTACAATAGGTTTATTTCCATAGCGTGCACTTCATACATACTCTTCTCACTACCTGCAACCCTTGTGCAAATAGCCACGATACCTTTCATGAGCTTATGATCCCCAGATTGACACTTAGACTGAGCTAAATCTAGTTTATTCTTTACCCCAGTTTTGGCCTATCAACAAGCATGCAAAATTTTCAAAGTAAAGTATGAAATGATGCAAAATTTTCAAATGATCAATGAAAATATGTTTTAAATCATTGCTAGATCTCAATTGAAATATGTCTATGACAACAACAAAATCTGAAATAAGATTTTGACTACAAACCGTATCTTTTGGAATTACTAGGTGATATGAAAAATGCAACTTTTTAAGCAAAACCCTAGCAAATGAGATCTTCAAATGCAAGATGTGATATGATGCAATGATGAATGACTATAATATGGATCAGATCTGATGCAAATATTGAAAAATTAAATCTTTGTATAATATGCAATGCAAAATATGCAAAACTATGCCTTAATGCAAGCCTAAATGCATGTTTTTTCAAAATTTTCAAATGTATGCTAGATTTTTCAATGTAAGATGATTAATATGACATCAATGAATGCAAGGACTGATTACAACACTCAGAAAGATACAAAATTCTTACTGTTCTAGATTCACCAAAATGTTATGTATGAAAATTGGGAAGATGGGAAATAATGTTTAAGTGTGTCCAATCAAACCCTCCTTTCACAATAACACTCAAGGACAACAATCAAGCCAAGTCACTATGAATGAGGACTCAACTATAGGTTGGTGTACTTAGGAATGATAGAGAAAGATTGATTAGATTGAGATATTTGTCAAACCTTAGATCGTATAATCCTCAAATCCTAATTATAATGCGATCGGGTACAAATAGACAAAATGCTACAGGAAACCATATAGGAAGATGCTCAGGGATGATAAAAAACTTACTAGAATTTGGATTTTCAGAAATAGAAACTTCATGGACTATGGGGTAGGTGCCCAAGTACAATAAGGCAATTTTTCTATAGATCTAGAGTAGTGAGATGTGTCAGACTGTGTTCAGCTCCTGTGTTTGGGGTTGAGCCTATTGGGAGGACTACAGGGCGGGTGCCCTAGTCCAAGAGGGTAAAATATCAGAAAGTTTCTTCCATATCTTGAATCCTAATCCTTCAAACAACTTCTCTACACCTGTACTTTTCCAAATCCCACACCTGTAACCTGCAATCACAAAGAGAGGGGTTTGGGGGTTGTGGTGTTTAGAAGGTTGCCTCGGTCAAGCCCTGGAATGACATTCAAGTCTTCCAACACCATTGTTAGATAGAGTGCATCTCCAAGGAGGGTAGAGGCCAAATCCAATGATGAAATAGAATGATTGAAACACAAATAGATGTCACCTTAGAGGTGAAGCCCTCACGGAGATGAAGATCCTTCAAGTCATGAGGAGATGAATTGATGAAGCCAAATCTACAACAAACAAACACAATAACAACACAATGCTACTCTACAACACAATGAATGCCTTGAAATCCCTTAGCTCAATATCACAAGTTTTCATTATTCATCTAGGTGTAAAATGAAGTCACCAACTCACTTATATATGCTTTCCCGCTAAATTTCATAATTTAAATTGAAAAGGCCGACAGAGGGAAACCTTTTTAAAGGTCCTATGCTGACACATTTAAATTTGGATCCTGGCAAATCAAGCCAGACTTGGGCGCAGGTGCCAAAGTCCCAAGGCCATTTTTTAGTCATTTTTAAATATTTATAATGGGCTCCTAAGTCCCATTTGACATGGGTTTCGGGGAAAATTGCTCCGGGATGAGTATTAAACTTGCATAATGTAAATGAGGGGACCTAGGAGCTAAACTACGAGGTAAAAAGGCATAGGGACACTTTTTACTCCACAACATCTTCTCATGGATATGAATCTTGAGCTATGGTTTTTGATTCTAGAGGGTTCATTTGAGGGGTGTTTGACATGGTTATCTCCTTGTGCATATGATTTTGTTTTATGATGTTATTTATGAGGATTTAGGAGATGTGATTGGGATTATTCCTAGTTTTGGGAATGGATTTGGTTTGATCTTCCTTGTTTAGTGAGGATTACATCCATGTTGGTTATTTCATGATACATATGTTTTATTTGATCTATGAGATTGAGTGGTTGGGTGTTGTTGAGGCTTTTCATTTGGGGTTGTAAAGGAGATCATACTTGACACAACTTAGCACTTTGAGGTGTTGGTAGGACATTGTATGATATGATTCACAAGTTTTCTCTATTTTTTTATGGCTACTTCTTATAGGTTCATGTTCATATGGCTTGTTTTGGGAGAGTTATGGTGACATGTTGTGAGGGAGTATGCAACTATTTGTGTTGCATGTGTGGATCATTATGATTATTATTTGTACTACATGGTTTTGATCATTAGACACACCTTGGTTATGAGTGTAACTATTTGTAGAATTAGGATGCCTTGATCTATTTTTAGATTTGACATTACCCATGTAATGATAGTTCTTAGATTTGTGAGTTCTTCATTGACAAGTTTTATACAGAGAGTTTGTGATTGTGGTATATGGGTTAGATATGTTGTTGGCATGAGTTTATTGATGTTTTTGATACCTAGGAGGTATGGATGATTGGATGCATTAGAATTTGTTGTGGGTGGTATTTCCAATCATGTGGGTTTTTACCTTTGACAACATCTTGGATCCTTTGTTATCACTTGGATTTGATCCTTGTGTTCTTTCGATTGGTGCATATTCACCTTGGCTTGTTCCTTTTCTTCCACATGTGGCATGTTGGATGATGAGAAGAGTTCTTTCTTCAGATATTGGTCACCTTGGTTTTATTGCAAGTATCTTCATAGCGAATGAGAGAATGCTATAGATTCATGTGGTTTCATGTATGACTATGATGATGTATTTCATTGATTGACCCTTATTCAATGTTTACAAGTGGGAGAATGTTAGGAAAAGGGTGTTGTACACCTTGTACATGTAATGAACTATTTTAATTATGTAAAATGAATATTTATTTGTGGTGCATCTAGGAGATGTGTTTAACCACATTAAATATTTATTTGGGTCCACTTGTAAAGTTGTGTCTAACACTGGTTAGTTATTTTATGTGTGGGAGAGATAGAATAATTAATTAATAATTTGAAAACTTAGTATCAAAAAGTAAATGAGGAGGTCAACGATTTTGTGCTCTCATTGTTTTGAGATGCATGGTTTTCTCAATACTACAAGTTGTATTTGTGTGATTTTGAGTCTATAAAAGCAAGCACATGGTTAGTGGTTTGGGTTGGTTGGTTGAGTGGGATTTTAATGTATTGACTTTCTCTTGCGAGTGCATATGTGAAGCATGGCATGGGATGTGTTATTACATGCCTAGACATATGGATGATGCATTGGAGGAGCTTGATGTTTCAGAAGTATTCATGAGACTTTGTAAGTACATTGTAATGTTTTATTGCCGAATAATACATTGAGTGTAGATTATTTTGGAGGCTAATTTTTCCCCTCTTGAGGGTTTTTCTATGGTATATTTTGTGTCACCTTGTGGTATCTTTGTCTATTATATTGGAAAATATTTGTTTTCATATTTATCTCTCATGGGGCTATGTGGAAATGTTAAGTATGATAAAGGGGGGATGCAAAGTATGTAAGTACACTAGATCAAACCCTCCTTTCACTACAACATTTAAGGACAAAACCAAGCCAAGTCACTACAAGGTGGAAGAGGACTCAACTACTGGTTTTGTGCTCTTGTTTGTAGAGGAAAGATGTGATTTAATCAAGCGTTTAATCAAACCCTAGGCCAATTAATGCACTAAACCCTAGAATTATGATAATCAACTTATAATAGTGAAATAGAAACAACAAATCAAGATATGAAAGCACCAAGGTGATCAGTGAGATGTCCAAACCTGTCCCTTAGAAGATGAAATGTTGAAAGACTCCAAGGCCAGTGCCTGAGTCTAGAAAGTTCTGATCTCTGAAAGCTCCAAATTGTAAAAATGTCACAAATGATGCTCGGATGCTGAATTCAGGGTTTGTTTTGCCTACTGGACACTGGGGCTAGCACCCTAGTCTACTGTGGGTGAACTTCTAAACTTTGTTTTTGGATCCCAAAACTTTATCCTTCAAATAAATTTCCTGTACCTTTACTTCTGCAACTCCTACACCTATAACCTGCACACATGAAGAAATGGGTTTGGGGGTTGTGGTGTTTAGGGATTTGCCTCAATCAAATCCTAGGTTAGAATTCAAGCTTTCCCACTATTGTTAGAGAGAGAGAGCATGCCCTAGCAGGGCAGAGGCTAAAGATAATCCAAATAATGATGAAATGATTCAAACACAATGATGTCATCTTGGTGGTGAAGTCCTTAGGAGGATGAATATTCTTCAACTCATAAGGATGTTGATGATGATTCTAAATCTGTAACAAACACAATACTAACACAAGTATGCCACAAACACAATAAATGCCTTGAATTCACCTTTACACAATATCATAACATTGCTATCATCAACCTTACTTAAAATGAATTCAAACACTTGTTTATATATGCTATCTCGTTAAACTTTCATAAATTTATTGAAAGAGCCGACAAGGGAGGAGCCATTAAAGAGTCCTATGCTAACATGCTTTTAATTTTACCCTAACCAATCAGGGTGGACTTGGGCACGGGGGCCTAAGTCCCAAGGGGCATTTTTGGTCAGGACTTAAGTTTTAAATCGGCCCTTAGTTCCCATTTGACATGGGTTTTGGGGGATTTCTCATCGGGATGAATATTTTGCATGTAGATTGTAAACACTGGGATCTAGGAGCTAAACTCGGAGGTAAAAAGGCATGAGTTCACTTTTTACTCCATAACATTTAGTCCCCACTTTAATGTGTGTGCGATCCTATGATACAACACATGCATTAAAGTACAGTCGAAGCATATCAAAACACATCAAACATGTAAAACACTAGAATGAAGACACACCCTAAGTTTGAAGGACTATTTCTAGCCCCCAGACTTAAGAAAACATAAGAAAACACTAAATAGTGACATAAGACATAGTGAATATAGTAAGGAAACATGCAATACACATAGAAGATAGTAGAAGCATGTAATACAAAAAGAATACATGAGTGCAATCACGGAATACATGAAGTATACATGAAGAGAAAACATGATTAAGCAATTACATATCTATATATAATGCTAACTAAAGTAAGCAAAACACACATGTAAAGACACGCAAAAGACATACAGCGTGGGGAGAGCCTCATCACGACACAACTTTAGACCACACCACAAACACACAAGACATGCAAGGAAGACATGCAAAACACATGGAAGACACAAGCACTGCATAGTATGCCATAGACACACTATACGTGTTATACATGACAAACACAAGCGATAGGAAGGAGCTTGTCACTACACTCCACTGTCTAAAACAAGCCAAACACACCTGACGGTTGAGCTATGCTACCACAACTTCCAAATACATGATTAAGGGTGAACGACTCAAGATCCAACCCCACCTCATGATGAGGACTTTGTATAAAATGATGTGCACTAGCTCAAGAGATACACCATCCCGCCTCATGATGAGGGCTTTGAATAAAAGGATGCGCACTAGCTGAAGATATACTCCATCTTGCCTCACGATGAGGGATTTTTTCATTACAAGGATGTGCACTAGCTCAAGAGATACACCATCCTACCTCGTGATGAGGGCTTTCAAACATGCTTTGTCAGTGTAAAAGTAATTAAGTAGATACCATTATATATGCCCCCACCTTAAGGTGGTTGATCCTACTTGCTAGTATCAAACACATTAAGGTAGAGTGAAAAAATGCAAGGGAACAAGAGCTTTTGCAAAGCCCATGCCGCAAAGTAACATGTGCCATGATTGCCGAATGTTCTCACAAACACATCAATATAATTTTCTAGGATAATTAGCAAGATATAAGCTTTGGTTAGAAAATATTTCTCTAAGATAACAATCAAATCCATTCATAGAAGCTATTCATAGATCATGCATTTGATTACATCAAAGAACAAGGCTACACTTACAGATTTAGAATCAAGTATAGCCATTGGGCTATACTGTAGGTATCTCAGAAGTGAGTGTAGTGACAAGGTGAGATACAAAACAATCGAAAGTGCATTGAAGCATATTAAGAGTATTCCAAAGGTTTGTTACGATGAAATTTCACAACACAACATGGAATGATTGTACTAGTCAAGCATTGGATATCTATATCAACCCCATCTTCATATATAGAATAGGTCCATTTTTTTTTCTTGTTACAGGGATGCACGGTCCTTATTAGTATTTGTTTGTTTTCGTCATTTGTCAACTAGTATAGTCATTGAAGAAGTTCAACAATAAAAATGAGAGAGGAGACAAGAGTGACTTGGGTTTACAACACAGGAAGATGCCCCCAAGACATCCTCCATGATATTATGCCCCCAAGGCAGAACACACAACAATAAAATAGAAGAGAGGAAAAATAGAAGAATGGTCACAATAGAGGTGATCTCCTTGTATCTTTGACCTTACAAGAGTATCAAGGGTCATCCAAAGAGGCCTAAACAACACATAACACAACACGGGGGAACATAACACATAAGAGGAGGCCACATAAGTGAGAAACTCACAGAGGTGCTACATCAAAGGTGACCAAATAGGGTTAGAAATACTTACTTGTTACACAACTGAGCTAGCGGTTGTTGTTGAGCAAATCATCTTCCTCCCAATCTCAAATGCAAGCGGAAATAGGTACATAGGGCACAATTGCCCAACTTGAATCATTGTCCTTAATCTCTTCAACCTTTAGCTCTTCCTTTTTTGATGCTATAATAGTTGGTGGAATGTTTTCTTGTTGAGGTGTTTCTTGTCGAGCTAAGGCTTGTCTTTTCCTCCTTTCTCTTTCTTGCCTATTCCTTAGTGTTTTATTAGTGATGTTTGCAAAAGGATTCTCAGGGTTTTCCACAATCTTTGACATTTTAGAGGAGGAAGCTGGTACAAAATTGATCTTTTTGGATAAACTACTTTGTTCTTTATGGGTATCTCTGATCCTTGTAAGGATGGCAAGGGAGGAACCTCAACAAAGACTCCCTTGCATTGTGGTTGAGGGGATTCTTTCAATTCAAGATGCTCTTCACTTTCCAATTGTTCAATAGGAGGTCCAACCAATTTTGTTATTAACTTTGCTTTGTATCTTTATTATGCTAGGAAGAATTGATCTTCTCTTGGTTGAGGAGGCTTGGTTGGTTGTGGCCAAAAGTAGTCTAAGCTGAAATTTCCACAAGTAACCATAGGATTCCATCCACTATGGTGAACAACATACACTCTACCTTGGTGGGGAAATTTTAAACATTTATGAATTATAGAGGGGACCGCTTTCATGGAATTGAGCCATGGATGGCCTAGTTTCACACGAAATAGGTCAGATGTAGGAATGATGTCAAATGATTGTTCCAGGGCTTTCTCCATTACTTTAATCAATCATGTAATCTTTCCTATAGCTGGGAGGAAAGATCTATTATGTGTCTTAACCATCATATGTGTGGGTTCATAGAATTCTTGTATTAAATGATGCACATAAAGGAACTCTTTAGTAACCACATTAGTCATACAATTAGGATCGATAAGGACCCCTCTTGTAGGATTTCCACTTATACATGCAGTGATGTAAAGAGGTCCCTCAATGTCTCCAATTGTTCTATCATGTGGTGTAAATGTTATTTCAGGTTTAGGAGTCTTCCTCTTCCTATAAACGCGAAGAGGGACCATAGCATTATTGTTGTGATGAGAAGCCATGTATGTGAGACTGTTTCACACCAAAGCACTTGTTTGAGGAAATCAATTTTTTTAATAGCAAAAACACATGGATTTCACAACAAACAAAGTAAGTATGATGGAAATAGTGCTACACAACAAGGCAAGATGAATGATTTAAAAGTTTGCTTAAAAATGTGTGAAGAAAGTGTGTACACCCCTTAATGTTGAAATACACACTGTGTAATTGCAATATTTGAAATTTAAATACAAGAACACATAGTGAGGAAACACTACAACTCAAAATGAAATTTGAATGAGTGTTTAAAGGAGAAGCAAAATCTGAAATAAGAATTTGACTACTAACCCTAGCTTTTACAAAAATTAGGTTATATGAAAAATGCAAAAAAAATTAACAAAACCCTAGCAAATGAGATATGCAAATGCAAGATGTGAGATCATGAAATGATTAATTATTGTAATTTGTCTCAAATATGATGTATAAATCAGATTTTCAAATGCTTCCAATGATATGTAATGCAAAACTATGTCTTTATGCAAGCCTAGAATTCTTATTCTTTCAATTTTTTCAAATGTATGCTAGATTTTTCAATGAAAAATGACAAGTATGATGTCGATTAATGCAAGATCTGATTTCAACACTCAAAAATGTGCAAATTATTTAAAACATGGGTTCACCAAAATGTTAAGTATGAAAAAGGGGGATGCAATGTATGTAAGTACACTAGATCAAACCCTCCTTTCACTACAACATTCAAGGGCAAAAATGAGTTAAGTCACTACAAGATGGAAGAGGACTCAACTACTAGTTTTATGCTCTTGTTTGTAGAGGAAAGATGTGATTCAATCAATCCTTTTATCAAACCCTAGGCCAATCAATGCACTAAACCCTAGAATTATGATAATTAGATTATAATAGTGAAATAAAAATAACAAATCAGGATCTGAAAGCACCAGGGTGATTAGTGAAATGTTCAAACCTGTCCCTTAGAAGATGAAATGTTGGAAGACTCTAGGGCTAGTGCCCGAGTCTAGAAAGTTCTAATCTCTAGAAGCTCTGAACTACATAAATGCCACAAATGATGCTCTGATGCTGAATTCAGGGTTTGTTTTGCCTACTAGACATTGGGACTACTGCCCTAGTCTAATGTGGGTAAATTTTTGAACTCTGTTTTTGGATCTTGAATCTTTCTCCTTCAAATAGATTCCCTGTACCTTCACTTCTAGAACTCCTGCACCTATAACCTGTACACATGAAGAAAGGGGTTTGGGGGTTGTGGTGTTTAGGGATTTGCCTCTGTCAAATCTCAGGTTAGCATTCAAGCTTTCCCAACACTGTTGTTAGAGAGGGAGAGTGTGTCTTAGTAGGGCAGAGGCTAAAGATAATCCAAATGATGATGAAATGATTAAAAATAATGATGTCACCTTAGTGGTGAAGTCCTTAGGAGGATGAAGATTCTTCAACTCATAAGGATGTTAATGATGATTCTAAATCTACAACAAACACAGTACTAACACAAGTATGCCACAAACACAATGAATGCCTTAAATTCACCTTTGCACAATATCATAACTTGGCTATCATCAACCCTACTTAAAATGAATTCAAACACTTGTTTATATATGCTATCTCGTTAAACTTTGATAAATTTATTGAAAGAGCCGACAAGGGAGGACCCATTTAAGAGTCCTATGCCAACATGCTTTTAATTTTACCTTGACCAATCAGGGTGGACTTAGGCGCGAGTGCCCAAGTCCCAAGGGGCCATTTTGGCCAGGACTTAAGATTTAAATGGGTCCCTAGTTCCCATTTGACATGAGTTTTAGGGGATTTCTCATCAGGATGAATATTTTGCATGTAGAGTGTAAACACATGAACCTAGGAGCTAAACTAGGAGGTAAAAAGACATGTGTCCACTTTTTACTCCATAAAAGGAAATATTATTTATTGTTTTTTTTCCCTTTTAGTTAGCTCATAGAAGTTTACATTCAACCATATTAAAAACCATACACTAGAGATCATATCCATATTGTGTGGAGTTGACCTAAACCTATGGGATTGCCCCTTAAAAGACTATGTTTTTGCAAGTTTCAAGGAAGTCATCACTTCAAGTTGGTGAGTCAATTATGTAAGCTAATAGTATCAATATCTCTTTAGTTGTTCAAGAACTAAGTACATATTTCATTTGTATTTGATTTCTAAAAGTAGCATTTCAATTATCATTTCCCAACTCTATTGATTTACTTATGTTAATCATGTTTTTATTGATTATATTTATTTAATTAGCCTAGGTTAATCTAAATTGGTGAATCCATCCAATATTACACTACCATAGATTTTTCTTTAGGGTTTATACCTTCATTGATTTTTAGGATTTTAGATATGTACTTTTTAATTACTTGATCATTTTTCAATTCTTGCTAGGATTTATGTTCCAATTCATTGTTAGATATTTCCTTCTAAGGTTTGTGTTTTGTTGTCATATATTACTCTTGCCCATCCTACCCACCCTTGGATACCTCATAGGGTTTCATTTTTGGATTTGATGTCACTAATATTTTTAATTTTTAAATCTCTCATAGCCATGTTGCTTTGTTTATGCCAAATGTTACTTAGGTCGCATATCTTACTTTGAGGAGTGCTTGTGTAAACCTTATCATGGCTACCCACTCTAACAACAATGAAATATTTTTAGATGCTCATGTTGAGAACCACTTAATTTATTAACAAATATGTCACTTAATGGGAAAGCAATGATTGATGCATTTACTCAAGTTGAATATCCTCATTAATTAGCAAATGTCTTTTAGGACATCCATTTGGTATGGATATTTTATATGATCTTAGTTCTTTATTAACATTTCCTAGTAGTGTATCCTCTAATCCCTTCCTTTCTTCTAATCCTAACACCACCCCTACCTCTTCCATGGTCATTGTTGTTACCCTAGTGTAGCCTTTACATCTATCATGCCTCTTAACGCTTTTCCCATTGGATTCTTTCCTTAATGTGGCTTGCCTCCTAGTTATACTTCTTCCACCATACCTACTTCTAGTACTTCTATCCATGCTAGTGTTTCATTCACATACCATCCTTCCACTCACATACTCAATAGTGTTATACCATCCACACGTGTCCCCTATTATACCCCCTTCTCAACATATGCTTCATCCTATTCATCCATCTCTTCTTATGACACTCCTTATAATGTGATTCATCCATCCATGTGGCTTTATATTTATCCCTTACCTCATGACCTCATTACACATATTCTATTGTTTTGTATATGCCCAACACTACCATTGTTTCTACCTCCACCTTGGATGCATTGTTACAAGAAGTAGCCTATCTTAAGAAGGAAATCAATAATACTAAGAACAATTCTATTGTTTACAATCCTCCACATCACACACCATTAAAATTCAAGGTTGATACCTATCTATTGATTGTTAATTTTGAGACCCCTAGACTTGAGTTGTATCATGCAAAATGATACCTACATGTTCATCTACAAGCTTTGACTAATGCATATATAAAGTTTGCATATGATGACAACATCTTAACCAACCTATTTCCATGAACCTTAAGAGAATATTCAATATTCAATGATTTTATTCTTTACCTTTAGGTTCTATATGGTGCTTTGATGATTTAGCTAGAACATTCCTCAAACATTTTCACATAAATATGGGCTTGAAGATAATTACCAATGATTTCACTAAATGTACCCAATGAAGTAATGAGCCTATTAATGATTATGTTATCCATTTCCAATCTTTGTGTGGTAAACTAAAGCATCAATTTGAGGATGATAAGATTTAGATTATGTTTTTTGAGGGACTACTTCCTATTATTAAGAATAATGTACATTTGAGTAGTTTTTCATCTTTTAGAGATATGTGTACACACTTGGAAAATCTTGAAGTGAAACTATTAGCATCCAACATAGTCAAATATGGTTCTTCACCCAAATCCTCTTACCCTTTGAAATTTTAAAGGTCAAATACTTTGAAGGGTAATTATTCAAAGGAAAATGTTAACCAAGTTGCTAATAACTCCATTTTTTCTTTTATTAAAGGAAGTTCTCCTAGGAATTTCACAATGATATAATGATCCTTGGATGATGTGCTACAAAATTTATTGAGTGTTAATTTGATTATCCTTCCTCCTATATGTCCATTGGATCCAAATAATCCTCTTCCAAGAATATATAATGACCAAACTATAAGCACCAAAATCACGCACAACCTCCACGAGAACCCTGATGATGACTCACAATCCTTGTCATGTATAGGTAAGCATGAAATAATTCCCTCTCAACAATGATTCTCTTGGTAGCATGTTGTTCTTCCTCTTCTTGTTGTTTCCCCTTTGTCATGCTAACCCCTTCCCTACTTTTGACACTTTTTGACACTTGTTGATTTTTATTTCCTGTTCTTGCGACTTCATCCCTAAGCCTTGTATTCATCTATTTTTTGTGAATTGACATCTTCCTAGTGTTTTTCATCCATTCCCACCCCTACGAGCCCTCTAGAAGACATCCCAAGACATCTCCAACTTTCAGTTTTCATTTTCAGTCAACCAGTACAAATCCCCCCTATTATTTTAGGATCTCCCCCAGGAGATTCAACTTTTGCAAGCGGAGATTTAGTTTTTGACCCCTTTTTCACTAGTTTCTGGAGGTAATTCACCTCCTTTTCACATCCTTAGCAATATTCAACCCTATTTTTCACCCTAAGACTTCCCCTGTGTCGGTCGCCCATGGGTCTCCCTCGGGTGAATATGACTGGTGAAAGGGGTGACTAGTGGGTGACCTAGTCATCTTTTCTAAGCACGAAAGAACTTGAATTTTTGACCCAAAAATGCTTTGTTTTGACTCATTTTTCTTCCTGTTTGCATGAGTTTTTGGCCTAAACATAGAGTTAACTATTTCAAGCCTCCAAGAATGCATAAATATCTCATTTTAACTTAACATGTCAACCCATGCATTTTTGTTAACTCCATTTCTTCTTGACACTTGATAAGCTATATTGGCTTGTTCACTCACTAATTAGCTCATATCACTCTTGTGTCTTTTGAGTTAACTCTCCAATAAAGGGAGTTAACTCTCCATGCTCTCCCACCTCTCTTAGCCTCATTCAACCTATAAATACGCCCTGCCTCAAGCACAAAGGGAGGCAATTTCATTTTGCATCCAGTCTTTTGTAGGTTTTTGCTCTCTAACTAGCATTCATATGCTTATATAGGACATTCAATCCTTTTTCTTTTATTGTTATTTTATGTAAGATTTGCTAAAATCTTCATATCACATTGATATGCGGCCCAAATTGCAAGCCACAGTGCTCACAAGCTCACATTGAGCTCACGTTCTAGCTTTCAAAATCTCTCTTTGCATCCCCCTTCCTATTGTTGCCAAGAGGATATCCCCACTGTTGCAAGAGGACAAAAGGTTGCTGACACAAGGCTTTTTGAGGGTAGTGGAGGCTCACGCATCTCATATTCCAGGTTCCTTAGTGCTTTTTTTATATAGTAATTAGAAAATCTCAAGTTGCTCTTGGGAATAGTAAATACATGTTGCCATTTCCTTGATAGGCTAAATATGATTTGCATTGTTGGATTAGTTTTCTTTAAAAGTTCTTAGATTAGTTTGTTTTGAAAGCAATTTCATTTTCCTTGAGTAATTGTTCATAATATTCAGAAAACCAAACAAAAACATAGATAAGATTGCATTAGTTAACTACATACTAGATTGCATACATATTTCAATTCCTAGATTAGAAAAAAAGCACTTCATTTCCATAAAGATCTAGAAAAAACACAAAAATATTGTTTTGCACTCATATAGGTTTGCATGCATCCAAAAAAAAAAGCACAAAAATATTAGCATCACAAGAAGGTTACAAACCCTTGATTCCAACACAAGGTCAACTTTGGTCAACATTGGTCAAACCCTTGATTCCAACACAAGGTCAACACAAAGTTAAACCTTAGGTCAAACAAACCCTAAGTAAAACCCTAGATCAAATTGAGATTAACTTCAACTATCTCTCTCGGTTTGGGCTCATGAATGTGCCCTAGGCTTATAGGTGAATGGGTGAGGGCAATCCTCGATGGATATTCCAAACACAAGTTATCATCCAACAATTCAAACAACAACTCCAACTCAATGGAAGCATCAATGAGAAAAATTGTCAACCTACATAGAATTGGAATCTTAGAATTCCAAACAGATGAATGGTGACTAGTGACCCTTTGGGTCATATATTTAACAACGGTCACAAAACATCAAATTAGAATCAACACACAAGAAATGCCCTAGGACTGATTGACCACTCTCTGCGAAGTCTAGCTCTCAAGTGAGCCATGGCGCCCCTGTGTCTTGCCTCCTCTTGACTAGCTACTTCCACGAGAGCAAGAGTAATGCGAAGGTTCACCTCATGGTAAGGAGAGGGGTCTATGTGTGTGCCAAAGCTGACTCAACCGCCCTAAGCTACTGAGTCATGTTTTTGAGTGTACATATTTTGGTGAACCTAACATGAAGAGAAAAAACTTTTTGTTGCACTTTTTCATGTGTCTTTGTAGAATCTAGCCATTCTTCCTTTCACAATCATCTTCATTGTCTTTGTCTCTTCTACCTTTACCATCTTTGCCTTCTCTTGTTCCATTTATTTTGTGGTGTTTATGACACCCCTGAATATGACAGAACCAGACATGAACTTAGGGAATATTCCCTCAAGGGAGCTAGAATTTCCCTCTTTCGATAGGTATGTGCCATCTGAACCAAATGCACCAATTTCAAACTACTATGACTATGAAGATTTAGATTATGAACAAGATATAAGAGAACCTAGACGTTCTTTGTTATTCAACAATCCTAAATGGGAGCATAATCCTGTAATGCCAAACACACCTCATAAAGTGAGAAGAATACAAATGAGGTTAGAAGTCCATCGCATGGACCAACTCTCCACAAACAATTCAAGTACTCATCATGATGATGAAGTAAGAAGGCTCAAGAGGAATTTACAAGAGGCCAAGGATGCTCAAGAGGCCCTAAAAGTTGCTTTACGGGAAGAGCAATGTGAAAATGCTATGCGAGAAGAAATGCAAAATCATGACAACATTCGAAACAAGATCCCTAGAAATGAAGAAGTGCCTAAAGGTCCTACACTTGCATACCTCATTGCAATGCTAGTACAAAGAATCAGGGCTTTGGAGGTAGAACAACATGTTCCAGAGAGAAGACAAATATCACATGAACACATTAGAATTGAATAGGACCCAGGGGCATCTTAGAACCACCCTTACCTCAATTACTACTCATGAAATGGGAGTAATGACACGTTCCCAAATGGGAACCCTCCTATTCAAAATACTCAAGCAATATAGGGAAATCAAGCAAATCAAGCAATGGAATTAGGTTATCAAAGCCCACCCATGGGGTTAATGCTATCAACTCCACAATCACAAAGTGCCTTTTTGGGTACATACTTGGAGTATTTAAATGATGAAGGGGGTAAATCACAAAACAAACAAGAACAAAAATTACACACAAAAAATAGAATGTTCTTTTATTGATTTGGACAAATCATTACATTACAGAAGCTCAAATACAATCAGAGGATGAATCCTCCACAGGCTGCAACACATTACAACTTCCAATCTCAAGACTTTGGAATCTTCTACCTCCTATAACCCCAAATCTACTAGGGTTTCTGTTTTCTCACCTATTCTTGACTCTACACTTTCCCCCTTATCTCTACTACTGCCAAGGGTTCCCAAAAATGGTTATTAATAGCCTTTTTGGTGGCTTCCAACGAAATTTTGAATTTTGCATCTCCCTCCAAAAATAGGTCAACTTCTGGGAGACATAACTTTTGATCTGGGTGTCCGATTGTTGAACCATTTGAAGTGTCAGAAATCTCATGGAGTGCTCTACGCACTATGAACCAGATCTTCTAGTTTCACCCATTTTTAGGCCTGTACGTGGCCATTTATTGCCTTAAACCAGAATTTGAAATAATTTTCAAGCATTTTTTAGGAAATAGAAACTTTAATATCATTCAGCTCACAAATGATCTTTGCATGATTACTTTGCCAAAGGTCTTATTTTTCATTGACAAAGCTTCCTGTAAATTTTCACTTCAATCTGTGCCAAAATGCAAACTTTCCAAAAATAGCAGTTTGAAAAAATTGAAAGTTCTACATCATTATTCAAGTGATTATGGAACCAGAAACACTAATTTTGAAAATAAATGAAAACAACATCAACAATTTTGAATCTTCATCTTTTTTTGGGTGATACAAGATTGCCCTTACACCACTGGATGCTCCTGCATCAGACACCTAATGTAATTTTGAGAAGTGACCTTGTCACATCTTAGGTGTTTGAGGAAAACCCCAAATGATCAACTTCTATCTTAGATAACCAGGAAGAATATTCAATAGGCTTTCCTTTCCACTTCACCAAATATTCTTCATATTGCTTATTCTGAGTACTCCTTCCCACAAGGCTATCCAAGATCTCTTCTATCTCCTCCTTTGAAGTAGATGCCAGAATACCCCATTGTTGTTCCGTTGGTCCATCCTCTATTCCACCTTCATGATATTCTATTAAATTAGCAATGTTGAACACAAGGGAAATGTTGATCCCATTTGGCATCTCTACCTCATATGCATTTCCTAAATCATGCTTCTTCAAAATCATACATGGTCCAAATTTCTTCATTTTCAACTCATTATTGTTGCAAGTATGAGGTGAACCAGTGTTGTCATTGATGTCAACATACTCATATTACATTGACAAGAAGGATTGGATGAGCTGTGTGTTGAGGATATTGAGAAAATTAGCCTCAGTCAGGAACAGTGAAGAACAGTGATGAGAAGAAGGCAAATATATTGGATAGGTTGAGAACCGGAGGATGCGGATTAAAGGGTTTGCAGATATGAGTCTTGAGATGCTTCAGTCAAGTTTTCAGAGGTCCGCATGAAGACCTGAAGAAGTTATGGCTGTCTGTGTGGAACCGGTTCCGGCAAGTGCTTAGAGGCGACAGAGGATCACAGAAAGGTCCAGTGAGGTCCGGAATTGTACAATCCAAATCTACGGATTGGAAAGAGTGTTTGGGATGTCCTTGTGATGTGCCATCTCGAGCTGTGTATGATTTGGAGGTCCGGAAGTACCTCTTGCATTATGACAGTGGCGACAGACTGTGTTCTTGAAGTTCCAGATAAGGAGGATAAGAGATTTCAGTAAGTAAAGGAAATGCGGACGCACCTGGTCATTCAGGCAGGCTTGTGAAGGCTCTTGGATCATTTTGAGGTTGTGTTGTTGGTCTGCATTGATAATGTATGATTTGAAGGTCCGGAAGTACCTTCTACAGTGGCGACAGACTGTGTTCTTGAAGTTCCGGATGAGGAAGACAAGAAATTCCAGCAAGTAAAGGACATGCGGATGTATCCGGTCATTCAGGCAGGCTTGTGAAGTTTTCTGGATCGTGTTGAGGTTGTGTTGTTGATTCGCATTGATAGTAGAGCCTGGAATTGAAGTTATTCTTCCGGATGAAGTTCTTGCTCTGTTTAGCCGACCGGATGAGTTGTTCATCCTGCGAATGTTCTTGTGGTGGCTGACCGGATGTGTTATTCATCTTGCGGATACTCTTATGGTTGTTTGCCGACTTAGATGTTTGTTCCTAAGTCGATGTCTTGTATAAATAACGGTTTGTGAGTTCATTTCAAAGTGTGGATTGTGTGGATGTGTGTAGCATAGCGAAGAGAAGTGCGAAAGGCAGAGCAGAAGTTTTTGGGCTTAAAAGGAACTGATCCGGACATAGTAGAGATGTCATTCTCCAGTTCAAGATTGTGATTCTTATCACTTTGTAGATAGTGTGTCTCTTAGTAGGCAGTGGGCCTCTTGTGAGCAGTGTGCTCGGGCAGTGAGCCCTAATTGGCAAGTGCCATTCTTTTTCTTATTCTTCTAACAGAGAATAATCCTTGGGTTAATCACCCCGTGGTTTTTCCCTTAACCGGGTTTTCCACGTCAAAATCTTGGTGTTCAATGTGTTGATGTTTATCTGCTCTTGTGTTTATGTATTATGCTTTCATGGATGATTAATTGATATGCTGTTAACTAACAACGAAGAATCAAGTGTTTGAAAGAACAAGAAGTTTTATACAATTGATTCACCCCCCCTCTCAGTTGTATGCCTTAAATCCAACAATTGGTATCAGAGCTAAGTTCCTCTGAAAGGAGCTTAACCGCTTGAGGAGATCCAGGATGTCATCATACAAGAAGGATAGTCCGAAGTTCGATGGAACCAACTTCACTCTCTGGAAAGGTCGCATGAAGTGTCACTTGGAATGTATGGGAAAAGCATACTTGGCTATGGTCTCAAAACCATATGTACCTCCACAAGGTGGCCTGACAACTCTGAATGAAATCACAGAAGCAGAAAACAATCTGCGGAGCAAGGAAGCTCTTCTAAGCGCATTGAATGACTCAAATCTCTCAAATGTTATTGACCTACCAACTGCATATGAGATCCTGACTAAACTGAAACTTCTGTATGAAGGAGATGAGTTTGTCAAAAGTGCAAGGTTGCAAAGTCTGAAAAGGAAATTTGAAAGATTGAAGATGAGAGATGATGAAAACATCACTACCTTTATGCCAAGAGTGAATGAGCTGGTATGTGGAATCAGAAATGCTGGTGGAACTCTAGATGAAAATGAGATTGTCTGCAAAATCCTAAGATCCCTTCCTGCTGCCTACAAAATCAAGGTTGCTGCCATTGATGAATTCAGAGCCCACACAACTGTCACAAGAGAACAACTAGCTGGCAAACTAGCTGCATTTGAAATGACCGAGTTTGGAGATGATCCTCCCAAGACTGAATCTGCTTTCAAAGCCAGTGCCTATGTGAAAGGCAAACAGAGATTTGATCCGGGAGAAAACTCATCAAGGAAAATGTCATGGTATGATCAAGCAAGAAGAGACATGGAAGAAGAAGAAGAAGCAGAAACAGCTCAACTTGAAGCCCTCATTGCAAAGAGACTACCAAGAGGATCCGGTAAGTATGAAGGAAAACTACCCTTTAAGTGTTTCAATTGCAATAAGATTGGTCATTTTGCTTCAAGATGTCCGGAAAGATCTGCAAGGTCTAATACTAACAGACAAAGGTTTCAAAAGAATTGCTATTATGTTCATGAAGAAGATGACAATGAAGGAGTAACAGATGATGAATCAGAACTAGGAAGCAAATCCGGAAATGAGTGGGTGTTTATTGCCATCAAGGAAGAAGATTCAATACTCTCTGAATTTGTCAATCACAAAGTTGTTGAAAAAGCTTTGGCTGCTCAAGTGGAAGAAAAGGATGTTTGGGTTATTGACAGTGGATGTTCTCACCATATGACTAGTGACAAGAATAAGTTCTTGAATTTGGAAAGGTATGAAGGAGGAATGGTAAAGTTTGGTGACAATTCTGCTGGCAGAATCAGAGGCAGGGGAACTATTTCCTTTGATGGAAAGAGCAAAACAGGTAACGTACTATATGTTGAAGGATTGAAGCACAATCTTCTCAGTGTTGGTCAGTTAGTGGACAAAGGCTATGATCTCCGGTTCAAGAATGGAAAATGCAGAATCTTTACAAGCTCCGGAACTGAAATTGCATCCGGTACTCAGACAAAAGGTAATATCTTTCATCTGGTTGGTTCAAATAAAAGTTGTTTGTTTGTTCAAATTGATCAGAGTTGGTTATGGCATAGAAGAATGTGTCATGTAAATTTTGATAACATCATCAAGATAAGCAATACTCAGGCTGTAAGAGATCTTCCAAAATTGATGAAACCTACAAATAGTTTGTGCAAAGAATGTCAGCTAGGTAAACAAAGCAGAGTCTCTTTCAAAAGCAAAGATCAGTCTTCTACCGGATTGTTGGAATTAGTACATACTGATCTCTGTGGTCCGACAAGAATCAAGAGTCTGCAAGGTGATAGATATTTCATGTTGTTAATTGATGATCATTCCTGGATGATGTGGGTTACCTTTCTAAAAGAAAAATCAGAAGCATTTGAGAAGTTCAAAATCTTCAAAGCTATGGTAGAGAATCAAACCGGATTGAAACTAAAGTGTCTAAGGTCTGATACAGGTGGTGAATTTACATCTGGTGAGTTCATTGACTTTTGTGAGAAACAGGGTATAAGGAGACAGTTGTCTGCTCCTAAGACTCCACAGCAGAATGGAGTAGTTGAGAGAAAGAACCGGACCATCCAGGAAGCTGCTAGGACAATGATGTTGGAAGCAAATGTTCCTCAAATGTTTTGGAAAGAAGCTATCAGCACTGCAGTCTACACTCTAAATCGAGTTCAAATCAGAAACAACACCGGTAAGACCCCCTATGAACTCTGGTTTGGCATCACTCCTACTGTGAAATATTTCAGAGTATTTGGTAGCAAGTGTTATATTAAAAGAGATGAAGATCTAGGAAAGTTTGATGCTAGAAGTGATGAGGGAATTTTCTTGGGTTACTCCACTCAAAGCAAAGCATACCGGTGTTACAATAAGAGATTGAGGAAAATGATAGAAAGCACCAATGTGAAAGTTGATGAAGGAATTGAGAAACCTTCAAGATTTTATGAGTTTGATGAAGATGACCAAGACAATGTTCAAGGAACTCAATCCTCTCCAGTGAGACAGAGTCAGCCTGATCCGGTAAATCAGGAAGAAGAGATAGGTTTGAATGAGCCTGATCAAGAAGCAGCAGTGCTGGATACTCCCAAAATTCCAAGGTATGTAAGACTGAACCACTCTGAAGATCAAATCATAGGTGACAGAAGAAAAGGTGTACAAACTAGAAGGAATGTTGCTCAAAATCAGGATGAATGTTGTCTGATTTCAAAGATTGAACCTAAAACAATAAATGAAGCCTGCAATGATGAGAACTGGACCAAAGCAATGGAAGATGAATTGATGCAAATTGAGAAAAATCATACTTGGGATCTTGTTCCCAGACCTAGAGACAGGAATGTAATTGGAACCAAGTGGGTCTTTCGGAACAAACTAAATGAAGCTGGTGAAGTAATCAGAAACAAAGCTAGACTGGTCTGCAAAGGCTACTCTCAAATAGAAGGAATTGACTTTGAAGAGACTTTTGCTCCGGTGGCAAGAATTGAAGCAGTCAGATTACTTCTTGCATTTGCTGCCTTCAAAGACTTCAAGGTATATCAGATGGATGTCAAGTCTGCCTTCCTAAATGGTGATCTGGAAGAAGAAGTCTACATTGAACAACCGGATGGATTTCAATTGTCTGATAATGATGATATGGTCTGCAAGTTGAAGAAAGCTTTGTATGGATTGAAGCAAGCCCCAAGAGCTTGGTATGAAAGGTTGGATAAGCATCTTGTGCAGATTGGATTCAACAAAGGTACTGCTGACAGTAACTTATATTTCAAAATTGATCATGAAAACATTTTGATTGTTGAAGTGTTTGTGGATGATATCATTTTTGGAGGAAGAGATAGTATGTGCAAAACTTTTGCAAATCAGATGAAAAGTGAGTTTGAAATGTTTATGCTTGGTGAAATTAATTTCTTCTTGGGTCTGCAAATTACTCAAACAAAAGAAGGGATCTTCATTTCTCAGACCAAATATGTGAAAGAATTGTTAAGGAAATTTGGTATGGAAGACTCAAAGCCTATGAACACTCCTATGGCAACCGGATGTAAGTTAAGCAAAGATGATGATTCTCCAAAGGCAGATCAGACAAAGTATAGATCAATGATTGGTGGATTGTTGTATCTCACTCAAACTAGACCAGATATAATGCAGGCTGTTGGTCTTGTGGCAAGATTCCAGGCTGATCCTAGAGAATCTCATGTTATGGTAATCAAAATAATTTTTAGGTACTTGAAAGGAACAGTTGAGTATGGTCTATGGTACCCTAGAGATCCGGATTTCTCTCTTCATGCTTACACAGATGCAGATTGGGCAGGAGATGTGGATGACCAGAAGAGCACTAGTGGTGGAGCATTCTTTTTGGGGAAGAGATTGGTTTCTTGGTTAAGCAAGAAACAAGATGCAATATCTCTGTCTACAACTGAAGCAGAATAAATTGCAGCAGCAGGTAGTTGCATTCAAATTTTATGGATGAAGCAGATGCTAAGAGATATTAAAGTTGAATATGAGAAGCCTATCACAATTTTCTGTGATAATTCAAGTGCAATTAATATTTCTAAGAATCTGGTATTGCATTCTAAGACTAAGCACATATCTATCAAGTTTCACTTTTTGAGAGAACAAGTAAACAAGGAAGAAGTCAGATTGGAGTATGTTCCCTCCAAGGATCAGATTGCAGATATCTTTACAAAACCTCTTCCCAAGGACTCTTTTGAATATCTCCGGGAGAAGTTAGGGGTCATGGCCCCTCCGGTGATGAACTAGGATGCACTAATGTGCATCAGTTTGGTGGATATCACAGTCATATCTTGTGATCCGGATTGATGATGGGCAGCTGCTACTAAGGGGGAGCAGCTGGTATGATTCTGATGTATTAGAATTGCAAGTATGAGCCCTTTTCCATTGATGTCAAAGGGGGAGAGAAGACATGTGAAAAACAAGTGGTTAATGATCAAAGGGGGAGCAGTAAAGGAAGAGAAGACATGTGAAAAGTTGTTGTTGATAGGGGGAGCTGTGACAGAAAGGAGAAGTTCTTGTCTTGATGGTTTTTCACATCATATGTTGCCATCAATGACAAAGGGGGAGATTGTTGCAAGTATGAGGTGAACCAGTGTTGTCATTGATGTCAACATACTCATATTACATTGACAAGAAGGATTGGATGAGCTGTGTGTTGAGGATATTGAGAAAATTAGCCTCAGTCAGGAACAGTGAAGAACAGTGATGAGAAGAAGGCAAATATATTGGATAGGTTGAGAACCGGAGGATGTGGATTAAAGGGTTTGCAGATATGAGTCTTGAGATGCTTCAGTCAAGTTTTCAGAGGTCCGCATGAAGACCTGAAGAAGTTATGGCTGTCTGTGTGGAACCGGTTCCGGCAAGTGCTTAGAGGTGACAGAGGATCACAGAAAGGTCCGGTGAGGTCCGGAATTGTACAATCCAAATCTGCGGATTGGAAAGAGTGTTTGGGATGTCCTTGTGATGTGCCATCTCGAGCTGTGTATGATTTGGAGGTCCGGAAGTACCTCTTGCATTATGACAGTGGCGACAGACTATGTTCTTGAAGTTCTGGATAAGGAGGATAAGAGATTTCAGTAAGTAAAGGAAATGCGGACGCACCTGGTCATTCAGGCAGGCTTGTGAAGGCTCTTGGATCATTTTGAGGTTGTGTTGTTGGTCAGCATTGATAATGTATGATTTGAAGGTCTGGAAGTACCTTCTACAGTGGCGACAGACTGTGTTCTTGAAGTTCCGGATGAGGAAGACAAGAGATTCCAGCAAGTAAAGGACATGCGGATGTATCCGGTCATTCAGGTAGGCTTGTGAAGTTTTCTAGATTGTGTTGAGGTTGTGTTGTTGATCCGCATTGATAGTAGAGCCCGGAATTGAAGTTATTCTTCCAGATGAAGTTCTTGCTCTGTTTAGCCGACCGGATGAGTTGTTCATCCTGTGAATGTTCTTGTGGTGGCCGACCGGATGTGTTATTCATCTTGCGGATACTCTTATGGTTGTTTGCCGACTTAGATGTTTGTTCCTAAGTCGATGTCTTGTATAAATAATGGTTTGTGAGTTCATTTCAAAGTGTGGATTGTGTGGATGTGTGTAGCATAGCGAAGAGAAGTGCGAAAGGTAGAGCAGAAGTTTTTGGGCTTAAAAGGAACTGATCCGGACATAGTAGAGATGTCATTCTCCAGTTCAAGATTGTGATTCTTATCACTTTGTAGACAGTGTGTCTCTTAGTAGGCAGTGGGCCTCTTGTGAGCAGTGTGCTTAGGCAGTGAGCCCTAATTGGCAAGTGCCATTCTTTTTCTTATTCTTCTAACAGAGAATAATCCTTGGGTTAATCACCCCGTGGTTTTTCCCTTAACCGGGTTTTCCACGTCAAAATCTTGGTGTTCAATGTGTTGATGTTTATCTGCTCTTGTGTTTATGTATTATTCTTTCATGGATGATTAATTGATATGCTGTTAACTAACAATGAAGAATCAAGTGTTTGAAAGAACAAGAAGTTTTATACAACTGATTCACCCCCCCTCTCAGTTGTATGCCTTAAATCTAACAATTATATGTTCCAACTAGAAACCTCTCTTTTCTCAAGTGAACCATGACTTCATCTCCTACCTAAAATTCCTTATATCTCCTCTTCTAATATGCCTTAGCCTTATATTGAATCTTCATCTTATTAATGTGCTTTCTTACCTCTTCATGCAAATTCTTCAGGTGTTTTGCAAAGTCTTTGGCTTCAACACTTGTCTTTTCTCCCTTGTCCATCTTCCTTAACTTTGAAGCATTTCTTGGACTACTCCCATAAACAATCTAGAATGGTGATTTTCCTATGCTCCTATTGACAGAATTATTGTAAGCAAATTCTGCATGTGATAAAATCAAATCCCATCCCTTGGGCTTATCACCTACTAAGCATTGTAGAAGGTTACCCAAAATCTTATTCACCACTTCTGTCTATCCATTAGTCTGTGGATGGTGTGCAGAACTAAACTTCAAATCTGCCTTCAACTTCTTCCATAATGTCCTCCAAGATAACCAATAAACTTGGTATTTCAATCTGAAACTATGCTCTTAGGTAGACCATGTAATCTCACCACCTCCCTAAAAAATAACTCTGCAATATGAACATCATCATTAGTCTTCTTACAAGGAATGAAATGTGCCATCTTCGAGAATCTATCCACCACCACAAAAATGGAATCATGTCCTCTTTGTGTCCTCAGTAAACCAAGAACAAAATCCATACTAATATCATCCCATGGCTTCTCTGGTACAGGTAATGGCTGATATAGCCCTATATTCTGACTCATTCCTTTTGCCATCTGACACACTCTGCAACTTTGCATAAATTTCTTCACATCCCGTTGCAACCGTGGCCAATTATAATTCTCACCAACGATAGCAATTGTCTTATCTTGACCAAAGTGTCCAGCTAATCCCCCACTATGCTTCTCCTTAATTAGGTTCTCTCTCATGGAAGTCCTTGGAATGCACAACTAGCTTCCTCTAAATAGCATTGCATCTTGGATTATGAAATCCAACCATTTTGTCCTATCCAAAGTAACATGTTCCAAACAAGCTTTCCAAGCCTCTGCAAAATATGGATCTTCAGGATACAAAATTTTGAGCTCATCGAACCCAACTTCTATCATCATTTCTGTCAACAAATTTTGCCTTCTGCTCAAGGCATCTGCAACTCTATTGGACTTCCCACTCCTGTGCTTCAAAACAAAAGTATAACTTTGCAAAAACTCAACCCATTTTAAGTACCCCTAATTTAACTTTCCTTGACTATTAAGATATTGCAAAGCTTGATGATCAATATATAAAACAAACACTTGGCAACAAGTAATGTCTCCATTTCTTCAAAGCTTGAACTATAGCATAAAACTCCTGACCATAAACAAAATACTTTTTCTTGGCATCATTAAGCTTCTCACTGAAATAGGCAATGGGCTTACCTTCTTAGCTCAAAACAGCTCCTATAGCACTGCCACTAGCATCACGATCTACCTAAAATACCTTATTAAAATATGGAAGCGCCAAAGTAGGTTTCTCTGTGACTTTTTGCTTCAATGTATCAAAAACCGTGGCTGCTCCTGTAGTCCATCTAAACTCTTTTCTATCCCCTCTCATTGTCTTAATTAGGGGTGTACAAATGCTACTAAAATTCCTAATAATTTTTCTGTAAAAACTTGGAAAACCATGAAAAGATTATACCTCTATAGCACTCCTTGGTGTACACCATTCAATGATAGCCCTCACTTTCTTTGGGTCCATCTTAAGGCCTTCCTTTGAGACAACAAATCCCAGGTATACCAACTTTTTCTTTGCAAAACTATATTTCTTCAGATTAATCAACAACTTCTCCTCCCTCAGCTTCTCTAAAACTCTTCTGATATGCATCAGATGCTCATCCCAAGTCTTACTAAAAATCAAAATCTCATCTAAATAAACAATAACAAAATTTCTGAAAAAATCTTTCAATACGTCATTCATGAGCTGCATGAATGTTCTCGGTGCATTGATTAGCCCAAATGGCATGACTAACCACTCATCCAAACCTTCTTTTGTCTTGAAGGATGTCTTCCATTCGTCTCCTTCTCTGATTCAGTTCTTGTGATACCCACTCTTCAAGTCAATCTTCGTGAAGTATTTGGCTCCGCTCAAACAATCCATTATGTCATCCATTCTAGGCAATGGAAATTTGTACTTGATCATGATCTTGTTGATAGCTCAGGAGTTTGTACACATCCTCCACTCTCCATCTTTCTTTGGTGCTAGTACTGCATGTACCACACATGGACTTAGGCTCTCCCTTATCAGCCCCTTCCTCAACAACTCCTGAACTTGTCTGTTCAAATTTTCATTCTATGTAGGGGTCATTCTATGGGTTGCCTTATTTGGCAAACTGGCTCTTGGTATCAAATCCATTTGATGACTTATCTTCCTCACTGGTGGTAAATCTTCTGGTACATTATCAGTGATAATGTCCTAAAATTCTTCTAATAGATCTGAGACTTCTGCTTGTACATCTTCACATTTCTCTTGACTAATGTTAGGAATCAATGCAAAGTAATGACACTCATGCTTCATACCCTCCAAAAATTTTCTATCATCTACCAAGCAAATTCTAGTAGTACTACATACCTTTTCTTCCACCTCCTTCAAGGGCTTTAACTTATGATGAACTCTATCCTTTGTTAGGTAATATGTGTTTTCATGGCCATCATGGATAGTGCACCTATCATACTACCACGACCTTCCCAATAACATATGACATGCATCCATCAGTATAGTGTCACACAACACCTCATCATGGTAGTCCCTAATCTTGAACTTGACTAAACATTGTTCATTGACCAAAGCTCTATGGTCCTTCTGCAACCATGCAATCTGATATGGATGTGGATGTTTTTTTCTTGTCAACTTCAATTTGTTAACCATCTCCTCTGAAACAAAATTGTCAGTGCTTCCATTGTCAATAACAATATCACAACACTTACCTTCACATTTTCACCTTGTGTGGAATAAACTCTTCCTCTAATCTAGTTCTTTCTCCTCATTTAACAAGGTTCTTTTGACAACTAGGGTTTTTTCCCTTTCATCATCTTCAAAATGCTCAGACTGTGCATGTTCATCTACATGTGCAACTCGTGCATTACCTTCAAGTCTTCTATTTATCCTTCCTTGATGTTGCAGACACTTGTATGCTTGATGCCCTTCTTCTCCACATTGGAAATAGGTTCCTCTGAAACCTCCTCTTCTAGGTCTTTTCCCAAGTCTATCTCTTCCTCTTTTTTCTTTGCTCACCATTATTCTGGTTATGAGGGTGGTAGGTATTATCTCCTGTTTGATTTCAACTGGTGCCAGCTTCTTCACTTTTCTTTAGATCTTTATTTTAGCCTCCATAGGGTCTTCCACTAGTCCTTCTGCCTTGACCTCTTCCCCTTTTCTTGCTTTCAAATCTTTTATTCATCTTCTCTTCCACCTTCAGGGAAAACTAGTACCCATCTTCTATAGTGGTCATTCTAACCAGACTGAGCTCCTCTTGAATACTTGGCCTCAACCCATTAATGTAATAGGCTACCTTCTCCTTGTTGGCCTCTGCATGGCCTATCCTGATAGTAATCTTATAAAACTCTTCTGTATACTCGTTGACAGACTTGTTACCTTGCTTCAATCCTTGCAACTTTTTCAACAATTCCATCTCATAGTCCATAGGAATGAACTGCTTCTTTAGTTTGTCCACCATCTGGTCCCATCTGGTAATATTTTCTTTTCCTCTTCTATTACTCTCTAACTGGACCTCCTTCCACCAAATATTGGCATGGCCCTTCAACTTTGTTTTTTCAAATTTGACCAAATCTGGATCTTCCACATCTTCATACTCAAAATATTCTTCCATATCATTGATCCAATCAATAAGCTGTTTTGGATTCAAATCTCTAGAATATGTAGAAAATTTTATCTTGGGCCTCTTTTCGATCTTCAAAATGGCCCTCAACAATCTAACTTCTATAGGATCTCCTATGGCTTCTTGTTCTTCCTTAGATAGCTCTTCTTCAGCTTCATCCTCACTTTCTTCTCTTGTTCTCAGCTCAAACCCTCTTCGTAGCTCCTCTTGCAATGCATCAATTTGCCTTTGCATGGCCCTAAAACCCTCTTTCATTAAAGCATTTCTCGCAACACAGTTTCTTCATGGAGGCATTTTGATCTTTGCAACAAACCCACAACCTTAGGTCCTGGTGCAAACTACCTCACGGTCGATGATCTATCTACACACTCAGGAATCCTTGCTCTAATACCACTTGATGAAGGGGGTAAATCACAAAACAAACAACAACAAAAATTGCACATGGAAAATAGAATGTACTTTTATTGATTTGGACAACTCATTACATTACAAAAGCTCAAATACAATCAGAGGATGAATCCTCCACAGGCTACAACACATTTTAGCTTCCAATCTCAATACTCTAGAATATTATGCCTTTTGTAACCCCAAATCTACTAGGGTTTTTGTTTTCCCACCTATTCTTAACTCTACACTTTACCCCTTATCTCTACTACTGCCAAGGGTTCCCAAAAAATGGTTATTAATAGCCTTTTTGGTGGCCTCCAGCCAAATTTCAAAATTCGCGTCTCCCTCCAAAAATAGGTCAACTTCTGGGAGCCATAACTTTTGATCCGAGTGTCTGATTGATGAACCATTTGAAGCATTGGAAAGCTCATAGAGTACTCTACAAGCTAAGAATGGATTTTCTGGTTTTGCCCATTTTTGGGCCTGTACAAGGCTGTTTAGTGCCTCAAACCTGAATTTGAATAATTTTCAGGCATTTTTTGAGAAACAAAAACTTTAATATCTTTAAGCTCACAAATGATCTTTGCGTGATTCCTTTTCCAAAGGTCTTATTTTTCATTTATGAAGTTTCTTGTAAATTTTCACTTCAATTTGTGCCCAAACACAAACTTTCCAAATATAGCAGTTTGGAAAAAACTAAAGGTTCTACATCAATATTCAAGTGATTATGGAACTAGAAACACTAATTTTGAAAAGAAATGTAAACAAAATCAATGATTTTGAATCATCATCTTTTTTTGGGTGATGCAAGATTGCCCTTACACCACTAGATGCTCCTACATCATTAAAGGAGCCACTTGACATGGCTATAAGAAGTGTTCCGTTACCACGACCATTACCAGATCTCCCGTAGTTCAAAGGAAAAGGATACCCTAACTCACACATCAAGGCATATACAATTGCCATAAGAGAACTCCTCCCTTGGGATGGGGTTGTTGCAAAAATCATCCCAAAGATGCTGGAAGGAATAGCCCTGGAATGGTATTATCGCCTTTCGAAGGCCTTGATACACTCATTCAAACAGTTAATAGGGGAGTTTGTCATGGATTTCGACATGAACAAACTCATAAGGATAGGGATCCAAGAATTTTTTACCATGAAATAAGAACCTAATGAATCAGTGGCCCATTTCATCATTCGATGGACACAAGTTTTTTATTCTTTGACAAGTGCTCCAAACATGGATCACAACAAGTTGTGTGATCTTTTCTTACATGCCTTCAATAATGATATGAGAGACGAAGTCCAAAAACTACTTTACAAGTCTTATGAAGAAGCCTTGGAAAGTGCCTTACAAATTTACCAAGCAACCATTGACAGTGGCTAGAGAACATATGACACGAATGGAAAACTCAAAGTCTCAAAAGGGGCTAAGAAGAATGCCTCAAACATTTTAATAGATAAGAACATCAATGCCATAAAGAGTGCACCCAGTAACAATAAATGACATCAAAAAGGAAATCAGGGACCAAGTCATTTCTCCTATGATCTTGACACATGCTATTGGTTCCATGGAATGAAAGGTCATGACATGAAGATTTGTTATGGATACAAGAAACTTGTTGGCAATATGTATTGTCATTGATGTCAACATAACATGTGTCAATCTGAGGTTAGACTTGTATAGAGTTTGTGTATAGTAGTTGGAGAAGTTGATAGACAGTGGGAGATTTGAGAGAGATGGTTTGGCATAGTTGGAGAAACTAATGGATAGTGCAAGGTTTGAGAGAGATAGTTTGACACAGTTGAAGACATGAGGTCAACATGCTTAGGGCAAGCCAGTCTAGAAGACTTAGTAGATGGAGAGAAACTATCTAAGTGTGATGCGGTGATTAATATGATGTCTAATTATGACGTGGAGGTAGGTACACCTATTATAACATGTTTCTAGGATGCCTAAAGTGATATCTTGTAGTTTTGGTGTACCACACTTAGAGATAAACTGTAGAAGTTTGACTAAGGGACTCATAGTGTATATTGTAAGGCAGAGTCACAATATCTTGGTCTGCATTCCTCCGCAAAGCAAGATTTAGTCTTGCAATTCAAAAGATAAATTGATCTTGATATTAACATGCTATATCCAAGATTTTAGGTCTTTACATCTTCAACAAAGAAAGTTATTAGTAACAGAGTTCTGAATAGTCCTCAAATAGAGTAAAGTAATGGTGGAGACCTATTGGAATGCTCTGCATTCCTTTAGATGAGAAGTTGTACCCATTTGGTTTTGCAAATATGTTTGGAGATGTGTAATGCACACTACCTTGAAATATCAAGTGCTCTAACGGTCTGCAAGGATGACTTTTAAATGATAGAAGTAACACAGACTATTCTTGATGATGAAGTACTCTATAGAACACATGTTTGAGCACTTGTGGAAGATGGAAAATATAGAGATCAGCTATAGGAGCTTGTGCAAAGATTCTACATGCACTAATGTATCTTAGATTTGAACTGCATGCAAATCTTTCTTATCTCCTATACAACATAAGGTATTTAAGCTAGTTAGTGAAGAATTGCATATGATTGTTCTTCATATTACAATATACTTGAGTCAAGTCTTTGATTTTATCTGGAAGTGATAAATGAGGATGTATAGATCTAGGAATATATGTATAATGATGTATATGTTCTCTCCTAAGAGTTTCAAATGTTTTGGTGTACTGCAATGCAACGTCTCAAGTTTTGATGTGTTACAATATGCCCAGAATGCTCTGTCCTCATCAGTTCAGTATGTTCCTTGTCTTGTGGATACATATATTGATTAGATACTTCAGGAGAATGGTGTATGTATAGTGTTGAGAAGATTTATGATTGAAATCCTAGTCTGTATAATGTTTTTGGCTTCCCCCCGATGATGTGAAGATGGTCAGTTAATAGTGGTAGTGCTAGTTGAGCCGACAACTTGGTTTCCCTCATTTGCGGAGGATCCCAATTAGTGATTTTGAAATTGAAGGATGTGTTATGATGTAATTAACCCTGTTGTGACATGTGAAGTGATTTGCAACTCAACATGTGTTTGTTCGAAGGTAACCCATACAAAATTACATGCTTCATCTTAAAGTCTTTGTGGTGTCGACCTAATTGAGATTTTAAGTGGTTGCAGAAGATATATATAGAAGAACAAATTTATTTGTGGGATGAACCTATGAGTGCAAATGTTATAGAGTAGAATGAGTATTATGAAGTGTGTGAAGTTAGTATGATGGAGTAATTGTGCAAAAAAGAGGACTACAACATCAACATGAGTCAAATGCTTGTAGTAGTGAGCTTTCTTCAGGGAGTTGTAGCTTCCTTGGGTTGTAGCCCTAAAACAAAGTCAACAAGAAGTTGTGGCTTCCTTCGGTTGTAGCCCTAAAACAATGTTGTAAACTTTTATAAGTGGTGAGCATTATATTGTGAGCTAACACTCACCATGGTTTTTCCCATTTTTGGGTTTTCCATGTAAAAATCCTGGTGTCAATGTGTTGATTAATGTGGTGCATGTTTTACTTTCTGCTCTCTAAGTAATTTGATTTGTTCAACAAATAAAGTAGTTAAGTTTTTGTATATGCTGATTCAACCCCCCCTCAGCATCTTTGTGTGTTCAATAAAACCTATTTTAAAAACCTATTTCAAAGCTTACTTTGAAGCAACAAAAAAAGTTCCTCATTCTCCTATAACCCCAAAGAAAGGAGAAAGAGCCTCAGAACAAAAAAGAGAATACCAATCAAAGAAGTTCTAATCATGTGGAGCTAAACCAAGAAGTCTTTGTGATCCAAGAAATGAAACAAATTGACCAAATGAAAAGTTTTTTCTCGCAAGTAGTGAACCTATTAAAAAGATCCCCTTTGCACTGAAAAACCTTCTTGGAAGTGTTAGAAGTGGGATGGTCAGCACAAGAAGAACTAACCCCTCTCACATTTGATATTTCAAAACTCCTAAAAGATTAGGGAAATAAGAACAAAGCTTCACCACTATACATACAGGCTCAGGTTGAAGAGGTCATCATAAAGAGAGTGATAGTGGATGAAGGATCGATAGTCAACCTCTTACCAATTTACTTCCTATGAAGAATGGGATATAGTAAAATGGGTATAAAACAAAAAACTACCACCTTGAGGATATATGATAGTCAAGACATCTAAATAATTGGGAAAATTAGTCTGCCACTCACCTTAACATCTAAAATAGTTGCAACAGACTTCTATGTTATCAACAAAGAAACCAATTAAAACATGATCCTCAGAAGACCTTGGGTTCATGAGATGAAGGTTGTAGCCTCTACATTATTTCAAGAAATCCACTTTCATCACATGGGAAAAATGCATATCATGAAGGTGGATCCTAATCCTTTTAGTTTCTATAGGAAGGAATAGAAAGAAAGGGATAAAAAGTCAAACACGCAGGAGAAAGAAAAGGAAGAGACTCAAAACCCTCAACCAATCACAAATACTCTCAACATATCATATCAAAATATGGATCACCTCAGAGAGTTCCCCTTTGATTCGCACACCACTAAGTCTCATGCTCCATTTGATTTAGCAGCCATCCCTTGCATGGACGAATATGACATTAAAAATTTCTTGATTGGGACAATAGAAATCATCAAAGAAGGGGTTGAAAAGGAAGAAAAGATAAAATCAACTTATGAATTTGGAGAAACATCAAAATAACAAGACATTAATATTTATGGACTCTCCACTTTGACGGAGCATGTTGTAAAACTAAGGTAGAAGTGGGAATATTCCTAACCTCCCTAGAAGGGAAAGTTCTCCCTATTGCATTTAGACACAATTTCTTCTACACAAATAACATTGCTAAGTATGAAGCTTTGTCCTTAGGAGTTATGCTAGCCATGAGAATGGGAATCAAGAAGATTTATACCTTTGGTGACTCCCAGCTTGTAATCAACCAAGTCGTAGAAAATTATGAAACAAAATCAGAACGACTACGACCATACAAAGAAACCATTAGAAAGTTGGTTCAATTCTTTGGTTTCTTTTCCATAAGAGCCATACCTAGGGAAGAAAACCAAGTTGTAGACTCAATGGCCACCTTGGCTGCTCTATTCTTGCCTCATGCTCAACTCCAAAATTCAAAGTTCATTATGTCAATCCAAGGAGAACCCCTATTGGAAAGTGAAGAGTTACCAAACATCTTAGACTACACCATAGACCAAATAGAGAAGCCAACCTAAGATTATGATGAGAATGATGAAGCCATCCTAGAATATTTGTATGCTTATGATGGGCTTCCAAGGGTGTACCACAAGAAAGGATACATGCTCCTTCCTTATCTAGATGATTATTTTGGAAGCGAGAAAGAAATCCTCTAGATCGAGGGAAATTTAGATTTACCACCTTCCCCTCAAAAATTTGAAGAGGGACATCTGACACTAACATGAGACTCCATTGATGTCAATATAGGAACCCCTAAGAAGCCAAGAATGCTGAAATTGGGAGGAGAATTATATGATGAAGAATTGGAAGAATATATTGAGTTTCTTATTGAATACTCTGATGTCTTCACTTGGACATATTTGGACATGCCCAAGCTAGACCCAAAAATCATGGTGCACAATTTATTAATGAAGCCTAATGCAAAACCCATAAAGAAAAAAATGAGGCCCATAAAACCTCAAGTAGCTGAGATGGTAAAAGAATAATTGAAGAAATTACTGAATGTAGGTTTTATCAAACTAGTAGATTATTCAAGTTGGGTGTCAAACATTATCCCAGTTTTAAAGGAGAATGGGAAAATTCAAATATGTCTTGATTTTAGGGACATAAACCAAGATTTTCCAAAAGATGACCTCCCGTTACTATCCATTGATCTAATTGTTGATTCAACCATAGGGTATGAAGTACTCTCCCTCATGAATGGGTTCTTAGGATACAACCAAATCAAGATCTCAGAAGTGGATCAAAATAAGACGACATTCACAACCCCTTGGGGAACCTTATGTTATGTGGTTATGCCATTTAGATTGAAAAATATGAGGGCTACCTATCAAAGAGAAATGGAACACATCTTCCACAACTACATTCACAAAATAGTGGAAACATATTTTGATGATCTTCTATGTAATTATGAGAAAAGATGAATGCATGTAGAGGATCTTCGCAAACTTTTCAGTAGACTTCGAGAATACAAAGTAAGACTAAATCCTGAGAAATGTGTTTTCAGGGTTACAACAGGCAAGTTGTTGGGTTTGATTGTTTCATGAAGAGGAATTGATGTAGATCCGGCCAAAGTTAAACCAGAATAGCCTTTTGAGTAAGATAGGGAGTTGAAGGAAGACTAGGATGTGGTGGAGGGGAAATAGGCAAGAGTAACCTATTTGATTCACTAAGTATTATATGTGTGGGACACTACATGATAGTGAGGAGCCTCAAACATGTTTTTAATTATATACTTTGCAATTTTTAAAAGGTGATTCGAAGGTCAAGGATTTTCAAGAATACCCTGGACAGTGATCACAGGATGGGGCAGATCAAGTACCCTATGCACAATAATTTTAGGAATAGAAGAAATATATTAAACATTAATGCACTTATCCAACATCCCCTTAGCAAGTGGGTTAAGTCTATTAACAATGATGGAGTTAACATTAGTATCTCCTTGGGAAATACATGATGTAGGATAAGATATAGAATTAGTATGCTCAACATCTATCCATGGAGGATCTAATGTGAGGTGAAACTTGTCATCCACTAACACTTCATATCTAGTAGGTAGAGCATTGGAATGAAGAGAAGGTAAATTAACATTAAGAAAAGTGTCAATGATTTCATGCTCTTACACCAAAATATCCTTGTAAGGAGGAGGGATATTGGGAGAGGGCTCAAGGAAAAAGAGCAACATAGGAAAAGATAAGTCACTTTCACATGCTTGTAAGATAAGCTCTTGGAACTTCTTAACAAAGATGGAAAGTGATAGAAGAAAAGGAAATAAGATCTCCATTTAGAAATTAGAAAGTGAATGAAAAAGAAGGTGCTTTAAGATGAATAGACATGTTCACCAAAATTTAATCTAGAGAAAGTGATACTTCCACTTTCTACACTACATTCATATAGGGGGCTGAAATAAAAATATTGATTAATAGGAAATTGGAATACAAAATTAAAAAACTGAGTGTAGAATAGTAAATAGTAGAGCAAGAGAAACTTGACACCAGAAGATCGGGAAAAATGTCTAGGATGCTGTTACAAGTGCTGGGATGTTTGTGCAAGTACTAGGACATCTATGTGAGGCGTTGTAGTCCTAGTATAAGAAAAACACAATAAGACCGTATGATACAGCTCTACAAAAACCTTGTAGCATCACCTAATGTGCATAGAGAAATGAAACAACTTCCCAGAAATGAAATTTAATCGAAATATATAAATGAAGCGTTTAACATAAAGAATAAAGTAAATGAGAAACAAGGGAATAGAAAGCAAACTCTTATGCATTTAATCTCTTTCCACAATCTCCACAATACACAAACCATAAAAACTTGTTGGTCTAGTTTAGGGGTTAGCCTTAGTCAAACCCTCGTTTGTGTTTTCCAATCTCTAAAAAATAACAAACAAAATAAAAGAGAAAATCTAGTGTGTTCTCTTATCCTACATGTATCTAGGAGTTAAGAACATTAGCAACAAAATGAATCTATAAGTATTGCCCTGATCTATGGGGAACTACTATAGTGTGCGTAAAATCAAGCGGGTGTTGGTCTACACCAAAAAATTTTCTAAATAGAAATGTAGAAACAAATAATATCTACAATGTTATTTAAAATGAAAGCAAGAAAAATATTACCAACATGATTGTGAAAGAAGATGGAAGAATGAGCTCTTTGGAGGAGTCAATCAAAATGTAACAATGTGGGTCCGTGAGAGAGCTTTAGAATGGAGTCATTTCAACATGTAGCTTCAACAAGCTCAACAATGGAGGTTTTGTGCAGCTAATCATAGTCAAGAGAGATATATTGAAAGAGATATTCAAAATTAGTTTTTGCATAAGGGTGTGTGGGAAGCTGAAGGGTTAGATTCGAATGTTGAAGGTAGTTTTCTGACAACTGGGCATTATAGCAGGTAAGAGGTTGAGCAAGAAATCAACATTTTAAATTTTGGGACATTCGAGATGCTAGTGCGTCATGAAGATGTATTTACATGTGTGAGGAAGTCTTAGCACATGCTATAGTGTCCTATAAAAATCAAACAAAAATTAACATTTTTCCCAAGTTAGTGAGAAGAATTATAATCAAGTAAAGAAATTTGGCAATCTGGTGAAGGAAAAAGGCTAAGGCTAGGTTCAAATGATCCCTAAAACATGCTAAGGGAATTGACACTAAAACAAGCCCAAAACATGGCATGAAATTATAAGGGTATGTAATTTTATATGGATTTCAAGAATTTATGTTGTGAGGTGACATTAGTAGACATAACACCTAAGTCTAGGTGGTTTACATGGAACAATAGGTAGAATGGGGAAGAAATATTTTGTGTAGGCTAGATAGGTTTTTGGTTTCCTCTGATTAGTTTCTATCCTCCAATGTCTTCTATTCTAGAGTGATATATTATGGTGGTTAAAACCATTGGCTAGTGGAATTAATCATGAATAAGAGAAGGAAGCCTCAATGATGCCCTTTTAAGATGGAGCTATTTTGGTATGAGAGTTCAAACTTCAAAGGTTCATTATTGACATGGTGGAAGGTTGAAATAAAAGGTTGTGATAGATATATACTCTATAACAAATTAGTAGAGGTTAAGAAACAAGCTAGAATCTAGAAAATGGATAGCATGGGGAATCTTTTTGAAAAAAAGAATAAGGTGGAATGTGAATTACAAAAATTGGAAAATGAAATCTCTAACTCAAGGCTGAATGAGGAACTAAGGAACTCAGAGCTTTCCCTAACGGAGGAACTCAACAAAATATTAAGGATGGAAGAGATTTTGTGGCAACAAAAATCTAGAGTTAAATTCTTAAAGGAGGGGGGTGGTAATACGAAGTTATTCCATTTTCCCACAAATATTAGAAGTCAAACCAACAAGATTGAGGATATGGAGGCCATAAGAAGAGAAGGTGTGAACTACTTCAAGAAGTTATTAGACTCTACCCCTCATGAAAATTAAGAAGCACAAGAGTTTATGCTAAGGAATATCCCTAGTCTAATAAGTACTGAGTAGAATGAATAGATTTTTAAGCTCTTTTCTATGAAAGAAATCCATAATACTTTTTCTTTGGGGGCTAGGAAGGCACTAGGTCTGGATGGTTTTAAAGAAAAGTTCTTTCAAAAGTATTAGGAGATTGTGTCTAAGGATGTTTGGAGAATATCTAAGGAAATAAAAAGTAGAAAAGTAATGTTAAAGGTATGGAATGCCACCTTTTTGGCCCTAGTCCCTAAGGTAAAGAGTCCCAAATTCTTTGATGAATATAAATTGATTACATTATGTAATACCATATACAAATTTGATACTAAAGTCATGGGATTTATGCTCAAAAAATAAATGAAGGGAATTATATCAAAAGAAAAAAGTAGTTTCTTGAAGGGTAGATAGATTCCAGATGGAATTATAAAAGCACATGAGACCATCCATATATTAAATTGAAGAAAAAAGAAGGTATGGTCGTAAAATTAGACATGAAGAAAGCCTATGATAGGATTTCTTGGGGATTTCTAACCAAAGTTATGCAGAAGTTTAGATTCTGTGAAGATTGGTGCAACTAGGTTTATAGCTATATTCCCTTGGTCTCATATGTTCTGCTTATCAATAGATCCCCTATGTATTTATTTTAAGATAAGCATGGGTTACATCAAGGTGACCCGCTTTCTCCCTTTTTATTCCTTACATAGAGGTTTTAGGTAGGTCCCTAAGAGTTGAGATGGAAAGTGGGATTTTGAAAGGGCTTCAGGTCTCTAGAGGAGTTACAAATGTCTCTCACCTAGAGTTTGTAGATGATACCCTTATTTTTAGAGAATTCTCTACTACAGAAGCTAACTCAATCAAGAAAATTCTTATGCAATATAAAATGGCAGTTGGTTAGAAGGTGAATGAGTCCTCTAAATCAATTATTTTCTTTTTAAAAGATTAGTTTTTGGAAGGATTAGAGGTTAAAAGGATTCTTGGTTTTGAAGTTGACAAATTAACAAGAATATATTTTGGGATGCCCTTGGTTGGTAGAAGAACTTTAGAGTTGGAATTGAAGAATGTGATTGATAGTGTTCATAGTAGACAGGCCTCTTGGAAGGGTCGATGGCTTTCATTAGTAGGAAGAATTACCCTAATTAAGGCTTCATTAGCCTCAATCCTAGTATTCATTATGTCAGCCTTTTAGATCCCTAGTAAAATTTCCAAAGGTCTAGAGGAGATGCAACAAAACTTCCTTTGGTGTGGGAGTGAGAAATCTCATAAGTACAGTTTGGTTAAATGGGAAGAGGTGTGTAAGGCAAAGGAGTTGTGGGTCTAGGGTTCATACAATGTAAAAAGATGAATAAATCCTTGAGATCTAAGATATGTTGGAGAATATATATAGAGAAAGATAGATTTTGGAGAAAGGTTATTCAATACAAATATCTTCCTAATGGGGTAGATGATCATTTCAAGGAAGTTGACAATCTTCCTCTAGGCTCTAGTCTTTGGAATTTCATCAAAATTTGTAGAAAGTTAATATATCCTAATATTATATGGAGAATGGGTAGGGGAGATAAGATAAGATTCTGGAAAGATACCTAGTTGGAAAAAAAAGGCTCTAATTGATTGTCAGAGGTTTAGACCTCTAGTGTCCCATTTTGAAGAAAGTGTAGGTGCTTTTGTTAGGGAGTATTGGGAGGAGAGGAATTCTTCATTGAAGTGGAAAACCATTCTTCCCCCTATTGGAGTTGAAGGAGTTTTGTGATGAACTCTAGTTACAACTTGACAAGTGGCCTATTCCCTCTACAGATAAATAAAATTTGATGGTGTGGGGTGGTCATGGTAGTGGTTGTACCACGATGTGGTCTGATTATCATCACTTCTTTGGAGGTTCAGAAGGCATTCCAAAAATTTAGAAACATAAAATATATTTTCCAAAAGGGCTCCTTAAGGCTAATTATTTTCTATGGATTAATTTTAGAATGCGTGCATTCACCTAGGATAGATTAAAATAGTTTGGTAAGATTGGAGCCTCACAATGTGTTTTGTGCAGAGCCAATGTTGAGACTAATGATCATTTATTATTTCTCTATGATTTATCTAGACATCTATGGAGTATTTTTATAAGGAGATGGAGTTTGCCTTGGGTTATTCCCTCTCATATCCCAAATCTCTCAGCATTTTGTGAAATAAGAATTAAAAATCAAGGTTTAAAATTCATCTAGGATTGTTTTCCCATGCTACTAGTTTGGAACATCTAGCTAGAACATAAAAGGAGAAACTTCTAAGATAAAGGGTGATTAGTGAAATGTATATGGGACTAGGTAGAGTCTACTACCAATGAGTTGGGAGAAGTTCATAAGGATGAATTCGAGGAGCTAAGATAGAAGGAAGTTGGATGGGTAGACACGTGGCCTAGATTTTAGTGGATTGTAGGTAACAAGAAGTAGAACCCTCTTAACGAACTTTAGTGTAGTTGATAATGTCCGAAGGAAGGATGGATTATGTTGAATTTTGATGGAGTGGCTAAGAATAATTTGGGAAGTGTAAGTGGAGGAGATGTCTTTAGAGACAACAATGGACAACCTTTAGGGATTTATGCATATTATTTTAGTAGGGATTCTAATAATATGGTGGAGGCTAGATATGTTTTATGGGGAATTATGATAGCATGAACAAAAGGGTGGAAAAAATTATGGATTGAGGGGGACTAAAATTGGTGATTGGAGCAATGAAGGGAGGTAGCATTCAAAACTAGAGATTAGAAGAAATATTTTTTGAAGCACTATTAGGAATAAATTGGTTTGAAAAAATTCTGTTTACTCATATAGGTAGGAAAGGTAATACATTTGCTGACTGGGAAGCCAACACAGGGGTCAAAATGAATACAAAATATGGCTATTCCTATATTAGTTGGTGGGTTAACTTTTCTTGTAGAGGCATTGGTTCTTATTCAAAGGGACCTAAGGGGAGATTAACCTATTAAGGGATAACATTGGTAGTAGATAGGATATGTAATTAGATTTGGCCACATGTGTGTTTTAATTATGACATGAGGTGGTGAAGGTGTATTAATTGTTTGGCATTAGAGATAAGTAAATATTTCACTCTTTAAGGTCTAACAAACATGGCAGGTCTAAACATGTGTATGTGCATCTTTAAAATAGTTGGCCAATAGTATAACATAGATGGCAGGAGATGGAATGGATGGATCTACGAATAGAGAGAGGGTAAATGGTGGAGCTTCTATAGATGTGAGATGTGAAATAGGTGGGGATATAGATAGTAGGTAACACTCTGATGAAGCAACTAAAGGACTAGATCTTCTAGTGTCGAAAAGATAGGAAAAACCACCTAAACCAAGTGGGATCTCCCATGTGGTATACCTTTCCAAGGAGGATAGAGGTGGAATCAAGGAAAGTGGACCAAGGAACTTGATAGATGGTCAGATCCCTAAAGTCAGTCAAGTTGAGGGCTTCTAGATTTTGATGCGTAAAGGCAAATCTTTGAGAGATTATCTAGATAAGAAAATGGGCCCTACTTCTTGGGCTTCACTTTTAGGATAAAAAAATAAACGGAAAAGTTCATCTCCTCTTGTTGTGGTGGACTTTGATCCTTGTTTAGGTGAGCTCTCCATTTGTATTCCTAATTGCATTATGGATAAAAGTGTGTCCAAGATGGAGATGACTCTGGTTGGAAGATTTATGGGACCAAGGCCCAATATATATTGGGTAAGGGCTTGGGAACTTAAGAAATGGAGGACTAAGGGTCAATTGGAAATAGTAGCCATGTCAAAGGGGTTTATCTCCTTTTCATTCTCTTGTTAAGAAGACCTTTGTAATATCTTAGCTAGTGGCCCATGGTTTATTGACAAGTTAGCCTTGGATTTGAAAAGATGGTACATGGGTTTTGATCTCACTAATAATTCTTTAAATATTGCCTTGGTCTGGGTGAGATTACTAGGATTGCCCATGGAGTTCTATGATTATGATGTGTTTAAGGGTATAGCTAGTTCTTTTGGCCGACACTTAACCATTAATGCTATGATTGTCTCGACATACAGATTGGTTTTTTTGAGGATTTGCATTTGCATTAATCAATCTACTAATATACCTTCTTCAATCTCTATCAAGTAATAGATGGGTACTTAGAGGCAACTAGTGGAGTTTGAATCCATCCCCTTCACTTGTTTCAAATGTAAGAAAATAGGCCATTAGGTGAAACAATGTCCTACTAATAAGACCAAAATGCAACAATGAATATGGAGGAAGAAAGGGTTTGATGGAAACCTAGAAACAAAGGAGAGAGATTTACTTAATGATGTCTCAAAACCCTAGAAGGAGGATCTCATTGAGGAGGATCTTTAGGTCTAGGAAAATGAAGATGGGGAGGAACGATTGTAATCTCGACAAAACCCTATTGTGGAAGGGGAAGGAAAGGTTACTAATGTGGTGGTGAATGAATATGTAGAAGGTATTTCTTTGGAAGAGTCAAAGGTTTTGAAGGATCTAGAGAGTTGTGTCTCTCCTTAGAGGGAAATACCATCCAAGATGGTTTTAGATATAATAGAACATTCTCTAGAAGAGCCAAATATTCTGAAGGATTATGAGAGTTTTGTCTCTCCTCAAAAGGATATTCCATCCTAGGTGGATTTGAAGCTAAATAATTTGGATAATACAACTCAAGAGAGGGAGTTGAAGAGCAATAGGTTAAAAAGAGAATTTGGTGAGAAGAAATAAATGTGTATATGGAAAAATGGATTAAATCTAAACTAAATAAAACCAAAGAATCCAATAACATAAAGAAAACGAATTTAAATAAAAGCCATGACAAATAATCAATGCAATAAAGACTTTTACCGAAATTTGTGTTGTTTCCTTTGGATTGAATGTGGAATTGCTCAATGAAATTGCAAAGCCATAGCTGCAACAAGCAAGTGTAGTGCTCAAGAGATCAATGTCAAAAGATCGTTATAGTGCTCAATCGACGCGTTGTGTATGCTCAAAGCTCTGTTAAGTATGCTTGAGAATACGATCGAAGAGAGAGAGGCTAAATGAAGGAGATGAGGGGGGTTTATATAGATTTCAAGGAAAATCGATCAACGGTCCAGATAATTTAGAAGAATCAATGGAGGAGATAAGTTGAAGAATGTGCAACGAATGAGGAGAAGACATGTGTCTTGCTTGCTTTTGCATGAGAGGAGTTATCAAGAATAGAAGAATGAGTTAACTGAAGAGATAAATCAATTAAAAGAATAAAGCAATCAGTTAAGTGATTTAAAACAAGAAGAAGGGATTTGCATGAGAATAAGAAGATATTTTGCTTTATTAAATATAGAAATATTTAATTGATGAGCAAGAAAGCTTGAGTTATTTTAAAGATAACTCAAATTAGAAGAAAAAGCAATTTAAATAAATAATTGATTTATTTAAATTTAGAGAATATATTTTGGAAGAAGAAATTAAATAATTAGAATTATTTAATTTAGAAGATTTGAAAAGCAATTTAAATAAATAAATTTATTTAATTGTTGTGCATGATTTTGGAAGAATAAATTTGATTTAATTAAATAATTTAAGAATTATTTAATTTTAGATAAGAGGGAATTTGTTGAATTAATTAAATAATTGGATATATTTAATTAATGTGAACTTGATTTTTGAAAAGAGGATAATGATTAAATTAAATAATTAAAATTATTTAATTGTGGAAGAATATTAGAGGAATTTGATTTAATTAATTAAATAAAGAGAATTTATTTAATTAATGTCAAAAGTATGTGATTTAGAAGAATTTGTTGAAATTAATTAAATAATTAGATTATTTAATTAACATTTGCAATGCAGGTGATTTAGACAGAAATGACGAAATGCAAGTAGTGTGACGAGTTGGTCATTTTAGGGTGTCTACATTTTGCCCCTCTTTGATGCGATGCAGCTTGCAGCGTTGCGTCAAAGAAATTGATTGTTGAAGATGTGATACAATTTTTATGCCCCATTGTAAGTAGTTGCCCCAGTGTATGCCCCCTCGAGCGGGAAGACAGGGAGGTGACAGAGGAAAGGTGTTGACGCTCGACTAGAAAGGTGTGCGACCAGGAGGAAGAAAAAGCAGAAACAGGGGGGGAAAGAAAAACTTAAAGGGTGGGGGCACTATAAATAGGTCCCATGGGGACCACAATCCTCATTTGCACCCATTGAGATTCTAAATTTAGAGAGAAGAGTTGCTAAACTTAGGTGAGAGAGAGTTGAGCAGACAGCGCGGAGAGATGCCAATTCTAGTGCACAGACATCAGGCGGAGCTGGTGTGGACCTACGGGAGGCCAGCAGGAGCTCCGGCAGCGGTAAGTGATCGAAAACCCCCTTTTAATTTGTCGATTAGGGGTAGATTAGGGCTAGGGTTGGGGGGGGTCAGCATTTTAGCCAAAAGCGCTATAGGATTGTGCAGCGCGGGTGGTAGTCGGCTGGCGCGCTTTTGGCGCGCCGCAGTGCGTTTGGTCAGCGGCTGCAGCGCGACTGGCAAAAACAAGTCGCTGTTGGTTAGGTTTGTTAGCGTCGCAGCGCGGTTGCAAAATTCCGCAGCGCTTATGGTAGAGGAGGAGAGCGCAGTTGGACGGGTAGTTTAGCGCGACTGGCGGGGAGTGAAAAAAATGCGTCGCGTATGGTAGTGCAGAAAAGCGCGGAGGGCGAGATAGTAGGGCGTGGTTGGTAAACAGGGCGCTTTGGGTAGAAAAAATGTGGCGCAGATGCCGAAATAGTAGGGCGCGGTTGGCAGGGAGTGATAGCGCGTTTGTAAACCAAAGCGCGTTTGGTGTGGATAGAAGGAAAGTTAGGGTTTAATAGAAAGGGGGAGACATAGAAGAGAGACGCCTAGCCTAGCCGACAAGAGGGAAAAGGGATGGCAGGGGTGGGGTATAGCATAGCCAACGGGTAGATAGGTTTTGAGGGATTTGGTTATGAAACTGACAAGTGATATGTTTATGGATGCAGAGGATTTTGCCACCGTTGATGTCGCAGGAGCGACACCACGCGATTGCGCACGAGGTTGTTCAGTTGACCTGGGAGGAGGATGCGTTCTTAGAGCATGCAGGGCTATGGCATGTGGCACACCTCACACACATTAGGGCGAATCTTGCCCTAGTGACAGCAGTCATGGAGAGGTATCACAGCGAGACCTCGTCATTTCACTTCCCGACAGGGGAGGCTACAGTGACACTAGAGGATGTATATAGCATCTTGCGGATTCAGATTGATGGAGAGATAGTGGACTTCGACCCGGCACGGGGCGAGGCAGGCTTGGAGGAGGTCTTCTGCACAGACGACCTATGGATAGATGATGGGGAGATCCGATGGGCAGACGTCCCAAGACTCTACGATAGGATCCGCTGGATAGTGGCATCATTGATCGGCGGCTTCCTGTGCCCAGATAGGAGATCCAGAGGCTTATCAGTTGGTTGGGGGACAGTGTTATCCGGGATGTTTACACATGGCCAACAGTATGCGTGGGGACCCTGTGTCCTAGGACAGTTATACCATGATATGCATTACTGTGTATACAGGAGAGGTAGGAGCCTCTCAGCAGGGGTGACCTTACTACAGGTGTGGGCGTGGGAGCACATTCCAGTTATCCGGCCCATGGCACAGCGCCACTGAGACCGAGGGGAGCCGTATGCGTTTCTGTATGATGGGGTGATGACACACAGGAGGATGGGATCTGTCAGCTACTGGCGGTGACAGATCGACGAGATGGACATATTTATCTGGAGGCCGTGGCTACTATGCGAGGAGTGGCTGGATGAGCACGAGCAGCTCATGTACTGCAGACAGGCTCGCTATCTGTTTGGTAGACGGACAGATATGATAGAGAGATATCTTCCGGAGCGGGTACTGAGACAGTTTGGACTACCACAGGGGCTACCAGTGGGGGAGGCCACACATGCCAGGACGCGGAGAGAGACAGGAGACTGGGACCCAGTGATCCCGGTGGCGACAGCATTAGCAGAGGTGCGGGGACTTATCCCCGTGAGATGGGATTGGGACTCTGGGCTGGCAGACCCAGGGACACTGCCAGACTATGACCAGTACTGGCAGACTCACAGGTCGATGAGATTGACTACACCAGGTGTAGTAGGGGCAGTGGGAGAGGTGTTAGTACTTGGCGGAGAGGCCAGGATGAGGCGGCAGGCCAGGGCAGCCGGACAGCAGGCAGGTGCATAGCAGGCAGGCGGCCAGCAGGAGGATGTTGAGATGGCAGAGGCATTGGGCCCAGTCGTAGAGACGGATCTGCAGAGGGCCGAGCGACTGCTGCAGGAGGAGATAGCCCGGAGGACTCGACTAGAGCTCCGGATGGTTAGACTGAGGAGAGACAGGGATACAGCGTGGGCAGAGGTGAGACAGGCAGAGGCCACAGCCCAGGCACAGACACAGGCAGCCACAGCCGCACAGACAGCCCTGACACAGGTACAGGCACAGTTACAGGCACAGGTGCAGGCCTACAGACAGCTACAGGCCCAGGTGCATGCACAGGCACAGGCACAGATGCAGCCACCAGCCGCACCAGCAGCCGACACCAAGGTAGTAGCACAGGCTAGACGAGAGAGAGATGCTGAGGTACAGCTACGGCTGACAGCAGAGGCTACACTCTTTAGAGTGAGGCGGGAGAGAGAGGAGGCACGTCGTGCACTGGGTGCAGACCAGAGGACCCTATACAGTGAGCTCGTCCGAGTGCAGGGTGAGCTGGTATCAGCTGGCCGGGAGGCAGAGTACTACATGGGCCTGTATGTGGGTGCGGTGCCAGCAGCTCAGCAGGCACCGAGCTACAGAGACAGGAGCAGATCTGGGGCATCTGGATCTCGGAGGACAGGGCAGTCAGCGTCCTTGGTCAGAGGGCCACTTTTGCCGCCAGGGGGAGGAGGAGGACCATCAGGAGGACCTCCACCGAGCACAGGGGGAGGCCAGGGGCCACAGCAGGAGGGTAGCTCTACTCACTAGGGCATACTCATGTATATTGTATCATATTGTATTATTTTGGACAGATGCCTGCGTGCATTCTGATGTTATTTTGAGGGCTCTTGATAGCCTTGATGTACCATATTGATGTATATTTGGATGTATACACATTTTGTATTATTGATGTAGACACAGACACTTTGTATTATGATGACCATTACATGATATATATATATGATGATCTGTTCGATTCACTGCTGTACATGCTTTTGTGTATGCATTATCTGATGTCATGGATGTGATGATATGTATGTATGATTATGGATTCATGTGATGACATATGTTGCTTATATGATGCTTATAGATGTGATGACTAGTGATATCTGACATGTGGGTTTTGTAGATATGCACCAGAGATGTATGATGATATAGATATGATGACTAGTGATATCTGACATGTGGGTTTTGCAGATATGCACCAGAGAAGAGAACAGGAGGAGATGGAGGACGCAGACTGTTGATCGATTACTGCAATGAAAACGATATAAAGGGTGTGGGAATGGATGAATGAGCTTGTTGCAATGGCTTCACATTTGTATATAAAGAGCAATCCTTAGTTTGATATAGCACGTGGATAGTTCGCCACCAAGGTATAAAAGACCAAGGTGCAGTAATATCCGAGTGCGTGGATGTTGACTCTGCAAGCAAGCGGTTTGAACTTAGATCTCTTTAGACAGCATATAACCTTGTTGGAACATGTGAATAAGCCATAGTCTTGAACATAAAATAAACTTCAATACATGTAAATGCAAGAAGAATATTAATATGTAAGATGCTAGGTCGTAACACACACAAGATAAATAGAATGCTAAGAAAGATACTAAAGATCATTCCTCAAACATGGCACACAGAAAGCAATGACTATGCCCCCAATTCATACTGCATCGCAACATACCAAGATTATAGATAAACCAGGGTAGTTTTGAATAAGTATTGGAAAAGGAACAAAAGATAAACCATAACACAAATTGACTGACTTACAAAGTAAAAATACAGCCAACATATTCTCTTGCCAAAGAGGTTGCTCAGGATAGATTGGATAGGAAAGATAACAGCCTCATCGTAGGAAATCTATGTCCGTTAAAGGGGGCTATCTACCTAAAAAGACAATATCTCACTTGCAGGAAATGCCACATGTTGCAGGAGACGCGTGTGTTGGTCTCGACAATGGAACACTTCGTAGAAGACAAGCTTGTTGATCTAGGGCTTAGTTAAGCGGTACTTAGCTGATGCTGGCAATCGGTATGCAGGGCAGTAGATGACTCTGGAAGTAGGCCTCTTTGCTTCAAGTTTGTTAAGGACTTTTGCTTTGAAAGGATGCGCTAGCTTGCTGCTTGAGTTAGTCAAGTCGAGGCGAATGGATTTTGACAAACGGAAGACTAGAAGGGTGACAGTGCTAATGGATTGAAACGGGTGGAGAATGATGGATCGTGTGTGCCTGAGTACTGGAAACATCCTTCGTATTCCAGACTGCCTACATACCCTATATCCACGGGATCAAGGCACACTTACGATGGAAGATGAACGTGATAAATATGTAGTTCTGGATAGAGTGATGAATGGGTCAAGGTGAAAGGAGGGGGATCTTATGTACCTGAGTACTGGATACGTCCTTCGTAATCCAGACTGCCTACATACCCATATCCATGGGATCAAGGTACTTTAAGATTGCGAAGATGAAAGTATGTAGTTCTGGTTGGTGTGATGATGTGGGAAAAGAGCGGAGAAGAGGTGATCTTATGTACCTGAGTACTGGAAACATCCTTCGTATTCCAGACTGCCTACATACCCATATCCATGGGATCAAGGTACCTTAAGATTGAAAAGATGATATGTAGTTCTGGTGGAGGTAATGATGTAGAACAAGTGTTGAGAAGATAACAGCCTTATCATAGGAGCGAAGTGTCCGTTAAAGGGTGTTACCTGTGGAAATGAGACAAGATTGAAGTATGCGCTGCGAACCACGAACAAGGAACCAATCCTAGATTGAAGCTAAGGAAAGAGTTGCCCCCATTCTGGTAGAGGAAATTGTAGGGGTGACCGCCGACGAAGACACAGAAAGACTTGACCTAGGACAAGACAGTGTTAACTGTAGACACAGATCAAGACATGGGATGATGATGAGGGACACTGACAAATTTCCAAGCTATACTAGATAGGGAGATGGAAATGCAAACAAAGTCAATGGTTTTATTATGGATGGATGGATGAGGCGTGTAGTTGCGAACTGGACAAGGAGTGGACAGGACTCGATAGACGATGGATGCTGACTCTACGCATAGCGCCCGTTTGCCAGGTTTTCACTATGGTACTTATCCAAGGCGCCTGTTTACTAGGTTTTCACCAGAGGATGAATGTTTTTGTATTTTTGTATTTTTGATTTTTTTGACTTTTTTTTTGATTTTTTTGATTTTTTGTGGGAATACTCTGAGGATCAGGCATCGAACTTCTTGAGATGGACACTGTTAAGTGGCTCATCTAGAGGAATGCCGTCAGGTGTAGCTAAATTATAAGCTCCCGATCCATATGCTGCTGTGACAATGAAGGGACCTAACCAGTTAGGCTCAAACTTGCCCTTCTTCTCTCGATCTTCTTGATTTCTCTGATTCTCCTTAAGTACAAGATCACCAACTTGAGACCGTCTTTCTTTGATCTTTTTGTTGTAATTACGCCGGAGGCGGTTTTGATAGACGTGGAGATGATTAAGTGCGGCAAGGCGCCTCTCATCTAGTAGTTCAAGCTCAGCTAATCTGGAAGTGCGATACTCATCTCCGCCGATCAGGTCCTGCATGGATACTCTGAGGGATGGGATCTCGACCTCTATAGGTAGGATGGCTTCAGAGCCAAAGACCAAGGCATATGGTGTGGCACCAGTGGGTGTTCTGATACTAGTGCGGTAGGCCCATAAGGCGGGATTGAGTTGCAAGTGCCAATCACGACCAGCTTCATTGACTGTTTTCTTGAGGATTTTGAGAATGGTTTTATTGGAAGCCTCAGCTTGGCCGTTACTCTGCGGATAGTAGGGAGTTGAAAAGCGATGTTGGATATTGTACTGTATGCATAAGGCACGGACATCTTGGTTCTTGAATGGTCTCCCATTATCAGTGACAATAGCTTGGGGAATACCATACCGGCATATGAGGTAGTTTAGAATAAACTTGGCTATTTGCTTACCGGTGATATAGGTCATAGGAATGGCTTCCACCCACTTCGTGAAATACTCAGTGGCGGTAATGATAAACTTGTGGCCATTGGAGGAGGAAGGGTGGATTTGTCCTACGAGGTCGAGACCCCATTGAGAAAAAGGCCAGGGAGTTGTCACAGGTTGTAACTCATGAGCTGGTGCGTGAATCAAATCTCCATGCTGCTGGCATTGTAGACACTTCTTAGCAAACTGTGCAGCATCTTGCTCTATTGTAGGCCAATAATAACCTGTTCTGAGTATCTTCTTAGGAAGATTAGGACCGGTAGAATGTGCGCCACAGACACCTTCGTGTATGTCTCGTAAGGTAGCTTCGGCTTCTTTCGCGTTAAGACATCGTAAGAGGATACCATCGAGACTCCGGCGATATAGTGTATCACCCAGAATGATGTAACGAGAGGATCGACGGATAAAGGTTTTGCATTGAGTGGATGATAGGTCAGGGGGAATGGTTTTGTTCTTGAGGTATTCATAGATATCTTTGTACCATGGGGAATTGGGACCAACAAGTTCGTAGATGATTTCAGTAATAGGAACATCGACGGCAGGTATCAACAATTGCTCGATCAAGAATTCACATTTCTGTGTATTAGCAGGCATGTCAATCAGTGACCCTACAGAAGCCATAGAATCTGCAGCTTTATTATGCTCTCTTGGAATTTGCTCAAATGTGATGGTAGAAAAATGTGGTTTGTAGGCATCCACTAGTTGTTTGTAGGGGACCAACTTTTCATCCTTTGTTTGGTATTCATCTGTGACTTGGCGGATGACTAGCTGTGAGTCTCCATATACTTGTAATTCTGTGATGTCCCATTGAACTGCTGTGTTGAGACCTATGAGGAGTGCTTCATACTCGGCTATGTTGTTGGTGCAAGGGAATGCTAGCCGATATGACTTTGGAATGTAGTCATTCTGAGGTGTAACAAATAAGATGCCAGCTCCTGATCCATGCTGTGTGTAAGAACCGTCAAAGTACAACTTCCACATTATGGAGTTAGCAAGAGTGAATAGATTCTCATCAGGAAAGTCTGCTACCATAGGATGTGTATCTTTCATAGGTGCTTCTGCTAGTTGATCCGCGAGGGCTTGTCCTTTAATTTCTTTGCGATCTGTGTACTCAATATCGAACTCACTAAGGATCATAACCCATTTAGCTAGTCTGCCTGTGAGAGCTGCTTTTGCTAGTAGATACTTCAAGGGATCAATCTTAGCTATCAGATTCGTGTGTTGGTTCAGCATGTAATATCGCAACTTTTGGGAGGCGAACACTACTGCTAAACAAGCCCTTTCCATTGGTGAATAATTGAGCTCGTATCTACTGATGTAATATATTGCATGCTCCTTTCCTGTGTCATCATTCTGTGCTAGCAGAGCCCCTAGGGCTGAGTTTGTAGTGGAGATGTACAATATCAAGGGTTTGTCTACCACTGGTGGAACCAATACAGGAGGTGTAGCTAGATACTCTTTAAGTTGATCAAACGCTGCTTGACACTTGTTGTCCCATCGAAATGAAACATCCTTTCAGAGCAAGTGTTGAAAGGGTTGACATTTATCTGCTAGCTGTGAGATGAAATGTCGAATGGACTGCAACCTTCCTTGGAGGCTCCTTAATGCTTTAAGGTTCTTTGGTGGAGGCATCTCCACTATAGCCTTTACTTTCACTGGATCCACTTCGATGCCTCTACGAGATACGATGTATCCCAATAGCTTCCCTGATGTTACACCGAATACACACTTCTTTGGATTGAGTCTTACTTGGTATTTTTCAAGCCTGTCAAAGATCTGCCCTAGGACCTGTATGTGATCCGCTCTAGAAGATTTAGCCAATATATCATCAACATAGTCCTCCATGATGTGATGAAAGAGATCATGGAAGATCACTGTCATTGCTCTCTGATAGGTTGCTCCTGCATTCTTGAGACCAAACGGCATAACACACCAACAGTAATTGCCCCAAGGACAAGTAAAGGTTGTTTTATGTTGGTCCTCTTCAGCTATCCTTATCTGATTATAACCTGAGAATCCGTCCATGAGAGAAAGCATCTCGTGACCTGCTGTCAAGTCCACTATAATGTCAATGTTTGGTAGTGGAAAGTCGTCTTTAGGACATGCCTTATTGAGATCTCTGAAATCATTACACATGCGGATGCGCCCATTAGGTTTAGACACAGGTACAATGTTTGAGACCCAATCTGAATAGTCGATAGGTCGTATGAACTTTGCGTCTAATAGCTTTTGTACTTCCACTTTCACCAAGAGAGCTATCTGGGGGTGCATTTTTCTCAACTTCTGTTTCACTAGTTTCACCTTGGGATCAACTGTGAGATAATGAACTACTAGCTTAGGGTCTAGCCCTGGCATATCTACATAGGTCCATGCAAAGTTGATGGTTTGTTGTAAGAAGAAGCTGTTAAGATTTCTGTGCTCTGTGTCAGATAATGATGCCGCTAGGAATGTTGTCTTTGGATTCTGTTCTGTACCTAGGTTGATCTCTGTAGAATCTTCCACTAGTAGAGCTGATTTCTCTTGATACTTAGAAGGTAAGGGAAGGTCAAATCCTCCATCCTCAGGTGCCACAGTTGGGTTTTCACCTTTGGATACGTCCTTTATTTTTACTATTTTATGATCAGGAGGTGCCACAGTGTGGTTTTCACCTAGAGATCTTTCTTTATTTGCACTTTTGCGACTAGAGGATTTGGCATTCTCACCAAAGTAAGCCATGGGCTCTAGTTCCATTACAAAACCTGCCTTGTGATCGCCAAGAGGGATACCTTCCTGAAGTCCCATGAACTCAGCTAAAGCTTCGTCATTCTGAAAGACATCTATAACGGGGGCCCCTTGTTGGTCCCAATCGATAAGTTCAGGGTAGACAAGCGTGACATTCTGGGTGCTGGTGGTGGAAGTTAAGGATACGGAGGATAGTGTAAAAATGGAGGATTCTGCGAATAGATTGGTTATGTGGAGGGAAGAGTCATCAATGATATCCTCCATAGACGTCGAATCGACGGGAAAATTGTCAACTACCTCGTCGAGGATATACTCGATGTCCGAGGCGCGTGGTACCTTCATACCAAATCCTAATCCTTTCCTGTCTAGCTTCTTTGTTACCACAATGGGCTCCATAGTGCCTTGATTCTGTTTCCCAAGGCCACCTTTGCCTTTATAGCCCATGTTTTTCACTATCCTTAAGCCATTGCCATACTGCTTGACTGGTATCGTAACTGGTTCTTTCTCCTTGTAGAGCCAAGAAGAGATGTCCTCAATAGTTTCCTCTTCCAATAGCCGTCCATGTTGGAATTGGGTTAGGAATGTTGGGGGAGGAATAGTTGCTTTTTTGGTAACTTTAGCAATGGGTGGTTTGCCGTAAGATTTTGGAGATAAAGGCATCCGCCCTACACAACAAGATTCAGAGATATCATAAGAGCCAAAGCCTATATCCCGAAAGCGAGCTGTGATTTTGGGGAGGGGTGTAGGTTCACTTGTAGAGGCTTGCGTGAGAGTTTCAGGGTCAACATAGAGAGGGGATTCAAGGGCTTTGTCATTTTTAGGCACTTGGTTGCAATTCTTATAGCTTCCTTGCAAGACACGGCAAAATTCAAAAGGATTAGGATCTCCTGGGATAGTGATCTCCGTACCATTGTATGGGAACTTTAGGGACTGATGGTACGTGGAGGGGACAGCTTTCAGTGCATGGATCCATGGGCGGCCTAGGATAATGTTGTAAGGCAGCTCAATATCAAGAACTTGACACCTGGTTTCAAGCATAACAGGGCCTAGTTGTATAGGCAAGTGAATAACACCTTCTGAACGACGTTCTGCATCATCATACCCCTTGATTGTAATACTATGCTCAGTGTTGACGTGATCCTCAGAGTATCCCAATTGCTTTAGTAACTTTAGAGAATAGATGTTGAGACCAGCACCACCATCTATGAGGATGCATTTGATTTTGCGCTTATGGATGAGAACTTCAATATGGAGGGCATCGTTGTGACAAGGATCATGGGAGGGAAGGTCTTTCTCAGAGAAGACCACATTGTAAGGTGAAGCAATATTACCCACTATAGCTTGGAAATCCGCGACGGCTATGTTGTTAGGAACGGAGGACTCTTGGAGGGCTTTTTCTAACACTACTCTATGTGCAGGTGATGACCGTAGAAGGTCCAAAATAGAGATCTGTGATGGTGTTCTCCCTAGATGTTCGACAAGATTATAATCAGACTGAACCGGAAGCCTAGGTGTAGGTGCACGAATGGTGACATGACCTCGACGAGTAGTAACAGCGCAATCCATAGATTTGCCTTTGATGGTGAGGGTAGACACTCGACTCTCTTCAAAACAACCTACAATGGAATCGAAAGACGTCGAAGCGTGATTGATACCTTTACCTCTATCCTGAGGAGGAGGTGGACCATGATGAGGGAATGGTTCCTTGTACATATCGAGATCCTGGTTCGTGCGTTGTGCTGGTGATTCATTCTCAAAGGTGATTTGATTATCGTCGATGAGGTTTTGGATGAGGTGCTTAAGCTTCATGCAAGATGCAGTTCGATGACCTTTGCTCCTATGGAACTCACAATACTCATTGTCTCCGTAACGTGCAGTTTTGTAGATAGGTTCTCCATAAGGAGGAGCATCAGGTAAGGTTATGAGCCTTTTCTGAAAAGCTTGCTGTAAGACTGATTCGATGGGCACTCCCAAAGGAGTAAATTGATGTCGCGGAGGGTAATCTTGTTGGGGCCGCTCTTGTTGTCTTTGCTGTTGGTTGGGATAAGGCTGCCTTTGTTGCTACTGTTGTTGGGGTGGGGCTTGACTTGGTTTGGAGAGTTGCAGTGGTGTTTGCAACGTTTGGACATGCTTAGTATCGACCACTCCATCATTGACCACGTTTTTGTTCTTGTTCCAATATTTGGGTTTATCGTTCGATTGTTGATGAGAAGAGCTATCTTTCGTCTCCTTAAAGATTTTGACCACACCCTTAGCAATGAGGGCCTTCTCAATGTTGATACCTTTGTATGTGATTTCATCGAAGGTTGTAGCACTAAGGATTTGCAAATGGAAACCTAACTCTTGGTTGAGGTTCTGTACAAATATGCTAACAAGCTATTTCTCTGGAATCTTGAAAGGGAATTTACTAGCCATTTGTCTCCATCGTTGGAGGAAAGAAATGAACGTTTCACCATTTTTCTGTTTATTGTTGCATAGGTCCGTCATGGAAATCTCATGCTCCGCGTTGTAAGAAAAATTGGTGGCAAACTTCTCTGCTAGCTCGTTGAAAGACTTGATACCCGTAGGTAAGTGTGAGAACCATTCTATTGCTTGACCTCCAAGACTGCGAGGAAAGAGACGCATAAGATATGTGTCGTTGTGAGAAACCTCGAAGCAAGCAAGATAGAATTCCCTAAGATGGTCTTTTGGGTCACCTTTTCCTTTGTACTTATCGAACTTGGGAATAGTGAAATTTTGAGGAAAAGGGATCATTGGTAACGACCGATCAAAAGGATAAGGGCACACTTCCTCCAAGGAGAAGGTCTTTTTGGTGTGGCCAAATGTAAGATCAGATAGCTGTTGTTGCACCTCCGCAATCTTTAGTTCCATAGTCGTGGGAGGGGTTGGTAACGTCTCCTGTTGTCCAAAAAGCAGTTGGTGTTGCCCATATGGAAGATTATAGTGTGAGCCATGCGTACTGGTATTGTAAGGGTCATAAGATTGATTGGGATTGTATGGATTGTATGATTGGTTCAGATTGGATTGGAATTGGGGGTTTTGATTAGGCAGAGGTGGAGGTGGCGCTAGGTAAGAATGTTGGCTTTGTGATGGTTGAAGAAACGTATTGGGGGGAGGAAAGCTAAAGTGCGTTTGATTAGGTTGTGATGGTGGCACATAGCTTTGGGAAACCTGATGTTGGGAATGTTGAGAGTGGCTAGGCAATGTATGAAAGAAGTTGAGCGTGGATGAATGTTGTGGAGGAGGAACATAGGTAGAAGTGATTTGCGACGGTAGGGGTTGATTGAAGATGAGAGTAGAAGAATGTTGTGGTGGAGGAACATAGGGAGAAGTGAGTTGCGACGGTTGGGGTTGCTTGAGGATGAGAGTAGAAGAATGTTGTGGTTGGGGCTGCGTGACTCCAATTGGTTGAGAGACATGCAGGTGTGATGATATAGGAGGTGGCATATGTGGAGACCCTTGTTGCATGGCTACATACGTGTTCCCCGGATTGTAATTGGGTGGGAAACCTACGCGTGATGGGGTAACCAAGATTCCACTTGCGCTTGGGGTGGATACTGTAGGAGGTGGTTGCACATTCGATCGAGCTAAGGTGGCTTGCTTAGCTAACTCTGCTTGACGTTGGAGAGTTTCTTGTTGGTTTTGATAGATCTCCATAGGAGTCAAAAGTGGTGATATGGCCCTCTCCTCTGTTGGATTTTGAAAAAGGGGATTCCTATACTGCGAGCCTTGAGTAGGTAAGGGTGTAGTCACCGTGGACATGGTTTGCACCACTTGTATGGTTTCTTGGGTGTTGGCGCTCTCCTTGAGAGTGGACACATCAAAATCTTGAGGTAACTTGGCACCTTGCTTTGCAAGCAAGCGAAAGAAATGATCCTGGTTCTCACTAAGAATTTTATCAAAGGCAGCTATAGCTCTAGGATCTTGTATAAATTCATCAAGATCTTGCCCATCTTCTTGAGAGGATTGACCTATTTCAAAGTGTCGCTCTTCTTGAGATGGGGGTTGATCTATGACATAACCTTGTGGGACAAAATCCGGAGGTAAGCCTGTGGTATACTGCGGTGCATTTAGCAAAGGGGTTCTATCCTCATGAGGATTGCTTGGTTCCTCTATGTGCGGCATGTTTGGAGAGCTGATTGTTTTTGCCACGGGTGTATTAGGAGTCACCTTGGGAGTAACGTTGAGACGACCTGTTTGTGGTGTGCGAGGGGGTGACTTGTGCTTCTTAGGGACAACTTGCCTAGACTTCATAGTTTGCTGTAGCCTAGTGGTGACCATGGGAAATACTGAGGACACAATGTAATGCTGGGAATTTGTAAGATGCTTTGAAGAAATGGACAAACTCTGATGCACAAAGTACTGGACCAAAAGCGCTATACTGTTTGACCAGAGACGCAGGACTGTGCTACCAAAAGCGTGCTACTGTGGGCCAGAGGCGACGGACTGAGCTGCCAATAGCGAGTTACTGCTATGCCAAAGGCGAGCTACAGTGACCAAAAGTGAGCTACTGTTATACCAAGGGCGCTGAAGTAGAGTTTTGCCAGAGGCGGGTTACTGCTGTCCAAAGGCGATCTACTGTATTACCAAAGGCGAGCTACTGTAATACCAGGGGCGCTGAAGTAGTGTCTGATGTTTTTCAAAGGCAAGATTTTCTGTTTCTGATTGGATTGGTTTGGCAAGAGAAAACACAGCAAACAAGTGGTCAAAAAAGGCACAAGGACTGACACAACAGATAGTGTATGTTCAAGGCTCCAAACAAGCCTAATGTTTCCACAGGTCTAATACAGTTGCAATCAATAACAAGCACTTTTTATCCCTAGAGACAAGGTTTCATTGCAGTAGATCAGCTCACAGCTTAATACTCCGTCGATAAAAATATCATTCCATAAAGGTGTCGGATATTTAGTATCTTTGCGAGAGACGATAGGTAGGGATATCTCACCCTCCCCTTGGAAAGCTCAAGTAGGTCACAAGAGCTTTATGTCCGAGGGAATACTATCTCTTCTCAAGGGAGCCAATGGTGAGTGTCTTAAGGGTTTAAATCGATTTCCCTTGCACTGATGATTACGCAATGTTCAGAGGTAGGTCGGGTAGTCTCTATCTAGATTGGTTCTTAGTGACTTTGAGGGACCAATGCCTTACGAGCAATGCGACAAGCTACTAAAAGCTTTAACCAATCCTACTAAGAGTTTCAAACACTTCGCTCAATGTGAAAATCATTTCCACAAAGAGCTAGTACACCTCTTTTCAGTTTGGCACCACAAGGTAAGGCTGACGTCGGTTAGGACTTGGCTTTTGCCTTATCCCTTTTATATAGCGGTTCAAAGGAAAACTCCACTTAGGGTTGTCCCTTTTGGATGAATCGCAATCCAAAAGTAGGCCCTTCTAAAGGAAGTACAGAAAAGTAAGAGCAAACACGTCAAACAAAGGTTCAATTGTCCCGTTATAAGAAAAATAAGGTGCAACTAAGCTATGCACACACACGATTGTAGTTGTAAATTGTCCCTTATGAAATGAAGTGTTTGGCATTCATGTCCTTTGTCCTTTAGAAAATTGAGGTGTTTGTTCATACATGTCCATTGTCCCTTTAAGAAAAGCAGTATGTTCCTAAGACTTTAGCAATGTGTTTCTAAGACTTAGTAAGGTAAAACAAAAGGGTCTTCAACGCTCGTCCTGCATAAACATGTTAAAAACACCTATTGGCTCTGTGTGAGTAATAAGAAGTTGCAGCAATTCCGTTAGTTCCACCAAAAATTCACAAGTTAGCAAAAATAAATTAATTTTGACCAAAAGCACTGAACAACATTACCAAAAGCGACCTACTGTGTTCCAGGAGCGCTGTAATACAGACCAGAAGCGTCAGAGAATATAGCCAACAGCGTTGAACAATAACCAGAAGCGCTTCACTGTCGTTCCAAAAGCGCTGCAATAAATACCAAAAGCGTGTAACGATAATAGCAAAAGCGCTGTAAAATATCCAGGTGCGCTTCACTGTGTAACCAAGAGCGCGATACTATGTAGCCAAATGTGCTGTTCTGTCTCAGATGCAGAAAATATTAGTTTTGTTAACAATAACCAGGTCAAAATAACTTTTCATGGCGGATCTATTATCTGCAGGATGATATCTGATAGATCTGGGTTGTGTAATCTGGAAACTCAGAAAAATGGATCAGACCAATAGATTTAGCACCTAGAAACAAGGATATTCCTAAATAAATCAGCTTAGGAGATATCAAAAATCAGGTTCTCAAAGACAAATATAACAGCTTGTCCGACAAAACGACAGATCTGAAATGAGAAATCACTACAAAACCCGAATGAAGTCAAAAAACCTAATTTTAAACAAAAGCGCCTAGTAACACGCCAGTAGCGCTTCTCTGTGCTGCCGATAGTGCTTCTCTGTGCTACCAGAAGCACGGCCGTGCTGCCAAGGGCACTGAACTGTTCCTTCAAAAGCGCTGTAATATACTGCCAGAAGCGCTGTGAAGTGCCGTAAGCGCCGTGCCGTACTGTGTCTTCAAAAAAACAAATTTCTCAAAGAAACCAAGGGATTAGTGGGTCCCACCGGGCGTGCCAGAATGTGTATATGGAAAAATGGATTAAATCTAAACTAAATAAAACCAAAGAATCCAATAACATAAAGAAAACGAATTTAAATAAAAGCCATGACAAATAATCAATGCAATAAAGACTTTTACCAAAATTTGTGTTGTTTCCTTTGGATTGAATGTGGAATTGCTCAATGAAATTGCAAAGCCATAGCTGCAACAAGCAAGTGTAGTGCTCAAGAGATCAATGTCAAAAGATCGTTATAGTGCTCAATCGACGCGTTGTGTATGCTCAAAGCTCTGTTAAGTATGCCTGAGAATACGATCGAAGAGAGAGAGGCTAAATGAAGGAGATGAGGGGGGTTTATATAGATTTCAAGGAAAATCGATCAACGGTCCAGATAATTTAGAAGAATCAACGGAGGAGATAAGTTGAGGAATGTGAAACGAATGAGGAGAAGACATGTGTCTTGCTTGCTTTTGCATGAGAGGAGTTATCAAGAATAGAAGAATGAGTTAACTGAAGAGATAAATCAATTAAAAGAATAAAGCAATCAGTTAAGTGATTTAAAACAAGAAGAAGGGATTTGCATGAGAATAAGAAGATATTTTGCTTTATTAAATATAGAAATATTTAATTGATGAGCAAGAAAGCTTGAGTTATTTTAAAGATAACTCAAATTAGAAGAAAAAACAATTTAAATAAATAATTGATTTATTTAAATTTAGAGAATATATTTTGGAAGAAGTAATTAAATAATTGGAATTATTTAATTTAGAAGATTTGAAAAGCAATTTAAATAAATAAATTTATTTAATTGTTGTGCATGATTTTGGAAGAATAAATTTGATTTAATTAAATAATTTAAGAATTATTTAATTTTAGATAAGAGGGAATTTGTTGAATTAATTAAATAATTGGATATATTTAATTAATGTGAACTTGATTTTCGAAAAGAGGATAATGATTAAATTAAATAATTAAAATTATTTAATTGTGGAAGAATATTAGAGGAATTTGATTTAATTAATTAAATAAAGAGAATTTATTTAATTAATGTCAAAAGTATGTGATTTAGAAAAATTTGTTGAAATTAATTAAATAATTAGATTATTTAATTAACATTTGCAATGCAGGTGATTTAGACAGAAATGACGAAATGCAAGTAGTGTGACAAGTTGGTCATTTTAGGGTGTCTACAATAAACATTTCAATACAATAGCCAACATGCAATAGCTAAGGGAAAAAATAATAAAATCATCTCTACTCCTTTGAGGGGAAAGGGTAAGGATCCTAATCATAGGGTGGTTACTAGAAATAGAAAATATGTGGACTATGGGTTAGAATCTAAGAACTCGGGAAGAGTGTCTTCAAAAAATATAAGGGAAAGAGGCACTATGAAAGACATAGCTAATGGGCTATAGTAGACCATCACAGACATATGCTCGAAGATCACACCCACTTCCAAGAAATGAAAATAATATCTTGGAATATCAAAGGTCTGAACAACTCTCATAAACAAGACCTCTTAACTAATCTAGTTTGGGAGCCCAAACTAGATATTCTTCTGATTTAGGAAATGAAGATGCAAGTGGATAAGTAAGTAAGTTGAAGAGAAAGTTCTTTAAGGATAGTGGATTTCATGGGGTTAGTAATGATGGTGATTTTGGAGGCATTGCCACTTTTTTGAAATTCCTAAAGTGGTGAATGGTGTTGCTTTGTGTGAGGACATCAATCATGTTGCCACTCAATTTTTTAATCTCAAAGACAATACTTCATGGATTTCTTCTAATCTTTATGCCCCTAATATTAGATGCAATAGAAAATTTATGGAATAACCTTAGAGTTTTTAAATCAATACATTCTAGCTTCAAGTGGCTTTTGATGGGGGATTTCAACACTCCTTTGAAGAAAAATGAGAAGATGGGAGGTTCACAGGTCTCTTTGTATAGCAGGGGAGACTTGGTGGACTTCATTAATGATCAAGCACTCTTGGAATTGGATCTGCAAGGAGGAAACTTTACCTAAACAAATAGATGAATTGGAGTATCCCTCATTTAGGTGAGACTTGATTGTGCTCTAATTTATTTTGTTTTGTTGTCCTTACATTATTGCTCCTTATCTTTCCTCACTAGGCTTGGCTTAGACCATTTCCTGATCATTTTTTATGCTAATAAAATGGGAAGGAAAAATATTTTTCCCATTAAATTTGAAAAAATGTGGGCTCTTCATCCTAACTTGGAAATAAATTATTTTGAGTGGTGGAACATCAAGGTGGAAGGGTCATCCATGTACAGAGTTGCTAAAAATATTTCCAATGTTAAAACCAATATTTAAGTATGGAAAAAGAAATCATTTGGCCATATATTTAAGAAGAAAAAGGATATTAAGAGTAAATTGGATTCTATCCAAAAGGACATTCAACAAATGGGAATGGAATTAGGCATTATTAAGCAAGAAAATGAACTCCTTTCAGAAATCCACTCTTTTAATTTAAAGGAAGAGGAATTTTGGACGCAAATATCAAGAGCAATTTGGCTGAAGAATGGGGATTGAAATACCAAATTTTTCCATCTTACTATCGTCAAGCCTAGATATGCTAATAGAATAAAGGAAACTCAAATGAATGATGTTTAGATATCTAAGGACACCAAGATCCATAATACAGTGACTTGTTTTACAAATATCCTTTCTTTTGACACTCCTATCAATGTGGATATTGAGAGGGGCATTTTGGAAAAGATTTCTAGAATCTTAAATGAAGAGGATAACTCTCAATTGAGTAAAATCCCTATAGATGAATAGATCATAGCTGATATGTTCTCCTTTGATGGAAAAAAATCTACTGGTCTAGATGGTTTCCCCACTTTTTCTTTTATAATATTTATTGGGACATCATTGCTAACGATGTGAGTGTTTCTACTAAGGAGTTTTTTTTACAGTAGAAGAGTTTTAAAGGAACTAAAATCTACCTTAATTTTCTTATTCCTAAAAAGATAGGTGTTGATGCCTTTGTTGACTTCAAACCTATTAGTCTCTACAAATCAATTTGTAAATTTTTTTCCAAGGTGATAGCAACTAGATTGTAGGTGGTTCTCCCCAATTTGATCTTGGTCCAGTAGAGTGGGTTTGTGCAAGGAAGACAAATTTTGGATTCCATTATTTCTATCCATGAGGTTGTTCATTTGTTTCCCATGAACAAGAAGGAAGGTTTTCTACTCAAGCTAGACCTTATGAAAGTGTATGAGAGGGTGAGGTGGGACTTCTTGCTGAAAGTTATGGCAAAGTTTGGTTTTGAGGCAAGATTCTTAGATCTTATTTCTGATATGACCTCTACTCCAAAATTTTCTATTTTAATTAATGGCTCTCTATCTAGATTTTTAAGGGGAATTTGATTTCTTCTTTCTTATTTGTGATCATGGTTCAAGCCCTAGTATAGAATATTCTCAAGGCAATCAATGATGGTATATTGAAAGGAGTTTTCCTACTTTCATGGGCCCTCCTTGTTCACATTACCAATTTGTGGATGACACTATTATAATTGTAGATGCTTTGGTTAAAGAGGATAGATAACTAAAATCCATTTTGCAAAATTATGAATTGGCTTTAGGCCAAAAATTAGTCTTCCAAAAAGCACAATATTTTTCATGAACACTTTGGTTCATCGTTAGCTCAAGATTGTCTGAATCCTTCAATGCCAAGTGGGTGATCTACCCTCCAAATACTTAGGAATGCCCCTCTTATTCAACAAGATTTTGGGATCCTTTTGGGTTGAGTTATTAGATAGATTTTAGACAAAGCTAGCTAGATGAAAAGGGACTCTTTTGAGCCAAGTAGGGAAAATTCAGTTGATAAAAGCCACCTTGGAAAATTTGCCAGTTTATGCCATGAGCCTTTTTAAAATCCTTGTGTATCTTACCGAAAAGTTGGAATAGATTTAGAAAAGGTTCTTTTAGGAGAGAATAGAGGAGAAAAAAAATCCCATTAGTGGCATTGGAGGGGGTCTACAGATAAAAAAAGGGAGGATTGGGTATTAGAAAGATCAAGGACTTTAATCTTTCTCTAATAGCCCAAATTGTTTGGAGATTGATGTTTGATAACAATGAATGGATTGAAATCCTAAAGAGAAATATCACTATTAGCATAGGAGCTTGTAGGACTCTCTTGAATGCATGGACCTACCTCTTGGTTCGACCATATAGAAAAACATTATGGACAACAGGAGCCTTATAAAAAATGAGTAAAATAAAAGTTAGGGAATGGAGCCTCCATCAACTTTTGGGATGATATATGGATTTTAGGTACCCCTCTTTATAGCTATGATTGGGATGGACCTTCAAAAGAGAATTCTTTGAGGATAGTTGGTGATAAAGTGGTGATTACATGGAGAGGGGATCTTGGAAATGTATTTTTTCTTTGGTTCCCTATTCTTCTTCTTCCTTGGATGACCATATCTCAAGGCTTCAATACTTGTCCTTATCCCTAGGGAATATTAAATATTGTGGTGTGATAGGCCTCCTAGGTCATATACTATTGCTTCTAGTTTTTCTTCTCTTGAAAAATTAGATAATCCTTTTTGGGCTAATGTTTGGGGTCTAGATTTGATCCCATAAGTGACCATTTTCTTTTGGATCTTGGCTCAAAATAAGATCCTAACTTTAGATAATCTCACCAAAAGGGGCATTTGTTTTCCCAATAGATGTGCTCTTTGTGAAAATGATGAGTAGAAGGTTAGTGTGCCTTTTCGAGACCTATGTGAGATTTTTTTTCTCTTTGGAATGTTAACTAGGTCTTTCGTAATTCCATTGAAGGGATGTTGGATCAATGGGTCTCTACCTCTTTGAACCCTTCCTTGAGATTTCTTTGGTTCCTAATGCTCTCCCATGTATCTTGGGAGTTATGGAAGGAGAGAAACAATCATATATTTAGAGAGAAAAAAGGTATTGCTGATAGGGTTGTTGGAAGAATCATTTTGGCTAGTAGGGAAAACTTCATTGCTGGGATTTTTGAGAAAATATCTAATAAGTCCAGAATTGGGGTCTCTCCTATGGATCTTCAAATAATGAATGATTGGAACTTACACTTTGACATATCAAACCCCTTCAAGAAAATGAAAAAATTGAGAGAAGGGTTGGTTTGGAACCCACCTCCTTTAGGGTGGATAAAGTTTAAATTTGATGGGGCCTCCAAGGGCAACCCGAGAGCTACTAAAGGTTGTGGAGTTTTGAGATATGATAAGGGTAAGTTAACCTCTACTTTTTCTCTCCCTCTCAGAGTTTAGTATAATCATTACCCTAAGGTGGCTACAACTTTTGATACTATAAAATTAGCACATTCTAAAGGGTTTAAGAAAATTATGGTGGAAGGAGATTCCTTAAATATTATTCAATGCCTCAAAGGTAATTAAATTTAAAGTTGGATAATTGGCACCTTTATAAAAGACTCCCTTAAGCTTACACAATCCTTTGAGGAAGTTAATTTTATACATTTTTTTTCATGAGGGCAATAAAGTGGAAGATTCTTTTGCTAACCTGGGAGTTAATTATGAGAACATAAAGATTTGGGAGGATTTTATTTCCATCCCAACACAAGTTAAAGTAATTCTAATTAATGATTGTTCCCCAAGCAGTGGTTCACACCTAAGGTGTAAATATGAATAGGGAAGGAGAATTCACACCAATATCTTATTATTGCTTCTAGCAACTTCCAAGTTATTACATAGTGTTTATCATTTATTCCTTGCCAAAATAGTAAACTTTTGAAAATATGGGTGATTGTGAATAGAGGAGAGGGTAATTCTAAGAAGATGGGTAGTAAACGAAATAGGGTGGAGACCTCCAATTGTGTGGAGATCTACTGAAGGTCTTACGTGTAGAAAATTTTGGAGGAAGGTGGTCTAACCATGTATCTTGAAAGAATTAATGGTCATGACCCCACTATTACAAAGTCTTTTGCCCCATGATGGAAAAATAGGAAGGTGGTTGTATTTGGGTGGGAATGTATGTTACATGATGAATTTATTTTCTAAATTATTGGTCTTTTTACAGAAGGAAGGAAGGTATTTAAGGATATGAAGGCTGGCGATGAAGCTATCCAAGTCTTCTTCAAAGGTGATGAAAGGAACAAATTTGTCAAGCTGCATTCATGGTATGAATGTAGCTCTCTAAAACCAGTATGGGTAGTTGTTGTGGAGACAATAATGAGGTATATTTCTCACGAAGGGAGGTTTAAATCTATTTGTGGCTATCATTTTATTTTATTCAGTCACTTTTTTCATAAGATGTGTGTCTTGTTTCCTTTTTTCTCCTAGCCTCTATGGAACACTCAATAAAAGAGAGTAGAAAGGCTCCTAATATGGCACCTCTCCATCAGAGTCTCATGCTCTTGATTGTTAATTATATGGAATCTCATACTCCCAACAGAGAGACTGTAGGTGATAGAGCCAAGCCTAAGAAGAATTCCAAGCCTAGGGCTGTAGACTATAGAATGAGTTTGATAAGGAAATTACCCCTTCCAAGAAGAAGAGGAAACTAAAGGTTCATACCCCTAAGCCTTAGAAAGCCAAAAGGGGGAAAGGAAAGATAAAAATCATTTGGTCTAAAGGTTCAAATATTGGTAATGAAAAGGCAAGTGGTGAGGGTTTGGTCAAGGGTGGTGAAGTAAAAAAAGCACCAGTGTTGAGAGATAGTGGTAAAGGGAAGTCTATCTTGGTGGAGCTAGAGGCTAGGATCCCATTCCGTACAATCTTAGACCCTACTGCTCACATTCCTGAGGATTTTATTGAGCTTGTGTCAAAGCCTTATAATCACGATGAATTGTTGGATGTTCTAGGAATAGTGAGGGAGGCAGTTGCTTTTGAAAACATTATGACTAAGTGGTTTTATATGGAGATTAATCATATTAACATCAAATTGGATAATCTTGAAAGGAGATTTAGAGGTCAAAACCAGATGCTGAGGGAAGAAGATGCTAGTATCTTGTAGGAGTGAGAAGCAATCCCAAAACTTGAAATAATTAAGAGGGATTTGACTAAGCTGAACAATGAGTTTAAGGATGAATTGATCATTGTGGAAAAAGGGAAAAAGGATATCAATGAATTGGTTGTTGTTCTAGAAAATCAATTGAAATCTATCAAAGAAAACTTGGAATGAGTGTTTTAGGTGAGTAAGTGCACTATTCAAACTAGTGCTGTAGGTATTAAAATCTTGACTAAAAAACTTAAAGATCTCCATGAAGCTTAGATCATGCAGGGAATTGAGAAAGGTTGTAAAAATGTTCAGGTTGGACCAATCACTAGAACTTGTGCTAGAAAGAAGAAATATTTTGAGGAATAAAAGAAAGATTTGTTGGGATTTGTCAAATTACATGAAGCTTTCTATTAGTAGGAGATGGAAGCTACCAAAACCCTGAAACATTTGTAGTTTGTTTTGATTGTGTTTCTTTTTTGTTGTATCTAGTCTTTGTTTTGTTATGGGTTTGCTCAGGTGAACATTTTGATATTATTTGGTGATGCCTTTTCTATTAACCAACCTTTTGTAAAGGGTTTTGGGGTCCCTTCAAAACCTGTTTTGCCTTTAATCAAAAACTATTTCACTCTTTCCATTCATTACAATCCTCCTCATTTCATGTTTTGAGCTCTGCGTCTATGGTAGTTTCTCGTGGATTCCTTTATCAAGGATCAAAATTTGGGAGGGAGAATGTTAGGTGGTGAGCATGGGAAGGTGAAGGAGGAGGTGAAATATATGAAACCAAGGAAGTTTTGGGTGACAGGAGAGGAGGTAATGGTGGAATTCATGGCTTTCATTGACAAAGAAATCAAAGACCCTACTCTCAAATAGTGGATGGTTTGTATTTAGGTACAAGCCAAAGGAATGGATGGTCTGTATTTTGGAACAAGCCATGGAAAATCTTATACTAGACCTAGGTCATACTAGGGGTAGGTGGAACACTTTCAACATGACACAATCTCTTTCCTATGCATTGATGCTCTCAATTGCTACAAGCTCTTAGTTGCTTCACAACAACATCAAGGATGTGGTACACTAGGTCGAGGTACGTTTTGATTGTTTTATAGAAAACCTACATGAAATCAAGTAGTGACAAATCTACCTTCATTTGGATGTGGAGGAGATTGCAAATAAATTGTAGGTGACTCTATTGGAGGATGTGATTCTCCTATTCTTTGACTATTATGACAAGGATGAAGATGAAGGTGTGGAGAAAACTGTTCTAGGTCAGAATGTTAAATGTGTTAATTATAGATATGTCAAAAAGGGAGATGAGAGGCCTACATAATTTGCCTATTCCCTTCTCTATTACTCTAATACTTTTTATTTACTATTAGACTTTAGGTTTTAGGTGGTGGTCTATGATGGCTTTATCCATTTTGATAGATGGGTAGATAAGTATATGTATGCAGAAATTTGACCCAAGGACAATGGAAGATAATGCAAGTAAACCAAAATGCTCACCTCAAATTAAACCCTCACACTTAAATAGAATGAAGTAGAATGCACCCTACTTCTACTAGATTTGTTCTTTATAATAACATATGCATTATGGACTGCCTACAAAACCAACATAATCTAGACATGACAAGACTATAATGGAGGCAATGATAAAAGTGATAGCGTATACTTTCATGTGAAAGATGTTCTTCATGTGATGGGAGAGGCTCCATTTATAGAGAGTTGAATGATGAATGGATGACTAAGATTGAAAGATGAATAGTTTGATGTGGAGGGCAAGGATTAAGTGATGCTTGGAGTTGTAGTCATGTGACAAGTGTCTCATGAGGGTTGAATGAGAGGAATAAAGTCAAATGGATTCCATGTAATAAGGATTTTTAGAAGCTTCCAGTCATGTGAAGATAAAGACAAATAGAGAATTAATTAAATAAATATAATTTATTTAATTAATTTATAAGGAAAATGAGTGAATACAATAAATAGAGTATCATTTACTTATTTTATTAGAAAAAAATGGATAAATGAAGAAAAAGATTAATTGAGGGTAAATTAATTAAATAATTAAAATTATTTAATTAATTTAGAAGACATGTCAAGATGTGTAGTGATGTTAGGAGTGTGTCGAAAATGAAGATCAGTGCATGGTCACTTTCAGGTGTCTACATTTTGCCCCTCTTTGATATGGCATCCCATAAGGTGGCCACATGTCAAAGAAATAAAAAATGCCCCAGTTGGTGATGGGAACAAAGAATGGATAATAGACGCCCCCTCAAGAATTTTTGTGGAAAAAATAAAAATTTTTGAAAAAATTCTTGAAGGAAAGGGGACGATGTGAAAACAATCAAAGGGGATGGGAAAAGATAAAAAATGGAAGACTAGGGGTTAAACAAGGTGATCTGGGATAATTTAGGAAGGCTAGGGATGAAAATTAGGTCTTGGGGCCTAGAAATAGTGGTAGGGGGGCCATTTCTAGTCACTTGTCCATATAAGCTTAACAAACCTTCAAAGAGAAGAAAAAGAGAGAACAATGGGAGACAAAGTTGCTATTCCTCGTCATCGACATCATGGTGAGCACATTAGACAATTCCAATGACCACTAGGAGCTAGTAGATGTGTGAATAACTAATCCTGAGACCTTTTAGGTAGGTCAGGGGGTCGGTAGGAGTCATTAATGCTAGGGGAAAACATGGAAAATTACGGGTGCACTTTTGTAAAAGTATACCTAGGGGACAAAATGGCGCACCTCTAGTGAAAAATGACATGCTCATGGTGAATGCGTGCTTGCAGGAATAGAAACGTGCCCATGCATGTGGTAAGAGCGCTGGTGCGTAAAAATGGTACGCCTTTGGTAACAAGGTGCCTCGGGCTAAAAGGAATGCACTTTTGGTTAAAAGCGTGCTTCAGGTAGATAGAGACGCACTTTTAAAAAATAAAGTGCCTAAGGGGAAAACCAGTGTGCCTTTGGCTAAAGGTGCACCTAGGGTAAATAGTAATGTACTTTTACAAAGATTGCAAAGGTGCCCTTGTCACGCGGTAATTAAGTGATAAGAAAAACTAACTTCAATGAGTGGATATGGTTTGTAGGAGCGATCAGAGGTGATTCATTCATGGGTGAGGAGACCATAGATGATGAGGTTGTATCCTTAGTTCATAGAGGAGGAATAAGATTTTCTAGTAGTGATTGGGATGTTGCCTATAGCAAGGATAGCAGAGATCTGAGCACACACAATGATGATGACAACATTGATCAAGAGATGACATAGTGAGAGAAGTGCATTCCTCCTCCCTACTGGGGAGATGATAGTGACATTGGAGGATGTATGGAGGATTTTGAGGATACTTATACATGGATCTCTTGTGTGATATGACTTACATATTGAGACAACATTAGAAAGAGTCTTTGTAGATGATGACCTTCCGATAGAGGGGATGCAACTAGACCTGACATAGGTAGAAGCAGATGCCCCATTGCCACTATTTATGGCAGGGTTGATATTATATGTTCTGGTACTTAGGAGGAGAGCATTTCATTTTTCCATAGGATGGGGTGATGTGCTAGAGCAGATGATGGATGGAGAGGTATTTGCATGGGGACCATGTGTACTAGCACACTTATATAGAGACCTCCATAGTTGTGTATACAATAGGAGTCAGTATCTAGGATGTGGAGTGGCACTTTTGCACATGTGGGCATGGGAGCACATAGAAGTGATGAGACCAATCTGTGATAGAGCAAGGAGTCCAGACCATGCATATTATTGGATGTATGCAGGGATCTTACTATATAGGTGGGTAGGTGATATAGATTATTGGAGGAGAGTGGTTGAAGAGCTTGATACATTGATTTGGAGGCCGTGGAGAGACTATGAGGCTTGGGATGAGGATGCTAAGCAACTCTCCTATGTATGACAAATGAGATACATTGTTGGTAGGATAACACACATTGTGGAGAGGTATATGTTGGATAGGTTACTGAGGTAGTTCAGGGAGAGATAGACAACCCCTATTCATGAGGCTCTCTTCCCGAGGGTTTGGTGAGACATCAAGTATGGGGAGTAGCCTTGGATCTACAAGTGCCATTGGTAGATTTTTTTGGGATTATAGCTAGTACCATGGGTACCACCTGTAGGAGCTATAGAGGATGCCAGGATGAGCCCTGAGTATGATGCATGGTGGATTTCTCATAGACTAGTGAGACTCACCATTTAGGTACACATGTAGGGCAGGTAGCAGATCCTCTAGTGCAGAGACGAGTGAGGAAGAGGGTGGATGGAGGACATATGGACATATTGGGAGATGGAGATGGAGAGGACAAGGGGTAGCCAAAGGCTGAGGCAGATATCCCTAGAGGTGATAAGGATCTAGAAACACTTAGAGCATCCAAGGATAGCCTACAGTTGGAGGCGGAGCACTTATAGGGTGTGGTGAATGTGGTGACAATGGAGAGAGACAATGCCCTCCTCCAGATCCACAATTTACAGGGGCAAATATAGGCATTGTAGGCACAGGTACATGCACCTGTTAGAGATGGTGATGGTGATGGGTTACTACAATAGGTGATGGCAGAGTGTGATGCACTTAGGGTAGAGAGAGATGTAGCCATAGCCTAGAGGACAACTATTGAGGGTACCACTTCACATCTCTAGTAGGAGTGTGATACAACATGAGGCATCATAGTAGGTGGCAGGATGAGATAGATGTGGACATACATGATGAGAGTCTAGGGAAAGTTGGCAGTTGCGGGACAGAGGGTAGATTACTATCATATTATTTATTACAGTGTGGTTCCAATAGACCAGAGAGCACCAAGTTTTAGTACATAGAGCAGATCAGAGACTGCTAGATCTACTAGATTAGGGTCTTCAATGATGGGACCTCCTCCACCTAGGCTTATGACAACACAAACTCTACCACCGTTAGGGCCATCAGGGCAGATTATAGTGACATAGGGACCATGCCCTCCTCCTCCTTTAGGGTCAAGACCACAACCTTTGCCTTTAACACACTCAGAGGGTGGGAGTTTTTCTTGAGGTGATATGATGTTATGTAATTTTTGATGCTTGCATGATGATATGTATTTTGAATACACAAACATTGTATTATGGACATTTGTACTAAATATATGATGATGTTGATATTTTGATGATTTATTGATGATGTCATGATAATATGTTAGTATATGTTGATGTTATGTGATGATGTAATTTTATGGATTTACTATGTTATCTTTGCATGAGTTGTTATGACTAATGGTAATATATGGATGTATGATGTAAATGGATTGGAATAGATGATGATACATTATTGATGATGATGTATGTAGGTATTATTGACATAGATGATATTATGATAAATTTTGTGATGAAAATAAGTAATGTGTATGTACTCATGGTATATATGATGGATGAATGGTAAAATGATAACAATAATAGTAATGATAATGATAATGATAATGGTAATGATAATGATAACGATAATGATAATGATAATGGTGGTAATGGTAATGATAATGATGATAATGAGAATGACAATGAAAATGATAATGATAATGAAAATGGTAATGGTAATGAAAATGATAATGATAATGGCAATGATAATGATAATGGTGATGGTAATGATAATGATAATAAAAATGATAATAGAAATGATAATGATAATGGGAATGAAAATGATAATGATAATGAAAATGAAAATGATAATATAAATGGTAATAAAAATGATAATGATAATGATAATGGTAATGGTAAAGCTAATGCTAATGATAATGATAATGGAAATAATAATATAAATGGTAATAAAAATGATAATGATAATGATAATAGGGAAAAGATGATATAAATGACCATAATTAGATGAATGTGTTTAAGAGAAAGAGATAACTAGCATGGATAGAAAGTGATAAATGTTAGGATGAAATGTTTAGGAAGAACTTGATATGGGGAAATGATGGATGGGATATGATTATGAAAGGTAGATGGGGTATGATTATGCTGGTAAAAAATGTAAAGTAATCCTAATTTAAGATAGCAATAGGATAATATGCATCAAGGTAGAAGAACCAAGATGAGTTAAGTATCCTTTGCATGGACTTGAAACTACAAACAAAGGAGTATCTTTACACATAGCTTAATACAACCTTGTCTAGACGCATGAGGGATAAGATTTAGAGCATGAAATCCAAATACAAAAAAGGTGTAGAACAACCTTAGAAGCAAGGATAATGATATGTAAAAAGGTGATCCCATCATAAACAAGATATGAATATTAGCTATAGTGATAAGGACAACCAACAAACACACCAAATGCTATGCCCCATTCCTTGCTAATCATAACACACCAAGATATGAAAGAATCTAGGTGGTCTTGATAAGAGAATAGGAAGGAGATAGATTAAAAACAAAAACAAAAGATCAAATTACAACATAAGTAACACAACCAATTGTATTTCTTGCCAAAGAATTACAATGTTTTTTTGATAAACACCTAATGGTGTGAAAGCTATATCCCTAGATGAGGCTTGATGATGATTTTTTGATATTGAATAATATGGCAATAGATAAAGTGGCTGGATATTATTTCAACCTTTAGTCCAATGCTTGTGATTTTGGTTAAGGTATAGTGCGTTGTAGGAGTGCTTTTGTCTAGCTTGAATGTCAAGTGTTTTATTGTGGGATGGATGAAATGTGAATGGAATGTTTATTATGATCATGTGGAAAAGTTTATTATGGAATGTGGTGTGGATGGATGAAAATTTATTTCTTGGATTTCTTTAGAATATTTGATTTTTTTGTATTTTTGAAATGTTTTACTATTTTTTGTTTGTATTTTTTTTGGAATGTGTGGGTGAAATAGCGCATGAGACTTATACCATAGACTAACCTTCCAAAATATCTAAAAGAAACTTGGGAGAATGGTCCACACCCTAACTAGGTATTGGTAATATGCCCCCAAGCAATGAATTTTTATTATGATATGTATAAGTATGGTGGAGATGATTAGGCTTATCATGGTATGACAGGAAATGACACTAAGTGAATACTTCAAACCATGATAGGATGATGAAATGGTAGATGGAAGATGAATAAAACCTAGATGAGGGAAAATGAAAGTCAAAAGGGATAAGTAATAGATAGTAGATACAAAGCTACTACACATGATGCCTATAAACATGTTTTCACCATGGTACTTATCCAAGGTGCCACCGAAGTAGTTTTCACCATAAGACAGATTATTTCTCTTTACTATTTTGATTTTTATTTATTTATTTTATAACTGGGATACTCCATGGGTTAGACATTGAACCTTTTGAGGTGAATGATGTTGATAGGTTCCTCTAAAGGATGGCCTTCAAGTGTAGATAGCTGATATTCCCTGGACCCATAACAACTAGTAATGACAAAGGGGCCTAACCAATTAGGCTCAAATTTTCCTTTTCTATTGCAATCTTGAAGATTCTTTTGATTATCTTTAAGCACAAGATCTCCAACTTCAAATGTGTACTATTTGAGTCTCTTATTGTAGCTATGACAAAGGTGATTTTGATAAGCTATAAGGTGATCAAGAGCTTTGAGATGCCTTTCATCCATTGTTTCCAATTCTTGTAAACATGAAACTCTATAGTCTTCTTCATCAATGAGGTGTTGTAAAGACACCCTTAAGGAGGGGAGCTCAACCTTAATTGGTATGATAGCTTCAGACCCAAAAACAAGGGAATAGGGGGTGGCCCAAGTAGGTGTTAGAATACTAGTGCAATATACCCATAGAGCAGGATTAAATTGTAAATGCCAGTCTCGACCAACTTCATTGACTATTTTTTTTAGTATCTTGAGGATAGTTTTGTTTGAAGTTTCAGCTTGACCATTACTTTGGGGATAGTATGGATTGGAAAGTGTTGTTGGATATGGAAATGATGGCATAAGTGGAAAACTTCTTGATTTTTAAAGGGTTTACCATTGTGAGTAATGATAGCTTGAGGGATACCATACTAACAAATGCTATAATGGAGGATAAACTTGGTGATTTGCTTACTAGTTATATAGGTAAAGGGGGATAGATTTGACCCATTTTATGGAATAATTAGTGGCAGTGATAATGAGCAAATGACCATTGGATGAAGAAGGTGGAATTTACCAACGAGATCAATCCCCCATTGTGAAAAGGGCCATGGTGTAGTAATTGTTTGTAGTTCTTGTGCTGGTGATGGATCAAATCACTATGTTGCTGATAAGGAAGACATTTCTTAACAAAGTCATGTACATCCTACTCCATAGTCAGCCAATAGTACCCAATCCTTAACAAATTTTTGACTAAGGTTGGACCACTAGAGTGTGCACTGCATATACCCTCATGTATCTTACGTAAGGTAGCTTGGGCATCTTCCAAGTTAAGACATATGAGGGGAATCCCATCAAATGTCCTCTGATAAAGTGTATCGCCAAGAATAGTATAATGAGATGAACAATAGATGAAAGTTTGACATTGGGAATGTGAACGGTTAGGTGGTAGGATATAATCGTGTAGATAGGTATAGATATCATTGTACCAAGGTGTATTGGGACCAACAATTTCACATACAAGTTCTTTCTTAGGTACATCAAATGCATGAATATACAATTTCTCAACCAAAATTATAAATATGGGCTATTAGAGGGGACATCAATTAATGAACCCATAGTTACCATGGCATATGCGGCTCTATTTCCGATTCTAGGAATTTTCTCAAATTGAATCCATGAGAAGGATTGCTTGAAGGTGTCCACTTAATTCTTGTATGGGAGTAGCTTGTCATCTTTTGTTTGATATTCATCATTGACTTAGAGGTTAATAAGCTGTGAATCTCCATAGACTTCAAGTGTTTTAATATTCCATTGAATAGCCATTCTTAGTCCTTTGATGAGTGCTTCATATTTTGTAGAATTGTTTGTACAAGGAAACAAGATTCTATAAGCTTTTAGTATAATATCTCCTTATGGTGTGATGAAAAGGATCCTTGCTCCTGAACCATGATGTGTAAAAGATCCATCAAAGTATAATTTCCAATTTGTAGGGGATTCAATGGTAAGGATTGACTCATCAAGAAATTTTGAAACAAGTGGGCAATCAACTTCAATGGGTGCATCTATCAATTGGTCAACAATGACTTGTCCTTTATGGCTTTTCTATCAACATATTCAATGTCAAATTCACTCAAAATCATGATCCATTTTTCCATACATCTTGTCAATGTAGCTTTTGAAAGAAGATACTTTAGTGGATTGATCTTGGAGAAAAGCTTAGTTTGATGGCTCAGCATATAGTGGTGAAGTTTTTGTGAAGCAAAGAAAATGACAAGACATGCTTTCTCAATAAGTGTATAATTTATCTCATAACCTACCAGAGTATGATTGATGTAGTATTTATCTCTTTCTTTCCCAGTGTCATCATTCTATGCTAATAAAGCTCCTAGTGCTGTAGATGGAGCTGATATGTACAAAAGGAGCAGTTTGCCCTATATGGGGGGAACCAAAACTAGTGGTGTTGCAAGATATTTCTTCAATTTATCAAATTCTTCTTGACATTTCTCATCCCATTGGAAGTCTACATTTTTTTTATCAAAAGATGTGCAAAAGGTTGACATTTATTTGCAAGCTATGCTATGAATCTCCTAATAGACTAAAGCTTTCCTTGAAGACTATGTAATTGTTTCAAATTTTTTGGAGGTGTCATTTCAACTATAACTTTGACCATAGCAGGATCAAATTCAGTCCCTCTTTAAGAGACAATGTATCCTAAGAGTTTACTAGATGTGACACTAAAGACACACTTTTTCAAATCAAGGAGGACCTTATATTCTTCCAAGTGGTCAAAGATTTTTGCAAGTATACACAAATAATGTTCCCTTGTTTGTGATTTATCCAGGATGGCATATACATAATCTTCCATTGTTTTATAAAACATATCATGAAAGATCACAATCATTTCTCTTTGATATGTGGCTCCCACATTTTTAAGACCAAAAGGCATTACTTTCCATTAATAAACACCCCAAGCACATTCAAATGCACTATTATGTTGGTCTTCTTCAGTAAAATTAATTTGATTATACCCAGAAAAATTGTCCATTAGAGACAACATATCATATCCTACTATAAGGTCAACTATAATGTCAATATTTGGTAGTGGAAAATCATCTTTAGGACATGCTTTGCTCAAATATCAAAAGTCTATACAAACTCAGATGCCCCCAGTAACCTTAGAAATCAGAACAATATTGGACACCCATTCTGGATAATCTAAAGGTTTGATAAATCCAACAAGTAATTTTTCCAATTCTACCTTGACTAGGAGAGCAATCTTGGGATGCATTTTTCTCAATTTTTGTTTGATTGGTTTTACCCTAGGATATGTTGTCAAATGATGTACTATCAAAGAAGGATCTCATCTCAACATATCTACATAAGACCATGCAAAGTTTTGTGATCTCTATTTGAAGAAAGTGATAAAACTATGTAATTTAGATTCTGACAAAGATTTAGCTACAAATGTAATCTTTGGTTCTTCCACTATTTCCAAATTCATTTCTTGTGTTTCCTCAATAAGAATAGGAGATCTCTCTTGATATGCTTTAACTTCAAGGAGGCCAAATTCCTCATCCTTAGGTGCCTCAAGGAGGTTTTCACCATTGGATACATCCTTTATTTTTATTTTGTATTGTTTGAAAGTGCCACAAAGTGGTTTTCACTAGGGGACATGATTTTTATATTTTCACTTTGCAACTAAGGAATTTGATTGAATCTCCAAAGTAGGCATTAGTGTCGAGTTCTATGATGTATCTAGCTTTGTGATCACCAAGTGGTATTCCTAATATTAATCCCAAGAATTCAGCGATAGCCTTGTCATCTTGAAAGACATCTAGAATAGGAGGCCCTTGTTGGTCCCAATCAATGAGTTCAGGATACACGAGGTGGATGTTACATGATGGTACTGAGGAAATGGATAGGGTGAGTGTAAAAATGGATGAATCATATAGCTCAGTGATACACCCAATGGAGTCATCGTAGGTATCCTCATTAGTACTCTCAATGGTGGGAAATGATTCAACAACCTTATGTAAGATAGATTCGAGCTCCGAAGATGTTGGATCTTGTTTTCCAAACCCTAGTCCCAAGTGTTTAGGTCGACAAGTATCTTTGATGGGTTCAATAGTTCCTTGTCCTTGTAAGCCAAGTCCTACTTTACCTTGGTAACCCATATTTTGTGCTATGTGAAAACCTATAGGATATTTATCAAGAGGGAGATTACCTTGTTCATCTTTTTTTTGTTAGAGCATTTTAGAAATATCTTCACCAATAATCTCCTTGCCTAGTACACCCCATCACCAAAATGAGTAGGCTTATAATTGATAGTGATCTTTGAATTGGGTTCTTTAGGAGGAGGCTACCCAAAGTTCTTAGGAGAGAGTGGGAGTTGTCCCACACAAAAGTCCCCTTGTAGGATATACTCTCCTAATCCCTTGTCTTTAATCATAGCCTTGATCTCAAGATGAGTGATAGGTGACTAGGATGAAGAGGATAAGGTGGATGAGTCAACATATGAGGCAGATAGTTGAGCAATATCATTGATTACGGAATAGTGAGCTTTATGATATGGTCCTTCCAATAAATGGCAATAGTCAAAAGCACATGGGTCAGAAATTTGATGCATCAGTAGTAGGTGGAAGGAACGACCTTCATGGAATGAATCCATGGGCACCCTAGGAGGATATTATATGGGAGATCAAGGTCTATGACTTGACAAGTGATTTCCATTAGGGATGGACCTTATTCGACGGGAAAATTAATAATACCTTTAGACCTTTCAGCTTCATCATAGGCCTTAATAGTGATAGAATGTTATTTTTTAATAACTGTAGTGGAGTATCCCAATTGTTTAACCAACCATAAAGTACACAAGTTTAGCCCTAATCCACCATCCATTAGGACCCTTTTGACTTTATGCTTATGGATTACAACTTCTAGGTGCAAGGGTTCATTATGGGATGGATCATTATTGAACATGTCTTTTTTAGTGAAGACCAAACAATGAGTGGATGTAATATGTCCAACCATGCCTTGAAATTGTTCCACATTAATGTCATTGGGGACATGATACTCAAGGAGGGCTTTGTCCAATATTTCCTTATGCATTGGAGAAATTTGTAAAAGCTCCAAGATTGAGATTGGTGCAGATGTCTTTCTTAGATGATCAAGTATATTATACTTAGGAGATGCTATGGATGAAGATGGAATGTATGAGAATGGGGCTCTTCGAATAGTGATATGACTGCGACAGGTGGTAATGACATGATCAAGATGATGAGGTCTTATGGTGTTGGTAGCTACTTGTGAGGAATAAGCTTCAACATGACCCACAATAGAGTCATAGGAAGGTGAGAAATTGAGTGAATTAGCATGATTAGTATTTTTGGAAGAAGAATTACTTTGACCATGGGATGGGAGGGGAACTTGGTAGGCTCATAGTTTCTCATTAGAAGACTATGGAAGAGGTTCATCTATAGTCACTTCCCCTCGATCTATAAGATCTTGGAAATAGTTCTTAAGCCTCATGCAACCACTAGTTTTGTGTCTTGTCATTCTATGATACTCACAAAATTCAATATCATTAAACCAATAAGGTTTGACAACATTTGGATCATGCGATCTAACTTCGAGTAGCATAATGATACCATGGTTCAAGATATTTCTAAAAACAACCTCTATGGGTTCTCCCAAATCTAAAATTTTCTAACTAGGCCTTAACCTGGGATAAGGCTTGTTTGGGGGAAGATTATTTGTTACCTTTCATAGTGAAGGTATTTTGAGTGTCGATGGAGGATTTTGTACATTTTACACCAATGTAGAGTCAGTTACACCATTGTTGACAATGTTCTTATTTTTGGACCAAAATTGTGACTTATTGTTGGCTTGATTGTTACTAGAGTCTTTGTTGTCTTTGAAAATTTTAGCAAGTCCTTTTGCTATGAGATCTTTTTCTATTGTTACACCTTTATCCAAAATTTCCTCAAAGTTGTCAATGCACTACATTTGCAAGTGGAAGGCTATCTCTTGATTTAAATTTTGCATGAAGATATTGACAAGTTGTTTCTTGGGAATTATATGAGGGACCTTACTAGCAAGATTTCTTGAACATTGTATGAAAATGACAATTGATTCTCAATTCTTTTGTTTAGTATTACAAAGGTTAGCCATAGAGATCTCATGTTCAATGTTGAATGAGAAGTGATCTATAAATTTGTCAGCAACCTCTTTGAAACTTTTAATGCCATGAGGAAGGTGAGAAAACCATTTAGTGGCTGGTCCTCCCAAACTACGTGGAAAAAGTCTCATCAAATAAGTTTCATCATGAGCTATGTCCATGCAAACTAAATAGAATTCCCTTAGATGGTCTCGAGGGTCACCCTTTCCTCTATACTTATCAAACTTTGGTACTTTAAAATGTGGAGGAAAGGGAGTCATAACTATAGATTTGTCATATGGATATGGACAAACTTCTTCAAAAGTGTCCTTCTTTCGATTAATTATTTGCATGTCATCAAACATTTGTCTCATAAGTGTTTTCATGTTAGATGTCTCATTGGGTATTGTGGAGGAATAACTATGCCACTTGTATGTGGAATAATAACATTGACGCTTGGATTGGACATAGGTATGGATGTTGTTCTTGGAGAAGTGGATGTGAGAAGGGGATATGAGGCCTTAGGAATAGATGATGTAGGAGTGTTTGACTTCTTAGATGTGTTTTTCCCACTTGATGAAAAGGTGACATGAGTAGTATTTTGTGGAATGGACATGGACATGCTAGCAATAGGTTGTGAGACACCTATAGAAGGAATAGATTGAATGGTAGATGTGTTGATGTTAAGATTTGTCTTTTCATTTAAGGTTTCATCAGCATGTGGTTGAGAAGATCCCCCTAATGTTTTAGCAATTAGGAGAGGATGATTTGGAGGGAGTAAAGTTGACACATCAAAATCTCGAGGTAACTTAACCCCTAGAGGGAGTAAATTTTTGAAGTAAGCTTGAGCATTTGTGATTAGGAGGCATTCCAAAAATGCAACATTATTGGATTCCTCCATGAAGTCATGTTCTCTATCCTCAAAATCGTGAGACTAATGGGAAGTACTACTATGAATTTAGGGCTCTAGGATAGGATCTTCAAATTCTTGAGTATATATGGGATTTGATGATGGTTCAAGAACACCCTTGTAAGGATCATGTATGAATGCATCCTTAGGCATTCCAAACTTAGGATGAAATCCACGAGTAATATTAAATGGGATAATATCCCATTTGCCATGAGAAGTGGACTCTTGATGAGATTGTTGTGAAGAGTCTTGATGTAGTTGTAAAGGGGGATATTGTTGGGATTCTTGATGGACTTCATGATGGACTTGTTGGAATTGATGAGACTCTTGTAAATATTGTTGATGTGATTTCATGGTTCTCTTTGTTTGTGACCTTGTAGTGGGCATGAATGAGATGACCTTGGAATAAAAATAATATTGTGAATAGGACCTTAATTTGTCAAGACTTTGTACTATAGGATGTAGCAAGGGTATGATGGTATGATAAAAAAAGGTGTAGGACACAATGATGATTGAAGATATGGATAAAATGATAACCAAGATGATGACCTAGATATTTATATGATATGAGATGACAACCAAGATAATGATGTGATGTTGTTGATATGATATGATGAATATGGCCATCCAAAATGGTAAAAGGATGATACCAAGGATAAAATGATGATATGATATGATTAAGGCGATAACCAAGATGATACATGCAACACCAAAGATAAGATGATGGTACCAAAGTAGCTCAAGATACACGTAGATATTTTGTTGTGGATGCTAGATGGGATTCTCCCCACTACTTAGGGTTGACAAATGCCCAAGCAAGAAAGAAGAAAGATGATAAAATATTCTACTTGGGGTAGACAAGAGCCCCAACAAAAGATAGGATAAGACTTACCAACTCAAGAGTAGTCTAAGATCCTAAGTCAAAAGTCTTTTAAAGATAAAAGGATAAAAATATATAGGCTAGACCAAATCCAACTTTGGATTTTGATTGATAACTTTGATTCTTGGATTTTGATTGTGGAATTTGATTGATTGATAAAGGATGTGATTGATTGATGGGTATCTTGGTTGACAATATGACTGAAATGATGAGGGGTGTATGTGGATAGATGATGTAGAAAGGGGGAAATATTTGATTAAGGAACTAATGAGTGAATGGACCAATGGACTCTAACCTAGAAATGGATGAATAGATATGTTGATGAATGAGTGATAAAGCTTGACAAGGTTCATACCCTAAAATCTAAAAAACAAAGGCAAGAACATCAAGGTACTCACAAGTCCAAAACCAAGGCTAATGGGATGAATGGATTGCTATGAAAGCATAAATCCTTTTGAAATGAGGAAATGTTTTGAATGGACTAGGTAAATTTGAAAACAAGTTTGTTGTAGGATACTGGTTCACCCTACAATCTGATCTAAAGACTAAAATTTTAGTCTTTTGAATGGCAGTTTGAGTTCTAGCATGGGCACTCAGTCATAACCAAAGGTGTGCCAAAAAAAAACTATAGGTGTGTTTACAATGAACAAAAGTGCATCGACAATGACCAAGAGCATGGAACCATAGTCAAAGGTGCGGATTTATTCTGATTCACTATTTTTGCAACTAGTTTGTGAAATTTTGGCAAGAAATACAATCACAGAAACACATTGGCTGACTTGTGACTTATCAAGGAAAATGATGCGAATTGCTTCATGGATAACAATGGCTCATACTGGTCTTACACAATGAAAACACACCAAACACATTAAAAAACCTAGAATTATTCAAGTAGGAGTGATTTCAAGTGTGGGCCCATATGATTCGATACCTGTCCATGTTCTTACCTAACTAAGAATAATTCACCCTATACAAATAGCTAGGGATAGGGGTGTTACACCTAATACCCTTTTCCTTGGAGTCTTTTACACCTTTCCCAAAGAAAACTTCTATCTCCACCTCAAGGAGGTATGATGGTGAGTAACTTCAGGGGGTGGTCCACATCCCTTGCACCACACTAGAAAATGGCTGATGGTCTTATCTAGGCTTTAAAATCTTCTAGGGGGTGTCCCAATAGATGCAAGGTATGGGGGATGAATCCATGAATGCAGGTGTCCCTATCCAACCAAGTGCCAACCAACACAAGTCTCAGTGGATTGAGGGCCTTGGGGTCTTTACAAGAGGGGAGAGGATCCTTGCTTTGAAGTCAGTCTTTCAATTCTCACAATGTTTATTACTGTGTTGGAACACGTGTTTGAGGTCATCCCTTGGAGTAGTGTGTCTCCAAGAAGGCCTCCTAAGGGAATGATTTTACTTGGTGTTTTTGATCTCCAAGATCGCACAAAGTGCAAGGAGAGAGCATACACATAACAAGTAAATATTAGGATACAAAGAGAAGAAATTTGTGGCTTTTGATCTCCAAGATCACACAAAATGCAAGGAGATAGCATACAACAACACAACTTCAAAGACATGGAAAACAAAAGTTCATTTACCAAGTAATCTACTTTAGTGCCTAAATTTGTGGAAAAACAAGATCTTTGACAAGCAAGGCTGCAACAAAACTTGTTAGTAGTTTGAAATATGATCTTTGACAAGTGGAAAAAAGTTGTATAAAATAGTTAGTCCTCAAGATAAATCATATTGTTAGCCCAAACAAAAAATCAACCGAAAGCATGGAAATATAGTCAAAAGTGCACAAATAGAGATGAATAAAATCAAAAAGCTAAATGCCTATACCTATTTTTACCTTTCCTACAAAGGCACACTGATAGTTACCATAGGTGCGTTGACAGAGACTAGAGGAACACTGACACAGACTGAAGGCACATCGTTAGAGACTGCAGGTGCGTCGTCACAGACTAAAAGCATAGATTTCCAGATAGTTTTTGTGTCAATGAAACCTGTCAAAATAGAATATCAGATTGGGCAAAAAAGAAACCAATTAATGATAGAGAATTAGCCAAAGGTCCTACATGTTAGATCTGATCAACCACTAGCTGCAAATTGTCACACAAACCAAAAGCATGTTGTTTTGAACCGCAGGCACAGATTTGGAGAAAGTAGGTAAAACCTGCAAATAAAGGCTAATTCAAACACTACAAAATAGATATCAGATGATTGACAAGAGAGATCTGAGGGTTAGCAAGCTAAAAAAACCAAATCCTACTAAGAAAACCTCAAAAGTAATCACTAATATGAAACAAAACAAATGTTAGGCTAAAATTAGAAACATGGGTGCATCGACAGTGACCATAGGTGTGTGGATGGTGACCAAAAGAATGCTTCCTTATGCCATAGGCATGCCGACTAGAACCATAGGTGTGGATATGCATTTAAAAGAGCATTTATATACCTACAAGATAAAAATGATGGAATTTCCTCTGGAAAAAAGATGATCAAAGGGACATGGGTCCCACCGGGCGTGCCAGAAATGAGTGCAGAAATTTGACCCAAGGACAATGGAAGATAATGCAAGTAAACCAAAACCCTCACCTCAAATCAAACCCTCACACTTAGATAGAATGGAGTAGAATGCACCATACTTCTACTAGCTTTGTTCTCTATGATAACATATGCATTATCGATTGCCTACAAAACCAACATAATCTAGACATGACAAGACTATAATGGAGGCAATGATAAAAGTGCTAGCATAAACTTTCATATGAAAGATGTTCTTGATGTGATGGGAGAGGCTCCATTTATAGAGAGTTGAATGATGAATGGATGGCTAAGAATAAAAGATGAATATTGTGATGTGGAGGGCTAGGATTAAGTGATGCTTGGAGTTATAGTCATGTGACAAGTGTTTCATGAGGGTTAAATGAGAGGAATAAAGTCAAATGGCTTCCATGTACTAACGATTTCTAGAAGATTCTAGTCATGGTGAAGATAAAGACAAATAGGGAATTAATTAAATAATTTATTTAATTAATTTGGATGTTGGAGGAAAAATGGGAATTAATTAAATAAATATAATTTATAAGGAAAATAAGTGAATAAAATAAATGGAATAACATTTATTTATTTTATTAGAAGAAAAGTGGATAAATGAAGAAAAATATTAAGGGTAAATTAATTAAATAATTAAAATTATTTAATTAATTTAGAAGACATGTCAAGATGTGTAGTGATGTTAGGAGTGTGTTGAAAATGAAGATGAGTGCATGGTCATTTTCAGGTGTCTACAATATATATTGTGATGGTTTTTTGTTTATGGCTAGTTTGATATCTCATCAACCTACTTTCTATATCATAGGATTCACCTAGTTTTGGGTATCCCAGTTTTCTAAGTTCGTGGACCTAAACTAGGTTTTACTATGAACAAAATATATATTCAAATTTATCTAGGAATACTTTATTTAATTTTACTAGATTTTTGTAAATCCTTATATGATCAAAACAGTTATACCAATATTATGCATTTCTAATAAATTTTGTAGAAAAACTATATAATTCATATCATATCCTAGACATTCTTAATGTAACATACAATTTTACACACTTTCTAGTGTTTAAACCCTTTCACAATTCCATTAAGGGACTTGACAACTAGATATTATGGATCATAAATCACTATAGTTACTAGAGGTTGATATCCACCATATCTTATACCAATTCCCATTACTTTAGGAGAGTCATACTCTCTAGAGGATCCATCACCTCTAAAAGAGTTGTGTCTTATAGTTTTTTCTCTATATCTAGGAGAACTAATACCTTTAAAGGGACAACTTGCACTAGATGGTTTTCCACTAGGTTTGATGGGGATACCACCACTTTCTCCCCCATAAATGATGTTAGATATTGTGTGGCTAGGAGATCCACTAGTAATGACACATCTATGGGTAGGTTTTATTTTAGAACACCTATAATATCTTTATGATCATTTATTTTTGAAATTGATCTAAAATATTGTACATATTAATTATTTAATCATGTAATGAAATATAAAACTCTCCTAATTGTTTCTTTTATCAATTGATGCAATATTCTACATTGACCCATAATATACCAAAGTACAAAGCACCACCTCTTATATGGTGATCTACTATTTGACATGATTCTTTTATACCATAATACAATTGATTCTAATTATTTAGATCTATGTGGCAAATTAATGAAGTTAGGAAGCTCAACCCATCATTTTCATGTCTAATTATGTGTACATATTTGAATTAAAGCATAAGAAAGTAAATATTTATATTATCTTGGATCTATTACAATAATTGTTTCTCCTTCAATGTTTAATGTATTATCTATTCCTCACCATTTCCATATGCCACATAGTTCATTTGACCATATCTCACTCCTCTATTTCTCTTGATACAAGATGTTTTATAGATTTCTAGTAATATTTTTATCTAAACATGTCTTTTTGTGGCACTTTACTCCTCACTCATGGTGAACTACATTGTGATCCTCCCTTTCCATCACCATCTTCAAACAAATATATAAGCCTTGGCATGAACTATTCATCAACCTTTACTTCATATATGTTAATTTGTGTGTGTAAAGGTCCAATACTCTCTCTTGTTCCCTTCAATCCATTTGTGAAAATACTTTTCCCATAGAGAAAGTTTCCTAATAAATTACTTGCAATACTTAAGAAATTTAATTTTTCCTCATTTACATATATATTTTATTTGTAATTTAAATTGTATCATTAGACCTTCACAAATAAATTCATTGTAAATTTTTAAGAAATATCTAAATATTTTATTTATGTGGTATTCTCCACTATCGACTTTACACTAGTGTATGTTGTGATGACTTTTGATCAGCATATTATTCAACACAAAACTACTTTGGTAATTTAATAAAGAAAAATTAATTCAATATGTTATATTTTTCATGATTTTACCACTTATTTTAATTTACACTAGTGGGTGGCTCTTGTCACAAAAATTATAGTGCCTTTGTATCAATTCACTAATTGATCTTTTATTTCATGATATTCTAATATATTATGGAACTACACCATGTTAGTTCAATAGCTCTTGTAGCTATCTTTCAATATCATATCAATTCATAGACTACTCACTTAAAGCATATAATGGGTTTCCTTAGATATTTTTATATAGTAATCTTAATATAATTTATTTATACATGGTGTGTGATGTTAATATTGAATGCAAAATCATCTAAATAATATAAAGAATAAAAATTCCATAACATAATATGGTGTAACATGAATTCTCATTTATTCACAATCAATTACTATAATAGCACCAACAATCATCAATAATATACTAATGGAAAATCTTATAGCATAGAGCCTTTATATAGGTATGGTGAGTACACCATAATAGGTGTGTACAATTATCACACACATGATATATTAAATAAATATAAATAATTAATATCTCTATTTAGTGAAAATTTCTATGGTAGTGTTACGTTGAAAATTGTCCTCCTATATGGAATGGTACAATTTCCCTTGGTTTAGCTCCTCGCCTTAGGTGACCTCTTAACATCTTTGTTTTTGGTTGTCCCGAAACCATGATTGGCTAGTGTCTGGTTGCAAAATGTTCATTTTTAGAGATAACGTTTGATGGAACCCAGAAAGAGAATTTGGATTATGGGTCCCTAGAACCCCCTAGAAGCAGATCTGGTTAGAAAATGGGGGATTGGACTCGCGCGCCCTAGTCTTGCCCCATTTTTTGGGATTTTGAATCTTGGTGGGGTGTCGGCTCCTGCCGTGCATCTTGGGATTCCGTATTCAAATTTTCATTTTCACGCGATATCGAGATGTTATTTCAAAATTTGAATTCCCTAAGGTTAGATATAAAAAGACATTTGAAAATCATTTCATCACACACAACTTTTTTGCAAGCTTGAAGCTAAAACTCTGCTAAAATCACCATTGAAGATCAATGACTTGTTGAAGCTCTTGAAAGTGATTTGAATTTTCTATCATGGAGACAATAGATGGAGATTAGGAATCAAGATCTTGAGACTATCTTGCTCTTCCTAGGGTTTGTACACCTTTTGCATGATCGGGAGAAGGGTTGAAGCCTCCAACATCGAGCTTAGAGATCCTTCGTGGACATTGTTGATTTGCCTTCTTATTCATGCAAGTCTTCATTTGTTTTCATCTCCTTGAGGTGAAGTTATGTGTGTTTATTGAATTGAAGCAAGTTATTGATCTTCCCTAGATTAAGATATCTAGGGTTTGATATTTCTGCATACACTTTGCTAGGTTTGTACGCACTTCTACAAATCTTTATTTCTAGCTATTGTTGAGGTAGGAATACCAAAAATATGGCTTGACTGAGGTAAGCTCTTATATAGCCACAATATCTTTCTCCTCCTTTTATAGGTGCAGATCATGTTTTACAGGATAGGGAGAAAAGGAGCGATAGGAAGACAAATATCGTGAATACAGTGATCACTAAATTTCAAAATTTTGGATCCCAACACTTTCAGGACTAATGAGCGGGTACCCTAGTCCAATTAGGGAGATTCTCTAAGGTCTGGGAGCTATTAGAGGTCACCAGACGACTGATGCAGAAGATTTTCATAGATGGAAAATTACAGGACTAATGAGCGGGTGCCCTAGTCCAGTTAGCCCTAGTTTCTGGGTGCATGATCTCTGAACCTTATTCTTTACATTTCTATGATCTGTTTTGTTTGCTTCATCTCTGAATTTAGTCAATTTTTGTTATAAGGTGTAATTAGGGTTTACTTGATTAGTAAATAAGGACACTTGATAAAACCTTGGAAAAACACTTGATCAGACCTAATTAGCATTAGGGAATGTACAAGTGATCAGTAGCTTGATCCCAAGCGCAGTTCTTGTCTTCCCAATGTTTAGTTAGTAGAAGAATAAGACTTAACCTTGTTTAAGAAACCTACTTTTTCACCCTAAACATTTTGGTGAACCCGCGCTCTAAAGAATTTACATCCTTTTAAACATCAGATCTAAATTAGTTTGCTGTCCTAAAGCACATTTAGATTGCAAATCCTCTTTTATGAAAGTGCATGAATTGAACTTTGAATGATATTCTTATATTTTCATTAAAAGAGTTGGAAATTATCACTTGGTGTTTTGCATAGGTGTTTCATTTTCATAAAAGTTCATACAAACATTTTACATTTAAATCTTGGGTTAATTAGAGCATGTTAAAATATTAGATTATTTTTTGCAAGATTTTCATGTCTATGATGAGCTATTTAGTTGTGATGACTTCAATATGTTAGATGAAGCCCTTGAGTACTTTATCTCGATTGAACATTCCACTACAACTTCTAAATTGTCATTGTTTCAAAGAGTTGTAAATGCAATTTATGTTCCTAAAACCAAGTAAGAATCTGGAAAACCAAAAATTGTGGTCACCTTATGTTCAGATGCAATTAAACCAGCTTCTAAACTGATGCTCATTGTTAGAGGTATTCCACCTTCTTCTCGACCTCCTGATCACATTTATAACTATGCTAAAAAAATAACACATCAAAATTCACAACAACCTAGTCATAATATGGTGGCTCATGCATATAACACTCAGAATAATAAACAAAGAAAACAACAACCGAGCATTCCAATATCTTTACCAGTGTCTCAACCTATGCTTCCTCAAGCACCTCGTTTAACACATAAGATTGGTCAATACTATGATCTTGTAGAGTAGCTTTGTGCTACTCCTGCAAAGATATCTCTTTGGGAACTCATACAAACTTCACCTACTTATCATGGAATGCTCCAGGAAGCTTTACAAAAGGTGATTGTCCCACTTGCTATCAAGCCAAATGATGTAGCATCTCTATTAGATTGTATGCATGTGACAAAAATAGACATTTTGTTTCAACAACATGAGTTGCCATCTCTTGAGGTTCAGAATTAGTATGATCCTTTGATTATCTTCATTACAATAAATAAGACAATGATTAAGAGAGTTATGATTGATAATGGATCAACTCTTAATGTTTGTGGCCATAACTTATTGCATAAGATTAAAATTGATACATCCTTGATTAAGCTAGAAACGATAAGTATTCATGGCTTTCACAATGTTGGATGACAATTTGTGGGCACTATAACTCTACCTATATAGGTAGGTCCTATGATTGTGCCTACCCTAATTCATGTCATGCCTTGTTCTCTATCTTACAACATGATTCTTGGTAGACCTTGGATCCATGCATTAGGGGCAGTTCCTTCTACTTTACATCATTCAATCAAATTTATATTCAGGGATAAGTTGCACACTATTCATGCTGATCTTGAACCTGACAACTCTTTGCAAATTGAATCACAAAACAAGTCATTTGTCATAAGATTTTATATAATTTGAAAGCTAATTTGTCAACTTCTCTTGCCTCAGATAATGTTGTGCAAGAATCCAAACAATCGAATGTATTCCCTGGTGATGATTGGGGTTCATTAGATTTTACATCTTCCCCCATGGGAGAATATAAAGTTAATAACCTTGTCCCTAAAACATCAAATATTGCATCGATATCATCTCATGATTTGAGTGTAAAACATAAAGCTTCTTTGATAACGAACTCAAATAATACTGTTACTTACACTACAGATTACGAAACTTATGAAGCTCCACCTTCTTCCAAAGAAATGGTCTTTCTTTATGGTCAAGGATTTTAGATACTTTACAAAAACTATGATTATATAGGTAATGGTTGTGGTATTAATCAACAAGGAATCAAAGTCCCTATAGAATCTGCTTCGCGACATAACTCAAGTGGCATTGGATATAATCCTTTCAAGGAATCTAAAGCCCATAGATGCCCTACTCTTAATGTGAATACAATATTGACACTTAACTTGATATTCCCTGAGATGATTGACACTAGTTGTCCTCCAGGAGCAATTCCTTTAGATATCTTTGCAACTGATGAAGCAATAATGGAATTCTTGGGTACTTATGACAATATTCCTCATTACCATCATAAACATGGCTTACCTTATTGTTTGAACAATAATGTATATTTCAGGAAAACTACTAGCATGATAAATGCCACTCTAAAGTCTGATGAAGAATTTGAAGACCTACCGCAATCACCTGATCCCCTAGACCACAATACTCTACTTAATGGAAAGATTGTTGATGTTTTCATGGAGAAAGATAACATTGAAAAAGTTATTCCCATTGGTGATTGCTTACATACAGAAGAAAAAGAAGAAATGACTAAGTTATTACATAAATTTTCTAAACTATTTGCTTGGAACTATTCAAATATGCCTAGCATTGATCCTCAGATTGTAACACATAATATCATCTTGAAACCAGATGCTAAGCCATTTAAACAAAAGATTCATAAGATGAATCCTAAGGTATCATTACTTGTCAAAGATGAGATAGAAAAGCTTCTACAAGCCAGCTTTATCCACCCTATTGACTATTCACCTTGGATCTTGAACATTGTCACCATCGCTAAACCCGACGATCGTATAAGAATGTGTATAGATTTCCAAGATTTGAATCTTGCATCTTTGAAAGATGATTTTCCACTTCCTAACATTGATATGATTGTTGATTCTATAGCTAGCCATGAATTACTCTCTTTCATGGATGGTTTTTCAGGATATAATTAAATTTTAATTAACCCTCAAGATCAATATAAAACAATTTTTATAACCCCTTGGGGTACATTTTGTTGGGTAGTCATGTTGTTTGGACTTAAGAATGCAGGAGCTACTTACCAACGCACTATGACCCTGATATTTCATGATTACATGCACAATATTTTAGAAGATTATGTTGATGATATCTTGGTGAAGTCCTTTCATCACTAAGATCATGCTATGAATCTTTGACACATCTTTGAATGAATAAGGAATTACAACATGCAATTAAATCCTCGTAAGTGTGTTTTTGGTGTAGACAGTGGAAAACTGTTAGGGTTTATCATTTCAAATCATGGTATTGAAGTGGATACAAAGAAGATTGATGCAATTGTTAATATGACAACACCTAAGAACATATCCCAACTCTGTAGTCTGAAAGGGAAGATACAGGCCATCCGTCGATTTGTTTCATGACTTTTGGATAGGACTCACCCTTTTATGCAATTACTGAAGAAGGATTTGAAGTTTCAATGGAATTTTGAATGTCAAAAGATTTCAAAGATTTAAAGGATTATTTAGGTAATCCTCCTGTTCTACAGCCTATTGTCCATGAGAAACCCTTTCTGTTGTATATCTCAGCATTTAATAATGCCTTGGTAGCCTTGTTAGCGCAACATAATGTTGAAGGCAAAGAATGTGTTGTCTATTATATCAGCCAAACTTTGCTCGATTATGAGGTGCACACTATTATCGAGAAGCATTGCTTAGCTTTAGTGTTTGCAACACATAAGCTTAGACATTACCTTCTAAATGTTGAAATACATGTGATGGTGAAATTTGACCCTTTGAAACATCTTTTCACAAAAATAGATTTGTCAGGTCATCTTGCTAAATGGGTTATGTTGTTAACTGAATTTGATCTTAAGTTCATCTCTCAGAAATCAATTAAAGGGCAAGCGTTAGCTGACTAGTGAGCTGAAGCTCCTTCACATTTTAATACACAACATTAGGATGTATTTCCTAATGATCAAATCTTAGCAATTACTAAGGATGATAAATGGGAATTGTATTTCGATGGATCAAGATGTCGAACCAGCTCTGGTGCTGGTGTTATATTAATACCCCCTACAGGTAAGCTAATTCCTATGTCTTACCACCTAGACTTCTCATGCACAAACAACATTACTGAATATGAAGCTCTCATTGCAAGACTTCATGCCGCCTTGGCTCTTAATATCAAAAATATTACAATATATGGTGATTCACAGCTAATTGTATGACAAATAACTGGATCATATCAAACTAAGCACGACAAACTATCTCAATATTGTGAGTTTGCTTTATCCCTATTAAAACAATTTGCATCATTTCAATAAATACTATTCCCAGGAAAGATAATTGACATGTGGATGAAATGGAAAGTGCATCTTCCCTTATATCTCTTGATGATTCTTTTGATGAATTTACTTTCATTATCCATAATCTTAAAACACTGACAATTAAAGACCCTATAGTTGCAAATTTGGAACTCAATGGTAATACATATATTGACGAGTGGTTCTCCTATATATTTAATTATTTGTGTGATGGAACCATTCCTAAGTCAACATCTAAGAATGCCTGAATCCATCTATGCAAGATAGCGGCGCGATACATTATCCTGTCGAATGTGTTATATAGATGAAGCTACAATGGAGTTTTACTTCGATGTTTAAGTAATTCAGAAATCCTGATAGCTTTAGAAGAAGCTCCTTCTATTGCCTATGGAGGGCATTTTGGGGGAAATCCTTAGTACAAAAATTGTTATGAATGGGTTATTATTGGCAACACATGGAACAAGATTCCTTTGCTTATGTCAAGAAATGCCCACAATGTCAATAACATAATCACCTAATCTGAGCTCCTGCTCAAGAGTTTCATGCTCAGGTTTCACCTTGGCCATTCTCTATTTGGGGCTTGGACCTAATTGGTAAAATCTCTCCACCCTCCTCTCAAGGGCATACATTTATTATTACTACCACTGATTACTTCACAAAGTGGGTTAAAGTTGTCCCCTTACGATCCACGATTGCTGACGTAAGTTGTCGGTTTATACAAGATAACGTTATTTCTCAATTTGGAATACCTTCCTCCCTCATTTCTAACAATGGTACACCATTTAATAACAAGGATGTGAAGAAATTTCTCAAAAAATATCATATTCAACATTGCTTCTCTACGCCTTATTATCCTCAATCAAACAACCAAGTAGAAGCTTCAAACAAAATTATTGGATAGATTCTATGAAAGATTGTTAACAAACATCAAAAGGATTGGCACATTCAGTTAGCCTACACATTATGGGCCTATAGAACAAGCATTCATATGGCTACTGGCAATACACTGTATAACCATGTCTATGGTGCAGATGCCTAATGCCCTTGGAGTTAGAAATTCCTTCATTGAGAAGTTCCCTAAGAGATATTATTGACGACGATAGAGAACGTGAGAAAAGACTGCAAGAACTTGAGATGCCTAATGAAAAACAAATAAATTCTCTTGAGCACCTCAAGGCCCACCAGAAAATCATACAATGATCATACAATGAACATGTTATACAGTGTTCATTCGACTTTGGGGATTTGGTACTTTATGAAAATCATTGCAATATAAATACACCTCCTAGAGAAAAAGGTAAGTTCAACCCTAATTGGCTCAGACCATACATAGTAACTGAGGCCTTTGGATTAGGAGCATATCGACTAGCTGATGAAAAGGTATGCTACTTAAGGAACCTATTAATGCAGCACACTTCAAGAAATTTCATGCTTAAGATTTGATGTTAAATGTTACTATATAAAGTAAATTTATTAGGCAGATTAGCTTCAATTTTGACAAGATATTATTATTTTGTCTTAATTCATTTAACATTACATCTTTGCTTGGTTAATCATTGTTGAATCTTGCTTATATACTCTTTTCTTAGATCACTCTTGTATTAACTAAACATACCATAGAAATTTGGGTTATATGTGAAATTTTAATCATTGTGTTTGTTACTATGTGTTCTATAAAGAATTGTTAGTATGTCACATTAGCATTAAGTACATTTCCATATTAGCCTTCAACATTCATCACTAGTTACATTTTACAAAATCACATGTAATAGATTAAAACCATTACGGATATACAAAAAGTAAACATCATATATATCATCATCAGTTTCAAATATACATCCGAGTTGACTATCCCTCACAACAAAATGGGATGTTGTAGTACATAATATATACACATCATACAGCTGAATCTTGGTCACCTATACCCTTAAGCCCTCATGGTGTGCGCATGACAGAGGCTTGACCATGTGTGGCTATAGATCGCGAATGACTCCTAGAGACACTTTGTGATCATAATGTTGGCAAGAGACACTATGTGGCTTCATGAGTGTTGTCATTGATGGCAACAAAGTCTATCCCACACATCCACAACACATAGTATGTCTATACCGGAAGTCTGATTGAAGAGTGTTTTAGTCCGGTGAACAAGAACAGAGCATGCAGCAAGGTCTGACAATCAGGTCCGGATCTCTTAGAGGATGTATCTTAGCAAAGTGCAAACTTGGGGAAGTCAAGAGGAGTACCATGACTACCACATTATAGAGATTGAGCCTCTGGTGATGAAAGAGTGAAAAGATATGAGCATTTAAGTGTTGGGTTTCTGACAGGCAGAGCAGACTAAGGAAGAACTGACGGGCAGAGCATTAGATTCTAATCTGGATGAGAAATTGATGGTAGTCAAGATATTTGAGAGATCATACATTGTTTATTGACATGAATGATGACTTCTATGTCTATGAATTTGATACGCATCACATATTAAGCATGGATTCAGCTGACAGATCAATGTTTTGTAAATATCTTAAGTATTTCTTTTGTCGACTAGAAATATGTTGAAATCCTTGGTGCAGATATATATGTGTGAAGATGGATTTTGGTATGAAGGTGTGTGTGTGGTGTAATAATGTGTGAAGAAAGGTAGAGACAAGTGTGGAAGCAGTAATACAAGTCCGGTATGTGACATAACAGTAACACTAAAGTAGAGGAAGAATGAAGTGTAGTAGATCAGTATATTGAGCCCAACTAGAACTGAACCTCAACATATGTGGATGCCTCTGATCAGTTCAAACACCTAGTTACTTTCTATATACCTTGTAGAAAGTGAGTCTCTTGTAGGCAGTGAGCCTCTTGTGAGTAGTGTACTCAGGCAGTGAGCCCTAATTGGCAAGTGCCATTTTGTACTTCTATTCTTTAACAGAGAATAAAATCTTGGGTTAGTCACCCCGTGGTTTTTCCCTTAACAGGGTTTTCCAAGTAAAAATCCGTGTGTTATGTGTGTTGATTTCTTTTCTGCTCTCATGTTCATGTATGCTTATATGTTTTGATATAGCACTAATTGTTAAAGAGGAAAAGAAAGTTAAATAATTAAGATAACTGATTCACCCCCCCTCTCTGTTATCCACCTTGTTTCCAACAATTGGTATCAGAGCTAATTTCCTCTAAACAAAGCCTAATAGCTTGAGGAAGATCTGGGAATCTCAATGGATATGTATGGTATGAGGGAACAACTTCAGTCTACCCTAGATGATCTTGAGCAATCTCATTTTGAAGTCAATAACCTGAGGGAAAGACTCAAACAAGTTGATGATTTCATAAATGAACTCAAAGAAAAACTGAGTATCTCTATGAAAAAGAGAAAGGAACTACTTCAACAATTAGCAAGTCAAAGTGAAGCCAATGATACTAATGAAGATTTGAATGAGAAAACCAAGTTATGTGAGAAGCTATCAAAAGAGGTCATTATGGTAAGACATGAAATGGAATCAGGGGTTATGAAATTCACCCAAGAAATTGAAGAGAAAAGAAAAATTGAAGATAATCTAAAACAATCTCTCAAGGAGAAGTCAGCAAACTGCCACAAAATGGATAGAATAATCAGGCATCTAGAATCTGATCTTAAAGAAGCTAGAGGTAATGAAGAACAACTTGAGAATCAGATAGACAATCTTAAAAGGGATCTTCAAACAACAAATCAATACAAAGAGAAATTCAAGATAAGCTCTTCTCAACTTGAATTTCTTCTTGAAAGCTAAAAGAGGGTTGATGACAAGCATGGTTTGGGGTATGAGAAAGGTGAAAGCTCTAGATTTGGTCAGAAGAACTCTAGAAGAAGAAATCCAAGGAACAGGCCTAGAAGACCTCCGGTAAGACAAACAAATGCTCAGAGATATCCATCCTTCAATGGATACTGCTACAATTGTAATAACTTTGGTCATAAAGCAAATCAGTGCAGAAGAAAAATGAATCAGACTAATTCATCCTTTTCCAGACAGTGTTTTAACTGTAAAAGGTATGGTCACAAATCTCGTGAATGTAGAAATATGCAAATAAATAATTCATTCAATGGTAGATGCTTTGCATGCAATAGAATGGGACATATGGCTAATCAATGCAAATCAAGAGGATATCAATCAAATATACAAAGAAATATTATTTGCTACAACTACAATAGATCCACTCACATTACCAAATTCTACAAAAGTAAGAATCAGGATAAAAAGGGTCCGGTGCATCATAATCAAAATCAAGACAAAGGAAAAGGAAAAGTGAATGTGGATGAAGTTCAAAGAGAGATGAACAAGATTTGGGTGAAGAGAAGTACAAAAAATGTCAGGGATGGATCCGCCCCAGAATTTGGTGCTGATATTCCTTCCGGAAAGTAAATAGATGAGCTCTGGCTCAGGGGGAGTCATAAAGGAAAATAAATTCCCCTAGCCAGTCAATTGGTGCCTAAGATTGACACATGTAAGTATTGCAGATTGAAGAGTTCTCAAAGAGATATCTAAATGACCCTCAGTAAAAATGTGAAAGATCTGCAAGGAGATTTGAAGAGTCTAATCATCCAAGATTGATCCGGTTTGATAGCCTTCCAGTAAAAGCAAGATCTTCACAATTAGATCTGGTATGATTCAAAATTGAAATACCTTGATCTGGGATGATTCATGGAAGGGAGATACAATGTAAATTATCATTCTAAGTGCATCTCAGTGATCTAGAAAGATCTCTCTCAGAACAAGGAGAACAAGGCAACCGGAATGACTTAAGTTGTGCATTTATTGCAATATGAAATTAGGGTTTGTGCAGAAATGAAAGGGTTCTTTTATTCATCATTTGCTCACTTGCATTCAAGAAGAAGAAAGAAAGAGCTCTACAACAAGATTGCCTCAACCCTTTCAAAGATCAACCGTAGAATCCAACGCAACCAGCAATCTCTTTCGGCTCATATCGTGAACCCTAGAAGTGTAAAAAGGTATTTCTTTTCTTTGATATCTCTCTTTGAATCTTTTGCAAGATGGCTACTCCAAATGTTGTTAAGATTACTGATAGGCCGCGCCCAAAGTTCAAGAAACATCCTTACAAATCCCTAGAAGTTGATCCCTTAGGTGCCTTCTCTAGCATTTGGCATGGAGTTCTACACGTAGAAGATGTTAGGGTATACATACATGGCAATATTGAGGAATTTGGGGAATCCAAGCTGATGGATATCTACCATAAACAACTAATAGATGAATCCTTTGAACTCAAACCTCAATACAAGGCCATCCGGGATAAGCATTTTGGACATTGCATCCATTTTCCCTATTTTTTGCAGAAGATGAATGGGTCCAGTATGTTCTTAGTAGAATACATGATAACTTCATGTGGTTGTTGAAGCCCTTCAAGATAACCAAGGATGCAATTAGGGAAGTAATATGTTTGTACTCATCTGGTGGGTTGCCTGCTCCCAAATCAGTGCCAGATCAAAATTTGACAAAACAGTAATGACAATAGAGGATATCACGGATCTGGATATCAAATTTGCTTCTACGATAATTGGTTATAAAATATATCACTCCAGTAGGGAGAATTCTGTGTTTAGAACAACAATATACACTACTTATCAGATGCTAAGAGAAAATGCTGATTATGATATTTGTGAGCTTCTCCTAAACCAACTGTTAGAAAATTTGCAGAAAATAAAGAAGCATAAGAAGAACTCATTTAAGTACGGTGGATTGATACTATGTCTCTTCTTTTACTATATGAATGAGCTACTCGGATCTAGTGGTTGGGTATGGCAAAATGATAGACCGTTTGCCATACAAATCAAAGATTATATGTATGGGCTTGGTGATGCCAAGGCTCTAAGTACAACACTCTAGGGTTACTTCAAAAACTTCCAAAGTATGATGCGGGCCAGAGAAAGAATTCCACAAACAATAGTTGAAAAATACAAAGATACAATGTGTTTCATGGTAGACACTAATCAATGCCTAATGGACGTAGTGGATCCTAGGATAGTCTAGATTATGCCAATTGGCTATGAGGTAAATGAGAAAATCTTGGAGCTGCATATCCAACACCTGCTGAGTTAGCCTAAGGACCCTGAGGTAGAAAGGTTTGGAACCTTTCAAGAATTGAGTGTGAAAATTCATGTTGAACAAAGACAACCAGAGATGAAAATAAAAGTGAGAAGGGAAGTAGAGGAAGTTTCCAAAAGATATGGCATCTCAAAGGAGGCAGTTGATGCAAATAGAGAAAAATTAGAAAGAGATAAGAAGGAGAGACAAGAAGCAGGAAAAGAGAGTAATCTGGTACAAGCCCCCTCCCAGACTAGATCCTCCAAGAGCTCTATACCTGCCACCTCTAAGAGCTCAAAATCCTCAAAACCAGAAGCGAAGACATCCGAAAAGCGAGAGAAGAGAATGAAGACAAAGGCCACAAGGTCATACATAAGCCAAAAGGATGATGAAGAAACAAAATCTAATGAAGAAGTTAAGAAAATGAGGAAGAAGAAGAAAACATCTGGGGAATCCTTGACTGGTCAAAACAAGGAAGAAGAGGCAGAAGAATTTGTTGAAAGGCCTACTCTCTCCATTGATGATGTCATCAAATCAGTCACTGTGGATGGGAACTTGGAACCAATGACTGAATTTTATGATGAATACAATGAGGCTAACTAGAAGATCTTGCAAGATGCTACAGTCAGGTATCTAAACATTTATAATAAAGCATTCATTGAAATCATCTCTCTAATTCCCAAAAGTCTAGAGAAAGAACTTGAACTAAGAAAGGAGAATGCTAAGGCAAAGGACCTTGAGATCTGGGAACAAATTGCTATTCAACTTTATCCTTCCATTACCTCTCAACAAATGAACATGATCTTCAAGGACTGCAAGGATGAGTTCTAGAGAAAAGCAAGAATGAACCAGCTTATGCTTGGAGAGACTGATCAGGTGGCAAAAGAAACAAAATACATCCTCCTGAATGCCTTCATGAGATTCAATCTCCCTATTATAGAGGAGATAGATGAAGAACCCTCTATCATGGATGTAGAAGGATTGAGTACATCGAAAGCATAATCCATTGAGAAAAATGCAGAAGAGTCTGAAGAGATGGATAAGGAAGAGACTAAGAACTTGGATTCCTTTGTTCCAGAAGAGGAAATTCATGAAGAAGTTAACTTCTCTCCTCTGGATGCCACTGCAGATTCAGGAACTGAAGGAGAAGGAAGAAAAGAGAAGGTAAGACAAGAAGAGGAGAAAAAGGGAAGAGAAGAAGAACAAATAGAGAAGATCTCTGATGACAGCTCTAAGGCTGCAAGAGGAAAGAAGTCTCTGACAAGAGACACTACAGAAGCAGTGAAGAATTTATTGACAAAGGAAATGATGGAGATAGATGAACTATAACTGTTCCAAGTACCATTCAATTTTGATTCCCTCTCTCCGGTTCATACAATGAAGATAACATCTTTTTCCCAAGCTAAGGCAAAAGAAAAACTTCTAAAGTCTCACATGAAAGATTGTGAGTTGATAGAGATCACCTCAAGAATGATGGAGAAGATCATGCCATCCTTCCAAAAGGATTCTTTGGCCTCTCCATCCGGTAATCTTAAATTTTGATTCCTTGGAGAAATCAACAAAAGAGAAAGTTCAAAAACAATTTTTGGGAAAGAGATTCTCTGAAGTACAGGGACTCATAACAAATGATAGGAGAAATTTGGATATTGGAATAAAGAGCCTAGAAAATGCTCTTAAAGATGGTAGAGAATTATACAAATTTTGTCTATCTTGGTCCACAATGATAGATGACATTGCAAAGTGGAAGAACAAGAAGGTAAACTGTTAAGTTTATCTCAGAATTTTGATCCTCTCACCTCATCCATAATGAATCAAGAGTGCCAGGCTATTGCCACCATAAATGAGATAAAGAGGCTTGAGAAGGAGAAGAAGAATAGAATAAGCAGAATGAGTGAAGTAAGAGGGATACTTATCCCTAAGTTAGAGGCAATGCATGAGGCCCTAACTGATGCTCAGACCATAGCCCGGACCAATGATCCGACAGACTTAAAAAGGGTAGAAGCTTTTGCATTTTTGATAAGTGGTCACATCTCAATTTTGGATAGAATGAAACAGAGTTGGGCAACATAATTTGTCTAGTTGAAAACCATGTTTGCAGATATACTTAAGTATATGTAAGTATAACATGTATATATACTTATGCGGCTATGTATAGGTTGATTTTTGGAAATTTTGGTGTGTGGATTCTACCCTTTGCCATTGATGTCAAAGGGGGAGTGAGGAGTAGTGAAAAATATGGAATCCAGCTAAGGGGGAGCTCAGGTAAAAGTGTACATAAGATAGAGCATTAGCCAAGGGGGTGTTTTGTCATAACACTTAGTCATTTTTCACTAAGTGTTGCCATCAATGCCAAAGGGGGAGATTGTTGGCAAAGGGACACTATGTGGCTTCATGAGTATTGTCATTGATGGCAACAAAGTCTATCCCACACATCCACAACACATAGTATGTCTATACCGGAAGTCTGATTGAAGAGTGTTTTGGTTCGGTGAACAAGAACAAAGCATGCAACAAGGTCTGACAATCAGGTCCAGATCTCTCAGAGGATGTATCTCAGAAAAGTACAGAATTGGGGAAGTCAAGAGGAGTACCATGACTACCACATTCTAGAGATTGAGCCTCTGGTGATGAAAGAGTGAAAAGATATGAGCATCTAAGTGTTGGGTTTCTGACAGGTAGAGCAAACTAAGGAAGAACTGACTGGCAGAGCATCATATTCTAATCTAGATGAGAAATTGATGGTGGTTAAGATATTTGAGAGATCATACATTGTTGGCAGACATGAATGATGACTTCTATGTCTATGAATTTGACACACATCACATATTAAGATAGATCAGTGTTTTGTAAATATCTTACGTATTTCTTTTGCCGACCAGAAATATGTGGAAATCCTTGGTGTAGATATATATACCAGATGGATTTTGGTATGAAGGTGTGTGTGTGGTGTAATAATGTGCAAAGAAAGGCAGAGACAAGTGTGGAAGTAGTAATACACGTCTAGTATGTGACAGAACAGTAACACTAAAGCAGAGGAAGAATGAAGTGCAGTAGATCAGTATATTGAGCCCAACCGGAACTGAACCTCAACATATGTGGATACCTTTGATCAATTCAAACACCTGGTTACTTTCTATATACCTTGTAGACAATGAGTCTCTTGTAGGCAGTGAGCCTCTTGTGAGCAGTGTGCTTGGGCAGTGAGCTCTAATTGGCAAGTGCCATTTTGTACTTCTATTCTTTAACAAAGAATACAATCTTGGGTTAGTCACCCTGTGGTTTTTCCCTTAATAGGGTTTTCCACGTAAAATTCCTTGTGTTATGTGTGTTGATTTCTTTTCTACTCTCATGTTCATGTATGCTTATATGTTTTGATACAACACTAATTGTTAAAGAGGAAAAGAAAGTTAAATAATTAAGATAACTGATTCACCCCCCCTCAGTTATCCACCTTGTTTCCAACACGTAACCATCTGATCTCACCTCTCAACCCTATCACCACCCTGTGTGCCTCCTGGTACATCTGATAGTACTGGTCTCTCTAAGCTTGAGCCCTGTCTCTATCAGCTCTCACTTGATGGACCTCAAGCAATAAGAACACACCGATGACTGGCTCTCTCTCAGCTACAGGTACTACTACCACATGATCCCATTGTGCCTAAAGCTCAGCCTTGGCGTACTCAGCTCTCTGAAGTAACTCCTCTATCTCTTGTGTAAACTACTGTAGAATAACCTCTATAGCCGTCATGTACCTGACAAAAGGCATCAATATCTCTACATGTCACCCAGCGGATGGTTGTGGCGAATACCCACCCACACCTACTACTTAGCTACATCTGTAGGTACTATGTCTGCTATGACGTGACTCACAAAGTCTTGCCAACCGTCAGTCCCAACTATTAAAAAAGAAAATTAGATATATATTAGATTCCCACATAACCATCATAAATCATAAACATAAGAACATCAAACTAATGAAATAAGGCTAACTTGGATCTCCATCTCACTAGGATGGATCTCGAATCATTGAAGGTGTCACAAGCTTTGTAGTCTAATCTATAGCTGCAGGTATAGACCTACTAGTCTCCCTCCTCTCACTCTGACCCGGTCTTGTTGTGCCTTGCAGACATGTCCCATTTTGACAAATGGAGACCCCCTCTTTTGCTTTGGCTTGGAGTCTCAACCTTTTTTACTTATGATGATGAGAAGGTGAATTTGTGCTTAGAGTGCATGATTTGTTTAAGATTTGAGTATTTTGCATGTTTGGAGTGATTTGATGTCATTTGGAGGTGTCTTGAGTGGTCTTGTGCTGAAAAGATAGCCATTTGTTGCCTTTTGTGCTAAAAATGGATGTTATTGCATTTTGCTCCAAAATCCCATGTCACTAGATATTGCCTTTGAAATTGCTATTGCAGGATGTGTCATGTTGAAATTTCTAGTTTCCAGGTCTTAGAGTTGCAAAATCATGTCAAATTTCACAAGATTTCACTAAGGGGTTCATATACTTTCATCCTGTCACATGGTCTTGAAACCTTGATTTGGCTAAGTCTGAAACCCTGAAAACCCTAAAAAATGGCTAAGTCTAAAATCTGGTGGAACCCCAAAAATCTAGAATCTGCATATGAAATTCTATGGGTCTAGAACCTATCTCAAACATCTTGAAAGTATACTTAAAAATAAATATATTTTTAAATATACTTTCACCCTAGCCAATTCAAAATCTAGCACTAAAAACAACCTCTACTACACTATGTGCTAAAACTGCCTCCTACCGACCTCTGTGCTAAAATCCTTCCTCACTACCTAGCGCTCAAAAACATGCTCACTGCACATGTCTAACAGCAACAAAACCCCATGCAATCCACTTGAGCCAAAAAGCCACACATCACATGCTTAGCGCTAAAATGTTTACCCTCCAACTTGCTCTAAAATGGACTCTTACCGACTTTGTGCTGTAGAAGCTGAGACCCGCACTAGTTAGAACGAGCCAAAATCCCCACCAGAAGATTTAGCACTAAAAAGTAATGGTATTGACTTGTACAAAAAATGCAATGCACTGTCTTTTGTCAATAGACCCCGAAACTAGCGCAAAGTCAGTCAGACCCAAAAGTAGCGCCAAAATGTTTTGCACCAAAACCTAACCTCTCTGACTTTGCGCTAAAATCACTTCCGACTGACTTTTAGTCAGTGACCTCAAAAATCAATGCTAAAGTCAGTGACCCCCAGAATTAGCGCTTTTTGGTTTTTTGCCCTAAAAATTGAGTTTTTCAAGGTGAAAATTGAATTTTCTTTATGGATTTGGATTGCACAACTAGTTGTCACATCATGATGAACATTTTTATCAAGTTTGTGTTGGTTTTGGGCATGTTTGACGACAATTAATGCCACTGCACATGAAAAGTCCGTGACCCCTAAAAATCCTACTTTTTGTAGAAAAGACTAGAAAAGTATGATATAAAAGTTCCCAAATGGATTCAAATGACCATAAAAACTTCCTAAATCAATATATAGGCCAAATGGGTACTTGAAAATGGTAAAAAATGTAGAAAATCATGTGAAAATCATTGGATTTAAGAGGTTGTTTATAAGGTGGCATTGATAATGAGCCATTCCTGACTGATCTATGGCTGCAAATGGACATATTTTGATTCAAAATCATGGGAAATGACTTTTTATGATGAAATTGATGTTTGTCCCTATTGATTGTAGGTTTAAGAAGACAAAGGAGCCAATTGGAGCCGTCTTGGAAGGATGAACACACAGAGGTACTTTGCTGACCCAGAGTTGCGAAATCGACATTCTATCAACCAAATTGTTGCTGCACATGCAAAAGGGAGTCAGAATGATGTCCAAGATGATGGAGATGAGCTACAAGGGCTAAAGACATAAAATATCAAGTCTACTTCATTGTTGTCCCTCCAGATCCAGTCTAATGTCCAAGACATGCATATAGCTGTTCCAACACTCCAATCATCAAGTATCAGTCTAGAAAGCATCTAGTTGGACATGCCTTCATAAAAATGTGCTGCATACTCCTCTTGATCCAGTCAACACTTGAAATCCCATGAATCCATGTTAGCTCATATTTCCAAGTGTCATGTGACTCCATTTTGGCTTTACTAGGCCTTGAAAATTGACTTTTTAATCATAAATAACCAAATGGGTATCCATTTTGTCTAGATTCAATGTATTTAAAGGCTGTATTTTGTCTTTTTCTATCAAGACAAATGCAAATCCAAAAATGTAACTGATTGTTGTACCTGATTAAATGCCATGTAATCTAGACCATTGGTGTTGAGTTAATCTCCATCGTCCATTGAAAAACTTGGTATGGTGCCTTGTCTATAAAAGAGCCATCATTCTCTAATTGTAACAGGTAAGATTTGATAATGAATTGCTGAGACTTTGCCAAAATATAGTCAATACAAAGCAAGTTTTGCAGGTTTCTAGAAATTTGTGTTATTGTGTTGTCTCATTTTCAATTTCATGGTTCATGTCAATCTGAAATTAGTTGATATTCAGTTGAATTAGTGATTAATTATTTAGATATTTGATGGATTTCCTATCTATACCATTGATGGCTTGTTGATTGTATGTCATCGTGCATGGTTAGTCTAGGTATAGTTTATGAGATAAGTTTGATTGTATGATTTCATTGAGCTGCACCAAGGATTGGGTCTTTGATGATCCCTCTACAGTTTGAAAATCATTACATTTTCTTAGAAGATTGCACAATCTCTGTTGCATTGTGGGCTACTTGGTTAAGCAGAGATTTATTAGTTATTGGGAATCTATCTATTTGTTTGTTGATCATTCTTACAATTGTCTATAGGATCTCTTATCCCTTCTCTCTCCCTCTCCTTTTGCATTTTCTTTACATCAAGTTTGGTAGATTTAGGGTTTGAGCAGCATTACATTGGTCATTTGCTGAAATTTTAGACTTCACAGTCTGAACCACCTAAGGTTTCTACATGTACATTTCTTCCATCTTTCATAAACCCTGCATTTCATGTAAAACCCCTTGTTAGTATAGTTGGTACATACCACTAAGTCATTCCAAGCAAGCTAAGACCTAGCTATATTATCCTTGGGTAGTCCTATCTTGGATAGGATACATTTTTCAAGAGAGGTGTGATACCAACAATCATACCTGCATTGTTTCATGCTAAAAACACCATCAATAGGTCTCTCAAAACCTACAGGGACTGGACCACAAGCTCTAGACCATGGTCTCAACTTGGTCTCCTCATCAGTGTCTGCCTCCTGCTGGTCTTGTCATGGTCTCGCCCTAAAGATGTACTGTGATGGAACCTTTGACTCATCATCAGCATCCTCCACATCCTTCTCTAGATCATAATATTCTGCAAAGTCACTCACGTCATCCTCTACCCCTGTGTCACTAGTGTGACCAACCCAAGGTTGAGCATCGCCTGTAGGGTGACTAGGAGGAAAAATAGGAGCAGACCGTGCCGTATGCCACCAGGTCTAATATGCTTAGGTACAACTGACATCATCTGCATATGATACCAGCACTGCATCCTTCAGACCATCATCATCACTAAGAGGTACATCTACTACTATCAGCCGTTGGGCGTTGTTCACCCTAATTGTGCTGTGCACAATGCGCACATAGCTCAGATGCACTATAGGAACATCATGTACTTGTCCAAACTATCGTGCCACCCTATCAAAGTAGAACCAAACCACGATGTGATCAAGGCAACCGACCATTAGCTGATCCTTCTACATCCTTGCTAGCTATCTTCACTGGCTAGACCATAAGATATAGCCACGATATGGTCTCCAGATAATATCACTGGGCTTCAATCTATCAAAGACAACTCTATAATATAACAGATCACCGTGTCTCCAAGATCTAACTAGTGGATAAGAATGAATGCGTGGATGGGTGAATGTTGACTCTATAGGAAACCCTGTTAGTCATGTGCACTTGATATGCTGAAAAGCCCAAACTTGTAATAAAGTACAGATCATCAGACTGTGCATCTTGTAATGGACATATCGTTTTAGGTCATGGTAGAGGTGCACAAGCATACTACACCCCCACGCGTATACAGTTTGGTGCTCCTCCATCGCTCTAATGGTGTGAACGAGACCCCCATGAAGGTGAATACCTCATCCACCTAGTATGATGACTAGTGCAATAGTGACTATCATGATCCTCTGAACCACTAGGATGTCACTGCATCCCTGCTCTAGAAGTTGGAACTAAATATGTCCTGGCTCTACCCGTGAGACTATACGACCTAGACAATACAACTGACTCTCGCAATTATACTCCACTGTATGATGTCCCATGACCCTCATTATCTCTTGTCGGATAGGTAGTCGCATGATCCTATACACATCCTCTAGTGTGATAGTCATCTTGCCTGTAGGTAAGTAGAATGTGGATGTATTCACATTCCACCTCTCCATCAATGCCATCAACATGTTGCAATGAAATTTGATTGTGGGCATATCAAACACCCACCATAAGCCCACTACTTGCAAGTGCTCCCTCTTTGTGTTAGATATGGTACTAGCATGCTCTCAATGTATTGCCATTAGGTGACCACCTGTATGCTCTCGTGTCTCTGGGACATCCTACAGATCAAAAAATAAGCATTAGTATCAATTTTTCATCATCAAACTAAGACTACTATCTGAAATAGTAATGAATGCCCATGCCTAGGGCCCGTGTCCTCTGTGGACCCAGGCACCCCAAGAAGACCTAGGCACCCTAGAGGGACACTAGCACCCCTGAGGGCCTAGGGAACCCCAGTGAGACTCTGGCGCCCTAGGAGGAATCAGGTGCCCCTACCAGGGACCCCTGTCCATTATGACCCCCTTGGCATGGTAAATGATAAAAACAACTGACATAAAATAGAAAGATGAAAGAAGCATAAGATTAGGACCCTACCTCAGCCTTGAAATGCCACTTTGCCACTTAGGATCAAAGTATCTCCAGTCGTGGGGGCTAATACAAGTGTTGGCTTGACATAGTTGTCCTCCTCTTCTCCTTCTCCCTCTCTCCTCTACTTTTCAAAATGACAAGAAACAAGAATGAGTAAGTGATAAGTGAAAACTCCTTTTACATAAAGTAAGTGGATGAGAATTCCTATCCCTAACTAGGTGCAATATTTATTTATTTCACTCTTGAGCCTCTATCTTGAGTTGTTGAACTCAGATTTTCGCACCGTTTATTGCGTTAGAATCCTGGTTCCGCTTTCTATCTTACCCAGTGTTTTGTACATGGGTGTTGTTTCTTCAAACAACCCTCACAACACATTTCTCATCAAGTTTCCCTTGAAATTAATGCGTGTGGATATCTCCTTGTTTCTCCTTTTTGGACTAAGCAAGAAGAAATAAAGGGGGCATATATTCCCCTTGATTTCCTCCCTCATATTGTCTCATCACTAAACCCCCTTAGTGTTTTTGTACTGATTCATTGGTGGTGGTTGCAGGTTGATTTGACTTTTGAGTTTCTAACAAGTGTTCCTTTGTAGGTTGCGGTCCCTAACTTTGTGGTCTTGCAGGATCGTGGACTTGGGGGATTTTTCCTTCTTAGTTACAAGACTTCGGCTTCCTCTACAATATCCTTTTGGGTATCCTTTTCATGATTGATGCATTTACTTTCCTTTAGTTACATATGCATGTAGTGTCATATGGCCACTAAAGTGGGGGCTAAATGTTATGTCAGAAATTATCCTCCTATATGGAATGGTACAATTTCCCTCAGTTTAGCTCCTCACCTTTGGTAACCTCTTTACCTCTTTATTTTTGGCCATCCTGAAACCCTGATTGGCTAGTGTTTGGTTGCAAAATGTTCATTTTCTGAGATAACATTTGATGGAACTTGGAAAGAGAATTTGGATTATGGGTCCCTGGAACCCCCTAGAAGTAGATCTAGTCAGAAAATGGGGGACTAGACTTGGGCATCCATGCCCTAGTCCTGCCCCATTTTTTAGGATTTTGAATCTTAGCGGGGTGTCAACTCCTGCCATACATCTTAGGATTCCATGTTCAAGTTTTTGTTTTCATGTGATATCGAGGCATTTTTTCAAAATTTGAATTCCCTATGGTTAGATATAAAAAGACATTTGAAAATCATTTCATCACGCACAACTTTTATGCAAGCTTGCAGAAGACAAAACTCTGCTAAAATTGCCATTGAAGATCAGTGACTTGTTGAAGCTCTTGAAAGTGATTTGAATTTGCTATCATGGAGACAATGGATGGAGATTAGGAATCAAGATCTTGAGACTATCTTTCTCTTCCTAGGGTTTGTACACCTTTTGCATGATCGGGAGAAGGGTTGAAGCCTCCAACATCGAGCTTGGAGATCCTTCGTAGACATTGCTGATTCACCTTCTTGTTCATGCAAATCTTCATTTGTTTTCATATCCCTGAGGTGAAGTTATGTGTGTTTATTGAATTAAAGCAAGTTATTGATCTTCCCTTGATTGAGACATCTAGGGTTTGAGATTTTTGCATGCATTTTGTTAGGTTTGCACACACTTTTGCAAATCTTTATTTTTTGCTATTGTTGAAATAGGGATACTAAAAATGGGGCTTGATTGAGGCAAGATCCTATATAGCCACAACATCTTTCTCCTCCTTTTGTAGGTGCAGATCATGATTAGAAGGATACGATGAAAAGGAGTGACATGAAGACAGATATCACGAATACAGTTATCACTAAATTTTGAAATTTTGGATCCTGATACTTTTGGGACTAATGAGCAGGTGCCCTAGTCCAACTAGGGAGATTCTATGAGATTTGGGAGCTATTGGAGGTCACCAGACAGATGATACGAAAGATTTTCATAGATGAAAAATTACAGGACTAATGAGCAGGTGCCCTAGTCCAGTTAGCCCTTAGTTTCCAAGTGCATGATATGTGAACCTTATTCTCTGCATTTCTATGATTTGTTTTGTCTGCTTCATCTCTGAATTTAGTCAATTTCTATTACAAGGTGTAATTAGGGTTTACTTGATTAGTAAATAAGGACACTTGATAAAACCTTGGAAAAACACCAGATCAGACCTAATTAGCATTAGGAAATGTACAAGTGATCAATAGTTTGATCCCAAGCTCGGTTCTTGTCTTCCCAATGTTTAGTTAGTGGAGAAATATGACTTAACCTTGTTTAAGAAAACCTACCTTTTCACCCTAAACAAGTAGCATGCACATGTATATAAAATGGTGTGTATGCTCTATATTTACAATAAGTGTAGGTACCATGTGTATTCATTATAATAAATTGATATTGGTTGGAAGATATGTCTCTAGCTATATTAAGAGAATATATTCAAAGTTATATATTTTTATCAAAGGGGTGAATATCTAACTTATATGCAACTCTTGTGGATACATGTAAAGTTACTTGATTATCTTTTCTTATAATATTTCCCACCTATTTGTCATAAAAATGAAAAATGACATGGTCTAAGAGAGAGTTTGCTCCAACAATTAAAGCTAATTTAATTACACCCTTGGATAATGGCTCCTACCACCATTTATTTCAAGTTTTATCTCCTTAGAATTAGGTATTAAGATCACATTTAGTGAATCAAGGCCATAGTAGATCCATGAAAAATCACAATATTAAAAAATTATGTGAATAATTCTAGGTCTATCAAAACCCCCAAAAAATCTAAATTTAGTAGTAAATTTATTAGAAAGAATAACCTTAGAGACCAAATGCATAGACTTATCAAATAATGTATTGATAGAGAACAAGGATTTCTTGAAAAAGAGAACCCTATCAAGTAATTTCAAAACCTTGTCTTCACACACTCCCTAATATTACTCCATGTGAATCAAGGTAGATTAAAATTACACTACATATTGTGCATGTGTTCAAAAAACCATATTTATGTTGAAGGCACAAGACAACTGAGAGGGGGGGGGTGAATTAGTTGCATCAAAAACTTTAACTTCTCTTAAACAAAATCACATTCACATTCACTTGCTTTAACCCCTTTATATGTTATGAAGATTAAACATGAAATGTAGAAATAAAACTTAAACACATTAACACCATACACACATGGACACCATAATTTTACATGGAAAACCCTAAAAGGAAAAAACCACGGTGAGTGTTAGCTCACAAAATAATGTAGTAACAATACTGAATAACAAATAAGGCTCACTACCCAAATAATGCTCACTACAAAAAGACTCATTGCTAAATGGTGGCTCATTGCCAAGGGGAGGCTCATTGCTAAGAGGGGTGGCTCATTGCCATGAACTCATATGATAGCATCTACCACATGCCTGAGTTGAGTTCCAATGAAGCACAATACATATCAACTTCCTTGCCTCATAACACAAACACTTTCATCTTCGCATCTTTGCACCCACACTCATTACACATGGACCAATCATCAACCATAGAACATACATCAAGGTCGGCAATACAATCTATAATATTTGGAACAGTCTCCAAGGTCGACAAACATACATAATTAAAAATAGGTCTAGACCTAAACAAAATTGCAATGAAAATAAATGAAGGAAGGACACTTCACGGCTTAGCTCAGATCCAAATACATCTTCACATGCTTCAATATGCTTCTACAATCCACAAAACACATCCGCAAAGAGTGTTAGCAGTCAAGTCGGCCAAACTGGTGTAAACACCAAGAATACTTAGACACACTCTTCCAAGAACTCAATCATAGATTACAAATCAAGTATAAGCCTTCAACATGATCTAGAGACATCTACGAGAAACATAAAATCCCCTAGGAACAAACAAATCTAGCTACAACAAGTTTCACTTGAAGACAACAAATCTCACTTGAAGACAACTTACAAACAACACTGCTAAGTTCTACTATTCAATAACTTTCTTTTCAGAGAACTAAATCACAAATCCTTTGGAATGAAGATAGCTAAGGCTATTATAAATATATGTCTAGAATCACATCACCTAAAACCACTCTGCAGAGAAATGTGGAGCAAAATACTTTCTCTCAGACACCTCTGCACAACTTAGAAACTCTGTCAAATACAATCTTCAAACTGGTGAACACAACTTCTATTGCATAATGATCTAGACCACCAAATTCAAGATTTAGCATCTTCAAACACTTGTCTAAAATATATTCAAAATTCATACTCTAGTCTTCAACATAGAAGAAATACGAAGAAAAAACTCAAATAGTATCCTACAAGCTAGAATACTCTGCAACACATTATTTCCTCTTGGAGGGCAAATTTTCTCAAAAGCACTTGGAAACTCAGCATCATGAACATATTCTTATCATCTTCAAAACTTATACAACACAATACAAAGCAACCAACTCATCACAATCAAGTAACAAAGCAAGAGCATAGTTGACACTAATGATAACACAAATATGTTGACATCAATGACAACACCGATTAGCACATACTTGCAACAATCTCCCCCTTTGTCATTGATGGAAACATATGATGTGAAAAACTGAAGAACATGTTCCACCATCAAGACATAACTCTACATCAGAACTCCCCCTTTCTCTTTACACATCTAAACTCTCCTTGATTGCTGAATGCTTTCTTTTTCTCTAAGTTTTTCACATGAACTCTCTCCTCCTTTGACATCAATGGAAAAGGGCAACACATCTCTTTCTACTACACATACTTGCACTTGTTCTTAACTGTCCCAAATGCTTCCATCAGATTGCAAAATTCTCTAGTATTACTATGTGCTCCCCTTGAGAGGTAGCCTCCATCATCAGTCTAGAAAAGAATGACTCTTGAACCGTACTAGACTGATGCACTTCCACATGCATCTAGTTCAACATAGGAGGGGCAATAACCTCTAACTTCTCCTAGAGATACATAAATGTATCCTTAGGAAGAGCTTTTGTGAATATGTCAGCAACTTGATCTTTTGTAGGCACATACTCAAGCTTCACTTCTTTCTCTGCAACCTTCTCTCTCAGAAAGTGATACCTAATAGAAATATGCTTTGTCCTTGAATGCATCATTGGGTTCTTTGAAATGTTAATGGCATTGGTATTATCACAGAAAATAGTAATTGGATCCTCATACTCAACTTGGATCTCCTTTAGAGTTTGTCTCATCCATAGCACTTGTGTACAACATGATGCTATTGCAATGTACTTTGCCTCAATAGTAGATAAGAATATTGAATCCTGCTTCTTTCTTTACCAAGACACAACTCTGTCTCCAAGAAAGAACACACCACCACTTGTACTTTTCCTATCATCTACACATCTGGCCCAATCTGCATCTGTGTATGCACTTAGGTTGAAGTCATTATTCATGGGATACCACAAACCATAATCAAAAGTGCCTTTTATGTACCCAAATATCCTCTTTACTACCATAACATGTGACTCTTTAGGATCTTCCTAAAATCTAGCCACAAGACAAACTGCATGCATGATATCAGGTCTGGCAGCAATTAGTTATAGCAATACTCCAATCATAGACCTATACTTTCTTTGATCATCTTTTCTCATCTTACAACTAATTGTCATGTGAGTATAGACTGGTTTAGATTCTTCCATTCCAAACTTCTTTAACAACTCCTTGACATACTTTGATTGTGAAATGAAAATGCCTTTATCTATCTAATTAGTTTGTAGCCCACAGAAAAAGTTCATCTCACCACACATTGACATATCAAATTCTTTTTGCATCTCATCAGCAAAGTTCTTACACATACCTTCATTTCCACCAAAGATTATATCATCCACATATACCTCAATAATTAGAATTTGATCTTTGCTTACCTTGATATACAAATTACTCTCTATAAATCCTGTACTAAATCCTTGCTACAGTAAATACCTGTCTAATCTTACATACCAAGCTCTAGGAGCTTTCTTCAATCCATACAATGCCTTCTTGAATTTGTATACCATGTCTAGTTTGTCAAATAACTGAAATCCATCCGGTTGCTCTATATATACTTTCTCTTCCAACTCACCATTCAGAAAAGTAGACTTCACATCCATCTGATATACTTTGAAATCTTTATGTGTTGCATAGGCCAAAAACAATCTAATGGCTTCCAGTCTTTCCACATGAGAAAAAGTTTCTTCTTAATCTATTCCTTCCACTTGTGAGTAGCCTTTGCATACAAGTCTAGCTTTGTTTCTTACCACTTCTCCAATCTCATTCAACTTATTCATGAAAACCCACTTAGTTCCAATCACATTCTTATTTGCAGGCCTAGGAACAAGTTCCCAAGGCTTATTCTTTTCAATTTGCATCAATTCTTCTTCCATTTCCTTGACCCAATGTTCATCTTTACATGCTTCAGAGACTATCTTAGGTTCAATCTTTGAAATCAAGTAGATATTTACCTGTTCTTCTGCAGTTCCTTTTCTTGTCAATACTCCTTTCCTCTTGCCACCAATGATTTTATCTTTAGAATGAGTTATTTGCACATACTTGGGGGTTTTAGGAATTCTTTCTAGAGCTTCTTGTTCTTCAACTTGAGCTTCTTCTTCCAGAACAACTTGCACTTCAATCTGAACTTTCTTGTCTTTTTCTTCATCTTTCTCTGTATTAGTAGATCCATCTGACTTGTATCCATTTAGCTCTGAGTTTTTCTGAATATCTTCATCTACCTTCACGTTTGCAATTTCAATAATCTTCATTAATCTTTTTTATAACACCAGTAAGCTTTGCTTTTAGTGGAGTACCCAAAAAATATGCCTTTATCACATCTAGCATCAAATTTTACCAACTTTTCATCTCTTCTGATATAGAATTTACTTCCAAACACTTCAAAATACTTAATAGTAGGAGTTTTTCCATACCACAGCTCATAAGGAGTCTTTGTCCCATTTTCTTTGACTTGCACTCTATTTTGAATATAGACAGTAGTATGAATAGCTTCTTTCCAATATACCTCTAGAAGGTCAGCTTCTTTGATCATTGTTCTAGTAGCTTCCTAAACTATTCTATTCTTTCTTTCAACTACTCCATTTTACTGAGGATTTTTGAGGGCAGACAATTGTCTCTTTATCCCATGTTCTTCACAAAAAGCATTGAAGTCTTTTGAAGTAAACTCACCACCTCTATCAGAACTCAAACACTTGATTCTCAAATCCATCTCATTTTCAACCATTGCTTTAAATTAATTGAACTTGTCTAGGGCTTCTAATTTTTCTCCAAGAAAAGTAATCCAAGTCATTCTTGAATAATCATCAATAAGTACCATGAAGTACCTGTCACCTTGTAGACTTCTTATTCTTGTAGGACCACATAAGTTTGTCTGCACCACCTCCAATAGACTGGTAGATGTTTGTTCCTTTCTTTTGAAAATTGTCTTTGTTTGCTTCCCAAATTGACATTCTTTGCAAAAGGCATTAGCAGGCTTCACAATCTTAGGCAGGTCTCTTATAGCTTGAGCTGAGCTTATTCTCACCATATTATCAAATTTAATATGACACATTCTCCTATGCCATATCTAGCATTCATTTTCTTGAGCCAACAAACAACAATTGTCAGTACCTTTCAAATGATAAACATTACCATGAATCTTCTTACCAGCAACAATTATTGTTCCGAAGCTTTTCCTTATCCCACATCCATTATCTTTAAATATTAGATTATATCCTTTGTCACACATTTGTCCAACACTTAGAAGATTATGCTTTAGGCCTTTGACATAAAGAACATCATTTGTATTATGCTTTCCATCAAAAGTAATTGGCCCTTTTCCACATATCTTACTAGCTACATCATCACCAAATCTAACTAGTCCTCCATCATACCTTTCCAATTTGACAAACTTACTCTTATCTCTAGTCATGTGATTTGAACATCCGCTGTCAATGACCCATTCATCCTTTTCCTTTTTAGCATGAAATTTAGACATCTCTTTCTCTTCTTCTAAACTTCCTTCCTTCACACATCTTGCAAGGTTAGCAAAAATAGGTTCTTCTTTTATAGCAATAAATAGGCATTCACTGGCATTACCATCTTCAAAATCATATTCATTATCAGTTACACCTTCATTTTCTCTAACATAGTAACTTTTCCTTACCATCTTACCTCTACCTTCTTTGTTCGAGTTCTTTAAAGCTCTATCTGGACACCTTGAAGCATAATGGCCAATCTTACCACAACTGAAACATTTGAAAGGTAACTTACCTTTGTACTTTTTAGTTCCCTTTTTCATTCTATTTGCAAAGTTTTCCTCAAGCTCATCAAAGAATTCTTCATCTGATTCCACAACATACTTATCTGATTTAGCAGTCTTTTCTTCCTTGGCCTTAAAAGCAGTCTTAGTTTTCACAGGGCCATTAGTAGTACCAAATTCCCTCATTTCAAAAGCAGTCAGTTTTTCAAGAAAGTGATCTTTTGAAAGCTTATACATATCAAACAATTCTTCAATTGCAGATACCTTATGGCTATAAGATTTAGGAAGAGTTCTGAGTACCTTATCTACAACATCTGTATCATCTATCTTTCCACCAAGACCCTTGATGCTACTAACAACTTCATCAATCTTCTGTATGTAACTTGTTATGATTTCATCTTCAGACATCCGCATAGTTTCATATTTGGTCTTCAAGTTCTACAACTTAGCCTTCTTGACAGATGCATCACCTTCATAGATACTTTTCAATTTTACCCTAGATCTCACTAGCAGTTTCTAGATCCACAACTTTCACCATTTCAATGTTAGATAAAGCATTTAGTAGAGCATTTTTATCTTTGCAATTAATTTCATAGGCCCTAATCTCACTTGCATTCCTCAAACCACCATTAGGTATTTTGTATTCATTTTCAAGTATTTTCTAGACATTAAAACCAATGGAGACAAGATAACTTTGCATTTGTACCTTCTAGAAGGCATAGTTAGATCCATCAAAATGAGGAATGTCTTTGTGTGCCATCCCAGATCTACCTTAAGATATTAGGCTTTCTTCCAAGGAACTTGGCTTTGATACCAATTATTGAAGGTACAAGACAACTGAGGAGGGGGGTGAATCAGTTGTATCAAAAACTTTAACTTCTCTAAAAAAAATCACATTCACATTCACTTGCTTTAACCCCATAATCTGTTATGAAGATTAAAAATGAAATGTAGAATTAAAACTTAAACACATTAACACCATACACACATAAACACCAAAATTTTATGTGGAAAACCATAAAAGGGAAAAACCATAGTAAGTGTTATCTCACAATATAATGTAGTAACAATATCGAATAACAAAAGAGGCTCACTGCCAAAGGGCTCATTGCAAAAAGGCTCACTACCAAATGGTGGCTCACTACCAAGGGGTGGGTCACTACTAAGAGGGGTGGCTCACTGACATGAACTGATATGATAGCATCTACCACATGCTTGAGTTCAGTTCCAATGAAGCGCAATACATATCACCTTCGCTGCCTCACAACACAAACACTTTCATCTTTGCATCTCCACCCCCACAACCATTACACATGGACCAACCATCAACCTTGGAACATACATCAAGGTCAGAAATACAATCTACAATATTTGGAGCAGTCTCCAAAGGTCAGAAAACATACATAATTCAAAATAGGTCTAGACCTAAATAAACTTGCAGAGAAAATAAATGAAGGAAACTTCATGGCTTAGCTTGGACCCAAATACATCTTCACATGCTTCAACATGCTTCTACAATCCATGAAACACATCTGCAAAGAGTGTTAGCACCCAAGTCAGTCAAATTGGTGCAAACATGAAGAATACTTAGACACACTCTTCCAAGAACTCAATCATAGCTTGCGGATCAAGAACAAGCCTTCAACATGATCTGGAGACATCCACAAGCAACATAAAATCACATGGGAGCCAACAAATCTAGCTACAACAAATTTCACTTGAAGACAACAAATCTCAGTTGAAGATAGCTTACAAACAACACTGCTAAGTTCTGCTATTCAATAACTTGCTTTCTAGAGCACCAAATCACAAATCCTTTTGAATGAAGATAGCTAAGGATATTATAAACATATGTCTAGAACCACATCACCTAAAACCACTATGTGGAGAAATACAAAGCAAAATACTTTCTCCTAGATACCTCTACACAACTGAGAAACTCTATCAAATACAATCTTCAAACCGGTGAACACAACTTCTACTGCACAATGATCCAGACCACCAAGTAGAGAATATGAATTTGATAGTGGAAGTGTTATGTGAATTACTAGAGGATCCTATTAAACATTAGAATTAATTTTTAACAGTTACTTATCCATCAATTGAAAACATAAGAAATATATGTGTTGGGGTTATCATCCCATTTTTGGTTGGTTTTTATCATGAGAATTTAGTTTGATCATTGTAGTGGTGTAGCCTTCTTCATTCCTAGATGCAAATGGAGCCTTAACTTCTAGTTTGGGTTGTAGGTGCACCATTGAATAGAAATATTTTATTTTTTCTCCTTGAATTGGCATCTAATGGAGGAATTAATTAAGGGTTTTGCCACAATAATGGGTTACACTTTCTAGGACATCCTGATTTTTGCTAAAATCACATATTTTTAGAAAATATAATGATTTAAGCCTTGAAAGGTTTCATTTAAAGGATTTTAATTGAAGAGGGTTTGATAAAAGCCCCTTAGATTCAAACGACCTTGGATAGAACCCCCCTAGTTTTAAACCATACCCATAATGAAGTCTCCTCTACACTTATCAAAATGCTGATAAAAAATGACTTTTGATTCACCTTTTGGGGGATCAAATGAATTCATTTAAAATTTATGTTTTGTAAGTATGTAGTCCTTATTATAAGCTTCCCAAAAAGTATAATTTTAAATATATTTAATTTGATTATTATATTTATTTTTTATTTCTTATGAATGTAGGTTTTTCAATGAACATCAAGGTCTTTGTTTCATATATACGAAAAAATAGGAAAATAGAGAAAAAAATTCTAAAAAATATATGTCCTCTAGGTAGTGATGTCCTTATTCCAACAAAAAAAGAAAATTAAGTTCTGATACATACAAAAAAAGTTATGTTGGACAAAATACACCTATATCTAAATTATAATTTGTTTGACTTCAAAACTTAATTAAAAAAAATATTCAACAAAACATTATGAAACCAAATGCATCCTCTAGACATCGGTGTTACCAATCTAAATTCAAAAGAATTAGAATTTTATCCTTTGTAGAAAAAAGTTATGTGCGACAAAATACACATCACTTTAAAAAAATGTTGTTTACTATTAAAAACTAGTTATCAAAGGAGACACAAATTTTTACATTTAACTCTAAATTTTTAAAAATATATATTTAGAATCTATAGACAAAATATCACAAATCAGTAGTTCACATCATCTTCAAATTTCTAAAGGTTTAGCAGCTATAGGTGTTAGAAAGTGAATATTTAGTTCAAAATGTTGATTTCAATGTCAAGTTTAGCCAAAAAGGGTAACCCATTATTGTGGGATGATCCTTAGATTGTTATGAAACTTTGTTAAAATTTCTTATCCCCAACTTTCATTTCCATGGTTTCATTAAGGTATTTCAAGAGGCCAACTTCAATATAAATTATCTTTTTGAGACCAAGTAGAATATCATTTCTTCTACAAGTTTATAACATAAAAAAATAACTAATGTATTGAAAATTTGGTCTAAAAGATCCCAAGCATGGAGTGAATGGCCATTAAACACAATCCATAATGGAAGATTTACTTGTGCTAATTCTAACCAAGACTAAAACTCCTTAAAAATAATTAAAATAACCTATTTTCTCAAAGAAAAGACACAAATTCAAAAGGAAAAAATAATATGTATTCTATTAGTTGATCCTATTATTAGCTAACTCTATAAATTCAATGAAGTTTTATTTATAGAGTACAAGAATGTGAGGGGGTAAACACTCACCCCTAAAAAGTGTAAATCCCAAGGAATGTGAAAACACCTCATTATCCAAATAAGGGAAGTGTACATCCTATGGAAGAGGGTGACACTTACACTCTTAAAAGGATAAATTTAATATAAGTAGATTAAACCAAGGTGTAAGGAATGCATAAATAAATAATACATTTAAGAAATTTATAACTACAAAAACACCTCCCTTAAGCTAAAAAATTAGGTGAGTAAATATGGGTTTTAGTAAGACTATGACACTTTAATTACCCATGTACAAAAGATTCCCACAAGAAAGAGAGAAAAAATCCAAAGAAGGAAAGAGAAAGACCCCCAAAGAAGAGAGAGAAAAGAGAGAAAGGAATAGACATCCCTCCAATAGACTTTCTTTCTATAAAGAATTTCATCAAAATGTATGTAACTCTTACTCCTAAGTAGGACAAAACTAAAGATTGATGTCCTAATCCTAAAAACTATCTTTGATGTAATGTATGTGGACCTCTGTGTGTTTCATTTGTTGATGGTGGCCTAGGTTCCATGAGATTTAAATGACACTCTTATTGTCACAATAAATGAAACTAAATGCATATGAAAATGAATATCAAACTTAGTAATGATCTCTTGAAGTCAAATGGCCTCTATATTAGATTTAACAACCCTTGATATTCAACCTCTATTAAGGATAGAACAATATCATGCTTAGTCTAGGACCTACGTGTAAAGACCAATGGATAATTCTCTAGATTAGAAAATAGATGAGTTATGGTATACATAGAAGCTTATCTAATAGATATAAAGAGAACAAAGGAAAAAATATAGAACTAAGTAGTGAATGTATTTGATTCTTATAATTTATTCATACATATGATAACCTTGAGAAAGTATTTTGGTTGTTATCTTTTTTTATGTTAGAAAATGTCACCTTGGGGGCTTTTCCCTCTTAAGGTTTAGCTCCTAGGTCTTTAGAATGCGTTTAGAGCATATGGCATGTTAATTTGGACTCCCTATGAGAAAACCCTTGGGTCTTGTGACAAATAGGACTTGGGGGGTGCTAATTTAATGATCCCAGAACATAAACAAGGGGGTGGACTTGGGCGCTAGCACCCTAGTCCAACCCTATTTTGGGTCTACCCTAAACTTTTATGTCAGTTTTATGACCATCAGTTGGGTCCCAGGTCGACATCACAAGTTTGAATTATGGAATTCTTAGCGGCAATTTGTGTAGTTGCATATATAAGCATGTTTAGTGTTTCATTTGTAAACTAGAAGATGATTGTGAACTTTACACATATTTGTGATTTGAAATCCTTCAAGATATTCATATTTGTAGAGCAGAGCATTGTTATTGTGTTTGTGATTACATATTTCACTTCATCTTCTAATATGATTGAAGAGCCTTCATGTGAGATCTACACTTCAAGGTGACATTTATTTATGTTTGAATCATTTATCATTTGGATTTTTCCTCTATCCCACTAGGATACCTACTCTCTAACAATGGTGTTCGAAAGACTTGAATGTCTCTCTAGGGCTTGACCGAGGTAAGCCTCTAAACACCACAACCCCCTCCCATACTTCTTGTGATTGTAGGTTACAGGTGTCGTATCTAGACAGAGTGGAGTTGCAAAGGAGGTTGGCAGACATCAAGGATTCAGGATCCGAAAAGAAGCCAGACATTGGAGCTTTTCCAGGACTAGGGTGCTAGCACCATTGTCCTCCACTGTTGAATTCCCAGAAACTGAAGCTACAGTGAGGTGACGTGTTGGAAGGAGATCAAGATTCTGCAAAGAAACAAGTACCTTGGACTTAGGTACTAGTACTAGTGTCCCTAACTTTTCTACCTTCTGAACTTCAAAAAATAGTGAGTTAAGGTTCTTTGCCCTTCACCTTGTCTTAAGAGCATTTGTCGTAATTCATCAATTTACTTGTTGTTTTGCTTAAATTAGGGATTCAAGAGCATTAAAAACATTAGAGAAAGACTTTGTTTGATAACATCTGAGTTTCCATAGTGTCCCAAGTGGCAGCCCAACCTGTTAGGTGAATCCTCTTGCACAAATTGGAGGTTCAACTCAGTTGATATGCCCTTGGAATGTTTGGTGTGAAAGGAGGATTCCGCATAAACCCTTGAAATCAACCCACCTTTTTTTACTCCTAGAAATTTTGGTGATTTGAATTATTGTCACCTTTCTAAGTGTTGTTTGATATATTTGCATCCATTCCTCTTATTGCATTTGAAAAATTACAAAAAAAAACTAAAAAAATGGAAAAATTTGAAAAAAAAATGGCATTTTTACCTTGCATTTTCAAATAATTTGAATTAGTTGGCATTTAATTTCAATACATTTCTATAATTATCATCAGATATGATTTAAATTACATAAATTCATCATTTAGTATTCACTTGCATTGAATTTGCATGCTTAAATTGCTAAAAATTGGTTGAAATTGTGCATTTTTCATAAAAACCTAGTTTTGCATTAGCTAGGGTTTGTAGTCAAAATCTTGTTTCAGATTTTACTACCCTTTTAAAACACTCATTAGTACTGATTTATAATTTTAGTGTTGCATCATAGTGGTCTTCTTGCAAAATTTCATGTCTAGGGTTTGAAAACCTTGCATTTTCACTAGATTTGGCCTTATTGTCTCTCTAGAATTGCATTACAAGCATATTGTAAGGGATTCTTCTGCATTAATTGGCTGTTATTAAGTTTATTATATAATTCTCCTCCTCATATTCCTTACAACACCCTTTCTACTAGGCCTGTGCATTGAAAATTTGTGAAAATTTGCATATTTTAGCAATATTTTCACTAGGGTTTGACTTAGATTGGCACTATAGGCATGTTGTGATGGATTTTATTGAATTAAGTGACTGATATTATTGTTATAATCTACTTTCCATCACAATTTTCCTCACAACACCCTTTCTCTTACTCATTTGCATTGAGAATTGTTGAAAAATTGCATATTTTAGCACATTTTCACTAGATTTGGACTTGTCATCACTCTAAGTTTGCATCAAAAGCATGTTGTGAAAGATATTGTGGCATCATTGGAATGTTATTAGGCATATTATTTTCTATCCCTCTTGAAATTTTTCACAACACCTGTTCTCCTAGTGATTTGCATTGGAAACAGTTGAAAATTCAAACATTTTAGCTCATTTTCACATATAATTTTGCAATTGTTCCTTGCATAACTTTTGACAAACTTTTAAAATATGATTTCACATTGATGATACAAGACATTTAATAATGGCATATTCATGTTATTCATATTTTAAATCTTTGCATGAGTATATCCTAGATTTTGAAAATTTCTCTAATTTCACTAATGAGAATCCTCATGTTCTAAAGCACATAACTTTTGTAAGTAGTATTGATGCTTCTATATGTTCTACATATGAGCTGCAATTACTTTGTTATACACATGATTTGAATAGATTCACATTAATCATAGGAGAATATCCTTTGATATTAGAAGATTTAACTAAATTCATCTCTAGGGATACTCATGAGAAAGATTAGAGTGAAAATTCTTTTTCTGCTAATACTTTGAAATCAATAGCTAAAGAATATGATGATGATGATTCCATAGGTTATCCTATTTCTCCTATAGTTGAATGTTCAAGAACCCTAGATGAGAAGACTATGGATAGCTCTATTAATGTTACAACACCTAACCTTCCTAACAAAACTGTACCTTCCTCTCATTCCAATACTTTCCCTGGCCTTGAGATGCAGCATTAATGGATGAGCAAAGTTCTCTCACATTAAATCCTTTAGGGATAGATGTTGGGTATAATCAAGAGGAAAACAATATTAATTTAATATTCATTAGTAGACTTTGTAGCAATATTCCTAAGATGGTTGTGCGGGGGGTACCTAGTGCACCTTCCTACTTAAACCTGATGATTACGATTCAAGGTGCTCAACAACCACACCATAATGTGATTGCTCATGCATACAACACTCATAATAACAAGAAAAGTAAGAAAGCACCTCATGTGTCTATCTCCCTTCCATGTTATCGACCTATGCTCCCTCTGCCACCTCGTCTTACTCATAAAAGTGGTCAAGAATATGATCTTGTCGAACAAATTCACACTACTCCGACTAAGATATCTCTTTGGGATTTAGTACAAACATCACCTACATACCATGGAATGCTCCAAGAAGCTTTACAAAAAGGTGATTCTACCACCTACTGCTAAGCCTAATGATGTAGCAGCTATATTGGATAGTATGCATGCGACAAAAATAGATATTCTCTTTCAACCACATGAAATACCTGTGATAAAAGATGAATATGATCCTCTTATAATCTATATCATTGTCAATAAAAGTTGATAAAGTGAGTTCTGATTGACAATGGCTCAACTCTTAATGCCTGTGGCACTGACCTACTACACAAAATCAATATTGACAAATCTTTAATCAAACTAGATAAGACTAGCATTTGTGGATTTGTTAATAAAGGTAGCCAATCTGTATGTACTATAATCCTACCTGTAATGGTTGGACCTGTGACATTAGATACCCTTTTTCATGTTTTGCCTGGTTCACTTTCATATAATATGATTCTTGGTAGACCATGGATTCATGCCATGGGGGAAGTTCCATCTACCTTTCATTGATCAATTAAGTTCATTTATCAAGATAAACTCTACACTTGGAAAGCTGATCCTGATCCAAATACTTGTTCACATATCAAAATACAAAAACAAGTTAGAAATCAGTAAAAACCTCAAGCATCGAATGCACTTTTTGGTGATGATTGGGGTTCATTAGATTTTAATCCTTGTAGTATAGGGGAATATAAATTTAATAACCCTGACACATCAAAGGTCGCATCGATCTCATCCAAGAAATCTTTTGAAGTTCCTACGAACAACAAAGTCTTCTTGGTAGAAGATAAAGACAATACTCTTAGTTATACTACAAATTACGAGACCTATGAGGCTTCACCATCTTCTAAGGAACTGACATCCCTCTATGGTTGAGGATTTAAAATTATTTATAACAATTGTGACTATGTAGGTAATGGATGTGGTGTAAATCAACAAGGGATTCAAGTACCTATAGAATCTGCTTCAAGACATTACTCAAGTGGTATTGGATATAATCCTTTTAAAGAAAATAATGTCTCTCATCATCCTAAACTTAATGTTAATACAATATCAACAAGACTAAAACAAAATGAGAGATATCTTAGATATGTATGTTCTTAACATTGGGTTTAATCAGGTAAGTATTTCTAACCCTTTATCTCCATGTTATGTTTCCCCCATGATGTATTATGTGTTGTTTAGGCCTCCTAGGATGACCCTTGATTCTCTTGTAAGGTCAAGGATATTGGGAGACCACCTCTATTGTGACCCTTCTTCTATTTGTATCTTCATTCTTCTATATTGACTCCCCTCTATTTTCATTGTTGTGTGTTGTGTCTTATAGACATAGAGTTGCAGTTGGTGACTTGGGGGCACCCTCCTACGTGATTGTCCCTAAGGCACTTATCTCTCCTCTCTTGATTTATTGTTTACCTTCTTCTAGTGGTTCCATCTAGCTGGTAGATGACGAAAAACATATTACATTGATGTGGACCTAGTGTCCCTTCAGTGAGAAATAAAAAATGGACCTAGTTCATACATGACGATGGGGTTGTTATATATTATTTGACGTTTGGCTAGTAGAATCACTTTGTGTGATATTGATGTTGTCTTATCACACTTACAAAACATAACAATACTGCTGCTCCATGCACTTTGTCTATCTTAGATCTTGCTTTCCTCAGTTTTCTATATGAATGATCATTTACATTATTATTTATCATGATTATATGGATACTAACACCTTTTCTTGCAAGGAATTGTGTGTTTGTGGGAACATTTGGTGATCGTAAAGTACATGTCACCTCCAGGGGGCATGGGCTTTGCAAGAGCTCATGTTCCCTCATGTGTTTTCTTCTTACCTTAACGCACTTGATATTGGTACACGATATCAACCACCTTAAGGTGGGAGCATATATAAGGTAAGTTGTTTGATTTAGATGATAGTAAAGTGTGTTTGAACATCTTGAAATCTATTGCATATACCTCCTTTTAACTATAAGGCATCTCCATGATGTAGGTGGGGTTGTATACTTTGAGCACATACCTCCTTTCCATTGTAAGGCATCTCTATGATATAGGTGGGGTTGTATGCTTTGAGCACATGCTTCCTTTTCACTGTAATGTATCTCCGTGATGTAGGTGGGGTTGCATTTTCAAAAGTCCTTTGCAGAGGTGGGGAGCAGATCTAAGACTATCCTAACCCTTAAGTGTGTCTTTGGTGATTATTGTGGTGAAGCCCAATCGTCAGTGTGTGCCTATAATGTGACTGAGATGGTGGGGGATTAGCAATAAGTTCCTTCCATCACCTTGTTTGTCATGTTTTCTCTGTGTCTTCCATGTGTTTTCCCCCTTGTGTGGCTGACCCCACTTGGGCTTTGTATGGTGTATTTTCCCCTCTCGTGTATGTGTAGCGATGTGCTCCACTTACACTTGAGGTTTTGTATGGCATGTTTTTCCTTTGGGGTTGTATGTTGCATTGTTACTTTCCATGTATTTGCATTCATATATATATGAGAAAATGAAAAAGAAATAATCACTGCATTCACTATATTCACTGTGTCTTCAATGTTGTCTTCTCTGTGTTTTATGTGGTTGTAACTATCTTCTCCGTGTTTTGTGTGCCTATTATTGTACTCACTGTGTTTGGCGTGTCTTCACTATGCTTGGCGTGTTTGTTGTGCTTGTTGACCTTACTTTAATGAATGTATTGGCCTTGTCTTTATACATACATTAAAGTGGGGGCTAAATGTTATGTCAGAAAATGTCCCCTTGGGGACTTTTCCCTCTTAAGGTTTAGCTCTTGGGTCTTTAGAATGCATTTAGAGCATATGTCATGTTAATTTGGACTCTCGATGAGAAAACCCTTGGTTCTTGTGACAATTAGGACCTGGGGGTGCTAATTTAATAATCCCAAAATAGAAACAAGGGGGTAGACTTGGGCGCTAGTGCCCTAGTCCAGACCTATTTTGGGTTTACTCTAAATTTTTATGTCAGTTTTGTGACCATTATTTGTGTCCTAGGCTAACATCTTAACTTTGAATTACAAAATTCTTAGCGGGAATTTGTGTAGTTGCACATATAAGCATGTTTAGTGTTTCATTTGTAAACTAGAAGATGATTGTGAACTTTATGCATTTTTGTGATTTGAAAGCCTTTAAGATATTCATATTTATAGAGCAGAGCATTGTTATTGTGTTTGTGATTGTATATTTGACTTCATCTTCTAATATGATTGAATATTTTGCCTCTATCCCACCTGGATACACACTCTCTAACAATGGTGTTCGGAAGACTTGAATGTCTCTCTGTGGCTTGACCGAGGCAAGCCTCTAAACACCACAACCCCCTCCCATACTCCTTGTGATTGCAGGTTATAGGTGTCACATCTAGATGGAGTGGAGTTGTAGAGGAGGTGTTGGCAGACATCAAGGATTCAGGATATGAAAAGAAGCTAAACATTAGAGCTTTTCTGGGACTAGGGCACTAGGACCATTGTCCTCTGCAGTTGAATTCCTAAAAATTGAAGCTATAGTGAGGATCAGTGTCAGAAGGAGATCAGGATTCTGCAAAGAAACAGATACCTTGGACTTGGGTGCTAGCACTAGTGTCCCTAACTTTTCTGCCTTCCAAACTTCAAAAAATAGTGAGTTAAGGTTCTCTGTCCTTCACCTTGTCTTAAGAGCATTTGTCGTAATTCGTCAATTTATTTTCTATTTTTCTTAAATTAGGGTTTCAAGAGCATTAAAAACATTAGAGAAAGACTTTGTTTGATAACATCCAATTTTTTGCAATGTCCCAAGTGGTAGCCCAACCTGTTAGGTGAATCCTCTTGCACAAATTGGAGGTTCAACTTAGTTGATATGCCCTTGGAATGTTTGGTGTGAAATGAGGACTCCACATAACCCTTGAAATCAACCCACCTCTTTTTACTCCTAAACATCTTCTCTATCATATCATGTCCTTGATGTGTTGGTGACTGATTTAGCATACCACAAACCTTGTGGGTTCCAAATTAGTTTTCTCATAAACCATATTATTTGAAGTCTACAAAATGATGCTCTACTTGATGTAGTGAGAAAACTTGTGAATTGGAACTTCTTTTTGGTTACAAGTTATATTAGACCGTACTAAAGATATGGTAGAAACTATGGGTTGTTTGGCTAAGGCATGTTTTCCACAAAAGTGTTTGTTTATCTAGAAAGTGCATTATGCTAATACTAGAGTATGTGCAACATTACTATAGAATAGATATGGGTCTTTGTGTTCCGTCAAGAATCTAGGAGGTTCTCTAGTTTACCACAAACCTAAGAAGCAGCCTCATAGTTGTTGAAATCCATGATAATGGTCTTGGTGCTACTATAGTTACTACTTTTGGTGAATCCTCCTAGATCAATCACCTATCCTTGTGAAGAAATAGTTTTTATTATCTTGATTCTAGGAAGTAGGTGTATAGAATTGAATTATAGCTACTAATAAATGAACTATTTTTCTTATGATGAGAGTTATTCCTTTCTAACAACTCTGTATATAGGCATAAAATAATTCTAGGTAAAGATATTTTCTAGAATTTAGTTTTTTTATCACAATAGGTTAGTCTATGGTTGTAGGTGAGGTGTGGAATGTTGAGTATGCATAGAATAAGGCACAATATTCTTTATAGATGGTGTAATATGTATTGATCTTTAATTGACTTCAAGTCTTTGATATCTCTTGTTACCCACTGTCACAACTATGCTAGAATGATTAGAACTATACACACACTTATGACTATGCATGTATGGATTCCCAAGTAGTGCTTTACATACCTCCATTGGCACTACATCATAGAATATCTCCTTCTAACTATGATGAATACTATATGAGAAATGACATTCAAGAGTGATGTGTATACCTTGGGTGTTGCAAGAGTTGAGACATCCCAACTTATAAGGTTGTGGATGAGGCATGGTTGGTTGCTTCAATCACTCAATGGTTTCTACAAATATTATATTGTTCATACTATAGCTGGTTGATAATGAATTTCAATGGCTTCCCTTTCACTAAAATTTGTGACCAAAATAGTTACTTGGGTTTAGCTTTCTTAGGTGAGATGGTTGTTGCTTGTGTGGTTTTGGCTACGACATTGGAGTTTTTGTCAATGATTCCATTTGAGGGATTTAAATTAGCCTCTTCTACGTCTACCTTTGTGAGTAGGATTTTTTAAGCATGACATTCAACATTGACTATAACTCTTTTACTTGTCATAGTACCTATCTATCTTGGATAATTTTCTCTTTTCTGAAGGAAATGTCTTCTTAGGTGTACTAGTTTCTTCTCACTTACTCTTTCTCTTACACTCTTCAATTGTTTCCGCATAGAAAAAGGGATCTCACATAATTTTAACCTTGATCAACTTCATCCTTGTGTAAATAGTTGGATGCAAGCCCTATGGTATTTGAGGACTTTATTCTATTTTGATTTAAATGAGCCTAAACTTGAATAGAGCCCATGGAAGGCATATGTGTATGATTGGACTAACTAGTCATGTTCTTGACACAACTATTAGCACAATATGTAGTAGTCAAAATATACATGTAACATCATAAAATGTGTACACTAGAATTTTACACTTAGTTTAGCACCTGGGTGGACCTAAAATGTTTACACTTGTTAATTAGGACCTATTTTAACACTTTTTTGAGCATTAAGCATGTAATTCTTGATCCTGATGTACAAAACCTAGAAAAGTAATTATAAGGCAAGGCTAATAACACTTTAAGTGCCTTAACTTGGGAGTTTGGGGCTAAAGGACCAGGGTGCCCAAGTGCCCTTGTCTCCTCTTTAGCCTTGGCCTATTTGGTGGCTTGTTGGCTTGGGACATCTTAAATGATTCCTAATGTCAGCCTCATGTGGTTTAATTCTCTGGAAATCAATGAGAATGCATATAAAAGTAAGATAAGTCATTCATTTGAATATCTAAGCACTCTAGACACTCTTGCACCCTCTCTTATTCTCTCTCTCATGTTCTCTACTCTTCTCTAAAGCTCTTTATTGTGGATTATTGCTGTAGCACTAACATATTGCAGGTCTTGTGAAGATCTTACTACTTCTTTGGGATACACCAACTTCTTTAACCAAGTTGTGATGCCACATCAAGCATGCTAGGGTTTCCATGCTCACGGTGACTTCTTTCCTTCATGCTTTGTTCTAGCATTCCATTCTACTTCAAATTTGCCTCTGCTCTCTTAGGGAACACACTACTTATCTATCATATTTACTATTGTGGAGGTGGAAACACCATTCACGGATCTTGACTGGGGCAAGCTCCTAATATCACCCAACCATTTTCCTTCTTGTGTGTGTAGGTCAGTTATGGAGGAATTGGTCGAAGACAAGTTGTAGAGAAAAAAACACAAGAAGGTGAAGGCATTGGAATTATCAAAATCTGTAAACCCTAATAATGGTCTAGGGCACCCAAGCACCCTTGTCCTAGATATTTTTTCCCCCATATTTATGTTTTGACTTGATCTTTGATCTCTACTATTTATTTTATTTTTGGGTTTTTGATTCTAATAGTGTTATACTTTGATCTTTGTCAACTAGGGTTTCATGGCTTTGCCCTAGCTTGATTGATTGGATTTGGTTAATTTCTTCTCTATACAACAAAAGAGTAGAGCTCCTATAGTTTGTCTCTCCTTCTTGGGTAGAAGCCAAGCTTGACTTATGTCCTAATGTTGGGTAGAAGAGGGTTTGACCTAGTTTGATCTATTGAGCTAGTCTCTCTTTTCTACATTACAATACATATATTTAGGATAATACTCATGCTTGAAGACTTCCAAGAGTTTATACTAGGTTGGTTCATGGGATTGACACAAATTTCTCATAGGTGAGGAGACTTTGAGGAAGGTGATAGGTTTTTTATCATTGAAATCATTCATGGAATGTAAGAATCTAATTGGTATAACTAGTTATCTATATAATTTGTATCATTATTACCCTTAAAAACCAAAAAATTCAAGTTCACCTAAAACTTAGGAAAAACTTGACCATTAAAAGATCTACTTGATGATGAGGCTAATGGAATCACCAATTCAAAAACCTCTACAAACTAGTTGAATAAGAAATTTTGTTGATCCATGAGTGCTTCTTGAATTTCACTTTTGATCATCACATGCATCCCCTCTTATGTTGGCTTGACCATCTTGAAATGCATTAGTAGGTACAATAATGATTGTTATTGTTTGATTTCAAGGATACTTTGAACTAGTATGATAAGACATGCAAGATGGAGATAAAACATACTCTAATACCACTAATTTGGGACCCAAGTGTAAATCCCAATGGATAACTCTCTAAATTAGAATATTCATGAGTTATGGTATATATAGAAGCTTATTTAATATACATAAAGAGAATAAAGAGAAAAAATACAAACTAAATAGTGAATGCATTTTACTCATCTATTTGTTTGGTACATGCAATACTCTTAAGAAAGGTGTATGGATGTCATCTCATATTCAACTTCTTACATGCATATATATTTGCTACATTATAGATGCATATAAATCATATTGATTCATGTCTTGAAGGCTAAGAGTCACTAAGAAGTTGAGTCATCTTCATAAGAAGTGGAACAATTTTCTATGAATAACTTTTATCTCCCTATAGTTATGGATCTGAATTACTTGTTAGCATGTCTATGATGTGATGGTGAGTGATTTGGTATACCAAAATTTTCATGGATGCCAACATGGATTTCATTCCAACCACATTGTTCAAATATTGTAGAATGATGCCCATGATGTTGTTTTGAGAGAACTTATGAATTGGACTTTGTAGTTTTTCCAAAATATGTACTAATCCCTATGGGAGATATGTTAGAAACCACAGGTTGTTTGGCTAAGCCATGTTTGTCACATAAGTGTTTATCTCTTTACAAAGTGTGTTTCACTTCCATTGGATCATGTGTGGTATTTGTTGGAGAGTGGTGTAGACATATAAAATCGACCATGTCCTTACGACACCTCTCACATCACCTTTTGACACCATCTTATGTCACCTTGCGACATATTTTTCCTAGACCCTTTCATGTCCCTTTTCATCACCTTACTAATTGAATACATTATATTTATTTAATTAACCTATTTACCATAGTTCCCAAAGTAAATAAATAAATTGTATTTATCTAATTAAATTAGTTTCCCCATCACCTAGATTAATTAAGTAAATTATATTTATTTAATTAATTAAATCCCTTTTCTCCAACACCCAAATTAATTAAATAAATTACATTTATTTAATTAATTAATCCATGACTATTCAGGTTAATTAAATAAATTTTATTTATTTAATTTATTTTATCCCCCACATCATTCCTCTCCAATAATTAATTAAATAATTTTATTATTTAATTAATTTCCACTTGTCCTCTTCCTCATCCACTTACCATAAATAATAAATGAGAGGCACAAAACTCAAACTAAGTTTTCATCTCCAGCACTCATTTCATACATCTCTCAATCCTATCCATTCACATAAGTGTTGGCAATATGTATATAGTGTTTTCATTGATGTCAACCCATAGTGATGTATATCCATAATATGATGTAGAGTCAGCATAATGTTTAGAGTTTGGGAGAGTATGTTGCAGATGCAGAGTCAGCTTTACTAAAGTTCAGAAGAATGACTTGTAAGCACCTTATCTTCTGAAGTTCATATTGAACTTCCCCATACTTTGTATGCACTCATAAGTGTATTTTAGAAGGTTGTGGAGCTATGGTACTTTTATCTTTTCAGCCAAGTGTTTTTGAGAAATATGTCTAAGGCATGAACAAAGTATTTTTCCAAGACCAGGGATTGGTAATTTGCTCCACATTTCTACACATTGCAACATCTTGGCTTGTGGTTCTAGAATAAGCTTTGTGAATGTTCAAGGAGTTTAATTCCAAAGTTTCATCTCTTAAATCCTTCCACATTAAAATTTATAAGGAACAAAGTACCAGACTATGCAGATAGAGCTTGGGGTTACAGAGATCAAATTGGAATGCTCTGCATTCCACTACATTTTTTAGGAGATGATCAGTAGTAGTTGAAGTTCACTCTATCCAAATTTCAGAGTGCTTGGTGTTCCACAAGTACCACTTCTTATGAACAGTTGGTTGTTTCTTGCTTTATATTCATTGATATCTATGTGTAGACGTAAGCTAAGTGACTTGGTGATTGAGTGGTGATTGTTCATGTGGATAGAAAAATTATAAGGGTGATTGAAGTGTGTGTTGACCTATTTGGTGAAGGTCATGTTATGTTTCATCTCTGTAAGTGCATATGGTGATGTTTTGAAGTGTACATAGGCCAACTTACCACAAGCTACATGTTTCATCCTATTTGGATGACCTAATCAATGTTTTGAAGTATTGCAAAGGATATTTATAGAAGATCAAATTCATTTTGTGAAGGGTAGTAGTGAAGGCAAAGATAGAAGAGCAGAGTGCAAGATATGAAGTGTGTAGAATTAGTTTGAAGACATGTATTGAGTAGAAAAATAAGACTGCATTATCAACATAAGTTAGATGTCTATTTTGTAGTAGTCCATTTTGTAAATCCTATTGTAGTGAGCAGAACACTTAGGGAGTAGTAGCTTCCTTGGTTTGTAGCCCTAAATCAAAGTTGTAATTATTGTAAGCACTAAGTGTTATCACCCAGTTTTGCACCCTTGCATACAACCGTGAAGCCTCTGCAAGCTGGAGTAACATGAGACTGATCTCTAAGTGTGGGACTTTGCTAAGTGAGATTAGACCTCTGGAGAAGGCCGGCTTCCTTGTCTAGTTATCACCTAAAACTACTAAATTTTGAGGGGAAAAGGGAGAGAGAAAGCTTGTAATGGAAATGAAATAAAAGCTTGAAAACAAGGGTGATAACAACTTTGGCACGCCCGGTGGGACCCAAAATTAGAAGAAAACAATTAATTTAACACAACCCTTATTACTGGTTTTGATGTGCAGCCAGTGATTATAGACCTTTAGAGGTTAAAGTTTGCATGCTGGCTACCTCTTTCAAGAGGAACGACAAGAGGATCAGTTCTGCCGTTACATGTTTTATGAGAAAGGTACAAACTAGGAGTTCAAGTTCAAGTCCATTCAAATATTTGCAGCTCTCTCCACCTAGAAGACAGAGTAGAGCAGTAGCAAGGACTCCAGTTTCCAAAAGAGTACAGTCGACTCCACCAAGTTTCAACCAGTTTCTTCTGTAGTTCCTGTAGTAACTCAAGCAAATCTACCTACCGCTCTTCAGATGACAAGAAATCAGCCATTCGTGACTTTTAATGGGGGTAGCCCTTTGAATCTAATGGTACATGATGTCATACCAATGGAAACTTTGAAGAGTTTTCCCTATTTCATAGGGGAAAATCAGACTACTCCTATTGAGTACATCAGAGACAGCTTCTCTATTTGGAGTACATCATGTCACTCAGGAGAATGTAGCCATCAGATTGCTGGCTACCTCTTTCAAGGGGAAGGCATTACAATGGTTCAGGAGTCTACCAGTGCAAACTATTACAACTTGGGATGATCTAGGAGAAGTTAAACAGACAATTTCAAGACAAATCAGATAATCTATCATTGGTTGAATAGATGACCACTATAAAGAGAGCTCCTTAGGAGCAAATGATGGATTTTAACTTTAGATTTCAAAAGACATGGGACAGAATCCCTGCCATGGTAAGACCTCCAGCTGAATATGCATTTCTATATTTTTTGAAAGCCCTAAATAGTGATATTTCAGTAATGATTCAATCACTAGGAGGTAATAGTTTACCAGATGCTTATGAATTAGCAATTAGGGCAGAGAATAATTTGATTCAGGCTAGAAAAATAGCACCCAGACTGCCAGTGCCTATTTTTCCTGAGATCCAAGCTTCCATGCCTTTGTCAATTCCATGTTTTACCCATGTGCCTACTATCGCAACATTTACCTAATACTGTCAATTCTGAACCTTCTACCCCTAGTTCATCTCAAGAGTTAAAAGAGATTAAAAATAGTCAACAAAAGATTGAGGGCATCCTTCAAACTTTTGGAAATGAGCTGGTGAACATAAAGAAATGGCAATCCTAGAGGCCTTTTCAACCTTATCAACAACCATATCAAGGGCAAAATCAATCATATCAGGGGCAAAGTCAGCCTTACCAAGCCAATAGACCACCATATCAAGGTAATTATCAGGGTCCCAGGCAAAATTTCAATCAAAGGCCTTTTCAGCCTTATAATCCAGTGCCCATCAATACATTAAGGGACCTTGTCCCTATTCAGAATAATCTTGTAGTTGATTACGAATGGTGTTTTCCATGTAATCAGCCACACAATCAATCAGCCTACTCAAACGGGGTCATAAATCAAGCTCTGATGGCACAAAATGTCATAGCCCCATAGCCAAATACACCTCATGATGGAGCTGTGCAGCAACAAGAGCAACCTTAGAGTGATTCTACCTTCATGAATTGGCAGTAGGGTGAATTTTGTGGTGTGAATAGAGAGAATACACCAGTGGCAACAAATACAAGGGCCAAGAAGAGGGGTTATGAGGTAGAGCAAGCAGTAAATAAAGAGAAAGGACATGTTGGTGCTTCAACATCACATATTCCCCACATTTTACAAAAAAATATTCTAGCAGCAGTGAGGGATATGCCTAATTTGCAAGTGGAGGTTGCTGCTACAAAGTCAAATTAGAAGGTGAGTGCAATTCCACCTTTCAATATTATTGAAAATATGAAAAAGATGAATGTAACAATATCCATGTGGGATTCCCTAGCTATCCCTGGCCAAAAGAGGATGTTGCAGTCCACCTTATCTGATTTGAAAGTATCAAATGATACAACTATTGACCCAAATAAGGTTGTCCTTACCAATTCATCTGAAGATAACAACAAGCAGCCTAACCAAAATGCCAAACCACTCCCATTCTATGTATAATTAATAATTGGAGATAAATTAGTGCATAATTGCATGGTGGATAGTGGAGCAAGCAGTTATGTGATGCCTAAACAAATTGCAGACCAATTAGGGCTCAAGTGTCAGCCTCTTGAGAAGGGTGTACTCTAATTAGATGGCATAGCTATTAATATTGTGGGTGTAATAAAAGACTTAGGTCTTACTCTACATACATGTCCCAGTGTTTCCATTTCCCAGGAGATCTTCATCATTGATTTGCCTCCTTATTTTGCCATGTGCTTATCAAGAGAGTTCACAGCCAAGATTGGAGGATATTTATCCTCTGATTGGTCCCATATGTTTTTTAGGACTAGATATGGCACTAAGGTGACCCTAAGATCCGAATTGCTTTCAAATCATCACATAGAGCCCTACACACCAAGTGTTGTTAATGCAAATTGCATTATTACTAATGATCTTGAGCTTGTGGTTGCTCAAGAGTTACAAGCTGAAAGTATACCAGAGGTGTTATTAAGGGAATGGGCCCCAGAAAATGTTACAGATGATCCACAAGCATACATACAAGAAACTGGTATGGGAACTTACATACTACATGAGCCCGAAACAACAATTCTAGATCTGGTAAAAGATGTAGGACAACAGGCCGGGCAGTAAGGAGAAGTATGGAAAATATTTTTTGATGGCTCTAGGAGCAGAAATGGATCCGGTGGTGGTGCAATGCTTGTATCCCCATAGGGTGAAAAATATTTTTCTTCTTTCCGTTTTGCCTTTGTATGTACAAACAACACTGCTGAATATGAAGGATTAATTCAGGGTTTGCAGTGGGCAAGAAAGAGGAAAATAGGCTATTTGCAAGTGTTTGGAGACAGTGAACTTATTGTAAATTAGGTAAGGGGACTGCATCTCACAAAGAATGATGCTCTGAAATGCTATAAACATAGAGTGTGGAACATGATTGAAGAATTTGATGCTTTCAATCTGACCTCTATTCCGAAAAATTAGAACTCCCATGCTGATAGGTTAGCTATGATTGGGGCATAGTTTGATATCCCTAGTGATATTCAACGAGAAAAGGTGCAGCCTCATGTAAAGATAGTGGATAGGCCTTCTATTCTGGATAATAATATTCACTGGCAAGTTTTTGAAAGTGATGAGTAGATCCTGCATTTCTTATTAGAAGAAGATGAATTTTCTGTGATAAATCAAGATAAGTTCAATCGGCAATATGGCAATGATCAATTTGTGCAGCTGAGAACAAACAAACTGCCCAAGGGATTGGTAACCTTGGAGTCTATTTTTGGCATAGATGATCAATTAAAGAAAAACAAGACCGGCATGCAGATTAAGGAGGAGCATTATGAGGAGTTAGAAATTTTCAAAGGTAGGCTCCTTAAAATTGGTAAAATCTGCTCACTTGAGGACAGAGGAGTTTTTATTACTCTTTGTCAAGAGTTTAAGGATGTGTTGGCTTGGGATTATTTAGACCTAAAAGGTTTTGAACCTCAAATTGCCTAGCATACCATAGTGTTGGAACCAGGTACAAAACCTGTGAGGCAGAAGCAAAGACCCCTAAACCCAAAGATTGAGCCTCTAATGATTAAAGAACCGACTAAACTAATTGAGGGGAAAATCATTTTTCCAATCAAGCACACTTCTTGGGTTTCCAACCTTGTCCCTGTAAGAAAAAAGAATGGAGAAATCAGATTGTGTGTCGACTTCAGGGACCTGAACAGAGCTTCTCTAAAAGACCATTACCCATTGCCCTCAATGGAGTAGATTCTACAGGTAGTCACTGGCTCAGAAAGGTTTTCTTTGCTTGACAAATTTTTTGGTTACAATCAAGTGTTAGTTAAGGAGGAGGATTAGTTCAAGACTACTTTCACTACCAAATGGGGTACCATGGCCTACCAAAGAATGCCCTTCGGCCTCTCAAATGCTAGCTCTACTTTTCAGAGAGCCATGGATATGGCATTTAATGGTTTGTTGTACAAACTGGTGCTGGTGTATCTAGATGATATAACAATCTTTTCCAAGAATGCATCTGAACATTTATCCCACTTGAGGCAAGTTTTTGAGAGATGCTGAGAGTTTGGGATATCCCTTAATCCAAATAAATGCATCTTCGCTGTACACGAAGGCAAGTTGTTAGGACTCGTGGTGTCAAAGGAAGACATTACCATTGATGCTGAGAGGGTAAGAGCTATTATGGAGTTGCCCTTACCCAGTCATAAGAAGAGATTACAAAGTTTTATTGGCAAAATGAATTTTCTGCGAAGGTTCATCCCTGATATTGCAAATCTTTTGAAACCTTTTACATCCATGTTAAAGAAGAATATAGTTTTCAGTTGGACAAAAGAGGCCCGACTCAGCTTTGAATCCATTAAGGAGGCGTTAGTGGCTACACCAACTTTGATAAACCCTGACTTTTCCAAAGATTTTATCCTATATGCTTATGGCAGCCTAGATACTATCTCTACGATTTTGGTATGGCAGCAGAGTAGCGGCTTTGAGCAGCCAATCACCTTCTTTAGTCAGGGGCTAGAAGAATATGAGCAGAGGTATAGCTTTGTTGAGAAGCATGTCCTTGCAGTGATACGGAGCCTCGAGAAATTTCAGCATCTTGTTTCCAATAACAAGATACATTTAAGGTGGCTAATCCTAGCGTGAAAGAGTTCCTGTTGAGTAAAGATGTTAATGAGAAGAGAGCAGGTTGGATCACCAAGGTCATGGAATATGACATGGATATCCAAGTAACCAAGCTTGTCAAAGGCAGAGGACTCAGCAAGCAGCTCACTACCAGTTCTAACAAGGAGGATGAGACGCTTTTGACCATTGAGGATGCACCTCAAGATAATGCAGCAGTAGCGAACACAGGCTGGGTTACTGATATGACTAAATTTTTGCAAACTGGCAAATGTCCAGTAGGTCTAGATAGAATTAAAAGAAGATATTATAGACTGCAATCGGTTCCATATGTTTTAATAAATGGCATCCTTTTCAGAAAGGACTTTAATGGTGTATTGTTAAGGTGCATTGATAAAGATCAGACTGACAAGGTACTACATGAATTTCATGATGGAGCAGTGGGGGGTCATTTTTCCCCGAAGACTACCACTTGGAAAGTAATGAGAGTTGGCTATTACTAGCCCAACTTATTTAAGGATGCCCATGCATGGGCTAGGAAGTGTATAAAATGTGCCATTTTTGCAGGAAAAGAAAGGCTGCCAGCCTTACCTTTACGGCCAATTCAAATAGAGCAACCCTTCATAAGATGGGATATGGACTTCATAGGTCCTATTAATCCACCATCAAGTGCAGGCACAAGTGGATTCTTACAGTTACAAATTTTTTCACAAGATGGACTGAAGCATTAGCTCTAAAGGAATCAAATGAAAATGTTGTTTTAAATTTTTATCATGACTTGATTTACAGATTTGGAGTGCCTAAGTCAATAATTTCTGACAATGCTTTAACCTTTGTTGGCCTAAAGATAACTGATTGGGCTGTCAAAAATGGGATTTATTTGAATACTTCTTCTAATTATTACCCACAGGGTAATGGTTTGGCTGAGTCTACCAACAAAAATCTCATAAAGATTATTAAAAGATCAATGGAGGACAACCAGAGGACCTAGCATACTAATTTGAAGTATGCCTTATGGGCAGACAGAATAACTCCTAAGAGGTCCATTGGAAATTCTCCATATATGTTAGTATATGGGAAGGAAGCAAGATTGCCTATCTCTGTAGAACTACCAGCACTGGACATCATGAACCAGCTGGAGATGTTTGAAGAAGAGAATCCCATGGCTGTCAGATATGCTTAGCTTATGGAGCTTGAAGAAATCAGAGACAAGGCTATGAAGACTATGGAATATCATCAGCTTCAAAAAAAAAGAAATTTCGATTAGAAGGCCACCCCCAGAAGCTTTAGAATGGGTGACATGGTGCTTAAATGGGATGAATTAAAAAGTAGACCAGGAAAGCATTCCAAGTTTGACAATATGTGGAATGGCCCATTTCTCATTACTGAATGCAAGGAGCATAATGCATTTAAGTTAGCAAATATGGATGGACAAAATTTTCCTATCCCAGTTAATGGGATACACCTAAAGAGATGTTTTGAGGTATGAGTGCTTTGTAAATTAGTAGATTAGATTTCTTGCTTTCCATAAGTGCTTCTGCACAGGCTGCATTGTCATTAGGAGAATGCAGGCCTTTTCCCCTTTTGTGTTTTGGAGGTAAGTTTCAGTTTTTCAGTGTGTTTTGGTGTGACTCCATGCCCAATGGATGCAATAAGGTAACTGATCCTATGTTTAGCAGGCAAACACCCCATAGAGGTCGCGAAATTGTTGACCCATTTTTTCCTCTGTCCACAGTTAAATAGTTCCCCTGGTTTTGTCCTTGAAAAGCCTTTGGAAAATGTTCCCAAAATTTGAAAAGTGTCAAATTGCCTAAAAAAAACCTTACCATTGAGAAGAGCTTGAAAAAGTAGGCAACTTTGCTTTTTACACCACCCTAAAATTCGGCCAAATAAAGAAGTTATCCATGGTCAAAGTTTTTGTCAAACATACATTTCAAATGTGCATTTTGGCGGGCTTGAAAATCTCCATCGGCCTTAGAAAATATGAAAATTTTTGAGTTTTATGCATTTTTTGATTGCATATTGGGCTAAGGAAATGCATATACAAGGGGGGAATCTTTCGCAGATTTCAGGGAATATTCCCAGTTTATATATCGGCGATATACAAGTAAAGATACAAGTAAATATACAAGGTATAAGATACATCGCGGGTATATTCCATCGAAGATGCCTTGTTTGTATGTAAGGGAGTTTGCATATTTTGTTTGAATATTTGCATATACAAGGCCAATATGTACATTTGCTACAGTACCGCAGAGGGAAGATGCAAAGGATCGATGCAAAGAAACATACAAAGGAGTTTGTATATCTCCAAGATGCAAATGGTGGGACTCGCAGGTTTACAAAGGAGATTGTATGCGCTTGCATACAAGGGAATTTTGCATATCGGGTTATACATTTCAGGAATATTCTATAAATATTCCCACTTGTATATTTATCCTTTGTATATTGGCTTGCATATGCAAATATACAAGCCAAAATACAAAGGCTAAACATACAAATGCAGCGCTACAGTGGAATGTATATTTGCTTTGTATGTTTGCACATACAAGCGGCTAGATACAATCAAACTTATGCATTGCAGGAATATTCCACAAAGATTCCCTATTTGTATAAAAGGGGTTTGTATGTTGTGTTTGTATGTTCGCACATACAAGCTAAGATACAAGGACATATGCAAGCCAGATTTCAAAAATGCTTCCGATCTACTTCATAAAGGGTTGGAGTCCATGGCTTGTATGAATATGGACTTGTATATTGCTCATATACAAGTCAAAGATAAGAAGGAGCATATACAGGGTAGATTTCAATCGAGGATTAGGTTCAGCACATAAAGGTTTCAGGTCCGCTTGTATGCATAGACGTTTGTATATTTGCATATACAAAGAAATGTACAAGGAGAAAATATACAAGCCAGACCTGACAGGGAAACCAAATGCAGCTAATGGCCATTTTGGGATCCGCAGCTTGTATATTATCATATGCAGAAGGCACATACAAGTGGTAGGGCCTGCATATACAAGGAGGGAATTGTATGTATATACAATTTCAAAATACAAAGGCACAAATAGGGCCCGATGTACAGGGCACCATGCATATGCAAAGGAGTTGCAAAATGCATTTTTAAATGCTGATTCAGGCGCCAAGATGCATGCGATATACACATAGATGTAGATGCAGTATATACAGGTGGTTGACCAAATCTTTGACCGCTTGTATCTTCCCCATTTTAGCGAATTTTGACATGCTGTAAGAGGCAAAAGTGCATGTTTTTGCCTCCTCTTTCATTTGAGTAGGTTTTTGGGGGGAATTTTCCAATTTTCAATTTTCAAATCTGAGGATGCATGTTTTGAACGATGAATATTTCAGCGACGACTTGTAGCAGATGAAGATATTTTTTGGGCATTCATTGCAGCAAACGAAGCAAGCAACTCACATTGATGACAAAGAATATCTTTCCACCGCTTCATCTCCAGATGCAAGAAGTGGTAACTACATTAAAGGCCATAAAATATCTCCCTGTCTGCCAGTTCTAGTTTTCAATGCCATAACTGATACAGTTGGGCTGTAATTAATGTAGATATTTTTTATGACAGCTCTTTGAGCGAATTTTTGTAACCGACTTAGGATAGTTTTGGAATGCTATATATATGCATTCAAATGTTGTAAATAAGGTTGGAAATTTTTTGGCATTAAGGCTTTTCTGTTTCCAAACAGGGTTTTCATATGTTGTAACCGTGCCTTTCCATTGAATATATGCAAGTTAATTTTACCTCTTTACTAATTTTTCTAGTTCTATGTGAATCTATGTACAACTGTCTATGAATGTTTCATTCCTCTCAATCATATTGCTTCTCACCTCTGCTAGAGTCATCTAATCTGTGTATACCTACTTGCTGTATTTGATTACATTGTGCATCTTCTCAGTGTTGTGGAAATTTCTTTAAATCTGTCTGGTGCATCACCCTTGTTTTCAAGCTTTTATTTCATTTCCATTACAAGCTTTCTCTCTCCCTTTTCCCCTCAAAATTCAGTAGTTTTAGGTGATAACTAGAAAAGGAAGCCAGCCTTCTCTGGAGGTCTGATCTCACTTAGCAAAGTCCCACACTTAGAGATTAGTCCCATGTTACTCCAGTTTGCAGAGGCTTTACGACTGTATGCAAGGGTGTAAAACTGGGTGATAACACTAAGTCAGGGAGTAGTAGCTTCCTAGCATTGTAGCCCTAAAACAATGTTGTAATACTTTTGAAGTGAGCATAATATATTGTGAGCTAATCCTCACCCTACTTTTTTCTCTATTTTATGATTTTCCACATAAAAATACTGGTGTTATGTGTTGATTCTTGAGTTGCATGATTTCCTTTCTATTCATCAAGTTATTAAGTTTTTATGTACAAATATCTATTTGAGTTTTAGTGTGTACTGATTCAGCCCCCTCTCTGTACCTCATTGTGTTCAACAATTGGTATTAGAGCTAAGTGCCTTTGAGAAGCCTAACAACTGAGGTTGATCTCACACTTGAACACATGGAATTTGAAGTTATGGACAATGATGTATTTGCATTGGAACGAGATCTAGAATCAATGGAACCTGAAGGCTAGGATCTTGATGGGTGTGAAGTAGACCTTGAGGGAGAACTCAAGCCAGCATTTGATGAACTAGATGAAGCAAGAGGACTGAATGTAGAATCTAAAGACATGCTTGAGATAGAAAAAGAGACAATTGACAAATTGAAGACAAAGGCAAAAGAATCAAATGAAGAAATTGGCAAACTGAAAACTCTAATAGAAGGAGATAAAGGAGGTGACATAAAGCTCAAGGAGGCAGAAGAAATGATCTCAAATTTGAAAGTCATGGTTGAATAAGAAAAAAAAATTGAAGATTGCTTAAACAACAAGCTCTATGAGAAATCAGCTGAATGTTGAAAACTTGAAGAAGTTGGCACTCTAAGGAAAGAACTGGAAAAGGATAAAGAATAGATTGACAAAGGACTAAAACTGAAAGGAGGATATGAAATCCTTGATGAGATAATTAACTCTCAAAAGCCAACAAAAGAAAAATCAGGCCTTGGTTTTGAAAAGCGGAAGAGTCCAATGGTCAGTGCTTTTGTAAATCTATATGATAACTTCCAATTAAAAGGAAAGTCTGAAACAAAGAAGGAAAATAATTACACTAAAGTTCCTAAGAAGAATATCTCTAAAAATGCAAAGTAAAATAGATTTATCCCTATCCAGAGACAAAAGGGATTTGGAGGTCCTCCACCTATAAGGCAACCTACTCCCATCAAGTATTCTCAAGGGTTCAATGGCAATTGTTTTACTTACAATAAGTTTGGTCACAAATCTATTGATTGTAGAAGCAAGATAAATCAACATGTTGTAAGGTGTTATACTTGCAATAAGGTTGGTCATAAAGCTACTGAATGTAGAAGTAAGTTAAGTCAGAATCCTATAAGGTGTTATGCTTGCAATAAGATGGGACATAAGACCAATGAATGTAGAAGTAAAATGCCAAGGAATAATAGGGACAATGCTCAGTTGTTTCATAGAGACTGTTAAACTTGTAACACATTTGGCCACAAGGTAGATTATTGTAGATCTAAGGTGAGGAGAAATGGAAATGCTCAGCAATCAAAGTTCACCTGTCACAAGTGCAATCAAACAAGACACTCTGGAAAGAGTGTAAGTCCTGCTCCTCAAAAGAAAGTTGATATTGCTCAGCAAAAGAAGGAAATGAGAAAAGTATGGAAGAAGAAGGAAGAATGTGATGTTTTTGGACCTCTGCCTAGTGCAGAAGGATCCTCCGGTAACTAAGAGAAGAAGATATCGATTCTTGGGGAGTCATGTTGTGTGGTTACACAACACACCCCATTTTGACTTGGCAAAACATGGACCCAACTTCTTTTGGCTTGGTTTGTGTTTCTTGCTTTCTGGCAGTTTGGTAAAAATCTGTCAAGTGAATCATCACATTGAGTCAGGATGAGGTAAGTCCCCAGTATGAGGTCAGGTTGTCAAAATTCATATTTCATATCTGTGACCTCATATTCTGAAAGAACATTAAATTTCATGCAGGTTTGCCTTTTGCATCACCCTGGTATTCATCAAGATGTGAGAGTTATGAATAGTCAAAGTCTTGGTCAAACCTGATATTCGCAAGAGGGGGGGTCATATTTTATAATCTGAGTCATGTTGTTTAAAGATCATCATCATATTCGAACATCCCCTGATATATCTTGCGGCTCAAATATCTGGACGTCAACTTTAAATGGTAGTAAGTCTTCCCCGTCAAGCAATCTTTTGTATCGCGAACATCATGTTTTGAAAAGTAACCCGATATTTGTTAATATCATCCTGACACGAAATATCATCCTTAACAAACATCCTGATGACATCATCTGAATACGATAAATGAAGAAACAAACATCCTGATGACATCATCATCATATTTACATTTCAACAGGATATTTTGTAAACATGATCATGTTCGCCCAATATGACGATGACGTCATGAAGCATTTCTGATACAAAGAACGAATATCATGATGACGTCATCCTGATATTCAGAAAGGAAGACGAGCAAGCTTGGCTCATCATCATCATTTTGTTTTGAAACATCACCTGATAAACCAAAATATCCTCCTGATGTGCTAAAACGTAAACAAAGGGTGCATTGTCACCCGAATCTTGTCGCGATAATAATTTCAATGCTAGGGAGGATGATATTGAAACTCAACCCGATATTTGTGAAATATCATCCTGCCCTCATGATATCCCATCATATGGATATCCCCCTGCTCCCTTTGCCGCCATTATCATTAAATGCGCGCAGATATGGTAGGTGATTCCCGCCGATCCCGGAACCCAATGAAATACCTGACGAGATCCTGAGTTTTCGCACGAATGATCAAAGATTGCAATCTAACTTGTCAGAGTGCCCTAAATTTACCCTAACTGCGAGGTTAAAAGGTAATTCAACCGCCATTGTTACATTTACCTACGTTAAAATTGTTTTATAGAGCACTTGCCTCCATATCCGCATAACAGCTACCGTTGCGCAATTCGAGCTCATAGATAGAAGGAAGGAAGTGATCAGCAGTTGAATTAAGAGCGTCTTGACGATATATTGGTATAAAGGAAAATCTGCATAACTAGGTAAGTGAACTGAAACCCTCATCATGTTGTTTCTAAATGATGTTGTAAGTTTTGGTTATGTATCCATATAAGTAAGTAATGTGAAATTGATGCAATAGGCATGATATTTGCAATATGTATGCATGCATATCCTTGTTGTGAGAAGAAATGTTGTTAATTGCAGGTACCCATGGCTGAAAAATGCTTAGTCAAGAATCAGGAGGAATTCAGCAGGCCTATGTTCTCTTCTCAGAGAGGGGTCGTGTTCAAATATGGAGCAATTACAGACACCCATCAGGGGATTACTAACCTAGAGGCCTGGTCGGCCAAGCTGAATGATGGACATGACAAGAGTCCGGTATTGGACGCAGTGTTTGTATCAGGTATGTGGAACGCTGCTGGCTTCCCATATTCGATGGAGTCTCCGGAGCTAGTCATTGAATGCGCCCAGAATTATAACCCTTAGACGAGGTAGGTGGTGAAGCATGGGAGAGTGTATGCAGACCTATCCATCAAAGGTCTCTCCCGGACATTTGGACTGCCAATGGGCAGTAAGGTAAAGAGTGTAGACTTGAAGAAGTCTGAAAGAGAATATGAGGCCAACAAGAAGGCGGCCAGAAAGAACATGTATGCTTGGCGGGCCGAGAACAGCACATACAATGCAGCGGCCAAGCTCCCTGTGCACATGTTCAAGTTTGATTTCAATGAGGAGTATCAGTACGTGATTGCCCTACTGAACAGGGTGACTGGCCAGCCTAATACTGGTGAATTTAGAGATTAGATGTACGGAATCATAATGATGTGCCTGTATGCAAACATCAAGCCACTGTGGGGCCAAATAATAAGCGATGCTCTGCATGAGTAGCTGATGAACCTGGGAGGTTCAGATTGTGCATTCTACATGACCTCTTATATCATGTATTCTTGTGCTTATAGGGGCACTTTTGATGCCCTGGTGACAGATGGAAAACTGACGGGCACAAATGCAGCATATATCTGGGATCATCATCCCCAGCTGCAAAGAACCAACTATATCAAAGATTACAAATTGGTCAATGATGCATTCTCTATGCATCTGGTAAGGACCATGGAAGATGACAGAACTAAAAGACTGAGCATGGAGGCTCAAGAGGCAGTATACAGGCATGGGGCATGGTACATACAATTTGCCACCTTTTCCTATATCAAGATAGAAGGTTTTGAAGGACATCCCCTGATGCTGCCAAGATATCCTACGGATGCAGTAGTGTTAATGGAATTTATCAGGCAGGGCTCCACCATGATACAGATGTATAAGGATGCCAAGAAGCTGCCACCAATTTTGTTCCCAGTCAGCATTGGCAATTACATGTGCCCTGACTCTGACAGTATAAAGAAGGTGATGGTCACTCTGAATAAGATGAATTTACTGCCCTTCCTAGTAATGAGACCATATGATCCTTACGGCCGAATGCAGAAGATCCTAGGAAAGCCTATTCACCAGAGGCACCTAGAGGATTTTTGGGCTGACTGCGAAGATGAGGCAGAAGCCAGGAGAAGGAGGTATCAGAGGTTGACTCTGAACCAGATCAGAACATTTGATTGCATATCCCTTCCTCAGCAGCTGAAGAGTGATGACGGTAGGATAATGGCAGATGAGTATGAGCAGAAAAAGATTTATAATGATACCATCTTTGCACCTGACCTCACCATGCAGGAGGATATGTCCTTGGACCCATTCTTTGTTAGAACCCTACACTTGACCCAAGCTTGGGTAGATGCACAGGTAGAGGCATTGAAGAAGAAGGGTGTTGCCATCATGGTGGACAACAAGAAGAAGGGGCAGGACATCCCTGCAGATGAATATGACGACTTCCTGCTGGAGAAGAGGAAGACTAAGGGAGAGAGGATCCCTCCACCACAGCAGCCTAGCAAAAGGGCCCAAAGGGGCAAGAAGGTGGAAAAGGGACCCAAAGGGGTCATAATTGAAAGGGCAGTATTCACAGCGGAGGAGGCAGCCAAATCAGGATCAGAATTGGATTCTCCTCCAAAGCCCAAGAAAACCAAGACATCAGAGGCTGGAATCACAGAGACCCAAGAAGTGGGTCAGTCATCCAAACAACCAGGCAAAGCTATCCTCATGGAGGAGGAGCCTGAAGAAGAGGAGGAAGCTCCACTAATAATAAGAAGAAAGAGGAGAGCTCCGCAGGTGTTGGTTCCCACCACACCTAAGAAACCAAGAACCTCCATGAGAGGTGAAATAAGCCAACCCCCTGCATCAGTACAAGGGGCAGGTAGTGAAGTGCAGAAGGAACTTCAGCATAACATTCCACTTCCTACCATTGTCAAGTTCAAAACTGAACTTGCTGAAGAGCAACAAAAGGAAGCATCTCAGACACAAGCGGAAGGACATGTCTCACTGGAAGAGACAATCGACTTGTCTGATGATGAGGTGGTGCAGGATGTGGCTGCACAAGAAATGGAAACACTTGCTGCTGATGCAAGTGTGACTCCTCACAAGCCTCCATCTGTCCAATCAGTGCTTGAGGAGATGAAACAAGCAGAAGTGGAGCGAGAAAAGAGCCCGGAACCAGAAAAGAGCCCAGAGCAGGTAGCTCAGGACATAGGGCTGGACACACTGATCGCTGAGGTGACAAGTCCTGTAGTGGTAGACTTGACAGAGAAATAGGATGCAAGTCCTGAGAAGCCAGCAGGATCACTTGATAAGGGCCACCTAACAGAGGAGATAAAGATGGCAGAAGCAGAAAGCCATGCTCTTGAATCAGGCCAGCAAAGCCCACAGGGTACATCAGTAGGACCTGTTATAGTGGAGGTCCAAGAAATAAAGGCTGATGAGAAGAAGGAAGAAATAGAGGATCCAGCTGCTAAGACACAAGAGGTGGATAGTGCAGGAACAGAGCAGATAGCAGCCACAGAACAGATGCCATCAATTCAAGCGGACCTCACAGCATCTGGAATGGTGGACGTGCCACCAGAAATAGAGAAACAAAAGGAGGATGATCAACCTCCACAAAGGGAAGAACTGGGGACAGGTGAAGAAATGATGGAGAAAGATCATGATCATCATGATCTACATACAGGTACACCGCAGGGTTCCTCACACAAAGAAGATGCTCCCCCAGAAAAGGAAGTTCCTCAACAGGAGGAGGCACCACAAGATCAGCAGCAAGGCGAGCATCAAGAGAGAGAAAAGGAAAAATCACCATCTCCACAACACTTGGTGATAGAAACGGGAGATAGGGGTGAACAGCATCATGATGCTGAAAAGCATGATCAGGTGCCTCCATGGTTAGAAAAGGAGGTAAATATTGAGGAAGAGATTGAAATTCAAGAGTTCGATGTCTCCACCCTGTTCTCTGTAGATATAATGAAGCCCAAGAGGAAGGCCAGGATGACATCGGCCATCAAAAGAGATCCGGCAACAGGGAGAAGGACCGCACAAATTGCCATACCTGCGGTGGAGAAGGAAAAAGGTAAAATCACTGTCGATGAATTTCAGATCAGTACAGTTGATTTAGGTTTTGCTAACGAGGACCAGGAAGGTCAGGAGGGAAAGGACATCATAGACTCTCTAATTCAGAAAGTGAAAAGAGAGAAGGAGAAAAATAAGCAACATAAAGAGCACATTGCTCAGTTGCATGCATACATTAAAGGCTTAACCAATCCTGATGATACTACAAGTGAAGCTGTAGTCCCATTGACTGCCATTTCTCAGGAAGAAGTAAATAAATTGGACCTCATGAAACATGAGGCTTCCGTAATAAGGAAATGGATGTCATCCACATTGGATGATGCTATAGAAATAATGAAGGGTTCTTTGAAGAGGTGGAGCATATTAAGTGACTCCAAAACCAAGGTGGACAAATTGCAGATGCAGACCGGGAAAAGGTCTTATAAACTGGAGAAAGTCCTCAGCCTGTTGGGAGAAATAAGGAAGATAAACCCACAACTGCTTATCAGTAGGCAGGTATTGAATAACAATACTGCACTGTTAATAGACATCTGGTACAAAGATGTATAGTTTGAATGCGGAGTCCTCAAGAGATGCAATAATAAGCTGAGGGAGATCAGCATGAGGCTACGTGATTTAATGGGCATTGAGGCAGACATGCTAGAAACACTAGAAGGCAAAGTAGAGGGGAAAATAGAGAATCAAGATGAAGACTCTGCTCTTAAGGCTCTGCGCAGTAATTTCCAAATGGAAGATGATGGTCCACTCATCCACTTGACAGAGGAGATTATAAATAAGGTGATGAGGATCAAGGTCAAGATGGAGACCTACAATGAGACATTGCAGGACAGGGAAAATAAGCTGGATAACAGCAGGGATAAGTATGAAGCACACAAGCATGCCATTATCAAGGCAAAGACTCAAGATGGCAGAGGAATAGATCAGGTTGTGCAGTCATATGAACAGATCCAGAGTAGCATGCAACCCCATATGCAGCAGCATCATCAGGATAGCGAAGGTTCAGGAAGCGATGCACATGATGATGACCCACATGAATCAGCTGAAGAACATGATGGAGATACATAGATAGTTGCCAGCTGGCAACTTGTGCCATTTTGTAAAATTGACAAGTCATGGAATGATGACCATTGATTTGTATTGACATATCAGATCCGTAGATCTTTTTGTAACGGATTCCTCACCTTATTCTATAAAAGGTGGTGGAATGCCTTGTTATATTCATTCGAAACTTAATTGAAATCTGTTTGCTGAAATATTCAGGGCTCATTTCAAAGCTGCTGTATATGTACATGTCTTTTGCATACTTAATGGAAGAGAAGAGTATTTTGGTTACAAACCTTCGTAAATCTTGAGTAATCTATGTTTGAATTCTAGATATGTGCTTTGATTAGCTGCGTCCCTTGGAGTGCTCATCATGTTGCATGTATTGTTTTCATTCATTATCCTCTGAAGTTTGCATCAACTGTATCTAGCTATGGAATGTCCTGGTGAACATATGGTTTGATTTCTTCTCCTCATGACAGTATCAAGCATGTATGTGGATCAAAAGCTAAAGGTTCAACATAATTAGAAGTATTCCTTTAATTTCTTTCAATTTTAGAACATCTCACCATCACAATTGCAAATAATTGATAATCTTAAGCAAATAATGCAAATATGCAGACATCTCGTAGGTAATCGCAAATATTTAGCATATTTGAATAAAAAAAGCATGCACAATTGAAAATATCATGCAAAGATCGAGGTATTCCTACATCTTTTCATCTAATAACTGCATAATATGACTTCTCTGTAAAGAATTTCTACAGGAATGTCATGATGATGGTACAATTTCACGTAAGGCCCCAAAATGGAAACAACAATTCACATTAACTACTGAGTAACGTCAGTCGATTAAGACCTAATCACCGGAGACTTGGGATCATGAATTCTTTGAATTCACTGTATCTTTCAAGATGAATAAAGGTTAATGTGTACTTTTATTCTATGTTTGTTTGTGACTAACATCATGACCAACAAGTCACAACTACAAAATTCTTCAAACCCCTAAATAAATAAGATGTTGAATTCCTCAACATTCTGGTGAAAATGACATGAGCATGTTAAAATAATGATTTGAAGAAGTTTGATCAAAACTCTATTGAAAAATCTCTCAATGTGGCAGATTGTGGAAGTCTTTAGGCTTTTCAGTGATAAGAGCATATACCAAAAGGAAGCATGGACTCAGGGGGAGTTGTTACTACAAATATTTCACCCCCCTTCATGATGTTGAAAGCATTCAACATATAGATGGGTTTGGAAAATTTTTTGGAGCAATTGACTGACTTGTGGAGTATTGCTGAGTGATTATTAGCTTCTGTATATGGAAAGGGAAAACTAGGACAAAATTGTGAATTAATGCAGAATAATTGAACATCTACGGAAAGATTTATAAGTCATTTTGCATACTCAAAAGGCATTTGTCATTGAGAATTTGAGACTAGAGCAAAGAAAAGGTGATTCAAAGTGTGTTGGAGATTTCTTGCTTCCAAAACCCTACCGGCAAGTATTTTTAGAGTTGTGCAAACCCTAGCTTCATTTCAGTACTACAATGGACACTCCTAGGTGTTGGCAAGAGACACATTGGAGCTTCATGATTGTTGTCATTGATGGCAACAAAGTTCATCCCACACATCCGTAGGACATAGTGTGCCTATACCAGAAGTCAGATTGAAAAGTGTTGTTGTCCGGTAAGTAAGAACAGAGTGTTGTGGCAAGGTTTGACAGTCAGGTCCGGATCTCTAAGAGGAAGTATCTTTGGAAAGTGCGGACTTGGGGAAGTCAAGAGGAATACCTTGACTGGTAGATTCCAGGATTTGAGCCTCCGGTGATGAAAGAGTAAAGAGATATAAGCATTCAAGTATTGGGGTCCTGTTTGGCAGAGCAGACAGAGGAAGAACTGACTGAAAGAGCATCAAAAGTTATTCTGGATGAGATGTTGATGGTGATAAAGATTCTTAAGGTATCATTCATGATTGGCTGACTTGTTAGATGAATTCTATAAGTTTCTTTTAGATCCACATCACTTGGTAAGCAAGGATTCAGCTAACAGACTAGAGTTTGGGAAATATTGACTATTCCAGATGCTGACTAGAAAGAGGATGAAATCCCTTGTGCGGATATATATATACTAGATGGACTTTGATGAAAAGGTGTGTGTTGTGTTAAGCACAAAAAAGAAGCAATAGAGCAGAAAGAAAGTAGTAAGGAGGGTCTGGTATGTGAAAGGACAATAGAACAAAAGAAGAGGAAGGATGAAGTGTAGCAGATCAGTTTACTAAGCCTAACTAGAACTGAGCTCCAGTATGTGTGGATGCCTCACATCAGTTCAAGTATCTTATTATTCTTCTTACAACTTGTAGACAGTGAGTCTCTTGTGAGCAGTGTGCTTAGGCAGTGAGCCCTAATTGGCAAGTGCCATTTTGTATTTCCATTCTTCTAACAGAGAATACAATCTTGGGTTAATCACCTCATGGTTTTCTCCCTTAACAGGGTTTCCACGTCAAAATATTGTGTCATGTGTATTTCTATTTCATGGTTATGTTTGCTTATTTGAATTAATGTTGCATTAATTATTAAGAAAGTTTAGAAGGCTGAAATAATTAAGATAACTGATTCACCCCCCTCTCAGTTATCAACAATTGGTATCAGAGCTAGGTTCCTCCAAATAGAGCCTAACAACTTGAGGAAGATCTGGGAATTAAGATGGATGTGTATGGTATGAGGGATCAACTTCAGTCTGCCCTAGATGATCTTGAACAATCTAATTCTGAAGTCAGTGAATTGAAGGAAAGACTCAAATAGGCTGATGATTTCATAAATGAACTAAAAGGGAAACTAAGTCTCTCTATGAAAAAGAGAAAGGAACTACTTCAGCAATTGGCAAGTCAAGGTGAAGCAAATGATACAAATGGAGATCTTAAGGAGAAAACCAAGTTATGTGAAAAATTATCAAAAGAGATCATCATGGTAAGACATGAAATGGAATCAGGAGTCATGAAATTTACCCAAGAAATTGAAGAGAAAACAAAAACTGAAGATGATCGAAAACAATCTCTCAAGGAGAAATTAGAAGACTACCACAAGATGGATAGAATAATTAGACATCTTGAATCCGATCTTGAAGATGCTAAAGATAATGAAGAAAAACTAGAAGATCAAATTGTCTCTCTTAAAAGGGATCTTCAAACAGCAAATGAATACAAAGAGAAATTCAAGATAAGTTCTGCTCAACTTGAAGTTCTTCTTGAAATCCAAAAGAGGGTAGATGACAAGTATGGTTTGGGATATGAGAAAGGTGAGAGCTCTGGATCTGGTCAAAAGAAGTTTGAATCAGAAAATCCAAGAAACAGGCCTAGAAGACCTCCGGTGAGGCAACCTAATGCTCAAAGATATCCATCCTTCAATGGATACTACCACAATTGCAATAACTTTGGTCACAAAGCTAATCAGTGCAGAAGAAGAATGAATCAGACTAACATTTCCTTCTCCAGATAGTGTTTTAACTGCAAAAGGTATGGTCACAAATCTCATGAATGCAGAAATATGCAAATGATCAATTCATTCAATGGTAGATGCTTTGCATGCAATAGAATGGGTCATATGGCTAATCAATGTAGATTAAGAGGACATCAATCAAATATGTAAAGAAATGTTGTTTGCCACAATTGCAATAGATCCGGTCATATTGCAAAATTCTATAGAAGCAAGAATCAGGACAAAAGAGGTTCAGTACATCATAATCAGAATCAAGACAAGGGAAAAGGAAAAGTGAATGTGGATGAAGTTAAAAGTGAGATGAACAACATTTGGGTGAAGAAAAGTATAGAAAACATAGGGGATGGATCCGCACTAGAATCTGGTCCTAATATTTCTTCTAGAAATTAAAAAAGTGAGCTCTGGCTCAGGGGGAGATACAAAGAAAAACATTTTCCCCCAGCCAGTAAATTTGTACCAGAACTGGCACAAGGAGAGTTGCGGATTAAAGGGTTCACAAAGGGACATCTAAATAAGCTTTGGTTAAAATATGAAAGATCCGCAAGAAGTTTTGAACAAGTTTAAGACTAATCCAGTTCATTAATCATCCAGTGAGAAGTAGGTTGTTCACAGTTAAATTCGACATAATTCAAACTATGGAATCTTGATCTGTAGATAAGATCAAATGGTTAAGGAAAGGAAGATAGATTATCACTATTCTCTAAAGATGACTCTAAGTGTATTTCAGTGATCTAGGAAAAGATCTGTCTCAGAGTAAGATGAACAAGACAACTGGAATGAATTAGGTTGCGCATTTATTGTAGTATGAAATTAGGGCTTTCCCAGAAATAAAAGAGTTCATTCATCCGTCATTTGTACATTTGCACTCAAGAAGAAAAGAAAAGGAGCTCTGCAACAAATTGTCTCAAACTCTCAAAGATCAACCATTGAAGTTGATTCATCTACCAAATTAATCCGGTTCATTCAGCGAACCCTAGAAGCGTAAAAGGTATTTTCCATTGCTGAATATCTCTTTGTAAATCTTTTGAAAATGGCTACTTTGAATGTGGTGAAGATTTCTGAAAGGCCACACCCTAAATTTAAGAAGCATCCATATAAATCTCTAGAAGTCGATCCCCTAGGTGCCTTTTCAAGCATTCTGCATGTAGAAGATGTTAGGGTTTATATTCATTCGAATATTGAAGAATTTGGGGAATCTAAGCTAGCTGATATCTATCACAATTAGTTAATAGATGATTCTTTTGAGCTCAAACCTCAGTTCAAGGCCATCTGGGATAAACATTTTGCACAGTGCAATCATTTCCCCTATTTTGAAGAAGATGAATGGGTTCGGTATGTGTTGAGCAGAGTGCATGACAACTTCCTATGGTTGAATAGACCATTTAAGATCACCAAGGATGCAATTAGGGTAGTAACTAGTCTACATTCATCTGGTGGGATACCTGTTCTTAAATCTGTCAAGAATCAGACAGTAAGTGAAGCAACTGGATCAAAATTTGACAAGAGAGCTATGACAATTGAAGATATCATTGATCCAGATATCAAATTTGCATCCATGATAATTGGTTACAAGATTTATCACTCCAGTAGGGAAATTTCAGTACTAGGAACTGTAGTTTATAAAGCTTATCAAATGCTAAGAGAAAATGCTGACTATGATCTTTGTGAGCTTCTTCTAAGCCAACTGTTGGAGAACCTACAAAACATCAAAAAAGACAAGAAAAACTCATTTAAGTATGGTGGATTGATATTATGTTTATTCTTCTACTTTAGGAATGAGCTTCCTGGATCTAGTGGTTGGGTTTGGAAGAATGATAGACCTGTTGTAATCCAAATTAGAGACTACCTGCATGGGCTTGGGGATGCTAAGGCAAGAAATACAACTTTATGGGGATATTTCAAGAACTTTCAAAGTATGATGCAAGCTAGAGAAAGAAGCCCCCAATCTCTGGTTGAGAAGTACAAAGATACAGTGTGCTTTATGGTAGAAATTGATCAGTGCCTAATGGAGGCTATGGAACCAAGAATAGTGTGGATCATGCCAATGGGGTATGAAGTTGATGAGAAAATTGTAGAGCTGCATGTTCAACACATGCTAGGTCAGCCCAAGGATCCTAAGGCAGAAAGGTTTGGAACCTTTGAAGAATTAAGTATAAAAATCCATGTGGAGCTCAGACAACTGGAGATGAAGAGAAAAGTGAGAAAAGAGGTAGAAGAATTTGCCAAGAGGCATGGAATCTCAAAAGAGGCACTTGATGCTCATAGAAAAAAGATGGAAAGGGCAGAGAAAGAGAAGGAAGAAGTAGAAAAGGAAAGTGATCCAGTAGAAGCCCCCTCCCGGACCAAATCCTCTAAGAGGCCTACACCTACAACTGCTAAGACCTCAAAGGCATCAAAACTGGAAGCAAAATCATCTGGTAAAGAAGAGAAAAGAACTAAGATGAAGGCCACAAGGTCTTATATTAGTCGGAAGGATGAAGAAGAGACAGAATCAGATGAGGAGGTAAGGAAAATGAAGAAAAAGAAGAAAGTATCTGGTGAACCCTCTACTGGTGAAGACAAGGAAGAGATGGCAGAAGAGTTTGTTGAAAGGCCCACTCTGTCCTTAGATGATGTAGTTAAGGTAGTTACTATGGATGGGAACCTGCAACCAATAACAGAATTCTATGATGCATACAATGATGCAGATAGAAAGATCTTGGAGGAAGCCACAATTAAGTACTTGAACATATACAACAAGGCTTTTATTGAAATTATATCTCTCATTCCCAAAAGCCTAGAGAAGAAATTAGAGATAAGGAAAAATAATGCTAGGGCAAAGGATCTTGAGATCTGAGAACAGATAGCCATTCAACTCTTTCCTTCAATCACTCAGAAGCAAATGAATATGATCTTCAAAGATTGCAAGGATGAGTTTCGGAGTAAGGCTAGAATGAATCAGCTCATGCTTGGAGAAATTGATAAAGTGGCAAAAGAAATAGAAGAAATCCTCTGAAAAGCCTATAAAAGATTCAATATTCCTGTTGTAGAGGATTTAAGTGATGATCCCTCAGGAATGGATAACAAAGAAGAATCTACTGAGACAGTCATAAAAGAGGTAAAGGAGACAGGTGAAGAAAAAGACAAGGACTTAGATTCCTCTGCTCTAGAAGAGGAGGCCCATGATCAAGCTAACATCTCTCCTCTAGTTTCCACTGCTAACTCTGGATCTAAAGAAGAGGAAAGAGTAGAAGAAAAAGAAGCAGAGGAAAAGGAAAAACAAGATGACAATAATAAGGCTGCAGAAGAGGAGAAAATTTTGTCTCCGACAAGAGACACAACAGAAGAAGTTAAAGAGTTCTTGACCAAAGAAATGATGGAATTTGATGAACTGGAATTGCTTCAAGGTCCATTCAATTTTGATTCTCTCTCTCCGATCCAAACCATGAAACTAGCTTCCTTCACTCAAGCTAAGGCAAAAGAAAAAATGCTGAAGTCTCACATGGAAGACTGTGAACTCATTGAAACTGCATCTGGTGTACTGGAAAAGATCATGCCATCTTTCCAAAAGGATCCTACAACATCCACATCTGGTAATCTAAAGTCTCTTGTAAATTCTGTTAATACACATTTTGATTCTTTAGAGAGAGCAGCAGAAGAGAAAGTCTGGAAAGAGTTTTTGGATAAGAGATTCTCAGAGTTACAAGGGATTATAACCAATGATAGGAGAAATATGGACATTGGGATGAAGAGCTTAGAAAATGCTCTTAAGGATGGAGGAGAAGTATATAAATTTTGTATATCCTGGACTAAAGTAACAAAGGATATTGAGAAGAAAGTGAAAGAACAAGAGGATAAACTGTCAAACCTCTCTCAGAATTTTGATCCTCTCACTGTATCCATAATAAGCCAGGAATGCCAAACTATTGTAATCATGAATGAGATTAAGAAGCTTGAGAATGAGAGGAAGAACATATTAAGTAGAATGAGTGAACTTAGAAGGATGATTATCCCTAAGTTAGAGGTCATGCATGAAGCCCTAACTGATCCTCAAGCCACAGCCCAGACCAGTGATTTGACAGATCTCAAGAGGGCAAAAGCTCTTGCATTCCTATTGAGTGGTCACATCTCAATTTTGGACAGGATGAAGCAGAGTTGGGCAACAAAACTTGTCTAGTTGAAGACAACTTTTGCAGACATACTACAGTATATGTAAGTATAACCTGCTTATATACTTATGCAGCTAAGTATAGTTGAAATTTTGGGAATTTGGTGTGCGGACCCCACCCTTTGCCATTGATGTCAAAGGGGGAGTGAGGAACAGTGAAAAATGTGGAATCCAGCTAAAGGGGGAGCTCTGGAAAAATGTACATTAGAAGAGAGCATCAACCAAGGGGGAAGTATAGTATAACACTTAGTCATTTTTCACTAAGTGTTGCCATCAATGCCAAAGGGGGAGATTGTTGGCAAGAGACACATTGGAGCTTCATGATTGTTGTCATTGATGGCAACAAAGTTCATCCCACACATCTGCAAGACATAGTGTGCCTATACCAGAAGTCAGATTGAAGAATGTTGTGGTCCAGTAAGCAAGAACAGAGTGTTATGGCAAGGTCCAACAGTCAGGTCCAGATCTCTAAGAGGAAGTATCTTTGGAAAGTACGGACTTGGGGAAGTCAAGAGGAATACCTTGACTAGTAGATTCCAGGATTTGAGCCTTCGATGATGAAAGAGTAAAGAGATATAAGCATTCAAGTATTGAGGTCCTGTTTGGTAGAGTAGACAAAGGAAGAACTAACCGACAGAGCATCAGAAGTTATTCCGGATGAGATGTTGATGGTGATAAAGATTCTTAAGGTATCATTCATGATTGGCTGACTTGTTAGATGAATTCTATAAGTTTCTTTTAGATCCACATCACTTGGTAAGCAAGGATTCAGCTGATAGACTAGAGTTTGGGAAATATTGACTATTCCGGATGCCAACTAGAAAGAGGATGAAATCCCTTGTGCGGATATATATATACCAGATGGACTTCAATGAAAAGGTGTGTGTTGTGTTAAGCACAAAAAAAAGTAGTAGAGTAGAAAGAAAGTAGTAAGGAAGGTCCGGTATGTGAAAGGACAACAAAACAAAAGAAGAGGAATGATGAAGTGTAGTAGATTAGTTTACTAAGCCTAACCAGAACTGAGCTCCAGCATGTGTGGATGCCTCACATTAGTTCAAGTATCTTATTATTCTTCTTACAACTTGTAGACAGTGAGTCTCTTGTGACTAGTGCGCTCAGGCAGTGAGCCCTAATTGGCAAGTGCCATTTTGTATTTCCATTCTTCTAACAGAGAATACAATCTTGGGTTAATCACCCCGTGGTTTTCTCCCTTAACAAGTTTTCCATGTCAAAATATTGTGTCATGTGTATTTCCAATTCATGGTTATGTTTGCTTATTTGAATTAATGTTGCATTAATTATTAAGAAAGTTTAGAAGGCTGAAATAATTAAGATAACTGATTCACCCCCCCTCTCAGTTATCAACACTAGGGTCATTGATGCCATGGATAAACCAAGACCAAAATTTAAGAAGCATTCTTTCAAATCAATGGTGACTAACAAAGATGGAGCATTTTCTAAGGCTTCGTTCAATGTGCTTCACACTGAGGATGTGCAGATGTACATTCACTCCACATTGGATGAATTTAACCACAACAAACTTTAAGAATTTTGGACGAATAATCTCAAAGGTGATGATTTCAATCTAATACTAGAATATGCTAGTTTGGTTGTAAACAAATTGAATGTGTGGAATGATTTTCCCAATTTTAGCTGTGAGAATGATTGGGTCAAACTTGTCTTGAGATGAATTCATGAAGACTTCATAATTCTAGATAAGCCCTATATGATTACTAAGGAGGAAATTAGGATTGTGACTGGCATGTGTGCTATTGGATCTATGCCTATATTGAAGTCAATCAAAAATGAAGAAGTGACGAAGCTGACTGGTGAAAAGTTTGATAAACATGACCTAACTATGGATGATATAATAGACCCTGCTATAAGCTAATGGATAACTTGCACATGACAAAGAAGAACTAGTACATCTTCCATTATTGATCTCTTATAATTTGTCTCATGTTTTATTTTCTAAATGAATTGACTAGATAAAAGGGTGTTGTGTGGAAAAGAAATGTCTCAGTAGGAAGTCAAATCAAGGAACAAATGATGAGCTTAGAAAATTTAGACACTCACAATGCTACATACTAGGGTTTCTTTAAAAAATTTCAAGAAAATATGCAGAAGAGAGAAAGGATACCTACCAAGGTGGTTGGAAGATACAAAAATGATATCACCTTCATGGTAGATAAGGACAATTGCTATATGGAAGAAGTAGAACTCAGGATTGCATGGATACCCAAGTTGCCTTATGAGGTTTTAGAAACTGATTTGATAGGGTATGCAGACATTTTACTAAGCAAACCCAAGGATCCTAATGTAGATAGGTTTGGTACTTATGATGAAATCACCAACAAGAAAATCAAGAAAAGGGTTGAAGAAGATGTAGAGAAAAACAAAGAGAAGCTGTTTAATAGGGTTGGTATCCCACTAGGTGGGTCCACTACTCAAAATGTTGTGGAACATGATACACCATCTACCACTATGCATTGAACTCTAAGAAGAATATGTAGATCTACTTCTCAATCTAATGTTGGTATTCTGCAACCTACCTCCTCTACTAGATAGACCCAAGTCTTTGAAGGTCAAACATTGATGAATTCCAAGGGAAAACAACCAAAGAAGAAGGAAACCATTGTAGAGGATCAGATTGAGAATGATAAAGAAGAAGAGATAATTTCAAAGAAACAGAAGAAGGAAAAATAGAAAAAATAACCAAGGGTTAAGGTGAAGGCAAAAAAGGAATAAAGAACCAGATATAGAAGCAAGTGAAGAAGAAGAAGAAAAAGAAAAGGATATTGAGGCTTTGAAAAGAAAGAAGAAAAGAACTAGAGAAGAAGCTAAAAAGGGAGAGACCTCAAAGGAGAAAGGAAAAGGAAAAGAAAAGAAGGGTAAGAAATATGATTTTGTACCCTTACAACTTGAAGCCATAGTTAAAGCAATGATAGAACATGGAGCTCTAGAAAAATTTGTTGAACTCTATGATGAAAGGCCATCAAATGACAAATATACTATTGAGGAGGCAATAGTCAGATATATAGGAGCCTTAAATGTATCTTTGATTGAAATCAACCATTAGCTACCTGATAATCTTGCTAAAGTCTTTACTCAGAGGAGAAATGAAGCTATGAGCAGAGATGTTGAAATGAGAAGAAGAGCAATTGAAAAGGTTTTTCCTCCATCTCTGAGATTGAAAAGACTAATGTGTCTAAACTACAAGACAAAGAATTTAGGACAAAAAGAAGGCTAAACACCTTGATGTTAAAAGATGAGGATGAAATTAAGAATTTGGAGAAAGAGACTCTAAAGAAGACCGGATAAATTATTAAAGAAATGAAAGTTGAGGCAGGTATCATTGAAGATACATCTGATTAGTTTGAAGGCAATGAGGAAAGTAATGATAAGCCTGAGAAGAATAAGGAGATTTCTCTTCTTGAGGATACTTGAGCACAAGCCATAGAGGGTTAGGATAAAGATAATTCTTCTCCAAGGAACACTAACTCCAATGTAGAGCATAATGATTCTCCTCTGGAGAATACATGGTATGAGGTAAGAGAAACAAATAATGTGGAATAGTCACATGTTTCACCACCACAATCACCTCATCATGCTATTACATCCTCTCCAGAAAAATAAGAATAGGTTGAAAGAGAGAAGAATGATGAAAATATGCAAGAAAATGTGAATGTTGACTCTATTCTTTAGGACAATGTTAATGAAGATAAAGAGAAAGATGAGCAAAATGTTCTGGAGAACACTAAATAAGTGGATGATTAGCCAAGTGTGCAAGGTGAATAGAGTGTTCTAGTGAACACCAAGTGACATGAAAATCCTTACAAAGATATGGTCACTGTTGATAAAGAAAAGACTCCAAAGAAGAGTCAAGATGGAATAGAAGAGATTGGTCAAGGATCAACTGATTCTTTCAAAGACCTACTAAGTTTGGAAATGCAATTCTAGCATGTGTATCTCCACAATTGTTACAAATTCCTATGGAATAAGGGAAGGTAGATTTGGCAAATATTACCCCCTTGCATAAGCTACGTATTGGTGACATTCTACATTCATTTGCTAGAAAGGAATCTCTACATCAACACCAGCAGAATACATAATTGTTGGATGAAGTAGTGAAGGTTATCCAAGTTGTACTAGAGGTAAATATTGATACATCTTTGACCATTGTACAACAATTAAAATTCTTGCTTGGTTCTTTTAAAAATCATTCATCTCAATTAGAAGAGAAGGCAGAAAAAGATGCCTTAAAGAAAATGAATGATAAGAGATTGAGAGATGTTTTTGATATGTGAAAATGCACACAATATGTTGCAAGATAAGATGAAAGATTTTCATAAGTGTTTAGAAGAGGCTACCTTGTTGTATCATTTTTTCTTGAAATAGCCTATGTCTATAAGAGACATAAAGGATCAAATGGACTTAATTGATTCACAAATTTCACAAGTATCTGGCTTATATGATCCCCTAAATGACAGTGATGAGACAACTAGAACAATTATTAAAAATTTGCACTCTCATTTTTATCTATTGGAACAACAAAGAGATCAAATTCTAAGGCAGCACAGTTAGCTCAGAGAAACAATAAGCCTAAGACTTACTTCTATGACAGAGATTGTAACTGAAGTAGAAAAGGTAGCACAGAAGAAGACAATGCCCAACACTGTAGAGGAAGTTGAAGACCTGTATATTCAATTTGAATGTCAAAATAACTCTCTTTCTTCAGTAAAAAGCCATTGGGACACAACTTGTACTCAATTGAAGATAACCTATAAGGATCACTTACCCTCTTCCAAGTAATTTGTATGATGTATAGACAAATTTTGTACAATGTGTATATGCAGAGTTATTGGGTAGAATGGTAGTACCATTTTGATTTTCAAAGGTATAATTTTGTAACTAGATAACATAGTAAGGGGGAGCTAATCTTATGTATATACATATTGTTAAGAGGTAAAAAGAGATATGATAGAATGTATGGATTCACTAGATCAAACTCTCCTTTCACTCTAATATTCAGGGACAAAGATTGAGCCAAGCCACTACAAAATGGAAGAGGTTTTGGCTATAGATCTTTGTGCTCTTGTTTTTCAAGGAAAGATAAGATTCAACCAAGATTTTATCAAACCCTGGGCCAAGTATGAAGGAAACCCTAGTTCTAAGATAATCATCTTGAAATAGATGATCGACAATAGAAATCTAGAAACCAAAAGTATAGAGAGGATCATTAAGATGTTGAAACCTGTCTCCCAAAAGTAGAGGTGTTAAAGGACAAATTTGGCAACCAACCAAGTCCAGATGTTGGAATATGTTAGAAGTCAAAACTGATGAAATGTTGTAGATGATGTCAGACACTCAAATCCAGAAGCTTGAGGCCTTGTAGACTAGGGTGGCAACCGCCCAAGTCTAGTAAGATGGATTTTCTAACATTCTTTCTGAATCTAGAAACTATGATATCTGCACTACTTCCCTATAGCTCCACTTTTCCCAAAACTTATACCTGTAACCTATACACAAGACAACAAGAGAGGGGTTTGGGGTTGTGGTGTTTAGGAGCTTGCCTTAGTCAAGCCCTAGGTTAGCATTCAAGATTTCCCAACACCGTTGTTAGTGAGAGGGCATGCTCTTGTAGAGAAAAGGCCAAAGATAATCCCAATAATTCAAATAGCAATAATGTCACCTTGGTGGTGAAACCCATGAGAAGATGAAATCTCTTCAACTCACAAGGAGATGGATGATGAAGCCATATCTACAACAAACATACAAATACTAACACAAATATGCAACAAATACACAATGAATACCTTAAATTCTCTTTGCTCCAATATCATAAGTTCACATTATCCATCTAGGTGTAAAATGAAGCCATAAACTCACTTATATATGGTTTCCCACTAACATTTATGAATTTAAATCACAAGAGCCAACAAGGAGGAACATTTTTAAAGGTCTCATGCCAACATATCAAAAGTTAGCCCTAACCAATTAGGAGAGTCTTGGACGGTTGGCACCCAAGTCCAGGGGCCTAAATTAGGTCAGAGATAAAAATTAGGTCAAAGATAAGTTAAAATAGGTCACAAGGGTCCCAAAATGTCTACAGTGTCGGGAATTTTCCTTCGGGATGATCAATTATAATGTAAAATTAAGTGTAAGGAAGTAAATAGAACCTAGGAGGTAAACTAGGAGGTAAAAAGACATGTGGCCACTTTTTATTCCATAACACATATCTATATATCTGGCAAAGGGGGAGCATTTAGAACAATTGAAGTAATTTTTAAAAGCTTAACATTGAGAGCCCTTTGCCCTTGATGTCAAAGGGGGAGAGAAGTAGAGATGTGTTGTCATCATTGACAAAGGGGGAGATTGTTGGCAATATGTATATAGTGTTGTCATTGATGTTAATCCATAGTGATGTTTATCCACAATATGATGTAGAGTCATCATGATGTTTAGAGTTTGGTAGAGTATGTTGAAGATGCAGAGTCAGCTTTACTGAAGTTCAGAAGAATGACTTGTAAGCACCTTATCTTCCAAAGTTCATATTTAACTTCCTCATACTTGGTATGCACTCATAAGTATATTTTAGAAGGTTGTAGAGTTGTGGTAGTCTTATCTTTTCATCCAAGTGTTTTTGAGAAATCTACTTAAGGCATGAATAGAGTATTTTTCCAAGATCAGGGATCTATAATTTGCTCCACATTTCTCTGCATTGCAACATCTTGGCTTACTTTTTTAGAATAAACATAGTGAGTCTTCAAGGAGTTTAATTCCAAAGTTTCAACTCTTAACTCCTTCCACAATGAAAGTTATAAGCAACAAAGTACTGGACTGTGCAAAGAAAGCTTGGAGTTGCAGAGATCAAATTGGTATGCTCACACATTCCACCGCATTTGATCTTTTTGGTATATGGTTTTTAGGAGATAATTAGTAGTACTTGAAGTTCACTCTATCCAAATTTTAGAGTGTTTGGTGTTCCACAAGTACCACTTCTTATGAATATTTGGTTGTTTCTTGCTTTGTCTTCACTGGCATCTATGTATAGACCTGACCTAAGTGACTTGGTGATTGAGTGGTGATTGTTCATGTGGATAGCAGAATTATAAGGGTGATTGAATTGTGTGCCGACCTATTTTGGTGAAGATGATGTTATGTTTCATCTCTGCAAGTGCATATGGTGATGTTTTGAAGTGTGTATAGGTTGACTTACCACAAGCTACACGTTTCATCCTATTTGGCCAACCTAATCAATGTTTTGAAGTATTGTAGAGGATATTTATAGAAGATCAAATTCATTTTATGAAGGGTAGTAGTGAAGGAGAAGATAGAAGAGTAGAGTGCAAGATATGAAGTGTGCAGAATCAGTTTGAAGACATGTATTGAGTAGAAAATGTAGACTCCATTATCAGCATAAGCCAGATGTATATTTTGCAGTAGTCCATTTTTTAAATCCTATTGTAGTGAGCAGAACACTTAGGGAGTAGTAGCTTCCTTGGGTTGTAGCCCTAAATAAAAGTTGTAATTGTTGTAAGAACTAAGTCAAGGAGTAGTATCTTCCTTGGGTTGTAGCCCTAAAATAATGTTGTAATACTTTTGTAGTGAGAATAATATATTGTGAGCCAATCCTCACCATGTTTTTTCCCCATTTTAGGTCTTTCCATGTAAAAATACTGGCATTATGTGTTGATTCTTGAGTTGCATGATTTTCTTTTTGTTCTTCAAGTTATTCAGTTTTTATGAGCAAATATCTGTTTGAGTTTTACCGTGTACTGATTCACGTTGGCCCCTCAATACCTCATTGTATTCAACAATAAGGATGCCCTAGAATCTTATATCTTTCATCTCTTAATCTCCACTGTCCATTTCATAATACACCTCTTATTTTTAGCCATTTATTTCCACCTCTTAATCTCAACCATCCATTGCACCTCTTAATCCTAGCCATCCATCCTATCATCCAAGAATCTATAAATCAAACATCAACCAAGCCATTTTCAAGTCTCCTTGTTATACAAATTTATGATGTCAAAGTGAGAAATTGACATATCAAAATCATTATCAAATTATCATTGAAGTACATCAAGCATTCATTAATTGATCAACAAAGGTTACTATGTTGGTAATATTTTCTTATTGCTTCATTGGATTTGTTTAGTCCTTATGCTCTACTAGAAGTGATGTTGAGTATGGAATAGGTACTTTTATTTATGCATTATTCTCTTATGTTGATTTCATATTTCTGTGTACACATTTTGGTATTGTTGGTGGGACCCATGTCCCTTTTACTAATGAATTTTTGGTGAAATTTCATGAATTTTATAGTCAGATTTCCAGGTTATCACTTTTGATTATGTTTCAATGCTTTTGTTCTAGGTTGGCACTTTCCCTTACGCCTCAATGCTTTTGTAGACATCTCAGTGCTTTTGGCTATTCTTTAGTGTATTTGATCATGATGTCATGCTTTTGTACTAGTTTGAAGCACTTTTTCTTAAAACGGTGTTTTTGCTTTCGACTTTGGTGCTTTTGCATGTTGGTCATTTAACACCATTTTTCATCTATGGTTTTTTGCATACTAGTTTCTTGGGTTATTAAAAGTCATATTATTGTCTGTAGTTGGCTAACTCTCTATTTGCAAGAAACTAATCCATTGTTTTGCATGTTTTTAGGGCTTTAGACTGGTTGAGCGCTTTTGCTTCCTACTTTAGCACTTTTTCTTTACATTGATTTTATCACATCTTAATTAGTTTTTCATAGATTTGGATACTTTTGGTGTGTTGCGGGAGTCTATTTGTATTCCCCGTGTTGTCAAAATCTATGTTTTATAGAAAATTAATCTTTATTTGTAGGTTTTATAGTTTAAACTCTAGGTTGGTGCTTCTGCCTGCAAAATCAACACTTTCACACTGGTATAATATTTTTCTCATTCTATGTTTTAGTGCTTTTGCTTTGCATAACTGTCCTTTTCATCTATAATGCCATACCTAAATATCCATGCTTTTGCTCTGAAAAGCTGCACCTTTGCTTTGTATAACCACGCTTTTACTATACAAAGGCTTGCTTTTGCTCTGTTAAACTACACTTTTGATCTCTAATGCCACGCTTTCAATCTATAACACTATGATTTTGGTTGTATGTTAGTGTTTTTGACTATAGTTTGGCACTTTTGATCCTGAACAGTTTGAGATTAAATTTTATTATTTGTAGCTAACTTTTGTTTGATTGTGGGACTAAGTAAGTGGTGTAGCTTGTCTTTTGATGGTCAAAGATTAAAATTGAAACTACTAACATATTTTTTTTGTAGCTTTGTTTGTCCAAGACCTTTTATTTTCCACTAATCTAGGCACTAAATTTAGCTAGAGGGTTAATGCACTTTGTTTTCCATGTCTTTGGAAGTGTATAGACATATGCTCTCTCCTTGTACTTAGTGTGATCTTGGAGATCAAAAGTCTTGCATTTTCCTTTTGTGTTTAGCTTACATCCTAAGGTGTGCTAGTGCATGCATGATCTCTCCTTGCACTTCATGTGATATTAGAGATCAAAATCACCTAGCATTAACATTTCCCATTAGGATGTTTGCTTTGGGATTTCATCACCCCAAGGGATGACCTCAACCACGTGTTCTGGCATGAGTATAACAAGGGAGAGAATCAAAGTTGTACCTCAATCTAGTCATCATTATTTCTAGCATAGCCTTGAGGCCCTTTGTGATTCAGGACACAAGATGAAGAGATTGTCCAATTTTTTACTTTTGTCTCATGCTTGTAGATGGACTAGTGTTCATGGATTTTTTCCTCATGTACCTAGTTGTTAGAACACACTAATACACTGAGAAGGAGGGGGGTGAATTAGTATATGCCAAAACTTAATCCAAATTAATTTTATCAATCAAATTATTTGCTGCCTTAAATAGATGATAAAACAAATTAAGTAATTCAAAGCACAACACATAAGCACACAACCATAACATCAGATTTACATGGAAAACCCTAGAAGGAAAAAACCATGATGAGAAAGCTACTTGGATCTACTATCCAAATCCAGCCTCACAAATAATAAAATAGATTTACAATAGGTTTTATGGGCTACAACTCAAACGAAGCTACAACTCCCTGAATTACAATGCAACAACACTTATAGAAAGATGCTACAACCTCTGTGTTGGGATAAGTTGCCATTAACTTGTAATCCTAACCAATCCATGTGTCTCCAAAGTTCTTGGAATGTGTTCCCCAACACATAAGGACTTTGAGAGATTAATTATTTATTCATTATATCACTTTGACTTTTGCAATCAATTCCTAAGTGATAAGGTCAAACTTGGGCATCCATTTTTAGAGTGGGGGCCATGAAGACTTCGTTGACTTCTCCTAAGTCTATTTTGAGAGTTTGATAACTCCTAGTGAGTGGGAGTTAAACTTGGGAATCCCCTTTTCATGGGGACTTATATTTAGACTTGGAGTTGTGCTTTTTTATGTACATGAGTGGATAATGTTGAGACAACTTGCATGGATATAATGTTGGAGTTAACTACAATGTTAGAGATGCATGAATTTGATATTACTTGCATGTGGTCAGAATAGCTTGCATGGACTTGCATGTTTTTGCATGTAGCTTGCATGTACTTGCATGTTGTTGCCTGTTGATGCACGTTGTTGCATGTCACTTGCATGTGCTTGCATGTTGTTGCATGTCACTTGCATGTGCTTGCATGTCACTCCTATGGACTTGTATGACCTTGCATGTTGTTGCATGTTAGTCCTATGGACTTGTATGACCTTGCATGTCAGTTATATGACCTTGCATGTAGTTGCATGTCATTTTTGTGAGATTACTTGCAGAACACTCCAACTCTAGAAACTTGCAGGATGGTACATCTCAGTGATTCAGGAAATGTGTATTAGTTGCATGTTGTTAAAAATGCTTGCATGTTAGTTTCATGTCAGTTTTAAGATATTACTTGTAGGACACTCCAACTCTTGAAAGTTGTAGGATGGTACATCTCAGTGTTTTAGGTAATGGGTATCAGTTGCATGTTAGATCTGGTGTTTGCATGTCACTTGCATGTACATAACAAGATAATTCAGAATAACATTGGGGACATCAATTGTGCAAGTTGTTCCATGAGAATTGGTGTCTGTTGATCACTTCAGTTGACTGAAATAGATTGGGCTAACTTGAGCACCCAATCTTGGGACTTTCAGTTGTTGCTTTTATTTGGAAATATGTTTGATGTTGGAAAAGCTCTTTTTAGCATACTTGTGTGCACATATCATGAAGGGGAAGTTAACTCAAAGCTTGGATTTTGTTTGAGTTCAGTCTTCTCAATTTAAGTGAGATTGATTTTTGCATGAGCTTTGGAAGCTATGTTATCAATTGTAATTTATTATAATTTGAGTTTCAAGCTTTTGGATTTAGAAGTTGTTGAATTAAAAGAGGGTTGTTGATTTAATTGAAAACCCCATACATTTTCCAGAGAGTTGTTTTGAGGAAAAAGACTAAGAAGATAAAAGCAAGAATCTTTTTGTAAAAGACTTGGAATAAAAAAGCAAGAGCTTTTTTGACTTTGAATAAAAAAGAAAGAAGCTTTTTTATTGAAGAAGCTTTTTATTGAAGTTTTGGAAGAAAAAAACAAGAAGCTTTTTTTAAGTTTTTTACAGGTTTGAAGATTGAAGAAGCTTTTGAAGTGCATCAAGGACGAGGAGGAATTTTAGTATTGAATGCAATCTTTTCCCAAGAGATTTAATACAAGAAGGAAACATCTTTGAGTGTGGAATTTTTTTCCGAAAGGGTTTCTCCATGTAAATACTATGCAAGCTTTTCTCTTCTCTTCTCTTCTCTTCTACATTGGTTTGAAAGTGCATAAGTACTTGTTCATTAATTGTTACAAATTAATCTTAATTTCAGCTTTGCATACACAAAATTTTAAAGTTTATAGTAGTAGTTCTACCTTCATTTTCAACACTCTATACCAAACACTTGACAAAAATCCACTGATCAATCACCTCTTTAGCAACAACACCCTTCACACTGACACAAATCTTCAAATCCTTTGCTCAACACACTCTGCTATGTTCAACACACTTCCCCACACATACACACTCACATCCACACTCACACATGTATCCTCACACACTCTCACACACTTATACTTTTCACACCAAACAAGATCTTTTATTTCTATGCTCCTCAAGCTTCAAAAACTTTCTCCTTCATTGGCTAAGATGAAACATGTAACATGAAACGTGCAATGACCACACAAAGTTAGCTCCCAAATAATATAGAAACTGAAAGAGGTTCAAGTCAAGTGATAACCAGGACCTATTCTTCCTTAGCACACTCTTGCATGTTGGTGCACACTTCCAAACATTAGGCGCAATCATCAAAACACATCAAGTTAGCCCAGTAACACTTATCCTTCCACAAAATATCTCCAGACCTAAAGCGATATCAAAAAGACCAATTAGCATCATATAGATCACTTCACAAATATCATGTGACTTGTAAGAACCTTCTTAAACAATTCTTTCATAACTTCATGCAACTTCATGCTGGCGCAAACCAACAGATACTAAACTTGGCACCACTTGTAAACCCTGAACAAACAATCTTGAGATAGAACAATGAAAGAAAGACTTGTAGTACACTTAACAACACTTGACACTTGAAACTAACAAACATATAGACCATATGAACACATCCTCTAAACAACAATGCCACATAATATAATACGGTGAAATGCGGTGGCCTTCACCTTCTCTTTCTAACAATCCTAATCAGCAATATGATATGCCTTTATTGTGCTAACTCTGGAGAACCTATACGGTATGTTAAATCATCTTAAACTTAAACCATGCATACCTTTTGTCCTACACCTGACTATCCTTGAAGCCACAAGATCACATCTTCAACAATAGAGAAATTTGGAGGATTTATCTGACTCTTTCTGACTACAACAATACAAAATCACTATCTTCTCTCTGCATGCTCTAGAAACTTCAATACTAACTTTCATGCTCTGAAATAAGGAACATACACACTTCACACTTGTCTCTATCTATCTTCCAAATTATAAAGCCATATCTTCAAATGTGGAGTAATGCGAAGCATTCTACCAAACTTCTTCACTACAATTTCCAGTGCCTTAGACTTACTGAAACTTCCTTTTAAAACTAAAGCAATGATTTTCATCAAGAAATAATAAATACAACATTCACCACATTTGTGACTACAATCACAACATTTTTAATCAAAAACAAGAGTCTTTGAACTTCAGAAGATAGGGTACAACTATGTATAGATGATACCAATCCAACAGTATGCATAGTACATGACTTACATCACCATACCCTTCACTTCACAACTTCTCTGATCAGCCTCATCAATCCTTTGTTTTCTTCTTTGAGCTACTCCTTTGATCACTTACTCTCTTTTCATCTCTATTTTTTGGCATCTCTATCACTTATCAACACTCCACACCACTGTTGACATTCAACATTCCACACTATTGTTGACATCAATGACAACACATATGCAACAATCTCCCCCTTTGGCATTGATGATAACACTTGACATGATATGAAAAATTGTCCCCCTTTGGCATTGATGGCAACACTTGACATGATATGCAAAATTCTCCCCCTTTAACATCAAGGACAAAGGGCTAGTGGTCTTCCTCTGAACCTGCAAAAAAAACAAGCTGCCCTTGTCTTTAGAAACCTTCTTAGTCTCTTTCTACCTTCTCCCCCTAAGAGGTAGCCTCCATCAATCCAGGGAAAAAGTTATACTTTGAGCTCGCCCTGGACAGATGCACCATCTATACATCTAGTTAGAAGAAGGAGGATCAAGAACCCCTAACTTTTGCCTAAGATACTCAAATGTGTCCTTGGAAAGAGCCTTTGTAAATATGTCTGCAACTTGATCCTTTGTAGGAACATATTCCAATTTGACTTCTTGATATCCAACCTTCTCTCTCAAAAAGTGATACTTGATAGATATGTGCTTGGTTCTAGAATGCATCACTAGATTCTTTAAAATATTGATGGCACTTGTATTATCACAAAGAATAAGAATGGGCTCATCATACACTACTTTATATCCTTAAATGTTTGCTTCATCCATAGAACTTGAGTACAACAGGATGCTGCAACTATATACTTTGCTTCTGCCATTGATAAGGACACTAGATCCTACTTCTTGCTAAACCAAGAGACCAATCTGTCTCCCAAAAAGAAAGTTCCACCACTGGTGCTTCTTCTATCATCAACACTACTAGCCCAATCTGCATCAGTATAAGCACTCAGGGAGAATTCATCACCCTTTTGATACCACAATCAATATTTTGGAGTGCTCTTCAAATATCTAAATATCCTTTTGACTACCTTCACATATGTTTCTTTAGGATCAGCTTGAAACCTTGCAACAAAACACATTTCTTGCATAATGTCAGGCCTTGATGTTGTTAGGTATAGTAGGCCCCCAATCATAGACTTATACAGAGTCTGATCAGCTTGAGGTGACTCATCATCTTTACTCAAATGGTAACCTTTTACCATAGGAGTACTCACTAGTTTGTAATCTTCCATGCCAAACTTCTTCAACATCTCCTTGACATACTTTGCTTGAGATATAAAGATACCATCATTTGATTGAGCAATTTGGAGTCCATGATAGAATGATAACTCACCTATCATAGACATTTCAAATTCTTTTTGCATCTCTTTAGTAAAATTCTTATACATTTCAACATTGCCACCAAATATTATATTATCAACATACACAACAACAGTTAGAATTTGTTCACCCTCAATTTTGATGTAAAGATTACTATCTACAGTACCTTTCTTGAAGCCTTGTTGGAGTAAGTACTTGTCCAACCTTGCATACCAAGCCCAAGTCTTGTTTGAGACCATATGAAGCTTTCTTAAGTTTGCATACCATGTTTGGGTCTTCTAATAACTAAAATCCATCATGCTATTGTATGTAGGCTTATTCTTCTAAATCATTATTTAGGAAAGTAGATTTGACATCTATTTGATATACCTTGAATCCCTTGTGCACTGCAAAAGCAAGAAACATTCTGATTTCTTCCTTTCTTTCCACCGGAGCAAATGTCTCCTCAAAATCAATTCCTTCTACTTGTGAATATCCTTTTAAAATCAACCATGCTTTGTTTATCACTACTTCTCCATCTTCATTCAATTTATTTCTAAATACCCATTTAGAACCTATCACATTTTTATTTGTAGGTTTTGGTACCAACTCCCAAGTCTAATTTTTCTCAATTTTATTTAGTTCTTCCATTGTTTGTATCCATCCTTCTTCCTTACTAGAATCAATAAAAGTTTTAGGTTCAACTCTTGTAAAGAAAAGTTTATCTATTTATCCATTCTTGCAAATATTCTTTTTGTTTATACTCCTTCATTCTTGTCTCCAATGATTTGATGTTTTGAATGATTCTTCTAAACATACTTGGTAGGAGTCTTGGCAGTCTTTTCTTGAGTTTCTTCCTTTTCTTCAACTTCTTCTTCTTCTGTGTAGGTAGGTACATTTGACCAACAATCTTCTCACTCATTTGTGATTTGATGTGAATCTTCATCAACCCAAACATTTTCACTCTAAACTATCTTCCTCAGCCCTTTATTATAGAACATGTAAGCTTTGATCCTAATTGAGTATCTAAGAAGGATTCTGTTGATGATTATTTTTACACATTCATAACAAAAGTTAAAATTCATAAATAAACCTAATTATCTTGAAAGATATGAAGAAATCAATTAAGATTACTTAATCCCAAGTTTCCGTATGGTCAGGTCTTGACCTGTTAGATAGTTCAGTAGGTTACTATGAAGTTGTAATATGCAAGGGGCCTTACGTGATTTAAGGTACTTTGACTACTTACTGGACTCTATTTATGCAAATTGCTACAAATATCAGCAAATTATCTATCTCTTTGCACAAATCTGTTACTGTATATCAAAGCTTTGAATGATTTATGTTTAAAACATACTTTTCTTTTCAAATATGTATAAAGATTTCCAAATATCAACTCAATTGATCTCAATTCTTTCAAATGTTAGACAATCTCCTTTAGATTTCTGCGTTTCAGCTAATTATTTCAAAGTTTGGGAAAAGTTAGAGAAAATTCAAATTCAACATCACTTGCTACAAGATCTAAATGCTCTGTTATCCACATGGTAAAGATTACAAAAAATTCAATTAAATCGGCAGACTAAATCGTTAAATGCAAACGTCTTGAATATCTTCACAAACATGCATTCAAGATTGCGAGCTCTAAGAGAAACTATTTCAAATATAACGAAGAGCTCGAAGACACTCAGAATATAGACACAGGCTTCCAGATTCAATTATATTCAAAACACATAGCCATATATGGTTTACAATGTAGGAATGACTCTTAGCTTCATTAATCAAATTAACAAAACTTACAATGCTTTACAGATAAAGTAAGAAAGATGGATATTTCCATGCATTCCTTAGTGCAGACACAGGTGACCTCCTCTAAACTAAAATATCCTCTCTATTCAAAGTTTCAGAACTAATTACAATTGCTATACTAGTTTCTACAAATCCATGTGTAAATAATATACATGTAGCAAGGTCCCTTATATAGAATTTGAACTTTCAAATTGCTACGGCTATAACTTTCATCTACAGCTGAGCTTTCTCCATTCTTGATCAACGGTGTATCTTTATTTCTAATTGTCTGCCAAAATATATATTTGGCATCTTTTCCCTCACTCAAAGGATGCCATTGGAATATTTTACAAAATAAGATTCCCCTTTTCCTTATTGACCTTTTCCAGCCAAGGCTCTTTATTTGACTTTTTTTTCAAAACCTTTATACTTGCTTGCTTTTCACTTTTTGAAATATTTTCTGAAATTGCCAATTACTCCTTCCACAAAGGTGCAGTCCCCTCCTGGACTCTTTGCCGCAATGTACTCTTGCATCACATCTCCCTTCTTCAACCCCTTTTCTTTATTCTCTGAGCCCTATCTTCTCTTATGGTATTTCTTCCTTTTACCTCGCTCTTCCATCAATGTATCAATCATCTGCTTATTGAGATTGGCATCAGGGTTCTCTATGCATGGTGCAAATATGGCATTGAACTCTGTTAATGCCCTTTCTAAGTTATACATTGGCACTTCCATACATTCATGTTGCAGTAATCTTTCTATTATCCTCTTATGTATCTTGATCATTTCATCTGCTTTTTCTTTTAAATTCTGTATTACTGCTACACATTTCATGAGGTTATCTTCTTCAAACCTGAGTTCTAATATTATTTGTGGCACTTGATTTGCCAATGTGATAGTAAGTGCTCCTTCATTAATCAGTTCTTCTTCTCTTCCTTCCACTTTTGACAACTGTTCAATTTCAGACCTGCATTCTTCTTTTATGTTTTAGCATTTATTTGTAAGTATCAGACATTTATTCTTTTCTTCTGCACTTACTTTCCAACTTTTTACAGCTTGCCTTATTATTTGCTCTCCTTCTTGCATGAAATCACTAAACCATTCATCAAAGATATTAGCCTTTAGCCTTTTATTTTTCATGTCTTGTATTTCTTCCTTTGACACCACTGCTATGTTATCAGGCAATTCTGGTACTATGGCACTGGGATCAAATACCCCTTTAATAAGTTGTTGAAGCTGGACAATGTGTCCCTTCAAGTAATCCTATTTATCTTTGTCTTTCTTCAGCATTTCTGCTATCACCTGATGCATGTCTAACCATTCATGAATATGTTGTTCTCTTGTGCTATGCCCCAGGTCCAAATTCAATATTTTGTATTCCTCTAAAGTTATTTCTCCTTTCATCTTTTCTTTCTGTGGAATAGCAAGGTTCAACATTCTGGATGCATCTGGACCTCTCTTTATTGCTGATATTGTCCTAGTTCTCCTCTTTTCTTTCCTTGGAGTATTATCCCCAATCAAGCTCTTAATATCTATTGGTACTAACTGTACCTCTTTATCCTTCTTTCTTATTTCTTTTTCCAACCATGCAGGAACCTCCTTTTCACCTTCTGCAACTTTATCTTCATCAATCACCTCTTCATGAGGTTTCTCTATTTCAACTTCTTCCTGTTGTTGTTGTTCCTGCTATTGCTCTTGTTGTTCTTCTTCTTTTTGTTCTTGTTGTTCTTCTTGTTGTCATCGTTGTTCTTCTTCTTGTTGTTGTTGCTGAAGTGGTTCTTGATCTGTGGGATTATTCAGCTATTCTTTTGATTCCACCTCTTCTTCTTCTTCTTTTTCAGTATCCCCTCCAGCATCACCCTCCTTTCCATGATCTTCTCCTTCTGTTGATCCTTTCTCTTGATCATCTTTTGCTTGTTTATCAGGCTCATTCTCATCCATTTTTTCTTCTACCTCTATATCTTTAGGCTTCTTAATTTCTTCTTCTACCTTTCCATACTTCCTGTCTGTACTTGTTCTCGATGTACTAGTGAACTGGCCTTTACCTCATCCTCTTTTACTTCTTCTTCTTGGTCTTGCATGTTTTCTGTATTTTTATCTTCTTCACCTAGCTCCCCATACATATTCAGCATGTTCAAAGCATCAACACCTGAGGTATCTTCTTTTGTTTCCTCTTCTACTGAAGCAGGTGTTTCTGTAATCATTTCTTCCAATATCTTCTCCTTTTTAGATTCCTCAATTTTATGTGCTTCCTCCTGCATGTGCTTAATAATTTTAGGTGGCACTAAAGTACCAAAGGGATCTACTGATCCTGCTTCCTCTTGTACCTTTTCTTCTTCATGTCCCATGCCATGTTCAATTCCTATTTCAGCTTGATTGCTTGGCCCTTCCTCTTCACTCAGAAAATCACTGGAATCTTCTTCTATGTCAATTTCTTTGCCCCTATACATTTTGCTTTCCTCACTGTCACTGCTCTCAATATTCACAGTTTCTACTGTTTGTTGAGCCTTATGAATTTCTGACTCCTTTTGTATTTCTTCAGCCAATTCTGCTTTCACTTTCCTAAATGCTTGTCCTAGTTCTAAAGATGTGGAGGCACCAAGTACATTGGTCAATTTTGCACCTACCTTTTGTGCTCCAATCACACCACTTGGTTCAGACACTTCACCTTTTGACAGACTTATTGGAATGGCCCTTCTGACTAGCTGTCCTAAAGTTTCTTTAGCAGTCAATGCCTCCTCTGCACTTATTTCATGACTCATTGATTTTGCATCAACAAAAGTATTTGATGCTACTACTATTGTTATCCCCAAAGCATATGGATCCATCAATGTAGCATTTTTATCCTTTTCTACAATTTTGGCCTCAACAATTTTTCTCTTCTTTTTATAAAAACATTGTAGGTCATCACTAGGTTCCACCTTTCTTTTCCTCCCCTTCTTTGGGTAGGTGACCTCTTTGCCTTCAACTTTGAGTTCTTCAATTCTATCCTTTAGCCATGTTTTTCAAAAATAATATTATTGGTTCAGATACTTCATCCAGAGATGTATTCCATGGTTTTGACCAATCCAGCTATGTAATAGGAGCCAACCTTGTTACTGCATAGCTGTGATGTAACAATCTGTCATCATCTTGAACCTCCGGGGGAACATATATATTCCCTATAGATTTCATCTGCTCAATAGTCAATCTTTTATGAGCTCTTTTTCTTACCTCCCTATCATTCTTGCAGTTAGCCCAGAAATCTTCAATATGTATCAGATGTTTATAATTTTTATCTACAAAATTTTGAATCCTATGGAAGGGATCAAATCTCCTTGTTAAATCAAACTCTTGAAAACCATAGTATCTTAGTTCTTACTTAGAATAACCTACAACCTCCTCACTATAGCAAGAATATCAGCCAATAGCCCAAGGTAGCTTTACATTTCCTCTATTGTTGAACTTCTTTTTGTACATTCTGAAAACATTTAAATTTTGTCTTGAAAACTCAAACACAATTAACTTGTCAAAAGGATACCTTGGCAACATAAATAGTTTTCCTTCAAAGTCCTCAGTCCTTATGTATGTAAAATGTTCAAACTGTATAAACCAAGAACTGCACAATCCAATTGCATCTTCTGCACCTTTAGATAACCTCTTGTTAGGTTCTTCTCTCAATATTCTTACCAGGTAAGTATAAAAAATATCATTAACCAAAGAAAAATTATTTAAGGCATTTCCCTCCTGTAAGACAGGGTAGTGTTCATACACTAATCTCTGATTAGGACCATTTCCTAAGATGCCTATCCTTTCTATTCCATGAATGTAGGGCCTGATTTCTACAGGACATGAATATAATACATAAGAAGACAAATAAAAGGGCAACATTTTCTGTTTTCACTGCATGGCCTACCTCCAAATGGCTGTGCTTATTGCTTTGTCCCAACGGATCTGCCCTTGCTCCTTTTTTCCTATTCTTATGAATTCAATAACACTGAACATCCATGGCTCACATTTACTACCATCCCTCATTCCAACCAACCTATTCAGCATGGTGATCATCTGATAAATCTCCTCTTTGAAATATATCTTCATCAGGTTTTTTGGTATCCTCGCTACAGCTTTAGGTTTGTTTTCTGGGCTATACCAGTTGTGAAATATTTTACTCTTACATTCTTTCTCATTTGTTTGGAAATCCTCATTATATTGGTCAATGTCAATATCACTCATCTTCTCAGTAATCTCCAACCCAAAAGTCCTTGCAATTCCTTTTGTGGTTAGGTCAGTAATCAATCTATCATATAGCATGACCTTTCTTGTAGACGGATCATATAAAGTAACATAGTCCAGACACAAATCCGTAGCCTCCATTGCCATCGGGAAACCTGCAGCTCTGTATAATCTACTTTCCCAGATACGTTTCATATCAGGAGAGGCATCAGCAGCGGTGATTTTCTTCAATACATCCTCTGCATCATAGTTTCCAATATTCGTGTCCGTGCCCATTCCACTTGTACTAATCAGGGATGGATAACCCCTATGAATGGGTAATTCCTCTTTCTCTACTTCTTTCCAGGGTTTTCTTTCTTTCTTCTATTTAGGGGCCATCATGTAGAAACATACTTCTTTTAACTTTCATTTCAATTTTTGGTTTAGGGTTTTTACCATGAATTTCTACTTTTACTATTTACCCTAACTCATTTTTTCTTTTGTATTTTAACCTCTTAATTTATTAAGTTCTATTCAGCTAATTAACAATTAAAATAGTAATTTGCCAAAATGCATACGTTTCAACGAAATTACTGAAATAACAATATTAAACCATCCGAAAATAAATGGAAGTTTTGGATAAATACCTATTGTTAGTGACCGTTTACCCATTGACTTACTTTACCATTTTCACCTTTGTCCAGCTATTGTAACTATTGTCACTCTGGTAAATTCTGTTTAACCACTGCAACAGCTCTCTTTTCTGCAATTTTAACTTTAAACAATATATCTTGAAATCAAAATAACATAAAAATTGCCCTAACCTTCTTTAAATTTCCCTTTGTTTGAGTATTAAATTTGCATTAATTACAGCAATTAATGAGCTACGCCCTCGGCCTTTATTATAGTGTTTATGTTTTTCAAACTTTTTACCGTTAGCTTGATTCAACATGCATACTTTTTCCTTTGTATATTTCGTTGTATATTCCCTTTGTATGTCTTTGTTGTATCTCTAAACATACAAGCCCCTTTATGCATACAATCAACTAATGCTCTTTTACCTTTTTTACCCTTTCGGTACATCTTTGTATCTTTGGTTTTGTATATCCCACTTGTATATTATGTTGTGTAAGCGCACATACAAACCTCACATACATTCATTTCCTTACCTTTTTTCTTCCCGCAATGTCTTTGTTTCTTTGTATCTTGGCATTGTATATTGTAAACATACAAACGCCCAAACATACAAAGAATTTACTATTTTTAACTTCTATGACAAATCCGCTTTGTATCTTCGCCTTGCATCTTTTAAATGCACAACTACTTGTATATCACAAAATATACATGGTTATTATACAAACAAACATGTATTTATAGTGGGGTCCACCCTACCTCTCAATAGTGCCTTTCCGCAATGCTTTTACTTCTTATTGAACTTTTGGACTTCATACTATTATAAATCATATTGCATTCACTTTCATATCCACAATGTATATAAACCTTTGTATATTTCACTTTGTACATTCTGAAACATACAAAGACCAAAACATACAACAGTTTAACCTTATTCCATAATACTTTTGGTTCCTGTTTGTATAAAGTGCAATGTATATCGACGTTGTATATAAGAAATATACAAAGCCCAATATACATCAACTTTATTACCTTTGATAACTCTTTGGTTCCGTGGCTTGTATAAATCAATGCATCCTGCAATATACACTAAATCCCGATGCATTAATTATACCGTATTTTAATTTTTCCTCAATTTTGTGTTGTATGTAAACCAATGCATACCTCCTGATACACACATACAAAGCCCCAAATATACAACCATTATTCTATATTTCATACCCTTTTCAGTTCCGCTTTGTATATAAAACTTTGTATATAACTGAACATATACAAAGTGCAAAACATACAACGAATATGTCAATTTTAATATCTTTTCAGATCCGCGCTATGTATAACTCATTGTATATTTACCTTGTATGTCTGCCACCTGCCAAATATACAAGCCAAAATATACATAGCGAATTTGAATGTTTATTCATTCCAATTTTGACTATTTTCGGGCCCGACTTGTATATAAAAATAAAGCGTTAGCCAAAAATGTATACAAGTAACAACATTTTTCAAACCTGATGACTTGCCCCTTTTTTGCGACTTAACATAAAAACACGATATACAAACGTATTTGTATATGAAATGACTTTGTATATACAAAGAAGTTTGTATATACAAAACACAAACCCTCTGATTATACATTTACCAAAAATGCTTGTAACTTGCAGAATACAAGGAATTTTGTGATGGTTCAAAAAGCAACCCCTATTCATTTTTCACAAAGAATTCACCCATACTATGCACTGGTACTTAATGTTATTTTTTCTCTATTTTCATCTAGTTTTGTAACTTTCAGCTCCCATTCTCCCTTTACCACCAAGCAGACCCACAAAAAAAAACAACAAAAGCCAGCTACAACAGGGGTCCTCATTTTACTAAGAAGTAAAATGGGGCGTGTTGTGAGCATCACAACAACTAGCAACAAAATAAAATAATTAAATTAAAACCATTAAAGAAAATTGAAGTGAAATAAATTCATAATTTCCAACTATCTTTTTCTGCAAATCATCATTTAACTTGAAACCTAATGTATTCAATAAGGTGCATGAATTTTCATTTTTAGTTTAAGTGGGTGCACATGATTAATAAGCCTCATCTTGAAAATTAGTTGAACAAACTAGCGACTGAAATTAGACTACCTAGTTGATGTCATTCCCTCATAGCCAACCAGATAGAGCTTTGCTGCTAGTAGGTGTTTATAGCCCCAACAAGGTTATCGTTACAATTCTCCTAAGTAGATCCCCACTACCAGCAAATGTCTATAGCCCCGGTAGAGTTACTTAGATGACTTAACCTAGATTTCAGTAAAATCTATTTTATTTATTTATTTATATTTTATATTTTGCATTTGATAGATATTTCATAAGATATTTTAGTTGTAACTTCATGATGCAAGGAGCAGTCACTTGCTAAAATTAAGCTGAGAATTGTAATGGTAGCAAGGGTGACCTCTAATTTTTCACCTAATACCTACACTGGTAGGTTCAACAAACCCAAGGATTTTAGGTGTGTCATTGTTAGAACTTTCCTTGAATACTCAACCCACTCTTATTGAATACAAAATTTCACAAGTTAACTAACTTTCTACATTCATGACAGTCACAAAAAATTATGCACAGATTTCAAAGAATTCACCTGAATGTTCTGAATTTTATATTGTTTTCAGTGGTTGTTAGTATGCTCCTGTATACTCTGAAACAGAACAAACATCCCTGCTATAGCAACACAACACACAAACCAAAACAACACAAACAAAACAAGCAAAACTGTACATTATTCACATTATGATACAACAAACCAACAACCTTCCCCTTAAGCCTGAAAGTAAGGTTTCAAGTGTTGGCCATTAACTGGTAATGGCACATCTTCTCCAGTCAAGGTCTTAAGCCTGAAAGTGTTATGTCCAATTATTTCTGACACTTGTAATGGACCTAACCATAACTTGTCGAATTTTCCATGATTTCCCTTTTTCTCATGTGCTTTATCCCAACACAGCACCAAGTTTGAGATTCTAAATGTTTTGACTCTTGCCCTTTTGTCAAACCATATCTTTATCACTGCCTAATGTTTAGCAAATTTTTCAATGGCTTGATTTATTTTCTCATTTAATTCCAACAGTTGGATTATTCTGGCTTCTCTATGATCATCAAAGCCTAAATATTCATTAGCAAATTTCCAAACTAGTATTCTTAAGTTAACTGGAAGTATGGGATCAGTCCCATAAACTAAATGATAGGGTGCATTGCCTAATGCTGATTTAACCCTAGTCCTATCTACCCACAGCGCATACTTTAGTAATGTGTTCCATTCTCTTGGGTTCTTTTCAATGAGTTTCTTGATTATATCTAATAAAATCTTATTTGTTGACTCAGCTAACCCATTCCCCTGAGGATAGTAGTTTGAATAAAACTTTAAAACAATTCCATGTTCAAATGCCCATTTAGAAAATTTTAAAGAAGAAAATGCAGGGCCATTGTCACATACTAGTGAATAAGGAGCCCCAAACCTGGTTATGATGTGCTCTTCAAGGAATTTGATGACTACCTCAGTAGTAGAGAATTTGCAACATGTGGCTTCAGTCCACCTTGTACAATAATTAGTCACTATCAGTATAAATTTGTGTCCTGTAGATGATGGAGGATTTATGACTCCAATGAAATCTAAGCCCCACTGTGCAAATGGCCTAGACTCAATCACTGGCTGTAATGGATTAGCCCAATTTCTCCCTTTATCTACTGTAGTCTGACAGATGTGGCAACTTCTAATGTGACTCTCTGTATCTTTAAACATAGTAGGTCAATAGTAACCTGCCCTCAATATCTTATGTGTGGTGGCTAAATGGGAACCATGAGCAGTTCCATACTTATCATGCAGATCTAGCAACACCTTATCTGCTTCATCTCTATTTAGACATCTTAAATATATTCCCTCGTGGTTCTTCTTGAATAGAATACCTCCTTGTACCATGTATTTTTGTTCTTTGATCTTTAAAGCCCTTCTTTGTGAAGATTTCATCTTGTTTGGGAACTTTCTTGATATCAAAAACGTGTTCAAATCGTCATACCACCCTAATGTCTCATTAGTATTCAATACATATTGCTATTTTACCAAATTTGGGTCTGTATTGGCTATGGTTTGTACTAGAGCTGGTCCTCTGACTAACTTCATTGGAATGATTTCCATGTCAAATTCTTGCAAAATTGTGATCCACTTAGCTCTTTTCTCCCTAGGTTCATTTTGCATCAGCAGCATCTTCATTGCTGCATCTAGCACTATAGCCTTAACCTGACTGCGTAAGATGTAATGTCTAAAATTTTTTACTGCTCTTACTAGTGCAAACACTTGTCTTTCTGTATCTAGATATTTCAATTGTGCATCTTTCAGAGGTGCACTCATAAAAGCTATTGGCTTCTCTTCATCATTTTCTCCTTTCTGCATCAAAGCAACTACAACTGAATGTGTGGATGCAAAAGAATAAATATAGAATGGCTTTGTATAATCTGGACTTGCCAATATAGGAGCTTTAGAAATTGCCTCCTTGATATCTTCAAACACAGCTTTTGCTACTAGTGTCCATTCTATATCAGCATCTTTCTTCAGCATGGCATTTAATGGTCGTACAATCTCTGCAAACCCTGTAATGAACTTCCTGACAAATTAATTTTACCAAAAAATGATTTTAATTCCTTTTTAGTGTTTGGTAATTGCAATTTCTTGATTCCCTCTATTCTATCAGGATCAATTGATATCCCATTCTTAGAAATGACATGTCCTAATAGTTTTCCCTCTTTTACTCCAAATACACATTTCTTAGGGTTTAGCAAAATTCCATACCTTTCGCATCTCTTGAGAACTCTTCTCAAATCTTCAGCGTGGGTGGATGCATCTTTAGAATACATAGTTAAATCATCCATATAAATTACAATGCACTTACCTATCAATCCACGGAATGCGATATCCATGGCTCTCTGAAAAGTGGCACCTACATTGATTAGACCAAACGACATTCTCCTGTAAGCATAATTACCCCATTTACATGTGAAAGTGGTTTTCAACCTATCCTCTTTATCGACCAGTACCTGGTTATACCCTAAAAATCCATCCAGGAAAGACATCATCTTGGCCCCATTCACTACTTGCAGCACTTCATCCATTGGAGGCAGAGGATAATTATCTTTCTCAGATGCCTTGTTCAAGTTCCTAAAATCTACGCATAACCTGATATCTCCACTTTTCTTTCTAATAGGTACTAAATTAGCTACCCAGGTTGAGTGTTTGACAGGGAAAATTATTCTAGCAGATAGTAGTTTCTTCACTTCCTCAAATATCAAAGGTTCTAAAATTGCATTCACAGGCCTTTGCTTTTGCCTGAATGGTTTGATATCTAGTTTTAAAGGTATCATGTGAGTGATGATGGACATGTCATAGGTCTTTAGATCCTCATATGTCCATGCTATAATGTGTTTATAATCTTTCTGAACATCAATAACTTCTTTTCTAATCTTCTCAGAACAGGCCTTTCCAATTTGTACATTCTGGGGATTCTGCTATGTTCCTAAGTTATAGGGATCACACTTACCTCCCTCTATTTTAGGCAAGTCCTTCTGTTTTACTACTCCATCAAAGTCAAAGATCTGTTCTAACTCAATCAATTCTTTAGGCAGAAATTACTTTTTAAGTTGATTATGTCTTCTTCGTCCCAAGACATATCAGGCCTCTCTTGTTCATCAATAATTTGGGCCTCAAATACCTCATTGCAAGTTAGAAAATCTACAATTTTTTGATCCCCCTTAAATACCTGAAAATGAGTTACATTATCTGGTACATTGGGTACATTCACTAATTCTAAAGCAAATCTTTTCAATCCTGATAATGTTAAAGGTTCTAGAGTGCTAGCAGCAACTGCTAGTGCATCTAGCCTATGGTTCAATTCTCTAGGGAAATGCTCTATATTGAAAGCATCAAATGACTCTATTAAATCCCATACCCTATACTTGTAACAAACCATTCCATTATAACTAAAAGCATATACTTTCCTTACTTGTCTGACTACTAGCTCAGAGTCTGAAAATACTCTGATTATTTTTACCTTTTTCTGTATAGCCATGACCAGTCCATAGATTAGAGCTTCATACTCTGCAACATTGTTAGTACAAGAAAATTGTAGCCTATATGCTACTAAATATGATTTTCCATGAGGATCTATGAGTTCTACCCCAGCACCTACACCTTGTTTAGATTTGGAACCATCACACTTTAATGTCCACATGCCATCCCTATTCTTTTGACATTTTTCTTTAGCATGCTTTACCTTTTCTATCACATGTGCAGTGCTATCTTGTTTATTCCTAGGCAATTCATTTTTGCTTACTTGTACAGTTATCTTTTCAGTTTGAAGATCAGAAGGACATACACCCTTACCTTTTGACTCTTTTCTTAAATCTGGAGTTGATTCATTTATGTTGTTCTAAAAATAACTCTATAGTTGATTAACCTTTCCTTCTTGGGGTTCCATCCCCTTTGTGCATTTTATGTACTGGTATTCAACAATATCTTTGCACATTCCACAATTCTCTTCAGAATGTGGCTTATCATGAACTCTACACTTACTTTTGTATAACTTGCATTAAACTAGAATGTTTTGTTCTATGCACTTTTCCATTTCTTGTCTAATGACCTGACTAAAATTGTTCAGTCAATTATTTTCTTCATCAGAAGAATTTCCATTAGACTCTATAAATAATTTTGTCTCTTTATTAACATGCTTTTCCCCAAAATTTAGCATTAAGATTTCCTCAATCTTTACCCCTTTATTAGTAACCCTTTAAACACCAGGTTCAACAGAAGCATACAATATTTCGTTAGTCCTATTGTAGTCTGTGATCATATGTTTCATCCTGGGTTTAGCTTCTATTCTAATTTGATTTGGCACACCTCTCCAAGGTAACCACATATGTGAGAAATCGGTGGCCATATATCCAGTCAAAGTCTTTGACTAGTCTCTACTCAATAGCATCCCATAATTTACAGGTATATCCACTACTTGGATGTCAATGAACTAACTTACCCTGGGGTCTGAAGCTAACTACATCTGAATATACATTAATTCTCCAATCACATTAACTTCAGTTTTGTCCAACTATGTAACAACTTTGGTAGATTTAACAGGGGTCAACCCTAAAGTTTTACATATCCCTAAGGGCATTACATTGACTGAGGCACCTGAATCTACCATACAATTGTGTATGTTCTTTCCACACAATCTAACTGTTAGTAAGAAGGAGGAGCATCTTTTTTATCTGCGTACATTACAACATTGTTGTTAGATGGCTGCTTAGCTTTCTTACTTTTTTCTTTGGACTCTGCATCCCTATTAGGAACATTTACCTCAATAGAAACCTCACCTATCATAGATGCATCCAAGGATTTAATAAAAGCATTTCTAACCCCTAGAGTTTTCAACAATTCACACAAAGGTATACTGACCTTAATTTTCTTTATTTCCTTTGACAGATAACTCATCAATCCCATCATTTCTACAATCTTTGTTTTATCTCTTTGCACCTTTTGTGCAACTGTTCCATTTCCTCAACTATTCCATTTCCTGTTTGATGATGGGCTTTTAGTATAGCAGGATTGTTGCTAGCATTCTGGTCTGGGGGTGTATTAAAATTGTTAGGAGGAGTGGAAGTGGTGAAAGGTCCTCCTGGCCTAGGGTTATTTCTTAGGTTGTAAGTATGATTCTTACTTGACTGTTGGAAGGCTTGCACCTCCTCTGTCTCATACAATGCCTCATTTTTAGTTTCAAATAGAAACTAAAAAGCATTTAGTACTAAGGCTATCTCAGGATATAAATTTTCACAAAAATATGGTTCATTAACAATTGGTCATCTTCCTCTTCTCTGAAGGTAAAAGTTTCTAAGACTAGAGCAGTATCATACCCTGAGGGTACTATTTCATTACCTTTAGGAACTAAGAACTCAGAAGTAGGAGCTTGTACATCCACATTAAAAATACTTGCTGCCAAATGAAACTCAGGACAGTCTAATTCAGCATGGGCACTAGTATTATGGATTCTACACCAATTCTTCAATGCTACATTGGCCATTTGAATCCTAGCTATTTGCTTCATATCCTGGTTATCCACATTCTCAAATGGAGAAGATAAAGTGCCATTATTGGGCCCTATGTTCCAGGTTTTAGGTGGTCTAGGCTGATTCTGATTCTTGTTATTGTTATTCTAGGCTCTGTTATCTATAGCTGGTCCTCTATTTTGCATATGTTGCCCCTGATTATGACTCTGATGCTGACTGTGATTTTGACCCTGATTAGAACCCTGACCTTGGTTATAACCTTGATTCTAATTTTGGTTATGGTTGGGGTTATAATGTTGGTTTTGACTCTGATTATAGTTCTAATTATATCCCTGGTTATTTCTACCATAGAAATTCTTATTTCTCAATTGTGTCATCTCAGTGGTCAACCTTCTTAAATGTGCAGTAATTTCTTTGATATCTTCCCTTTCCTCTTGTGCTTTTGCTATAAATGTATCCTAAGGTGGTTGGAAGAAAGATTGGCCATTATTCTGATTTAGATTAGTAGTATTACCAGTGTAAGGTACTATAGCCTGAATTGGGGCCGGATTATACACAGGTGTGTATGTAAGGACTAGATTTGGCATTGGAGTATTCTGAGTGGGAACTCCATTCCAAGGTTGCACTTGATTTTGTATTCCAGGATTTCCTCCATTGAGGAATGGATTATATGTTGTCTGCCTCATTTCCTAGTTTATAGAGGCTGCCTCTTTGTAGGCTTTGGATGCTGTGTCTATGTTAGGCTTTCTCTTGACAAACATGGCAGTTAATGGATCTAAAGCAACATAATACATAGCTAAGAATGTATCTGGAACTACCATGTATGGTGCTACTAACCTAGAATATGCCTTTTGAAAACTATCATTGAAGTTATCAATTAGTTCCCCTTCACCTCTTTTGATTGTGGCCAATTTATGATATAAGATAGAAGGATCTACTAGTCCCCTAAATCTAGATAGAAATGCTTCTTCCATAAGTGTCCAAGAAGAAACATAGCCACTAGGTAAATTCACATACCAGTTGGAAGCTTGTTCATTGAAAGTGTAAGGAAATAGTCTGCACACAACATCTTCATGTTCCAGTCTGGCTCTAAAGCATGCCTCCTTAAATATCCTAATATGATCCTCTGGATCTTGATGTAACTGGTATTTAGGACATATTTTCTTAGGCTTCTTTGGCATCTCATGGTAATCCACAAAATATATGGGAGAGTTGACATTGAAATAAGCTATCGCAGGTACTTGTGCTTGACTTGGACCTGCAGGAATACCTGGATATCTAGGTGGACTTGGATTTCTGGGAGGACTGGGATCTCTAGGAGGACTAGGACCTCTGGGAGGACCTAAACCAAGATTTAAGAATCTGTATGAAGAACTGTCAGGACTTACAATATTGTGGATGTTAAAAGGTGATCTAGGAGGCATTCTGGATGAACTCCTGTATTTGATATTTTAGGATTCCACACTAAAGGACTTTTACTTTGTCTCCTGTCAGGTAATTACACAAATACATCCTCTGAATTGGATCTAGACCTAGTCACTCTACTACTGTTATGAGCCAGCTTTACTTAAATTCAACCTTAACTCCAATCAGGCCCTCCTTCTAGCACCAAAAACTGTTGATGATTGTTTTTACACATTCATAACAAAAGTTAAAATTCATAAATGAACCTAATTATCTTGGAAGATATGAAGAAATCAATTAAGATTACTTAATCCCAAGTTTCCATATGGTCAGCTCTTGACTTGTTAGATAGTTCAGTAGGTTACTATGAAGCTGTAATATGCAAGGGGCCTTACATGATTTAAGGTGATTTGACTACTTACTGGACTCTATTTATGTAAATTGCTACAAATATCAGCAAATTATCTCTCTTTGCACAAATCTGTTATTGTATATCAAAGCTTTGAATGATTTATGTTTAAAACATACTTTTCTTTTCAAATATGTATAAAGATTGCCAAATATCAACTCAATTGATCTCAATTCTTTCAAATGTTAGACAATCTCCTTTAGATTTCTGCATTTTAGCTAATTATTTCAAAGTTTGGGAAAAGTTAGAGAAAATTCAAATTCAACATCACTTGCTATACGATCTAAATGCTCTATTATGCACATGGTAAAGATTACAACAAATTCAATTAAATCAGCAGACTAAATCGTTAAATGCAAATATCTTGAATATCTTCACAAACATGCATTCAAGATTGCGAGGTCTAAGAGAAACTGTTTCAAATATAATGAAGAGCTAGAAGACACTCAGAAAATAGACACAGACTTCCAGATTAACTTATATTCAAAACACATAGCCATATATGGTTTACAATGTAGGAATGACTCTTAGCTTCATTAATCAAATTCACAAAACTTACAATGCTTTATAGATACAGTAAGAAAGCTGGATATTTCCATGCGTTCCTTAGTGCAGACACAGGCGACCTCCTCTAAACTAAAATATCCTCTCTATTCAAAGTTTCAGAATAAATTACAATTACTATACTAGTTTCTACAAATCCCTGTGTAAATAATATACATGTAGCAAGGTCCCTTATATAGAATTTGAAATTTCAAATTGCTACGGCTATAACTTTCATCTACGACTGAGCTTTCTCCATTCTTGATCAACGGTGTATCTTTATTTCTAACCATCTACCAAAATATCTATTTGGCATCTTTTCCCTTGTTCAAAGGATGCCATTGGAATCTTTTACAAAATAAGATTCCCCTTTTCCTTATTGACCTTTTCCCATCAAGGCTCTTTATTTGACTTCTTTTTCAAAACTTTTATACTTGCTTTCTTTTCACTTTTGCAAATATTTTCTGAAATTGTCAATTACTCCTTCCACAAAGGTGCGGTCCCCTCCTGGACTCTTTGCCACAATGTACTCTTGCATCACAACTCCCTCCTTCAACCCCTTTTCTTTATTCTCTAAGCCCTCTCTTCTCTTCTGGTATTTCTTCATTTTACCTCGCTATGTATCAATCATCTGCTTACTGAGATTGGCATCAGGGTTCTCTATGCATGGTGTAAATATGGCATTGAACTCTGTCAATGCCCTTTCTAAGTTATACATTGGCACTTCCATACATTCATGTTGCAGTAATCTTTTTGTTATCCTCTTATGTATCTTGATCATTTCATCTGCTTTTTCTTCTAAATTCTGTATTATTGTTGCACATTTCTTGAGGTTATCTTCTTCAAACCTGAGTTCTAATATTATTTGTGGCACTTGATTTGCCAATGTGATAGTAAGTACTCCTTCATTAATTAGTTCTTCTTCTCTTCCTTCCATTTCTGTCAACTGTTCAATTTCAAACCTACATTCTTCTTTTCTATTTTGGCATTTATGTGTAAGTATCAGACATTTATTCTTTTCTTCTGCACTTACTTTCCAACTTTTTACAGCTTGCCTTATTATTTGCTCTCCTTCTTGCATGAAATCACTAAACCATTCATCAAAGATATTAGCCTTTAGCCTTTTATTTTTCATGACTTGTATTTCTTCCTTTGACACCACTGCTATGTTATCAGGCAATTATGGTACTATGACACTAGGATCAAATATCCCTTTAATAAGTTGTTGAAGCTGGACAATGTGTCTCTTCAAGTAATCCTATTTATCTTTGTCTTTCTTCAGCATTTCTGCTGTCACTTGATGTATGTCTTCCCATTCATGAATATGTTGTTCTCTTGTGCTATGCCCCAGGTCCAAATTCAATATTTTGTATTCCTCTAAAGTTATTTCTCCTTTCGGCTTTTCTTTCTGTGGAATAGCTAGGTTCAACATTCTGGATCCATCTGGACCTTTGTTTATTGTTGACATTGTCCTAGCTCTCCTCTTTTCTTTCCTTGGAGTATTATCCCCTATCAAGCTCTTAATATCTATTGGTACTAACTATACCTCTTTAACCTTCTTTCTTATTTCTTTTTCCAACAATGCAAGAACCTCCTTTTCACCTTCTACAACTTTATCTTCATCAATCACCTCTTCATGAGGTTTCTCTATTTCAACTTCTTCCTGTTGTTGTTGTTCCTGCTGTTGCTCTTGTTGTTCTTGTTCTTGTTGTTCTTGTTGTTCTTCTCGTTGTCATTGTTGTTCTTCTTGTTGCTGTTGTTGCTGAAGTGGTTCTTGCTCTATGGGATTATTCAGCTATTCTTTTGATTCCACCTCTTCTTCTTCTTCTTCTTCTTCTTTTTCAGTATCCCTTCTAGCGTCACTCTCCTTTTCATGATCTTCTCCTTTTGTTGATCCTTTCTCTTGATCATCTTCTACTTGTTTATCAGGTTCATTCTCATCCATTTTTTCTTCTGCCTCTGTATCTTCAGGCTTCTTAATTTCTTCTTCGACCTTATCCATACTTCATGTCTGTACTTGTTCTGGATGTACTGGTGAACTGGCCTTTACCTCATCTTCTTTTACTTCTTCTTCTTGGTCTTGCATGTTTTCTATATTTTTATCTTCTTCACCTAGCTCCCCATACATATTCAGCATGTTTAAAGCATCAACACCTGACTTATCTTCTTTTGTTTCCTCTTCTGCTCAAGCATGTGTTTCTGTAATCATTTCTTCCAATATCTTCTCCTTTTCAGATTCCTCAATTTTATGTGCTTCCTCCTGCACGTCCTTAATAATTTTAGGTGGCACTAAAGTACCAAAGGGATCTATTGATCCTGCTTCCTCTTGTACTTTTTCTTCTTCATGTCCCATGCCATGTTCAATTCCTATTTCAGCTTGATTGGTTGGCCCTTCCTCTTCACTAAGAAAATCGCTGGAATCTTCTTCTATGTCAATTTCTTTGCCTTTATACATTTTCCTTTCCTCACTATCACTGCTCTCAATATTCACAGTTTCTACTGTTTGTTGAGCCTTGTGAATTTCTGACTCCTTTTGTATTTCTTCAGCCAATTCTGCTTTCACTTTCCTAAATGCTTGTCCTGGTTGTAAAGATGTGGAGGCACCAAGTACATTGGTCAATTTTGCACCTACCTTTTGTGCTCCAATCACACCACTTGGTTCAGACGCTTCACCTTTTGACAAACTTATTGGAATGGCCCGTCTGACTGGCTGTCCTATAGTTTCTTTAGCAGTCAGTGCCTCCTCTACACTTATTTCATGACTCATTGATTTTGCATCAACAAAAGTATTTGATGCTACTGCTATTGTTATCCCCAAAGCATATGGATCCATCAATGTAGCATTTTTATCCTTCTCTACAATTTTGGCCTCAACAATTTTTCTCTTCTTTTTATAAAAACATTGTAGGTCATCACTAGGTTCCACCTTTCTTTTCCTCCCCTTCTTTGGGTAGGTGATCTCTTTGCCTTAAGCTTTGAGTTCTTCAATTCTATCCTTCAGCCATGTTTTTGAAAATAATATTATTGGTTTAGATACTTCATCCAAAGATGTATTCCATGGTTTTGATCAATCCGGCTCTATAATAGGAGCCAACCTTGCTACTGCATAGCTATGATGTAACAATCTGTCATCATCCTAAACCTCTGAGGGCACATATATATTCCCTATAGATTTCATCTGCTCAATAGTCAATCTTTTGTGAGCTCTTTTTCTTACCTCCCTGTCATTCTTGCAGTCAACCCAGAAATCTTCAATATGTATCAGATGTTTATAATTTTTATCTACAAAATTTTGAATCCTATGGAAGGGATCAAATCTCCTTGTTAAATCAAACTCTTGAAAACCATAGTATCTTAGTTCTTTCTCAGAATACCCTGCAACCTCCTCACTATAGCAGGAATATCTGCCAATAGCCCAAGGTAGATTTACATTTCCTCTATTGTTGAACTTCTTTTTGTACATTCTAAAAACATTTAAATTCTATCTTGAAAACTCTAACACAATTAACTTGTCAGAAGGATACCTTGGCAACATAAATGGTTTTTCTTCAAAGCCCTTAGTCCTTATGTATGTAAAATGTTCAAACTGTATAAACCAAGAACTGTGCAATCCAATTGCATCTTCTGCACCTTTAGATAACCTCTTGTCAGGTTCTTCTCTCAATATTCTTACTAGGTATGTATAAAAAACATCATTAACCAAAGCAAAATTCTTTAAGGCATTTCCCTCCTATAAGACAGGGTAGTGTTCATACACTAATCTCTGATTAGGACTATTTCCTAAGATGCCTATCCTTTCTATTCCATGAATGTAGGGCCTGATTTCTGTAGCACAGGAATATAATACATAAGAAGACAAATAAAAGGGCAACATTTTCTATTTTATCTGCATGGCCTGCCTCCAGATGGCTGTGCTTATTGCTTTGGCCCAATGGATCTGCCCTTGCTCCTTTTTTCCTATTCTTATGAATTCAATAATAGTGAACATCCATGGCTCACATTTACTACCATCTCTCATTCCAACCAACCTATTCAGCATGGTGATCATCAAATAAATCTCCTCTCTGAAATATATCCTCATCAGGTTTTTTGGTATCCTGGCTATAGCTTTATTTTTTTTTTGGGCTATACCAGTTGTGAAATATTTTACTCTTACATTCTTTTTCATTGGTTTGGAAATCCTCATTATATTGGTCAATGTTAATATCACTCATCTTCTCAGTAATCTCCAACCCAAAAGTCCTTGCAATGCCTGTTGTGGTTAGGTCAGCAATCAATCTATCATATAGCATGACCTTTCTTGTAGACGGATCATTAAAAGTAACACAGTCCAGACACAAATCCCTAGCCTCCATTGCCATTGGGAAACCTGTAACTCTATATAATGCACTTTGCCAGATATGTTTCATATCAAGAGAGGCATCAACAGTGGTGATTTTCTTCAATACATCCTTTGCATCATAGTTTCCAATATTCATGTCCGTGGCCATTCCACTTGTACTAATCAGGGATGGATAACCCCTATGAATGGGCAATTCCTCTTTCTCTACTTCTTTCCAGGGTTTTCTTTCTTTCTTCACTTCTTCCCCTGTATCTTTCTTCTGTTTAGGGGCCATCCTATAGAAACATACTTCTTTTAACTTTCATTTCAATTTCTGGTTTAGGGTTTTTACCATGAATTTCTACTTTTACTATTTACCCTAACTCATTTTTTTCTTTCTGTTTTAACCTGTAAATTCATTAAGCTCTATTCAGCTAATTAACAATTAAAATAGTAATTTGCCAAAATGCATACGTTTCAACGAAATTACTGAAATAACAGTATTAAACCAACCGAAAATAAAAGTCATTTTTGATAAATACTTGTTGTTAACGACCATTTACTCATTGACTTACTTTACTGTTTTCACCTTTGTCCAGCTACTATAACTGTTGTCACTCTGGTAAATTCTGTTTAACCACTGCAACAACTCTCTTTTCTGCAATTTTCACTTTAAATAGTATATCTTGAAATTGAAATAACATAAAAATTGCCCTAAGCTTCTTTAAATTTCCCTTTGTTTGAGTGTTAAATTCGCATTAATTACAACAATTAATGCGCTACACCCTCAGCCTTTATTACAGTGTTTATGTTTTTCAAACTTTTTACCATTAGCTTGATTCAACATGCATACATTTTCCTTTGTATATTTCGTTGTATATTCCCTTTGTATGTCTTTGTTGTATCTCTAAACATACAAGCCCCTTTATGCATACAATCAACTAACGCTCTTTTATCTTTTTTACCCTTTCCATACATCTTTGTATCTTTGGTTTTGTATATCCCACTTGTATATTATGTTGTGTAAGCGTACATACAAACCCCACATACATTCATTTCCTTACCTTTTTTCTTCTCGCAATGTCTTTATTTCTTTGTATCTCGGCATTGTATATCATAAACATACAAAGAATTTACCATTTTTAACTTCTGTGACAAATCCACTTTGTATCTCCGCCTTGCATCTTTTAAATGTACAACTGCTTGTATATCACAAAATATACATGGTTATTATACAAGCAAACATGTATTTATAGTGGGGTCCACCCTACCTCTCAATAGTGCCTTTCCACGATGCTTTTACTTCTTATCGAACTTTCGGACTTCAAACTATTATAAATCGTATTACATTTACTTTCACATCCGTAATGTATATAAAACTTTGTATATTTTTGTTTGTACATTCTGAAACATACAAAGACCAAAACATACAATAGTTTAACCTTATTCCATAATACTTTCGGTTCCAGTTTGTATAAAGTGCAATGTATATCGGCGTTGTATATAAGAAATATACAAAGCATAATATACATCAACTTTTATACCTTTGATAACTCTTCGGCTCCGTGGCTTGTATAAATCAATGCATCCTGCAATATACACTAAATCCTGATGCATTAATTATATTGTATTTTAATTTTTCCTCAATTCCATGTTGTATGTAAAACAATGCATACCTCCCAATACACACATACAAAGCCCCAAATATACAACCATTATTCCATATTTCATACCATTTTCAGTTCCACTTTGTATATAAAACTTTGTATATAACCGAACATATACAAAGTGTAAAACATACAACGAATATGTCAATTTTAATATCTTTTCAGTTCTGCACTATGTATAACTCGTTGTATATTTACCTTGTATGTTTGTCACTTGCCAAATATACAAGCCAAAATATACATAGCAAATTTCAGTGTTTATTCATTCTAATTTTGACTATTTTTGAGCCTGACTTGTATATAAAAATAAAGCGTTAGCCAAAAATGTATACAAGTAACAACATTTTTCAAACCCGATGACTTGCTCCTTTTTTGCGACTTAACATAAAAACACGATATACAAACGTATTTGTATATGAAATGACTTTGTATATACAAAGAACTTTGTATATACAAAACACAAACCCTTTGATTGTACATTTACAAAAAATGCTTGTAACTTGTAAAATACAGGGAATTTTGAGATGGTTCAAAAAGAAACCCCTATTCATTTTTCACAAAGAATTCACCCATACTATGCATGGGTACTCAATGTTATTTTTTCTCTATTTTCACCCAGGTTTGTAACTTTCAGCTCCCATTTTCCCTTTACCACCAAGTAGACCCACACAAAAAAAGTAACAAAAGCCAGCTACAGCAGGGGTCCTCATTTTGCTAAGAAGTAAAATGGGGCGTGTTGTGAGCATCACAACAGATTCCTTCATCAGCCCTAGAATTAGACTTTCCCAAACCTTCATCTCTTTTGATGTAGCATTTGCTTCCAAAAACTCTGAAATACTTGACTGATGTTGGTATTCCATTCCAAAGCTCATATGGAGTCTTGGTGTTGTGCGTTCTTAGTTGTCCTCTATTAAGAATGTAGACTGCAGTATGAATTACTTCTTTCCAATATATATCAAGCAACTTGGCTTCACTCAACATTGTCCTGGCCATCTATTGAATAGTTCTATTCTTCCTCTCTGTAACACCATTTTACTGAGGAGTTCGTGCAGTAGAATAGTGCCTCTTTATTCTATGTTCTTCACGAATTCTTCAAACTCACTTGATGTAAACTCTCCACCCCTGTCAGACCTTAGGCACTTAATTATAGTATTTATTTCATTTTCAACCATAGAAGTGAAAACCTTAAACCTACTGAAAGCTTCTAATTTCTCTTTCAAAAATGTAACCCATGTCATTCTAGAGAAATCATTAATAAGCAACAGAAAATACCTCTCACCTTGTAGGCTTTTTACCCTAGTAGGTCCACACAAGTCAGTATGAACCAGTTCCAATGGCCTTGTAATAGAATACTCCTTGGACTTGAAACTTATCCTTGTCTACTTCCCAATCTGACATTCCTTGCATAAGGTGCTTGCAGGCTTGATGATCTTTGGCATGCATCTTACTGCTTGCATGGAGTTGATCTTCACAAGATTGACAAAGATGATATGTCCCATCCTTTTGTGCCATGGCCAACATTCATTTTTCTATCCTAGAATACAAGTCCTTTCATTAACTCCCTTTAGATTATACAAGTTGCTTTCTGTTCTAGATCCTTCTGCCACCAATTTACCAAAATTTTCTCTTCTGATTTCACACCCTTGATCATGAAATATGAGATTGTATCCTTTCCTACACTTTTGACTTACACTGAGAAGATTATGCTTGAGACCTTCTACATAAAGAACATCACGTGTCTTAGACTTTCCTTCAATACTTATGGTGCCTTTTTCACTGATCTTTGCAGATGAATTATCTCCAAACCTAAACAATCCTCCATTCCACTTAAAAAAATGATGAACTTGTTCTTATCATGTATCATGTGGCTTGTACATCCACTATCTATTACCTAGAGATTTGTTTTCCCTTGAGCATGAAATGTTGTTTGGACAATCATTGAATTTTCAACTTCATTGCTTGTCTCCAATCTTTTGGAGTAATCACTTTCCTTGACATGCTCAGTAACATCTATCAACTAAGGTTTGGTACAATATCTTGCTATATGTCCAACATTGTTGCAAATTTGACATACCACATTGACATCCACTAGAGAAGAAAGAGAATTCCTACATACAAGATTTCTTCTATTCATTTTAGAGTTGCAATCCATATCCTTATGACCAAATTTATTGCAGATAAAACAATCACTAAAGAAGGCATGATTGAACCTATTTAAGGAGAGTTGTTTTTTATGAAAAGATCTACCTAGAGGCATGATGAGATTTGCTCCTTCAGTATCATCCAAACTTCCAAACTTTGATTTTCCCAATTTTTTTTGAGTGACAAAATTTCTTTCTCAAGTCTTGTGCAATCTTTTATTTAGGATTCAATTAGGGTTTTTTTTCTTTGATCTCTTCCCTTGCATAGTCCAAGTCTTCAAGTGTAGAAATAAGTTTTCCTTCAAAATCAACTTCACCGTCTTCATTTACAATTTTGAATGAACCATCAAAGATCATCATAGACATGAATAGAGATTATCTTCTTTCTTCACCTGATGAGTAGTGATCTACTTCTTCTAAGGAGCTATAGTCTTCTTTGGAAAGGTGGTTCCTCTTGAAATTATTTATCTTGAAACCCTTTATACTATTTTCATTCTCTCCAAAAGGACATTTAGAAGCATAATGGACAACTCTTGCACATTTAAAACATTTCAAAGGTAGCTTACCTTTATACTTGCTTGAACCCCTCTGCAACTTTCTCACAAAGTTGGCTTCATCTTCCTCAGCTTCAGTGTGTAAATCAGATGTTCCTTCATTCTTCATAGCTTTGAAAGTAGCTTCTATTTTGTAAGGACCTATGACTTCATTTTTTCTCATTTCATAGGTAGTGAGGGACCTAAACAACTTTTCCATGGTGATTTTCTTCAGATCCTTAACTTCTTCAATAGATGAAACTTTTGAATCAAACCTATGAGGGAGGGTTCTCAAAACTTTCCACACAACCACTGATTTAGCTAAATATTCACCTAGACTTTTGATTCCACTGACTACTTCATCTACTCGGAGAAAATACCCAACAATGTTTTCTTCTTCTTTCATCCTTAGATTCTTAAACACTATTTTGTAGGATTGTAATTTTGCTTCCTTTACAATGTCATTTCCTTCATAGAGATTTTTGACCTTCTCCCATATCTCCTTGGCTGTCTTGCACTGCACTACCTTAATAATCTCTGAGTTGGTCAAACCACTTAAGATGACATTCTTGGCTTTAGAATTATTTTCATGATCCTTCTTCGCATCTGGATCTGTAATAGGATGTTTAGGTTTAGTATATTCATCCATTGCAACTCTCCAAATATCATACCCTAGCAAGGTAAGATAGGCTTCCATCCTCACACTCTAAAAAGCATAGTTGCTTCCATCAAACACTAGTGCTTTAGAAGAGGACTCTTTCTAAGCCATGTGTTCTACTCCAAGATCTACCTTCAGCTATTAGGCTGCACCAAGGAGATTAGATTTGATACCAATTTTTAGAACACACTAATATACTTAGAGGGGGGTGAATCAGTATATGCCAAAACTTAATCCAAATTAATTTTATCAATCAAATCTTTTGCTGTCTTAAATAGATGATAAAGCAAATTAAGAAATTCAAAGCACAACACATAAGCACACAATCATAACACTAGATTTACATGGAAAACCCTAGAAGAAAAAAATCACAGTGAGCAAGCTGCTTGGATCTACTATCCAAATCTAGCCTCACAAATAAAAAAATAAATTTACAACAAGTTTTATGGGCTACAACCTAAAGGAAGCTACAACTCCCTAAATTCCAATACATAAACACTTATAGAAAGAGGCTACAACCTTTGTACATAACACTTGAAAAAAATCCACTAATCAATCACCTCCACAACAACAACATGCTTCACATTGACACAAATTTTAAACTCATTTGCTCAACACACTCTGCTACCTTCAACACACTTCCCCACACACACACTCACATCCACACTCACACATGTATCCTCATACAGTCTCACACACTCATACTTTTCACACCAAACAAAATCTTTTATTTATATCCTCTGCAATCTTCAAAAACATTATCTTTCTTTGGCCAAGATGAAATGTGTAACATGAAATGTGCAATGGCTACACGAAATTAGCCCCCAAATGATGTAGAAACTCAAAGCAGTTCAAGCCAAGTGATAACTAGGATCTATTCTTCCTTAGAAAACTTTTCATGTTAGCACACACTTCCAAACATTAGGTACAATCATCAAAACACATCAAGTCAGCCCAACAACACTTATCCTTCCACAAAATAGCTCCAGACCTAAAGTGGTACTAGAGAGACCAATTAGCATCATGTGGATCACTTCACAAAAATTATGTGACTTGTAAGAACCTTCTAAAATAAAACTTTCATAGCTTCATTCAAATTCATGCTAGCGCAAACCAATAGACACTAAACTTGACACCACTTGCAAACCCTGAACAAACAATCTTGAGATAGAACAATGAAAAACTGACTTGCGGTACACTTCAACACCTGAAACTTGAAACTAAAAAATATACAAACCATCTACACACATCTTCCAAACAACAATGCCACATAATGTAATGTGGTGAAATGTGGTGGCTTTCACCTTCTCCTTTTAGCAATCCTAATCAGCAACATGATATGCCTTTACTCTGCTGACTCCGAAAAACCTATGCGGTATGTTAAATCATCTAAAACTTGAACCATACATACCTTTATCCTACACCTGACTATCTTCCAAGATGCAAGATCACATCTTCAACAGCAGAGAAATGCAGAGCATTTCTCTAACTCTTTCTAACTGCAACAACACAAAATCACTGTCTTCACTCTGCGAGCTCTAGAAACTTATGCGCTAACTTTCATGCTCTGAAATCAGGAGCATACATACTTCACACCTATCTCTATCTATCTTCCAAACCACAAGGACATATTTTCAAATGTAGAGGAATGCAGAGCATTCTATCGAGCTTCTTCACTACAATTAAGAGTGCCTTGGAATTACTAAAACTTCCTTGCAAAACTAAAGCAGTACTTTTCATCAAGAAACAATAAATATAACATTCACCACATCAAAGACTACAATCACACCATTTTTCATAAAAGCAAGAGTCTTCATGTTAGCATAATCTTTGTCTATGAACTTCAAAAGATAGGGTACAACTATGTACAGATGATACTGAATCCAACAATATGCTTAGTACATGACTTCCATCACATTACCCTTCACTTCACAACTTCTTTGATCAGCCTCATCACTCCTTTGTCTAATTCTTTGAGCTGCTCCTTTGATCGCTTACTCTCTTATCATCTTTGTTCTTTGGCATCTCTATCACTGATCAACACTCCACACAACTGTTAACATTCAATACTCCACACTACTATTGACATCAATGACAACACACACGCAACACTAGTGTATATTGAGGACTCCCCTAGATAACTTGTACAAGCCTATTTTAAGACCTTTCAACTATCTTTTAGTGTGGTTCAAGGGATGCATACTGCCCCAGAAGTTACTCACCATGTATGCCCTTGAGTCGAGATAGAGGATCCTTAGGGAAGGTGTCAAGGCCTCCAAGGAAAGGAATCTCTTGTGTATGTAGGGCACACCCTATCTATCCACTCCTAGGAATGGTATTAATGGATTAATTCCATTAGTGATCCCACATTAGAATTCACTCATACTTGAATAAATTAGGTTTATTCATGTGTTTGGTGTGTATTTTTTGTGCTAAACATGTGATTATCCACTTTATCCACAACATCCAAACTTTTGCATGCATTTTATCCATCTTAGGGTCCATAGTTCAATTTTGAGAGAGTCTTAGACACCAAGCTCCTTTTCCAAAGGTTGATTCAATTGAGATCTAAATCCATATTCCAAGCCACATCCATTACCCATCAAACATACCAAATCTAAGTCATCACACCCTAATCCCAAAACATTATACCTTAGTCCATCTTTTTCATCCCCATCACTTACTTTATGTTAGAATATTAGTCTTTACTTGGTAAAGGTAAAGACTATTATTTGTTTTTCATCTTTTAAATACTTGTATTTATAATACAAAGTATTTTGTCTTATGTGATTATCCTCACACATGTTGGAGGATGACTCACGTACACATTCCTCTTGGAGGAATATTTGAGTTTTAGCCACCTCCTTAAGAGGTTGACACTTTTGTGCAGGCCTAAAGCTATGGAGCCTTAAAGGCTCATAGACCTTAGAAGATGCAGGGACTCTAAGGCCCCGCTCCCCTCTACCCTACCACTAGTCAGCCTCCCTTCCCTCCACCGACCTCCAACACTACTCCTTTAAATCTTTCTTTCGCCACCCACTCCTCTGATCTCTGCCACTTGTGTGCCCTCCCCTCTTCCCTATGTGTTCTCTTCAAAGCTGCAAACCCTAGCTCATCTCTGTGCTTCGTAACCCTACAACAAACAAATAAATTCACTCTTGAGCTTTAAGGCTCTTTTAAACCATTTTTTATTTTATTTTTGTTAAGTCTCTTTTAATTAAAGCTTGATTTTAGTAAGTTTTTCTTTAAGTTTTTTTTAAATTAAGTTTTTAAATATTTTTTCAAATAAATCTTTTCTAAGTTAAGTTTTTTTTATAAATTATATATTTTTCTTATTAATTTAAAAAAAATTCTCTTTTTAATCAAGTTTTTTTATATATATGCATTTTTTAAAAAGAATTTTTTTTTTACCTAATTAGGTATATTTCGTTAATTTTTTTTAACAAGGTAATTTATTTTATGTAATTAGGCATTATTTTTTAAAAATTGCCTTTTGTTTATTTAATTAGGCAATTTGTTTTTATTTTTTTAGATTTTTTTTCTGTAATTAGGTAATTTTGCTAATTTTTTTTTGCATTTTGTGTACCTAAATAGGTATTCTTTTTTTAAAAAAATTGCAAAATGTCTACTTTGATTCATAAAATACAATTGAATTCTTCTAACTATCATTCATGGAAAACACATATTAGTTTTATTTTTTGATTTATACATCTCTTCGATTTAGCTGCTAATTTGAAATCGGAGCCTAGTGCTATGGTAAGCCAAGCTGAGAACAACAAATTAAATAAGCTGAATGATGAAGCCCTTGGCCTAATAGGCATTTTGATGTCACCTGAACTCTATGTCCACATTGGGGCATGAATGAAATCTTATAATGGATGGGAAATTCTACACAAAACTTATGATAGTTTGAATGAATCTAGAAATGTTCAACTTCAAGATCAACTCAAAGACCTCAGGTATATGGATTTCAAAACCATGGATGGATTTCTTCTCAAATTTGATGCTCTTAATGGTCAATTAATTGATTTAGGAGTTAAGATTGAAGACCTTAGATTAATTCATATTATTCTTAGAAAATGTTTGCCTAGACAATTTCAACAATTTATTACAAATATTCGTGCTCACACTAGTAGAAATATGGAAATAAATGACCAGGTGACTAAAACTTTTAGTCACGTTACCAATTTTTTTGCAACACAGCTATAAATGACTACTTTGGTCATTGGTTGAAATGACTAAATAAATGACCAAATAAGTGACCAAATAAATGACTAAATAAATGACTATTACTTCTCTATTATTTTTTCTTTCCAATTTGATCATAATCCATGAATTCAAAGACAATACAAGGCAAGGCAATAAATGTCTGCTTAGACCAAAGGAATAAAGGGAGAGAAAGCTCAAACATTTCCCACGAGCGTAGATGGATTATCTTGGCTCTTGAATCTATCTCAGTGCACTAGCAACAACACAACATGCCCATTAATGATCCACATGCCTCAGGGAAGTGACTGTCCAGCCCCAACCTACCAAAAACATCATTACTTGCCACCTTGCCAACATCTATCGAGGCCTTCAATCATACTTTCCAACTGTCAGAAAACAGAGCTGGCCCACATAAAATGTCTAGGGGCTATCTCTACCCCCTCCATGTGACCTCTCCTATTTGCCTAAAGATCTAGCCCTTTATCGGACGATTATATAATATATATTATATTATATATTATATAATATTATAGTATAATATAATATTATATATTAATATTATAATATATTTAATATTATATAATATTATAATATTATATTATAAATATTATATTATATTATACTATTATAATATTATATAATAATATAATATAATATTATAATATTATATAATATAATATTATAATATAATATAATATAATATAATATTATAATATTATAATATAATATAATATAATATAATATAATATAATATAATAATATTATATTATATTATATTATAATATAATATTATAATATTAATATAAGACTTCCCAACACATTGTATCAAGCAGACAATGGCATATCAACATGACACCAAAATGTGTCACGCCGATGGGACAATAAACTATCAGCGCCAAAACCAAAATGTTAAAATGGTTAAAATTTAATTAAAATTTTGGCACCGATAAACCCTAATGTTTCATGTCTTTGTAGAGGATGTTTCATGTCTATGCAGAGGTTCACGGGAGAGGTGTGACAGAGCGTATTACCAAGGGTCGCTTCTAGTTGAGCTTCAGATCAACAATTCTTGGTTTTTCCTATCATGGCATTGCTGGTATCTCTATTTCGATAACCAGCACATATTTAATAGGTATCTCTATTTCGACAATCATTTTATGTCCTTCAATCCAACTGCATCCAAGGATTTTTTAATTCCTCTATCTTTCATCAATCTCCTTACCTCACCACACTTACCCACTTCTAGATAGATGTTTGAGAGAAGAACATAAGTTGTGCAACATTTTTAGGATCCAAATAAAAAAGCGGTGTTGTTGTAAATACTCCTAAGCCTATATTCATATGTGATCTATAGGCACCAAGAAAACACATCCATACAACTCACACAGATTTAACAGGTATCTCAATGATAAAGTTTAGGGTGTCTTCAAGATAGCCAGCACGAGCAAGGGGGTCAACCATGCACACATAATGATCAACTGTAGGTGTATTGCAATAAGGGTTACAAATGTGATTGAAGTATGTACAGCTCTCATCCACTAAACCTGCATGGCTGCATGCACCTAGAATACAAGCAAATCTTACAATGTTAGGATATGTTCTAGAGTGACCAATTAATTCAAAGATTTTGAGAGCATCCTTGCAAAATCCATTTTGTGCATATCCCACAATCATTGCATTCCATGAGATGACATCTCTTTGAGGGATTCTATCAAATAGTTTACGTTTTTTTGGCTATGGTTCCTTATTTTGCATACATGTCTATGAGAACATTTCAAACTATAATATCTTACAAGAATCCCCCTACCATTATGCTTTGAAGGATGTCCATACCCTATTCCAAAGCTCCCATTTGGGCATAGGTAGGGAGGATGCTGGCAAAGGTTGTAGAATTTGGATTTATAGCTGACAATTGCATTTGCTTGAAAGTTTCTAAAGCATATTCAACAAATCCATTTTGTGCAATCTTGCAATCATTGTATTTCGTGATATGACATCTCTTTGAGGCATTCTGTCAAATAGTTTGTGTGCCTTGTATGTGCTTCCACATTTTTCATATATGTCTATTAGAGCATTTCCAAGTATAATATCTGACAAAAATCTACCTTCTATTATGCCTTGATGGATGTCCATACCTTGTTCCAAAGCTTACCATTTTGATACAGGCAGAGAGGATGTTGGCAAAGGTTGTGGAATCTAACTTTGCACCTGCCAATTTCATTTGCATGAAAGTTTCTAAAGCCTTTTCTACAAATCCATTTTGTGCATATTATGCAATCATTGCAGTCTATTAGACCACATTTCTTTCAGGGATTTTGTCAAATAGTTCACATGCCTTGTCTATGCTTCCACATACATCTCTCTCTATATATGTATGTTCAATTGCATTTGCTTGAAAGTTTTTAATGCCTTATCAACAAATCCATTTTGTGCATATCCTACAATCATTGCAGTCTATGAGACCACATTTCTTTGAGGGATGTAATCTATTTTATTCACACAACTAAGCATAAATTAACCTAGATTGGTGGTATTTAAGAACCTCTTAAGAGGATTGCCATTATGTTGCTAGGAGATATGTTATCATAGGTTAACCCATGGAAAACTTGTGTAAATGATTTAAAACAACAGGCTTCAACTGTGCAAATGCATCTAAGATGAATGTGTAGATCTAGATTTCTTTTAATTAATGGCATAGGAAATTACAAGGAACATCAATTCTTATCCACACATTATAAGCTACAAAGAAATTGATTACAATTTGAAATCATTCATGAGAGAATTTATGCATAAATTCTATTCTTCTTTATTGAATTTCAAGTGCATAAGTCTTTGTGAAGGCTTTCATGATCAGAAGTGGCACTTACAACTAAACATCTGACAAAAATCCACTTCTAATTATTCTTTGATGGATGTTCATATCCTCATCCAAAGATTCAATTTGTGCATAGGCAAGGATGATGCTAGCAAAGGTTGAGGAGTTGGGCTTTACACCCGCCAGTTGGAAATCTGACATGGTGCACTGGTGCAGGAGCACCAAGGGCTTAGAGCCCATGTGTATATAGTTTTGCATATATTGGTGTGATGTTTTTGTTTTCAAATTGGGAAGGCGCGGGAAGAAGTTGATGCTTTTACAAATTGGGTCCATCGGAGTGAGAGAGCTCATCGGCCGAGCATTGAGAAACTATATTGACAGCTAGTGTCCCACCGATAAAGTAGGTCTCGCCAACGAAGACACTTATCGGCGTGAGATGCATATCGGGAGGAGGTATGAAGGTTAGGCCGAAGGAGAAGGTCTTACTGATGTGTGATGTCCATCGGCATGAGGGTGGTCATCGGCGGAGCCTGTGGTTGTGTCTCTGATCGCTTGGTGTTACCCCGATGGAGTGGTAAAGGTTGGTGAAGGCCATCGGCATGAGAATCACTATTGGTGAAGGATGTGGGTGTCACTTTGATATTATTTGTCTATCTGATGAAGTGTTGACAAGGCTTGTCATTGGTATGAGGCTTGCTATCGGCGATGGCTGTGAAAGTCACTCCGACAGCTATGTGTTACTCCGATAGAGTTGGACGTCGGTGCAAGGACTTCTATTGGCATAGCTTTAAGGCTTTAGGCCGATGCACAGTGGTCACACTAACGGAGGGTGAAGACTTGGTATCGGTGAGACAAGGGACTATCGGAGTTCATGGTTGAATGTTGGCCGATAGTTTGGGTTGTGCCGATGAGGGTAGACAGGGGTCGTCGGCGGCAAAAGTGCTGACAATAGTTTACTAAGCCATCGGATATATAAACTGTAGTGGCCGACTTGAATGGGTGCATGTGGGACTAAAAGTTCTCATGAATGTGAAAGTCAATAGAATGCATATCGACAGGGGAAGAATATGATCGGTGTGACAAAGAATCTGTCTTGCCGATGGGAAAGCATAAGTATGTTTCGATGAGACATCTGTGTTATCTTGCCGATAGCACAAAGCTGAATCGACCGTTAAAATACCAACCGTTCTAGAATTGGAACCATCCTGTAACGGACATGGAATACTTATAAAATGCAGCATTCTTTCTGTATGAGGGGTTGAGCAGAAGAAACAAGAAAAAGATTTTGATTTGAGAAGCATTCTGATGTAAAGGCAATTTTTGAATAAAAATCAAATTCAGTAGTTCGATCATTTGTGTATTTCTTTTCTATTTTCAGTTTACCATTCTGCAGTAGATTAATCTTTTCTGTTTCTGTAATTTTGCTTTCTTTTGCAAACCATGACTCTGTTTTGATGATTCTTCAAATCCCATTGTACAGTATGGAGGTCATCAAACAGAGCCATGCTCTTTGTTTGTTTTTCTTTTGTGGGGTGGTCAGATCGCCAGTTAGAGGCAATGCATGCTTGTTCTAGGCGAGCTCAGTGAGGAGTTTGGCTAGATAAACAAGTAGGAAAAATAGATTTGCAGGGGTGGAAAAATAGAGAGAAGGAAAGTGAGCACCAAGCAGTCCAGACCCTTGAACAGAGTGAGAAGGGTGGGCAATGGGCTCAGAAAGTTATGTGCCATTGAGGCAGTATCTTGGAAGCAGTGAGGACAAGGTATGTGTCCCACACCAAGCAGAAAAGTAGAGTTTTCCATCTCTGCAAAGAGTATGTCTTTTAGCACTTTGAATTGGTAGGAAGGCTAGTGTTGTCAAACAGTCTTGTACAGCTACAGGATGCAGAGCAAGCAGCCTAGAGTCCTCCCTATCAAATTAGTATCAGAGCAGTAAGATTTGGGTTATTCCTAGGTAGGAATAGAAGAGTTGTATGTCATCACCGAGTTCCAGTGAGTCTGTAGGTTCATCCAAGAAAATGGTGACTAATGCAGAGTCAACAAAGAAGGTTGAAGATCAAGAAGAGGAGAATAGACTCCTACAAGAAAGACTAGCAGAAATGGAGAGTAAGCTAGGCTTAATGTTGCAAAAGACTGAAGAAGTCAGCCAGAGAGTTAAATATTCTGAGGATAAGGGAAAAGGTGTGTCTGTAGAAGATGAAGAGCCCACACCTGATCCTAAGTTGGAAGAAGAACCATTCTTGAAATCTTTGAAAGCAATGAGTGGTAAAACATTGGAAGGAGTACCACTTTTCAGTGGGAAAATGGACCTAGATTTGGTCATGGAGTGGATAGAAGGACTTGAAAATCACTTTGAATGTGATGGTGTAAGCGAGGCACAAAAAGTAAAGGTGGCCAAATCTAGACTCAGGGGAGTTGCCTTAACCTGGTGGAAATTTGTGCAGACTGAAAGAGCAAAAGAAGATAAGAAGCCCATAGCTACTTGGAAGGGAATGGTAGCTAAAATTAAAGAAGCATATATGCCAGAAGATTATGAAATACAGCGGCACAGGAAGAGACAGAATCTGAGACAAAAGGAATTAGATGTCAGTGCATACACTGAAGAATTCCAAAAGCTATGCTTAAGGTCCAAAGTAATGGAGGATGAAAGCATAAAGGTAGCAAGGTACCTTAATGGTCTGAAGTGGAATATACAAGAAGAAATCAGTTTGCTGTGCCCTACCACAGTGGAAAAATGCTATCAGCTGGCACTGAAAGTGCAGGAAAAGAACAAGAGGAAACAAGATTCAAATAGCAGAGGAAGAGGAAGAGGCAGAGATAATAGAGGACACAGAGGAGGTTTTGGTGGAAGGAATGCTGACAATAGATCCCAAGCAGAATCCAAACTCACAGAGCAGAGTGGGGAGTCAAGTGGTAGAGGAAACCACAGGGGAAGAGGATCTAACAGAGGAAGGTCAAGAGGATCAGGCAGAGGATCCTATTTCACCAACATGAAGTGTTACAACCATGGCAATCTAGGTCATCCAGCATATAGGTGTCCAGAAAAGGCCACATCCTCTTCTCAAGGAGGTGATACGAGAAATCACTATGTCCAAGATAATGCATCCAGCAGCCAGTTATCTAAGGTCAATCTGAACTCAGAAGATGGAGAGAATCTGATGATAAGGAGAACCTTGATGAAGGAACCAGTAAAGTCTGAACCAAGCCAGAGGAGAGCACTATTCAGAATCAAGTGCAAGATTTTGAATAAGGTATGTAAAATTATCATAGACTCAGGATCTATTGATAATATTATTTCTGATCAAGCAGTTAAGAAACTAAATTTGAAAAGAATTACTCATGCAAACCCATATAGAGTCACATGGTTGAATAAGGGTCAACATGTGGTAGTGAATGAACAAAGTTGGGTAGAGTTTAGTATAGGTGGCTATAAGGATAAGGTATTATGTGATATACTACCCATGGATGCATGCCATCTCTTATTGGGCAGACCATGGTAGTATGACCGAAAAGCAGTACATGATGGTGAGAAGAATGCCTATTCTTTTCAGAAGGATGGTGTCACCTATAAAATTCAGTCATTGGAAGATGAAGATGTAGTTCAGACAAAGAGTCCTAATATCTTGGTTGTGAGTGGAAAAGAGTTTCTGAATACTCTTAAGGAGGATGGTATTGGTTATGCCATCATAGTAAAACCAAAAGAAGGACAGCAGGATAAGAAGACAGAGATTCCCAAAGAAATGTAGCCTATACTGGAGAAGTATAAAGGCATAATTAGTGATGGTACACCAGCTACATTGCCTCCACAGAGAGCAATAAGCCATCAGATAGACCTGATTCCATGGGCATCTTTGCCAAACAAGGCACCTTACAAGATGACTCCAGATCAGCACAAAGAGATTTCCAGGCAAGTGTAGGAGTTGCTAGATCAAGGATTGATCGGGAAGAGTATTAGTCCTTGTGCAGTGCCCATAGTGTTGGCACCCAAGAAAGGAGGATCATGGAGATTATGCACAGATGCCAGAGCCATAAACAAGATAACTATAAGGTATAGATTCCCAATTCCCAGAATTGAAGATCTCATGGACTGTATTGGAAAAGCAAAGTATTTCACCAAGATAGACCTGAAGAGTGGTTACCACCAAATAAGAATCAAGGAAGGAGACAAGTGGAAGACAGCCTTCAAGACCACAGAAGGACTGTATGAATGGCTTGTTATGCCATTTGGTCTATCAAATGCACCCAGCACCTTTATGAGACTCATGAATGAAGTCATAAAGGATTACATTGGTAAATTTGTTGTTGTTTTTCTAGATGATATTCTAATTTTTAGTCAGACCAAGGAAGAACGTCTAGAACATGTAAATACTATTTTGCAAAAATTACATGATGAATAACTAACCATCAATCTAGAGAAGTGTGAATTCATGAAGCAGGAATTGGTATACCTTGGTTTTGTGGTGTCCCAGGGAGAGTTGAAGATGGACAAGTCTAAAGTAGAAGCCATATTGAGCTGGCCTACTCCCAGAGCAGCCACATAGGTGAGAAGTTTTCATGGCTTAGCCCAGTTTTACAGAAAGTTTATCAGAAATTTCAGTGGAATATGTGCACCCATGTTGGATACAATTAAGGGTGGAATGAAAGCAAAATTCAGATGGACACCAGCTGTAGATAGAAGTTTTGAAAGGTTGAAGAAAGAGGTAGCAACACAACCTATTTTGTTGTTGCCTAGTTTTGATAAGCTATTTACTATTGAATGTGATGCAAGTAATATAGCTGTAGGAGTAGTGCTAAATCAGGAAAACAAACCTGTAGCCTTTTTCAGTGAGAGGTTGAATGAAGCAAAGAGTAAGTACTCTTTGTATGACTTAGAGTTGTATGCTCTAGTCCAAGCATTGAGGAAGTGGAGACATTATCTCCTGCCTAAAGAATTTGTTGTCTACACAGATAACCAAGCTCTGAGTTTTCTAAACTCACAGGACAAGTTAAGCAGCAGGCATATCAAATGGATGGAGTACCTGCAATCTTATACCTTTACAATTAAGCATAAGAAGGGGCAGCTGAACAGAGTTGCAGATGCTTTGAGCAAAAGATTGCTCACAGCGCAGGAAGTGCAGTTGAAGAGCATTGGAATTGAAGATTTCAAGAATCTTTACCAAGATGATGAAGATTTTGCTGAGGCATACAAGGTATGTCAAGATTTTGAGAATCACTTTCACAGTGAGTTTGTAGATTTCACCCTATAGTAGGGATTGCTATTCAAAGGTGGACAATTATGTGTGCCAAGAGGATCTATGAGAGAAAATCTCATACAGGAGAAGCACAATGGTAGTCTGAGTGGCCATTTTGGTCTGAATAAGACACTGGAGCTAGTCCAAAGGTTCTATTATTGGCCAAGGATGCACAGAGACATCAGAAGGTATGTAGAGTAGTGTATCGTATGTCAGAAGGCCAAGGGAACCACTTCAAATGCAGGACTGTACCAACCCTTACCCATTCCTTCCAGGCCATGGGAATGTGTAAGTATGGATTTTTTAGTTGGTTTGCCTAAGACTAAGACTGGTTATGACAGCATATATGTAGTTGTGGACAGGTTTAGCAAGATGAGTCATTTCATTCCCTGCAAAGTGACTCATGATGCCAGTCATATAGCACACTTGTTTTTCAGAGAAGTGATCAAAATTCATGGACTTCCAGCAAGTATTGTGTCTGACAGAGATGCTAAATTCATGGGGCATTTCTGGAAAACATTGTGGCAGAGATTGGGGACAAATTTGTCATTCAGTTCAGCATATCACCCACAGACAGATGGTCAGACAGAGGTGGTAAATAGGACATTGGGCAACCTGTTAAGGTGTATAACCAAAGAATATGGACAGAGTTGGGATCTTGTCATTCATCAGGTAGAATTTGCCTATAATGACAGTGTGAATAGGACTACTGGTAAGAGTCCATTCGAAATAGTCTATGGAATGCATCCCAGAGGTATATGTGAGCTCAGAAATATGGGAAACATGGAGAACAGAAGTGGACATGCAGAGGATTTTGCACAATCCATGAAAGAAGTGCATGAGCAGGTGAAGAAAACCTTGACAGAGAACACACAGAAGATCAAAGACAGAGTAGATGCCCATAGAAGGGATATTCAGTTTGAGGTTGGTGATCTAGTTATGGTACACTTGAACAAAGCCAGAATGCAGAAAGGCACGCCAACCAAACTGCAGATGAGGAGAATTGGTCCTTACAGAATCTTGAACAAGTATGGTAACAATGCATATAGAATTGAATTACCAGAAGATTTGGTAATCTCACTAGTGTTTAATGTCCAAGACCTGGTGCAATATAGGGGTCCTCAGTCAGTAGCAAATGGATCCATTTCAGAGAAGGAACAGACAACAAAAGATGTGACTTTGCCACTAAAACCCAAACTGCAGGCAGAGAGAATGCTAGATTCAAGAGTACAAAAGCAGACCAGACATGGTGTCTACATGGAGCATTTGGTCAAATGGAAATAGTTGCCCGAAGCAGAAGCTACCTAGGTTGCAGAGTCAGAATTCAAAAAGAGGGGCATTAATTTTTCCTCATTGTCACCGGAGGTGACATAGCTTCTTTCCGCACAGGGGAGTATGGTGCAGGAGCACCAAGGGCTTAGAGCCCATGTGTATATAGTTTTGCATATATTGGTGTGATGTTTTTGTTTTCAAATTGGGAAGGCGCGGGAAGAAGTTGATGCTTTTACAAATTGGGTCCATCGGAGTGAGAGAGCTCATTGGCTGAGCATTGAGAAACTATATCAACAGCTAGTGTCCCACCGATAAAGTAGGTCTCGGCAACGAAGACACTTATTGGCGTGAGATGCATATCGAGAGGAGGTATGAAGGTTAGGCTAAAGGAGGTCTTACCGATGTGTGATGTCCATCGGCATGAGGGTGGTCATCGGCGGAGCCTGTGGTTGTGTCTCCAATCGCTTGGTGTTACCCCGATGGAGTGGTAAAGGTTGGTGAAGGCCATCGGCATGAGAATCACTATCGGTGAAGGATGTGGGTGTCACTTTGATATTATTTGTCTATCTGATGAAGTGTTGCTGAGGCTTGTCATCGGTATGAGGCTTGCTATCGGCGATGGCTGTGAAAGTCACTCCGACAGCTATGTGTTACTCCGATGGAGTTCGACATCGGTGCAAGGACTTCTATCGGCGTAGCTTTAAGGCTTTAGGCCAATGCACAGTGGTCACACCGACGGAGGGTGAAGACTTGGTATCAGTGAGACAAGGGACTATCCGAGTTCATGGTTGAATGTTGATCGATAGTTTGGGTTGTGCCGATGGGGGTAGACAGGGGTCGTCGGCGGCAAAAGTGCCGACAATAGTTTACTAAGCTGTCGGATATATAAACCGCAGTGGCCAACTTGAATGGGTGCATGTGGGACTAAAAGTTCTCATGAATGCGAAAGTCAATAGAATGCATATCAACAGGGGAAGAATATGATCGGTACGACAAAGAATCTGTCTTGCCGATGGGAAAGCATAAGTATGTTTCGATGAGACATTTGTGTTATCTTGCCAATAGCACAAAGCTAAACTGACAGTTGGAATACCAACCATTCTGGAATTGGAACCGTCCTGTAACGGACATGGAATACTTATAAAATGCAGCATTCTTTCTGTATGAGGGGTTGAGCAGAAGAAACAAGAAAAAGATTTTGATTTGAGAAGCATTCTGATGTAAAGGCAATTTTTGAATAAAAATCAAATTCAGTAGTTCGATCATTTGTGTATTTCTTTTCTGTTTTCAGTTTACCATTTTGCAGTAGATTAGTCTTTTCTGTTTCTATAATTTTGCTTTCTTTTGCAAACCATGACTCTGTTTTGATGATTCTTCAAATCCCATTGTACAGTATGGAGGTCATCAAACAGAGCCATGCTCTTTGTTTGTTTTTCTTTTGTGGGGTGGTCGGATCGCTAGTTAGAGGCAATGCATGCTTGTTCTAGGCGAGCTCAGTGAGGAGTTTGGCTAGATAAACAAGTAGGAAAAATAGATTTGCAGGGGTGGAAAAATAGAGAGAAGGAAAGTGAGCACCAAGCAGTCCAGACCCTTGAACAGAGTGAGAAGGGTGGGCAACGGGCTCAGAAAGTTATGTGCCATTGAGGCAGTATCTTGGAAGCAGTGAGGACAAGGTATGTGTCCCACACCAAGCAGAAAAGTAGAGTTTTCCATCTCTGCAAAGAGTATGTCTTTTAGCACTTTGAATTGGTAGGAAGGCTAGTGTTGTCAAACAATCTTGTACACCTACAGGATGCAGAGCAGGCAGCCTAGAGTCCTCCCTATCATGCACATTATTATAGTGTAAGCCTATTTTTTAGATTGCTTCATTTAGTATCATCAATAATCTCCACAAGAACATTGTCCCTGTTTAAAATGATGGAAAGGGTTCACATCTCACAACAATTTCTCTTGTGACAATCTTGGAGATAAATATTGTTGTAGTGTGGCAATCAGCACATACTCGAAGGTTCTTAACAACTCTAATAGTTGTTCCATGGGGCATGTTTAACAAACCAAATGCAATTGCCAACTTTTCACCATGGTGGTAGAGAAATAATTCTTTTTCCCATCCTTGCACAACATTAAGCAAATTCTTGAATTTGGAAAATACCTTGCTGACTTCAGCTTCCAAGCCAATTTCTCCAACTTTGCATTGGTCTCCTTTGTCTATGGATGTGATCTATCTCCTACACAAAAAGCATGTACCATTTTATGCCCTTCAATCCAATTACATCTGGGGATTTTTTTAATTCCTCTATCTTTTAGCAATCTCCTTACCTCACCACACCTGCCCACTTCTAGATAGATGTTTGAGAGAATAACATAAGTTGTACAATATTTTTAGGATCCAAATCAAAAAGTAGTGTTGCTGTAAATACTCCTAAGCCTATATTCATATGTAATCTGTAGACACTAAGATAACACATCCATACACTAGCACATATTTAACAGGTATCTCAATAATAAAGTTTAGGGTGTCTTCAAGATAGCCAACATGGGCAAGGAAGTTAACCATGCACACATAATGATCAACTATAGGTGTATTGCAATAAGGATTACAAATGTGATTAAAGTATGTACATCTCTCATCAACTAAACTTGCAATCTCAGTTAAAGCAAGAAGTTAGCGAAAAGTACATGTTTTAGGTTTTACCCTTCATATTATATTGTTGGATGCATATCCTCCATATTTGTAGGAGGGGACCGTATGGGTGTCCATAGAATGAAGTATTGATGAAACTCAAAATATTTTTGTATTTTTTTCTATTTGGGTTTTGCTAAAATTCATCAATTTCAAATCAAATAATCAATGTTTGCTCTTAATTAGGTAGAAAATAATGAATCATTTTATGCCAGGTTATCTATATTGTCTTAGTTAAATTGGTTATTTTATTTCCTATGCATTGTGTTTGGCATCGTGTCTTTGATCATGAAAACATTTTTGGTTCTTGTATGTAGATCCCACTTATGTGGTGGTTCAAGTTCCTCGTAGCAATGGAGAACGTGAATACATGAAAAAGTGCTTTGTAGGTTGGTTTGTTGATGATTTCATGAACAATGTAGGTAATGAATGATAAAGCAATCCATTTGTTACTTGCTAATTACTTACTTGATCCATTGGTATGTAGAAATTTTTGGGAATGATGATGGTCTAGAAAAGTTTTATGCATGTTAGGATGAACTGAGAAAGTATCATAATTATTGAAAAAATGAGCCACATTTCATGACTGTGCAAGTTAGGTATACTTGATGAAACACTCCACTTCCTTAATGGTCTGCCATTTTTAATTTCCATATTGTCTATTGTCTTCTATAGTATGTCTTTGTTACTAACCAACACACTAAAACAGTAGGGTGTAGATTATAATATGTCATGTTCTTTAGCTGAGAGTTGTGATTCTAAAACACTTAACCATGTTGTCCTTGAGAAGACAAGATTTAGGAGTTTTTATTATTTGGGCTTAGTTTACCTTTATTGGTTGTGTTCACCTTTGCTCCATGTTTAATAGACTGTAGTTACTATTTGACTATGATTTGCATCTTAGGGTGATGAGTGGGTGTCTCCACTAGCACTTTGCTTTGAATAAGTGGATATAGCAATCTTTAGCCTTCCTCTTTGTGGGGATCTCACGATCTTATAAGTGAAACAATCATGCATATATGATTGTTATGCAGGTACTTTGGTTGCATACAAATGTGACTATCACAAGATTTGATGCCTATTTTAATATGATAGTCCATGACAATAGTGTCCATGGAGTTTTATGACTATCCCCACACTAGTGGTGATTACATATGCTTGACTAAATCATGTTGTTGTCTCACTATTGATTACACTTGGGGTGGAAATTTTAGGACTATTATTTATGGGGAACTGATTTCCATCTTTGCATTAGAACTTTCTTGAGATTGTTGTCATAGTATTGGACCTTATAGGTATGTGATAGGGTTTACTTCTTATCACTCCACTTCAAGCATTGTCAAAAATATTCCAAATAGCGCCCATGCCCTCATCATTGTTATAGTATTTATGACAATCCAATGAAGGAACTTGAACTAGGATAGTCCTCCAAAATCAGATGTTGCCTCCTTCAATGACTAAACTACCTTTTACCCCAGGCCCTTGGTACTGTAGCATAGAAAGACATTGTTCAGGAAGCTCAAACAGTTAGGTGGGTACTACAAAGAATGAGACACCAACAGAACCCAATGTTGATGTATCCTATGATAATTATATATTAAGACACCCACCCATACCAATCTAGATTGGATTGGAATCCAATATGCATGATGATTTCTCTCTGTGATCCTATAACATGAATGCATTCCCTTATGGCCAGGATAGTCTTGTTGGGCATGACAATATGGCCACAATACCACCCTATGACAACAAATCCAACTTCATAACTATCCCCCACTTTTATCAACCTAAGATGGACTAGCATTCATAATGATTAGACTCATGTTTTCTTCAGATCTAATCAACCTATTCTTCCATGGCTTCACATAAGTGGAAACACTTTACCAAGAATGGGAAACATCTTGCTAGGGTTGGGTAGTCTTTGTTTGATTGTGAAATTATTTACATGGAATATCTCCAATCTCTCTTAGTATATTAATACCCTAACCATGATGCAAGACCTAGCAATGGCCCCCAAGGTAAGGTGTTAGGACATAATAACCATACACCTAGGGTTTTGACAAGTTCCCACCTAACAGTTATTGACAGTACTGTAAAACAATGCCTTCGTAAGGCAAGATAAAAATATGGGTAAGAGCACAACTGACTACCTTAGGGTTTGCAAAAATTGCACAACCTTTTCTAACATCCTCCCTATGTGTGCCAAAAAGGGAGCTTTGGAACTAGGTATGGACATCCATCAAAGCATAAAGGATAGAGGAATTTTGATAGATGTTGTAGTTGCAATTGCTCTAGTAGACATGTATGGAAAATGTGGAAGCATAGACAGGGCATGTGAACTGTTTGACATAATGCCTCAAAGAAATGTGGTCTCATGGAATGCCATGATTGCATGATATGTACAAAATGGATTTGTTGAAAAGTCTTTAGAAACTTTCATACAAATGCAATTGGCAGATGTAAATCCAAATTCCACAACCTTTGCCAGCATCCTCCCTGCCTATGCCAAAATGGGAGCTTTGGAATAGGGTGTTAACATCCATCAAAGCATAAAAGATAGAGGAATTCTATCAGATGTTGTAGTTGCAACTACCATGGTAGACATGTATGCAAAATGTGGAAGCATAGACAAGGCATGTGAAGTGTTTGACAAAATGTCTCAAAGAGATGTGGTCTCATGGACTGCAATGATTGTAGGATATACACAAAATGGATTTATTGAAAAGGCTTTAGAAACTTTCAAGCAAATGTAATTGGCAGGTGTTAAGCCAAATTCCACAACCTTTGCCAGCATCCTCCCTACCTATGCTAAAATGCGAGCTTTGGAACAAGGTATAGACATCCATCAAAGCATAATGTCAGGGGGCATTTTATCAGATATTATAGTTGGAAATGCTCTGATAGACATGTATGCAAAATGTGGACGCATAGACAAGACATGTGAAGTGTTTGATAGAATGTCTCAAAGAGATGTGGTCTCATGGACTGCAATGATTGCAGGATATACACAAAATGGATTTATTGAAAAGGCTTTAGAAACTTTCAAGCAAATGTAATTGGCAGGTGTTAAGCCAAATTTCACAACCTTTGCCAGCATCCTCCCTGCCTATGCCAAAATGGGAGCTTTGGAATAGGGTATAGACATCCATCAAAGCATAATGGAAGGGGGCATTTTATCAGATATTATAGTTGGAAATGCTCTGATAGACATGTCTACAAAATGTGGAAGCATAGACAAGGCATGCAAACTATTTGATAGAATGCCTAAAAGAGATGTCATCTCATGGAATGCAATGATTGCAGGATATGTACAAAATGGATTTGTTGAAAAGGATTTACAAACTTTCAAGCAAATGCAATTAATAGAAGTAAAGCTGGATTCCACAACCTTTTCTAGCATTCTTCCTGCCTGTGCCAAAACGTGTGCTTTTGAATATGGTATGGACATCCATCAAAGCATAAAGGATAGATAAATTCTGTCAGATGTTGTAGTTGCAACTGCCCTGGTAGACATGTATGCAAAATGTGGAAGCATAGACAAAGCACGTGAACTATTTGACAGAATGCCTTAAAGAAATGTGGTCTCATGGAATGCCATGATTGTAGGATATGCACAATATAGATTTTTCAAGGATGCTCTTAAAATCTTTGAATTAATGAAGCACTCTAGAACATATCCTGACATTGTAAGCTTTGCTTGTGTTGTATGTGCATGCAACCATGCAAGTTTAGTGGATGAGGAATGTACATACTTCAATCACATGAGTAACTCTTATTGCATTATACATATAGTTGATCATTATGTATACATGGTTGACCTTTCTTGTGCTAGCTATTTGGAGGAAACCCTAAACTTTATCCTTAAGATCCCAGTTAAACCTGTGTTGGTTGTGTGGATGTGTTTTCTTGGTGCCTGTAGATTACATATTAATATAAGCTTAGGGGAATTTATAGTGATGCTACTTTTTGATTTGGATCCTAAAAATGCTATGACTTATGTTCTCTCAAATATCTATGTAGAAGTGGGCAGCTAGGGCGAGGTTCAAATGATAAGGAGATTGATGAAAGATAGAGGAATATATGTTGATTGTCACACTGCAACAAAATTTATCTCCAAGATTGTTGTAAGAGAAATTGTTGTGACATTTGTGAGCCATTTTCATCATTTTAAACATGGACAATGTTCTTTTAATGAAACTTATCTCCAAGACTGTTGCATGAGAAATTATTGTGAGAGTTGTGAACTATTTCCATCATTAATGGATGTGCTTTAAAGTTCAATGGTGGGAAGGAAACAATGTTGGTAGGAGATTTGCATATCGGTGGGAGTCCATTTGGTGTCCCCTCAATATCCTGATATCCTCCATCCGTGGGACCTTGCCATATTGGCCTAACTCTAAATGTGGTCTCTTCAACATAGCAATATCGATGGGACTTGGTGATATCATTGTGACTAGGTTGGAAGTCTCTTCGACTTGCCGATACTAGTTGGCTCTTGACTATTAGGTGGAAAAAACCAACAAACAAACTGGAGAATTGACCTCCATGGAGAATTTTTCTATAATGACTACATTGAAGTTGAAACCCTGGCCAAAGCAAAAAAAACAATGATTGCTATACCAAATATAAAGATCCCTTAACACAAAATTGAGGTCTTGGATCAAAATATGGAGATTTGAGGTTGATCCAAAAAAAATTGGGGCACCAAGAGGTAAACAAAGTGGACAAAGAGGCTTCATAGGATCTAAAGAGGATTTAAGCTCGTGAGGTCAAAAAAAAGTCCTTGTGCAGACCAAAAAAATGACCAAGGTATGCATCCTTAGTGATAGTCGTGGCTGCGAATTGGAGATTGACTAGAATGAAGATGATGACTCTAATGATATGGTAAAGGAAGATCAAACAATGACCTCTAATTGGAAATGGTGATAGATATTTTGAAGATTGTTTGGTAGATATATCTAAAAAGGTGAGCTGGAAATAATATGCAAAGGAATATTCAACAATGAAAAATAAAGAAGATAGAAGATTGACAACTATTTTAGAACTATAACACCAAGTTCTATATTATGCTTAGTTCTAAATAAATCTATGAGAATTGATGTATGAAGCCTATCTCTTCACCTATTAAGAAACCATCTCTAACTATTTATGTATATATTTGTACAAAGATGTAGGAATATGATTTGATTCTATGACATCTCATCTAGACCTCCTAAAAAATAGACCTATTTTTATGACAACTAAAATCACTCCAATGGATTAGTTAAGTAGGAAATGGGTTTATTGACACATTATTTCCTACACCAAGTCATTATGGCCTTCTTGCAAGAGCATTCCAACCTCTTTTGGTATGGGTAGAATTAAGATCAACATTCAAAGTTAGGTCAATTGTTTGTTTAGCATCCAAACTAGGCATCAACCTTTTGCAAGGGTAGACAACTAAGTTTAAACACTCATGATCAACTAGTGGAGGTACTTCAATTTTCTATAGGGCATAGATATTATAATATGTTCAAGGGTTGAACATCTCAAGGAGATGAATGATCATTTAAATCCTAAACTAACATAGGGAGAGCTCACCTCTTAAATAAGTTGGTCCCTTTATGTAACGCCCCACCAAGGAACCCCAGATCTCAACTATTAAATTATTTGGTAGATATATCTTATAGAGGGTACAAAAGTGATTTCAAGAAGCCTTAGGGCCTTTTATGTTCAATAATTATGACTTCTTCTTCAATGAATCTGGAAAGCATCTAATCTTTTTCATCTATCATGTTGCTTAAGTATCTATTCATGAGATTTGGTGGTTTCATGAATGTGAAATGGTTCAATGTGCCATGAGTTTGTTGTTATTTTAAAATGACTTTTGAATTCTTCTTTTGATAATGAAGGTTATTTCCATTTGCCACCTATTGAAATATTTTTATATCTGCTCCATTATCTTACCAATTCATCTGCATTATTTTTGTGTGATGTATGTTTGTTGCTATGAATGTTGAAATTTTGTGTAGGAAATCCAAAGGTGTAGCTTTCAAGTGGTTGTTGCTAGAATTCCTAAGACCATTGATAATGATATTGTGGTAAGGTGAACCTTAACTAACAAAATTTGATATATAATATCACAAATATGAATTTCAAGACTCCAATCTAGCTACCATTTCATTTATTTGGATTATGAACTTTCAAATTATCCCAAATTAGTTCATATTAGCTTGATGTTTTTATTTAACAATCTCATAAAGTTGTGAATGTGGATATTGTTCTTCATATGTCAATTGGTTTTCATTGGACTTGATTTTCAGGTCATAGATAAGTCATTTGGATTTGACACTGTTGTGGAGGAAGCACAAAGGGCAATCAATGCAGCTCACGTAGAAGCAGAAAGTGTTTAAAATGGTGTGGGTCTTGTGAATCTTATGGGCCGCTATAGTGGTAAGTTATGCATCCACTTGTGTTGGCCAAATTTTTGTAGGTCTCAATTGACAATGAAATAACTCAAATTAACAAGGACAATGTTTAACTACAAATATTTTTTTGGTATTAATTTTTGGGAACAAATCCACGATGAAATAGTCTTCAAATAAAATGGGAAGAATTATGGATTACTTAAGGGAACAAATAATTTCTTAGAGTTCAGAAATATATATCATATCTGATGAAATTGTAGTATTTATACTTTTCAAAATTTAAGACCTAAGAAAATGAGTTGATTTTTATTCTAGTGCAGGATACATTGCTATGTATGCCACACTTGCTAGCTATGATGTGGTAAGGATTCATTCTTATCTAGGTGTACATAGAAAATGATTTGTAAATTAGCGCGCCTAGTTCCCAGCAATAATCATCTGTAGGAGCAATAATCATCTATAGGAAAGCCCAAAAATATTACTTCCATGTTAATTTTTGAATGGAAACCTATGCTCTATAATTTATTTGATATTGCTTACAGGAAAGAAGAATCCATATAAAATCACATTTCTAATTTCTCTTTATAATCAATTATTCTAGTTTTTCTTGGGAGCACAAGACCAAGAAGGAGGGCATGCAAGTTTTTTTGAATATGCATATTTCTTTCTTGTCATGACTGACTGCTTCTTTGGTACCATTTGTTGGTTTTCCTCCTGTCTTTCAATCTGCTTCAGTCTTTATTGTTGTATCTGTGTGTAAGATACATATAGTGTTGTTAGATTTAGGACAGACAACTGAGAGGGGGTGAATCAGTTGTCCAAAACTTTTTTCTAATTTAAACACTTAAATCCATTTTGTAATTCAGTAGCATAATAACAATTCAATCATGGAAACACAATGCATTTAAATCAAGAGCAACAACACATCAACACATAAGACACCAAGATTTTGATGTGGAAAACCCGGTTAAGGGAAAAACCATGGGGTGATTAACCCAAGATTGTATTCTCTGTTAGAAGAATAGAAAGAACAAAATGGCACATGCCAATTAGGGCTCACTGCCCGAGCACACTGCTCACAAGAGGCTCACTACCTACAAGAGACACACTGTCTACAAAATAATAAGTATCACATACATGAACTGGAGAATAGCATCTTCACCATGCTTAAATTAGTTCCATTTAAGCCCAAAACTTTTGCTTTACCTTTCGCTCTCCTCCTCACTACCACACTCTCATCTCCACAAGACACTTCTTGAAATGACTTTACAATTCCTTATTTATACAAGACATCTACTTAGGAATGATCATCTAAGTCAGAAAACATCTACAAGTACATTCGCAGGATGTGTAACTCATCTGGTCGGCCAGTCTTAGGAAGAACACCTTCTTCCTAAAGCAATTCATCAAATGCAAGCTTTAAACTCCAATGTGGTCCACCAACATGAACTAGACATGATCTAAAGACCTCCACAAGCTTGCCTGAATCACCAAGAACATCCACACTTCATCTGCTAACTGAACTCCTTCTCTCCTTCATCCGGAACCTCAAGAACATAGTCTATCATCACTGTCACAAAGGAATAGATAATTACAGAACTCTAGACCATGAACCAATTGAGTTGACACATCACAAGGACTTCCTAAACACTCCATCAAATCCACAGAATAAGATAATGCATTTCTGGATCTCACTGGACCTATCTGTGTCACTCTGTCACCTCTGAACACCTACTGGAACTAGTTTAACTTAAGCGGCCACAACTTCTTCAGATCTTCATGTGGACCTCTGAAATCTCTATTGGATCACCTTAAGACACACATCTAGAAACCCTTTAAACTGTATCCTCTGATCCTCATCTTAACTTGGACTTTTACCTTGCTGTCTTTACTGTTCTTCATTATTCCTGTTATGACCAATTTTTTCAATATCCTCAACAAACAATTCATTCAATCCTTATCATTAATGCAACAAGAGTATGTTGACATCAATGACAACACCAGTTAGGCCCATACTTGCAAAAATCTCACCCTTTGTCATTGATGGAAACATATGATGTGAAAAACTGTTTTAACCATCAAGATAAGAACTTCTCCTCACTGTCACAACTCCCCCTATCAACAACAATCATTCACATGTCTTCTTTCCCTTTACTGCTCCCCCTTTGATCAGCAACTACTTGTTTTTCACATGTCTTCTCTCCCCCTTTGACATCAGTGGCAAAGGGCACATACTTGCAACTTCAACACTTCATACCAGCTGGTCCCCCTGAGTAGCAGCTCCTCATCATCAATCCAGACCACCCGATATGATTGTGATATCCACTAGACTGATGCACATCAGTGCACCTTAGTTCATCACCGGAGGGGCAATAACCCCTAAATTCTTCCTGAGATACTCAAAAGAGTCCTTAGGTAGAGTTTTAGTAAAGATATCTGCAATCTGATCCTTCGAAGGCACAAATTCCAATCTGACTTCATTCTTGTTCACTTGCTCTCTCAAAAAGTGAAACTTGATGGATATATGTTTAGTCTTTGAATGCAACACCAGATTCTTAGATATATTTATTGCACTTGAATTATCACAGAAGATTGTGATAGGCTCCTCATACTCCACTCTTATGTCTCTTAGTATTTGCTTCATCCACAAAACTTGAGTGCAACTACCTATGGCTACAATATACTCTGCTTCTACAGTGGATAGAGCTATTGTTTCTTCTTTCTTGCTTATCCAAGAAACCAATCTCTTCCCCAAGAAGAATGCTCCACCACTGGTACTCTTCCAGTCATCCACATCTCCTACCCAATCAACATCTGTATATGCATGAAGAGAGAAATCATGATCTCTAGGATACCACAAACCATACTCAACTATCCCTTTTAGATATCTAAAAATCCTCTTGATTGCCATGACATGAGATTCTCTAGGATCAGCTTGAAATCTAGCAACAAGACCAACAACATTCATAATGTTAGGTCTAGTTTGAGTGAGATACAACAATCCTCCAATCATTGACCTATACTTTTTTTGATCAGCCTTGGGAGAGTCATCATCCTTGCTCAACTTACATCTGGTTGCCATGGGAGTACTCATTGGCTTTGAGTCTTCCATCCCAAATTTCTTCAACAATTATTTCACATATTTGGTCTGAGAAATGAAGATTCCTTTCTTTGTTTGAGTGATTTGTAGACCCAAGGAGAAATTTATTTCCCCAAGCATGGACATCTCAAATTCACTTTTCATTTGATTTGTAAAGGTTTTACACATACTATATCTTCCTCCAAAAATGATATCATCAACAAACACTTCAACAATCAAGATATTTTCATGATCAATTTTGAAATACAAATTACTGTCAGCAATACCTTTGTTGAAACCAATCTTCAAAAGATGTTTATCCAATCTTTCATACCAGGCTCTTAGGGCTTGCTTCAGACCATACAATGCTTTCTTCAACTTGTAGACCATATCACTGTGATTGGACAATTGAAATCCATTTGGTTGCTCAATGTACACTTCTTCTTCCAAGTCACCATTCAGGAAGGTAGACTTGACATCCATATGATACACTTTGAAATCTTTGAAGGAAAAAAATGCAAGAAATAATTTGACTACTTCAATTCTTGCCACCGAAGCAAAATTTTCTTTAAAATCAACTCCTATTTGAGAACAGCCCTTGCAGACCAATCTGGCTTTATTTCTAATTACTTCACCAACTTCATTTAGTTTGTTCCGGAAGACCCATTTGGTTTCAATCACATTCTTGTTTCTAGGTCTGGGAACAAGATCCCAAGTGTAATTTTTCTCAATTTACATCAGCTCTTCCTCCATTGCTTTAGTCTAGTTTTCATCATTGCAAGCTTCATTCACTGTCTTAGGTTCAATCTTTGAAATCAAACAATACTCATCTGAATCTTGAGCAATTCTCCTTCTAGTTTGTACACCTTTGCTTTTGTCACCTATGATTTGATCTTCAGAGTGGTTTAGTCTTACATACCTTAGAACTTTGGGAGTTTCATGCACTTCTGATTCTTGATCAGGCTCATTAAAACTCATCTCTTCTTCTTGATTTACCAGATCAGTTTAAATCTATTTTTTAGAAGAGGCTTGGGCTCCTTGAATCAGAACACCATTCTGATCATCTTCATCATATTCATAAAACCTTGAGGGTTTTTCAATTCCTTCATCAACCTTCACATTTGTAATTTATATCGTCTTTGTCAGTCTCTTGTTGTAACACCGGTATGCTTTGCTTTGAGTAGAGTAACCCAAGAATATTCCTTCATCACTTCTAGCATCAAACTTTCCTAGATCTTCATCTCTTTTAATGTAACATTTTCTACCAAAAACTCTAAAATACCTCACAGTAGGAGTAATGCCAAACCAAAGTTCATAAGGAGTCTTACTGGTATTGCTTCTGATTTGTACTTGATTGAGAGTATAGATTGTAGTGCTAACAACTTCTCTCCAATAGATCTGAGGAACATTTACTTCCATCATCATGGTCCTAGATGCTTCCTGGATGGTCTGGTTCTTTCTCTCAACTACTCCATTCTGCTGTGGAGTCCTAGGAGCATACAACTATCTCTTTATTCCATGTTTCTCATTGAAATCTATGAACTCACCGGATGTGAATTCTCCACCTCTATCAGACCTTAGACATTTCAACTTTAATCTAGTTTCATTCTCTACCATGGCCTTGAATATTTTGAATTTCTCAAGAGCTTCTGATTTCTCTTTCAGAAATGTTACCCACATCATCTGGGAATAGTCATCAATTAGTAACATGAAGTATCTATCACCTTGCACACTCCTGATTCTTGCCGGACCACAAAGATCAGTATGAACTAAGTCTAATAATCTAGTAGAAGATTGTTCCTTGCTTTTAAATGAGACTCTGCTTTGTTTTCCCAACTGACATTCTTTGCACAAACTATTTGTAGGTTTCACCAGTTTTGGAAGATCTCTTACAACCTGAGTATTGCTTATCTTGATGATATTATCAAAATTCACATGACACATTCTCCTATACCACAACCAACTCTGATCAACTTGAACAAATAAGAAACTTTTACCAGTACTAACCAAGTGGAAGATATTACCTTTAGTGTGAGTACCGGATGCAATCTCTATTTTGGAACTTTCAAAGATCTTGCATTTTCTATTCTTGACTCAGAGATCATAGCCTTTGTCCACCAATTGTCCAACACTGAGAAGATTGTGCTTCAATCCTTCAACATACAGTACATTACCGATTTTGTTCCTTCCATCAAAAGAGATAGTTATTCTTCCTCTGATTCTACCAACAGAATTATCACCAAACTTTACCACTCCTCCTTCATACCTTTCCAAATCTATGAACTTCTTTTTGTCACCAGTCATATGGTGAGAGAAACCACTGTCAATGACCCAATCATCCTTTTCTTCAACTTGGGCAGCCAGAGCACTTTCTACAACTTTATGATTGACAGATTCAAAGGACATTGGTTCTTCTTCCTTGATGGCAATAAACACCCAATCACTTCTAGATTTGTTTTCTATCTCTGATTCATCATCTGTTACTCCTTCATTATCATCTTCCTCATGAACATAGTAACAATTCTTTTGGAACCTTGATTTGTTAGAATTTGGCCTTGGAAATCTTTCTGGACATCTTGAGGCAAAATGACCAATCTTATTGCAGTTAAAACACTTAAAAGGTAATTTCCCTTCATACTTACCGGATCCTCTTGGTAGTCTTTTTGCAATAAATGCTTCAAGGTGAGTAGTTTTAGCTTCTTCTTCTTCCAGGTCTTTTCTTGCTTTTTCATACCATGAAAGTTTTCTTGAAGAGTTCTCTCCCAGATCAAACCTTTGTTTACCTTTTATAGAGGCATTGGATTTGAATGTTGATTCAATCTTTGGGGGGGCATCTCCAAACTCGGTCATTTCAAATGCAGCTAGTTTACCAACCAATTGATCTCTTGTGATAGTTGTATGGGATCTGAATTCTTCAATGCCAGCAGCTTTGATTTTATAAGAAGCAGGAAGGGATCTGAGAACTTTGCCAATAATCTCATCTTCATCCAAGGCTCTACCAGCACAGACAATCTCATTTACTCTTGGCATAAAAGTAGTAATATTTTCATCATCTCTCATCTTCATATTTTCAAAATTTCCTTTTAGACTCTGTAACCTTGCACATTTAACATACTTGTCTCCTTCATGTAGAAGTTCCAGTTTTTGACAAATCTCAAAAGTAGTTGGTAGGTCAACAACATTTGAAATCTCTAAATCAGATAATGTACTGAGAAGAGATTCTATAGTCCACATATTATTTTCAGCATCTGTGATTTCATTTGGGGATTTCAGAGCACCCTGAGGAGGAGTATACTTTGTTGAAGCCATATTCCAGTATTGCATTCCCATACATTACAAGTGACATTTCATGCAACTTTTCCAAAGATTAAAATTGGTTCCATCAAACTTCAAACTATCCTTCTTATAGGACGACATCCTGGATCTCCTCAAGCAGTTAAGCTCCTTTTAGAGGAACTTGGCTCTAATACCAATTGTTAGATTCAGGACAGACAACTGAGAGGGGGGGTGAATTAGTTGTCCAAAACTTTCTTCCAATTTAAACACTTAAATCCACTTTGTAATTCAGTAGCATAATAACAATTCAATCATGGAAACACAATACATTTAAATCAAGCGCAACAGCACATCAACACATAAGACACCAAGATTTTGATATGGAAAACCTGGTTAAGGGAAAAACCATGGGGTGATTAACCCAAGATTGTATTCTCTGTTAGAAGAATAGAAAGAACAAAATGGCACATGCTGATTAGGTCTCATTGCCCGAGCACACTGCTCACAAGAGGTTCACTACCTATAAGAGACACATTGTCTACAAAATAATAAGTATCACATACATGAACTAGAGAATAGCATCTTCACCATGCTTGAATCAGTTCCATCCAAGCCCAAAACTTCTGCTCTGCCTTTCACTCTCCTCCTCGCTACCACACTCTCATATCCACAAGACACTTCTTGAAATGACTTTATAATTCCTTATTTATACAAGACATCGACTTAGGAATAATCATCTAAGTTGGCAAACATCTACAAGTACATCCACAGGATGTATAACTAATACGGTCAGCCAGTCTCAGGAAGAACACCTTCATCCGGAAGCAATTCATCAAATGCGAGCTTTAAACTCCAATGTAGACCACCAACACAAACTGGACATGATCCAACAACCTCCACAAGCTTGCCTGAATCACCAAGAACATCCACACTTCATCTGCTTATTGAAATCCTTCTCTCCTTCATTTGGAACCTCAAGAACACAGTCTGTCATCACTGTCACAAAGGAATAGATGCTTGCAGAACTCTAGACCATGAACTAATTGAGTTGACACATGATAAGGACTTCCTAAACACTCCATCAAATCCACAGAACAGGATAATGCATTTCTAGATCTCACCGGACCTATCTGTGTCACTCTGTCACCTCTGAACACCTCCCGGAACTAGTTTAACTTGAGCGGCCACAACTTCTTCAGATCTTCATGCGGACCTTTGAAATCTCTATTGGATCACCTTAAGACACATATCTACAAAGCCTTTTAACCACATCCTCTAATCCTCATCTTAACTTGGACTTTTACCTTGTTGTCTTTACTGTTCTTCACTATTCCTATTATGACCAATTTTCTCAATATCCTCAACAAATAGTTCATTCAATCCTTATCATTAATACAACAAGAGTATGTTGACATCAATGACAACACCGACTAGGCCCATACTTGCAACAAGTGTAAGGTGGAACTTATTGCATTAATGCTATTGAGTTTCATTCAGCATTAGTGCATTTAGTTTGAAAAATTCTTTAATATTGGAAGACTATTTATATGCTATTGCTTTCTTTGGGTAAATTATGGTTTATTGTATTTTAGAGTGATGGAGTAAGTCATGTCAGCAATACAAAAATGGGTGCCAGATCAATCCTACACCTATAGATCTAACCCCTGAAATTCAAAAGTTGAAATTCAAAATTTGGTCAACTCACACCCATTCCTTTCTTGCCATGAGATGACTTGGTACAAGTTTCATGTGAATATTGCCATGTACTTGTATTTAAAGACATTCAATATGCATTTACTCATAGTCAATGTATTTAATGTCAATTGCTGTTGCAAATAGATTAGTAATTATTGGTAAATTTCATATTGTTGTAGCATTATTTGTGAGCCAAACTTGAACATCAGTCCTCAATGTTGTTCAGTTGAAATTGTATATGATTGGGGGTTACCTTTGCATAGATAATAATGTGTTTCAATCAAATATGAATAAATGAACTATGGAGTTTGAGTATCAGACCTGTATATGCATTTCATCTTGAATACTTTCATAATATATGCCTACATTGCTATAAAATTCCTTATCATCCCACTTTGTTTTTCATATTTCAAAGTTTCATAAATCTTTTAAAAATATTAACAAATTTTGATTTTTTTTTATTATTGATACAGAGCAAGGAGAAAATGCAAAACCAGTGCCTTCTAGATACATTTACAACCCACCCCATGTGCAACAATGACATCACTAAAGACATGCATTCACACCGATGGCTTTTTAGCTTTAGTTTTAGTTTTTTTCAATTTTAAAAGCATAATAAATCAGCAGTTTGCATACTGCAAAAAGATTATGTCTTCAAAACTCTATATATAGAGTTCTTTGTAACATATTTTATATACAGTTTGAATATACAGTGAATTATTGTCTAGCATTGTTGTTTCAATCCTTTGAGTAGATTTGTTGACAAACAAGTTCTTTGTAACATATTTTATATACATTTTGAATATACAGTGAATTATTTTCCAGCATTGTTGTTTCAATCCTTTGAGTAGATTTGTTGAAGTTTATCAACAAAAAATGGCATAGTTGATGTTTATCATGTACTAGTTGTTTATGTATGACCAGTTGATGGAAAAATAATGATTAAAATGACCAAATATACTACCAATGAACATAAATCAGTGACTAAATAAATGACTAAATATACTACCAATTGATGGCAATTAATGATTACAATGACTAAATAAATGACTAGTTAACAAAAATCAATGCCTAAATAAATGACTAAGTATACTACCAAGTCGATGACTAAATATACTACCAAATTACCAAATATACTACCAAATTGATGACTAAATATACTACCAAATTAATAACTAAATTAATGACTAAAATTTGTTTAGTCATAAATTTGGTCGTGAGATAAATGACTGGAAATAAACTACCAATTGTCACATGACTAAATATACTACCAAATTACCGAATAAAGCACCAAATTGATGACTAAATATACTACCAAATTGATGACTAAATATAATACCAAATTAATGACTAAAATTTGTTTGGTCATAAATTTGGTCACGAGATAAATGACTGGCAATAAACTACCAATGGTCACGTGACCAAACTACTGATCACATGACCAATTTTTGGTAGTTTATTTAGTCATTTATTTATGTTTTTCTACTAGTGTCAATTAGCTATTCCTACTTTAGCGACTCAATTATCTTATGATATTTTTCACAATTTGTTAAGGAAATAAGAAGCTAAATTGATTCAATTTAGTAATCTTAAAAATAGTGAGCACGCTTTTATGTCTAAAAATAATAAACCAAATTTTAAACCTCATAAAAACCAAATTATAATCCCAAATTTCATAACAATAATAGTTATAGAAATAACAACAATAATAGTTATGATAATAGAAAGAATAATTATTTTAAGAGGCCTCATTGTAACTATTGTGATAAAGATGGTCATTGGCCTAACACTTGTTTCACGAAGCAAAATGCTAATAATAATAATAAACAATCTCTGAGGTAAAATTATCAAAAAAATCATAAGCCTCATAATAATAATGCCAATAAATCAAGGTATGATTTTACTTGTGCTTTAAATGCTTCTAAACCTCTTGAATGGATTATTGATTCAGGTGCCTCTCAGCATGTTAAGTTTCTCATAAAGATGTATTTGAATCAATGCAACTTTATGGTCCAACACTAATGTTCCTCTTTAATTTACAAATAATCATAGTTATAAAGTAGAAGTAATAGGAGATGTGAATGTTCTTAATGGTAAGTTACATGATGTTTTGTATGTTCTTGAGTTGACAAGAAATTTGATTTCTATAGCTAAGCTTTGTGAAGATTACAAGATAGAATTTTATAAATATATTTTCTATGTGATTGATCCAAATCAAAATGATAGTCATTGCTAATGCTAAATTAGACAATGAAATTTTTTTAAAATTCTATGAGTTTGCTACTTCTAAATACACATTATTATCTACCATTGATTTTAATGTTTGGCATGAAAGACTTGGTCATATCAATGCTGAAAATATTGCTTTGATGCAAAAATCTAATATGGTAGAAGGATTACCTAGTATTGTTCCTTCTAAAATTGTATGCACAGGATGCATGAGTGGTAAGATGCATAGGTAGCCCTTTCCTAAAGGTCAAGCATGGAGGGAAAATCATAAGTTTCACCTCATTTATAGTGACCTTTCGGGACCCATGCAAAATAAATCCATCCAAGGATCAAGGTAAGCACTTACTTTCTTTGATAATTATTCAAGAACTTGGATCTATTTTCTTAAAAACAAGGATCAAGTTCTTGTACTCTTGTTGATTTTTATAAATTTGTTGAAAAACAATCTAGTTTTAAACTTAAAATACTTAGGATTGATAATGGTATTGAATATGTGAATAATACTTTTAATGGTTATTTGAAGGTCTTTGGTATTAAACATGAGCTAACCATTCCCTATACACCTCAACAAAATGGTGTAGTGGAAAGGAAGCATATAACTATTGTTGAAATGGCTAGATGTATGTTACATGCTAAAAATGTTGGCAAGAGACACTATATGGATTCATGAATGTTGTCATTGATGGCAACAAAGGTTATCCCACACATCCACAAGACATGATGAGTCTCTACCGGAAGTCAGATTGAAGAAGTGTTATGATCTGGTAAGCAAGAATAGAGCAGTCAACAAGGCCCGACAGTCAAGTCCAGATCTCTCAGAGGAAGTATTTCAGTGAAGTGTGGATTTGGTGAAGTCAAGAGGAGTACCTTGACAAATAGATTCCAAGGATTTAGCCTCTGGTGATGGAAGGGTGAAGAGATATGCACACTTAAGTGTTGGGTTCCTGTCTGACAGAGTAGACAAAGGAAGAACTGTACCAGTAGAGTATAAGACTCGAATCCGAAAGAGAGATTACTAATGACCAAGTTTCTTGAGGTATCATTCATGATTGGCTGACATAATTGAAGATTTCTACAAGCATATTCTTGATCCGCATTACTTAGTATGCAAGGACTCAGCCGACAGACCAGAGTTTGAGATAATATTGACTATTCCAGATGCTGACTAGAAAAGTGTTGAAATCACTTGTGTGGATATATATACAAGATAGATTTAGATGTGAAGGTGTGTGAAGTGTAAGAATTGAAGTGCAAATAAAAGTAGAATAGAACAAAAGGCAGAAAAGTAGGTTTGGAATGTAAAAGGACAATAGCACTTAAGGAGAGTAAGAATGAAGTGCGACAGATCAGTCTATTAAGCTTAACTAGAACTGAACTTCAGCATGTGTGGATGCTTCTCATCAGTTCAAGTTTTTTCGTGTATACAGTAAGTCTTTTGTAGGTAGTGAGCCTCTTGTGAGCAGTGTGCTCAGGCAGTGAGCCCTAATTGGCAAGTACCATTTTGTATCTTCTATTCTTCTAACAGAGAATAATATCTTGGGTTAATCACCTCGTGGTTTTTTCCCTTAATAGGGTTTCCACGTCAAAATCATTGTGTCATATGTATTGGTGTTATTTCCATTTCATGATTATGCTTGCTTATTTGATCTGATGTTACATTAACTGTTAAGAAAGCACAGAAAGTTAAAATTATTAGGATAACTTATTCACCCCCCCTCTCAGTTATCAACAATTGGTATCAGAGCCAAGTTCCTCCTAACAGAGCCTAAAAACTTGAGGAAGATCTAGGAATTCAAATGGATGTATATGGTATAAGGGAGCAACTCAAGACTACCTTGGATGATCTTGAGCAGGCAAACTTTGAAGTTAATGAATTAAAGGAAAGACTCAAACAGTCTGATGATTTCATAAAAGAATTAATAGACAAATTGAGTCTCTCTATGAAAAAGAGAAAGGAGCTACTTCAGCAATTGGCAAGTCAAGGTGAAGCCAATGATACAAATGGAGATCTGAAAGAGAAAACTAAGTTATGTGAAAAGTTATCAAAAGAAATCATCATGGTAAGACATGAAATGGAATCAGGAGTTATGAAGTTCACCCAAGAAATTGAAGAAAGAAGAAAATCTGAAGATGATCTAAAACAATCTCTTAAGGAAAAATTAGAAGACTACCACAAAATGGATAGAATAATCAGACATCTTGAATTTGATCTTGAAGATGCTAAAGATAATGAAGAAAAACTTGAGGATCAAATTGTCTCTCTTAAAAGGGATCTTCAAACAGCAAATGAATACAAAGAGAAATTCAAGATAAGCTCTGCTCAACTTGAAGTTCTTCTTGAAAGCCAAAAGAGGGTAGATGACAAGTGTGGCCTGGGTTATGAAAAAGGTGAAAGCTCTGAATCCGGTCAGAAGAAATTTGGATCAGAAAATCCAAGGAACAGGCGTAGAAGACCTCCGGTAAGGTAGCCTAATGCTCAAAGATATCCATCCTTCAATGGATACTGCCACAACTGCAATAACTTTGGTCATAAAGCTAATCAGTGTAGAAAGAGAATGAATCAGACTAATACATCCTTCTCCAGACAGTGTTTCAACTGCAAAAGGTATGGTCACAAATCTCATGAATGCAGAAATATGCAAATAAAAAATTCATTCAATGGTAGATGCTTTGCATGCAATAGAATGGGTCATAGGCTAATCAATGCAAATCAAGAGGATATCAATCAAATATGCAAAGAAATGTTGTTTGCCAAATTTGTAATAGATCTGATCATACTACAAAATTCTATAGAAGCAAGAATCAGGACAAAAGAGGTTCTGTACATCATAATCAGAATCAAGATAAGGGAAAACAAAAAGTGAATGCAGATGAAGTTCAAAGTGAGATGAACAAGATTTGGGTGAAGAAAAGTATAGAGAATGTAGGTGATGGATCCACACCAAAATCTGGTGCTAATATTCCTTCCGAAAATTAAAAAGTAGCTCTGGCTCAGGGGGAGACACAAAGAAAAACACTTTCCCCCAGCCAGTCAATTGGTGCCGGAACAGGCACAAGGAGAGTTGCAGATTAAAGGGTTCATAAGAGAAACATCTAAATAAACTATAGTTAAGATATGGAAGATCCGCAAGATGATTAGATCAAGATTGATTCGGTTCTTCAAGTCATTCGAATAAGGAAAACAAGGCAAACTGAAATGACTTAGGTCGAGTATTTATTGCAACTCGGTATTAGGGTTTGTGGAGTAATTTAAGGGTTTCTATTATCAATAATTTGCTCATTTTACACTCAAGAAGAAGTGAAAAGAAGCTCTGTAACTAAAATTCCTCAAGCCCATCAAAAATCATCTATAGAATCTGTTTCTTCCAGCAATTGATCTAACTCTCTCCGTGAAACCTAGAAGCGCAAAAGGTATTTTCTGTTCTTAATATCTCTCTGCAAATCTTTGAAAGATGACTACTCCAAATATAGTGAAGATTTCTGATAGGCCACGCCCTAAATTTAAGAAGTGTCCATATAAATCCCTAGAAGTTGATCCCCTCAGTGCTTTTTCAAGCATTCTGCATGGGGTTCTGCATGTAGAAGATGTTAGGGCATATATTCATGCAAATATTGAAGAATTTGTGGAATCTAAGCTGGCTAATATCTATCACAATCAGTTAATAGATGATTCTTTTGAGCTCAAACCTCAGTTCAAGGCCATCCAGGATAAGCATTTTGCACAATGCATTCATTTCCCCTATTATGAAGAAGATGAATGGGTCCGGTATGTGTTGAGCAGAGTACATGATAACTTCCTATGGTTGAATAGACCATTTAAGATCACCAAAGATGCAATTAAGGCAGTAACCGATCTGCATTCATCTGGTGGGATACCTATTCTCAAATCTATCAAGAATCAGACAGTGAGTGATGCAACCAGATCAAAATTTGACAAGAGAGCTATGACAATTGAAGATATCACTGATCCAGATATCAAATTTGCATCCATGATAATTGGTTACAAGATTTATCACTCCAGTAGGGAAAATTCAGTACCGAGAACTGTAGTTTATACAGCTTGTCAGATGCTAAAAGAAAATACTGACTATGATCTGTGTGAATTTCTTCTAAACCAACTATTGGAGAATCTACAGAAGATCGAGAAGGATAAGAAAAATTCCTTCAAGTATGGTGGGCTGATATTGTGTCTATTTTTCTACTTCATGAGTGAGCTGCCTGGATCAAATGGTTGGGTTTGGCAGAATGATAGACCTGTTGCAATCCAAATTAGAGACTATTTGCATGGGCTTAGAGATGCCAAGACAAGAAATATAGCTCTGTGGGGTTATTTCAAGAACTTCCAAAATTTGGTGCAAGCAAGAGAGAGAATTCCCAAATCTCTAGTTGAAAAGTATAAGGATACAGTTTGTTTTATGGTTGAAACTGATCAGTGCCAAATGGAAGCTGTGGAACCAAGGATAGTCTGGATCATGTCGATGGGGTATGAGGTGGATGAGAAACTTGTGGAGCTGCATGTCCAACACATGCTTAGTCAACCCAAGGATCCCAAAGTAGAAAGGTTTGGAACCTTTGAAGAATTGAGTATAAAAATTCATGTGGAACTTAGACAACCGGAGGTAAAGAGAAAAGTGAGAAAAGAAGTAGAGAATATTGCCAAAAGATATGGCATATCAAAAGAAGCTCTTGATGCCAACAAAGAAAAGATGGAAAGGACAGAGAAAGGGAAGGAAGAAGCAGAAAAGGAAAGTGATCCGGTAGAAGCCCCCTCCCGGACCAGATCCTCTAAAAGGGCTATACCTATCTCTGATAAAAGCTCTAAGACATCAAAACTAGAAGTCCAGACATCTGGAAAAGGAGAAAAGAGAACAAAGAAAAAGGCAATGAGGTCCTATGTTAGCCTGAAGGATGATTAAGAAACTGAATCAGACGAGGAGGTGAAGAAAATGAGGAAAAAGAAGAAAATATCTAGTGAAACCAAGGAGGCAGAAGCAGAAGAGTTTGTTGAAAGGGCCACCCTGTCCTTAGATGATATAGTTAAGGCAATCACTATGGATGCAAATCTGAAGTGATTAACAAAATTTTATCATGAATACAGTGAAGCTGATCAAAAGATTCTGTAGGATGCCACAGTTAAGTATCTAAACATTTACAACAAGGCTTTCATTGAGATTGTATCTTTAACTCCTAAAAGCCTTGAGAAGGAACTTGAATTGAGGAAGAATAATGCCAAGTAGAAGGATATGGAGTTCCGGGAACAGATAGCTATTCAGCTTTATCCCTCCATCACTCCTAAGCAGAAGAGTATGATCTTCAAAGATTGTAAGGATGAATTCCAGAGCAAAGCCAGAATGAATCAGCTTATGCTCAGAAAAACTGACGAAGTAGCAAAAGAGACAGAAGAGATCCTCCAGAATGCATACAAAAGATTCAACATTCCTGTTATAGAGGACTTAGGTGATGATCCCTTGGCTATAGACATTGAAGAAGAAGCTACTGAGATAGTAGCAGAAGAGGTTAAGGAGATAAGGGAAGATAAAGGTAAGGACTTGGAATCCTCTGCTCTAGAAGAGGTGGCCCATGAACAAACAAATATCTCTCCTCCGGTTTCCCCTATAGTCGCTGGATCTAAAGGAGAAGAAAGAATAGAGGAGAAAGAAGAAGAAGCGAAAGGAAGAGAAGAAAGTCAAGCTGAGAAGAACATAAGTGACAGTGTAGAAGAGAAGAAATCTCTGTCTCCGGTAAGAGACACTGCTGAAACTGTCAAGGACTTCTTAACAAAAGAAATGTTGGAGATTGATGAACCAAAGTTACTTCAAGGTCCATTTAACTTTGACTCTCTCTCCCTGGTTCAAACAATGAAGATAGCTTCATTTGCCAATGCAAAGGCAAAAGAAAAACTCCTGAAGTCTCACATGGAAGACTGTGAGCTAATAGAAGTTGCATCCGGTGTTTTAGAAAAGATCATGCCATCTTTTCAGAAGGATTCCTCAGCCTCCTCATCCGGTAATCTCAAATCTCTAGTCAATAGTGTTAGCACACATTTTGATTCCCTAGAGAAGTTAGCAGAAGATAAGGTCTAGAAGGAATTCTTGGCAAAAAGATTATCAGAGGTACAAGGGTTAATAGCTAATGATAGGAGAAATATGAATATTGGGATAAAGAGCTTGGAAAATGCTCTTAAGGATGGAGGAGATATATACAAATTTTGTATATCCTGGACCACAGTAACAACAGATATTGAGAAGAAAGTAAAAGAACAAGAGGACAAATTGACAAATCTATCAAAGAATTTTGATCCTCTCTCATCTTCCATAATAAATCAAGAATGTCAGACTATTGCAGTCTTGAATGAAATCAAGAAGCTGGAGAAGGAAAAGAAAAATAGAATAAGCAGGTTGGGTGCACTTAGAGGGATAATTATCCCTAAGTTAGAGGCCATGCATGAGGCCATAAAAGAAGCCCAGATCACAGCCCAGACCAGTGATCCAATAGATCTAAAAAGGGCAGATGCGTTTGCATTCCTGTTAAGTGGTCATATATCAATTTTGGACAGAATGAAGCAAAGTTGGGCAACAGAATTTGTCCAATTGAAGACAACTTTTGCAAACATTCTTTAGTATATGTAAGTATGCCATATGTATATACTTATGTGGCCAAGTATAGTTGAAATTTTGAAAATTTTGGTCTGCGGATCCTACCCTTTGCCATTGATGTCAAGGGGGAGTGAAGAGTAGTGAAAAATGATGACTCCAGCTAAGGGGGAGCTCCAGAAAATGTACATAGAGACAGAGCATCAGCCAAGGGGGAGTATAGTGTGACACTTAGTCATTTTTCACTAAGTGTTGCCATCAATGCCAAAGGGGGAGATTGTTGGCAAGAGACACTATATGGATTCATGAATGTTGTCATTGATGGCAACAAAGGTTATCCCACACATCTGCAAGACATGATGAGTCTCTACCAGAAGTCAGATTGAAGAAGTGTTATGATTCGGTAAGCAAGAACAAAGTAGTCAGCAAGGTCTGACAGTCAAGTCTGGATCTCTCAGAGAAAGTATTTCAGTGAAGTATAGATTTGGTGAAGTCAAGAGGAGTACCTTGACTAATAGATTCCAAGGATTTAGCCTCCGGTGATGGAAGGGTGAAGAGATATGAACACTTAAGTGTTGGGTTCTTGTCTGAAAGAGCAGACAGAGGAAGAACTGTACTAGTAGAGTATCAGACTTGAATCTGGAAGAGAGATTACTAATGACCAAGTTTCTTGAGGTATCATTAATGATTGGCCGACATGATTGAAGACTTCTACAAGCATATTCTTGATCCGTATTACTTAGTATGCAAGGACTCAACTGATAGACCAGAGTTTGAGATAATATTGACTATTCTGGATGCCGACTAGAAAAGTGTTGAAATCACTTGTGTGGATATATATACAAGATGGATTTAGATGTGAAGGTGTGCAAAGTGTAAGAATTGAAGTGCGAATAAAGACAAAATAGAACAAAAGGCAGAAAAGCGAGTTTGGAGAGTAAGAATGAAGTGCAGCAGATTAGTCTATTGAGCTTAACCAGAACTGAACTTCAGCATGTGTGGATGCTTCTCATCAGTTCAAGTTTTTTTGTGTATACAGTAAGTCTTTTGTAGGCAGTGAGCCTCTTGTGAGCAGTGTGCTGAGGCATTGAGCCCTAATTGGCAAGTGCCATTTTGTATCTTCTATTCTTCTAATAGAGAATAATATCTTGGGTTAATCACCTCATAGTTTTTTCCCTTAACAGGGTTTCCACGTCAAAATCATTGTGTCATGTGGATTGGTGTTATTTCCATTTCATGATTATACTTGCTTATTTGATCTAATGTTACATTAACTATTAAGAAAGCACAGAAAGTTAAAATTATTAGGATAACTGATTCACCCCCCTCTTAGTTATCAACAAAAAACATGTTTTATAAATTTTGGACTGAAGCTATGTTTTGTGCTACTTATATTATTAATAGAACTCCAACCAAAGCCTTAAGGGATATCACCCCTAAAGAGGCTTGGTCTGATAGGAAGACTAATCTTAAGCATTTAATAATCTTTGGTTCAATTTCTTTTATTCATAAACCTAAACAAAAAAGGAAAAAGTTAGATTCTAAATCTTCTTCTCAGATTTTTGTTGGTTATGATGAACAATTTAAATCTTATAAAGTTTATAATCATGTTACTAATAAAGTCAAAGTTGCTAGAGATGTATGCATTGTTGAAAATGGTGTTCATGATTGTTCTAAAGTTTTTCACAATGATTCTTCTCAAAATAATGTTCTTGTTATTAAGGATAATACTCCTTTGAATCCTTCTAATACTTCTCTTACTCAAGGTGATAGTGAACATGATGAACATTCTCATGATGATTCTTCTTCTAGTGATGCTACTCCTACATCTAAACATATGCCTAAATGGTTTAAAAATTTAGTTCAAGATTTAGTGATGATATCTTAACTAGAATGGATAGATATAAGACTAGAAAAGAAAACTATTGCAATTACGCTTTGATGTCTAAAATTATGGATACTAATGATCCACAAAGTTATGAGAAAGCTAAACATCAACCTCATTGGGAAAAGGCTATGCACGATGAATATAACATGTTGATTTCAAATCAAACTTGGGAGTGTGTACCTTTACCTCAAGGTGCCATATCTTGGAATAGTAAGAAGCAACAATCCACTTCTCTTGGCTCTATCGAAGCTAAATATAAAGGTTGTACTAATGCATCTAAAGAATCACTATGATTAAGAAGATTTCTTGAAGAATTTGGTCTACCCCAAAAGGATCCTACTCCTTTGTATTGTGATAATAAAAGTGTCATTGCCTTAGCAAAGAATCTATTTTTTCATGCAAGAACCAAGTATATAGCTCTTCAACATCACTTCATTAGAGAGAAAATTAAAGACAAACAAATTTCTCTTTTGTATTGCAATTGTGAAGATCAAGTTACAGATATTCTCACTAAACCCCTTTGTAATGAAAAAATTCTTTATCATTGTAAAAATGTAGGCTTACATCATATTGATGGATTTGATGTAATCTCCCTAAGTCAAACCGAAGGGGGGTGTTAGAATATTAATCTTTACTTGGTAAAGGTAAAGATTAATATTTATTTTTCATCTTTTAAATACTTGTATTTATAATTTATAAATTATTTTGTCTTATGTGAGTATCCTCACACATGTGTGAAGATGACTCACATACACATTTCTCTTAGAGGAATATTTGAGTTTTAGCTACCTCCTTAAGAGGTTGACATTTTGCACACACTTCATGAAAGGTGGCATATGGGAGTTATATGTAACTCCTCTTCTCACCTCTATTTATGAGGTATTTTCTCTCTCATTATTTCAACTCCAATCTCTCATTCTCACATTCATGTGAATATTCTCTCTTTGTAATTCTTTCAAGGCTTCTTGCCATCTTCATATATATTGGGGGTTTTTTCTTTGTTTTTCCTCCTTCAAAACTATTTTCTCCATTGATTGATTTTGGTGTATGCTTCTAGTTTGTGTTCTTCTTGGAATGGTAAATTTACTTCAAACAAATAATCTAACACTTGATTAGTTATTTCCTTGATCTTCATTTTCCTTTCACTTTATCCTCCAAGTGAATTTGTCTTTTACATCATCCTCTTTCATCCATAGATCTAGAATTGAGATTAATCCCTTGATCAAGACCAATCATCTTTTAATCCATCATCTAATCTAATCACTTTCTTAAAGATTATCTAAATTAAGTATAGAGATCACATCAAATATTTGCTTGAGAATGTAGCATATTTTAAGTGTTGAAATCTATTCCCATCCATCAACTTGAATCTAATAGGGTCTTGTATCCTTATATTAATCCCAAATCCAATCCAACACCTCATCATCCATCAAGGCTAACCACTCCCAATTACATTACCAATCCACATCATCCCTAATATTGTCCTCCAAATCCCAAATTGTACATAATCAAAACCAAGGTCTCCAAAAAATCAACTTTTAGCCACATCATCAAGATCTCTTAGTCTTTTCAAATCTAAAACCAACATCCTAAACTTTCCACATCATCATTTTATGCCCCCTATAACTATGTCACAAGATGAGAAAATCATGGAGCCTCATATAGAAACTCAATCCACTTCACTTAATGATTGTCCCAACAACTCAAATGCACATGAACATGGTCTTGATTAACTTGAGTGTTCCCCTAAATTTATAGATTTCATCAAAAACATGCATCATAAGGATTTTGTATACAACTTCTCTTAGAAGAGGGGGGAAACTTCCTTCACACCTCATGACAAAACTCAAGGATTCCACCCATATTGGTCCTTCATCACAACCCATCATGGAAAAATCTCAAGAACATTAACAAACTGATGACATGGCCTTCTTGCCTCCACCTTCCTATGATCCTAATTTAACTCATGCCTATCAAATAGGGAAATCTTCATCACTACAGAAATTTCAAATCCATCTAAGACATCTCATTAATAAACTCCTACACTTTCTCCTTCACTACAAACCTCACTTCCACATATTTCTATTCCTCAACATACACTTTGAATCCCATCCACATTACCACCTCATAACCCATCAATACCTTAAAGTCATCCACAACCGATCTATTCAACCATTTCACCTTAATCCACTACATCTCCACTCATCTCATCACATACCACCTACCAACCCAATCCTTTAATGACTGATCTCATGAAAAAAATCTTATCACTTGGCCCTACCATCCATGCTTTACTTTCATCACCTACCCCACCTCTTGCAAATCCCTTAGATCATAAGTTGCAAGAGATACAAAATTCCATCCAATAATTAGAAATCGAGACTTAAGCCAAACATTTAAAATTTGATGATTTTTGTCCCTATCCCCTTGACCAATCTATCAAAGGACTCCTTTTCCCCCTAACTATGAAGTTCCCAAGTTTGAAAAATACAAGGGAAAAGGAGACCCTTGAGATCACATCAAACAATTCATCATGGCTTGTTAAGAGGTTTCTCATAATGGTATCTATCTATTAAAACTCTTTCCACTAAGTATGGTAGGACAATCCTTAGATTGGTTTCATCATCTCAGTCCTGATACCATCAAAACATTCATTGACCTATCCAAAAAGTGTGTTTCCCATTTCTCCTATAATGTTAAACACGAACTTACAATGTTGGATCTTTGTAATTCTAAGCAACATAATGGAGAAAGCTTTTCTTCCTACCTACAATGATGGAGAGGGATTAAAAGATGAATCCCATGGTCAATTCCTGAGAAGAAATTGGTCAACATTTTTATCCAAAATCTTAACCAAGAAATGGCCTTTGATCTCCAAACCCATTGCCTTTCTACCTTTGATGAGATCATTGAGAAGGTGTCAACATTGTAAAAGACCTTATAGAAAAATGTTTTCTAAAAACCCATACCAAGGACAATAATCAAATGACTAATAAATTTAAACCTTGGGCTAAGAATAAACATGTGGTTAGTGATGGGTCACTGATACAAAGAACATCCAAACAATGTAGTCTTCCTAAAATAATGTGTAAAATATCCTTAAGACTAGTACCATTTCACTTCCTGAGAGACAATTTAGATCACCCCCAATCCAAGATGTCACTTTACTGATCTAGGGGAACCTATCGAGATGGTGCTTCAAAAATTAGTGCAAGCAAATATAATCACATTCTCTACACTATACCTTTTGATGACAATCAATCTAAGACTACATGGTACAATGACAAGGATTATTGTGACTATCATCATGTCTAAGGACACCCTATAGACAAGTGTACAAGGCTCAAACATTACATCCAAGATCTTATTGATAAAGAAAAATTAGAGGTAACTAGTAATTCCTCGCCTAATATGAAATTGGGTGTTTATCAATATCCTTTTCCAAAGCATGACCAATCCACTTCATCTTCCACCTCCAATCCAAACCAATCCAAAAATAATCATGACAACAATGTCTACTATAATAAGGTCCCCTAGACCTATGACTATTGTAGAGTATATTGATTATGATCCCTCAAATTGTTATACAATAACCATAAAAGCCACATCCCCTAAATGTGCTATTACAACAAGACATGGAATGATTACTATCCCTAGACCTCCACCTTCCTCATCCTCCCAAACTTCCCATTAGAACATCCTAGACCACCTTGGGAAGAATCTTACTCAAATATCCATCTTGGACCTCCTCAAGGCCTCCCTTATCTACAAAGCTATATTGGATCGAGCCCTACAAGAATCCCAAGTCTTGCATAATATTGAACTTGAACAATTCCAAGCTCTTGTGGGTCACCATTTATGCACTTACCAACTTGCCCTTAGCCAACATGTCATGCTCCCCATTGATCCATCTCATAATAATGCTCTTCACATAGAGGTCCTGATTTCTAAACTCAAAATTTAGCATGTGCTTTTGGATAATGGATTTGCCTTGAATTTATGTGCCTTGAGGTTAATAAAATAATTGGGATATTCAGCAACTAAATTGGAGCCATGTGTTATTACTATCAAAGCATATGATAATACTGAGAGAGAATCCAAAGGAACCATATGTATTCCCATACAAGTGGGACCTATCCTATAGCACACCACATGCCATTTTGTTGATCTTGACCTTCCATATAACATTATCTTGGTGGCCCATGGATCCATGCTATGCAAGTTGTCCCTTCCACCTACCATTAATGGGTAAAATTCCCCCATAATGGTGTAGGTCACTATCCATGTGGATCCCTGACCTTTTGCATATTGTTGCTCTAAGGAAGTTACCCATCATAAAGATAACCTTTGTCCTAATAATAATATCTCTACTAGAGATAAAGTGACCTCTTCAGCCTCTTATGTTCATCCTGATGCCTTTTCTTTGACTTCATCATCTTTACAAGATCCTAAAGTTACAAAGCTCAAGATAATTGACAAGGGTTGTAGATAATATGAGCTACATAATGCCTTTAATGTTGGAAAATTAGTTTTCTCTCCATAGTCTTATGGTAATCCGCAATAATGACCTCATCCATGAACACCAAACACCAAACAATTTGGGTCTACCACCATTTCATACATGAGCACTTTGGTTGAAGAACAAATGAAATACTCTTTAGACTATTCGCTCTACAAAGATAAACTAGATGGTGAAGAATCTAAACTTGTCCACCTTAATAAAAATTATCCAATTCCTTTGAATATGTGTGAAACCATGAGATAGCAAGGTAAAGGCCTCAGCCTACAATAACAAGATGTTATTTAGCTGATACAAGTAAAGGTCCGTGGTGCTCATTCTAGATTATGATACAAGCCTCTTAGTTTGGAAACCAAGGATCCTCATGCTCCCTCTACAAATCAAGATGAACTTTCTAATGTCATTAAAAGTACCATTGATGGGACTATCAATGACTCTTTTAAAGACCTCAACATTTCATGCACAATGCATGATAATTCCATTCATACCATTGAATCTTCATTTCCATCTACTGATCCCATTTCTCAGGACCAACAAAATCATGTATCTTTAGATACTTGTCAAAATGATAGAACAAATCTTGAGTTCCTTAAGCATACAACTTTAAAAGAAAAGAAGTGAAAAAATCATAAAGCATTGGACTTACATAAGAAAAATCATGCTATATCTATCTTTGGGGTATCAAAAGTAAAATAAAAACCCCTAGCATCAAAAGTGTATTTACTTGAAGAAAAACAAACCCATTTCGGAATAGATGAAAAATCAAAGTAGTGTCCTTAAGTTAAGTCTATTGGGGAGATTGTTGGTCCCACATCACCTTTATTCCATGATGCTTCCACCACTATACATGATCAAATCCTTCCATCACACTTAGCCCACCATCAACATAAGTCCTTTATCCCACATACACCCCGATCCATCTTGCATGCTCACACCCCTAGTTGATGAGGCTATGATGGTTCCTATTTTTATTTCCTAAACACATAAGAGGCTTTTCTTGCACTTAAGGAGGTGTATGATAGTACTTGTGGTGCCCATAATGGTGGTATTGTCCTTGCAACAAAAAGTCTTCAACATGGTTCAAGTGCTTAATGCTTAGCTACTCCAACTAATCAAGAATTGGATGAACCTTGAAACATCACCCATCTCCAACTCTTCCATGCTTAGTTTGCTAGAATATCCTAATTTGTCAAAAAAAATCAAAATAGTAAAGTTAAATCATTTGTCCAATGGTGAAAACCATTTTAATGGCACCTTGGATAAGTACCATGGTGAAAACTTGCTCACAAGCACCATGTGTATAAGATAGATCTCATTATCCTCTAGGTCCTTTCCATATCATCCCATCCACACAACCATCTTGTCTCTCCACCCTTCTTCTATACTGGGGGTAGTGGATTGTACTTTACTTTGGAAATAGTTTCCTTGATAAATATTCCTTACGCTAGGTACATGTCATTGCTTTTCTTATTGTTGAGCTTCATACACTTGCACATTTCATGTCCTTATATGTTTGATGATATCACATCTCCCTATCTTACACCATGAGGTGTTAGCACTATTAATATTAACCATCACGTTGCCATCCCTTCATCCATCCCATCCCATTCGACCATCCCATAATAAAACACTAAAACAACCAAAAAATCAAATCTACCAATAAACCCAAGAAACAAACCAAATATAAGCCAAGCCTTAATCCATACCAATCTAGTCCAACAGTCTACCAAAGTCATCTAAAAACATAACTTGGTTTTGTGCCCAACCTTGCCATCTACCCAATCAATTAATCACTTGGCCAATCAATCATTGTTTAGATATATCTTCCCTATTCTTGTGTTGTTAATGGAACATATCGTTCCCACAAAACTATCCTCATCATCCATCATCAATCAACCCAATCAATCACCGATGATGGCATGGTTCGGTGGTTAAGTCGCTCAGTTGTAGTGGCAGCCACCAGAGTTCAAACCCCTACTGGGCCAACGAGCTCGCAAGGCTTTACGCCTTCGCTGGGCCAATGAGCTCGCGGGTTTGAAGTGTTCTTCCTAGGGGATGAGGTCCCCCAGTTGTGGCCTCATTGGTTCATTGCTCTAGGTAAAAGCATTCGCGTGGAGCCGGAGGGCGTGTCGCACCAGCATCGTTGGTCATGTTAAAAAGTTTACCAGGCGCATTTTAAAAAAAAAATCAACCCAATCAATCTAAATAATTAAATCAATCAATCAAGTTTTCATCTTGGTAAGGGCAATAACCTTGTTTATTTTTGAATCATTTGTGCATGTTTTCTTTCTTTCTTGTGTGTGTGTTTATCATATTATCTTAAATTTTCATCAAGTCCTTACAACATATTGCTACATATGACATCATGGTCTTCCATATCATGGTGCCCAATGATATATGTTTTCTTATGACCTTTATTTTTTGAGTCAATCCTTTCATGCACATGACACATCGTCACCCTAGTTTTTATACCTTGGTGCATAATGTCTAGTGCTATATTAAACTATATGGTTTCTCACCCAATGTGGCATAACATATTCTTCCTCCATTTCATCCACCCCTATCTTTCTCCATCTCATCGACCTATCAATTTCATCCACTTCAAGAGTATATCTATGTTCTTCCAACCCGCCTATACTCTCGAGGGGTCATCCCATCTCTCCATTGTTTCTCCTAGTCACTCCTTCAATTGGATGGGACATCCCTTTATTTCATCCATAATTTATAGTCATCTACAACATCATCTCGAAGAGGGGCAAAATGTACACATCTAAAATTGACCATGTCCTTGCAACACCTCTAACATCACCTTTCGACACCACCTTATGTCACTTTGTGACATATTTTTCCTAGCCCCTTTCATGTCCCTTTTCATCAGCTAGTTAATTAATTAAATTATATTTATTTAATTAACCTATTTACCATAGTTCCCAAAGTAATTAAATAAATTATATTTATTTAATTAATTAATCCATGATTATCCATTAATTAAATAAATTTTATTTATTTAATTTATTTTATCCTCCCACATCATTCCTCTACAATAATTAATTAACTAATATTATTATTTAATTAATTTCCACTTGCCACAAATAATAAATGAGAGGCACAAAACTCAAACTAAGGTTTCATCTCCACCACTCATTTGATACTACATCTCTCAATCCTATCCATTCACATAAGGATGCCTTAGAAGCTTGTATCTTTCACCTCTTAATCTTAGCCATCTACTTCCACTTCTTAATCTTAACCATCCATTGCACCTCTTAGTCCTAGCCATCCATTCTATCATCCAAGAATCTATAAATAAAAAATCAACCAAGCCATTTTCAAGTCTCCTTGTTATGCAAAGTTATGCTGTCAAAGTGAGAAACCAACATATCAAAATCACTATCAAAATATCATTGAAGTACATCAAGCATTCATCAATGGAGCAACAAAGGCTATTATGGTGGTAATATTTTCCTATTGTTTCATTGGATTTATTTAGTACTTAGGCTCTATTGGAAGTGATGTTGAGTATGGAATAGGTACTTTCATTTATGCATTGTTCTTTTATGTTGATTCCATATTTTTGGATACACAAGTGGATATGGGTCTTTGTATTCTCTCAAGCATCTAGGAGGTGCTTTGGTGTATCATAGACCTAAGAAGTGGCCCCAAAATTGTTTCAAGACATGAGAATGGTCTTGGTGTTACTATAGGTATCACTATTGTTGAATCATCTTTGATTAATGCTACTTCTTGTTTGACCAATAGATGAGACCAAAAACAAGATGAAAGATGTAGTTGGATGTAGACTTGTGATTGTGTAAATTTCTTGCACAATCTAAATATGTGTACCCTACCAAACCTATATCTTTTCCCACTAAATAGTGAATCCCATATCTACGTGTGCCATAGACATAGTACAATATATACTTGGTTGCTTTCTATTAAGCTCATGCGGGTATTTAATAAAGAAAGAAACCATACTAATGACATAAGAAATATTAGGATGAGTGTAAGTCAATAGAAGAGGCTCCTAAAAACTTGGCATTACAAAGTAGAATTAACCAATGGAGTGAATCACTTAGTATAAAGATTGAATCTATAAAAAGGGAGTTCAAGTAGGTTTAAATCAAACCATGTGAAACTATGTGAGAAGATCAAGAGCATATTTGGGTTGTACAAGACAACCTAAAATAAAATTGAATGACACCTAGAGAATTTAATTGAGGTATAAAAGGAATCTATATTAGCATAACATGCCAAAGGGGCTTGTTTGAAGCCATAGAGAGATTTCTGAAATCTACATATCAAATAATACTATTTGATGAATCTATGGTTATCCATATATATCTCCTCCTAAAGATCCTTGTGAAGAATGATACTCTACATGTTATTTTGATGTACATCCAAAAATTATGAGTAGTGATGATGGAATGATTTAAAGGAATGGAGTTCATTTTATCAATGGGGACAAAGGTCTCAATGAAATCAATGCCAAGAAATTGAGAGAAACCTTTTTCCACAAGTCTATCTAAACTTATCAATGCTACTGGCTACAAAATACTTTGTCTAATAGATCCACTATAATAAAACACATTTTCTTCACTTAGTATGTGGATTGAAATGACAAGTGTAATTCATTATCAAGGAATTTTATTCTTCTTGCATTATTGAATATCATTCAATAATACTAGATTCTTTATGAAAATAAAGTGAATCGTAAGTAGTAATAATATAAGCATGTGAGTCATCCTAATGCAGGAGCATCCTTGGTTCAAGAGAAATCTTGCATCAACCAAAACCATCTGCATTTCATATTGTTTCTTTCATTTTCCCAGTCAGTTCAGTCAGTAGCAGTTTCTATATTTTGGTTCGCATTCTGCCGCAGTTTCATTTCAAACCTTGCAAAGTTAGACTTAACATCTTGACATCTTCATGCACATCATATCCAAAATTTAGATCATTTGGATCAGTTTCCAGAAAGATATCTTTATCAAAAGGTAAATTATTTTCTCAGAATAGAGCATCTTGACAGGCTCAGATAATCAGCTAAAGGAGAAGACTTACGGAGCATTTTCGTGACTTGGAGAGCTGAATTACAGAGTATTCAAGGAACTTTGGCTCATGGCCAACCTTCCTTGCGATCTGCACATTATTTCATTCACTTGCAAAGGATTTCCTTATGTTTTGGGCTAACCTATCCATGTACACATGTTACATCTCTTTCATTGGAGTTTGTAATCTGTTTGGCTGATGCCGAAGAATCTTGTGATCTAGAGATGATATATAATCATGTAATAGATACCTAGGAAGTTAGTTAGTGATAGTTAGCATAATTCATTAGTTAGATAGTTTGAATTCTTTGGTATCTGGCACTCCAAATCTATATCTTGCACATGTGTTGTAACTAGAGAATCAAGCCTGTGAGCCTTAATCTGTAAGCTTGCATGTTGTTGACATGTTTGTATTTTAAATCTATGATATATTGAATGACTAAATCTACATTTGAATTCTATAATTGAGTTTCTTCCGTTGTGTTTACTCTTTTTGCATGGCTTAGACTATTCACTTTGTGGACCCTCCTAACCATGACTACACCAAGTGGTATTGATGCAGGAGCATTCGGAAGTATTTAGAACAATTGAGACAGTTTACAGTGAAATTATAGAGTACCGAGAGAGCGACCTTGGAGATTACCACATTTTACTGCATTTACACATTAGAGGTTGTGGAGATGGACTTAGCATCTAGACATAGTCATCTACAACATATCCAAAATTTAGATCATTTGGGTTTGATTCTGGAGAGATATCACTATCAGAAGATTACTTGTTTTCACCCGTTTTCATAGAGCAGAGCCAATAGTGTTTAGTGAAGTCTAATCATCTTGTGGAGCAATTCTGTGACGTGTAGAGCCTAAAGGAACATTATTCAAGGAAGATTAGGACCTATTTGACCTTCATGGAGATCCGTACAAAGTTCTATGCATCAGCAGAGCAATGCCTTATGTTTAGGTCTGACCTATCCATGTCTACACTTTACTTAACTAACCATTGCAATTAGGCTAAATTGTTAATGTTTAGAAAGATTGCAGAGGATATAAATAAGAGATAAAGGTGGTTCTAAGTAGTGATCAATAGCATGGAGATATGAAAAAAGATCTTAGGTTGTTTTGATCCAAATGAGTAGTAGAACAAAGTAGGAAGCAGAGCAGGAAGCAAAAGAAGTTGTAGAGCAGAGAATTGAGATGTAGTAGAAAGAAATCCTAGAAGAATATTTCTGTATAAATCTTTTGTAATCCCTGGGTTGTGGCCTAGCATCTGTAAAGCTTGAGTGGCATATGTAATGTGTTTTGAGATCTTAATATAAGAAGAATGAGCTTTGAATTAGGGTTTTCACAGGATATATCTTGTGTCATGAGTAGATGAATGTCTCTTTCATTCTATTGTTAGCTATTTACTTCCATTGCATATCCATTATGATCATGGTGTTTGTTGATTAGGCTACAAGGCTAGACAATCCTTCATTGGACCCTCCTACCTTGGCTACATCAAGTGGTATCAGAGTTGGTTTTGAATCTGTTAGGCTGGTTACAAATCTGCTGGGAAGGTGGTGAATCTGAAGGTGTTGGAAGAAGTACAAAACCCTAGAAATAACAAGTATACCACTGAAGAAGATCAAGGCAAGAAATATTCGGGTAAGCTTTTCAAAATTAAGTTGTTTATTTGATTTGTTTTGATTGGGAAAATTGGAAAGAGGATGAAGGAAAATGAAACCATAATGTGCGAAAAGGATATTCTAGAAGAAAAATTGTGTGAAGAAGAAAAATTGTGTGAAGTCAAAAGGTATAATTTAGAGTTGATGGAAAAGATGAAAGAACTAGGAAAAGACAAATATGATGCCCTTGAAGAAGAATTGGAAAATGTAAAAAGGAGGAATGAAGAATTAGAAGTAGATCTGAAGATGTTTGAGGATGTTGAAAAGAGATTTGCAGAATTGGAAAAAGGTTTCAAGTTGTTTGGGAAGGTGGAAAAGAGGAATAGAGATCTAAAAGAACGTTTGGAAGAATTGATAAGGGAAAACAATCTACAGAAGAGTGAAGTATCAGGGTTAAAGGAACATGTTAATCAGTAGAGCAGTCACTTGTAGCATGCAGAAAGGAGAATGAAAGTTTGAGATCTAAACTTGAACTTTATGATGTTTCTTTTGATACTAATGATTTGTTTAATGTTGCAGAAATCTCTTTAGACAGTGAGATTGAAGATGACAATGTAACTAGACCTGCAGTTGTTGGTGATGGTATTGGTTTCAAAATCATGCAAATAATGGGATATGAGGGAAAAAGATTGGGAAAGCAGCAACAAGGAATTACTAAACCTATTGAACTAGTAATAAGATCAAGAAGTGAAGGCCTTGGATATGACAAAGGTAAGGATGTTATGGCAAATTCAAACAAATCAAATTAGGGAAGAAGAGGTATGTATTGTTCACATTGTAATAGATATGGACATGAAAGGGAATTGTGTTGGGATCTACATCCTTGTAGGTTTTGTGGATTGAGGAATCATTCTGAAAAGATGTGTTGGAATAAAATGAGAAGAAGAAAGCCTATGATAAATTGTATGTAGATGGATTATGGATGGAATGGATCAAAATGGAAACATGTTACTTGTATGTTCAGAAGGTTGTAAAGATGGAAGTATTAATATGTTGGAAAGAAAAGAGGATATGGATCAGGATACAAAGAAAGAAGACCTTATGTAGAGCAAAACAAGAACAATAATTCAAACTACAGAGGGAGAGATGAGAGGAGTCATAATTATTATCATAGTGAAGGATACAAAAGAAATGAAAGAGGATTTTCTAGAAGAGGAACCTGTTTTCAAGTTTGGAGGAGAAAAGAATCAAGTAGTGAATGTCAACAAGAACCTGTTACCGGAGAGGATAATAATGAGGAAATAATAACTGATGCAGAGGAAGAAGAACCTATTGACTCACTAAGTTTGATAGAGAAACCAGAAGAAGGTGAAGCATTGATCTTAAGAAGAGTTATGTTATAGATTAATCATCTGAGAAAGCAGTTCAAGAGATAATTTGTGTGGACAAGTGTGAAGTATAGCAAAGAAGGGAAATTCATGTTGCAAAGAAAGAAGAAATAACAAGATATTCTACTGGAAGAGATAGTTTGTGTATCAGAGTAAAGGGAACATGGATAAAGAAACATAGATAAGTATAGGAGTAGTGTATGTAGAGTAGAAACTGTAAGATTTTGATGTGTGTGAGAGAAATTGTGTCTGAAAATAGATATTAGAAAGCATTGCAGGGAAATTCAGAAAGTGTATGGATTGGATCAGGGAAGTAACTGATTGTTCTGGAGGATGCAAGTATGTATTCATGGATTCTTAACTGATTGAAGTAGACACTGATCTTGAGGAAACTTGCGGAGACAACTTGCTCAGACCACTAACCATTAAGGCAGTGCAAGGCTTGCAAGTAGACCGCCAAACTTATACCTTGACAAGATGAAGAAGTTGAGGCAGTTTGTAGAGAAGACTTTCTTAGACTACTGATTAGTGAGGCAGTGTAAGGCTTGTAGGCAGAATGCTGAATTTGGATTACATTTGAGGTAGTTTTTTAGGGTGGACTTGAATAGACTGCCAACCTTGAGGCAGTTCCAAGTACCTAAAAATAGACCATTGAACTATCCTAAGGGATCACATTAAATTTGACAAAATACAAACCAAAGTGAAGAGGATTACTTTTCAAATAACCCTGAGAGTCTGATGCAAGAGCATTCAGAAGCATTCAGAACAATTGAGATAGTTGACAGTGAAATTGCAGAGTACCGGTAGAGCGACCTTAGAGATTTCCACATTTTATCGCATTTTCATAGTAGAGGTTGTAGAGCTAGAATTAGCATCTAGACATAGTCATCTAAAACATATCCAAAATTTAGATCATTTGGGTTTGATTATGGAGATATATCGCTATCAGAAGATTACTTGTTTTCACAGAGCAGAGCTGATAGTGTTTAGTGAAGTCTAATAAGCTTGTGGAGCAATTCCATGATTTGCAGAGCCTAAATGAGAATTATTCAAGGAAGATTAGGAAATGGTTGACCTTCATGGAGATCCACACTAAGTTCTATGCATCAGTAGAGCAATGTCTTATGTTTAGGTCTGACCTATCCGTGTCTACACATTACCCGACTAACCATTGCAATTAGGTTGACTTGTTAATGTTTAGAAAGCTTGTGGAGGATATAAATAATAGATAAAGGATTGTTTCTATGAATTAATCAATAGCTCAAAGATAGGAAAAAAGATCTTAAGTTGTTTTGATCCGAATGATTTGCATAATAGAGTAGGAAGTAGAGCAGGAAGCAAAAGAAGTTGCAGAGCAAAGAACTGAGATGTAGTAGAAAGAAATCTTGGAAGAATATTGTTGTATGAATCTTTTCTAATCCCTAGGCTATGGACTAGCATCTGTAAAGCTTGAGTGGAATATGTAATGTGTTTTGATATCTTAATATAAGAAGAATGAGCTTTGAAGGCTGGGTTTTTCCCTGTTAGGGTTTTCCTAGGATATATCTTATGTCATGAGTAGATGAATGTCTCTTTCTTTTTGTTGTTAGCTATTTACTTCTGTTGCATATCTATTATGATCATGGTGTTCATTGATTAGGCTACAAGGCTGGGCAGTCCTTCATTAGACCCTCCTACCTTGGATGCATCAGGTATCAGAGTAAAGTTCAAATCCATTGAGAGTGAAGTTGAGTGAATTGAGCAAAGACATTCTATAAGATCTTGTTGTGAACAAATTGCCAAATCTAAGGTAGACTACTTTTCTTGTCAACTGATCATTGATCGTGAGGCAGTTGTCACCTTGTAGCTCGATTACTAAATTTGTGGCAATTACACTTGATCCTAGGAAGAGATGCCACTAAGGAGAATACCTGTTGTTGGTACTATGGCTAGGAGAATAGATGAGATGATGGAAATGATAAAAACAATGTGAGTTGACTTGGATGTTGTTGAAGAAGATCAAAAAAGAGGACTTACACCTCGACCTAATGTTGAAAGTGATGATGATGAAGAATTCCAATCTGCTATTCAAAATGAAAAAACCCTAGAGGAAGAAGAAGAATCAAATCAAGTGAAGATGTTGCAAGCTATTTCGAAGATTGGGAAAAGACCAAGAGTTGATGTACCGAATTACACTTGCAATTTGAATCCTAAGGAGTTGATTGATTGGATAAATGACCTAGAAGAATACTTACTTTGAATATGAAGAAATTAAATTCGAAGAAGGTGAAATTTTCCAAGACTAAGTTGAAAGGACATGCTGCTATTTGGTGGAAAGAAGAGGAAAAGAGAAGATCATAAAGTGGGATAGAATGGTGACAAAGCTGAAGAATCAGTTTATACCTGCTGACTATGAGCTGGAGCTATTGAAGAGATTGTAGAACTTGAGACAAAAGGAGAAATCTGTGAAGGAGTACACTAAAGAATTTCATAAGATAATCATAAGGACAGGACATAGTGAAGCAAGCAAGGAGAAAGTGGCAAGATACATCAATGGACTGAGATTGAACATTCAAGAAGAACTGAGTTTGGTAAGGATGACATCACTGGAAGATGCATATTAGTTTGCCCTGAAAGTTGAAGAAATGTTGAACAAAAAGCATGAATAGAGAGAGAAGTAGAGGAGGTAAATTCCAGAGAGGTAGAACATTTTCTAGAGGAGAAAGATCATTTTTAGAGTAGAACATACAAGATAGTACATTTAAGAAGATAGAGATAGCAGTTCATACCAAAGAGATGATAAACTTTCTACCATAGAGGAAACCCTAATTCATACTAGAGTGAAGGTTACATAAGCTATGGAAGAGGATCTGACAGGAGAACATTCAAAGAAACCTATTTTAAGTGTGAAGGTGAAGGACATAAAGCATTTAAATGCATCAAGGAAGTACAAGCAAGAAGACATAGAATAGTGGAAGAACAACATATGTAGAAGAACCTATTGGATCACATAGTTCAATTGGTAAACTTGAGAAAGGAGAATCACTTTTCATGAGGAGAGCAATATTTCAGGCAAAGACTAATGAGGAACCACTATAGAGGAGAAGTTTGTTCTAGACTAGATGCAAATTATGGGGTAAATGTTGTAAAGTTGTAATTGATAGTGGTAGTTCTAATAATTTGGTTTCAGAGGAGATGGTGACTAAGTTAAAGTTGTAAAGATTGAAACACCCTAAGCCATATCAGATAGCAAGGATTCAAGATGATCACAAGGTATTGGTGAGTGAACAATGTTTGGTGAAATTTCATATTAGATCTTATCATGATGAAGTATTGTGTGATATTATGCCTATCGATGTTTGTCATATATTGTTGGGTAGACCATGATAGTATTATTGAAAAGCTATACATGATGGGAGAAATAATACATACACTATAACATCAAATGGCAAGAGAATTACTTTGATTCCTTTGGAAGATGAACCTAAGAGTGAAGTATGTGGGAATGCTATAATCTGTTTGGTTGATTGAAGGAAATTTTTGGATGGTTTGAGATATGAGAATATGTGTTATGCCTTGATTCCTAAGAAGCCTAAAAACCTAAAGATATAGACTAAAGAATCACAATAAGAGGAAATAACTTAGTTGCTAACAAAGTATGAAGACATCATATCGGATAACATACCTGAAGGATTTCCACCAATCAGGAGTATCAATCATCACATGGATCTTATACCTAGAGCTAGTTTGCCTAACAAAGTAGCACACAAATGAAACCATCAAAGAATGAAGATTTGAATAGATAGATACACGAAATGTTGAGGATAGGTTTAATAAGAGAAATCTTGAGTCCTTGTGAAGTACCTACAGTGCTAGCACCAAAGAAGGATGGAGAATGGAGAATGTGTATAGACTCTAGAGTAATCAACAAGATCACAGTTAAGTATAGATTTCCATTTCCTAGGATGGATGATATTATGGATTGTTTGAGTGGAGTAAAATATTTTACAAAGATAGACTTGAAGAGTAGATACCATGGGATTAGAAATAGAGAAAGAGATGAATGGAAGATTGCTTTTAAGACAAATGATAGATTGTATGAATGGTTAGTGATGCCTTTTAAATTGACTAATGCATCGAGTACTTTCATGAGATTGATGAATGAAGTTTTGAAGAAATTCTTTGGTAAGTTTGTTATTGTATATTTGGATAATATTCTAATTTTTGGTAAGACAAAAGAACATTTGTGGCACCTGAGACAAGTATTGCAGAGGTTGAGAGGAGAGAAATTGTTGATAAACATTAAGAACTGTACTTTCATGAAGGAAGAATTGGTATACTTGGGATTTGTGATATCTACGGAAGGATTGAAGATGGACCCTAAGAAAGTTAGAGCAATTGTTGAATGGCCTACACCTGAGAGCATTGGACAAGTTACATCATTTCATGGATTAGCTAGTTTCTACCAAAAGTTCATTAGAAATTTTAGTTCAGTATGTAACCCTATGACAGAGATAATGAGAGGTGATAGAAAAGACTTTAAGTGGACATCAAGAGTAGATAAAAGTTTTGAATTGCTGAAGCAGAAAGTGACAGAACAACCAGTATTGGCATTACTAGATTTTAATAAGGTATTTCAAGTAGATTGTGATGCAAGTGGAAATGCAACAGGAGTAGTGTTAAGTCAAGAACGTAGACTTGTAGCATATTTTAGTGAGAATTTGGATGATGTGAGGAGAAGATATTCAGTTTATGATCAAGAGTTCTATTCCATAATCCAAGCCTTGAAGAAGTGGAGACATTATTTGTTGCCTAAGGAATTTGTGTTGCATATAGATCATCAAGCTTTACAATATTTGAATAGTCAAGGAAAGTTGAATCAGAGATATATGAGATGGGTAGAGTTCATGTAGAGTTACACTTTTATACTAAAGCATAGGAGTGGAAAATCAAACAAGGTTATAGATGCATTGAGGAGAAGAAGAAACTTGTTAATAGATATGAGAGTTGAAGTATTAGGATTTGAGGAATTGAAGAACATGTATGAGGGAGATCCTGATTTTGTAGAACCTTGGAAAGCATGTAAGGAACCTATTGTGATAGATACGAGTAAGTGGTTGGATTATTTCATTTAGGAAGATATGTTGTTCAAAGGAAATCAATTATATATACCTAGGAGTTCAATGAGAGATAATTTGATCAAGGAGAAGCACAATGGTGGATTGGTAGGACATTTTGGAATTGATAAGAGTTTGCATATAATAATTCAGTGAATAGGAATACATGAACAACACCATTTAAGACTGTGATAGGAACTAACCCTAAAGGAGTAGCATAAATGAGAGATATTAGCATGAAGGATAAGAGGAGTGCAGAAGAAGAAGAATTTGTAGGACACATGGAGATAGTACATAATTAGGTTAAGAAGCATTTAGAGGAGATGAACAATAAGTATAAGGAGAAAGCAGATAAGAAGAGAAGACACAAATAATTTGTATTTAGAGATGAAATGATGGTATATCTGAGAAAAGAAAGATATCCAGTTGGGACATATAACAAGTTGAAGATATAGAAGTTTGGACCATGTAGGATACTCAAGAAGTTTGATTCAGGAAATGCATATGAAGTGGAGCTACTAGAGACATTGGGTATATCACCTATTTTTAACATTGTAGACCCATATCAGTATCATGAAGCAGAGTTCAGTGACAACATTGAAGAAGACTTGAAGAAGCAGTTACCACAACAAGCATCAGAGTAGATTGAAGACATGTTGGATAGCAGAATTGGATGCAGCACTAGAGGCAAGAAATACAAACAATATCTTGTGAAGTGGAAAGGTAGACCAAAAGAAGATTCATCTTGGATTTCTCAGGCTCAGGTGGACTTTCTTGGTTTTCCTCTAGCCCCAAAAAAGTGAGGGACTCACTTTTTCCAACAACCGTGGGTGTCTAATGAAGGAGCATCCCTGGTTCAAGAGCAATCTTGTATCAACCAAAAACATTTGCATTTCATTTTCTTTCTTTCATTTTCCCAATTAGTTTAGTTAGTAGCAGTTTCTATATTTTGGTCCGCATTCTACTGTAGTTTCATTTCAGACCTTGTAGAGCTGTACTTAGCATCTAGACATCTTCATGCACATCATATCCAAAATTCATATCATTTGGATCAGTTTCCAGAAATATATCACTATCAAAAGATTGACTATTTTCTCATAACAGATCAACTTGATAGGCTCAGATAATCAACTAAAGGAGAAGACTTGTGGAGCACTTTAACGACTTGTAGATCTAAATTACACATCATTTAAGGAACGTTGGATCATGGTCGACCTTCCTTGAGATCCATATGTTATTTCATTCACTTGCAGAGGATTTCCTTATGTTTTGGGCTGACCTATCCATGTACACACGTTACATCTCTCCCATTGGAGTTTGTAATCTGTTTGGCTGACGCGGAGGAATCTTGTGATCTAGAGATGATATATAATCATGTAATAGATGCCTAGGAAGTTAGTTAGTGATAGTTAGCATAATTCATAAGTTAGTGTAGACACCCAAAAATGTCCACTTGTCGCAACATTACATCAGTTAGGCATCTTGTAGTATTTTTGCCCTAGGCACCCCATATCATCACCTAATCTAGCATTTTCCTCTTACAAATTAAATAAATATAACATTTATTTAATTTACCCATCCATCACATTATTAAATAAATAAATTTTATTTATTTATTTATCCCACTTTCCTCTTAAATTAAATTAAATAAATATTTTATTTTATTTTATTTATCACTTTTTATCCTCACGTGCATCATAAATTATTTAATTTATGATTTGGGGCCCACCTACCATATCTATCTCTTTTGATCTCTCAACTCATCTCTTCCTACCTTCCATTTCCATCTTCTAAATCACTCACCTACCTTCCATTTTTCTCTCCCAAGTTGCACAATGCAAATTTCCAATTCAATTGTCACTTGCAAATTGGAAGGTTTATCCTTCCATTCTCTCACATTTGTCTATAAATTGACCCATTTTTCATGCCATTTGCATGGATGAATCTTCTAAGCACTGTCACTCTGCCAAATTTTCATCTCAATCCCTCATCCATCAATCTTCCATCATCAATCTAATCATCTTTCATCCATCAAATCTCCTATAATGGTTATGCTACAAATGTGAAGCAATCAACAATGAAAACCAAGGAATCTCACACCCACGTGAAATTGTTTTGATTTACATGTCATTTATTAGCTTAGGGTTTGATTTCTTGAGGTTTTGGGTTTATCTGATCTCTTGTTTGATCTGGCATTTTTGACCCATTACAGAATGTCATGCCTGGTGGGACCTAATTTATTAGTTTTTGTAGGTGTTTTTCTTTAAAAAATTGCATTGTTCCTAACCTCATTTGTGAGTTTTTGCAAGAATCTAGTGTAGGTGATCTCCGAGACAAAAATTGACTATGCCGTTGTGTCTAGAATGTCGATTCCAATCTTTTTGACTATAAATTTGCATATGTTATCTCACAATTTTTTTTTGTAAAAATTTGAATTTTTTTAGTTTGGCAGCCATAATGTATGGATCTGTATAGATATGTACAGTATGGACTACCATTGGGGGCTAATCTACATGTCTCTCGATGGTGCCTTTGATTAAAGTTGGATTTTGTTTGCAGAGTAAGCACTATTTTGTAGGAAAAGCATATTTGGTTTTAAGGGTTTCAAACTTCTATTTCCTAATACCTTTTTTGCTGACTGTATCTCTGTCCTGTCACCTTTTACTCTGTCAATGCTCATGTTGTCATTGCCACACTCTCCAAATTTGTAGTCATTATTCTCTAACGATGATTTCTCAGGTTGTCCTCTCTAAGCCACCGTCGATCTAACTCCCTGGATGCCACCATTAGTCATAAATGATCTTTGCAATCGACAGTCTTTTATCAAACTTCACATCCTTCTAATACTACAATCATCAATCACCCAAATCACAATTTACATGTATCTTTGGTTGCACTTTATATCATAAGTTGACATTACAAACTTTGAGATCAGCATTGAATGTAACGAGTAAACAGTCATTGTTTAAAAGGTAAAAAGGTCGGTGTTTAAGTTTTAAGTCTAAGTCAAAAGATCAAAACCAAAAGAAAATGTCATAGCTTAAGCACTTGAAACACCTCAAACCACCCCGGTCACCACTGTTAAGCCCTGCCACACCTTATATCCTCTTGTCACCTCCGTAAAAAAAAACTGTCTTGCTTTGACCGTTCTCATCAACCGATCTTCCCTTGACTTCCCCTTCATGTCGCAGTCTAGGTTTCGACAGACTGTTGCATATTTGAACTTGTCACAAGTTTATAATTTTTGTTATATATAGAGTTGGAACCTTCAACCTGTCGTAAGTTGCAGTTTTAAATGCTAGTCGCAGTTAACAAGTCTTTGGTCAGCGGCATTACAAACCTTTCAATCGGCATGGAAAACCATTTAACATCGGCATTGAACAACTTAAAAGTCACCATGGAAAACTTTTAAGTTGACAACTTAAACTCTTAAGGTCAGCATGTTAAATCTCTATAGTTAGCCCTAAAATCTTAAGTCAATTTAGTTGACAGTCCTTAAAACCTTAAGTCGACAATTTTCAAAACAAAAACGAAGAAACTTAATCTTAATTTTTTTTAAAAAAGGGGTGTGGTTTGATTTAACCTATTAACATAAAAACTATAACCATCCGGTACAACAAAAATAGGCACATGCTAGTACAAAATAATTTTTTTTTTGTAAAAATATCAAAAGTTGAAAGTCAAACTACAGTCAAATCAGTCAAACTAGTCAACCCTTTGCCTTCAAACATGTCGAAGGAGGCAATTTTTTTCTCTTAGCCATAACTTTGTCATACGGGGTCAAAAACTCTTACGGAAATAGTCGTTGGAAAGGTAATTCTGTGAACTTTGTAGTGGAGGAGGTCTCATTAGGTAATTTCACCATTTGAATAGGTAATTTATTAGGTAAACCTCATCCTTCTTTCAAACTTCAATTGATCATATTTTGAGAAAAACACATCAAAATTTATTGAAATCTTTTTTAAAATTTCGTGGAATCATCTAAATTTTCTATTTATGTACTCTATTTTTTAATATTAGATCATTTATTCCATCTTTTGAATAGATTGGTTTTTCTAGAAACTAATAATCTATCTATGCAGCTTTGTCTTAATCGCTTGTTAAAGAATGGAGCAAACAAACTTCTGACATATCTTCTATAGGTTCAATTGGTCAAAGAACAATCATTTTTCACTAGAGTAGGTACACTTTAGTTTGGTACTTAAAATTAACTCTATCTACTATGTGCTTGTTTTTCTTTTATTTGCATGCTTATGTTGATTGTTTGTCACCCAAGGTAGCAATACAAGTATCATCTCCCCTTGCCTAACCAATAGATCTGGGGTGTAAGAGAACATGTTGCTAACTTTTAGGTAGGCTTGCTTTCCCACTGTGAGAAGGGGATGACCCAGGCAGCAACAGGTCAAAGCCAAACCATTCCAATCTTCTTGATAAATAATGCATTTGTACCGAAAGCCTCAAACGATGGGTGTTGATTAGCTATACCGACATCTAACCTCCCCCAAAACCCCATAGAGTGTAACCTCTTTGGGCTGGGAGACTCCATAACGGAGAGTAGCGCTGCAACATGTATAGCCACCTAAATGGAAATCTAAACTAAAAACCATGTTTTAGTGGCCATAAAACTCCTATCTATTGGTATAGGAGGAAACTCTGATAGACATCCCACATTTTCATGGCTTATGGTAGAGATAGCAAGGTATCACAAGATTTGTGAGCCTTGTGGACCTAGAACTTGGTGTTCTTAAGAAGTGAGTGCACTGTAAGGGTGAGCCCATGCTCCAAGTTCCTAGAGCTATACACCATAAGTAGGCGCAACTAGGTAAAACCAATTGGGAACCCAACAAATACAATCCTTGCCTAGCCTAGGGTGTACACATTGATCATTGTGTTTGGTATGCATGCATGTGTATGTGAGATCTTGTGTTTGATATTATCACATCATCCTCAACCTACTTGTCATAACACACATCCCAATCATTACACTTCATCCAATCCTTCCCAAGCCAAATCTCCTAGTCATCCAATCAACCCTATCCTGAGTGACCCAAGTCATCCAATCCACATCATTCTACACCATCCCATCTAGTTTGACCATATTATATCATTTGGACTTCTTGAGCCCTACATCCTTTTTGAGACTCTACATCAGCTATCCAACATCGATCCAATCAACCAACATTGTCCTTTAGCTTTGGTCCTTATCTAGCATTTGATCATATCAGCATTATCAACCAACCTTGTCTACCCTTGAGTTCATGAGTCTATCTCTTGGGAGATAATCTTATCCAATCAACCAACTAATCAAACCAATCCAATTAATCGACCAAGCCAATCCAATCAATCAATCAAGAAAACCAATCAATCCAAGAGTCTCAACTTTGTCGCATAAGTCCAATCCACATCATTCTCCACCATACCAACTTTAGAGGACCTAGCACAAGAGATCATTCACATACTTCATGAAATGCCAAAACCTCTAGACCAATACATCATTCAAAGGGTCTATAACCTGATCCTAAAATTTCAAGCAAACCAATCCCCGCACATGCAACACCTCATAGCACAAATCTAACACATTGTAGCCATTGGCCAACCACAAACCCCACGTCATCATCCCTTATCCATTCAACACCAATCAATTCCACTTCATTCCTATGTGGCATCCCCTTTCATTTCACACCAATCAAATCCGTCTGCATTTCAAATCACTTCCACATCACCTTATCCTACATTTTCCCATAATAATGACACATCATCATACCCTACTTCTTCCAATGCCACCTACCAAGCCTATCAGTGGCCCCCACAACATGAACATGCAAGTCTAAATGATACTTTGTACATAAACCAAGTATCCCTAAGCTCGCCTTTGCTACAAGACTTAATAGCCTTTGATGAGGGAGACACCAACCTGGAGCAAGCATCTTATGAGCATCCTCTATCACCATCCAATCATATGCAAACACATGAGCCAACTAGTCCTCTCCCAGCACCTTCATGTCAATCTTCTAATCCATCAAACCCTCCACTAAAGGATCCCTTAGAGATGACCCTACAACAATTGGTCCAAGAAAATTTGATTGAGATACCACTGATAACACCTTTTGAGGAAATCTACTTTAAACCCCATTGGTATAAAGATGATGAATATTGTGCATACCATAGGTGTAAGGGCCATCTCATATCCACTTGTACACAATTTCAAAGATTGATCAAGAACTAGAAGATTGTGGTAAGATTGGGTTAGATAAAACCAATCCATCTAATCCCCTTATCCTTCCATCTAGCCCAAGTCCTAGCCCATCTAATCCCATTATCCATCTCACAAGCCCTAATCCAATTAGCCTTCCACCTAATCCCAATCATGAACCTTCATCTCCCATCAACCCTCAACCTACAAAGGATGTGATTCAAGGACTACTAGCAAGGAATAAACAATCCCCATGTTAGGCACCCATCGATGAGCGTACCAAAGAACCTTTGAATGCTATTTCCACCTCCACAACCCCATCATGTGGTTCACAACCCCTTGAGCATATTGAAAATTTTCTTCCCATGAGCTCATTGCCCTTTCATGTTATTGACCAAGAAATCATCCAAGAGCCTTCTATTGCCATCCAAGCCACCCAAGAGGTCTATCAAGAGCATGATCCTACATATGTGGAAACATTAGTCCCTAATCCAAGTCAAGATCAAATCCCTTACATTCCACCTATACACCCCATTCATAACATTTACCTTTTCCATGATCAAGATGAAATTATCTATGAAGAAGCTATCCATGAGCACCTTGATCTTATCCACGATCCCCTACCCATCCATGAGGAAGACACCCAAGATCTACATGCTCCATCTAATGAAAGTCTCATTGACCTCCCTGAGCGTTCACCTCATTTCATGGCCTTCTTTGAAACATCCACTTGTCATGATGAGACATGTGCCTCCCAAGAACACATCAACATAGAAGATCAAATGAATACCCTGGATCATAATGCACATAAGAAAGATCCTAATTATCCTCCATCACCTATTATCAACCCTATCGCAACTCCACCATCATGTCCTATTGGTCTTTCCACCTTTATCCATGAGTGTTCCTCCTTAGAACACCACCAACCATTATCCTCTATTTCACCTTCTCCATCCAATAAGGTACTCATGTCTAGTGTTCCACCTACACCTAGTCCTATTGTCGATTGCATCCTCCAAAACATGAACTATCAAGGTAAGGGCTTAGTCCCTCTTGAACAAGGAATTTTGGAACCAATCCATGTCGAGATCCCTCCACGCTCATTTGGCCTTGGATACACACCTCAGGGTCAATAATCTAATGATGTTGGTACTCCCTCCATTCCTCCTAAGTCCACTACTTTGCATCGCACATCCTATCACATACCCAGAACATATGTTGTCATTCCACCTCCATCATCCTACAAATCACAAAAGCATGTGACCATACACCATACACCTTCCACCATCGACTCTGCCTCTACTTCCAACTCCTTATATCCCTCCATCAAATCTACCTCCATTACTTCCAACACCTTATCCATCCATCCATAAGCCCTCTAAAAATCCTAATCATGGCCAACAAATGCACACATTGTATAAACAAAGAGCTTCCACCTATCCCTCTCCTTCCACCGTACCCATGGGATTCCAAAGCAAAAATTTGGATGCCTCTACTAATAAAAAAAAATGTCCTACAAATCCTCATTCCTTAGGACACAAAAGCAAAGAATAAAAAAAAAATCCATCTCAAAAGCTACATACACCCACACACCTCAAAGAAAAAATGAAAAAGGTGTGGGTTCACAAGCAATTACCTCAAAAGCTGCACAAAAGCCACATATATTCCAACCCATACCTCCACAAGCAAAGTCAAAAACTAAAATGGTATGGGTCCCTAATCAACAAGCCATAAAGTCAAATGAAGCATCCACCTTTCACGAATCCCAATCATCTCCTTCCATCTATTCCATCTAAAAGTAGCAAAATTCTCCATCCCACATGAAAAACAAAAATCATAAAAACACTAAGCCCATGTGGGTCCCTAAATGCTTACGTCATCCATCTCCTAAACAAACATCCCAATTGATTCCTACACCACCATCCAACCAAAATCTTTAATGTTTATCATCGTGTGTGCAACCGTTGGTCATGGTTCCCTTCCATCATGCAATATTTTGGCATACCTCCATCTCCCCATCCTTCATTCACTATCCTACATATCTTCCTTATCACTTCATTGTGGTCCATGCTTTTGTATAAGCCCTCAATCCATTATCTTCCCTACATAATCCACATCATAATCCACTATCCTTCCATCCATAATCCACATCATAATCTGTTATCGTACCTTCCATAATCTGCTATCTACCTACTCCATCTCGTTTTCATGCAACCCCCTACCAACATCTCTAAGCACACTTGGCATGGTCCATGTGACAACATCCCTCTCTAGTGGGACTATTACTTTCATGGCTCTAGATGCTTGAGTCCCTTTCATCCATATCCCTCCTATCCTAATAAAAAAAAAAAGTAAAGAAATATCACTTCATCCAATGGTGAAAACCTGGCAAGTAGGTGCCCTAGATAAGTACCATGATGAAAACTTGGCAAACAGGCATCATGCACAAGTTGATCTTCTATGTCACCTACACTTGGGGGCACCTTGTCTCATCCTACCCATCATTTCCCATCCTATCATATCCTACCAGACCATTTCCTACCATCCTTATCCATTACATTTATATACCTATCCGACTGAGTCCATTCACCCTTCCTCTTTTGATCTTGATAAAGATTGGGGGCAAAAATGTTGAAACATGCTTGGAAAAACTCTTGATGTACCTTATCCCTTCCAATCCATCCTCTCATCCTATCATAATCCCATTGTCATCAGCCCAATCCTATCATAAGTCCTATCGTCCCGAGTCTTGTCATGAAAAATCCCAAGCATACTATCTAGAATGGGGCATGTTATTCTTATGTGACATAGCCTTTGAGATCACATCCTAGCTCTCTAATGCATACATTTGATGCCACCTCTCCTCTTAAAATCATTTATCATGAGTCTTCCTTTCTAGCCTTATCACCCATCTATTTATCCATTCATCCTAATCCATCCTATATCCTTTCTTGCACCTAGACTTGGTTTTCTCCCTTGTCATTGGTATCTAGTGCAAAGATTGCTCAAATTGTAAATCCATTGACATCCCAAAACATATCAAAAATCCATGAAAAATCACAAAATGTCCTGAAAAATCCAAAAACATCGTATAATGTCCTGAAAAAATCCAAAAAATTCACAAAATGTCCTGAAAAAATTTCAAAAAATTTATAAAATGTCCTAAAAAATACATAAAAATTACATATTCCCAAAATACAAAAAAATCATAAAATCCAACAAAAATCAAAACAATCATAACAAATCAATTCTTCCAATCAAATCAATCATCAAATCTATCAATCAATCGAAATCACATCAATCCAATCCAATCATTAGTCTAATCATCAAATTCAATCATCAAAATCACATCATAAAAAAAAATCCAATCAACCCTATCAAATCAAAGCAAATCAATCAATTCAGTCAATCAATGAAAATTACATCAATCTATCAATCTTTCATCATCATCACAAATCAGAACTACATCTCATCTCTATTGTTACATGCCTTGATCCTGTGGACATGGGTATGTAGGTAGTCTAGAGTACAAAGAAGGTACCCAGATTCAAGCACAAGACAATTCCCCTCCTCCATCTTTCATCTTTCCTCTACTCATCTTTCTCATCATCATCTCATTATTTTCTATCAATCCACCTTTCATCATTACCATCAATAAAACACCAATCAGAACTACATCCCATCTCTCTCATTAAGTGCCTTGATCCCATGGACACGGGTATGTAGGCAGTCTAGAGTATGAAGGAAGTGCCCAGATGCAGGCACATACAATATTCCTCTTTCTTCTCTCATCATCTTCTTCTCTCATTTATCTTCATTAATTCATCAATCTTTCAAAACAATTCTTCAATCAACTCTTCAATCACTTCTTCTTCGAATCATCCATCCAATAAACCCAAATGCAAATCAATCCTTTATCCATACCAATCAAGTCAATCAAGCTTGTCAAATTCTCCAATCACAATCCTTGGTCTTGATCATAATCTTGTCGTAAACCACATCAATCATGAATCAATTCATCATCATCCTTGTGTTGATCTAGGGATATATCATTCCCTGTAATGACAACACTCTCTATCATCAGTAATCCATCAATCCATAATCAATCATTGGTTTACAGCTTGATAGGGTCAATACCTTGTTTGTTTTTTTATCATTTGTGCATGCTTGCTTGCTTGCTTGTGTGTGTCATCATTTTATCTTGCATTTGTATCTATATCTTCCCAACTAATATTCATATCTGGTATCTAGACAAGGTTGTATTATGCTGGGGCATGAGACACATCGTCACCTTGGTGCACATACCCTAGTGCATAACATCTTTTGCTAAATCAAACATATGGTTTCTCACTTTCATTGTAGCATAACACATCCTTCCTTTTCTTCTATCCATTTCCGTATCCTTCTTCCTTTACCTATCCAGTTCATTTCGAGAGCCTACCAGTGTTCTTCTACCCCACCTATCCTCTTGAGGGGGGCATCATCCCATTCTCATCCTATCTTTCCTTAGTCATCTTTTTCCTCTATCCATGTCTTAGCTTCTTTGAAATGATGTTACTCGACATAAATCTCATCATCTCGAACATCATCTTAAAGAGGGGCAAAATGTAGACACCCAAAAATGTCCACTTGTCACAACATTGCATCACTTAGGCATCTTGTAGCATTTTTGCCCAAGGCACCCCATACCGTCACCTAATCTAGCATTTTCCTCTTACAAATTAAATAAATATAACATTTATTTAATTTACCCCATCCATCACATTATTAAATAAATAAATTTTATTTATTTATTTGCCCCACTTTCCTCTTAAATTAAATTAAATAAATATTTTATTTAATTTAATTTATCACTTTTTATCCTCACATGCATCATAAATTATTTAATTTATGATTTGGGGCCCACCTTCCATATCTCTCTTTTTATCTCTCAACTCATCTCTTCCTACCTTCCATTTCCATCTCCTAAATCGCTCACCTACCTTCCATTTTTCTCTCCCAAGTTGCACAATGCAACTTTCCAATTCAGTTGTCACTTGTAAATTGGAAGGTTTATCCTTCCATTCTCTCACATTTGTCTATAAATTGACCTATTTTTCATGCCATTGGCATGGATGAATCTTCTAAGCACTGTCACTCTGCCAAATTTTCTTCTCAATCCTTCATCCATCAATCTTCCATCAAATCTCCTATCATGGTTATGCTGCAAACGTGAAGCAATCAACATTTGTATTAGCTACAAGCAATCCATAAAATAAAACAAGGAATCTAATAACCTAGGTGAAATTATTTTAATTTTCATGTCTTTTGTTTGTTTTGGGTTGAATCTGATCTTGTTTGCTTGATCTTTGTTAAATTCTACCCATTACAGTTAGATAGTTCAAATTCTTTGGTATCTGGCGCTTCAAAGCTATATATTGTGCATGTGTTGTAACTAGAGAATCAGGCATGTGAGCCCTAATATGTAAGCCGACATGTTGCTGGCATGTTTATTTTGAATCTATGATATACTAAATGACTGAATCTATATTTGAATTCTATAATTGAGTTGCTTCCATTGTGTTTACTCTTGTTCGACAGCTTGGATTGTTCACTTTATGGACCCTCCTAACCGTGACTGCACCAGATCCCAATGTTGCAATCATGTCCTCTTAGTATTTTAAGGGTCCCTAACCTATTGAAAGTATGTCCTATAAAGTCTAGATGAATAAAGTGGCATAGAAGTATAAGTAAGAGAAGAGGATGAGAGTCCTCTGCCTTATAAAAATGATAGAGATGAGGGTAGAGAATCCTTTGTATAGAAATAGTGAGTCATAGATGGAGAAGAAACCTATGTATCAAACTAGTTAGTTAGAGAAGTAGGAGGTGAGTCCTCTAAATTAATAGAAACAACAAGGAATCCAAATCGAAGGAAGAGGGAAAAAAGATACAAGATACGATAGAAGAGATTCTACTAAACCAAATATTCCTCTCAATAATCAACTCATTATTATCATGATGTAGTAATTGACACACATTGACACCATAAAGATATTCCACAAACATGAAAGGATTGATTTGAGGTTCCAAAACCTTACATTTTATAAGGAATGTAGGCTCATGGAACCAAAAGCAGTGACGTGTTTAACTATGGCTTTCCTACCAATCCCATATTTAAAGGAGTGATACCTTTCAATGTTTTCTAAGGACTATGGTCCTAGATGTAACTATCATAGTTTATGGCCTCATTCCAATACTATGGAGCAAGTTATCTACAATGAATTGTGCAACAAGCCATTTCTTTCAAGGGTTTGTTCTTCTAATTTGTAATTTCATTCTATTATGGACTACACATAACTATGTAATAAATATTAATACCCTTTGTAGTACACAATACCTCCAAGTGGTGATTCATATATTCCCATCCATTATCTATACAAAGGACCTTAATTATCTCCCCATATTACTTCTTTAAAAGAGCACTAAATTGTGGAAAGCATTCAAACAACTCACTCTTATACTAAAAAAAAAACCCATGTAAATCTCTACAAATAATTAATCAAGGTGAGGAAACACTAGGTTTTAATGAAAGATAAAGATGAAAAGGAACCTAATACATCATTTTGAACAAACCCTAAAACATATGAAACTCACTAAGAATTTCCTTTATAAAAATTTTCTTTAGATGTCTACCTAAGATACAAACTTAACACACCCCATCAAAAGTGGACTTTAGTAAGTCCTATGATCAAATATTTCTAACTCAATTGTTGAAGATAGTAGTTGAGTTGGTGGAACCACTTATGCTAAATTTTTCTCATATTGCCAATTTTTGAGTAAGAAGTATAGTGGAAGAAGAATCTAGCACATAGTGAAAAAATGTATATAATCTAGATTGATGATTATCCCTTCCAACTATACCTTGACAATCACCCTCAAGTTCTCAAATCACAACTAAATCCAAAGTTAACTTAGACTATTAGTTACACCTATGTGCATGATCTAATAAATTGAAATGAGAATGGTTGATAAAAAAAGAAAATAAAGAACATTATTTAATGTTCCTTCACGCATATCAATAGCACCTATCCCACAAATATCTACTAATGAATCACCACCCATGAGAATTTGTGGCATAGAACACATTCTTAGAAGAGACCATGTGATGTGAAGCACATAGTAAAGAATACAAGGCCTAGAAGAGGAAATACCAATTTCAATATAAGTACCTTCCCTTTTTGTTTCTTATTTGTAAGAACAAGAGAAAGAACCCTAAGAGGGAGTATCATGAAAAATAATGTTCTTCTTGAGAATTCTAGTCAAATAGTATATTTGTTTCTTCAAACATTTGGGTTCATCATGTCCCACCTTCATATGATAAACACACTTGACCTTTGATTTTTTTTCATGATTCATCTTTTGAAGAAGAGAAAATCTATGAAGCTTCCTTTAGAGAAGAAGAGGACCATGATCTCAACTTCATAGAAGAGGCATGTAATATAGTCTTTTTCTTCTTTTTTAGAACTACCAAAAGCCTTCTAAGCCTTTATGGATACTGTTTGCAACCAATGAATGATATTTTGAAGACTTTATTGTGCATATCCAAATTATCTTATCCTATTGCCTAGTGAAACTTTCAACAAAAGCATAAAAGGAAGACAATGAATTTAGTTCCCAAGGAATTCTTAGTAGCATGAAATGTATAAATAGAGATAGAATAATTAGGACCAAGTTTAGACAATCAAATAAGAATTAGTTGTGAATACTTTTTCTCAATGTTCCCATACTTCAGTTGCATCCTTAATGATTTAAATTATGTAGTAAAGTCTTGAATACTATCAATGTTTCTTAGGTTCAGAATTATGAGGTCATTTTCAAGTTGATGATCTCATATTTCATTTATTGTACTAAATAATTTTTTATCTTGTCCCAAATACTCTTAGGCGTTTCTACACTTAAGACAATAAGAAAATATTAGGAGGTACATCTAGACAAATAAATCCCTATGATTCATCACATTTGTTAAACCACTTAACTTTATCTACATCTAAATATAGGTTTTTTGGGTTCCTTGGGTTATCCTAAATAATTTGTTATCCCACAACATAGTAATATTAATTTTCCATGTGAATTAATTATACAATGTGAGTATACCTATTTTTTGTTAATCCATCATAAGAACACAAAGAGTGCAAAAATGCAACACAAAAAGAGAGATTCCCTAGTTACTCAATGAAAGTACCCCTAACTAAGATGATGGTGGCACTTTATACTTTGTGCTTTTAGACATGACCTAATATGTGCTTATAACCCCATAATGATTTTACACATTTTCAAGAAAAAAGGGTGAGGAATGATAAAATATAATGAAATATTCAAAATATACACAAAATTATATGCAAAATAAAAAATGTGTTGAAGCTATAGATCAAAATTTATCCATTTCATTAAATTTTTTTCTCTCTTGGTAAGAAAGAATGACATTGTCCTAGTGGCTCTCAAGTTGAGGTGGTGAGTGAGTGGTGCTATATAGAACTTGCATGATGCTAACATGGCACCCACATGATAGTGTAAGATAATGAGTGACAAGGGTCATTGTACCTTGGTATTTAATCATGTTTATTTGTCAAATCCAGGGTTGTGTCCATGGTAGTCTGCAATAGAAACTAGCAATTAACATTCCTTAACTATCCACTGAAATGAAACCTTCCTATTTAATCAAATTTATACTTCTAACTATCTACTATGAAGGAAATCTAATCTAGGAATTGGAGCAGTACAATGCCAAAATGATCTATCTGATTACAAAGACTGAAACAAACATTAAAATAGAAACAAAATTGAATTAACAAGAATCTGATTTATTTCTATGAAAGAAGGAAACACTAAATTAAGGAATCTGCAATAACATAAGAAAGAAATAACCAATACTAGCCTCCCTTCTATTAGTGGGAGTGGGCCCTTGCTCCACACCTTTAGAAATGAAGGCTAAATAGAGATTTTATAACACACAAATAGAAGAATTGCCTTCTTTAACCCAATATTTCCAAAATAGAGTATATTTCAAAAGTATATGCTTCTGCAACTATCTGAGACTATATAAAAACTACCTACCTATTATGTTGTCTCCATTCCATATATCAGTTTGTTGTTGATATCATATCTTCAGAGTTTATCATCTTTACTCTTAGTTCACCTTGAGATACAAAAGATTCTTTAATCTAAAGATTAAATATGCAATTACCTATATAAAAGTATAATCATGCAGAACTTAAAGAGACTTAATTGACACTGGAGGTGTCCTTAAATCTAGATTTTTGCCTTTTGATAAAACAAGTCATGGAGGCCCTGATAAAAAGGGATTAACTTTAAAAAACATACTGCTAGAAGTCCATAATTCATGCAAAAATCAAATGGAAGGTGTACTTTGTCTCCTCCAAGACACTACAGTTGTCTTCCTCAAAAACTCCAGCCTTTATGTGCAGAACTCTGGAGCTTTATAGGTGCTCTGGAGATTTTGGTAGTGAAACAACTCCAGAGATTCTGTGTAACTCTGGAGACTCTACGTAATTAACAACAGCTTTGAAGATCACTAGATAGCTCATTAGGACACATCTCCAGAGGTCTTGTGATTAGGAATCCTTCCTGTCCTGCCACTCTAACTTTGGAGATCCTCCAACCATCCTAGAAAAACATTGGAGTGATTTATAGTGTTCCTCCTACTAAGATCTAGAGATAGTTAGGAACATCTCAAGAGCCTTCAAAAACCTTTCTTCACCTGATAGATAGACACCTGTAATAAAAAAAGATATTTCTACATAATTTTGTCAGTTTAAATCCAAAACATGAGTCTTTTCATCACAACAACTTCAACATTTCATCTTTAATTAAGACAATTAAACAAGATTTTATAATTTTCATAGTGCAATCAATAGATAAGGTGGTACATGGAATGGAAAAAGGGAACATATGGGTGTGTTATGATGAGCGCTACCTACCACTCATCATCCCCACCGAGCTTGAGGATTTGTAGGTCCTCTTACACTGTTCAAAGCCTAGATTTATTAATCTTGTACAACCTATCTGAGATGTTGCATTCCTATTCATAGGTGGCCCAAGTTTTTGTGTTGGTATCAACATTTCCTTTGAATTATTTACTCTACTTTATCCATGCCTAAAACCTTATATCTTCCAATTTTTTATCCCACATGGACATGGGCTTAATGATTAAGAGTGTCTTGAAGCATCCCCCTATCCATTCACGTTTATATTTATCTATCATTTTGACCACAACCCTTGCCTTCCTCATGAACTATTTGACGTTAGCTAAGAATATTGTGTCCCTCATTTTCTAATCATGAGTTAAGGTATTCCACCTTGTCTTACAAATTGTCATAATCTGATCAGTTGATGTGTGCATCAACAGACCAAACTCTATAAAACATTCTTGTAGATTCTACTGATATAGGGACAATATTTTGTCTCTAGGAGAATAGATTGATAATCTAAAATGAATTTCAAAAGCCTTTAGCTTTGGATGATCCCTTGGGAGGAATAGGCCCATTTCTACCACTTAAAGACATGAATGCCCTTAACTGGCATTATCCTAAAAATAGTTTTATAAAGAATGTATGGTCTTGAATAAAGAAATTATGCAAAAAACAATTCATAGAGGAAGTTTTCTATTCTCATCACTACTCTACATATACACCTTAAGGAAATCATTCCCATCCTTTATGGTCTTAGTGAGGCCAGAGAGAACCAATGAGAGTTTTCTCTAAAGGATCCGTTCTTTCAAGAACATGACATAATTACCACTAGGTGGCCTACATGAGAGTATTTCTGAAGAAAGATTGGCTACTATCATTACTTTTCTTCTAGGGTTTTTACTTTGTCATTCATCATAGTGACTTCTCTTTTGGAGATTTTAGTATCCTCCTTATCAAAAGGATGGGAAAAGCTTCTTGTCTCCAACCCCTGTGTCATATTTGCCTCCTACACTCTAATATATCCTTGTTCTTCAAAACCTCCCTATTCTTATTCTCCCTCTACCCCTTCCATCTAAGTGGATCCCCTCTTTTCTTCTATTTTTGTTTCTTCAATAGACTCTTGGGCATGTGATGGCCTAGCCTGATCCTTGAGAGGGGTCATTGAGGTTTGGAAGGCAACAAGTACTTCAACAAGGAGTGCAATGTCTTTCTCTATATGAGTTTTATGTCTTTTTGTTGGCTTCTCAGAGCACCTATTGTTCTTGTGTCTCTAGTGCTGGTGTCTATTCTTCTAAATCTAAAGAAATTGTTTGAGGTTCAATAGGTGCAACCTTAGATGCCTTGGTAGTTTATGGAACAAGGATCTCTAGAGTACTCTCCTCATTTAGCCTTCCTCTTTTACTCCTCAAAATGGGAGGAGTGTTTGCGCTTGATGGGTCCTCATTCTTCTTCTTATGTTTTTGGGGCTTGGGAGTCTCTGCAGGCCCCTCTACTTTTTCCTCTTCACTTACCCCTTCTGGAATCTACGGAGAACTTATAATACCCCTAATTTTCTATGCTATAGTGGATTCCCCAGTCAATGTTAATTTCCATTTTGTTTTGTGGGGTATTTTGTGGGATTCTTCCTTAGGTATGACCTCTTCACATGTACCCTAGTATAGTAGATGATTCCCCCAAAATTCCTTTACCCTTTTTCTTGTTCTCTGTAGATGGAGAAGAAGTGGATGGAGTTGGCCTTTCCTCCTCACCTTCTTAAGTGGTGGATGGTGACTCTACTACTGCCTTCTTCCCCTTTTTCTTGGGCCTATGAGTATGATCCAGAAAGGTTTTCCATAGGGCCTCCCGTCCCCTCTTGGAGATAAAATGATGCTTGACAATGAGATATATGAGGCCATGGTGTTTAAGCAAACCCTTTCCCTATTGATATTTTTTACTAATGAGGTGATTGAAGAAAATAGTAAGTTGGGTAAATTTATCCTATATTCAGGGTGTGCATGACCATGCCTTAAAATGATTAGCATTTTCATAATGGGTCCTAATACTAGGGAGAACTAGCCATCACAAGTGAAATATTTCATTATCCACATGGCCAATGACTATCATGGCTGAGGAAGGGTGTTTCTGACAATTCCTTTTGCTTCTCCCTTATTGGTGTGTGTTTGTATTTCTTCTTCATTATCTATGGAGAAAGCTTTGATTAAATCAATATACATGGTTTTTAGATGATAGAACCTCTCACCTTCTTCTAGGATCCTGCATATCCTACTGATGATGGTTGGAGAGATAGGAATGGTGACCCCTCATACTTGTGTTTTGTTGTTCTACATGTTAGAGGGGAACTCCTCTACAATATATTCATTGTACACTTCAAATTTATCTAGAATTAAAGCCATCCTACAACCCTTAGTATATTAGTAGATGCTTGATCTTGCAACAATCCCTATGTTGCCTCTAGCTCTGATTTCTTCTTAACCCCTATACCTCCAAATAGACTGTAACTTGCTAGTATTTTATTCCCCTTTATCTTGCAAACCCTCAACTTTGCCTACTTACCTTTCTAAAACCTCCTCACAACAGACATATCCCACCTCCAGAGCTCTTTGATTCTTGAAATATGGAGTTAAATTTTCCTTGCTTGAATTTTCAAGCATTCCAGATGGTGATTTCAGTAATAAGGTTTCTTTGTCTTGTATTGTGAACTACTAAGCTGGTTGTAAGGTAATTATGGCTTGAAAAGTTATAAATTATGTTTTAGTATATCTTGTAGGGGGTTATGTCACTTTGAAGCTCTAAGGCTAATGTGATAGGTGGATAGTTAGGGATGACATACATCAAGATTTATTTGGGAATAATGGTAGTGTATGAGAGTCCAGGTGAATTGCACAAAATGAAAACTAAAAATACTTGCTATAATTAGTTAATTAAGATTAATACCTAGATTATCATTGCAAAAATTAGGCATCATGCCTAGGGTTTCATGTTGTCACCTCCACAAGATGCGATGTGACCACTTCTCCATGGTTATCCTTCAAAATTAGTTGTCATGATATCTATGGGATGTGAAGTGACAGGATCACTGTCTAAACTGGTGGTTGATGGGATAGCTCTATCGTTAGCAGATGGTGTCAGCAAAATAATTTGAAAATAGGTGTCACCAATGGCTGATTGTTATGAGTGCTCATGAGTTGGCCTCTTTTTGAGGGTGAGGTGGATTAAGTCATAATGACCTCATTACCTTTGTTTGAGTGTCCTTCCTTTGATGTTTTGAGAAGTGGGCTTTGGAGGTCTTGAATCCCCTTTATTGTTGGAGTGCCAGAGGTGCTCCTAATTGGATTTGAAGGTGCTCCTAATTAGCTCTAGGTGTGCTCCTTCTTGATAACTACATGAAAAAGTGAACCACCATTTTCTAGTTTTTAGTCCCCTTGGTGAGAAAGATCGCCATTTGACCAGTTTTAAGTCATCTTTTATTATTATTTTTTCTTGCTTTAGAAGGTTCACCATATTACTAGTTTTTAAACCTTCTTTTTATCATATATTTATTTTTTGAGGGCTGCCATATTACTAGTTTTCAACCCTTATTTTTATTATATATATATTTTTGTCTTCAACTTATGCAAGAGAGTGTGACCTCTATCACATAGCATAGATCTTTGACAAATTCCTCCTTTGTGGTTGGCCACTGGTAGAGGCAAATCCTATGAACATTCACTAGAAATGTATTTTCCCCTCAATCAATAGGTGCCAACTAGACTATTCTATCATCATAGACTTCTCTAATTTGATAAGCCCCCATCTAATGGGTTTGCAATTTCCCTTTGAATTCCTTGAACTTGGAATCATATAAGAGAACCCAGTCTCCTTTTTGAAATGTCCTTTTCTTAATTTGTTTATCATGCCATTGTTTCCTTTGGTGCTGAATGAGTTTTGTCTACTATATAGCCTCCATCTTGATTTCATCCAATTCATTGAGTTGTAGAATCCAATCTTGTTGTTCTATAGATAATGATAGTCTAATATCTAGTGATGTCCTAAGTGTTTGTAGTTCAAACTCTATTGACAATATAGGTTTCTTTCCATAGATAAGTTCATAAGGTGAGAACTTTATTTTTTATTACCATGTTGTGTTGTAAGCTCATACCGCTTCATGTAATCTTTTGGCCCAATCTTTTGTATTCATTGCTACTGTCCTTGTCAAGATGTTTTCCAATTCTCTATTTGTTACCTCCACCTACCCATTTGCTTGGGGATGATAAGGTGAGGAGTTCCTATGCTTGATCTGATACAAATCTGTGAAATCTTTTATCACTTCAGAGGTAAATTGTGGACTTCTATATAAAAATATTGCTCTTGGGGCTCCAAATCTTAGGAAAATTTTATTATATAGAAAATCAACAACTTTTTCTTCTCTGGCAATTTGTAATGCTTGAATGTCTAGCCATTTGGTCACATAATCAGTACATACCAAGATGTATTCTTTCCCTACAAATGCTAGAGATATGGGTCCAACAAAATCTAGGCTCCATTGTTCAAATGGTTCTAAAACATCCTAGGGATGCAGTGTCATCTCTTGAGTAAATGTTAGTTGACCCATCCTTTGGAACTAAGATCACTTTGTTTCACATATATCTTGACATATCTATGGAGATATGGTCAATAATAACTAGCTCCAAAAATCTTGTGGATTGTCCTTTGTGAGTAATGTCCTCTTGTGGGTTCATCATGGCATGCTCTCAACACATCAAAGATCTCATTAGCCCTTAAACACCTGCGCAACACAAAGTCAGGGCATGTTCATTTGAGAAACAAACCATTCAACCATTTATAAGGAAAGTTTTCCTTTACTAATCTCCTTTTTTGTTTGGAAGTAAAATGAGAAGGAAACAAACCAAGGTGTGATAGAAGAAACAACAAATAGACTTTCATGTGGGAACCTATCTTCCACTAGTTGGTTCACTCCACTTGTATGCAATCTTGACAGAAAATCAACAACCAATTTAAACTTTCATAGGTTATCTATGATAATAATATCAAATTCTTACAATCGTAATAACCATCTAATGATTCTTGCACCTACTATAGGTTTGTTCATTAAATATTTAATGGTTGCATGATCAGTGTGTACAAAATTTTTGTATCTTGTGATGTAATGTCTAAATTTGTTGATAGCATAGATGACAACTAGGAATTCTTTTTAGTTGTTGTGTAATTTTTTTCAACAGGCGTAAGGTTTTTACTTGTGTAATAGATTGTATGCATACCTTCCCCTTCTTCTTTTTGTGCTAAGACTGCTCCTATTAATTCATTTGATGCATCTTTCAAATGTGGAATGGTAGATTCCAATTAGATCCTCTTAAAATAGGTGTGACTATAAGTTTTTCTTTGATGGTCTCAAATGTTGTTTGGTAGTCTTCTGTCTAATGAAATTTAGCATCCTTGGTTAGCAGGGAAAACATTGGGGTAACTATCTTGCTAAAATTTTCTATGAATCTTCTATAGTATCCTGCATGACCCAAGAAAATCCTAACATCAGTTTGGTTTTTAGGTGGAGGCAATTGTTTAATCACTTCTACCTTGTTTTGATCTACCTTGATTCCTTCTCAAGATCAAAATGCCTTAAAACTAATTTTACTAACCTACTTGCTCAAAAGAAAGACATAAATTTCTATGAACAAAATAATGGTTATTCCATTCATTAAGAGTGTTACTAGATACCTCTACAAATGTAATAAGGTCACATTTATTGAGAATACAAAATGGGGCTTAGAATGAAAACTCACCCTCTAAGAAGTGTAACTCTAAAGCAATGAGGCAACAACTCATTATCCAAATAGGGTAAGTGTAAGTATAATGGAACAGGGTGATACGAGCACTCCCAAAAAGACAAACTTAACCTAAGTAAGATTAAACTAAGGTGTAAGAAGCTCACAAATAAAATTCCTTAAAACTAATCAAATAACCTTCTTGTTTAAATGAAAGATAATTTTTAACAAACAAAACAATGCCTATTGCATTCATTAAGAGTGTTACTAGCTACCTTTACAAATGTAATGAAGTTGCATATATTGAGAGTACATGAAGGGGTGGAGGATGACAACTCACCCTCCAATAAGTGTAACTCCTAAGAAATGAGGTAACACCTCATCATCCAAATAAGGGATGTGTAACTCCTTTATAGGAGAGCAACACCTCACACCCCCAAAGGGAAAGCTCATCTGAGTAATCTTAAACTAAGGTGTATGAAATGTATAAATAAATAATACATAAGAAATGTACAAATAAACCAACACACAAATGTATATTGAAAGAATTAGTATTAGAAACAAAAAAACTTGTCCAAATTAAAATCCTAACATAGCTCTCTTTTTAAATCAAGGACTACATTTCATCTCGACCTTATAGTGGATTGAATTTTAAAACTAGAAAATAAAATAAATACCCTTAGTGAGGCTTTGAACCCCAAAAAGTGTGATTCTATAAAGCTATCAAGTGTATTGGATTAAAATTCTAAGAGTATACTTAGAAAGGAGCTATCCTAAAAAAATTTCTGGTAAGTGTTACTTTTTCAAGCCAAGCACAAATCTTATCATATTTTAGAAATTGTAAACAAATATCAAGAAAGTTTTAGAATTATCAAACACACCTAGTGATAATCTTTCATGATGAATTTAAAACATTCTTTAGTGTTATCATCACACAAACCAACTTTAAATTTACTAATAGATGTAACAAACATATATTTTGCTATACTAAAGACTTACATTCCTTAAATGTGGCATTTACTAAATTGAGAAATAAATACAACTCAATGGTCAAGTTTCTACACACATTTAACATGATAAGAGAAGTTGCATGTAGCTAGAAAGCAATAAATAAATTATAATTCCTTGTAGGATAAGTATAGATCTATATTGATTTTATAATTTGAATTATGCCAAATTTGTTACATTAAATTTGATTTCCTATATATGTTATTAAAAGTGGTGTCTTTTAAATTATGCTTATTAAAACATAACTAGGGGAGAGGATATAGTGCCTAGGTACGTTATGTTGATCAACTTGATATGCTTATTTGGATCCATATTAATAAATCATATTTTTAGAGCAGGTTTAATAATATGTGTTTAGTTAATTGTTTCATTTCAGACATTTAATTACGTGGAAGGCTATTTTTTAAAAGATCTATAAAATAAGAGTATAAATACAAATAAAATAATATCAATCTATAACATTTGCTTTAAGTAATTTTTTTGTGTGCTTATGTGTTATCACATGAATTTTTTTAATCTGCACTGTGATAAAATAACTTTTTATTCAAAGACTATTTTTATAGGTCACATTAATATCTTATTTTCAAATAAGATATAGGCCCTCTTAATTATTAATTATCATCATAGGTATCGGATCTTTCTAAACTATTAGATCATTTTCCTATATTTTTATAAGGTCTCCTATATACTTTAAAGATTTTTTTGGCAGACAATTCATTATATTTTCTTCAAAATGGTTAACTAAATTGATATTACAACACATATAAGTTTAAAAATTAACTACAATGTAACAAAGAAGAAACAAAAAATCACTAATAAACTAATAAAAAACTTATGTATAAATTTGAGCAAAAAGAGAAGATATCTGTAAAGCTTAAAGATATACAGGACAAAATGGGGGAAGAAAGAAATGATGTTGAAACTTGTCAATAGGAGAGAAATATCGAGGAAGAGTGACATATGCTTTTATTGAGAGAAGAAACTTTCTAGAAGAAGAAATCTAGAGTTCAATGGTTGATTGAAGGAGATATGAACACTAAGTTATTTCATTAGTCTACTCTTAAATATAAGAAAAGGAACTCTATCAATAAGTTGTTGTAGGTTGATGGTACTATTATCACTGATAAAAACCACATTGGAAACACTGCTACTAATTTTTTTCAAAAATATTCTATAAGATTCTGGAGATAGTTCTGGGAAACTCAATCAGTTGTTGGAGGTTATCCCTAGTAAGGGGAAAAGAGTGATCTAGCCTAATAAGTTAAACTACATCAAACCCTCTTCTACTAACATTAGGATACAAATTGAGCTTAGCTTCTACCCAAGAAGGAGTGCCAAACTACAAGGGTTCTGCCCTTTTGTTGTATATAGATGGATCAACCAAGTTCAACCAAAGTCAAGCACACAAGCTAGAACTAATGATCAAACCCTAAAATGATGAAGAATAGACTATAACTGACTATCAAAAATGGTTTGTAGTAAACAAAAAGTATAATAGAGCTCAGAGAAGGATTCAAAACCTAGATTTTGTAGAAAAAATGCCTAGGACTAGGGTTCTTGGGGACCATAGGCCTTTTCTAGGGTTTAGAAAACACTTAGATATCACCAAACCTCAACTTGTCTATTCTGCCTTCTTCCTAGAAATTAGCTCCTAAAGCCTGTTTCTCTTAATTGCACACATGGAAAGAGGAAATATGTTGTGCCGTGTTTAAGGGTTTGCCTCATTCAAACCTTGTGTTGGTGTTCCCACATCGACTACAACAATGATTAGATCCAAGAGTGTGTGCCATAGAAGGGTAGAGGCTATATCTGCAACAATATGATGAATAATGAATGATAATGACGATGATAACCACAAAAGACATGACCTTAATTGATGAATATCCAACACCAACAAAGGAGAGTGATGAAGAGGGATTCAAACTTCCTTCAAAGCCTACAAACAAACTTCAATATCATCCACAAGTAGATAACACTCCAAGCATGTAGAACACTTTAGCATAGAACACAACATGAGAGAAAAATTGCATCAATCCTTAAGGTGTAATCAAGGTGCTAAATAAACTACAAAATTCATTTAAATATGCATTCCTGCTCACTTACGACAAATAAAACTTCATAAGCTGACAAATACAAACCAAAGGAGTGTCCCAAGCCAACACCACAAAGTAGGGCTAAAAATTTGAAGTGGGACCAGGGCGCTTGGTCATCCTAGACCTTTAGTCCATAAACTCTAGAAAGTGTCTAATTTAGTAGGATTTGTGTAGTCCTAAGTTGATTATGTCATATTTATTTATTAGGATCAAGATTTCCATCATTTTAAGCTAAAAAATGTGTTAAAATATGTCATGATTAGGGTGTTGCCACAATAAAGGGTTACACTTTCTGGGAGGTCCTGATTTTTTTTTTTTCCGAAATCACATATTTTTAGAAAATATAATGATTTAAGCTTTGAAATGTTCCATTTAAATGATTTTAATTGAAGAGGGTTTGATCAAACCCCCTTAGATTCAAACCCCCTTAGATAGAACCCCGCTAGTTTTAAACCATACATATAATGGAGTCTCCTATACACCTATCAAAATGCTGATAAAAAACCACTTTTGATTTACCTTTTGGGGGATCAAATGAATTCATTCAAAATTTATGTTTTGTAACTATGTATTCCTTATTATTAGCTTCCCCAAAAGTATAATTTTAAATATATTTAATTTGATTATTATATTTAACTTTATTTCTTGTGAATTTAGGTTTTTCACCGAACATCAAGTTCTCTGTTCTACATGCATGGAAAATTAGCAAATTAGTGAAAAAAATTCTAAAAAATATCTATGCCCTAGGTATTGATATCCTTGTTTCAACAAAAAAAAATTGAATTTCAATACATACAGAAAAAGTTATGTTTTATAGAATACACCTATGTCTAAATTATAATTGGTTTGACTTCAAAACTTAATTAAAAAAAATATTCAACAAAACATTGTGAAACCAAATGCATGCCCTATATATCACTGTTACCAATCTAAATTCAAAAGAATAAAAAATTTATCCTTTGTAGAAAAAAAGTTATGTGCTACAGAATACACATCACTTTAAAAAAATGTTGTTTACTATTAAAAACTAGTTATCAAAGGAGATGCAAAAATTTTTACAATTTAACTCCAATTTTTTTAAAAAATATATATTTAGAATCTACAAACAAAATATCACAAATCACTAGTTTGTATCATCTTCAAATTCCTATAGTTTAGCGACTATAGGTGTCAGAAAGTGAAGATTTAGTCCAAAATGTTGATTTCAATGTCAAGTTTGGCCAAAAAGTGTAACCCATTATTGTGGGATGACCCATTAACAAAGAAAACAAAATAGGTCCAACCAGATGCTAAATTAAGTGTAAAATGTTAGTGTACACATTTTATGACTCAACAATCCCTACTATTCTTACAGATTCTAACAATGTAGATTCGGTTAAATAGGTTTCAAAATAAGATGAAGTGTTTTTGTTTTCTTTTTTGGGCCTTTTAAAGCTCTAGGTCTTGTTGGACTTCCCCGTGCTTTCTTTCAAGAGTATTGGGATATAGTGGGAAAATATTTAACTGTGGTTGGTGCTAGGGACTTTTTAAATTTTGGTTATCTTTTGAAGCAATTTAACTCCACCTTCATTGTGTTGGTTCCCAAGAAAGGTGATGCTATCACTTTGAGTGACTATAGACCCATAAGTCTTTGTAATATTGTCTACTATAGCCTAGGAAAATTACTTCTCAATCTACTAGCTTCGATTGAGCGAACTCTACACTATGACTACACTTGGGTTCTATTATTTGAGGTGTCAAATGTGAAGTTAATCTATCCTGGATTCACTATAGAACCACTATGAATCCCACAAAAAGTAATGAAACTAAATAGATCATTAAACATGAGGGGAAAAATGGAAAAATATAGAAATAGAAGTACAATAACAAAAATGACAGAAACAAAGAGTAGAAATGAAAAGAGGCTAGAAATAGGAACCTGTGATAGTAAGTGACAAGGGTGATTGTACCTTGGAATTTAATCATATTTTATGTGTCAAATCTAGGGTTGTGTCCATGGTTGTCTACAATAGAAACTTGACAATGAACAATTCTTAACTAATCTATTGAATTGAACTTTCCTAATTAATTAAACTCATGCTTATAATTACTTGCTTTGAAGGAAAACTTGATCTAAGAACTGAAACAATACTTTGCTGAAATGATCTATCTGATTCACAAAAAGATGAACATTCATTAAATCAGAAACAAGATTGCATTAATAGAAATTGATCTATTCTATGAAAATAGGAAAGACTATATTTAAGAAAGTTGGAATAACATGATAAATGAAGGAATAATACTAGCCTTCTATCTATTGTTGGGAGTGGGCCCTTGCTCCACACCTTTAAAACTGAAGGCCAAACAAATATTTCAAAACAAAAGTATAATGGAATTGCTTTCCTTAATCCAGTCTATCCAAAGTAGAGTATATTAAAAAGTATCTATTTCTGTTGAATCTAAATTACATAAAAACTAGCTAAAAATCTATATCCTATTCTGTTGTCTCCAATATATATATCAATCTATTGTTGATATCATATTTTTGGAGTTAACTATATTTTCTCTCAATCAACTTGAGATACAAAATATATTTTATTCTAGAACTTAAACATGCAACTGCCTATATAAAAGTATAATCATGCAAATCTTAAAAAATGAATTAAGTGACACTAAAGGTGTCCTTAAATTTGAAGTTTGACTTTTAACAAAATAAGTCGTGGACGCCCTGATAAAAAGGAATTTAACTTCTAAAAAACAATGAACTATTAGAAGTCTTCTAACTCATGCAAAATCAAACAGCAAATGTATTGTGTACCCTCGAACCATTAGAGCTATCTTCTTAGAGACGTTGGCCTTGATGTGTAGAACTCCATATCTTTTCAGAAGCTTTGGAGATTCTGGTAGTTAAGCAGCTCCGGAGACTCTATGCAGTTAAAAACAACTCTAGACTATTACAAATCTTGTTAGGACATAGGTCCATAGGTCTTCATGATCACCAAACTTCCTTATCCTGTTACTTCACTCCAGAGAACCTCCAACCATGATGGAAAATGGAGTGTTGTGTAGTGTATCTCCTACTTAACTCCAAAGATAATTAGGATCATCTCTGGAGTTCCCAAAAAAATGTCTTTCTCTTGAGACATAGATACCTGTGAAAGAAAAAGAGATATTTCTATATAATTTTATTAGTTTCACTTCAAACATGGGTCCTTTCATCATAATAGTAACTTTAGCATTTCATCTTTTATTAACATAATTAAACAAGACTTTAGAGCTTCTATAGTGCAATTAACATGATAACTAGTGCATGAAAATGGGAAAAAGGGAGCAAAAAGGTATGTCTAAATGAGTGCTACCTACCACTCATCATCCCTCCTGAGCTTGAGGGTTTGCAAGTCCTCCTGCAATGATCACAACCTGGATTTATTGAGCTTGTACAACCTATCTGAGAGGTTATACTTATGTTCATAGGTTGACCAAATCATGATGTTTGTACTATTATTCCCTCTGAATCGGTCAATCTACTTAAGCCATTCTTGGCACTTGGTATCCTCCAGCTATTCAACCCACATGGGTAGTGGCTCAATGATTAAGGGTGGCCTAAAGTATCTCCCTATCCATTCATGTTGATGTTTGTCTATCATGTTGACTATGGCCCTTGCCTTCTTCATGAACCATTTAAGGTTGCCTAGGGATACTATGTCCCTCATTTTTTGATCCTAGGTTAGGGTGTTCCACCTTTTCTTACAAATTTCTATAATTTGATCAGATGAAGTATGTGTGAACAACCCAAATTATATGACAAACTCCTATAGGTGTTACTGGTATAGGGACCAAATTGTTTCTTTTGGGGAATAGATTGTTACCCTGAAATAAATTTCAAAATCCCTTGATTTTTGGTAGCCTCTTCTGATGAATGGGCTTGTTCCTGTTGTATTTTCTATGTAGGACACCATTCTCTTATTCCATATTTGATGGTTCTTCATTAATGACATGAATGCCTTTAGCTGGCATTCTCCTACAAAAAGATTGATGAAGAATGTGTGATCTTCAATAAAGAAAATATGCAAATACAGTTCACAAAGGAAATTATTTTCTTCATCCTTGCTCTGCATATATACTAAGGAAATCCTTCCCATCCTATATGTTTTTAGTTAGGTTAGGGAGAACCAATGAAATTTTCCTTTGAAGGACCCCTTCTTGTAAAAACATTGCATAAATGCCACATGTAAGTATCTCTGATGAGAGAGTGGCCACTATCATGAATTTTTCTTCTAGGGTCTTTACTTTATCAGTCATAATAGTGACTACCCTCTATAATTGCACCATAATAGTTTTACCTTCCAATTCTCTGCACCTTCTTTCCTAATAGAACAAGGCCCTAGGGATATCCAACTAGAATTTCCTTAAAGAGACATTTGTTTGTGTGCTCTGATCATTGGTAGGAACTAGGACAACTAATTCTTGGATCAACTCTACTTGATCATCAATTTTATTGTTGGCCTTTGTCAATTCCCAAGCCTAATTGTGTAATTTCTCCACTAGGGCTGAGATCAAAATGATGTTGTTATCTCTGCCCTTAATAACATCAGAGGTGTGGATATCCCTTTAGGTTATCTCTACATCCTTTTTCTTAACCTCAACCACTTTTGCCTCAATGACCTTACCTTTTTCCTCCACTTACTTCTTTAGGTCACTGATATCTTGATCTTTAGCTGACTCCTTGCATGAATTTTTTAACGTCTATGATAATCAGTTGTTTACCCCATAGAAATCTTTTTAGATTATCAATTTCCTTCATCAACTGCTTCTCTCTTGAGATCTCAATATCTTCCTAGTTAGAGGGATGGGAGTAGCTACATGTTTCTAACCCCTTTACCATGTATGTATTTGGTACCCCAATATCCTCTTGTCCTTCAACATCATCCTACTCTTCTTATTCCTCTACCCCTTCCATCTATGTGGCCTCCCTTGGTTCCTCTATTTCTTTATTTATAGTAGACCCTGGGGCATGTGATGGCACAGCCTGCTCCTGAGGAGGGGTCATGGAGGTTCTAAAACCAACAAGTACCTCAGCTAGAAGTGCAGTGTCCCTCTCTACCTGAGTTGGTTGTTTCTTCTGTTGGCTCCTCCAGAGCACTTTCTTTGCTTCTATCTCCAGCACTAGTGTTGCTTCCTCTGAATTTGAAGAGATGGTTTGGGGTTCACTGGGTGTCACCTTAGGTGCTTTGATAGTTTAAGGAACATGGATCTCTGGAGTACTCTTTTCAGTCACCCTCCCCCTTTTTCTTCTTCTCAATAAGGGAAGAATATCTGTACTAGTTGAGTCCTTCTTCTTTTTGTGTTTGTGGGATCTGGGAGTTTCTACAGGCTCCTTTGCTGCTTCTTCCTCACTTACCTTCTTCTTATGTTTCTGAGGTTTGGGAGTCTTTGCAGGCTCCTCTAGTACTTTTTCTTCTTCACTTACAACATCTCTCATTTTTCTTGTTGGGGTAGACTCCTCAACCAAGGTTAATTTGCTTTTTGCTTTGTGAGGTGTTTTGTGGGACTATTCCTCAGGTGTGGATTTTGAATGCCTAGGTATAATAGATGATTCCCCAAGAATTTCCTTCCCCTTTTTCTTCCTCTTAGTAAATGGGGAAGAGGTGGATGGAGCTGGTCTCTCTTCTTCTATCTCTTGAGTGGTGGGAGGTGATTCTATTGTTGTTTTCTTGCCCTTTTCTTAGGCCTATGGGTATCATCAAGAAATACTTGACATACGGCCTCCCCTCCTCTCTCTGAGATAAAGTGATGTTTGAAAATTAAATATATGAGACCATGGTGCTTCAGAAGACCCTTTCCCTACTAGTACTTCTCTACTAATGTTGTGATTACAGAATATAGAAAGTTGGGAAAATTGATTTTATACTTAGGATGGGTATGTACATGTATTAGGAAAATGAGCATTTTCATGATGGGTCCTAACACTAGTCAAAATTGTCCATCACATTTGAAATACTTCATTAGCCACATCGCCAAGGATTTCCATGGCTAAGGAAGGGTGGTTCTAACTATTCTCTTCACTTCTCCCTTATTCATGTGTAATTTAATTTCAGAATCATTATCTATGGTGAAATTTTTTATTAAATTAGAGTATAGGGTTTTCAAATGATAGAACCTCTGACCTTCTTCTGAGAGGCCAGATATTCTACTAATGATGGTAGTATAAATAGAGATAGTTACCCATTGTACTTATATCTGGTTATTCTATAGATTAGAGAGGAATTCCTCGACGATGTCTTTTTGATAGTCCTCAAATTTCTCCAAGAATTCAAGCCATCTAGCAGATCTTAAGGCATCAATATATTCCTACTCTTGAAGTAGTCCTTTTGGTGTCTTTGGCTCAAACTTCTTTTTTATCCCCATGTTGCACATTGATGGTGATTTTACCCCCTTTCCTTTTCTTCTTCATTTGCAAACCCTCAGTTTTGACTACCCTTCTCTAAACCATTTTCACAAAATAACCTTACCTCAAAAGCTCTCTTCGTTTTCACAGAATGACCTTACCTCTGAAGCTCTCTCTATTTCCTAAGCTTTGGAGTTCAAAAATTTCTTTCTTTTTTCTCTTTCTGATGACTACTAAACTGGTCAAGTGGGATTTATGGTTTGCAAATTTATAATGAGGGTTAATCAAGAATGAAGGGGGGTTATATCACTCTAGAGCTATGGAGCTGATGTGTCAGGTGGGCAGTTAGGGTGACATGCATTGGATTGAATTGGGAATAACGGCAACGTATGGGCATCCAGGTAAATTGCATAAAATAGAAACTAAAAAGGCCTTTCATAATTAGCTAACTTGTCATGCCCACATTTCCAATGCAGTCACGACACGCATCACACGTGTCATGTCCACATTTGACATGTGGTCATGACATGAAATATCAAAAAATTTCTCATGCTTCCCTAGAAACCCCCTTGCACGTGTAAGCATGCTCGGTGGCGTATGCTTAAGGCGTAAACAATACAGTTGTCAATGGGGTTATATGCACATGTACACATACCCAAACACAAGAAGGCCAACAAGGGGGTCATCGTGATGTGGTTAATGTCGCTACAAGGGTTAACTTACTAATCTTCTAAACCCTAAATTCTAGGAAAATCCTACAGCATAACGCCTCACGAGCATGAGTGGGGTTTATTGTACTAATACTAATCTTGATCACGAGTTTTCCTGATAGGGTTAATAATTATCTTACTTCTCGCTAATTACAATAAAATTACAGTTGATCACATTAATGGCACATTTTTCAACAAAGTCCAATCATCTATTTTTCCTTCACGTTTTCTAAAATTTAATATTAATTTCTCCTCCTAATTTTAGCTTTTTTCAACAAAGCTTGTTCATTTGTTCTCCTTCCTGTTTCTCTGAAATTTAATTTTAATTTTATCTCTTTTCATGTTCTCTATCAATCAGAGTTATCAGTGCATCCTTTACATTATTCCTAATTTCTTGGTAGATCAGTTCTTTATCAATCAGAGTTATCATTGCATCCTTTACATTATTCCTAATTTCTTGATAGATCAGATAACTTAAACAGGACTTACTAACTTTGCTTGATGAAGTCCCCTAGGTTTTTGCTCTGGTTTAATTCAACGTTTGAATTAATTTTGATAATTAATTTGCCCCTACTTAGGATTAACAGAGAGTTAAATCTTACTTAGTTCTCTCAGCCTATTTCGGAAATGCCATGCATTTTCTCCTCTTTGTTTTCACTTTTATCTTTCTTTCTCTTTTTCACTCTTTTTTTCTCAATTGGACATTTTCTCAAACTACAGGTCGAGTTTACAATGGCCACCTATGAAATGCATATGATGGCTTAATTTTATTTATAAGGATATAGATATCTATATAAATGCATATATATATATGCTTATTTGTATTTATATCTCTAGGTTCTCTTTTATTAAAAAAATATAGGTATATTTTTCTTTTCATTTTCTTGGTATTTCATTTATGAAAATTATTAAACCTCAAAACACAATTTTCCTACAATTAGGATTAATATATATATATATATATATATATATATATATATATATATATATATATATATATATATATATATATATATATATATATATATATATATATATATATATATATATATATATATATATATATATATATATATATATATATTCTTATTAATTTAATTGTTATAAGTATATTATTGTCAAAATAGAAACCCTATTTTTTTTACAAAAGACTTCTTTTTACAAAATTATCAATAAATTATATATATTATTATTTAGCGGTGTTACAAAATTTTTTAACAAATAATTAATATATATATATATTAATAATTTATTTTATTATAATATTTTAGGTTTTTTTTTCTTTATAATACAATTGAATATTGCTTTTGGTTCATATTTCATTTGAACCAAATAAGAAAAAATCCTAACTTTTTGTTGTTTTGATGCAGGGTCAAGGAGGGCGTCGGCGGCGCTTGGATGAAGGCCACCATTGGGAGGACGCAAGGTGGCTCTATGCATAGGTTGCAAGTGGAGCGGAGTACACAGAGGGGCCACGGGTTGCATATTTAGCAGTGAGTGTGGGGAGTAGGGGTAGTGTGTGGCACAGTGGATGAAACGTGGAGGCTGCGTGGGGAATGCTGTGTTAACGGGGGTGTGGGGAGGGGGCGGAGCCCCCACCCACATCCCACTTAGTGGGGTGTGGGTGGGGACTCCGCCCCCTCCCCACACCCTTGTACATAGGCAGCAGTGGGGGTTCGAACCCCCACCTATTTGTATAATAATTTTTTTTTATTCAACCAACCGTGATTTATAATAAACAGTTGCTCTGTTATTTCTTTGTTAAAACACAACAACATTTAAAATGATATATATATATATAATCTCAATTTTAATACAATTCACAATTCATTATAAAAAAAACCATAACTGTAAATATATATATATATATATATATATATATATATATATATATATATATATATATATATATATATATATATATATATATATATATATATATATATATATATATATATATATATAATTATTACTGTCAATTAAATTTATTTTTTTGAAAGGTAGAGCAAAATAAATCAGTATAAATTTGATTTCCATATAAATTTATATTTTCAATTGCACCTCAAAGTTAAAATCTTAATTTTCTCTTTTCTACCATTTCACATGAATAAATGAACCTATAATCTTTTTTTTTTTTGTTTAACTCAAATCTATTTCAAGACACTACTTATTTTAAAAATAATTTCATTGGAATGTTATAAATTTTTTATATATTTTTCTTTATAGAACTAAATTGCAATTTTCTTGTTTAACTAAAAATTGTACCCACAACTTTGCTATTTGGCAATTTTAAAATTAACAAACAATAAAATTGACTTATAACACAAAATTCTTCATTCCTCAAGACTTAATGGTAAGATTCAAATCAACAATTTTAACTTCCTTTGTTTACCACAACAACTAAATCACAACTTTGCTAATAGAATTATTAGGTAATAAACAAAATTAATATCCTTTTAAAAACAAATTTCCATCCTTCATCATATCATAAATGGTAAAATTTAATAAACACTATAATTAAAACTATCAATACAATGAAGAGGAATTTCTCACAACTCAAGAAGACCAAATTTTACAACAAGAGAGAGAGAAGTTCTCCTCTTAAAATTAACAAGGATGAAGCTATTGCTATGACCAAGCTCTCCTCAAGAGCCTTAAGAGTAAAGGAAAATAAAATATTTCCCAAGACAAGTAAACTCTTCAACTTCACTCTAAGCTCCATGAAACCTGCATAACACACAATGGAAAGAAACACCACACATCCTACTCTCCTCCCTACCATAGACCCGCAAGAGGGTCACCCTTGATCTAGGGAGAATCATCCACACACCTAGGACATCCAATTCCACTCCACAACAAGGCAAGACCACATCCCAAATGATGCAGGGACTTCCGGAGGTCATAACTTTTGACTCGGATGTGGGTTTTCTGCGAAATTTTACAGGTGGATGCGTTATGAGGTGGCTAGTGGTTTCCCAACCCACCCTAGTCAGTTGGACCTCATCTTGGCACTTTTTCGGGGCTTCAAACTTTCATCTTGGCCCTCAAAATGGCAAATTAGTGTTTTTTTCTAGTTTTTTAAAAGTTGCTTTTTTTAATAACTCAAAACTCATGTTTCAAATTTAGGATGTTAGTTGGTTTTTCGTCCTACCTTAGCTTTATGAGCTTTTTGGGAAAAAACTGGATTCTCAAGATATGATTGTAAAATTACCTAAAATGGCAAAATCTGACAATTGTCGAAATTTGCCAAAAAAGGTAATTTTTTTGTTTTTTTTGTTTTCTTAGATATAAGAGAGTTTTCTCTCATTGTAGCAGCAGAGTTGAGGAATAGAAATTTTGTTATGTTTTAGCTTCCAAATTTTTGTCTCTCATGTTTAATGGCACAATTCTGTTGAGTGTATGTTGTGTGTTGCATCATTTGGTATCAGAGCAGGAAGATGGCTGGGAGAGGAAGAGGAAGAGGCGGTCTTGCCCAGATGCATAGAGAAATGCAAAATCTGCAAAGGCAAATAGCAGAACTTACAACACGGATGGAAACCCAAAGACTGGGTAGAGGAGGAGACGAATCTGATGAAGAGATAGGTCAAGGAGGTGCAAATCAAGATACATAACATGAAGAAGAAGAATTAGAAGGCATGAGTTTTGAAGAGAGGATGCTCAGGGCCTTAGAAGGGAAAAATGAAGGGATCAAGGTAGATGTTTCAGATTATGCAGGTAGTCTTAAACCAGAGGAGTTGATAGACTGGTTGAATGGCATGAGAAAATTTTTTGAATGGAAATCCATGACAGAGGAGAAGAAGGTAAAATTTGCATGCACCAAATTAAAGGGTCATGCAATGATTTGGTGGGATCATCTTCAAAAGGAACGAATAAGGAAAGGTAAGGATAAGATCAGGACATGGAATAAAATGGAGAAGAAGTTGAGAGAAAAATTTTTGCCCATAGATTATGCGCAAACCCTTTTTCGTAGGTTTCAAAATTTAAAGCAGAACCTCTCTTCTGTGCAAGATTATACAAATGAGTTTTATACACTGTCTATATGTATAGAGCATCAAGAAACTGATGCACAAATGGCTGCTAGATATGTGAATGGCCTAAAATTTTCTATTCAAGATGAATTGAGCATGCATCGACTCAACAATATGGAAGAGGCTTACCAATTGGCTCTAAAGGCTGAAGAAAAACAAAATAGACAGTATCATCAGAGGAATAGAGGAGGAAGAAGGGGTACATCAACCCCATTTCGAGGAGGTTCAAATTATGGCAGGGGAGAGTCATCCCATGGTGTGGAAAAACAAGTAGACACTCGGCAAGATCCTCCGAATCAAGAACAAGGAAGGGGATTTCAAAGAGGTAGAGGTTATGGTAGTGGCAGAGGATGGGAAAACTAGAGAAGGCCTTTCACTTGTTTCAGATGTGGAGAAGAAGGTCATAGGGCATTTGAATGCTCCAATTATAACATGCAAGAAAGAAATCAAGGAGGACAACCTAGGGTGAACATGATTCAAATGCAGCATGAAGTGGAAGGGACAGAACTGGAGGTTCCACCAGATGTGGGAGAAAGTCTCATGATGAGAAGAGCAATGGTGATTCCAGAGAAGGAGAAAACACAAGCCAAAAGCTCTGATGGTTCATGGCTTCGAACCAATATTTTCAGAACCAGATGCACTTCGGGTGGCAAGGTATGTCAAGTCATTGTTGATGGAGGTAGTTGTGAAAATATGGTTTCTAAAGAAATGGTAGACAAATTGAATTTACACTGTGAAAAACATCCTCATCCATATTGCATTGCATGGTTTAAAAAGGGAAATGAAGTCACTGTTGATAAAAGATGCCTCATTAAGTTTAGCATAGGGAAGATCTATCAGGATGAGATATGGTGTGATGTTGTCCCAATGGATGCATGTCATGTGTTATTGGGAAGGCCGTGGCAGTATGATAGAAAAGTTATGCATGATGGAGAGAAAAACACATACACCTTTTGGAAAGATGGCGCTAAGGTGATTTTATTGCCTCTCAATGATGAAGGAAAAGGTGAGACCATGTTGTCTGAAAGAGATCTTGTTAAAGAAATGAAGGTGACAGGGTGTTGCTATGCATTAGTAGTGAAAAAAGGTGAAGAGGAAGACATTTTAGTTCCCCCAGAAGTAGCCAAGCTATTGAAAGAATTTGTTGATGTTTTACCTAATGAATTGCCTGATGGTCTACCGCCAAAGAGAGATATTCAGCATCATATTGATTTGATTCCAGGAGCAACTCTATCCAACCAAGCAGCTTATAGGATGAATCCAACACAACATGCAGAGATGAATAAGCAAGTAACAGAACTCCTAAGTAAAGGTGTGGTGAGAGAGAGCATGAGCCCATGTGCTGTACCTGCATTGTTAACCCCGAAAAAAGATGGAACATGGAGGATGTGCACTGATAGCCGAGCAATTAATAAGATTACCATCAAGTATCAGTTTCCTATACCTCGTATGGAGGACATGATGGATGTCCTTGCAGGGGCTAAATATTTCAGCAAGATTGACCTATGAAGTGGCTACCACCAAATCCGGATTCGAGAAGGGGATGAGTGGAAGACAGCCTTTAAGACTGGAGATGGATTATATGAGTGGATGGTTATGCCATTCGGGTTATCAAATGCACCTAGCACATTTATGAGATTGATGAACACTATACTACGCCCTTACATTGGTAAGTTTGTGGTAGTTTATTTTGATGATATTTTGGTATTTAGTCACAGCAGAGCAGAGCATCTACAACACTTGAGGATCATCTTTGGTGTGTTAAAGAAGGAGAAGCTCTATGCCAATTTGAAAAAGTGTAGGTTCATGCAGGACAGTTTGGTTTTTTTAGGCTTTGTCATTTCTAAAGATGGTGTCAGAATGGATCCAGAAAAGGTCAGGGCAATCCTCGAATGGCCTAGTCCAAGCAGCATCACAGCGGTAAAAAGTTTTCATGGCTTGGCCACTTTCTATTGAAAGTTCATTCGCAATTTCAGTAGTATTGTAGCTCCTATAACAGATTGCACCAAAGGGAGGGAGTTTGTATGGACCAAGGATGTTGAGGAGAGCTTTAAGTACTTGAAGAAAAAGGTAACAGAAGCACCTATACTTGCATTGCCAAATTTTGATAAAGTATTTGAAGTAGAATGTGATGCCTCCCATGTAGGAATAGGTGCTGTACTTAGCCAAGCTGGCAAACCTATAGCTTTCTTTAGTGAAAAGCTGAATGCAGTGAGAAAGAATTATTCTACTTATGATTTGGAATTTTATGCAATTGTCCAAGCATTGAGGCATTGGAGACATTATCTAGTTCCCCAGGAGTTTGTATTGTTTACAGATCATATTGCACTGAGGTACTTGAACACACAGAAAAAGTTGAATAGTAGGCATGCCAAGTGGGTCTCTTTCTTGCAGGGTTACAACTTTGTGCTGAAGCATAAGTCTGGAAAACAAAATCAGGTTGCAGATGCGTTAAGTAGGCATGTTGCACTTTTGACCACAATGGAAGCTGAGGTGATTGGTTTTGATGCCATCAAAAATTTGTATGAGTCTGATGATGATTTTTGGGAGATTGTGGAACAATTGAAGACACCAATATCTAGTAACTTGGATCACTTTAGGGGTGAATATTTTATGCAAGATGGGTATCTATTTAAAGGAAAACAACTATGCATACCGGCTGGCTCAATGAGGGACAACATTATCAGAGAATTTCATAGTAGTGGGTTGGCTGGACATTTTGGCAAGGACAAGACAATAGCCTTGATAGAAGATAAATATTACTGGCCAAAGATGAAAAGGGATATAACTAAGTATGTAACAAGGTGTAGAATCTGCCAAGTGGCTAAGGGACATTCACAGAATACAGGATTGTATATGCCCTTACCAATACCAGCTGCACCATGGACAGATTTGAGCATGGACTTTGTGTTGGGACTTCCACATACTCAACGAGGTAATGATTCCATTTTTGTAGTTGTTGATAGGTTCTCCAAGATGGTTCATTTTATTGCCTGTAAGAAGACTAATGATGCAATGAGGGTAGCAGAGTTTTTTTTTTCAGAAGTTGTTAGACTACATGGTGTTCCAAAGACTATTACCTCTGACAGGGATACCAAATTTCTCAGTCATTTCTGGAGGACTTTATGGAAGAAGATGGGGACCAAGTTACAGTTTAGTAGTGCCTATCATCCTCAAACAGATGGGCAAACAGAGGTAGTTAATCGGAGTCTGGGAAATTTGCTGAGGTGTATTGTTGGAGAAAAGCCAAAACAATGGGATTTGGCATTACCCCAGGCCGAATTTGCCTATAATAGTTCTGTTAACCAATCAACAGGAAAGTCCCCTTTCCAGATTGTGTATGGCAGGAATCCTCAGGGTGTTCTAGATTTGGTACAGCTACCAATGAAAGATCGGGTCAGTGATGATGGGGAAGCATTTGCAGAACACCTTCAATAGTTGCAGCAAGAAGTGAGACAGAAGTTGCAGGACAGTAATGAGAGGTATAAGAATTCAGTGGATCCTAGTCGGCGACATCAGACATTCAGTGAAGGTGACTTAGTGATGGTATATTTGAGAAAAGAGCGGTTTCCTACTGGAACATATCACAAGTTGAAGTACAAGAAAATTGGTCCTTGCAGAATTATAAAGAAGATCAATGATAATGCATATGAGGTCAGTTTACCAGATGATCTCGCTATTTCTCCTGTGTTTAATATTTCTGATTTATATGCATTCCATGGTGAGGATGATGCTGAAGATAGTCAACCAGAGGTGTCATGGCACAACCACATTCCCCATAAGAAGAAGGAAAAGATTGCACAGATTCTTGATAAGAACACTATCTCCACTCGGCAAGGGCGTTACAACAAGTATTTAGTACAGTGGGAAGGATTGCCACCAACAGATAGCACATGGATTACAGAGTGGGAAATGCAGAGGTTAGATCCCGTCAAATGGCAGCAGTTTGAAGACACTCACTTGCAGGAGCTGCGTTCTTTTCAACCAGAGGAGAATGATGCAGGGACTTCCGGAGGTCATAACTTTTGACTCGGATGTGGGTTTTCTACGAAATTTTACAGGTGGATGCGTTATGAGGTGGCCAGTGGTTTCCCAACCCACCCTAGTCGGTTGGACCTCATCTTGGCACTTTTTCGGGGCTTCAAACTTTCATCTTGGCCCTCAAAATGGCAAATTAGTGTTTTTTTCTAGTTTTTTAAAAGTTGCTTTTTTTAATAACTCAAAACTCATGTTTCAAATTTAGGATGTTAGTTGGTTTTTCGTCCTACCTTAGCTTTATGAGCTTTTTGGGAAAAAACTGGATTCTCGAGATATGATTGTAAAATTACCTAAAATGGCAAAATCTGACAATTGTCGAAATCTGCCAAAAAAGGTAATTTTTTGTTTTTTTTGTTTTCTTAGATATAAGAGAGTTTTCTCTCATTGTAGCAGCAGAGTTGAGGAATAGAAATTTTGTTATGTTTCAGCTTCCAAATTTTTGTCTCTCATGTTTAATGGCACAATTCTGTTGAGTGTATGTTGTGTGTTGCATCACCAAAACACAAAATACACCCGTGGATATTTATACACACACAAACTCAACCAGGTGAGTTTAAAAGAGGTAGGAGAGTGGACACACTCAACTGTAGAGTGCCACTCCTTCAAAATATTTCAACACAAATTTTGTCTTGGCCTCAAGCCAAACATATTAACAAAATTTCCAAAGGAGTTCATATTTTGGCTCTCAAGCCATGTGACAAATTTACTCAAAAATTACATAAAATGCCCTCAAGGTTTTCAACATCCCAAAACAAGGAAATGAACTCGAGGAGGATCACTCCTCCCCTACTCCACACTTGATAAGCATTTTCTCCCAAGTGGGAGAGGCTCTTTCTACACCCTAATAAAATTTCCCCACAATAACAAATATAACACAAGCAAAATGCATCTCACACATCCATCATGCAACCAAAATTTGAATTACAAGGGAAAGGCCTTAGCCTTGAAAAACCAACCTTTAAAAAGACCTATAATGGAAGAAGTTGATGTAGAGATCCTCTAAAGTCTCCTCCAACCTAAGACACCAAACTCCCTCTATCCTTTTTCCCAAAACAATTTCCAATAATCAAAATTCTCAAAAATTCAACAACCTTTCTCCCTATTCCAAGTGGGATTATAATAAGCCCAATCCATGAGCTTAGAGGAATGGGGAGGTGACACTTGTCACCTCTTCACTCTTCCTCCCAACTACTATTGTGTCCCAAGGGATGGGTGTTGACACATGTCACTCACCATCCCCAAAGTCTCCCTCACCCCTTACCACATGTCCTCTCTCCAACACATGGGAGATAAAAGGGGAGTTAAAGAGGGAAAAGGTGACACATGTCTCCCCTTCCTTTCCCTTCATGATGGACCACACAACTCCATGGGGACTCTCACCAATTGTGAGAGAGACTTGAAGTCAAGTCCTCCACAATTGGTGGATCTTGGAGTCATCTCTAGCCTTGGGAATTGAAAAGGGATGGGATTGAGTGTTGGTACCACTCATCCTATCCCTCCCATGCCTCCAAATTCGTCACTTAACTTCAGTGTGAAGTGAAGGTGACCATACAGAGGTTTACCAAGGGTTAACCAAGTCAAAAGGGACCCTAGACCCATGGGGTATAACCCAGGGTCAATTGAAAACACAAGAAAAGGGTCTCCAAAAATTAAATTTTAAAAATGAAATTCAAAGACAATTCTCACAACACAAATCATAATTCAAATTAAAAGAGGGTAGACCTAACCCATTCAACCTCATGCAAATTAACATTACAACATTACATCAAACACATAGTTGATCTTGGTTCCTCATGAAACCAGATCGGCTTCATAAGGGATTACAACATAAAGTGCGTGATGATCTCCAGTATCTGTGGTTTGTTAGCAAAACCTGCACACTCAATTGCAAAGTTAATTCCACATATAAATATCATAGCCAAAGCAATTAAAAACATGCATTCCCATAAAATACCACAAGTTCTCTTAAGCATAAAGGAAATCACATTACAATTTTCTATCTAACATCACCCAATTAGTTTTCCTGTAATGTAAACATCTATCTAACATCACCCAATTAGTTTTCCTATAATATAAACATCTATTTAACATCACCCAATTAGTTTTCCTATAAAATAAACATCTATCTAACATCACCCAATTTGTTTTCTCTTAATACAAGCATCTATCTATCATCACCCAATTAGTTTTCCTTTAACATGATAAGGTCTAAAAGTTTGGGAATCTGGGATCAACAGTCCCACAAATATAAGAGTATCAGCAACAGTAAGGTAAATAGTCACATGAATAGAATGAAAAATGTAGGCCTCACATAACTTAAGAGAAATAATTGTATTACCATATGTAATGATTGGATGGCATGCTTGTGTTTTTGTGCTACTACTTCTATGAGATATGATGTGATCTTGCCTTCATGTGTAGCCTTCAATGTTACTTGTCATGATGTCCACACAACATGGAATGTTAGGTCTTTCTTGTTGTATTGATGATTGATGTGACTGCTTGGCATTAGTGGATGGTGTCAGCAATTAATGTGAAGATAGGGTTAGTCAGTGACTAGGAGCAATGAGTGCTCAACCTAGCCTCCTTTTTGAAAGTGAGGTGTGTGAAGTCATGATGAATTCATCACCATTTTGATGCCCCTTTCTTGATGTTTGGAGAGGTAGGTTCCAGAGGTTAGAAATCCTCTCTATCTGTTGAAGTGTCGGAGGTGCTCCTAGTTGGCTCTAGAGATGCCCCTGATTAGCTGAGAGTGCTTTTGATCAATTCCTACATGAAAAAGGAACCACCATTTGCTGGTGTTTAGTCCCCTAGGTGAGAAAGATCACCATTTGACTGGTTTTTAGTCTCTCTTTTAGTTTTTATTTGTTTATTTTTTAGAAGGGCCACCATATTACTAGTTTTCAACCCTTCTTTTATTTTATTATATATAAAAAAAATATTATCCATTGAATCTTTTTCAATTTGTGTCAGAGAGTGTGACCTCTATCACATAGCATATGTCCTTGAAAAACTCTTCTTTTGTAGCTGGTCACTGGTAGAGGTGAATTCTATGACCTTTCACTAAGAATGTATTTTTCCCTCCATCAATTGGTGCCAGCTGGACTATTCCATTGTCATAAACATATTTGATTTGGTAAGGTCCCATCCAAGGGGTTGTAATTTTTAGTTGAACTCCTTGAACTTAGAATCATATAGGAGAACCCAGTCTCCTTGTTGAAATGTCATCTTCTTGATGTGCTAGTCATGCCACTACTTTCTCTAATGTTGAATGAGTTCTATATACTATATGGCCACCATCTTGATTTCATCCAATACATTGAGTTGAAGAATCCAATCTTGCTATGGTATAGACAATGGCAATCCAATGTCCAATGATGTCTTGAGCATTTGTAATTCAAACTCTACTAATAGTATTATTTCTTCCCATAGACAAGTTCATAAGGTGAGAAGTTTTTTGTTGACTTCCATGTGGTGTTGTAAGCCCATACTACTTTATGTAATTTGTTGGTCCAATCTTTCCTATTCATTGCTATTGTCCTTGTCAATATATTTTCCATCTCTCTGTTTGTTACCTCCACCTACCCATTTCCTTGAGGATGATAGGGTGAAGACTTTATGTGCTTGACTTGGTACAAGTCTATGAAACCTTTTATCACTTGAGAGGTAAATTGTGGACCTCTATTTGAAACTATTGTTCTCAGGGCTCCAAATCTTAAAAATATTCTGTTATATAGGAAATCAACAACTTTTTCTTTTCTAGCAAATTGTAGTGCTTGAACTTCTACCCATTTGGTCACATAATTTGTGCATAACAAGATGTATTCTTTCCTTGCAGATGTTGGAGAGATAGGCCCCACAAAATCTAGGTCCCATTGCTCAAATGGTTCTAAAACCACTTGGGGGTGAAGTGTCATTTCCTATTTGAAAGTCGGTTGACCCATCCTTTGGTATTGATCACATTGTTTCACATATCTCTTCACATCTTTGTGGAGAGATGACCAATAATAACTAGCTTCAAGGATCTTGTGGATTGTCCTTTGTGAGGAGTAATATCCTCATGTTGATTCATCATGGCATGCCCTTAACACATAATTTTTTTTATCAATTATTAAACACCTGCACAACACAAAGTTAAGGCCACATTTGAACAACAAACCATTTAACCATTTATAGGACAAACTTTCCTTTACTAATCTCTTTTTTTTAGAAGTGAAATGAGAAGGAAACAAGCATGTAGCCAAGAAATTTGCTATATCAACAAACCAAGGTGTACTAGAAGAAACAACAAATAAATGTTCATTTGAGAACCTATCTTCCACTAGCTAGTCCTCTCTACATGAGGAGTAATGTCCTCATGTGGGTTCATCATGGCATGCCCTTAACACATCAAAAGTTTCATCAGTTCTTAAACACCTATGCAATACAAAGTTAGAGCCACATTTGAACAACAAACCATTTAACCATTTATAGGACAAAATTTCCTTTACTAATCTCTTTTTTTGTTTAGAAGTGAAATGAGAAGGAAACAAACACATAGCCAAGAAATTTGCTATATCAAAAAACCAAGGTGTACTAGAAGAAACAACAAATAAATGTTCATATGGGAACGTATCTTCCTTTGGCTAGTCCTCTCCACCTATATGCAACCTTGACAAAAAATCAACAACCAAATTAAATTTTCCTAGGTTATCTATGATAGTGATATCAAACTCTTTTAATAGTAAGAACCATCTGATGATTCTTGCACCTACTATAGGTCTATTCATTAAATATTTAATAGATGCATGATCAGTGTGTAAAAATATTTTATATCCTATGATGTAGTGTTTTAATTTGTTGATGGCATAGATGACTGTAAGGAATTCTTTCTTAGTTGTTGTGTAGTTTTTCTCAACAGGGTTAAGGTTTTTACTTATGTAGTAAATTGCATGCATGCCTTCCCCTTCTTCTTTTTGTCCTAAGACTACCACTATTGATTTATTTGATGCATCTATTTCGATGTAGAATGGTAGATTCCAATTAGGTCCCTTCAAAATAGGTGTAACTGTAAGTTTTTCTTTGATGGTCTTAAACGTTGTTTGGCAGTCTTTTATCCACTAAAATTCAGTGTCCTTGGTTAGTAGGGAAAACATTGGGGCATCTATCTTACTAAAATTTTCTATGAACCTCCTATAGTATCCTACATGACCTAAGAAACTCCTAATAGTAGTTTGGTTTTTAGGTGGGGGCAATTGTTTAATCACTTCTACCTTGATCCCTTCTTCTGATATATGATGCCCAAGGACAATTCCTTGTTCCACCATCATAAAACATTTCTCATGGGTTAAGGACAATTGATTATTCTCACAACATTGCAACACTTTTTTAGATTCTTGAGGGCTTCTTCAAAGGTGTTCCCATAAATAGTAAAGTCATCCATGTAGACCTCCATACACTCATTAGCTAGTTCAACAAAAATAAATAAAAAAACCCTTTGAATGGTAGATGGAACATTACACAGGCTAAATGGAAGGACTCTGTATGCAAAGATTCCCCATGACCATGTGAAGGCAGTCTTGTCCTAATCTTCTGGTGCCACTTGGATCTAATTGTATCCACTAAACCCACCTAGGAATGAAAAGTACTTTACCCTGCTATGTTATCTAATACTTGGTCAATAAATGGCAAGGGAAAATAATCCTTTTTTGTGGCCTTGTTCATCTCCCTACAATCAATGCACACTCTCCATTTTCCATTCTTTTTGGACATTATAACTAAGGGTGAAACTAACTGGCTATCTAAGATAGGATAAATGAATCTAGCTTGTAGAAGTTTTTCTATCTTAATTTTTACAATATCCTTGAGTGCAAGGTTTAATCTTCTTTGGGGCTGTCTAATAGGCTTAACATCCTCTATATATATGATGGATGCAAATTTTAGGGGGGATTCCCTTCATGTCTTTATATTTCCAAGCAAAGGCTTATGGATGGGAGATAATAAGATCAAGAAGTAGTCCTTGTTTTGTTGTCAATTAAGTATTGATATTCATTGTTTTCCTAGGTAAGACCATGACTTGCTTTGTAATTTGTTCCATGGATGCTCCTACCCCATATTCTAGACTCATAGTGTTAAGAGGGAAAGAATGTGGAAGAAGCAAATGAAAAGTAGCTAGGTCTCTGTAGAAGGTTTCCCCACAAGGAATGATATTAGCAAGGGTACAATGGGCAACAATTAGAAGTTCTTTCCTTAAATCTTGAGCTAAGACCATTGTGCCTTTTTAATAAGGATGCATGAGTTATATCTTTAGGGGTATCATAGTTTATTTCTTCTTCTAGTTCCCCAAGTGTCTTGTGATGGTAACCGTAGCTAAGGAAGCATTGTTTTCCATGTTGTTAGGCTCATGTACCCACACTTTTCTTGAATAATGTATGGATGGTTTAGCCAGAGGATACAAGGAGATTTTTTTCATGTCCAAGCCATTTGAGATGACCATATCCCTAGTTCTACAATCAATGGATACTATTGAAGTAGCTAGCCATGGCCTACCTAAAATCAGAGGATAAGCATTGCTTTGGTTTCTTAGCTCTAAGATCATAAAATCAACTAGAAATTCCCATGATTCTAAAGTAACTGGGACATCAGTCAACACCCCTTTTGGAATTTCTCCTGATTGATCAGCCAATTATAAAATTGTGGAAGTGGCTTGGATACCTATAAGAGACAATTTATCCAAGGTGTGAATTGTCATCACATTTATTGCTACTCCTAAGTCAACTAAAACATTGGATATCTCTACTCCTGATATGTAGATTGTGATGACAGGGTTCCCAAGGTCCCCATACTTTGGGAGGAGCATTTCTCCCACTAGAAGATCCACCATTTTCCCTTCCACATGAATGGTGATAGGAAATTTTTTCTTCCTACCCTAAGTCTTAACGTAACTTTGTTTAATAAATTGATTTAGTTTAGGAACATCTCTAATTGTCTGGAGGAGTGGTATTTCAATGTTTAGCTATCTGATTTCTTGAAGTAGATTTGATTCAATGGTGAGTTGGATTTGTTTTTGTAGAACTATTTTTTGGGGAATATGTTATTTGAGCCATTCTAGGTATGGTGCCCACTTTTCAGTCTCTAAAGTAGCTCCAGAGTGTGTTTTGGAAGCAGCTCTGAAGGTGATCTCCAGAGTTGTTCCTTTAGGAGGAACTCCAAAGTTACCTGAGGGCTATTCTTGTTGTACTTTTTCAACTATAATCTCCTCCTGGGGTTGATGGGATGGATTTTCAAGTTCCATTTCATCTGTAATTTAAACTACAAGTGGGGAAGATGCTCTTGGAATAGCTTTCCTAGAATGTGGTTGGAGGTTATTCAAATGAATAGAATTTACAGTAGCCATGTTTCTCTGCTTAGTCATATATACAACTACTCCCTATTTATTGCATGGGTTTTCTATAGGTTCAGCTAGTAACTGGCTAATTTTAAGACTGTCCCTATGTGTTTGTTGGTCTAGTTAGAAGTGACTGTTGTTGGTTTAGGAAGTGTCTAGGTTGTCCTTGGAATTGTTGGTTATAGTTCTGCTGAGGACCCCACTGAGGTTGCATATTCTGTGGTCCAAATTGTGATGGAAACTATTGTGGCCATTGTTCATTGATCCATGGTTGGTTTGACCATTGTTGGTTTTTCTATTGCTAGTTTTTCCATTGCTGGCTTGACCAGACTTGTGGTACCCATGGAGAAATGTTTTGAGGTCCATTCACCATGTTGAATCTTATTGGTTATTTCCCCAATTTGAAGGGCCCCTATAAGGAGTCTAAGTTGGGCATTGGTTGTAAGGGAAATGACCAACTTGTTTCTATCCTATATTGTTCAACCCCTCTTCTACTTGATCATTCTTTTTAGTCAGCATTTTTGAAGCTAGGAGTTAGTCACAATGGCCAGTATGGTGCTCTTTATCACAAATTTGGTAGATATCATATTTACCCAATGGGCATTCTCTCAAAAGTTGTTTATTTCTACACCTAGGGTAGTAAATTGACAAGGGTTCACTTGTTTTATTTTTTGCCTGAATCCCATTTAAAGTGGTATTCATTTGAACTAGGATGTTTATCTTTAGGTTTGTAAACTCTTCCATAAACTAACCTATATCATCCTTCCCTTTGAGAGACCTTGGTGCTCTTACTCCATCTTATGTCCTGGAATAGTTTCTACAGATTTTATCAATTGTAGGCGTGCCCATCTTGCTGATATTCCCCCTTCCCATAAGATCTAGTGCTTTCTTTGATTCCTTATCTAACCCTCTTATGAACAAGGTTTTGGCCAAATTGTGTGCTATAGGGTTTCCATACCTTCTAAGGGCAAAGTTGAATCTATCCAAGTAGTCTTCTAAGCTCTCCTCCTCTTTCTGTTTAGTTCTAAATAACTCTTATTTTCTGTCACTAATTTTGCAATAGTCTTGGTATTTGTCCAGGAACTCTATTTCCATTTTCTCCCATGAGTCTATAGAATCTAGGGTCAAACCCATGAACCATCTCATGGCAGAATTCTTTAGTAATGATGGGAAAATGTTGAGCCTTTAGTTTTCAAATCCATAGTCATATGTTTGACATAATACTTTGAACTCAAAGAGGAAGTGATCTAGATCCTCAGAAGGAATTCCCTTGAATGTGGGAAGATTTGAGGGGGAAATGTTTTTCATAGGCACATTTTTCCTACGGTTGAGGACTATGGCATATGAAAAGTTCTTGCATTCTCTTGCAGAGGACTTGCTTGATCATGGTTGTCCCCCATGGTTACTAGATCTCTTTGTGATGTTTCTTCTCCCTAGAATTTAGATTTAGTTTCTTGTAAAGTGGATCCTCTTAGTAGATCTATTTGGTATCTTTCTTGTAATTCTTGGATGTATTATGAGAGTGTAATGTGTTGAGGGTTTGTGGGAATATCGAATTGTTGTGTGATTTCCAAGGTAGGTGTTAGATGTTCTTCTTCCTTTTCAAAAATATATTGTCCTACCCCATTGCTTTCACCTATAGGATGTGGTTGGGGTGTCTATTTGATATATTTACCTCTTGGGTCTCTAGGTCTAACTATACAAAATTGATCTAATCATAACTAGGACTATTAACTAAAGTTACTAGTAACATAGAATCCCCGATAACGATGCCAAAATGACAAGGGTCATTGTACCTTGGCATTTAATCATATTTTATGTGTCGAATCTAGGGTTGTGTCCATGGCTGTTTGCAATAGAAACTTTTTTTTGGATTGAAGATCATGTACAGTATATATTCAAAAAGAAAAAAGGATGTAGTACATCATTATGGCCAAGAAGGCCACACAAAATATTCTCCTACAACCTATATCAATATAAAAACCACTAGTCAATTACAAACTGGGTCTTAAGCATAGAATAATAAGAAACACAGTATATAATATGATGATTCAACACCCTATACCAGTATTAGTAGGTTTATATCTTTCTATTATGTTACAATATATGGGTTATGATTTAACAACTAAATCATTCTTGGTCCATTGAAACTGTTCTGTCATCTGCTACATTGGAATCAATATTGATTTTGCCATCTTCCTCTTCATCAGTCTACAAAATAGCTGCCCTGCCATACTGCTCATGTGTGCTCCCTGAGTGTTGCATGTAACCTCCAAAGTAGAAACCCTAAGTGTCATACAACTCTATACCCCAACCATCTTCCATAGCACCTGCCCTGTACTAGTCCTCCTTCTATTGATTAATGAGGCACTAGTATCTTTGAGACCTGATGTAATCTTTGTTATCACTATCCTTGAATGAGTCTCTACCATGAGCTCTTCCACTAGGTATGACAGTCTTCACCTATCTAGTGTTAGCACTATAGTTTTGAAATGTTGTTTCCACATACATATTAAACTCATCTTTCATTCTTTCTATCTGGTACTAGGTGCAGTACCTTTCTTGAAACTTTTTAGGTTCCCTGTCAAATTTCTCCTTGTATTTCCTCTAGTCCTAATTCCAATGGTGTGCTTGTTGAATATCTTCTTTGTAGACCATAGCTCCACTTTCAATTATTTCTTTGAATTTGTATTCTATCATTTCTAGTGTAAAAACAACCTACTCAATCAATTTGAAGTTTGTGAGTCTTAAACAAGCCTTTGTGAGGTCCCTCCTTTTGCCTTCAAACTTATCTTCATTTCTCATTTTCCACAAAAACCACAAAATTTTAGTAGACAAGACAAACCAAAATTTGTTAGACTTCACATTTAGACCGTTAACATACCCACATAAAATTTCCTTCCAATTGACAACCTTGATGGGAGACCGATTAGGTACATTGCACATAAAATAAGACCATATAAACATTGCATATTTGCATTCAAAGAAGATATGCCAACAGTTCTCAACAGTATTACACATAGAACACAAACCTTTATCTACACCTAGATTAAGCTTGTTCAAGAAAAGAAGCCATCTAAAACTAGACTTTTTGGGTTCAATGACACTTGACTAGATCTACTTAAAAGCTTTAGATAATTCTTTTTATTCTAGGGAGATGTTCCAAAGAGTGTTGACATGCTTGAATACCACCTGGGAGTTAGTACACATTTTATAAATTCTTTTTGGATCCACATTCATTAATTTAGTTCCATCCAGCCATACAAGATTATCAATGCATTCTTCTCTAGTAACAAAGATCCCATGGGAGAGCTTACCCAGAAATGTCTTGTACAGAGTAGAGAAAGTTCTCTTTTTTGAATCAGCCAATTTGAATTTAGTATTAATGTGATTCCAAGTTTTGGGAGAGTTGTTATCTATTAGATCACCTAATGTTTTCAAACCTAAATTGTTCCATTTTTAGTAAAGCACCCCTGTAGGAGAGCAAGCGGTCTACCCAAATGTTCCACATTCCACCAGAAGTATCTATGACCAATTACCATATTTTTGCTCACATCATATGCTTTTCTATTCAAAATTAGACTTTTGACATGTTCCCATGCTTTCTAGATACTGAGAAATACAATAGACCCTAAGGGTTTGGCATAGAAATTCCCAAATAAGATATCTTGAATGTGAAGAGTACCCCAACCCATACATTTTCTACAGAAAGTAGAACATATATTATTCTTGACTAGAACTTTCGATGGTTCAACACCATTTAAGGCCTTAATAATTAACTTTGAGGCCAAGGCCATTCCCTGCACTTTCATATTTTTTAGCCCCAATCCCCCTTCACTTTTATCTAAGCAACACTAGTCCCACCTTACCACATGCATCTTAGAATTCCCCCCACCATCATACCATAAAAAACTTCTTATGACCTTTTGAATAAGTTCAAATTGGTAGTTAGAAAAAAGACACATAGACGAATAATAAATAGAATAGACAGAGAGCACTTTCTAACAAAACTGCAATCTTCTAGCTAGAGAAAGATAGTTCATGTTCCAACTATTCAACTTCTTTTCAATATTTACAAAAATCCACTCCCACATCTATTTTAATGTGGGGAAAATGGCAAAGGGGATGCCTAGGAACCTAACCTATTTCTGTTGGCCCCCCACACCCATCTACCCCCATTTAACCAGTCCAGGATATCATCATCCCAACAAAGCAAAACAAACTTAGGGTTTTTTCCCCAAAGGCTTGGTATAAAACCTCCAATCTAGTTTCGAAAGACTTGAACTCATCTTTATCTAACCTAGGAAAGAGTGCAATGTCATTTGAAAATTGAACATTCAATAATCTATCATTATTAGGCAAGGAAATGCCACTCAAAACTCCATGGATAGCATCAGTTCTTAGCAAATAATACAAAGCCTTAGAGGCTAGAACAAACAAGGTCAGGGGAAGAGGGCACCCCTACCTAATGGATCTGCCCAAAGAGAAGGGGTTAGATAGGGAGCCATTAACTTCAATCTAAGCTGAAGCATCTTGAAATAGCATATTCACCATCTTGCAAAAAAAGTCAAGAAATCTAATTGCCTTAAGCATTTTTAGAACAAAAGACCATTCCACCCTATCGTATGATTTTTCAAAGTCTAGGGGAAGTATCCCTGCTTTTTGGTCTATTTCTCTAGCCCAATAAAGGGCCTCCCAACTAGTTATTAGATTTTCTAATATATACCTACCTTTTATAAATCCGGTATGAGTGCTACTGATAATATTGGGTAAGATTTCCTTTAATCTCAAAGTCAACACCTTAGCAATGATTTTATAGGATACATTCAACAAGATGATTGGCCTCCAATTCCTAATATTAGCTTTATCTCCATCTTTAGGAAGCAATCTATTAATACCTTTATTAATTTCTTTTCACAAGGTACCCTATTTAAAGGCTTCCTGATACAACTTCCACAAGGCATCAACAATCCAAGACAAGTTAGCTATATAAAACTCCACTGGCAAACCATCTAGACCAGGAGATTTCCCATTCTCCATAGAATTAATGACATCCTCTATTTCTTTTTTTGTTATGTCTATATTAATAGGTTGCTTCATTTTTGCATCTACTTTTTTGGTGCATATCCTCATGCAAAGATCTTGTGCTTTCTTACATTTTTCTGAATTATCTTCAGCCTTGAAGAGCTTTTCATAAAAGGATCTAAAAATTTCTTTTATTTCCTCATCCTCATGGAACCATTTCCCATATTCTAGAATTGGGCCTATTTTCTCCTTTAAATTCTTGAATTTAAGGAGATCAAAGAAATATATAGTGCCCCCTAATGTGAAGGCAGTTGTAACCTAGTCCAAGTTCTCCCTAATGTATTGTCTGACCACCATCCTATCAAGGCCATAATAGCTATCAATAATCAGACTAGGAAACCTAAGTCTCCAAAGGATTGTACCTATAAGCTAAATTGTTCCCTCTTATTGGATGAAGACTGCATAAGTGGAGTCCTTACCCTGAGAAGGTTATACAAAGTTAGTGTTTCTTCTTCCAATCCTATTATATTCTTGAATAAGCTTATTAGCTCATGCAATATAGTCTTTAAGACTATGGATAAAAAGTATGCTCTGGATATGAGGGAGGAGTTGCAGTTGCAAAAGGATTATTTAGACTTAGAGGCAAAGGTGCAAAATGAACATAGTATAGAAGACCTTTCAATGGAATTAGGGGAGGTGAAGCACAGATTAAGACAAGTGCAAATTAGGAGAGCACAAGGAGTGATGCAGGGACTTCCGGAGGTCATAACTTTTGACTCGGATGTGGGTTTTCTACAAAATTTTACAAGTGGATGTGTTATGAGGTGGCCAATGGTTTCCCAACCCACCCCAGTCGGTTGGACCTCATCCTGGCACTTTTTCGGGGCTTGAAACTTTCATCTTGGCCCTCAAAATGGCAAATTAGTGTTTTTTTCTAGTTTTTTAAAAGTTGCTTTTTTTAATAACTCGAAACTCATGTTTTGAATTTAGGATGTTAATTATTTTTTCGTCCTACCTTAGCTTTATGAGTTTTTTGGGAAAAAACTGGATTCTCAAGATATGATTGTAAAATTACCTAAAATGACAAAATCTGACAATTGTCGAAATCTACCAAAAAAGGTAATTTTTTGATTTTTTTGTTTTCTTGGATATAAGAGAGTTTTCTCTCATTGTAGCAGCAGAGTTGATGAATAGAAGTTTTTTATGTTTCAGTCTTCAGATATTTGGCTCTCACATGATTAATGGCAAAAATATATTGAGTGTATGTTGTGTGCTACATCAAGGAGCCAAAGATAGAGACAAATTGAACTAGCTGAGAGATGGGGACAGGGGCACCAAATATTTCTACAATAGAAACTTGACAGTCAATAGTCCTTAACTAATCTACTGAATTAAACTTTCCTAATTAATGAAACTCATGCTTCTAATTACTTGCTTTGAAGGAAAACCTGATCTAAGAACTAAAACAATACTTTATTGGAATGATCTATCTAATTCACAAAGAAGATGAACATTCATTAAAACATAAAAAAAATTGCATTATCAGAAATTGATCTATTTTATGAAAATAGGAAAGACTATATTTAAGAAAGCTAGAATAACATGATAAAGAAAGGAATAATACTAGCCTCATATTTGTTGGTGGGAGTAGGCCCTTCCTCCACACATTTAGAATTGAAGACTAAACAAAAATTTCAGAACAAAAGTATAATGGAACTGCTTTCCTTAATCCAGTCTATTCAAAGTAGAGTATATTAAAAAAGTATCCGTTTCTGTCAGATCTGAATTACATAAAAACCAGCTAAAAATCTATATCCTATTTTGTTGTCTCCATAAATATATATCAGTCTATTGTCGTTATCATAATTTTGGAGTTAACCATCTTTTCTCTTAGTTCAACTTGAGATACAAAAGATATTTTATTCTAGAACTTAAACATGCAAATACCTATATAAAATTATAATCATGCAAATCTTAAAAAAAGACTTAAGTGACACTAAAGGTGTCCTTCAATCTAGTGTTTAACTTTTAACAAAATAGGTCATGGAGTCCCTGATAAAAAAAATTTAACTTCTAAAAAAAATAAACTATTAGAAGTCTTCTAACTCATTGCAAAATCAAATAGCAAGTGTATTGTGTCCCCTCGAATCACTGGAGTTATCTTCTTAGACACTCTAGCCTTGATGTATGGAGCTTCGTAGCTTTTCAGAAGCTCTAGAGATTCTAACAGTTAAGCAGCTCTGGAGACTCTATGCAACTCCGGAGAATCTGTGCAATTACCAACAGTTCCAAAGACTACTACAGAGCTTGTTAGGATAGAACTCCAGAGGTCTTCATGATCACCAACCTTCCTTGTCCTACAACTTCACTCCAGACAACCTCCAACCATGTTGGAAAATGTTGGAGTACTATTTAGTGTGTCTCCTACTCAACTCTAAAGATAATTAGGATCATCTCTAGAGTTCCCCAAAACCATCTTTCACCTGAGAGATAGATACCTATGAAAGAAAAAGAGATATTTCTACATAATTCTATTAGTTTCACTTCAAACATGGGTCCTTTCATCATAGTAGTAACTTCAACATTTCATCTTTTATTAACATAATTAAACAAGACTTCATAGCTTCTATAGTGCAATTAATAAGTCAGGGAGTGCATGAAAATGGGAAAAAGGGAGAAAAAAGGTATATCTAGATGAGTGCTACCTGCCACTCATCAGTAAGAAAAAGGTCTCAGCCTCAGATGATAGTGCATAATGAGGACATCTATGATGGGTGCTAGAGTCTAAAACACAAGAAAATAAAAAACTATTAAATCTAAATGAATCCACAACACCTACACAACATAAATCCCAACAAAAATTATACCCAGTGATATCTAGTTGAAACAAGAATGAAAGGAAATCAAATCAAATAAAGGAAATGAATAGAAACAAGTACAAAAGGAAGCAATACAAAACCTCCATGTGATTTTATGATCTTCACTCCAAGGAACCTGCAAGAAAAAGAGGAAAATTGGTTGGGCTACTTGGGGACTTTCCTTAGTCAAGTCCCTATGTTGGTATTTCTACCTTCATAAGTAGCAATTCATGATATAACTATTATGTAGAAAAAGAGGGATGATGTAATGTTTGATAGTATGATTAAATTCTCCTTTCACATATAAAATTCAAGGACATTAAACCGAGTCAAGTCACAACTTTTACAAGAGGACTTAGCTATAGGTTTGGTGTCACTTGGAATGACAAGGAAATTTGGAATTTGTTGATTAATTTGTTAAATCCTAATCTGATTAAGCCTTAAACCCTAATTATATGAAATCATAAACAAATGGATGAGACATGACAAATGCTTGCATAGGAAGGCACTAAATACATATTAGAAACATACCAAGATTTAGATTTTGGAAGGCGGAAACTTTGGGGACACTGGAGCAGGCAATTGTGTCTAATAGGCAACTTTTTGAACATAAATCTACTTTAGACTGTAACCTGTTCTAAGATTCCTAATGATGCAAAACTAGAGGACATTGGTGCAGGCGCCTATGTCTAATTAGAGATATTTTTTTCTCTTTTCTTCAGATCCCAAATCTTTATCCTCTGTATTGACCTCCTGCAACTCCTCTCTGCAAGATCCTTTACCTATAACCTACAATCACAAGAGAAGGGTTAGGGGTTGTGGTGTTTAGGAGCTTGCCTCTATCAAGCCTTGGAATGGCATTTAAGCCTTCCAATACCATTGTTAGATAGAGTGTGTGTCCTTGGTGGATAGAGGAAAAAGCAAATGATATAATAAATTGATTGAAACACAAAGTAGATATCATCTTAGTAGGTGTAAACCCTCACGGAGATGAGATGCCTTCACATCAGGAGGAAATGAGTTGATGGAGCCAAATCTGCAACAAACATATACAAACACAACACAATTCTACTCTACAACACAATGAATGTCTTGAATGAGATTTTCTTGATGATCATAAGTTCGCATTAATCAACTAGGAGTAAAATGAAGTCTTAAACATGTTTATATACACATTCCCACTAAATAATCGTAATTCAAATTGAAAAGGCCGATAAAGGGAAATCTTTTAATGATCACTTTTCCAACAATTAAAATTTGGGTCCCAACAAAATAGGTCTTGGTGCAATCATGGTTAGGAGGGTCCACAGAGTGAATAGTCTAGACCGTGCAACAAGAGTAAACACAACAGAAGCAACTCAATCGTAGAATACAAATGCAGATCCAGATGTTTAGTATATCATAGATTCAAAAATACTAACTTTGTGGCAACATGCAGGCTTACAAATTAGGGCTCATAGGCCTAATTCTCCAATTACAATAAATACACAAGATATGGCTTTGAAGTGCCTTACAGAACAAAATCCTAAGACTAAAACTTCATATTATGATTCACTACTTTTCTATACATCTATTACATGATTATATATCATCTTTAGATCACAAGAATCCTCTGCATTGGCCAAGAGAGATTACAAACTCCAATGAAAGAGATGTAACATGTGTACACAGATAGGTCAGCCTTAAGCAAATTGTACTTCTCCGCAGGTGAATGAAACAAGGTGTAGATCTTAGGGAAGGTTGGCCATGTCCCAAACTATCTTGAATGATGTTTCATTTAGCTCCACAAGTCATGGAAGTGCTCCACAAGCCTTCTCCTTCAGCTAACTATCTGAGACTGTCTGGATGCTATGTACTAAGAAAACAGTCGATCTTCTAATAGCAATATCTTTCCTAAAACTGTTCCAAATAATCTAAATTTTGGATATGATGTGCATGAATATGTCTAGATGCCAAATAATGCTCCGCAAGGTCTAGAATGAAATTGTGGTAGAATGTAGACCAAAATACAAAAACTACTACTGATTGAACTGACTGTACTAAACTGGAAAATGAAAGAAAACAAAATGAATGTAAATATTTTTGGTTGATGCAAGATTGCTCTTAAACTAGGGATTCTCCTACATCAGACATCTGGGGTTGTTGAAAAAGTGAGTCCCTCACTTTGTTGGGGATAGAGAAAAACTAATATGGTCTACCTTAGCCTAAGAAATCCAAGATGAGTCTTCTTCCGGTCTACCTTTCCACTTCACCAAATATATCTTGTATTGTTTTCCTTTGGTGCTATGTCCAAGTCTACTGTCTAAGATGTCTTCAATCTACTCTAGTGCTTGTTGTGGTATCTACTTCTTCAAGCCTTCTTCAATGCTTCCACTGACATCTCCTTCATGATCCTAATATAGGTCTGCAATGTTGAAAATAGGTGATATACCCAATGTCTTCGTTAGCTCCACTTCATATGCATTTCCTGAATCAAACTTTCTGAGTATCCTACATGGTCCAAACTTCTTCATCTTTAACTTATTATATGTCCCTACTAGAAATATTTCTTTTTTTAGATATACCATTACCTCATCTCCCACTAAAAATTCTTTGTCTTCTCTTCTCATTTGCTTGCTCCTTATACTTACTATTTATTTCCTCGAAATGTTTCTTAACTTGATTATACACTATCTCCATGTGTCCTGCAAATTCTTCTACCTCTGCACTTCTCTTGTTCTCCATATTGATATCTCTCAACTCTATAACTCCTCTAGGTTAGTTCCTGTCACAATCTCAAATGGTGTCTTTCCTATACTCCTATTCATTGAATTATTGTATGCAAACTCTTCTTGTATAGAATTAGATCCCAACTTCCTACCTCTTCTCCAACCAAACATCTAAACAAGTTACCCAAACTCCTATTTACCACCTTTGTCCATCCATCAGTCTGTGGATGAAATGTTGATCTGAACTTCAAGTCTTTCTTCATCTTCTTCAAAAGTGTCTTCCAAAAGTATCCAAGGAATCTTGTATCTCTAACTGAAATTATGCTTTTAGGTAATCCATGCAATCTCACAATCTCCTTGAAAAATAAGTTAGCCACATGAACTACATCACTTGTTTTCTTACAAGGTATGATATGTGCCATCTTTGAAAATCTATCCACCATAACAAATATAGAATCATGTCCTCTCTGTGTCTTCAACAATCCTAATATGAAATGTCTTCCCAAGCTCTCTCCGGTACTATCAACGATTTGTATAACCTAGTATTCTGACTACTCCCTTTTACAACTTGACAAACTCTACAACTCTACACAAACTTCCTAACATCCTTATATATCTGAGGCCAAAAGTAGTTTTCACTTACCGAAGCCACTGTCTTATCAATTTCAAAATGTCCTGCCAATCCACCACTATGTTTCTCTTTAATCAAATTATCTCTCATTGAACTCCTAGGTATACACAATTGATTTCCTTTGAACAACATATCCTCCTGAAGGAAATAATCTAGCCACTTACTTCTATCTATCACAATAGGTTCCTTACATGCTTTCCATGGTTCTCCAAAATCAATCTCTTCTTCATACAAGTTCTTCAGTTCTTCAAAACCTAACACTTCAACTCTCATCTCTATCAATAAGTTCCTTCTACTCAAAGCATCTGTAACTTTATTTGATTTTCCACTTCTATGCTTCAAGACAAAAGTGTAACTCTACATGAACTCTACCCATCTCATATGTCTCTAATTCAACTTTCCTTGACTATTCAGATACTACAAAGCTTGATGATTTGTATACAACACAAGTTCTTTAGGAAACAAATAATGTCTCTGTAGACACCCAAAAAATGTCTTCTTACAACACCTTGTCACAACATTACATCATTTAGACATGTTGTAGCATGTTTTTCCCTAGGTACCCATGTCATCACCTAATTAATTAAATAAATCTTATTTATTTGACTAATTTTCATTTATTCCCTTTCTATTCATAATCCCTTCTTCTACAATTAAATAAATTTTATTTATTTAATTATTCATGGCCATTTAATCCTCTCTAATTAAATAATTATTTTTAATTGTTTAACTAGTCATTTATCTATTTTCCTATAATTAAATAAACTTTTATTTTTCCGCATCATCTCTCACCACAATCCAAAATTAATTAAATAACTTAAATAGTTATTTAATTAATAAAATCCTTAAAATATCTTCTTTCTTTCTTTCCAAGTTTAAACTCATGTGTATCTAATTAATTTTTTTAATTAGATAATTCATCAATTATCCTCCCATCCTTTTTCGAAGATTTATTTCCTTTTTGAGGATTTCAAACTAAAAGCAAGTCTTTTTATCTTTTTCCTATCTTATCTTGTTTTATTTCCTCTTTTATCAAAAAATCAAATCAAACCTTATCTTATCACATTTTCTTCCCTTCATCCTTGAAAATCTATAAATTAACCCTCTCATAAGCCATTTTGATGCATTGAGTTGATATCCTTATGCTTCTTAAATTCTTCCTCTCATCCATCATCTATCTATTTTCTGCTATCAATCTCCATCTCAACGTTATGCTACATATTTGAGCAATCAACATCAAATCAGGTTACGTCAACCAATCTTGCATGCATCTATCTCTCAAGGCATCTGAAGTATTTGAAAGGTTTTGGGTAAAATGCAATGCATTTAATTTTTTTATCTTTCATTTTATCCAAATTTTTCGTGTACATTTCTGGCACACCCAGTGGGACCCACTTCTCCTAATCAAATCTTACATTTTTTTGCAGGTTTTTGGTTATAAAAATTTGTGTTTTTCTAACCCCTGATGTCAAGTTTTGCATGTGATCTAGCAAAGGTGATCTCTGGGGCTCAAAAGGACTGCGCCATCATGTCTAGGAGGCTGATTCCATGTTTTTTGACTATAAACTTGCCTAGCTTTCGTGACTGTGAAATTTTTGAAAAAATTCAAAAAAAAAAATAGTTTGCAGGCCATACCGTACAGGTCCGTATGGAGCCCTATGGCCTACGCTGGGTTCTTTGTTCAAAAATCTAGTCTTTAATGATCTTTCACAGATTGCTTCATTTTGATGATAGGTTTATGGTTTTTGTTAACAATATCTGTGTTGCAAGTAGTTAGTTTTCATATGATTACAGGTGATCTTTCGCGGTAGAAAAAACCCCCAATCTACCTAATCATAGTCATCCTCCACCTACAGTCCTTACTAGTCAATGTTCTCCTCAAAGCTGGTTACAGTTTAAAATCTCTTTATCATTGTTTTTAAAAACCTCGTCGACCATCAGTCCCAGATCTCCTGTCGCAGCCCATTCTGCACCCAAACTAGGTCAAAACAGGTCAAAATTGCATGCGAGAGGACTCATTGGAAAGTTGATTCACCCAACCTTGCTGTAGTGAGGATTTCATCAGCTAATTTTATCATTTTATCAGTTATTTTGCAGTTAAAGTTTAGCTTCTTTTCAAACTTTGATTGAGCATAACTTGAGCACAACTGATCTAATCTTAGTGCAATTTTTTTTAAAACTACTTAGAATTTCCCAAATTTTTTGTTTATGTAATTTTTTTTCTATATCAAATTACCAATTATAGATTTTTAACAGATCACATCTTTTTAACCTAATCCCCCTTTTGCTTGCAAGTCTGGTTTTCTTCTTGTCTTGGTGACTTTCAGGGGTATCTAAGGAGCTAGAAAAGTATTGGCATTAGCATTCACAACAAATTTAACGATGAAAAAAAATTAGGTGTACACAATCCATTTCTCATCTTTAAGCATTGTTTACCTTCACATTTCGATTTGGGGCTTAAAAGCAATCTTGTTTGGTATCACACTATTGAAATTGGGCTAAAACAAACAATTGTCTTCATACACATTTGTCTTTGGGACTAAAAAGAACTAGTGCTTTCATCTTTCTTCTTTCACATCTCATTTCTAAAGATCAATTAACTACTGCAAGTGTGAATCATGTGTGTGTGTGTATGCTCTCTCCTCACACCGCAAGGTGATCTTGGAGATCAAAAACACCTCACTTGGTTCACTTTTGTCAAACCCTTCATAGGAGGCTTGCTAGGGGATTTCATCACCCCTAGGGATGACCTCAACCATGTGTTCTAGTGGGGTATACCAAAGGGGGGAGAGCAAAAGCTATACCTCAATCTAGCTACGTAGTCATTGGGACAACCTTGTGGCCTTGGGTGATTCCGGACACAAGGTGAAGTGGTATCCACTTATGCTTATGCCACATTCCTTCAACGAGATAGTGTTCATAGATTTGGGCCCCTCATACCTCATGTATATTGGGGACACCCCTATTTAACCTTTGTGCATCCTAGCTTAAGACCTAATTGGCCATACCCCACCTGACTAATCATTAGGACTTGTTGATGTGTCTACAACTGTTTGATTAATCATAACATTTAATCTTGAAGGGAAAATTGAACATTGTGCTTGGTGTATGTGTTTATGCATTTACATTATGTTTGATATTCCCCAAGTCAAACTACCAATCCTTCCTATTCATTCTAAATCATCATCATCATCCTACTCAAACATTTGCTAAAAGTGACACCATGCCTGTTGCAAGGTGTGTGCACTTGGTCTCCTTGTATTGTGCATGCGCAGTGCTTGGGTTCTTGACAAGGCTTAACCCCCTCCTATGGATTCATTAACTCTAGCTCTTGTATCAAAAATTGAGAGGTGAACCTTTTGGTTTAATGACAATCATGGGCCAACAATTGGTATCAGAGCCTGGGTCACAGGTTCGAACCCCTCACCTACACTGGGGGGATTGTTGCAAGGTGTGTGCCCTTGGTCTCCTTGTGTTGTGCATGCATAGTACTTGGGTTCATGACAAGGCTTAACCACCTCATGTGGATTCATTAACTCTAGCAGTTGTATCGAGCATTAACATGTTGATCTTTTGGTGCAACGACAATCATCTTTCCAATAATGCCAACATTAGAAGACCTAGCACAAAAGCTCATTAACCTTCTTCACCAAACTCAAACAAGCCAATCATTTCTAAATCAACAAACCCTCCAAGACATCCAAGAGATAATCCAAAAACTGCAAACAAGCCAATCTCTGCATATGCAACACCTCTTGGCACAAATCCAACACCTCTTGGCCACTTGTAAAATCCAACAAGCACATCCTCAACCAACGCTAAATCAATCCTATGTGCCACCTATCCCATCATGTCAACCTTATCCATCCACACGAAACATCAATTCTTCATCAACCTATCACACTTCTTCCAATTTCAACCCTTATCCATATCAATCCACCTATCAACAACCATTATCTTATGTGATCCCTCATCTAGCACAACATCAACACCTTCAACCACATCAACAACATCGACCTATCCAACAATTCCAACATCAACATGTTCAACAACAAATCTTACAACAACCAATCACATCACAACACCATCCAAAACTCTAGCCCATTCTATCTCAATCCTATGTGTCACCTTCACCATCATGTCAACCCAACCCATCTACCTATAATGCCAATACCATATCAACTTATCCAATTCCTCCTTCCAACATGCCACCTCACCATCAAACCCATGTCCAATACCAATAAGTGTCCTCACATGAAGTACATGTAAGCCCAAATAGCCCCTTGTACATAGGTCAAATATCCTTAAGTCCACTTTTGGAGAAAGATCTAATATCTTTTGATGAGGGAGATATCTATGTGTCACCTAATTCTAGCCCAAGTGGTCCTTTGTACATAAGTCAAGTGTCCTTAAGTCAATCTTTGGAGCAAGATCTGATATCCTTTGACAACGGAGATACTAATCTAGATTATGCTTCCAATGTGTCATCCCCATCTAATTCTAATCCTAATCCAAGTCCTAATCCATCCAACCTCACTATCTCTTCATCCAATCCTAACCCTAATCCAAACCCTAATATGTCCAATCCATCTAATCCACTTATCCTTCCATCCATTCTAAATACTAATATGTCTAATCCATCTCATCCCACAAGTCCTAATTCTAAGCCTACCACACCATCTACCCTTATCATCCATCCACTATATTATCCATCCACCCATATTCTTGCAAAGGATGTGATCCAATGGTTGTTGGCAAGGAATAAAATATCTCCATGTCATCAAACACCTATTCTTGAGCCTATCCAAGAGCACTCTATTAACATGATTAGCCCTTCAACCATCATGTGGCCTATCACAATCCATTAAGCCTATTCAAGAGCCTCCTATCATGAGCCCAAGTCAAAGTTCATCATACTCTATTATGGATGAATACTAAGAACCCATCAAACTTATCCAAGAGGCTCCTACATCCACTTCCATAAAACCACAATAGTTATATCAAGAGCCTAATCTCAAGCACGTGGAAATGTCAACCCATTATCTACATCAAGATCAAATAACTTCCGTTCACCCCATCCATAATCTATACCTTCTTTATGATCAAGATATTACTTATGAAGAAGCTATCCATGAGCAACTTGATCCTATAACCATCCATGAGAAAGATACCCAAATTGCTCCTATCCATCCTCCACCTACTCCTATCCATGATCTACATACATCTACTTGTCATGATGAGACATATGCCTCCCAACCAAACATAGAAGATCAAACCAATAATGATCCTTCCACATCCACCTTTAAATCCATTTCAAATCCATCACATCCTATTGGTCTATCCACCCTCATTCATGAATGTTCCTCCCTAGGAACACAACAGCCATTATCTACCATCTCATCTTCTCCATCCAATAAGGAACTCGTGTCTAGTATTCCACCTACACCTAGTCCCATTGTCCATCACATGCTCCCAAAAATGAACTATCAAGGTAAAGGCTTAGGCCTTCTTGAACAAAGAATTTTGGAGCTCATAAATGTCAGAGTCCCTTCTCCATGCTCATATGGACTTGGATACACACCCCAAGGTAAATAATCTAATGATGTTGGTACCTCCTCCATTCCTCCTAAGTCCACTTTGCACCACAGATGCTATCATATTCCAAAAACATATGTTTCCATTCCACCTCCATCATCTTACAAATGTCAAAAGCATGTGACTGTACACCTTCCACCATCAACTTTGCCTCCAACTCCTAAAATCTCTCCATCAAATCTACCTCCACTACTTCCAACACCTAACATTCCTATCATCCATAAAAACCCTCATATTCCTAAGCTTGACCAACAAATGCACACATCATGTAAACATAAAGCTTCCACTCATTCCACCAAACCCATGGGATTCCAAAGAAAAAATTTGGATGCCTCTAGCTATAAAGAAAAAACTCCTAAGGGTCCTAATGCCTTAGGGTACAAATGTAAATAATCAAAGCAAAATCCATCCAAAAAGTTATCCAAACCCATACCTTCACAAGTAAAGTCAAAAACTAAAATGGTATCGATTCCTAAGCAAAAAGCAATCACATCAAAAGAGGTATCCACCTCTCAAAAATCCCAACAATCCTCTTCCATCCAAAAATCCCACAAGCAAAGTAAAAGTCATAAAAATATTAAGTCTATGTGGGTACCTAAATCACTAAATCGATCATCTCCTAAGTAAACAACACCATTACTTCCTATAGCACCATCCAACCAAAAGCTTCAACATTTATCATGGTGTGTACAACCGTTGGTCATGATTCCCTTCCATCCCACAACATTTCCACATACCTCCATCACCCCATCATTAATCCACTATCCTACATATCTCAACCATCATATCCCTATGGTCCATGCTTTTGCATAAGCCTTTCACCCATCCTCTTGCATAAGTCCTACATAATTCACATCATAATCGATGATCCTTCCATCCATAATCCACATCATAATCTGCATCATAATTCACTATCTACCTTCTCCATCTCACTTTCATGTAATCCCTTAACAACATGTATGAGCATAATGACATTTGACATGGTCCATGCGATGACATTCCTCTCTAATGGGACTATCACCTTCCATGGAGCTAGACACTTGAGTCCCTCTCATCCATATTCACCTATCCTATTCCAAAAAAAAAGAAAAAAAAAAAGTAAAGAGCAATCCCTTCATCCAACGGTGAAAACTTGGAAACCAGGCACCTTGGATAAGTACCATGATGAAAACTTGGCAAACATGCATCATGTGTAAGTTGATCTTCTATGTCACCTACACTTGGGGGCACCTTGTCTCGTCCACCATATCATTTTCAACTTATCTTACCATAGCATTCCTACTATCCTTATCCATTCCACACCCATATACCTATCATATTGAATCCATCCATCTATCCTTCCTCCTTTTGATCTTGATAAAAATATGAGGGCAAAATGTTGAATCATGCTTTGGTTATCTCTTGATAACTTTATCCTTTCCAAAATAATCCATCATGTCATCCTTTCATAAGTTTTGTCATGTAAAATCCTAAGTCTACTACCTAGAATGGGGCATGTTATTCTTATGCAACATAGTCTTTGGAGATCACATCCTAGCTCTCTTACGCATACATCCACTCCATCCATTATAGCCTATCCTTTTATCCACCCATCTATCATGAGCCTTCCATCCCATTTACTATCACCCATCCTTTTATCCATCCAATCCTACATTCATCCTTGAACCTAGACTTGGTTTTTCCCTTGTCACTGGTATCTAGCACAAAGGCTACCCAAATTGTAAATCTAATGTCATCCCCAAAACATGCCAAAAAAACACAAAAAAAACAAATATTCCCAAAAATACAAAAAAATCAAATATTCCCAAAAACACAAAAAATCAAATATTCCCAAAAACACAAAGAAAAATCAAAACATTCAAAAATTAAAAAAAATCAAATATCCATAAAAAATGCAAGCAATAAAATCAATCCAATCACATCAATCAAATCAATCCATCAATCCCATTCATCCAATCAAATCCAATCGAACCACATCAATCAATAATCAATCATCATCATCATAAATGGGATATATCATTCCCACATCCTTGTGTTGATCTAGGGATATATCACTCCCTGCCATGACAACATTATCATCATCAATCAATTAATCAATCATTGGTTTACCACTTGACATGGGAAATACCTTGTTTATTTTTGAATCATTTTGGCAGGCTTGCTTGCTTTCTTGTGTGTGTTACCATTTTATCTTGCATTTGAATCACATATCATCACATCAATACCATCATATATCATCCAACATCCGATCAATCTCAATCAATCCATAACCCAATCAATCCATGCATCTTCATCATCACCATCAAATAAAAAAAAAACATTAGAACTACATCTCATCTCTATCATTAAATGCCTTGATCCCATGGATACAGGGTATGTAGGCAATCTAGGATATGAAGGAAGTACCTAGATTCAGGCACAAGTGATAAACCCCTTCCATCTTTCATCTTTCTTCTAATCTTCACCAATCATTATCTTCATCCATCTCTCATTTCTTCCACGTCATTAATAAACATCTAAAATCCAATCAATCGCATTCATTTCATGTCAAACCAATTCTTCTAATCAACCACTTCAATCATTCAATTCTTCCAATCAATCCAATCAATCAAATCATCATTATCAAATCAATCCAGGAAATAAATCCAAATGCAAGTCATCCTTAATCCATACCAATCAAGTTAATCAAGCTTGTCAAATTATCCAATCACATCAATGGTCTTGATTCTAGCCTTGTTGTAAACCAAATAAATCATCAATCAACCAATCAACTAATCGCATCCTTGTGTTGATCTAGGGATATATTGTTCCCCACAATGACAATAGTATTTTTATCATTATCAGTTAATCAATCAAACAATCAAACAATTAATCGTTGGTTTACAACTTGACAGGGGCAATACCTTGTTTATTTTTGAATCATTTGTGCATGCTTGCTTGCTTGCTTGTGTGTGTTATCTTTTTATCTTGCATTTGCATCAAATCCATATCTTCCCAGCTAATATTCATATCTTGTATCTAGACAAGGTTGTATTATGTTGGGACATGAGACACATCATCACCTTGGTCCTCATATCCTAGTGCATAATGTCTAGTGTTATATCAAACATCATGGTTGTTCACTTTCATTGTAGCATAATGCATCATTCATTTCTTCTATCCATTTCCTTATCTTTCTTCCTTGACCAATCCATTCCGTTTTGAGAGACTACCCGTGTTTGTCTGACCTGCCTATCCTCTCGAGGGGGCATCCTCATCCTATCTTTTCATCACCATCTTTTTCCTCTATCCATACCTTAGCTTCTTTGAAATGATGTTACTCGACACAAATCTCATCATCTCAAACATTATCTCAAAGAGGGGCAAAATGTAGACACCCAAAAATGTCCTCTTACAACACCTTGTCACAACATTACATCATTTAGACATGTTGTAGCATTTTTTGCCCTAGGTACCCATGTCATCACCTAATTACTTAAATAAATCTTATTTATTTGATTAATTTTCATTCATTCCTTTTCTATTCATAATCCCTTCTACAATTAAATAAATTTTATTTATTTAATTATTCATGGCCATTTAATCCTCTCTAATTAAATAATTATTTTTAATTGTTTAATTAGTCATTTATCTATTTTCCTATAATTAAATAAACTTTTATTTTTCCACATCATCTCTCACCACAATCTAAAATTAATTAAATAAATTAAATATTTATTTAATTAATTAAACCCTAAAAATATCTTCTTGCTTTCTTTCCAAGTTTAAACTCACGTGTATCTAATTAATTTATTTAATTAGATAATTCATCAATTATCTGTTACAAGGTGTGACCCTTGGTCTCCTTGTTCAACACTGCATTGTGGTGGTTTGTGACAAGGGCTTAACCACCTCCCGTGCTTGTTAAGTCAAGTGGTTGTATCAAGCATTAAAACGTTGATCTTTTGGTGCAACGATAGCTAACAATTGGTATCAGAGCTGAGGTCACGGGTTTAAACCCTACACTTGCACTGGGGGGATTGTTGCAAGGTGTGACCCTTGGTCTCCTTGTTCAGTGCTACGTTGTGGTGGTTTGCGACAAGGGCTTAATCACTTCCCGTGCTTGTTAAGTCAAGTGATTGTATCAGGCATTAAAAGGTTGATCTTTTGGTGCAATGGCAGCTAACATTATCCTCCCATCCTTTTTCAAAGATTTGTTTCCTTTTTGAGGATTTCAAATTAAAAGCAAGTCTTTTTATCTTTTTCCTATCTTCTCTTGTTTTATTTCCTCTTTTATCAAAAAATCAAATCAAATCTTATCTTATCACATCTTCTTCCCTTCATCCTTGAAAATCTATAAATTAACCCTCTCATAAGTCATTTTAATGCATTGAGTTGATATCCTTATGCTGCCAAAATTCTTCCTCTCATCCATCATCTATCTATTTTTTGCTATCAATCTTTGTCTCAACGTTATGCTGCATATTTGAGAAATCAACATCAAATCAGGCTACATCAACCAATCTTGTATGCATCTATCTTTCAAGGCATCTGAGGTATTTGAAAGGTTTTTGGTAAAAGGTAATGCATTTAATTGTTTTATCTTTCATTTTATCCAAATTTTTTGTGTATAGTCTCCACTTCTTCAAGGCTTGAATTAAGCATAGAATTCCTGATCATAAACTGAATATCTTCTCCTTGCATCATTCAACTTCTCACTGAAATATGCTACAGGTCTACCTTCTTGACTTAACAATGCTCCTATTGCATTTCCACTTGCATCACAATCTACTTGAAATACCTTATTAAAATTTGGTAATGCTAACACTGGTTGCTTTGTTACTTTCTGCTTCAATAATTCAAAAATTTTATCTACTCCTGATGTCCACTTAATGTCCTTTCGGTCACCATTGTCTCTGTCATAGGGTTACATATTGAATTGAAATTTTTTATGAACTTCTAGTAGAAACTAGCTAATCCATGAAATGATTCTACTTCTCCAATACTCTTCGGTGTAGGCCACTCAATAATTGCTCTAACTTTTTAGGGTCCATCTTCAATCCTTCCATAGAAATCACAAATCCCAAATATACCAATTCTTCCTTAATGAAACTACACTTCTTGATGTTTATTAGCAATTTCTCTTCTCTCAACTTCTGCAATACTTGTCTTTGTTGAAATGCACAAGACAACTGAGACAGGGGCTGAATCAGTTGTAAACAAAACTTAACATCTTATAAGCATCAATACATCAACCACTTAATCACTATTACAGTGATTTAACCATGAAAGCATGAAATCAAAAACTTAACTACATTCACACATTCAACACATGAGACATCAGATTTTTTACGTGGAAAACCTAATGAGGGAAAAACCACGGTGAGGATTAACTCACAATATAAATGATATATCAAAATTTACAACAAGGCTCACTATCAGAGGCTCACTGTCCAAAATGCTCACTACAAAGAGAATAGGCTCACTACCAAAAGGGGCTCACTACTAGAAGTAGAATAAGATAGAAGAAGATAGTTACAATGAGAATGGATCTCACAGAAACCAAGGATCCACCACAAACTCAACTAAAACTTTTGCAACCTCTCTACATCAAAAATTATTCTTTACTACTCACTTTCATACCATTTGGATCACACATGCAATAAATAATGCTTCTCATGTAGCCATTTTGTCTATCTCAACTTCACTAAATTTCCTGATCGTCTAATTCATATTTATACATTCGCAGTCTTGGAAAAGAATCTTCAAGGTCAGCACATACAATAAACTTAGCCAATATTCAAATTAGGTCTAGACCTAAACATTCCCATGGTGGAAAGGAATGAATGTGGACCACACCACACCTTAGTAGGGACTCAAATGTAATCTCCCATGCAACAACACATTGTAACAAACTCCAAAGCATAATCACAAGTAGTGAAAACTACCAGGTCGGCCAAAACTAGTGTTAACACTAAGACCTTTAGGAACACGCTTCATCCATGATCTGAATTGTGCTTTGTGGACCAATAAAAAAGAAAGAACATGATCTAAAGACATCCACAAGTATGTTACAATCATCAAGAACTTCCGCACAACCCCCATACACTCTATCTAGAAGATTCTTCAAACCAGACCACTTAAACATTACTATCAACTATTATCATAAAGGAAATATCACTTGCGAAGCACCAAATCACAAACCACTTCAATTGAAGGCACATAACATCATCCCAAACTTAATCCTAAAACTGCAGACTATAAGACTTAACTGTGTAGAGATGTGGAGCATAATACATTCTCCCTGTCACTATTGAATACTTAGAAAAATAGTTTTTACTCTGGTGAACAAAACTCACTCAAATCTTCACACCAGAGGCTCAAACTTGAGACATAGAAACTATAGACATCACTTGTCATAACTTTCAAACTGCAGACAAAGATATTCAATCTACAAGATATGCGGAGCAAAACACTGCACTATTATGTGATATAGAATTATTCTACAATTGTACTAACTTCTCAAATACTTGCTCAAACTCATCCAAATAACTTCCTTAGATGGTGATCTTAGGTGTTGACATTAATGAAAACACTTACTACTCATACTTGCAACAATCTCCCCCTTTGTCATTAATGGAAACACATGATGTGAAAAACCATCAAGACAAACTTTCTTTGCTTCTTTGCTCCCCCTTACTTTATGCTTTCTCTGGCTGCAACTTTCTCAAAATATCTCTCCTTAAGTTTTTCAAATGAACTTCTCTCCCCCTTTGACATCAATGGGAAAAGGTGTTGGACCTTCTCACACTCTTTAGTTATCAAGGCTCAACTCAGATCTTACTACCACTGCACTACTCCCCATGTCAGGAACACTACAACACTTACTGCTCTTAATCAGGAACTCATATCAGCAACATCTACCTACCCCCCTAATAGGTAGCCTTCAAAACATCAATCCAGATCAAAAATGAAACTTTGGGCACCACTGGACTAATGCACTTTCTATGCATCTTAGTTTAGAGTAGGAGGGGTAATAATCCCTAACTTCTCCCTAAGATACTCAAAAATATCCTTAGGTAGAGGGTTTGTGAAAATATCTGCAATCTGATCCTTTGTAAACACATATTCCATCTTTACTTCATTCTCTATTACCTTTTCTCTCAGGAAGTGATACCTTATTGATATATGCTTTGTTCTTGAGTGCATCACTAGATTCTTTGAAATGTTTATAGCACTTGTATTGTCATAAAAGATTGAAATTGGTTCTCCATACACAACTATTATATCCTTCAATGTTTGCTTTATCCATAACACTTGAGTACAACAACATGCTACAACAATATATTTTGCTTCTACAATAGACAAAGAAATTGAATCTTGCTTCTTGCTCAACCATGAAACCAATCTATTACCCAAGAAGAAATCACCTCCACTTGTACTTTTTTTGTCATCAACATCTTCAGCCCAATCTGCATTTGTATGAGCACTAAGAGTGAAGTTAGTATATTTATGATACCACAATCCATAATCTCAAGTGCATTTTAAATATCTCATTATCCTCTTAACTACCAACACATGTGACTCTCTAGGATCTTCTTGAAATCTTGCCACAAGACAAACTACATGGATTACATCTGGTCTGGTATAGGTTAGATAAATTAGTCCTCCAATCATAGACCTATACTTTTTCTGGTCAGTCTTATGTGATTCATCATTCTTGCTAAGCTTGCAACTAGTTACAATAGGGGTACACACTAGCTTAGAATCCTCCATTCCACACTTCTTCAACAACTCTTTCACATACTTGGACTGAGAAATGTAAATTCCTTTTTCTGATTGAGTAATTTATAGTCCTAGAAAGAAATTCATTTCACCAAACATGGACATCTCAAACTCCTTTTGTATTTCCTCTACAAATTTCTTACACATACCTTCATTTCCTACAAAGATAATATCATCAACAAAGACTACAACAATCAAAATTTGATCATCATTGATTTTGAAATAGAGATTACTATTTGCAATACCTTTACTGAACCCTAATTGCAATAAATACTTATCCAACCTTGTATACCAGGCTCTAGGGGCTTGCTTTAGTCCATACAAGTCTTTCTTCAATCTACACACCATGTCACCTTGGTCTCATAACTAAAATCCTTCTAGTTGTTCAATGTAGACCTCTTCTTCCAGCTCTCCATTCAAGAATGCAAACTTCACATCTATCTGGTACACTTTGAAATCTTTGTGTGCTGCAAATGCCAAAAACATTCTTATTGCTTCAATCCTTGCCACAGGAGTATAAGTCTCCTCAAAATATATATCTTTAACATGAGAATATCCTTTGCATACCAGTCTTGCTTTGTTTCATACTACTTCTCAATTTTCATTCATTTTGTTTCTGAAAACCCATTTAGTTCCAATCACACTCTTATTAGCAGGTCTAGGAACCAATTCCCAAGTTTGATTCTTCTCTATCTATATCAACTCTTCTTCCATAGCTTTTACCCAATTTGCATCTTTACAGGCTTCACTTATAGTTTTAGGTTCAATCTTTGAAAGTAAATAGTAGTTCACATGTTCTTTTGCAGCTCTTTTCCTTGTCAATACCCCTTTGCTTTTATCACCAATAATCTGATCTTTAGAATGATTAATCCTTACATACTTGGGAGTCTTAACAACACTTTTTGGAGTCTTTTCTTCTTCAATTTGACTGTCTTGTTGTTCAAATTTTTCTTTATTTACTGTAACAACAGGTTCATCTAATTCATTGCCACTCAGATCTTATATTCTTTCCATGTCTTCATCAACCTTCACATTAGCACTCTCAATGATCTTTCTCAATCTGTTATTGTAGCACCAGTAGGCCTTACTCTTAGTAGAGTATCCAAGGAAAATTCCTTCATCACACCTAGCATCAAACTGACCTAACTCTTCTTCTCTTTTGATATAACATTTGCTCCCAAAAACTTTGAAATATTTCACTATAAGAACTCTTCCATACCACAATTCATAAGAAGTTTTAGTATCATTACCTTTGACTTGGACTCTGTTTTGAATGTAGACAACAATATGTATGGCTTCTCTCCAATACACTTTCGGTAGGTTGGCTTCCTTCATCATTGACCTAGCAACCTCTTGAACTGTCATGTTCTTTCTTTCAACAACTCCATTCTACTGGGGAGTTCTAGAAGACAACTATCTTTTTATCCCATGTTCTTCATAGAAAATATTGAATTCATTTGATGTAAACTCACCTCCTCTATCAAACCTTAAGCATTTAATCCTCAATTCTAACTCATTCTCAACCATCGCCTTGAAATATTTGAACTTGTCTAGGGCTTCTAATTTATGTTTTAGAAAAGTAACCCAAGTCATTCTAGAATAATCATCATTAAGCAACATAAAGTACCTATCTCCTTGCAAACTTCTTATTCTTGTAGGACTACACAAATTTGTATGCACCAGCTCAAGTAATCTAGCAAAAAATTGTTCTTTACTCTTGAAACTTGTCCTTGTTTGTTTCCCCAATTGACATTCCTTGAAAATAGTATTAGTAGGCTTCACAAGCTTAGGCAAATCTCTCACAACTTGTGTTGAGCTTATTTTCAACAAGTTGTCAAAATTGATATGACACATCCTTCTATGCCACAACCAACTCTCATATGTCTGAGCCAACAAACAACAATCATTAGTTTTTTTCAAGTGATAAACATTACCTTTAGTCTTCTTACTAGTAGCAATCATTGTTCTAGAGCTCTCCATGATCTTGCATCCATTATCCTTGAATCTTAGATCATACCCTTTGTCACACATCTGACCAACACTTAAAGATTATGCTTTAAACCCTTCACATAGAGAACATCATCTATATTGTGTTTTCCATCAAAAGAAATATATCCTCTTCCACAAATCTTACTAGCTGCATCATCTCCAAACCTAACCAGTCCTCCATCATACTTTTCCAAACTTACAAACTTACTCTTGTCACTGGTCATGTGATGTGGACATCCATTGTAAATAATCCATTCATCCTTATCTTTCTCAACCTGGCAAATAGACAAAGTACTCTCTTCTACTAGTTTTTCTTCCTTCACATAGCTAGTAGGATTAGTAGACACAGGTTCTTCCTTGATAGCAATAAACAAGCATTCATTTGCACTAGTATCATCAGACTCATCATTCGTTACACCATCATCGTCATCCTCTCTATCATAATAGAATTTCTTTATGATCCTAGGTTTGCTTTCAAATTTCCTTTTGCCTTTCTCAATTCTCTCTGAACACCTGGAGGCATAGTGACCAATCTTACCATAAGTAAAGCATTTGAATGGTAATTTGTCTTTGAACTTACTGGTACCTCTTTGCATTCTGTCCATAAAGTTGGCTTCAATCTCATCAAGGTCATCATCTGGTTCCATAGCATACTTCTCAGATCTTAAAGTCTTCTCTGAAGTGTTAGCTTTGAAAGCAGTCTCAGTCTTTGGTAGAGCATCACCGAACTCTCTCATCTCAAAAGCAGTAAACTTTCTAAGCAACTGATCCTTTGTAATCTTGTTCACACTTATAAGTTCTTCAATTGCAGACACCTTATGACTTTAGGATTTAGGCAATGATCTAAGAATCTTCAACACAACCTCATTCTCATCAATAGTTCCTCCAAGACCTTTGATTCCATTGACAATTTCATCAAATTTTTGCATGTAGATTGTTATGTTCTCATCATCACTCATCTTCACAGCTTCATACCTCACCTTTAGGTTTTGTAATTTGGCACTCTTTTCAGAATCATCTCCTTCATATAATTTTGCAACTTAACCTAGATCTCATGAGCAGTTTCCAGATCCATAACTTTCACTAACTTAGTGTTGGATAAAGCATTTAATAGAGCATCTCTAGCCTTTCCATTTAACTCATACTATTTGACTTCATCTTCAAATGATGGACCATTTGAAGGAACATTATACTTTGTATTTGCCATCTTCCAGACACTATAACCAAGAGAAATGGGATGACTTTTCATCTGTACCTTCTAGAGATCATAGTTTATTCCATCAAACTGCGGAGACTCCTTCTTATGAGCCATCCTGGATCTACCTCAAGCTATTAGGCTTTCTTCCAAGGAAACCTCTCTCTGATACCAATAGTTGAAATGCACAAGAAAACTAAGAGGGGGGTGAATCAATTGTAACAAAAACTTAACTTCTTATAAGCATCAATACATCAACCACTTAATCACTATTACTATGATTTAACCATGAAAGCATGAAATTAGAAACTTAAGCACATTCAAACATGAGACACATGAGACACTAGATTTTTTACATGGAAAATCTAATGAGGGAAAAACCACAGTGAGGATTAACTCACATTATAAATCATATATCAAAATTTACAACAAGGCTCACTGTCGGAGGCTCACTACAATGAGAAGGAGCTCACTACTAGAAGTAGAAGAAGACAGCAGAAGATAGTTACAATAAGAACAGATCTCATAGCAACTAGGGATCCACCACAAACTCAACTAAAACTTTCGTAACCTCTCTACATCAAAAATTATTCTTTACTACTCACTTTCATACTATTCGGATCACACCTACAATAAATAATGCTTCTCATGTAGCCATTTCATCTATCTCAATAACTTCACTAGATTTCCCGATTGTCTAATTCATATTTATACATTCACAGTCTTGGAAAATAATCTTCAAGGTCTGCACAAACAATAAACTTAGCCAATATTCAAATTAGGTCTGGACCTAAACATTCCCATGGTGGAAAGGAATGAATGCGGACCACACCACACCTTAGCAGGGACTCAAACGCAATCTCCCATGCAACAACACGTTGTCACAAACTCTAAAGCATAATCACAAGTAGTGAAAACAACCAAGTCAGCCAAAACTGGTGTTAACACTAAGACCTTTAAGAAAATGCTTCATCCATGATCCAAATTGCACTTTGTAGACTAATAAAAAAGTAGGAACATGATCTAGAGACATCCACAAGCACATTACAATCACCAAGAACTTTTGTACAACCCCCAAACACTCTATCCAGGAGAGTCTTCAAACCAGACCACTTAAACATTAATGTCAACCACTGTCATAAAGGAAATATCACTGTGGAGCACCAAATCATGAACCACTTCAACTAAAGAGACATAACATCATCCCAAACTTAATCCTAGAACTATAGACTATAAGACTTAATTGCCAAGAGATACGGAGCAGAATACATTCTCCCTATCACCATTGAATACTTAGAAATCTAATAGTTTTTACTTTGGTGAATATAACTCACTCAAATCTTCACACTGGAGGCTCAAACTTGAGACATAGAAACTACAAACATCCCTTATCATAACTTTCAAACTATAGACAAAGATATTCAATCTATAGGATATGCGGAGAAAAACACTACACTGTTCTGGGAGATAGAACAATTCTGCAATTGTACTAACTTCTCAAATACTTGCTCAAACTCATCCAAATAACTTCCTTAGATGCTAACCTTAGGTGTTGACATCAATGAAAACACTTAATGCTCATACTTGTAATAGTCTTAGGTGCCACAAATGTTCTTCTTTTGTCTTACTAAATATTAGAATATCATCCAAATATACAATAACAAAATTACCCAAGAATTTCTTCAAAAATTCATTCATCAATCTCATGAAAGTACTCAGTGTATTTGTCAATCCAAAAGGCATCACTAACCACTCATACAATCCTTCATTTGTCCTAAAAGCAGTCTTCTATTCACCTCCTTCTTTGATTTTGATATGATGGTATCCACTCTTCAAGTCTATCTTTGTAAAATATTTTACTCCACTCAAACAATCCATAATGTCATCCATCATAGGCAATGGAAATCTATACTTAACTATGATCTTGTTGATTGCTCTAGAGTCTATACACATTCTCCATTCTCCATCCTTCTTCGATGCTAACACTACAGGTACTACACAAGGGCTCAAGCTTTCTCTGATCAATCCTTTCCTCAACAACTCATGTATTTGTCTACTCAATTCTTCATTCTATGTTGGTGTCATTATGTGTACTGATTTATTAGGAAAACTAGCTCTAGGTATAAGATTAATGTGATGATTGATACTTTTGATTGGTGGTAATCTTTTAGCTACATTATCTGATATGATGTCTTCATACTCTATCAACAATTTAATTATCTCCTCTAGTTGTATTTATTCAGTCTCTATCTTTAGGGTTTTAGGATTCTTAGGAATCAAAGCATAACACATGTTCTCATGTCTCAAACCATCTAGGAATTACCTTCCATCAACCAAATAGATTCTAGCATTCCCACATACTTCACCTTTAAGTTCATCTTCCAAATGAATCAAAGTAATTCTTTTTCCATTTGATGTTATAGTATAGGTATTATTTCTCCCATCATGTATATCTTTTATATCATACTTCCATGGTCTACCCAACAATATATGACATACATCCATAGGCATAATATCACACAATACTTCACCATTGTAAGATCCAATATGAAATTTTACCAAACATTATTCACTCACCAGTACCTTATGATCATCCTAAATCCACGCTATCTGATATGGCTTAGGGTGTTTCAATCTTTTCAACTTTAGCTTATTCACCATCTCCTCTGAAACCAAATTATTTGAACTACCACTGTCAATTACAACCTTACAACATTTACCTCCTGATTTGCATCTAGTCTAGAACAAACTTTTCCTCTGCGATGGTTCCTCATTTGTCTCTACTTGAAATAGTGCTCTCCTCATGACTAGTGACTCTCCTTTCTCAAGTTTACCAACTGAACTAGGTGATCCAACAAGTACTTCTTCTACATAAGCTGCTCTTACACTGTTCTCTATCTTTTGCTTGTACTCCTCTGATGACATTCAAATGCTTTGTGTCCTTCACCTCCACACTTAAAGTAGGTTCCTCTAAATTTTCTCCTATCAAGTCATCTTCCATCTCTTCTATATCCTTCACTTCAGTAAGAATTAGGGTTTCCTCTATGGTAGAAAGTTCTATCATCTCTCTTATATAAACTAGTATCTCTGTCCTCCTTTTTGAATGTACTATCTTGTCTGTTTTACTCTGCATATGATCTTTCTCCTTTGGAAAATGTTCTACCTCTCTGAAATTTACCTCCTCTACATCTTTGTCTCTGCTCATGCTTCTTGTTCAACTTTTCTTCAATTTTCAGGGCAAACTGATATGCTTCTTCCAATGTGTCATCCTTACTAAACTTAGTTCTTCTTGAATATTCAATCTCAGTCCATTGATGTATCTTGCCACTTTCTCCTTACTTGCTTCACTATGTCATGTCCTTATAATCATCTTATGAAATTCTTTAGTGTACTTCATAGATTTCTCCTTTTGTCTCAAGTTTTGCAATCTTTTCAACATTCCAACTCATAGTTTGTAGGTATAAACTGGTTCTTCAACTTTATCACCATTCTATCCCATTTTATGATCTTTTCTTTTCCTCTCATGTTTCTATCCAACTGAACTTCTTTCCACCAAATAGCAGCATGTCCTTTCAACTTAGTCTTTGCAAATCTCACCTTCTCTAGATCTTCAATTTCTTCATATTCAAAGTATTCCTCTAGGTCATCTATCTAGTCAATCAACTCCTCTGGATTCAAATTGCCAATGTAGTTTGGTACGTACACTCTAGATCTTTTTCCAATCTTTGAAATAGCTTGCAACATCTTCACTTGATCTAATTCTTCTTCTTCTTCTAGGGCTTCTTCATTTCAATTAGCGGACTAAAATTCTTCATCATCACTTTCAACATTCGGTCGAGGTGTTAATCATCTTCTTCAATCTTCATCAACAACATCTAATCAAACTCACATTATTTTTATCATCTCCATTATCTCATCAATTCTTCCAGCCATAGTACCAATATCAGGTATTCTCCTTGGTGGCATCTCTTCCTAGGATCAAGTGTAACTACCTCAAAGTTGGTGATCAGGCTACAAGGCAACAACTACCTCATAATTAGTGATCAATTGACAACATAGGTAGTCTACCTCGGGTTTGACAATCTGTTCATAGATAGATCTTAGATAATTCCTTCAAAACTTTATTCCCAAAGGATTCAAACTTCACTCTGATACCACTTGGTGTAGTCACAGTTAGGAGGGTCCACGAAATGAACAGTTCAGACCGTACAATAAGAGTAAACACAACGGAAGCAAATCAATTGTAGAATGCAAATGCAAATCTAGATGTTTAGTATATCATAGATTCAAAAATACTAACTTGCCAGCAACATACAGGATTACAAATGATGGCTCACAAGATTGATTCTCTAGTTACAATATATACACAGGATATGGCTTTGAAGCACCTTATAGAACAAAATCCTAAGACTACTTTCCTATGCATCTATTACATGATTATATATCATCTCTAGAACACAAGAATCCTCCGTGTTGGCCAAGAGAGATTACAAACTCCAATGAAAGAGATGTAACATGTGTACATAGATAGGTTGAGCTTAAGCAACTTGTACTCCTCTGCAAGTGAATGAAATAAGGTGTGAATCTCAAGGAAGGTCGACCATGTCCCAAACTATCTTGAATGATGTTTCATTTAGCTTCACAAGTCATGGAAGTGCTCTGCAAGCCTTCTCCTTTAGCTAACTATCTGAGATTGTCTGGATGCTCTGTTCTGAGAAAATAGTCGATCTTCTGATAGTGATATGAAGATGTCTAGATGTTAAGTCCTAATCCACAAGGTTTGGAATGAAATTGTGGCAGAATGCAGACCAAAATATAGAAACTGCTACTAACTAAACTGATTGTACTGAACTAGAAAATGAAAGAAAATAAAATGAATGCAAATATTTTTGGTTGATGTAAGATTGCTCTTAAATCAGGGATGTTCCTACATCAGGTTTGGACTATGGCATGGGTACCCAAGTCCAAGGGCCTATTTTGGGACTTGATTAAGCTTAAGATGAACCCATAGGCCCCATTTGACATGGGCTTCAGGGGAGTTTGCTCCAGGATTCATTTTTAACATGGATGATTAAATCTAAGGGAACTAGGAGCTAAACTTAGGAGGTAAAAGTCCTACGGGGACATTTTACGACATAACAATAACATAGAGATCGAAGGGAAATGTGTGTTCTTATCCTAAGTATGTATAGGAAGGCAAGAACAATAAGAAAATAACTAGATCTATAGGAATTTCTTCCCTGGTCTATGGGGAGAGAAACCTACAAAGTGTAGCTTGTGCAAACAATAAGAAAAATTGTGTTATACATTGAGAAAACAAATGAAATAGTGTTCTGCACCATACAACAACCTATGCAAAGAAAATAGATTTAAACAAACAAGTATTGAGTAACTCTAATAGAAAGGTCTTATTGGTTTGAAGATAGAAGAGGAAGTTGTGAGTTCCCAAAAGCTTGAAGACAATATGCGGCCTAAAAATCTAGCAAAGAGAACCTCACAACAAATGCCACAAAACCCCAAGAGGCAAGAGGAGTAATCTCACAATATCAATGATATCAAAACTTTGAATGGCTACTATAGGAGTCTAGTTTTTGCACAAGAATAGTAGAGAGCATCAAAACCAAAAATGTTCAAAGTTGAGAGAGAGAGTGAGTGTGAATGAATTTGAATCAATTTGAAATTCTTCCAATATTATTCCAAGAGGGAAGAATCTTGAAAATGCATGCAAGGAGTCATTCCACGACTCCTAAAGTTGTTACCATGAATCTTCATGATCACTAGAAGCATGTTGTGTGACTCAGAAATAGATACCTTACATAAAATAGACACGAGATGCTAGCATGACACACCAACATCCATGCGGAGCACTTGAGTCTAGGTAAAACCACCTCTTGGTCATACAAGAAACCTTAGGACCATGTCAACATTAAAGCACTATAACTAAGTTTTGATAAAAGAAGAAGAAATAGACCAAAATCACACAGACCTAACCTATCATGTAGAGATGAGGTTCAAAATGCTAAAAAGGTTACTAAACGTAGCATGAAGTTGCAAAGGTATGCAATTTTCTATATTACATTTAGCCCCCACTTTAGAAAATGTATGACACTACATGCACATGACAACTAAAGTAGAAATAAAATAACATAACATGTTATACCTCCAATAGGAATGTTGTAGAGGATGCAAGAGATTCTCTAAGTAGAGGTATGAAGCCCCCAGGCTGAGAACCTACAAAACCATAATGTCAGACAATAAACATGCACAAGAGGCAATGTCAATATCATAAAACATCCTAAAAGGATTATATTAAATATGATTCTCCCAAACATCATTGTCTAGAAAATCATATAATCTAATGAATAGTCTACTACTATCTATAAAAAACACACACAGAGAATAAATAAATAAATGTAAAGTTACAAAGATGCATTTATAGCACACCACAAGAGCTAGAAAAGATGTCAGGTATGGTTCTAGGGATAGCACACTACGAGAGATAAGAACCATACTAGCTCGTGTGGGCCACCATGACTAATAAACTGTGTTGTTAGGTGACTCACAAAGAGTGTGAGACAAGTAGTTGAAAGCATAGATAGGCCAAGCAAGTGCATCTACTTGGAACCATTAGCTACAAATGCTACATGGACTGCATGCCTCGGGGAGCATAACAAAGACCAATGCTTTAGGGAGAATTTAAAAAGAAAACTAATATCTTAGGGAGAGTTTCAACAAAGTGGTGTGTGTAAAAAGATGTAAAGAAGTAGAGATATGCCCTCACCTTAAAATAATTACATAAATTACATGTATGCAATTAATTTTAAGGGATAAATGGGGAAGAGAGATTTAAGAGACATATATCAATAGATATGTTCTCAATGTTTTGTTTTGCAAAAGAAAATAGATACCTCTAAAGAGGGACAACTGAGGCAATGCTGTAGGCATGATACATAAAGAACTTGCATAAGGATGGTATGACACTGAGAAACACTAACACATGCCACATGAAAAAACAACAACACCAAACACACTAAGGGATCGATATGATTTGGGTTCAACATAATATATATCTGGATGTAATAATAATGAGATCTCATTTTTTGTATTATCATCATCCCCCAAGCACATAGAACTATGAGTACAAAGGAAGAAGGTCACAAAGAGACAAATATAGAAAATAAAATAAAGTAAAAGGAAATTTTTAAAAATGTTGGGTCAACATGGAAGGAAGCTAAATCTTCCAATGCTTTGCATTGTCCCCAAAATGTTGCAACAACAAACCAAAGGACAACATAGAGAAGGAAGTTTGAACAAATAGAAGAATATCACAACAGATGTGTTTCACCTATATCCATGTGTCTACAAGGGAACCATAGGTCATCCAGGTAGCACTAACATAACAACACAACATAGGAGAAACATTACTGCCAAGCATGCAAACACATAAAACAAGTTTAAAGCTCTCATGTGTGATCCGTAAATAGATCATTCTAGTCCTGATCTTGATATTCATAACATAATGAAGGGATTGTTGATAATGGAACCACATCTAGAGAAGTTGAAGGATAATCTCCTAGAACCATGTGCAGAGGATCACTGGGTGGGGTTAGATCTTCTTGAGCACTAGGTTCAGTAATTGTCATTGATTTTATAAAGATTGTGGACAATATCAGGATTTTTGGAACAGACTGCAATTTTCACATGGGAGGAATCGAAAGAGTCACTATCTGAAATACAAACCATAGGTAGATCCTAAGTACTATTAGCTATAGTGTGAGCATTAGAAGACATGGGTGGAGTAATATTCTCCACAAAGAGAAAAAAAGAAGAAGAAGAAGAAGGGCAACCAGGCAACAAAAGAAACTATAGAATGCACTTAGGTTGAAGTTGTGATAGGGTAGGATAGCACTCAAGATTACATTTAGGCAAAACGGGTTGGGTAGGCACAATAGTAGTAGAGGTGGTGCTAGGAGCACCACTAATGACTGAAGCAAGGATAGGGAATGGGAGAGATAGAGGAAGAGAAACAGGAAGGTGGGGATCTAGATGAAGAATCAGATCAATGGACTATTGCAAAGAAGAGGGATCCTCAAAAATAGGTTACACATCAATAGCATGCACTCAGACCGCAACCCAATGGTGATTCTTACGATCTCTCACAAGCTAGTTCTACCTTGTATAGACCAAGGGTTCTACTGATGGAGTCGAGGGGTCTTCCATCATGGGCTCCATGTCATCCACATTCATAGGGATACATGGACTAAGTTAGTTGACCACCAATGGTGGAGAGACCATAGGAGTAGGGGAGGGTGTATGCAACATGGGTTACTTTCCTCATGTCACCAGAGGGACGGGAGGAATGAAGAAACCACTGAAGGTTGGGGAACCACTATAGGCGGAGGGGGAGGAGTACTAAATAGAGGCAAGTTTCCTGATGCCACAAAGGAGGTAGAAGGAACAAAACCAACCAACAGAGGCTGAGGAACTCTAGGGAAGTGTGGTGCAGATGGGTTGTACTATAGGTTTATCCCATTCTCTCACATAAGATATGGGAGGAAGCACTACAATGCATAAACCATGTGCATGGGAATGGAGAGGTACACTCTATATGGGTTTATTTCCTTTATATACTGGGGGATCAAAAGAAGGAATAGGAGTAGCCTTTGAAGACAGAGGCACCAAAAGGGAGGTAGCCGAAGAAGATGAAACTGAGGGGCCAGTTGATAACTAAATGATCCTGTTTGCTTTGAACTTCTAATATGATAGAAATAGAAAGTCATTATGAGGTCAGAGTGACTTAGTGGGGGCCGGCTATAAGTAGTCCAACAAGAATTTCCCCACATGGCAAGGTATGAGTCTGTTGTGATGGACTGTATGCACTACACCATTGTAAGGAAACTTAAGGCAATGGTGAACTATTGAAGGGATCAGACTCATGGAAATGAGAAAGTTAATCCCAACTTCACATGAAAATAGTCAAAAGAAAGAATAATATACATTGGAACATCCAAGGATTTGGGTCCAACCTAAAGGGAAATGGTGCTCATACTAGTGTGGGGAGAGACATGCTATCATGACACCTTATAAAGATGTTAGATGAATCATACAAGTCTTTACAAATTTCATATACATACAAGAATTCCTTTGTAACAACACTAACCATGTGAATAGGATCAATGAGGACACCCTTAGTGGGTTTCCCATTGATATCTATAGAAATGTAGAGAGGGCGTTCCAATGTGTTATGTGTAATCTTAGAAGGGGAAAATTAGATAAGAGGTTCAAGAATAGAACATTCTTAGGTAGGGTAAGAATGAACATCCAACATAGCTATCATCTTAGAATAGGAGTTAGAAGAAGAGACATCAGGGGTTGACTCTAGCGCCATAGAGGGAGAAGTGAGGTCAACAAAGTTAGAGTTGTGGTGAGGCATCAGATTTGTATAGATCTATAGATGCTGATTAGCTAGAGTGCCTTACTTATTTCTATTTCTATTCACTCCTGAGACTTGGATAACGCCCTGGTCGATGAGGTCATGCACCATGTGCTTGAGATGCAAACATCACTCAATATCATGACCTAAGACTCGGTGGAATTGAGAAAAGGATTTTACATCATAGGAAGGTAGTAATGGCTTGCTAGTATCAAGGGGACAGATGGGAGGTAGCTACACCAAACTGCTATTCAGGAGATACATGATGATACTATAAAGAGACTTTAATGGAGTGAATCTTTTGTTATTGTTTGCTTTAGAAGCAGATAGGGCTAGAGTATTTTGTAAAGCTTCTTCAACTGCTAAATTAATAACTACAACTGATGAATTTTTTTGTAAAAGAAATATTTTTGTTATAGCTATATGATGTAGAAGCACTAGACTAATCAACAAGAGTTAGTGAGGTTGAACTCTCAAACTAGTTTAGCGACTACTGATAGTCATGTGATATTATGCAAAGATGTGCAAAAGAAGAGTAACACATTAATAGTATCTAGTCTTAGATCTGTGGCTACATGTTTCTTATGAGGACCCACTACACATCAGAATCAGGTAGGGCATACGAAATCTGTGAGAACAAAGATTGGTACTAACAGATAAAATTAGTTACTTTTTCATTTTTTCCCTACCTACAGTGGACCAAGTCTATGGAAGTAACTTGAGGTCTAATGTTAGCCTAGAAATGTTGTAAGAATTGATTTACTAATTCATCAAATGATAGAATAGAATGGTCAGGAAGTGAGAAAAACCAATCCAACACTATATCCTTAAGGGAATGGGGAATATTTTGGCTAACATAGCATCCTGAAATAGAAAGTCACTGTAAAGATCAGTGAAAGCATAAATATGAGTGTTTAGGTCACCCTTGCCTATATAATTGTCAAATCTAGGGACCTCAAAGCCCTGTGGAAATGGTGTGGGAAGGATGGAAAGAGAATGAGGACTACATTGATAGTAAGTAGGGACAAGGTGTTGTGTTGATGAAGTAGACAAAGAATCCAACTGTTGATGTAAAGAACCAACATTTTGCAATAGTTGGTTGATTTTAGGATTAGTAGTATGTGACATTGGAGGAAGTGAAGTAGAAATAGGAGGTTGTGAAATTTGATGAGAAATTTTAGGGAAACTAGGAGGAAGACTAAAGTTTAAAGGTGTCGAGGGTAGAAAAAATCCATATTTGATTAATAGGATTGTTTCCAATAGTAGATGAGGCAAAACCAACACTACCAGAATTAGCACAATTGGTGGTTATTTGTATAGAAGTGTAAGTGTGAATGCCTGTGGTATTTAGAGCCATAGTGATCTGATTACTAGGGGTGTGAGATTGGGAGTGCTTGAGCACTTAGAATACAACTAACCAATGGTGGGGTTTCACTATGCACAATGTGAGCAAGGCCCTCAAAAAAGTTAATACCCTTAGGATGATTGTTTAGCATGACATATAGAGCATCAACCAAAGGAACAACAAATATGAATATGTCCTCGTGCGATAATAAATTGTGAAAATTACCTAATTCATGATCTAAGGAACTAATTCGTTCTGGTGGGACATATTCTAGTGTTTCCTCATGTTTGAAAACTTACTCCACATCATGGAAAAAAATCATAGGCACAGAGCAAGAAGAAGATGGAGATGAATGAGAGAGATTAAGTAGTGAAGTACAAGCTGATTGGATGGGGGTGGAAGGATTATCAGATTGAGGTCAATTTCATTAAATTCCTTTCACTCCTACACACTATATACTATGAATTTGAAGACTGGGTTGTAAAGCTCATAAACTATGTTTAGGCCTTATAGCATGCAGTTCTAAGTGATGAAAAGAGAATGTTGTTTTGATTTTTGAAGAAGTGTTTGTTTAGAACAAAAAATTTACCTACAATGTAGGGTGAGCTACAACTAATCAAAGTGGAGGTTTTTGTTTTAACAAATTAGGTTCACCAAAATGTAGCATGGAAAAATTACTTCTCAATCTACTAGCTTCGATTGAGTGAACTCTCCACTATGACTACACTTGGGTTTTTCTATTTGAGGTGTTGAATGTGAAGTTAATCTATCCAAGATTCACTACAGAACACCTATGACTCCCATACAAAGTAATGCAACCTAAATAGGCAATTAACAATGAGGGGGAAACTAAAAAAATATAGAAATGAAACTATAGTAACAAAAATGACATAAACCAAGAGAAAAAATGAAAAGAGGTCAGAAAGAGTAACATGTGACAACAAGGACAAGGTCTTGGCCTCGAATGATAGTGCATCATGAGGATGTCTATGCTGGGCACTGGAGTTTCAAATGAAAGCCAAATAAAACTATTAAATCCAAATGAATCTATAGCACCTACACAACACAAATCCCAATAGAAACTCTACCCAACGATATCTAGTTGAAACAAAAATGAAAGGAAATCAAATAAAATAAAGGAAATGAATAGAGACAAGCACAAAAGGAAGTAATGTAAAACCTTCATGTAGCTATATGATCTCTACTCCAAGGAACCTATAAGAAGAAGAGGAAAATTGGTTGGGCTGCTTGGGGACTTGTCTGAATCAAGTCCTGGTGTTGGCATTTCTACCTTCACAAGTAGAAATTCAAGATATAACATAGAGATCGAAGGGAAATGTGTGTTTTCTTATCCTAAGTGTGTCTAGGAAGGTAAGAACAACAAGCAAATAACTAGATCTACAAGAGTTTCTTCCCTAGTCTACGAGGAGAGAAACCTACAAAGTACAGCTTGTGCAACCAATAGGAAAAATGGTGGTCTACACCATACAACAACCTATGCCAAGAAACTAGATTTAAATAAACAAGTATCGAGCAACTCTAATGGAAATATCTTACCAATTTGAAGATAGAAGAGAAAGTTGTGAGTTCCCAAAAGGTAGTGAAGATAATGTGTAGCCTCAAAATCTAGAAAAGAGAACCTCACAACAAATGCCACAAAACTCAAAGAGCCAAGAGGAGTAATATCACAATATCAATGATATAAAAGCTTTGAATGGCTACTATAATAGTCTAATATTTCCACAAGAATAGAAAAGAGCATTAAAACCAAAAATGTTAAAAGTTCCAATAGAGAGTGAGTGTGAATGAATGTGAATCAATTCAAAATTATTCCAATACTCTTCCAAGAGGGAAGAATCTCAAAAATACATGCAAGGAGTCATTCTGAGACTCTGAGAGGCATTACCATAAATCTTCATGATCACTGAAAGTGTGTTGTAATGCCCATAAATGAATACTTGTGAAAAAATAGATGCAAGACGCTAGTGTGGTGCATCGATGTCTGCATAGAGTGCTCGAGTCCAGGTAAAACCATCTCCTAGTCATAGAAGACACCTTAGGACCGTGTTAGCATTAAAGAACTATAATGAATTTTTGTTAAAAGGAGAAGAAATAGACCAAAATCACACAAACCTAACCTATCATGTAGAGAGGAGGTGCAAAATGCTAAAATGATTAATAAATGTAGTGTGAAATTGTAAGGGTATGCAATTTTCTAAGTTACATCTACAAGATTTTCTCTAAACTTATTGTCTATATAATTCAACCGCTCCTTTAAGATCTTATCTCTTAGAATTAGAAAGGTTTTGTCCTAGGTAGATAGATTCTAGATGTTGTTTTAGCTACTCATGACATTCTTCATTCTATGGATAACAATAGAAAATAATGTATGGTTCTTAATCTTGATATTCCTAAGGGTTATGATAGAGTCTCTTGGTCTTTTCTTTTTGTTGTTCTTCAAAAGTTTGGATTCCAAGGTAAGGTTCTCCAACTTATTAAAGAGTGTCTTACTACTCCGAAGGTTCTCCAACTTATTAAAGAGTGTGTTACTACTTTGATGTACTATGTGATGGTGAATGGGATCCCTAAGGGATATTTTAATAGTGGCAGAGGATTGAGACAAGGTGATTTATATTGATGGCTGAGCTTCTTGGTGGGAATATTACCAAGTTGATTGAGTCCATAAACCTATTTGGTGTGAAAGTTTCTTCTTTAATTACCCCTTCCTCTCATCAATAGTTTGTTGATGATACTATTATGTTTGGAGCCTCTTCTATTGTTGAATGCAAGTAATGGAAAATTTTGTTAAATTAATATGCTAGTGTCTAGTCAACATATTAATTCTGAAAAGAGTAATTTTTAATTTTTTAATATTGAAGAAGCTCTTCAAAATAGAATAGCTATTATTTTGGGCTACCAAAAAGCTTGTCTTCCAACAAATTACCTTGTATTACCTCTTTCTAATAAGAAACTTAAGAATAATTATTGGTTTGGTATTGTGGAGAGAATCTAGAAAAAAAATGGAAGGGTGGAAAGGTAAGTTGCTAAGTCAGGATGAGAAGTATCAACTTCATACGGTCTCTTTGCAAAATATCCCTATTTATTATCTCTTCTTTTTAAGATCCCTGCTTCCATGGATGAAAAATTTAAACACATAAAAAAAAAAATCTTTGGACTGATATGGAGGAGAAGAAAAGGTTGGCCCTTGTTAACTGGGAGAAAATTTGTAAGAGCAAAAGCAATGGAGGATTGGGTATAAGAAAATTATAGATTTTTAACATAGCCCTCTTGACCAAAAATAGGTGGAGTATTTTGAATGTTGATAAAGATTGGGTCACTATTGTAAGGGCAAAATACCTCCATAAAAATGATCAACTCAATTTTTTTCATAGCTCTAGTTTTCCTGTTGGATCTGTTATATGGAATTCCTTGCATAAAGTGAGGGATCCATAAACAAGGCATGAGATGGAGGGTTGATAATGGTAATAGAGTTAATTTTTAGGATGATATTGGAAGGATAATTCCCCTTTGTCCACTCACCCTCAGTTTTATGTTCTTAAAGATACTTTCTTGAGACTCTTTGGTCATACTCTTCATGATTATGTTTCCTTTATTGGCCAAGAAGCTCAACGAAAGATTTTTCTCAATTACTCTACACATATTAATGGTATGGAGGCTATTGCTAATAAATTTTAGAATTTATTGGGTAATTGTAATTTCTTCAAGGCCTCTTACGAGGATAAGCTTGTATGGTCCCTTCATACTACTAGGAATTTCACTATTGCTTCAACCTATTCCATGATTACTAATTCTACTTTGGAAGATTTTGAATGGATCCTTGTCTGGAATCATAGAATTATTCCTAAAATTATTTTTTTCTAGTGGTTGGGTAATCACAATAAGGTTCTTACTCTTGACAATTTAAGAAGAAGAGGTTTTTATTTCCCTAATAGATGCAAATTATGTTGTGCTAATGAAGAATCTATTAATCATATGTTGTTCCATTGTAGTTTTTCCAAGGAAATTTGGGAGATGACTTTTCTCAAATTTGAGATTTAGTGGGTTATGCCAGTTGGTATTACTTCTTTTATGTCTGTCTAGACTAGTTTTTCTCCTTTTAAACACCCTATCATTAAAGAACTTTGATTCAAACTCCTCTTCATATTATGTGGGGAATATGGAAGGAGAGAAATAATAGAATTTTTAGAGATACTACATTTGATACTCAGAATGTGTTTCAGTCTATTGATTGTGTTATTCAAGAAAATATAAATGTGGCCAAAATTGGGAAATAAAAACCCCCTTCTTCTCTTGAGTTGAGAGTTTTCAAGAATTGGGGTATCTCTCATGACCAAGTAATAATATAGACTAGTAGAAAGCTTATATTAGAAAACACACAAGATGGAAATGTCCTCCACTAGGATGGCTTAAACTAAACTTTGACGATTGTTCCAAAGGGAAACCTAGTCCTTCAGCCATGGGAGATATAATAAGGTATGATAAAGAATCAATGATTGAAAGATATGCTAAGGGGATTGGTTGGAAAATGAACAATGAAGCAGAAGTACTTGCATTGTGGTAGGGTATTAAAAGAATTCAAATTTACAATTTTCAGCATGTCGAAATTGGGGGGACTCTAAAATAATTATAGATATTGTAAAGAGTTCTTATAACTCCCCATGGAAAATCAAGGACTATATTGAAGATATTAGAAATTCTTTAAAGAATATTATTTTTTTGTACATTAATCATATTTTTCAGGAGGGAAATATGGTTGCTAACTATATTGCTAATCTTGGGCTTCAAGTTGATAATTGGTGGTATTGTTCGAATGTCAAAGATCTCCCTAGGGTAGTTGGTACTATTATTTATTATGGAAGTAGCTAAAGGAAAGAGTTTTTGTTTAAATATGATTAGGTGTATTATGATAATATTTAATCACCTTTGAAATATTGATCTCTAGTTCATCCTCCTTGAGGATAAATGGTTTAGTAAGTTGAGTCATAATGATTTCTTTCCTTACATGGCTCCTATCATCTGGCTAGTTGATATGAGTTGTGTTAATGATTTCCATATGGGCAGAGATGGTAAGGACTTGCATTTTATCATCTTGTACATTCAATTCTGTAATGTGTAGTGTTCATGGCTTAAGGATTGCATTGGTTTTATTCTCTAGAATTTCTTGAGTTTCTTTGTTTCTGTGAATATGGGGGATCAAATTCTTAAGGTTGAACTAGTGTCCTTTGTCTCATTGAAGAATAATGTTGAGGTTTGGGGTATTTTTGAAAAAGAGGGGATTGCCTCATTTTTCAAAACCATGAAAGGGCATGATGTGGCCTTGACTGTGTAGTTTTTTAACCCTTGGAGGAACAAAGAAGTTATAGTGGGGGTGTCAAACTCACTATTAGTAAGGATTTGTGGTGCAGGAGCACCAAGGAGACCACAAAGATCTATGTCTTGTTTTAATGTTGTTCATGTTATCTTGTTGATTCAATAAGGTCTTGAAGACCATTTTCATGCATTGTAATAAGGGCCATTGCAAATGGATGCCATGTTGATGTCAATAGTGTAGGTTGGGCAGTCATAAGTTTCTCATGATTGTAGCCTTTTTATGGCATGTAGGAGGTAGTCATGGGTTGAATGCCTTGTCAAAGGCTTGTCACTCTTGGAAAAACATTCTAAGCATCCCAAATAGGGACAATACACTTGCAAACACAATGTAAATCCATGTCATTAAGTGACAAATGCTAACAAAACAGGGCAGCGAAGGTTGAAGAGTAGTTATATACCTTCCCATCAATTAAAACTATCTTCCAAGAGGTTTGTCAAGATGTATGTAGGCTTAAAAAGCCTTGAACATGATCATAGATGCAATAAGAGAGTTTGAAGTGATTGGAGGGGATAATAAAGAAGTTACAATAGTTTTCTACCCATTTTTCTGGTAAATCTGCTGCTACAGGCCATACTATCTTGTTGTATGGATGAGTTACTATACATGGTCATGATCATCTAAAAGAGGGGTGAGTCTACTATCAAATGCTTTTGGTTTGAAGGTTTGAGACAATTGTATTGGAAAGTTATAGGCATTTACCTAAAAGTGGGTGTAGAACCCTCATCTAGGGTTTTGTTCACAAATTTCTTGGTTTCAACCATTCCACTGATGCAGACCTGTAGAAAATTAGTGGAATGGATAGGGAAAAGTTCATTTCAATTCTTTCCATGATTTTTGGTGGCAGGGAATTGGATTTGATGAAGTTCTTATGAAGAAACCTAACATCCTCATGTGTTAGGTGTTGTACAGAAGCCTAGTGAGGGAACAGTATAAGCCCAATCGGTTGCAGTCTATTTTGGAGCCTAAGACTTGAGAACTCCTTAGTTTTATCATGCCTCTGAGATGTCTAAATGGTTGGTTGAGCACTATGATCAAAATTGAGGGTGGTTGCTTCACAAAATAGGGCTAATTGGGGCTCTAGGCTACTAGGAAGGTTTATAGGTTAGACTATATTGTCCAAAACAACCCATACCTAATTTGGGATATGTTGTAAGGAATAAAAAAGGGTATCTTAGGATTGTCTAAGATTTAAGTTTGCAGACTTGTGTCAAAAGTTATTGTTGACTGTTGTTATTTCAAGGGCTACAAGGATTCCATTAGGTTTGTGAAGGAAGTCATAAACCCAAACTTGTTAAACCTTAACCAATGGTCTGGATGGGTCCCATGGTATGTCAAACAAGCCTTTCAATGCTGGTTTCAAAGAAACTAACTGTTGTTCCCACTTTTACATGATGATACATGAATTTGCTTCTTGAATGTAAAGAAGAAAGTCTTGTCAAACGGTGGAATCCTCAACCTATCCTAAGTCCTCTACATCAATTTGATTGAGAAAGTAACTAGGTTGAGCATGAATGGGAGGAAAGCTTACAAAATTGGTAAGGGTTGTTACAAAAAATTTATTCAAAGTTTCTTGGAGGGTGAAGAGAATCTTGTCAAGTTTCAAAATGGTTATAATAGGATGGATTTGCCATTCCCATGGGCCTTGGTGAGCTACCATCTACTCAAATATTTCACATTGGAAGGAAGGCATGCAACTATCCATGGTTACCATTTCCATCTCTTAGATCATTTTCGTCATGGTAATTATATTAGTTTTCCTTTCTTCTTACTAGTATAATGTTCTTTTGACTCCTATGATTATTCCTAATGTTGGTTCCTAACCTATTAATTTGAATCCTAATGATAATTGTAACCCTAGCCCCTCTTCCAAGTCTAATATTTCTATAGGTAAGGGTAGTGTTTGTAAGATTAAAAATGTTGTTTTCTAGTCTTCCTATTCTGGTGCTAAAAAAGTTGTTCCTCAAATCTCTAATGTTAAACCCAAGGGTTCCCTTGGTGCTAGTGGGAAAAACAAAGTCTCTTTTGTTGAGGAATTAGTACCCCTCATAGTGTTATGGATAGGTCCAAAAAGTAGATTTTTAGCACCCATAAGGGTAAGGCTGTGGATCCCCATGTTGATAAAGATTCCCTTTTTGTTGACAAGAACCCTATGCTATCTACTCCTAATGTTAAGGATAAGGAGTTTACTACTAATAAAGAGGCTATGGTTCTCCTAAGAGCATTTTATTGTCTCTAAAGGACAAAGGTGTTAGTGGTGCTCCTCTTGTGAAGAAGTATAAGAATAATGTTAGGATAAAATCTTCTACTGCAAGAGTAAATCTTGATTCTATTTTTGATGATGTATATTCCCATATTATTAATATTGGGAGAAGATCTACCCACATGGCTAAGGATAATTCTAAGAATTCTAAACAAAAAAAGAAAAGTGAAAAGGGTTCCAAAAATAAAGAGGTTATTATAGAGGAAATCCCCTTTCACTCTTTATTTGATGATTATCAACAAAATGTGGTCATGTAATAAGTGCAGGAAGAGTAGGTTGATGAAGAGGATGCTATGGAGGAGACTGAGAAGGACCAACAATTTGATAATTTATCAGATATGGAAAGGATTGAAGAGGAACTTGTTGATGAGTATTTGGACATGGAAGGACATGATTATCAAAATCCTAAAGATGAAGGGGATGGCACTAGTTTTCTTGACCCTTAAGAGGAGGAACTTGGTGATGTGGCCATCGATATTGGTGTATTTGAATGTGATGTGAAAATGTTAGATGGAAAAGAGGAGTCCACGGTTTCTTCTCATGCTTTTAGAGACCTTGTTAAGAGGATTGATTATTTGGAGGAATTTCACAGTAAGAGGATGGATTGCCCTACTTGTCATGATAGTTGGGCTAACATGCATAACAAGATGAAAATGTACTAGAACAAATTGATCAAAGTAGAGAAAGGAATGAATTATTTGGCTTACTTTACTAATGATTTGAGGAAGCAAGTTGTTTGAGGGGTTGTTACTCTTCAAACTGAGCTAAACAAATGTAAGCTTCAATAAGACAATCTATAGGGTTATGTAAGCACCAAAATCATGCACAGCCACCATGAGGACACTAATGATGACTCACAATCCTTGTCATGCACATGTAAGCATGGAATAATTCCCTCTCAACAATGATTCTCTTGGTAGCATGTGGTTTCTTCTTCCTTTTGTTGATTCCTCTTTGTCATGCTAACCCTTTCCTCACTTTCGACACTTTTTGACACTTGTCAATTTTCATTTCATGTGCTTGTGAATTCATCCCTAAGCCTTTTATTCATCCATTTGTTGTGTTGTAACCTTTCCCTTGTGTTTTTCATCCATTCCCACCCCTAGGAGCCCTCTAGAGGACTTCCCAAGTCATCTCCAACTTTTGGTTTTCAGTTCTGGTCAACTAGTACAAATCTCCCCCTATTATTTCTAGATCTCCCTTGGGAGATCCATCTATTGCAAGTGAAGATTTGGTTTTTAACCCCCTTTTCACCTATTTTCGGAGGTAGTTCACCTCCTTTTCCCCTCCTTAACCATCTCCAACCCTGATTTTTACCCTAGGACCCTCCCTCTATGGGTCACCCTTGGGTGACCCTGACTGGTGAAAGGGGCGACTAGGTGGTGACCTTATTGTCTTTCCCAGCCATGAAAGAACTCAAGTTTTTGGCTAAAAAAAGGTTCCATTTTGACTCATTTTTTCTTATGTTTACATGGGATTTTGACCTAAACTTAGAGCTAACTATTTCATGCATCCAAGCATGCATATTTAACTCCTTTTTAACTTAACTTGTCAACCCATTCATTCTTGTAACTCCATTTCTTCTTCGGTGATAAGCTATATTGGCTTGTTCACTCCCTAATTAGCCCATATTAACTTTTTGTCTTCTGAGTTAACTCTCAAATCAAGGGAGTTACCTCTCCATTCTCTCCACATCTTTTAGCCTCCTCAAACTTATAAATTCCCCCCTCCCTCAAGCACAAAGGGAGGCAATTTCATTTGTGCATCCAGTCTTTTACAAGTTTTTTTCTCTCCAACTAGCATCCATATGCTCATATAAAATGTTCAAGCCTTTTCGCTTTTATTGTTTTCTCATCAATATTTGCTAAAAGCTTCATATAGCATCAATATGCTTCCCAAATAATAAGACACGGTGCTCACAAGCTCACATTGAGCTCTCATTCAAGCTTTCAAAAGCTTCTTTTTGCAACCCTTCCTTGTTGTTGCCAAGAGGATCTCCCCGCTACTGTAAGAGGATAAGAGGTTGCCCAAACAAGGATTTCTGAGGGTAGTGGAGGCTCACTCGTCTCTTATTCTAGGTTTCTTCATGCTTTCATTTCATAGTAATTAGAAAATCATAATTTGCTCTTGGAAATAGTAAATGCATGTTGTCATTTTCTTGATAGGCTAAGTAGATTTTGCATCATTATATTAGTTTACTTTCAAAAGTTCACAGATTAGATTTATTTCAAAGCAATTTCCTTTTCCTAGAGTAATTGTTCCAGATATTTAGAAAAGAAAAACAAAAAAATAGATCAATTGCATTAGATAACTTCATATTAGAATACATACATATTTTAATTCCTAGAATAGAAAAAGCACTTTATTTCCATAAATAGAGAAAAAACACAAAAATATTGTTTTGCACTCATATAGGCTTGCATGCATCCAAAAATTAAAAAGCACAAAAACATTAGCATCATAGAATGTTCACAAACCCTTGATTCCAACATAGGGTCAACTTTGTTCAACATAAGGTAAAACCCTTATTTTCAACACAAGGTCAAACAAACCCTAAGTCAAAACCTAGGTCAAATTGAGGTTAGCTTCAACTATCTCTCTTAGTTTGGGCTCATGAATGTGCCCTAGGCTTAGAGGCAAGTGGGTGAGGGAAATCCTTAATGAGATAGAGGAGATCCACCCTAGAACACAACAAAATCAACAAATAAGTCAATAAAAAAAACATAGGCTAAGGATATTCCAAACATAGGTTATCATCCAATAGTTCAAACAACAACTCCAATTCAACAAAAGTATCAATAAGAACAATTGTCAACTTACACAATGTTAGAACCTTAGGAATCCAAATAGAAGAATGGTGACTAGTGACCCTTCAGGTCATATAATTATTTTAACTACAATGGTCATAGAACACTAGATTAGAATCAATGCACAAGAAAGGCCCCATGACTAGCCAACCACTCTCCATGAAGCCCAACTCTCAAGCAACCCAGATTGCCCCTATTTCTCGCCTCCTCTTGACTGGCTACTTTCATGAGAGTAAGAGTGATGTGGAGGTTCACCCTGTGGCAAGGAGAGGGATCCATGTGTGTGCCAAAGCTAACTCGACCACCGCAGGCCACTGAGTCATGTTTTTGAGTGTACATATTTTGGTGAACCCAACGTGAAAGTACAAATCCTTCTAAGATGCTTTGTTTGCATTTCAACTTCAAAAATTCAATCATTATCACTTTCGCTTCCACAATCATCTTCATCGCTTCCATTCTTGTCACCTTCGACTTCACTTATTGTATTTATTTTGTGGTGTTTGTGACACCCCCAAATATGATGAAACTAGACTTGAACTTAGGGAATATTCCCTCAAGGGAGCCAAAAAATCCCTCTTTCAACAAGTATGTGCCACCTGATCCAAATGTACCAGTTTCAAACTACCATGACTATGAAGATTCAGACTATGAACAAGATAGAAGAGAACCTAGATGTCCTCTATCGTTTAATAATCCTGCATGGGAGCATAATCCTGTCATGCCAAACACACCTCATAAAGATAGAAGAATACAAATGAGGTCAGAAGTCCATCGCATGGACCAAACCTCCACAAGCCATTCAAGTACTTATCTTGATGATGAAGTAAGAAGGCTTGAGAGGAATCTACAAGAAGCCAAGGATGCTCAAGAGGCCCTGAAAGTTGCTTTACATGAAGGGCAATAGGAAAATGCCATACGAGAAGAAATACAAAATCATGACAACATTCACAAATAAATCCATAGAAATGAAGAGGTGCCTAGAGGTCCTACACATATAGACCTCATTGCAATGCTAGTACAAAGAATCAGGACTCTAGAGGCATAACAAAATGTCCCAGAAAGAATACAAAAATCACATGAACATATTAGAATTGAACAGAACCAAGGGCATCTTAGAATTCCCCTTACCTCAACTACTACTCACGAAATGGGAGTAATGACATATTCCCAAATGGGAACCCTCCTATTCAAAATACTTAGGTAATACAAGGAAATCAAGTGAATCAAACAATAGCATTGGGTTATCAAAGCCCACCCATGGGGTTAATGTTGTCGCCTCGACAATTAAAAAGTGCCTTTTTGGGCACATACTTAGAGTATTTAAAAGAGCCACTTGACATGGCTACAAGAAGTGTTTTGTTACCATGACCATTACTAGATCTCCCAAAGTTTAAAGGAGAAGGAGACCATAATTCACACATCAAGGAATATACAACTACTATAAGATAACTCCTCTCTTGGGATGGGGTTGTAGAAAAAATATTCTCAAAAGCACTAGAAGGAATAGCCCTGGATTAGTATTATCACCTACTAGAGGCCTCGATACACTCATTTAGACAGTTAATAGGAGAGTTTTTCATGGCTTTTGACATGAACAAACTTGTGAAGACAAGAATATAAGAATTTTTTACCATGAAGCAAGAACCTAATGAATCAGTGGCCCATTTCATCACTTGATGGAGACAAGTTCTCTATTCTTCAACAAGTGCTCCAAACATGGATCATCGCGAGTTGTGTGATCTCTTCTTGCATGCGTTGAATAGGGATACAAGAGAAGTCCAAAAATTGCCTTACAAGTCCTATGAAGAAGCTTTGGAAATTGCCTTGCAGATTGACCAAGAAGCCATTGACAAATGGCAAAAGGACTTACAGGTCAAATGGGAGGTTGATAAAAGAGGATATCAAAAATAATGTGTGTTAGTAGGAAAAATTAGGTTAACACGATCAAGCATTGCAAATCAAACCTAATCCTACCATCTTCAAAGAATCCATCTAAACGACTCAAAAATGAATGCAAATCAAAGAACAATGTCACCTAGATTGCTTGATTCCTTGGTTGGAATTGTGGATTGCTTCTCAATAGTGAACAACCATAGTTTCCATAGTTGCAATGATGATGGATGCTCAATGGATTCAATATGCATGGGATGATAATCTGGAAGCTTTCAAGATTGTGTGGGATATGGATGAAATGAGGTGAGAGGGTGTTTATATAGCTCTCTACTAAGATTGATCAACGGTGGAGAAAGAGTGGCTATGTGAATGATTGAGATTGAACAAGAAGCTTGGATGAATGTGTACAACACATGTGTCCATAGGAAAAGCTTTTATTAAATTATTGTAGTTGGTTTGTTGGTAGTACTAAGATTGATTTTGTTAAAATAGGATGCTTTTCTATTTTAAGGATTGGACGATGTGGATGATTGATTTTAGAACCAATTAAATCATTTTTGTATTTTGATTTTGGATAGGACCTATCTTGTACATAGAAGATGTGATAAGATAAGGAAATGACAAGATAAAAATAAATTAAATAAATAAATTCATTTAATTTTTTTTAAATGATAGAGGAAAAGCTAAATTTAGAAAATTAGAAAATGAACATAAATTAAATAAATAAATTTATTTAATTTATAAGGATGATGAAAAGATAAATAAATAAAATATTGATTTTATTTATTCATAAGAGGAATAATGAGATAATTAAATAATTAAAAATTATTTAATTATAGATGAAGAAAATAGATGATAATAGATAGAATTAGATGGGATTAATTAAATAAATATAATTTATTTAATTAATGATGGAAATGGATGGTTTAGAATAAAATAGATGATTAACCCAAGTGTACTAGACAAAATTAACATATGAGATGGTGAAAAATGCAAGAAATTGACAAATGTTGTGGAGGGTCAATTTTGGGTGTCTACATTTTGCCCCTCTTTGAGACAATGTCCATTAGGACGTTGTTTCAAAGAAGATGAAATTGATATGTTAAATAAACAAGCTATGCCCTAGTGAAACTGGTGGGTGGTGCCCCCTCGAGAGGAAAACTAGGCTACTGGGAAAAAGACTAGGTTGACTTGTGATTAGATGATAGAGCAAGGATGGAGATAATGAAGGCATAGATGATGATGAACAAAAGAAATTAGGTGAAACTCTATTGATCAATCCTTGTGAGAGCTATGGGTTTTTTTGGGGTAATAAATGGATGGATGATGGATAAGAGATGTAGGTTTTGTGACAATGGTTGCCCACAAATTTAGAGATTTGCAATCCTTATGTTTGATATAGCATATGGATATTATGCACCAAGGTATAAAGACCAAGGTGATGATGTATCCAATGCATGCACTATAATATAATATTGTCTACCATATGAGGTCAAGATGTTGATCCAACATACACAAGATATGAATATTAGCTGGAAATGATACAGATTTGATACAAATGCAAGATAAAAAGATAACACACATAAGCAAGCAAGCAATCATGCACAAATAATTCAAAAACAAACAAGGTATTGCCCTTGTCAAACTATAAACCTTAATTTATTGATTAATTGATGATAGTGATAGTGATAATAGTGTTGTCATTGTGGGGAATGATATGTCCCCTTAATGATGATGATTATTGTTTGATTTGGTTTATGACAAGATTAGGATCAGGACCATTGATGTGATTAGATAATTTGAGAAGATTGATTAACTCAATTGGTATGGATTGATGATTGATTTGCAAATGGATCGTTGCTTGGAATTGATTTGATGATTTATTGTGATGATTGGATTGATTTGATGAACTTGATGGATTGATTTGAAGAAGTGATTTGATTGGAATGATTGGATTTGATATGAATGAATGTGATTTTGTTGAATTATAGGTGTTTATTGATGAGGTGGGAGATATATGATAGAAGAAATGAGAGATGGATGAAGATGATGATTGGTGAAGATTGGATGAAGGATGAAAGATGGAAGAGGTGTATCGCCTATGCCTGAATCTAGGTACTTCCTTCATATCCCAGATTGCCTACATACCCTATATTTATCATGCCCGCATTTTCCATGCAGTCACAACACACAACACACATGTCATGTCCACATTTGCCATGTGGTCATGACATGAACTACGAAAAACTTTTCTACCTATCCCTAGGAACCCCCTCACATGCATCTTTGTGCTTGGTGGTAATACGCATAAGGCGTAAACAGGTTAACATAACCGTGATAATGATAGCCATCTAGGGGGTATGCGACATGAAGTGTGTCGCTTCTAGGGTTAGACTGATTTAAAATCTGAACCCTAAGTTTCCTAGGTGCAGATGATACTGCCAGCTTCAAAACCTATCTCAACTCTGGTCAAAGTAAAATCGACAAAGGATTAAGTGAATGATGAATTTGATGATCACATGATTCAAGTGGGATGATGGATGAAAAGCTAATAAAATAATGCAAAATTAAAACCCTTGAAATCTAGGAAAAATTTGACAGCATAATGCGTTTTCATTAAACATAAAATAAAATTTTAAAATAATTCACCAAAAGGGAAATTAAATAAAATTTAACAAAAGTTAAATTAAAATTCAAGAACAAAATCAAATGATATAAAGTAAAATAATATAATTAAATTAAATGACAAGACGTCAGATAAAACTAAAAAGAAAAGTTGAGTCCGTTATTAAATATAATTATATTTAATAACTAACTCAAATATTTAATTTAGAAGGGGGGAGAGTTTAAATAACTCATCTTGTAAAATAATGATAAAATTGATGATAATTAAAATGATAAAATCTTGCAAAATGGAAATAAAATAAAATGAATAAAAGAAGTCCCAACTAGGACAAATCTAAAAGCAAGGGAAAAATCTCTTCCCAATTAAGATAAAATTAATTCCCCAAATAAAATGCAATCACAAGGCAGATGAAATAAGTAAAATTCAAAAAAACCAACTAAAATATTAATAATAGAGTAAGACCAAAGAATTAAGATACATGGCAAAAAGAGAGTTCTCATAACAAAATAAATAGAATTAAATGAATTTCTCACAAAAATGAATTCCTCTCAATAAAAAATATTATTGCTTCCTAAAAAGTAAAATACCCCTAATCTCTATTTTTAAAACTTGTTGTCTAAAAGAAACCCTATTTAATTTCCTATTGATTTCTTCATTGTTGCCCTAATCCTCATCTTATTTTCTCTTCTTACTTTTGTTATTTTGTTTCCTTCCTTTGTATGCAGGTCTAGGGTTTGAGAAGCCATGGATAGAGCTTGGTGCTACCTCCCACAGAGGTATACACAACCATAGTATTACCATGTATTTTTTGGTACCTCATATAAATATATATAACATTAAATGTATTATTGCCATTGATGAGTTTTTTTTTGTTTTTTTTTATGTGTTGCAGAGGCAATAGCAAGGTCAGAGGATCTGTAATGGAGAGGCGGTGTGACAGGGTTACGACGGAGGTTGTGGGGAAGGCGCGGTGAGCAGGAGCTACGGGAGTGTTGGGTTAATGGGGGTGTGGGGAGCCGCGAGTCTAACGGTGGTGCTACGGGGGATTTCGGGGGTAAGGGGTGTGTGGGGGGAGGAGGTTGTGCCTCCATGGGTGGAGGCACATCGTCCTCCCCCCACACCCACTATGATAAACGAAGAGAAACGGCCGCCGCGTAAGGAGAAAAGGGTCTGGGATGGGTGCCAACGCCCATCTTAGACCCTAACACATTTTTTTTAAAATTTATTTTGGCATACTATCAAACAAAACTCAATCCACTATTATCATATTTTTCTTTAATAATTTTTATTTTTATAAAAAGAATATATTAAATACGTATTTATATATATATATGTATGTATATATATTTGTATATATATATATATGTATATATATATGTGTATATATATATGTATATATATATATTTGTATATATACTCAACTAAAAACCTTAGTCTATTTAAAATGTCACAGGATAAACATTTTTTTTTGTATAAATATACTTACATCTATACACCTATTATATATATGTATATGTTTTTTTATATATATATATATACATAAGTGTATAAATATATTTTCAATATACACAACAAAATCGATTGTACATCTTCTCCTATTTTCTGTATAAAATAGCAACTTAATTTCACTATGATCAATAAAGTATATATATATATGTATATATATATATGTATGTATATATGTATATATATACCCATCAAAATGATTCTAACTCTAGACCTAACATAGAATGTAAATTTTCTGTTTGTAGCGTAGTAATACAGAAACATATATTTCTACCCCTTTTTTTTTGCAATGATACTATCCAGAAATTTTTTTTTTTCTTTGACTCTACTCTTTTTTTTTTAAATACTAACTTTCCATTTCTGAATCAAAATAAATACCCCAGCAATAAATTTCCTTTTGAACAAATTAAAACAGAGATCTACATTTATATACATTTTTTTTGAAAGGGTTTGTAAGGTAAATATTTTACTTTCCTCAAAATATGCAGTGAAATATATTCTGGAATAGTAATATAATAACATAGCATTCCAAGAAATTTTTACAAAAAATCTCTTTAAACTCTCTCTCCTTTTCTTTAGATACCATAAAAATTATTTAGCAATCTAATGTATGTTTTTGGAAAGGAACAATGGCAGAAAAATAAATTTAACTTCACATGCATTTCATAGCTTCACAACTCCACAAAAATAGTAAATAAATAGCATTAAATAAAATAACAGAATGTTTACATTGCATTATTTTTCACAGCCAACTCCATGGCAAATAACTTAGCAACTTTCACAAAAATAAAATACAATAAGGCCACAATGGCCATGGCTTCAACAACCAAGAAAATACAACTAAGCCACCCAAAATGAGCTCCACAAGAACTCCATTTCTTCACTCAAACCTGCAAATAATGCAACAAAAAAAGAACAACCCAGCCACTACGAAATGCCCTCCTCCCTACTGTAGACCCGCAAGTCGGTCACCCCCGAGCTAGGGAGGTAGGGATTCACACAGGTGCAACATTCCACAACAAAAATCAAACACAACAACACAAAAAAAGCCCATAGGTTTAACACAAAACTCAACTCATGAAAATGAGTTTGATGAGGGTAGGGAATGGACCCCTCTACTTCAAAGGCCACCCAAATGATAAAATACCAAACTCATGGCCTCAAGCCAAAATCTCTAAAGCCACCACTCTCCACAAAATCACAAAAATAATCTCCATGGCGCTCTTGCCATTCAATAATCTCCTCAACAAGTAAAAGCCCTCAAGGCATAAATAGTACAAAATGGGAGTGACCTCAAGGAGGTTCCTTTCCCCTTCCCAAACAAGTTGAGCATTATCTCCATTGGAGGTGCTCTCACCATACTCCCATCCCACACAAAAACAATGAAGACAACAAATAACCAAAAACACATCACAACACAATAAATAAGCAAGGGTGAGAAAATATAGTTTAAGAGGCTTACCTTCAAAGCCCTATAATGGAAGCACGTTTGGTGAAGAGATCCAATCTTTCCCAAACCTTCCAATCTTTCAAGAATTCCTCCAACTTCCCCAAACTCCTCCAAAATAGAAAGAAAAATTAAAATTGCAAGAACCCCACACTCCTCTACAAGAGGTGATAATATAAGCCATCAGTTTGGCCTTGAGGAATGAGAAGGTGACACTTGTCACCTTCTCCTTCCTCCTCTAATGCCACTTGCAAGGGAGAGGAAGTGTGAGGGTGACAAGTGTCACCCTCTAATTCCATCTCAATCCTCACCTTATCCACTTGTGCTCTCACACATGTGTGAGAGGACAAGTGGTGAGGTGGCATTCCCACTCAAACCTCCAAGAGGATAAGGGATGTCATATGGCATCCTCTTATTCTCTCAAAGAGCCATCTCCCTCCAAGATGCTCTCACACGTGTGTGAGAGTCTTGGAGGAAGCTCCCACACACTTGGGAGTCTTGGAGACCTCCCAAGTCTTCCTTGGGAAAGGATTCCCAAACATTGGGAAGGGAGATGAGTCTTTCCCAAGGCATGACTCATCTCCCACCTTCCCTTATTTCAAATTTCGTCACTTTGACTAAACCCTAGTTTAGAGTGACCAAAAGTGAGTTAATCCAAGGGTTAGATAGTCCAAGTTGACCCTAGACCCATGGGTAACCACCTAGGGTAACTTTTGGGACACTAAGGTTCACAAAAGGGTCATAAATCCACTTTAAATGGCCTCAAAAAATAAAATAAGTACCAAGTGGTGTAAGTCAAATAAAATTTATCCAACACTTATTATTAATTAATTTAAACAAAGGGTACTAGGCCAAAAGATTAAAAATTAAATCAAGCACTTAAATCACATTCAAATTCAAACGTGATCTTATCCCTCTTGGGAATGGATCGGTTTCACAGGGGATAACATTGGTGTGAATTCTACCTCCAATTTCCCATGGCTGGGGAATGTAAAACCTGCACATCTCGATCAAGTGTCAATCATATCATGAAAAATCATAGCCGAAGCAGCTAGAATTAAATTCATGCAATCGAATACAACAATAATCATCAATACATAGTCCCAAATTAAATTGCATTTTTCAATCATATGTCAAATAGTCCACATCACATAAATAACTAGAATCTCATCACAAGCATCATTAAATATGTATCTCGTATGTCGAATCACAAAATAGCATCAATATGATCAAATCGAATCACATATGTCTAATCAATGTCCTATCATAATCAGGAGATAAAATCAAGTCTGTCTAATGAAACCATAGTCACTAAAAGTTTGATAATGTCATCAACTGAAATGCATAACGATCAAAATAAGGGAGGTAAAAATAATCGGCCTCACAGTATCCATGGGATCAAGGCACTTAACGATATAGATGAGATGTAGTTCTGATAATGTTTTATTGATGGTGATGGTGATGATGGATGCATTGATCAGGATATGGATTGATTGGAATTGATTAGATGTTTGATGATATATGATGTTATTGATGGGATGATATGGATTGGATTGATGTTATGTTGATTGATTCAGATAGAGTTGGTTTAATGATTTGATTGGATTTGTTTTGATGGATTTGATGTGATGGATTGGAGGAATTGATTTGAAGAAGTGATGATGATGATTTGATTTTGAACAAGAATTGGTTTGATGAATTGATTTGATGAATTGATTTGAAGAAATGATTTGATTGGTTTTATTGCTTGGACTTTTGATGGATATTTGATTTTTTTGTATTTTTGGGAATGTTTTGATTTTTTTTTTATGCATTTTTAAATGTTTTGATTTTTTGCCCAATATTTTGATTTTTTTGGATTTTTGGGATATTTTATTTTTTTTAGATTTTTTGAAATGTTTTGAAATGTCAATGGATTTATAATGTGGGTAGCCTTTATGCTAGATACCAATGACAAGGGGAGACCAAGTCTAGGTGCAAGGACTGAGGTAGGATTGGCTAAATGAATATGTGATAGTAAATGGGATGGAACTCTCATGATAAATAGATGGGATGGAAGACTCATGATAGATGGGTAGATAAGAGGATAGGCCATGGAATGAAAATCTCATGATAAATAGATAGATACAAGGATAGGCTATAGTGGAATGGATGTATGCCTCATAAGGGAGCTAGGATGTGATCTCCAAAGACTATGTTGCATAGGAATAAATGCCCCATTCTAGGTAGTAGACTTAGGATTTTACATGACAAAACTTATGATGAAAAGATGACATGATGGATTGGTTTGGAAAGGATAAGGTATACCAAGAGATATCAAAAGCATTTGTCAATATTTTGCCCCCATATCTTTATCAAGATCAAAAGGAGGAAAGGAGGATGAATGGATTCAATAGGATAGGTAGATGGGTGAAATGGATAAGGATAATTATATAGGATATGATAAGATGGTATGGAAATGGTATGATGGGATATATAGTTTGGACGAGACAACGTGCCCCCAAGTGTAAGTGACATAGAAGATCAACCTACACATGACCCCTATTTTCTAGGTTTTCATCATGGTACTTATCCAAGGCGCCTGTTTACTAGGTTTTCACCATTGGACAAAGGGATTTCTCTTTACTTTTTTGATTTTTTTCCTACACATGATGCCTATTTGCCAGGTTTTCATCATGATACTTATCCAAGGCACCTGTTTACTAGGTTTTCACTGTTGGATGAAGGGATTTCTCTTTACTTGTTTGATTTTTTTTTTTTTTGGATGGGAGAAGGTAGAAATGGATAGGAGGGACTCAAGTGTCTAGTTCCATGAAAGGTGATAGTCCCACTAGAGATGAATGTCATCGCACATAGACCATGTCAAGTGTGCTCATAGATGTTGATAAGGGTTTGCATGAAAGGGACATGGAGTAGGTAGATAGTGGATTATGAAGGGAATGCTAGTGGATTATGATGTGGATTAGGAATGGAAGGATAGTGGATTAGGATTATGTATGGAAGGATAATGGATAGAAGGATAGGGGATGGTGAATTATGAATGGACAAATAGGGAAAAAGCATGGACCATAGGAATAAAAGGGGGATGATATGTAGGATTGAGATGATATATAGGTGGATTGGATTGGTATGCAGAAGTGTGGTGGAATGAAAGGGAAGCATAACCAATGGTTGCACACACTGTGATAAACATTGAAGCTTTTGATTGGATGGTGGTGTAGGAAGCAATGGAGACGTTTGCTTAGGGGATGGATGATGTAAGCATTTAGGTACCCACATAAACTTAGTATTTTTATGATTTTTGCATTACGATTTATGGGGGTTTTAGAATTTTTGAATGAAATGGGAATTTTGAGATGTGGATGCTCCATTTGACTTGCTTGATTTTTGCTTAGGGACCCAAACCATTTTGTTTTTAGACTTTTCTTGTGAAGGTATGGGTTTGGATATCTTTTTAGATGGATTTTGCTTTGATTTTTTGCATTGATGCCCTAAGGCATTAGGATTTTTAACTAGGCATCCAAATTTTTACTTTTGAATCCCATGGACATGATGGAACGAGTGGAAGCTTTATGTTTAGACAATATGTGCATTTGTTGGTCATGATTAGGAATGTAAGGGAATTTACGGATAAGTGGATAATTAGGCGTTGGAAGCAATTGTGGTAAATTGGATGGAGGGATACTAGGAGTTGGAAGAAGTGGAGGTATATTGGATGGTGGAAGGTGTATGGTCAGATGTTTTTGACATTTGTAGGATGATGGAAGAGGGATGGAAACATAAGCTTTGGGTGGATGAGAGGATTTGCGATGGAAGGTGGACTTTGGGTGCATGGAGGAATTACCAACATCTTTAGTTTGTTTACCTTGGGGAGTGTATTTAAGGCCATTTGAGTGTGGAGGGATCTTGAAATAGATTGGCTCCAAAACACCTTGTTCATGAAGGCCTAAGTGGTGGACAATGGGACTTGGTGTCGTTTGGGAACTAGACATGAATTCTTTGTTGGCAAGAGATAGTGCTAGGCATGTTAGGTGTTGTCATTAATGGTAACTAAATCCATCTTACACATCCATATTGTATCATCTGCTCATACTGGAAGTCAGATTGTAGATTTGTCTAAGTCCGGATAGAAAGGAACAGGGCATATGACAGGGTTCAACATTTTGGTCCACATTTCTCAACCAGTAATCATGTTGTGTTGTGGATCTAAAGGAATTATAAGGGATGTCAAGGCTACCTAAATCTAAGATTTTAAACTCTAGTGATGAAGGGATTGAAAGTTACATGCATCTAAGTATCGGGTCCTGGTTAAACAATTCAGTCCAGTGAAGAACAGGCTGACTAAGTGTGTGAACCTTTGGCAGATGAAGAGAAGTGGTTGGTTGAGTGAGTTAGGAGATCTAATAGTATTGACTGACATGTGAAGTGACTTGGATGCATAAGTTTTGGTCCACATTAATGTTTGTGCATGGATTCAGCAAACAAAATAGTGACCTTGAAAAATCTTCTAATTTTTCTTGAGGCTGACTGTAATTGAATAAATCTCATGTTACGGACATATACAATCGATGGGTGCAAGTATTTTGAGTAGTTGTGCTAATATGAAGTAAGAGGTGCAAAGGGTGGCAGTATCAAGTGCGAAGTAGAGATCTGATCCTCTGATTATAGTAGAATAGTAAAACAGGGTAGACAAAGATGAAGTGTGTGAAGTCAGTGTACTGAGCTTAACCAAAACTGTAATTTTGCATTGTTAGATGCTATTCTTCATTTCAAACATTCTAGTGAACTTTTGTAATTGATTTGTAGGCAGTCAGCCTCTTTGAATAGTGAACTCTTGGTAGTATGCCCGAAGGCATGTGCCTTCCCATTTGTAATACTTTTAATAGAGTATAAATTCTTGTGGGTTAACCCCCACCGTGGTTTTTTCCTTTACTAGGTTTCCATGTAAAAATCATGGTGTTATGTGTGTTGATTTTGTTTCTGCTCATGTGTTGTTGATTCATGCTTTCATGGTTATATCATTCTTCTGTTAATAAGTGGTAAAGAAGTTTAATTGTAGCAAAGGATAAAAGTTGTGATACAACTAATTCACCCCCCCTGTCAATTGTTTTCTCTAATTCCAACAATTGGTATCAGAGCTTGGTTCCTTAGAAGAAGTTTAATAGCTTGAGGAAGATCTATGAAGGTGTTTACAATGGGTTCATTATAAGTATTTTGATGGCATCAATGAACAACTCAAACTTGCTTTAGAAGATCTTGATCAGTCCAAAGCAAAAGTCAAAGAACTGCAAGAGAACCTTAAAGATGATGAAGATTTCATTGAGACCTTGAAAGGACAATTAAGTAAATCTAATGGAAAAAGGAAGGAGCTAATTCATCAACTAGTAAATTAGAATGAAGACAATGATATGAATGAGGCCCTAAAGGAGAAGACAAAGGAATGTGAGAAGCTAGCAAAAGAAGTTGTTGTACTAAAACATGAGATGGAATCTAGGATGATGAGGCTAACCAAGGAAATTGAAGAAAGGAAGAAGACTGAGGAAAAACTGAATCAATCTCTGAAAGAAAGAATAGAAGAATGTTGCAGATTGAATAGGATAATTGGCCATCTAGATTTTGATCTACAAGAAACCAAGGACAATGAGGAAGAACTTGAAAGACAAATTATCATTCTCAAACATGACCTAGAAGTTGCAAATGAATATAAAGAGAAATTCAAGATAAGCTCGGCTAAACTTGAGGTGCTTCTTGAGAGTCAGAAGAAGGGAGATGATAAGCATGGTCTGGGATTTGAGAAAGGTGAAAGCACTAGATCTGGTCAAAGAAATCTTGAAGCAAGAAATCAAAGAAGGAATCCTAGAAGACCTCCTATAAGACAACCTAATGCTCAACGGTATCCATCTTTCAATGGCAATTGTTTCAAATGCAATAAGTATGGTCATAGAGCTAATCAATGTAGAAGTGAAGTGAATCAAAATGCATTATCTTTCTCTGGTCAATGTTTTAATTGCAAAATGATAGGTCATAAGGCTAAGGAATGCAGAATTGGATCAAGGAATCCTCTTAAGAACAAACAAGTTTTCAATGGAAGATGTTTTACTTGCAACAAGTTTGGGCATATGGAAATGCAATGCAGATCTAAACCTGCTCCAACATGTAATTGTTAGAGAAATAAGATTATATTTTTCAACTACAACAAATCTGGACATATTGCTAAATTTTGCAGAAGAAAAAAGGTGAACTCATAGGCAAGAAGAATAGAGCAAAAGATGGACAAAGGCAAAGGCAAAATATATGTGAATGAGATTTAGAAAGAAATGAATAAAAAATGGGTGAAGAAAGATGCAAAGAATGAAGGTGATGGGTCTGCATCAGAATCTGGTGCTGATAATTCCTCTGGGAATTGAAATGGGATCTCTGGCTCAGGAGGAGCTGCATTGAAAATCTAAGTCCCCCTGCTAGTAAGTGGGTGCCTGAATCTGGCATGATGAATTAGAATAAAGAAGCCTATTACAGATCTATTGAAGTAAATTCTAGAAGAAAAGAAGCTAATGCGATTGATTGTGGAGCAATTGAATATTGACTATATGCATAAACAATGTAACTAAATGTATTAGGGTAGAACATTTATTACAATGGTGAATTAGGTTTTGTGGAGCATAAAAAGTCATTCATTCATCATTTGAATCACTTTGCATTTGAAGAAAATAAGAAGAAGAACACTTGGCCAAAGTTTAAGAAGCATCCACACAAATCAGTAGAGGTCGACCCACTAGGTGCCTTTTCAAGTGTTTCATATGGTTTGTTGCATGTTGAAGATATTAGGGCCTATATTCATGCTAGCATAGATGAGTTTGGGGATTCAAAGTTAGTAGATTTATTCAAGAATCATCTAATGAAATTCATGGTCTCAAACTTGAGTATAAGGTACTGCAAGATAAATACTTCATTTAGATTATAGGGTTTCCATCCTTTAATGAAGATGAGTGGGTCCGGTATGTGCTGAGTCAGATGCATGATGAGTTTATGTGGTTAATTAAACCTTTCAAGATCACCAGGGATGCCATCAAGGCCGTGACAGGATTGAAGTCATCCAGTGGACTGCCAATGTTGAAGTTAGTAAAGAATCAAACTGTAACTAATGCTACCGGTTCAAGGTTTGACAAAAGGACAATGACAATAAATGACATCACTAATCCGGATGTCAAATTTGCATCAATGGTGATTGGATACAAGATATATCATTCCAGCAGGGAGAATTTTGTATCCGATATAGCTATCTATGTAGCTTATAAGATGTTGAGAGAGAATACTGACTATGACTTGTGTGATTTGCTGCAAAACCAGCTAATGGAAAACCTGAACAACATCAAAATGGACAAGAAGAATACATTCAAGTATGGTAAATTGGTATTATGTTTGTTCTTCTATTTCATGAATGAGTTACTCAACAAGAAAAGTATATGTTGGACCAGTGATAAGACTGTTTCCATACAAATAAGAGAGCACTTGAACATGATTGGTGACTCCAATGCCCAAAGGATTGCTCTTTGGGGTTATTTCAAGAATTTTTAGAACTTGATGCAATCTAGGGAAAGAATCCCTACATCTATGGTTGAAAAATACAAGGATATAGTCTATTTTATGGTAGATACAGATTAGTGTTTAATGGAAATAGTTGAACCAAGAACTATGTGGTTCATGCCCATGGGGTATAAAATAGATGGAAAGGTACTAGAACTATATGCACAACATCTGTTGGCCAGCCTAGGGATCCATCTGACGAGACATTTGGAACATATAAAGATATTTCACTAAAAATGCATCTTGAATTCAAGGCTCCTGAAATCAAAAGGAAAGTAAGGAAAGAAGTTGAGATGTTGGCTGAGAATCTAGGCCTTACTAAGGAAGCTATGAGAGAAAATAGGGAAAGGATAGAGAAATCTGAGAAGGAGAAATAAGACAGAGAACAGAGAAGTGTTATAGTGGAATCCACTTCTAAAGCAAGGTCTACCAAGAGTTCTAGTTCAACCTCCTGTGTGTCACCTTCTCTTGCTGCAGAAAAACCTATTGGTAAGGAAGGAAAAATGACAAACGTAAAGGGCAAAAGAACATATGTCATTTTGGAGAAAGTGGACGAAGAAGAAATTGACTCAAATGATGAGGTTAAGGATTTGAAAGCCTCAGGTACCAAAGCTGCTAAACTATCTAAGGAGAAGCCCTCCGAAAGCATAAAGTCAAGTAAAAGGCATAAGATAGAGGCCTATGTTGAGAAGCCTACTCTTTCTGTGGATGAAATCATTAAGTTAATTACTGGAGATGGAAATTTAAAGCCAATGACTAAATTTTATGATCACTACAGTGATGTTGATAAGAGAATTTTGGAGGAAGCAACAGTCAAATACCTGAATATCTATAGTAAGAATTTATTTGAAATAACTTCTAAAATTTTGGAAAGCCTTGCAAAAATTCTAGAAATAAGAAAAGAGAATGCAAAAGCTAAAGACTTTGAGCTCCAGGAGCATGTGCTAATAAAATTGTGTCCTCAAATTACTCCAGATCAAAAGAACCTAATATTCAAAGAAGTGAAAGAGGACTTCAGGAGTAGGATCATAATGAATATGCTCATGTTGGGAGAGATTGGTGCAGGAGCACATTCTCTGTAGTGCAGGGTCATCTTTTCTTTTGTTGTCTCATAAGGCTCTTAAGCCATTTCATTTTGTAATAAGGGTCAATTTGGTCCCATGAATGTAATTGTGCAAGGCACACATGTAGTTTTGCTTGTATGAAGGGTAAACCAACGGCTAACTGATTTGAAAATCAGTTTGCACGGTTGGAGGGGATAACTGCTGTCTCTACATCTTCTTTAGAGGTAGGTTGTATGTCACACGGAGCAGAGAGAGAAGTGTGTATTACAACAAGTTCTTTTTGATAACTGAATAAAGAGAGTTCTGGGTATGATCTGTGTTGATTTTCTTGGTTGTTCTTAGTGATTTGATATCTTTATCCTAATTTTGTAAATGGAACCCTAACCAGATGCTATCTGTCAATCCATAGTGACTCTGTAGTGTGCAGACGGTGTAAAACCCACGGTTCCACAGTGGCTGGTTCGTAACCTAGGAGTAGGGTTTTGATTCATACATGGACGCCCTTTCCTCTATCCACTGAAGCCATGTATAGTATCAGTGTGATGGGGGAAAGACTTTTCACGTTTGTTGTTGTTGAATTCTTACCCAGGAAGCCAGCGAACTCAGTCAAGTTTGACTAGACATCGTCATGTGGCTAGTCGGGAAATCAGAGTGAAATTGGATAGTTTTGATGTGGGATTAGATTGCTACAAGTGATCGAGGGTTTGATATATGAAACGGCCAAATTCCATTGTTCAGTCGAAAGGAATTCTAGTTCGGCACCTCAGAACAGTTGGAGATCCATTGGCGTGAAAGGCTCTCCGTCTTGTCGAAGATTGGTATAGTGTCGGACACACATACCATTGTTATTTGCATCGGTGAGAGAAATGATATCGGGCTAAGGAAAATACACCTAGCCGACGGTATACAGTTTCACCGGTCGGTGAGACATCCTCGGAGTATCGCCGATAAAGAGTATCGGTGTGAGGAACCTTGTCGGGGGAAGCCGAAGAAGTCACGGCGACCGTTAGAGTCCCGCCGATAGAAACTCATCAGAATGAGATGAACCATCGGGGCCGCGAACTGGAGTCTTACCGAAGCAGAGGATCTAGCCGATATGCCTGATGATATCGGCGAGAGACAAGGTGTCGGTGTAGGTGAAAGAAGCTTCGCCAAAAGAGGAAGTCTGGCCGACGAAGATTGGTCATCGGAGTAATGGAGTCTATCGGCCTGAGATATTTCTTGTCACCCGATAGTCTGGGTGTTGCCGAAGGCAACCAATGTCAAACTTTTCATCGGCATGAGGGAAGCTTCGGGGAGACTTCTGGTGGACCGGCCGATGTATGAGGTGTTGCCGATAGGCAACTAACTGCTACGGGGATATCGGTGAGAACTTGGGAGACCTCTTGCCGATAATGAAGATATAGGCAAATCTTCATTCGCTTCTTCTGGCACTCTGCATCAAATTGGTATCAGAGCCAATATTCTGAATCACAGCCGTGTATGTCAGATGAAGAATTGGAGATAGAAACAGAGGCTAGCACAATGCCTCCCAAGACGATGAGTAAAGCAGCCATCCAGAAGATGGTGGAAGAAATGCTTGAAGAGAGACTGAAGGAAGAAAGATCCAAAGAGAAGGATGGAAGCACTTCTGAGTCAGAGGAGGACAAAGAAGGAGAAACTGGAGAGAATCCTCAAGGAGAAGGTATGACTGCTGATCAAAAGGCATTTCTGAACGCACTCAAGGGTCATGGAGATAGTGGTGATCCGAAAATGGATGTTCCCACGTTTAATGGGAAACTGGATGGAGATACTCTTGTGGACTGGATTGAAGCCATAAGTAATTACTTTGACTTCAAAGAGTATAGTGATAGTAAGAAAGTAAAGTTTGCAAAGACCAGACTGAGAGGTTCTGCATTGGTTTGGTGGAACTACACTCAATGTGAAAGGGAGAAGGTTGGAAAGAGTCCAATCACCAAGTGGAGCAGAATGGTGGCCATGCTGAGAGCCAAATTTCTACCATGTGATTATGATCTGCAGACTATCAGAAAGTTTAATCATCTTAGGCAGAAAGATATGGACGTGGCTACATACACTGAAGAATTCCACAGATTGAGCATGAGAGCCAATCACAGAGAAGAAGAAAAAGAGATGGTGGCCAGATACCTGGATGGACTGAGGTACAATATACAGGATGAGTTCAGTATGGTGGTTCCCAAGACTATGGATGAATGTTTTCAGTTAGCCTCTAGGGCAGAGGATAAACTGAAAAGGAGAGGTGATCAAAATAATAGAGGAAGAGGTGGCAGGAACAATAGAGGAAGAGGTAATTTTGGCAGAGGACAGCCAAACAAAGGTGAAAGTTCAAGTCAACAAGAATCACATTCTGATACAGAACAAAAAGGTGGTGGTTTCGGAGGTTGGAGAAGACCTAATGGCAGAGGAAGAGGTGGTGGTGCAGGCAGAGGACGTGGAGTCTTCACTGGAAGATGTTACAACTGCAATCAAGTAGGCCACACTGCAAGTAAGTGCCCTGAGAAGGCATCTAGCTCTCATGATGGTGGGAGAAGGAACCAACTATTGTAGGAGGATGATTGTCAAAGTGTAAACTCACCAATTGGTAGTGCTGCACCAGTGCTTGAAGGAGAGAATATGATGATTAAGAGGACCCTCGTGAAGATGCCATTGAAGCAGGAGCCCCCACAAAGGAAGAATCTCTTCAGAACCCAAGGAATAGCATATGGTAAGCTCTGTAAAATCATTGTTGATTTAGGTTCTACTGAAAATGTAGTGTCTACTGAAATGGTAGAAAAGTGTAGACTGAAAAGATTACCCCATCTTAATCCTCACAAAATATCTTGGTTGAATAAGAATCAGAACTATTTGGTGGAAGAACAAACTTGGGTAGAGTTTGAACTAGGTGATTATAGGGATAAGGTGCTATGTGAAATTATTCCTATGGATGCTTGTCACCTTCTTCTTGGATGACCTTTGCAGTATGATGTGAAGGCACAGCATGATGGTGAAAAGAATACATATATGATCACCAAGAATGGTAAGAAGTTTCAGATGGATCCCTTACCAGAGCAAGTTGGAGAGAAGAGCAATGACAACAGTGTCATGTTAGTGAGTGGCAAAGAGTTCCTACAACTCATGAAGGAGAAGGATACCCAAGGGTATGCACTGATGATGAAGCCTATATCCAATCAGCAAAGCAAACAGCAAAAGGAGATTCCATTGGAAGTGCAACAACTACTGGATAAGTACCAAGATCTTGTGGTAGAGGATACTCCTAACTCCTTACCACCTATGAGGGACATAAGTCATCAGATTGACTTGATTTCTAGAGTCACATTACCCAACAAAGCTGCCTACAAGTTGACACCACAGCAGAATGAAGAAGTAGGTAGATAGATTCAAGAACTTTTGGAGAAAGGTTTGATTAGGAAAAGTCTTAGTCCATGTGCAGTCCCTAATGTACTTGCTCCTAAGAAAGATGGCAAATGGAGATTATGCACTGATTCAAGGGCTATCAATAAGATCACCATAAGGTATAGATTTCCTATGCCAAGAATTGAGGATCTGTTGGACTATCTTGGTGGTTCATGTTACTATTCCAAGATTGATTTGAAATCTGGTTATCACCAGATCAGAATAAGGCAGGGAGATGAATGGAAGACTGCTTTCAAAACAAATGAAGGTCTCTATGAGTGGCTTGTCATGCCATTTGGTCTCAGTAATGCTCCAAGCACATTCATGCGATTGATGAATGAGGTACTTGTAGAATTTATTGGAAAATTTGTTATTGTTTATCTTGATGACATATTGATTTTTAGCAGGACCAAAGAAGAGCATGTGAAGCATCTTAGATAGGTGTTAAAGAAATTGCATGAGAGTAAGTTGATGATCAGCTTGGATAAATGTGATTTTATGAAAACTGAACTAGTGTATCTTGGATTTGTGATTTCCAATGGCTGTTTGAAAATGGATCCTACAAAAGTTGAGGCTATTCTCAATTGGCCTACTCCTAAGACAGTAGGAGATGTAAGAAGTTTTCATGGTTTGGCAACTTTTTACAGGAAGTTCATTAAAGGGTTCAGTCACATAAGTGCTCCTATTCTCAATACCATCAAGGGTGGAGTGAAGTGTAAATTTCAATGGACAAAACAAGCAGATGATAGTTTTGAACTGTTGAAACAGAAAGTGGCCGAGTTACCTACGTTGGTACTCCCTGATTTTGACAAAGTATTTGTTGTGGAATGTGATGCAAGCCAATAGGCTATAGGTGCTATTCTTAGTCAGGAAGGACATCTGGTAGCATTCTTTTCAGAGAAGTTGAATGAGGCCAAACAGAGGTATTCTACCTATGACCTAGAGTTGTATGCAATGGTGCAAGCTCTGAAAAAATGGAGACATTATTTACTGCCAAAAGAGTTCATTGTTTTTACTGACAACCATGCTCTTAGCTTCCTAAATAGTCAAGAAAAGTTGAATCATAGGCACGTCAAGTGGATGGAACAATTGCAGGCCTATACCTTCACTATTAAGCATAAGAAAGGTGTTGCCAACAAAGTGGCAGATGCTTTAAGTAGAAGGATACTGGTCATATAGGAAGTACAAATGGAACATATGGGTCTAGAATGTCTGAAGGAGTTGTACAAGGATGATGCAGATTTCAAGGCTGCCTATGAAGTGTGTGCAAGTTTGGCTAACACTTTTCATGGTGAGTATTCTGATTTTGTGCTGCAAGAAGGGCTCCTATTTAAAGGTAGTTTGTTGTGTGTTCCTAAATGTTCAATGAGGGACAATATCATCAAGGAGAAGCACAATGGAGCCTTAGGAGGACATTTTGGGTTGGACAAGACTTTGGAACAAGTCACCAGGTTCTATTATTAGCCCAAGGTACAGACAGATGTGAGGAGATATGTTGCAAGCTGTACCATATGTCAAAAGGCCAAGGGTATGTCTTCTAATGCTGGTTTGTACCAACCACTGCCCATTCCCACCAGACCTTGGGAAAGCATTAGTATGGACTTTGTGCTTGGTCTTCCTAGGACAGCAAGGGGTGTAGACAGTGTTTTTGTCATTGTGGATAGATTCAGTAAGATGGCTCATTTTGTGCCATGCAAATGCACAAATGATGCATCTCATATTGCTGGTCTCTTTTTTAGAGAGGTGGTCAGAATTCATGGTTTACCCCTATCAATTGTTACTGATAGAGACTCCAAATTTGTTGGTCATTTTTGGAGGACCCTATGGAGAAAATTGGGCACTCAGTTGTCTTTTTCATCAGCCTACCATCCCCAGACTGATGGTCAGACTGAGGTTGTTAATAGGTCCTTGGGAAACCTTTTGAGATGCCTTACCAAATAGCATGGATTGGCATGGGATTTAGTGATCAGTCAAGCTGAATATGCTTATAATGATTCAAGAAACAGAAGTACTGGGAAAAGCCCTTTTGAAATAGTTTATGGTTTCCACCCAAGAGGACCAATTGAACTCAAAGACCTCCAAGGATGGGATAAAAGGAGTGCTCTAGGAGAAGACTTTGCTGCTACCATGAAAACAGTACATGATCAGGTCAAGCTTCAGTTGGAGAAAACTATCTCCAAGTACAAGGATAGGGCAGATCTGAAGCGAAGGGAGGTACAGTTCAAGGTAGGAGATTTGGTGATGGCCTACCTCAGAAAGGAAAGATTACCTAAGGGGCAACCAACCAAATTGTTGATGAAGAAGATAGGACCTTGTAAGGTCGTGCATAAATTTGGTCCAAATGCATATGAGATAGAATTACCATCTGGCCTTGGTATCTCTCCCATTTTCAATGTTGCAGACCTGTTCCCTTTTAGACCTCCATTACATGCTGAAGATGGCTCAGATGCTGTGATTGAAGATGAAGACTAGATCAGAGATTTACCTCCAAGTAAGCCTTTGCAATTGGAATGCATTTTGGATTCCAAAATTGTCAAGAAGACAAGAAAAGGGGTATACAAAGACTACTTGGTCAAGTGGCAGGATCTTCCTGATTCAGAGGCAACCTGGATGAGTGAAGCAGATATTCTAAAGCATGGGAAGACACTTCAGCAGTTAGCAACTCAAGGGACTTGAGTTTTTCCTGCAGGGGGAGTATGGTGCAGGAGCACATTCTCTGTAGTGCAGGGTCATCTTTTCTTTTGTTGTCTCATAAGGCTCTTAAGCCATTTCATTTTGTAATAAGGGTCAAGTTGGTCCCATGAATGTAATTGTGCAAGGCACACATGTAGTTTTGCTTGTATGAAGGGTAAACCAACAGCTAACTGATTTGAAAATCAGTTTGCATGGTTGGAGGGGATAACTGCTGTCTCTACATCTTCTTTAGAGGCAGGTTGTATGTCACACGGAGCAGAGAGAGAAGTGTGTATTACAACAAGTTCTTTTTGATAACTGAATAAAGAGAGTTCTAGGTATGATCTGTGTTGATTTTCTTGGTTGTTCTTAGTGATTTGATATCTTTATCCTAATTTTGTAAATGGAACCCTAACCGGATGCTATCTGTCAATCCATAGTGACTCTGTAGTGTGCAGACGGTGTAAAACCCACGGTTCCACAATGGCTGGTTCGTAACCTAGGAGTAGGGTTTTGATTCATACATGGAGGCCCTTTCCTCTGTCCACTGAAGCCCTGTATAGTATCAGTGTGATGGGGGAAAGACTTTTCACGTTTGTTGTTGTTGAATTCTTACCCAGGAAGCCAGCGAACTCAGTCAAGTTCGACTAGACATCGTCATGTGGCTAGTCGGGAAATCGGAGTGAAATTGGATAGTTTTGATGTGGGATTAGATTGCTACAAGTGATCGAGGGTTTGATATATGAAATGGCCAAATTCCATTGTTCAGTCGAAAGGAATTCTAGTTCGACACCTCAGAACAGTTGGAGATCCATCGGCGTGAAAGGCTCTCCGTCTTGTCGAAGATTGGTATAGTGTCGGAGACACATACCATTGTTATTCACATCGGTGAGAGAAATGATATCGGGCTAAGGAAAATACACCTAGCCGACGGTATACAGTTTCACCGATCGATGAGACATCCTCGGAGTATCGCCGATAAAGAGTATTGGTGTGAGGAACCTTGTCGGGGGAAGCCGAAGAAGTCACGGCGACCGTTAGAGTCCCGCCGATAGAAACTCATCGGAATGAGATGAACCATCAGGGCCGCGAACTGGAGTCTTACCAAAGCGGAGGATCTGGCCGATGTGCCTGACGATATCGGCGAGAGACAAGGTGTCGGTCTAGGTGAAAGAAGCTTCACCGAAGGAGGATGTCTAGCCGACGAAGATTGGTCATCGGAGTAACAGAGTCTATCGGCCTGAGATATTTCTCGTCACCCGATAGTCTGGGTGTTGCCGAAGGCAACCAATGTCAAACTTTTCATCGGCGTGAGGGAAGCTTTGGGGAGACTTCTAGTGGACCAGCCGATGTATGAGTTGTTGCCGATAGGCAACTAACCACTACGGGGATATCGGTGAGAACTTGGGAGACCTCTTGCCGATAATGAAGATATAGGCAAATCTTCATTCGCTTCTTCTGGTACTCTGCATCAGAGATTGATAAGATAGTTAAAGATACTCAAGAGATTCTTCTGAATGCATTGAAAAGGCATAATCTTCTCACTGTTGAAGAAGAAATTGATAATAAAATTGATTCCTTCATTCCAAATGTTGAGGAGTTGAAAGAAAGTGAACAACAAGCTGACATCTTTGCTCTAAAAGATGAAATGCTAAATAAAGGAGATAAAGAGATGGTGAAGGAAGTTAATTTTGATGGTGCAAAGGACACTCAAATTCCTCCAAACCATTCTGCTAGAAGATATACAGAGATGAATATAGAAGTAGATGCTCTTGGTTAAGATGACTCTATGAAGAATAAAGAGAAAGAAGAAAAAGAGGTTAAGGACAAGGATGAATAAGAAGAAGAAACAATAGAAAATATTAAAGAGCAAAAGTAAAATGATAGTACTGGCAAGGATCTAAAAGATGGAGCTACATTTTTGGCAAGAGACACTGCAGATGCAGTGAAGAAATTACTTGAGAAAGAAAATCTTGAGTTTGATGAACCAGAGATGATTCAAGGACCTATCAATTTTGACACTCTTTCCCCTCTACAAAAGATGAAGTCAGCATTTGTGGCACAAGCAAAAGCAAGAGAGGAGATTCTGAAAACTCACATTGAGGACAGTGAGTTGCTTGGTCTTGCCTTCGGAATTCTAGAGAAGATTATGCCAACCTTTCAAAAGGATTCATCTGACTCTCCCTCTGGTTAGTTGAAGAGTCTAATAAACTCTGTGAGTACTCATTTTGAAACCTTAGAGAAGTCAACAGAAGTTAAAGTAAAAAATGAATATAATGAGAAGAGATTTGCTGAAATAAGAAAAATAATTAGCTATGATAGATCAAATCTTGATACTAGTGTAAAGAATATTCAAAATGCTCTCTCTGAAGGTGTAGAGATTTATAAGTTTTGTCTAGATTAGATATTGAGAAAAAGATTAAGGACTTAGAGCTCAAACTATCTAACATTTCTCAGTCCTATAGTCCTTTAACCAAGTCTATAGCAATCAAATAATGCCAAGTAGTGAGTTTATGGAATGAATTGGATGATTTGGAAAAGGTTAAAGCTTTGGGCAGATTGGATGAGCTCCAGGGACTGATTTCCCCTAAGTTGGAGACTATGTATGATATATTGGTAGAATCCCAAGTTGTTGCTACTACTAGTGATCCTTTTGATCTTCAAAAGGTAGAATCACAGGTTTTCTTGTTTAGTGGGCATATATCCATTTTGGGTAGCATCAAGAAGAACTAGGATAATGAATTATCATGGTTGAAAAACATTTTTGATGATATCTTTTTTCTAATGAACAAGGCTTAAGAACTGTGTGTTCATATGTGGAAGTATATACTTAAAGTTTTGACCCATGTACATATGATTTTTGCATGAATTTTGATATGTGGTTCCTAGCCTTTTCTATTGATTTCAAAGGGGGAGAGGAAAAGTAGTGAAAAATGAAGAATTTAGCTAAGGAGGATCAATTAGAAATCACAAAGTGTACATAGTAAGGGGGAGTTGTTCTAACACTTAGTCATTTTTCACTAAGTGTTGCCATCAATGCCAAAGGGGGAGATTGTTGGCAAGAGACACTGGTAGGCATGTCAGGTGTTGTCATTGATGGAAACTAAATCCATCTTACACATCTGCATTGTATCATCTACTCATACTAGAAGTTAGATTGTAGATTTGTCTAAGTTCAGATAGACACGAATATGGCATATGACAGGGTTCAACGTTTTGGTCAGCATTTCTCCACCGGTAATCATGGTGTGCTATGGATCTGAGGGAATGATAAGGGATGTCAAGGCTACCGAAATCCAAGATTTTATACTCTAGTGATGAAGGGATTGAAATTACATGCATCTGAGTATCATGTCCTAGTTAAACAGTTTAGTCTAGTGAAGAACAGGCTGACTAAGTGTTTGATCTTTGTGTGGATGAAGAGAAGTGGTTGGTCGAGTGAGTTAGGAGCTCCAACAATATTGACCAACATGTGAAGTGACTTGGATGCATAATTTTTGGTCCACATTAATTTTTGTGCATGGATTCAGCTGACAGAATAGTGATCTTGAAAAAGCTTCTATGTTTTCTTGAGACTGACTGTAATTGAATAAATCTCATCTTGCGGATATATATAATCAATGGGTGTGAACATTTTTTGTAGTTGTTGTGTGAATATGAAGTAAAAGATGTGAGGGTGGTAGTATCAAGTGTGAAGTAGAGATCTGATCCTCTGATTATGGTAGAATAGTAAAACAGGGCAGAAAAAGATGAAGTGTGTGAAGTCAGTGTACTAAGCTTAACTTGAACTATAATTTTGCATTGGTAGATGCTATTCTTTATTTCAAACATTCTAGTGAACTTTTACAATTGATTTGTAGGTAGTGAGATCTAGGTAGTGTGCTCGAAGGCATGTGCCTTCCCATTTGTAATACTTTTAATAGAGTATAAATTCTTGTGGGTTAACCCCCACTATGGTTTTTCTCTTAACCGGGTTTCCATGTAAAAATCATGGTGTTATGTGTGTTGATTTTGTTTCTGCTCATGTGTTGGTGATTCATGCTTTCATGGTTATATCATTCATCTGTTAATAAGTGGTAAAGAAGTTTAATTGCAGCAAAGGATAAAAGTTTTGAGACAATTGATTCATCCCCCCTCTCAGTTGTCTACTCTAATTCTAACATTCTTTATTGGATGGAGAAGGTGTAGTGGATAAAGGTTGTTGTTCCCCTAAGGAAGAACACTCATGGATGAAGGTGACTAGATCCATAGGACATGATAGTGGATTTGAAATGGGGTTGATAGTGGATATGGATGGATCATTAGGAGCTTGATTATGTTCATTTGGATTCAAGCTATTGGTTTGATCTTCTATATATGCTTGGGAGGCATGTGTCTCATCAAGAGAAGTGGATGTTTGCTCATTATGGATATGGCTAAATGGAGGATGGATAGGAGTAATTTGGATATCTTGCTCATGGATGGTTATGGGAGTAGGGATAAGATCAAGGTGTTCATGGATAGCCTCTTCGTCATAGATATCATCTTGATCACATAAAATATATGCATTATGGATAGGTTAGATTTGGATTACTTCTTCATGTATAGGTATAGGGTCAAGTTGCTCATGGATAGCTTCTCCATAGGTAATATCTTGATCATGGAAAAGATATATGTTATGGATGGGTGGAAGAAAAGTGCTTTGATCTTGATTAGGATGAGGGCTTGATATTTCCACATGCTTTAGATTATGCTCTTGAAATAGCTCTTGACTTTCTTGAATGGAAGTGGATGACTCTTGGATAGGCTTGACATGCTCTTAACGATTATCGACATGAAAGCATGATGAGTCTTGACTTGGACTTATAATAGGAGGCTCTTGAATAGGCTTGATGGCTTGTGGGTCACATGGAGGATTTAGAGGATTAGACATAACATTTGGAAATTCTTCGAGAGGCTCATGAATGGGTGTTTGACATGGAGATGGTTTATTCCTTGCCAATAGCCATTGGATCACATCCTTTTCAAGTGTATGCGTGAATGGATAATATAATGGGTGGATAATGATGGTGGATGGTGTTGTGGGCTTAGGAGTAGGATTTGGATAGGATGGAGGGATGATGGAATTAGACATATTAGGATTTGGATTGGGATTTTTCTTGGATAAAGGGATGATGGGATTGGATGGATTAGGATTGGGATTAATCTTACCACAATTTATGAGGTTTTTGATCAATCTCTTAAGTTTGGCACAATTGAATGTCATATGGCCCCTAATCCTATGGTATGCACAATAATCATTTTCATTATACTAATGGGGTTTGATGTAGATTTCTCCAAAGGGTTTTATCAGTGGTAGCTCAATCAAATTTGCTTGGACCAATTGTTGTACGGTTATTTCCAAAGGATACTTTGGTGGAGGATTGAAGGAACATGGTGATGAAGGGAATGAAGGGCTTGATGGATTAGAAGGTTGATAGATTGATGGACTAGGAGTAAGATCACATAGCGGTGTTGGTATAGGACTAGTAGGCTCATGGATTGGCATTTGGTTGGATGATGATGGAGGATACTCATAGTATGCATGATCTAGATTGGTATTTCCCTCGTCAAAGGATATTAGGTCTTGCATAGGATAACTTGGGCTTAGATCTATCAACGGTGCTTGATGGTCTTGGTGATTAGGTGAAATGGTGGGATATCTAGATAAAAGATCTTGGGATTGGTATGAAGTTGAGGCATTAGATCTTGTTGCCGAGGTGGATTTGGGTTCACATTTTCTTGTTGTGATGTGGGTGGATATGTTGACGTGGCATGGAAAGATGTAGGATAAGTTGATGTGGCATTGACTTGATAGGTGGGTGGACTAGGTTGATATGAAGTGGGATGAGATGATGTGGGGTTGATTTGATATGTGGATGGATTAGATTGGTATGACACATAAGGTTGAGGTGGCATTGATTGATGGTGAATAGATGGGGAATGATGTGCTTCCTGGATTTGACAAGTGGCTATGAAGTGTTGGTCTTGGGCTATGAGGTGTTGTATTTGAGGTGATTGGCTTGTTTGAAGTTGAAGTTGTTGGATGAAGGCTTGTAGTTGTTGAATGAATTGTTGGTCTAGGGGTTGTGGTGCTTGGTAAATCTTTTGAATGAGGTCTTGGAATTGGGGTGATAGGTCTTCTAATGTTGGCATGTTGTCACACAAGTGTTTAAAGGTGAGTAGATCAGTGTATTGTCTAAAAATAGATGATAATGCTCAGGCTTTTGTCTAAAAATGTGATTTTGAATAGGATGAATGAAGACAGTCTATAAGAAACCACAGGTAAGGCTAAATGGAACAAAAGTGATTGACAATAGCTAAAAAGTGACTGGGAATAAGCCAAAGGTGATTTGCTATTGATAAAAGGTGAGGTTGTATATCTCAGAGGTGATTGTCTGCAATTCAAAGGAGATTTTAGATAGCTCAGAGGTGACTGTAAGATATTGAGAGGTAAATCAAGTCAACCAAAGGTGATTTATTGTTGATCAAATATGACTGACTATGGTTCAAAGGCAACTGGCTATTGTTCAAAGGCAATTTTGTGTGACAGTGAATGGTGTTTGGCAATTTTTTGACAAGAAAATAGATAACAAAAGACACACAGGCACACAAGACAATCCCAAACATGTACAACCTAGGCTAGCAAAGACAATATTTGTTGGATTCCCATTGCAGATAAATCTAAGCCGCACTTATTCAGAGTGGGTAGCTTAGAAGTTTGGTGGCACTGGCTCCCCCTTACATGGCACACACTTCTCAGGTGCACCAAACTTTGAATTCCTAAAGACCTGAAGATCTCAAGGAATTTTCTATCTCAACTTTGAATTGTGAGAATGTGGGATGGCTTCAGAAGTCTGACCTCTTGAGCTAGCAAATAGAAGGATTTTGGCCACTAAACAAATGGTTTCTAGTGATAATCAAGGTACCGACACCTTATGAGCATCCAACAAGCCACTTAAAGCTTTAACTAGCTCTACTAAGAGTTTTAATATATGCTAGGTACACCTCCTTTAAAACTAGCACTGTATAGTAAGCGCTAATACCGGTTTGGACTTGGCTTTCACCTTATCCTATTTTGTATAGTGGACCAAATGAAAGTACCACTTGGGGTCGTAAATGAGTTCTCCTTGCAGATGTGTCTCAAGAGTAGGCCCACTTTAAAGGTAATAACAAGTTCTCTTGCACCCAAGATCCATTTGATAGGTAAGGGGAGAAGATACTTTTTTTATTAGCTTAGGGTTACAAACATGCACAAAAAGCAAACAAAAAAGATAAAACAAACACGGAGAAAATAAGGTTCCTTTTTAAGCACCAAAACCAAATGTTCCTAAATTAGTGAAAAATATGATGAGTCTTTGACCAATCGATACTATAATAGATTTGTCAGTAGTTTTAGATCCTCCTTTCTTCAACAGATGATAAGAATCTATAATGACAAATGTTAGCTGCCAAAGAAATCAATTTGTAACAATCTAAACCAAAGGCGAGTGAACAGTGATCAAATGTGACTGCCTACAAATCAAATGCAACTAAAATGTTACCAGATGTGACTACCTACCGTTCAAAGGTAAGTTTGTATCATGCAAAGGTGATGAGAGATCATGTAAATGTGACTAACTGTTCACCAAAGGTGCTCAAGTGTCTAAAACCCAATAAAAACCTTAATCAACCAAAGGCAACACGATGTAGACCAAAGGCAAGTTTCTGCAGACCAAATGCAAGCTTCTTTAGACCAAATGCGAGTTTCTACAGACCAAATGTTACTTTTTTCACCAAATGCTACTTTCTGTAGACCAAATGTGATTTTCTACCTATCAAATGTGCAATCAATACCTAGACTTCAAAAACAACTTCTCAAAGAAAAGATTAATCAAGGACATGGGGTCCCACCAGGCGTGCCAGAATGTGTAAACAAGAAAAATTAGTTTAACAAGATCAAGCATTGCAAATCAAACCTAATCTTACCACCTTCAAAGAATCCATCTAAATGACTAAAAAATGAATGCAAATGAAAGAACAATGTCACCTAGATTGCTTGATTCCTTGGTTGGAATTGTGGATTGCTTTTCAATAGTGAACAACCATATTTGCCATAGCTGCAATGATGATGGATGATATGCTCAAAGTGCTCAATGGATTCAATATGCATGAGATGGTAATCTAGACACTTTTAAGATTCTGTGGGATATGGATGAAATGAGGTGAGAGGGTGTTTATATAGCTCTCTACTAAGATTGATCAATGGTGGAGAAAGAATGGCTATGTGAATGGTTGAGATTGAGCAAGAAGCTTGGATGAAGTTGTACAAGACATGTGTCCATAGGAAAAGATTTTATTTAATGATTATAGTTGGTTTGTTGGTAGTTCTAAGATTGATTTTCTTAAAATAGGATGCATTTTTGTTTTAAGGATTGAATGATGTGGATGATTGATTTAGAACGAATCAAATCATTTTTGTATTTTGATTTTGGATAGGACCTATCTTGTACACATAGTAGAATGTGATAAGGAAATGATAAGATAAAAATATTAAATAAATAAATTCATTTAATTTATTTTTAAATGATAGAAGAAAAGCTAAATTTGAAAATTGGAAAATGAACATAAATTAAATAAATAAATTTATTTAATTTATAAGGATGATGAAAAAATAAATAAATAAAATATTGATTTTATTTGTTCATAAGAGGAATAATGAGATAATTAAATAATTAAAAATTATTTAATTATAGATGAAGAAAATAGATGATAATAGATGGACTTAGATGGGATTAATTAAATAAATATAATTTATTTAATTAATGATAGAAATGAATGGTTTAGAAGAAAATAGATGATTAACCCAAGTGTACTAGACAAAATTGACATATGAGATGGTGAAAATGCAAGAAATTGACAAATGATGTGGAGGATCAATTTTGGGTGTCTACACAATGCACCTATCATTAAGATCCTCAAGAATAATAGGAACACAAGAACAGATGGGGTAATAGATGAACCCCAAGTTAAGAAAGTAAGGGATGATTACAACAGAAGAGATTGCTATCATGCAAATGTCAATGCAGTTAATCACCCAAGAAATAACGCATACTACCCATAGGATAATTATCAATCCTGGAATGACAATAGAAATGGGAATGGTAGGAGATATAAAAGGCCACCTATGAGTATAATCAATTCTATTCTTTCCACAAGACTAGGGGCACAACACGAAGTCTTGTAGGGAATATAATAGGTTCATTGCAAGGTTACCGGAAGACCAACATTGGTTATTCATAGAGATGTTCCTAAATTTGCAAGAGGTGACGCTGGCTAACAAAGGACCAAGACAAATGCAAGCACCAATAGCTCTAAAAAATGTAGACATGAAAATCTATCAAGACTCATTTCCCACACACAAAGACATAGAGATGACTAATCAAAACAATACATTCCAAGGTACCAATGCAAATTATATCCCTCTGTAACTAGGGAGAAAAGGAGAAGCCATGATGTTAGGACTGGTAGAAATATTACATGACAAAGAAGAAGGAGAACTTCACAAGGAGAAAAAGAAATACATGAAAGCATGGTCTCGGTGGTGGAACCGATACCAGCTCTGATTGGAACCTACGAGGATTTAAAGAAAATGTATGCACATATCTCATTCATTGACCTCCTTAAGAACTCTCCTTCACATTGATCAACACTATTAAAAGTGACAGTGTTAAAGTACCTAGATAAAATCACACTGTCACCAAGTGAGCAAGTCAACCATGTGGATTTTGATGTAAAATCACTAAATTTGGAACTCAAAGACCGAGGGTTCTTCTTTGATTTAAGGCAAATACCTTCTGAGGTAGAATTAACAAAGAAAGGAGATCCTACACTATACTTGTAAGTGTGGATTTATGACATGTGCATCGAGAGAACACTAATCGATGATGGGACAATGGTGAATATAGTTCCATTTTCTCTCTTACAAAGAATGGGTTATGGGCACACCAACATCACCACATCTAGAGACACATTAAGTGGATACACCAATCTAAAGGCTGCCACAATAGGGAAAATCACACTTCCAATGTCTTTAGGACCAAAGACTATCCCAACCACATTCTATGTCATCAATAAAGACATATGGTATAATTTGCTTCTTGGAAGACTATAGATACATAGAATGACAGCTGCACCATCTATGTTATTCTAGGAAGTTTGATTTTTACATCTTGGGAAGGTGCATGTTGCAAAGGGGGATCCAGAGCCTTTTAGCATGATAAAATCTAATGCATCAAACAAGAAGATAGGAATCCCTATAGACTACAAGATTCCCACGAATAAGATTTCTACCCCTAGACCTAATCCATAATTGATATGTATCAAGAGGATAGAAATTCTAGAAAAGATGGTAAATAATGCAGAAATGAAAGCGTTAGAAAATGAGGCACCATCAAAATAGAAAAGAGGTCATCCCCAAGGAAATGGCAGCACAAATCATGGAAGGGATAGAAAAATATGGACCTCTCCAGTTCCCTTTAGAAATCCTTATGATTGATGTGTAACTAACCTATAAACTCTTTCCTTGCATAGGTGAAAAACATCACAAAACTAAAGGACCAGTGTTTGAAATAGCTACACTAGATCTGAGAAATGCAAACCCTCACACCTTCTCAGATCCTGAGGAAGACTTAACTGAAAGTTACACTCCATTGACACCACTAAGCGAGTGATGTATCCTTGAGACACTAGAAGAAAGTGAATCATATGAGCCTCACACCATCATAAGATTCTTATAGACCAATGATGCCAATGGAAGAAGTAAATTCTACGGACAATGAATCAACCAATGTGGTAGAATATTCTCCCAAAGATGTTCATAGTCTTTCAGCCTCACATGCAACCTATTGCTCCTACTTCAGTACAATCAAATGAGTTGGGTGAATGGGAATCACCCTTAGTGCATATTGAAATGGTTGAGAGGCTCCAATATGAAGATGAAGAAAGTGAAGGAATATTTAACAAAGAATGGAAGATGTGAGTGATAGTTGGAACAAATGATCTTGTCATCTTTGAATTACTAGGGAGCTACATTGGACATTCAATGGATTTAAGACCTGAGCCCAACATGAGGACGAGTATAATCTTTGTTCCTCCTGAAGAGTAAAGGGAACCTCAAACTCCCTTCAAATTATTCCAATTCCTTCAAAATATTCAAGATTGGCAGGAAGTAAAAATCTACACGCAGGATCAATTCAATATGCTCATGGAGGTACTAAGATGTGACGGAGTCTTGTATTTAACTCCCTCACATCAACAAGATTTCAAAGATTTACTTCATATCACATTATAAAGAGAGACCTTGGACTTAGAAGGGTTAGAGACAAATGATATCATGAAACCTTATAGAATAGGAGAGCTTGTCTTAAGAAGAGGTAGCATGGAGAACAAGAAAAGAAGATGAAAGAGAAAATTCACTAAGGACTGGAAAGGTCCCTACATGGTTAAAGAAGACGTTAGTAATGGTGCCTATCTCTTGTGCACAATGGAAGGTGAGGTATTTGGTGAGACAGTTAATGCCTTTCACCTTAAGAAGTATTATGTCTAAAAATTATAATAATCATAAAACATAAAAAAACACAAAAAGAATCAAATATTACAAAAATACAAAAAATTACAAAAATCAAAAATATCAAAAAGAATTGTTTATTGTATTTTAGTGAATGACTCACTCCTATATTATTTTCATTACAATAAGGAGTCTAAGGTTGCCTAGGTATAGAGTGATCCTTTTAGGTCTTGAGATTCCCCTATGATCCACAATCACCATTCTCCCCCTTCATTCCTAGTTATTCTAATCAAAGCTTAGCGCTTAGCTTTACACTGATCCCAGTCTTAATGATTCATATTGTTAAGTTTAAGTAATGTCAATATTCAAACCTACAGTGTTCAAAGGAAGCTTACAAGTAGACCTTCCCAATTCTTCCCTAGTAGAAAGGAAGTCAAATAGGATTATGAAAACTTTTGGTGGTGCTCAACCCCTTATCTTTCTTGGCCAAAAATGTTAGGAGGATTAGAACTCTGAAGGAAGCAATCTAAGATATGGGTGAATAAAAAAATGAGTGATAAAAAAAGAGACCATAAGAGTGATGAGAAGAGTGAGAATAGAGAAACAAAATTTGTTGTATATCCAAAAAACTTAGAAAGTTCAAAAGTATTCATTTCCATAAAAGTCAAAATATAAAAAACAAGAGAAAATCAAGTAAGGCATTGCAAAAATAGAAAAAAAGAGAGTTACAAAGAAAGAGAGAGTGACAGAGAGAAGATTGTTGAATGTTCGTACACTTGTGGAGATCAGTCTAAGCTCAAAGCTTCAAGGGTGACATTCTATTAGGAAATAAAAGAGAAAATTATAAAACACACACGTGCACTAGCTGAGCAAAGGCAACAATCTAATAGTCTTGAGGACCATTTTTTGTCTAGGGATCCTGATTCTTCCCTATTTTTCCTTTAACCTAGGTCTAGAGAGCGCCATTAAAACTTGTTACTTGTCCAAGTTGAAGCTTGTCAAAATTATCTTATCTAGATAGGGATCAGTGTTTATCCTTCAACACAACCTAAACTTTCAAGGTAGTTCATCTCCTTCTTGCTCCCCATTTGAGTTCTAAATCCCTATCTTACAAACCTAAATATGTCTTTTATACCAAGATAACCTGCAATGCCCTAGATCTTGAAAATCATATTAAAGAGAAATCATATTGTTTGTTCCATAATGCATTCATACCAAAGTTAGAAAAAGATATCCAAAGCAATAAAATTCAATGTCATATAACTCATGGCATTCCATAGAAGTAGAAGTATTATTTCAGCATCACTTGTGTTCTGGCATTTGCATATCATCCCCTGCATTCATATATATTCCAAAAAAGAAATAAAAACATATCATCATTATCATGCTTGAATTCTTAGAGTTGAAGGTCTAACATAATCAAAAAGTTCTAATATGTCTAAAGTACACAAGAAATAAGAATTCATACGATAATAATAACCATAAAGAGACAATTTTTCATAGATAAATCAAAGGTTCAAAGTTTTTACAAGAGTACAAGAGCCAACATAAAATGCTCTCAAAAGAAAGTAAGGCTCCCCATGCAAGGGGGCATGATAATGAAACAAATAGGCAAAAACCCCAAGGATGACCCCCTCCAACTGAACCATCAGGGCTCCTACTGCTCTACCTTTGAATGACACTAGAATCTCCATTAGACCTATGGGAATGAGGAACCCTATTTTGAGCCTGATAATAAGGACTTGTTGTGCTAGATTCAGGGCACCAAATACCAAGGTGAGCCATCTCACGATGAACAAAATTATCACCCCTAAGGATGAGAGTCTCTAATCTCAAGGAAGCATTCTCCTTGCACCCATGGTAGGCAGGAGGCAAAAATGTTAGTATGTCAGCCAACTCTATTAGGCACACCAAGATCAACTAGAAGTCTCTCTCATGGTAAACTAGTGAAAGGACTGATCAAATCAATAGAAACCTCATAGAAAAAAGTCCACTTCTCGACACTACCTGAAAGACAAAGACAAAAGGAATGATGATTTCTAATTTTGAGTAAAGAAGGACAATGAAAATTTTGAAAAAAAAGGTAGAACTTACAAGGATCGTTGAGTTGCCAAGAAGGATCAAAGCACCACATCGCATCATTAGAATGAGGAGGTCTAAGACCTAAAGAAGAAGTCTCTGTAATCTCCCCCTCATTAGAGTTAGCCCCCTGAGCATCTCTAGCTAACCCATCATACAACTGATCATCTCCATAAGGGATGTAGTCCTCATTAGTAGAATCTAAATCCTCCATGATAACAAGTCCATGGCAAGGAGCTCCTCTCCCTCCCCTCTGTCCACCTCTTGGGGTCCTAGAGGTTTTCATAATCAAAACCCTGGGAGTCAAAGGAGTCCAAGATACAGATCTCTAGCTAGCCTCACCCATCTCTTGGATAGATCGATAGCATATACGAACTGGGGGCAAGTCCTCAAGAAGGTCATCACCAAGCTTCTGAAGAACTCACTCAATGTGATGAGCCTCAATGAAATCATTACGATCCAAAAGCTCTGAAATGTTGCAACAATAGTCTTGAGTCTACCTATCATGAGACCATGTGCCCTCCATGTCCACATAGGGGTAGGCAATCATATCTACATCTGTAAGAGTGGCCACAACATGCAATGAAGTATCAAAGTGGCCCACATGAGCCCATCTGGTAGCTCTCAAAATTATACAATTAGGAAGAGGAATCTCCTTCTAATATGGCTTGATATGCTCAAAGATCCAGTCATGATCAGAGAGGACTAGCTAAATGTAAGAGCCCCATGGTGAGAAATATGGTAGAACTCTTAGTAAATCATCACAAGAATATTAGCATCCCATTCAAAAATAGTACCCTACTCAATTCCTTGGATGATGGGTGTCCAATGAAAGGAAGCTAGGTGTGTAGAAATTGCTTCCTACACTAATCTAATGAGGGGAAGAGAGTGCAAATTCAATTTTATCTTTACAATTACAGCTATGTTAACCCACTAACAGATATATTATAGCAAACACATACATAAGAATGTGAGATAGAAGAAGAGAGACACAAGATATATGTGGGGAAAACCCTAACGGGTGAAAAACCCCACACTCCAAAACACAACTCAAATGTATTCCGTAAACAAAGAAGGTTACAATACAATCATAGAGCCAATGCTTTTGCAAAAGTCTTCGACACTCATATCTGGAGAAGATTTGACAACATAACAGTACTTGTTAAACCTGTAATAATTCTCCTTTCCAAAGCACCTGTTTTTATAGCAAATACAAGGCAAAAATGGCTCCACATTGGGATGGGCGTTCAACATGGCCTCATGGCCCAAAACCCATGCCTATGGACACTTGTCCAACATTGTAGGATGCTCCTAACACTTGCCAAGTCACCCCATCCCAAGGAGGTCACCTATTTCCAAAATGGGCTATGACAGATGCTCTTATGACTCTTACAACCATCATAGAATCTATCATAGCTGTCATAACTTACCACTGTAAGAGAATATGTCATACACAGGCTATAAATAGCATATTCTCTTACAACATGTCATAGTTGACCTTGGGGTGCCCAAATATGCCTTTTTCAAAGATGCTTCTTGACACATGTCCATACCTGTCATAGGATCTTCTATTTCTAACTCTTACATGCCATAACTTTGTCATAGGAATCTGTCATGACCATTTCAGTCAATATTCCCTTAAACACATTCCAAGATGCTGACACATGGTAAAATATTCCTACCACTAAGTGGGATGCCTATCTCCTCATATGAGGACAAATTTACATGTGGTCATATGCCATGTAGGATGACACATCACTGTGCCAACTCCCACAATATGACAACATAGGATTTGCATCCAAATTATACAATAGGCAATAAATAAATAAATTCAATGAAATAACACAAGGAATTACCAAGGTTGAGACACCTTAATTCCCAACATTCTCCCACTTGTCAAACAACTTGTAAGAGCCAATAGAAATAGCAGGATTTAATTGCTATAGGCCGAGAGGCCCATAGACTCCGAACACCATATGAACTTCTCTATGCCCACTGGCTTCGTCAATGCATCTGCAACATTCTTCAAAGTATCTACCTTATCCAAATTTACCTTCCCATCCTCTACCATGTCTCATACAAAGTGAAACTGGACATCAATATGCTTTGTTCTAGCATAGAAAGTTAGATTTTTTGCTAGGCAAATCACACTCTGACTGTCACAACAAATCATAATCTATCCTGCATCAACACCAATATCTGAACAAAATCTCTTAAGCCAAATGGCTTCCTTGCAAGCATGAGTTTCTACCATGTACTCAGCTTCTGTCATGGACAAAGGAACCACAGGTTGTTGCTTACTCATCTAACTAATTGCACCACCAAACATAGTGAACACAGGCACTAGTGGATCTCCTACTATCAATGTCACTTGCCCAATTAGAATCCACAAATCGACAAATACAAGATGAATATGAAGGTCCTGTAACATTACCATGATAGTATAAGGAATACTCAGAAGTACCCCTCAAATATCTGAACACTCACATAACCACATCCCAATGTACTCGTCTAGGATTAGCCATAAATTGACTAAGGACTCCCACTGCTTGGGCAATGTTTGGTCTTGTATAGACTATGGCATACATCAAATTGCCAATAGCACTAGCATAAGGTACTCTGCTCATGTCTTCCAACTCACTAGGAGATTTTAGACAATCATTAATAGACAACTTTGTCCCCAATGAAACAGGAACACACAATGATCTACAATCTACCATGCTAAAACCTATCCAACACGATCTTCACATACTTTAGCTTAACCAAATTTTTTTGTTAGCTCTATCTCTTCTAATTTCCATTCCCAGAATGTACCTAGCTTCCCCAATATTTTTCATCTCAAACTATGCTGACAACTAAGACTTCAAATCATAAATCATATTCTTACCATTCCCAATCAACATCATATCATCAACATACAATGCAATAATGAGAATGCGATCATTTTCAAATTTGTAATACACACAATGATCTGATTTTGATCTTAGATATCCAATCGACAACACAAAGGCATCAAATTTCAAGTACCACATCCTAGGAGACTACTTCAAACCATACAAAGACTTCTTTAACTTGCATACCAAATTTTCTTTACCTTTCTCTATGTAATGCTCTAGCTGTGACATGTAAATCTCTTCCTCCAAATCACCATGAAGGAAAGCTATCTTCACATCCATTTGTTCTACCTCTAACTCATAAGTAGTTGCAAGAGATAACAAGAATCAAATGGATGTCAGCTTTGCAATAGGAGAGAAAATTTCACCAAAAATCAATTCCCTCCACTTGTGAGTACACATTTGCAAGCAATCTAGCCTTGTACTTTTCAATACTGCCATCTACACCAAATTTCTTCTTGAACACCCATTTGCATCCAACAGGTTTCCATCCATCAGGTAAAGGCACCAAGTCCCATGTTTTATTCTTTTCCAAAGAAGCCATCTCATCTTCTGTGGCCTCCTTCTAGGAACTTGCATCTTTCATGCCCATAGCCTCTTTCACAGTTCTAGGCCCATCAGTGTTAGTAAGTAAAGCAAAAGCACAACTAGAATCAAGTAATGAATAACCAAACCTATTAGGTTGCTTTCTTTTTTGTGTAGACCTCCTCAATGGTTGACGTTGAGGTTCTACTTCTTCTGAGCTTTTAGATTTGCTAGAGCTCTCCTCATCATTAGGTCTCACAGTGTTTATCTATTCAGTCTTCTTAGGGGTAGAAGGAAACTGAACCGCATCTTCTTTCTTTTTTATCTGTTCTGGTTGTAGAACAATGGAAGAAGGTGTTAGCTCTCTAAAGATAACACTTCTATTATGCAACACCTTTTCAGCCATAGGATCCCAAAGCTTGTATCCTTTCACACTGACACCATAAACAATGAAAATTCATTTTATAGCCTTGTTCTCCAATTTAGACCGTTTCTCCCCACGCATATGCATCACAACCAAAAACATGAAGATGCCTAACTAAAGGCTTCTTACCAGACCACACCTCCATAGATATATTACCAACAAGAGCTGATGTAGGAGATTTGTTTACCAGATAGAAAGCAGTGGCTACAACTTCATCCCAAAACTTTTGTTCAAGGCTTGCTCCACTAAGCATACTCCTATCCTTCTCCATCAGTGTCCCGTTCATCCTCTCTGTAACTCCATTTTGTTGCGGGTTGTATGGAGTTGTCTTATGTCTTTCAATCCCTTGCTCTTTATAGAACTTATCGAACTCTTCTGAACAAAACTCACCATAGTTGTCAATTCTCAAACACTTAATCCTTTTACTAGTTTGATTCTTAGCAAAGGCTTTAAACTCCTTAAATTGACTAAAGACTTCAGTCTTGCTTCTGATAAAATAAACCCATGTCCTTCTACTGTAATAATCTATGAAAGATACAAAATATATAGATTTGGAAATCAAAGGAATGTTAATAGGACCAAACACATCAGAATGAATAAGATCCAATACACTAGAAGACTTGTGAGAATTAGAGTAAAATTGAACATGGTTTTGTTTTCCATATACACAATGTTTGCAAAAGTCAAACTCGAGATTACAATCATTTAACCCTTCAATGAGGTTTTTATTTTTTAGGGTTCTAAGACCCTTCTCACCAATGTGGCCATATCTCAAATGCCATAACATAGTCTTTTCAACAGGAAGCTTAACTTCCAAAGCATGTGCACTACCATCATAATTAGTTAGAACAGATTTCTTCACTACTCATTTAGATGGTGGGGATGAAGTGACTGCAACTCTTTTCTTTGAGTTAGAAGAACTATTGCACTGTGAAGTGTATGCCTCTAGCTGAAACATAGTACATCTCTAAGTACCCTTCACAAGCACCATAGATCCTCTAGTCATCTCACATCCATCCTTCAAAAAGACAACCTACACACCTGCATCATTCAACATACTTACAGAAAGCAAGTTCTGTACTAGGCCTGGGATGTGCATAACCCCAGTGATCCCCTTCACTCATCCATCAGGGAATTAGATTGAGACTCTTCCATGACCAACAATCTTCAGATGAGAATCATCACCCAGGTACACTCTTCCACCATCGAACTCTTCATATTTCATAAACCAGTCTTGATGCAAGGTCATGTGGAATGATGCACCAGAATCAATTAATCACACATCATCAGATGCATGGGTGGCCAGGGCTGTAATGAAGGCATCACCATCATCTTGTGACTTGTCAAAATCTAAATCAGGAGCATTCTTCTTCTTCTTTTTCTTCTCCTCTTTGCATTCCTTTCGGAAGTGCCTGGTTTTCCCACAGTTCCAATAGAGAGCCTTGGACTTTCCAAGAGATTTGGATCTCCCATGGGATTTGGATCTGCCCTTTTCACATTTCTTGTCCTTCTTCTCTTTCTCTTTGGGTCTTCCATGAACTACAAGAGCTTCTTTGGCTTCCTCAAAAGACTTTCTCCACATCTCTTCAAATAACAATGAACACACCACATCTTCCATCTTGAAGGTGGTAGTGGTGCTTCCGATAGCCATGACAAGATGATCCCATGAATCTGGCAAAGAACAAAGTAGGGTCATATATTGATCCTCCTCCATTTCTACACCCACAGATGTCAACTATGCAAAAATCATGTTGAAATCATTGATATGGTCTACAATAGATCCTCCATCTTCCATCTTCAGAGAAAACAACTTCTTTTTCAGAAAAATCTTGTTCACCAAGGACTTGGCCTAATAAACATCACCCAACTTCTTCCAAAGATCTTTTGTGCTCTTCTCCTCACGGACATTCAACAAGACCGAGTTAGCTAGCAGAGTCTTATGAGACCCTTAGCCTTCTGATCTTTGAGGTCCCAATCAGCTTGTGACATTGCTGTAGGTTTTACACTAGATACAGTTTCCCATAGGTCACGATCAACAAGTAGGTCCTCCATCTTGAGTTTCCACAACTTGAAAATAGTGGCATTAAATTTATCCACCTCTAATCTTGTCGATGTGGTTGCCATCTCCTCGCTGCAACAAGATACAGAATGCTCTACATAACACTCCCACTCAACCTAAGATTAGGTCAAAAAACCCTACCCAGCAGCTAGAACCAAAACTGGCTAGGCTCTGATATCAACTGAAAGGAAGCTAGGTGTGCGGAAATCACTTCTTACACTAATCTAATGAGGGGAGGAGAGTGTAAATTCAATTTTATCTTTGCAATTACAGCTATGTTAACCCACTAATAGAGATATTGCAGCAAACACATACATAATAATGTGAGATAGAAGAAGAGAGACACAAGATAAACGTGGGGAAAACCCTTACGGGTGAAAAACCCCACACTCTAAAACACAGCTCAAATGTATTCCGTAAACAAAGAAGGTTACAATACAATCACAGAGCCAATGCTCTTGTAGGAGTCTTCAACACTTGAATCCAGAGATGATCTAGTAGCATAGCAGTACTTGTCAAACCTGTAATAATTCTCCTCTCCAAAGCACTTGTTTTTATAGCAAATACAAGGCAAAAATGGCTCCACATTGGGATGGGCATCCAACATGGCCTCATGGTCCAAAACCCATGCCTATGGACACTTGTCCAACACTGTAGGATGCTCATGACACTTGTCAAGTCACCCCATCCCAAGGAGGTCACCTATTTCTAAAATGGGCTATGACAGATGCTCTTACGACTCTTACAACCATCATAGAATCTGTCATATCTGTCATAACTTACAACTATAAGAGAATTTGTCATAGACAAGCTATAAATAGCATATTCTCTTACAACATGTCACAGTCCACCTTGGGGCACCCAAAGATGCCTTTTTCAAATATGCTTCTCAACACATGTCCATACTTGTTATAGGATCTTCTATTTCTGACTCTTACATGTCATAACTTTGTCATAGGAATCTGTCATGACCATTTCAATCAATATTCCCTTACACACATTCCAAGATGTAGACACATGGAAAAAATATTCCTACCACTAAGTGGGATGTCTATCTCCTCGTGTGAGGACAAATTTACATGTGGTCATATGCCATGTAGGATGACACATCACCGTGCCAACTCCCACAATATGACAACATAGGATTTGCATCCAAATTAGACAATAGGCAATAAAAAATAAATACAATGAAATAATAAAAGGAATTACCAAGGTTGAGACACCTTAATTCCCAACATCCAACACCATCACAGACAAGTTGAGGCCTTGTCTCTAGACAGGCTCAATGCAATCAACACAATAAAGAACTTCATCAAAAGAGGAATGCGATGCTACGATACGATGGTAAGACAAACATCAGTCTGATCCTCAGGATGACTCACCCCCATGATTAGAACCCAAGATGCCTTATCCTCAGGGGACTTGCTAGTAGGTAAAATAAGTGGATGCCCTCTCACAAGAACTCCAAGAATGCAATAAACATCATTCAATGTAATAGTACATTCCTCTGAAACCCAGGGAAACCTAAAAGTATTCCTGTTAGCATCCCAATAGGTCAGAATGTCACAACAAATATGTGAGATAGGATCAACAACTGGAACATGGTAAATCCTCACCAAACCTCCCATCTTCAAGACAACAAGATCATCAGGAGACAATGAATCAAACATCTCAGAGAGCCACAACTACTCATGATTAGCATTCCAATGAATTGCATATCCTATCATGAAAAAAAAATTGATCAGATCCCATCAACTCAGAAAATCCCTAAAAATCATATAACTTACAAAAATTTCACATAAAAAGCATATAAAACCTTCAAAATTGCAATAAACTGATGAACTCAGTGTTTAAATTAGACCAAAATGGAGTGTAGTAATTGATAGAAAACATCAAATTGTAGTCAAAATCAGTCTAGCTAGGTCACCCCTTTCATTAGACCGAATCTACCTCAGGTGACCCAGATGTTCAATAGGATCTCCCCCGGGAAACCCTATTGCATAGGTAGATCTCCACTCGGTGACCCTGTTGTTCAACTAGATTTCCCTTGGGTGACCTAGATTGGCAAAAGGGCTGACCCTGTTTGCTTTCCCTCATGCTAAAAACTTCTCTAAAAACCATAATTTTTGACTGATTTTGACAAACAAAAGATCAATCCTACTCTAAACGACAAAAAAAACACAATGTAATAGAGAAAATCAACAAAAACTAACATATTCACAAGATTTTCACAAAAAGAAAACTAGGGTTTAGAGAAGCGTTTTTGACTTATTATGCACCTGAATCTCAATGGCAGAAGAAGGGGTGACCATCTTCACAATCTACTCGACAATATCTTTCCAATGACTACTTGCACAATCAATTTTGTCAACGTTTCACTCCGTTCACACTAATTTCTTCACTCTTTTCCTCTCTTAGCTTAGTTTGAATTATGAATTTTTATTGTTTTTTCTTTTATACATCTCTCATGCTCTCTATTTGCATGCTTTCATCCCTACAACTCTCTTTGACAAAGGCAAACAACTAGGTGAATTCACAAGAGCTACGGTATGTTTGTCATTTTAGTTTTCATTACTTGTTTTGATATATTCATATGTCAAACTAATAATAGTTATTTTAGGTACTATTATGAAAATTTTGACAAGTAAGGCCTAGTTCAGGAATGGTACCTACCCTTCATCTAGACTACCATCCCTGAGGGGGCAAATATGTAAGCACCAAAATCATGAACAACCTCCATGAGGACCCTGATAATGACTCGCAATGCTTGTCATGTACATGTAAGCATGGAATAATGCCCTCTCAGCAGAAATTCTCTTGGTAGCATGTGGTTTATTCTTCCTTTTGTTGTTTCCCCTTTGTCATGCTAACCCTTTCCTTGCTTTCAACAATTTTTGACACTTGTTGATTTTCATTTCTTGCGCTTGTGACTTCGTCCCTAGGCATTGTATTTAGCCATCTATTGTGTTTTAACATTTACCTATTGTTTTCATCCATGACCACCCCTAGGAGCCCTCTAGAGGACCTCCCAAGACATATCCAACTTTCAATTTTTAATTTTGGTCAACCAGTACAAATCTCCCCCTATTATTTCTAGATCTCCCCAGGAGATCTATCTTTTACAAGTGGAGATTTCGTTTTTGACCCCCTTTTTACCTGATTTTGGAGGCAGTTCACCTCCTTAACCATCTCTAGCCCTAATTTTCACCCTAGGACCCTCCCTCTATGGGTCACTTATGTGTTAGCCCCAGGTGACCTTGACTTGTGAAAGAGGCGATTAGGTGGTGACCCTGTTAGCTTTCCCAGCTGTGAAAGAACTCAATTTTTTGGCCAAAAAAAGCTTCGTTTTGACTCATTTTTTCTTAGGTTTGTTAGATTCAAGATAGACAACTGAGAGGGGGGTGAATTAGCTATCCCAATACTTTCCTTTTATTAACTACTTAAATCCTTCTTGTGATTCAGTAGTATAATAATGAATCAATCATAAAAACATAATGCAACAATTCAAGAGCAGAAACACATTAACACATATGACACCAAGATTTTAACATGGAAAACCCGGTCAATGCAAAAACCATGGGGTGACTAACCCAAGATTGTATTCTTTGTTAAAAGAATAAGAAGAACAAAATGGCACATGCCAATTAGGGCTCACTGCCTGAGCACACTGCTCACAAGAGGCCCACTACCTACAAGAGACACACTATCTATAGAATAATAAATATTACATACTTGAACTGAAGAATAGCATCTTCACCATGCTTGAGTTAGTTCCATTTAAGCTCAACACTTCTACTCTGCCTTTCTCTCTTCCTCTCTACCACACTCTCATCTTCGCCAAGATACTTTTGAAATGACTTCACAACTCTTATTTATACAAGACATTGACTTTGGGATAGTCATCAAAGTCAACATACTTTACAGAGAAAATACACAAATACAACTTGTCTTATTACAAAAGACTTTGTGCAAATCACCACATAGTCAGCCACATATATCTGGGACTTCAATCGTCTTTGAGGAACATGCCATGATTCATAGAACACCTTCAAGATCATCCACAAGATGTGCAAATTATCCGGTCGGCCATGATTATGAAGAACTTCATCATCCGGAAGTAAAACTTCAATTACGAGCTCAATCTTCAATGCGGATCACCAATACAAACTGGACAAAATCTAGAGACCCCCACAAGCTTGCCTGAATCACCAAGAACATCCATACCACTTCTGTCTACTAAAATCGTCCTCATCTTCAACTGGAACCTCAAGAACACATTATGTCATCATTGTCACATTAGAATGAATACTTGTGGACCTCCAGACCCTGAACCAATTGAGTTGTCAATTCACATTGACTTCCTAAACACTCCACCAAATCTACAGAACATGATATTGCATTTCTGGATCTTATTGGACCTATTTGTGTCACTTTGTCACCTCTGAACACTTGCCAGAACTGATTTCATTCAAGTGGCCATAACTTCTTCAAATCTTCACGTGGACCTCTCAAATATTGATTGGATCATCTTTAGACACATATCTACAAACCCTTTGATGTGCATTCCCTGATCTTCATCTTAGCTAGGATCTTCACTTCATAGAGCTTCACTGTCTTCATTATTCTTCTCTATTTCTAATATGACTAATTTTCTCAATATCCTCAGCACACAGCTCACCCAATCCTTGACATCAATGCAAAAGTAGTATGTTGACATCAATGACAACACCGGTTAGGCCCATACTTGCAAAAATCTCCCCCTTTGTCATTGATGGCAATATATGATGTGAAAAATTGTTTTAACCATCAAGACAAGTATAACTCTATCAACAGCAACCATTCACATGTCTTCTCTTCCTTTACTGCTCCCCTTTTTTTCATCAACCACTTTTTGTTTTTCACATGTCCTCTCTCCCCCTTTGACATCAATGGCAAAGGGCACATACTTGCATCACTTAGAATCATACAGGCTGCTCCCCCTGAGTAGCAGCTTCCCATCATCAATCCAGACCACAAGATATGACTGTGAGATCCACCAGATTGATGCACATCAGTGCATCTTAATTCAAAATTGGAGGGGTAATAACCCCTAACTTCTCCCTGAGATACTCAAAAGAGTCCTTAGTTAGAGGTTTAGTAAAAATGTCTACAATCTGATCCTTAGAGGGTACAAACTCCAATCAGACTTCATTCTTGTTCACCTTCTCTCTCAAAAAGTGAAACTTGATGGATATATGTTTTGTCTTTGAATGTAACACTGGATTTTTTGAAATGTTTATTGCACTTGAGTTATCACAGAAGATTGTGATAGGTTCCTTATACTCCACTCTGATGTCTCTTAGCATTTTCTTCATCCACAATACTTGAGTGATACTACCTGCTGCTGCAATATATTATGCTTCTGCAGTGGACAGAGATATTGCCTCTTGTTTCTTGCTTAGCCAAGAAACCAATCTTTTCCCTAAACAGAATGTTCCACCACTGGTACTCTTTCAGTCATCCACATCTCCTACCCAATCCTCATCTGTATATGCATGAAGAGAGAAATCATGATCTCTAGGATACCACAAGCCATACTCAACTATTCCTTTTAGATATCTGAGAATCCTCTTGATTGCCATGACTTGAGATTCTCTAGGCTCAGCTTGGAATCTAGCAACAAGACCAACAACATTCATAATGTCAAGTCTAGTTTGAGTAAGATACAGTAGTCCTCCAATCATTGACCTATACTTTTTCTGATTAGCCTTAGGAGAGTCATTATCTTTGCTCAATTTACATCCAGTTACCATGGGAGTATTCATTGGTTTTGAGTCTTCCATCCCAAATTTATTCAACAATTCTTTCACATATTTGGTCTGTGAAATGAAGATTCCTTTCTTTGTTCGAGTGATTTGCAGACCCAAGAAGAAATTCATTTCCCCAAACATGGACATCTCAAATTCACTTTTGATTTGATTTGCAAAAGTTTTGCACATACTATCTCTTCCTCCAAAAATGATATCATCAACAAATACTTCAACAATCAAGATATTTTCATGATCAATTTTGAAGTACAAGTTACTGTTAGCAGTACCTTTGTTGAAACCAATCTTCAAAAGATTCTTATCTAGTCTTTCATACCAGGCTCTTGGGGCTTGTTTGAGTCCATACAATGCTTTCTTCAACTTGCAGAACATATCATCATGATAGAATTTTCAATGCTTCTGGAAGAAAACTGTGTTTGCTTTGTTTGTCTCAACATTTCGGATCACACTCCATGATCCATCATCAGGAGGAAAGGAAAAGAATGTGAATGGATCATGGAGTGTGATCCAAAATGTTGAGACAAAAAAAGCAAACATAGGTTTCTTCCAGAAGCATTGAAAATTCTATCATCATGGATTGTGGAAATATCATGACTGCATATCATCATGATCAGACAATTGAAAGCCATCTAGTTGCTCAATGTATACTTCTTCTTCCAAGTCACCATTCAGGAAGGAAGACTTGACATCCATATAATATACTTTGAAATCCTTGAAGGCAATAAAGGTAAGAAATAATTTGACTGCTTCAATTCTTTCCACCGGACCAAAATTTTCTTCAAAATCAACTCCTTCTACTTGAGAATAACCCTTGCAGACCAATCTGGCTTTGTTTCTGACTACTTCACCATCTTCATTTAGTTTATTCCAGAAGACCCATTTGGTTCCAATCACATTTTTGTTTCTAGGTCTGGGAACAAGATCCCAAGTGTGATTTTTCTCAATTTACATCAACTCTTATTTCATTTCTTTAGTCCAACTTTCATCATTGCATGCTTCACTCACTATTTTTGGTTCAAACTTTGAAATCAGACAATATTTTTCTCATTCTTAAGCAATCTTTCTTCTTGTTTGAACACCTTTGCTTTTATCACCTATGATCTGATCTTCAAAGTGATTCAGTCTTACATACCTGGGAGTTTTGGGAATTTCTTGCACTTCTATTTCTTGAACAGGTTCATTCAAACTTAGCTCTTCTTCCTGATTCTCTGGATCAGTCTGGATCTAAATTTCAGAAGGGGCTTGGACTTCTTGGATCAGAACATCATTCTGATCATCTTCTTCATATTCATAAAACCTTGAGGGTTTTTCAATACCTTCATCAACCTTCACATTTGTACTTTCTATAATCTTTCTCAATCTCTTGTTATAACACTGGTATGCTTTGCTTTGAGTAGAATAACCCAAGAATATTCCTTCATCACTTCTAGCATCAAATTTGCCAAGGTCTTCATCTCTTTTAATGTAACATTTTCTACCAAAGACTCTAAAATACTTCATAGTGGGAGTGATGCCAAACCAATGTTCATAAGGGGTCTTACCAGTATTTCTTCTAATTTGTCCTTAATTAAGAGTATAGACAGCAATGCTTATAGCTTCTCTCTAGTAGATCTGAGGAACATTTGTTTCCATCATCATGGTTCTAAATGCTTCTTGGATGGTCTAGTTCTTTCTTTCCACTACTCCATTCTACTATGGAGTCCTTGGAGCAGATAACTGTCTCTTTATCCCATGTTTCTCATAGAATTCTATGAACTCTCTGGATGTGAATTCTCCACCTCTATCAGACCTGAGACATTTTATGTTTAATCCAGTTTCATTCTTTACCATAGCCTTGAATGTTTTGAATTTCTCAAGAGCCTCAGATTTTTCTTTTAGAAAAGTCATCCACATCATCCGGGAGTGGTCATCAATTAATAACATGATGTATCTATCACCTTGCAAACTCCTAATTCTTGCCAGTCCACATAGATTAGTATGTACTAAGTCCAACAATCTGGTAGAAGATTGTTCCTTACTTTTGAAAGTGACTCTTCTCTGCTTTCCCAACTGACATTCTTTGCACAAACTATTAGTAGGTTTCACTAGTCTTGGAAGATCTCTTACAACTTGAGTGTTGCTTATCTTGATGATATTATCAAAATTCACATGAAACATTCTACTATGCCACAACCAACTTTGATCAAGTTGAACAAATAAACAACTTTTGCTAGTACCAACCAAGTGGAAGATGTTACCTTTTGTTTGAGTACCGAATACAATCTCTGTTCCAGAACTTTCAAAGATTCTACATTTTCCATTTTTGAATTGGAGATCATAGCCTTTGTCCACCAAATGTCTAACATTGAGAAGATTGTGCTTTAGACCTTCAACATATAGTACATTATTGGTTTTGTTCTTTCCATCAAAAGAAATAGTTCCTCTACCTCTAATTCTGCCAGCAGAATTATCACCAAATTTTACAGCTCCTCCCTTGTATCTTTCCAAATCTATAAACTTATTTTTGTCACCTGTCATATGATGGTTACATCCACTATCAATAACCCAATCATCCTTTTCTTCAACTTGGGCAGCCAGAGCTCTTTCTATCATTTTATGATTGACAAATTCAGAGGGCATTGAATCTTCTTCCTTGATGGCAATAAACACCCAGTCACTTCTGGATTTTTTTGCCATCTCTGATTCATCATCTGTTACTCCTTCATCATCATCATCTTCATGAACATAGTAACATTTCTTTTGGAATCTTGATATGTTTGGATTTGCCCTTGAAAATCTTTCTCGACACCTTGAGGCAAAATGACCAATCTTATTGCAGTTGAAACATTTGAAGGGCAATTTTCCTTCATACTTACCAGAACCTCTTGGCAGTCTTTTTGCAATAAGGGCTTCAAGTTGAGCAACTTCTGCTTCATCTTCCTCTAGATCTTTTCTTTCTTTTTCATACCATGATAGTTTCTTTGAGGAGTTCTCTCCTGGATCAAGCTTGTGTTTGTCTTTTACAGAGGCACTAGCCTTGAATGCAGATTTAGTCTTGTGGGGTACATCTCCAAACTCAGCCAATTCAAATGCAGTTAATTTTCCAACTAATTGATCTCTTGTGATATTTGAAAAATATTTGAATTCTTCAATAACAGCAACCTTGTATTTGTAAGTAGGCAGTAGGGATCTGAGAACTTTGGCAACAATCTCATCTTCATCCAAGATTCCACTAGCACACCTAATACCACAAACAAGCTCATTTATTTTTGGCATAAAAGTAGTGATGTTCTCATCTTCACCCATCTTCAGGTTTTTGAATTTTCCTGTTAGACTTCGTAGCTTGGCACATTTAAAATATTTGTCTCCTTCATGCAGAAGTTCTAGTTTTTCCCAAATCTCATATATAATTTTTATATCTATAACATTTGTCAGCTCTAAATCAGATAAGGCACTTAATAGAGCTTCTTTAGACTGAAGATTATCTTCAACATCTTTGATTTCATCTACAGTTGTCAGACCATTCTTTGGAGGAACATACTTCTTTGAAGCCAGGATCCAATATTGAATTCCCATACATTACAAGTAGCATTCCATGTGGCTTTTCCAAAGAGTGTAATTGGTTCCATCAAACCTCGGACTATCCTTCTTGTAAGAAGACATTTTGGATCTCCTCAAGTGGTTAATCGCCTTTTAGAGGAACTTGGCTCTGATACCAATTGTTAGATTCAAAATAGACAACTGAGAGGGGGGGTGAATTAGTTGTCCCAAGACTTGCCTTTTATTAACTACTTAAATCCTTCTTGTGATTCCGTAGTATAATAATGAATCAATCCTAAAAACATAATGCAACAATTCAAGAGCAGAAACACATTAACACATATGACACCAAGATTTTAACATGGAAAACCCGGTCAAGGGGAAAACCATGGGGTGACTAACCCAAGATTGTATTCTCTATCAAAAGAATAAGAACAAAATGGCACATGCCAATTAGGGCTCACTTCCCGAGAACACTGCTCACAAGAGGTCCACTACCAACAAGAGACACACTGTCTACAGAACAATAAATATTACATATTTGAACTGCAGAATAACATCTTCACCATGCTATAGTTAGTTCCATTTAAGCTCAACAATTCTGCTCTGCCTTTCTCTCTTCCTCTCTACCATACTCTCATCTTCGCCAAGATACTTTTGAAATGACTTCACAACTTATTTATGCAAGACATTGACTTTGGGATAATCATCAAAGTTAGCATACTTTACAGAGAAAATACACAAATACAACTTGTCTTATTACAAAAGACTTCATGTAAATCACCACACAGTCAACCACATATATCTGGGACTTCAATCTTCTTTGAGGAACATGCCATGCTTCACAGAACACCTTCAAGATCATCTGCAAGATGTGCAAACTATCCAGTCAGCCATGATTATGAAGAACTTCATCATCTGGAAGTAAATATTCAATTATGAGCTCAATCTTCAATGTGGATCACCAACACGAACTGGACACAATCTAGAGACTCCCACAAGCTTGCCTAAATCACCAAGAACATCCATAACACTTCTATCTACTAAAATATCCTCATCTTCAACCAGAACCTCAAGAACACATTCTGTCATCATTGTCACATTACAATGAATGCTTGTGGACCTCCAGACCATGAACCAATTGATTTGTCAATTCACATTGACTTTCTAAACACTCCACCAAATCTACAGAACATGATATTGCATTTCCAGATCTTACCAGACCTATTTGTGTCACTCTGTCACCTCTAAACACTTGCCAGAACTAGTTTCATTCAAGTGGCCATAACTTCTTCAAACTTTCATGTGGACCTCTCAAATCTTGACTGGATGATCTTTAGACACATGTCTACAAACCCTTTGATGCGTATTCCCTGATCTTCATCTTAGCTAGGATCTTCACTTCATAGACCTTCAATGTCTTCATTGTTCTTCTCTATTTCTGATAGGACTAATTTTCTCAATATTCTCAGCACACAGCTCATCCAATCCTTGACATCAATGCAATAGGAGTATGTTGACATTAATGACAACACTGGTTAGGCCCATACTTGTAACAAGGTTTGCATGGGATTTTTTCCTAAACTTAGATTTAACTATTTCATGCATCCAAGAATGCATATTTAGCTCCTTTTTAACTTAATATGTCAAACCATACATTCTTGTAACTCCATTTCTTCTTCAGTGATAAGCTATATTGGCTTGTTCACTCCCTAATTAGCCTAGATCACTCTTGTGTCTTCTGAGTTAACTCTCCATTCTCTCTGCCTTTTTTAGCCTCTTCAAACTTATAAATACCCCCTCCCTCAAGAACAAAGAGAGGCAATTTAATTTGTGCATCTAGTCTTTTGTAGGTTTTTTCTCTCCAACTAGCATCCACATGCTCATATAGAACATTCGAGCCTTTTGATTTTATTATTGTCTCATCAAGATTTACTAAAAGTGTCATATTCCCATCGATAAACTACCCAAATTGCAAGCCACGGTGCTCACAAACTCACATTGAGCTCTCATTCAAGCTTTCAAAAGCTTCTTTTTGCACCCCTTTCTTATTATTTCCAAGAGGATCTCCCCACTACTACAAGAGGATAAGAGGTTGCCCATACAAGGACTTTTGAGGGTAGTGGAGGCTCACACCTCTTATTCTGGGTTCCTTCATGCTTTTATTTCATAGTAATTAGAAAATCACAATTTGCTCTTGGTAATAATAAATGCATATCCCCATTTCCTTGATAGGCTAAGTAGATTTTGTATTGTTAGATTAGTTTACTTTCAAAAGTTCATAGATTAGATTTATTTCAAAGAAATTTCCTTTTCCTAGAGTAATTGTTCTATAGATATTCTCAAAAACAAAACAAAAACATAGATCAATTGCATTAGATAACTTAATATTAGATTGCATACTAATGAGTCAAATATATGACTCATCAATTTCTATATATTTTATGTTTCAAAAGACTTTGATATAACTCTATGGCATATATATATATATATATATATATATATATATATATATATATATATATATATATATATATATATATATATATATATATATATATATATATATATGCTTGTCTTTTGGTTAGATTATATATATGTTTAGTGCTTATTTTCTTTTGATGAAATATCTTGGCTAATTACTTGAAGTATACTTTTTAAATGCATATATTATGAAATTATTGTACAAGTTGTGTGTGATTGCATACGAAGTACAACAGTGAACTTCCCATTGGCCTCTAGATCCCTCCGAAGCCCCCTTCTTCATGAAGAACTTAAACCCTAGAAAGCTCTAGATGCCACTACACTTCAAAAGAGTCATCCTCCCGTTGAATCGATGACCACTAAAGCCAACCCTAGGGCTACTTAAGAATATGCAAATATAATCAAAGCCCTAATAAAAGCAACCTATTAGCAACTCCAAGGTCTGGTACACATGTCACTTTGTTTAGTGACAACTAAAGTAGCTATCAATCAACATCCAAGTCACTAAATTAATTGTCCATTAGCACCCTTGCCATTCCAAGAAATCACTCATCTGCTGATGATTAATTTGATATGAATTTTTGATCTGAAGTAAATCACAGAAGGAACTGTTGATGTATTAAATAAAGTAACTAGTTTAATCTCAGTTTGTTGTAGTTAGAATTTCATATAGTTATTCCTTTCAATAAATTCTCCAATGTATAAATAGGAGCCACTTAGTCTCTCTTAGTTAGTTCTAGTTTTTAGCCAGATTGTTAGTCAGATTGTATTACTTTTCAGCTGAAGGAAAATTGCTTGTTTTCACTCATGTATCCATGCCCATTTTGGGGCTATTTTGAATGTAAATGAAGGGGAATTTCTTCTAAAGATAGTTTGAGTTTAGGAGGATCATCTCCAGCTGGGAAAGTAGGGCATGCTTCCCCAAATTGGAGATCTCTCAATATTTGATTTCTATGTTGTTCTGTTGTGTCTTTCTGTTCATCATTATCATCTTTGCATGTTAATCTTATGATGTGTTTTCCTTTTCCATGTAACTATTTCCATAATGTCACCTGCGGGTTTGTCTTTTAAATTCTAAAAATATAAAAAGAGATTTGTTGTTCAAATAGGATTGTTGTATTCAGAGTACTTCATTGTTGTAGTTTGACAATTGATACAATTACCATTGAGTTTCATTTTAGCAAAATCGACAGTTTCTTTCAAGGAAACTAGAATAGTTTCCTTTAAAGCATGTGTGTTTCTTTCTAAGAAAATAGTGTAATTTATATTTTAGCATGTATTTCCTTTAAAAGCTATTAAAATAGTTTCTATTTCCTGCATGTGTGTTTATTCCAGCAAGCTAGGTAGATTGAACCTTGCTCAATGCACCCAAAACCATCCATTCACTAGATTCGAATTCTACTCCAAACCCCCCACTAAGAGTCTTGTTGGAGATCACTCTAGACACTTCTAGATTGATAATTAAATGATGATGATTTAACAACAACTACAACGAACTCATCATTTTTGGCACCGTTGTTGGGGAATATAATCTACAGATCATTGTAGGTTAAGGTGGGTAAGTGCAAAAAGATGGGGGGCCAAAAAGTGGCCAAATTAATTTTAAAAAAAATTAAGTCATAACGCACTCGCGTTATAACTGTCTATAAATAAAAAAAGGGGTTTCTAATCTCATTTCATTTCTTCTTCTCCTCTATGCCCGCGGCCTGCAGACCCTAGAAAGCGCGCTCACATTTTGTAAAACTCCATTCAACACAAAAACCTTATCAATTCATCACCAAAATGCCACCACGACATTGAGCACACCAAAGGAGTGAGTTATATTTGTTTTTTTGTTTGAATTTGTTTCTAAATAGGTAGGTTTTAGTTGATTTTTGATGTATATTTTGTTAATTGTCAGGAAATGCTAATGCACCTCCTCCTCCTCCTCCTCCTCAAAATCCACAAAATCCTGAGGAGGAAATACCTGCAGAACAACAACCTCCTCCATCCATTCCTCACCATGCCCTTGGAACACAAGAAAATATAATGGGGCAAATTGAAAATAACAAAAAAGAAATTGAAGATATAATTGCAAGGTTGAAAGATCCTTCCACTTCAACCTTGCATAGGTCCACACTTGTTGAATCTCTTGAATCTATGTTATCAAATGTAGATTCAATTAGCAAGCAAATAACTAGTTGGATGGATAAGAGGAGAGAGTTTAGAGATTATTATGCAGACAAGCTGTCATACAAAGATGTGAAAAAATTATAAATAACAAAATTAGACATGTGTTCCATTTTCACAAACCCACAAACAAATCAACCTCCACCCATTACATGCAAGATGTTCCCTATCCATTGGTGCAACAACCAAGCGATAAGGGACAATTTTGGGTAGAGGTGGTGGATGGCTTTTGACCATCCTCCATGCAATAATAATGAGGTCCCACAATACTTTTTGAGGAAACTCTACTGCGAGTTTGTCCTCAATAAAGTGCCAAACTATTTTGATATGCAGGACTTCTAGGGTAGAGGTGGGGGGTCAGCACAAGATAGACCAGGGGCACCTTTTGACCCACAGTGGGTAGTGAGATGGCTAATCAGTAGACTAGCCCACGAGCATGTTTCTATCCCTTCCATTGTGAAGGAGAGTGTTGAGATTGATACACTTCAGTCCTTTAGTGCCTTGACCCAGAGCATCATAGAGCATGCCAGTCCTACAACACAGAGTGGGTTGGGAGATAGTGTGAGGAGTAGGGTCCCACCCCATACTTGTCAGGCTTGCGGGTCAGCCTGTGGTTATGACCCCATGGATAGTCAAGACATAGGTGCACAGGCTACATCTACAGCTGAGAAGATGGTGATGACAGATACCCTCCTAAGTGAGACTTTCAGCCTTGATACTCAGGTAAATATTAGCAAGTTTATTGAATTTAATTTATTAAATTTCATTTTTGAAATGCAAGATTAACTAATTTAAATTGATGATTTTAATGAAATTTCAGGGTCATAGCGTCGATGCAGTTTTCAGTGGTTCTCCACCTGTATTTTACACTAGATCATCTACTGTCGGGGTATGTAACTAGTAAACAATTATAAATATTACATGTGAATAGCATCATTATATGAATGGTATTCTAATATCTGATTTTGGATGTTGAATAGGTTAATACTGTAGATTTCACGGCAAGACCTGCCAGTGGTGGTGGACTTCAAAGCTTTACGGAGGTAGTAAAATAAATAGTTTAATGAATGAATTGCACTTACTAGATTTTTGTATGTGATTTGTGTGCTTTATTGTGTGTACTTCCATGTTTAGATGAACATGTGTGTATGTTAGGAGCCATGATTTGCATCACTATTATAGTTTTTGTAATTGAATAATGTTGTTTTATTTCTAGATGATGCAGGCTACGGAGACACCTCCCCATGTTCATAGGGCAATGGAGTAGGGTGTGGCCTCTATGATTCATAGCTCCATGGCATTGGCAGGGGTATGAGGCAGATTAGTAAATTTCAATTTACATTCATTGTTATAGTTGTCTATTTTTGAAAAATCAAAAGATTATTGATTTGAAGTTTAATTTCTATCTGGATGGTTTCTATAGGACATGACATCACCAGGGCCTATTCCTGCTACTAAGGCAAGTGAGGAGATAGATTATATGTTAGCGGTAAGTGATTATTTTGTTAAATATTTCATTTTTTATAACATGTAATTTCTATATATTAATGTCTATACTTTTTATTGTAATAGGTAAAGATGCAGGAAGAACCAAATAAGAGGAGCAGCCCTCGGGTTCGTAGTAGACCACCCACATGCACGTCTCCATCCCCTAGAAAATCAAAGGTTGCCTATGATCTATTCTCTTCACTACCCAGAGGGGAATGAATTTTTATTGTGTTCCTTTTTTGTATGCCTATATGGCATTTGTGAACATATATTTTTTATTGTATATAGTTGACATTGTATGCCTATATGGCATTCTTGTAAGCCTATATGGCTATTTTGTATATATGTTATACTTATATCGATAGATATTGATGTATGCCTATATGGATATTTGGTTAATACAAATCTTTTTTATTGATGGCGTCCATACTTGCATTATAAATCCACGTTTGAATGGATATTTATAAATGGCTACTTCAAATATTTAAAGTCCAATTGTATTACATAGGATGTTTGATGATCCAATAAGCTAGCTATTATTATTCAAGTATCACCTAAACCTCATTTTGGAACTAAAAGATAAAAGTTGTATTTAAAAAAAAAATGAATCATCATGTTGAACAGAAAATATTAATATTCTTTATGAGTAGCATAGAATGTCAACTATATGCAATACAAAAAAATGAATCATCATGTTATTCTTTATGTTTGAGATCTTGAAAATGACTAAGTCTGGTAGCCTGATATCCTGAAACACTAGGATGAATATCCAAGTCATTAGGATGATTGTGCCTTGAGAAAAAGTCATTAAGATGAGCACCTAAAGGAGACTTTCTTAAACATTCAAACATTGAGCAACAAGCATGAAGGGTTAAGGCACAATTTACAACTCATAAATCCTCAAAAGGGTGCCCAACTTAGAGAGAGCATTCATTTAAGACAAGGCACCCATTGACACCTGTTCCACCATAAAAGTGTGCCTAAGGTGCAAGGAGAACAAGCCTCTAGTAAGTGAAGCACACCTATTGTCTAAACCACTTCATTATGGCACCCTAGCATGAGGAGGAGTATATAAGTCAATAGGAAATGGCACCTAGAATGCAAATGAAGGACTAAGTGGCATTTTCAATAAGCATCAATTCACCTTGAGCTTTCACTAAATACATCAAATTGAGCCCCATAAGCCTAGGCACCCTTTGCCTTCAAAAGAACCTTGTATCAACATCATGAGTTGGTCGTATCAGCGTATTGGCAGACCTTGGTTAGGCTTCACCGATAGTGGTCTGTCTTGTCGACGAGTGTGGTTTGAAGTCGAAGACATTGATGTATCGGAAGATAATCCCATCGCCGCATCAGAAGAGTATTTGAGAGATTCACCGATGAAGGGGGTCACACCGACAGTCAAAATCCATCGGTGTATCGGCCCAACGAGATTAGAGTTCACCGATGTTTGGAGTCTCACCAACGAGTGTGGTCCGAAGGTTGTCATTGGTGAGATTGGTGTGTCAGGTCCTACTGATAGGCGAGGGACTTAAAGTCTCATATCGGAGTGACTTGACACGGATCCCAAAACCACCTATTGGACCAATAGGATCCTAGGTGCTCACTTCATGCATTATGATTTCTAGGCACCAGTTTGATGCTCCATCACAAGGAAAGTGCGCCCACACTTGCAAGTGTTTTTCTTCAGGATCTAGGCGCTAGTTGAAGGTTGTAGTTGCCAAGAAGAGCGCCTAGCAAGAGGAAGTCTTTTGGAGTCTCCAAAACACATCAAACACTTGACTAACAACAAGATAACTTTTTCCCAAGTTAGGCGCTTCAAGAGGGAAGTTAAAACATGAATAAGCGCCAACATGTCTAGGTGCAAACTCAATCTTGTTGAGGATACACATGGCACCCAATAGTCCTTGGTGATTTCATGAACTTCAAAAGCTCAGAACTATTCAAGGAATGCCCAATGCCCCTTCTTGATGATAGGCACCAAAGTGAGGGTGGAATTGTGCCTTGATGGCATTAGGTGCTATCTAGAGTATGCTACTCCATGGAAATGTGCCTTCTTGCTTAGAGTAATTCAAACACTCCAAGGTCTTCAGTGATCAATTCCCCAACTTATGAAATGTCCTCTTTCATTTTAAAACACATTGTAATGCTCCAGAGAGATGACTATACCTAGGCATCAATCTGGGTTAGAAATGCCTCCAAAGTGCGCCTTCTATTTTAGAATGCAAAACAAGGTCCAAAAGTGCTAATAAACTGAAGCGCTTCTTTGGAAAAGTCCCAGAGGTTAAGATGCACCTTGTCTTAATGAGGTGCAACTCTTGGGTAAGAAAGCTTGTAAAGTGTACCTAACTTAGTGAAGAGGTTGATAACTTCTAAACCCTTCCTGGAACTTAGATTGCTTCAACTGAAGATCATCTTACACTAATACATCACCAAAATTTCAATCATAAGATCAATTCAAACTTAGGTGCTCATTAAGAGTCTTTCCAATGTTGGCACATCAGAGAGGTTGAACTGGAAAGGGATGGCGTCTAGCTTCCTAGACCTTGTTTCAATATGTTTGATTTCCAAAGTTTACTCAATGGTATCAAGATGGCACCATAGAGTCTTTGGACAAGTTCCTTAGAGTTTCAAAAACATTCTGGCTCCTTGAAAATTCCTCCTACATGCTTGGGCGCCATTTTAAGGTCTTGGAACCATGATGTAGCACCTTATTGCTCTACGTGCCCATTCATGATTGTGCAACTTGAAATTGGCGCCTAGAGTGTATAGGCTTTCATCCTGACTTAATACACTGCCTCCTTCTGATAATTTTTGGGGCAGCAAAAAACCTTTCACCACGGAAAAATGTCTCAGAGATATAAAAAACTGAGAGAGGTTATTGTAGAGGCATTTTATGTGATCACGTTACCTTAGACAGAATGTTTCTAAGTGACACAATTTTCAAGTAACATCTCATCAAAGATTGGTACCTTTTTGCACTTTGGACTCTTTAGGGATATCGTCGGTACAATGTAGCTCAGATTGTTTCGACATGTTTAGGTGAAAAATAGGACTATGCCTAGCGTAAATGTACCCATCTGGATGCGTTGGAATAGTCAGTTTGGTCGCATCAAGAGTAGGATGAAAGTTACACCCCTTTGCAACTTTACATTGCCTCCTTCTGACGATTTTTGGGGTAGTAGAAAACCTTTCACCACGGGCAAATGTCTTAGAGATATAAAAAACTAAGAGAGGTTATTGTAGAGGCACTCTACATGATCGTGTTACCTTAGACGGAATGTTTCTAAGTGACATGGTTTTCGAGTAACATCTCATCAAAGATTGGTGCCTTTTTGCACTTTGGACTCTTTAGGGATATCATCAGTACAATGTAGCTCAGACTGTTTCGACATGTTTGGGTGAAAAACTGGACCATGCCTAGCGTAAATGTACCCATCTGAATGTGTTGGAATAGTTAGTTTGGTCGCATCAGGAGCAGGACAAAAGTTACACCCCTTTGTAACTTTACACTGCCTCCTTCTGATGATTTTTGCGGTAGCAAAAGACCTTTCACCATGGGAAAATGTCTCAGAGATATAAAAAACCAAGAGAGGTTATTGTAGAGGCATTCTACATGATCACGTTGCCTCAGATAGAATGTTTCTAAGTGACACGGTTTTAAAATAATATCTCATCAAAGATTGCTGCCTTTTTGCACTTTAGACTCTTTAGGGATATCATCGGTACAATATAGCTTGGACTATTTCGACATGTTTGGGTAAAAAATAGGACCATGCCTAGCGTAAATGTACCCATCTAGACGTGTTGGAATAGTTAGTTTGGTCGCATCAAGAGCAGGATGAAAGTTACACCCCTTTGTAACTTTACACTGCCTCCTTCTGACGATTTTTGAGGTAGCAGAAAACCTTTCACCATAGGCAAATGTCTTAGAGATATAAAAAATTGAGAGAGGTTATTGTAGAGACACTCTACATAATCGTGTTACCTCAAATAGAATGTTTCTAAGTGACACAGTTTTCAAGTAACATCTTGTCAAAGATTGCTACCTTTTTGCACTTTGGACTCTTTAGGGATATCGTCGGTACAATGTAGCTTAGCCTATTTCGACATGTTTGGGTGAAAAACAGGACCATGCCTAGCGTAAATGTACCCATCTGGACACATTGGAATAGTCAGTTTGGTCACATCAGGAGCAGAACGAAAGTTACACCCCTTTGCAACTTTACATTACCTCCTGACGATTTTTGGGGCAGTAGAAAACATTTCACCACGGGAAAATACCTCAGAGATACAAAAAAACTAAGAGGTTATTGTATAGACACTCTATGTGATTGTGTTTCCTCAAATAGAATGTTTCTAAGTGACACGGTTTTCGAGTAACATCTCGTCAAAGATTGCTACCTTTTTGCACTTTGGACTCTTCAGGGATATCGTCGGTACAATGTAGCTCGGACTGTTTCGACATATTTGGGTGAAAAATAGGACCATGCCTAGAGTAAATGTACCCATCCAGATGTGTTGGAATAGTCAGTTTGGTCACATCATGATCAGGACACCAAAAATGCAAAAGTTGCTTTGTGCAACTTGACAACATTGACACTTTTTTGCAACATGACTCAAAGACTCAAACTGACCCCAAATGACTCAAAGTGACTTAAAATCACCTTGATTTTGGAATCCAATGTACATTATAGAGGTCGAGGCACTCCTTATCATTCAAATATCTTAGATGAGCGCATAAGAAAGGAAAAAGCTCTAAGTTTCATCATTATGAGCGCCTAATATCAAGAGACTTTAATGGCTCAAACCTTGATTTGGCGCCCTATATGTGAAGGAAGATCTAAAGGCATGAAAGTGGATGTCATTTTGCAAGAGTTTGGATCATCAAAATTGAAAGAAATAAGTCTATTAAGCTTGGGCGCCCTTGATCTTCTTTTCATTCATTATGAGAGCCTTGGGAGAATGGTACATAGGTCATCATCATGATTGGGCACCCTGGATCCAGAGTGTTGGAGAGATCATCAAATGGTGTCTAGAGGAAGTAGGGTGAGTTATGAGTTTGGTCGCATCAGGAGCAGGACACCAAAAATGCATAACATGATGATGTAAAAATGTGTATATGTGTAAAAATGCAGGAGGAAATAAAAAAAAGACAAACCTTACAAATTAATGTGCATACTTACAACTCAATGTAACATGACTTTACAAAATCATTGTGAATACTTACAAATTAATCCAATGAACCATCCGGGTCTGCTCTACTCTTTATTGTGTCAAGTATTGCTTCATGGTCAGACTCACACACCTTCCACAAGATTTTGTTCAAAGGTCTACCCCGATACTTTATCAAATGAACATTGGATGCCACAATAAGGTTCGAGTAATGAAGAATCTTTCGATGTGTGTCAAAGTCCTGAAATAGCCAAATATTAACACTCTTATGTGGGTACCTTCTAAGCCATGTTCCATTAATAACCACTGAGCCTATAGGGTATTCGATGTTTTCTCCATCCGTAACAGGGGCCTCCAATTTATTTTTGGCCTTAACACAATGACATAAGTAATAATCTATTCCCTCTTCATTATCTTCATCTACAATAACTGCATATACGTGCCCTACATTGATATGTGTAGCAAATTAGATGAAATTAGTCAACATTACAAAAACACTACAAAGTAAGATGACATTACCTGGTTGAACTAGATGAAATTAGATGCATATACGTGCCCTATATTACCTGGTTGAACTAAATATGATATGTGGTCAAAGTCAACTAATGATTCGATCTGTGTTAGTTCTAGTGCCGTCAGGGGTCGATACGTGTCAAGTGGGCTAAGATAACTTAACTGCCATTTGTCAACCCACTCCTTTGACTTGCACTCATCCCAGACTTGAATTGTATAGCAAGAACAAAATCATGACATCTTTCGTGTATGGATATTCCATGAACCTACAATTGAGCTTCTGAAAGAGTGCATCTCATTTGATCATGTCAATGTACAACAGTCCTCATATGGTGCAATGTTAGTATCATCTATCAACCAAAAAAATCTACGAACTGAAGACTTACCTTCATTACCTGGACCCATGGAAGCATTACACCACTCGACAATCGATTATGCATCTATCAACTTTACATTGTCTTTATACTTTAACTCTTCTCATGCTATGGCTCTTTTGATACATGCTCCTGCACCATCATGCTCCCCCTTTCCATGCCTGGCCTCACAAAAGTTCCACATATGTTGAATACCTATAAAATTAGCCTCCTACTTAGCCAATAGAAATTCTGCGAGTTCTTGAATTGTGACGCACAGTTATCTGACCATATGATATGTTGACTAAACAATATGCCCCTTCTAGCCAAATCATTGTAGAACACCTGAAAGCAACCTTGCACGAACTCCATAGAATGCATGTGATCATCACTAATATAGAAATTATACTCCCTTATGATCTTCCTATCATCCTCTGTACTATCATTCACATGAATGAATGCGATGTGCACAAATATAGAAACCTGTGTGGAGTTGTAATATTGTGATTGCACCTCACGCTGTGGCTGTAGACTGTAGTTCTCTGCAAAGTCAACGACTGAAACAATGCTACCAACTGGAAATGTGTCCTTGCATAACTTGAATTGCAAGTCCAACCATCGAGCTCTATGGGCATGTCTTGCATACTCATACACTATGCTATCACGAAATATAGGCATAAACTGATACACTAGAATCTTTTCAATAACCAATTCACACCTCTTTGCTTCTTTACCATCTTTTGTATTGTATGCCACTATTTTATACTTGCCAAACTCTACTAGTTCATTTCCAACCACGTGTTATTTCCATATGTTCACATATTGGCAAATGTTGCAAGCCACCGCAACAATGACATGTGCCATCCAAACATAATTTCTTGTAGAATATTTGACCTTCCTCTCTTTCACATAAAATTCTTGATATGAAGTCTCTTGAAGATGTTGGTGGGGCACATATGGCACAACCCTACAAATCATTGTTAGTATGCATATCTAAACATATAGACCTATAAGCGTCAAAATGGTTAGAAAATTCAATATGTAATCTACAACAACAAGTAGTGCATGTGTGATTTATCTTAACATAGAAAGGTTTTAGCATTTCAAAATATATTTGACAAATTTTAATTTGAGGATACTTCTCTAGAAATTTACCATAAAACTGTGTTTGAGTCTCATCCAAAAAATGCTTTGGATGTGGCTCGCGGTTCTGACTACCAATTCTCCTTCTTACCACATCCCTTTGATTTGGAGATACCCTTGTGTAATTCTTCCAAAAGTCTTTAATTAGTGATCTCAATGCTTCAACAATTGGTTTATCTTTTCATGGTAGTCTCCCCGAGAATGCCCATAATTCATTGGCATTAGTGTCCTCAATTCTTTGGCATCTTCCAACGGCTCTTGATAAAGTTTTCCTATTAATTCTCAATTGTTGACTCGTCTTTCTAATGAGATGAGCTTTCCTCGTTTGACTACTTACTATAGTTGATGTAATCACATGCTGTGTTGCATTACTATCTTTTGTGTGTGAGGTGTTACCCACACTCTCATATGCACTCATTAGATTCTTAACAATAGATTTTTCACTTGAAGCCTCTGATGTTCTCAACCCAAGAATCTTCATGATAAACCTATACTTTATACTCGCATCATTTCAACAAATAGTTGACATCTTGCAGTCTCATTTAACTTTTCAAAGAACAATCTCCAAATCTTATTAGAATATCTTCTACAATTGCATTTTGGAATCTTACCTTCCATTGGCTGCAAAATATTCTCATCAATATCAATCAAATACTTTGGTTTTCTATGCAAAATTCTAGGTGGTGTTAAGTTAGGTAAATTCATCTCAACATTAGGAATTTCATCAATATTTAAATGAGATGGGTTAGATGGCATACCTTCGATCGAAGATGGAATAGATGACATACCTTGAGGTTGAGGTGGGAATGATGGTGTACCTCCATCACATGTGAGTGATGATGTACTCTCAACTTGAGATGTGGTAGATGGTACCCTACATGTTGACTTGCGGTAGAGGACGTGTCTCCAACTATGGTATTCAAATCTCTCATACCACAAAGTTTTTGCATTCGTTCTCTTTGTGCCGCCAATACCATATCTCTCTATGATGGTTGTGGTTCCTCTTCAATTGGTATGTCTTCATATATCATGTCCAATTTCCTCTTCTCACGAAGTTCCCTCATAGCCACTACTTTCTTTGCATTCTTAGCTTCTATCTCTTCCTGTGTTGGTTTAATTCTTGATCGTTTCCTCGGCATGATGGAGAATTTGTCTGTAGCATGATAAAGAGACCAATATTAGTTCCTAAGAAATGAATACAAGATAATAGTGGGATTGTATTTTTATTATGTTGTAAGGATTTATTCTTGTATAGTTTGACATCATGGTATGTTAAGGTCTATTTATTAGACATAATTATTAAAAATCCCAAGTGTAGAAAATATACATGGCATCATGTGAGATTGTAGGCTGCTTTCTTGATTGGGAATGTGTCTATTTTAAACATGTATGATAAAGCATGATAAAGTAATTCAATCCGAAATAAGGAAAATGTAAAGAACATGCATGTAAAGACTTGACATACCTAAAAAACGAAGATTCGAATGGAGAGAGTACCCCATTATGTAGTGTTTTTTTCTTCTTGCATCAAACTCCTCAATAATTTGAGTTTTTCACCACTTGCTTCCTTTTCAATGTTAAATTGAATAACACTCAAATATAATTACTAACAACAATACTATTAACCAATCTATAATGTTAAATTCCCAAAATTGAATCACAATTAACATTGCAACACTACAAAAATTGAAATTTGAATAGATATATATCAAACTTGGTGTGAAAACTATGTTATTTCCTCATCAAGTTGGCAAAGTAGAAAAGGTGGTGGAAAGATCATGCAAAGGTGGTACAATGTGTCAAATGTGCATGTGAACTTCCCAACAGCATGAAAGCACTTCTTTTTTGTCGGAGCACACAGAATCAGTAAGAAAACAGAGCATGTGGGCCTAGATCACAGGGGTCAACACTTTTTTACTGTTTCAATAGCAAGACAAAATGCGAGCGCGTTATAACGTGCTCGCGTTTTGTCTTGCTATAGATTGATCACATCTCTTTCCAAACCTTCCCCTTTAGACTAGAATGACCACAAGGTTTTTAGGGAGAACTTTTCTTGTTTCTTGCAAGAGCTTTCCAGATGCTTCACCATATGATAGGCATAACAATGAAGGGGTAAGCCCTCATAATCAAGTTCTTGATAGAAAATGCCCATTGAGGAAGAAAGACAGATCTTCTTTGGAAGAAAAAGTTCTAGTTTGTGACAAATCCTTATCCAAGCATAAATAGCAGGGGTTCTGTCAAGTAATTTCCAATCCACTTCCACAAAGTCTCCTGAAGACTTCCTGATTGATTCCAAAACATCCGCACCCCAAAACTAGAGAGGCAATCAATATAATCGAACCCATAAATCTACATTTGACAAAAGAAACCCTCAACACTATACCTTAAACCCTAATCCCTCAACCCTCAACCCTAATCCGTCATCCCTCAACTCTAATCCCTCATCCCTAAACCCTAAATGCTATCCCTATTCCTAAACCCTCAATAGACTTAATATTATACCTTAAACCCTAATCCCTTATCCCTAAACCCTCCAACCCTATCCCTAATCCTTATACCCTCCACACTCTACTTTAACCCTAATCCCTTGACCCTCAACCCTATCCCTAAACCCTTGACCCTTGAACCTCAACCCTCAACCCTCAATGTCAAACCCTAATCCCTCAACCCTTAAATCTGATCCCTCAACCCTCAACCCTATCCCTAAACCCTAAACCCTCAACCCTAAACCCTCAACATCAAATCCTAATCCCTCAACTCTTCACTCTAATCCCTCAACCCTAAACCCGATCCCTAAACCCTCAACACTATACCTTAAACCCTAATCCCTCAAACCTCAACCCTAAACCTTATCCCTAAACCCTAATCCCACAACCCTCAACCCTAATCCATCATCCCTCAACTCTAATCCCTCATCCCTAAACCCTAAATGCTATCCCTATTCCTAAACCCTCAACAGACTCGATACTATACCTTAAACCCTAATCCCTTATCCCTAAACCCTCCAATCCTATCCCTAATCCTTACACCCTCCACACTCTACTTTAACCCTAATCCCTCAACCCTCAACCCTATCCCTAAACCCTCAACCCTAAACCCTCAACCCTCAACATCAAATCCTAATCCCTCAACCCTTCACTCTAATCCCTCAACCCTAAACCCTATCCCTAAACCCTCAACACTATACCTTAAACCCTAATCCCTCAACCCTAACCCTAAACCTTATCCCTAAACCCTAATCCCTCAACCCTAATCTATCATCCGTCATCCCTCAACTCTAATCCCTCATCCCTAAACCCTAAATGCTATCCCTATTCCTAGACCCTCAACGGGCTCGATACTATACCTTAAACCCTAATCCCTTATTCCTAAACCCTCCAACCCTATCCCTTAACCCTAATCCCTCGACCCTCAACCCTATCCCGAAACCCTTAACCCTCGAACCTCAATGTACTCAACCCTCAACATCAAACCCTAATCCCTCAACCCTTAACTCTAATCTCTCGACCCTTAACCCTTAAAACTTGAACCCTAAAACCTATCCCTACACACTCGACACTCGACACTATATCTTAAACCCTAATCCCTTAACCCTCATCCCTAAAGCCTCAACCCTAAATCATTAAACCTTCAACCCTAAACCCTATCCCTAATCCCTCTACCCTCGACACTCTACCTTAAACTTAATCCCTCAACCCTTAACCCTAAATGCTATCCCTAAAGCCTCAACCCTAAACCCTAATCCCTCAAGGTCCTAAACTCTAATCCCTTATCCCTAAACTCTAAATCGTATCCCTAAATGCTCAACCCTCAACCTTAAACCTTAATCAATCAATCCTTATCCACCCCTCTCCTCCCCTATCTAGTTCACTCCCATCTCTACCCTCCTCTTCCCTTGACACTATACATACATACATATAGGCATACGTAGATACATACATATAGGCATACATAGATACATACATACATACATACATGATTAATAGCCTTGAAGATAAAAAAATTTAAGGGGAACATAACGCAAGTGCATTATAACGCGCTCGCGTTAGGTCAAACATGACAAACAACAGACTTGCAGAAAAGAAAAAATGCAAAGCAAAACATAACGCGAGCGCATTATAACGCGCTCACGTTATGTCTTCCTTTGGGAATCCCAAGCCTTGGGCTTGGGATTTTCTTTGGATTTCCAACCCAAAGGCTTGGAGTGCCTTTTGAACAGTCACAGATGTGTTTTTCCAGATTCTTCAAGATTTCACATAATTTCATTTGTACTAACCCTCAGATTTGCACGTGTTTCAATGTCAAACAAATCAAACACTTGGGTAATGTTAGGCCTTCTCTTAGCTATTTGACGATGTGATTTTTTTCACATTTTAACAATGTTAAGCCTTTCATCTTTAATTTCTTTTGTTTGTGTGTCTGTTTTTGGGCAAAAACCATTGTTTAGTTTTTTTTTTATTGTAAATTAACTATTCATTGAAATTTCAAAAAAATTACATATTTAGAAACTAGACTCCATTCTACAAATATCAAAAAAAGAAAAAAATGATTTTCAATTACTTTTCAAAATTTATAGGGGTAGCACAGCCAAAATTCTATTTTTTAGGATGTGTCCACTTTGAAAATTAGTAAAAAATCAAATATTCATCAAAAAATTATTAGAAAAATCAGGCATAAACTACATGCTATTAGATAATTTCTCACTAAAGGGATTTTAAAAATACCAAAAAAAAGTTGACCTTTTGAGGGAGCCACAAAACCTGCTATGTTATGTTTTTTTGACAGAAACAACACCAATTTCTGTGGCTTCCTCTTTTGAACCCCTTAATCTATGCCATTTTCAAAAAAAAATAGTAGTTTAGAAAGTAGACTCAGAGCACTATGAACATTGTTTTGGTTGCATCTCCAAATTTTGAGTGTAACTATGCTCAATTTCTGATCCAAGGCCAATATTTCCTAATTTCAGAAAAAAAAGTGGCCACTTAAGACCCCTTTTTGGCCCCCCATCTTCTTGCACTTACCCAGGTGTTGATAAGAATTTTTGAACAAGCGCATTCTAGATCCATTAGTTTATGAATAGGCCTAGGGATGCCTTAGGTTGATTCATAAAATGAACCACATTTAGTACACCTCTGGAACCTAATTTGGAAGAACTTCCAAATCATTTAATCAATCAAGGATCTCCTATACCATTAGAATCTCCCATTCTCTCTGAAACATTTTTTACAATGGCTAATAATAACTTTGGAGATGGTGAGCGTGACAAACCATCTAATAATAGAACATTCTCTTATCTTATCTAATCACCATAACTTCTAAAAGGAATGAACCTCCCATGAAAAATATATCTCCTACATTCCTACCAACTTTTCAAGGAAAAAATTCAGAAGACGTAGACCAATTTTTGTTTGAATTTAAGATCCTCTGCCAAACCTATGATTATGCCACATATAATCAGAAATTAAAACTCTTTCCTTCCACTCTCAAGGAGTTAGCTCTATGATGGTTCATGGGCCTGACAACAGATTCCATAACTACATGGGATCAAATGGAAACTACCTTCCTTGATAAATATCAAGATTATTGTAGAGTTAGGGATCAGAAGGATGAACTCTTCCAAATGAAATAGATGGAAGATGAAAATTTGGAAGATTATGTGGACATATTCGTATTTTTCCATAGGAGATGTGGCTGTAACCTTGATGAAGGACTTAGCAAAACCATTTTTTAAGGGGAATTGATGATGAAATTAGAGAAGCCTTAAACCTAATGGGAAAGGGAGATATTAACAAACAAAGTTTTGTAGAGATTGTGGAGGTTAGTAGAAATCATTCCCACACTCGAGAAGGAAATAGAGTGCAAAAAAAGGCAAAGGTGGTACCAGTGATGTCACACAAGTAATTGAAGAACTTGTGAATCTGAAAACTGACATCTTACTTCATTTGAATACCACCTTGGATGGCATGCAAGAAAGTAAAAAGAACACTAAACCCTTGGCCATCTATTGTCCTCATTGCAGAGAAGAGCATCTGCTTAGGGAATGTCCTTTGAACCAAACTGAGTTATGTAGGATCTGTGAGAAAAACCATTCCACAATGAGTGTAGTTTGCTTCCTAAAATAAAAAACAGATTGAAAAAACCACCAGCAGAAGAGGAAGAGTTAAATTTTATTGGCCATAAATAATCAAACTATGGATTTAACCAGTTTCCAAGTTAATATGCTCCAAGAGGTCCATCAAGTTGGGGAACAACCTATTGAAATGGACCTTGGGGAGGTCCACTCCCTCTAATGTAGATGCCACCTCAATGGGGACTAGCATGGCCCCAGTTAGACTAGATGAATCAATCTTGGGTTACTCTACAATGGCCAAATCAACTGCAATATCAACAATAGTGAGCACCTCAATATAACTGAGGAATGAGGCGATTTGGGAATTAGCCTCAAGCCTTACTTCCTAGATCCTCACAACCCACGAATCCAAATCTGAATGACCAAGTAAACCAACCACAGATGACTACTCAACTAGTTCCAAATCCCAAAACTAATAGACCACAACAACAAGTGTATAACACTGATCCCAATACAGCTACCCTGAATGTAGTAGAGATTAATGACATCCAACTTTGATCTCGAAACATCCCTGTAAAAACTCCTATTGAGGAAGTCCCTAATGAGGAGGAAGTGATACCTAGCACTGAGGAACAACAAAATGATGAGAAGGCTAAGACAAAAAACTTGGAAGAAATTTTGAAGGAAACCTTTGTTCCATTTCTAGAATGATTAAAATAGACTCCTGTAAAATCTGGAGAAGGTCAGATTGCTCAGTATGACTCTCAATTAATCAAGGAACTTAGGAAGATACATATTGAAGTTCCTTTGTCATAGGTGATAAGGGATATCCATGAGATAAATCAGACCATCAAGAGCCTATACTTGAAACTTCCAGGTAGAAAATGAAAATTACCAAACACTATTCAAGTAGAAGGGAAACTTGATAATGTTTTTTTAGGTAAGTTGATTCCTCAAAAGTATGGGGATCTTGGAAGTCTTGATACCTTGGTGGAAAAAAAAGGAACATCAATCTCAAATGTACTGATTGACTTAGGGGTTGCTGTCAATGTGATAACATCAGATACTATGGAAGCTTTGGTATTAACTCATATTTAGCCAATCTCAACTATTTTACAACTAGTAGATCTATCCATCACTAAACCAGAAGGGATTTTGGAAGATGTTATAGTCACTGTGGATACTTGGGATTATTTAGTAGATTTCCTCATCCTTCAAACAAGGAAGAAATGTTTAGGATATCCAATAATATTGGAAAGGCCATGGCTAGCTATTGCAGCAGCCCTTATCGACTATAGGTAAAGAAATATGACTATTTCCAATGGGAAAGGATTGAATGAACTCTATATTTACCCTATTCCTAAACAATTCTTGTAGTATGAGAATAAACCATGGATAGATGATTTAATGGATTTAGATGAGGAAGATGCCTCCTTATTACCAATGGTAACAATTGCAAAACATTTCAAAGAATGTGATGAAGAGTATAAAGAGTTGGAAGCAAAAGATGAAACCTCCCTATACAGTGTTGCATAGAAAGATTTCTCCAGATGGCTTTGAAGATACAAGGATCTTTAAGGGCATTCAACTATCCATATTCTGAAGAAGTTGCTTCTCACCTAAATTAGTAGCAAGTGAAAACCTTACATAAGATTGTGCCTTACTTCTGTCCATTAAATACTCTAATCAGTCCTTACAAAGGCATTCATTCTGTTCATTGTGGCACAAAGCAAATAATTGTCCAAACCAATAAACAAATCTCCATAAGAAGTTGGTTTACAGAAATAGAGGAAATTTGATTGACAAAATTATTTCCAAACCATACCCAAGCATTCACATGGGAATATAAAGATATGAGAGGAATCCATCCCAACATATGTACACACCATATCCACACTAAAGATGTCCGTCCTATTAGACATCCACAAAGGAGGATCAATCCATCTCTAAGAGAAATAGTGAAGGAGGAAATAGAAAAATTATTACAAGTAGGATTCATCTATCTTATATTTCCAATAGTCAGTGGGTATCGCCATTATTGATAGTACCAAAGAAAAATGGCAAATGGCAAGTTTGTATTGACTATCAAGAACTAAATAAAGCTACAAAAAAAGACTATTTCCCTCTTCCCTTTATCAACTTGGTGTTGGATAATCTAGCTAGTAGTTGCTACTTCTCATTTTTGGATGGATTTAGTGGCTACAACCAAATCTAGGTAGCTCTGGAGGATTAAGAAAAAACTAAATGTTAGGAATTGCATGCAGAAGATATCAATTAAATGCAAATAAAGATTAAATACAGGAATGAAAAATACACAGAAATAATAACAACAAGAGACAATTTTTAATGTGGTTCACCCAAACTTGGGCTACATCCACCAATAGAGAGTTGAATATTATTATCTAGCAAATCAAACTGATTACAACCAGCAATCCTTGCAACTCAATACTGCTACAAATGCTATAATACAATATCTCAACGGAAACCCTAACCCTTAGCCTCTTTTATCAAGCCTTATGTCAGTTACAAAAATAGGGTTTTTTTATGTCAACAAATAGAAAAATAACTCCTGACGCCTTTATAAAATAATAAAAATCATTTGAGGTTTTGAGGCACTGCCCCTCGATCCCACCCTATATCGTGACAGGGAGCATGCCAAGGGCTACCCCTTGACCCCGTCTTGGGGGCACTGCCCCAAACCCCCATTAAATAATTTGGGGGGGAACTGCATCAATAAAAGTGGGGAACATTTAACCTTCGAGTCTGATTAGGCTCCATATAACAATATTACATTCACATGCACCAACCACATTTCAAAGAGTTGTGTTGGCAATCTTTGTTGATTTAGCCAACACATGTATGGAAGTCTATATGGATGATTTCACAGTGCATAGAAAGACTGTTGATGAATCCTTGGACACTCTAGACAAGGTGCTTGAAAGGTGGAAGGAACATTAGTTGTCCTTGTTAGGAATAGCATATATAAGATATCAATTAAATGTAGATAAAGATTAAATAGAGGAATGAAAAATACATAAAAATAAAATAGTGAGAGATAATTTTAATGTGGTTCACCCAAACCCAAGCCACATCCACCAACAGAGAGTCCAATATTATTATCCAGCAAATAGAAATGATTACAACCAGTAGTCTCATGCAACCCAAATCTGTTGCAATGTGCTACAGATACAATATCAATGGAAACCATAACCCTTAGCCTTTTTATCAAGACTTATGTCAGTTACACAAATAGGGTTTTTTTATGGTGGCCAATAGAAAAATAACTATCAACACCTTTGTAAAATAATAGGAAATTTTTTCTTTGGGGGCACTGTCCCCAAGCCCTTGGCCAAGGGTGCTGCCCCCAACAACCCTCGTTGGGGGCGTTGCCCCCAGACCCCCAACGTGGGCTCTGCCCTTGGGGATAAGCCCCTAGGCCTCGTAAGAGGGGCTCTACACCCCCTGTACTCCCCTGTAAAATACTTTGGGGGGAAACCACATCAACAAAAGTGGGGAAAATTTAACCTCCGAGTCTAATTAGGCTCCATACCATATTAGTCCTTGAATAATGAGAAGTGTCTTCCTATGATGACAGAAGGAATAGCCCTAGGTCACCATATATCACAGGAAGGTTTGAAAGTAGATCCCAAAAAGGTTGAAATTATACTACAAATAGCCTCTCCTCAAACTCAAATGGAAGTAAGAAGTTTCCTAGGACATGCTAGGTATTATCGAAGGTTCATTGAAAACTTTAGTTAGAAGGCTAACCCCTTGTTTACCCTCCTAAAAAAGGATTTTGAGTTTAATTAGACACCACAATGTCAAGATTCATTCGAGTCCATCAAAAGCACCCTCATGACAGCACCAGTCATTAAGGGACCAAATTGGAGTGAACCATTCCATATTCACATAGATGCTTTCAATTAAGCCATCAAAGTAGTCTTAGGGCAGGCTAATGAATTTGGAGGTATGCATGCTATATATTATGTTAGCAAAAATTTAAATCCTACAGAGAAAAACTATACCACCATAGAAAAAGACTTTTTGGTAGTAGTTTATGCAGCAATCAATAAGTTATGCCACTATATCACGAGTTATAAAGTCTTTATACATAGTGATCATGTGGCTATTTGATATATGATGAATAAAGCTATGGTAGGGGTAGAATTGTTAGATGGTTACTATTGTTACAAGAATTTGATATAACTGTAGTTAGGGTAAAATTGCAAATCAAGGCAAATGATTAAACAACAATGATAAAACCCTAGCAATGCACAATGAAGCACAAGACAACATGAAAATCAAAATAAGAAATGTAAATGCAAACCGATCTCCACGCTATGCTTGATTTATGTCCATTGCTCTTCTCCACCTTGCATGAGCATGCAAGATTTTGAAGGATTATTGTTGGAAGAATGTTGGGTGCTCACTTCTACAACATAACGTTGATAAGGATGCAAAGGCTCTAATGATATTTCAACAGCATGTGGATACTTGAGGATCAATGCCCTTTTAGAAAATTTGACAGAATAAGGGTGCTTAAGGCTCAATGCCATTGCTAATGGCTTGTGAGGGGTTTGATTTATAGGAAAGGCTTAATTCAAATGGATGGCTAAGATCAATTAGGGCTTTAGATGAAATGGATGGATAGGATTCAGTTAGATTTCCTTGCACATCAAGAAATTGTAGTCAATTGACATGTGGCAAGGGAAGATAAAGCTTAGGTGTGCTTATGTAGATAAATACTAAAATTAGGTCCCATTAGTTGTGCATGTGAAAGATAAAAGTTGTAACACATGATTGACTGGACAAGTGTTGGAATGTGATAAAAGATGAGGACTTAATTCAAATAAAATATTTGAATTAGTTGGGATATGAGTTGGATATTAATTAAATAAATAAGATTTATTTAATTAATTGGAAAGATGATTAGGATGGGATAAGATATGATGTGGAAATTAATTAAATAAATAAAATTTATTTAATTAATTGGCTTAATGGGATTAAGAATGGGATTAAGACAAAATGGCTCATGATGTCTAGGATAATGTTTTAACAAGGTGTTGCTAGACATGAACAATTTTGGGACAAATTTGGGTGTCTACATTTTGCTCCTCTTTGAGATGATGTTCGAGATGATGAGCTTTGTGTCGAGTAACATCATTTCAAAGAAGTTAAGGTATGGATAATTGATAGGGATGCTGATGATGATGATGATGATGATGATAGAAAGGATAGGTTGGTGATGCCCCCTTGAGAGGATAGGTGGGTTAGACAAACACATGTATGCTCTTGAAAAGAGAGGGCTTGGCTACAAAAGAAAGCTAAGGGAATGGATAGAAGAAATGATGATGCGTTATGCTGCAATAGAAAGTGAGCAACCATGATGTTTGATATAGCACTAGACGTTATGCACCAAGGTATAAGGACCAGGGTGACAATGTGTCTTGTGCCCTAGCGTAATACAACCTTGTCTAACGTATGAGGAAGAAAACTTAGAGCATTGAAGTCCTAATGCACAAAAGGTATGATATGACCTCAGATGCAAAGGATAGTGCAAAAAGCTATTCCAACATACACAAGATATGAATATTAGCTGGAAATGATATCGATATGATACAAATGCAAGATAAAATGATAACACATAAAAGCAAGCAAGTAAGCATGCGCAAATGATACAAAAACAAACAAGGTATTGCCCCTGTCAAGCTGTAAACCAAAGATTAATTGCTGATTGTTTTGTTGATGATAGTTGAGAGTGTTGTCATTGCAGGGAAAACTATATCCCTAGATCAACACAAGGTTGTTTGCTGAGTTGGTTGGCTGATTGATTGACTGATTGATTTGGCTTACAACAAGGCTAGGATCAAGACCATGGATTGCGTTTGGATATCTTGGTTTGATTGATTAACTTGATTGGTATGGATTAAGAATGGGCTTGCAGTTGGATCTTTGTTTGGAATGATTTGAAGATGATGAAATGTTGATTAGATTGATTTGATGAAGGATGGATGATTAGATGAAGTGATGGATGAAGATTGATGAAGGATAATGATTTGAATTGAATTGATATGAATGGATGATTTGTGGTGGATTGAGCTGCTTTTGATTTGCTGAAGTGATTGGATTTTGTTTTGATGGCTAGCTTGACGTGCTTTGAGTTGATTTTCTTTGGTGTTGATGCTGATGATTGATAGGATTTTGTTTTGATAGTTGGCTTGATGTGCTTTGGTTGTGATGTTTGCTATTGCTGGGTTGATTGTTTTGATGATTGGACTGTTTTGAATGATGGTAGTGATGGAGTGATAATTAAAGTGTCCACTCAATCTAAGCATAAGCAATTGTTCTCAATGTGCTCAAAGGATGTAAAACAAACAAGGTATTGCCCTTGTCAAGTCACAAACCAATGATTGATTGTTTCATTGATAATGATAGATAGTGTTGTCATTGCAGGGAAAGCTATATCCCTAGATCAACACAAGGATGTGGGAATGATATATCCCATTGATGATGATTGATTTGGCTCATGACAAGATTAGGATCAAAAACCTGTAGATTGGATTGGATAATGTTACTTGATTGATTAGCTTGCTTGATATGGATTAATGTGACTTGGATTTAAGATCATTGCTTAGATTGATTTGATTGATATGATTGGAAGAAGTGATTGAAATAGATGAATGAATGTTATTGATAAGAAGAATTGATGATGATGATTTTGATTTTGATTGATGTTGATGGAGTGGATTGTTTTGGATGATGATTGAATTGATCTTATTGCTTGGATTTTTTGTTGGATATTTGATTTTTTTGGATTTTTTGACATATTTAATTTTTTTGTAATTTTTGACATGTTTTGGGATGTCAATGGATTTACAATTTAGGTAGCTGTTGTGCTAGATACCAATGACAAGGGAAAACCAAGTCTAGGTGCAAAGATGGATGAATGGGATTGGATGGATAAAAGGATGGGCAACAAGGGATGGAAGGCTCATGATATATGGATGGATAAAAAGATAGGCCATAAAAGGGATGGATGCATGCCTCATGATAAACGAATAGGTAGGCTATAGTGGAAAGCTCATGATAAATGGATGGGGATAAGCTATAAGATGGAAAGCTTATGATAAGGATATGCCATAGTGGATGGATCATAAGGGAGCTAGAATGTGATCTTCAAAGGCTATGTTGCATAGGAAGAACTTGCCCCCATTCTAGGTGGTAATGCTTAGGATTTTTACATGACAAAGTTCATGACCATGGGATGACATGATAGGTTTTACATGACAAGGTGTATGATAGGTGGATAATGATAAGATGGATTGATTAGGAAGGTATGAGGTATACCAAGAGATATCTAAAGCATGTTTCAAGATTTTGCCCCTATGTCTTCATCAAAATCAAAAAGCAGAAGGATGGATGAATGGATAAATGGGTTCAATAGGATAGGCTTGTTTATGTAATGACTAAGGATGGTAGGATGGTAAATGATATAATGGGATAGATAGTTTGGAAATGGATAGGTTGGATGAGACAATGTGCCCCCAAGTGTAAGTGACATAGAAGATCAACCTACACATGATGCCTGTTTGCCAGGTTTTCATCATGGTACTTATCCAAGGCGCCTGTTTACCAGGTTTTCACCGTTGGATGAAGGGATTTCTCTTTACTTTTTAAATTTTTTTATTTTTGATTTTTTTTTTTTAATTTTTTGCTTTTTTACTTTTTTTTAAAATTTTTTTACTTTTAGATGGGTTGACAATTACACATGGCGCCTGTTTGCCAGGTTTTCACCATCGTAATGGATAGGAGGGACTCAAGTGGCTAGTTCAATGGATGTTGGTAGTCCCATTAGAGATAGATGATGTCTTCGCATGGACCATGTCAAGTGTGCTCATTGATGTTGATAAGGGATTGCATGGATGGGAGATGGATTAGGTAGATAGTGGATGGATGTGAAATTATGGTAGGGTAGGCTAGTGGCTTATGGTGTGGATTTATATAGGCTTATGGAATGAAGATGGACGAAAAGTTTATGCCAAAGCATGGACCATAGGGATAGCATGGGGGAGATATGTAGGATAATGGATGGAAGATGGGGAGATGTAGTTGTGTGGAGGTGTTGCGGAGTGGAAGGGAACCATGACCAATGGTTGCACACACCGTGATAAACATTGAAGCCTTTGATGAGATGGTGGTGTAGGAAGCAATGGAGATGTTTGCTTAGGAGATGGTTGATGAAGTGATTTAGGAACCCATGTGGACTTAGGATTTTTAGTGCTTTTTCTTTGCTTGTGGGATTTTTGAAGGGAATGGAAGTTTTGGATGGAAGTAGGCTTCTGAATGGAGATAGGTGATTGGGATTCTTGAGATGTGGATGAGGATGCCTCATTTGTTTTGTTAGTTATTTGCTTAGGAACCCAAATCATTTTGCTTTTGGGCTTTGCATTTGGAGGTATGGGCTTGGATGGTTGCTTAGATGTAGATGAGGATGCCTCAAATGCTTTGCTAGCTATTTGTTTAGGAACCCAAACTATTTTGCTTTTGGGTTTTGCTTTTGGAGGTATGGGCTTGGATAGCTTTGTGAATGTACTTTGCTTAGAAGATGGATGATTTAGAGACTTTTCACATTGATACCCTAAGGCATGAGAGTCCTTAGGAGTTTTAGTTGGATTTTTGGCTTTATAAGTAAAGGCATCCAAATATTTATTTTGGAATTCCATGGGTTTGATGGAAGTGGGGTTGGTGGAATGAATGGAAGCTTCATGTTTAGGTAATGTATGCGTTTGTTGGCCATGATTAGGGATGTAAGGATACTTATGAATGATAGGTATGTTAGGTGTTGGAAGCAACGGTGGTAAGGTGGATGGAGGGATATTTGGAGTTGGTAAAAGTGGAGGTAAAGTGGATGGCGAAAAGTGTATGGTCACATGCTTTTGACATTTATAGGATGATGGAGATGGAATGGTAACATATGTTTTGTGAACATGATGTGGTTTGTGATGGAAAGTGGGCTTAGGATGGATGGAGGAATTATCATCTTTAGCTTGTTTACCTTGGGATGTGTATCCAAGGCCATATGAACATGGAGGGATCTTGACATGGTTCGACTCCAAAATACCTTTTTCATAAAGACCTAGGCCTTTACCTTTGTAGTTCATGTTTTGGAGTATGCGATGGACAATGGGACTAGATGTGTTTTGGGAACTAGACTTGAGTTCTTTATTAGATGGAGAAGATGAAATGGAGGACAAAGGTTGTTGTTGTCCTAAAGAAGAACATTCTTGGAGGAAGGTGGTAAGACCACTAGGACATGATGGTGGACTTGAAATGGGATCGATGGTAGATGTGGAGGGAGGATCATTAGCATTGTGTTCACTAAGATCCAAGTTATTTGTTTGATCTTCTATGCTTATGTGTTCTTGAGAGGCACATGTCTCATTATGACAAGTGGATGTTTGCTCATTATGGATAGGGCTAGATGGCAGATGACTAGGAGCAATTTGGATATCTCGCTCATGGATGGTTATGGGATTATGGATAGGATCAAGGTATTTTTTAATAGGTTCTTCATCATAGATATCATCTTGATCATGAGATAGATAAAGTTTTGCCAAATGGATCATCATGGTTTTCATGATCTTAGCTAGAACCTTGATCATAACTATGAGCAAAAATAGGATTAAGTGGGCTATAAAAGGGATAAATTTGCTCATGAATGAGGTCATGGTGATGGCTAATAGCTTGAGGGTAAACCATAAGTAGGTCATGGATAGGTGGAACTTAGAGGTGCTTTGATCTTGATTAAGATTAAGGTTCAATATTTCCACATGTTTAAGATTATGCTCTTGACATACCTCTTGACTTTGGATGGAAGTGGAAGGTTCTTGAGTGGACTTGATAGGCTCTTGATAGTTATCAACATGAAGGCATGATGGCTCTTGACTTAGGCTTGTGGTTGGAGACTCTTGAATAGACTTGTTGGCTTGTAGGTCACATGATGGGCTTAAAGGGCTAGGTATGTTAATGGAAGGCTCTTGAAGAGGCTCAAGGATATGTGAACCACATGATGAGATTATAGGATTGGACATGACCTTTGGAAGTTCATTGGTAGGCTCATGAATTGGTGTTTGACATGGGGGTAGTTTATTTCTAGCTAGTAGCCAATGGATCACATCCTTTGCAAGTGTATGGGTGGATGGGAAATATAATGGATGGATGATAATGGTAGATGGTGTTGGATTAGGATTAGGATGAGGATTAGGTTGAGAGCTAATTGGATTGGATGGATTAGGATTTGGACTAGATGGGGATGATGTGGCACGATTTCCCATTATAGATGGGTACACCTTGTAGACAATTGAGATAAATATTGGGCATTGATTTGTATTATGGCCTTTGGTCCTATGGTATGCACAATAATCATGTTCATCATATGGACTTTCTTCACATGGTTTGACTTTAGGAAGTTCAATGAGTTTTGCTTCAAGCATCCTTTGTAAAACTCTCTTAGCCGCATCCTTTGGTGAACGATTAGAATGACATGGTGATGAAGGTAATGAAGGGCTTGGTGGTTTGGAAGGTAAAGGGATCAATGGACTATGATTGGGATCACATGGTGGTGTTGGGATAGGACTTGTCGGTTCATGTGATGGCATGTGATTGGATGGTGGTGGCCACTCTAGATTGGTATCTCCCTTGTCAAAGGTTATTAGATCTTGCATAGGATAACTTCGGCTTGTTTGATTTATATACAAGGGGCCATCGGGATCTGGATATGATTCTTGTTGGAAAGGTGGATTTAGATCTATCAATGGTGCTTGGTGGTCTTGTTGAAAAGGTGTATTTGGACTTACTTGATTTATGTACAAAGAGCCATTGGGACTTGGATGTTATTCTTGTAATATCACTTGATGGCTTTGTGGATGGGTTTGGTAGTGCATTGGAATGGTGGTATGAGGGATTGGATAAGCTTGAGGTGGATGTTCATAGGTTGATGTGGTATTGACTTGGTGGATAGGTGGATTAAGTTGATAGGAAGTGGATGGATATGACATGTGGCTATGAGGTGGACTAGGTTGGTGGAGTGGCTAAGGATTGTTGTACTTGTCGAGCTTGACTAGTGGCTAAAAGGTGTTGGACTTGGGCTATGGAGTGTTGTAGTTGAGGTGATTGGCTTGCATGGGGTTGAGCTCTTTGGAGGAAGAATTGTAATATTTCAATGGCATCTTGGTTGAGGGGTTGTGATCCTTGATAAAGATTTTGGAGGAATCTTTGGAATTTGATTTCTAGGTCTTCTAGTGTAGACATGTTGTCACCAAGTGTTTGTCTTAAGTCCTTTTAGCAAGTGCTTGCTTAGGGATTTGGATGATGATGTGGAAAGTTTAGATGATGTGTTTAGATTGATTTGTTTGTGTTTGGTGTTTATAGCTTGATTTGGTAATGTTTAAACAAATGATTATGCATATACACACATGAATCACTCACGCAAGACACATAAGCAAGTTGTTGACTTTGAAAATGAAATGTGATGATTATGCAAGCACACATGGAAGACACATCAACAAGCCTAATGTGTAGTCAAGTGGGTATAGCCAATTAGGTCTTAGGCTATCTATTGCACAAGGTTGACTATGGAATTGAAAGTGAAATCCTGCCACACAGCCAGGAGAATGGGGTAACCCACCCTTCACCTTCACTTCCCAAAGGTATAAAGTTCTTTGGGGTTTAGCCAGGAGTGACAAGATTCCAACTCCCAATGAGGGTGTCTTTCGATTCAGCCTCGATTGAGGTCATCCCTTGGAGTGGTGTGTCTCCAAGCAGGCCTCCTAAGAAGGGTATGACAAAAGCAAACCAAGTGAGCTGTCACTTGATTCACACTCGCAGTTGTTAATTTCCCCTTAAAAACTTGAAATGTGTAACAAACAGTTCAAGCACTCGTTCTTTTTAGACCCAAATCCAAATGTGATGGAAGACAATGGTTTGTTTTAGCCCAATTTTTTGATATGAATTTGCAAACTATTGTTCATTTTAAAGCCCAAATCCAAGTGTGATGACAAACAAGTTGTTTGTTTTATGCCCAAAATCTAAATGTGTGATCAAATAATGATTAGAGATGAGAGATTAGAATGAGTGCACCTCATAAAAATTGCTTTCCAAGTTGCTATTATGATTGATCCAAATGTTGCTCCAGTTCCTTTGATTCACTTACAAGTCACTGCAAAACATAAAATGTGATTTGGTTCGCTAGATTGGAAGATATGATTTTTTTTCTAAAAGTCACGCGTCAAAAATTTCTGAAAAATTAGAATTGCAGGGTCAACTTTAAATCGCCATAACTCTTTGAATACTGAGCCAAATCTTTAATGTAACCACTTTTTGGAAAGCTCTCAAAGTCCTCTTTCCAACGGATGTAAGATCTCCTTTTTACAGGACCTGTGTAAAACAAAAAACCCTCTACAACAGATCTGGTCATAAATTAAAAAAAAATCAGCAAAAAGTCGCGCGTCAAAAATTTCTGAAAAATTAGAATTGCAGGGTCAACTTCAAATCGTCATAACTCTTTGAATACTGAGCCAAATATTTAATGTAACCACTTTTCGGAAAGCTCTCGAAGTTCTCTTTCCAACGAATCTAAGATCTCTTTTTTCTAGGATCTGTGTAAAACAAAAAACCCTCTGCAACAGATCTGGTCATAAATAAAAAAAATCAGCAATATAAGATATCTTCAACCTACAAATCAAAGTGCATAAACCTACAAAAATGAATGATTGACGCTCCAAGAAATCTGATCTTCACAAAAACAACTCAAACAAGAGGGTTAATCAGGGACGTGAGTCCCACCAGGCATGCCAAATGTAGTTAGGGTAAAATTGCAAATCAAGGCAAATGATTAAACAACAATGATAAAACCCTAGCAATGCACAATGAAGCACAAGACAACATGAAAATTAAAATAAGAAATGTAAATGCAAACCAATCTCCACGCTATGCTTGATTTATCTCCATTGCTCTTCTCCACCTCACATGAGCATGCAAGATTTTGAAGGATTATTGTTGGAAGAATGTTGGGTGCTCACTTCTGCAGCATAACGTTGATAAGGATGCAAAGGCTCTAATGATATTTCAACAGCATGTGGATACTTGAGGATCAATGCCCTTTTAGAAAATTTGACAGAATAAGGGTGCTTAAGGCTCAATGCCCTTGCTAATGGCTTGTGAGGGGTTTGATCTATAGGAAAGGCTTAATTCAAATGGATGGCTAGGATCAATTAGGGCTTTAGATGAAATGGATGGATAGGATTCAGTTAGGTTTCTTTGCACATCAAGAAATTGTAGTCAATTGACATGTGGCAAGGGAAGATAAAGCTTAGGTGTGCTTGTGTAGATAAATACTAAAATTAGGTCCCATTAGTTGTGCATGTGAAAGATAAAAGTTGTAACACATGATTGACTGGACAAGTGTTGGAATGTGATAAAAGATGAGGACTTAATTCAAATAAAATATTTGAATTAGTTGGGATATGAGTTGGATATTAATTAAATAAATAAGATTTATTTAATTAATTGGAAAGATGATTAGGATGGGATAAGATATGATGTGGAAATTAATTAAATAAATAAAATTTATTTAATTAATTGGCTTAATGGGATTAAGAATGGGATTAAGACAAAATGGCTTATGATGTCTAGGATAATGTTTTAACAAGGTGTTGCTAGACATGAACAATTTTGGGACAAATTTGGGTGTCTACAATAACTATTGTTGATAAGCTTGGGAAAGATAATGTTGATGATTTCCTATCAATATTGACTATGCAAGGAAGCAATGAACCAGTAGATGATGCATTTCCAAATGAGCACCGTTTTGTCATTTCCATACAATCTTCATGGTTTGCAAATTTAGCTAACTATTTGGTTTCAAGAAAATGTCCACCGCATTTCAACTAGAAGGAAATAAGACAATTGATTAGGGATAGCTCCAAATACAAATGGGTAAATGGTATTCTGTTTAAAAATTTCACTGATCATCTGTTGAGAAGATGTGGGCAGGAAACAAAAGTTTATGATATAATCCAAGCATGAGATGATGAACCTTCTGGAGGCCACTTTTCAACCCTCTAAATTGGACACAAGATTCTGGGAGCTAGGTATTTCTAGCCAACAATGACCAAGAATATCCAACAGTATATCAAGAAATATGATCAATGCCTGCGAATGGGACATCCAACTCCTATTGTAAAAATGCCACTCCATCCTCAAATGGTCCTAGAACCATTTGAGAAATGAGGGATAGATATTGTGGGACCAATTGATCCACAATCCAAAGGAAATCATTACATTCTAGTCTGTACCGATTAGGCCACCAAATGGGTTGAAGCAAAATCTCTACCAGTAGGAAAAGAGGAGAAGGTTACAGATTTTCTGTAAAAGCACATTTTACAGAGATTTGGAGCCCCAAGGGTCCTTGTTTCTAATCAGGCGCTGTAGTTCATGTCTGCTATGATCAAAGCATTTCTGGAAAGATATCAAATCAGTCATAGGAAATCTTCTCCATATCACCCTTAGAGCAATGGTCAAGTGGAAGTGACGAATAGGGAATTGGAGAACATCCTCACAAAGATAGTTTCAGGCAAAGTGACATATTGGGTAGAAAGAATGACAGATGTTGTTTGGGCCTATAACACCACTTGGAGAACCACAACTAATTTCATGCTATATGAATTAGTTTATAGGAAGCACCCAGTGCTCCCTATTGAATATGAGGTGGAAACATTGAGAACAACACTTGAAGTTGGTATTGATTTAATGGAGGCACAACAACACATAATAATGCATTTGAATAGGTTAGAGGAAATGAGGATGGAAGTGTTGTGTGGTTACACAACATGCCCCATTTTGACTTGACAAAACAGGGACCCAACTTTTTGCTTGGCTTGGTTTGTGTTTTTTCTACTTTTCGACGGTCTGGTAAAAGTAAGTCATGCAGGTGACCCTGCATAAGGGAGCTGGGTAAGTCATCATGATGAGGTTAGTCAAAGTTAATATTTCGTATCAATAACCTCATGGTTGGAAAGAGTACAAAATTTCATGCAGGTTTGCCTTTTGGATCACCCTAATATTCCTTAGGGAACGAGAGTTATGGTAAGTCAAAGTCCTGGTCAAACGTGATATTTCTGGGGGGGTCATATTTCTTAACATCAGTTATCTTATATAGGATCACCTTGATCTAATTTTATCACCTGATAATCATTTGGTCCGGAACTCCGGATGTCAATTTTACGTGGTAATGGTATTTACCCATCAAATAGCTTCATATATTTTGTGGGGGTCATATTTCGAATATCACCCAATATTTTGAATATCACTCGATCTTTCAATATCACCCTGTCACAAAATATCACCCTAGAGCCAATATGCTAATGACATCATCCAATCCCGATGAACAAAGAAAATCACCCTGACAGTGGCGTCATCATCCTTTTTACCTTACGGAGGTATATTTCCAACAATCACCCTTTTACAATAACATGACGGTGACATCATCCCAATCTTTCGAAAGGGGGTCACTTTAGTCTTGAGGGGTCATATTCTGAACATCACCCGATATTCTCAATATCACCTGATATTCCAAACATTGCCCAATCTTCTGAAGATCACCCCCCTCCTCTTGCCGCGTAACATTTAATGAACATAAATGCTGTAGGTGGTTCCTGCCAATTGCGAATGTGATACACACACCTAGCAACATCTGTGAATTTCATACAGAAGATCAATGGTTTTGATCAATTTAACCCAGTTTTGCCCTAATCTGCCCTACGAGTGAGGTTAAAAGTGAATTTACAAGGTCATTTTGTATTTACCTTGTGAATAAATGAGAATTTACAAAGCGGATATTCAAACCCTCATACGACCTACCTGCGGATGCATACAGCTTGCAGTAGAACAGAACCCGTGATTGTCACCAGTATCTGAGCCCCTTTTCCATAATCATCACCTTAATCCAGGAGATAAGCGTTGTCAGGTAAGTAGTTAAAAAACCCTCTTGTCATTTTCTGTGTGTCTAGGTAGGATGTTTTTCTAGTGATTTGAGACTGTAATTATGCATATCATGATGAAATGGAGATTAATAAGTATAATATGCAAGAAGCCGTAAATGTACAATATTGTATACATACATGTGAATATCAAATGGTAAGACCAATCGTGTTCATTGCAGGAATCCATGGTAGACGTCAGGAGGAACAAGTCTGAGTCTGAATTTCTTAAACCCATGTTTTCTCAACCTGAAGGAGTGTAGTTCAAGTATGGTGTCATCAAAGATACTCATCAGGGAAACACAGATTTAGTGGCATGGTCGTCCAAGATGCATAATGATAAAGAAAGTACCTTACTAGATGTCATTTTTACATCAAGAATGTGGTATGCGGCTGGATTTTCTTATTCCATGGAAGCTCTGGAATTGATAATAGAATGTGCCAGAAATTACAACCCTCTAACAAGGCGGGTAGAAAAACATGGCAGGGTTTATGCAGATTTGTCCGTTAAAGGGATTGCAACTACTTTCAATCTCCCACTTGGAAAGAAGGTAGTTAGTATGGATCTGAAGAAAGTGGAGATTGAATATGAAAATAATAAGAAGACTGCAAGAAAGAGGATATACCAGTGGAGGTCAAAGAACAACACTTACATTGCCTCTACCAAATTACCAGTGCACCTGTATAAATTTGACTTTGATGATGAATATTAGTATATGACTGCCCTATTCAGCAGAGTGACAAGCCAGCCTACTGCTAGAAGTTTCAAGGATTGGATGTATGGGATCATCATGATGTGCATTTATATAGATAATAAGCCATTATGGGCTAAAATCATCAGTGATGCCTTAGATATGCATATGATGAACCTAGGAGGCCTGTAGTGTTCATTTTACATGACTTCATATGTTGTATATTCATGTGCTTACAAAGGTACATTTGATGCACTTACCACAGTTGGAAAGATTGGTGGCAGTTTAAATGATGCCCATATATGGGACCATTATCCTCAATTGCAGAGGACAAACTATCTCCCTAATTACAAATTGGTGAATGATGCATTTTCTATGCATCTAGTCAGAACAATGGAGGAAGATAGAACCAAAAGACAGAGCATGGAATCTCAGGAAATTATATACAAGCATGGTACCTGGTTTATTTAGTTTGCCACATTTTCCTACATAAGAATAGAGGGCTTTGAAGGAAAGTCGTTAATGCTACCCAGGTACCCTATTGATGGGGTAGTCTTGATGGAGTTTTTGAGACAAGTATAAAAATAACTAGATGCATACAAAGAAAATAATAAGATTCCTCCAGTTTTGTTTCCAGTAACTATAGGGTGGTATATATGCCTTGATTCAGAAAACATAAAGAAGGCCATAGCTGGTCTGAACATGATGAACCTACAGCGATTCCCATTGGCCAGATCATACGACCCCTATGGAAGAATGCAAAAGATCATGGGGAAGCCCATTCATCAAAAGAACTTAGAAGATTTCTGGACTGACTGTGGGGATGAGGCTGAGGTCAGAAGAAGAAAATACTAGAGACTCACCCTCAATCAGATTAGGACATTTGACTGCATGCTAGTGCCTGCACAATTAAAGAAAGATGATGGCAAGACTATGTCCAATGAGTATGAGGACAATAAGGTGTATAATGACACCATTTTAACCCTTGACCTGACGCAACCGAAAGATATTTCATTAGATCAGTTTATAGGTGGGGTGCTGCGAGTGACCCAGTCATGGGTAAATGAACAAATTAGTATCCTGAAGAAGAAAGGTGTGGCCATCATAGTAGACAACAAGAGGAAAAGACAGGAGATTCCAGATGAAGAGTATGATGACTTTCTTCTTGAAAAGAGAAAATCTAACGGAGAAAGGTTGCCACCTCAGGAACAAAGCAAAAGAAACCCCAAAGGAAGAAAGAAAACTGATAGTGAACCTAAGGGGGTAATAATTGAAAGAATTGATATACCAGCTGAAGGTGCATCTGCATCGAGACATGCATCAGCCTCATCTGCACAGCCTTTGGTAGATGAACCAAGAACAAAAAGAATCCTAAGGTCAGCTGTGGAGACTGCAACAATAAAAGATAAAGGCCAAACCTCACAGTAGAATATGGAAAAGGATACCATTATTGAGGAGGAGCCAGTAAATAAAGAGCCTACAAGAGATCACCCCATGATGGTCACAAGAAAGAGGAAGGCACCCCTGGTGGCATCACCACCTAAAAGACAGAGAACATCTATGAGGGGTGAAATAAGACATGACCCCATAGTATTAAGGGGAGCTGGTAGTGAAGTGTTCAGGAAATAATTACAACATGATGTGCCACTTCCTACCATCATTTAGTTTAAGACTAAGAAGGCTAAAGAGCAAGCAAAAGAAGCCACTAAAGCAAATCAAGGCGGTCCTTTCTCACTGGAGGAGACTGTGGACTTATCAGATGATGATGTGGTGCAGAATGTAGCTTCTCAGCAGATGGAGACCCTTTCTTCTAACACTCACATGACCCCACAGAGAACCCCATCGGTACAGATGGTGGTATTAGAAGAATTGAAAGAAGTAGAGCAAGGGAAAGAGAATAGCCCAGAGAGGGCAACCCAACAAATAAGGCTTGATAAGTTAGTTGATCAGGTAACTAGCGCTACTGTGATAGACCTAACATACAGAGAGGATGTAAGTCCTGAACATCAAGCAGGGGCACCTGATGGAACAGAAAATATTAAGGAAGTCAAACAAATAGAAATGGAGAGCAACGCTCCAAATATGGGTCACCAACAATAGGAAGTACTAGCTGAACCCAAGATAGTAGAAGTCCAGCAAAAGGCCGGGAATGATAAAGACACATCAACTGATGATGCCCTCTGGACTCAAGAAACCTCAGGTGATGAGGATACATCAGGTCATGATGACCTAAAGACCCAGGGGATAGATACATCAGGTGTGGAGCATAATGTGATTCAAGATCAGGTAGATGCACCTAGTACGAATATAATGATATCCACAGATACAAATATACCTCATGATGAGGAAATTCCCAAAGTGGATGAAACACAAAAGGAGGAAGTAAAAGATCAGGTCTAGGACCAGCATGCAGATACACAACATGATCAGCCTCCGCAAGAAAAAATTCCTGAAGAGGAAGAAGTACCATAGGATCCCCCTCATGAAGAGTATCATGAGGAAGAAATAAGTAAATCACCCTCTCCACTGAGAATAGAGATAAATGTTGGAGATCAGGGTAAACATGATGATGTTGGACACCAAGGATCCGGAGATCAAGTACCTTAATGGCTAGAGAAAGAAATAGGTATGGAATCAAGTTTTGAGATTCAAGAATTTGATGTTTCAACATTGTTTTCAGAAACCATCATGAAGCCTAAGAGGAAAGCCAGATTAACCTCTGCAATAAGAAGAGATCCTGCTATAGGTAGAAGGACCACCCAGGTAGCACTTCCCATGGTTGAAAATGAGAAAGGCAAAATTGCCCTAGAAGAATTTCAGATCACCATAGTTGACTTAGGGTTTGCCAATGAAGACCAAGAAGGTCAGGAAGGGAAGGATATAATAGATTCTTTAACCCAAAGGGTGAAGAAAGAAAATGAGAAGAATAAGCAGCATAAAGAGCACATTACTCATCTGCACTCATGCATAAAAGGGTTGATTAACCCTGACAATACATCATCAGATCAGGCAGTCCCATTGACTGCAATTTCTCAAGAGGAGGTTAATAAATTAGACCTTATGAGGCATGAGTCAGTTATTATGAGAAAGTGGATGTCATCAGCACTAACAGGAGCTGAGGAAGTAGTAAGAGCCTCTTTGTAGAGGTAGAATTCTTTGAGTATCTCAAGGAAGAAAGTGGATAAATTACAGACTGAGACTGGAAGGTCATTCCAGCTAGAGAAAGCCTTGAGTGCTTTGAGTGAAATAAAGAGGATTAATCCTCAGATCCTAATAAACAATTAGGTGCTAGATAATAACACTACCATGCTAGTGGATATTTGGTATAAAGACATCAGGTTTGAATGTGATGTACTGAAGAAGTGCAATAGTAAATTAAGAGATATCAGTGTGAAATTGCACAACATGATGTCATTTGAAGGAGAAGTCCTGGAGGCTTTAGAGGGAAAAGTAGAAGGGAAAATTGAAAACCAAGATGTGGACTTTGCCATAAAATATTTGCATAATAACTTCCAGCCGATGGTTGATGACCCTCTCACCCACCTGACAGAAGAAGCAATGAATAAGATCATGAGGATCAAGGTCAGGGTGGAGAACTATAACAAAACCTTGAGCAGTAGGAAAGGTAAATTAGAGACCCTCAGGGATAAATTTTAGGCCCATAAGCACGCCATCAGTAAATCCAAAACTCAGGATGGGGAGGAAGTTGAAAGAATAGTAGAAGCATATGAAAATATTAGGACAATAATACAGGTCCATATACAAGGCGATATCTATCAGGGTGATGATGACATAGAAAGTGATGATCATGATGATGAAGAAGAACCTGAGGAGTAAATGAAGATGCATCACAAGGGAAATGCGTGCATCAGGTACTTAAAATAAAATAAGTTACCTAGATGGTTGCCAGCTGGTAACCTATGCCACGAGAGATAGTTGACCAAGTCAAAAGGAATATGCACCGTTGATGTTAATTGATAAATCTTGAGCATAGATCATGTGTAACCTCTCCCTCACCTTATTCTATAAAAGGTGTAGGGATGCCTTGTTTTAAACATTCAAAAGCTTAATTGAAATTTGTTTGCTGAAATATCAGGGCTTATTTCAAAGTTATTGTATACATACATATTTTTGCATACTTAATGAAAGAGAAGACCATTTTGATTACAAATCATAGTAAATCCTAAGTAATCTATGTCTAGATTCTTGATACATGCTTCAATTTGTTGCGTCCCTTGGAGTGCTCATCAGTCTACTTGTATTTTTTTCATTCACCATCCTCTGAAGTTAGCATCATCTGTATCTAGCTGTGGAACATCCTAGTGAAAATATGGTTTGATTTCTTCTCCTAATGATAGTATCAAGTGTGAATGTGGCTCAATAGTTGAAGATTCATCATAATTTGAAGTATTCTTTTACAATTTCTTTTAATTTTAGAACAATTCACCATCACAATTGCAAATAATTGATAATCATAAGCAAGTAACATGAAATATGCAGACATCTCGTAGATAACTAAAAATTCATAGCATATTTGAAGTTAAAGCATGTACAATTGACAAATATCATGCAAAGATCTAAGTATAGACACACTATTTGTAGAAATATACTATGTAGAGTAACCTTGCAGTGTAGCATCATTACAGGAATAGAATCTTGTTGATAAGCAAACGTAAGGCCCCCGAATGGAAACAACAACACACATCAACCACTGAGTAACATCAGTAGATTAAGAACTAATCCATGGAGACTTGGGATCATGAATTCTTTGAATTCATCGTATCTTTCAAGATGAGTAAAGGTTGTTGTGTAACTTTTATTCTATGTTTGTTTATGACTAACATCATGACCAACAGGAAGCACTTCATCATATAGAGTTAGTTCAACAACAAAGAAAAGAATGACATGATAAGCATATCATCATCAAGCACTTCAAAAATGGAGATTGGACCCTATTGTATGACTCAAAGTATCAGGATCTCAAAGGAAAACTGCACACCAAATGGTTAGGGCCCTATGAAATCAAGCAGACTTTCAGCAATGGTGACGTTCATCTCTTACCCATCAATGGGGACTGAAGAATTCTTCTAGTAAATAGGCACAAACTGAAGTTGTATCACAAACTAGCTTCCACAGAATAATTCTCTACAAAAATCCAATCTTGGATAGAACACTTCACCATGGAGGATATTCCTTCCATGGGGATCATGCTCTAAAAGATGATTGTTGATTGAATAAAACATTAAAGGTTGAAAACCAGCAATGGCAGCCTTTTCTATCAAAAAAATGGGGCAAAGTTGAAAATTAGAAATGGCAGTTTTGTCTAGAGGAAACATTAAAAACCAAAAATGGTGGTCTTTCCTTTGAAATTCCCATTTCCTTAAAATAAAACTCCTTTTTGTAGGATCTACAGGTCTTTGTATTATGAAGTATTAGATAGCTCCAAATAGCTACCGGTAGCTCCAGATGGCTACTGATAGATCTAGATGAATACCAATGAAGATAGACACTACTACTAAAGTATTATTGGGCACCAAGTCATATTGCATCATGAAAATAATTTTGGTAAAAAGTTAAGTTGAAATTATCTTAAGGGTGAGTACTTTACATAGGTATATTCTTTTCCTTAAAACTTGTATAATTGCTGTAATATATATGTATATGCCATGTGTCCCCCCAAATACCCCACATGCATTCCTTGTTTTCCATGTAAGCACCAACGTAATTGTATGAATGATAATCATTTAGAGGATGAATAGGTGGCAGCAATGGGGTTGTCCTCATATCTTGTGTACTTTCCAATAAAGCACGAGTACCTAATCATAATGACAATGGCATTCTCAATAAATGCCATAAAAAGAGATGAGTACTTAGTTGGAGGAGTAATCATGATTACTAATTATGATCATAAATAGAAATAAATTCACAAGAGGTGGAGCGACGATTGCTTTTGTCAGCTCTAGATTTGAAAAGAAAGACATTTAAGGTGGCAGTTGAGAATGGCCACTTCACATGTCGCAACTCAGTGTTGCAGTTCTAAAGTATGCACCAACAAGGATGAAAAGACAGATGGGATGGCTACCAACCTATCCACATTTTATGAATTTATTCCATTGATCGAGTTGTGATTGACAACACAACTTCAATTTTCCTTTTGCAAGAAAAAACAAACCTCTGTTCTTGGCATTGTTTTGCATTTTACAAAGAGAAGGAACCTACAAGCATGGGAAACAAAAGGAAAGTAGAGCCAAAGAATGTTGTCTTTAATGAAGCGAGTGCAGATATTTTATGACAAGCCAAGTGGTTGAAGTTTTTGCAAAAAATTGAAGGATTTGAAGCTAAATTTGTTGAGGAATTCATCGTCAACTTCCACCGCACTTTCTCCATTGTCAAAGGGGTAAGAATTCAAATCAACCCTACCATTATAAGTCAATTTTTTAGAATCCTTGAAATTGGTGCTGATTTATTGCAAAGTAAGCCATCATATGAAGAGTTGGTACAAAATTTTCATGTTGCCCCAGAACCCTTGCCTAGATATATTGTTAGCAAAGGGGCAACAAAGGGTATTGAGAGGACCAACCTTCCAGACCCATAGAAGACTATGGTTTTGTGGATTATGAAGTTTTTTACTTGTGATGGACAATATGGAGTAGTGTTGGGGCCTAGGATGAGGTTGATAACCTGACTAAGGCATGGAGCCAACCAACTTGAGTAGTTGATAATTGTTCCAACTTTCTTGCATTCTTGTCTCATCAACATGATGACCAAAAGGAAATGAAATGAGGGTCAAATTAGCCTTTATGGGCTAATTCATTTGATTATGAAACACCACTTCTTATTGGAGGATGGGAAACAAAAATGGGAAGATATTCTAGAGCTTCAACTGAGGAAGAAGAAGAAGAAGTGGCAAGCTTCCACAGTGTCTGTCTCAGTTGAACTAGTTGCAGTCTCCTCTAGACCTCCAGTACAAGGATTCAGATAGCTCTGGAGGGGAGAAGAGTAGTAGAGTCAAGGAGAATGTAGGGAAGAAATAGTAGCCTCCAACCCTGCTAAGATATGCCACCCATGGATGCTTGTCATTTCATTTGATGAAGAAGATAGGGAAGTAGTAGGATCAAACTTTGTGACCATTTTAGGGCAGCATTCTTCCCCTATTGAACAACAACATGAGGAAACTCCTACTAATGAGGAAACTAAGGAAGCTAGTGAAGAGAAGAATCCTAAGGAAATGGAGGAAGTAACATTAAAAAGAAGAGACTGTGAAGGGAAAGAACCCTTGATGGAGAGCTCTGAGGATACCACAACAAAAGCAACCCGTCATGCTCTGGGTCTATCAAAGGTGGAATATGAATTAAAGCAATGTAAGGCACAAATGGAAACCTTGGTTCAACAATTAAGAGCTAAAGGTGAGGAGCTCGAGCAACAAAAGGAACAAGCTACCCTGGAGGAAAAGGAAAAAAAGAAAATAATTTCTAATTTTTAGAAGGAGATACATAAACATAAAGCTACCATAGCCTAAAAAGATACCCAAATTGCACAATTTCAACAACGGCTTGTACAACCAACTTCTACACCAGTGGCACTGAGTATCTATGAGAAATATTTGTGGCTATCACTTGAAAGCAAAGAGCTCAAAGGAGAAATCTTAAAGATTCGGAGAGACCTTGAGTCCCTTAAGGAAGAGAAGGTGGCAGTGGAGAAAAACTTAGCCTTAGCCTGTGAAACAAGGGAGACCCTGTTAGCACAAAGGCCACCTTCAAGTGTGTATGCTCTATTTCTTAGGGAACAATTTTTACATTGGAAATTGTTAAGGATTAGTTGTAACTTTCCTTTTGATTTTGGCAATGATAAAGAATTTGTAGAATGTTACATGCAAAACCCCAAAGATCAACATAATCTTCTTTATGAATTCTATCAACATGACCATTTGATGGGACATGTTAATACTTCTATGTTGAATTTGTATGTTGGAGAGCTCCAAATCCAGAGCTATCTATATTTACTAAGAAATAACAAGTTATGGGAAGAACAATTAGAGGAATATAATGCAGTTGCAACAACCATAGGTTTGGTAATTGTTATCCTATTTTGTCCTCCTGGACAAATAGTCTAGGATCTATAAGATCCTGGTGTTTCATCTTCTAAGGATACAAGGAAACACATCAAAAAATGGTGAAGTCCCAAAAAATTTAGAGTTTTCCTTGTGTTTTTCTACCTTGTCAGGATGTCAGAGTTTGGGCTTCACCTCTTCACCATTGTCAATCTCAAAGTCTTGAACTCTACCCCTTTCCTTTGTAAAAATATTCTAAGTGTTTCAGCGTTAGAGTTCAAATCTCTCCTCTTCTCCCTTCTTCCTTAGAAGGTGGAAGGGTTGGGGACTAAGATCTGACTCTTCCCTTGCAAATTTGATTAAGTGTGGAATTTTTGCGAGTCGTCAGGGATTGGGGTTCTTCTCTTTTGCGTTATTCCATGGAGGCTGGGAGGCCAGGGCCTGTGCTTTGAGCTTTTCTTTGTAAATTTGGTTAAGTATTTTTCTGTTGAACTTCAGATTTTTTCTCTTCTACCTTCCCTCTTGGAAGGCTGAACGTTGAAACTCTAAAGCCCACTGATGGCCATGTGGAGGCACTTCGCCATTCCACCATGCTCTTCTGGTGGCCCCCTCGCTCATCTGCGGAACCATAGAAAGCCACCAGGTGGCAGTGACATCATCTGGAAGGGAGGCTTGAGGTCCAAGTCCCATTTATTTCCATTATAAATTCTTCTAAGTGTTTGGGTATCAGATTTCAGTCTTTTTGCCTTCTCTCTTCCTTCCTTTGGAAGCTGGAAGGCTGAAGGCTCGAACTTTGAACTCTTCCAGATCCTCATAAAATACAGAAAAGACTACAAAACATGGAGTGCAGGGTCCCTTTCTTCTTACTTCCCTCTTGGAGAGCTGAACATTGAATGTCTAGGACCTGATCTCTGCTAAGGTAAAATCTTCTAAGTGTTATGGTGTATAGTTCAAGGTTTTTGCCTTCCACCTCCTCTCTTATGTAAGCGATAAGGCAGAGGTCTGGAGGCCCAAACTCTGAAACTTTGGTGGCTTCTTTCTTCATGGAGAAAACATGATTTGACTAGCCAGTGACCCTCTTGGTCACCATTAATACTCCATAAGGGCATGTTTCCTTGTAGCAAATGGTATTCCTGCCTCTCCATGACACTGTTCCTCATCTGCATTGAATTCTTGTACCCATGGCATGGGCGAGCCTCCTGTTTTGGTAGAATTCATAGATATGAGCTACAATACACTTCAAAGGATTCTAGTTCAAGTTAATGCAGCATGGTCAACATCCCCCCTTATTGACTTCTCACCTTCCATGCTTTGACTACTACAGTATAATTGTAAAAGCTATATATGCATGATTCAAAGATGTAAAAAGGGGTTGTTAAATATTTTCTGGGACTGTTATATTGGGTGAATTTATGTGTTACATCTAGACCTTGTAATACACTTATAGAACAACTAGATTTGATGTATTGTGCTCATTTTCAAGCCTTTGATGTCTCTAATTAATTGTTCAACTATGAATGTATGTGATTATTTTGTGTCTATTGCTCTGTAATAGGTTATTTACTCTTTGTAATGGTCATTTGACCTTCATGATCAATATATCTCTGATATTTCAGCTCTTCCACACTTTGTCTCTATGTTTCACTTGAAGTTGTGATCTATTTTGTGAGTAAAATGGCTCCTTCATAGGTTATGGTCTTCTATTTGAAGCCTCTATTAAGGTTGCAAGCCTATGTGAGTTCCTTTTAGGGTTGAGATCATTGTTGTGTTGATTTAGTTCAACTAATATACCTCATAACTCTGGTGCATCACCTTTTCTTTTCTGTATCCCTTCTATCCATTTTCCCCTAGCAAGTTTAGCATTAGAGTTAGTTAATTTCTCTAATCCTTAAGCTTAGAAAGAGGAACCGACCTTCTCTAGAGTTCTTTTCTGTAATTCTAATTGATAATAGTTTTTGGCATGCCCGGTGGGACTAGTATGATGAACTTTATCATTTGTTGAAGGATCTAGTGTGTTCTTTAGCACATCTTGCCATTCAGGGTAGTCTTCTCAAACACCATGGTGACTCTACTGAACAAATCTATTGTTGTAGCTAGTCCAATCACTTAAAGAACTCCAAGGATTAGGATTCTGGTGGTTTTCCTGGTCTATTCAACTTTTAGAAGCATCTCAAATCACCTGGAAACTCTTTCTTGGTATGTATCCAGTTTCTCTCTTGTTACAAACCTGTTTTCTCTAATTTAGACATCATTATGATTGTCTATCTTTTCAATGCTTTAAAATGTCAAATATTTATGGGAATTATGGTTATTCCCATCCTCCTAATCAAAGCATAGGATATTGGCCCCCATACTAGCAATATCAGGCCCAAAATGCCTCTAATTTTATGCCATATGGCCCTACAACAACAAAATATCAGCATCCTCATGATGCTTGCCTCCCACCAACCCCTGCTTAGTCTTGTTGTCAATCTAATAATGCCTATTATCAACCCCAAGGAGACTACCTTGCTCTGCTATAGCTTAGGGAACATTTGGACAACATTAAAAGAAACATGAGGTACAATCTATCGCAAGAATCCTTTAATTTTAATATCAAAAGCATGGATGATGTGATGGAGATACTCCAAGGTTTCCAACAAGAGTGGGATGAAATTTAGGGAATGATGGAGTATAACAAACAATAAGAGGATCTTGCTTATTAGGCTAGTCTTCACCAGCATCAAATGGAGGTAGAGGAAAAAGGCTTGTTGGGAGCAAATTAAAATGCAGTTCACAACCTTATCTGAGGAACAGTTAAAGCAAATGCTCGCTGACATAGAGAGGCAGGAAGCTCAGGCAGTCCCCTCCATTCTTAGTTTGGGTACCCTCTCTCTTCTACTTCTATTCAGCCTATAGCAGAAATAACTCCCAAACTTAAGATCCCAAGCTTCAGGCAAGAGAACCCCTCTAGGCCTCTAAAACCAATTTCCAGTTTTAAAATTCTAAGTGTCAGAGGCCCCCAGCCTTCACGAGATCCTGTTCTTACAAAAATATAGCCTATTATTCCTTAGGAACAACTCTCTCAGTAAGCCCTTCTAGCCCCCATTCCTTGTCAAACCTCTTGTCCTAGCACTAGCTCACTCTGTAAAAACAAGCCAGTTTCTGGCGAGACATTGGGTTCTACGAACCAAAAAGGGAAGTGTTGGAGGTAACTGTGGAGCAGACTACTACTTGTGAGGCTTCACATGCCATCAAAATGAAAATTTTAGACTTGTTGCAAGAATAAATTAAGCCAAATCGTTTAAACTAGCAACAATGCATTGGGCATCAGGTTAGTGTTGATTCAGGCGTGGGTTTGAGTCCCCTAGATTTTGGCTCATTTGAGGAATTTTCACATGCTGTGAATAAGATGAATGAAACCCAAATGTAGAGGAAGCATGCTGAAGAGTTCCAATTGTAGAGGCAGCTCAAGTAGAATAATGTGGAGCTATAGTCAAACATTAGGGGCAATCCTGATTTGAGGGAAGAAGTAGTTGAAGCAAAGGAGTTGTCCAGCTACATTGAAAATGAAAAAGGCATGCAAATGCTAGTATTAGCTACAGTTCTGAAGAAACATAAGGGCAATGAAACTGATGGAAAATTGTTGTAGGTTGAGGCCAAACATAATAATGAGGTTCTAGCTCATGAAAAGGAGCATGTAAGTAGCCTCGTTCTAGAAAATGCAAAAATTAAGGAAGCCAGGGTGGATCTTCTCATTCCTATGTGCTTTGAGGAGCTAGAAGATCTCTTCAAGGATGAGATAGATCTTTTCTGCTCAAAATGTGACTTCGAGCTGGTGTCCCCTAAGGAGGAACATCATAAGCATCTTGATCTAAAGGTGGAGGTAGCCATTTTCTCAGTGGAGCACCAACAACTAGAGCATTCAAACCAGCTGAATGATGAAGAATCAAAGCATAGGCATGAGATCAGCTATGTTGATTTGCATGTCATTTTTAGGGGATGCCCTATTAGGCATCTAGCCCAGCTAGGGACACATCAAGAAGAGTCACCACTTGTCATGCTTACCTCTAAGCATGAAGTTGAAGATCAAAATGAGTGGGATCAGCCCATTTATTCACCTCTTGGCAACAACATCAATAATTAGTTTAGGTGGATAGGTGAGTTTATCCCCATTCTTGGGGGAGTGCTCCATCAATTTGTCATATGTCAACTCCTTCCCCATATCTTGCTAACTTCCCACAAGCATGTAAAGCATTGTAAATTGTTGAGAAAGGGTAGTTATTTTGAAGAACTAGTTAATGGCTTTGTTTAAGGTCAATTCTGGTTTGTTAGTTTAGGTGTAGTTTATTTTTGTTTCTATTTTATGTTTCCTCTCAATAAGTGCCATTGCACTCTGCTACATTCTCATTAGGAGGATGCTTTCCTTGTTTGTTTTGCCTTGTCTTATTTCTCAAAGGTAGTGTTTAGTTTTGTGTTGGTCTAGCCAACTCTTGTTCTTGTTGCTATACCCTTTGACTCTGTGCCAAATGGATGGATAGGCTCTAGATCCTAGTGTTTAAGCAGGTAGACACCCTTGCAAAGTCACCAAAATGTTATCCTATTTTTCCCTCCTAGCCAAATAGTTTAGGATCCATGAGATCCTAGTGTTTCAGCTTCTGAGGATGCAAGGAAACACATCAAAAAATGGTTAAGTGCCAGAAAATTTAGAGTTTTCCTTGTGTTTTTCTACCTTATTAGGATGTCAAAATTTAGGCTTCACCTCTTCACCATTGTCAAGCTCAAAGTCCCAAACTCTGCCCCTTTGTTTCACAAAAATATTCTAAGTGTTATGGGACCAGAGTTTAGAGCTCTCCTCTTCTCCCTTCTTCCTTAGAAGGCAGAAGGGTTAGGGTCCTAGCTCTGACTCTTCCCTTGAAAATTTGACTAAGTGTGGAATTTTTGCAGCATGTCAAGGATCAAGGTTCTTCTCTTTCACATTCTTCTGTGGAGGTGGGGAGGCCCCAGACCCATGCTCTGAGCTTTTCTTTGTAAATCTAGTTAAGTGTTTTACTATCAAACTTTGGAGTTTTTCTCTTTGCCTTCCCTTTTGGAAAGTTGAATGCTAAAACTCCAAAGCCCACCAATGGCCACGTGGAGGCATTCCACCATTCTGTTGTGCTCTTTTGGTGGCCCCCTCACTCATCCACAGAACTGCAGAAAGCCACCAGGTGGCAACGACATCATCTGGAAGGGAGGTTTGGGGTCTAAGTACCATTTCTTTCCATTCCAAATTCATCTAAGTCCTCAAGGATTAGATTTTAGTCTTTTTGCCTTCTCCCTTCCTTCCTTTGGAAATGAGAAGGCTGATGGCCTGAACTCTGAACTCCATCCGACCCTCATAAAATATAGACAAGACTTCAGAATGTGGAGTACGGAGTCCCTTTCTTCTTACTTTCCTCTCAGAGGGTCAAACTCTAAGTGTCCAGGGCCTGATCTCCGCTAAGGTAAAATATTCTAAGTGTTATGGTGGAGTTTAGGGTTTTCACCTTCCACCTCCTCTCTTTTGTAAGCAATAAGGCGGACAGCCGGAGGCCAGAACTTTGAAACTCTGGTGGCTTCTTTCTTCATGGAGAAAACATGATTTGATTAGCTATGACCCTCTTGGTTTCCATTAATGCTCCATAAGGGCATGTTTTCATGCAGCAAATGGCATTCCCACCTACCCATGCCACTGTTCCTCATCTACATTGAATTCTTGTACCCATGGCATGGGCGAACCTCCTATTTTGGTAGATTTTGTGGATATGAGCTAGGGTACACTTCAGAGGATGCTAGTTCAAGTTAATGCAACATGGTTGATGTCCCCCCTTGTTGACTTCTCACCTTCCACACCATGATTGCTGCAGTGCGATTGTAAAAGCTATCTATGCATGATTCAAAGATGTAAAAAGGGGTTGTTAGTTGTTTTCTGGGGTTGTTATGCTACGTGAATTTCTCTATTACATCCAGACCTTGTAATACACTTATAGAACAACTAGATTTGATGTATTGTGCTCATTTTTGAGCCTTTGATGTCTCTATTCCATTGTTCAACTATGAATGTATGTCATTATTTTGTGTCTATTTCTCTGTAACAGGTTATTTACTCTTTGTAATGGTCATTTAACCTTCATGTTCAATATATCTCTGATATTTCACCTCTCCCACACTTTGTCTTTGTGTTTCACTTGAAGTTTTGATCTATCTTGTGAATAAAATGGCTCCTTCATAGGTTATGGTCTTCTATTCGAAGCCTCTATCAAGGTTGCAAGCTTGGGTGAGTTCCTTTTAGGGTTGAGATTATTGTTGTGTTGATTCAATTCAACTAATATGCCTCATAACTCTGGTGCATCACCTTTTCTTTTTTGTATCCTTTCTATCCCTTTTCCCCTGGCAAGTTTAGCATTAGAGTTAGTTAATTTCTCTAAGCCTTGAGCTTACAAAGAGGAACTAGCCTTCTCTAGAGGTCTGATCTCAAAATTGTAAGGTCCCACACCTTGAGATCATTCCCATTGTGTCATTAGAATGCTTAGAAGTCTCCAATCAGGGTTTAATTCTAAGTGATAATAGTAATGAGGCATGAATACCCAAATTCCACCTGGTTCACCAACAACTTCAAAGCTTAGGTTTATAGGTAGGGTATCACAGATTTATATGTAAGGAACTTGAATTATTGCATATCAGATTTCTTTTAGATAACATGATACATTCTAAGTGTAGCTATTACAAGCTGTCTCTATAGGTATGAGAACCTACCTGACAACTTTAAAAGGAGAGAGCCTATTTCACTAGCAAATATTAGATGGATTTCTGATAGGGTAAATAAGTGGATAACTCTGATTCAACAAGAACAATAGGATTGGGTTGGGATGTGTTTTATGCCACCTCTGATATTAATTCCATCTCCTTGCCTCAACCACCCTCTTGGGCAACTTATTAGAGAAAGAAAATTTAATAAATAGTACAACAAGCTGTTATAGAATGATGGATTTGCACCAAAAGGTAGACAACTCTTTTAGTATAAGAATGAGGACTATAATTGTAGTGTGATCTTAGAGGAGAAAAACGTGACTGATGAGGCAGATCTTGTACATCTCTTGCCATGAGGACATGGTATAGGTTAAGCAGGGGGGAGGTGATGATTCAAATATATGACTCATCTATTTCTATATATTTCTGTTTCAAAAGACTTTGATATAACTCTATGACATATATATATATATATATATATATATATATATATTACTATTTAATAGTTGTCTTTTGGTTAGATTATAAATATGTTTAGTGCTTATTTCCTTTCGATGAAATCTCTTTGCTAATTACTTGAATTATACTTTTCAAATGCATATCTTATTGTTTAGTGTAAAAACAAAGGTTTCCAATTTCAATTAGTGTTTTGGGTTAAACCTTCCTTTCACACCTTACATTCAAGGACATAAATCGATTCAAGCCACAACTCTTGCAAGAGGGCTCTGCTACTGATTTAGTGTCACTTGAAATGAAGATGAAACTTGGAATTTGCTGATTAATTGATTCATTAAAGCCTGATTATGCTTAGAACCCTAATTTCACAAAATCATAAACAAATGAACGAATCCTAACAAATGCTCATAGATAGAGATGTAATATTTAGAGTAAATACATACCCTACTTCAAGATTCCATATCCAAGAAAGTTGGTGGCTGAAGAGCAGGCAAAAAGCCCAGGGTGGCAACTTCTTCAGGGACTTCTGAAACTTGTCTGCAACTAATCACCACTGTCACAGACGTTTTCTGCTTCAGGGATCCAGAGGGCTTTGGAGCAGGTACCCAAGTCTAGGTCCTATTTTTTCCTTCAGATACAGGATCTCCCAACTTTGTCATAGCCTCCTATAATTCCACTTCCATAGAACACAACACCTGTTACCTACAATTACAGAAAAAGGGGTTGGGGGTTGTGGTGTCTAGGAGCTTGCCTTAGTTAAGCCTTAGAAGGACATTCAAGTTTTCTAAACACTGTTGTTAGATAGAGAGTGCATATCCCTACAAGATAGAGGCAAAAACCAATTGATAAATGATTGAAAACATAAATAGATATCACCTCAGAGGCATAGCTCGCATGTAGATGAAAATCCTTCACATCATGAGAAGATGAAGCCAAATTTGCATAACAAACAAAATAACAAGACAAGTCTGCTCTGCAACAATGAATACTTTGAATACTCTAAAATCATAAGTGCACCAAAAGTTCATAATCATCTTCTAGTTTACAAATGAAACCCTAAGCATGCTTTTATATGCATTCTTGCTTTAATTTCGTAATTCAAATTGAGATGTCGGCAACGGAACCTTTTAACGGTCACATAACTGACATTTAAAATTTGGGACCCTGCCAAATAGAGCAGGACTAGGGCATAGGTGCCCAATCCCTTGGCCCCATTTTCATGGTAGGGTCAAGTTCATCATTGTCCCCTAGGTCCCATTTAACATGGGTTTTTAGGGATTTTCCATCGGGAGTTAAAATGAACATGCATGATTACACCTAAAGGACTTAGGAGCTAAACTTAGGAGGGAAAAAGTCCTAGTGAGATATTTTTTGATGTAACATTTAGCCCCCACTTTAATGTATGCATGATCGCAAGGCCCATACATGCATTGATGTATGGTCAACAAACACAGCAAACACAACATGCACTTAGAGCTAATGCATACACAAAGATTGAGAAACCATTGCTAGCCCCTAATCTTGAGTAGACATTAGAGAAGACACATTGCAGACACACCAAACACAATGAAGACAGTAACAGGCATGCAAAACATGGAGAAGATAGTAATAGGCACGCAAGACACAGAGAAGATAGCATGGAAGACATGCAAAACACAATGAATATAGTAAATGCAGTAATTAATTCTTATTCATTTTCTTATATAAATGCAAATGCAAGTACATGGAAAGTAAAGACACGACCCAAAATGTAGGAGGGATATTTCGCCACACATCTTGAAACTACATAGGGGGCAATAGACATGCAATGCAAATCTCAAAGGGTAGGAGGGATATTTCACCATGCTCTTGAAGACTACACTTGAGAACAAACATGCCATACAAATCCTAGAGCATAGGAGGGGCATTTCGCCACACGTCTTGAGACTATGCTTGGGAACAAAAATGCCATATAAAACCTAAGTGTAGGAGGGGCATTTCGCCACAAATCTTGAGACTACAACACAGGGGAAAACAAATGGAAGACACATGGAAGACACAACTGCCATATAGTATGCCAAAGACATACTATAAGTCTAGAACATGATAAACAAGTGATGGAAGGAGCCTATGGCTAGATTCCCACCATCTCAAACATGCTACAAGGACACCTGACGGTTGGGCTAATGCCACAACAACCACCAAAGACACACTTAAGGGAGGATACACCAACCCTGCCTACTCTGAGGACTTTTGAAATAAAAGGATGTGCACTAGCTCAAGAGATACATCATCCCCACCTCTGCAGAGGGCTTTGAATAAAAGGATTCACACTAGCTCAAGAGATATGATATCCTGCCTCCATAGAGGGATTTTTTATTGCAATGTAGAATAAATATGTGCACTCATGTGGAGATACAACATCTCGCCTCTATAGAGGGCTTACAAACACACTTCGTTAGTACCAAAATCATCAGATAGCTTACCTTTATATGCCCCCACCTTAAGGTGGTTGATATTGTGTACCAATATCAAGCATGTTAAGGTAGGAAGAAAACACATGAGGGAACAAGAGCTTTTGCAAAGCCCATGTCCCCAAAGGTGACATGTGCTTCACAATCACCAAATGTTCCCACAAACACACAGTTTCCTGCAATGAAAGGGATTAGAAACCACATAATCATGATAAAAGCAATGCATGTAATCATTAAAGAGTTGAGGCTATACTACGGGTTTGAACTTGAGTATAATTGTGGGGCTATACTATAGAAATCTCAAAACCAAGTGTAACCGAGGCGAGATTCAAAGATAAACAAAGTGCATGGAGTAGATGTATTGTTATGGTTTGTTAGTACGATAAGACAACATCAAAATATCACACAGAGTGATTCTACTAGCCAAGCGTCAAATAATATATATCAACCCCGTCGTCATATATGGACTAGGCCCATTTTTTCTTACTCGTTGAAGGGACACGTGGTCCATATTAGTATTATTTGTTTTTCATCATTTGCCAGCTAGATAGAACCACTAGAAGAAGGTAAACAATAAATCAAGAGAGGAGAAACAAGTGCCTTAGGGTCATCACATAGGAAGGTGCCCCTAGGTCACCAACTGCAACACTATGCCCCTAAGACACAACACACAAATAATGAAAATAGAGGAAAAGAAAGAAGAATAATGATACAAATAGAAGAAGGGTCACTACAAAGGTAGTCTCCATGTATCCTTGACCTTACAAGAGTATCAAGGGTCATCCAAGGAGGCCTAAACAACATAGTACATCACGGGGGAATCACAACACAGAGAGAAGGGTTAGAAATGCTTACCTAAAAGTAGAACCATACTAGAATTTGGAACTTGTGAGCATCTTATAAAGATACTCCATCAAGTTTTATGTGAAGTTTGAGTGGTTCATATTAGATTGTTCTTTGTTTTCAGGATGTTCATGTGGTAGTTGTTTTTCAAATCCTTGTATATGTGAGATCTTTTGTTGCTTATGATGAGGAGAACCACTATTATTTCCTATTGATGATAACTGTATTACTCTTTTCCGATCTTTAGCTCTGTTATTTTTTTGAGTTTGTCTATTGTATCGAGATGGGATATTTTCCATTGTAGCATATTTTTCCTGTATCATGATCTCTTGCTTTAGTTGTTCAAGTTGTTTTTCTACTGCATCTTGGTTAACTTTTGATCTTTGAAGAGATAACAGTGGAGGAACCCCAGCATAAATACCATTTCTCCATGGATGAGGTGAGTTCTCAACTTTCTCCTTATCCACTTCTATCATAACAATTATTTTGTCGTAGTCGTAAAAATCTTGTTCCACTATTATTTCATTTTGTTACATCATGTTGTTATTGGTATGCTTAGGGAAAGGATTAGTAAAGATTTGTAAATTATGATTTAGAGGAGCAATCAAATTATTTCCATTATCATTCACACTAGATACATGTATAACATTCGAGTCAATGAGGTCTTGTATTCCATGTTTAAGATGCATACATCATTCAGTATCATGCCCTTGTTGTCAATGAAAATGACAAAAAGAATTAGCATAAAAATAAGGTCCTTGCATTCTACTAGGATCCAACGGTTTAATCAGAGGAAGCTTCAAAAGATTATTAATTACTTATTGATTCATGATAGAGTGTAAGGAGTCAGAGATTGGAGTAAATTGTCTTTATTGTTGTCTATATTGAAACAATGTCCTCTTCTAATTAGTGATAGCAGACACTTGTGAAAAGTTATTTGAATTATGTCTGTTAACCTTGATGAAACTCTTATTATTCCTCTTAAAGTTGTTTTGTGAAGGTTAACCCATGGATTGACCAAATTGAGTCGATGAGTTTTGGTTTTCATATTGTTGGGATAAGGTGCCATTAATCTTGTAAATCCCATTATTGTATTATTCCATTTATTATTTGTAATTACCTATAAGGGATGTACAAGTTTCATTAGCAGTGGTAAATATTATTTACTGTCCATGGTAATTATGCAGTTACTACATGGTAAGTTCTGGAGTTACCGGCGGTAGTTATGGGATGTCATTTACTATGGTAAATGGTAATTGGTCAAAATGGGTAGTACATGTGGAGGAATAATCTATTTTTAGTGTTATGATGCACGTCATAGATGTTGTAAGAAGGTGAAAGAGATTCTATGACAACTGTAAGTTGTCATAAGAATCTGTGACACTAATAATAGCATATGACACGTCATAAGATGTTGTAAGTGGCTATTTTTGGCCCCAAGGCATTCAATCTTGCATGGGTACATTTTCCCAAGTGTAGGATGCATGTATGACAGCATTTATGACCCCGTAAGAGCCTATTCTTGGCCATGGATGCTCAAGGTTGTATTGTTGACTCTTGATAAGTGATATGAGTTTGTAATAATTCATTTAATGTCTTAAGGTTGTGTAAATTCTATATAAACCATAGCATAGTAGATGAGAGATATATAATAGTTTACATGTACCCAGGTTCTGCCAGAGTCAAGGTTGGAGGATAGAGGAAGTGAATGTATTTGTAATCTCCTTTTGTGAAGATAATACAACTTGACCTCTTTTCTTGGTGGAGTTTTTTACCCGAAAGGGTTTTCTCCATGTTAAACACTTGTGTTATGTGCTTCATTATGCTTCTGGTATATTTCTGTATTATGGGTTTATGTTTTGTTACAATTAACACATAGTTAAAGATTACTAAAATTTATCTTGAATCAGATTTCCATTGAAGTAGTGTTGCTTTCATTTCTAACATTTGGTATCAGTGCCTAGCCATCTTTGACTCTTTGGTGGTAGTGTGGAAGTTGTAGCTATAGTAGGAAATTTGGTTGTGTTTGTTTTGCAGATCTTGTGTTGTTATTATGGCTACATCGACTATTGCATCAACCTCTCGATTGGACATTGAGAAGTTCAATGGAACGAGGTATGAGTTGTGGAAGCTGAAAATAGAAGATTTGTTGGAAGAAAGAAACCAATGGTTGGTTGTTTAAAAAGAGAATAAACCTGAAGATGTCTCTCAAGATGTGTGGGATAGATTGGATAAGAAGGCATGGGGAACCATCCAGTTGTGTCTTTCAGACTCTGTCTTGTTGAATGTCGCAAAGGAAGAGACTGCATACAAGTTGTGGAAATAGTTGGGTGAGATCTATCAAGCCAAGAGTATGGTAAATAAACTTTATTTAAAAAGAAAATTGTTTTCCACAAAAATGTGAGAAGGTGAATCAATTGCAGAGCATTTAAATTCTTTTAATTTGTTAGTGAGTCAGCTTGATTCAGTAGATGTTGAGGTTAGTGAGGAAGATAAATGTATCTTACTTCTTTGTTCTTTCCCTAAGTCTTGCAAGAATGTTATCCTTTCTATCACTACTAACCTTGCGGATCTAAAGTTGGATGCTCTTGTTTTAGTGCTACTATCACAGGAATTGAGGAAGAAGAGTTCAGATAGTTCAGGGGATGCTCTTAGTGTCAGGGGAAGGTCTAAGGAAAGAGGACCTAAAGGAGATCAGAAAGGGGCTAAGGACAAGTTCAAGGGCCAGTCTAAGACTCCTGGTAAAAAAAATAGAGTTGAGTGTTGGAACTGTGGTAAAAGGGGACATGTGAAGGAGTACAAAAACCCCAAGAAACAGTGGGAGAGTGCTTCGAATAAGTCCTCGAATGCAGGTGAAGAAGTTTTGCTTTCTACATGGAATCTTGTTTCTAATGATAACTCATTGGTTGACTCAGGATGCTCATTTCATATGACTCTGCATAAGGAATGGTTCTCCTCATATGAAGAATATGATGGAGGTAATAACTACCTTGGTGACAACTCTTCATATTCGATTATTAGGAAAGGAAAGGTATTGTTGTGTTTTAGTGATGGGAGGATTAAAAACCTCCCAGGTGTTTTGCATGTTCTTGGATTAGCTAGAAATCTAATTCCAGTTTCGAAGTTGAATGATTTGGGAATGCATGTGACATTTCACAAGCGTGGCTACAGATTAGTGAGAGGGAACTTGGTGGTAGCGAAGGGGAAGAGATTTGAAAGTCTGTTCAAACTTGAAGCCACTACAGTTTATAATGCCTCCTATGTATCTGAGGCTAATACTGAAAATGCATATATGTTGTGGCACTGTAGATTGGACCACACAAGTAATAATGTACTAAAAACTATTAAGAATAAAAATTTGATGGATGGTTTCTCCTATTCTGATGAGCACTTTGATTTCTATGAGCATTGTGTGTTTGGTAAACAAAATAGAAAATCATTTTTCAGGAAGCAATAGAGCAAAAGAGAAGTTAGAAATTATTCATACGGATGTGTTTGGACTTGTGGATAATGAATCTATTAGAAAATCTTCTTATTTTGTAACCTTCATTAATGATGTATCCAGATTTACATGGATTTATTTTATGAAGCATAAATCTAAAGTTTTCACTAAGTTTAAGGAATTCAAAGTCTTAGTAGAGAACCAATCAGGTTTAAAGATAAAAATATTAAGATCTGACAATGGAGGGGAATATTGCTCTAAGGAATTTGATGAGTTTTACAAGCATGTAGGTATAATCAAACAAAAGACAACTTCGCATACACCATAAAAAAATGGTGTTGCAGAAAGAATGAACCGAACAATTATGGAAAGGGCCAGAAGTATGCTTAGTGATGCATAGTTGGATAAATGCTTTTGGGCAGAGGCTATGTGTATTGCTTGCTACTTGATAAATAGATCTCCTTGTAAGGCTCTTCATTCGACACCTTATGAAGTGTAGACAGGTAATAAACCTTCTATTTCACATTTTAGGGTTTTTGGTTGTGAGGTTTTTATTCATGTGCCTAAAGAAAAGTGATCTAAGTTGGACCCAAAAGATGAAAAGTGTACATTCATTAGATATGGTGATAATGTGAAAGGTTATAAGATTTGGAATCCACTAACCCGCAAGATTATCTTTTCTAGAGATGTTATTTTAAGGGAACTTAGAGCTATTTTTGAACCTAAATAGCCAAAAGAAAAAGATGAAAAGGTAAAGAAGGTGCACTTTGATTTAGAGCAGCAAGATGCACCTTAGGAAGAATAGAATGATGGATTGGGGGGTGAACAAGAAGAAGATTCAAGTAGTTCTGATGAGATGAATCTGTTGTTATAGAAGAAGTTGGTGCAGATGATCATGCAGAAGAACAAGTAGAGTCTCTTACTCCACCCTTGAGGAGATCCACAAGACAATGGAATCCAGTTGATAGGTGTAGCCCACTAGATTTCTATTGTGTATATGCTTTATTAAGTACTAATGATGAACCTAGATCCTACAGGGAAGCTATTTCTGCAGATGATAGTGAGTCTTGGTAGTTAGCCATGCAGGAGGAGATGATGGCTTTAGACTCTTGTAACACCGAGGATCTTGTTTGTTTTCCCAAAGAAAGAAAGGCCATAGGTTGTAAGTGGGTTTTCAAAAAGAAGTTTGGAGTAGACGGTTTATTGGAGAAGTACAAGGTTAGACTGGTAGCCAAGGGCTACTCCTAGAGAGAGGGAATTGATTTTGGTAAGATATTCTCTCCTGTTGCTAAATTGACTTCTATTAGATTTCTCTTATCCATTGCTACAACTTATGATTGGGAAATTGAGCAAATGGATGTTAAGACTATGTTCTTGCATGGAGATCTTGAAGAAGAAATTTATATCCAACAACCTACAGGTTTTGAGGTAAAAGGAAAAGAACATTGGGTTTGTAGGTTAAAGAGGTCTCTCTATGGTTTGAAATAGTCCCCTAGAGTGTGGTATCAAAAGTTTGATTCATTTGTTTTGAAATTTGGGTTTTGTTAGAAGAGAGGGGGATCATTGTGTTTACATTAATTGTGTTGATGATTCTATATTGGTTATTGCTTTGTATGTTGATGACCTATTATTTTTTTAGCAATACTAAGGGTATGGTCAGTGAGCTTAAAGCCAACTTTCAGTTGCATTTGAGATGAAGGATCTTGGTGCTGCAAGGTATATTTTGGGAATGGAGATCAGGAGGGATAGAATTAACAGAAATCTTTGGCTGCCATAAAATATGTGAATACTATTGTGCAGAGGTTTAGTTTATAGGACTGTAACCCAGTTAGAGTTCCTTTACCCAGTGGTACTAAGATTTCATTAGATATGTGTCCAAAGAATGAGGATGATCTTGAGGATATGTCTAATGTGCCATATGCTAGTGCTGTAGGGAGTTTGATGTATGTAATGGTTTGCACTAGACCATATAATGCCCAAGCATTGGGACTTTTGAGTAGATTTATGTCTAACCTTGGTAGATAGCATTGGAATTATGTGAAGAGGGTGTTTAAATATCTTGCAAGTACTCCTAACCATTGTTTGGTTTATTTTGGTACTGATAGTGCTGATAAATCTTTGGACATATAAGGTTTTGTTGATGCAGATTGGGCAGGTGACTTGGATAGTCAAAGGTCCACTAGTGGCTATGTGTTTACTTTGCTCGGAGGTGTAGTGAGTTGGATGAGTAAGAGGCAGCCCATAGTTGCTTTGTCCACCAAAAAAGCAAAGTATATGGCTGCTACACATGTCTCTAAGGAGCCAGTTTGGTTGAGGAGACTATGTACAGGTATTGGTTTTGATTGTAGGATCATTCAGATTGGTTGTAATAGCTAGAGTGCTATCTGTTTTGCCAAGAATCCCATGTTTCATGCTCAGACTAAGCATGTTGATGTTCAGTATCACTTTGTTCAAGAGTTGGTTGCAAATGGAGAGATTGAGTTGAAGAAGATAGACACTCAGGAGAATGTTGCAGATTCATTAACCAAGCCTGTGACCACATAAAAGTTCGTGTGGTGCAGAGAGGCCATGGTCCTTGTTTCTAGTGCCTGATTATTTTTCATTTAATTTCCTATGGGTTGTGTAGATACCTAAAAAGGTCTTCATTAGCGAATCGACTTCCAACCTCCCTAAACATACCTATTTCTTCAATAAACAATTAATTAATATTTTATTTAATTGATTATCCTTCCATCACCCAATTTTTCATCATTCTATCCCCAACAATTGGATTAATTTTATTAATTCAATAGTTCAACTTTAGCCAATTAATTAAATAAATATGCAATATTTATTTGGTTAATTTCCCCCTTCTCACTAAAAACAATTAATTAGTTAAATCAGGTTTAACTAATTAATTTAGCCTATTAATTAACCTATCCCTACCCTAGGTAATTAAATAGTCATTATTTAATTGCCTACCCTAGCCTATATCATCCTAGCCTTAGGATTGATTAAATAAAACCTTATTTAATTAATCTTAACCTCCCATTAATCCATTCCCTAATTTTTTTCAGCCATATTAATTAGGCTAATCACCCTAATAAAAATGGTCAAACCTTGATTAACACTCCTCCCCACATCCCACAAATAAAAAATTTAAATATATCTCATATAAATCAATTTTTTATACACATGTGTCATAATCCTCATTTAATACCTCTTACACCCCTTACACATGTCATAACTCATTAATATCCACTCTTCCCCAAATAAATTTTTAATTTTACTTTTCCCCATGTGAATTTTTAATTCACAAATAATCCATCTCACCCAACCTCATTTAATTCACCCCTTTTCCAAGATGAATATAAAATTTATCTTTATTCCTAGCCCTCCATTTTCTAAGATGAAATCTAGGCCCTCCACATCATCTTCATCCTCCACCATTGATCTCCAAAATCAATCTCAACCATTGGATCAAAATCTCTCCAAAATGCCTATAAATACATCCTCCAAGCCATTTGATCATCTAGTTTCTAAGTAATGTTACCATGCCAAAATATCCCTTGAGAAAAGTAATTTCTTGAGTTGTATTTGTAAGCTTGAGAGCATTTCACATCTCATTTGAGTATCAAGGGTATATCTTAGAACATTTGGGTGCAAGCTCCTTCACCCTTATGAGATTGGGTCTTCATATCAAGCCATAACTTCTTGTTTTGCATGCATTTGGTTTATATTTTTACCTTGATTTGGATTTCCTAATCACATTGGCACGCCCAGCGAGACCCACAAGGTCTCAATCTAACATCTTGTGTGAGTTTTTGTGGTGTTTAGATGTGTTTTGCAGGTTTAGCGCTATCTCCCTGTGCAGTGGCACCATTTAACTCATATTTTGGCACTATTTGCTGACTGTAGTGGCACCTTTTGGACATGACATTTCTTGTCCACTTTGACTCACCTCTTGCTTATTGTTTGGGTTTCTTGACATTTCTTGTGTCTATTCCTCTCTGTTTTTGCAGGGATTGTGCAGGAAGAAGGGGAGGTCATGCCAAAATCTTCTTAAGAACCAAACATACACTCTTATTTTCATCTTGTTTCAGTTTTCACTCACTAGGCTGTTATATTGCTATATGTTGTCTTTTGGATACCTAACAAGACTAACAAGACCCCTCTTATGCAATCTAACCCCTATTTAGTTGAAAGAACCTGTGTTTTGCAACCCTGACCATTTCAACCCCATATCAACACTATCAATATCCAAGGTGGCACCATATTCCACAGTCAACTAGACCATTCAAATGCATGTGCAGTGATGCTTTGTTTCATGCATATTAGCACAATATTTAGTTTTAGTACATTCTAAAATATCTTGTAGTGCTATGTTGTATTTCAGCACTATCTGTATGTATTTGTAGCGCTATTTTCTAGGGAAGTCAGGTTTGGTCTCAATTTATGTCAGTAATGCCATTGTAGTTGACAGTGGTGCCATTTGTTGTCTGTTTTAGCACTATTTTCATAGGATAACCTCAGGTTCTGTGCAAGGACTGATAGCTATTTGTAGGTCATCATCATCTATCCAAGATCATTATTCTGAAACCACTAACCAATTTTTACAGGGTTTTTTATTAGACAAACAAACATTTCCATTGGTTCTTAAAAGGAACCCTTGCATGTTAGTGTAAACAACATTTCAATTAGTGCACTAAAATTGATCAAACAAACAAAATAAACATCTCCATTGGTGCTTATAAAAAGAATCTTTGTGTGCCTTATCATAGAAAAACATTTGAATTTGGTGCTCTAAAATTAACAAGTGCTTGCCAACAAATCTAGGAACATTTCGATTTTGGGCTTAAAAAGAACAACAAAACTGCATCATAACTCATTGGTTTAAAAGGAACCACAAATCTACATTTTTCACTCATCTAAACAAGAAAACAAATAAATTATATGAAGTGTTTTGTGATAATATTTGTGTGGTGAAAGTGTATGCTCTTCCCTCACACCATTGGTGATCTTGGGAATCAAAAGCTTCTCACAACACTTGCATAAATCACCCCAACATAATCCAAGAACTAAAAAATGAACCTTGTTTAGTGTAACCCAAACACAAAACATACGTATGCTCTCCCCTCATATCCTTGTATGAACTTAGGGATCAAAAGTATTTTTGTGCTTGTGTTGCTTTTGTTAAACCTTTAGAGGGCCTGGCACCTCACTTCGAGAGGTGGGAATGACCCAAGCGGCAACAAGATAAAGCCAAGCTCTTTCAAGCCGCTATATAAATAATGTGTTTGTGATGAAAGTCACAAGTAACAGGTGTTGTTGTGTCATACTGACAGCCAACCTCCCCCAAAACCCTCCAAGGCGTAACCCTTGAAGGCTGGGAGACTCCATAATGGAGAGTAGCACTGCCACACATATGGCCACCTAAACGAATGCACTTACTACGAACCTTTGTTTTAGTGAGCCAAAAACCTTCTATTTATTGGTGTGGAAGGGTAACCTTTGAAGTGGCCTCGATTCATGCAATTCTTAGCTGAGGTAGCAGGGACAATCCTAAGGTTTGGTGAGGGACAAGCCTTCGTGGAAACCTGGATCTTCATATACGTGAGAAGTGAGTGCACTATAAGGGGGAGTCGGTGCTACCAAGATCCTGGAGCTACCTGCTTTGAATAAGCAAAGCTAAGGGATTCAACAAATATTGTCTTATATTTGTCTTAGGTTATACAAAGTGTTTGTTTAAAAAATCCCACATCTTTTCACAAACAAAATCTTGGTTATTGTGTGTTATTGTGCTTAAAGTGCTTTCAAGAAACTTGCCAAGAAACAACAAAAATCATTTGATCAAATTTCATACCCATACAAATCCAAATTTGTCATCAAAATCTATCTTTTTCAGAGCCTCGACCAACACTGGCCTGTTTTAGTGCTATCTCTGTCTATTTTTGGCACCATTTCACTTGTGCTTTGGTGCTATTTATAGACTGACCTGCCTAAAAATGGAAAAAATTACATTGTGATCTTTAGCACCTGCTTGGCCATAATCCATAATCACCTTCCCAAAAATCCATCAATACCCCACCCATTTTCTTCTAAATTTTCCAATCATACCTTCATTTTGACCTTATAGAATTAATCATTATCATTATTGGACCCCTTGTTATACCATAATCCACTCAATTCCATGTCCACTCATCCTCATTAATCTCTGCAAACCTTTTGGACCAAACAAACATCCTTGTTACAAGAAATCATTCCCTAAATCCTTCTATTTCTCCCATCAAAAACATATCCAAAATCTTCTAAATCCAAACACCCATAAAAAAAAACATCAACCAACATCCAAACCTTATCAACCCTTGAGCTAAAGCTAGATCTAAATTTCTTCTTTTACATCATATTTTGCTTGGAGAGTCATAAGTCAACCTTTCAAGTAAAATAATCATCCTTCTTTGTAAGGTCATAAGTCTACCCCAAATAAAGAGAGACATCCATATGTGCAACACAAAACTAGATCTTACTTAAACTCATTTGTTGACCTTCAAATCCTTTTCAAAAACATCATCCTAATCTCTCATACCAAACATCTAGTTCATAAAAGTTTCACCCTCCAAATCAACATCAAAATCCCTTCCATCAAATCATCCTCAAGCAAACTCCATCTATCATCTACCATTTTGGTCCAAATTTTTGTAAAAAATCAATATCATCCACTCTTATCATCCTTAGATTGACACTTTTTTAAGATTCATCTCTTAGAAGTGAAAATCCATCCTTTATCACACTACAATCACCGTTTCATCTTTTCCTTTACTCCATTCCACCACCACATCCTCTTTGGGTCTCATAAATCAATCCAAATTCTCTAAGGTCTCCATCCACCTTTCATCCACCTCAAAATCAAATCCATTCACTTGCATGCCCATAACTAGATCACAACACAAGAAGAATCAAGCAATGGCAAACTTTAGACAACATATGGGCATAAGGATGCCTAACACCAAGGACAACAACCTACCAATCAACCAAACATACAACCTACCTTTGGTCCTTCAAATCCTAACATATAATCCCAATGAAAATCCTTTCCATTTCTTGTAACCACAACTTCCACAACCACCCATCCAAAACCTCACCACCATTAGTCAAGATGACCAAGATCTCTTGAACTTTACAAAAGACTCTGACAACATGAACATGCTTAACAAAGTCCTAAGGTCAGATCCAAATAGATATCTTGACTACCTCCTCAAAAATGGAGCCCAACCACCCCACAACATGACATCATCCCAACCATCCACGTCTAACAACAATCCTACCACATCCTCTCAACCATCTACATCGAACACCCAATCTACCATCTCTCAAACCTCAAATCCTGCCATATCTACTGCCCCCACAAACTCTAATGTTACCACATCTATGATTTCCACAAATGTCTCCAATCCTACCACTCCCAACCTATCATCCCATCCACTACCATAAATAACGTAAGCTCTTATGTTCCACAAATCACCTTGGGCATCCAAGGGAACCCCACGCATGTAAGTGCTTCCACAAGTGTGCCTCCACTCAACCCTCAAACCATAGCCTACATGAGACAATTATTTTCACAACCACCTTACAACACGACCAACCCATCCAACGTCAATGCATCTCATATCAATGCATCCAATGTCAACCCGTATAATCTCACATATCTACAAAATTCTATAATGTCATCAACACAACATAATCCCAATCCTCAAATACCTCCTCATATTCTCCAACAAATGCATTCTTACCAACAATATCTCACACAACTTAACCAAAACACCGCCCCATAGTATCAAAACACGATCTCCCAAAATCTCCAACATCAAATCCTACCCAATCTCCAACATCTCATTAATCAGCAAACCTACACACCACAATTACCACCAACCCTGGATCTAACAAGCATTGTACAAGCCTTGATTCGAAAGGTAGATGATATACAAACTGGGGGCAAGTGCAAACACTATTCTTTTGAGGATATCTATCCCTATCCATTTGATCGAACACTGTACATGCCCCCTTTCCCCAAAAATTTTGAAACGCCCAAATTTGACAAGTACAAGGGAAAGGGAGACCTTAGGGATCATCTTAGGGAGTTCTACCTTGCTTTCTTAGAAGTCTCAAACAACGATACATATTTAATGAGACTGTTTCCAAGAAGCCTTGGTGGTCAAGCCACTGAATGGTTTGCACATCTACCCTCAGGCATTAGGTCTTTCCCTGAGCTCGTAGAAAAATTTGTCAATCATTTCTCCTATAATTTCAAACATGAAATACCTATGACGAACCTTTGCAATACAAAACAAAAGAGTGGAGAATCCTTCGCTTCCTTCTTACAGAGGTGGAGAGGCTTAGAAAGCAAACTCCCTTGGCCAATTCCTGAGAAGCAATGAGTCACCATGTTTGTGACTAACCTAAATCAAGAAATAGGGTTCCATCTACAAATCCTTTGTGTGTCTACCTTCAAAGAAGTCATTGAGAAAGGTACTACCATAGAAAGGGCCCTTATCACCAAGGGCTCAATCAAATTATATGACAACAAGTCCTACAACAACAACAACAACAAAGTCAATATCAACGTCCCCAATACAAACAACACGCAATCAAATGAAAAGTCACGCTTTTGGGAAAAGAACAAAAAAACCTAAACAACGGCGTCACTGATGTAAAGGCTGTCCAACATGTACAAAATCAAACACCCTCAAGTACATATTCCGCTAATGTAAATATCCCAAAGGGGCAATCTAAACAAAACAAACCTCGAAGACAATTCACACCTCTAGGGGAACCAATCGAGGATATCCTTGATAGATGTCTAAAGAAAGGTTTGATAACTCTCCCACCTATTAAGCCCCACTGAGAGAGTGAGCTCAAAGCTATGTAGTACAATGAAAATGATTATTGGGATTACCATCGCATTGTGGGCCATAAGACGGCTGATTGCATGAAATTAAAGCATTGTGTGCAAGACCTCATAGATCAGAATAAAGTCAGTCTTGAGCAAAGCACCCAACCATCGCCCAACACTAATCTAGGAGCTTACAAGGATCCACTACCCAATCACAACAAGGCCTCATCATCTAACTAAGCCTACAACATCACCCCACCTCCCACATCCTATGACTCTATTGTAGGGCGGATAGAACCATTGTCTAACCATGTCAACACAATCACCATTCGGGCTCGATCACCTGATTACGCCATCATAACCCATCATGGCTATGTATCCATCCACACAGCCCCTACCACTGATGAAACACCCTCATCCACGTCAGACTCCCTACCCAATCATCCAGCTACACACCCATCGCCTACCAATAAATACAACCTCCTAGAACATCTATGAAAGACCCCTACGTAAATCTCCATACTTGAGCTGCTTCACACATCACCTCTCCATAAAGAAGTCCTTGATAAGGCACTCTTGGAAACCCAAGTTCCCACCAACCTAAATGTGAATCAATTCCAAGCCATGGTGGGCCATATCACCTCACCCCATCATCTCACCTTCTCAGAAAAGGATCTTCCTGCATCTGAGAACTTACATAATGATGCCTTGCACATCAAAGTCTGCATCCACAAGCACATCATCAAGAGAGTCTTAATAGATGGTGGCTTCGGCCTAAACTTGTGTACTCTTAAATTACTAAAACACATGGGATATTCGGATGTGGTTGTAGACACCAGTGAATGCATAACAATCAAAGGGTATGATGACACTGAACGACTATCTAAGGGTACTATCAAGCTCCCTATTCAAGTGGGACAAAAGATAATGGAAACAAAATGTTAGGTCCTTGATCTTGATCTCCCTTACAATATTCTTCTCGACCGACCATGGATCCATGCCATGCAAGCATTCCCCTCTACATTCCATCAATGTCTAAAGTTCCCTCACAATGATACAGAAGTAACTATCTATGCCGATCCCCGCCCCTTCCAATACTACAGTTTCTTGGAAGGCCATGACCACACCTTCTATCCGTATAACAAATCTATCACAAAAGCCAACCCCACAACATCCACTTCATACATTGACCTCGCCAACATGGCCACCACTTCATCCCAAACACCTCCACCACCTGAGGTCAAGATCAAGTTTAGTGACATGGGATGTGGGGAATACAACCTAAATGGTACCTTTTGTGTAGGCACATTACCCAACCCTAAAATGTTTGGTGTCCCAGAGAAAGAAGAAGCCAACACAGTTGTCATCAAATTTAAACCATCACCTACCTTTGAGAAGAAACACCTCCTTGATCAAGATGTGCTCGAAGACATATTGTCATGGCTATATAAAGATGAAGAAATGGAGCAAGAAGCTCCCACAATACCAATAGAGATCTATGGCAAAGGGTTAGAGATTGTCAAAAACATGGGCTATAAAGGACAAGGCAGTATTGGCCTTCATGAACAAGGGATCATGGAACCATTCCAAGCAACAGTAAATCCTTATACTCAAGGGTTAGGATATGGTCAATGACAACATATCCTCACTACTGGTGAATGTATCCTAGCCAAGGTTGCTACAGTCTCCCTTGAAGTCGATAATGTGAACGAAGTGGGCCATCAAGACTCCTTTAGTGACTTTGCCAAATTCTTTGAATCATCCATATGTACCATATACACAGTCACCACCCTAATCTCTTCATCCAATGAATTACCCCTTGTATACCTGGACCTCATAGACTGAGACCAACAGAGACCTCCTATCTTCGACATAGCACCAAATGATGAAGCAATTGATGAAATGATGGGGGTTAGAGATCACTTCCCCCTGGGAGATCATAAAGCCAGATACATTATGGAACTTGATATAGCTATCTATTTCAGGGAGACAACCCCTACTTCCAGTCACAAAAATATAAAAATCAAACATGGATCTGATGGTGAAAACCACTCCGCAGCAATGTTAGATCCCAAAAAAGTAAAAATAAAGGGCATATCTCCTAGTGAAAACCTCTATGAGGCTCTAGGAGATGGAAGCATGGGCCTTCCCAAGATAGAGAAGGTATATCTTGACAAATCACCCATCCTAGTGGAGCCAGCTCAAGAGATGAATCTTGGGACGGAAGAAGAGCCAAAAATCACCTTTAGGGCAGAATCTCTCAATGCAATAGAGCAGGCAAACTTCTTAGCCTTCTTTAAATGTAGAAATCACAATTTTGTGTGGACTTATGCAGACATGCTAGGGCTCGATCCTACTTTGGTCATCCATCACCTTGCAGTATGGCTTGATGCAAAACCAGTGAAATAGAAGATAAGAAAAATGAACTCTTAGGTGGCCCTCCTAGTCAAAGCATAATTGAAGAAACTACCAGATGTCGGGTTCATCCGACCAATTGATTATCCCAAGTGGGTTTCCAACCTAGTACCAGTAGCCAAACCTAATGGCTGAATCTGTTGTTGTACCAACTTCTGAGACCTTAACAAAGGCTACCTGAAGGATGACTTCCCTTTACCAAACATTGAAATGATAGTGGATCTTATGGTAGGACAAAAGATGTTATCCCTAATGGATGGTTTTTCAGGGTATAATCAAATCAAGATCATAGAAAAGGACCAACATAAGACAACCTTTATATGTCTGTGGGGGACATACTGCTGGGTGGTAATGCCTTTTGGCCTGAAGAATGCTGGAGCCACATATCAATGAGCCATGACTGTCATCTTCCATGATCTTTTCCACCACATCATGGAAGACTATGTGGATGACCTTCTAGGAAAATCAAAGACAAGGGAGGAACACCTGGATGTATTAGCAAATATCTTTGACTGACTGGAGCAATACAATGTTCACTTGAATCCAAACAAATGTGTCTTTAGGGTCACCTCTGGAAAACTTTTGGGATACATAGTCTCTAGAAGGGGAATTGAGGTAGACCCCGCAAAAGTCAAACCCATCATTGAAATGCCTCCTTCGAAAATGCTAAAACATCTACAAAGTCTGCAAGGGAAACTCCAGTCCATTCGTCAGTTTATTGCTCAACTTGCCGATAAATGTCAACCTTTCTAGCATCTACTCAAAAAGAATACATCTTTTGTTTAGGACAATCAGTGTCAAGCTGCCTTTGACTAGCTAAAAGAATACCTAGCTAATCCCCCTATTCTGACTCCTCCATGGCAAGGAGAGCCCCTCCTATTATACATCTTAGCAACAGAAATAGCTATTGGAGCCTTATTAGCACAACACGATGAGCAAGGGAAGGAAAGAGCCATATATTACATCAGTCGCACCTTGATATCCTACAAGCTAAACTATACACCAATTGAATGAGCATGTCTAGCCCTGGTCTTTACTTCACAAAAATTAAAACACTACATGCTCAATCACAAAACTAAGCTCATCACCAAGATCGATCCACTAAAATATCTGCTAAATAGAGTTGCTCTTACTGGGAGAATGGAAAAATGGGCCATGATCCTCAATGAATTTGACATTGAATATACCAAGAGAAAGGCTATCAAAGGACAGGTTATCACTGATCAGCTAGCTGAAGCACCCATTCCTGTAGAATATCCTACATTGGTAGAGTTCCCAGACGAAACCATCTTGACAATAGCATTGGCAACAGAAACATGGAAAATGTACTTCGATGGGTCATATACACACAGAAGCTCAGGGGCAGGCCTCTTGTTTGTTACCACTCAAGGTGACACCATCCCCAAGTCATTCAAAATTACATTTCTGTGTACCAACAATGTCGCAGAGTATGAGGCCCTTATCACAGGTCTCCTAATGGCAATCAAATGGAGAATTGAGAAGTCGATAGTGTATGGAGACTCCCAACTGGTCATCCAGCAAGTAAACAATGAAGACAAGACTAAGGATGATGAACTCATGTCTTATAAAAAGATGGTTGATGACTTTAAAGACTATTTTGATGACATCCACTTTGAACAAATCCCAAGGCTAAACAACAAAGCTACAGATGCCATGGCCACCATCGGATCCCTGGTCGACATGAAGAAAGATAGCAAGAAGTGTGAATTCCTGATAGAAGAGCTCCCTATTCCAACATATGATGTTCCCCAATCGGAGCTAGTGTGCGAAGTCATTGGTCCCTTATCCCCATGGTATTAAGAAACTTATCTATATCTCCATGATAACATCATCCCTCCTAACCTATCTGCCTCACAATGAAAAACTTTTATCCACCAAGCCTCCTGCTTCACCCTTGTAGGAGATACCCTATACAAAAGGAGTCTTGATGGCACACTTTTATGATGTTTAGACTCTAGGGAAGCTAAAGTGGCCTTACAAGAGGTACATGAAGGCATCTGTTGGGCACATTCAAGTGGACCTACTCTTGCTAAAAAGATCCTGAGGACTGGATACTATTGGCCAACCATGGAATGAGACGCCTACCAGTTAGTAAAAAAATGTCTGCCATGTCAATAGCATAGAGATCTCATTCACGCACCAGCACAAGAATTGCAACCAATCACGATGCCATGGCCTTTCTCACAGTGGGGGCTTGACCTTGTAGGCAAAATCCATCCACCATCATCCAATGGCCATAAATTCATCATCACAGCTACCGAATACTTCACTAAGTGGGTGGAAACAATACCACTCACCTTCACCACTAGAACACAGATATCCAAGTTCATCCTCCATTATATCATATGTCGTTATGGTATCCCTCATTCCATCATCACTGATAATGGAAAACCATTCAAGAACCAGGAAGTTTGCACTTTGTGTGAAAAATTCCAAATCCAACACCACTTCTCCACTCCATATTACCCTCAAAGAAATGGTCAAGCAGAAGCTTCAAATAAAACCATCCTCTGCATTCTAAAGAAGATGGTTAATGAAGCCAGCCATGACTAGTACCTCCAGCTTAATCCCACCCTATGGGCCTATTGCACAAGCATCTGTACCCCCACAGGAGCCATTCCATATTCCCTTGTATTTGGATCGAAAGCCATTTTACCTATTGAGGTCGAGCTCCCATCCCTAAGAGTATCTTTGCAAAATATAATCAATGATGAGGAATACCGAGTTGTAAGGTTGCATGAGCTAGAATTACTGGATGAGAAACGTCTGGATGCATTGAACCACCTGCAAGCCTATCAAAATCACCTTAGAAGAAGTGATCACAAGAAAATCAAGAACTAAAAATTTGAAGTAGGTAACCTTGTCCTTATGGAAAACTAGAAAAACTTGTAGGAGTGCCCTAATAAAGGAAAATTTGAGCCCAACTGGCTAGGGCCTTATGTCATCATAACCAACTATGGATCAGAAGCATACTAGCTTGCAACACTTGAGGGGTAGCCTTTGGATGAGCCTATGAACATTCTACACCTGAAGAAATTCTATGCATAACCCATCGAGTACCGCAAATCAAAAAAATCAAAAAAGTCAAAAAAAACAAATCAAAAAAATCAAAAAATCAAGAAAAACCTGAGTGCAATAAAGACTTCCAATGGTGAAAATCACTTTGGTGATGCCTTGGATTGGTACCATGGTGAAAACTTGTCTCAAGTGCCATGTGTAGTGGCCAGTTCCACCATCTCATAAGTCCTTTCTCCATCACAAACACTCCACGCCAAAATCACCTTCCATGGCTTGGAATCTAGAAACATCAGTCACCCATCCTACATCTCCCCAACCAATGCTATCATCATAGTATAAGGATCCTTGTGAGTTTCCTCTTATACAACTAAAAATCATAAAATCCAAAAACAATAGAAAATCACAAAATCCAAAAACAATAGAAAATCACAAAATCCAAAAACTAATAGAAAATCAAAAAATCCAAAAATAATAGAAAATCACAAAATCCAAAAACAATAGAAAAATCACCAAAATCCAAAGATCCTTTCTAACAATTCACTGCAAATCACCCCATGCATCAATCCATAACAATACTCTCTACAACTCGTGACCATCAACATCCATCAACCCTCAGCATCACATCCATCCCAAACCATTCCCACATCATCAAGTCTTACTAGAACTACATATTCATCTCACCCACATCTTGAAAGTACCTTGATCCCATGGACACAGGGTATGTAGGCAGTCTAGAATATGAAGGAAGTATCCAATACTCGGATACATAAGATGCACCCATCCAACCCATTTGGATGGTTCCCATTCACTAAGCTTGTTGGACCCAACAAATGATACACACGCTAGGTATACGCTTGAAACATGGTCCCTAATGCAAAAATCATCCATCAACATACTAACTATAAGTCAACACATGGCCTAACTATACTTTTTCCCATCTTCCAAAAATTATTCAACATCCAACTGATTCGCATCCTAGGATATATCGTTCCTACAATGGACAAGAATTTGTCATCCTATCAACACTATCTTGGCAAGAGCACACAATGGCTATTTGTATCTTTTTGTTGGTCTTTTTGATGATTAATTTTTATCTTCTTGTCTCGCTCTAGGTCAATTCCAAAGCTACCTTGATCTCATCATATCATGGTCAGTAGAGGATGGCACCTAGAGTGGACATGGTCAGTGCTTTTGTATGTTGTGCTTGTGGGTTGTTTTCATTGACTTCAGGGATAGTATTCATATCTTGAAGCTGGGGTTAGTTCTAGAATGTTGTGCCTCATTTACATATACAAGAAGCAATACCTTATATGTACTATGAGTATCAACGACTATGAGTCCCCTTCCTTGGCTAGGCAAGGTTATACTACCTTGGAAATCCATGGCATCAACCTATTGTTTGTGGGTTTAGTCCATGCAATCGTGGGATATACACATCAACACTTAGGTCATCTCATACCTTTGTTGAAGGCATCCCACATTGCTATAATAAACTAACAAATACTCTCAATTAATATTATGCAACTACTGTTACTAGCTCAAATCATCCTGCTAATCATTTATTCAACTATACTATCTAGGCCTAAATTTTGTAATCCCCTAGCTTAACCCCCCTCTCCCAAATCCTCTCACTAATCCCACTCCTCCAACTTATTCTCACCTAACACATCCTAAGCCAAAGTAAATCCCCCCTCAATGACGTGGTGTCTTATGACCTAACAATTTCCTCATCTCCCATCCCCCCCCTCCTCAATCTAGCCGCAACCAATCATATCCGTACCCAATCCATCAACCCTTATCCTCTCCCCACCTATTCCCCTATCACTAAGCCCCACCACCTAGGGTTAAACAAAGAACATCATGTGTATCAAAACTTAATCACCTCATATATCATTTAGCTTGCATAGCATAATAATTTAGTTTGCATATCATAATCATTTACCTTCCATTTTATAATCATTTAGTTTGCATTTCATAATCACTTAGGTGCATTTTAGAATCATTTAGTTTGCATATCATAATCATTTACTTTCCATTTTATAATCATTTTAGTTTGCATTTCATAATCACCTGGGTGCATTTTAGAATCATGTAGTTGCATATCATAATCATTTACTTTCCATTTTATAATCATTTTAGTTTGCATACCATAAACATTTAATTTGCATTTCATAATCATTTAGTCCCATAGCATAATCATTTAGTTACATTTCATAATCATTTAGTCGCATAGCATAATCATTTAGTTACATTTCATAATCATTTAGTGTCATAATCATAATCATTTAGTTGCATTTGATAACCATCTAGTTACATATCTATATTTCCATACATAACATGTGTTTATTAAGATAAACATACATTTCCATTGCATTACATTTTACATCCATAATAAATGTTTATTAATCTGAACATTTATTTGCATTCTACATCATAGTCTATAAATCACAAACATGCATATATCAAAATAAGTAAACCTTCATTACATCCATCATACTACATCAATAGGTACATCCATAACATCAACATAATACATCGCATAAAAACAACACATACATAACATATAATCCATAAAGCATACTGCATCCATCAACATAAGCATCATCATAATCATATAAAAGCATCATAAACAAACATATAGACCATAAAAAAGCATCATCTCATATATCATCATCACAAAAACGTACATCGCTCATGTATATACATCAAAGTAATAATAATATGTCATGATACAATGCCTCTAAGGGCCAAAATGATACAACTGTCAACCCTGAATAGTGGACCCTCTCTCTAACTCAGTAGGGGATCCTGGTCATGGTGGTGGCTATGGTCATGACTGTGGTCTTGCATGTGGCTGCAACTAAAGTTGTACCTGTGTAGCCTGCTAGGGCACCTGTGATGGGGGACCCATCGACTGCTGAATAGACTGAATTGATCTAGATCTATGTGACCTAGACATCTTGGATCCACTAAGATGACTGTAACTCAGTGCACGCTACTCTATAGGCACTACCACTTTATAGGCACCCTGATAATAATCTACCCGTCCTCTAGCCTCTAACAGTTGTCCCTGTACCTGAGACAACTGTGTCTGCATTAGTGTCAAAACTGGGCCCATACCAGCACCTGAAGCCTGTAAACCAGCCACAGATCCTCTGCTTGCCAAACTCTCAAAAGTACAGCATCCTACTCTCCTGTCAAAATGGCTATCTCACCCTGTGCTTGGGTTAACTGTGCCCATAGTGCACCCACCTATCCATCTGTACCATCTAATAGTGCAATTGTGCCTTGCAAATGCACTAACTTGGCATCACGACTCTATAAAGCCTCCTATAGGCTGGCAACCTATCCCCACAGAGTCTCAATCTCCTCCTCCTCTCCACTCCGAATCCACCGACAAGATGAAGACCATCGAGGCCTTGAACCTCCACCTACCACTGAAGTGCCTGCCTCTAGACCAGAAGCCTGTTGTCTTGCTGTAACAGCCTACTGCTGTTGTGATACCTATGGTGGAGGTAGAACACCTTTACCTACCCTCAGCTGTCCCCCATGCTACTGAGGTGCTCCCTACCTTGGAACCACTCTGATCTGAACCTGCTCAATAGGTACCTATTGCACAGGTACCCCCTATTGTACTTGCTACTGGGGCAACTATGAGCTACCGCTTGCCTGCCCCTCTCCCCTGAGCCTGACCTATCTAGCTGCTGCTGCTGCTAACACATCCATTGGCTCCCCATCTCTCCCAATCTCCCTCTCCTCCCCATCCCCTCCAACCTCCAAGAGATAGTCTGCAATAATCTCCTCTCCCTCCAAGAAATCATCTCCATCAGAATCCTCATCCCCATCCTCCTCTAACTCCTCATCCCCTGATGTTACGGCCTCTTCTAGGGGGACCACCTCCTCTATAGGGTTTGTGAACCATGTAGGCCACCACATCCGCCACCATGTCTCATAGGCAGGAGTAGTGCCTGCATCTCTAACCTCACTCTGCCAATCCCACATCAATGGCTCCAAAGCCGCAAAATCCTCTAAGCAACCTGAGGTTGTATGGCTGCAGACCAATAACAGGCATCTTGACGGGTCCATGCAAAAATTACCATCGGTTGCGAAACATCTTGTTGTAGCCCAAACTGCTGCATAACTCATGATGGTAGATACATATCGATAGTATGGTCCCCCCGACCTATCAAGTAGCACTACTGGAATGTGTAAGGTATGCGAACATCATCATCTGGTAAGGGCTCCACTCTGATGTATGGTTGCCAGGTAACCTGAATGATGTCATCCAAAACTCGTCTCCAATATTGAACCTGCTCGGTGTATGTATACTCGACATCTCGATACAAGAAAAAAAAGGCCTCAAATTGATGACGATAGTACCCACATCTTGGCTGAGTGATTGGAATATGCTCCCAGATCCATACATGAAGCAAAGTAACTTCAGCTGATAGAGTTGAATCACAATGATAAACAACTATATGCATCTCATGTTAGAGCTGCGCCAACATCACCGGTCACTAAGCATACACTATCTCATGTCAGACCATCCCCTCAATCACCTCTCCCCATCCAATTGGAAATCCCCTACCTCTCCTATCTGGCATCACTACACCACTGACCAATGCACATAGGAATAAAGCAAAGTGATCTGCACTCGCCACCAGTGTCCCCTCATAGCTCATCTCCCTCCTATCTGCTGACAAAACCATGTGATTGTGGCCAAATACCCTAACTAAGGCCCTCTGTCCCCTCCTTGTATCATTTTTCACCTGATGACCATGAATCGATAGCTTGAGGATGCGATAAACGTCCTAGAGAGTGATGGTGATCTCGCCAGTAGGAAGCAAAAATGAACAAGTCTCTAGCCGATACCACTCTACAATGGCCATAATCAGAGCTCTATGAGCTCGCAGCACTAGCATCGATGCCCCTATCAAAATCCCTAACCTCGCTAGTCGAGCCTGGGTGGCATCATTAAACTGATCAAATAACACCATCACAGCCGTCATGTGTCGCTCCTGTGAGGACACTATAAATCACCTCGTATCCTATACCCACAGTTTTCTAGTCAAAAACCTACCTATCTTTTTCCAAAATCCACCCTTTCTTCTATTGTTGAAAGCCAAAAACATTTTGGTGCCACAACAAACCACATTTTGCACCATTTCTAATGATGGCACTACCACATTTCCACAGGGTGCTAATTCACAAGATAGCTCCACTGCGCAACCCTTTTTGTGCCATTCAAACAAATGGCACTATCCTTCCATTTGGCACCAATCTGACGAATGACACCACCCTTCCCGATAGCACCGATATCAAGTACAGCGCTAGTCTTCCACATCACGCTAATCTTCAAGATAGCGCCATTACCTAGCATAGCGCTTATTTGAAAGATAGCACTACCCTACCCCCTATTTGGTGCCAAAATGCCAAATCCTAAACCCTACACAACATTGCACTAATGCAGGGGATGGCACCAAAATGATAAACATATGGTGCCAATTCGTCCTTGCTCTACCCTAGCGAATAGTGCCAATCCAGAGGATTGCACTAATCCGCTCCCCTTTAGCATCACAGAATCTTGCAATAGTGCCAAAACAACAATCCCAAATTCCTGAAGCAAAAAAATGTGATAAAATCAAAAATTGACAAAGCTAGGGTTAGGCCCTACTTGGGGTCCAACCTCCAGTGCCTGGCCATATGATTGGAAATGCTCAGAAATGTGGGTGTATCACAGGAACCTAGGATTGCGGTCTACCATCTCTGATTTGCTCCTTCTTCTCAAAAACTCAATGTGTGCAAATGTGGCACCCTTAGGGCCCACTATTCTAAATATAGTAAGCCATATCATCCTTCTACACACTTTTTCCCCTCCAGGGTGCAGATCACAACCTTTTTCCTCTATTTTTCTTCCTGTCATCTTATTTTTTCATCCTTTATCCAACTTTCACTCTCGTCGCATCCTTTCAAGAGTTCACCTAAAAAAAACTTTTTTTATTTTTCACCGACCTCTCGAGGGGGCATCCCTCACCCATTCCATTCCTTCCCGGTAGTTGGGGCATATTTTTTCTTTGACCTAACGCCACCTCCCTGCTAGGTCCTGATGCCACATCAAAGAGGGGCAAATGTAGATACCTAAAAAGGTTTTCATCAACGAATCAACTTTTGACCTCCCTAAGCATACCTATTTCCTCCATAAACAATTAATTAAATTTTATTTAATTAATTATCCTGCCATCACCCAATTTTTCATCATTCTACCCCCAACAATTAGATTAATTTTATTAATTCAATAGTTCAACTTTAGCCAATTAATTAAATAAATATGCAATATTTATTTGGTTAATTTCCCCCTTCTCACTAAAACCAATTAATTAGTTAAATCAACTTTAACTAATTAATTCAGCCTATTAATTAACCTATCCCTACCCTAGGTAATTAAATAGTCATTATTCAATTGCCTACCCTAGCCTATATCATCCTAGCCTTAGGCTTGATTAAATAAAACCTTATTTAATTAATCTTAACCTCCCATTAACCCATTCCCTAATTTTTTCCAGCCATATTAATTAGGCTAATCACCCTAATTAAAATGGTCAAACCTTGATTAACACTCCTCCCCACATCTCACAAATAAAAAATTGAAATATATCTCATATAAATCAAATTTTTATACACGTGTCATAATTCTTATTTAATACCTCTTACACCCCTTACACATGTCATAACTCATTAATATCCACTCTTCCCCAAATGAATTTTTAATTCATTTTACTCTTCCCCATATGAATTTTTAATTCACAAATAATCCATCTCACCCAACCTCATTTAATTCACCCCTTTTCCAAGATGAATATAAAATTCATCTTTATTCGCAACCCTCTATTTTCTAAGATGAAATCTAGGCCCTCCACATCATCTTTATCCTCCACCATTGATCTCCCAAATCAATCTCAACCATTGAATCAAAATCTCTCCAAAATGCCTATAAATACAACATCCTCCAAGCCATTTGATCATCTAGTTTCTAAGTAATGTTACCATGCCAAAATATCCTTTGAGAAAACTAATTTCTTGAGTTACATTTGTAAGCTTGAGAGCATTTCACATCTCCTTTGAGTATCTAGGGTATATCTTAGAGCATTTGGGTGCAAGCTCCTTCACTCTTATGAGATTGGGTCTTCATATCAAGGTATAACTTATTGTTTTGCATGCATTTGGTTTATATTTTTACCTCAATTTGGATTTCCTAATCATAGGTTGATTTACAATGTATAATGTCAAGTGGGAGAATGTTGGGATAAGGTGCCATTAACCTTGTAAATCCCATTATTGTATTATTCCATTTATTATTTGTAATTAACCATAAGGGATGTACATGTTTCATCAGTAGTGGTAAAAATTATTTATTGTCCATGGTAATTACGGAGTTACTGCATGGTAAGTCTCAGAGTTACTGGTAGTAGTTACGGGATGTCATTTACTATGGTAAATGGTAATTGGTCAAAGTGGGTTGCACATGTGGAGGAATAATCTATTTTTAGTGTTATGACGCACACAATAGATACTGTAAGAAGGTGTAAGAGATTCTATCAACTGTAAGTTGTCATAAGAATCTATGACACTGATAATAGCATATGACATGTCATAAGATGTTGTAAGTGACTATTTTTTGCCCCAAGGCATTCAAGCTTGCACGGGCACATTTTTCCAAGTGTAGGATGCATGTATGACAACATTTATGACCTTGTAAGAGCCTATTCTTGGCCATGGACGCCCAAGGTTGTATTGTTGACTCTTGACAAGTGTTATGAACTTGTAATAAGTCATTTAATGTCTTGAGGTTGTGTAAATTCTATATAAACCATAGCATAGTAGATGAGAGATATATAACAGTTTACAGGTACCCAGGTTCTATCAGAGTGAAGGTTGGAGGATAGAGGAAGTGAATGTACTTGCAATCTCCTTTTGTGAAGATAATACAACTTGACCTCTTCTTGGTGGAGGTTTTTACCCGTAAGGGTTTTCTCCATGTTAAACACTTGTGTTATGTGCTTCATTCTACTTTTGGTATATTTTTGTATTGTGGGTTTATGTTTTGTTACAATCTCCATTAATAACACACAGTTAAAGATTGCTAAAATTTATCTCGAATTAGATTTCCATTGAAGTAGTGTTGTTTTCATTTCTAACACATACCGACTAGACGAGAGTTGGTAATCACGAAGGGCTATACATAAATGTTGAAAAGAGTTATACTTCATCAAGAGAATTTTATCACAGATGTTAGGTTGTAGATTTGTAATAAATACCTTTTGAACATCCTCATCATTCATTTGATATAGAATTTGTGCATAAAGAGCTTGATATCGACTAATAAATTTAGTTAACTTCTTTTTTGGACCTTGCTTGCAATGAACTAGATCAATCAATGAAACTTGAGGTCTAATGTTTACTTGGAAATGTTGTAAGAATTGATCAACAAGTTGTGAAAATGAATGTATTGAATTCAGAGGTAGAGAGTAAAACTATTCCAAAGATTTTTATTTAAGGGATCACGGAAAGAGTTTTGCTAACAAATCCTCTTCAAAGAAGAAATCACTAAACATAGCTATAAATGTTGCTACATGAGTATTAGGGTCACCTTTACCATTATACTTTTCAAAGCAGGGAGTTTCAAACTTATCAGGCATTTGAGTGAGCGTAAGATTGCAATGGATAAAGGACTGCGGGCATGGTAAGTTGGTATATTAGGTTGTAAAGAATTTGTCAAGCTTAATGTCACCTTTTGTTAAAGGGCATTCATGCCTTGTAGGAGTTGATTCAATAGGGCATCATTAGGGGATGCAGTTTGTTGTGAGGAATTAGAACCAAAATGTTGAGGTGACTGAGTATGAGTAGTGACAAGTAGAGGTTGTGAATAAGTGAGTGGTGGTTGGACATAATGATAGGTGGAAAGTAGTTGAGAGTAAGTGGATTGAGGGGGTGGTTGAGAGTGATAAGAAGTCACCCTAGGTGCTAGGTTTTGATAGTTGAATCCCACAGCCTTATAATTTTGTGTTCCATTAGACACTCCAATACTAGTGGTAGCATTACTACAAGCATGTGCATTCATTGTCAAAATTGTTGATGTAAAAGTAGACATTCTAGTAGTTGGTATAGGTGGCGATACTTGTGTATAAGTCGGTGATAACATGTTATTAATAACTTTCACACATTTAGTCACCAGGATAACATTGTCATGTACTATATGAAGCATTCCATGAACCATGTTAATGCCATCTTGTCCTTCTTTTATCAATTCTCTTAGACCATGAATAACAGGGATGACTTCTTCGGTTATCCTTTCTTTCTCTACAAATACTTGAAAATCAACTAATTCCTTATCAAGTTTGTTTATTTGTTCATCAGGTACATGGGATATCACCTCAATGGTATCATCAAAATCATGAAATACTTTCTCTCCATTGTAGGTGGTATGATTTCTTGTAAGGTTTGTGTTTCACCTCTTGTAAAGTAGTTATTTAACGGACTAGTCGATGTTGGTATAACGTTACTATCAAGAGCATTAGAACCCATAAGTCTAATACTTCTCCTTAGAGGGATGTTTCTATTAGGGTAGAAGGTTATAAGTCTCATGCAAAAGCATACAACACTCAATGCACAAAATAGTAAAACAATACCAAAGGACAAAATATGCTTATTGAAATACACCTAAAATGTTCACTTTTTCCACAATTTTTTAATGTAAATGGCAAAAGAAAAAGGTGTTGTATGGAAATTAATGAGGGATAGTGAATAATAAGCTATATATTAGTTCAATAATGCAGTAATATCCTTCACAACACACCTATGATGTAATTCTATATGCAAATAAGTCAAAATCTAGTGAAAAATGTAAGTTTTTCAAACCCTAGTTGTGAAATTAAGGCATGAATATGTGTAAAATGATATGTAAATGAATTATAATCAGATTTTTGATATAAAATAATTCATCTGAGATCTGAAAATGCTTTTAAAGTCCTACAATGCTCAATGCAAGTGCAATTTTTAAGGATGATGAATGAAAAATGCTAGTTTTTGTTGAAATTATCTAAGTGTAAATGCAAATTTTTGAGATATGAATGCAAAAACACACAAGAATGTAACACTACATACAAAATCAGACTTGAATGAGTGCCTAAGATGAGTAGTAAATTTTGAAACAAGATTTGAACTACAAACCCTAGTTTTTGAAATCACTAGGTTATAAGAAAAATTCAAAATTTCAAGCAAACCCTAGCAATTTTGATGTGAAAAATGCAATGCAAAAGATTATAATATGATGAATTTCTGTAATTTATATCAGATATAATTTGAAAATCATAAATTAAATGAAATGCAATGAATTTAAACAAAAATTAATTCAAATTATTTCAAAATGCAAGCCTAAAATGCCACTTTTTTTTCAAAATTTTCTTTTTTTTTTGTAAATTTTCAAATGCAATATCAAAATGATAAATGAAATGAATGCAAATTTGAAGTATAACAATCAGCAAGGTGTAAAATTCAAATAAAACATGGGTTCACCAAAAATTTTAGTGTAAAAAGAGGGGTTTTCAATTTCAATGAGTGTTTGGGTTAAACCCTCCTTTCACACCTTACATTCAAGAACATAAACCAAGTCAAGACACAACTCTTGCAAGAGGGCTTTGCTACAGATTTAGTGTCACTTGGAACAAAGAGGAAACTTGGAATTTCTTGATTAATTGATTAATTAAAGCCCAATTATGCTTAAAACCCTAATTTCGTAAAATCATAAACAAACGGACAAATTCTGACAAATGCTCGCAGACAAAGATGTAATATTCAGAGTAAATACATACCAGACTTTGAGATTCTGTATCTAGGAAATTCAAGGGCTAAAGAGTAGGTACCCAAGCCCAAGGTGGCAACTTCTTCAGGGACTTCCAAAACTTATCTACAACTAATCACCATAGTCATGGAGGTTTTCTACTTTAGGGTTCTGGAAGGCTTTGGAGTGGGCGCCCAAGTCTAGGTCCTACTTTTTCCTTTAGATACAGGATCGTCCAACTTTGTCATAGCCTCCTACAATTCCACTTCCATAGAACATGACACTTGTTACCTGCAATTACAGAAAAGGGGGTTGGGGGTTGTGGTGTCTAGGAGTTTGCCTTAGTCAAGGCTCGGAAAGACATTCAAGTCTTCGAAACACCATTATTAGATAGAGAGTGCGTATCCCTATAGGATAGAGGAAAAACCAATTGATAAATGATTGAAAACACAAATATCTATATCACTTTGGAGGTGTAGCTCGCATGTAGATGAAAATCCTTCACATCATGAGAAGATGAAGCCAAATCTACATAACAAACAAAATAACAAGACAAGTCTTCTCTGCAATAATGAATACTTTGAATGCTCTAAAATCATAAGTGCACCAAAAGTTCATAATAATCTTCTAGTTTACAAATGAAACCCTAAGCATGCTTATATATGCATTACTACTTTAATTTTGTAATTCAAACTTGAGATATCGGCAACGAAACCTTTTAACGGTCACATAACTAACATTTAAAATTTTAGACCCTGCCAAATAGGGTAGGACTAGGGCATGGGCGCCCAAGCCCTTGGCCCCATTTTCAAGGTAGGGTCAAGTTCATCACTATCCCCTAGGTCCCATTTAACATGGGTTTGCATGGATTTTCCATCGAGAGTTAAAATGACCATGCATGCCTAAAGGAACCGGGAGCTAAACTTATGAGGGAAAAAGTCCTAGGGAGACATTTTCTGATGTAACACTTATGAAATTATTGTACAGGTTATGTGTGATTGCATGAGAAGTATAATAGTGAACTTCCCAGTGGCCTCAGGACCCCTCTAGAGCCGCCTTCTTCGTGAAGAACCTAAACCACAAAAAGCTCCAGATGCCATTACACTTCAAGAGAGTCATCCTCCCCTTGAGTCAATGATCACCAAAGCCAACCCTAGGGCTACTTAAGAATCCAGTGATGCAAATATAACCGATGCCCTAATAAAAGCAACTTATTAGAAACTCCAAGGTCTGGTCCACATGTCACTTTGTTTAGTGACAACTGAATTAGCTATCAATTAGCATCCAAGTCACTAAAGTAACTGTCCATTAGCGTTCAAACCATTCCAAGAAATCACTCAGCCATTGATGATTAATTTGATACAGAATTATGATCTAATGTAAATCGCAGAAGGAACTGTTGATGTATTAAATTAAGTAACTGGTTTAATCTTAGTTCACTGCAGTTAGGATTTCATATAGTTATTTCTTTCAATAAATGCTCCAATTTATAAATAGGATCCAATTAGTCTCTCTTAGTTAGTTCCAATTTTTAGTCAGATTGTATTGCTTTTCAGCTGGAGGAAAACTCCTTGTTTTTTCTCATGTATCCATGCCCATTTTGGGGCTATTTTGAATGCAAATAAAGGGGAATTTCTTTTGAAGATAGCTTGAGTTTAATAGGATAATCTCTAGCTGGGAAAGTAGGACCCACTCCCCCAACTTGGAGGAGACCTCTCAGTATTCCATTTCTATGTTGTTCTATTGTGTCTTTCCAATCATCGTTATCATCTTTGCATGTTAATCTTATGTTGCGTTTTCCTTTTCCATGTGATTGTTTAGATAATGTCACCTACAGGTTTGTCTTTCAAATTTTGAAAATACTAAAAAGAGATTTGTTGTTCAAACAACATTGTTGTATTCAGAGTACTTCATTGCGGTAGTTTGACAATTGATGCAATTACCTTTGAGTTTCATTTTAGAAAAATGGATAGTTTCTTTCAAGCATGTGTGTTTCTTTCAAAGCAACTAGAATAGTTTCCTTTAAAGCATGTGTGTTTCTTTCCAATCAAATAGCATAATTTCTATTTCAACATGTGTGTTTCCTTTAAAAGCAATTAAAATAGTTTCTATTTCCCGCATGTGTGTTTATTATAGCAAGCTAGGTAGATTGGACCTTACTCAATACACCCAAAACCATCCATTCAATAGATTTGGATTCCACTCCAAACCCCCCCTCACTAAGAGTCTTGTCATAGATCACTCTAGACACCTCTAGATTGATAATTAAATGATGATGAATTAACAACTACAATGGGTGGCTGGTTGAAGCCTCCAGGCTCAGCCCAGTTGGGACTGAGGGTTAATATGAAAATCTTCATTACTAGTTTTTCCCTGGTTTGGGGTTTTCTAGGGTAAATCACTGTGTTGTGATTGTGTTCTTGTTGCATGCTTGATTTGAATTTCTACTGTGCATTCTTAATTATTGGCTGTGTATGTTTCCAACAAGTTTGAGTGGGAAAAATCAGATGATTAAAGAGGAAGTTAATTCAGGAGTTTGCATACAAGGTGTGGCTTACAGGATATAAGAGCCATGCATAAGTAATTTTAACCAGTCCCAAGTAACGGTTTAACGGATAAGCCCTAACCCCCCTCCTGTCAGGTCTACTTTTGATCTCCTAACAGCTGGTTTATTGTGGGTTCCTACTCTCATTTATGATTTTGGTCTTCAGAGCCCCACATGGCATAACCCTCTCTTGGCATTGAGCGCTCTCACTTTCGTTGGGAGAATTAGGATGGGACATCTTGTGTAAGGTCAGAAGGGCTTTTTCATTTCACTACACATTACAAGTGGATGGTGGCACGAGACAAGTTCAAGTGACAAGACCACCAATGGTTCTTTCTCATCTTCTCATAAATGAGGATTTTGGGAAGATTGTCATGTTGGGCTAGGATTTATTGCATGAAGTGAAAGTTTTCAAATTCTTTATTGCTGTAGCAGAGGTTTTCTTTGTTTTTAGTCTTCTGAGCCTGCATGCTCCTTTTGTTTTCAATGCCGTGAACTATTTTTGGTTTTCTGAGCCTGCGTTCTCCTTTTGAACTATCTGGCATTTTGGATGATATCTCAACTATTGGTTTTCGATTTTGGTCTTCATTGGCCCCTAATTGGCTTTTGTATTTACGATATGTACGTTTTAATTTAATGATCAATTTATGTCTGAGGGATCCTTCCTCCCTCTTAAAAAAAAAAAACTACAATGACCTCATCACATACATATTTTAATTCTTAAAATAGAAAAAGCACTTTATTTCCATAAATAGAAAAAAGCATAAAAATACTATTTTGCACTCATATAGGCTTGCATGCATCCAAAAATATAAAAGAACAAAAACATTAGCATCATAGAACGTTCACAAACCCTTGATTCCAACATAGGGTCAACTTTGGTCAACATAAGGCAAAACCATTGATTTCAATAAAAGGTCAACACAAGGTCAATGAAAAGTCATACCTTAGGTCAAACAAATCCTATGTCAAAACCCTAGGTCAAATTGAGGTTAGCTTCAACTATCTCTCTCTTAGTTTGGACTCACAAATGTGCCCTGGGCTTAGAGGTGAGTGGGTGAGGGCAATCCTCGATGAGATAGAGGAGATCCACCCTAGAACACAACAAGATCAACAACCAATTCAACAACAACAAGACAAGTTGATGATATTCTAAACATAGGTTATCATCCAATAGTTCAAACAACAACTCCAATTGAATAGAAGTATCAACAAGAACAATCGTCAAACTACACAATGTTGGAATCTTAGGAATCTAAACAAAAGAATGGTGACTAGTGACCCTTCAAGTCATATAGTTATTTTAACTACAACGATCACAAAACATTGGATTAGAATCAACTCACAAGAAAGGCCCCAAGACCAGTTGCCACTCTCCATGAATTCCATCTCTCAAGTGAGCCAAATTGCCCCTGTGTCACACCTCCTCTCGACTAGCTACTTCCACAACAACGAGAGTGACGTGGAGGTTCGCCCCGTGGCAAGGAGAGAGGTCCATGTGTGCATCAAAGATGACTTGACTGCCCCATATCATTGAGTCATGTTTTTGAGTGTATAGGTTCCAAGAAGAAGATGGAGCAATAGATGCTAGGAGCCTCTACTTGGGAGGAGACTCTGAATTCCATAAAAAAGAATTTGGATACCCTAATAAATAATAGAAGGAAATGATCTTGTTGTGTTCTATTTTGGGGGTGATGTTTTTGTGCTATGTGTTGGTTGTTTGTTTACTATTTTTTATCTGTTTGGCTCCCTGACCTGGATTTCTATTCTCCAAGGTCGTTTGTTATCTATGTTGGTAAATTCTAATGGACTGTTATTTTCTATAACTATGTAAGGGTCTGGGACCCTCTTTCCCAACTTATTCTAATAAAAACATAACTACTAATCATTAAAATATACTTCAAAATTAAAAAAATTAAAAATATGAAAATTATTAATAAAGAATGGAAGCATGAACACTAATAATCATTCACTATGCGTATTGAAATAGCTATAACATAAATAAAGACTTAGCCATTTGTTCCATTAATAGCATGGACACACAAAAGTAAAACCATGTAAACAATTTGTTCAACAAAATGAACATTGAAGTTCAATAAAGACATTGAATTTTGTATTTATGGTATCTTTTTTATTCTCAATGTTCTCTATTATAAAAAAAATTGTGAGTAAAGTATGCCTTTGATCTTCAAGAACATAAACTTGTTTTCAAAACATAGTATCCCTTCGTGAATAAGTATTTAAAGTATGTCAAAAAAAAAAAACTCTTGTAGTACTATTGAGGCATATTTTGAAGGGAAGTACATCCATTTTACTTTCCATTAAGTCTATTTGGTTGTTTGTAACTTAGTTTTTTATTTATTTTTAAATAAAATTATTGATAATAATCAATTTTATTTTGTATGATAATATTTAAAGATCAAAGGCTTGTGCCTATTTTTATGTATATTTTAAATTAAACTTTGATTATAAGATATGTTTTTTGTGTTGTCATTACAAATTACTATTTTCAATATGTATATCCAAATCAATATGGTCTCACTGATGGACTCACAAATAAAAGAAAGGGACCCATTACCAAATAAAACCTTTTTGTTTGTGAATTGTAAAATTCCAATGTATCACTGATGTGTATTCAATAATAAGATATTTGCTTTACCTCAATAAACCATAAAACCAAAATTTAAATTACAAATCTAATCATTAAATTAAAGAGGAATAATATTTGACCATACCATAATATCAAAGTTGTGCATAAACAATAATCCTTAATGTAAATCCTATTATCTATATCTCCTCACCATTCAAACCTTGAAATGAGAATTACTGCTTTATTCTCCATTTATTGTTAACAACCTATTATATAGTATCATTATCTTCTTTATAATATTATTTTATATATCCATATTTATAGTAATTTTCTAAACCTTAATTCTTTATAATTTATTTATTATTATTTTATCGTAATTACATTGATCAATTACCCCCAAAAAAAATGTTGCATGGACGAACGGAACAAATATTATTAAGTTAAAAAAGCTAAAGTCTTCCATATAGTAATGATTTTTCTCTAACTATTTAATAGTAGAGAAAAAAGTTGCAGCAATGAGAATAAAAAAATATATCAATGGAATTGGAGACGAAGTAAAATATCTTGATGCCAATTCATAACCCTATACTTAACTTTCTCTTTTAACTCGCAAGATGCCATCATGCAAAATTCTTTCCCCAAATAAACTCTGTTTTAAGTGGGAGGACGAAACATAATGCCCATCATAACTCCATTACATTAGTGCTCTTGCGTGTTTACAAGTATGATGAGAATGATGAGCGGGGTATAGATATTCATATTGCAACCACTTGATGGTATGGTTAATGATGACATCTTCCAATATTTTTATTTTTAATAATATTTATTATTTAAAATTAGTTTATGGGATTGTAAAAGTATAAGTTAATTTAAATTATATTTTTATAATGAAGAGTGCACTTTTATATTAAAAATATAAAATATGATAAATAATTCACATAAAATATGGTGGAATGGAATCACAACCTCAAACGTTTATGTTGGAGCCTCTCCCCCCACTCCAAGAAAAAGAGCAAACACATTGCTAAGTAGTAAGAGCTATCCTAGTGGGAGGACGAGAGGGGTCATTATCAGAGGGTTTACCTCATCCATTTGGAAGATCCTTGGCATCAAGAATGGACTCTCAACCCGTGATGGTGTCCTCTTTGTCTTGGATCAATAGGGGTTGTGCAAATAGGTGAAATAACAAAGTCTAGCCAAGGGAACTTCCCATTGTCATGCCAACCAAGGAGGCCATAGTCACACTAAGAGGTAGAAGATTATCCATATAGTAGTGGGACCAACCATGATATCAACATCAAGGGGATCCTTGAGACCCATGAGAGCCATATCTTGAACAAATGTTATGGTGATGATCACGATGACACCCATGTGAAGTGGTATCCCTATTGGTAGGAGAATGCAACACATGAGCAACAGTACAAGGGGTGTTATCCCAATGCTTAGTAAGCATCTTCAAGTGGGAATCCTCTAGAGCAACTTTATTGTCTTGCACCTAGATCAATAACATAACATTAGAGCATATAATGGCTTTAGTATACAAAAAGAAATGAACATCCACTATAGAACCTTAAAATAAAGCAATGTTTTTATCTTTCCATATGCTAGATAGAATTTCCACATTGAAGGCATCCCAAATTTGGATAAATATCTTAGGCATCTTAGGCTAGTCACTTAAAAAAATCACATGCTAGGAGAAAAGCTCTAGTTGGAAAGGCTTGAAGAAACCATGTATCTAATTCCATGTAGCTTAGGCCCATGGACAAAACTAGAAAAGGTGCTTGAGACTTTTAAATGGCCCATAGAAAGAATAGAGTGGGTTGGAAACACCCAAATAGATAAGATGAGATCTAATGGGAAGACCCTAATCTAAGTGATACCAAGTAAAGTGAGCTATTGTGGACTCTAAAATGGTAGACTAGATTGTCTGAAATGTACAGTGCCATTGAGTGCTAATGGACTAGAGGTTCCACTTGACATTGAGTTTTTAAACCATAGGTAGGTGAGAAGAAAGCCAAAATACCCCTAGGAGGGTTTTTAGTTCTTGATGAGAGTGTCTAGATACCACTTCCAATCCTTCCACTAGGATGTAGTGCATTGAATCCCAACCTTATGCAACATTTATGGAGGCATAACTTCCATAATGGTTTGAAAGGACTCAAAGTCCTAATTAATAAGCCTATATTTAGCTTGAAAGTCTAGCTAAGATAGCCAGTTCTTAGTGGCTCTAGATAAGAGGTCTAAAATAAATTAAATCATTTGCTTAAAAAATTTTAATGCATGGACCCTAGGAACTTTGGCAAGAGCTCAATCTTAGAATGTAATTACAAGAGACCACTAAAGTGATTGCTAATTGAAGGAGACCCTAGTCCTAAAATTGTTCCCCTTTTAGATAAGCCATGGCTTGATGGCTTCCAAAGCCTTCTAAATACTTTTTGTAACAAAAGTGTCTTGAGTTTACATTGGTTCCTTCATGATGAGGATGGAGTGAAGGCCTAGGGCTTGCTAGAATTGCTTTCCATGAGAAACTATAGAATTAATACAATACCTAAGGATGATTTTGTAGTCTTTGTGGCCTTCTAGGGCATGAATTATCCATTTGGCAGATGAGGTTATCCCTTGTCTATGAGTATCAATAAGGCCTAGACCACCAAAGTCATGTAGGAGGCGACAAAATTCCCAAGCAATTCAATGGAAACCTTTACCTTGCTCTAAGGAGGCCCAAAGAAAGTCCTTAAGTGGTTTCTCCAACTTTTGGTAGGAGGCTTTTAAGGGAGTCTAGCAAGAAAAATAATATACATGAGTGGCTACAAGCACTTTAAAAAAAAATTAAATTTTGTAGCTAGAGAGAGAGGTTTAACAATCTAAAAGCGTGTTTTCCTCTCAATGTGAGTCAAAATAGCTTGCCAAATAGTTACAAAAGAGGATTAGAAAGCAAAGAGAATACCAAAAAATCTAAACTTTTCCCATGGTCAATCCATTTCCAACCAAAATAATTAAGCTAGGATGGTTTGGGAGAAAAGGATTGAAGATAGCATTGAGTTTCTTTATTAAATACTAGAGCCAGAAGCAAGGAAAAAGGTATTCAGACACTACAAGGCATGGCCCACATTGTCTTGTTCTTCCAAGAGAGTAAGGAAGGAATCATCAGTAAAATAGTTATAAACAATCTAGAGATGGGAGTTTGGAAGGGAGATTTATTTAGCCCTCTTCTAGGTAACTATGATGGAAAGAAAATATCCAAACCCTTTAGCTACAAGAACATACAAAGCTAGCACAAGAGGGCATCCTTGGCATATGGATCAAAAAGGCTAAAAGAGAATGATTGTCAACCATTAATGGTGAGATGAAATAAGACATTTGCAAAGAGCATTTGAACTAACTAGAGAAAATTAGAGACAAACCTAAGAGCTTGAAGCATGGCTAGAATAAATGGCCATTTAATGTGATCATAAGCTTCAACAAAGTCGATTTTGATGAAAATAACATATTGCTAAGAATGGTTGGCCCATTCCATACCTTCCCAAATGGAAATAATATTGTCCAAACTATATATTCTTTTGATGAAGCTAGTCTATTCAATTCAAACAATAAATGAAAGTAAGTGACAAATGTGATGTGCAAGGGATTTGGCTATGATCTTATAGGAACTATTCAACAAAATGATCAGCTACCAATTATAAATTTCATCAAGATGGCCCACCTTAGGTATGAATTTAATATTGCCTTTATTTATACTAAACTTAGGAAGCCTACAAAAAAATATTCCAAGTAAACCTAGAATAAATTAGGTCCAATAGTCTCCCATAAATCTTCATAGAATTCCCATGGGAAACCATCACAACTAGTGGCCTTATCATTAGCCATAGAGAAAGCTACTTCACGAAGATCTACCAAAGTGAGTTCTAGTCACAGAGAGCCCAATATGCAACAAAGAGCCTATAAGGGACTACACTCACACATTGGTAAAGGTCTTTCTCAGACCTACAATAAGGTATTTGAGTTTTAAAAACTTGTTGATAATGATAAATGAAAGCCTAGAGAATATTAGGAAGCTCAGAGAGGACTTGCTAGCCTTCTCTAATATGATTAATTCTCCATATAATTTGGCAAGCTTGAAGGGATTGAAAAAGTTCTTTAGAAATTCTATCCCTAATTTTGAGCCAATTTAAATGATTTGAAAAGAGGAAAGCAAAGTTGTGCACTTAAGAGGAACATAGTGAAGGAAAAAATAATCCTTCAAATGCAGAGCATTGGGGAAGCAAACTCTTTGGCCAAATATTGGTGGAGATCAAAACATCTCATGAAAGAAAAGAACCAAGAATCTCTAATCATTGTAAGCTATAAAGATCTAGAGAAAGTTATAGGAGCTTCTAAAATGGCAAAATAATAACCCAGGCTAATTTCATAAAGAAGAATATCTACAAACAAATATATTGCACCTAAAGAATATGATGACCAACCTCTTTATGGAGGGGTGTGCCATTAGATATGTAAATTTTATTTGCAATTTAAAAATTCATAGATTAGTGATATGGTGTCTCCAAAAAACTCTAAGTCCTTATATCAATAAAATTAATATTAGTCCCTCAAGTACTGTGGGAATGACATGGATTCCTCAATAGATCTACAAATTTTACCACCTTTTAAGTAATTCTTTAGGCTATCTTGTTGTCTTTTTATAATTATTTATCTTCCAAATTTTCATTGAAAAACATATTCTAGTCAATTTTACAACTTTACATCCCTTTAAATTAAATTGTAAAGGTAAAAAGTGTATTTTTGGTCTTTTATTTATTTTGTATTTGTGTTGATTTATTATTGTTAGAGTAATAGTTTAGTGTGCAAATGACATATTTATGTGTGAAAGTTGGCATTTTACCTAGGACTTCATTGAAACTAATTCCCCATTCTTAAGGATTTGAATCTATTAGGCCCACCCTTATGTGGCATAATTATTTGCACCAATGGACCTATTATTATTTTACACCTTTCTTGATTAGAGTAGTTGATTTATTGGGCATATGATGATGATGATGATGATGATGATGATCTAATTTTGAGGTAGCTGTATTTTGACTTTATGTGATGGATGTATACTTTGAATTGATTATTTCTATATTATTCAAATTTTCCTTGAATTATTCAATTTAACTAGTTGATTTGAATTGAAATTGAGTATTATGCTTAGTAGGTTAAAATAATGGACATGCGATGTCAGTGAAATATATTATGAATTGAATTTGAAATGGATATGCACTTGATGGTTAAACTTAATTATAATTGTCAATTGAGTTATGGAATTTTATATATTAGGTGATTGTGTGTAGAATCACATTTCAAGTTGCTTTAGCTATATATTACATCTATTAATTTGTCCAACTAAGTTGTTCAGGTACCTCCCATGGCCAATGAAAATTTGGAGGTCTTCTAGAAACCCCCTTTGATTACTCCCATTATGCTTGATCTTAGTCCATAACAGGGACTAAAGTCTTTATTGTCATGCAAATGTTGTAATGTGATCAAATTGTGATAATTTAATTCTAATTTTTGTGTTAAGGTTGTTGAGTGTGTCATGGGTGGTGAGTTGTCATCTTATGTGTCAAATTTCATATTTGTAATTAGGGGTCCTTTTTAGGGGTCTTGAAATGTCATTTTATTGAGGTTTTTGATGATTTTAGGTTCTGTTGGAAAGAGAAATTAAGACACAATATGGAGATCTGAGCCTACAGTACTCTTATGTAATCTGTTTATACCCTAGAAGACACAATGATAGAAAGATAGACAGTTGTGGTAGGAAACATTATACTACAGTAAGATCTAATCACATCTTACAAGTCACACACATCAATAGACACATAATCATTAGTTTATAACCCTTATATCTCCTTAAATATTCATATTCAATAATAGATACAAAAAGGTAGGGATAAGTCTCTGCTTTGTACATATTATATTCCTTACATTCACTCACTTCTCCTTATCATATCTACTGTATTACGTATCTTTATACAATACACTAGAATAGGGATGTGTACCTTACAAAACACCTTTAGTACTATCAGCCTTGTCAACCTTATGCTCTGCACTCCATTTACAGTGACTTGAGGTGTCTTTTACTCTGCTCTATTTCCTGCTAACATCATCCCCCCTTTTTGAAAATGTCTTGTCCTCAAGACATGTGGTGCTAGTTACCAGGGAGGATGTTCTTATAGATGATTTTTATCTATGCTAGGGTGGTGTCTCACTGACTTTTGGCCTATTGTAATACCTAAATGTGCCCCTGAGTTTGAATATGTGTTGTCTCGGCTTTTGCAAGACTAGTAGGAATCTATATTTGTTGTGCATTTTTATTTTCTTCCTCTAGTATTCCAGTTAGGTGGGATAAACACAAGCTTATTACTTCCCTTAGCTGTTTGATTTGTGCCTTAATATGTTCTCTATAATCTTGTAGCTGCTGGACTTGTGTATGTATGGCCTCTACCTATAGTCTAACAGACCCATCCATGTCTTTCATTGGATCATAGTTACTGGTCACTTATACTATTTGTGCCTCTAATTGATCAATTTGATCCTTAATGCTCTTAGTTTTTGTTGGCCATTATAGAAAAAAATGGTATAGGGTATTTGCATCATTTATTGCCTACTACAAACTGCTTATATGTGATTCTCCAGTTGTGTGTGAGTTGCGGCACACTTTTTCCTGGCATTATCCATTCTATTCTTGGTCATCTCTATAGTGACTTTCTACCTTATTGTTGTCTCTTGGTATTTCATCTCTTCTTGTAGACTATCCACCAATTGCTTGAGATGTTGTGGTAGTGGCAGTGTTGTATCTCTCCTTGCATTTGGTAACTAATTTTGTATTGTTATTATGTCTTTGTGTAGTTGTTCTATACTATCCACGTGATGTAATATCTCCTCTCTTTTAGTAACATGAAATATATCTCCTAATTGAAGTTTTTGAATAGGAGATATCCTGATAAGTTCACCTGTGACCCCAATAATGGCAGTTAGAGTAGTTACGGTGTGAGCACAGGTTGTATTTACTTATGTTGTGCCAAGAAGTCTTTGATTGACTATATTGGGGATGTAGCAGATGATGATGCCCTTGTTGGAGATGATTGTTTCTATTGATGTTATCCTTCTTCTTGCCTAGTAGCTGGAGGACTTTGTGTAGATGGAGTTTCTTGTTCTTGTTCATTTATCTCTTCCTCCCTTATTGTATCATAAGCTTTCTTAGTTATAAGATCTATTTTTTATTCTATTTGTTGTTTAACTTTACCTATTTTCTCCATGAGAGTATCTACTCTTTGTTTTGCCCTCATTTCTTCATCTTGCATATGTGCCAATTTCTCTTTTGTCTCCACAGATAGGTTTGGATCTGTCTTTTCTAGAGAATCCTTTCGTAGTTGTTCCTCCATCTCTAATGCTCTTTCTCTTTTCTTCCTTATCACATCTACAAGCTCTTGTGGAAAACTTTCTATTATCCTCTCTAGGGTCTTTTCTAACCTTCAAATGTATCTAATCATTGATTTGACTATCACTTCTTGGTTTGTTGGACCCACCTGAGTATACATTTTGGCTGTTTGTACAAACATACCATGATGGCTAATAGCATTAGTGAGGTTATTTACATCCATCAGATGCTCATCTTTTGACTTTTTTTGTTTCTTTTGTCTATGCACTTCTTCGCCTTGTGCTTCTGGTAGTTTTATTTTGTGGGGGTTGTTATGGGACCTCCTTTTCTTCCTCATCTTCTTCCTCACTTTCAAAGATTGATATTATTTTCCTTTTTTCCAATTGCTTCTTCCTAGATAGTTGTTTCCCTTTTCTCTCTGCACTCATTTGTATCAATATTTCTAATATCTCTTATAAATTCAGGTCTTTTTACATTGGTTGTGGACTAGATACTGATTGTGCTTGTGAAGATGTAGCTAGTTTTGTGGCAGTTTGAGAGCTTGGGGTTCTGGAGTGTAGCCTACTAGATCTCTGGGTGTGAGGGGTTGACATTGTGCTATCTTACGGTACCATAGTGCTAGGTTGTGGTGTGGAGGAGCTAGTTTGTGGTACCTCCATTTAAGGAATACCCCATTTTTCATGCAACTTTTCTTTATTCTTTTCTACTTTTTCTTCTGCATCTTTCTTCTGTTATCTATCATTGAACTCCCTATAAGTCCCAAACATTTCCACATTTGTACTCTTAGCTTTACTTAGTACGTTTTGGGTATGCTTGTGATTCCTCCTTTGTTATTTCATATGGGAGTCTTGGTATGCAAGATATCCTAGGTTCTACTACCTCCATATATGTGTAGTCCTTATCTACCATGAATGCGATAGTGTATTTATATTGTTTTACTATTTGGTAGGGTACCATTTCCCTAGCTTGCATATATTGCTAGAGAGCCTCGAAGAATCCCAAGTATGCAACAATGTATTTGGGTTTGTCATTGAATTGGTGGACATGGTAGTTTATTTGTGCAGGTACCAGTATGTGTGTTTTCCATGCCTTCCCAGGGAAATTAGGGAGCTCATTTAGAAAGTAAAATGCAAGCCATATGATAAGTGTACCATACCAGATGTTGTAGTTGGAAGTCTTTGTCTTCTACAATTTCTCCATTAGTTTCTCCTAAAGCACCTCATAGAGAGCAAAGTCCTTTCCCTCCACTACCATCTAGTATGTTGTGTGAATAGTTGTGTCAGTTTCATAATCTTCTTGGTTTGTGTAATAAATCTTATAATCTATCCCTATTGTTGTGTACCACACTACTAGGTTCATACTCTCTTCTACACTGAGGCTCCTTCCATTGTATGTAACCCCTATTAGCTCTATTACTTTATCATTTTTATGGCTTTTTTTGATGGTACATCCCCTACTGTGCTCTATCCCATCACTGCTTGGATTGTTTTCTTGGTAATTCTATAAGGTTTATCTAGATAGATAAACTCATCATGTATTCTACTCAGGAATATATTCACCCAGTCATGTTCATTGCAAAAATCTAGGAAATCCTTCCATACATCCAATTTTTTCTTCCCTATCTCCTGGTATTGCAGAAAATATTTCTATTGGTCTGGTTGCAGAAGTGTGTGGTAGAGGGCTTCAAATTTTGTATTCTCTGATAGTGGTGCATGGATATACTTTCATAAATCTTCCATGTATATTACTTCCACTAGAATCCCTGAGAATGCACCATTTGGTTCTACCTCCATAGATTTGTATGGGTGCTTCGTGTATTTGGTTCTTGTCTTCTCAATGATATCTACTAATATGGGAGTGACCATTTTCACAGTAGTAGTACTTAGGGTTTTACTTGCTTTTTGCAGAGTGTTATCAGTTCGCAGTGTTGTTCAATGCCAAAGTGATGAATTGTTAATATAATAGGGTTATATATAGTTTGTTTATTATGTCATTGAGCATTTAATGCATATGGTCATTTAGGATTTCCTAGGTTTTTGTAGCTGTTATATTTTTCATAGATTTTTCTTTAACGGTCTTTGGTTTGTCTTATGTTACAATATTTTACATATAATACACTTTATGAGATTTTGTGGGTTTTTTCTTTCTACCGATTGGTGATAATGTTTTAGGTGGGCTCTGTTTACATACCTTGTTAGAGTTTTCTTGTCTATGGACCTTAGTCTTACTGCTCCTGACTTGCCAATTTCATGTATGTAATAGGGTCCTAACCATCTTATCTTCAACTTACCTTTCTTTTTGAATTTTCTATCATATAACAATACTAGGTCTCCTTCTTCGAATGTTTTCATGTGTAAATTTCTATTATGCCAGGGTTTCTGTCATTTTCTTTCTAGGTTTTGATTATATAGTGCAATGAATCTTTTCTCATCGAATTTGTTGAGGTCCTCAATTCTTTGGACTAGTTACTGTTTCTCATTCAACCACAAGTTTAATGTGGTGTGGAAGTTAGGGATTACGAAATTCATGGGTACAATTGTATCCATTTTGTATACCAGTTCGAATGGTGTGAATTTAGTAGTTCTCTTATATGATATGTGGTATGCCCAAAGTACTACAGGTATCTTTATATCCCAATATTTCCTATTTCCATCACACATATTAGTTAAGGTTGTGCCAATTATCTTATTTAAAGCCTCACTTGCTTTGTTTGCCTATGGGTGATAAGGTGAACTTTTGTTATGTGTGATCATAAAACTTTGTAATAATTCTACAATTACTTTGTTTACAAAGTGATTTCCCTAGTCATTTTTTATGCTTAATGGGCATCCAAATCTTGTTATAATATTCTCATATAAGAACCTTGCAATAGTTTTAATTGTGCAGTCTTTGGTAGGTTCCTCTTTTGCCCATTTGGTGAGATATTCCACCCTTGTTATGATAATCTTACCTTGGAATATTTTGTAGGGGGTTCTATGGGGCCTATGAAGTCTATTACCCATTTCTTGAATGATATCTCAGCTAGTATAAATTTAAGAGGAATCATCTATTGTAGTAGGTTTCCTGACCCTTTGGCATATATCATAGATTTTCATATATTCCTTAGCATCTTTATGCAGTGTAGGCCACCATAATTCTCTTTGTTATTGTTTCCCCACAATTGTTTCCTCTAAAGATTCCTTCATGTGCTTCCCTTACAATTTATTTTCTCTCATGCTCATATGCAACCCTTCACACAATGTCATCTTTTCCTAGAATGTGTAATTCTCCCTCTATCAATGTGTAAGGTAGAGCCTTCCGCAACAAGGTTTGTTTATCTTGCAGTGATATTTTTGGTGGAAATTCTCCTATAGAGAGTAGGCTAGCTATGTCATGCAATTATTTAGGTACTGCAATTACCATAAATAGGTGTGCACCAGGAAGTTCTTCTTCTTGGTTGTCAGGTTCCTCTCCTATCTCAATTCTAGATAAATACTCTGTTCCTTGATTATTCTTTCACAATTTTACCATTATCTTAAAATCAAATTCCTAAATAGGAGTAACCATCTACATATTCTTCCTTGAATCATAGGTCTATTCAATAGGTGTTTCAAGTGTTCATGGCCGGTAAAGAAAGTGAATGGTGTTGACAATAAATAATGTCTAAACTTTTGTAAGGCATATACCATTGCTAAGGCCTCTCTTTCAGTAGTTGTATAATTTCTTTCCACCTTAGATAATTTCCTAAATTGGTGAAGGATATAGGGTGGTCTTTGTTTCCTTTAGGTTGTGCCAACAGTGCTCCTATAGAAATTCCAAATGCATCAACATGTACATGAAATGGTATCAACCAATCTAGGAATATTAGTATTGGTGCTTCAACGACTTTTGTTTTAAAGTATCAAATAAATTTTGACATTGTTTAGTCTAATCAATTAATTTTCTAGATTTCTTCTTTATCATCTCTTCCAAAAGTGTTGCAATTGCCACATATCCTCTTATGAATTTGCAGTGGTAACCTATATATCCCAAGAAGATTTTCACTTCTAGTTCTGTTTTGGGTAGTGTTAAGCCATTATCAGTGTTACTTTTAATGGATACATGATTAGTCCTTTACATATTATGTGACTTAATAAGATACCAAATGGTACTGCAAACATGCACTTCTTTAAATTTACGGATATCTGTACACTCCTGCATTTGTTTAACATCATTATCAATGTTTGTACATGGTCTTTGATTAATCCATAAACCATCCAATAATCTAGGTATACTTCCAACCAAGAAGTCATGAATGAAATCCTTAAAGGCATTGACCATTATTCTGTTGAATACTACTAGTGCATTTTTAAGACCAAATGGCATTATTGTGTACATGAATGATCCAAACTTAGATGTAAAATTGCTTTTAGGTTGGTCTTCTTCCCTTATTTTGACTTGATGGTACAACCTGAGAATCCTTCTATGAATGAGTATATTTCCTTTCTTGCCACCGATTCTAGGATTTATTCTATAAAAGGGGTAGGAAATGGGTCATGTATACAAGCTTTATTAAGTTCCTAGTGAAAGGAAGCTAGGTGTGTGGAAAATGCTTCCTACACTAATCTAATGAGGGGAGGAGAGTGCAAATTCAATTTTATCCTTACTATTACAACAATGTTAAACCCACTAATAGAGATATTGCAGAAAACACATAAACAAGAAAGTATGAAAGAAGAAGAGAGACACAAGATACATGTGGGGAAAATGCTTACGGGTGAAAAACCCCACACTCCAAAACACAGCTCAAATGTATTACGTAAACAATGAAGGTTACAATACAACATAGAGCTAATGCTCTTGTAGGAGTCTTCGACACTTGTATCTGGAGATGATTTGGTAGCATAATAGTACCTATAAAACCTATAGTACATCACCTCCTCAAAGCACCTGTTTATATAGAGTATATAAGGCAAAATTGGCTCTATCTTGGAATGGGCGTCCAACATGGCCTCATGGCCCAAAACCTATGCCTATGGACACTTGTCCAACCTTGTAGAATGTTCCTACCACTTTTCAAGTAACCCCATCCCAAAGAGGTCACCTATTCCCAAAATGGGTAATGACAGATGCTTCTACAACTCTTACAACTATCATAGAATCTGTCATAGTTGTCATAACTTACAGCTGTAAGAGAATCTATCATACACATGCTATAAATAGCATATTCTCTTACAACATGTCATAACCCACCTTGAGGCACCCAAAGATGCCTTCCTCAAAGATGCTCTTCGAAACATGTCTTCACCTGTCATAGAATCACCTATTTCTGACTCTTACATGTCATAACTTTGTCATAGGAATCTGTCATGACTAGTTTGATCAATATTCCCTTACACAACATCTAAGATGCCAACACATGGAAAAATATTCCTACCACTAAGTCAAATGCCTATCTACTCATGTGAGGACAAAAATACATGTGGTCATATGCCATGTAGGATGACACATCACTGTGCCAACTCCCACAGTATGACAACATAGGATTTGCATCCAATTAATACAATAGGCAAATAATAAATAAATACAATGTAAAAATACAAGGAATTACCAAGGTTGAGACACCTTAATTCCCAACATTCTCCCACTTGTCAAACACCTTGTAAGAGCCAATAGAATTGACATGATTTAACTGATATAGGCTGAGAGGCCCATAGACTCTGAAAACCATCTAAACTTCTCTATGCCCACTAGTTTCATCAATGCATCTGCAACATTATTCAAAGTATCTACCTTCTCCAAATTTACCTTCCCATCCTCTACCATGTCTCGCACGAAGTGAAACTATAAATCAATATACTTTTTTCTGGCATGGAAAGTTGGATTCTTTGCAAGACAAATCACACTTTGACTGTCACAACTGATCGTAATCTAACCTGCATCAACACCAACATCTGAACACAATCTCTTAAGATAAATGGTTTCCTTGCAAGCATGAGTTGCAGCCATATACTCAGCTTCAGTAGTGGACAAAGAAACCATAGGTTGTCGCTTACTCATCCAACTAATTTTACCACCAAACATAGTGAACACATAGACACTAGTGGATCTCCTGCTATTAATGTCACTTGCCCAATCAGAATCTACAAACCTATGAATACAAACTAAATGCAGAGGTCTTGTAGCATTACCATGATAGCATATGGAATACTCAGAAGTACCCTTCAAATATCAAAACACTTGCTTAACTGCATGCCAATGTACCCATCTAGGATTAGCCATAAATTGACTAAGGACTCCCACTGCTTGGGCAATGTCTGGTCTTGTGCAGACCATAGCATACATCAAACTGCCAACAACACTAGCATAAGGTACTCTGCTCATGTCCTCCACCTCACTAGGAGATTTTGGACAATCATTAATAGAGAACTTTGTCCCCAATGAAACATGATCACACAATGGTCTACAATCTACCATGCTGAACCTATCCAACACGGTCTTCACATACTTACTCTAGCTTAACCAAAGTTTTATGTTTTCTTTGTCTCATTTGATTTCCATTCCCAGAATGTACCTAGCTGCCCCAAGATTTTTCATCTTAAACTGTGCTGACAACTGAGACTTCAAATTAGAAATCATATTCTTACCATTCCCAATCAACAACATATCATCAACATACAATGCAATAATGAAAATGCAATCAATGTCAAACTTGTAATACACAATGATAAGATTTCAATCTCAGATAGCCAATCAACAACACAAAGCAATCAAACTTCAAGTACTACATCCTAGGAGACTACTTCAAACCATACAAAGACTTCTTTAACTTGTAAACCACATTTTCTTTACCTTTCTCTATGTAATGCTCTGGCTGTGACATGTAGATTTCTTCCTCCAAATCACCATGAAGGAAAGCTGTTTTCACATCCATCTGTTCTACCTCTAAGTCATAAGTAGCTGCAAGAGATAACAAAAATTGAATGGATGTCAGCTTTGCAATAGGAGAGAAAATTTCACCATAATCAATTCCCTCCACTTGTGAGTACCCCTTCGCAACCAATCTAGGCTTGTACTTTTCAATATTTCCATCTGCACCAAATTTCTTCTTGAACACCCATTTACAACCAATGGGTTTCCGTCCATTAGGTAAAGGCACCAAGTCCCATGTTTTGCTCTTTTCCAAAGAAGCCATCTCATCTTCCATGGCCTCCTTCCAGGAACCTACATCTTTCATGCCCATAGCCTCTTTCACAGTTCTAGACTCATCAGTGTTAGTAAGTAAAGCAAAAGCACAACTAGAATCAAGTAATGAATAACCAAACCTATCAGGTTGCTTTCTCATTCATGTAGACCTCATTAATGGATGAGGTTGGTTTTGCTTCTTCTTCTTAGCTTTTAGAGCTGCTAGAATTCTCCTCATCATCAGGTCTCACAAGGTCTATCGGTTCAGTCTTCTTAGGGGTAGAAGGAAACTGAACCGCATCTTCTTTCTTTTTTGTCTGTTCTGGCTATAGAACAACGGAAGAAGGTGTTAACTCTCTAAAGATAACACTTCTTCTATACAACACTTTTTCAGCCACATGATCCCAAAGCTTGTATCCTTTCACACTGACACCATAGCCAATGAAAATACATTTAATAGCCTTGTTCTCCAATTTAGACTGTTTCTCCCTAGGCACATGTGCATATGCCTCACAACAAAAAACATGAAGATGCCTAACTGAACGCTTCTTACCAAATCACACCTCCATAGGTGTTTTACCAACAAGAGATGATGTAGGAGATCTGTTTACTAGATAGCAAGTAGTGGCAATAGCTTCAGCCTAAAACTTTTGTTCGATTCTTGCTCCACTAAGCATACTCCTAGCCTTCTCCATCAGTGTCCTGTTCATCCTCTCTGCAACTCCATTTTGTTGTGGGGTGTATGGATTTGTCTTATTCCTTCCAATCCCTTGCTCTTTGTAGAACTTATAGAACTCTACTAAACAAAACTCACCATTGTTGTCAGTTCTCAAACACTTAATCTTTTTACTAGTCTGATTTTTAGTAAAGGTTTTAAACTCCTTAAATTGACTAAAGACTTCAGTCTTGCTTCTGATAAAATAAACCCATGTCCTTCTACTATAGTCATCTATGAAAGATACAAAATATACATATTTTGAAATCGAAGGAACATTAACATGACCAAACACATCAGAATGAATAAGATCTAATACACTAGAAGACTTGTGAGAACTAGAGTAAAACTAAACATGGTTTTGCTTTCCATAAATGCAATGTTCACAAAAGTCAAACTTGAGATTACAATCATTTAACCCCTCAATGAGGTTTTTATTTTTCAGGGTACGCAGACCCTTCTCACTAATGTGGCCATATCTCAAATACCATAACATAGTCTTTTCAGCAGGAAGCTTAGCTTGCATAGCACGTGCACTACCATCGAAACTAGTTACAACATATTTCTTCATTGCTGGTTCAGATGGTGGGGTTGAAGTGACTGCAGCTCGTTTCTTTGAGTCAAAAGAACTATTGCACTGTGTAGTGCATGCATCCAGCTAAAACAAAGTACCTCTCCGAGTACCCTTTGCAAGCACCATAGATCCTCTAGTCATCTTGCATCCATCCTTCGAAAAGACAACCTACACACCTGCATCATTCAACATACTTACAGAAAGTAGGTTCTATGTAAGCATCAGAATGTGCATAACTCTAGTGATCCCCTTCACTCGTCCATCAGGGAATTGAATCGAGACTCTTCCATGACCAACAATCTTCAGATGAGAGTCGTTATCTAGGTACACTCTTCCACCATCGAACTCTTCATATTTCATGAACTAGCTTCGATGCGAGGTCATGTGGAATGATGCACCAGAATCAATCAACCACACATCATCAGATGCATGGGTGGCCAGGACTATGATGAAGGCATCACCATCATCTTGTGACTTGTCAGAATCTGAATATGGGGCTGATTTCTTTTTCTTTTTCTTCTCTTCTTTGCATTCCTTTTAGAAATGCCTAGACTTGCCATGGTTCGAACAGAGAGCCTTGGACTTTCTAGGAGATTTGTATCTCCCATGAGATTTGGATCTACCCTTCTTAGCTTTCTTGTCCTTCTTCTTCCCTTTCTCCTTGGGTCTTCCACGAACCGCAAGAGCCTCTTTGGATGATTCAGATGTCTTCCTCCACATTTCTTTAGATAACAGTGAGGACACCACATCTTCCATCTTGAAGGTGGTAGTGGTGCTTCTGATAGCCATGACAAGATGATCCCATGAATCTGGCAAAGAACAAAGTAGGGTAATGCAATGGTCCTCCTCCATTTTCACACCCACAGATGTCAACTATGCAATGATCATGCTGAAAGCATTCATGTGGTCCACAAAAGATCCTCTGTCTTCCATCTTCAGAGAGAACAACTTCTTTTTTTGGAAAAGTTTGTTTACCAAGGACTTAGCATGATAAACATCACCCAACTTCTTCCAAAGATCTTTCGTGCTCTTCTCCTCATAGACATTCAATGGGATAGAGTCAGCTAAATAGACTCTTATGAGACCCTTAGCCTTTCGATCTTTGATGTCCCAATCAACTTGTGACATTGCTGTAGGTTTCACACTGGATATGGTTTCCCATAGGTCACGATCAACAAGTAGGTCCTCCATCTTGAGTTTCCACAACTTGAAATTAATGCCATTGAATTTCTCAACCTCTAACCTTCCGAATGTGGTTACCATCTCCTTGCTACAACAAGATACATAATACTCTATACAACACTCCGAATCAATCTAAGATTAGCTCAAAAAACTCCTACCCAGTAGCTAGAACCAAAACTGGCCAGGCTCTGATACCAATTGAAAGGAAGCTAGGTGTGTGGAAAACACTTCCTACACTAATCTAATGAGGGGAGGACAGTGAAAATTCAATTTTATCCTTACTATTATAGCAATGTTGAACCCACTAATAGAGATATTGTAGAAAACACATAAACAAGAAAGTATGACAGAAGAGGGGAGACACAAGATATACGTGGGAAAACCCTTACGAGTGAAAAACCCCACACTCCAAAACACAACTCAAATGTATTACGTAAACAATGAAGGTTACAATATAACACAGAACTAATGCTCTTGTAGTAGTCTTTCACACTCATATCTGGAGATGATCTGGTAGCATAATAGTACTGGTAAAACTTGTAGTACATCACCTCCTCAAAGCACCTTTTTATATAGAGTATACAAGGCAAAATTGGCTCTATCTTGGAATGGGCATCCAACATGGCCTCATGGCACAAAACCCACACCTATGGACACTTGTCCAACCTTGTAGAATGCTCATGACACTTGTTAGGTCACCCCATCCCAAAGAGGTTGCCTATTCCCAAAATAGGTAATGACATATGCTTCTACGACTCTTACAACCGTCATAGAATCTATCATAGCTATCATAACTTACAACTGTAAGAGAATCTATCATACACATGCTATAAATAGTATATTCTCTTACAACATGTCATAACCCACCTTGGGGCACTGAAAGATGCCTTCCTAAAAGATGCTCTTAGACACATGTCTTCACCTGTCATAGAATCACCTATTTCTAACTCTTACATGTCATAACTTTGTCATAGGAATATGTCATGATTGTTTTGGTTAATTTTCCCTTACACAACATCCAAGATGCCGACACATGGAAAATATTCCTACCACTAAGTGGGATGCCTATCTCCTCATGTGAGGACAAAAATACATGTGGTCATATGCCATGTAGGATGACACATCACCGTGCCAACTCCCACAATATGACAACATAAGATTTGCATCCATTTAATACAATAGGCAAATAATAAATAAATACAAGGAATTACCAAGGTTGAGACACCTTAATTCCCAACACCTAGAAGTTGAGACATATTCTAACTTTCCCTATTTTCTTATTCCATACTACCATGGGGCTTATCCACTCAACATCTTCTACTGATTTAATTATATGTACAACTAGTATCTTATCTAGTTCTATTTTGACCTTTTTCTCCATGTTGGGATTTAGTCTATATGGTATTTGCCATTGTGGTTTGACTCCTTCCTTTATTTGCATTTTCATGACCCCTACTTATTCTTTTATTTCTTTAAGTTCAGGTAATGTTTAAGGAAATAAATCTTCAAATTCTGATAGGATTTCTATGACTTGTGCTACAATGTTTTCATCCCTGTAATCCCCTATGTTAGCTAGTTTTGGCTCCCCTTCTGTTGTAATATTTTGTTATTTTATTTTTATTGGTTCATTTTAATATTTCTCTTTTGGTTCTGTTACTAATTCTATTTCTCTTTCTCACTAATTTACTTCTATCTCTAGCTTGGGTTGAGTGTCATCATCTTCAAGTTGTATTTTATAACATGTCTTGTTAGTGTGTTTATTTTCTCTCTCCATCCATTCTATCAATCTCAATATACCCTCTGTCTTTGGTAGTAGAGAAGTCTTCTAGTGTACTTATACTTCATCTTCTTTAGTTGGTTTGAATATTATTTATATCATCTTACAGAGTGTGTTATGAATATGTTTATGTGAACTGTGAAAAGAGAATGTGTGTATAAAGTCTATTTATTGCTTGTTCCAGTCTTTAGATTCAACTCTCTATTCTTGATTTATGTACCATGTCTATGTGACTGGTGTCAGTGTCTAATAAAACATTTGTGTATAAAGTCTTGTGTCATATTCATTCCTCCCTTTCCAAATCATTAGACACATGTCTAGGTGGTCTTGTGGTGATATTTGTCCATTGTATTTAGGTATTACTATGTACTCCCCTTCTTTTGGTATTTACCTTGTTTTTATCAGAATTTTGAAGATCGATCAACATCGAATATTATATTTATGAGTGTGACACCAACTTGTGGCATTGCATACTAATGTATGTTGTAAGGCCTCCATCCTAGGGTCCTCCATTTCAAATGTACATTCCATTTTTGTTAGGTGAGTATCTAGGTATCCAATAGTTGAAACACCCATTGAAGTTTACCTAACAGTTGCATCTGTTGAACTAGTTGTTGAACTAGAATCCATTGATCTAGTTTCTCAGTCACCAGTCCTAGTTTGGGTAAGAGAGCCAGTCCCAGTAGTTGGAGAAATAGATCCTATGCCAATATACTGAGTGAAACTTGATCCCACAATTTTTTCCAGGTGCAGAGAAAGCCCCTACTCCTACCATGGCCCATTATAGATTCTTTCCTAGCATCTGAGCTTGTAGAAGCAAAGATAGATGGAGGAGAGAAGGAGGCACCTTGGATAGTCCCACCATCATTGGTTGAAGCACCCCTAGATATATAGGGCACACAACAGTTCTTGTTGATCGAGACCAAGATGTTGTTCCAAGTCTAGTGCCAGAGTTAATATATAGGTAGTCTTTAAAACATGTGATTTTGGAACAATGCTCCTTGGAACAAATGCATACATCTGCAAGGGTAGGTTTGCTAGGAAATAAACTAGTCCTAGTAAGGATGCTACTATGACTAGATTTACCACTCGATCTCCAACAAACTATGGCTATAGAAATGGAAGTGATGCTTTCTTCAAACAAGCTTTTAAGGAAGAAATGCTTGGGACTCTTGAATAGGCAAGGATGATGCCCCACAACAACAATAATGACTATAATTGGGGGGTTGGGGGTGGGGGGTTGGGGACAAGTGGGAGGCAATAGTGTAGAGAGTTAACTAAAGGCTAGTTTACTTTATTTTCTTGGGGGGCTCAAGAAAGGGCTATTCTAAAATGGCTCGCATAGCTCCCCCTCTCTAAATCCCTACTCTATAATGGGGTACTACCCCCTATTTCTAGTTATGTAAGGGGGTCCCCACCCCACTACTATAGTAGTTTAGGAAGGGGTCCCTAGGGAGGTTGCCCCCCCACCATTATAGAGTAGGGAGAGTAGGCCTCCCACCCTACTACTATAATAGGGAGTTTAGAGGATAGGCCTTTATATAGTAGGGGTAGGGGTAGGGGCTATAGTAGTGAACCCCTCTTTATATAGTAGTTCAAGCCACTCGATCTAAGTTCAAATAAATGTCACTAGAAGCTAGGCCACCATGCCACCTGGCAAACTATAGAAAGGGGGTGGGGGGGAGGGGGTTGAGGTCTTCACTCTCTTGATGCCCTATCCACCCATGGGTGGGGGAGAGGACTAGGTTAGTGATTGATGGCACTCCAACCAACCATACCACTCAGTGCTGCACTCACAAGAGATTGACAATGATATGCTGGAGGAAGGTGGGGATGACATCAAGTCTACACGGCCCTTATCAGGTGGGCCACACATGTCCTACAATGGAAATGAAAATGGGAAGTTTGTAAGGTGGAGAAAATCTAGAAAGGTTGCCTTAGTTCAGATTGTTCTCTGCAACTCAAGAACATGAAGTTGGAATCACTAGTAATCGTAGATCAACATGCCGCAGTGAATATGTATCCAAGCCCTATACACACCACCCATCACACCCTTAACTTCCATCTCATGCATATTATTTTTACCAATAAATAAATAATATTTCTATCTAATCATATAAAGTATTAACTACTTTACTAAAATATAGAATCATTATTGAATTGCGATCATTTATGGCATGGCATTTATCTCAACATATATGTATGCCATTGTTTATCTTTAAAAAATTATTTTAAAAATTTATTCTTCTTAACTTATTTATTTCTATAATTCATATATATATCATTGGTTACGATCATTCTGAACCATTCAATTTTGAATAGAATTCAAAGTGTCGACTATTCAACAACTTATTAGAAATGCGAGACAGCCAATAGAAAATAGAACAAAATCTCCTTCTCTTCGAGGATATCCTCAGCGTAAAGGAGTATGTGCTAGGGTGTATGTGTGATTCATTTGGTCAAAATCTGAAATGGACCTTGAGAAATTGCTCTAACAAGAACTTTCCTTCTATGAAAAAGTACAGATCTATTATCTACTCTTACCAGTGATGAAATTTATGGTTTCCATTGGTGCAAATCCAATCACCTTGATGTGGGATGAAAAGAACTTCCTCATTGGTAGTGAATGGTCATCAATCCATTGAGCAAGGAAATAATGCAAATTAAAAAAAGCATAACAATTATGATTATATTGCTGCTAGAATGAATAAAAGGTCAGCTATCTTGCCAACTCTCACAATTACATGTCGTTACTGTATCTATAAATCTTATCATGAGAGTATTTCTTACTTTATAATTCAGGGGGGAGAGTAGAGCTACAGATGTTAAACTATACAAGTTACCAAATACTCATCTCATATATTAGGGCTCTGGCATATAGAGAGGACCTTACCATTAGAGAAAGAACCACAGAAATAAAGAAATCCATTATATATATATATATATATAATGTAAGGTCCAATCTCTTGTCCATTTGGAAGATGCCTAACTAAAGGGAATTATGGTTGGGAAGGTTATAGTAGCAAAAGCCATTGGAGTCTATATTTTATACATTATAAAAATTAGTTTAATTCTTAATAATCTTTAAACAAAAAAAATGATTGATCAAAAAATAGATTAGTCGTTTATGAAGAATCAACTTCAATGACCAGAGTCAAATGTGGATATATAGCTCAAAAACATGGAAAAATTATTCTTGCATTTGTATCAGGCTCCCAGAATCAATTTGATGGCATCATCCATCCCCTACCCATTCTTTATTAGCTTGGATCAATGTGTATGGAGATGGAACATGCATGTTTTATTGGTTCTAAGCCATTTGCATTGATGAGTGGGTTATTACTGTAGTTAAATGTGCTATGTTTGGATGGGTGTGCTACTACAATTGACTTAGTGTGTCGATACTATACTATTGAGCATGTAGGGATCCTATAGGCATTCTCCTCCTTTAGATGCATTTGGTAGGTATGGTTTTCTCTATTGTTCATCGGCATCATAGGTGTGACTTGATCGACTATGTAGTTTCAATGCTTAAAAAAGTTACTACTGGGTGTGCACAACAATAGAAATTTAAGGGCATTACTGAGTGATAGGTGTTGAGCTCTATTTGTTCATTTGTTCAACTGCTTATTTTGTTCTTCCTTGATTGGTAAGTGTTTCTTTTACAATGCACCATGTTTCGATCCAATCCAGAGACATAATAATCAATCCTACTATCAACTAACTATAATGGGGTGGGAGGCGTCAGTTCTGATGGTTCGCTGGCAATGCCACCATTTCTAGTTTCTTCTTTGAGTAAGCCCTATTTATCCTATCTTAATTAAATTCCCTATCTATCTACCCCCTTGAATATATTATTAGCCAATTAAAGCATTCAAATGATAGATTCCAATTGAGCTTGATGATAGTTTCCACTGGAAATAATAGAAGGCAAATGTTCCTTGCCCAATTCACCACTTTTTGCCATTCCTTGATCCACCGGTTCCCTGTCACTACATTGGGAAGGGAATAATGTGTTTCTCATTGCAAAAATGCTTCACAGCCACCCTAGGCTATAACAATTATAATGAGTTAATGCTTCAACTTTATGAATGTCGAATCTCTCATCAAAGCTATCTATCTGTGGCCCATTCGTGCTAGATGGGATAAAAGGTCAGAGTACATGCCCTCTCAGTTTGATTGGGTATTACTACTTGCTTGACTCTCTATTTATGTAATAATATCAATGGCTCCATGGCTAGGGTTGAATGAACTATGCCACTACCTTAGTCTACCATCAAAAGGAGCTACAAACCACTTTTGCATATTCAACTCCTACCCCTTGTAGAAGAAAATACCACTCCCCTCCAATCAATGATCAAGTAAAGACATTCAATCCATAACTCCTAGCATCTCCTTTCCACTTATGTCGATTGCAGAGTGGGTGGGAAGAGGAAGGGTTTCAAGGACTCTAAGCTCCTTTGTAGCAGTACCTTTCCCACTTGATCTCCCTGTTGGTACTTTATTCCCACTATATAGTCACCCTAATCTATAATTTGTCCCCCTCCTATCTCTTCTCACTCCTTTGCTATGGATAAGTATTTTAAGTAGGGAGGCCCTCCCAGAATGTGGTTAAGGTTCCCATATCTATCTCTTTAGATCCCTAGTTGTGATATGCTTACCACAAAAAACTGATATAGATACTATGATTATAATAGAGATAACTAGGATAGATGAGATGCTAGGTATCTTAAATGAGGGAGCAAAAAATTTTATCTCAATCTAATCAATGAGAGGTTGGGTGGGGATAATAAGAGGGGAATGGTAGATCTTGACCCAGTTTGGAGTTACTTCTATCTGAGATGCAATTCTATTCCTTTATCTCTATTTATATAACTAATCTATAATATTGAGGGGGCTAGAGGGGTGGGGAACCCTATTATTCTAGTTCAAGTGCACCCCTTATACCTATTATTGGTAGGCTATATGTACTGATTTAGTTCAGGAGACATGGCCATAAGGATAGCCACCACTACCTAGTAACTATGACTATAGCCCCCAGAACTATCACTCCTCCCATAACGGGGTGGGCGAGTGGAAATATAACTAGCATGTTATGTATAGAATCTAATGCCTGTACACTCAAAACCATGACTCGGTGGCCTGGGGTGGTTGAATTAGCTTTGGCGTGCACACAAACCCTCTCTCCTTGGCACGGGGCAAACCTCCACATTACTCTCACTCTTGTGGAAGTAGCTAGTTGAGAGGAGGCAAGACATAGGGGAGGTCTAGTTTTCTTGAGAGCTGGACTTCACAAAGAGTGGTCGGTCAATCCTGGGGCCTTTTGTTGTGTGTTTGATCTGATATGGTGTTCTGTGACCATTGTTGTTAAGATAACTATATGAACTGAAGGATCACTAGTTACTGTTCTTTTGTTTGGGTTTCTAAGGTTCCAATGTTGTGTGGGTTGACTGTTGTTTTCATTGATACTTATTTCAAGTTGGCATTGTTGTTTGAACTATTAAATGATAGCTTGTATTTGGAATTCTCTCAACCTTTCTTGTTGTTGTTGAATTACCTGTTGGTCTTGTTGTTGTCTTTGGTGGATCTCCTCTATCTCATCAAGGATTGCCATCACCCACTCGCCTCTAAGTCTAAGGAACATTCATGAGCCCAAACTGAGAGAGGGATAGCTAAAGATAACCTTGATCTGACCTAGGGTTTTAACTTAGAGTTTGTTTGACCTAAGGTTTAACTTTGCGTTGACCTTGTGTTGTGATCAAGGGTTTTGCTAAAAATGTTGACCAAAGTTGAACTTAAGTTAGAATCAAGCATTTGTGAATGCTCTATGAAGCTAATGTTTTTGTTCTTTTCAGTTTTTGGATGCATGCAAGCCTATATGAGTGCAAAACATTTTTCTTGTGCTTTTTTCTATTTATGGAAATGAAAGTGCTTTTTTCTATTCTAGGAATTAGAAAATGTAAGAAAACTAATATGAGATTACCTAATGCAATTGAATTTATGTTTTTGGTTTGTTTTTCTGAATATGTGGAACAATTACTCTAGGAAAGGAAAATTGCTTTGAAATGAATCTAATCTATGAACTTGTGAAAGAAAACTACTTTAATAATGCAAGATCCACTTAGCCTATCAAGGAAAAAGCAACATGCATTTACTATTTCAAAGAGAAAAAGTTTGATTGTCTAATTAATATGAAATAAAAAGCATGAATGAACCTAAAATAAAGAGATGTGTGAGCCTCTACAACCATCTCAAATCCTTGTATGGAAACCTCTTATCCTCTTGCAACAACGGGGTGATCCTCTTGGCAACAATAAGAAAAGAGATGCAAAAGAAGCTTTTGGAAGCTTGAATGAGAGCTCAATTGTGAGCACTATGGCTTGTGATGTGAGCAACATATCAAAGCAAAACTGAGCTTTTAACAAAGCTAGATGAGACAACAATAAAAAGCAAAAGGCTCTGACATCCTGTGTTAGCATATGGATGCTTGACTGGAGACCAATAACCTATAAGAATTGTGTGCACAAATGAAATTGCATCCCTTTATGCTTGAGGGAGTGGGGTATTTATAGGTTTGAAGAAGGCATGAGAGGTGGAGAGGATGGAGAGTTATCTCCCTTTTATTGAAGAGTTAACTTAGAAGACACAAGAGTGATCTAGGCTAAAATTGGAGTGATCTAACCAATTATAACTTATCACTTAAGAAGAAATGGAGAAAGAGAATGCATGGGTTGATAACTAAAGATAAAATAAGCTAAATATGCATGGGTGGGTGCATGAAATAGTTATCTCTATCTTTGGGATGAAATTCCATGCGAATAGGAAGAAAAACAGGTGAAAACAAAGCTATTTTTGGTCAAAAACTTGAGTTATTTCATGATTGGGAAAGATGGTAGGGTCACCACCTAGTTGTCCCTTTCACTAGTTAAGGTCACCCGGGATGTTGGGTGAAACCTCAAGATGGGAGATGAAAGAGGAGGAGAAAAGAAGGGGATCTGCCTCTAGAAATAGGTCAAACAGGGGTCAAAAACCAAATCTCCACTTGCAAATGTAGGATTTCCCAAGGGAGATTTGGAAATAATAGGGGGAGATTTGTACTAGTTGGCTGAAATTGAAAACCAAAAGTTGGAGATAGCTTGGGAGATCCTCCAGAGGACTCCTAGGGGTGGGAATGGATGAAAAACTGTAGGGAAAGGAGAAAACAAAACAAATGGATGAATACAAGGCCTAGAGACAAACTCACATGCACAAGAAACACAAATCAACAAGTGTCAAAAGCGAGGAAAGGGATAGAACAAAAAAGGGGAAACAACACAAGGAAGAAGAAACCACATGCTACCAAGAGAATTGTTGTTGAGTGGACATTATTTCATGCTTACATGTACGTGACAAGGATTGTGAGTCATTATCAAGGTCCGTGTGGAGGCTGTGTGATTTTGGTGCTTACATATTTGCCCCCTCGGGAATGGTAGTCTACGTGAAAGGTAGGTACTGTTCCCAAACTAGGCCTTACCTATTGTCAATTTTTGCACAATTGTACCTACAATAACTAGTGTTAGTCTAGTAGTTGAATATATCAAAAACAAGTGATGAAAACTAAAATGATGAACATACCATAGATCGTGTGAGTTCGACTAGTTGTTTTATTTTGTCAGAGAGACTTGTAGCGATGAATGGATACAAAATGGAAACATGAAAGATGAATAAAAGCAACAACTAATCTAAAAATGCATAAAACAAACTAAGCTAAGAGAGATAAAGAGTGAAGAAATTAGTAAGATTCAAGTGAAATGTTGACATAATTGATTGTGTAAGTAGTCATTGGGAAGATATCATTGAGTGGATTGCAAAGATGGCCACCTCTTCTTCTATTGCTGAGAGTTAGGTACGCAATTAGTGAAAAACCCTCCTATAAACCCTAGCTTCTATTTTGTGAAAAATCTCTTGAAATTGTTAGTTTTGTTGATTTTCTCTATTGCATTGTGTATGTTTCATTGTTTAGAGTGGATTTGGTTTCTCGTTTGTTGAAATCAGCTAAAAAATGAGGTTTTTAGAGCATTTTAAGTATGAGTGGTAAGCAAATAGGGTCACCCATTTTGCTAGTCAAGTTGCCTAGGGGAGATCTAGCTATGCAATAGAGTCACTTGGTGGAGATCTGCCTGTGCAATAGGGTCGCCTGGGGGAGATTCAGTTTGATGAACGGGACAACCCTGACAGATTGATTCTGACTGAAATTTGATGTTTTCGGTCTAATTTCAACATTGAATTCGTTGATTTATTGCAATTTTGAAGGTTTATATTCTTTTTTTATGAATTTTTTGTAAGTTTATATCATTTTTATAGATTTTCTGAGTTGATGGGATCTAATCGAAAGTTCTTTTCTTATTGATAGGATATGAGGATCTATTAGAATGCTAATCACAAGTAGCTATGGCTCTTTGAGATGTATGATTCACTACCTCTAGATGATCTTGTTGTCCTTAAGAGGGCAGGCTTGGCTAGGATTTTCCATGTACCAGTTGTGCATCATGTTTCATGTATCTGCTATGACATTTTGACCTATTGGGATGTTGATAAGAACACTTTTAGATTTTTGTAGGTTTTAGGGGAGTGGAATATCACTCTAAATGATGTGTACCACATTCTCAAGGTTCTTGTGAGAGGGCATCCACTTTTCTTACCTTCCAATGAGTCCTTTGAAGACAAGGCACCTTGGGGTCAGATCATGGGGGTGAGCCATCTTGAGGACTAGACTGGTGTTCAACTTACTTCAGTACCACGGCTTCATATTCCTCTCTTGAGGAAGTTCTTGATAAGATTAAATACTTCGAGGCTATCAGGATACAAGGCCTCGGCTCATCTGTGATGGTGTTGGGACCCATTGTTCAAGGTATTGAGTAGGGTGCAGTCTTCGTATAGGGTCCATACATTCTTGCGATGGTTTACAAAGATTTATATTGTATTGCTCGGTGTGGGGCTCATGCATTTAGCCACTCCTCTCTGATCATGACTTGGATCTTTGTGCATATCAGGCCATACCAGAAGGAGATTCCTATTCTTGATCATCGATTACTGAGAGCCCCTAGATGGGCACGTGTAGGTCAATTCGATACTTCATTGCACACTGTGGCCACTTTTACCAATGCAAACAAGATTTCTGACCATTATGTAGATATGGAGGGTGTATGGTCTAATGACAGGAAGATCATAGATTATTGCCTCAGCATATTAGAAGTTTTATACTAAAATGGTCTCATTGAGGTTCATCACATTAGGTGAGTTCTATTATAGTTTGGTAAGGATTTTACTGAGGAGTTGCCCCTAGTTCCCACTTGCTACCGATCTATCAAGGAGATGGGCAAGGTTGGTCAGAGACCTATCATTTGGACTACTTTGACTCATGGGGTTTTGATTACCAAAACTTCTAGGACCCTGAGAGGTGGACAAAGGAGAGGGAGAGGAGCTCCTTCCCAAGGATTGATTATCATGGATAACTCAGATTCTACCGATGAGGACTATGTCCCAGATGGAGATGACTTATCAGATGATGGAGTAAAGGTTGATTCTGATGAGGGGGAGATACCAAAGGGCTCTTCTTTAAGGCCTAGACCTCCTCATTCTAATGAGGTGATGCAACGCTTTGATCCTTCCTGGTAGATTAGTGATCCTTGTAAGTCTACTTTTGTTTTCTAATTTTTCATTCTCCTTCTTTCCTTAAAGTTATGAATCGTCACTTCTTTTATCTTTGCTTTTCAAGTAGCATTGAGGAGTGGAGGGGTTTTGTTAATGAGGTTAATATTGATCTCATGATTCCCTTCACTAGTTTGATGTGAGAGAGACTTCTAGTTGATCCCGGTGTGCCTCCTAGAGCTGGGTGATACACTGACATTTTTGTTCCTACCTACCATGGGTGTCAGGAAAATGCTGCATTGACATTAGAGGTTCTCATCCTTAGGGGTGGGAATGTCATTCTTTGTGAGACGGCCTACCTTGGGATTTAGGATCTAGAGTCTAACACTGCAGGTCCTTCACACTCTCATACTTAGAGCAAGGTTCCTTGTTCTCACAGGTCTCATGGAGACACTAGTATTGTACTCAGAGACAGAGGAGCAAGAGTCCTGATGGTTCTATTGGAGGGAACCATCCTTGAGGTTGTTTGTCTACTTGTTTTGAAACCGTGCCCCCTTGCATGGGAAGCCTTACTTTCCTTTGAGAGCATTTTGTCCTAGCTCTCATACACTTGTAAAACTCAAACTTTTGATATATCTATGAAAAGTTGTCTCTTTATGATTGTTTTGTTTATCATATAAGTACTCATTTCTTGTGCACTTTGGAAGTTTTAGAACTCTTTGATTATGTTTAGACCTTCAACTCTAAGAATGCAAGTATGATAATGATGCCATGTTTTTAGCTCTTTTTTTGGAATATATATATATATATATATATATATATATATATATATGTGAAATGTAGGGGACGATATGCAAATTGAAAAACACAAGTGATGCTGAAATAAATATTCTACTTCTATATGCCATGAGTTATGACATTGATTTTTATTGCTTTGGAACTCTTTTTATGATTTTGGTATGAATGCATTATGGAACAAACAATATGACTTCTCTTTAGTATGATTTTCAATCCAGGGGATTGTAGGTTATCCTGGTATAAGAGACCTATTCAAATTTGTGAGATAGGATTTAGAACTCAAGTGGGAAACAGGGAGGAGATGGAGTGCTTCTAAATTTTAGGCTTTGCTACAGGCTAGACACTTATCCTTATCTAGATGAGAAAATCTAACAAGCTTTCAACTTAGATGAGTAACAAATTTTATTGATGTTTGCTAGACTTAGATCATAGATGGAAAGCAAGATAGACTTGGGGTAAAGGACAAATAGGAAAGAACAAGGGTCCCTAGATAGAAAAAGATCATAAAGACTATTAGACTCTTGACTTTACTAAGCTAGTGCATGTGTGTGCTTTGTACCTTTCTCTCTCACATTCTCTGGTAGAATGTCACCCTTGAAGCTTCGAGCTTAGAGTGATCTCCACCCAAGGGTACGAACATTCAACAATCTTCTCTCTATCACTCTTTTTTTGTAGCTCTCTCTCTCTCTCTCTCTCTTGCTTTTTCTCTTTTTTATTTTATTTTCTAGAACGCCTCACTTGATTTTCTCTTTTTTTTGGATTTTTGACTTTTATGAAAATGAATGCTTTTGAACTTTCTGGGTACTTTGGATATGCAATAATTTGATCTCTTAATTCTTACTTTTTTCATCAGTCTTCTTTTTTGATCACTCATTTTTTTATTCATTCATATTTTAGATTGCTTCCTTCAGAGTTATAATCCCCCTGGCATTTTTGGCCAAGAAAGATAAGGGGATGAGTACCACCAAAAGTTTTCATATATAATCCAGTTGGACTTCTTTTCTACAAGGGAAGAATTAGGAAGACCTATTTGCAAGCATCCTTTGAACACTGTAGGTTTGAATACTAACTTCACTTAGACCTAACATCATGGATCATTAAGACTAGGATCAATGTAAAGCTAAGAGCTAGGCTTTGATTAAAATCATTGGGAATGAAGGGGGAGAATGGCAATTGTGAAAATAGGGAACCTCAAGACCTAAAAGGATCACTTATACTTAGGCAACCTAAGACTCATTACTGAAATAAAATTAATACAAGAGCGAGTCATTCACTGTAATTCAAGATGAACAAAATGATACTAAAATACAAGAAACAAAATGCTTTTTGATATTTTTGATTTTTGTAAATTTTTTGTATTTTTTTGGAATATTTGAATTTTTTTGTGTTTTTCTATTTTATGATTTTTTATGATTTTCAAACATAGTATTTCTTAAGGTGAAAGGCATTGACTATTTTTCCAAATTCCTCACATTCCATTGTGTACAAGAGATAGGCACCATTTCGGATATCTTCTTTAACCATATAGGGACCTTTCTAGTCCTCAGTGAATGTTCTCTTTCATCTTCTTTTCTTATTTTTCGTGCTACCTCTTCTTAGGGTGAGCTCTCCTATTTTGTAAGGTTTCATGATATCATTTGGCTCTAAACTTTCTAACTCCATGGTTTCTCTTGGTAATGTGAGATGGAGTAAATCCTGGAAAGTTTGTTGATGGGTGGGAGTCCAATACAAGACTACATTGTATCTTAGCAATTCCATAAGTGTATCAAACTGATCCTGCATATAAATCTTTACTTCTTGTTGATCTTGAATATTTTGAAGGAATTAGAACAACTCGAATGGAGTCTAAGGTTCCCTTTGATCATCAGGAGCCTGAACAAATCTTATACTAGTCCTTCCATTGGGCTCAGGTCTCAAATCCATGGCGTATCCTATCTAGCTTCCTAGCAACTCAAAGATGACAGGATCATCAATTCTGACTAACACTCACATTTTCCATTCTTTGTTGAAAGTTCTTTCACTTTCTTCATCCATCTATGAGTCTCTCAACCATTTTGATTTATACTAAGGGTGCTTCCCATTCACTCAACTCATTTGATTGCATCAAAGAAAAAGTAGTGGGTTGAATGTGAGGTTGAGAGACCATGAACATCTTCAAGAGAATTCCTATCAAGTTTGTTGATTCATTGTCCACAGAATTTACTTCTCCCATTGGCATCATTGGTCTATAAGAATCTTTCGATGGTGTGAGTGGTTCATATGACTCACTTTCCTCTAGTGTCTCAAGGAAACGTGATTCGCTTAGTGGTGACAAAAGAGTATAACTTTCAGTTAAGTCTTCCTTAAGATCTGAGAAGGCATGAGGGTCTATATTTCTTAGATCCAGCGTAATTGTTTCAAACATTGGTCCTTCAGTTCTATGAGGTTTTTCCCTATGCAAAGAAAGAGGTTATAAGTCAGTTGCACATTGATCATAAGTATTCGTAAAGGAAATTAGAGAGTTTCATCCTTTTCTATCCTTTCCATGATCTTTATTTCCTTTTCCTTGGGGATAACCTCTTTCTATTTCAATGGTGCCTCATTTTCCAAGGCCTTTATTTCTGCATTATTTATTGTCTTTTCTAAGATTTCTGTCCTTTTAATACACATCGACTATGGAGTAGGACTAGGAACAGAAAGCTTATTTGTGGGAAGTTCGTAGTCTATGGGGATGCCTATCTTTTTGTTTTTTGTATTTGATTTTATCATGTTGAAAGGATCTGGATCCCCTTTCACAACATACACCCTCCCAAGATGTAAGAATCGAGCTTCCTGGAACAAGGTAGATGGCACAACTTTCATTCTATGTATCCACCTTGGGGTCTTTCAAGAAGCAAATTATATCATGTGTCTTTATCAATGACATAAAATGTGGTTGGGATTGTCTTCAGTCCTAAAGTCACTGGAAGTGTGGTTTTCCCTATCATGGCAGCCTTCAAATTTTCATATCCACTTAATGTGTCTTTAGAGGCGGTGATGTTTGTGTGCCAATAACCCATTCTTTCTAAGAGAGAAAATGGAACTATGTTCACTACTGCCCCACTATCAATTAGCATTCTCTTGATGCAGGTGTCATAAATCCACACTTGCAAGTATAGTATGGGATCTCCTTTCTTTGTTAGCTCTACCTTAGAGGGAATTTGCTTTAAATTAAAGAAGAATCCTAGGTCTTTAATATTAGAGTTTGGTGGGTTTACATAAAATCCACATAATTGATTTGTTCACTAAGTAGAGGTGTGATTTGATCTAGGTATTTCAATCCTATTGCTTTTAATAGTGCTGAGTAATGTGAGGGAGAGTTCTTGAGGAGGTCAATGAATGAGATATGTGCGTAAGTTTTTTTCAAATCCTCAATGAGTTCATAGGGTCCAATCGGGGCTGGTATTGGTTCCACCACTAAGACCATGGTTTCATGTATTTCTTCTTTCTCCTTCTTCTTCATTATGTAATATTTTGACCAATCCTAGCACCCTAGCTTCTCCTTTTTGTCCTAATTACAGTAGGATATTTGTGTTGTTACCTTGGGCTGTGTTGTTTTGATTAGTTGTTTTTGTGTCTTTATGTGTAGGAAATGGGTCTTGATAGATTCCCATGTTTGCATTTTACGAAGCTATTGGCATTTGAGTTTGCCTTGCCCTCTTTTTATCTAGTGTGACCTCTTGAAGTTTTAGGAACACATCTATGAATATCAACTGTTGGTCTTCTGGCAATCTTTCTATAAACCTATTGTATTCTCTACAAGTTTCTGTGTTGTGCCTCTAGTCCTATGAAAAGAACATAATTTATTATATTCATAGGGGGTCTTTCATATCTTCTGACATTACCATTTCTATTTTGATTCCAAGATTGATAATTGTCCCATGGGTAGTACGCATTGTTTCTAGGAAGATCAATTGCATTAACATTTGTAGGATAGTAATCTCTTTCATTGTAATCATCCCTCACTTTCCATACTAGGGGTTGATCTATTACCCCATCTGTCATTACGTTCCTATTGTTTTTGAGGATTTTGACAATAGGTGCACTGTTTCCTATATCCTCACTCATTTGTTTTCCATTTGACCCATAAGTCCTTCTGCCTCTATCAATGGCTACTTGGTCAATCTATAAAACACTTTCCATGGATTCTTCGTAGCACTTGTAAGGTAACTTTTGGACTTCTTCTCTCATGTCCTTATTCAAGGCATGCAAGAATAGATCATACAACTCATAGTGATCCATGTTTGGAGCACTTGTTGAAGAATAGAGAACTTGTCTCCATCGAGTGACAAAATGAGCCACTGATTTGTTTGGTTCTTGTTTCATGGTTAAGAATTCTCAGATCCATATCTTCATGAGTTTGTTCATGTCAAAAGCCATGAAAAACTCTTTGATTTATTGCCTAAATGAGTGTATTGAGGCCTCTAGTAGGTGATAATACCAATCTAGGGCTATTCCTCCTAGTGTCTTCAAGAAGATTTTGGCAACAACCCCATCCCAAGAGAGGAGTTCTCTTATTGCAATGGTCTAATATTTAATGTGTGAGTTGGGGTCTCCTTCTCCTTTGAACTTCAGGAGATCTGGTAATGGCTAGGGTAACAGAATGCTTCTTATGGCTATGTCAAGTGGCTCCTTTAAGTATTCCAAGTATGTGCCTAAAAAGGTGCTATGTGATTGTAGAGTTGATAGCATTAGCCCCATGGACAGGTTTTGATAACCCAATGCTATTGTTTGATTTGCTTGATTTCCTAGCATTGCTTAATTGTTCTGAATAGGAGGGTTCCCATTTGGGAACATGTCATTACTCCCATTTCGTGAGTAGTAGTTGTAGTAAGGGGGATTCTGAGATGCCCCCTGGTCCTGTTCCTTTCTAATGTGGTCATGAGATTTTTGTCTTCTTTCTAGGACATGTTGGTCTACCTCTAGAGTTTTGATTCTTTGTACTAGCATTGCAATGAGGTCTGCAAGTGTAGGACCTCTAGGTACTTCCTCATTTCTAGGGTTTTCATTGTGAATGTTATCATGATTTTGTATTTCATCTTGTATAGCATTTTCTCATTGCTCTTCTTGTAGCTCAACTTTCAAGGCTTCTTGAGCATGTTTTGCTTCTTGTAAGTTCCTTTCTAGCCTTCTGACTTCATTGTCAAGATGAGTGTTTGAGTGACTTGTGGATGGTTGGTCCATGCGATGGACATCCAATCTCATCTATATTCTTTTCTCTTTCTGAGGTGTGTTTAGTATGGCAGGGGTATGCTCCCATGCAGGGTTGTTGAAAGATAGAGAACATTTGGGTTCTCTTCTATCTTATTCATAGTCTGAATCTTCATAGTCATAGTAGTTTGAAACTGGTGCATTTGGGTTAGGTGGCACATACATGTTGAAAGAGGGAGTTTCTGGTTCCCTAGAGGGAATGTTCCCTAAGTTAGGTCTGGTTCCGTCATATTCGGGGGTGCCATAGACACCATGAAATAAATGGAACAAGTGAAGGTGAAGGTGAAAAAAGTGAAAGCGGTGGCAAAAACGAGGATGATTGCAAAAGAAAGAATGAACTAGGCACACAAAAATCTCAACAAAAGTTTTGCTCATCACGTTAGGTTCACCAAAATATGTACACTCAAATATATGACTCAGTGCCCTGGGGTGGTTGAGTTAGCTTTGGCATGCACACAAACTCTCTCTCCTTGCCACGAGGTGAATCTCTATGTCACTCTCGCTCTTGTGGAAATAGCCAATTGAGAGGAGGTGAAACACATGGGTAGTCTGGCTTGCTTGAGAGCTAGACTTCGTGAAGAGTAGTCAGCCAGTCTTGGGGCCTTTGTTGTGTGTTTGTTTTGATGTGGTGTTCTATGACCATTGTTGTTAAGATAACTATATGACCCGAAGGGTCACTAGTCACCATTCTTATGTTTGGGTTTCTAAGGTTCCAACATTATGTGGGTTGACTGTTGTTTTTGTTGATACTTCTTTCAAGTTGGCATTGTTGTTCAAACTATTGAATGATAGCTTGTATTTGGAATTCTCTCAACCATTCTTGTTGTTGTTGAATTACCTGTTGCTCTTGTTGTTGTCTTTGATGGATCTCCTCTATCTTGCCGAGGATTGCCCTCACCCACTTGCCTCTAGGTCCAAGGCACATTCATGAGCCCAGACCAAGAGAGAGATAGTTAAAGCTAACCTCAATTTGACCTAGTATTTTGACTTAGGCTTTGTTTGACCTAAGGTTTGACTTTGCATTAACCTTGTGTTGTGATCAAGGGTTTTTCTGAAATGTTGAACAAAGTTGACCTTATGTTGGAATCAAGGGTTTGTGAATGCTCTATGAAGCTAATTTTTTTGTTCTTTTCAGTTTCTTGATGCAAGCAAGCCTATATGAGTGCAAACCAATTTTTTTGTGCTTTTATCTATTTATGGAAATGAAAGTGTTTTTTCTATTCTAGGAATTAGAAAATGTATGCAAACTAATATGAGATTAGAAAAGGTAATTGAATCTATGTTTTTGGTTTGTTTTTCTGAATATGTGGAACAATTACTCTAGGAAAGGAAAATTAATCTAATCTATGAACTTGTGAAAGCAAACTACTTTAATAATGCAAGATCTACTTAGCCTATCAAGGAAAAAGCAACATGTATTTACTATTTCCAAGAGAAAAAGTTAAATTATCTAATTACTATGAAATAAAAAGAATGAAGGAACCTAGAATAAAGTGACATGTGATCCTCCACTACCCTCAGAAATCCTTGTATGGCAACCTTATATCCTCTTGCAACAATGAGGTGAGCCTCTTGGCAACAATAAGAAAAGAGATATCGATGCAAAAATGAGCTTTTATCAAAGCTAGATGAGACAACAATAAAATACAAAAGGCTCTAACATCTTGTCTGAGCATATGGATGCTTGATTGGAGAGTAATAACCTACAGGAACTATGTGCACAAATGAAATTGCCTCCCTTTGTGCTTGAGGGAGGGGGTATTTATAGGTTTTAAGAGGGCATGAGAGGTGGAGAGGATGGAGAGTTAACTCCCTTTGATTGAAGAGTTAACTTAGAAGACACAAGAGTGATCTAGACTAAAATTGGAGTGAGCTAACCAATTATAACTTATCACTCAAGAAGACATGGAGAAAGAGAATGCATGGATTGATAACTAAAAGTAAAAGTAAGATAAATATGCATGGGTGGGTGTATGAAATAGTTATCTCTATCTTTGGGATGGAATTCCATGCAAACAAGAAGAAAAATGGGTGAAAACAGAGCTATTTTTGGTCAAAAACTTGAGTTATTTCACAGTTGCAAATGATGGTTGGGTCGCCTAGGGGTGACCCATGGGTGAACCTTAGAGGAGGGGTCCTGGGTGAAAGATTAGGATGGGAGATGAAAGAGAAGTAGAAAAGAAGGGGATCTGCCTCTAGAAACATGTCAAACAGGGGTCAAAAACCTAATCTCCACTTGCAAATGTAAGATCTCCCAGAGGAGATATGGAAATAATAGGTGGAGATTTGTAATAGTTGACTGAAACTAAAAACCAAAAGTTGGAGATATCTTGGGAGGTCATCTAGGGGACTCCTAGGGGTGAGAATGGATGAAAAACACTAGGAAAAAGTGAAAACACAACAAATGGATGAATACAAAGCCTAGGGAAAAAGTCACAAGCATAGAAAATGCAAATCGACAAGTGTCGAAAAGTGTTGAAAGAGAGGAAATGGGTAGACAACAAATGGGAAACAACACAAGGAAGAAGAAACCACATGCTACCAATAGAATCGCTACTAAGTGGACATTATTTCACTCTTACATGTACATGACAAGGATTATGATTCATCATCGGGGTCCTCATGAAGGTTGTGTGTGATTTTGGTGCTTACACTGCTGCGACATATTTCGTTCATTCGTAATATGGGGAAATGTCTCCCCACATTCTTTCCTCCAATAATTCATGGCGGCCCCCAACTTTCTATAGTTTAGTTGGAGAACCAACTACCTCATGTGTATAGATTGGTGGGGGACCCCACCTAGATCAAGTTTTAGGGAATATTATTGATCGAGAGAGTGAACACCTACCTCTATATTTAATAAAAAATATTGTGTTCTTAATACATAAATATTGTGTGTAGTCAGATCATGTAATAGTGACCAACATTCTGAGGTCCTCGCCATGGGCCCCCCCATGTTGAGTGGGGAGGGAGGAATGGGCAGTGGGCCTCCTTTCACTTGTTCATAGCTAATACCCCCCACCCACCAGGATTGAAACTATCTTTTAAACTTTGATATAGTTGTGCCTCCAAAGATCAATCTTGAGATTCTATATGTAACATGCCTGTGTGTGGGGCAATCTTTAGCCTCCTATCCACCCCGTGGGCAAAGGTGGGGTGGGCTAGAGAGGTAGTACCAGTTTAAGTACACATTGAAGCATATACAATAGCATAAGTCCATCTATCAATTTAAGAACCACCAATAGTTACTAATGTAGGAGTATCCTTGGTTCAAGAGTAATCTTGCATCAACGAAAAAGATTTGCATTTTAGTTCTTTCATTTTCCAGTTTAGTTCAGACAGTTCGGTCAGAAGCAGTTTCAACTTGTGGTCCAGTTTTGGTAATTCACACCTTGCGGATCTGGACTTAGCATCTACATTCATTCATCTACATCATATCAAGAGTTTAGAGTATTTGGATCAGTTATCGGAAAGATATTGCTATCAAAATATCAATTGTTTTCTCAGAGTAGAGCATTCTAGTAGTTCCTGATAATCAACTAAAGGAGAAGGCTTGCGAATCATTCCTTGACTTGCAGATCTCAATGACACATCATTCAATGTCCTGTGGTTCATAGCTAACATTCCCCAAGGGTCCGCATGTTGTTCCATTCATTTGAGGAAGTGTTCTATGCATTTAGGTTTGACGTATCTGTGAACATGTTACAACTCTTCATTGGAGTTTGTGACCTTTCTTTAGTCGATGCAGAGGAATGTATTGGTCCAGAGATGATATATATTGATGTAATAGATCCTTAGGAAAGTAGTTATCAAGATATTCACATAAGCAAGATCTGATAGTTTAGATTTTGTATGAAGGAGCTTTAAAACTTTATCTTGCGCATGTATGTACTCAGGACTTTGAGCCCTAGTTGTAAGCCCGTATGTTGCTAGGTAGATTGTATTTGAATTCTTTGATATACTGAATGACTAAATCTACATTTGTTCCATTTCTTGAGTTGTTTCCATTGTGTTTACTCTTGCTGCATGGTCTAGATAGTTCATTCTATGAACCCTCCTATCGTGACTGCACCAAGTGGTATAAGAGCAAAAGTTTGAATCTTGGAGAGCAAATTAAGTGAAATTGGTGAAGGGATTCTATAAGATCTTATTGTGGATAGATCGTTGAATTGAAGTAGGTTACTTGTGTTGCAACCGATCGCCGATTGTGAGGCAGTTGTCACCTTGTAGCCCAATTGTCAAACTTGAGGCAGTTTGCACTTAATCCTAGGAAGATGCCATCGTGAAGAGTTCCTCCTGTTGGTACTGTTAGTAATAATTTATGTATGGGGTTTTGAGTCAGGTCTCCTCCCAAAAATCCAAAAATCTTGGCACATTTTGGCCTTTGCAGTTGTTGAAATTGCCAGAAATCAGTTGAGGTGCAGGTCAAAATATGTAGTGGCGGGTCAGAAGAGACTATCGGCCCCTGAAAAATGATGAAAAAATGGGTCAAATGCATAAGAATGCATATCAAGTCACTATTACTGTGTTTGAATGTTTCCGAGAGTGGCTATGAGGGTTTCTTTTAAGTTCCAGCTTGAGCGCGGAAGGCGCCACGTGTCGGCTTCCGCCAAGGTTCCAACGCAGTTTCTTTTATGTTTCGAGAGTATCATGGATGGCACCATGTGGAGGTAGCCGTGAGACACAAAGAAAGTAACTAAGGCCCCGCGGATGATGCCAAGTGGCAGCTTCTGCCAGTGTTTCTAATTGACCCTAATGGTTTCCACCAAGTTTCTGATAGACCCTTAATGTTTCTCAAAGGTAGCGCGGATGGTGACAAGTGTCACTCTCCATGAAGTTTCTTAAAAGCTTCTAAGTAGGGGCGGAGCATGCCATGTGTCCCTTGTAGTTGTTGTGGAAGCCCACAAGTGTCGGCTTCCAAGATAGTTTCTGCATGTTTCAAAGTATGGCGAAGTGTGGGTGGGTCCCAGTGAAGTGTCTCAAGTGCCGCAGATGATGACATGTGTCAGCTTCCACTGAAGTCTCAAAGAGGGACCTTAAATGTTTCTTCAGTGTTGCAGAGCCTGACATATGTCAGCTCCCACATGAGTTTCAGAAAGGGTCTCTAATGTTTCATAAGCATTGCGGATGATGCCAAGTGTCGTCATCCGTGTGAGTCCCAACTATGTCTCCATTGTTTCTGTGAGTGCGGAAGGTGCCAAGTGTCATACAGCGGGGGAATTCTCTATATGTTGTAATGGGCATGCAGAATGCGCCATCTATCTCTTGAGGTTGCTGCGGAAGCCGACAAGTGTCAGCTTCCGCATTTGTTTCTTTTTGTTGCAATGGTCAGCGAAACATGGAGGTGGGCCCCGGTTTGAATTTCGAGTGTGACGGAAAGCTCTATTGTTTCAAGGGGGATGCAGAAGGTGCCAAGTGTCAGCTCCCACATGAGGTTCTGGCGATGGACTTTGGGCAAAAGTTTATGGGTCGAGCGGGGCAAAAGTGCTCGACACTTAGTTTATATGCGACCCTGCTTTTAAATTGATAAAGTGGTCTCTGTGGGATGCATGTGGGACTATTTTTCCTGCATATTTTGAATTTTCAATAAAATATGTTTTAGCGGGAAGGTGTTATGGGTGCAGTTCCTACGTTGTCCGTTGGCTGCAGGTAGGTGAGGCAGTAATGGCGATTGTTGCAGAGGTATGGGACGATGATGGATAGCTCAACCACCATTTTTATGATGCATATCTGGAAATGGCGGCACATCTCCTGATTCTACCTGCTCCTTCCTCTTTGTCCCTTTGCTGCATTAGCTCTTTTGAGTGCCATTTTCTGATGCATTGTATCTGGCAAATTTTTGGTGAGCCATGTAATTAATTTGTTGAGTACACAGTTTTTCTATAAAAGGCAGACTATGTCACTCTTTTGTTGTTGTTGAAAACTAGACATATTTGGCTTTGTAATGAAATACAACTAGTTTTGGTTGCTCTGTGCAGAAGATCTTGTGAGTTTATGAGTCTCATGTTTAATGTATTGTGCATAGACTTATTGGTTTCATTGTTGTTTTAGATGAGTAATGCTATACTGCATGTGTTTTGTTATCTGTCTCCTGTATTGAATATACTCTTCTTTTGAATCTAGATATCTAAGGGGTGTCTTGGGTTCTAGGATATAGGTTTACTGTATTGAATGCTTGATCTCTTAACTTCTGCTCAAGGGGTAGATTAAAGTGTTCTTAGGTTAAGTGTTGACAAGAATATATTGTAGTAAGGATATCATAAGTAGAGATAACTTGATACTCTATTCTAGGATGTATCTGTAAGGTAGATATCACACAAATCCCCTTAAAATCTAGTCTTAGTATGTTTATGCTAAACATTTACATGTGTATGTCTACTGACTCCAAGCCCTGGATAGGCACCAATCTAGCTCTGTGTTGAGATTAGATACCAACTCCTAGTTTTGCATCCACATACAAATCAAACTCATACTTCCAAAGCAACCATTAGGACTGTAGAAGTAGTTTAGGACCATGATCCTCTGATTCACAACTGGACATAAGCCCAAAGCTAGCCGCTTTGCACTTATCCCACAGTTTTGGTCTTCATACAGGAGGATTTATCTGCCTTGTGTCAACATCCCAAGCCAACCCACAAGCACATTTCATAGATGTTGAGTAGGGAATACCCCCTAGGTTTTGTAGAGCCTAAAGAAGAAGAGGAGATAAAAATAGAGTCTATCTCCTATACTGTTGGTCCTTGGCCCAGAGATCTTGTTGATCATTGATGGCTACCTTGTAGGGACATCTGGGAGTAAGCTTCTAGTCAAGGAAAAAACCAACAGATTTTGGTGACTTTGCTGGGGAGACAATGTCATATCCATGAAGGTTTGAGTCTAAAAGATTAAAAAATCAGACCTGGAGGTGCCTTGTTGCAGCAAAAGAAAAAGTTTTATCTATGGCTCTATAGGTGGATGACCCAGAAAGAAAGAAATTAATTTTCAGCTTCAGCCTGTTTGAAGCTCATTCCTCTGCCAAGGAGGTGGCAACTCTGTTGAATGAACCTATCAGCAGCTGCAACATATCCAGGGATTTGTACAAGTTTTTGAAAAGTTCCCTATTTGGTGAAATAGCATTGGTTAAAAGGGAAACATTGGTGAAAGCAGAGCTTGCATGCTTTTGATAGAACCTACTCTGTATTTCAAAAGGGTATGCAATGTTGTTCAAAAGACTCATATAGAGGACTTTAGGCAGGTTGAAATAGCAGTTTGTATTTTAAGGGCCTAAGGTCATATTGTGATTGAAAACCTGACTAGAGAGGAGGGTTGCAAAAGCATAAAAAGATGTATTGTCAGCCCATGCACCCTTGTGAGGTGTCAAATGCAATAATGTATAGTAGTTAGTCCCAACCATGTAATAAAAGAAGTTTCAACATAGATAGATATAAGCCCATAAATTTCAGTGGAATTTGTGGCTACCCAAATGCTCTTCCACCTAAAATTAGAAGATATTTGACCAAATTTAGTGGTGCAAAGGATGAATCAGCTGAGAAACACTTGCAGCAGTTCATAAATGTTGTAGATGATTTTGAGATTGACCATGAAGATGTAGTTATAAGGTTATTTGTTCAATCTCTAGATGAAGATGCAAGGGATTGGTTCTCCTATCTTCCAGCTTTCTCTGTCAGCTCTTGGCATGATTTAAAATCTGCATTTCTAGTGCAATATGGTGAAAGAATTTATGAATATACAGTCATTAGTGACTTTATGTACATCTATATTGAAGAGGATGAGTTGATCCCAGCTTTTAACCTCAGATTTATGAGGGCATTGAATAGAATACCAGAATGCATGAGACCTAATGATGCACTGTGCTTAGTTGTCTATTTGGGAGCATTTGATTAAAAAATTAGTTATAGATTGAGAGATAAGGAGCCCATCACATTGCATCAAGCTCGACAGTTTGCAATTGATATTGAAAACAATTGGAGATATGGAATACAAAAGGGTTATTTTTCTAAAATTTTTTGTTGTTCTATAGCCCCCATTGTTGATGAAAGATTTAATTCAGGAGTTGGCAATGAATGTCAGAGTGCTCACACCCCTATTGTCCCAGTTTTTGCATCATCCCAAGTTGATGATGTTTCTATTGTAGAGGAGGATGTCCTATTTTGCCCAGAAAATGAAGTTGAAAATAATAATTTTTCAAGTAATATTTACATACCAGTCCTAAATAAAGAGCCTTCATGTTTAAATGATCCAGTTATGCAAAGTTATGATCATATGGATCAAGAATCAATATCAGTTTCATCAGGAAGCATTGGAGGGCTAAAAAATGATGCAGATTGTTTAACTTTAGAGTGCATTGAAGTAGCAGAAATTTTGTATGTGGGGCAATCAGATGTTAAAGATGATAAAGATGATATCCATGACTAGTTCATGGATCAGGTTTGTTCTTCTTATCACTCTAGGTTTGACAATGATGAAAAATAAATAGATTGTCATGAAAAAGGAGCAGAGACCTTTACCATGAACATGAATCCCCTTTATGATGAGCCTCTGGATGCATTTATTATTGTGAGTCATGACCTTCATTGGTGTAGGATTAACCCTCTATTTGATGATGATGCTGATTTACAAATTGTGGATAATGAATGTTCATCATCACCTGATTCAGACATGTGCAACATTGGGTATGTGGATCAGGATTTGTTTTCAATATCAGTAGATATTAGGGATCTCATATTTTCTGAGTATTTTGAGTTTTTGGATCAACTGGATGAGTGCCTGATGGTGTGCAGCAGTCAGATAAATGATGAAGAGTGCCAAGAGCAATATGATGTACTGTCTGAGGAATATAACATACATATGTTACTTAATGCTGAAGAATATTATGATGTGTATGGTTATATGTCTAATTTTGAAATCCAGAGTGATAGAGGCAATACTACAAGTGGCAAGTTGTCAAAGGTGGTGGAATATCTAATTGAGCAGATGACATTATGGACAGATTATGCCAATATTTTTAGCTATGGTTGGGGTTTTTCAGTGTGGAATCAGGCATTTGATAGAATAAAGTTATGGTTCTTCCTTTTTGGCTGCTCGGGGCCGCCAAAATAATATTTGAAAATAATGTGCTTTTGATGCAGGCTAGTGCAGTGTTTGACTCCGTCCCAAAGATCTGAGGTTCTCGCTACAGTCTTGCACCTGCACGTCCCCAATCGGAGCCACTGTTAGTAATAATTTATGTATGGGGTTTTGAGTCAGGTCTCCTCCCAAAAATCCAAAAATCTTGGCACATTTTGGCCTTTGCAGTTGTTAAAATTGCCAGAAATCAGTTGAGGTGTAGGTCAAAATATGTAGTGGCAGGTCAAAAGAGACTATCGGCCCCTGAAAAATGATGAAAAATGGGTCAAATGCATAAGAATACATATCGAGTCACTGTTACTGTGTCTGAATGTTTCTGAGAGTGGTTATGAGGGTTTCTTTTAAGTTCCAGCTTGAGTGCGGAAGGCGCCATGTGTCGGCTTCTGCCAAGGTTCCAACGCAGTTTCTTTTATGTTTCGAGAGTATCGCGGATGGCACCACGTGGAGGCACCCGTGAGACACAAATAAAGTAACTAAGGCCCCGCGGACGATGCCAAGTGGTGGCTTCCGCCAGTGTTTCTAATTGACCCTAATGGTTTCTGCCAAGTTTCTGATAGACCCTTAATGTTTCTCAAAGGTAGTGCGGACGGTGACAAGTGTCGCTCTCCGCGAAGTTTCTTAAAAGTTTCTAAGCAGGGGCGGAGCATGCCACATGTCCCTTGTAGTTGCTGCAGAAGTCGACAAGTGTCAGCTTCCGAGATAGTCTCTGCATGTTTCAAAGTATGGCGAAGTGTGGGTGGGCCCCAGTGAAGTGTCTCAAGTGCCGCGGATGATGACATGTGTCAGCTTCTGCTGAAGTCTCAAAAAGGGGCCTTAAATGTTTCTTCAGTGTTGTGGAGCCTGACATGTGTCAGCCCCCACGTGAGTTTTAGAAAGGGTCTCTAATGTTTCATAAGCGTTGTGGACGATGCCAAGTGTCGGCATCCACATGAGTCCCAACTGTGTCTCTGTTGTTTCTATGAGCGTGGAAGGCTCCAAGTGTCAGCGGGGGCATTCTCTATATGTTGCAATGGGCATGCAGAATGTGCCATCTGTCCCTTGAGGTTGCCGTGGAAGCTGACAAGTGTTAGCTTCCGCGTTTGTTTCTTTTTGTTGCAATAGTCAGTGAAACATGGAGGTGGGCCCCGGTTTGAATTTTGAGTGTGACAGAAAGCTCTATTGTTTCAAGGGGGATGCAAAAGGCGCCAGGTGTCGGCTCCCGTGTGAGGTTCTGGCGATGGACTTTGGGCGAAGGTTTATGGGTCAAGCGGGGCAAAAGCGCTCGACACTTAGTTTATATGCGACCCTGCTTTTAAATTGATAAAGTGGTCTCTGTGGGGTGCATGTGGGACTATTCTTCCTGCATATTTTGAATTTTCAATAAAATATGTTTTGGCGGGAAGGTGTTATGGGCACAGTTCCTACGTTGTCCGTTGGCTGTGGGTAGGTGAGGCAGTAATGGCAATTGTTGCAGAGGTATGGGACAATGATGGATAGCTCAACCACCATTTTTATGATGCATATCTAGAAATGGCAGCACATCTCCTGATTCTACCTGCTCCTTCCTCTTTGTCCCTCTGCTGCATTAACTCTTTTGAGCGCCATTTTCTGATGCATTGTATCTAGCAAATTTTTGGTGAGCCATGTAATTAATTTGCTGAGTACATAGTTTTGCTATAAAAGGTAGACTCTGTCACTCTTTGTTGTTGTTGAAAACTGGACATATCTGGCTCTGTAATGAAATACAACTAGTTTTGGTTGCTTTGTGTAGAAGATCTTGTGAGTTTATGAGTCTCATGTTTTATGTATTGTGCATAGACTTACTGGTTTCATTGTTGTTTTAGATGAGTAATGCTATACTGCATGTGTTTTGTTATCTGTCTCCTATATTGAATATACTCTTCTTTTGAATCTGGATATCTAAGGGGTGTCTTGGGTTCTAGGATATAGGTTTACTGTATCAAATGCTTGATCTCTTAACTTCTGCTCAAGGGGTAGATTAAAGTGTTCTCAGGTTAAGTGTTCAGAAGAATATATTGCAGTAAGGATATCATAAGTAGAGATAACTTGATACTCTATTCTAGGATGTATCTGTAAGGCATCACACAAATCCCCTTGAAATCTAGTCTTAGTATGTTTATGCTGAACATTTACATGTGTATGTCTACTGACTCCAAGCCCTGGATAGGCACCAATCTAGCTCTGTGTTGAGATTACATACCAGCTCCTAGTTTTGCATCCACATACAAATCAAACTCATACTTCCAAAGCAACCATTAGGACTGTAGAAGTAGTTTAGGACCATGATCCTCTGATTCACAACTGGACATAAGCCCAAAGCTAGCCCCTTTGCACTTATCCCATAGTTTTGGTCTTCATACAGGAGAATTTATCTGCTTTGTGTCAACATCCCAAGCCAACCCACAAGCACATTTCATAGATGTTGAGTAGGGAATACCCCCCTAGGTTTTGTAAAGCCTGAAGAAGAAGAGGAGATAAAAATAGAGTCTATCTCCTATACTGTTGGTCCTTGGCCCAGAGATCCTATTGATCATTGATGGCTACCTTGTAGGGAAATCTGGGAGTAAGCATCCAGTCAGGGAAAAAATCAACAGGTACAATGGCTATTAGAATGGATGAGATGATGGAATTGGTGAGAACGATGCGAATTCATTTGGATGCTATTAAAGAAGATAGGTGAAGATGATTGACACTAAGACCTAATGTTGAAAGTGATGATGAAGAATAATTTCAATTTGCTAAACAAACTAGCAAAACCCTAGAAGGCAATGAAGAAGAAGAATCAGATCAGGTAAAGATGATGTGAGCTATTTCAAAGATTGGGAAGAGACTAGAGTTGATGTGTTGAACTATACTGGTAATTTGAATCCTAAAGAATTGATTGACTGGATAAATGACATGGAAGAATACTTTAAATATGAGGAGATTGAAGATTTGTAGAAGGTGAAATTTGCAAAGACAAAGTTGAAAGGACATGCTGCTATATGGTGGAAAGAAGTTTAGTTGGAAAGAAATAGAATAGGAAAAGAAAAGAATACAAAGTGGGACTAGATGGTGACAAAGTTGAAGAACTAGTTTATACATGCTGACTATGAGTTGGAACTATTGAAAAGATTGCAGAACCTAAGACAAAAGGAGAAATCTGTGAAGGAGTACACTGAAGAATTTCATAAAATTATCATAAGGACATGACATAGTGAAGTAAGCAAGGAGATAGTGGCTAGATACATCAATAAGTTAAGATTAAATATTCAAGAAGAATTAAGCTTGGTAAGGATGACATCTTTGGAAGATGCATATTAGTTTGCCCTGAAAGTTGAAGAGAAGTTGAATAAGAGACATGATCAGAAACAAAGATGTAGAAGAGGTAAATTTTAGAGAGGAAGAATTTTTTTCAGATATGATAGATCATTTGTGGAGTAGAACAAGTTTGACAGCCTAGTTAGGAAGGATGACAGAGATAACAATACTTATTGAAGAGATGATAGAAATTTTTACCAGAGAGGAAACCCTAGTGCATACCGGAATGAAGTATATAGAAGAGAAGGAAGAGGATTTGATAAGAGGACATTTAGAGGTACTTGTTTCAAGTGTGGAGGTGAAGGACATAGAGCATTTGAATGTAATCAAGGTAGTACAAGTAAGAGGATAGAGAATAGTAGAAGAACAACCTATGTTGAAGAACCTATTGAATCACCCAGTTCTGTTGGTAAACCAGAGAAAGGAGAATCATTGGTAACAAGGAGAGCACTATTTCAAACAGAAACAAATGAGGAACCATCACAGAGGAAAAGTCTATTCAGAACCAGATGCAAATCTGAAGGTAAGTGTTTTAAAGTTGTAATTGATAGTGGTAGTTTAGATAACCTAGTTTCACAGGAGATGGTGACTAACCTAAAGTTTGAAAGATTGAAACACCCTAAGCCCTATCAGATAGCATGAATTCAGGATGATCATAAGGTACTGGTGAGTGAACAATGTTTGGTGAAATTTCATATTGGATCTTATCATGATGAAGTCTTGTGTGATATTATGCCTATGGATGTTTGTCATATCTTGTTGGCTAGACCTTGGTAGTATGATAGAAAAGATATATATGATGGGAGAAAGAATACATATACTATAATAGAAAATGGGAAAAGAATTACTTTGATTCCTTTGGAAGATGATCCTAAAGATGTGGTATGTGGGAATGCTAGAATTTGTTTGATAGATGGAAGGAAATTTTTGGATGGTTTGAAATAGGAAAGTATGTGTTATGCCTTTATTCCTGAAACACCTAAAGCATTGAAGAAAGAAACTGAACTGGATGAGATAAGAGAGTTGCTGACAGAGTATGAAGACATCATATTAGATAATGTACCTGAAGGATTACCACCTATAAGGAGTATCAGTCATCACATGGATCTTAGACCAGAAGAATGTTTGCCTAATAAAGTAGGACACCAGATGACACCGACAGAGAATGAATAATTGAATAAATAGATACAAGAGTTGTTAAGGAAAGGTTTGATCTGAGAAAGTTTGAGCCCTTGTGTAGTACCTACAGTGCTAGCACTAAAGAAGGATGGAGAATGGAAAATGTGTACTGATTCCAGAGCAATAAACAAGATCACAGTTAAGTATAGATTTCCTTTACATAGGATGGATGATATTATGGATTGTTTGAGTGGAGAAAAATATTTCAAAAACATAGACTTGAAGAGTGGATACCATCAGATCAAAATCAGAGAAGGAGATGAATGGAAGACTACTTTTTAAAAAAATGAAGGATTGTATGAGTGGTTGGTGATGCCCTTTGGATTGACAAATGCACAGAGTACTTTCATGAGATTGATGAATGGAGTCTTGAAGAAATTCTTGGGTAAGTTTGTTATTGTATACTTGGATGATATTCTGATTTTTAGTAAAACAAAAGAATATTTGTGGCATATTAGACAAGTTTTGTAGAGGTTGAGAGGAGAAATTGCTGATAAACATCAAGAAGTGTAGTTTCATGAAGGAAGAGTTGGTATACTTGGGATTTGTGATTTCTACAGAAGGATTGAAGATGGACCCTGAGAAAGTGAAAGTAATTATTGAATGGCCTACACTAGAGAGCATTGGAGAGGTTAGATCATTTCATGGATTGGCTAGTTTCTCCTAGAAGTTCATCAGAAATTTTAGTTCAGTTTATAACCCTATGACAGAGACAATGAGAGGTGACAGAAATGATTTCAAGTGGACATCTAGAGAAGATAAAATTTTTGAGTTGTTGAAGCAAGAAAGTGATAGAGGAACTAGTTTTGGCATTATCGGATTTCAATAAGGTATTTCAAGTTGATTGTGATGCTAGTGGAAATGCAACAGGAGCAGTGTTAAGTCAAGAAGGTGGAATTGTAGGTTATTTTAGTAAGAAGTTGAATGATACAAGGAGAAGATATTTAGTTTATGATCAAGAGTTCTATGCCATAATTCAAGCCTTGAAGAAGTCGAGACATTACTTGTTGCCTAAGGAGTTTGTGTTGTATATAGATCATCAAGCTTTGTAGTATTTGAACAGTAAAGGTAAGTTGAATTAGAGACATATGAGATGGGTAGAGTTCATGCAGAGTTATACCTGTGTTGAAGCATAGGAGTGGAAAATCAAACAAAGTTGTTGATGCCTTGAGTAGAAGAAGAAACTTGTTGACAGAGATGAGAGTTGAAGTGTTGGGTTTTGATGAATTGAAGAACATGTATGAGGGTGACACTAATTTTGTAGAACCTTGGAAAGCATGTAAGGAACCTGTTGTGACAGATAGAAGTAAGTGGTTGGACTATTTCTTTCAAGAAGATATGTTGTTCAAAGGAAGTCAGTTGTGCATACCTAGAAGTTCAATGATAGATAATTTGATTAAGGAGAAGCATAGTGTTGGATTGGCAGGACACTTTGGCATTGACAAGACAGTGGCTTTGGTAAGTGAAAATTACTTTTGGCCTCAGATACATAAGGATGTTAAGAGATTTGTGTAGAGTTGTAGAGTTTGTCAAGTTGCAAAAGGGAGTAGTCAGAACATTGGATTGTATAAACCTTTGACGGTACCGAAGAGACCATGGGAAGACATAAGCATGGATTTTGTAATGGGATTACCTAAGACACAGAGAGGACATGATTCAATATTTGTAGTGGTTGACAGATTTTCAAAGATGGATTATTTCATACCTTGTAAGAAGACAACTGATGCAATGCATGTAGCTGACCTATTTTTCAAAGAGATTGTGAGATTGCATGGATTACCTAAGAGTATAGTTTTAGACAGAGATACAAAGTTTGCTGGATACTTTTGGAGGACACTTTGGAAGAAGATGAAGATAGATTTGAAGTTCATTTCAACTTTTCATCCACAAACAGATGGATAGACAAAGGTAGTGAATAGGAGTTTGGGAAACTTGTTGAGATGTTTGGTTGGAGACAAAGCCAGAAGTTGGGATTTGATTCTTTCACAAGAAGATTTTGTATACAATAATTCAGTAAATAGGAGTACCAAAAAAACACCTTTTGAGATTGTTACTAGAGTGAATCCTAGAGGAATTGCAAAATTGAGAGATGTCAGTAGAAGAAAAGAGGAGTGCAAAAGAAGAAGAATTTATAGACCATATGAAGATAGTGCATAATCAAGTGAAGAAGAATTTGGAGGATATAAACAATAAGTACAAAGAGAAGGCTGATGAGAAGAGAAGACATAAGGAATTTGAAGTGGGAGATAAAGTAATAGTATACTTGAGAAAATAAAGATTTTTAGTTGGGACTTATAACAAGTTGAAGATGAAAAAGTTTGGACCTTGTAGGATACTCAGGAAATTTGATTCAGGAAATGCATATGAAGTAGAGCTACCAAAGACATTGGGCATTTCACCTATTTTCAACATTGAGACCTATATCAGTATCATGAAGCAGAGTTCAGTGACATCATGGAAGAAGACTTGAAGAAGCAGTTATCACAACAAGCACCGAAACAGATTGAAGACATTTGGGACAGTAGAGTTGGATGCAACACTAGAGGGAAACAATACAAGGAATATCTTATGAAGTGGAAAGGCAGACTGGAAGAAGCTTCATTATGGATTTCTCAAGCTGAGGTGGACCGTCTTGGCTCTCCCCTAGCCCCAACAAAGTGAGGGACTCACTTTTTCAATAACCCTAGATGTCTGATGTAGGAGCATCCCTAGTTCAAGAGTAATCTTGCATCAACCAAAAACATTTGCATTTAAGTTTGTTTGCATTTCAATTCTTTCATTTTCTAGTTTAGTTCAAGTAGTTCAGTTAGAAGCAGTTTTAGCTTGTGGTCCGTTTTTGGCAATTCACACCTTGTGGATTTGGACTTAGCATCTACATTCATTCATCTACATCATATCAAGAATTCAAAGCATTTGGATCACTTACCAAAAAGATATTGATATCAAAAGATCAATTGTTCTCTCAGAGCAGAGCATTCTAGCAGTTCCTGATAATCAGCTAAAGGAGAAGGCTTGCAGATCATTCTTTGACTTGTGGATCTCAATGACACATCATTCAATATCCTGTGGTTCATGACCGACCTTCCCCAAGGGTCCACATGTTTTTCCTTTCATTTGAGGAAGTGTTCTATGCATTTAGGTCCGACCTATCTATGAACACATTACAACTCTTCATTGGAGTTTGTGACCTTCCTTAGTTGACACGAAGGAATGTATTGGTTCGGAGATGATATATATTGATGTAATAGATCCTTAGGAAAGCAGTTATCAATTTATTCACATAAGAAAGATTTGATAGTTTAGATTTTGCATGAAGGAGCTTCAAAGCTTTATCTTGCGCATGTATGTACTCAAGCCTTTGAGCCCTAGTTGTAAGCCCACATGTTGCTGGCCAAATTGTATTTGAATTCTTTGATATATTGAATGACTAAATTTGCATTTGTTCCATTTCTTGAGTTGTTTCCGTTGTGTTTACTCTTGCTACACGGTCCGGGTAGTTCATTCTGTGAACCCTCCTACTGTGACTGCACCAGTTACTCTAGTCACATACCCAATAGCAGCTTCAAACACATACCTTTGGCCAGATCCATACCTTCATGATTGAGAGTCTAACCTATCATGTTGATCCATACCCGTAGGCTCTATATAGATACCTAGCAAGAGACCTATCAACACAACCTATCGCCTATTGTTTATATAGGTAGTTATGAGATCCTTTAGTAGTTCCATTAGTAGAAATTCCAAGATGAGATATAGATGCACCAGTAGCTAAAGATAGATACTAGCTTTCTTTTATAGTAGACACAGTACTAATTGATTTAGTTGATTTTGTTGAGTTAGTAGCTTAACTAGTTGACCCTGTTCTATATCCAAACCCAGTAATAGACATATGTGTAAAAGATCTAGTTGGAGACTCTTTCCTATTATTGGTTGGAGTGGGTGGGAGTCTTGCAACTATCTCCTACCACCGACCCCCCATCCCCTTTATTATTGAATTGGGGTTTCATTAAGATTGGCCCCCCGGGGTAGCCCTTTAAAGTTGGAAATTGACGTACGACTCTAGCTTTAGGTGGGGATTTGAGTATGATGCAACATAAGCCATGGGAATGAATGCAGTAGTTGGCCAATTAATAGGTATAGAACTTTGAATCGAATCCTAGGCCTTATTCTTGAAACTAAGTTCCTTTCAAAAATCCTTTTTCTTTTTGTTCTTCTTCATCTTCTAGTCCCTTTATTTTTTCAAAGGGCTTATAATGATTAAATTTTGATCTTTTTTTGGATGATTTTTGAGAATATCATTGACACCCATAACATCATAAACACCTGATACTATCATAGCAAGCCACTCAAGCACAATAAATCTATTAAAATCATGAATTCAAGGTTCATAATCATTAACAATGGGGTTTTCCTTGAATTCCGTGATTTTTTGATAAAAAACAAAAAAATATTTATAATAAGCAATATCGTCATCAAAAATATTTTTCATTTTCTATTCAGCACCTTCTTCAGAAGAAAGATCCTCATCTAAAATCTCTTTAGGAATCTTTCTAACATTCATAGATACTAGATAATTTGGGATTTCTTTCAAACTCATTAAAAAAATCACTCACAAAGCAAACCTTGAACCGTAGGAAGAACACTATGAAGAATTATTGTTTGTTTGGTTCTTTTCTTTCTTTCTCTACACCAATTGATCCCCCTCTCAAATAGGTTTCTTTCCACCAAATGATGATCCTTCCTTCCCTTGACTCACGAGATTGATCAATCATGCTGATAAGTCCCTCTTTAAGTTGAGTTAAGCCAAGGCATGGGGGGTTAGGAGTATCAGGTTTCTTCCCTCTATTCCACCTAGTTGTTCAAGCTGAAGGAGAGGGTTTGATGCTTTACACCCCTTTCCACCTATGGAAACAAGTTGAGGAATCATAGTTGGGTGGGAATTTGTTCCATTCCATTCGTTCAGAGAATCGAGATAGAAATCAATGAAAGATGTACCCTATATATCTTTGGCAAGGAGCTAAGTGGAGTGTCTCCAACCCTTGGTAGTTTATGATCAGTCCTAATTTGACCTTTCAATTTAGTAGCTTTAGTTGTTTCATCCCATAACCTCATAGCCATCACCCAACCATGTATAAGCACTTGAGCGGCTCCAATCAAATCACCAATCTCCAACTGATGTCCCCACCCCCCCTTCTGAGGGTTTGCTGATGAACCCTCAGGAATTTAGTAGTGGGGCCCCCCACTTGGCTATCTCTTAAGGGTTCTAGCCAAACCCTCAGCCTATTCCTCCCACCCAACTCCACACATAGGGGGCTCAAATGCACTCTTCTTCAAGGTCATGTTCACCCCTTATCGCGATTGAAACAAAAGAAAGAAATACAAATAGAAAGCTAGATCGAATTGACCAAGCTTGCCTTCGAAGAGGGATGAGAGAAAAAATGTATGAAAGGAACAATAATAGATGCCCATAATATCCTAGCTATCTCTTGGTCTATTACTTGCTCCATTGAATAGGTAACAATAGAAAACCATTAATAATAATTTAAATTCTTACAAAGGCTAGTGTGTATTTATGTTATTATGCTCCTCATCAAGAGGCAATTTGAGGAGCTCCTTTAAATGGTTGGGTGGGCAGATGTGCCTTCACTAAGACTAGGACAAAGACAAGGAATAACAGCCCTCAAACTAGTATCCACTAGTTTCTGATTGGTATTGAATCTCCTTGATGAGCTAAATTCACTAGTATTCGCTGGTTTCCAGTTGGTATCTCATCTCCTCTTCTCTACTTGAACTAGTATCCATTAGTTTCCAGTTGGTATCCTCTATTTTATAGATGCCATCCTTACCCTTGAAACAATTATTTAGAGGGAATTCCTTCTTAGAGTCACAAGAACCTATCCCCTCACCCTCCAATTAGAGTTGTTATTGGAATTATCAATGGACATCATGAGACACTGCCCCTTAACATTCTTTCTTTAGATGGCTTCCTTAATTTGGGTTTCAATGTTTGAAAGCACCCGATTCTGAGATCCAATATTAGTGACCCAAACTATTCTATGGCAGTTGGGGCACTTTCCCATATATGTCCACCATACTTTTGCCTAAAGAAACAACTTAGGGGTGGGTGGGAGGTAATATATTTTTAAGGAAACACTATCTGAGGGTTTGCCCAACCAACTAATCTACCTCCCAGAGGGGGGTGGGTTGGGAGGGATATTAGTTGGGTGGGTGGGGAGTATAGGCTAGGTGGGTGGGAGATATAGGTGGGGACTAATGTTCCTCACCCCCCCTACTGTATATGTTGTTTAGAGAGGTATATTTTTTTTGTTGTTTCATATCCTATTGTTGCACAACTAGAAGCATTCAAGACCTGATGCTCTCTCCTCATTCACCCCTACTGCCTATGTTAGAATGAATGAACCACCTTCCCACAAGAATTGATTCCCATAATCCTCTCATAGTCAACCAAATCTCAGGATGGGGGGAATATTTGGTGGGTGGATGGCTAGTGGAAGAATCAAGCCTATGCTGTGGATATAGTTGATCAAGAGAACTGACTGGACCAATCCCATAGTCCTTTCCTTCCCTTTATTTGAATATCCCTTCTCACTAGCTTTCCCTTTCATGAAGATCGAAGCAACTACCTCTCCCACCCATCTCCGTGAAGTGGATCAAGTGATTGCCAACTATTGTCGAGGAAACTGGGGTGGCTGAGAGGGAAATATATATATTTATTGGTGGGAGGTAGATTAGTTGTTAGGTGGGTGGGAGAAAACTTATATTTCTTGGGGGTCCCCCACCTAACTACCTTAGAATAGTAGGGGCCCTCCCACCTAGGTTGAGCTTTTCAAGTGGGTGGGTGGGGGGAGAGGGGCATTTTGGGAGGACTTCAAAATTGTCTATTAGGCCTACCTACCCACCTTTGACCAATTCTAAGATGGTCTATTATCTCTCCCCTCCTACATTAGGGGAATGCCCCATGGGGGCCCTCAATTTATCAATCGAGTGCCTAACTGCAGTTAGTTCCCTCGCACCAACCATCAAATCTATAGTTCTCTTGGGAGGTATATATAATCAGGGTGAGAAGGAGGGCCCCTATATCTCAACCCCAACTCAACTTTATCAACTCTCTATTCTACGGAGCTGATTTCATTATGTTACTTGTCCAAGGCATCTATTTGCTAGGTTTTCACCATTGGATGAATGATTTCTCTTTACCTTTTTAGTTCATTTTTGCATTTTTTTCTATTTTTCTATTTTTTTTACTATTTGGATGGGATGGGTGGATGGGGGAGAAAGAGACATGAATGGAGGATGTGGACTCAACCATTTGTTTCCATAGCAACATGATAGTGTCCCATTTTTGGAGATTTGTCTCTCACATGGATGTTGGTAGATGTAGGGAAATAGAAATGGAATGGATAGTGGCTTATGATGTGGATGATAGATGGAGATAGATGAATAAATGGATGATGGAGCAAAAACAAGTACCATAGGGGTATGATGGGGGAAATATAAAACACAAGGGAAATAAGATGGGGGGATGGAGTTATGTGGAAATGTCATGTGGAAATTTCATGGAGACGGGGGAAACCAAGACCAACAGTTACACATATATTTATATATTTTGAAGCCTTTGATTTTGATGGGGAGTGGGGAGCAATGGGGATCAAGATAGGGGATTTGAGGATTACCAATTTGGGGACTTAGGGACCCAAATGGACATAGCATTTCCATGATTTGTTAATGGGGAGTGGGATTTTTGGGAGGTGGATGCTCCATTTGGATTAAGTACTTTCTATTTGGGGACCCACACCATTTTTTTGGTTTCTTTTGGGGGTGTGAGCATTTTTATCCTTTTGGGTTTTTGAGTGGACTTTATGTATGAATTCCCTATGCCATGGTAATCTTGGGGCTTTGGCAGCCTTTGAGATGGATTTTTCTTTGATTGTGTGTAGTGATGCCCTATGGCAAGGTAAAAGAATAGACATGTGTAACCCTTTCAATCAAATAAATAGTTTCTATAGAAATAGTTTCAAGTGAAACCCTTTCTATACAAACCACATGGCACCTTTAAATTTGCAAAATCTAATTTCAAATTTGAGAATGGTATTTATTTGCATAGAAAATTTCAAGCGAGAAAGTTTCACCCAAAACCTTGTCAAGTGATATTGTTTCAGCTGAAACTATCTATGTAGCAACTAACCTACCCCATTTCAACAATTTGTAAAAAAACTCAACATCACCTGAATATTTCTTTAGTCAAAGTTTATTTTTCTGAAAATCCAAAAATACCTTTTTGTAGAGGTCGGACTCTAGAATCCATTTTTTTTGTTGATATTTTGATTAGTTTTATTATGATTTTTTAAAAAATTTATTGCAAATAGGTTTTCATAATCAAACATGAGGCTAATTAAAAATTTAAAAAAGTATTAAAACATATTTAAAAAATTTGGAAATTATATGGTGCACTAGAGGAGAGAATTGTCTACAAGAGTATACTTTTTTTTAAAATGATAAAAAATCTAGACAAAAGTTGACGTCCCATAAAAACTATGATATTTTGATTAAGTTCAACTTTAAAAAAATATTAAAAACAAATAATCATCAAAAATAATTTTTTTTTCCATGCACTAGATTTTCAAGTCATCTATGTGAGAAAAAGAAAATTAGAGAAAGAAAAAAGAAATTGCTCTTTTTTTGTGATGTCACATTGACCTCACTTTATAAAAAAATAACAATTAAATTTTTTCTCTTAAATTTATAAAAAAAATATATCCAACTAATTTTTAAAAAATTATAATCATAAACTACATTAAGATATCTACATTTCATTAGTTTACATCATTTTAAAATTCAAAACATAAATGTCACTTTTAGGTGGTCCAAGTTGAAAACTTGTATTTGTGTTGGCCATTTCCTTTATAAAAGTGTGACACAGTTCTATGCTTTTACCCAACATGATAATTCTTAGTCTCTTGTGGATATTTTGCTTTATGTAAGGAGGCATCCAAATTTTTATTTTTGAATCCCATTGGTTGGTGATAGCTTCATGTGTAGGCATTGTGTGCATTCGTTGGTCATGATTACAAATTATAGGGGATTTAAGGGAGTGGGATGTGTGGATGAAGGGATTCGTGGACTTGTTGATGAAGGGATGAGGGGATTTGAGGATGGGAATATTGGGAGTGGGTAGGAGCAGAGGAAGAGTGGATGGAGGGAGATGTATGGTCAAGTGATTTTGCAAATGGTATGATGATGGAGGAGGAATGGCGACATATGATTTGTAGGTGTAATGAGGTGCGCTGGGTTTTGGATTGGAAAAAGTATCTTTAGGAGGCATGGAGGTGGTACCAACATTTTTGGATTATTTTCCTTGAGATGTAAATCCAAGGCCATGCACTCGTGGATGGATTGTGACATGGATGGGCTCCAAGATACCTTGTTCATGAAGGCATAAGCCTTTGCCTTGATATTTAATATTTTGGAACATACGATAGGTAATGGGATGTTTATTGCTTTGGAAACAAGACACAAATCCATTATTTGAAGGAGAAGCATGGGTGGTGGATATAAGTTGTTCCTCTCATATGAGATAATTACCATGGATAAAGGTGTTGGGTCTAAGGGGATAGGATTATGGATTTGGAATGGGGTCGATAGGAGGTGATAAAGGATCAATAGGTGATGATGGGGGATCTGTTGCAAATATGTGCCTAAGCGGTGTTGTCATTGATGTCAACATATTCTTGTTGTCATTGGTGTCAACTGTGCCTTATTTTGTTGCCTATTTAGGAGACTGGAATGTTGAGGATATTGAGAAAATTAATGAAGACTCAATGTTTGTGGACCTTATGACTGTGTAGAGGATTTTTAGAGGTTGTTCCAGTCAAGAATTGAGAAGTCCGCATGAAGATTTGAAGAAGTTATGGCCATCTGAATAGAACTAGATCTTGCAGTATTCAAAATAGACAGAGTGACAGTAAGTTGGTCTAGATTGCTCCACAGTGAAATATTATGATCTATGGATCTAAAGGCATGTTTGGGAAGTCAGTGTGTATCATCAACTCAAGTGGTTCGTGGTTTTGAGGTTTGCAAGACATCCTTCTAGTTTGACAGTCATGGCTGATAGTGTTCTTGAGGTTCCATAGGAAGATAGAAATGATTCTAGTAATTTGGTTTAGAGTGGATGTTATTGGTGAGTTCAATGTGCTTGTGGAAGTCTTTGGATCATGTAGCTACTATGTTGGAGGTCCGCATTGAATTTTGAGCTAGTTATTGAAGATTTCCTCTTTAGAGTTGATGTTCTTCCTAGTCTTGGCTGAAGGGATGTTCCTAGCATGTTGCGGATGATCTAAAGATCATTTTATGAAGTGTGGCATGTTGGTAGAGGAAGATTCAAGTCTCATCTATGTTTGGCCAATAGTGTAAAGATCCATGTTAAGTTTGGCTGACCTTGTTGATCATTCCAAGGTTGACGAAATGTATAAATACTTGTTGAAGAGTTGTTAAAAATCATCCTTGAGAAAAATAGATTAAATCTAAGTAAAGGATTAGAAGCAGAGTAGAGAAGAAAAGGAGCAAGAGCAGTGTAGAGTGAGAAGGTAGTGAAGAAGAATTTGGGGCAAAGCAAAAGTTTGTGAGCATTCATTGAAACTAAACCAGGCATGAAGTAGATGCTATTTCTCAGTTAATTCTTTCTATTCTAAATAAATTTTGTAGGTAGTGAGCCTCTTTTTTGAGTAGTACTTTTAACAGGGTACAAATCTTTGTGGGTTAACCCTCACTATGGTTTTTCCCTTAACCAGGTTTCCACGTCAAAATCTTGGTGTCAAGTGTGTTGATTATGTTTCTGCTCATATGTTGTTGATCTATGTTCTAATGTTTATATCATTAATTTGATAACTAAGTTAATAAAGAAGGCTAAAAGCAGAAAAAGTTTATTTTGTGTGACAACTGATTCACCCCCCCTTTCAGTTGTCTGGTCTAATTCCAACAATTGGTATTAGAGCCAGATCCTCTTATAAAATCCTAACTGCTTGAGGAGATCCAGGATGTCGACCTACAAGAAGAATAGTATGAGATTTGATGGAACAAATTATTCTGTTTGGAAGAATTGCATGGAGTGCCATTTGTAATGCATGGGTGATGCCTATTAGGTGATAACTAGTGTTGAGTATAAACCTCTGAAGAAAGGTCCTTCAACTCTAGATCAAATCAAAGATGCTAAAAATAACCTTCGAGCTAAAGAAGCCTTGTTGAGTTCCCTGACTGATTCAGAAATGATAAATGTCTTTGGTCTAAAAAATGCTTATGAAATATGGAAAAAGTTGGAGAATCTGTATGAAGGCAATAAATTTGTCAATGTGCCAAGCTGCAATCTTTGAGAGGAAAATTTGAAACTTTGAGGATGAATGAAGATGAAAACATCACAATCTACATGCAAAAGATAAATGAACTTGTGTGTGGTATCAGATGTGCTGGTGGAACTTTGGAAGAATCATAGATTGTATCAAAAGTGCTCATATCTTTACTTGATTCATACAAACATAAGGTTGCTACTATAGAGGAGATCAGGACTATCTCAGAAGTTACAAGAGGTCAACTGGTTGGCAAAATCTTAGCTTTTAAATTAAGCGAGTTTGGTGATTCTCTTCCCAAGTCTGAATCTACATTTAAGGCCAATGTGTATGGAAAACAAAGATATGATATGGGTGAAAGCTCTTTTACAAGATCAAATAGATTCATGAAGACAAGGAAGGATCTTAAAGAAGTTGAAATTGAAACTACAGATCTTGAAGCTCTTCTTGCCAAAAGATTGCCAAGAGGATCTGGTAATTATGAAGGAAAATTGCCACTCAAATGTTTTTCTTGTAATAAGATTGGTCATTTTGCCTCAAGATGTCCAGAGAGGTTTTCAAAACCAAACCCTAATAGATACAAAAATTAGAACAAATGTTACTATGTCTAAGAAGCTAGAGAAGAAGGAGTCACAGATGATGAATCTAATCATGGAGGTTCCTCTGAAAATGATTGGGTGTTCATTGCCATCAAAGAAGAAGATCTAGTGTCTATTGAATCTGCTAGCTATGCAAATATGGAAAGTACCTTGGTTGCTCAAGTTGTTGAGAAAGATGAATGGGTGATTGATAGTGGATGTTCTCATCATATGACTGGAGACAAAAGTAAGTTTGTGAATTTTGAAAATTATGAAGGAGGGCTTGTAAAATTTGGAGATAACTTAGCTGGCAGAATCCGTGGCAGAGGATCCATCTCTTTTGATGGTAAGAATAGAACCAATAATGTTCTGTATGTGGAAGGACCAAAACATAATCTTCTTAGTGTTGGATAGTTGGTTGATAAAGGTTATGATCTTTGATTCAAGGATGGAAAATGTAGAATCCTGGAGAGTTCCGGAATTGAAATTGCATCTGGTACTCAAACTAGAGGTAACATTTTTTATTTAAGTAGTTCTGGAAAAAGTTGTTTGATTGCTTAGATAGATCAAAGTTGGTTATGGAATAGGAGGATGTGTCATGTGAATTTTGACAACATTATCAAAATAAGTACCACTCAGGATGTAAGAGATCTTCCAAAACTTGTGAAATCTAATAGCATGTGTAGAGAATGTCAATTGGGGAAATAGAGCAAAATTTCATTCAAAAGTAAGGAACAAGCTTCAAGTGGACAATTGGAACTAGTACATACTAATCTCTATGATCCTGCTATAATTGTGAGGCCTACCTTTTCACTCCCTGACTATGTTCATTTTACATTACTGTTGAAGACATATTTTAGACTTTTGGAGACTGTTGATCCCGATATGCAGGACTATTAGACTATATGCTTTTATCTTTGATTTAATATGTTTAGCATGATTGTGATGAGACTAAATATTGATTCAATTACTGACGATGAGTTGACATATGATTTGCATTATGATGTTATTTAGATACTAGTTATGTGAGTATGTGATGGATTTATTATGCGATGTTATCTTGAGATGGATTATTGAAATGCAAATGATGAATTTAATTATGATGTGATTTTATGATGTTTATATGATCATGAGATGATGTGAGTGTATGTTTTACCTTGCTTCAGCTATGATATACATGTTGGATTAATATTTTGTTTAAGTGCTAGGTATTTCTAACCAAGCCATAGATAATCGGAGATGATCCCACACACTTTGTGATTTCCTGTGTAACGCCGATCTAGTTCCAAGAGGAACCAAGATCAACTATGTATGCATGATGGAATTTTCATAATGTTGTTGTGTGATATTGTTTGGGTTAGGTCTACCCCTTTTTTATATTTGACTTTTAATTAGTGTTGTTAAGATGTAATGTTCATTTGAATCTTATTTTGAGTATATAAATTTGAGACCCTTTTTTATGTGTTTTTACTCAACCTATGGTGCTCAAAATGGGTTAAAAGTTACCCTGGGTTGTACCCCTAGGGTCTAGGGACCATTTGAGCTTGTATAACCTTAGGTAAACTCGCATTTGGTCACTTAAACTTCACCTTGAAGTAAAGTGACGAAAATGGAAGTTTGGGAAGGAGAGGAAGAGTGGGTCAAACACTCAACCTTTTCCATTCCTCTTTCCTAGGTTGGGGGAGTCTTTAAGACCCCTAAATTGTGGAGGACTCAACTCCAAGTGATGCAGAGGTAATAGGTAGTAATGGATAAAGTTCACACAATGAACTTGGGTGTCAAATCTTCCTTCTAAAGGTTTCCAAAGGTCTGATGATTATAGGCCTACACAAGGCTATTCAAGAGGTTGATCTAGCCTAGGACAACACCTAGGTTCACCACACAGGCTGCTCAACTCTGATTTTGGGGAGTCACTACTCTACCAAATCAACTAACACCTTTACCTTCAAAGACAACTTTCCACTCCTAACACCTCTACCAACATGGATCATTACACCACACTCAACATACATTTACTAAGGACATGACCAACATGAATTTTCTGACTCAACACCAAATTTTGTACCAGAAAGGATAGTGGATAGCAAACTGTCTTTTGACTGTCCTAAAAATAGTGTTTCAAGAAGGTTTAAACCTTGTAGCCTAAGGGAATGGTTAGCCCAACACTAATTACTCATAATCCCAAATGACCATCAACTCTAAATGCATAACCAAATACCCTTATTAAGCATGTACTCCACCAACATGCAGACCATACTGTACTATTGGCGCTTAGAACAATAAACTATCTTTTTTCAGTGAAAAGGCCTAATTTGAAGGCAATGTGAGGGAAAGTGCATCAAATTTGCATGCACATGATCCACCAAGCCCTGCACTAGTCAGTTTCCACCTACAAACACAAACTCCACCATGTATTTGTTAAAACAATTGACTGTCTTTACTTTCATGCTACAGTCCACTATTAATTTCTCAACTAGTCACTATGAAGACTAGCTAGATGCATGCCAAGAGGCCTGGAGAATGGGATGCAAACCTAATCAACAAGAAAAACATGAAATAAAATTTTTCTCCTTCCATCCTACTGAAGAATGATGGTGTCTTTCGGAGGACAGAGGAGAAACTATGCATTTTTCCTCCAAACCTAGCTTTTGGAGGGTTTAGAGCAGTCTTTGCAAATCGATTAGATTCTCCCTCCACAAAACGTGTCAAGAAGGAAAACTAGGCTCAAAAGGAAGATACTTCAATGCATTAACAAATTTCACAACCTCCAAACCCTGCTCTGTCCGTACCACGCCATACCAGATGACTGTCTCTAGCAAAAAGCAGAAAATCACTATTTTTTCATCCCAAAAACTTCTCCTTTTTCTTTCTCTTTGGCATGTTCATACATTATTATGTTTATAGAAAGTTTTTGTAACCTTTCCACTTCTCTTCCACCCATACAACTACCCATCAAGGGCAGCGAAACATTGGAAACTGCCTTTTCAACAAAAACACAAAGTTTCAAAAAGACAAGTACCTAGAAAATAGGTCTTCACTAACTCTATAATGGACTAGTCAATCAAAATGAACTAAGTCCTTATTACAACACATGAGAATGGATTTCAAAGCCTTAGAGGAAAATAAAATAACATGAAGACAAACTAGGAAATAGCCAAAAAGTGACTAAACTGGGCGCTCCTGCACCATACTCCCCCTGTAGGAAGAACTCAAGTCCCTTGAGTTGCCAATTGTTGAAGTGTCATGCCATGCTTTAGGATATCTGCTTCAATCATCTAGGTGACCTCTAAATCAGGAAGATCCTTCCATTTCACCAAGTAGTCTTTATAGACACCTCTCCTAGTCTTCTTGACAACTTTGGAATCCAGAATGCACTCCAACTCTAAAGGTTTGCTTGGAGGCAAATCCTTAATCCAATCAGCATCTTCAATCACCACATCTGATCCAATTTCACCAGGCAATGGAGGTCTGAAGGGAAAAAGATCAGGGGGTTTCTTCATTTGAACCCTTTATCTTCTTGCCCATTTTCCTAAGTGTTGGACCTCCTCAGCATTTTTCAGCTGCAGCATCATATTTTCCTGAGGAGGAGGTCATCATCATCATCTTGTCTTCGATGATGGTCTGCATCATCGTGTTCTCCGTCGACCGGTTTCTCATCGTCATCATCATATTTTATTATCGGGTGATGTTTGGATATCATCCTGATCCTGCTGATGAGCTACAGTGCGCCCTGATTTGCTTGCGGGGGTGATTTTTCAAGTATCCGGTGATCTTCCATTTATCACCTTGCCCAAACATGATGATGATGTTGCCCCGATATTCTGAAGGGGTTATTCTCTAAGTTGTTCGACCTGACTTGTTTTTTCTTAAGGGTCATCATCATCATCATCATATTTCCAGTTATCACCGTGTTGCTTGCGAGGGTCATCATATTTTCTGCCTTCATGATATTTCGCCGGGGTGATATTTTTATCATCGGGTGATCTTGGTTATGATCATCCTGATGATGTTGTTGAAGAGTTCTAAGTGCGACCCGATATTCACTGGGGTCATCATATTTTGAACGTCAGGATGATCTTAGTCAATATCATCCTGATGATGTTGTATCACTTCATGTTCGCTGTTTTATCATCCTGATGATGCTGATGTCATTCTTATGACAAGGTGATATCTTTCTGCCTATCTGCATCATGATATTTCCGAAGGAGGGGGTGATATTTTCATATCACCCGGGTGTATGTTTGTTCCAGCGTCATGATGATGCTGATATCAAGGAGATATCCGCCTGCCGGCTTCGTGCATTATCTAGTGGGGGTGATCTTTTCAAGCATCATAATATTCGTCTATCGCCCCGATCTTATAGTGGAGCTACAGTGCAACCTGATATTTGTGCATCAAGATGATATTTCCAAATATCCAGTTGTCTTCCGAATATCATCCTGATGTTAATATGATGATGACGTCATCAAGGTCCAGGAGGGGTCATATTTCTAACACAGATCATCTTGTGGAGATCTCCCGATATTTGCAAACATGATGATGACGTCATCCGGATATGAGGAGGTGCGCAGTAGGTAGATATGATGATGACGTCAGTAGGATATGATGATGACGTCATCAGGATGTTCATCGGCCAGACTTTTGGTATAAGCTCAGCAGGAGGATGTTCCTCCGATGGATCAGGTTGTGCCGATGAAGGCAATTATCATGCAGGGTATATTGCGATATGATGCTGACGTCAGGGTGATATTTCAAGCAACAGGATATCATGCTGCTGGAGGATGATGATGATGAAGTCTTATACTAGTGTCGTCAGGAGCAAAAGCACCGACATCATATATGCTCATGACCTAGTATATAAAGTGTTAAAGAGGTTGCTGCGGGGTGCATGTGGGATAATTGATATCCTGCATTTTCAAATATCATGATGATGAATCTCGGCGGGAAATGGTTGCGATCGACTGTTAGATGTTTTTCCCAAGGCCGCGGGTTGGTGAGCCATTAATGGCGAAGGTTGCAGAGGTATGGGCGGATCTGGTACCCGATTGAAGGTGTACATCAGTGGACAGTGGCGCAGGGCTCGAGATATCTTCCTGTCTCCTCCCCTACCTGCTGCATTCATGTTTGGGCACCAATCTGGTAGTGTTTGAGCGCCATTTTCCTGATACTGTGTATCTGGCGGGATTTTTGGTCAACCATGTAATTAATTGCTGTGGTACACTACCTGGCTGTTATAAGCAGGAAGTGTTACTCATTTGTGGTTGTTGAAAGTTGAAGATTTTTGGCTCTGTAATTCATAACAAGCTGATCTGGTTGCTCTATACAGCTTAACCTGTGAGTTTATGTATCTCTTGTTGTATGTTTTTGGCATGAACCCACTGATTTCATGATTAATCTTATATGAGAAATGCTATCTTAGCATGTGTTGTGTTAATTTTGTCTCCAGTATTGCATGTATTCTTCTTCTGAATCTAGATATTTGGGTAGTGTTTAGATTCTAGAGCATAGAATTCCTATGTTGAATGTCTGATCTTTTAACTTCTGCTCAAGGGGTAGATTAAACTATTTTCAGGTTGAACATTGGGAAGGGTATACTGCAGTAGGGATACCATAAGTAGAGATAACTTAACACTCTTTATTGGGAGATATCTGTAAGACAGGTATCACATATATCCCCTTGAAATCCAGTTTTAGCTGTTCATGCTGATCATTCACAGGTGTATGTCTACTGACTCCAGGCCCTGGATAGGCACCAATCTTGCTTTGTGTTTGTGTTACAACCATGTCCAGCTTTGCATCCAAACTTAAAATCCAAATCAAAATCTAAAACAACCATTAGGACATTAGAATTAGTTTTAGGAACCTCAGTCCTCTGTCTACAATTGCAAATAGGCCCAAAGCTAGCCCCTTTGCTCTTATCTTTCAGTTTTGGTCTACTTACAGGAGGACTTATCTGCTTTCTGTCAGCATTCCAGCCTTGTATGCATATCCTCATGGATGTTGAGTAGGGAATACCCCCCTAGGTCTTGCAGAGCCTGAAGAAGAAGAGGAGATAAAATATAGAGTCTATCTCCTACACTGTTGGCCCCTGGCCCAGAGATCCTGTTGATCACTGATGGCTACCTTGTAGGGAAATCTGGGAATAAGCATCCAGTCTGGGAAAAAACCAACAGAAATTGGTGACTCCGCTGGGGAACCTTGTGAAAGAACCCTGGTTTTCAGAAGAAAATAGTTCCTAGTAATAGGTGGCGACTCCGAAGTAATCTCCCAACCGGTCAAAGTAAAATTTATATGCAGGGGAGAAGATCCCAACAAAATCCTTTATTTGAAGAGTTACCCGTAACAAAAAGAATGATGTACAGAAGAAAGGGAACTATCTCAGTTAGTCATGAGAGCTCCCCCAGAAAAGGTGATGATATACAAGATATCCCTAGGCCATCAGGATAGCATGCGCCTTATTTTTCAAATGCAGAAGCTGATATTCAAGGTGCATATGAAAGGCAACAGGGTGGTAGCATGAGAATGAGGTCAGAGGTGTTCCAAGAACGCCCATTTCTAGACCCAAGTGAAAGGTTTGAAGAGGCAGAGTCTCTGAGGGATGATGAAGATGATGACCAGAATGGTATGAGACCATCTACCTCCAGACCTAAGGATGAACAGTTAGCTGAAGAAATCAGAAGTCTAAGAGCAGAACTAGAATACCTACAAGCCATGAAAATCAGAGATGATATGAAGCAGAAAGTGCAAGCCTTAAGAACTGCCCAAAATGATTCAGTTCCTACCCTAGAGAATGCAAATGTGCAGAGACATCAGCAAAGATATGAAGTGCAACATCAGCATCATGATGAGAGACAAAATGTGAATGATGCTAGGATACCACTGAACAATGTAGGAAACCAGAATGCGAACAGAAATGTTAATGTTAATCAATTAAACAGACAGCCCATGCAGTTAGATAGATTCAGGCAGCTGGTGTTTGATGGTATTCCTGGGTATCCTAACCCCATTGATAAGCATCTGAGGCTGCAAGTGCCTAAATTTTCAGGAAACAACACAGTGTCAGGGGAAGATCATCTAAAGGCCTTTCAAAATGTCATGGATAATTTTGAGGTTGAGCATGAGGATGTTTTCATGAAGTCATTCATGCAATCCTTAGTAGATGAGGCAAGAGAATGGTACAAGAATCTGCCTGACCGGAGTATTTCATCATGGGATGATTTTAAAAGGATGTTCAAGGAGCAATATGGTGATAAAACTGACCCTAGCTTTTTTGTAAATGAGTTCACCAGTATCACCAAAGGGTCAAATGAGCAGGTTGCAGACTTTAATGCAAGATTTACTAAAGTGTTGAACAAATTGCCACATCACATGAGGCCAAATGAACCAATGTGCATAATTTTGTATATCAATGCCTTTGATGCAAAGACTGCATATGGATTAAGAGATAAAGGTCCTGCTACTCTCAGGGATGCTTTCAGAATTGCAGTGAATATTGAAAACAACAGGAAAGCATCGGGCAAGACAAATAGAAGGGATGATATAAAAATTCTGCAGAACCCAAACAAGCCTCAGAACACTCAAGGTAGTACATCTGCTCCTGAAGATAAGATAGACAAATTGGCAAATGTTGTTAAGGACCTAAGCTATAGATTAGCTAGAAGTGAAAAAGGGATGGGTCCTGATAGGCAAGTCTATCAAAGGCAGGAAAAGAGGCCATCATTACATGATATGCCTTATAACACCAATTGGCATGATGGTAAGCCTGTATTCCCACGTAACAACACAAATCAGAGGGCTCAACATGTCAAAGAAACTCCTGATCCTCTAAAGAAAGCTATAAATATTGCTGATGATGCTCCGTGGTGTATAATTTGTCAGATGCCGCATTCACAGTCACAGTGTATGATTGCTCAATCCTTGTATGATAATGCTACATCTTGTAATGAATGCAATGAGCCACATCATGTGCAGGATGATGATGTTAATATGATGTCCATAGGCAATGGATACACTCTTTATGATGCTGATGAGAATACAGATCATCAAATTTAGGCCTGCCAACAGTCCCCATATGATGAAGATAATGAAGATAACTATGTGTATGCTCAGAACTCACACAATTTTCTGAGTAACTTACAACGACCTTCTGATGAGGAAATTAGAGCCTTCACAGCTGCAGCAGTTGCTCAAGTCAAAAGCAACTACAATCTCAGAGGTAAAAATCAAGTAGGCAGCCCACATCAGCCAGAAGATATTTCTGCAGGTCAGCTAGTGCATGGTCATAAAGGAACTGAACCACAAAAGAGGCAGTGGGTAAATAATAAACAGAACTTTAGACATAGAACAGGTCATGAATTTCAAGGACCAGAAAATAAAATCCCTCAGGCTGAAGATCAAAGTAAAGGTTCCCAAGACAAGAATGATGATCAGGGAACTATGAAAATGAAAGCTAAATCAGCTCAGGATAAAAACAAGATTGTGGAGCAAGCTACAACTGTTATACAAAATTGTGCTCCATTTGATATAGCCCAGGTCCTCTCTCAGGTAAAAGTCTCTGTTCCACTTATGGAACTCATGAAAGTGGAAGAGATCAAGAATAGGACAATATCCCTAATCTCAGGGGTACCTTTTCAAGCTAAACAAAATGTTCAGACCCAGGGTGAAAAACATGTCATGTGTAATGAAGAAGATGAGACTCCTGAAGTCTATTTGGGAGTGACTATGACAAAGTGTCCTTCACAAGTGGAACCATTTTATGTTTCCCTGGTTATAAATGGAAAAATAATTAGAAATTGTATGCTTGACTCTGGAGCATCTACAAATGTCATGCCTTTGGCCATCATGCAACAAACTGGATTAAAAATTGACAAGGCATGTGGAAAATGTTATGCTATGGATGCCAGAGAGGTACCAGTTATTGGAATCATGAAGGATGTAGATTTCAAACTGGTAGCATTTCCTGAAAAAAGATATAAAATGAATATAACAGTGGTTGACATCAAGCCACAATATGGTATGTTGTTGTCAAGGAGATGGGCAGCACTAATTGGTGGAAGTATGCAGCTGGACCTGTCATATGCCATGATTCCAATGAATGGTAGGGATGTCAAGCTAATCAGAGAGCAAAGATCATCAGAGACAGTGGAAGACCAAGAAGCAGAGGAACAAGTATGCTTTGTAGACACTGACTGTGATAACTTCAAGGTTGTCTCAGATGATACAGAAGATAAAAAGAAAAATGTCTGCATTGAAGAGCTGGATCAGCAAGGCTTATGGACCATGCTTTTTGATGGAGCTTGTGCAAAAGAAGGCTCTGGAGCTGGAGTTGTTTTCCTGTCTCCAACTGGTAAGCTCCTCAAATTCTCTTTCTTGCTGAGGTTTGATTGCACAAACAACATTGCAGAATATGAGGCTTTACTCTTAGGCCTAAATATTGCTCTCAAACATGGAATTAAGATGTTAAGAGTATTTGGGGATTCTGAGCTGACTGTATCCCAAATTAGAAATAAGTATGCTGCAAAAAATAAAAGACTGAAACAATACAAGCATGCTGTTTGGGATACCATTGAATTATTTGATGCATTTTCAAGAGGCTGGGTAGAGAGGTCAAAAAATGTTATGGCTGATTTCTTAGCCAATGTTGCAATAAGGCCAGATGACATCACTCTGTCAGGTGTTACAAATGTAGAAATTAAAATTAGGCCTGCAGTGCCAGAAAATATATGCAGTTGGCAAGTGTTTAATGATGATAGGGATTTGCTGAAATTTTTGCACTGCATAGATGAATATGAGAATCAACAAATTGATTTCCAAGCTTTTGTAGAGATTGTAGATGGAAAAGAAACTCTTGTGGGAAAAGAGATAATTCAATTGAAGACTAATAAAATCCCTAGAGGGTTGGTAGCTTTGGAAAGAGTTTTTGACAGTAGAGATAAAATGGTCACAAGGACATCTCCCACAAATAAGGAGGATTTAGAGGAGATAAATTTGGGGACATCTCAAGCCCCTCAGAAGGTATACATTGGTAAACAGCTCAAACCACACATTAGAAGTATGCTGATTGCATTACTGAAAAAGTATAAACATGTTTTTGCTTGGTCATATGAGGACCTAAAAGCTTATAGGGAAGATTTATTCCAGCATGAAATCCCATTGAAGCCTGGAGCTAAGCCATTTAGACAAAAGCAAAGACCTATTAATCCTACCTTAGCTCCCAAGATGCAAGAAGAACTCAAAAGGCTCAGGGAAGCTGGAATAATTGTGCCAATCAGACATTCAACTTGGGTGTCTAACCTTGTCCCAGTCAGAAAAAAGAATGGTAATATTAGGCTTTGTGTTGATTTCAGGAACTTGAATGTATCCTCTTTGAAGGATAACTATCCACTGCCTAATATGGAAGCTATGTTGCAGAGAGTGACTGGTTGTGAACTCCTATCCATGATAGATGGATTTTCAGGATATAATCAGGTAAAGGTAAAGGAATCAGAACAGTATAAAACCGCCTTTACCACTCCATGGGGAACTTATGTGTATGTTAGAATGCCATTTGGACTAACAAATGCAGGTGCTACATTTCAAAGAGCAATGGATGTTGCTTTTGCAGGGTTGATTGATTCAATCCTGGCTGTATATCAGGATGACCTGACTGCTTACTCAAAGAAAGAAGAGCAACATTGTTTGCATCTGGAGCAGATTTTCATAAGAGCACTAGAGTATGGTATTTCTTTAAATCCAAAGAAGTGTGCCTTTGGAGTAGTTGAAGGAAAGCTTCTGGGACATATTGTTTCCAAGGATGGAGTCAGGATAGATCCAGAGAGAGTGGCTGCTATTGATAGGATTCAAATGCCAAAAACTATGAAAGGAGTTCAGTCCTTCTTTGGACAGATAAATTTTGTTAGGAGATTTGTTCCCAACTTTGCAGAAACCACAAGGAACATTTCCAAGATGATGAAGAAGGATGCAACTGTCAACTGGGAAAGGGAAGCAATAGAATCATTTCAGAATATCAAAGAGGCAATCAAGATGGCCCCTGTTCTTAAATCTCCTGATTTTTCTAGGCCATTCCAAGTATTTTCATTTGCTTCCTTTCATACTGTTGCTGCATGTTTGTTACAGAAAAATGAAGATGGTTTTGAACAGCCCATCGCTTTCTTCAGTATGTCCTTGCAGGCCTCTGAGTTGAAGTATGATATTATGGAGAAACAGGCATATGCACTAGTCAGAGCCATCAAAAGTTTCAGACCTTACTTGGTAGGATCATATATAATTGCATATGTACCTCATGCAGCAGTCAAAGACATATTCACTCAGCAGGAGGTGACTGGAAGAAGGTGCAGATGGATAAACAAACTGCAAGAGTTCAACATAGACATACAAGTTACTAAGTTGATAAGAGGACAAGGATTAGCCAAGATGATGGCACAATCAAACTTAGAAGCATGCCAAGTTAATGCAGTCCAAGATGAGAGTGTAAATGTATCAGGATCTGAATGGTACAAGGATATTATCTATTACTTGCAAAATCTGAATTGTCCTTCCCATTTCAGTGACAGTCAAAAGAGGACTTTAAAGTTACATGCAATTAGGTATATTATTGTTCAAGGTGAGCTATACTGGAAAAACCCTGATGGTGTGCTGCTAAGATGTGTGGATGAGGATATGGCTAACAATGTTTTGATTGATATGCATAAAGGATTGTGTGGTGGACATTATACTGCCCAAACAACAGCTCATAAAATTCTCAGGGCAGGATATTGGTGGCCCTCTCTCTTTTCAGATGCACAAAGGTTAGTGAGAAAGTGTGACCCTTGCCAAAGATTTTCAGGAAAGCTGAAATATGATGGTGCTTTACCCCTCAGAACTGTAACTGTGGATGCTCCATTCCAGCAATGGGGAATTGACTTCATAGGGGAAATTGCAGACAAATCAAGTGGGGGACATAGTTGGATTTTGGTGGCAACTGATTATTTTACCAAATGGATTGAGGCCATTCCAACTAAGAGAGCTACAAGCAAGGTGGTGACAGATTTCATACTAGAAAACATCATCATCAGGTTTGGAGTACCATTCAAGATAGTCACTGATAATGCTATGTGCTTCAGATCAGGTGAATTTGTTGATTTTTGCAACAGGTATGGGATAAATCTGTCATATACATCACCATATCACCCACAAGGAAATGGTCAAGCAGAATCAAGCAATAAGAGCATCATGAAAATTATCAAGAGGATACTGGACAAGAACAAGAGAGCTTGGGACTCAAAATTGAACTTAGCAATGTGGGCTGATAGAGTGACAGTGAAAAGGGCTATTGGGAAGTCACCTTTTGAGCTAGTATATGGTGCATCAGCTAGACTGCCCATAAACAATCTCCTACCAGTTTACAGATTCATTCAGGAAAATGATGAGGAGATTGAAGATTCCATGACAGAAAGAGTGAATCAGCTGGTTGCATTGGATGAAAACAGAAGGAAAGCCCACCAGATCAATCTCAAAAGACAACAAGATGTGAAATATCAGTTTGACAGGAGAACTACAAAAAGGAAGTTTCAAGTCAATGATCTGGTGCTCATTTGGAATGCTAAAGGTCAGGAAAAGGGTAAACATGGTAAATTTGAACCCTTATGGATGGGCCCATATCAGGTTTGCAATACTCATGGGGAGGATTCTTATTTCCTCCAGGCCCTAGATGGTGAAGTTTTGGAATTGCCTGTGCATGGCCAATTCCTTAAGTTCTATTTTGCATAAATGACTGGTTGCTGTGCACATTTGTAAAAATATGTATGTAGTGTAAATGCCTTGTACAGCTCACGTTTTTTGGCTTTTTGTCTGGTCTGCCTGGAGATCTGGTTCTCGCTGCAGGTCTTCACCTGCACGTCCCCATTCGGAGCCACTGTTAGCACTCATTTTGACCTGGGGTTGATTTTTCATGATCAGGGGGTTTCTTCATTTGAACCCTTTATCTTCTTGCCCATTTTCCTAAGTGTTGGACCTCCTCAGCATTTTTCAGCTGCAGCATCATATTTTCCTGAGGAGGAGGTCATCATCATCATCTTGTCTTCGATGATGGTCTGCATCATCGTGTTCTCCGTCGACCGGTTTCTCATCGTCATCATCATATTTTATTATCAGGTGATGTTTGGATATCATCCTGATCCTGCTGATGAGCTACAGTGCGCCCTGATTTGCTTGCGGGGGTGATTTTTCAAGTATCCGGTGATCTTCCATTTATCACCTTGCCCAAACATGATGATGATGTTGCCCCAATATTTTGAAGGGGTTATTCTCTAAGTTGTTCGACCTGACTTGTTTTTTCTTAAGGGTCATCATCATCATCATCATATTTCCAGTTATCACCGTGTTGCTTGCGAGGGTCATCATATTTTCTGCCTTCATGATATTTCACCGGGGTGATATTTTTATCATCGGGTGATCTTGGTTATGATCATCCTGATGATGTTGTTGAAGAGTTCTAAGTGCGACCCGATATTCACTGGGGTCATCATATTTTGAACGTCAGGATGATCTTAGTCAATATCATCCTGATGATGTTGTATCACTTCATGTTCGCTATTTTATCATCCTGATGATGCTGACGTCATTCTTATGACAAGGTGATATCTTTCTGCCTATCTGCATCATGATATTTCTGAAGGAGGGGGTGATATTTTCATATCACCCGGGTGTAAGTTTGTTCCAGCGTCATGATGATGCTGATATCAAGGAGATATCCGCCTACCGGCTTCGTGCATTATCTAGTGGGGGTGATCTTTTCAAGCATCATCATATTTGTCTATCGCCCCGATCTTATAGTGGAGCTACAGTGCAACCTGATATTTGTGCATCAGGATGATATTTCCAAATATCCAGTTGTCTTCCGAATATCATCCTGATGTTAATATGATGATGACGTCATCAAGGTCCAGGAGGGGTCATATTTCTAACACAGATCATCTTGTGGAGATCTCCTGATATTTGCAAACATGATGATGACGTCATCCGGATATGAGGAGGTGCGCAGTAGGTAGATATGATGATGACGTCAGCAGGATATGATGATGACGTCATCAGGATGTTCATCGGCCAGACTTTTGGTATAAGCTCAGCAGGAGGATGTTCCTCCGATGGATCAGGTTGTGCCGATGAAGGCAATTATCATGCAGGTTATATTGCGATATGATGCTGACGTCAGGGTGATATTTCAAGCAACAGGATATCATGCTGCTGGAGGATGATGATGATGAAGTCTTATACTAGTGTCGTCAGGAGCAAAAGCACCGACATCATATATGCTCATGACCTAGTATATAAAGTGTTAAAGAGGTTGCTGCGGGGTGCATGTGGGATAATTGATATCCTGCATTTTCAAATATCATGATGATGAATCTCGGCGGGAAATGGTTGCGATCGACTGTTAGATGTTTTTCCCAAGGCTGCGGGTTGGTGTGCCATTAATGGCGAAGGTTGCAGAGGTATGGGCAGATCTGGTACCTGATTGAAGGTGTACATCAGTGGACAGTGGCGCAGGGCTTGAGATATCTTCCTGTCCCCTCCCCTACCTGCTGCATTCATGTTTGGGCGCCAATCTGGTAGTGTTTGAGCGCCATTTTCCTGATACTGTGTATCTGGCGGGATTTTTGGTCAACCATGTAATTAATTGCTGTGGTACACTACCTGGCTGTTATAAGCAGGAAGTGTTACTCATTTGTGGTTGTTGAAAGTTGAAGATTTTTGGCTCTGTAATTCATAACAAGCTGATCTGGTTGCTCTATACAGCTTAACCTGTGAGTTTATGTATCTCTTGTTGTATGTTTTTGGCATGAACCCACTGATTTCATGATTAATCTTATATGAGAAATGCTATCTTAGCATGTGTTGTGTTAATTTTGTCTCCAGTATTGCATGTATTCTTCTTCTGAATCTGGATATTTGGGTAGTGTTTAGATTCTAGAGCATAGAATTCCTATGTTGAATGTCTGATCTTTTAACTTCTGCTCAAGGGGTAGATTAAACTGTTTTCAGGTTGAGCATTGGGAAGGGTATACTGCAGTAGGGATACCATAAGTAGAGATAACTTAACACTCTTTATTGGGAGATATCTGTAAGACAGGTATCACATATATCCCCTTGAAATCCAGTTTTAGCTGTTCATGCTGATCATTCACAGGTGTATGTCTACTGACTCCAGGCCCTGGATAGGCACCAATCTTGCTTTGTGTTTGTGTTACAACCATGTCCAGCTTTGCATCCAAACTTAAAATCCAAATCAAAATCTAAAACAACCATTAGGACATTAGAATTAGTTTTAGGAACCTCAGTCCTCTGTCTACAACTACAAATAGGCCCAAAGCTAGCCCCTTTGCTCTTATCTTTCAGTTTTGGTCTACTTACAGGAGGACTTATCTGCTTTCTGTCAGCATCCCAGCCTTGTATGCATATCCTCATGGATGTTGAGTAGGGAATACCCCCCTAGGTCTTGCAGAGCCTGAAGAAGAAGAGGAGATAAAATATAGAGTCTATCTCCTACACTGTTGGCCCCTGGCCCAGAGATCTTGTTGATCACTGATGGCTACCTTGTAGGGAAATCTGGGAATAAGCATCCAGTCTGGGAAAAAACCAACACATCCTACTAAAGAATGATGGTGTCTTTCAGAGGACAGAGGAGAAACTATGCATTTTTCCTCAAAACCTAGCTTTTGGAGGGTTTAGAGCAGTCTTTGCAAATCGATTGGATTCTCCCTCCACAAAAGGTGTCAAGAAGGTAAACTAGGCTCAAAAGGAAGATACTTCAATGCATTAACAAATTTCACAACCTCCAAACCCTGCTTTGTCCGTACCACGCCGTACCAGATGACTATCTCCAACAAAAAGCAGAAAAACACTATTTTTTCAATCCCAAAAACTTCTCTTTTTTCTTTCTCTTTGGCATGTTCATACAATATTATGTTTATAGAAAGTTTTTGTAACGTTTCCACTTCTCTTCCACCCATACAACTACCCATCAAGGGCAGTGAAACGTTGGAAATTGCCTTTTTAACAAAAACACAAAGTTTCAAAAAGACAAGTACCTAGAAAATAGGTCTTCACTAACTCTATAATGGACTAGTCAATCAAAATGAACTAAGTCCTTATTACAACACATGAGAATGTCTTTCAAAGCCTTAGAGGAAAATAAAATAACATGAAGACAAACTAGGAAATAGCCAAAAAGTGACTAAACTGGGAGCTCCTGCACCACCAAGCCTCTCCCACAATTGGTGAGGGTACCTTGGGGTTGTGTGGGTTGTCTTAGGAGGAGATGATTGGGGCACATGTGGTACCCACTCCTTCTTTGGCTCCACTTTTCTCTCCCACATGTGTGAGAGAGAGCAAGTGGAGGGGGAAAGACTTGGTGGAATGGGTGGATGACATGTGTGACCACCCCATTCCATGAGTCTTGCAAGTGGTTGTGTGGAGGAGTGAGGAGGTGACATGTGTCACCTCCCCATTCCTCAAGGCTCATGAGAAGAACCTATTTTAATCCCTCTTGAAGAGAGGGAGGGGGTTGTTGAACTATTTTGCAATTTTTGAATTTTAATTGATTTGGGGGGAGAGTTAGAGGGATTTTGGAGGCTCAATTTGGAGAAAGAGTTGGAGGTGGAGTTGGAGGAGCTCTTCTCAACTAACTTCCATTTGGCTATTAAAGGTAGGAATCAAGGCTAATGTCTTTCCTTATGTATTTTCATTTCTTGTGTGATGCTATGTGTGTGCTTCCTTATTGTGTTTTTATATTTGTTGTTGTGGGGAAAATGGTTATGGGTGTTGTCAACATTTGTGTGGTGGGGGACGAGTGAACCTCCTCGAGGTCACATCCTAGTTTTTGTGATATTTAGCCTTAAGGGTAAGATGAGAAAATGTGTATATTGGAATGGCTTGAGAGCCTTGGAAAATTTATGTGAAATTTGGTTTTTATGTGATGGCTTGAGGCCATGAGAAAATTGGTTTTTGGGAGTTATTTGGAGTGACACTCTTGATGTGAGTGATGTCCACTTCCCTACCCCATTAAACTCATTTTGGTGAGTTTTGTTTTGTGTAAGCCATGGGAGTTTCTTGCTTTTGTGTTGTGTGTCTTGTTGTGAAGTGGTGTGTGTTTCCTTGTGTGAGAATGACCTCCAAGCTCGGGGGTGACTCATGAGTGAGTCTATGGTAGGGAGGAGAGCAGTTTTGTGATTTTTTCCCCTTTCTATGTGTTATTGTAGGTTAATTTGGAGCTATGGAGTGTGGAAGAAAAAGTCATTTTTATGGTTTTGTTCATTTTCATTTTGGCTATTGTGAGCCATGGCTAAGTTGGCCTATTTGCTTTTGTGTTATTGAAAAAGAGAGTAATTGTTCTCTCTTAAGTTGTAAAATAAACATTTCCTTATGAGTTGTATTCAAACTAAATTGCATTTGGAAATAAAATTAAACTTGCTGATTTTTTTTAGTAGCTATGTGAATGGGAAAAATGTATATTGCAAGATAAAATGTATGTACAACTTTATTGGTAGATTTATATGTTTTACTTCAAGAAAATACAAAAAAATGAGTTTGTTGTTTTGTTTATTTAGAAAGAGTTGTGAAAATGTTATTTTTTTTTAGAAAAGGAAAAATAGTTATTGTTGTTCTTATTTAAAGAAAAAATAAATAAATTATATAGTTTAAGTGTATTTGCCTTCATTTTAACAAAAAAATATATATCTATATAAGCCATACATATATATATATACATATTTAAATAAATTATTTACATTTTATCAAACTGAAAAAAATATGTATCTGAGAAAAAAAATATGTGTATCTATTGAACACACACACACACACATGCACACACACACAAACACACACATATAAAATTATTCTTATGACAAAAAAATGTATTGAAAGCTGAAGGTAAAAATTTCTCAGAAAATTACAGATTTGACGGAATAGGGGTTGGAATTTCTTTAAAGTTTTTTTGAAACTGTTGAAATTTTAGGGAGGGTTGGGCGATGGCTTGGCCACCGCCCTTCACCCTCACTGTCCCTTGTGGCTTGAAATATGTGGAGTGGGGGTGGGATGGATCTCCCACTCGCTACTCCATAGTGTATGGAGTAGGGGGTGGGGGATCCACCCCACCCCCAAACTATTGCCATTGTTTATAACAAAAAAAAACCACTGCATCTAAAAAAACATGCAGATCATAATGTTACGGCGATAGCGGCAGTGCCTCCAAAGACAATGCCCAACCCCCGCCTATCTTTCGACCCTCGTCCATTCAACCTCTGAGACCTACAAAACCCTATTTGATTCTTGCTATATATATATATATATATTTGCTGTGAATACCTCCAAATTTTTTTGTTGAAAAGAAAAAAAGGATCTCACTGGTTTAAAAACCAGAAATAAATAAATAAATAAATAAATATATATATATATATATATAGGTATATCTTACGCATATACCTCTGAAACAAAGAGGAAACCATGAATGCCCTTCTCCAAAGTTGCACACAAAAAAATGGGAGAGGAAGAAATGAGAGAAGTATGAAAGAACAAAAAAAAGAGAGAAGAGGAGAATAGGGCAAATGGAGGCTAGGGTTAGTTACATTCCATAATGATAATATTATTTTATTGTGGAGTTTTTTTTAGGGCTTGTGATTTTAAATTGGCCTTATTATTTCTTTTTCCCCTCTTTTTTGTTATTAGGACACTATGGTTCTTTTATTTCTAATTGGGGGTTTAGGGAAGTTAGAAATGGGTGATTTAATTAAATTAGTTTAGTTAATATTTCTCTAGTAGTGATATATTCTTTAGTGGGAATTTGATTTATCTAGGGATGCAAATTGTTATTCTTTAAATGTTTTATTTAGTTCTTTTGGGATTGTTTCAAATGTACTAGGGGAAATTAAATTATTTTGGGGTTCTTAATTAACCTATTTAAGTTTTCTTCCAATTTAACTATTGAGACGTAATTACTTTAAAACCCTTTTGAAATTAATTTATTGTTTGTGAACATTAATCAATGAGGTTAATTTTATTTTATTTTAATTTTTTAATTTAGATAAGTTGTTTTAAATTATTTAATCTTGTACGTATTAATTAGTTAATAAAATTTGTCATTTTATCCAACTTAACAAACCTAGTAAACTTTTGACAAAAAATTAGTTAATTGGAATAAACCCTATCCACGCCCATGAGACGTTATACTGCTGAATTTTTCTGAGACATAGGGTTAATTTAATTAAGCAATTTTAACCATGTGTAGAGAAATGTTTGACTTCTTGCAAACTTGTTGATCGTAAATAGTTTTAATATTTAATTTTTTTATGCTTTTGATTTAGCCCTTTGATTTTGACACATGTCAGAATCCTTCCACTCACTTAGGTAAACTTAGGGTTTGATCTTTCAATCCTAAGCCTAATAGTGACGCTTCTCGCATCGTATTGACCCCCTTAGTTGGCTTCATCACGTAGGGGAATGTACATGTGATCACATTACCCCGAACTTGATTGACATGTTTATGCCTTATCCGTATTGCCACCAAGCACGTTGACACGTGCAAGGGGGTTTCTAGGGATGTGTGGAAATTTTTTGATATTTCGTGTCATGACCATATGAAAAATGTGGACATGACACGTGTGTTGCATGTTGTGACCGCATGGGAAATGTGGGCATGACAAGAATTAGGAGTGTGCAAGGAGATAGATATTTCATGTTGCTAATTGATGATTACTCTAGGATGATGTGGGTAACTTTCCTAAAAGAAAAATCAGAAGCTCTTGACAAATTTAAGGTGTTCAAAGTGATGGTGGAAAATGAGATTGGTGAAAAATTGAAATGTCTAAGATCTGATAGAAGTGGAGAATTGACTTCCCATGAGTTTGATACTTTCTGTGAAAAGCATGGCATAAAAAGACAGTTATCTACTCCTAGGACTCCCCAACAAAAAGGAGTTGTGGAAAGAAAGAACCAGACCATTCAAGAAGCTGCTAGGACCATGATGATGGAAACAAATGTTCCTTGATTTTATTGGAGAGAAGCTGTAAGTACTGTTGTCTACACTCTTAACTAGGTGCAAATAAAAGGCAATTCTAGTAAAATCCCTTATGAACTATGGTTTGGTCATCCTCCTACTGTGAGATATTTTAGAGTTTTTGGTAGTAAATTCTATATCAAAAGAGATGAGGATTTAGGCAAGTTTGATACAAGAAGTGATGAGGGAATATTTTTGGGGTACTCTACTCAAAGTAAGGCTTACTGGTGCTTTAACAAGAGGTTGAAAAAGATTGTTGAAAGTGTTAATGTTAGAGTTGATGAGAGCAAGGAAGGACATTCCAGGTTCTGCAGATATGATTCAAATGATCAAGATGAAAGTCAAAGTCAAGGAAGGTTAGTTAAAACTCTAACTCAAATTCAAATTGATCCAAAAACTCTAGGAACTCAAGAAAATAATACAGATGTTGAGGAACAAGCTCAAGAAACAGAAATTCAAGCAATTCCCAAAACCCCTAGGTATGTAAGAATGAATCATCTTGAAGATCAAATCATAGGAGATAGAAATAAAGGTGTTCAAACTAGGAGAAGAGTTGTTGAAGATCAAGAAGAGATTTGTTTGATTTCAAGGATTGAACCTAAATTAGTAAGTGAATCCTACAATGATGAAAATTGGGTAAAAGCAATGAAAGAAGAATTAATGCAAGTTGAAAAGAACCACACTTGGAATCTTGTTCCTAGACCTAAGGGCAAAAATGTGATTGAACCAAATGGGTCTTCTGGAATAAACTAAATGAAGATGGTGAAGTTGTAAGAAACAAAGCAAGGTTGGTATGTAAAGGCTATTCTCAAGTAGAAGAAATTGATTTTAAAGAAACTTTTTCTCCGGTGGCAAGAATAGAGGCAAATAGATTATTTTTTGCATTTGCTACTTTCAGAGATTTTAAAGTGTATCAGATGGATGTCAAATCAGCATTTTTGAATGGGGATTTGGAGGAAGAAGTCTACATTGAGCAACTGGAAGGATTTCAATTGTCTAATCAAGGAGATATGGTTTGTAGACTAAGAAAAGCATTGTATGGACTCAAGCAAGCTCCAAGAGCCTGGTGTGCAAGATTGGATAAATATTTGCTTAAGATAGGTTATAGCAAAGGTACTGCTGATAGTAATCTTTACTTCAAGATTAATCATGAGGACATCCTAATTGTTGAGGTCTTTATTGATGATATCATTTTTGGTGGAAATGAATGTATGTGCAAAGCATTTACTGATCAGATGAAAAGTGAATTTGAGATGTCAATGTTTGGAGAGATGAATTTCTTCCTAGGTCTACAAATTGTTTAGTCAGATAAAGGTATCTTTATATCTCAGTCCATGTATGTGAAAGAATTGCTGAAGAAGTTTAGAATGGAAGATTCAAAGCCAGTAGGTACACCTATGATAATCGGATGCAAGTTAAGTAAAGATGATGATTCTATTAGCTGTCGTTGCACCAAAAGATCGACCTATTAATGCCCGATACAACCACTTGACTTAACAAGCACGGGAGGAGGTTAAGCCCTTGTCGCAAACCATCGTAGCGCAGCACTGGACAAGGAGACCAAGGGCCACACCTTGCAACAATCCCCCCTAGTGCAAGCGCAGGGTTTGAACCCATGACCTCAGCTCTGATACCAATTATTAGCTACCGTTGCACCAAAAGATCGACCTATTAATGCCTGATACAACCACTTGACTTAACAAGCACGGGAGGTGATTAAGCCCTTGTCGCAAACCACCGCAGCACAGCACTGAACAAGGAGACCAAGGGCCACACCTTGCAATAGATTCCCCCAAGGTAAATCAGAAAAGGTATAGATCAATTATTGGAGGATTGCTCTATCTGACACAGAATAGACTTGGCATCATGAATGCCATTGGACTTGTTGCTAGATTTCAAGCTGATCCAAAAGAATCCCACGTTGTGGCAGTCAAAAGAATTTTCACATATCTCAAGGGGACAATTGGTTATGGATTATGGTATCCAAAGGACAATGATTTCACTCTTCATGCATATACAGATGCTGATTGGGTAGGAGATGTGGATGATAGAAAAAGTACTAGTGGTGGTGCATTTTTCTTGGGAAGAAGATTGGTCTCTTGGATGAGCAAAAAGAAAGAGGCAATATCTTTGTCTACTGCAGAAGCAGAATATATAGCTCAGTAGCAAATAATTGTACTCAGGTTCTGTGGATGAAGCAAATGTTGAAGGACATCAGAGTCATGTTTTGGTACAGGAGCACCTAGAAAATCATGTTTGTGTTGTAATAAGGTCTATTTGACCAATACATTTTCATTTCTGTTGGTCTCTAGGTCTTTCTGGACCTAGAACTCTTTTTATATGTCTCAAGTGACTTAGGTCACATTTGTCCAATTGTTAATCTCAAGACAGTTGGTCTCCCAGCCATTTGGAATCAGTTAGTTTCTCTCCCAGTCACTTGGAATCAGTTGGTTTTCCTCAGGGTGAGTTTATAACCCAGAGGAATGAACCAAATAAGGATTGGTAATTAGATTGTAGAGGAGATGAATGTGATTGTGTATTGTGCTAAGGAGAAATAGAAAGATTATGTTCCATCAATTTGATTTTTGTTTCCTATAACTGCAAATTGTATAGCTATAGATTTCCATTCTTTTTGTGCTTTCTATTGTTGCAATATGTCAATGTGAAGTATTCCACTAGTAAGATTTTTGTCGAAATCAGTGGAATGGCTTCATTGTACAAATATCTATTTTTGTTTTCTATTTTGTTTCATTGTTCGATGGTGCAGAGGATCTAGATAGTGCGAGTTACATAGTAGGTTGACCTAGCACCTCCATGTGCTAGGGTTCAGGAGAAGGTAAACTGTGCATCGGTGTATCAGCAAAGAAAACCCTAATGTGGTCGATAGTAATTGTCTCACCAATGAGTGAAGGTTAAAGGTGACATTGGAGTGATCGGTGCATTGGCCAAAGATTGCAAGTGTTTGCTGACAGAACAAGTCTCACTGAAGGTAAATACCATCGGTGCATTGGGAGACAAGTTAATAGTTTCATTGACGGGAAGGGTCTCACCGATAAGGTCACTTCCAACCGATGTGGAAGCTGTCACGGTTGAGACGAGGAGGAACTTAATTGTCACCTGGCATTGGCAGAAGGATGAAAGACTTGGCTGATAGAAGTAAGTCTTGCAGAAGATAAAGTGAAGTTGAGCTATTGGGGTGAGTTTGGTCACGAAGAGACATATGAAAGTCTTTCTGACGATGGTTGTCTGACCGATGGAGATATATCAGTGGTTCATTTGTTAGTCTTACCGACTATAAGTAAATTAGGGCCCGTTCTATGTTTCCTGCTATGCGCTCCCCATCATGTTTAAGGAGCTAATCACAATCTTTTGTGATAATTCTAGTACAATAAGCATCTCAAAGAATCTAGTGTTGCATTCAAAGACAAAGTATTTCTTGATAGAGAAGGTAAATGAGAATGAAGTCAAGTTGGAGTTTGTGTCTTCCAAAAATCAGATTGCAAATATCTTCACTAAGCCTCTTCCCAAGGATACCTTTGAGTATCTTAGAGAGAAGTTAGGGTTTATTACCCCTCTGGATCAGAACTAAGATGCACTAAGGTGCATAAGTCTGGTGGAATTCTTAGTCATATCTTGAGATCTAGATTGATGTTGAGAAAATACTATTCTAAGGAGTAGTCAGTATGCAAACATTGGAGATCAGTCTGAAATAAAAAGGGGGAGTAAAAGATTGCAAATATGTGCCCTTTGCCATTAATGTCAAAGGGGGAGAGAAGACATGTGAAAAACTAATTGCTAATGATAGGGGGAGCAATGAAGGAAGTGGTTGTAGAAGTTAGGGGGAGAAGTTTTTGTCATGATGGTTGAATCATTTTTCACAACATATGTTGCCATCAATGACAAAGGGGGAAATTGTTGCAAATATGTACCTAAGCGGTGTTGTAATTGATGTTAACATATTTTTGTTGTCATTGGTGTCAACTATGCCTTATTTTGTTGCATGTTCAGGAGACTAGAATGTTGAGGATATTGAGAAAATTAATGAAGAATCAATGTTCATAGACCTTATGACTATGTAGAGGATTGTCAAAGGTTGTTCCAGTTAGGAATTGAGAAGCCCGCATGAAGATTTGAAGAAGTTATGGCCATCTGAATAGAACTGGATCTTGTAGTAGCAGCATAGACAGAGTGATAGTAAGTTGGTCCAGATTGCTCCACAGTGAAATATTATGATCTATGGATCTAAAGGCATGTTTGGGAAGTTAGTATGTATCATCAACTCTAGGGGTTCATGGTTTGGAGGTCCGTAAGCCATCCTTCTAGTTTCATAGTCATGGAAGACAGTGTTCTTGAGGTTCTGGAGGAAGATACAAATGATTCTGGTAATTTGGTTTAGAGTGGATATTATTGGTGAGTTCAATGTGCTTGTCAAAGTCTCTGGATCATGTGGCCACTATGTTGGAGGTCTGCATTAAAGTTTGATCTTGTTATTTAAGATTTCCTCTTTGAAGTTGATGTTCTTCCCAGTCTTGACCGACCGGATGTTCCTAGCGTGTTGCGGATGATCTAAAGATCATTTTATGAAGCGTGGCATGTTAGGAGAGGAAGATTCAAATCTCAACTATGTTTTGCTGATAGTGTAAAGATCCATGTTAAGTTTGGCTAACCTTGTTGATCATTCCAAGGTTGATGAAGTGTATAAATACTTGTTGAAGAGTTGTTAAAAATCATCCTTGAGAAAAATAGATTAAATCTGAATAAAGGATCAGAAGCAGAGAAGAGAAGAAAAGGAGCAAGAGCAGTGTAGAGTGAGAAGGTAGTGAAGAAGAATTTGGGGCAAAGCAGAAGTTTTGTGAGCATTCATTTAAACTGAACCAGACATGAAGCAGATGCTATTTCTCAATTAATTCTTTCTTTTCTAAATAAATTATGTAGGCAATGAGCCTCTCTTTTAAGCAGTGAGCTCTGAGAAGTGTACCTGAAGGCATGTGCCTTCTATTTTTCTAAAGTACTTTTAACAGGGTACAAATCTTTGTGGGTAAACCCCCACCATGGTTTTTCCCTTAATCGGGTTTCCACATCAAAATATTGGTGTCAAGTGTGTTGATTATGTTTCTACTCATATGTTGTTAATCTATGTTCTAATGTTTATATCATTAATTTGATAAGTAAGTTAATAAACAAGGTTAAAAGTAGAAAAAGTTTATTTTGTGTGACAACTGATCCACCCCCCCTCTCAGTTGTCCGGTCTAATTCCAACAGGATCAACAAGAGATAATGTTGGATCAGGTAGGGGATGACTTGGGATGCTTGGATCTTGACTAACATTATGCTCATTAAGATGGGGTGATATGATCCAAGTTATTTATTTGATTGTCAATATTTTCTTGGGGACCAAGTGTCTCATCCTAGGAAGTAGATGTTGTTGAATGATGTATAGGATTAGTGGGATGGTGGATAGGAGTAATTTGGATATCTTTCGCATGGATGGTTGTGGGATTATGGATGGGTGGAGTGATAATCTCTTGATCATGGAATACGTAAAGTTGGCTAAGAGGATCATCATGGTCTTTTTGATCATAGATAGGATCTGGATCATAGATGGGAGCTTGATCATAAATAGAACCTTGATCTTGAATAATACGATCTTGAGGAGTTTGAATAGGGAAATCTTGACTTGGTAAGGAGCAATGTTGATCATGCTTTGGATTTGACTCTTGACATAGCTCTTGAGTTAGGATAGGGATGGAAGTGGCTTGGATGGACAGGATATACTTTGGATGTTTGACAACAAGATTGCATGAGGGATTTTAATGTACATTTATTGTAAGAGGTTCTTCAATAAGCTTGGTAACCATTGGAATAGGTAGGATATTTGGAATCTCTTTGATAGGAACAAGGATAGATGTGTTAAAGCATGATGGTGTTTGATTCCTTGTGAATAGCCATTGGATGACATCCTTCATAAGTGTATGAGTTGATGGACTATATAACATATAGATGATAAGGGAAAAGGTTGTAAGATTAGGATTAGGATTAGGTGGATGGATAATAGCAGTGGATATGGTGGGATTCGGAGTAGGATCATGTGGATGGATAATAGGAGGGGAGTGTTTAGTTTCATTTGAGTTTTGGTTAGACTCCCCTAATGGGGTGGATGGAGAAATGGGATATGATTGAGATAGGTTTTTGGATAGGAAAGAGAATGGGGTGGAAGGTGTTAGGGGGGTAACAACATCATCAGTGATACATTTAATTGATTTTGGGGAAGTAGGGTAAAATGACTCCACAAGTTTGTTTCTACAATTTTGTTCCTTGGCTAGGGCTTCATTCATGCTTCTTGGGTGAATAGCATGAAATCCATTGTGGATTTAGTAGGAGGATTTTATAGTGGATTAGGTAGTGGACTAGATGGTGGATTGTATGGTAGGTTAGGTGAAGGATTATATTGTGTGGGTGGTAGCTCGGATAGGATGGATTAGGATTAGGAGGAGTGGAAAGATATTGTGATGGAGGGATTGAAAGGGTTGATGGACTTGGATAAGAGGAAAAAAGAGATGGAGGAATTGCATTTGAAAATAGTTTTTGGGAAATGGATGGAGGGAAATATGTAGATAGGGGATGACCTTGATTTCCCTTGTCATAGGGTATACAATTAGGTATAAGGGTGTAACTTGTGACATCCAATGTTTGGTTGCAAGGGGTTTGTATGTCCAGGTATGGATTTATGACTTGGTGACTTAGATGTTGGATGGATGTGTGGGATGATGATGATGATGATGATGATGATGTGATAGTGCTATGAGAATCTCTAATGATGATATGTATTAAGGGCATATGACCATGGAGCTCTTTAAATTTTGCCTTGGCAATAGGATCAAATCTCTCATAGTTATGTTTAAGTTCTTGTATTTGTGTGTCAAGATTAATAGGAGATGTTCATGGGTTAGGTTGATATGATAGTGATGTGGGTTGGATTGGAGATTTGGTTTAGGGATAGAATCCATACATGTGTTTAAGTTTACATATTTCTACATAATATTGGTGTGATAAGGATATTGGTTGGATTGGAGATGGAGTGGGGTTTGACATAATTTTTTTTATTATCCCAACCATTTTAATAAGAAGTCTTGATTGGCATATTTGTGCTTGTGATTGGCAGATTGACACTAATTGATTGATATATTGGTGCTAGTGATTAGTAGATTGGCACTAATGATTGGTAGATTGGTGCTAATGATTGATCTAGATTAGTGCTAGTGATTAGAATATTAGCTCTTGTGAAAGAAATAGGATTTTAGGGCATTTTGGGGATGTATTGGATGAAATTGAATTGGTTTAGGAGGAAGTTGTGATGAAATGGAATGGATTGGAAGATGATTAGGAATGAATAAGATGAAATTGAATTGGTTTAGGAAGAAGTTGGGATGAAATGGGATGGATTGGAAGATGATTAGGGATGAATAGGATGAAATTGAATTGGTTTAGGAAGAAGTTGGGATGAAATGGGATGGATTGGAAGATTATTAGGGATGAATAGGATGAAATTGAATTGGTTTAGGAAGAAGTTGGGATGAAATGGAATAGATTGGAAGATGATTAGGGATGAATAAGATGAAATTGAATTGGTTTAGGAAGAAAATGGGATAAAATGGATTGGTTAGGGATTATTAGGGATTATTAGAATGATTTAGAGACAGTTTAGGGATGCATTGAAGTGGTTCAAGGATGGATTAGAGTGTTTTAGGGATGGGTTGAAGTTGTTTAGGGATGGATTAATGTGGTTTAGAGATGGATAGATGAAAAAATCAAGACTCAATTAGAAGAGCCAAATTACTGATCAAAAGCACCATACTATCGATCAAAAGTGCCAAAGTAGTGGTTAAAAGTAACAAGGTATTGGTCAGATGCATAGGGATAATTAGAAGAACCACAATACTAATTAAAAGCATGAAAGTACTAGTGAAAAGTGCCAAAGTACTGGTTTGATGCATAGGGATAATCAAAAGTGCCACAATACTGATCAAAAGCACCAAAGTACTGGTCAAAAGTGCCAAAGTACTAATCAGAAGTGCCAACCTACTAGTCAACTGCACATGGATAATTAGAAGCACCACAATACTGATTAGAAGCACCAAAGTATTGGTCAGATGCATAGGGATAAGCAGAAGTGCCATAGTATTGATTAGAAGCACCCAAGTACTAGTCAGAAGTGCCAAAGTACTAGTCACATGCACAAGGATAATCAGAAGTACCATAGTACTGATAAGAAATGCCACTCTGGTATAAAAAGTGTAAATGGTTTGTAGACAACTTGTTTTTCACAAGAGATCAAACAATAGACACAATGGTTGATGACTTTTCAAGGTGTATATTGATACAAAAAGGTTGACAACCCCTATGGATAACAAATGTCTTTTATGGGTATATCACATGAGAGACATGCCAAGTACTTTAGAACAATCCTAGAATTATTTAGGTGGCTTTATCAAAACTTGTGGACTCACAATGCCAAATTTCATCCCCACTAATTTATAATTGTGACATTCGTTCCATTAATACCATCTACTGTGTCTTGGATAGCTAAGAAATATAAGGTCATTGACCACCTTACACCCCTTACCTTGGAGGCAAAAGCCCTTCCCAAAGTAAGCTTTTTTGAAACAATAGAGGTACATGTGAGTACTTCTCCTCCCCAATAGTCATGTACCACAAGATATGATGGTTGAAGGTCTTAAACTAGGATTAACAAGCTTCTAGGGAGTTCTCGATATACACTAGATACTATGAGTCACAAGTCTATGAACATAGGGCCTGTCTTTAAAGGTGAGATTAGGAGGATCTCTCCCTCTCTCTTCATTGCACAAGTCTCAGCAAACTGAGGGTGTTGGGGCTTCCCAAAGCATGACAATGACTAACTCCTTGAGGTAGATCTTTTGCTTTGCCCCCTTTAATATACCCTACCAGAACACATGGTTAAGGTCATCCCTAGGGGTGATGAAATCCCCTAGTATACCTCCTAGAAAGGATTTCAAGTGGTTTTGATTCTTGAGATCATTTTGGAATGCGAGAGAAGAGAATACACAAGCTTAGGTCCTTGGGATGAAATGAAAAACAAGTAAAATAAACTAGAAAGTGTTTTTAATCTCCAAGATCATCTTGTGATATGAGGAGAGAGCATACACACCAACTAGCTTACACAAGCACAACAAACAAGATTAATTCCCTTAGAAAATTGAAGTGTGCAACTATGCTAGTGAAAAAAAAGTAGATCTTTGACAATCATCCTGCACCAAATGATATTAGTGGTCTTTGATTAGCAATAGACAAGATACACAAACACATGTTAGTAGTTTTTATAAATCTCAATCTTTGACTTGAGCGGACCTACAGATGAGTGTTAGCTCAAAAAATGATAAATATTAAGAATACAGAAATAGATGTTAAGATAAGTCAAATTAAATGGAACCAATAGATTCTTTATGATTTTCTACGTAATTTCAAAAAATAATTTGTCAAATTTTGATATGATTTGCAAAAGTTATGACTATTTGAAGTTTGATAGGTTGTTCTCTCAATCAGATGTGAGCTTTTATCAATCAAATGCAAACTTTTATCAATCAGATGTTAGTTTTTTACCTATCAGATGTAAGCTTTTGTTTGTTAGATGCAAACTTCTATCTGTCATATGTGAACTTCTATTTCTTAGATGCAAACCTCTATCTACTAGATGCAAACTTTTATCTGTCAAATGTGCCAACATGTTCTGGTCTTTAACAAACCTACAAATAAAAGGTAAACTGATGCAGAGGCATCCACACTATAACCTTCGCATATAGCATGGATGTCTGCAGCCCAACCTCATCATCATCATCTTCGCCATCATCATCATATTCCGCTTTACACTGTCTGCATCATCATCATATTTCGGACAATCACGATTATCCTCCTACCGACTACTGTTCACCTCCTCCGCCTGTCGCCTATCATCATCATGATACTCAACGGGCGCAAACATCCTCCTGTTGCACTATTCATCGGGCTCCAAACACTAGCGGCATCATCATGATACGCGACACCACCTTTGTCAGCAGGATATCCAATATCTGGTTGCTCCAAATATCCTGACGACGATCGCCTTCAGCACCTTCCCTTCGATGCCCCGATAGCCGACGATACAAGCAACAGCATCATGATATGATGTATCCGGTTCTCTCGAAACCTCCTGATGATGTTAATACAACCTTCTGCCGATACCAAAGCACTTAACGACGGCAGGATAAACTAGCGTAGGGGGATATCTCAATATCCTGATGACGATGATGTCATATCCTGATGACGATGACGTCACCCAATATCCTGATGACCTCTTCAACACTTAGTCAAAAAACAAACTTTCACTCTCGCATCTACTCGCGATACGCGGATGATGGGTACTCCCGAGAGATGATCCTGACGGTGATATATACACTTAGTATATGTCCGACTTAAAACATCCTGATGCACTCGTAACATGTAAACTCCAATAGTTTCATGACTCGATCTTCTACCTGATGCTGATGCACTCCTCCTCGGCCCTCCTGATGATGATCACCCTGACGCACTTGCACTTCATGCAACCGAAAGCAACATGCTCTCCTCCACTTATCCGGATGACGATGTCTGAACTGACTGCAGGATATTTGCAGAAATATCCTGATGATGCCGTTTTAACAAACTTCTTCACTTAGTGAAATTTCACTTTGCCGATCCTCCAGGGACGACCCGATCCAACCTCAGGGTGATCTTCCAACTCAAACTTATCAACTTGACCTAGCACATGCCCATGCTAGGGTCTTCAACACCTTTCAGTCGTGATCCTGCACACCTGCATGCAAACAAACAAACTACAACCTAACCTACTATACATTACCATTCCACCGATCAGACGGATCAACCGGTGGAATGGATCAGTAAATCCATGAAACCTCTCAAACTAGCAAATCGATTTAACAATGGAATCCAACCAGAGAAAGAACACAAATAGGATCACTTTATTTGATTTCAAAAGATGCAATACAATGATCAATCTCTCTCTCAGTCTCACTCTCTGCAACCTAGCTCGATCGATGATATCTGTCTGTATATGCAATATCAACCGATCTCATGCTTAAATAGATTATCCTACGAGTACTACTGACCCGACTCCAAGCGGTTGGGAACTCTCCAGGCGGCTGGGAGATCCAACCGGACCCTACAGCATGATAGCTGTTCTAACAAACTTAACTAAAAATAGTAAAAGCCTGGTCAGCATGATCTTATCATGATCAGCGTGACCTTATTACATGCAATTGGTCTATCAGACCTTCTTAGAAACATAAACAAGACCTAAAAAAACTAACTACCTTATCAGGACCAGCTGTCAAGTAGGTGCTCCTGCACCATACTCCCCAACAGAAAAGAACTCATGTCCCATGAGTTTAGTATGTGGAAGTCCTCCACCTTTACACTTTGCTTTAGCAATGTTCTGCCCTGTTCCAGCTTTATCTGCTGCTGTCTCTTGGCTGCGCCAAGACTTCTGCACTGTAACTTGCTTTCTGGCAAGTAACTCCTCATGCCTATTGATGTAGGCCTTTCTCTCACATACCCTGTGTTTGTCAGGTTGTATGACCAGAACCTCTGTCTGAACTACCTCTTGAACTGCTGAAATGTTCAACTCTATCTTCCTGTCAATCTTTATAGGACAAGCAATAGTCCCAACTATGACAACATCCTTGTCATTCTTCTCAACTGATGGTTGGTTGCACCCCTATTTCTGAACCTGCTGCTGACCTCTGTCAGTCACAACTGAAACTTTCTTCAGCTTGTTGTCTGTAACAACTCCTTTCCCTGCAGTGTCCTGAACTGCCTTTATGCCTGCTCCTCTAGGCAGCTGCACAAATTCCTTCTTTCCCATTAAAATGATTTGGGCTGCCTTCTGTACTGCAGCTTTTGCCTGCAATGGCATCAACTTAATAATCTTCCCATCCTTCTTGATGGTGTAGGTATTAGCATACCCATCATACAGTACTCTTCTGTCAAATTGCCATGGTCTACCCAACAGTAGGTGACAACATTCCATAGGCAATATGTCACACAAAATTCTATCATGATATGCTCCAATCTGAAAATCCACATATGCCTGTTCAGAGACAAAAAGTGATTGACTATCACTCACCCAAGATGCTTTGTAAGGGTGTGGATGTGGAATCCTTTCCAAATTCAGTTTATCCACCATCTCCTGAGATACCATGTTGTCTGTTGAACCAGTGTCAATGACAACCTTACATACTTTACCTTTGCTCTTGCATGTGGTCTTGAAAAGAGCTCTTCTTTGCATCATATCCTTTGATGCCTGCAAACTAATTCTCCTTAGCATCAATGATTCTCCACTCTCTGGATATCCAACATTATCAGGATCTCTGTTTGAACTCTGTGCACTTTCTTCTACTTTCTCTTCTTGCACAAGTTGTACTCTCTTGTCACTAGTTCTATCATTTCTGGATGATGAACCTTTGTTTTCTGGACATTTGAAAGATGGATGACCAAACTCACCACAGGTGTAACATTTTCCTGAAAATGTAGTAGAACCTCTACCACCTCCAAATCTTCCTCTATTACCTTTCCATCCACCCCTGAAATCAGACTATCCCTGTCCTTTACCAGTGTCTTCTTGACCCTCATTGGTTTGCTTTTGTGTAGGGGCTGCTCCTCTTCCCCTATGGTTTCCTCTTCCTCTCATGGACTTATCATGTCCTCTATTCATCTTTTCTTCAATCCTGATTGCCATTTGGTAACAATCTTCCACATTCTTAGGGTTAGCTAACACTAACTCATCCTGTATGTTAAACCTCAAACCAGCCAAGTACCTAGCCACCTTTTCTACCTCATTCTCATGATGACCAGATCTCATACTTAACAGATAAAATTCCTCAGTATATGCTTTCACATCCCTGTCTTTCTGCTTTAAAAATTGCAGCTTCTTAAACATCTGGATTTCATAATCCCTTGGCAAGAATTTACCCTTGATCCTTGCTACCATCTTATCCCATGAAGTGATCTTTGACTTCCCTTGTTTCCTTCTCTCAAATTGTACATAATCCCACCATACCAAAGCATGACCTCCTAACTTGGTCTTTGCAATCTTTACCTTCTGATCCTCAGCAACATCTTCACATTCAAAGTGATTATCAAGTGCAGCAATCCAATCTAACAACTCATCTTCATTCAAGCTTCCAGTATACTTGGTAACATCAACCTTTACCTTAGGTTTATCATTCTGCATTGCCTTTAACAGTTTTGCCAGTCTCTGGTCTTCAGCATCCAGATCTTCAGCTACCTCTTCATACTCTTCAACAGTATCTTCATCTTCTTCAGACTCACTGTCTTCCACTTCCCTCTTTTTGTTCTTTTCCAGGGCTGTCAGCCTGGCTTGAAGTGCTTCAGCAAGCTCCTTCATCTTCCTCATCTCTCTAGCATGTTTCTCCTTCATTTCCTGCAATTCCCTTGCAGTACCACTACCTTTCGGAGGCATTTTGTCAACCTCTCAATCAACACACAACACACAATTCAACTCTACCTCTGCCCTTTCGGTGACAGAATCAACACACAACAGCCCAGATGTTTTGCTGAGCTCTGATACCACTATGATGCAGAGGCATCCACACTATAACCTTCGCATATAGCATGGATGTCTGCAGCCCAACCTCATCATCATCATCTTCGCCATCATCATCATATTCTGCTTTACACTGTCTGCATCATCATCATATTTCGGACAATCACGATTATCCTCCTGCCGACTACTGTTCACCTCCTCCGCCTGTTGCCTATCATCATCATGATACTCAACGGGCGCAAACATCCTCCTGTTGCACTGTTCATCGGGCTCCAAACACTAGCGGCATCATCATGATACGCGACACCACCTTTGTCAGCAGGATATCCAATATCCGGTTGCTCCAAATATCCTGACGACGATCGCCTTCAGCACCTTCCCTTCGATGCCCCGATAGCCGACGATACAAGCAACAGCATCATGATATGATGTATCCGGTTCTCTCGAAACCTCCTGATGATGTTAATACAACCTTCTGCCGATACCAAAGCACTTAACGACGGCAGGATAAACTAGCGTAGGGGGATATCTCAATATCCTGATGACGATGACGTCATATCCTGATGACGATGACGTCACCCAATATCCTGATGACCTCTTCAACACTTAGTCAAAAAACAAACTTTCACTCTCGCATCTACTCGCGATACACGGATGATGGGTACTCCCGAGAGATGATCCTGACGGTGATATATACACTTAGTATATGTCCGACTTAAAACATCCTGATGCACTCGCAACATGCAAACTCCAACAGTTTCATGACTCGATCTTCTACCTGATGCTGATGCACTCCTCCTCGGCCCTCCTGATGATGATCACCCTGACGCACTTGCACTTCATGCAACTGAAAGCAACATGCTCTCCTCCACTTATCCGGATGACGATGTCCGAACTGACTGCAGGATATTTGCAGAAATATCCTGATGATGCCGTTTTAACGAACTTCTTCACTTAGCGAAATTTCACTTTGCCGATCCTCCAGGGACGACCCGATCCAACCTCAGGGTGATCTTCTAACTCAAACTTATCAACTTGACCTAGCACATGCCCATGCTAGGGTCTTCAACACCTTTCAGTCGCGATCCTGCACACCTGCATGCAAACAAACAAACTACAACCTAACCTACTGTACATTACCATTCCACCGATCAGACGGATCAACCGGTGGAATGGATCAGTAAATCCATGAAACCTCTCAAACCAGCAAATCGATTTATCAATGGAATCCAACCAGAGAAAGAACACAAACAGGATCACTTTATTTGATTTCAAAAGATGCAATACAATGATCAATCTCTCTCTCAGTCTCACTCTCTGCAACCTAGCTCGATCGATGATATCTGTCTGTATATGCAATATCAACCGATCTCATGCTTAAATAGATTATCCTACGAGTACTACTGACCCGACTCCAAGCGGCTGGGAACTCTCCAGGCGGCTGGGAGATCCAACCGGACCCTACAGCATGACAGCTGTTCTAACAAACTTAACTAAAAATAGTAAAAGCCTGGTCAGCATGATCTTATCATGATCAGCGTGACCTTATTACATGCAATTGGTCTATCAGACCTTCTTGGAAACATAAACAAGACCTAAAACAACTAACTGCCTTATCAGGACCAGCTGTCAGGTAGGTGCTCTTGCACCATAAACCCTCGAAAAATAGATCAAAAGCACTAGTGTATCTATCAAAAGTGTTGTTCTGAACCTCAAAAGCATTGTTCAAAACTTGGCAATCTCAAAACACAAAATTCTCAAGCAAATTCGTTAATTTAAGGGACATGGGTCCCACTGAGCGTGCCAACATGTGGAAGGGACAAATACACACATGGATAAACAATAAAGATAAGAAAATAAAATCTTAATAATACCTTTAATCCAAATGTGAATTACCTTCACGGATAGAGCGAGAAAAAAGTGCATCTTAACTCCCTTATATATGATCTTTTGATTTGATTTGTAATAATCTATGTGGATTACTCAATATCAATAACATAACCTTGGCTTGCAATGAATGAATGATGGAAGGATGATCAATGTGAATGCAAAGTGCTCAATGAATGCTCAAAGCTCAATATGGATAATCAAAGCTCTAAGATTGTGGAGGAATTTATGGCTTGGAAGATGGTGAATTTATAGCTTTCACAAGATACTAATCAACGGTGGAGAATAATTGAAAAAGATGATGAATGAGATTAATTAAGAGGACATGAAGAATGTGCATGTGACGTGTCTTAATTATCCCATGCATTATGGGAGTTAACAGCCTTAATTAGCTAGTTAACTGAATTGCATGATTAATTAACTAATTTGCATGAGAGTAATTACTAGCATGTTGAGAGGAAATTATGGAAAGAGGATATAATTAGGAAATTATTAAATACATAAACTATATAATTTCATGTGCATGGATAAACAAATAAAACATTTAGATTTTATTTATTTAGATGAAATAAAAAGAAGGTATAATTAAGAAATTAAATAAATAAATTATTTAATTTCATGTGCATGGATAAATAAATAAAATATTATTTAGATTTTATTTATTTATGGAAATATTAGTTTTAATTAAATAATTAAATATGGAGGAAATTAGCTTAATTAAATAATTAGAAATTATTTAATAATTGTAATAAGAGGAACAAAATAGATGAATTAAATAAATAATAGAAGTTATTTAATTAATATGAAATTGAGGATTGAAATGGATAAATTAATTAAGTAATTAAAATTATTTAATTAATGCGGATTAGAAGAATAAAATTGGATGAAATGTTAGATTTAATTAAATAATTAGAAATTATTTAATTAATTTTGGAAGCAGAATTAAATTAATCAAAATGATGGATTTAATTAAATAATTAGAAATTATTTAATTAATGTTGATTAAAAGAATTAATGAGAAAATGATATAACACCATCTCAAGACTATTACAAGAACTGCCACATGGTCATGATCTTCCACAATAATTAAAAATTATTATTAATTTTTTTTAGACTGTAGGATCCGGTAGCAGCCTGGTAAACTTTTTTCACCAGATGGAAGAGGAATTAAATTAATAAAAATGATGAATTTAATATTGATTAGAAGAATTAATGAGAAAATGATGTAACACCATCTCAACCCATCGTCATGATCTTCACAGGCTCAAAAATATTTTTACAACTATTAAAATGCTCTCAATTATTACTACTTATTTATCGAACGAATAAATTAGTAATTTTATTGAATCTGTATTATCTCGTCGCACTATGATAAGAATTCATTAGGATTGTTATGTAAACATTCGCCATAACAAATGCAAGCCGTTCCCTTTGAACTCCATTCGCATTTTCCCATAATGGCATTATCTTGATCTAGGCAGATATCGTTGCAGTTATCACTGTCGAAACATGGCCCCAAATATGCACCGCTAAAACTTCCGCAGAAACCCGGGCCCTCTACGAACAAATTACAAATCGGTGAGTATTTCAGAAGTTTTGTTAAAAGTTTCAACAACAAATAATATATTTTCATTCATAGTAACAAACCCATCTATTAATGTGGATAGAAGTGAAGAGAAGAACAATAAATATTACCACCATCAAAAGCAAAAACAAATGGTGCTGTGAGCAATATAAACACCAAACACACATATATGCCCTTCGCCATGTAAGCAACTATCTACAGATTGCCCCAAACGTAATGTAATCTGTGTGAAAAAGATTTAGTGATGGCACTATTTATAGCTAAGACACCACATCTTAACATCTAATCGCATTCCTGTTTACAGTCGTAATTTTATTTATTTATTGTTATTGTTACTCTTCCATAATTTTGGACGTCGCATTCAGAGTATGTATTTTGGAGTACTTTGTTATAATAAAAACAGTACGACTATTCCTGCATGGAATTTGGATTTCATGGCCAGGCTTGTATTACGTTTTATCGTTTACATGTGAAGATAACTTATTATTGCCAGTTAGCGTGGAGTCTCACTCGCAGTGTACAATCATACCGGCCGGTCATCATTCACTCGCCATGGACCACTGGCAATGATTAATTGGGTTCTATAACCTTTGGAATCCGCTTATAATTGTTTACAAGGAACTTATACTTACTATTGGTCTTTGTTGACTTTGTGTTCCCCTTGAAAGCTGTTTTCAAACATCATCCATTTCAACAATCAAAAGTTAATTTTGGCCAATAAAAATAGGACAAATATTTAGCACTTTTTATTAGGGATGTTGCAAGTATTTTGTCTATGAATGAAAGCAAAAAATTCAATAATTTTTGCCTTTCAAAATTTCTTTTTGTATCCTGTCCTACAAGTGAAATACATTCTTGTGGGATCACCCAATCATTTGGCAAAAGCAAAGAAAATTTAAGGTAGAGACAAGGGTAGTTGTAAGACTCTTCTACCATATCCTCACTATACCAAGTTTAGATATTTTGATTAACAGTTGCACCAAAGTTTTCCAAGCAAGGGATAAAGTGCTTGACCTGCAATAAACTCTTCACTTTTAGAGAAGAATAGTATGCCAAGAATCACAACGCTTTTAATATCAAGCTCAAAAGTCAAACTAGTTTGGTGTTACAAGAGGCAACCTCAAATCTTATTTTACATAATTATGCAATATGATGAGAAGAAAGACAATGTCCAATAAATTTCTTCAAGATGGACATTTTCAAAACCAAAATTGGGCTCAAATTAGGAGCATATTTCTATTGAGGATGACTATTTTATTGATCCACAACTATCTATGGATCAAGGCTAAGGTTTTAGTCATAAACCTACCAAGGTTTTAGTCATAAATCTACAAGTCTTTCTTTTTTGAAAGAGAGCTTTAGATAGAGTCGTGCTCTTAATACTATAAGTGTACCTAATTTCTAACATGAAAAGGGTTTGTCAACATTAAATTTGTCATTACAAATATTTCAAACTAATTTTATTGCTTGAATTTTGTAGAAACAAGCTTAAGTGAACAAAACTATGAATTCTTAAAGAAGTGTTAAGAGAAAGAGTTAGCATAACTAAAAATTAAATTATGCATATAGCTTGTTCATAAATCTTGTCAAATATAATATACTAGTTGAAAACCATGCAATAAATCTAATGAAAAACTTCATTAATGAAGAATATGTATAACAAAAATGCTGCAAAAGATGCTCCAATAAAATTGGATCATGTAGACACCCAAAATTGACCTAATTATCATTAGTATCAAATATTGTATTATCTATCCTCTGCATTTGTCTAACACACTTGAGCATTTTCCCTATTTTATCAAAATCACCTATTTCTTCTATTAATTAAATAAATTCATATTTATTTTATTAATTCATTATCTATTTCTTCTATTTTCTCTAATCACTATTTCTTGCAATTAGCACGTATGGGAGCCAAGTTACCAAGTCACTTTGACATATCCGCTATTCGAAAACAAGATCCAAACACTCCCGCTATTTTTGCAAAGGGACCATCCACTATAGCCACACCATATCATGACATATTCATGCAATCTCACCCACCTTCCAATCCATCTCCCTCATTGCCTATTGATACACCATCAAACCCACCACGCTCGGAGTACACTCTAGAACCTTTGATAACTCCAACTGAGGTACTTCCTTACCTTTCACAAAATTTGAGCTTTCCACCTTTCCATGTTTCGCAACATACCCCTTCTCCCACCATGACCATATTTGTGCCTCAAGTATCACAAATGCCTCAAGTATCACAAGCTATCCATGTTTCACAAGCACAAACTCTGCAAGTTTCACAAGCTATCCCAATACCATAAACTCTGCAAGTTTCACAAACTATCCAAACACCACAAGCCATACAAGTCTCGCAGCCATTACAAGTTTCTACTCCTATTGCATCACATGTGGAAACTACACCCCAAACTAATACTTCTATCACTTCTAATATGGTTTACATGATTTCCACAAATCCATCCAACACACCATATAACCCTAATGTTAGTCTCACAAGCCAATCCTAGCACCGCTATCTCCTATGTCGATCAACTTACATCACTTACTCCACCTCCATATAATCCTTCACAAAATGTCAATCCATCTTGTGCAACCCAAGGATTACCCATTGTCACCCAACATATGACATATACCAATCCATCTCAAGCTACTCATGTCCTCCAAAATACAAGCCCAAATGTCCATCGTTCTTCATCCACCAATCCTTCCATTGCTTACCATATTGCAAATCCAACTCCCAATCCACAACCATTGACCAACGTCAATCCATCCTCTAGTTCCCATGTGATGCAAAATCTTGGAGTTAATCCATCGCAATATACCCAACCACCACTTGTGTCTCAAGGACAACAATCCTCAAACACATATGTGTCGCATACCAATCCTTCTACATATAATGTGAGCACGCAACCTCAACAAACGATCATACCCTCATACATTCCATAGCAGCAACAATATACACCATATTATATTCCACCTCCAAACCATCAACCCCCTTTGCAACAATAGCAACTATCTCAAGCAGATGTTGAACAAATGATTAACAAGGTGGTAGGACAAAACAAGAAGACATTTTCCTTGGGAGATATATGCTCTTATCCATTTGACAAGTCACTTCACATGACACATTTTCCGCCACATTTCAAAATCCCACAATTTGACAAATACAAAGGGAAAGGTAGTCTGGATGACCATCTTAGAGCATTCTATGTTGCATGTCTTGATGTCACTCAAGATGACACATATCTTTTGAGACTATTCCCCCGAAGCTTAGTGGGACAAGCTCTTGAATGGTTCTCTCACTTACCTCTGGGAATCAAGACTTTTGCAGAATTAGTGAACAAATTTTGATCCCATTTTTCTTTCAACATTGAACATGAGGTGAATATGAATGACCTTGTCAAAAACAAACAATGCAATGATGAAACTTTTTCATCATTTACCCAATGATGGTTCAACATGGCTAGAAAACTATCATGGCAAATACCTGAGAAACAACAACTTGACATCTTTGTCCAAAATCTTCATCCAGAGCTTTCCTTCCAATTGCAATTGCAAAGTTCTAGCACCTTTGATGAACTTATCTCCAAAGGAACCACCATTGAGAGAGCTTTAATAGCTAAGGGCACTATCAAGATTTTCAGAGACAACAAAGACAATCCTCAATCGTCAAATGACAAATCACACTTTTGGAACAAAAATAAAAATGTTGTTAATGACGGTATTGTGGATGCAAAAAACATACAAATAGTGAAAGCTCCCATTAACATTCAAGCCGCATCTACAGCTAATCAACCTTTTCAACGAAATTGACCAAAAACAAATCCAACACCTAGACGACAATTTACTCCTTTAGGGGAACCCATGGAGGTAATCTTTTGAAAACTTGTCCAAGTGGGAGATATCACATTACCTAAAGCTCCACCCAATGCAGAACCTGTCTTCAAAGCTCTTTGGTACAAAGAGAATGAATATTGTGAATACCATAGGGTCAAAGGACATAAAACAAATGGTTGCATGCACTTAAAACATGTCATTCAAGATTGAATCGATCAAGGTCTAATTAAAATCACACCACCAACATCACAACCAGCACACCAACCAACTTTGAACTATGATCAAATGCTTTCAAGAATCCACTTCCATCTCATGACAAGACAAGTAACCCTCATACTCGGAATGCCATCCATTACAACTATGAGTCATCCACGATTGGCTGCATTGACCAAGCTCACATTTTTACCATCACTATCCAAGGCAAAGCACCTGATTGCGCTGTAACTACTAGAAGAGGCTGTGTTACCATTCAAGGAGCACCTATCAATCCTCCTCAACCGCCTTCTAGTTATAATATCCTTGATCACCTTGGCAAAACTCCTACACACATCTCCATCCTAGAGTTGCTACGCATATCCCCCGCCCACAAAGCTATCCTTGAAAAAGTATTACAAGAGTCTTCGGTGCCTAATGATATCGATACCACACAATTTCAATCTATGGTAGTCAACATTGCAGCCCCTTGCCATCTCACCTTCTCCGACAAAGATCTTCGGCCATCCATTAACCCATCACATAATGAAGCCCTCCACATGGAAGTATTTGTAAACCAATGCCATATCAAATGTATACTAGTGGATGGTGGAGTTGGTATCAATATATGCTCCCTAAAACTAATAAAACGATTGGGATATTCTGAGAAAAACATTGATACCTCCAAGGTCATTACTATCAAAGCATATGATGATGCTGAGAGAGATACTATAGGAGTCATCCATTTGCCTATCCAAGTTGGTCATGTCACTACTAACACCCACTGTCAAGTTCTTGATATTGATCTTCCCTATAACATCATCCTTGGTCGTCCATGGCTCCATGCCCTTAAAGCCGTTCCTTCCACATACCATCAATGTCTCAAGTTTCCATATAACGGTGTTGAAGTTACTATCCATGTTGATCCCAATCCATTTGAGTTTTGTCATGCCTTTCAAGCTAAATATCAAAGTCCTAACCATATTCCTATCAACACCTAAGCTTATCCATGTTCATCCTATGTTGACCCATCCACCTTATTCAAGCCATCATCTAGCAAAGCCACTCCAAATCTCTGTATCATGTACACTAAACAAGGTCCGGGTGAATACACACTGCAAGAATCTTCATCCACATCCATTGTTGATATAGAAGTTGGACCTTCTTCCGTAGGAGAGACTTCTAATTCGGATACCACTGATGATTCCTCCCTTCATATCATTGACCTTTTTTAGGGAACCTCCATTTTCATGATTTCTGCCACCCTTCTTCTCCATCTAATGATGAACTCAAGTCTAGTTCTCAAGATGCCCCTAGTCCCATTGACAATCTAATGCTCCCACAAGATAAAGATGTTAGTAATTCCTCCATCCATCCTAAATCTACCATTTCACATCAAAAATCACATCGTGTTCCCAAAACATATGTCGCCATCCCTCCTCCATCAAACCCTAAAAGCCACAAGCACGTGATTGTACACCTTCCACCATCTAATTTACCTTCGCTTCTTCCAAATCCTAAACTCCCACCATCAACTTTACCTCCATATCTTCCACTTCCACATCCGCTAACCTATAAATCACAAAAGCATGTGACCGAACACCTTCTGCCATCTGATTTACCTCCACTACTTCCAACTCCTAATATTCCTCCATTTTCCTTACCACCATTACTCCCAACACCTAATTTTTCCCTATCAATGAGTACCCCTATAATCCCAATCATGGCCAACAAATACACACATTGTCTAAACATGAAGCTTCCACTCATTTCACCAACCCCGCTTCCATCAAATCCATGGGATTTAAAAATAAAAATTTGGATGCCTCTACCTCTAAAACCAGAAATCTTACCAAGAATCCTAAAGATTCTCATGCCTTAGGGCACCAATGCAAAGAATCTTAGCCAAGTACATCTAAAAAGCTATCTAAGTCCATACCTCCACAAGACGAGTCCAAGACCAACATGGTTTGGGTTCCTAAGCAAAAAAGCAAGTAGGCCAAATGAGGCATCCTTATCTACCTCTCAAAAATCCCAACCATCTCCTTTCATCCAAATCACCATTCCATTCACAAATCCAAAAATCCCACAAGCAAAGTAAACATCATAAAAATACTAAGTCTATGTGTGTTCCTAAATCACTCCATCACCCATCTCCTAAGCAAACATCTCCATTGCTTCCTACACCACATTCCCATCAAAAGCTTCAATGTTTATCACGATGTGTGCAACTGTTGGTCAGGATCCCCTTCCATTCTGCAACATTTCCACATACCTCCATCTTCCCATCTTTCATCCATTATCCTACATATTTTCCTTCACCATTTTATATCTATGGTCCATGCTTTTGCATAAGCCTTCTCTCCATACATCCTTCCATGAACCTTTCATAATCAATATCATAATCCATTAGCCTTCCATCCACTATCTACCTATTCCTATTCCATTTGTATCACCCTTACCAACATTTCTGAGCATAATGACATAGTCCATGTGACGACATTAATCTCCAACGAGACTACCAACATTCATGACACTAGACACTTGAGTCCCTCCTATCCATTACCATGGTGAAAACCTGGCAAACAGACACTATGTGTAATTGTAAAAAAAAAAAACCATCCAATAGTGAAAATCACTTTGTGGCTCTTTGGATGACAAAAAAATAAAAAATAGTACAAGATAAATAATTCATCCTCTGGTGAAAACATGGTAAATAGGCACCTTGGATAAGTACCATAGTAAAAACTTGGCAAACAGGCGCTATGTGTAGAGACCAGCCTCCATCATTTACTTCATTTGTTTGATCATAGATTTCCACAACATCAAAAACTACTATCTTGGCTTCATAATCCATATCATAATCCACTATCGTTCCTATCCATACATCGCAAGCCATTATCCTTTATCCATCCATAATAAAATCCTTTTCGCCCTTACCTTTGCCATGCTAGTTGTTGTAGTTTGGACTTTGTTGGGGTTAAGATATCATTTGGCACCTTAGTATACTATCTGCATATACACATCCATTGCAACATCTTCCTAACAAACTTCATCCCACACTGGGGGCACTTGTTGAGCTTTATTTGGATGTGGACATCCATAGCCCTAGCTCATATCATTTCAACCAACCCCAAAACACAACAACCATCCAAACAAACCAAAGCATAGCCAACATTCATAACCAAAACATTAAAACACAGCAAACAACCAAAAAAATCAAAATATAGCAAAAATCCAAAAAAATCAAAACATCGCAAAAATCCAAGCAATAAAGTTGATCCTTTGTCATCAACCACCAACACAATAAACAAGAACTACATCTCATCTCTATCGTTCAAAGCCTAGATCTCATAGATACAAGGTATGTATGCAATCTGAGATGCGAAGGAAACACTATGATTCAGGCATAGACGATAGCTCCTTTCTCATCATCCATCTTTCATCTTTCTTTTGATCATCCTTTAATCTTTCATTTCCTTTCTTCTATCTTTCATCACTTACATCATCAATAAGCCTAGAACTACATATTCATCATGTCTAATCATCATCGTAAATGTGCTTTGATCCTGTGGACACAGGGTATGTAGGCAATCTTGAATACAAAGTATCTAGTACAAAAGCATAGACGATCCACGCCATCTTCATCTTCTTTCATCTTCCATCTTCTTCTCTTTAACCAGCTCAAGCAACAAGAAGACTATGCACATTAGCGAAAGCTCAAGCACTTTAACAAATCAGGGATAAGCCAAAAGCTATTTGTTCGCAAGCCTCAAGCTAACATTTACTATAGCATTTTATCAACATCTTTAGCCTTTAACAGAATACAGCTTTCCTCTCAACAAGGTGCCAACTTAAATCCATCCAAGAGCACTTAAATTTGGCAAGAGAACATGATGACAATATCTTTTATTTTATCTTTTGATTTATCTTTTGTCCCTTTCTTATGCCTAATCAAGACTGCCTTGACCTATCTATATCTTGGTACATTGCGATGAAGTACGGAATGGGGCATGATCATATTGCTTTTGTATGCTGTGACTGTGGGATGATCTTATTCTCTTCCTATGCATATTGGTATCTTGTACGTGTTGGGATTAGCATTTCCTTCGTGCCAACCTTATTTTTAGCCTTTCATCTTATCGCGAGCCAACCTAGCCCTTCCTGGTTAGCCTGACTTACGTCTCGAGGGGCCATCATTCGCCAATTACACTAGGGCATAACCTTGTTTATCCGGTGAATTATCATATCTTCTTTGACACAACCTTCTAACGAACATTGTATCAAAGAGGGGTAAAATGTAGACACCCAAAATTGACCTAACTATCATTAGTATCAAATATTGCATTATCGATCATCTGCATTTGTCTAACACACTTGAGCATTTTCCCTATTTTATCAAAATCACATATTTATTCTATTAATTAAATAAATTCATATTTATTTAATTAATTCATTATCTATTTCTTCTATTTTCTCTAATCTATAATTAAATAATCTTTAATTATTTAATTATCTCTATTTCTATCTATTTTAATTAAATAAATCTTATTTATTTAATTAAAATCCCTTCATAAGCTCACTTTCCAATTAATTAAATAAATTTTATTTATTTAATTAATTTTTCTTATCACTTATCTTTATGTTTTATCATAAGCTAACATGTGTGTATCTTTTATTTAAAAACATGTGTGGTACTACATCTTTTATTTAATATTTTTTCACATGTAGTACTTTTTATGTATACGATCACACATGAGCCTTATCTTCCATCCACTTGTCATCTACATATTCACCTATGATTATCAATTCATCTCAGCCATTCACATAGCCACCAGATCTCTACCGTTGATTGATTTCGGTTGAGACTTATATAAACACCCTCTCATTCCATACTACATCTATCCAAAATTTTCATATAGCGTCTACATTATCATCTTGAGCATTTTAGTATCCATCTAGCATATTATCATTATCATCCATCCATCATGGCAGCTTTGATCTTCATAATTGTTCATTGTTGAGAAGCAATCCACATCATAAACAAGGAATCATACAATCTAGGTGATTTTGTTCTTGAATTGCATGCTTTTTGGTTCCACTTGGATTCAATTCTTTGATGGTGGTAGGATTAGGTTTTTAATTACATGCTTGAATTTATTAACCTAATTTTTACCTATCACAGATCAATTTTGTACATACTATTGAAAAATACAAATAACTACAATACAAATTGCTATAAAAAATAATTTTGAAACATAATGTCAAAAATTTTAGTTTAGAATCATTTAAGAGAACCTGTACATTCTAAGTGATTGAAAGTTTCAGACAAAAATATGGCATGGCAATAATGATTATTGCAAACTACAAATCACATTGAAAATATAAAAACTCTAATTTCAAATCTATTTCAATTATTATTGAATGGCACATGACTAGAAAGAATAATTGTTATCACTAGGAATTGCACCCATATGCAAGGCTAGTTAAATCACTGCAATTCTGTGTAACATGGGACTAATCTCAGGTTGTGGGTGCCCTATGATGAGATTAGACCTCCAGATTATGCACTGGTTCCCTTCAAATGTTCTATTGAGACGTATATTTTTTACTTTTTGGGAAAAGGGAAGAAAGAAGCTAAGTGAATGCTAAACATAAAATGGTGATGCCCCTGATATGGGTAAAAATAATGCAATCTGATCCACAATATTTACCCAAAAATCTAATTTTTACACAATCCAGACTTGGCATAAATACCACAAAAGTGATTCTAAGGAAGGTTTGAAAATAAGTTTTTATGAAGGAAATGGTTTTTTTACAGCATAAAAGACTATTTCTGGTTAACACAACCTAAGACCTGTGATGAATATATGCTTTAATGCTACAAACAAGGAGGTGAGACAATAATTTTGAAGGTTTAATAATAAAACACAACAAAATTTCATCAAATCACTTCAACATTCAGCACAAAAAGGAAAGGTAATTCAACTGATCTGAAATAAACAAAGGAAAGCTTCGTAAATAAGACAAAAGATAACCTGTAACCTGCCGATCTCTCAATAAAACTGTAAAAGTGAGCTACAAGAATTCTCCAATCTGTCTGAATTAGAATGAGAATCAAGAACTAAAAAAAAAATTCTTTACAATATATAGGTCTACTCTCTCTAAAAGGCATGCAAAAAATATGGACCTGTAGATAACAGCCTCTAAAAACACTCATTCCCGAGCAACCTCAAAAGTCCTCAAAATTAGGGCCCTAAACTACCACAAATTGACCAAAAATAGCTCCAATTTGGGCCTCTCCATATGCTTTACCAAAAAGTTGACCAAGGACCCTAAAAATACTCCTAAAAGTCATGCAAAAACTCCTAAGTGACCTAGTTAACTCCACTAATCAATTTGCATGATTTTGCATGAGTAAAATTGATTGTGAGTAAATAATAAAGTAATAGAATATTACTCTATTATTGGTTACAATTTGTTCTATTTTTTATTTTACAACTTGTGAAAAATAATAAAGTAATTTATAGAATATTACTTTATTATTTATTTACAATTGATTTGTATGTAGAATCATGCATGACTAGAAGAAAAATATGACTATTTATCACTCCATGATCAATCAGAAAATATTTCCCTATTTTGCATGATATGAGCAAAAAATAGGACTTAGGGACAAATACAAACTCCTTATAACTCCTTGTAAGAAAATATCCCTATTTTGCATGATGCAAATACATTAAGGCAAAACAAAATTTACCATTATCACTCCATGATCAATGAGAAAATATTTATCTTCCTCTGCAAGAAAAATAAAAAATCTGAATCACTCCATGCATCATGACACTCCATGCACAAAACAATATGCATAAACATCCTTATGAATCCCATTTGTTGCCTTAGTGCACATACATTACATTTTCTAAACCACCTTATATCCCCATATGCAACATGAGATCAAGAAAGAAAAACAACTCCATGACCCATCATTGCACCATCATACTCTATCACCATGCCTAATGCTTACCTTAGAAAACTCTATACACAGCCTCATGCATGCCATGTCAAAAATTACACCTTACTGGCTTTGTTAGCCACCATGCATAATCTTGAAGTATCATTACCTTTTGATGTTTGAATAAGACAAGGAACATTAGGATGTAAAACTTTGTCTATGCATAAAATGACCACCAAGGAATCTTTAAGAAGTTTAATATAAGGTATAAAACCTTTCCCTCACATCACATCGGCCCTCTTGACTTCATAAAAATCAAGCCTAAAGCACTGCTGTCTGCCACTCCATGCTATGATGGCTAGGATATTCAAGACAAAAAGTCTTGACCACGGCACTCCTTTAGATAATGTAATTATTTTTTTTTTCACAAGTCAAAAACACACTTGAAAAAAAACCTTCGAAGAAAAGTGAGGAAGCAACCCTAATTTTGTTCATTCTTCATTTTTACTTCCTTCTTCGAAGATCTGCAACTTTTGATCTGCCGACCTAGGGTTTGAATGCATTCATCATGTCTCTAGTTTTTTACTCCTCTCAACGGGATCCTTGGTTGCATCTTGGAATTAAAAGAGAAGGTAACGCTATTTTATGCTCTATATGAGGCATTTACTCATCTTTGTGTCTTTATTTTTTCAAGGTTGCGGCCTCCTTTCCTCTTTTATGACTCTATCTTTGTCATTATGCATTCTTTAACACCTTTTCTCTTCTTTGTATCTTTCCTTGCAATCTTCACCTGTTCCTAAAATCTTTAAGGCCACTATGAGGTCGTGGGTAGACCCTTCTTACTATCAGTGAAATGAGGTAAGCTCTTGTCATTTCATCTTCTGTAGCTTCTTTTGTCTCTTTTCACAGTTTGAAAAAAATGGCAAGGGTTGTTTGAGGTTATAGGTATTGCATTCTTTGGCAAAAAATGGCTTATCACTTCTAGCCATGACTATATATATCTTCTTTTTGCTTAGAACTGTCTGTAGGCGCAGAAAACCTGAGGGTTTAAGGTTTTGAGATGAGGGTTTTTAACATCTTTTTACTTGGCCTATACCTATTTTGGTCATGCTCTATCTGAATACAAGCACCAAAAATGTAGAATGTCGAGGGTTTGTTCAGTTTGGAAGCTAGGGTTTTAACCCCTCTTGCACAAAAATCCTTCACACTATCATGGCCATCTTCTTTCACTGTTATCTCTTTATGCTTATGACTGTAAATGAAGAAGAGAAACAAGGTTTTGAACTTCCTATCAAGGGTTTGCTCTTTCTGTACTTTCAAGGCTTCAAACTGTTATGGCCATTCTCCTTTATTTTTCACTGCTCTTTCTTTTTACATGTAAGTGTAAAAGAAACCTGAGGGTTTGAGATCTTGAAAGACCCTGTTCATTCTATAGATGAGTACACACTTATCATGAAAAAAAATGCTACTCTTCTATAATGAATATGACTGTATTTCTCTTTTATTTGAGTCTTCTCGACCGTGGGTGCAAAATTAGCAATAGGGTTTGATTTTCTGTCAAATGGGTATACCTGATATCATGAGGAAACTTTGCTCCTTTGTCATGGTTATGACTGTATCTTTCTTTTCCTCAACTCTCTTGACTGTGGGTGAAAAAAATGAATATTAGATTTTGATATCTTGATTAGAAAATACATTTTAGCATGAGTCATGCTTCTTTCTATATATTATCTCTTGGAACATGGGCTTTTCCTGTAGGCGACAACATTAAGAGTTTGAGGTGTTAATAGATGTAGTTTCTTTCTTTGCTTTCATAACACCTTCTAACTGTCATGTCATTAATGATGATGATACACCTCTTCTGTCTGTCTCACTATAGCTACTTGTCATAAGCAAGTCTTTATATTCTGTATGACAACAAATCATTTAATATTCTATAGCATACATTGTTATCTTTATTTGTTTGCATATGATAACTTGTAACTCTTTTTGCCTGCCAACTATAAGATGATGGGCTGTTATCATGTGGTATCATCTTTGACTATGTACTATCTTTGTTGCATATGAATTTATACTTTATCATAGATGTTATGTTCTTATCTCTCCTTGCACCTATAGCTTAGATTGCATTATCTTATCTCTCCTGCTTATTTCATCACTTGAATGTCTATTGCATTGTATATATCTTTCTCCTACACTTGTGGCTATCCCTTATGCATTTTAAAGGTATACCTATAGCATGGATAACATATTCTTGTACACTGATTGTTTGTCTCATCACTTGAATGTTATAGTATCAAATGTATCATGCATTTTTCCCCTTGGCTGTCTGTTTACTATGACTGCATCATGATGGCATAAACGAAATAGGGCTCTTTACTTTTGTGAATTGTCAATGATCCATGTCAATCATCAGTATTGTAGCATCTTCTTATGTTGTTTCACCTTCATCATTGACTTACTCCTGTAGATAGATATGGCAATTGTGATCTACTTTGACTACCTCTGCTTGTATAAGTGACTTCTTTGTTCACTGTTCTGTTTGTCCATAGTGAAGATGACTGCACTTTATCCTTGTTCTTGCAATGTATCTTTCCTTAAGGCATGGCACCTTCTTGAATGTACCATGGCATCACTGTAGCTCCAATGTGTATAAGATAAGGTTTGTTTGGTCAAACAATGATGAGGTGTATGGAAACCACCTTGTTATCTCTGGACTATGGCATTCTGAACATTCCACTGTGTTTAATGTATTTGCACCTTTCCATTCTAGTTATGACTGTCTCTTGATTTAGGATTTATACTTGACTATCATGACAGTGATGATAAATGAATTTTGCTCCTATTTTATTCCTCTTCTAAGATCTTTGATACTCAGTGACAGTCTTTATCACTTGATGAGTGCTCTTCTGAGAGCATGCTATATGCATATGTCATTTGCATTGTTGCCTCTAGCATGTGACTGCCACATTCTTAGTATGCACACTATATCTCTTGTCTTGGATGATGTCTCATATTTTGTTCCATGTGGCATCTTGTTTGACTGTCTCTATGACACACTTGTAACTTGAATGTGATATAACTGTTAAACTCTAAACATTTTTGACAATATGAGGTAATATGAGAAATACCTCGTATAGAGTGTTGCCTCATCTTTGAAAACTAAGTCCTATCTGCTTGAAGTTTGAATTGTTTCACTATATATCCATGTATCTTGATGGTTTTGAAGCTTCAAGGCATTGATGACTGCTTAGCTATTGGTCTGAGACAATGATATATTTCATGACTACATTTTCACACTGCCATATATCAGCCTAGAGTTAATAATGCCTTGTTGTTTTGATTTGTCTCTTTAAAGGCATAACTTGTATCTTTCTCTATGTTGTCTTTCATCTCTTTATCAGGCACATTAATTAGAAAACTTGTATCATATCCTTGTACTATGAATGCACTCTGTTAGTTGTGATGAAATAAATACATGCATTCATAATGATACTATACCTTAGATGGATCTTGTAGCCTGGATGATTGTAATCTAATTTTTTTTGCATTTAGTCATGTTAATCTAATTTGCTCTAATCAATTGTAATAATGCCAAGATGACATTCTTTCTGCAAGTTGATTAGATGATGCATGATATAGCTCAGAATGATGCATCCTGTCTTTTCTGATACTCTTTTCAAAAATGAAAAGAAACATGTTGGGCTCAAACCCTTGTGGGAGCCACATTTAATGCACTTGTTTATTTGTCTACAAATCAGCAACAAAATTTGTCCTATACCTGCACAGTGAACAAACAAGTTACCACAAAAAAGTACTTGATAACATTGATTGATCTCCTTCATGATTTCTTCCTAATTTGTGTCATATATCTGATCTAATCTCTTATCTGAATGCATGATATGATAAGTAGATGTCTTTGTTTGATAAAAGCATGTGATAATTGTAAACATTTGGAGCACTAACAGGGCTGTCCCCAACATTTTGCAGGTTTCAACTTGATGATGACTTGGAGTGAAGACTGAAAGCTGAAGACTTGTGTTGGGAATTAAAGTGTCTCAACCTTTACAAATTCCTAATGTTGTATTCATTTATCTCATGTTGATTTGGCATAGTCGGCACCTTGTGTACATGTAGCAGGCTAAATTTTGGTGACTTTGGCAGCTGTAGTTTCCCCCTTAAATAATTAACGGGGGTTTGGGGGAAGGGTCCCCAAGACAGGGTCTAAGTATTGCAAGGAACTTGGGATTGAAAGACATAAGACAACTCCATACACCCTGCAGAAAAATGGAGTTGCAGAGAGGATGAACAGGACACTGATGGAGATGGCTAGGAGTATGCTTAGTGGAGCTGGCCTAGAACAAACCTCAAATGAGTTTTATTTAATGACAAGTGTCAGTGAGTATCTTTGCACGAGAGAAAGGCATCTTTGGGTGGTCAAGGAAGGTTATGACAAGTTGTAAGAGGAATAAGATATTTTTTGGTCAGTGTATGAGAAATTCTCTTACAACTGTAAGTGCTGTCAGTTATGACAGATTATATGACAGTTGTAAGGTGCGTAAGAGCATTTGTCATAGCCTATTTTGGGACAAGGCGCCCACGTTGAGATGAGATGTTTGACAAGTGTCCTTAGGCATGGGTTTTGGGGCATGAGTCCAAGATGGATGCCCATCTCTAGAAGGTTCCATATTTGCCTTGTAGACTCTATAAAAATAGGTGCTGGGATGAGAGATATGTAGTTTTTGTATAGGTACTATTATGCTGCTAGAATATCTCTAGATTTGACATTTGAAGACTCCTGAAAGAGCATTGGCTCTAAAACTATATTGTAATCTATTATTGTTTACTGTAATACATTTGAGTTGTGTTTTGGAGTGTGGGGTTTTTCACCTGTAAGGGTTTTCCCCACATATATCTTGTCTCTCTCTCTCTCTCTTCTGTCTACTTTCTGTGTGTATGTGTATTGTTGCAATATCTCTATTAGATGTTCTATGTTGCTATATTTGTAAGAATTAAAATTGAATTTGCATACATCTGTCTTCATTAGATTAGTGTAGGAAGTGATTTTCGCACACCTAGCTTCCTTTCAGTTGGTATCAAAGCTTGGTCAGTTTTGGTCTTAGCTGTTGGGTAGGGGTTTTTTGAGCTGATCTTAAGTTGAGTGGGAATCTGTATAGAGTGTTTTGATTTCTATTGCAGTAAGGAGATGGAAAGCACATCAGGAAGATCTGAAGTGGAGAAGTTTAATGACAGTAATTTCAAGCTATGGAAGCTCAAGATGGAAGACATGCTTGTTGACCGAGACCTTTCGGAAAGTGTTAATGGAACTAAACTAGCTGCAATGTCACAAGATGTGTGGGATCTCAAGGATTGGAAGGCTAAGGGTCTCATAAGACTTAGTCTTGCTGATTCTGTTATGTTAAATGTCCATGGGGAGACTACTGTAAAACTACTTTGGAAGAAGTTGGGGGATGTGTATCAAGCCAAATCCCTAGTTAATAAACTTTTCATGAGAAAGAAGTTGTATTCTCTTCGAATGGAGGATGCAGGATCCGTTGCTGAACATATGAATGCTTTTAACATGCTGGTTGCACAATTGACATCTATTGGTGTAAAGATGGAGGAGGAGGATCGATGTATGACTTTTCTTTGTTCTTTTCCAGACTCATGGGATCATCTTGTCATGGCTATTGGAAGCACCACATCCACATTCAAAATGGAAGAAGTGGTTTCTTCACTGTTGTCTGAAGATATGTGTAGAAAGTCTTCTAAGGTAGCCAAAGAGGCCCTTGCAGTTCATGGAAGACCCAAGGAGAAAGGGAAGAAGAAGGATAAGAAAGCTGAGAAGGGTAGATCCAAATCTCCTGGAAAGTCCAAGGCTCTTTGTTGGAACTGTGGCAAAACTAGGCATTTCTGAAAGGAATGCAAAGAGGAGAAGAAGAAGAAGAAGAAGAAAGCTCCTAATTTAGATTCTAATAAGTCACAAGATGACGATGATGCTTTCATCGCAGCCCTGGTAACCCATGCATCTAACGATGTGTGGCTAATTGACTTTGGTGCATCATTCCACATGACCTCGCAGCGAGACTGGTTCACTAAGTATGAGGAGTTCGATGTTGGAAAGGTGTATCTGAGTGACGACTCTCATCTGAAGATTGTTGGTCGTGGAAGAGTCTCTATCTGATTCCTTGATGGTCAAGTGAAGGGGATCTCTGGGGTTATACAATCCCAGGCTTAGCACAAAACCTTCTTTCTATAAGTAGTTTGAATGATGTAGGTGTGCAGGTTGTCTTTTCAAAAGAAGGATGCAAGATGACTAGAGGAGCTATGGTGCTTGCTAAGGGTACTAGGAGAGGTACTCTGTTTCAGCTGGAGGCATGCATTTCACAATGCAATAGTTCTTTTGACTCAAGGAAGAGGGAAGTAGTCACTTCATCCCCACCATCTAAACAAGTAGTGAAGAAATCTGTTGTTTCTAGTCTTGATGGTTGTAATCATGCATTGGAAGTTAAACTTCCTGCTGAAAAGATAATGTTATGGTATAAGAGATTTGGCCACATTGGTGAGAAGGGTCTGCGTACCTTGAAAAATAAGAACTTCGTTGAGGGGTTAGATGATTGTAATCTTGAGTTTGACTTTTACGAACATTGCATTTATGGAAAACAAAACTGTGTTCAGTTTTACTCGAGTTCTCATAAGTCTTCTGGTGTGTTGGACCTTATTCATTCTGATGTGTTTGGTCTTGTTAATGTTCCTTCATTATCAAAATCTGTATACTTTGTATCTTTTATAGATGATTACAGTAGAAGGACATGGATTTATTTTCTCAGAAGCAAATCTGAAGTCTATAGCAAGTTTAAGGAGTTTAAGGCCTTTGCTAAAAATCAGACTAGTAAAAAGATTAAATGTTTGAGAACTGAGAACGGTGGTGAGTTCTGTTCTATAGAATTCAATAAGTATTGCAAGGAACTTGGGATTGAAAGACATAAGACAACTCCATACACCCTGCAGCAAAATGGAGTTGCAGAGAGGATGAATAGGACACTGATGGAGAAGGCTAAGAGTATGCTTAGTGGAGCTGGCCTAGAACAAAAGTTTTGGGCTGAAGCTATTGCCACTATTTGCTATCTAGTAAACAGATCTCCTACATCAGCTCTTATTGGAAAGACACCCAAGGAGGTGTGGTCTAGAAGAAAGCCTTCAATAAGGCATCTTTGTGTTTTTGGTTGTGAGGCATATGCACATGTGCCTAGGGAGAAGTGGTCAAAATAAGAGAACAAGACTGTTAAGTGTATCTTCATTGGCTATGGTATTGGTGTGAAAGGATACAATCTTTGGGACCATGTGGCTAAAAAAGTGTTGTATAGAAGAAGTGTCATCTTCAGAGAGCTTACACCTTCTTCCACTATTTTGTGGCCAGAAGAAATAGTAAAGAAAGATGATGTTGTTCAGTTTCCTACTACTCCTGAGAAGATTGAACAGAAAGACAATGTTGGACCTAATGATGAGGAGAGCTATAACAGCTCTGAAAGCTCAGATGAAGAAGCTAAACCTCAACCTCAGCTCTTGAGGAGGTCTACATGGATAAGAAAGCAACCTAAAAGGTTTGGTTTTACATTGCTTGATACTAGTTGTGCTTATGCTTTGGTTACTAACAGTGATGAACCTAGAACTCTATTAGAGGCTATGGACATGAAAGATGTAGGTTCCTAGAAGGAGGCCATGGAGGATGAAATGGCTTCTTTGGAAAAGAATCAAACTTGGGACTTGGTGCCTTTGCCTCCTGAATGGAAACCCGTTGGATGCAAATGGGTGTTCAAGAAGAAATTTGGTATAGATGGTAGTGTTGAGAAGTATAAGACTAGATCACTTGCGAAGGGGTATTCACAAGTGGAGGGTATAGATTATGGTGAGATCTTCTCTCCCGTTGCAAAGCTGACATCCTTTTGATTCCTGTTGTCTCTCACAATAGCTTATGACTTGGAGGTAGAACAGATGGATGTGAAGATAACTTTCCTTCATGGTGACTTGGAGGAAGAAATCTACATGTCACAGCTAGAGCATTACATGGTGAAAGGTAAAGAAAATTTGGTTTGCAAAATTAAAAATTCTTTGTATGGTTTGAAGCAATCCCCTAGGAGATGGTACTTAAAGTTTGATGCCTTTGTATTGTCAATTGGATTTGTTAGATCAAAATCAGATCACTGTGTGTATTATAAGTTTGATGGTGATCGTATTCTCATTGTTGCACTGTATGTTGATGATATGTTGCTCATTGGGAAGGGTAAGAATATGATTTCTGATTTTAAATCTCAGTTGTTAGCTTAGTTTCAAATGAAAGATTCAGGGGCAGCTAGGTACATTCTAGGAATGGAAATTAGAAGAGACAGAACCAACAAAAAATTTTGGTTAAGCCAGAGTAAGTATGTGAAGACCATGTTGGATAGGTTCAGCATGGCAGATTGTAGACCATTGTGTGTTCCCATTTCTTTGGGGACAAAGTTGTCTGTTGAGGATTGTCCAAAATCTCATAGTGAGGTGGAGGACATGAGCAGAGTACCTTATGCTAGTGTTGTTGGTAGTTTGATGTATGCTATGTCTGCATAAGACTAGACATTGCCCAAGCAGTGGTAATCCTTAGTCTATTTATGGCTAATCGTGGATGAGTTCATTGGGATGCAGTTAAGCGAGTGTCAGATATTTGAGGGGTACTTTCGAGTATACCATTTGCTATCATGGTAATGTTTTAGGACCTCCACTTTCTGTTGATATTCATGGATTTGTGGATTCAGAATGGGCAGGTGACATTGACAGCAGGAGATCCACGAGTGCTTATGTGTTTACACTGTTTGGTGGTACTATTAGTTGGATGAGTAAGTGACAACCTATTATTGCTTTGTCCACGATAGAAGCTTAGTATATGGCAGCAACTCATGCTTGTAAGGAAGCCATTTGGCTTAAGAGATAATGTTTAGATATTGGTGTTGATGCAGGTTAGATCATGATTAGTTGTGACAGTCAGAGTGCAATTTGCCTTGCGAAGAATCCAACTTTCCATGCTAGAACAAAGCACATTGATGTTCAGTTTCACTTCGTGCGAGACATGGTTGAGGATGTAAAGGTAAATTTGGAGAAGGTAGATACATTGAAGAATGTTGCAGATGCATTGACGAAACTAGTGGGCATAGAGAAGTTTAGATGGTGTTAAGAGTCTATGGGCCTCTTGGCCCCTAGCAGTTAAATCTTGTCATTGATTTTGGTCCTTGCAACGTGTTCAACAACCAGGAGAATGTTGGGAATTAAGGTGTCTCAACCTTTGCAAATTCCTAATGTTGTATTTATTTATCTCATGTTGAGTTGGCATAGTTGGCACCTTGTGTACATGCAGCAGGCTAAATTTTGGTGACTTTAACAGCCACGGTTTCTCCCTTGAATAATTAACGGGGGTTTTTAGGCAGCGCCCCCAAGATGGGGTCAAGGGGTAGAGCCCCTAGCATGCTCCCTGTCACAGTACAGGGCAGGGTCGAGGGACAGCGCCCTCGTGGGCATTTGGGGGCAACGCCCTTGAAACCTCAAACAAATTTTATTTAATGACAAGTGTCGGTGAGTATCTTTGCATGAGAGAAAGGGATCTTTGGGCAGTCAAGGGAGGTTATAAGAAGTTGGAAGAGGAATAAGATATATTTTTGGTCAGTGTATGATAGATTCTCTTACAGCTATAAGTGCTGTCAGTTATGACAGATTATATGATAGTTGTAAGGTGCGTAAGAGCATCTGTCATAGCCAATTTTGGGACAAGGCACCCACATTGGGATGGGATGTTCGACAAGTGTCCTTAGGCATGGGTTTTGGGGCATGAGTCCAAGATGGACGCCCATCTCTAGAAGGTTCCATATTTGCCTTGTAAACTCTATAAAAATAGGTGCTTGGATGAGAGATATGTAGTTTTTATACAGGTACTGTTATCCTGCTAGAATATCTCTAGATTCGACATTCAAAGACTCCTGAAAGAGCATTGGCTCTGAAACTGTATTGTAATCTATTATTGTTTACTGTAATACATTTGAGTTGTGTTTTGGAGTGTGGGGTTTTTCACCTGTAAGGGTTTTCCCCATGTATATCTTATCTCTCTCTCTCTCTCTCTCTTCTGTCTACTTTTTGTGTGTATGTGTATTGCTGCAATATCTCTGTTAGATGTTTTATGTTGTTGTAGTTGTAAGAATTAAAATTGAATTTGCATACATCTCTCCTCATTAGATTAGTGTAGGAAGCAATTTCTTCACACCTAGCTTCCTTTCAACTTAAAGGCCAGCTTCAACAGCAACCTCCATCATTAGGAAATGATGAATGTTTAGATTTATCATATGTTCTTTTCTCTTTTCTTTTATCAAACAGATACATAGCTTGCATGTCTACAATTGCTCAGTCTAGTTACTCCCATGGCTTGTGTGGGACACACTTGAACACTTCTTTTAAACATGATCAGTTAGTTTCTCTGATGCATATGATGTATATGTATTTCCTTTTCAATCAATGCATGAGAAAAAGTAGCAGATACCTAAATGTATGTTCAAAGCATGACTTGAAATAACAATACAATACAAATATCTTTCTTTCTTTAATTCAAAACTAATTAACTGAATAATCAATTTAACTTATAACTTCTGAAAGATCAAACTGTGTAGAACAACTGTATCTCCTTGAATATTTGATTTCTTGATAATCAATTCTTTTGTCATGATAACTTATCAGTCCTGATTGGACTGATGGGTTATCCTGACAACTAGATTTTCTTTTCTACTCTGTCAAGGCATCAATCATTCAATGAATGCATAACTTTGAAGTTTTCTATTATTCCTTCTGAATAACTACACTTAGGTCCAACTAATTTTAAGTGTGAACACAAAATTAGTAACATTTCTGGTGACCTCTCAGGGGTGTTTTCCTGCTAAACAGTTTAGAACCAGTAGCCTTGCCTTCTCATTGGGCATAGAGTAATTTCTGCCTTGAACCTAGAGAAATTTTGCAACTGAAAACAACTGCAGAATCTAACTAAAAACTAAAACTAAAACTAATTTGCTTAAAACAAAACCAGCTACATGTACAAAAGCACTTCTTGGAAACAAAAAAGCAAAACTGAAACTAAATGTGCAAAAGCACTTATTTGCAGCATAAGGCTGCCTTACTTAATAGCATAACTTGAGGTGAATACCATTAACTGGGATTGGCAACACCTCACCATCTAACTTAGCAAGCTGAAATGCATTATGTTGCTTGCATTCTGTGATTATATATGGTCCATCTCACATTGCATCAAACTTTGTACGCTGTTATGGTTTTCTTTTCAATTCATTCCACTTGAAAACTAGATCTCCTTCTTTATAAATTCTTGGTACTACTCTTTTATCAAAAGTCCTTTTCATTTGGGCCTGGTGTACTGCCAATATTTTTAAGGCCTCTTTTCTGATCTCTTCAAGTTTAATCAGCTATGCAAACCTGATTTCCATTGGTTGTTCTTCAAGTAACTCTAGCTCTTTTATATAGCTAAGTGTTGGTGACTCCACTATTATTGGTAACTTGGCTTCCTTTCCGTATGTAAGCACATAGGGTGAATTAGTTGTTGATCTTTTAGGTGTAATCCTATCAGCGCACAATGCTAACTTTAACTTATCCTGCCAAGATCTCTGATTCTCATCAACTATTTTATTTATAATCTTAATCAGATTTTTATTAGTTGATTCAACCTATCCATTACCTTGAGGGTAATAATTTGATGAAGTATTCAAGAATATGTTGTTTTTGACAGATCAATCTGATATTCTTAATCCAATAAATGCTAAAGTATTATCTGAAATAATTGAGTCAGGAGTTCCAAACCTAGACACTAGATCTTGATAAAAATTCAAGACTGATGTTTCATTATCATCTTTCAAAGCAACTTCTTTAGTCTACTTAGTGAAATAATCAGTATCAGTCAAAATCCACTTGTGTCCTTGGCTTGAAGGTGGGTTGATAGGACCAATGAAGTCCAATTCCCACTTGCCAAATGGTTGTTCCACTTGAATTGGATGTAAGGGCATTGCTACCAACCTTTGTTTACCTGCAAAAATTGAACATTTTAGACATTTCTTTACCCATTCATGAGCATCCTTGAACATGTCAGGCCAATAGTAACCAACTCTCATAATTTTTGGAGTTGTTGTTCTAGCTGCAAAATGACCTCCAGCAGGTCCATCATGAAATTCTTCTAGAATCCTTTGAGTCTGATATGGCTATACACATCTCAGTAAAACATTGTTAAAATCTCTTTTGTACAGAATTCCATCAATTATAGCATAAGGGATTGCCTGTAATCTGTAATATCTTCTTTTAGATCTATCCAAGCCTTGTGAAAAATCACCAGTGTGTAGATAATGAATCATATCATGTACCCAACTTGCAGGGGGGTCTAGAACAGCGACTGTTTCATTGTTTTGAAGCACTGTCTTAGTCTCTCCTTTAAGTTCCTTGCTGTATCCTTCATTTTCTGCAAGTTGTTTGCATAGTCCTTTACCTTAGACTAGCTTGGTTACCTTAATTTGTATGTCATATTCCATGACCTTTGTTATCCACCCTACTCTCTTATCATTTAAATCTTTACTGAGAAAAAATTCTTTCATTGTTGGGTGAACAACCATTAACTAAATTCTATTATTTGAAAGCATATGTTTGAATTTCTTTAAGCTCCTAATAATAGCTAATACATGCTTTTCAATAAATGAATATCTTACCTCGTAGTCATGCATAACCTGGCTGAAAAATGCCATAGGTTGTTCCATTCCTTCACTGTTTTGCTGACATAGCATAGCTGATATAGTATCCACACTGCCAAATACATATAGAATGAAGTCTTTATCAAAATTTGGATTTATCAGAGTTGGAGCAGCAGCAAGTGCTTCCTTTGTCTCTTCAAAACTCTTCTTTCCTTCTTTGGTCCATCTAAAGGGAATATTTTTCTTCAGCATTGCTATAAGAGGTTGTAAAAGTGCTACTATGTTTGGAATAAACCTTCTTAAAAAGTTAATTCTTCCCAGAATGCTCTGTAAGACTTTCTTATGTGTAGGAAGAGGTAATGCCAATATTGCAGTAATTCTTTCAGGATCAATTGATATTCCATCTTTAGACACAATGTGTCCCAATAGTTTGCCTTCATGAATAGAGAAAATACTCTTCTTTGGGTTTAATGATACCCCAAATTCTCTACATCTTTCAAAGATTAGTCTTAAATGATGAAAATGATGTTCAACTTTTTTAGAAAAAATAGTCACATCATCTAAGTATACAAGTACAATTTTATTAATCAGGCCTTGAAAAGCCATGTCCATTGCTCTTTGAAATGTTGCACCTGTATTTGATAAGCCAAATGACATCTTTCTGTATGCTAGTGTGCCCCACTTTGTGGTAAAAGTTGTCTTGTATTGATCTTCCTCTTTTAGAAGAATTTGGTTATAACCTGAATAACCATCCAATAAAGAAAATCTCTCTAATCTAGAAATAACTTGTAATATATGTTCCATAGATGGTAAAGGATAATGATCCTTTAAAGATGCTCTATTTAAATCACGAAAATCAACACATAATCTGATTTCTCCATTTTTCTTTCTGACACAAACCAAGTTAGAAACCCATGAAGTATGTTTGATAGGAAAAATGATATTAGCTTCAATAAGTTTATTGAGTTCTGTCTTCATGAGCACTTTGAATTTGGGATTCAACGATCTTTGCTTCTATCTGACAGGTTTAGCTTTGGGTTCTAGCTCTATTGTGTGTTGAGCTAATTCAGGGTTGAAACCTTTTAGATCTCCATATTCCCATGCAAAAATTTCACTAAACTCTTGACAAAGCTAGATGAATGCTTGTTGTTCTTGTTTTGTACATATCTTTCCTAGCTTGAGCAACTTTCCTTTAAAGATCTCAATAGGTTCATAATGTTCTTACTTTATTGACAAGTTGGCCTTGTCTTTTGTTACTTGATCATCAGTATTAAAGATAGATTCCAAGGTCACTAAGCCCTTGGGTAGCTTATTTGATCTTAACTGAAGTATTTGATCATCATATTGTTGTACAAAATTCTACTGATTACCTATAGAAAATTTAGCTTCTTCCATTAAGAAATTTACAATCTATTCATCACTGTCAAACACTTGCCAATTGACATTATTATTTGGAACTAATGGTCTAATAGCAACTTTGACATATAAAGGAGAGTGAATATTCTTCATTTCAGCAAGAATATCATACTCATCTCCTATAGCAGCTAGTTTGTTAGCTTGCTTGTTATCAGTTCTAGATACAGATATCAGATTAAATGTATCAAACTCTTCTATCATGTCCCAAACTCTATGTTTGTATAATTTCAGCAAGTCATTTTTTGTAGCAACAAGGTTTCTGACTTGTTTAACCATTAACCCACTATATCCAAAAACTTTTAGACATCTGATTTCTTTTTTTCTTGCCCATTCTAGTCCATGGACTAAAGCCTCATATTCAACTGAGTTGTTAGAACAGCTGAAAGAAAATCTGAAAGATGAATAATATTTCTCACCTGTGGGAGAAACTAAAATAGCACCTTCTTCAACTCCTACCTTGCTTCTAGAACCATCAAAATATAGTTCCCAAACATCATTTTCAGACTCTACAGTTCACCATTTTTCCTCTTTAATAAGATTTGGAATAACTGTATTATTTTCTTGAATCATGTACACACCAAGGCCAATCTCATCCATTTGCTCAAATGGATCTGTTTCATGATTTTTTGTTGCCCATTGGTCTAGAACCATATATGTAATTCCTTCTAAAGGTGTGTTTGGATCTTGGATAGGAATCAGATCCTCTTGATAAAAATAGAAAGATTTGCATTTATAGAATTGGGTGTGTAAGGTTCCAAATAATCTTTTGCTAGTGGTTTAGACTTGATTGTAACCTTGGTTCCATATCTACTTCTAAAGAATAAATGTGTCTAATTAGATGATAAATATCCACCTAACCTTGCTATAAAATCTCTGGATAAGCAAATGGCAAAGGTAGGTGGCAGATCAATGACATAAATGTCCTGGTATATAACAAAGTTTGGACAAGCATGCAAAGTAAGGCCTAAATTTTTGAACATTCCAACTATACTCACTTCAGTTCCATCCATTTGTACAACACCTCTAACAACAGGTTCATATTTCAGACCTAACTTATCAGCTAGTTGTTTTGGCATAACTGAACTGCTGGCTCTTGAATCTATCATGCAATTATGTACTAAATAGTCACATATAATCAAAGTGACATAAAATGGTGGAGGTTTACCTACTGGTTTAGGCTATTCTATTCTTTTTTCTATCTCATTTGCAATCATAATATGAGGTTGATGTGATTTTTGTACTTCATTTGACAAAGGCAACTGACATAAAGCATTTTGTAACAAATCATTTTGTCCTGGAATGTGTAAAGTATCTAAAATAGACATGCTTACTGTTGTCTTTTTCATATGATCTAAAATATTAAAAACAAGGCCACTAACCTTTTGCTGTACTTTTGGGACAGCAACCTCTGGTTGATCTTTTGCTGACTGTTTATTTTTCTATAGTTGGCTGTCTTGACAAAATGTGCAAATCCTTTGATGTAGAGGCTTGATTCTATTCATTCTGAGCTATAGAAACTATATTTTTCCCTTTATCAGCTGGCTATGATACATTTCCAGCTTGCTATTTACCAGTTTCAACTTGCTGATTTATATTTTTAGATTGTTGTTACAAGTCAACAGCTCTCTTTTTCGATCTTGTGTTTGCTGCAATATTAATAAAAGATTGCTTTTGACCTGGCAACTAATTTACACCACAAAATTCATTAGCCTGCCAATTCATTAAAGGTACATCAGGATTAACATATTGAGTCTGAATGTCCAGCTGGTTGTTTTCATCACTTGCTAAATTTTTAGCAGCAGCATAGTTATTATGTACCATCAAAGCTTGATTTACTATTCCATTTGGGCAAGTGGCCTGATTATGAGGATGATTATTGGGATAGCACCATACATAGTCTTGAACCATGTTGTTCTATATAGGCATTATTTCTTTTGATGTATTGACATCATTTAGATTGTACTGCTGATTTGGCCTATTGTTATAATTCCTCATTTGACCCTAATAATCTGCCTCATAACCAGGTCTATTTGCTTGGTAAGGGGCTGCTTGGTAAGGTCTATTATTCTAGTTTGTTTGGATTTTTAGACTCACTAGGTAATTGCTCATAGTTTGCAGTATTTTTTCTATCCTTTGTTGGTTTTCTTTCAGCTCTCTAAATTTAGAATGAATGGGATCTATATTGTTTTGTGTATTTCCTAAATAACTAAAAGATGGTATTGCTCCAATATGTGGGGCTGAAATTGGTATTAAAGGCTGTATATCTAGAAAGATTGGCATTGGGGGCCTAGGTGCTATCTTACCAAGTTATATTAAATTGTTTTCTACTCTAATTACAATATCAAAAGTAGCTGGTAAAGTTACCCCTCCCATGGATTGTATCATAATAGCAATATCAGAATTTAATGCCCTTAAATAATACAAAAAAGTATGCTCTGGTGATGGTTTCACTGTTTCAGAATTTTTTTTCCATGTTTTCTAAAATCTAAAATTAAAATCTATCATTTGCTCTTATGGAGCCCTCTTAATAGTAGTCATTTGTTTAACTAATGATAAATGATCAGACTTGTCTTGAAATTGCCTATTCAAAGTAGCACCTAATTCATCCCAATATCTACTTGAATTGACTCTTAAGCCTCTAAACCATTGAAGAGCTTTACCTTTTAGTGATGTTGCCAGCAACCTGATTGCAATGTTTTCTTCGATGATGTGGTGAATAGCACATAAATAAGCCACATCTTTGATATGTTCAATGGGTGTAGTCCCATCTTCTCTTGTTAAACTTGGTAAACTTTTCAATGCAGCCATCGGTATGTCATCATGTTGATTTAGATTCAAAGGTTTGCCTCCATTAAATGACACAAAAGGCTGATTTCAAGGTGGTGTTGGATTTCTTCCACCTCCTCCACCACCTCTGGGTGGTGGTAACACTCCTCCACCTCCTCCACTAGGAGGTGGTAATATTCCTCCACCTCCTCCACCAAAAGGTGGTAATACTCCTTCTCCTCCTCCTAGTAAAGACATTGGAGTGGGTAGAACTTGAGCTGGTGTTTGGACTAAAACTACTTAGAAAATTTCTTGTAACACAGGTTCTTCCTCTGTAAAATAAAAAAGAAGAGGTTTCTCTTGAAAAACATGAATTTGTTCTCTTGGGCTTGCTAGTGGAGAACTAAAATTTTTTGATGATGTACTTGCAAACAATGGATTCTGATGTGAAGCAAAATCAGGATGTGTACTAGGCAGATCTATAACAACTGATAAATCTACTGTATTAGACTCTTTATCTACTTTTATTCTCCTCTTTGATGGAGATAACTGATTATGCTTCTTCTCAGAATTTTTACTTGACCTTGTTTGGTATTTTTTCATAGGCTGCAAGATCTGATCTAAAAAAACCAAAGTATTAGAGTCGCTAGGTACTTAATAGTGAGCCTCTAAAAGGCTGAAAATTCTATTGCTCATACCAAAACAATAAAAAGAAATAAGTCTTTTTGAACTAAAAATTAGTTCAAAGTCCCACCGGACGTGCCAAAAATTGTTATCACTGGGAATTGTACCCATACGCAAGGTTGGTTAAAGTACTGCAATTTCGTGTAACATGGGACTAATCTTAGGTTGTGGGTACCCTATGACGAGATTAGACCTCCAGATTATGGGCTGGTTCTGTTCAAATGTTCTATTGAGACATGTTTTTTACTTTCTGGGAAAAGGGAAGAAAGAAACTAAGTGAATGCTAAAGGTAAAATGGTGATGCACCTATATGGATAAAAATAATGTAATCTGATCCACAATGTTTACCCATAAATCTAATTTTTGCACAATCTAGACTTGGCATAAATACCATAAAAGTGATTCTAAGGAAGGTTTGAAAATAGGTTTTTATGAAGGAAATGGTTTTTTCACAGAATAAAAAGACTATTTCTAGTTATCACAACCTAAGACTTGTGATGAATATATGCTTTAATGCTACAAATAAGGAGGTGAGATAATAATTTTGAAGGTTTAATAATAAAACATAGCAAAATTTCATCAAATCACTTCAACATTCAACACAAAAAGGAAAGGTAATTCAACTGATTTGAAATAAACAAAGGAAAGCTTTGCAAATAAGACAAAAAGATAACCTGTAACCTGCTAATCTCTTAATAAAACTATAAAAGCGAGCTACAAGAATTCTCTAATATGTCTGAATCAGAATAAGAATCAAGAACTAACAAAAACAAACTTTTACTTTACAATATATAGGTCTGTTATCTCTAAGAGGCATGCAAAAAATATGGACTTGTAGATAACTGCCTCTAAAAATACTCATTCCGGAGCAACTTCAAAAATCCTCAAAATTAGGGCCCTAAACTACCAGAAATTGAGCAAAAATAGCTCCAATTTGGGCCTCTCCATATGCTTGATGAAAAGTTGACCAAGGACCCTAAAAATACTCCTAAAAGTCATGCAAAACATCTTAGGTGACCTAGTTAACTCCATTAATCGATTTGCATGATTTTGCATGAGCAAAATTGATTGTGAGTAAATAATAAAGTAATAGAATATTACTCTATTATTGGTTACAATTTGTTCTATTTTTTATTTTACAACTTGTGAAAAATAATAAAGTAATTTATAGAATATTACTTTATTATTTATTTACAATTGATTTGTATGTAAAATCGTGCATTGCTAGAAGAAAAATAGACTCCTTATCACTCCATGATCAATGAGAAAATATATGCCTATTTTGCATGATATGAGCAAAAACTAGGACTTAGGGACAAATACAAACTCCTTATAACTCCTTGTAAGAAAATATCCCTATTTTGCATGATGCAAATACATTGAGGCAAAAAATAATTTACCCTTATCACTCCATGATCAATGGGGAAATATTTATCTTCCTTTGCAAGAAAAATAAAAAAATCTAAGTCACTTCATGCATCATGACACTCCATGAACAAAACAATATGCATAAACATCCTTATGACTCCCCTTTATTGCCTGAGTGCACATACATTACATTTTCTAAACCACCTTATATCCCCATATGCAACTTGAGATCAAGAAATACAAAACAACTCCATGACCCATCACTACACTATCATACTCTGCCACCATGCCTAATGCTTACCTTGGAAAACTCCATACATAGCCTCATGCATGCCATGTCAAAAATTACACCTTCTTGGATTTGTTAGCTACCATGCATAATCTTGAAGTATCATTAGCTTTTGATGTTTTGAATAAGACAAGGAACATTAGCATGTAAAACTTTGTCTATGCGTAACCCAACCACCAAGGAATCTTTAAGAAGTTTATAAGGCATAAAGCCTTTCCCTCACATCACATCGGCCCTCTTGACTTCATAAAAATCAAGCCTAAAGCACTATTGTCGGCCACTCCATGCTCTGATGGCTAGGATTCAAGACAAAAAGTTTTGACCACGACACTCCTTTGGATAATGTAATTATATTTTTTTTCACAAGTCAAAAACACACTTGAAAAAAAACCTTCAAAGAAAAGTGAGGAAACAACCGTAATTTGTTCATTCTTCATTTTAACTTCCCTCTTCAAAGCTCTGCAACTTTTGATCTGCCGACCTAGGGTTTGAATGCATTCATCATGGCTCTAGTTTTTTACTCCTCTCAACGGGATCCTTGGTTGCATCTTGGAACTGCATCATTAATAGAGAAGGTAATGTTGTTTTGTGCTCTATATGAGGCATTTACTCATCTTTGTGGCTTTATTTTTTCATGGATGTGGCCTCCTTTCCTCTTTTATGACTCTCTCTTTGTCATTATGCATTCTTTAACACCTTTTCTCTTCTCCGTATCTTTCCTTGCAATCTTCACCTATTCCTGAAAGCTTTAAGGCCACTGTGAGGCCGTGGGTAGATCCTTCTTCCTGTCAGCGAAATGAGGTAAGCTCTTGTCATTTCATCTTATGTAGCTTCTTTTGTCTCTTTTCACAGTTTGAAAAAAATGGCAAGGGCTGTTTAAGGTTATGGGTATTGCATTCTTTGGCAAAAAATGGCTTATCACTTCTGGCCATGACTGTATATATCTTGTTTTTGCTTTGAACTGTATGTAGATGCAGAAAACCTGAGGGTTTAAGGTTTTGAGATGAGGGTTTTTAACATCTTCTTGCATTTTTAAGGCCTCTACCTGTTTTGGTCATGCTCTATCTAAATATAGGCACCAAAAATGTAGAATGTCGAGGGTTTGTTCAGTTTTGAATCTAGGTTTTCAACCCCTCTTGCACAAAAATCCTTCACACTACCACGACCATCTTCTTTCACTGTTATCTCTTTCTGCTTATGACTGTAAATGAAGAAGAGAAACAAGGTTTTGAACTTCCTATCAAGGGTTTGCTCTTTTTGTACTTCAAGGCTTCAAACTGTTATGGCCATTCTCCTTTATTTTTCACTGCTATTTCTTTTTCCCTATAAGTGTAAAAGAAACCTGAGGGTTTGAGATCTAGAAAGACCCTGTTCATTCTGTAGATGGGTATACACTTATCATGAAAAAAATGTTACTCTTATGTAATGAATATGATTGTATTTCTCTTTTATTTGAGTCTTCTTGATCGTGGGTGTAAAATTAGTACTTGGGTTTGATTTTCTGTCAAATGGGTATACCTAATATTATGAGGAAACTTTGCTCCTTTGTCATGGCTATGACTGTATCTTTCTTTTCCTCAACTCTCTTGATTATGGGTGAAAAGAATGAATATTAGAGTTTGATATCTTGATTAGAAAATACATTTTAGCATGAGTCATGCTTCTTTCTATATATTATCTCCTAGAACATGGGCTTTTACTGTAGGGAACAACATTAAGAGTTTGAGGTGTTAATAGATGGAGTTTCTTTCTTTGCTTTCATAACACTTTCTGACTATCATGCCATTAATGATGATGATACACCTCTACTATCTGTCTCACTGTAGCTACTTGTCATAAGCAAGTCTTTATATTCTGTATGACAATAAATCATTTAATATTTTGTAGCATACATTGTTATCTTTATTTGTTTGCATATAATAACTTGTAATTCTTTTTGCCTGTCAACTGTAAGATGATGGGCTGTTATCATGTGGTATCATCTTTGACTGTGTACTGTCTTTGTTGCATATGAATTTATACTTATCATATATGCTATGTTCTTATCTCTCCTTGTACCTATAGCTTAGATTGCATGCTCTTATCTCTCCTACTTATTTCATCACTTGAATGTCTATTACATTGTATATATCTTTCTCCTACACTTGTAGCTGTCCCTTGTGCATTTTAAAGGTATACCTGTAGCATGGATAACATATTCTTGTACACTCATTATTTGTCCCATCACTTGAATGTTATAGTATCAAATGTATCATGCATTTTTCCCCTTGGCTGTCTATTTACTATGACTGCATCATGATGGCATAAAAGAAAGAGGGCTCTTTACTTTTTTGAATTGTCAATGATCCATGTCAATCATCGATACCGTAGCATCTTCTTCTGCTGCTTCTCCTTCATCATTGACTTACTCTTGTAGATGGATATGGTAATTGTGATCTACTCTAACTGCCTCTACTTGTATAAGTCACTTCTTTGATTAATGTCCTATTTGTCCATAGTGAAGATGATTGCACTTTATCCTTGTTCTTGCAATGTATCTTTCCTTAAGGCATGACACCTTCTTAACTGTACCATGGCATCACTGTAGCTCCAATGTGTATGAGATAAGGTTTGTTCGGTCAAACAATGATGAGGTGTATGGAAACCACCTTGTTATCTTTGGACTATGGCATTCCTAACATTCCACCATGTTTAATGTATTTGTACCTTTCCATTCTAGTTATGACTATCCCTTGATTTAGGATTTATACTTGACTGTCATGACAGTGATGATAAATGAATGTTGCTCCTGTTTTGTTCCTCTTCTAAGATCTTTGATACTTAGTGACAATCTTTATCACTTGATGAGTGCTATTGTGAGAGCATGCTATATGCATCTATCATTTGCATCTTTGCCTCTAGCATGTGACTGCCACATTCTCAGTATGCACTGTATCTCTTGTCTTGGATGCTGTCTCATCTATTGTGCCATGTAGCATCTTGTTTGACTATCTCTATGACACACTTGCAACTTAAATGTGATATAACTGTTAAACTCTGAACATCTTTGACAATATGAGGTAATATGAGAAATACCTGGTATAGAGTGTTGCCTCATCTTTGAAAACTAATTCCTATCTGCTTGCAGTTTGAATTATTTCACTGTATATCCATATATCTTGATGTTTTTGAAGCTTCAAGGCATTGATGACTGCTTAGCTATTGGTTCAAGATAATGATATATTTCATGACTGCATTTTCACACTGCCATATATTAGCCTAGAGCTAATAATGACTTGCTGTTTTGATTTGTCTCTTTAAAGGCATAACTTGTATCTTTCTCTATGTTGTATTTCATCTCTTTATCAAGCACATTAATTTGAAAACTTGTATCATATCCTTGTACTATGAATGCACTCTGTCAGTTGCTCTTTATTAGCTATGATGAAATAAATACATGCATTCATAATGATACTATACCTTAGATGGCTCCTATAGCCTAGATGACTATAATCTGATTTTTTTTGCATTCAGTCATGTTAATCTAGTTTTCTCTAATCAACTGTAATAATACCATGATGACATATCCTTTCTACAAGTTGATTAGATGATGCATGATATAGCTCGAAATGATGCATCCTATCTTTTCTAATACTCTTTTCAAAAATGAAAAGAAACATGTTAGGCTCAAACCCTTGTGGGAGCCACATTTAATCCACATGTTTATTTGTCTTCAAATCAGCAATAAAATTTGTCCTATACCTGCACAGTAAACAAACAAGTTAGCATAAAAAAGTACCTGATAGCATTGATTGATATCCTTCATGATTTCTTCCTGATTTGTGTCATATATTTGATCTGATCTCTTATCTGAATGCATGATATGATAAGTAGATGTCTCAGTTTGATAAAAGCATGTGATAACTGTAAACATCTGGAGCACTAATAGGGTTGTCCCCAAAATTTTACAGTTTTCAACTTGATGATGGCTTAGAGTGAAGACTGAAAGCTGAAGACTTGAAGGCCAGATTTAACAGCAACCTCCATCATCAGGCAATAATGGATGTTTAGATTTATCATATGTTCTTTTCTCTGTTCTTTTATCAAACAAATACATAGCTTGCATGTCTGCAATTGCTCAGTCTAGTTACTCCCACGGCTTGTCTGGGACACATTTGAACACTTCTTTTATACATGATCAGTTAGTTTCTCTGATGCATATGATGTATATGTATTTTTGTTTCAATCAATGCATGAGAAAAAGTAACAGATACCTGAATGTATGTTCAAAACATGACTTGAAATAATAGTACAATACAAATATCTTTCTTTCTTTCATTCAAAACTGATTAACTAAATAATCAATTTAACTTATAACTCCTAAAAGATCAAACTGTGTAGAACAATTGTATCTCCTTGAATGTTTGATTTCTTGATAATCAATTCTTTTGTCATGATAACTTATCAGTTCTGATTGGACTGATGGGTTATCCTGACAACTGGATTTTCTTTTCTACTCTGTCAAGGCATCAATCATTCAATGAATGCATAACTTTGAAGTTTCCTATTATTCCTTCTAAACAACTACACTTAGGTCCAACTAATTTTAAGTGTGAACAAAAAATTAGTAACAATAACTATAGCCACATTTATAAATAAGAACAATAGATGTACTTGGGAAAAGCCTTGTGAGAAAAATTCCACCATCAAAGAGAGGTACAAGTATGCATTATTCTTCAAAACAAATGTACATATGATACACACATTCTCACTTCAATTTGATAGCATTCTAACAACCCCTATGTGCCTATGAAATCTCTCTAAAACTCACTACAATAATCTCTCATATATGTGCACATATTAATAGGCACATAAAAAGGTAGTTTTATAATACCATGGACACCAAAACCATGAGCCATGAAAACAATACAAAAAGTAGCCAGAAAAGACCAAAAAAGGGCAAAAATAATTTTTTGGACATGTTGCCCTTCCCCTTGCCCATCAACCCTCTACTGTATCATTTGTCTCCACTTGTCAAACCCTTTAGCCCTAAATGGGGGAAGGGGAAACCCTTTGGGCCCACTTGTCACATATAATATATTACACATAGGATTACAAATAAATATCACACTTCCTTAACACTAAAAGTGCAATAATTTTGTAGACTTGTGTACAGCACTTAGAGATTCTGAAACCAAGATGCATAAGGTTAATCCTTGTATAAGCACATCTATAGCTACTATGCTAACAAATGCCAATAAATTTATAAAATCTTACAAGAAACCATTTAGAAACAACAAAAACAATGCAAAAGATGTGTCAACACAATTTGGACTACCACTCCACTTCCAACCACTAGTTAATCTTCTCTAATTTGTTTACCCTATTCTTTTATTAATATCGATTCAATTCAACCATGAGCATTTAGAAAGTTCATGAGACTTGCAAATTCATACCAAGTAATTATGAAATGATCAATCTATTTCCATGAAACATTTCTAAATTCCCCCATTTGTCCTCTCATTACTTCCCTTCCTCTACCAAAGAGCTATGATGCTAATGCTTTTTATCAATATCATAGGGTTCCAACACATGCAACCAAAATATTATGGCCCTTAAACATAAATTTCAAGAATTAATCGATAATAATCTCATTCATGTTGATAAATTAAAAGATAAGGGGAATCCCTTAGTAGTTCCTCCAAACAAAAACTTGTAAAATTTTACCAACCCTTTCCCATATCACTAGAAAATGTTGAACTAACAAATATTCTTTTTTTCCTTCTATATATCCTCCACCCTCTTCTAATGATGAGATGCATTCCATATATCTCCTTATTGAAAAATTTGACAATATGGTTATATTGGTAGACATAGGCTCACCTAAAGAGGGTTCTACTTCTTCCAATTCTATTATAGATTCCCTACACATTACATTTACACATTATGTGATACCTGATAATAATTATTGAATGGTCTCTATACATCAACAAGATTATCAATGAAAATTGTTGTGGACGAATCTTGATTGATCCTAATTCTTCCTTCAACATTGTCATAGAAGAATATCTCTATAGTACTTGTACTCATCGTGACTCTTATCCAATAGGTGGTGTAGCATTGGAATATTATAATGGTATTTATATTAAAACTCTAGGGAGTTAATTCTTCCTATTAAGATTGGCCCCAATGATACCATGATCTTTTCACATGTGGTTCTTATATTTGGTCAATTTTCTCTTCTCCTCAAAAGGCTTTAGATTTATGATTTTCAAACCATACCTTTTGTTATGCATACATGTGTAAAATTTGCTCATGAATATTCACCCATCACCATTCCTTAATCAATCTTTAATTGACTAGGCACATATGTAAATTTTACAATGGACTATTTCATTAGGAAACCTGGAGTGACACCCCATCAATGCACTGATCAAATGTATGAACAATATACTAACAATGTGATCCAAAAACATTATTTTAACTAGGATAATCCCCAAAATCTACAAGGCAAGATTCTTAAGTTATTGTTGACTTCACCCCCATCAATTTATGACATAATTGATAGCACATCACATCATCTAAAAGTTGATAATTTGCTTCATCCTTCTCATCATCCATTATCACTTTCACCCACTCCTCATTCTCACAGTGGTCCTCTCCACCTCTTTCTAAGCTTCTCTCATCTCCTACAACCCATCATGAATTACCTTCCCCTACACCATCAAATGATAAACACAAGCATTGATATACTTCTCACTCTAAGTCTTCTAAGTCATCTACATATCCTCTCCCATCTACAACTTACTCCACTTTTTAAGCTCTCCACCACCTTCTTATTCTCATCATCATCCTAGAACTACACTTAATTTCCTCATATTCATCAAAATCACACCTTTGCTAGACATCAAGTCATTCTTGGCATAGACAAAACTACAATAAATGACCTATAAAATCAAAATCTATTTGGAAGAGACTCATCCCTTCTTTTGCTCTTTCTTCTTCATCACCTCATCTTTCCTCATCATCTCATCCTCCTATTGAATCACATCATACTGTATCATCACATTCCACTTCTCTCCATAATCATCCACCTTCACTTACTCATACCAATCCTATCTCATCTATGCTTAAGGACACACTCATTAATGATACTTAGCCCCATGCCTTGAGGCCCTATATGTTAAATCTCATGTCCTAGATTTAACCAATCCTTTTTCACCTCTTTTATCTCAACTTCATATAATTTCACCCCTAGCCCATTCTATGCTTAGCACCACTTTGAACATCCCAATACTCACCTCCACATTTACTACACTAGGTGCGGTGAATAATTTTGTTGATGCTTCATTAAATCTAATGATAACCTCATGGTTGATGAGCCTTTATCATGTATATTTATCTAGATATACATGATAAATAGGGGTATGTTCATGCCTTTTTTAACCTTATTCCTGTACCTATAGCCTCTCTATCTAAGTTTCTTAATTGTCCCTTACCATGTGATGTGCTATTATGCCATGCACTGTTGGGAAATATGTGTGACCTTTTGTTTAACTATCTATTTTCATGCAATGATCTATTATATAACACACTATTGGAGAGTTAGTGTTTGATGTTCCTTGTTCTAATTATTATTGATCACTCCTTCCTTGTGTTGTATCTCCTTCATTTATTTTTTGTCGCGTGTTTATTTATCATGGTTTTCTAATTTCTATTTGTTAAATTGAACTTCAATAATCTCTTAATGGGTAATCTTATGTTCCATTAAAAAATTAAATTTGTATACTCTTTGAAGGGATAATGTTTGTAGTAGTTTACCTTGTTTTAACAATATTTAGAACATTATTATTTTCTGAAATGGATTGGATAAGATTATCCATGAATATCCTTTGTAACTATATATCTAGAAGATGATAGTGCATTTATAAGGAAACATTTCTTGGGTTGAATCACTATAGACCAAATGTTGCTAATCTACTAATAGACCATGATGCCTCTGAATCATAAAACCCACTAAAGAATGTCAAGTAATATGAAAATTAGATCCACTTGATCATTAACATATTATAAATGGATTTTGAAAAGATCTAAATCAATTATTTCCACAAGCCTAGGAAAAAATAAGCCACAAACTTATATCTTAATTCCTTTCAAGAATTAGACAATTATTCCCAATAGTGGTAACAATAATAGAATGAATTCTCTTTTTAGAAATAGTAATATCATATGTATTTCTAATATCATCTCAATAGATAATCACTGACTCAATAATAATTTTCCCAAACATTTTAATACCTTTTTTAAACCATTTAAGTGTAGAGTAGCCTTTTTGAAAATCCAATGGCTTCCCATTAACTTCCATAGACCACCAAATAGATCTAGAATCTCATTCAACTATATACCCTTTAATATTCTCCCATTCCTTCAGAATTGAGTTAAAGACCAAGGAGCTACCATTATTACATTTGAAATTTGCAAAGAATAGATCAACCATCCCAATACCCTTCTAATCAAGTGTAGGTTTATGAAATCCATTAAAAACATTTTTCCTAACCAACACTTTTCAAGGCTTATTACCATTTAAGGCTCTTAAAACCCATTTAACATCCAAAGAGACACCTTAAGAATTTTTTTTTCATATTGATGCCTCCAAATTCTCTAGGCCTATAGCACAAAGCCATATTGACCACTTGCCTACTTTTAACTTTTTTCCATTGGACTTGAGGAAAGATGTGATGAGTTTTTCAAGTTGCTTCAAATGAGAGGAACATACAATCCAAGTAGAGGACAAAGAAAGAGAATAAGAGGAGAAGATATTTTGAAAAATTGAAATCTACCTACCACAAAAAGAAAATTTGAGTGCCATTTACCCATTTTTCATAATTTTAGCTATGATCCAATCCCACATTTCTCTGAAGGAATGAGCAAAAGAAATAAGTATATCTAGATACCTTACCTATATAGAAGGACAACCCATCTACTAACCATCTCTTAATAAATAATTAGGAGGCTCCTCTATCCAATGCAAAATGATTGACTTGTGAGCAACAATACTAGATCCAAAATCTGCACAATAGTAACTCAACAATACATACTGATTGTTAAAGTTTTATTTTTCTAGAATAGGGAAGAGATTAGTATCATCTATAAATTGACATTTTAAAAGAGACTCATTATTAGGAAAATCTAAACCTTTAAGAAGAGGGACAAGACAAGAATGTCTTAACACATGGTTGAAGTTCATAGTAGCACTAAGAAACAAAGATGGAGTCCATGGACAACTTTGTCTAGTAGATACTTATAGCTCAAATGGAAAATATAAAACACCATTTATACTAACCTGAGTTGTATCTTCTTGAAATAAAACATGAACAAATTTACAAAACTTGTCACCAAACCTAAAAGATCTCATAACATTTATAAGAAAATTACATTCACTTTTGTCATAGAATTTTTCAAAATAAATTAAATTCATGCACAATTTTTCTAAAATCTAGCTTGACTCAATTCATGTCTTCCTAGTTGTTAATGATATCCTCCAAAACATATCTCCTTTTAACAAAACTAGTTTGATTAGGAGAGATAAAGTTTGGAAGAACATCCTTGATCCTATTAGCTAACAACAAAGCATAAATCTTATAATATACATTTAATAATGTTATAGGTGTCCAATCCTTAATGAGAGAAGGATCACTCTCTTTAGGTAATAACTTGATAATGCCTCTATTAATTTCCTTACACATAGTAGATACTTTAATAGCCTCATTATAAATATGTAGAAAATAAATAGAAAGCCAAACTTTATTGTACTTAATAAAATTAGTAGATAGACCATCAACCCCAAGATATTTATCATTAGTAAAAGATTAAATGATAAAATTTATCTCATTCATATTAAAAGGCTCCCCAAGTTTCAAAGCATAAATATCATTCATCTTTGTAGGAACAATATTCCTAACAATACTTTTTCTTCTAGAAATATCAAAATTAACACTAGAAAAAGTAAATAAGTCTATAAATAGATTTAAATTGCTCCCTTATTTGAGTCTCATCCTAAACAAGAACACAATAAAGATTTATACCAAAGATTTTCTACCTCATAGACTTCACTTTCAAATAATTAACAAAGATTTTTAAATCTTTACTATGAACCTTCAACCAATTCAATCTAGATCTAAATTTATCCCCTTTATCCTTGTAAGCATTATTGCATCTAAGCTTGTGCTTAAGACTAGCAACCTCTATTTGAATACTTCCATTAATAGGCCATTTTGTAGCCTTACCTCACCATCCAAAAAGCTTCAAGACTAAATCACTATAAAAAACTCCACCTTTCTTTTAGCCAAATTTTACCATAGGACCTAATTTCTTTTATAGCATCAATAACTTTAGACCAATTATAATAACAAGATAACCAATTACCTTTTCAATGAAAAATGTTCCAAAGACTTTGGACTACCTTACAACATGCGTTATCCATTAACCAAGTAGTATTCAACTTTAAAATGCCCTAAAAAAGAATGTTAAAAAAGAGCAAAAGAAGAGTCAAAACCAAAATAACACTGCATCAAATGATGATCAAATAGTGGGTATGAATATACAGTTATGACATTATTTCCATTGGAAGAGGAGAAAATGAAAATTCTTATCAAAATAAAATCTATCAAATTTGCAAAATAATCTTCTATTTTTGTTATACATATTAGACCATGACAACGACACATTAGAATTGTCTTTTCTATTACCACTCATAGGATCAACCAAATTGAAATTCCTCTTCATATTAGACAGAATCAATAGTTCATTTCCATTCCATTCAAACCTTAAACCTCTTTGCCTTTAATCATTTTAAAATCACCACTAATAAAACAAGGAATCCTAGCTAGATTAGAGTACATTCATAAACACAAGTTATATCTATCCTTAAAATCATTAGGAGCATATATAGATCATAAACCAAAAATCTTATCCTAATAATCAACTTAGCCCAAATAATTCTAGCATAAGGAGAGAACCCTTTATTAAAATAAATCTTGCTAGTTTATTATTCATGAAAATAGCATTACCACCTTTCCCTTTATTATGATCAAAAGAAATATGAATAGGCTTAGGCTAGATACATTTTAATGCATTATCTAAAGCGTCACCCACATATTTTACTTCTTACAAAAGCAAAGCATCCAAATCATTGTTATCTTTGTAAAAGGATCTAACAACAAAAATTCTATAATAGGCCCCAAAACGTCTAATGTTCTAGCTTACAATCTTAGTAAAGATAATTAAGAGAAGGGGGTAGCGTAGCTATATGAATCTCCCTTTTCCCTAGACAAGTTTTCAAAACTAGGAGGAAGTTTAAACTCTTTTCTACTATTGTACTTAATACAAGAGAAATAAAATGGACCAACACTAACATAATTTCCATCACCCACAAACTTTTCTTCCTCAAAAATTAGACAATTAGGATTCAGGCTCTTACCAAGGCCTCTTTTGGAAAATTATCTACCTTACTAGTAGTACTTTGACTAAGACCAAGAATCAGAGGTTCAGCATCATCTATCCTCATATATTTTCTTCCATAGTTTAGAGAATAGTCTCTTGGGATGCTATAAAGAATAGGCTCAAAATAAAAACCCTAAGCACCTCATATTCAACATTATCATGTTGAACCAATTTATTAACCTTATTATCATCAACCATTTTCTCATTACTAAACCCCCTATTTGTAATGATCTCTTCTTTATGAAAATCCTTATTAACCTTAAGATTAGGGTAGTTTTTCTCATGTGCGCATTATAAAAATAATAAAAATCAATTCACTAAAATCCAATAATTTTGTAGGAAACCTTTTTATTATACAATGGAAATACAATGTTATACAAAATTTCCATAGCCAAATCTAAGGAAATTAACACTCTTAAATATAAATGAGGCAAAGAGACCTTAGTATCCTTAATTTTTAGGACTTAACCTAAGGTTTCAATAGTCGGGGAAGCAAAAAAAACACACGAGGGAGATTATTGACGTAGGAGCGTCCTTGGGTGTAGAGGCAATCTTGCATTAACTGTAACATAAAAAAATGCATGTACCTTGCAATGTCACACTATATTTTTGTATTTCTTTAGTTTCCATTCCATTAACATGTTTTAGGGATCATTTTAGCCCAGCCTTAGCATTTTCCTTCATCAAATTGCCACATTTATTTATCAAATTCTAATTCTTCTCATTATCCTAGGATCACAATTTAAATTTTGAGAGATTTCTCTAAGGCACTAGCATGACATGTGGACATTGGTGTGATATGCTAATGTTGATAATTGAGAGGGGGGGAGGTGAATCAGTTATCCTAATTATTTCTTCTTTTGAACTTTCTTATTAATCAATGAAGCATTAATTCAAACAAGCAAACATTACCATGAAATGAAAAACACATGACAATATTTTTGACGTGGAAACCCTGTTAAGGGAGAAAACCATGGGGTGATTAACCCAAAGATTATTCTCTATTAGAAGAATAAGGAATTACAAAATGGCACTTGCCAATTGGGGCTCACTGCCCGAGCACACTGCTCACAAGGAGGCACACTACCTACAAGGAAACACACTATCTACAAAAGAATGTTATAAATACTTGAATTGATTGGAAGCATCTACATATGCTGGAGTTCAGTTCTGGTTAGGCTCAGTACACTGATCTGCTGCACTTCATCTTTCCTCTTCTCTTTATTCTGCTTTCCTTTCACATACCGGATCTTTCTTACTACTTCTACTCTGCTCTACACTTATTCGCATATATCACCACACCACAACACCTCTCACAACTAAATCCATCGTGCATATATATCCGCACAAGTAATTTCATCACCTTTCTAGTCGGCACCTGGAATAGTCAATCTTTTCACTAATTCTGATCTGTCGGCTGAATCCTACCACATCAAGTAATGCGGATCAAGCATATACTTGTAGAAATCATTAATCATGTCGGCCAAGTATGATTCATGTCTTCATAGCCTTTAACACCATCAGTAACACATCCGGAAGGTAGTCTGATGTTCTGTCAGTCGGTTCTTCCTTTGTTCACACTATCACTCAGGAATCCAGTACTCAACTATTCATATCTTTTTCCTCATCTATCACCGGAGGCTAAATCCTTGGAATATACCACTCAAGGTAGTCCTCTTGACTTCCCCAACTCCACACTACACCAAGATACTTCCTCTGAGAGATCCAGACCAGTCTGTCGGACCTTGCCACATGCTCTGTTTTTGTTCACCAAACCACAATAATCTTCATTTTGACTTCCGGTAGAGACACACCATGACTTGTGGATATGTGGGATGACCTTTGTTGCCATCAATGACAACAACCATGAATCCATATAGTGTCTCTTGCCAACAATCTCCCCCTTTGGCATTGATGGCAACACTTAGTGAAAAATGACTAAGTGTTTACACTATGCTCCCCCTTGGCTAATGCTCTATCTTTATATACATTTTCCGGAGCTCCCCCTTAGTTGGATTCCTCATTTTTCACTGCTCCTCACTCCCCCTTTGACATCAATGGCAAAGGGTAGGGTCCGCACACCAAAATTTTCAAAATTTTACTATACTTAGCTGCATATTACATACTTACATAAACTGAAGAATGTCTGCAAAGGATGTCTTCAATTGGACCAGTTCTGTACCCCAACTTTGTTTCATTCTATCCAAAATTGAAATGTGACCACTCAACAAAAATGCAAAAGCTTCTGCCCTCTTGAGATCTGTCGGATCATTGGTTTGGGCGGTAGTCTGAGCATCACTTATGGCCTCATGCATGGTTTCTAACTTAGGGATAATAATCCTTCTAAGTTCTCCCATCCAGTTAATTATATTCTTCCTTTCCTTCTCAAGGTTCTTTATTGCATTTGTGATTGCAATAGTTTGACATTCTTGATTTACTATGGAGGAAGAGAGAGGATCAAAACTTTGAGACAAACTTAGTAGTTTGTCCTGTTCCTCTTTTATTTTCTTCTTAATTTCTACTGTTGCTTTTGACCAGGAGATACAAAATTTGTAAATGTCACTGCCATCCTTAAGAGCATTTTCTAGGCTCTTTATCCCAATACTCATATTTCTCCTATCATGAGAGATTAATCCTAGTACCTCTGAGAATCTCTTATCCAAAAACTCCTTCCGGACCTTTTCTTCAGCTGATTTTTCTAGAGAATCAAAATGTGTACCAACACTGCTGACTAAGGTTTTGAGATTACCGAAAGAGGAGGCTGTCAGATCTTTCTGGACCAATGGCATAATCTTTTCAAGCACTCCGGAAGCAGCTTCTATCAACTCACAGTCTTCCATATGAGACTTTAGGAGTTTTTCATTTGCCTTAGCATTTGCAAATGAAGCTATCTTCATTGTCTGTACCAGAGAGAGGGAATCAAAGTTGAATGGACCTTGTAGAAGCTCCGGTTTATCAATCTCTATTGTTTCTTTGCTCAAAAATTTTTGGACAGTTTGTGCAATGTCTCTTGCTAGAGACAGATGTTTCTTCTCTTCTGCAGTCTTGGAGCTGTCCTTTGGAATTTTCTCTCCCTCTACATTCCCACCACTGGCAGTTGTGGTTTTCTCTAGTGAAGTCTTCTATCCTTCTACAATCTTTGCTCTGTCACCTTCTTTTTCCTTCATCGCTGCTTCTTTCTCTTGTAATTTCTCTTCTTCTTTAGATCCGGAGACTGTAGAGGAAACCAGAGGAGAGATGTTAGTCTGTTCAAGGGCCACTTCTTCTGGAGCAGAGGATTCCAAGTCCACAGCTGTTTCTGCACCCAAGTCCTCTATAATAGGAATGTTGAACCTTTTGAATGTATTCCGGAGGATCTCTTCAGTGTCCTTGGCTACCTTGTCGGTCTCACCAAGCATAAGCTGATTCATCCTTGCTTTGCTCCTAAATTCATCCTTGCAGTCTTTGAATACCATGTTCATTGTTTTGTGATCAATTGAAGGATATAGCTGAATAGCTATCTGGTCCCTGATCTCAAGGTCTTTTGCCATGGCATTGGTCTTTCTCCTTTCCAACTCCTTCTCTAGATTCTTAGGAATTAGGGAGATAATTTCAATAAAAGCTTTATTGTAAATGTTCAGATACCTGATTGTAGCTTCCTGCAGGATCTTTTGGTCAGCCTCATTGTAGTCATCATAGAATTCGGCCATTGGTTGAAGGTTTCCATCCACAGTGACTGATTTGATTACACTGTCTAGAGACAGGGTGGGCTTTTCAACAAACTTCTCTGCCATTTCTTCCTTGTCTTGGCCTGTGGAAGGTTTACTGAATCCTTTCTTCTTCTGCTTCTTTATTTCCTTTACTCCCTCATCTGATTCAGTTTCCTCTTCATTTCTTTGATTTTCATAAGCCCTTGTGGCTTTTGTCTTGGACCTTTTGCCGGATGCCTGGACTTCCAGTTTTGAGCTTTTGGCTGTGGCAGGTGCAGATCTTTTTGATGATCTGGTCTGGGTGGAGGTTTCTACTGGAACACTTTCTTCACTTTTCTTTTCTGCCCTCTTCTTCTCTTTCTCATCCCCTTCCTTCTTCTTCCTGTGAGCATCAAGTGCCTCCATTGAGATCCCAAGGCCTTGTGCTATATGTTCTACTTCTTTTCTAACCTTCCTCTTGATCTCTGGTTCTTTGAGTTCAACATGGATTTTTATACTCAGCTCCTCAAAGGTTCTGAACCTTTCTGCCTTTGGATCTTTAGGCTGACTGAGCATGTGTTGAACATGTAGCTCCACAATCTATTCATCCACTTCATACCCCATGGGCATGATCCACACAGTTCTTGGTTCTACTGCCTCCATTAGGCACTGATCTATTTCTACCATAAAGCATACTATGTCTTTGTACTTCTCAACAAGAGACTGGGGAATTCTTTCTCTTGCATGCATCATGCTCTAAAAGTTCTTGAAATATCCCCACAAGGCTATTTTTCTTGCTTTAGCATCACCAAGTCCATGCAAATAATCGCTGATTTGGATGGCAACTGGTCTGTCATTCTGCCATATCCATCCACTGGATCCGGGAAGCTCATTCATGTAATAAAAGAATAGACAAAGGATAAAACTACCATACTTGAAGGAGTTCTTCTTGTCCTTCTTGATCTTCTGCAGATTTTCCAAAAGTTGGTTTAGAAGAAGCTCACACAAATCATAGTCTACATTGTCCTTTAGCATTTGATAAGCTGTGTAAATTGTAGTTCCCAGTACTAAATTTTCCCTACTGGAGTGATAGATCTTGTAACCAATTATCATAGATGCAAATTTGACATCCGGTTTAGTGATGTCTTCAATTGTCATAGCTCTCTTGTCAAATTTTGATCCGATTGCATCACTAATTGTCTGATTTTTGACAGATTTGAGAATAGGTAATCCACCAGATGAGTGCAGACCGGTTACAGCCCTAATTGCATCTTTGGTGATCTTGAAAGGCTTGTTCAACCATAGGAAATTGTCATGCACTCTACTTAGTACATACCGGACCCAATTATCTTCTTCAAAATAGGGGAAATGAATGCACTGTGCAAAGTGCTTATCCCGGATGGCTTTGTACTGAGGTTTAATCTCAAAGGAATCATCTAACAACTGTTTGTGATAGATATCCATCAATTTTGATTCTCCAAAGTCTTCAAAATTCGCATGTATGTAAACCCTAATGTCCTCCGTATGCAATACACCATGCGGAACACTAGAGAAGGCTCCTAGGGGATCTACCTCCAAAGATTTGTATGGATGTTTCTTGAATGTGGGGCGAGGTCTATCAGAGATCTTAACTATATTCAGAGTAGCCATTTTTCAAAGATTTGTAGTGAGATATTGAAAACGGAAAATAGCTTATGCGCCTTTGGTTATATGGAGTGGTTGGATTGATTTCTGTGTGTAATAACCTCTACAAGTAATCTTCAGTGAACTTGATGAATTTTGTTACAGAGCTCCACTTTTCGCTTCTTCTTGAGTGTAGAATGAGCAAGTGATTTATGAGAAATCCCTTATATTGCTTCGCAAACCCTAATATCTATTTGCAATAAATGCTTGACCTATATTATTCTAGCTTCCCTTATTCGAATGACTTGAAGAACCGGATTAGTCTTGATCTATGAACATCATGCGGATCTTTCAATTATCAAGATGACATATCACAAGGACATCCCAAACACTGTCCAATCCGTAGAATAAGACAATTCACTTCCAGATCTCTCTGGACCCTTTTGTAATCCTCTATCATTCTAGAGCATCTCCAGAAATAGGTTCTACTTGATCGATCACAACTTCTTCACATCTTTATGCAAACCTCTGAAATCTTAGCTGGATCATTTTAAGACTCATATCTATAAACCCTTTACTTCGCATCTTGTGCCAAATCTGGCACCACTTGATTGGCTGGGGGAACATGGTTTTCTTTGTGTCTCCCCCTGAGCTAGAGCTCATCTTTTAATTTCTAGAAGGAATATCAACACTAGAGTCTGGTGCGGATCCAACCTCTACATTCTCTAAACTTTTCTTCACCCAAATCTTGTTCATTTCATTCCTAACTTCATCCACATTCATCTTTTGTTTGCCCTTGTCCTCATTCTGATTATATACCAGACCTCTTTTGTCCTAATTCTTGCTTCTGCAGACTTTTGCATTATGACCAGACCTATTACAGATTTGGCAAACAACATTTCTTTGCATATTTTACTGATAACCTCTTGATCTGCATTGATTAGCCATATAACCTACTTTATTGCATGCAAAGCATCTACCATTGAATTATTTGTCCATTTGCATATTTCTGCATTCATGAGACTTGTGTCCATACCTTTTGCAGTTGAAGCACTATCTGGAGAAGGTTGAATTAGTCTGATTCATTCTCTTTCTGTACTGATTAGCTTTGTGACCAAAGTGATTGTAGCTGTGGCAGTATCCATTGAAAGATGGATATCTTTGAGCATTGGGTTGTCTTACCGGAGGTCTTCTAGGCCTATTCCTTGGATTTTCTGATCCAAAATTCTTCTGACCAGATCTGGAGCTTTCTCCTTTCTCATATCCCAAACCACACTTGTCATCTGCCCTCTTTTGACTTCCAAGAAGAACTTCAAGTTGAGAAGAACTTATCTTGAATTTTTCTTTATATTCATTTGTTGTTTGAAGATCCCTTTTGAGAGAGACAATTTGATCCTCAAGTTTTTCTTCATTATCTTTAGCATCTTCAAGATCAGATTCAAGATGTCTGATAATCCTATCCATCTGGTGGCAATCTTCTGATTTCTCTTTGAGAGATTGTCTTAGATTGTCTTCAGTTTTTCTTTTCTCTTCAATCTCTTGAGTAAACTTTATAACTCCTGATTCCATTTCATGTCTTACCATAATGACTTCTTTTGATAATTTTTCACATAACTTAGTTTTCTCAGTTAACTCTTCATTTGCATTACTTTCTTCACTTTGTCTTGCCAATTGCTAGAGTAGCTCCTTTCTCTTTTTCATAGAGAGACTTAATTTGTCTTTTAGTTCTCTCATGAATTCATTAGCTTGTTTGAGTGTTTCCTTTAATTCATTGACTTCAGAGTTTGACTGTTCAAGATCCTCAAGGGCAGTCTTGAGTTGCTCCCTTAAACCATATGCATCCATTTTAGCTCCCAAATCTTCCTCAAGCTGTTAGGCTCTTATTAGAAGGAACTTAGCTTTGATACCAATTGTTGATAACTGAGAGGGGGGGTGAATCAGTTATCCTAATTATTTCTTCTTTTGAACTTTCTTATTAATCAATGAAGCAATAATTCAAACAAGCAAACATTACCATGAAATGAAAAACACATGACATAGTATTTTTGACGTGGAAACCCTGTTAAGGGAGAAAACCACGGGGTGATTAACCCAAAGATTATTCTCTGTTAGAAGAATAAGGAATTACAAAATGACACTTGCTAATTAGGGCTCACTGCCCGAGTACACTGCTCACAAGGAGGCACACTGCCTACAAGGAGACACACTATCTACAAAAGAATGTTATACAATACTTGAATTGATTGGAAGCATCTACATATGCTAGAGTTCAGTTTTGGTTAGGCTCAGTACACTGATTTGCTGCACTTCATCTTTCCTCTTCTCTTTATTCTGCTTTCCTTTCACATACCAGATCTTTCTTACTGCTTTTGCTCTGCTCTACACTTATTCGCATATATCACCACACCACAACACCTCTCACAACTAAATCCATCGTGCATATATATCCGCACAAGTAATTTCATCACCTTTCTAGTCGGCACCCGGAATAGTCAATATATATCCGCACAAGTAATTTCATCACCTTTCTAGTCGGCACCCGGAATAGTCAATCTTTTCACTAATTATGATCTGTTGGCTGAATCCTACCACATCAAGTAATGCGGATCAAGCATATACTTGTAGAAATCATTAATCATGTCGGCCAAGTATGATTCATGTCTTCATAGCCTTTAACACCATCAGTAACACATCCGGAAGGTAGTCTGATGTTCTGTCAGTTGGTTCTTCCTCTGTTCACACTGTCACTTAGGAATCCAGTACTCAACTATTCATATCTTTTTCCTCATCTATCACCGGAGGCTAAATCCTTGGAATATACCACTCAAGGTAGTCCTCTTGACTTCCCCAAATCTGCACTACACCAAGATACTTCCTCTGAGAGATCCGGACCAGTCTGTCAGACCTTGCCACATGCTCTGTTCTTGTTCACCGGACCACAATAATCTTCATTCTGACTTCCGGTAGAGACACATCATGACTTGTGGATATGTGGGATGACCTTTGTTGCCATCAATGACAACAACCATGAATCCATATAGTGTCTCTTGCCAATAGCTAACATCCTATGAGTCTTTAAATATTTAAATATTATTTCCGACCCAATTGCCTAATGTCACCTACTATAATGCTCATCTATTAGAAAAACACCTTCAACACTCGAATTTAAACCTTCAACTTCCACACAATAATTTTGATTCTCTATCAATCCATCTCATTCTATTCTCTTGCAACTTGAAAGCTTCTCCAAAAATGAGAAATCTATCTTTGGATGTCTTCTCTCTAGTATGGTTGGCTACATGTACTATATCATTAAAGCTTGTTGAAGCTACATACTATCATATTTTCATTGACAACTACATGTACTCACCTTTTCCTTCTATATCACACTAGTAATATTGTTTTAATAAGCTCTTATTCTTATTTGAATAATATTGTACAACTCTTCTTAATCATTTCCTTCTATATTTATCATGGAAAATCTATTGGTGGCTATCACCACCCATTTTATTATACACACACTAGGGTATTCTTCCCATAGAATAGGGTTGATACTCATAGATTTATTTATTGTCATTTCTCTTTATTCCTAGATACACGTAGGATAGGATCACAGACTATTTTTTCAAAATTTTAATCATTAGATATCTGTGGAGGTTGGAAGACCAACATAGGGGCTTGACCTAAAGGAAAGCTCCCAAACAACTCTTAACATTTTTTCTTGTTTCAGCTACAAGTATTTTGGGAGAATATTCAACCTTAAAGAAGTTTTCTAGTATCTCTTCTCTTCTATTGTTCATTTTGTTACTTCATTTGATTTATTTAGTTTCTCTCTATTTTATCACTTTTGTGTTATTTGGTATCCTCTATGTTGTTTTGGTTGTCCTTATTTCTTGTTGTGCAGGGGGGTCTAAAATTTGGTGATAAGTTTGAGAACTTTGAAACTTTTATGGATGACAATGTAAGACTAATGATAACACAAAAAAAAGACTACAACACAACACATAGAGGTCTACATGTTGTGCTAGCATCTAAGATAGTGAACTCCATCTTTCAATGCCAAGTTTCTTTATATATACTATTTCCAATTTTGAATCTAGTTTTTCTATTCTATATTTTAGTTTCCTATAATTAGCATTTTCCAACCCAACTCAAATGTAATGTAATGTGAAAGTTCTAAAGTAGTAGATTAATTTGTCCTTAACATTTTGGTGAAACCACCATTCTTTCATGGTTCACTTTTACATTTTAGTGAACCTAGTACTCTTACACTTTAAACACCTTTTTTATTCCATTTTCTTCCAAAAAAAATCTTTCCTAAAATTTCTTTTGGGTCATTACCCCAAACCCATTCCATAGTCCTAAAATAAAAAATGGTATCCTCTACCCTAATTTTTTTATACCTTTCTTAACTTTCCCCTTTTATTTTTCATAATGGGCATGTTCTCTTCTTACATCACTTTCTCTCTTTACATAAAAAGTTCATGATAGTGATACTACATTTCATTCATACAATAGTTACTTTTCTCTTCCTATGTCATTCTATGCTCTTGATCTCTCCCCTAAAACTCATACTATCTATAGAGATATTTTAATGGATGATGACATCATTAATAATTTTCTAAAAAATTACCTTGCTTTCTCTTCATCCTAGTGCTCTCCCCTCAATGATGAAGCATTTACTATAGTAGTTTTTGATAATAGTATGTCTCTTCTCAACTCTCACCCTCCTTTGGTTTCATGTTCTAAATCCTTGGACCTTCAAAAGCATGTGGAGACCTCTTTAACTTCTCTCCCTCCTTTGGATGCATGTTCAAACTCCTTGAACTTCACAAATGATGTGGAGACCTCTTTCTCTTCCTTCATCACCTATTGGAATCATATCCTTATAGTTTATGATACTTCTTTACAACATGTTTCTCAAACTTCTATTGATAATATTTCTTTTTGTTCCTTTGAGGACTCTTCTTTGAGTGATTATGAGTTTCATGCTTCTATTGATCATTTCTCTTGACAAGATGGACTCTTTTCTTGTTCATCACCTCTTCTTTATTTAGAGGATTAACTCCCTCATGTCGACATTGTTGAGAATTCTAGTATCATCATCACTTCCTTAACATCACATTTGTCAAAATTGCTCCCTTGATAAATATTCCACATAATTTGCATGATTCTTTATCTACTATTTCCTTTCCTATATCAAATCCATCTCTTGTATACCTTGACCCTTTCCATTATATTTATCCACCCTCTTTTCCCACTACCACTTCTACATCATTTTTCTTTTTATAGCCATCACCATGAATTTTTAGTGAGCTACCTTCTATTTCTCCTACAACTAGATGGATATGCTCTCCTTTATCTTTTGAGATTCTTTCATAGCCCTCTTTGGTTGGCATGAAAAATCTTACTTTTAACAAATACAATAGAAATGGTGATTCATTGCACCATGCAAATTAATTATCCACCATATGCTTGACTCATACATGTGATGACTATGTCTTGGAAAAAATATTTTCTATCAAATTGAGAGATATTGCCTTAGGTTGGTTCTAAACCTTACCTACTAGTTCCTTGCACTCATTTCTGATGTTTCTCATGCCTTTGTATCTCACTTTCAATATAACATGGATCCTAGGGTCACTCTTACACACTTGGAGCAATGTAAACAAGCTATTGATGAGAGTGTCTAGAACTTCACTTCTTATTTCTTTTTTTTTCTTAAATTCAATGGGGTTGTCATCTCCCTAATGGCCTTCTTCTATCTCTCATTAATGAGAAACTATTGCCACATATCTAACAAGATATGGTTTTTGAGGAGTTTTGTTCTCTTTTTTAGTTAGTTATTCTTTCTCTTGAAGATGATCAAATCTTTCTAGAGTTCCCTCACCTCAAGTACAATGAACTTGATACACTTCCCCCTTCTTGTGATGAAAACTTGTTTCAATCCATTTCTATTTCTCCTCCTACAACTTCTGTATTCACTCATGTTGTAGACCTACATCTAAAGAACTCTTTCCTTTATTCTTCTTGTGATGTGGACTTGGGTGAGTGATTAAATACCTCCACCTTCATCATTGGTTGAACCTTCTATCATTTTTCTTTGTTGTACCTATTATGTGGCACACACAACTTTATTTCTTTCTTTGTTTCCATTCAGAGATGTACAATTTTAGGTTCAACCACCTTTTCTTTTTTGGGGTAACAATACAACCTCCTTCATCTTTTTTATCCTCACCCATATTCTATGGGTAATGACAACTTGTTCTGAAATAAAATTCCCTACATATATTCTTCCTAGGGACATTCTTCTTTCTCTACTCCCTTTCATTTACCTTAAATTCAATTACTTGTTCTTCTTCTATTTTATTACTTTTGGGGGCATACATCTACCATTTTTACATTGTTAGAATTCTCCCCAAGGTGTTCATCTACCATTTTGTGACACACTCCCAATGCTATAAAAGGAATATTATTCTCACATTATTGGTTCATCTACCATTCTCATATTAGAGTTTTTCTTCTATATCTAGCATGTTGCTCATTTTTGAGGTGTTTCAAGGTAAAAAGACCCTACCATTGCATCTGGAAGGCCCAAGAACCCCTATTTTCATATTTTACACAAAGTTGCCTCTAAGGGAAAACAATTATGGCTTGAGTTGTATGGCCTACTTTACTATATAGATTTTGAAAAAAATAAAAAATATTTTGTGCACATAGCCTATCAATGGTGATGCTACTCAACAGAGTCACCACACCACCAACAACCACCATCATGCCACCAACGGGTAGAAACCACCCCACTACCACCTTTGGAGGCCAAATCTAATGGTGCCACTAGGCTTGAGCCTTTCTACCACCAATAGGGAATACTCGTAGAATATTCACAAATAAAATAGGAGTTTTCAAGCAATGGTTTCATGCTAATCCATGTGATTTTTTGTTTAAATCAAGTACTTTTGTATAAAAAGTGGTTTCTCGGTAAACAAAGGAAGTTTTGGAATCCAAGTGGTTCATAGAATAGTTAGTAGAATCTTAGCATATTCCATTGATAATGTCTCATGATAGCATGCTAAGTTTAGTAGGTCCTTTATAAAATTTCTACCTCCTCACCATTGAAGGTTTTAATTTTGCGGTTCAACTTCAGAGGCTAATATTTTAAGCGTATGGCCCCCTTATTTAGAACAATTATTTTTTATTTAAAGTACAAATTTTGTGCTCTTCATGGTAGCATGATATTTTTTCTCAAGTGATCCCATTTTTTTGTAAATCAATTTTCTCATCAGATCTAATAGAGAGTCACAATTTTTGAAGTTCAACGCTTTGTAACTTTCACATATTATTTCAAATTGAGTTGATTCTCTTTTTCAAAGTGAATATTTTCTTGAGAACTACATTTTAGTGATATTTTGAGGTTTGTATTCTAATCTTTGACTATAATTTCAGTATTTGGTCCATTTTGACCATTGTAAAACTCAGGAAATAACTCCAACATTATACATGCATTGATCTAATAAAGTGCCAAATAATTTGTGCATGCAGTAGATCCTTGATTGACTAAATTTGGGGTGGTAATATTTTGGTGGTTTATTTCTTTCATTTCTTTTATATGTTTCCTTACATTTGGGATAACTAAAATTGAACTCCTAACTCCACATAATTATGGCTCATGAAAATAATCGGCATGGAATTATCTAATGGGAAATGTGTTGAATGCACAAGACAACTGAGAGGGTGGGGGGTGAATCAGTTGTAACTTAAAATTCCAAAAACCTCATACACAAATGGATCCACAATGATTTAATTAACCCTTAAACTATTATGATGATTAATGATGAAAGCTGTAGACACCCTAAAATGACCGTGTCGTCAAATCACTTGCATTCCGTTATCTGTCTAATCATCTGCATTACAACGTTAATTAAATAATCTAATTATTTAATTAATTAATCATCAAATTCTTCTAAATCACAAAATTGCGACATTAATTAAATAAATCCTCTTTATTTAATTAATTAAATTAAATTCCTCTATATTCTTCCACAATTAAATAATTTTTAATTATTTGATTAAATCATTATCCTATTTTCAAATCTCAATTCCACATTAATTAAATAAATCTCATTATTTAATTAATTCAACAAATTCCCTCTTATCTAAAATTAAATAATTCTTAAATTATTTAATTAAATCAAAAATTATTCTTCCAAAATCATGCACAACAATTAAATAAATTTATTTATTTAATTTGCTTTTAAATCTTCTAAATTAAATAATTCTAATTATTTAATTATTTCTTCCAAAATATCTTCTCTAAATTTAAATAAATCAATTATTTATTTAAATTGCTTTTTCTTCTAATTTGAGTTATCTCTAAAAAACTCAAGCTTTCTATATTTAATAAAGCAAAATGTTTTCTATTCTCATGCAAATCTCTTCTTCTTGTTTTAAATCACTTAACTGATTGCTTTATTCTTTTAATTGATTTATCTCTTCAGTTAACTTATTCTTCTATTCTTGATAACTCCTCTCATGCAAAAGCAAGCAAGACACATGTCTTCTTCTTATTCGTTGCACATTCCTCAACTTATCTCCTCCGTTGATTCTTCTGAATTATCTGGACCGTTGATCGATCTTCCTAGAAATCTATATAAACCCCCCTCATCTCCTTCATTGAGCCTCTCTCTTCGATTGTATTTTCAGGCATACTTAACAGAGCTTCGAGCATACACAACGCGTCGATTGATCAACCTTACAATCATTTGACATTGATCTCTTGAGCACTACACTTGCTTGTTGCAGCTATGGCTTTGCAATTTCATTGAGCAATTCTACATTCAATCCAAAGGAAACAACACAAATTTCGGTAAAAGTCTTTATTGCATTGATTATTTGTCATGCCTTTTATTTAAATTCGTTTTCTTTATGTTATTGGATTCTTTGGTTTTATTTAGTTTAGATTTAATCCATTTTTCCATATACACAAAAGCAAATAACAAAAACTGAATCAAACCAACATCAAACATCAGAGAACACCAGATATACATGGAAACCCCAAGAAGGGAAAAACTATGGTGAGGATTAGCTCACAATATAAAGTAGTATCAACACTGAATTACAAAAGTCTCACTACCAAAAGGCTCACTGCCAAAAGGCTCGTTGCCCAAAAGAAAGGCTCACTGCCAAGGCTCACTGCTTGAATAGAGAAGAAGATACAAAAGATTGTTACAAGGAAAAAAATATCTCAATGCAATAGAGAATTCCACCACAACACCAAAATCACCTCCTCGACATCACTAAAGAATAGTAGACACCTTCTACTCATTGCATCCAGTAATCTAACTCATGAAAGCTTTGTATTGCACCATACATTCAATCACATTGTTAGTCACATCATATCCATCACTCGCACACATGATCATGATCCCTTGATACTAATTTATATTGTCTTCAACCTTGAGAACATTCACCAAGGTTGGCACAACAATTTATGTAAGACTACTTTTCCCCCATAGTTATTTAATTAATTGTAGCAGATTTGCTATGGTTAATATTTAGAGTTAAGATAGAATAATATATTCAATGATGTTAAAAGAGATGTAATAACAAATGTAAATTATAATAGATGATAATTTAATAAGAACTCTTACGTAATCATTAACAAAACAAATTAGATAACATAATCACATAATCATATTAACATCAAAGCCCAACAATATCTTTTATATAACTTTAGTACTTCATTAATTTCCATCATAGAAAGGAATAGATATGTATCTTTTGGATCTTGGGATTTCTTCCAAATGTCACTTCGGAGAATAGACTATAGAATCAACCCCCTTTCAGCAAGTGAACACTTCCAGGAGGAATCTGGTTCTTGTTCAGAACCCACAAGTTCTTATTGCAGAACTCACCGTGCTTTGTAGCACACACACACAAGTGCTCCAGAGCCATGTTCAACAAAACATGCTCAACACAAGTGCACACACAAGCCTTGGCTAGGACAATCTTAGGTGTATGTTGTACCCCAAGTTGGACACATGATGTGTGCCCCTTCTCCAATGCTCACTGCCTATCAAATCTATAATCCTTCTCCTTTGTGATTTCTTGCCTTTCTTTCCTTATCTTCCTTGAGTTTTATCCATCTTCTTCTTTCTTTTTTGAGTGATCTCTCATGCCCATTCCAAGTCTCACACAAATACCTTATATAACCTTTTAAGGGATGGTTTCTAAACCATCACACCCTTTCACAAAGGTTGTTATTAACAATTAGTTAATAAACTTAATAATTCCTCCCTTTTAAAAGGGGTTTTCATTATAATTATTTATTTATCTCTTTTTTAACCAAATAATCATAATATCCTTTATATTTCCATCTACCTTTTAATTATAAAGGGTAAATAAACTTTATCCTCTTACAATTTCAAAGTCTTATTCATAACATAGCCTTCTTTTTCATTTTGGGGAAAAAGTCCCATAACAATTCTCCCCATGTAAATTAGATGTTGTCCTTAGTAGTTCAAGTTGAATCTACAACATATTTCACAACAGACAATTAGTTAAGTAAGTGTAGATGTAACATTATAAATATCACAATGAATATTTTAACTTCATCTATAATTATATTTTTCAAAATTTAGATCTTTTCAATTTAACTCTTTTATTTTAACTAAAACCAAACTTAAATCCCATAGAAATACTTTGTTAATCAATAACATGATTACACCCATAAGTATATTTTCACATGAAATAGATCATGAATTCATACTTGAGATGCTGATACAAGAGAGTACACTAAATCTCTTATCAAATAATATTTAAATTTTTCATTCATGTGTAACCTTATCTTTAATGCAAATATTTTGATCTTTTAGGTGTCACTTTAATACACAAAAGTATTATCATGTAATCACATAGTGCTTACCTATTGAATGACTTGCATATCCTATACTATGTAGTCACTCATCACTGAGTACCATATACTCAAAATACATTCAAACATGATAGTCATGCATTCCGGACTACATGAATATCCTCTTTTCATATAACAAATACAATTAAATAACAACAAATACATCAAAAAATATACAAGGTTATTGGGTTGATCAAGTCCAATAACTAAGTACAATAAAACAAAGATGGTACAAAACAATCTTACAAGGAAACTTAAGCAATAAAACATCAACAACTATTACCATCATAAAGTACTTCATAGAGAAACACTAGGTCTGATATTAGGTTAATTGAATATCTTTCTTCATATTTTCCTAAAATAATTAAAGACACAATTCAAGGTCTTTTGATTGATTTTCCAAACCCAAATCCCCAAACAATGTTTAAAAATTCAGCATTTCATAAGATGGGTTACCAATATTTCTATGCCTTTAGAATCGTTAAATTATAGTATCTATGATCATGGAATTCTGATTAAATATCCATGTGCCTAGGATGCATAAGATGATTAGATTTTAACTCACAATAATGAGCTCAAAATTTTTATTCCCGATATGAATTTTAACAACCTTGATGTGTTTCTAGGAGTTTGACAACATAAGAAAATTCACGAAATTTTTTCTATAAAATATAAAACATATTGAAGATTTAAAGATTACATAAACTATCTCTTTTCCAAATAACTTCTTGAGGATCTTACATATCACAAAAAGGTTTTATTTAAGAATGGCTTGAGTTGGGATTGGCTCCCCCTGTAAATTCCAACATGTCCTCAGGACAAATGCTAAGATAATCAATTTGGTTTCATATCTTCTAAAAGCATTGTTTCATTTCACCTAAACAACACCATATTTTCCAAAGTTTAAGATGTGAAAATGATCTTGGGATCTATGAGTTATGGGCCCAGAATGTAAGTTATGTTAAACAAATACTTGGTCTATTATTTCTTTCATGATTATTGTTGGATCCTTTATTGTCATAAGACTTTTGATGATATTGTTTATATAAGGTTAGCTCAACTATAAAATTTGTTGATAAAACATTAATAATGACACACTAAAATGGATATTGAGAGATAATGAACTAACAAGTTGAGGGACTAAAAAAATGATGAGGAAAGATAGGTGAAGTTAACTAAGGAGATTACAAATCCCTTTGGAATATTTCAATATGAGACTGCATAGAAGACATGAGTGTGAGCAAAACCAAGTGTCTAGGGAGACAATCTAGTTTAAAAATTGATCAGTTGAAGTGAAATCTGCCCAATCTCTTGTCAAGGCATTATAACTTTTTCTAAGACCTCTATGGAAGAAGAGAACTTAACGTTGAATTTTAATATCAAATATTAATATGCAACCAAACATCCTTCTAAATTAGTGGCACATCTATTAATAGGCACCTAAGCATGCTTTTGAATTGATGGCATACTCATATTGATAGAGATCTTATGAATAATTATAGTATGCTAAACACGTCACTAGGTAGCAATGTACATGAATCCAAGAAATGCAAGGATGGAAGCATAACAATGACACAATTATAATGTGAAAACCTAACATGAGAACTCTTCTAGTATGTATGTTGTCCCATTCGACATTTTATTTGCAAGGCCACTAAATAATAATGAAAAACTACATGTCTAGGATTTTGAGAAAGTTTTCACCTCAATATAACTATTCTTGTCATGTAAAGATTATGGACAATAGCTCAAAGAGGCTTATTAATTATGGAATGTGGGTACCAATAGAAATTTGGAAATACATACAAATGATTTAGTAGGACAAGCTATATTGGAGATACTACTTGACAACTAGATTATAGATGCACAACCTTGGAATTTATCCATATGAAGACTTGCTTTCCATTGGACATTATGTAGGAATACCTTCCATTCTTATGACAATAATGAATATGCATGTGTTTATACAATGAACAAAAAAAGTGGTTAGAACAACACAATCCTATTTAAAGGAAAGACTTGATTTTAACCATCCAATACATCATTTTTTTCCATAATTAGTTTTTAAGAAAAACTATTACATCATAGATCTTATCAAGAGGCTTCCTAAGGAAGGGAAAAAACATCAATAAAGTGGGATTTTACAACTACTTAACACCTTCTATGTGGAATATGACCCATTAAATCAATATTTTAAAATTCACAATCTTTATCCTAGGCTAGACAATGAATTTGTTGTTTAATTCTTAAAATGGCTTGTTCACTTTATTTCAATTATCAAACTAAAAAATGCCAAGTTCACAACATCAAACATCCACTAGGTAGAGGTATATAGAATCATTATAACCACACACCTATGGCATAAGGTCATGTTTAATCTAAAAATTAGAAATATAAAAGTCTAATTCAAGCCTCTTTTATAAGATAACTTATGATTCTAAGGTTTGCTATATATATTGAGTAAGATCAATTTCCAAGATGAGTGCACAATAGCCATACTCATGTCTTTAACATCTAGTTCAACATCATTGTGTGAATGTCTATACACCATAATCAAAATCCACAATAATAGATTTACCCAAACTTTGATCCGGTGATACTAATTTTCATTTCCATATATGTTAGAATAAATTATCATAATCACAACAATTTATTTACATAAAAGAAATGACTTCATACTAATTAAGATCAAGTAACAATATGCTATGCTAAAATGGTTCCTTTGTATTATAAATTTTTCATTCCCATACATATTAAAATAAATTATCATAAAAGAGAGAGTTCATATATAAGAATAGAAGATAAGTTTAAAGTGGGATTGCAACATGGAATGTCATCCCTCCTAGGTATTCTTATGTGGAATATGTGGCGAGGCAAACTTGGATCCTCCATGGTAATCTTATTTCCTTCAATCGAAAATGATATCCACCGTATTTTAATATAAAAGTAACATATAATCATGCGCCATGGTTGAACAATGTGTCACTTGATCATAGATGCATTTTTCTTGTATAAGAAATCGTGACATGAGACCACACTTCGATATTAAACAATTCTTTTTACCGTCTCATTTATCTTATTAGTCCCAAGATGATTTGTTTTGTTTCTATCATGTAATCACATAATATTTACCTAGTATAGATTTACTACTCCTTAAAAACTAGCTTTAGAAATCTTTTGTTCCATTTTACCCTATCGCTTAATCAAATTACATATATTTTTTAAATTGTTGAAGACTGACGACAAGTAGATTTTTATAGAAGAACCAACACATAGTCAACAAAGTCTTCATGATCATAGGCTATAATACTTCACATAAATTTTCTAGCCAACACCAGAATGTACGGAGAGGGAATATATAATCATCCTTCAAATTTAAGGAAGGTTGCGATGCATTCCCTTCAATCGGTTGGAGAGAAGTCCTTTCAACTTATAAAAGACTTGGTCTCTTCATAGGACATCAAGTGTAAAAAGGAGTAAGCCATTCGACTGTCGACTACTGAGCTCTAGCTCTATCCATTATCATTCGTTGCCCTTTCCCTTTTCCCCCCTCCTATAGTGGGTGGGTGAGAAAAAGAGATGCCCTATCGGGCGGATGCCAAGACCAAAGGGTTGAAGTTAAAGGTTGGTGGACAGAATGGATATAAAGGGCAAAGAGACTATTGTATCAACAGAGTTGACTAAATCAAAATCTAAATCATTGAAATCTGAGGTAGTGTCTATGGGGCCTTCAAAATGGCCATGGTGCATGCCTGTTCTAGCCATCAAAATGGCCATGGTGCATGCATGTTGGAAATCATAATTTTATGATTTCCAACACTTTTTGATGGCCATAAGCCAAAATCTGAATCCCGATCTAAAAACAAAGTTTCCCATGATGATATAATAAAAGGGCCTACATACAGTTGGTTGGAAGCTCACATTTATCTAACTGTCATGACTTGAAAAAATAGTCACGACTCATCATCAAAATTGATCCAATATAGTTGCGATGTTTGTCATCAAATCTCATAAAAAACATTGGTCGAAATGTATATCCAAAGACAAAAGACTATAACAACTACCGAGGACCATGATGTGGCATTTCAAAATGATATTGCAACATGATGTCTAGTCTATAGAACTCTTATATTTACTCCTATATATGTATGATAATAATATGTATAAAATAAAAATAGAGAAGGTCTATAACACATTTTCTTATGATGGAAAGGCAACATACCATGAGAAATTTACAGCCTCTTTGTTGATAGTGCCTTCTAAGTTGATAGTGCCTTCTAAAGAAGCATAATTTATTATCACGAATAAAACCTCCCAACCCAAATTCACATAGTATTTACACATTGTATGACAAAAACTTAACTACTTGTCCTACTACTTGAAATCAACTTAAAGGAATATAGGAAGACATGAATGAGGAGACATAGATCTATAACAATATCATATAATTCTCTCAAAGGCTTCCACTCCTAGATGAAAATATAAAACTTTCATGCTAGATGTTATTGCCCTCAAAAATTAGGTAATCTAATATATAGTTCTACACATTGTTAACAATATTAATGTTATTCAATTATGTTATATTTTACTTTCCTACTAAATCATTGAAGAACACACTTAAAAAATCTTATAACTTACTCATGTTTATACTAGTCTTGATCATTGGTTCTATTAGGTGTCTAATAAATTACTGTGTAAAAATAAATTGGAGGATGTCTTTAGTTTTAGATATCTATTATCTTCGATCATTTGGATCATCTAGTGTTTTAATACTTTAACATGTAATAGTCTTACCTACTTATAAAGAATTTGTTTACTAATTATTTTTCTTTTGTAAAGTCTCTCAGGCTAGTGTGCTTAATGACTGATGTAATGGAAGTATTATGTTGACAACAATAGTTTGTAAGAAATATTTTAGTACACTAGGAGCATAACATTGTTGAGGTGATGTTAAGGTTGCCATATCTATTGTCGATACCCAACAACACCCATCAATATTGAATGTAGTATTCAATTTACTCGTTGATAGAAATAATTTTCTTCAAGGATATAATCTACATTATTGTAAATCCCCATAATAATCTATCCTTACATGTCAAAGAAGGATTCTCATAGGCACAAGATTGTTTTAGGCCCTGATACCAAATGCAAGACTACTTTTCCCCCATAGTTATTTAATTAATTGTAGCAGATTTGTTATGGTTAATATTTAGAGTTAAGATATAATAATATATTCAATGATGTTAAAAGAGATGTAATAACAAATGTAAATTATAATAGATGATAATTTAATAAGAACTCTTAAGTAATCATTGACAAAACAAATTAGATAAAATAATCATATTAACATTAAAGCCCACCAATATCTTTTATATAAGTTTAGTACTTCATTAATTTCCATCATAGAAAGGAATAGATACGTATCTTTTGGATCTTGGGATTTCTTCCAAATGTCACTCCGAAGAATAGACTATAGACTCAACCCCCTTTCATCAAGTGAGCACTTCTAGGAGGAATCTAGTTCTTGTTCACAACCCACAAGTTCTTATGCAAAACTCACCATGCTTTGTAGCACACACACACAAGTGCTCCAAAGCCATGTTCAACAAAACATGCTCAAAACAAGTGCACACACAAGCCCTGGCCAGGACAATCCTGGGTGTGCATTGTACCCCAAGTTGGACACATGCTGTGTGCCCCTTCTCTAATGCTCACTGCCTGTCAAATCTATAATCCTTCTCCTTTGTGATTTCTTGCCTTTCTTTCCTTATCTTCCTTGAGTTTTATCCATCCTCTTCTTTCCTTTTTGAGTGATATCTCATGCCCATTCCAAATCTCATACAAATACCTTATATAACCTTTTAAGGGATGGTTTCTAAACCATCACACCCTTTCACAAAGGTTGTTATTAACAATTAGTTAATAAACTTAATAATTCCTCCCATTTAAAAAGGGTTTTCATAATAATTATTTATTTATCTCTTTTTTAACCAAAGAATCATAATATCCTTTATTTTTCCATCTCCCTTTTAATTATAAAGGGTAAATAAACTTTATCCTCTTATAATTTCAAAGTCTTATTCATAACATAGCCTTCTTTTTCATTTTGGGGAAAAAGTCCCATAACACTTTAACCCAGAAAATTCAAATTAGGTTTGGACCTAAACATTCTCGTGGTGGAAAGAAATGAATGTAGACCACACCACGCCTTAGCTCAGACCTAAATCCACTCTTACATGTTACTCTATGATTCCACAATCATCCAAGCACAATCGCAAATAGTGTAAACAACCAAGTTGACCAAACTTGTGTTAACACTATGAACTTTTAAGTACACGCTTACTCATAGACCAAAATACAAATCATGGACCACATGACAAGCTTGGACATGATCTAGAGACATCCACAAGCACTTGAAAACCAACTCAAGAAATCAACTTGTGGATCACCAAACCATGAAAAAAATGAACTAAAGCAATATATAAGTATTGTAAGCACAAATCTAGAACCGAAAGGCCAAAAACAATTCTGCTGAGAAATGTGGAGAAAAATAGTTTCTCACAGACACCTCTACAAAAATCAGAAACACAATCCACACATTAGTGAACACAACTTCCTTTGCACATCCAACCAGAACACCAAATTTGGAATATAACATCTCTTAACATCTCTTAACAAAATATCCAAACCGTAAAGACAGATCTTCAACATAGAAGAAATGCAGAGAAAAACCAAAACACTACTCTATACACCAAAATACCTCTTCAACACACTATTTCCTTTATTAATCAAATTTTCTCAAAAGCACTTGGAAACCAACCAACATGAACATACTCTTAACATCTTCAACACCTTTTCAAAGTAGCCAAAACATATTTAGCAAAGCAACTTAACCAATCAACTCATACCTTTGCAACAACCTCATCTCTGCTCAACCAGTTGACACTAATGGAAACACCAAGCAATGATGTTGACATCAATGACAACACCCACCAACTACACATACTTGAAACAATCTCCCCCTTTGTCATTGATGGAAACACATGATGTGAAAAATCACCAAGACAGAACTCTGCAATAATCTAGTACTCTCTTACTCTCCCCCTTTCTTTTACACACATTACTCTCTTCCTCAAAACATCTTTTTCACATCACTTTATCTCCTCCTTTGACATCAATGGAAAAGGGTGACACACCATTTATTTCACACTTACTAGGTCACAATACCTTTTCTTTTACTGCTCTGAATACTCCCCCTTAGGAGTGTGCACCAAACCATATCAACTCTTACTCCCCCTGTCTGTAACAGTCAACAAAGACACTACTTGCTCCCTTGAGAGGTAACCTCAAACATCAGTCCAGAATAAAGAGTGAAACTTGAAGTTCAGTGAACTAATGCATCTCCTTATGCATCTAGTTCAAAGGAGGGGCAATATTTTGCAAATATGTGCCTAACTAGTGTTGTCATTGATGTCAACATATCAGTGTTGTCATTGGTGTCAACTGTGCTCTTGTTTTGATGCTTTCTTGTAATGAGTTAAGTGTTGAAGATAATAAGCATTCCTCATACAACAGAATAGTCCAGTAGATTGCTCCACATTTCTTGTAGGATGAATATCTGTCTGTGGATTGGAAGTTATTTAGATACATGTTTGAAGATGCTATATTCCAATTTTGAACCTCTGGTATGAAGATTTAAGTGAGTTATGTTCACTAGAGTGAAAACTGCTTCTTCTGTATATTTGGTGATGATAGGGAGAATGTATTATGCTCTGCATTCCTCCACATTTAAGTATTTTAGTCTACGATTTTGGAATCAAGTTTACAATGATAATAATTGCTTTCAACTCAAATGGTTCATGATTTCATGGAATGAAAGTGATCTTTTCTTTATGACAGTGTTGTTTATGTGCTCTGGTTTGAAGAATATTCTTGACAGAGCGGTTAGAGATTGTGTGATTTTTCCCGGTGACTACAATGTGCTTATGGATGTCTCCTAATAATTTTCCTACCTTTGGATTGGTTTGCAAATAGAAATTTGGATCATGGATGAAGACTTTTCTTAGAAGACTTAATGTTAACACCACTCTTGCGAAGATACATCAAAGATTGTGGAAGCATGTCATGGCGTGGAAGATTGCATTTGAGTCTCAACTAAGGCATAACATGATCCGCATACATCTTTCCCTTAGCTAATTTTGTTTAGATCCAGACCTATTTCTATGTATGTTTGTAATGCCAACCTTGGAGATTGTTCCAATGGTTGATGAATGTAATGCCGACCTTGATGTACATTCCAAGGTTGATGAAGTGTATAAAAACATGTAATGAAGTTGTGAAAAAGATGTCCTTGAGCAAAAATGAAAAGATAAGTGTGAAGGTGTAAGAAGAGCATAGTAGAGGAGTTATACTGAGCTTCAATGGAACTAAACCTAGGCATGGGGTAGATGCTATCAAATTAGTTCACCAACCCTTGACAATGAGCCACCCCTTAGCAGTGAGTCGATCTTGGTAGTGAGCCCTAACATTTACAATGAGCCTCTATTTTTTAGTATTGCTATAACATATTTATATCTATGGGCTAACACCCACCATGGGTTTTCCATTATAGGGTTTTCCATGTAAAAATCTAGTGTCTCATGTGTTGAATGTGTTATTGTGTTGAGCTTCTTGTTTCATGTTTTCATGGTTAAATCTAATAATAGTAATTGAGCATTTGATGTGTTGATATGTGATTAAAGTTTTAGTGACAACTGATTCACACCCCCCTCTTAGTTGTCTTGTGCATTTCAACAATTGGTATTAGAGCAAGGTTCCTTCGAAGTAAGCCTAATAGCTTGAGGTCGATCCAGGATGTCTTTTAAGAAGGAAGATCCACAATTTGATGGGACAAATTATCCTTTATGGAAGGTACAAATGAAACTCCATCTCCTTTGTCTTGGTTATAGAGTATGGAAAGCAACAAAGATCAAGTATACCATGCCTTAGAATGGTTTAAGAACTGAAGATGAAATCAAAGAATATGAATTAAATATAAAAGCTAGAGATGCTCTGTTAAGTGCCTTGTCGAACACTGAGTTGGTAAAGGTCATGGATCTAGATTCTACTAATGAAGTCTGGGAAAAGCTAAAAAATCTATATGAAGGAGATGTTCTATAAAAAGAGCCAAATTACAAGGCTTGAAAGTGAAATATGAGGGTTTAAGGATGAGCGAAGATGAAAACATAACAACCTACATGTAAAAGGTTGATAAACTTGTTAATGGAATAAAAGGTATGGGGGGAACTATTGATGAGAAGGAAGTTATGATGAAAATTCTTAGGTCATCACCTAAGTCCTACAGTCACAAGGTAGCTGCAATTAAAGAATTAATGATTGTAAAAGAAGTTGATAAGAATCAATTGCTTGGAAAGATCACATCCTTTGAGATGAGAGAGTTTGGTGATGCTCTACCGAAGGTTGAGACTACTTTCAAAGCTAGTACTTCAGAAAAGATCTCCAAAGTTGAGAAGTGCAAGGTGGAACCTAATGATGAGCTTGATGAAATTGAAGCCAACTTTGTTGACAAACTGCAAAGAGGTTCCAGTAAGTTTAAAGGCAAATTACCTTTCAAATGTTTTACATGTGGTAAGGTTGGTCACTATGCTTCTAGATGTCCTAAGAGAATTGAAAGGAATAGAAAAAGATTTGAGAATAGACCTAGGGTTCCAAAGAAATGCTACTATGTTAGAGATCTTGATGATGAAGGTGTGACAGATGATGAATCTGATGATACTAGTACTAGTGCAAATGAATGCTTGTTTATTGCAATAAAAGAACCTGTGTCTACTAATCCTACTAGCTATGTGAAGGAAGAAAAACTAATCGAAGAAAGTGTTTTGGTTGTGCAAGTTGAGAAAGATAAGGATGAATGGATTATTGATAGTAGATGCTCACATCACATGACCAGTGACAAAAGTAAGTTTGTGAGTTTGGAAAAGCATGATGGAGGGCTGGTTAGGTTTGGAGATAATGTAGCTGGTAAGATTTGTGGAAAATGATCTATTTCTTTTGATGGAAAGCATAACACTAATAATGTCCTATATGTGAAGGGTTTAAAGCATAACCTCTTGAGTGTTGGTCAGATGTGTGACAAAGGTTATGATTTGAGATTCAAAGATAATGGGTGCAAGATGATGGAAAGCTCCAGAATAGTGATTGCTATCGGTAAGAAGACCAGAGGTAACATTTACCAATTAAAAGGAACTAATGATTATTGTTTATTGGCTCAGACAGATGAGAGTTAGCTATGACATAGAAGGATGTGTCATATCAATTTTGATAATTTGGCAAAGATAAGTTCAGGATAGGTTGTGAGAGATTTACCAAAGCTTGCGAAACTTTCCAATACCATTTATAATGAATGTCAGTTGGGGAAGTAGACAAGAACAAGTTTCAAGAGCAAAGAGCAATTTTCTACCAATTTGTTGGAGCTAGTACATACAAATTTGTGTGGTCCCACAAGAACAAGAAGTCTACAAGGTGACAGGTATTTTATGCTGCTTATTGATGACTATTCTAGAATGACTTGGGTCACTTTTTTAAAAGAAAAATATGAATCCCTAGACAAGTTCAAAGCATTCAAGGCAATGGTTGAGAATGATTTAGAGTTGAGGATCAAATGTCTAAGGTCTGATAGAGGAGGTGAGTTCACATCAAATGAATTCAATATTTTCTGTGAAGAACAAGGGATAAAGAGACAGTTGTCTGCACCTAGAACTCCTCAGCAGAATGGAGTTATTGAAAACAAGAACATGATAGTTTAAGAGGCTGCTAGAACTATGTTAAAGGAAGTTGACCTACCGGAAGTATATTGGAGAGAAGCCATACATATTGTTCTGTACATCTTAACATAGTTGAAGTCAAAGGTAACAACGCAAATTCCTTTTGAATTATGGTATGAAAGAATTCCTACTGTGAAGTATTTCCAAGTTTTTGGTAGCAAATGTTATATCAGAAGAGAAAAAGAACTAGGCAAGTTTGATACTAGATGAGATGAAGGAATTTTTCTTGGTTACTCTACCAAGAGCAAGGCCTACCAGTGCTACAACAAGAGGTTGAAAAAGATCATTGAAAGTTCTAATGTGAAGGTGGATGAAGACAAGGAAAGAATATTAGATCTAAGAGGCTATGAATCAGATGAACCTATGGCTATAGTGAATGAAGAAAAAGTAGAACAAGAAGATAGTCAAGATGATGAAGAGGCTTTGGATAGTGTTGTTAAGACTCCTAGGTATGTAAGGATTAATCATTCTAAAAATCAGATTATAGGTGATAAAAATAAAGGGGTACTGACAAGGAAAAGAGCTATAGAGGAATAAGTGAATTACTATTTTCTTTCAAAAATTGAACCAAAAACTATGAATGAAGCTTTCAATGATGAAAATTGGGTAAAATCCATGGAAGAAGAGTTGATGCAGATAGATAAGAATCAAACTTGGGAATTGGTTCCTAGACCTGCTGATAAGAATGTCATTGGAACTAAATGGGTTTTTAGAAAAAAGTTGAATGAAAATGGAGAAGTTGTAAGAATTAAAAAGGCTTGTGTGCAAAGGATATTCTCAAATTGAAGGAATAGATTTTAAAGAAACTTTTGCTCCAATGGCCAGGATTGAAGCAATCAGAATATTTTTAGCATTTGTAGCTCATAAAGATTTCAAAGTGTATCAAATGGATGTGAAGTTTGAATTCTTAAATGGTGAGCTGGAAGAGGAAGTTTACGTTGAGAAACCAGAAGGATTTTAGTTATCAAACCAAGGTGATATGGTGTACAGATTGAAGAAAGCCCTGTATGGACTAAAGCAAGCCCCTAGAGCCTGGTTTGCAAGGTTAGACAAGTATTTGTTACAATTAGGGTTTAGTAAAGGCATTGCTAACATCAATCTCCATTTCAAAATCAATGAAAATCAAATCCTAATTTTTGTAGTCTTTGTTGATGACATTATCTTTGGAGGAAATGAAGGAATGTGCATGAAGTTTGCAGGAGAAATGCAAAATGAATTTCTTTTTAGGTCTGCAAATTACTCGATCAGATAAAGGAATTTTCATTTCTCAGTCTAAATATGTGAAAGTGTTGTTGAAGAAGTTTGGGATGGAGGACTCCAAACCAATATGTACTCCCATGGTGACTGGCTACAAATTAAGCAAAACTGATGAATCACCTAAGACTAATCAGAAAAGGTACAGATCTATTATTGGAGGATTACTTTATCTAACTCAAACTAGACCTAATATAATGCATGCAGTATATCTTGTGGCAAGATTTCAAGAAGATCCTAGAGTCACATATGATGGCAGTCAAGAGAATCTTGAGGTATTTGAAAGGCACATCAGATCATGGCTTATGGTATCCAAAGGATAATGATTTCACTCTCAATGCTTATATAGATGCAGATTGGGCCAGAGATGTTGATGAGAGAAAAAGTATAAGTGGAGGTGCTTTCTTCTTAGGTAATAGATTGGTTTCATGGCTGAGCAAGAAGCAAGATTCAATCTCCTTGTCTACTACAAAAGCATAATATATTGTAGAAGCATGCTATTGCACTCAAGTGTTATGGATGAAGTAGACTTTGAAGGACATAAGCATTTTGTATGAAGATCTAATTGCAATCTTTTGTGACAATACAAGTGCTATAAACATTTCAAAGAATCCAGTGATGCACTCAAGAACAAAGCATATATCAATAAGGTATCACTTTTTGAGAGAAAAGGTGATAGAGAATGAAGTAAAGATGGAATATGTGTCCACAAAGGATCAGATTGTAGATATTTTCACTAAGCTTCTGCCTAAGGATACCCTTGAGTATCTTAGAAAAAAATTAGTGGTTATTACCCCTCCTGCTTGGAACTAAGATGCATAAGAATGCATCAGTCCATTGGTGTACAAAGCCTCATTCTTTGATTTGGATTGATGTTTTGATAGCTACCTCTTAGGGGCAGTAGTAAGTGTTTATGATATGTGTTATTAACAAAGAGCAGTAAGTGTTACAATATTGATGAAAGAGCAACTTGATCAAAGCAGCTGAGTGCAAGTATGTGTCCTTTTCCATTGATGTCAAAGGGGGAGAAAAATCATGTGAAAAACTTAGGAGGAGAAAGAGTGCAGATCTATAAAAGAAAAGGGGGAGTATCTTGTCTTGATGCTCTTTACAGTTTTTCACATCATATGTTGCCATCAATGACAAAGGGGGAGATTGTTACAAGTATGTGCCTAACTAGTGTTGTCATTGGTGTAAATTGTTCTCTTGTTTTGATGCTTGCTTGTAATGAGTTGAGTGATGAAGATAATAAGCATTCTTGACACAACAGAACAGTGCAGTAGATTGCTTCACATTTCTTGTAGAATGAATATCTTTGTTTGCAAATTGGAAGTTATTTAGATACATGTCTAAAGATGATATATTCCAAGTTTGAGCCTCCGGTATGAAGATTTGAGTGAGTTATATTCACCAGAGTGAAAATTGCTTCTTGTCTATATTTGGTGATGACATGGAGAATGTATTATGCTCCGTATTCCTCTGCATTTAAGTATTTTAATCAGCAGTTCTGGAATCAAGTTTGTAATGATGATAAGTGCCTTCAACTCAAATGGTTCATGATTTGGTGGTCTAAAAGTGATCTTTTCTTTATCACAGTAGCTGACAGTGTTGTGTATGTACTCTGGTTTGAAGAATCTTCTTGACAGAGTGGTTAGAGATTATGCAGTTATTCCTGGTGATTACAATGTGCTTATGGATGTCTCCTAATCATGTTCCTACCTTTGGATTGGTCTGCAAATAAAAATTTGGATCGTGGATGAAGATTGTTCTTAGAAGACTTAATATTAACACCAGTCTTGGATGACTTGGTTATTTTCATTACTTTTAGAGATACATCAAAGATTGTGGAAGCATGTCATGGCATGGAAGATTGTATTTGAGTCCCAGCTAAGGCATAACATGATCTACATACATCTTTTCCTTAGCTAATTTTGTTTAGGTCCAAACCTGTTTCTATGTATGTTTGTAATGCTGACCTTGAAGATTCTTCCAATGGTTGATGAATGTAATGCTGACCTTAATGTACATTTCAAGGTTGATGCAGTGTATAAAAACATGTAATGAAGCTACAAAAAAGATGTCCTTGAGTGAAAATGAAAAGATAAGTGTGAAGGTGTAAGAAGAGCATAGCAGAGGAGTTATACTGAGCTTCAATGGAACTGAACCCATGCATGGAGTAGATTCTATCAAATTAGTTCACCAACCCTTGGCAGTGAGCCACCCCTTGGTAGTGAGCCGATCTTGGAAGTGAGCCCTAACATTTGTAGTGAGCATTTTGGGTAGTGAGCCTCTATTTTTCAATATTTCTATAACATATTTATATCTGTGGGCTAACACCCACCATGGCTTTTGCCTTATAGGGTTTTCCACGTAAAAATCTGGTGTTGAATGTGTTATTATGTTGAGCTTCTTGTTTCATGTTTTCATGGTTAAATCTAATAATAGTAATTGAGCATTTGATGTGTTGATAAGTGATTAAAGTTTTAGTGACAACTAGTTGAACCCCCCTCTCAGTTGTCTTGTGCATTTCAACACAATAACCCCTAATTTCTCCTAGAGATACTCAAATGTATCCTTAGGAAGAGCCTTAGTAAATATATGAATAATCTGCTCCTTTGTAGGTACATACTCAATCTTCACTTCATTCTCTACAACCTTCTCTCTCAAAAAGTGATACTGTATTGAGATATTTTTTGTCCTAGAGTGCATCACTAGATTCTTTGAAATGTTAATAGCACTGGTATTATAATAGAAGATAGGAATTGGTTCATCACATACAACTCTGATATCTTTCAAGGTTTGCTTCATCCACAACACTTGTGTACAACAAGATGCTACTGTAATATATTTTGCCTCTATAGTAGATAAAGACACTGAATCTTGCTTCTTACTTAGCCATGATACCACTCTTCTTCCAAGAAAAAACACATCTCCACTTGTACTTTTCCAATCATCTACACAACTAGCCCAATCTGCATATGTATAAATACTTAGAGAAAATTCAGTACCCTTTGGATACCATAATCCATGATCTAGAGTGCTCTTTAAATATTTGAATATCCTCTTCACTACTACAACATGTGATTCTCTAGGATCTTCTTGAAATCTAGCCACAGGACAAACTACGTGCATAATATCCTATCTAGTAGTAGTTAAATATAGTAATCCTCCAATCATTGATCTATATCTTCTCTGATCAGCCTTAGGAGATGCATCATTCTTTCTTATCTTGCAACTAGTAGTCATAGGGGTTCATACTGGTTTAGAATCTTCCATTCCAAACTTCTTTAACATTTCCTTGACATACTTTGATTGTGAAATGAAAATACCTTTATATGTTTAATTGATTTATAGCCTAAGGAAGAAGTCCATTTCTCCACACATTGACATCTCAAATTCATTCTGCATCTCATCTGCAAATCTCTTACACATACCTTCATTTCCTCCAAAGGTTATATCATCCACATATACTTCAACAATCAAAATTTGATCTTCACCTACTTTTATGTACATATTACTATCTGCATAACCTTTGCTAAATCCTTGTAATAAATACTTGTCTAACCTAGCATACCAAGCTCTAGGAGCTTTCTTCAAACCATACAGTGCCTTCTTCAATCTGTAAACCATATTACATGTCTATTTGACAACTAAAATCCATCTGATTGTTCTATGTATACTTCTTGCAATTCACTATTCAAGAAAGTAGACTTCACATATATTTGATATACTTTGAAGTCCTTGTGTGTTGCAAAAGACAAAAACATCCTAATAGCCTCCATTCTTTCCACTGGAGTAAATGTTTCCTCATAGTCTATTCCTTCTACTTGTGAGTGGCCTTTACACACAAGCCTTGCCCTGTTTCTAACTACTTATCCATTCTCATTCAATTTGTTCTAGAAGACCCACTTAGTTCCAATCACATTCTTGTTTTCTAGTCCTAGGACAAGTTCCCAAGTTTGATTTTTTTCAATCTGCATTAGTTCTTCTTCCATAGCCTTAATCCAACATTCATCCTTGCATGCTTCAATCACTGTTTTAGGTTCAACCTTATAAAGTAAACATAGATTTAACTATTCTTCAACAACTTTCCTTCTTGTTAGCACACCTTTGTTCTTATCACCAATGATCTGGTCTTTAGAATGATGCTTCTGCACATACTTGGGAGTTTTTAGAATCTTTTCTAGAGTTTCATCTTCTTCAACCTACACATCCTTTTCATTATCATTTTCTTCTTCTTTGCAAGAGGACTCATCTGATTCATATTCATTTTGTTGGAAGTTGTGAAATTGCTACAATTAGTGTTGGCATTGATGTCAACATGTTATTCTAGTGTTGTCATTAGTGTCAACTAGTTGAGCAGAGACAAGGATTAAAGGTTGGCTTCAAAGAGAAAATATACAATGATCTGGAAAGTGTTAACCAGACATAAGGAGACTATGGTACAGAACAGTTTGATTGGTAATTTTGCAAGAGGTTTTGATCCTCTTCCTTACAATTTGATTTCATCCTCTATAGAAGACTAATGTGCAAGAAGATTTGATCTGATAAGGACATGTATTATGAAATTTGGCTAAGTGTCTGTCTGCTAAAACTAAGCCATAGAGCACTAGTAATTTGGTCTGCATTAGTCTTCTATTAAAGATCTTGCTTTGTGGTTTTGAAATATAGCTATTAGTCTTTGGATACATGTAAATCCAAAGTTTTAGGTTTTGAAGTCCTCCGAAATGAGAGCTAGAGTTGAAGGAGTATCTCAAACTATTTAGATAGTGTATTGACAGTGTCAGTGATGATTTTTCATACTCTGCATTTCACTGCAAGGGAATGGTTTACTATGTAGATTTGAGGATGAGATTATGAATGTTCAAACCATGTATATTCCAAGTTTTAAGAAATTTGGAGGTCTGCATACTATTTTGTGAAATGACAGATAACTTATATTATTGTTGTACTGCTAGTAGAGCTGACTTGAAGGTGTTGATGTTGTACAGAGGGTAAATATGCTTTGCGAATTTAAGTGGGAGCTATCTTAGGTCCATGACAACCTACCTAAACTTGTTTTAGAATTTGGATCTTGGTGTGAAGTGTACGTGTGAAGGTATTGGGCTAACAAGCTTTATATGGCATGTTTTGCACGTTACACCTAATTAGGCTGACGTAATTGATGTTGTGAAAGAAGTGGATATATATGAAGGATTATTTTTGATGTTTTGTGTGAGAGTGTATTCAGATGTGATCTATATGATGTGACAAGTACCTTTGGATGAAAATTGAGTGATTGCAAAATAGTGCAGTCTAGTATTTATGAACAGTATGATGAGTCTTGTTTTGTACTTTGAGCTTCATTGGAACTATACCTTATGCATATGTTAGATGCAGTTGTAAATAGTTCAATCCTAGTAGTGAGTCACCCATTCTCTTCTATCTCTTACTTTCAGGATAGTGAGCCACCTATAGTGAGCATTCTTGGACAGTGAGTCCACCAATTGTATTAACCTTAATCGATTGCCTTATTAATATATATTGTGAGGTAATCCTCACCATGGTTTTTCCCATTTTTGGTTTTCCATGTAAAAATCCTAGTATTCATGTGTTATGAATTATGGCTACATGTTTTATGCTTAATTTCCTTTACTGCATATGAATATGTTAAATGGATTAAAATGTTTGATATGTAAATCATTTAAGAGAATATTGATTCAACCCCCCTCTTAGTATTCTGGGTGATCAAAAATTGGTATCAAAGCCAAATCCTTTGGAAGAAGCCTAACCACTCAAGGAAGTTCTTGGAGATTGAACACATGGCTGCTAGAAGGTTATCAATTTCCCTAGAAGAGATTCCTGCTATTAATCTCATTGAGGAAGACTGTATGCTTGACAAATAGGAGAGCTCAATGCTGCTCTTGAAGATCTTGAAAGAACTGAAGGAGAAAACAAAGATCTAAAAGAAAATGTCAAGGAAGAAAATGAATACATAAGGAAATTGAAAGAGTAAGTCAAGAAACTCAGAGATAATCATAAGGAAGTCAGTGAATAATTGGAGAAAGCAAATGGAACCATCACGTGCAAGTTGAAGAAAAGAAAAGAATTGAGGAATGTATGAATGTAGCTATGAAAATAAAATCTAAAGAATGTAAAAGGCTAGAAGAAGAGGTTGTGAATCTAAAATCTAATCTAGAGAAAGCAAGGAATTATGAAGAAAAATCCAAGATGAGCACTACAAAGCTTGATGAAATGATTGCAAATCAGAAAGTTCCAAATGATAAAGATGGTTTAGGATTTGAAAAAGGTGAAAGCTCAAACTTAGTTTAGACATCAAAATCTAAGAACAATGGCAAGCAATTCCAAAATCAAAGGAATAAGTTAGAAGACCACCAGCCAGACAACCAAATGCCCAAAGGTACCCATCTTTCAATGGTTTCTATCATTCTTGCAATAAGTATGGACACAAGGCAATAGTATGTAGAACTAGGATAAAGCAAAATGTTCCATCTTTCTTTGCTCAATGTTTTACTTGCAAGAAAGTTGGTCATAGAGCTAGTGAGTGTAAAAGTCAAATAAGGAATGTTATAACAATGATAGAATGGTTTAATATTTCAATGGCTACTATTATACATGCAATAGATTTGGACATAAAGATAATCAATGCAGATCCAGAATAAATGGTAGGAATATTGGTCAGAAGAATGTTGTGTGCTACAATTGCAATAGGCCTGGACACATTTTTAAGTTTTGTAGAAGTAGATAAATGAAGAAGAACAATCTGATAGAGAAGAATGAACCAGTACAAAGGTTTGATCCTACAGAAACAAAGAAGGAAATAAATAGGATTTGGATAAAGAAGGATGTAATAGAGCTTAAGGATATATATGAAGTTACATCCAGTCTAGAAGTTTCCTTTGGAAACTAAGTTGAGAGCTTTGGCTCAAGGGAAGATTTAATGAAAATATCTCATCCCCTGCCAAAGGAATGATGTTGATGCTTCAACATTAAGATATAAGATGAAGATCAACATGCTTAATCCTTTGATGAATACTGTAGTAGAAAATATCCTATTTTGAAAGATTGTGGAGCATTTGAAGATGACTATGAACACAGAGAAAGGTTTGACATCTTTATCAGACGAGGCATTTATGGAAAATTAGGTTAAGGAAAAAGGGGTTATAATAGATTATACTTGATCAAAATTCACTTTTCAATCAAAGTTTCAAGTGAGAAAGAGCTGAGCAGTGCAGTGAAAAAGTGATCAAAGCGTCCCAAGATTCAACACCTTCAAACCCTAATGCGACAAGTGAAGAAAAGGTATTTTTTGGTTTACCCCATTTCATTGTGAATCTTGCATTTAAATTATTGAATACATTTGCAATGGCTACACCACAAGTAGTTGAGATCTTTGAGCATCCATAGCCTAAATTCAAGAGGAATCCTGATAAATCCATGAATGATGATTTGGAAGGTGCATTCTCACATATCCCTTATGGAGTATTGCATATTGAGGATGTTAGGGCATACATCCATGTCAACATGGAAGAGTAAAACCACATAAAGTTGAATAAGGTTTGGTTTAATGAACTTACTGGTGATGACTTTGAGCTCAAACTAGAATATGGAGCCCTGACAGAGAAGAATCTTGATGTATGGAACAAATTTCCTATTTTTTTCTATTAAGATGAGTGGGTGAGATATACTCTAAGTAGAATGCATGATAAATTATTTTGGCTAGACACTGCACATGTGATTAACAAAGAAGCAATTAGGGTTGTAACCAGTCTTTCCTCAACTGGACTTGTGCCAATACTTAAATCCATCAAGAATGAAGTTGTAATGGAGTGGACAGGGGCCAAGTATGACAAAAGAGCCTTGACTGTTAAGGATATAAAGAACTCTGTTGTAAAGTATGCATCCATGATGATTGGCTACAAGATCTACTTTTCTAACAGGTAAAATTTTGTGTCTAGAACTGCCATAAACATGGCATATGAGATGGTGAAGAATGGAGAAAACTTTGACTTGTGTAAATTGTTGAGATTACAACTGATGGAAAATTTGCAAAGGACTAAAGAATCTAAATATCCCTTCATGTTTGGCACTTTGATCATCTGTTTACTATTCTACTTTTGGAATGAAGTTCTAGGAATAAAAAATGTAGTATGGTTATCAAACAAACCTATAGCCCATCAGATCAGGGACTACTTATTTGGCTTGGGTGATGCAGAGGCTCAAAAGAAAGCTCTCTGGGGTTTCTTCAAATCATTTTAGGAGAAAATGTGGGCAAGAGAGAGAATACCAAGAAAACTAGTAGAGAAGTATTAGAATGACATTACCTTTTTAGTAATAAAAGATGCATGCATAATGGAATTTGTTGAGCCTAGGGCTATGTGGATACCGAACTTGGTTATGACATGCCTCCGGACTAAGTAACTAGTCTAGTAGATATACTACTGAAAAGTTCTAAGGATCCCAACAAAGAAAGATTTGGAACATACCAAGAAAAATCTCTAAAAATTCATATGGAACAAACCAAGCCCCAAACCATGAGGAAAATTTGAAATATAGTTGATGAGTATGTTGAAAGCATAGGCATAACTAAGGATAAAGTATAGAAATCAAGAGAAAGAACTAAGGAAGGATTTGGTGATGCTAAGACTGCAGTTGGCACAAAAGATTAGGTAGAACCGCTATCGCCCCACCATCCACCAGTGATGTAAATAAAATAGAGACCAGTACCCCTGTGGAAAACACTAATGCTCTGGTAAGGCCAAGAACAAGATTGTGTAACTCCTCTGGTACTACTACTAAAGTCTTTGGAGCCATACCTGTAGCCACCCATGAGAATAATGAAGCAACTAGTGCTTAAGGGAAAAGTAGTTATAAAGGACTATGTAAGTCATGATGATATTGAGGAAGAAGAGGAAGAAGAAGAAGGATCCAAACTAATTTAGAAGAAAAGAGAGTCTATTGTCATTGAAGAAGAGACACATGTTAAGAGAACAAAAGATTCTTCACAAAGTGAAGAAGGTGCCAAGAGAAGAAAGACTCAAATTATAGAATCTAAAAGTTAAGAAAACATCTAGAGAAAGAAAAGGAAGTGTTGGTCAAGCAAATGAAGAAAAAGAAGAAAGGAGAGTCAAGCAAAGAACCTCCGATTGAAAGTCAATTGGAGGAACCACTTAAACCAATAAGTCCTCACTCTCCAATGAGACTAGATGCAATATTAGAAAATATTGCACAACATGATACTTTAATAGTTATTGCAAATTTGTATAGTGAAGCTAATGAGGTACACAAGGCCACTATAATTAAGACAATTATAAAGTATATCATAATATATGAAGTTGATATGAAAGACATTGCTATTCAAGTTTCTACAGAAGTATGGAAAATTTTGATGGATAGAAGAGGAGAAGCATTTGAGGAAGAAAGGAAAATAAAAGAATTTTCTTGGAAAAGCATTGATATTTCCCTGACAAAAGAGAATAAGGCCACATTGGCCAAATTATACTCAAAACAACTAAGAACAAAGTAGAGAGTAAACACTCTTATGAGTAAAGACAAAGATGACTTCAATAGATTATAGAAGGAAGTTGTAGACAAGATTGCTAATCTGGCACAAAGGATGGGTATGAACCCTGACCACAAAGGAGATGAAGAGTATACCAAAGACAAAACTCCTCAGGAAGCTGATGCTCAACTTGAGCATGCAGATATCAATAAGTCTCCAAAAGATAAGAGGGAAATAGAGGATGAAATAAATGTAGCACATGCTCCTGAAAACATAGAAAATACTGAAGAGATGACAAAGCCATCACGACACAAGATAGTTGAAGAAAAAGGAGAACAAAATGAGACTGGTACAAACCTAGTTGATAGCACTATGGACAATGCCTCTACTCCGGTGAGTGATAGAAAAGTGAAAGAACATGATGGAGATCATCCTCTGAAAAATTTTGATTCTCAAGTAATATCTAAAGAGAAGTTAAAGGACAAGGTTGGTGAATGCTCTGGAGTCTCTCCATTACACTCCATTAGAGAAGTTTTGGCCAAGCAAAGGCAATCATAAATCATATCTTCACCTCAACTACTGCAAGTGCCATCCTCTAATGGACAGATTAATTTATCTAGCATTTCTAAGATAGAAGGTAATAAGATGATGGATGAAGCAATGATTTTTCTTGAAAAGATAGTGCCTAATATTAAGAGAGATGTCTCTCTATCTCCTCCATTTTAAATAAGAAAACTAATGGAGTCTGTAAATAGTCACTTTGAATCTTTTGAGAAAGCAGTGGAGAAGAAGGTTAGGGAAGAATTTGATCATAAGAGGCTAATCGAATTAATAGACAAGTGCACCGATGCACATATTTTGTTAGATGATAGTGTAAAGAATATTCAGATTGCTATAAGTGATGCCAATACATTATATCAATTTTGTTTATCCTAGCCCATAACTACTAAGGAAATAAAAGATAATATTGAAGGCCTTAAGGTTAAATTGGTAAACATCTCCAAAACCTATGATCCCTTGAAAGACTTAAATGGAAATTTAAGAGCTGAAGTGGAAATTACTCATACCCTAATAAAGAAATTGCATAGTCAAAAGGAGTCTATAATAGACCAAATGAACCAGCTGAGAGAGATAGTCATTTTAAGATGGCTTCTCTGATTGGTTTGTTAAGAGAGGCTGAAAAAGTTGGAAGATGACTAAGGCTCCTATAACAGTGGATAAAGCAAAGGAATTACTTTGTAGATAAATGGATAGATACAAATATTATACTATGCAAAGGTACAATGGGACTCAACAGTAATCCAATTAAAGAATATCTATAAAGATATCTTTCCCACAAATCATTAATTTTTTCATTTTTTCATTTCCTATATATATGTGGAAGGTTAGAAGGAAACAATTTTGATATCTTGGTGTATAGAAATAAGATATTAAGGGGGAGTCATTTCAGTCTATATATATTTGTAGACTAGACAGGGGGAGGTCTGGTGCAAAGTTTAGCTTGTACACCCTTTGCCATTGATTTCAAAGGGGGAGAGAAAGTACTGTGAAAAAGGAGAGTAACATGTGTAAAAGAAAGGGGAAGAGGAAGTTTGTGGCAAAGTTTAGTCTTGATGATTTTTCACATCATATGTTGCCATCAATGACAAAGGGGGAGATTTTTACAAGTATGTGTAGTTGTAGCAATTAGTGTTGTCATTGATGTCAACATGTTAGTCTGGTGTTGTCATTAGTGTCAGCTAGTTGATTAGAGACAAGGATTAAAGGTTGGCTTCAAAGAGTAAAGATACAATGATCTGGAAAGTGTTAACCAGACATAAGGAGACTATGGTGCAGAACAATTTGATTAGTAATTTTGCAAGAGGGTTTGATCCTCTTCCTTACAAGTTGATTTCATCCTCCATAGAAGACTACTATGCAAGAAGATTTGATCTGGTAAGCAGATGCGTTATAAAATTTGGCTAAGTGTCTGTCTGATAAAACTAAGCCACATAGCACTAGTAATTTGGTCGGCATTAGTTCACTATTGAAGATTCTACTTTACAGTTCTAGCATATGGCTATTCGTCATTGGATACATGTAAATCCAAAGCTTCAACTTCTAAAGTCCTCCAAAATGATAGCTAGAGTTGAAAGAGTATTGTAGATTATTTGGACAGTGTATTGACAGTGCCAGTGATTATTTTTGATACTCCGCATTTCACTACAAGTGAATGGTTTGCTATGCAGATTTGAGGATAAGATTATGAATGTTTGAAGCATATATATTCCAAGTTTTAAGAAATTTGGAGAAATTTGTGAAATGACAGATAACTTATATTATTGTTGTCCCGCTAGTAGAGCCGACCTGAAGGTGTTGATGTTGTGCAGAGGGTAAATATGCTTTGCGAAGTTAAGTGGGAGATATCTTAGGTCCATGACAACCTATATAAACTTGTTTTAGAATTTGGATCTTGGTGTGAACTGTATGTGTGAAGGTTTTGGGCTGATAGGCTTTATATGGCATGTTTTACACGTTACACCCAATTAGGCTAACCTAATTGATGTTGTGAAAGAAGTGGATATATATGAAGGATTGTTTTCGATGTTTTGTGTGAGTGTGTATTCAGATGTGATCTATATGATGTGACAAGTACCTTTGGATGAAAATTGAGTGATTGTAGAATAGTGTAGTCTAGTATTTATGAAGAATGTGATGAGTCTTGTTTTGTACTTTGAGCTTCATTAGAATTGTACCTCATGCATATGTTAGATGCAATTGTAAATAGTTTAATCTTGGTAGTGAGCCACTCATTCTCTTATATCTCCTACTTTCAGGACAGTGAGTCCTTTGGCAGTGATCCACCTATAGTGAGCATTCATGGACAATGAGTCCACCAATTGTATCAACCTTAACTGGTTGCCTTATTAATATATAGTATAAGCTAATCCTCATCGTAGTTTTCCCATTTTGGGGTTTCCACTTAAAAATCATGGTGTTCATGTGTTATGAATTGTGGCTACATATTTTATGCTTAATTTCCTTTACTACAATTGAATATGCTAAATGGATTAAAATGTTTGATGTGTAAATGGTTTAAGAGAATACTGATTCACTGCCCTCTTAGTATTCTAGGTGTTCAACACATTTGCTTCTAAATTCTTCTATAGATCTTCATCAACTTTGACATTTGCACTCTCAACAATCCTTCTTAGTCTCTTATTGTAGCACTAAAAATCTTTGCCTTTAGAGGAATACCCAAGCAAGATGCCTTCATCAAACCTTTCATCAAACTTTCCTAAATTCTCTTCATCCCTTCTAATATATCATTTATTTCCAAACACTCTGAAGTATTTGACAGTAGGAATCCTTCCATACCATAGCTCATAAGGAGTCTTTGTACTATTTGCTCTTGCTTGAACTCTATTCAATATGTAAAAAGAAGTATGAATTGCTTCTCTGTAGTAGACCTTTGGTATGTTTTCTTATTTTATTAGTGTCCTTGTAGCTTCTTGAATAGTTCTATTCTTTCTTTCAACCACTACATTCTACTGAGGAGTCTTAGGGGTAGATAAATGCCTCTTTATTCCATGATTCTCACAAAACATGTAAAACTCATTGGAGGTGAACTCTCTACCTCTATCAGGCCTCAAACATTTGATCCTTATATTCTTTTCATTCTTAACCATTGCTTTAAATAATTTAAACTTATCTAGGGCTTCTGATTTCTACTTGAGAAAAGTAACCCATGTCATTCTAGAATAATCATCAATTAGCAGAATGAAGTTCATGTCAGCTTGGAAACTCCTTACTTTGGTGGGACCATAGATATCTGTATGCACCAATTCCAATAGTCTGGTAGAAGATTGTGTTAGACTTAGGGCATACAACTGAGAGGGGGGGTGAATTAGTTGTGCAAAACTTTCTCCACTTAAACACTTAAAACCTTTTAGTGATTAGCAGTATATTAATCAAGAACTGTAATGCATTCAAATCAAGAGCAGAAACATATCAACACATAAGACACCAAGATTTTGACGTGGAAAACCTGGTTAAGGGAAAAACCACGAGGTGATTAACCCAAGATTGTATTCTCTATTAGAAGAATAGAAAGAATAAAATGGCACATGCCAATTAGGGCTCACTACCCGAGCACACTACTCATAGGAGGCTCACTGCCTACAAGAGACACACTGTCTACAAGGAAATAAATATCACATACATGAACTGAAGAATAATATCTTCACCATGCTTGAATTAGTTCCATTTCAGCCCAATACTTCTACTCTGCCTTTTGCTCTCCACCTCGCTACTCCACTCTCATCCCCACAAGGACAACTTTGAAATGACTTCGCAATCCTTTACTTATACAAGACATCAACTTAGGAATGATCATCTAAGTCAGCAAACATCCATAAGAACATCTGCAAGACGTGTAATTTATCCGGTCAGCCAGTCTTAGGAAGAACATCTTCATCTGGAGCTTATTCTTCAATTACGGGCTCCAACTCCAATGCGGACCTCCAATACGGGCTAGACACGATACGAAGACCTTCACAAGATATCCTAAAACACCATCAACATCCGCACTTCATCTGCTTACTGGAATCCTTCTCTCCTTCATCCAGAACCTCAAGAACATAGTTTGTCATTACTGTCATAGAAGAATATATGCTTCCGGACCTTCAAACCATGAATCAATCTAGATAACACTCCACAGAGACTTCCTTAACACTCCCTCAAATTTGCAGAGTAGGATCTTTCATTTCTGGATCTCACCAGACCTATCTATATTACTCTATCACCACTGAACATTTGCCGAAACTAGTTTTACTTGAACCGCCACACCTTTTTCAGGTTTTTATGTGGACCTCTACAATATCTACTCGACCACCTCAAGACACATATCTACAAACCCTTTAATCTGTATCCTCTGATCTTCATCCTATCTTGGACTTTTACCTTACTATCATCACTGTTCTTCACTATTCCTGATTGAGACTAATTTTCTCAATATCCTCAACTCACAGCTTCATCCAATCCTTATCATTAGTGCAACAAGAGTATGTTGACATCAGTGACAACACCGGTTAGACCCGTACTTGCAACAATCTCCCCCTTTGTCATTGATGGCAACATATGATGTGAAAAACTATCAAGACAAGAACTTCTCCTTACTGTCACAACTCCCCCTATTAGCAACAACCATTCACATGTCTTCTCTCCCTTTGTTGCTCCCCCTTTGATCATCAACCATTTTTTTTTCACATGTCTTCTCTCCCCCTTTGACATCAATGACAAAGGGCACTTACTTGCAATTCCAACACTTTTAGAATCATACCTGCTGCTCCCCCTGAGTAGCAACTCCCCATCAATCCGGATCACAAGATATGACTGTGATATCCACCGGACTGATGCACCTCAGTGCACCTTAGTTCATCACCAGAGGGGCAATAACCCCTAACTTCTCCCTGAGATACTCAAACAAGTCCTTAGGTAGAGGTTTAGTAAAGGTATCTGTAATCTAATCCTTGGAGGGCACAAACTCCAATCTGACTTCATTCTTGTTCACTTGCTCTCTCAAAAAGTGAAACTTGATAGATATATGCTTAGTCTTTGAATGCAACACTAGATTCTTAGATATACTTATTGCACTTGAATTATCACAGAAGATTGTGATAGGCTCCTGATACTCCACTCTGATATCTCTTAGCATCTGCTTCATCCACAAAACTTGAGTGCAACTACCTACTACTACAATATGTTTTGCTTCAGTTGTAGACAGAGATATTGCCTCTTACTTCTTGTTCAGCCAAGACACCAATCTCTTCCCAAAAAGAATGCTCCACCACTGGTACTCTTCCAGTCATCCACATCTCCTACCCAATCAGCATCTGTATATGCATGAAGAGAGAAATCAACATCTCTAGGATACCATAGATCATACTCAACTGTCCCTTTTAGATATCTAAAAATCCTCTTGATTACCATGACATGAGATTCTCTAGGATCAACCTGAAATCTAGCAACAAGACCAACATCCTACATTATGTTAGGGCTAGTTTGACTGAGATACAACATCCCTCCAAACATTGACCTATACTTTGTCTGATCAAACTTAGGAGAATCATCATCTTTGCTCAATTTACATTCGGTTGCCATGGGAGTATTCATTGGTTTTGAGTCTTCCATCCCAAATTTCTTCAACAATTCTTTCACATATTTGGTCTGAGAAATGAGGATTCCTTTCTTTGTTTGAGTGATTTGCAGACCTAGGAAGAAATTCATTTCACCAAGCATGGACATCTCAAATTCACTTTTCATCTAATTTGCAAAGTTTTACACATACTATCTCTTCCTCCAAAAATGATATCATCAACAAATACTTCAACAATCAAAATGTTTTCATGATCAATTTTGAAATACAAATTACTATCAGCAGTACCTTTATTGAAGACGGGCTTGCTTCAGTCCATACAGAGCTTTCTTCAACTTGCAGACCATATTACCATGATCAAACAATTGAAATCCATCCGGTTGCTCAATGTACACTTCTTCTTCCAAGTCACCATTTAGGAAGGTAGACTTGACATCCATCTATTATACTTTGAAATCTTTGAAGGCAGCAAATGCAAGAAATAATCTAATCACTTCAATTCTTGCTACCGGAGCAAAAGTTTCTTCAAAATCATCTCTTTCTATTTGAGAATATCCTTTGTAGACCAATCTGGCTTTATTTCTAATTACTTCACAAACTTCACTTAGTTTGTTCCGGAAGACCCATTTGGTTCCAATCACATTCTTGTTTCTAGGTCTGGGAACAAGATCCCAAGTGTGATTTTTCTCAATTTGCATCAACTCTTCCTCCATTGCTTTGGTCTAGTTTTCATCATTGCAAGCTTCATTTATTGTCTTAGGTTCAATCTTTGACATCAGACAATACTCATCTGAGTTTTGAGCAATTTTTCTTCTAGTTTGCACACTTTGTTTTTGTCACCTATGATCTGATCTTCAGAGTGGTTTAGTTTTACATACCTTGGAATTTTGGGAGTTCCTTGCACTTTTGCTTCTTGATTAGGCTCATTCAAACTTAACTCTTCTTCCTGATTTACCAGATCAGTTTGAATTTGACTTTAAGAAGAGGTTTGGGCTCCTTGAATTAGAAAATCATTCTGATCATCTTCATCATGTTCATAAAATCTTGAGGGTTTCTCAATTCCCTCATCAACCGTCACATTTGTACTTTCTATTATCTTTCTCAGTCTCTTGTTATAACACGATATCCTTTGCTTTGAGTAGAGTAACCCAAGAAGATTCCTTCATCACTTCTAGCATCAAACTTTCCTAGATCTTCATCTCTTTTGATGTAACATTTGCTACCAAAGACTCTGAAGTACCTTATAGTAGGGGTAATGCCAAACTAGAGTTCATAAGGAGTCTTACCGGTATTGCTTCTAACTTGAACTCGATTGAGAGTATAGACTACAGTGCTGATAGCTTCTCTCCAATAGATCTGAGGAACATTTGCTTCCATCATCATAGTCCTAGATGCTTCCTGGATGGTCCGGTTCTTTCTTTCCACAACTCCATTCTATTGTGGAGTCCTAGGAGCAGACAACTGTCTCTTTACTCCATGATTCTCACAGAATTCTATGAACTCTCCGGATGTGAATTCTCCACCTCTATCAGACCTCAGACATTTCAATTTTAATCCAGTTTCATTCTCTACCATAGCTTTGAATATTTTGAACTTCTCAAAAGCTTCTGATTTCTCTTTCAGAAAGGTTACCCACATCATTCGGGAATAGTCATCAATTAGTAACATGAAGTACCTATCACCTTGCACACTCCTGGTTCTTGCCGGACCACAAAGATCAGTATGAACTAAGTCCAATAATCTAGTAGAAGACAATTCCTTGCTCTTGAATGTGACTCTGCTCAGCTTGCCCAACTGACATTCTTTACACAAGCTATTTGTAGGTTTCACCAATTTTGGAAGATCTCTTACGGCTTGAGTATTGCTTATCTTGATGATATTATCAAAATTCACATGACACATTCTCCTATACCACAACCAACTCTGATCAACTTGAGTAAATAAGCAACTTTTACTAGTACCAACCAAGTGGAAGATATTACCTTTAGTTTGGGTATCGAATACAATCTCTGTTCTGGAACTTTCAAAGATTTTGCATTTTCCATTCTTGAACCGGAGATCATAGCCTTTGTCTAGTAACTATCCAACACTGAGAAGATTGTGCTTCAAACCTTCAACATATAGTACATTACCGGTTTTGTTCCTTCCATCAAAAGAAATAGTTCCTCTTCCTCTAATACTACCAGCAGAATTATCACCAAATTTTACCACTCCTCCTTCATACCTTTCCAAATCTATGAAATTATTTTTGTTACCTGTCATATGGTGAGAGCAACCACTGTCAATGACCCAGTCATCCTTTTCTTCAATTTGAGCAGCCAGAGCTCTTTCTACAATTTTATGATTGACAAATTCAAAGGATAATGGTTCTTCTTCCTTAGTGGTAATAAACACCCAATCACTTCTGGATTTGTTTCCTGTCTTTGATTCATCATCTGTAACTCCTTAATTATCATCTTCTTCATGAACATAGTAGCAATTCTTTTGGAACCTTGATCTGTTAGGATTTGGCCTTAAAAATATTTCCGGACACTTTGAGAGAAAATGACCAATCTTATTGCAGTTGAAACACTTAAAAGACAATTTTCCTTCATACTTACCAGATCCTATTGGCAGCCTCTTTGCAATAAGGGCTTCAAGTTGAGCAGTTTCTACCTCTTCTTCCTCCAGATCTTTTCTTGCTTTTTCATACCATGATAGTTTCCTTAATGAATTCTCTCCTAGATCAAACCTTTGTTTACCTTTAACAGAGGCACTGGCTTTGAATGCAAATTCAGTCTTGGGGGGGTCATCTCCAAACTCTGTCATTTCAAATGCAGCCAATTTTCTAGCCAATTGATCTCTTGTGATAGTTGTATGGGCTCTGAATTCATCAATGGCAGCAACCTTGATTTTGTAAGAAGCAGGAAGGGATCTAAGAATTTTGCCAACAATCTCATTTTCATCCATGACTCCACCAGCATTTCTAATTCCACAAACAAGCTCATTTACTCTTGGCATAAAAGTAGTAATATTTTCATCATCTCTCATCTTCAGGTTTTCAAATTTCCCTTTCAGACTCTATAACCTTGCACATTTAACAAGCTGGTCTCCTTCATGCAAAAGTTCCATTTTTTTCCAAATCTCAAAAGCAGTTGGTAGGTCAATAACATTTGAGAGTTTTGAAACAGATAATGTGCTTAGAAGAGCTTCTATAGTCTGCAGATTATTTTCAGCATATGTGATTTCACTTGTATCTTTTGGACCACCTTGTGGAGGTGCATACTGTGTTGTAACCATGGTCCAATATGCCATACCCATGCATTGCAAGTGACACTTCATGTGCCCTTTCCATAGATTAAAATTTGTTCCATCAAACTTTGGGCTATCCTTCTTGTATAACGACATCCTGGATCTCCTCAAGCGGTTAAGCTCCTTTTAGAGGAACTTGGCTCTGATACCAATTGTTAGACTTAGGGCATACAACTGAGAGGTGGGGGGGTGAATCAGTTGTGCAAAACTTTCTCCATTTAAACACTTAAAACATTTTAGTGATTAGCAGTATATTAATCAAGAACTATAATGCATTCAAATCAAGAGCAGAAACACATCAACACATAAGACACTGAGATTTTGACGTGGAAAACCCGGTTAAGGGAAAAACCATGTGGTGATTAACCTAAGATTGTATTCTTTGTTAGAAGAATAGAAAGAACAAAATGGTACATGCCAATTAGGGCTCATTGCTCAAGCACACTACTCACAAGAGGCTCACTGCCTATAAGAGACACACTGTCTACAAGGAAATAAATATCACATACATGAACTAGAGAATAGCATCTTCACCATGCTTGAATCAGTTTCATTTCAACCCAATACTTTTGCTCTACCTTTCGCTCTCCTCCTTGCTACTCCACTCTCATCCCCACAAGGACAACTTTGAAATGACTTCGCAATCCTTTACTTATACAAGACATCAACTTAGGAATGATCATCTAAGTCGACAAACATCCATAAGAACATCCGCAAGATGTGTAATTCATCTGGTCGACTAGTCTCAGGAAGAACATCTTCATCCAGAGGTTATTCTTCAATTGCGGGCTCCAACTCCAATACGGACCACCAATACAGGCTGGACATGATACGAAGACCTTCACAAGATATCCTGAAACACCAACAACATTTGCACTTCATCTGCTTACTGGAATCCTTCTCTCCTTCATCTGAAACCTCAAAAACATAGTTTGACATTATTGTCACAGAAGAATATATGCTTCCGGACCTTCAAACCATGAACCAATCTAGATAACACTCCACAGAGACTTCCTTAACACTCCCTCAAATCTACAGAGTAGGATTTTTCATTTCTGGATCTCACCAGACCTATCTGTATTACTCTGTCACCACTGAACATCTACCAGAACCAGTTTTACTTGAACCGCCACACCTTCTTCAGGTCTTTATGTGGACCTCTACAATCTCTACTGGACCACCTCAAGACACATATCTACAAACCCTTTAATCCGCATCCTTTGATCTTCATCCTATCTTGGACTTTTACCTTATTGTCATCATTGTTCTTCACTGTTCCTGATTGAGACTAATTTTCTCAATATCCTCAGCTCACAGCTTCATCCAATCCTTATCATTAGTGCAACAAGAGTATGTTGACATCAATGACAACACCAATTAGACCCATACTTGCAATAGATTGATCCTTGATTTAAAGCTACTTCTTACTTGTTTCCCAGCTTGACATTCCTTACAAATAGCATTGATAGGATTTGTAATCTTCGGAAAACCTATCACAACTTGAACTAAACTTATTCTTACCAGGGTATCAAAATTGATGTGACACAATCTCCTATGCCATAGCCAACTCTCACTGATCTGAGTCATGAAGCAATAACCATCACCACCTTTGAGATGATAAACATTTCCATCTATCCTCTTTCCAGCAGCCATCATAGTTCTAGAGTCCTTTATGATCTCACAGCCTCCATCCTAAAACACAAGATTATATCCTTTGCTACATATTTGACCAATACTCAAGAGGTTATGTTTCAAGCCCTTGAAATAAAGAACATCATCATTATTATGCTCACCATCAAAATTAGTTGATCCTCTTCGACATATCTTAGTAGATGTATCATCACCAAATCTAACCAGTCCTCCATCATTTTTATCAAGTTTAAGAAACTTACTCTTATCACTGGTCATATGATTTGAGAATCCACTGTCAATGACCCAATAGTTGTTTTCTTGTCTAGTATGAAAAGTAGACATCAAAGTGCTTTTAGCATCAATGCTTACTTCAGGAGCCTTTTCCTTCACACAATCCTTAGATTTAATGGTAACAACATCATCTCTTAAAGCTACGAATAGACATTCATTATCCTCATCATTCTCATAATCAGATTCATCATCAGATATGCTTGCATCGTCTCTAACATAATAGCTTTTCTTAGGCACTCTACTTTTGTTCTCCCTATTCTTGCTTCTCAAAATTCTTTCTGGACATCTTGAGGCATAATGACCTACCTTGCCACAACTGAAACACTTGAAAGCTAACTTACCATTGTACTTACCAGTACCCAATTTCATTCTTCTCACAAAATTAGCTTCCAAATCATCATAATCCTCCTAATCTGACTCCACAATCTTCTTAGATTTGCTAGCCTTGAAGGAAGTCTTAGTCTTTGCACTACTTGTACCAAATTCTCTCATTTCAAAAGTAGTTAAGGTACCAAGCAACTGATCTTTGGAAAATTGATTTAGATTTTGCAATTCTTCAATAGTAGCAACTTTATGACTGTAAGTTGTAGGAAGAATTCTGAGTACCTTCAATACCACTTTTTTTTCTTCCACATCTCTACCAAGTCCTTTGATGCCATTGACAACTTCATCCACCTTTTGTAAGTAGCTTGTAATGTTTTTATCTTCAAAAATTTGCATGGTCTCAAACATGAGCTTCAAATTCTGCATTTTAGCTTGCTTGACCTTATTAGCTCCTTCATCAATATTTTTTAACTTTTCCCAAATTTCATTAGCAGTGCTTAGGTGCATAACCTTTACCATTTTAGAGTTAGTAAGTCCACTTAAAAGATCATACCTTGCTTTACCATTGGTTTCATAGGCCTTGATCTCATTTGCAGTGCTTGGACCATTTTCAAGAATTGTATATGAAGTCATTGCAAACTTCCAAATGTCATATCCAAGAGAAATTAGATAACCTTCCATCCTTATTTTCCAAAATGAATAGTTGAATCCATCAAACTGGGGAACATACTTCTTGTGTGCCATCCCAGATCTACCTCAAGCGGTTAAGCTATCCTCCAAGGAACTTGGCTCTGATACCAATTGTTGAATTCATAAGACAAATGAGAGGGGGGTGAATTAGTTGTAACTTAAAATTCCAAAACCCTCATACACAAATAGATCTACAATGATTTAATTAACCCTCAAACTATTATGATGATTAAGCATGAAAGAAAATAATAGAAATTGAATCAAACCAACATCAAACACAAGAGAACACTAGATTTGTGTGGAAAACCCAAGAAGGGAAAAACCACGGTGAGGATTAGCTCACAATATAAAGTAGTATTAACACCAAATTACAAAAGGCTCACTGCCAGAAGGCTAACTGCTAAAGGGCTCACTGCCCAAAAGAAAGGATCACTACCAAGGCTCACTGCTAGAATAGAGAAGAAGATAGAGAAGATTGTTACAAGGAGAAAACTTTCTCAATGCAATAGAGAATTCCACCACAACACCAACATCACATCCACAGCATCACTAAAGAATAGTAAACACCTTCTACTCACCGCATTCAGTAATCTAACTCATGAAAGCTTTGTACTGCACCACACATTCACACTATTATTCACATCATATCCATCACTCACACACATGATCACGATCCCTTGACACTTATTTATATTTTTTTCAACCTTGAGAACATTCTCCAAGGTCGGCACAACACATTAACCTAGAAAATTTAAATTAGTTCTGGACCTAAAAATTCTTATGGTGGAAAGGAATGAATGTGGACCACACCACACCTTAGCTTGGACCTAAATCCACTCTTACACATTACTTCATGCTTTCACAATCATCCAAGCACAACTGCAAATAGTGTAAACAACCAAGTTAGCCAAACTTGTGTTAACACTATGAACTTTTAAGCGCATGCTTCCTTAAAGACCAAAATACAATTCACAGACCATGCGCGAAGCTTGAACATTGTTTAAGTTAAAATTGGTAAGAGGGTTTGATTTGATGGTTTATGTGAGTCCTCCTTTCACCTTAAACATTCAAGGACTTTAGGCCGAGTAGGAAATCTACTATCAGGCCTGCAGTCACTTGGAATGTAGGGAAAATTGGAATTGTAAAGATTCATTGTTTAATTATGCCCAATTATGCTCAAAACCCTAATTATGCAAATTTGGAAGCAAATGGTCAAATCACAGAAAATGCTCACACACAGAGATATCAAATGACAATCAAATGCATACTAGATTTCAAAGTTTGGAAAGTAGAACAGTCAGGGACTAATGAGCGGGCACCCAAGTCCAAGGTACCAATTTCTTTGAGGAATCTTGATCTCCTTTTGACACTGATCTGCACTATAACTTCTGTTTTCAAGAATTCCACTGCAGAGGACACATGAACTAGCCCTTGTCTCTAGGAAAAGCTCCAGAGTCCTGCTTCTTTCCAGATCCTGAATCCTTGATGCCTATTGACCTTCCCTACAACTCCACTTCTTCCAGATGCGACAACTGTAACCTACAATCACAAGGAGTGGGTTGGTGATTGTGGTGTTTAGAGGCTTGCCTCAGTTAAGCCCTAGAGAGACATTCAAGTCTTCCAAACACCGTTGTCAGAGCATGAGTGTGTATCCCTATTGGATAGAGTCAAAATCCAAATGACAAATGATTGGAAACACAATTGATATCACCTTGTAGTGAAGATCTCATGGAAGGAAGATGCTCTTCATGCCATGAGGAGATGGCTGCCCAAATTTGCAAATACAAACACAATAACAACACAAAGTCTACTCTACAAAATGCAATGAATGCCTTGGATCACTTCTATATAAGCTCATGAATCAAAATTGCCATCTAATTTCCATCTAGTTTACAAATGAATGCCTAAACATGCTTATATATGTAAATACAAACATTCTTGCCAAGAATTTTGTAACTGAAACTTACCGTGTCAGCATAGGACCTAAATAACGGTCACAAACTGACACTTAAAAATTGGGCCTGACCTAAAATCAGGTAGGACTAGGGCATGGGTGCCCAAGTCCACCCCCTATTTCAGGCAGGATTTGTCATAAGTGCATACCCTGAGTCCAAATTGTCATGGAAGTTTAGAGTTTTCTCATTGGGAAGTCAAATTAACATGAAAAATTCTCTAAATACATAAATAAGACCCATGAGCTAAACCTTAAGAGGGAAAAGCCCCCAATGGGACATTTTCTGACGTAACATTTAGCCCCCACTTTAATGTATGTATAAAGGCAAGGCCAATACATGCATTAAAGTACGGTCAAAAAATATAGCAAACATGCCAAGCATGGAGAAGACACACCAATCATAGAGAAGACAGTAACAGGCATGCAAAACACAAAGAAGACAATTACAGTCACACAAGACTGAAAATATAGCATTGAAGACACGCAAACACAGTGAATACAGTGAATGCAGAGAAGACAGAGATGATTTTATTTTTCTCTTTTGTTTTTTAATTTTCATATATGAAATGTAGATGAAAGTATAGGAAAGTAAACACACCACCCATAATGTAATAGGTACTCATCACCACCGATCTTTAAACTGCATATGGGGCAACACACACGCAATACATGCCAAACAAAACAAGCACGCCATACAAATCCCAAAGCATAGGAGGGACTCATCACCACTAGTCTTTAAACTATGTGATGCAAAGAAAGGTATACTGATCACCAACTTCCAAACAAATCAACTTGCAAGTCTTAAGGCCCTAAGATTAGGAGTTTTCCTTCTTTAGCCTCCTTATGCCTTGTAGCCCTCGTTTAGGGATTTTTTCAACATAACTTTCAAATTACATCTCAGACCTAGAAACCAAATGGCATTTTCGATACCCATTTGGCTCTACTTTAACATATCTCAAAATATCATATACTTGTTTTGGAACATCACCCCTCAAAATTCACTGTCCTGCTGTTTTAAGGATAAATTAGCCCACTTTTACAAAGAAACTATATGGAATTCAAACACAAAACTTCTCTCAACCACTCTAGGGGTTCTAACACACCATATGAGGTCCTCTTATGCAATTTTTATTGATGGGAACATTCATAATTTCACCCAACACCAAAATCTCACTTCTAGTCCTTCTAGACTTGCCTACAAGGACTGTCATAGAATATCTTTTGATTCAGACCAGATCTCAAGACTGTAAAAGGATTTTTGGATACCCTTTTCAGAGTTCTAAAACATATCAACTTGGCATAGGTTGTTTTGGACCAAACCTCCCAAAACTTGACTGTTATGCAGCTCACAAGGACTAAATTAAGCATGGTAGCAAGATGGTTTATTGGTTCTCATAACCCTAGGGCACAAACTACTCAACCAACCTTCAAACACATCACAAATGGCATGTTCAAGCTTACCAAACCATCTCCCATTCATTTCCAAGGTTACTTTATCAAACTACAACTGTTTTATACAATTTCAAACCCTCAAACAAGGTTTCTAGGCTGCTTGCACTCAAAAGGCCATAAAATGCTTCAAATTCAATAAAAATTGATGCAACCACTTGGAAAAGAAAGAAGATTCAAAGGTTCATTAATTACAATGAATAAGAGTGCACTTATAGGCTGTACCAGGCCATACTAAGGTCTATAACAACAAATTGTAGCCTTTTTTCCACAAAAAATAGAGTTTTATTAGCTTTTCCACCTCCAAATCCACTTCTCCTCTATTGTTTCAACTCTTTCCAGGTGAATTTGACTATTACACATCAAAACCAAATAAAATATTCAACCAAACTAACCTTTAGACTCCTATGATTGTTGGTATTCCACCATTTTGGCATTTTTGCAACATTACCTAACATCATTTGACCACATTACAAAAATATGACAATATGAACTCACGTGATTCCAACTAGACTAATTACATCATAAAATGGTCTATTATGACCTTATAGAACAAAATAAGACTCAAAAGACCCTAAACTAACCTAAGATCATATTTACAAAAAAATAGACTAACATGGTGCCTCTGCACCATACACCCGGACAAAGAAAAACTCAAGTCCCTTGAGGACTGTACTGCACCATTGCTTTGCTTGATCATCTTGTCTTCTTGCTCTCCACCTGCTCCTCTACCTGGTATTCCCTTCCATTGGGTCAGGTATTGAAACTTTGCATCATCCTTTCTACTCTTGAGCTGTTGACCACCTATATACTGCTCCATTTTGAAAAACTGATCTATGGAGTGCCCTCTGACCTTTTCAGCATCATAACCTGATGTTGTAATTTCTTTGGCACATGCACACTGACCTCTGTCAACTTTGCCTTTGACTGTCCTCTCTTACACTCTTGAAACATACCCAAACTCATCCAACTGTCCTTGCCAAATACCCTTACTCACTTCACCTTTTGTTTTCATCACTGTCCTTGAGTTCTCTACCCCAAATACCACTATGTTATCAAACTTACAAGTCTCTATTTTGACAGTATTAAACTACCCCTTGACCTCGTTTTCTTTCAATGGACAAATCACTATCCCTATCACAATCTCATCATATTTTTCTAACTCAACTTGTACTCTTGCAACTAAGTCATCCTTGACATTCTCTATTTCTGCCTTTGACACCAAACCATCATCTTTCTCTTCCAACTTTGAATCATTCTTCAATCTGACTGTCTCACCTTCTTCTTCCTTTGTAGTGGCTGCAACTTCCATCTTCTTTCCTTCCTCTACTTTCACAAACTATTTCTTACCACACATAATCACTCTTGTTGCCTTACTCTGTCCATTATCATCTTCCACCAATGGAGTTAAAATGAAATTAGTTCAATCTTTCTCAATCTGATAGGTATTATGCCTTCCAACATATATGGCATGTCTCTCAAATTGCCATGGTCTCCCTAGTAATAAGTGACAACAATTCATAGGCAACACATCACATAACATCTTATCCTTATAGGGACCAATATGGAACTCAACAAAATTTTGCTCCTTAACCAAAAGAGAGTGTTCATCATTCACCCAAGAAACATTATAGGGTGACTGATGAGGTATCCTTACCAAATTCAATTTATCAACCATCTCTTGTGACACCATGTTATCTATGCTACCAAAATCTACTATAACCTTACATACCTTCCATTGCACTTGTAGGTGATTTTGAAAAGTTCTCTCCTTTATTCTTCTTCCTTCTCCTTCAACTCTCTGTTTTCCTTTGCCATGTTATCTCTTGGATGCATCTTGTCTTTTCAACTTCCAATTGTTCTCTTCTTCAACCTTCAACTTCTCACCCTCAAAAGATCTAATCCCTATATCTCTGATACCAATTTGATGCTAAGAAAGGTATATTGATTACCAAATTCCAAACAAATCAACTTGCAAGTCTTAAGACCCTAAGATTAGGAGTTTTCCTTCTTTAGCCTCCTTATGCCTTGTAGCCCTCTTTTAGAGGTTTTTTCACCATAACTTTCAAATTACATCTCAGAACCATAAACCAAATGACATTTCAAATACCCATGTGGCTCTACTTTAACATATCTCAAACTCTCATATACTTGTTTTGGAACATCACCCCTCAAAATTGACTGTCTCGTTGTTTTAAGGGCAAATTAGCCCACTTTTACAAAGCAACTATATGGAATTCAAACATCAAACTTCTCTCAACCACTCTAGGGGTTCTAACACACCATATAAGGTCCTCGTATGAAATTTTTATCGATGGGAACACTCATAATTTCACCCAACACCAAAATCTCACTTCTAGGCCTTCTAGGCTTGCCTACAAGGATTGTCATAGAATATATTTTGATACAGACCAGATCTCAAGACTATAAAAGGATTTTTGGATACCCTTTTTAGAGTTCTAAAACATATCAAAACTTGGCATAGGTTGTTTTGGACCAAACCTCCCAAAACTTGACTGTTCTGCGGCTCACAAGGACTAAATTAAGCTTGGTAGCAAGATGATTTATTGGTTCTCAATACCCTAGGGCACAAAATACTCAACCAACTCTTCAAACACATCACAAATGACCTACTCAAGCTTACCAAACCATCTCCCATTCATTTCCAAGGTTACTTTATCAAACTACAACTATTTTATACAATTTCAAACCCTCAAATAGGGTTTCCAGGCTGCTTGCACTCAAAAGGCCATAAAATGCTTCAAATTCAATATACATTGATGCAACCACTTGGAAAAGAAAGAAGATTCAAAGGTTCATTGATTCAAATGAATAAAAGTGCACTTATAGGCCATACCATTCCATACTAAGGTTTGTAACGACAAATTTTAGCCTTTTTTCCATAGAAAATAGAGTTTTATTAGCTTTTCCACCCCCAAATCCACTTCTCCTCCATTGTTTTGACTCTTTTCAGTGGAATATAACTATTAAACATCAAAACCAACTAAAATATTCAACCAAACTAACATTTAGACTCCTATGACTGTTGGTATTCCACCATTTTGGCATTTTTGCAACATTACATGACAACATTTGACCACATTGCAAAATATGACAATATGAACTCACATGATTCCAAATCGACTAATTAAATCATAAAATGGTCTATTATGACCTTATAGAACAAAATAAGACTTAAAACACCCTAAACCAACCTAAGATCATATTTACAAAAAAATGGACTAACATGGTGCCCCTGCACCACTATGCTTGGGAGCAAACACACAATACACACACAAGGAAGACACAGAGAAAACATGAAAGACAAGAAATGGAGTGTTCCTATTTCTAGGTTCAACACCATCCCATACACATTACAGGCACACACCAATTATTGGGCTTCACCACAGCAATCATCGAAGACACGCTTAAGGGTTTAGTTAGTCACAGAATCGCTCCCCGCCTCGCGATGAGGACTTTTAAAAATGATAGGATGTGCACTCTCCATGAGAAATACACCATCCCCATCTATACATAGGGCTTAAATGATATATTTCAAACAAATCTCAGAGTGTAGACTCATCACCACTAGTCTTTAAGACTGCACCTGAGAACAAGCACATTGCTAACATCTATAACAGACATCTTACCTTATATATACCCCCACCTTAAGGTGGTTGATATCAGGTATCGATATCAAGTACATTAAGGTAGGAAGAAAACACATAAGGGAACACAAGCTCTTGCAAAGCCCATGCCCCTCGGAGGTGACATGTACTTTACGATTGCCAAATGTTCCCACAAACACATTCCTGCAAGAAAAGTGTTAGTGTCCAAATAATCATGATAAACAACATCAATGCATATGATCAATTACACAAAGAGCCAAGGTTATACTATGAATTTAGAGATTGAGGATAACTATGGGGCTATATCATGAAAATCTCAAAACCGAGCATCACCAAGGCAAGATTCAAAGACAAACAAAGTGCATGGAGCAACAATATTGTTATGTTTTGTAAGAGAGATAAGACATCATCAAGATCACATGACAAAGTGCACAAAGTGATTCTACTAGCCAGTGTCGGATAATATATATCAACCCCATCGTCATATAGGAACTAAGTCCAATTTTTTATTTCTTGCTAAAGGAACACTAGGTCGACATCAGTATAATATATTTTTTCATCATTCGCTTGCTAGATAGAAACACTAGAGGAAGGGAAACAATAAATCGAGAGAGGAGAAACAAGTGCCTTAGGGACAGTCACGTAGGAGGGTGCCCCCAAGTCACTAATTGCAACGCTATATCCGTAAGACACAACACACAACAATGAAAATAGAGGAGAATCAATATAGAAGAATGATGATATAAATAGAAGAAGGGTCACAATAGAGGTGATCTCCTAGTATCTTGGACCTTACAAGAGAATCAAGGGTCATCCCAGGAGGCCTAAACAACAAATAACACATCACTGGGGAAACACATCATGATAGATAAAGGGTTAGAGATACTTACTTGGTAGTGCTATTGAACTAAATTTTAGAGCCTGTGAACCTCTTGGAGAGGTACTCAATCAATTTTTGTGCAAAGGTTGAGTGGTTCTTATGAGAGTCTTTCTTATTGTCAGAAAATCCATGTAATGCTTGTTTCTCAAATCCTTGTGTAAGTGAGACCTTTTGTTTCTTGTGAGGGGGAGAACCACTATTATTTCCATCTAATGATAATCGTCTGACTCTTTTCTAATTTTTAGTGAGTTTTTGTTGTTGATTTCATCTATCATAGTAACAAGAATTATCCTGTACTATCTCACTCTTTTGCTTTGGTACAGTTGTTTGTATCGGTTGTTCCATTTGTTTTCCTAATGCATTTTGGTTATCTCCCAATCCTTGTAAGAATAACAGAGGAGGAACCTCAGCATAAAATCCTTTTCTACGTGGACAAGGTGGGTTATCCAGCATTTCCTTATCCACTTCTATTATACCCATGATGTTATCATATTCCAAATAATCATCATCAACTACTTCCACTAAGCCCTGTTCCATCATATTTGTATCAATATCCTGAGGGAAAGGATTAGTAAAGATTTGTAAATTCTAATTCGGTGGAGCAATCGACTTATTTCCATTGTCATTCACACCTGATACCTATATCACATTCGAGTTGACGAGGTCTTGTATTTCATGTTTAAGACGCATACATAGTTCAGTATCATGTCCTTATGTCTGGTGATGATGACAAAATGCATTAGCATCAAAATAAGGTCCTTGAGGTTTGCTAGGATCCAAAGGATTAATCAGGGGAAGCTTCATAAGACTATTACTCACAGCTTGATTCATGTTAGAATGATAATACTTAGATATTGGAGTAAATTTTCTTTGCTGATACAGTGCCTTCTTCAGATTTGTAATAGCAGACACATGAGAAAAGTTATTAGAATTAGGTCCATTAATCTTGATGAAACTCCTATTATTGTTCTTCTTAAAGTTGTTTTGCAACGGTCCACCCATGGATTGACCAACTTGAGCTGATGAGTTTTGGTTTTCATACTAACTAGATGAAAGTTGATAATCATGAAGGGCGGTGCATAAATGTTGAAAGGAGTTATACTTCATCAAAAAAATCTTATCACGGATGTTAGGTTGTATATTTGTAATAAACACCTTCTGAACATCCTCATCTTTCATCTAATATTGGATTTGTACATAAAGAGATTGATACTGACTAATAAACTCAATTTACTTCTCTTTTAGACCTTGCTTACAATGAACTAAATCAATCAAGGAAACTTGAGGTCCAATATTTGCTTGAAAATGTTGTAAAAATTGATCAACCAACTACGAAAAGGAGTGTATTGAATTTGGAGGTAAAGAGCAAAACCATTCTAAAGTAGTATCTTTAAGAGATCATGAGAAAATTTTTGCTAACAAGTCCTCTTCAAAGTAGAAATCACTACACATAGCTATGAATGCTGTCACGTGAGTATTAGGACCACCTTTTCCACCATATTTTTCAAAGCGAGGGGTCTCAAATCTTTTAGGCACAGGAGTTCTCAAAACTGCATAGGATAGGGGATTATGAGCATGATAAGTTGGTATATTAGGTTGTGAAGAATTTGTCAGATTTGTCACTGTTTGTTGTAAAACAGTCATGCCTTGCAGAAGTTGGTTTAAGATGGCATCATTGGGAGATGCAGTTTGCTGCAAGGAATTAGAGCCAAAGTGAGGAGGTGATTGAGCCTGAGTTCTGATAGGTGGAAGTTGTGAATAGGTCATTGGTGGTTGGACATAGTGATAGGTGGAAGATGGTTGCAAATAGGTGATAGGTGGTTGGGAATAAGTGGAATGGATATGTGGTTGAGAACAATTATTCATAGAAGAGGTCCCCTTAGAAACCAAATTCTGATAATTAAATCCCACATCTTTGTAATTTTGTGAACTAGTTCCATTAGATACTCCAATACTAGTGGTAACATTACTACAAGCATTTGTATTGGTTGTTAAAATTGTTGATGTGAATGTAGATATTCTAGTGGCCAGTATAGGTGTCGATACTTGCGTATGAGACGATGATGACATGTTGTTAATAACTTTTGCACATTCATTCACTGACATGACATTAGTTTGCACAATATGTGTTAAACCTTGGATAACATCAATACCATCTTGTCCTTCTTTTATCAGTTCTCTTACATGGTGAATCACAGGTACAGCTTCTTCTACTATTCTCTCAGTTTCCACGAATGCTTGAAATTCAGCTAAATATTTGCCAAGTTTATTTATTTGTTCATCAGGTACATGTACGACCACCTCAATAGTGTCATAGACATCATGAAATACTTGATCTTCCATAGTGGTTGTAGGAGGTAAAATATCTTGCAAAATTTGTGTCTCTCCTTTTGTAAAGAAGGTATTCAATAGATTTTCAGAGGTAGGGACGTCAACTTCTTCAAGAGCACTAGATCCCATGTGTCTTATTCTTCTTCTTAATGGGATATTTATATTAGGGAATCAAGTTATAATACTCATATAGAGACATGCAACAATCAATGTGCAAATTAATAAAACAAACCCTAAGAGAAATATATGTTTAAGATCCAAAGCGTGTGATTTTTCAACTTTTTCGATGCAAATAAGTGAAAGAAAAGGTGTTGTAAGTAAATTGAGTAAGGGAAGAAAATAATATGTCTGATATTAGTCCAATAAATCCATAATATCCTTCACAATACACTTTTAGTGCAACTCAAGGTCAAACCCTAGGGAAAATATAGCTAAAATATGCAAATTTTCACCAAAGTTCAATGCAAAAGAGTATGACAAAGGGTGTTGTGAGGAAAATAATGATGGAAATCAAATGATAATAGTAATAACAGCTAGATAATGCCAAAAAATCCATCACAACATGCTTATAGTGCAACTCAAGGTCAAACCCTAGGGAAAATATAGCTAAAATATGTAATTTTTTGCCAAATGTCCACTGTAAGAGGCCAAGAAAAAGGTGTTGTAAAGAGTTTTAGGAGGTAAGCATATTATATAAGTAATATTAGTCACCTAAAGCCATAAAATCCTTCACAACATGCTTGAAGTGCAAATCTAGGTCAAACCCTAGGGAAAATATAGTTAAAATATGCAATTTTCACCAAATTTCCACTGTAATGGACAAATAAAAAGGTATTGTAAAGAATTTTAGGAGGGGAAGTAGATAAAAATCTTGATAATATCTAATTAGTGCATAAAAATCCTTTACAACATGCCTATGATGTAAATTGAGAGATATGATAAGGCCAAATCTAGTGAAAAATTAAGATTTTCAAACCCTAGGCATGAAATTTTGCAAGCAAATCACTATGATGAAACACTACAATTAGAAATCAACCTAGCTAATGCAAAACTAGGTTATATGAAAAAATGCACAATTTCAAGCAATTTTTATCAATTTAGGCATGAAAATGCAATCTAAATGAATAATGAATGAAAAAATTCTGTATTTTAAATCATATCTGATGATAATAACAGAAATTTAATGAAATTAAATGCAAACTAATTCAAATTATATGAAAATGCTAGCTAAAAATGCTAATTTTTTCAAATTTTTCAATTTTTTTGTAATTTTTCAAATGCAATAAGATGAACAATGATATAAATGAATGAAATGAATTTAAATCTAAAGAAAAACACTCAGCAAGGTGCCAAATTAATTAAAAACAAGGGTTCAACAAAATGTCTAAGGTAAAATTGGTAAGAGGGTTTGATTTGATGGTTTGTGTGAGTCCTCCTTTCACCTTAAACATTCAAGGACTTAATTAGGCTGAGTAGGAAATCTACTATTAGGCCCGCAGTCAGTTGGAATGTAGGGAAAATTGGAATTGTATAAATTTGTTGTTCAATTATGCCCAATTATGCTCAAAACCCTAATTATGCAAATTTAGAAGCAAACTGTCAAATAACCGAAAATGCTCACACAGAGAGATATCAAATGACAATCAAATACATACGAGATTTTGAAGTTTGGAAAGTAGAACAGTCAGGGACTAATGAGTAGGCACTTGAGTCCAAGGTACCAATTTCTTCATGGAATCTTGATCTCCTTCCGACACTGATCTGCACTGTAACTTCCATTTTTAGGAATTCAACTACAGAGGACATAGGGACTAGCACTTGAGTCTAAGAAAAGCTCCAAAGTCCTGCTTCTTTCTAGATCTTGAATCATTGATCCCTGTTGACCTTCCATACAACTCCACTTCTTCTTGATGTGACACCTGCAACCTACAATCACAAGGAGTGGGTTGGGGGTTGTGGTGTTTAGAGGCTTGCCTCAATCAAGCCCTAGAGAGGCATTCAAGTCTTCCAAACACTATTGTCAGAGAAAGAGTGTGTATCCTTGCGGGATAGAGACAAAATCCAAATGACAAATGATTGAAAACACAATTGATATCACCTTGTAGTGAAAATCTCATGGAAGGAAGATGCTCTTCCTGCCATGAGGAGATGGTTGCCTAAATATACAAATACAAAGACAATAACAATGCAAAGTCTACTCTACAAAACATAATGAATGCCTTGGATCACTTCTACATAAGCTCATGAATCAAAATTTCCATCTAATTTCCATCTAGTTTACAAATGAATACCTAAACATGCTTATATATGCAACTACAAATATTTCTGCCAATAATAATGTAATTGAAACTTATTGTGTCGGCATAGGACCTAAATAACAGTCACAAACCAACACTTAAAGTTTGGGCCTATCCTAAAATAGGGTAGGACTAGGGCATGGACTCCCAAGTCCACCCCCTATTTCAAGTAGGATTTGTCATAATTGCATCCCCTGAGTCCAAATTATCACGGAACTTTAGGGATCTCTCATCGGGATGTCAAATTAACATGAAAAATGCTCTAAATGCATAAATAGGACCCAAGAGCTAAATCTTAAGAGGGAAAATCCCCCAAGGGGACATTTTCCAATGTAACAAACATGATCTAGAGACATCCACAAGCACTTGAAAACCAACAATTCCTTCCACAACATCTTTCACCTAATGAAAGTTCACACTGGACCACTCAAAAAACCCTGTCATACTCTACAACTCAAGAAATCAACTTGTGTAGCACCAAACCATAGACGAATTGAATTAAAGCAATATATAAGCATTATAAGCACAAATCCAGAACCACAAGGCCATAAACAAATCTACGAAGAAATGCAGAGCAAAATAGTTTCTCCCAGACACCTCTGTAAAACTTAGAAACACAATCCACACACTAATGAACACAACTTCCTCTGTACATCAAACTAGAACACCAAATTTGAAATATAACATCTCTTAACATCTCTAAACAACATATTTGGAAACCACAAAGGCAAATCTTCAACATAGAAGAAATGCAGAGCAAATCTAGAACACTACTCTATAAACCAAAATGCCTCTTCAACACACTATTTCCTTTATTAATCAAAGTTTCTCAAAAGCACTTGGAAACCAACCAACATGAACATACTCTTAACATCTTTAGCACCTCTTAAAATTAGCCAAAATATCTTTAGCAAAGTAACTACACCAATTAGCTCATACCTTTGCAACAACGTTAGCTCTGCTTAACTAGTTGACACTAATGGCAACACCAAGCAATCATGTTGACATCAATGACAACACCAACTACACATACTTGCAATAAAAATGTTGTATGTGATATGTAAAAGAAACTATTTTTGAACCTACTGATGCTAGTGTAATAGCAATGTGAGAGATCAATCATGGGAAAAATTTCATTTCTGCACACAACTCTTACAAGTTATTTCTCTCCACATCAAGCATTCTCATGCTCATACATGACATATGAGCATTTTGTTTTTATTCATTGTCTCACATAGCTTTTCTAAAAGCTCGTTACGCATCCATACACTGTTCACATCAAGCCAAAGTTCTCATCAAATCTCTCATTGAGCTCTCTTAAAATAGCTTCAAAAGCTTCTTTTGCTTCCATTTTTATCTTGTTGCCAAGAGGATCATCCCACTGTTACAAGAGGATTTGAGGATGCCACACAAGGATATCTAAGGGTAGTGGAGGCTCATGCATTTCTAGGTTCCTTTATTCTTTCTTTCATTTCATAGTAATTAGATAACTAAAATTACTCTTGGAATCAGTAATCTTGTTGCTTTTTCCTTGATAGGATAGATATATCTTGCATTCTTAGAGTAATTTGCTTTCCAAGTTCATAAATCAATTCATTTAAAAAGAAATTTCTCTTTTCTTAGATTAATTTGTTTCAAATATTCAGAAAACCCCCAAAACATAGTTTATACTGCATTAGATAATTCATCATAGCTTGCATTCATTCTCTAATTCCTAGAATAGAAAAAAGCATCTTCAATTACAAAAACATAAAAAAGAACAAAAATAAGTTTTGCATTCATTTAGGCTTGCTTTTCATAAAAATCCAAAAAGAATAAAAACATTAGCAACTTAGAAGATTCACAAACCCTTGATTCTAACACAAGGTCAAACAAAGTCAATGCATAGTCAAACCTTAGGTCACATAAACCCTACGTCAAAACCCTAGTTCAAGTCAAGGTTAGCTCACAATCACCTATCTCTTGTCTCGGCTCATGAATGTGCCCTAGACTTAGAGGTGAGTGGGTGTGGGGAATCCTCGATGAGATAGAGGAAATCCACCCAAGACCGCAACAATACCCACTTGCTCTACAACATCAAGAAGAACTTAGACAACTTAAAAGTAGCCAAAACATCTTTAGCAAAGTAACTACACCAATTAGCTCATACCTTTGCAACAACCTCATCTCTGCTCAACTAGTTGACACTAATGGCAACACCAAGAAATCATGTTGACATCAATGACAACACCAACTACACATACTTGCAATAAAAATGTTTTATGTGATATGTAAAAGAAACTATTTCTAAACCTACTGATGCTAGTGCAATAGCAATGTGAGAGATCAATCATGGGAAAAATTTCATTTATGCACACAACTCTTACAAGTTATTTCTCTCCACATCAAGCATTCTCATGCTAATACATGACATATGAGCATTTTGTTTTTATTCATTGTCTCACATAGCATTTCTAAAAGCTCATTCCGCATCCATACACTGTTCACGTCAAGCTAAAGTGCTCATCAAAGCTCTCATTGAGCTCTCTTAAAATAGCTTCAAAAACTTCTTTTGCTTCCATTTTTATCTTGTTGCCAAGAGGATCATCCCACTATTACAAGAGGATTTGAGGATGCCACACAAGGATATCTAAGGGTAGTGGAGGCTCATGCATTTCTAGGTTCCTTTATGCTTTCTTTCATTTCATAGTAATTAGATAACTAAAATTACTCTTGGAATCAGTAATCTTGTTGCTTTTTCCTTGATAGGATAGATATATCTTGCATTCTTCGAGTAACCTTCTTTCCAAGTTCATAAATCAATTCATTTAAAAAGCAATTTCCCTTTTCTTAGATTAATTTGTTTCAAATATTCAGAAAACCCCAAAAACATAGTTTATACTACATTAGATAATTCATCATAGCTTGCATTCATTCTCTAATTCCTATAATAGAAAAAAGCATCTTCAATTACAAAAAAATAAAAAAGAACAAAAATAAGTTTTGCATTCATTTAGGCTTACATTTCATAAAAATCCAAAAAGAATAAAAAACATTACCAACTTAGAAGATTCACAAACCCTTGATTCTAAGACAAGGTCAAACAAAGTCAATGCATAGTCAAACCTTAGGTCACATAAACCCTAAGTCAGAACCCTAGTTCAAGTCAAGGTTAGCTCACAATCACCTATCTCTTGTCTCGGCTCATGAATGTGCCCTAGACTTAGAGGTGAGTGGGTGTGGGGAATCCTTAATGAGATAGAGGAAATCCACCCAAGACCGCAACAAGACCCACTTGTTCTACAACATCAAGAAGAACTTAGACAACTCCTGTTACAACAAGCATTCATACAACAATACGAATGACAATAAGAAATCAACAGGAATATTAGCCTACCAACACAAAGGTGGAATATCAGGAATCCAAACAAGAGAATAGTGATTAGTGACCCTTCAGGTCATATAGTTATCCTTACAACCATGATCATTGAATGACATATCCACACAAGTGCATAACAACATAGGCCCTAAGATTGGATGACCCCTCTCCACAAAGTCCATCTCTCCAACGAGCTAGACCACCCCCATGTCTCGCCTCCTCTCGACTAGCTACTCTCATGAAAGCAAGAGCAACATGGTAGTTCCACCTATGGCAAGGAGGGAAGGGTCCATGTCTATGCCAAAATCTGACTCAACAGCCCCAGGCCACTGATGCCATGATTTTAAGTATACATATTTTGGTGAACTTGACGTGAATTGTAGAGCCTTCTAGTTAAGCTTTTTATATTCACATTACTTGGATCTCATTATCACTATCACATACACCATTAGCTTCACCACATATTTTTGTGAACCTAACATGAAGAAAAAAAAACTTTTGTCTATGCTTTTGTGTTCCAAAAGCTTAGATCCCATTAAAAAATTAAACATTCGGTACTTCAAAATGAAAACCTTCAAACATTTTCATGTTATTCTTCATCACAACTTCCGTAGATTCCACTCTTATCACCTTTGACATCACTCATTCCATTTATTCTATGGTGTCTATGGCACCCCCAGATATGACAGAACTAGATTTAAATGTAGGGAATATCCCTTCAAGGGAACCAAAAACTCCCTCTTTTGACAGGTATGTGCCACCTCACCTAGATGCACCTATCATGAATTGCTATGATTACAAAGACTACCTATGAACAAGATCAAAGAGAACCCATGCATTCTCTGTCCTTCAACAATCCTGGTTGGGAACATAACCCTGTCATAGCAAATGTGCAACACAAAGCTAGGAGAATACAATTGAGATTAGAAATCCATCATCTAGATCAACCTTCCACAAGTACCTTAAGTACTCATCTTGATGAGGAACTAAAAAGGTTGGAAGGACACTTACAAGAGGCAATAGATGCTCAAGAAGAATTAAAAGTAGCCCTACGGGAAGAACAAAGAGACAATGTTGCGCAAGAAGAAATACAACATCATGATAAAAATTGAAGAGGAAACCCTACAAATGAGGAGGTACCTAGAGGTCCCATTCCTATAGACTTAATTTTGACTCTGGTACAAAGAATTGGGACCCTAAAAGCAGAGCAACATGTTCCAGAGAGAAGACATAAGTCATGTGTTAATATTTGAATAGAACATGACTAGGGGACATCTCAGAATCCTCCCTATCTCAACTACTATTCAAGAAATGCGAGTAATGACACGTTTCTAAATGGGAACCCTCATGTTTAGAACAATCAAGCAATGCAAGGAAATCAAGCAAATCAAAGAATGGGTTACCAAAACCCTCCTATGGGATTAATGCTATCAACTCTTTAATCACAAAGCACCTTTCTAGGGACGTATCTTGAGTATTTGAAAGAACCACTCTACCTAAACATAAGAAATGTTCAATTGCCTCAACCATTACCTGTCTCCCAATGTTCAAAGGAGAGGGTGATCCAAACTCATCTATCAAAGCTTATACCACTACGATAAGAGAAATCCTCCCTTGGGATGGGCTTTTCGCCAAGATCTTTCCAAAGACTCTAGAAGGAATAGCTCCAGACTAGTACTATCTGTTGAAATACACTGGACAATTAAGAGGGGGGTTGATTCAATTGTCTAAAAAACTTAGCTTCATATGAACATCAAACCATCAACAACTTAATTGCTTATAATCATATTTAACCATGAAAGCATGAAACCATAAACTTAATCACAAACACACATCCAACACAGTAGACACCAGATTTTTACATGGAAAACCCTAACAGGGAAAACCACTATGTGTGTTAGCCCACAGAAATATATGAGTTATAATAATACCAAAAAATAGAGGTTCACTGCCTACAGGGCTCACTGCCTAAATTGCTCACTGCAAAGAATAGCTCACTGCCAAAGGATGGCTCACTACCAAGGGTTGGCTTACTGCCAAAATGGTGAACTAATTTAGTAGCATCTACTCCATGCCTGGGTTCAGTTCCTTTGAAGCACAATAAAACCTCTCTACTCTACTCTTTCACACCTTCACACTTATCTCTTCATATTCTCTCTCACACACACTTTTTCACAATTCATTACAAGTCTTTATACAAGTCATCAACCTTGGAATGTACATCAAGGTCGGCAATACATTCATCAACCTTTGGAACAATCTCCAAGGTCGGCATTATAAACATACATCGAATAGGTCTGGAATTAATATGAATTTTCTAAGGAAAGGATGTAAATATGCATGTGGATCACACCATGCCTTAGCTAGGACTCAAACACAATTCTTCATGCCACGACATGCTTCCACAAACTTCAAGACATCTCCGTAATAACTGAAATCAACCAAATTGGCCAAGATTGGTAAGAACACTAGGTCTACTAAGAACATTCTCCATCCACAATCCAATTTTTTCTTTGCAGACCAATTCAATGGTAGGAACATGATCAAGGGACATCCACAAGTACATTGTAATCACTAGGAACAATTGCACAATCTCTAACCACTCTGTCAAGAAGATTCTTCAAACTAGAGCATAAGAACAATACTGTCAGGCACTGTCATAAGGAAATGATAGCTTGCAGACCACCAAATCATGAACCATTGAAGTTGAAGACACATAACATCATTGTAGACTTAACTCTAGAACTGCAGACTGAAATGCTTCAATTTGGAGGAATGCAGAGCATAACACTTTCTCCCTGTCACCACCAAACATATAGGAAAAGTAGTTTTCACTCTGGTGAACATAACTCACTCAAATCTTCATATCGGAGGTTCAAACTTCGAACATAGCATCTTTAGATGGACTTTTAAATAAATTCCAATCTGCAAACAAAGATATTCATCCTACATGAAATGTGGAGCAATCTACTAGACTGTTCTTTAGTATGTAATACATTATTTTCACTGCAACTCAGTGTTTCTACTAGAGGATCTAACTTTCTCAATATCCTCAACATCAAAATCAATTACATGAGTGAATACAAAACATCTAACTTATTACAAGAAAGTAACAAGATAAGGGTACAATTGACACCAATGATAAGAGTGATATGTTAACATCAATGAAAACACTGGTTAAGCACATAATTTCAACAATCTCCCCCTTTGTCATTGATGGCAACATATGATGTTAAAAATTGAAAAGACCATCAAGACAAGATTCTCCCCCTTTCTCTTTACACATCTATATTCTTTCTCCTCTTGAGTTTTTCACATGATTTCTCTCCCCCTTTGACATCAATGGCAAAGAGCACACACTTGCATTCTATTGTTCTAATCCAATTGAACTGTTACCAATACATCTAGCTACTCCGCCTGAGAGGTAGCCCTCAAAACATTAATCCAAATCAAAAAGTGAGACTTTGAACACCATTGGATTGATGCATTCTCATGCATCTTAATTTAAGGTGGGAGGAGTAATGACCCCTAACTTTCCTTTGAGATACTCAAAAGTATCCTTAGGCAGAAGCTTGGTGAAGATATCTACAATCTGATCCTTTGTGGACACATATTCCAACTTTACTTCATTCTCTGTCACCTTTCTCAAAAAGTGATACCTTATAGATATATGCTTTGTTCTTGAGTGCATCACTGGATTCTTGGAAATATTTATGGTACTTGTATTGTCACACAAGATTGCAATTAGATCTTCATAATCAACTCTTATATCCTTCAAAGTCTACTTCATCTATAACACTTGAGTACAACAACATGCTTCTGCAATATATTTTGCTTCTGCAGTTGACAAAGAGATTGAATCTTGTTTCTTTCTCAGCCATGAAACTAATCTATTACCCAAGAAGAAGGCACCTCCACTTGTACTCTTCCTGTCATCAACATCTCCGGCTCAATCAGGTTATGTATATGCACTAATAGTGAAATCATTATCCTTTGGATACCATAAGCCATGATCCAGAGTGCCTTTTAAATACCTCATAATTCTCTATATTGCCATCACATGTGATTCTCTTGGATGAGCTTGAAATCTTGCAACAAGACAAACTGCATGCATAATATTAGGTCTGGTTTGAGTTAGATAAAGTAATCCTCCAATCATTGATTTGTACCTTTTCTAATCAGTCTTAGGTGATTCATTAGTTTTGCTCATCTTGCAGCCAGTCACCATGGGAGTACATACCGGTTTAGAGTATTCCATCCCAAATTTCTTTAACAACTCTTTCACATTCTTAGATTGAGATATGAAGATTCCTTTATTTGATTGATTGATTTGTAAACCCAAAAATAAATTTATCTCACCAAACATAGACAACTCAAACTCATTCTGTATTTCACCAGAAAATTCTATACACATACCTTCATTGCCTTCAAAGATGATGTCATCAACAAAGACTTCAACAATTAAGTTTTGATCATCATTAATCTTGAAATAGAGATTACTGTCAGCAATACCTTTATTGAACCCTAATTGTAACAAGTACTTAATCAACCTTGCATACCAGGTTCTAGGAGCTTGCTTGAGTCCATACAATGCTTTCTTCAACCTACATACCATATTATCTTGATCTGACAGCTGAAATCCTTCCAGTTGCTCAATGTAGACTTCCTCTTCCAATTCACCATTTAAAAATGTAGACTTCACATCCATATGATACACTTTGAAATCTTTATGAGCTGCAAATGCCAGAAACATTCTGATTTCTTCAATCTAGGCTACTGGAGAAAAAGTCTCTTCAATATCTATCCCTTCAATTTGAGAATATCCTTTGCACACAAGCCTTGCCTTATTCCTTACAACTTCTCCATTTTCATTCATCTTATTCTTGAAGACCCATTTGGTTCCAATAACATTTTTGTCAGTAGGTCTAGGAACTAATTCCCAAGTCTCATTCTTCTCTATTTGGATTAGTTCTTCTTCTATTGCCTTAGCGTAATTTTCATCATTGCAGGCTTCATTCACAGTCTTTGGTTCAACTATAGAGGGCAAACAGTAATTCACTTGTTCATCTGTAGCTCTTTTCCTTGTCAGTACTCCTTTATCTTTGTCTCTAATAATTTGATCTTCAAAGTGATTGATTCTTACATACTTGCAGGTCTTAGTAACAACTTCTAGACCCTTCTCTTCTTCATCTTGATTGACTTCTTGTTCAACTTTTCCTTCATAAGTAGCAGCAGGTTCACTTGATTCATAGCCATTATGATCTAATGTTCTTCCTTTGTGTTCATCCACCTTCACATTTGCACTCTCCACAATCTTCTTCAACCTTTTGTTGTAGCACCAATAGGCCTTGCTCTTGGTAGAGTATCCAAGCAAGATTCCTTCATTACATCTTGCATCAAATTTTCCTATATCTACATCTGTTCTAATATAGCATTTGCTTCCAAAGTCTTTGAAATATCTTACTGTTGGAATTTTTCCATACCACAATTCATAAGGAGTTTTAGTACCATTTCCTTTTACTTGAACTTTGTTTTGAATATAGACAACTATATGTATAGCTTCATTCCAAAAGACTTCTGACAGACCTCCTTCCTTTATCATTGTCTAGCAGCTTCTTGCACTATTCTATTCTTTCTTTCCACAACTCCATTTTGCTGAGGAGTCCTAGGTGTAGATAATTGCCTCTTTACTCCTTGTTCTTCACAATAATTATTGAATTCATTTGATGTGAACTCACCTCCTCTATCAGACCTCAAGCATTTGATTTTTAGCTCGATTTCATTTTCAACCATTGCTTTGGAGGATTTGAACTTCTCTAGGGCTTTAGATTTATCTCTCAGAAAAGTAACCCAAGTCATTCTAGAATAATCATCAATAAGCAACATGAAGTACATGTCACCTTGTAGACTTCTTATCCTTGTAGGACCACATATATCTATATGAACTAGATCCAGCAAACTGGCAAAAAATTGCTCTTTGCTTTTAAAACATGTTCTTGTCTGCTTTCCCAATTGACATTCCTTGCAAATGGTATTGGTGGGTTTTGCAAGTTTTGGTAAATCTCTCACAGTCTGACCTGAACTTATCTTTACCAAATTATCAAAGTTTATATGACACATCCTTCTATGCCATAACCAACTCTCATCATCTTGAGCTAATAAATAGTAATCATTAGTTCCTCTTAATTGATAGATGTTACCTCTGGTCTTCTTACTGGTAGCAATCACAGTTTTAGAGCTTTCCATGATCTTACACCCATTGTCTTTTAATCTCAGATCATAACCTTTGTCACACATCTGACCCACACTCATAAGATTATGCTTTAGACCCTTCACATATAGGACATTGTTAGTATTATGCTTTCTACCAAATGAAATAGATCCTTTTTCACAAATCCTACCAGTTGCATTGTCTCCAAACCTAACCAGCCCTCCATCATACTTTTCCAGACTTACAAACTTACTTTTGTCACTGGTCATGTAATGTGAGCATCCACTATAAATAATCCATTCATACTTATCTTTCTCAACCTGAACATCTAAAGCACTTTCTTCAACTAGTTTTTCTTCCTTCACACAACTAGCAGGATTAGTAGACATAGGTTCTTCTTTAATAGCAATAAACATGCATTCATTTGCACTAGTACTAGCATCATCAGATTCATCATCAGTCACGCCTTCATTATCAAAATCTCTAACATAGTAGCATTTCTTTGGAGCTCTAGGCCTATTCTCAAATCTTTTTCTATTCCTTTCAATTATTTCAGGACATCTAGAAGCATAATGACCTACTTTACCACATGAGAAACATTTGAAAGGTAATTTTCCTTTGAACTTACCGGAACCTCTTTGTAGTCTGTCAACAAAATTGGCTTCAATTTCATCAAGCTCATCATCAAGTTCTACCTTGTACTTTTCTACTCTAGAGATCTTTTCTGAAGTACTAGCTTTGAAAGAAGTTTTTACTTTTGGCAGAGCATCACCAAACTCTCTCATTTCAAAAGTAGTAATCTTACTGTATACGCCTAAAAATGACATGACTCAGTCTAAGTAAATTTTCTTAATATTTTTTCCCTTCTAATTCTTCTATCAATAAATAAATAAACAAATTTATTTATTTGATTCGTATTCCTCTAAGTCAGTTAAATATCAAAATATTTAATTACCTCTTCTAAAGTCAAAATTAAATAAAATCCTTTATTTAATTAAATTCTTCCAAACAATTAAATAATTCTCAATTATTTAATTAAATCAAATCATTCTTCCAAATTTGAATAAATCAATCAAATTTATTTAAATCCTCTCAATCTCAAAAAATAAAATATAATCAAATATTTTATTTATTCTTCCAAATCATGCACAACAATTAAATAAATTTATTTATTTAATTAGTTTTCTTATCTTCTAATTCTTCAAATATCTTTCAAATCTTCTAAAAATAAGTCTTCTTTTTCATGCACACAAAATTAAATAATTTATTATTTAATTTCTCTCAAATCATGCAAAAGCAAATCTCAAGTTGAGTTAACTGACTCAATCAACCTTGTTTTTATCAATATATCTTAAATTAGAAAAAAAAATTCTAATTTATGAAAATCATGTCTTATCTTTAGAAAAGAAAGTAGTTAACTCAAATAAAACATCTTTTGTGTGACAATTGTCTTCTTCTTATTCACACACGTTCTCTCAAGGTTTCTATACCGTTGATCTTCTCATTCTTTCTATACCATTGATCTCTTCTCTTCTAAGTCTATAAATTGAACCCTCTTCCTCCATTTTAATTATCCACACTTTAAGTATCGTTACTCTGAAGGAATTACAGTGTGCCTTTGGCACCAATTCCTTCATTGCTTGTGATCACACTTGTTACTACACACTACTATCATTGTTGTGAAGCTCATCTTCATGGTGATATTATCATAGCCATTCCCATTTGAACATCTTGGAATCATAGCAAGGAAGTGCACCTTCTGAGGGCCATATTCATAGACAAGATCATTTGTGATAGGTGATCAATGGAAGCTACGAATTAAAGGAGGTTTGCTTTATTGTTGTTCATTGTTAATTTGAATATCTTTTGTTCACCATTTCATTGAGTTTTGGGTATCTTGATATTGGTATTATTGTTTATTATCTTGAATCCAATTTTCCCTTAAACACTTACCAAGAAACTAATCCTTATTAATCTCTTTTACAGTCATTATTTCTTCAATTGTATCTACCTTGTGTGCATAGGATTTAGGTATGACCTAAGAATTTTCATCACAACTTCAGTTTCATCAACAGTTCCTCCCATACCTTTGATTCCAGTAACAAGTTCATCAACCTTTTGTATGAAGGATGTTATGTTTTCATCTTCTTCCATTTTAAGACCTTCATATTTGGCTTTTAGTCCCTATAATTTGGCACTCTTTATAGAATCATCTAATGCAGAGGTAAGGTAGAGATTGTAGTAGTTCACTCAACTTTCTCCAAGAGGTATACAAAGGTGTTTGTGTTTACAAGCCTACACAAGGCTATTCCAGGAATCAACTTAGCCTAGGATCACCCACTGATGTCATCCACTCAGACTACTCACCACTCACTTTGGAAAGTTTTCTAACATTTCCACTTCCTATTCTTGTCTGTACAACTGCCCAAGCAAGGTAGTGAACTGATGGAAATGGCAGTTTTCATAAAAAAACAAGTTCCTAAAAGAAAACCTCCTATAAAATAGGTCTTATCAACATCCTCATGGACTAGTCAATCTAAATTACTAAGTCTTTATTACAAAATATCAAAATGGCTTTCAAAGCCTTAGGGGTAAAAAAATTAACATGAAAACAACTAGGAAAAAAAAAACCAACACAATGATTAAACTGTGGAGCTCCTGCACCATACTCCCCCTATAGGAAGAACTCAAGTCCCTTGAGTTGCCAACTATTGAAGTGTTATGCCATGCTTCAAGATATCTGCTTCAGTCATCCAGGTGGCCTCTGAATCAAGAAGATCCTTCCATTTCACCAAGTAGTCCTTATAGACACCTCTCTGAGTCTTCTTGATAACTTTGGAATCTAGAATGCACTCCAACTGTAAAGGTTTGCTTGGAGGCAAATTCTTGATCCAATCAACATCTTCAGCCACCACATCTGATCCACTTTCATTAGGTAATGGAGGTCTGAAAGGAAAAAGATCACAAACATTGAAAATTGGAGAGATACCAAGGCCATCTAGTAGCTCAATCTCATATGCATTTGGACCAAATTTGTGCACTATTCTACATGGTCCAATCTTCTTCATCAGGAGTTTAGTTGGCTGACCCTTTGGCAACCTTTCTTTCCTTAGATATGCCATGACTAAGTCACCAACTTTAAACTATACTTCTCTTTTCTTCAAATCTGCCTTTTCCTTGTACTTTGTGACTGATTTTTCTAGTTGCAACTTGACCTGATCATGGACTATTTTCATGTAGGCAGTAAACTCTTCACCAAGTGCACTCCTTCTATCCCAACCTTGGAGATCCTTCAGCTCAAGTGGCCCTCTTGGATGAAAACCATAAACTATCTCAAAAGGACTTTTACCAGTGCTCCTATTCCTTGAATCATTGTAGGCATATTCAGCCTGACTGATAACCAAGTCCCATGCCAAACCATGCTGCTTTGTAAGGTACCTTAGAAGGTTTCCAAGTGATCTACTAATGACCTCAGTCTGACCATCAATTTGTGGACGGTAGGCTGATGAAAAGGACAACTATGTGCCCAGCTTCTTCCACAAGGTCCTCCAAAAGTGACCTACAAACTTAGAATCTCTGTCAGTTACAATGGACAATGGTAAACCATGTATCCTTACTACCTCTCTAAAAAATAAACTTGCAACATGAGATGCATCATTTGTGCATTTACATGGCACAAAATGAGCCATCTTGCTAAACCTATCAACAATGACAAACACACTATCCACCCCTCTGGCTGTCCTAGGTAACCCAAGCACAAAATCCATGCTAATACTTTCCCAAGGTCTGTTGGGAATGGGAAGGGGCTGGTATAGACCTGCATTTGAAGACACACCTTTGGCTCTTTGACAGATTGCACAACTAGCTACGTATTTTCTCACATCTGATTGCACCTTTGGCCAAAAATAGAACCTTGTGACTTGTTCTAGTGTCTTGTCCAAGCCAAAATATCCTCCTAAAGAACCATTATGCTTCTTCTTGATGATGTTGTCCCATATAGAGCACTTAGGGACACATAGCAAATTGCCCTTAAACAAGAGGCCTTCCTGCAAAACAAAATCTGCATACTCTCCATGGAATGTGTTAGCCAAGTTCACACAAACATCATAAGCCTCTTTGAAATAAGAATCTTCATATTGCAGGCTCAAACTTAGAACGTAGTATTTTCAAATGGACTTCTAAATAACTTCCAATCCACAAACAAAGATATTCATCCTACATGAAATGCATAGCAATCTACTAGATTGTTCTTCAGTATGCAATACACAGTTTTTCACTGCAACTCACTATTTTTCCTAGAGGAGCTAATTTTATTAATATACTCAACATCAAAATCAATTACATGAGTGAATACAAAGAATCTAACTTATTACAAGAAAGTAACAAGATAAGGGTATAGTTGACACCAATGACAACAGTGATATGTTGACATCAATGACAACACTAGTTAAGCACACACTTGCAACACTATCACCTAACAAAAGCCTCAATCCACTCATTCAGATAGTTGATCAGAGAGTTTGTCATGGATTTTGATATGAACAAACTTGTAAATAAAGGGATCAGAGAGTTCCTAACCATGAAATGAGAGATGGACAAATCAATAGCTCACTTTGTTACCCGATGGAGACAAGTTCTCTATTCCTCAACTAGCACCCTAAACATTGACCATCGTGAGTTATGCAACCTTTTCCTACACACCTTAAACAAGGATACAAGAGAAGATGTTAAGAATTACCCTACAAATCCTATGAAGAAGCCTTGGAAAGTGCTTTAAGGATCGACCAAACAACCATTGATAGTGGAAGAAGGGTCTATGGGTCAAATGGAAAATTGATGAGGGAGGACACTGGAAACAATGCTCCTATCATCAAGATTCTCAAGAATAATAGAAATGCTACAACAAATGGGGTGAAAAATCAATCCCCAAACAAGAAGGTAAGATATGATTATAATAGAAGAGACTATTACCCTCCTAATGTCAATGTAATTGATTGGCCTAGAAACAATGCATACTACCCTAGGGACAATTATCAGAGTTGGAATTGCAATGGAAATGGTAATGATGGAAGGTATGAAAGACCTCCATATGAGTACAACCAATTTTGTTCTTTTCATAGAACAAGGGGGCATAGCATGAAATCCTGTAGAGAGTATAATCGATTCATAGCAAGATTACCAGAAGACCAACAATGATTGTTCATATAGATGGTCTTAAACCCACAGGAAGCCACATCAGATAACAAGGGAACAAGACAAACCCAAGCCCCGATAGCACCGTAGAATGCTAAAATGAGAATCTATCAAGACCCATTTCTTGCACATAAGGATACATAAGCAATGAATCAAAGTGAAGTAACCCAAGGTAACAACACCAATATCCCTTCACTGTTAGGACAAAAAGGAGAAGCTAGGATGTTGGGGTTTTTCAAAATATTACATAATGAAGAGGAGGAAGGAGATCTTGAGAATGAACAAAATGAAGTGAATGAAGGAACTGTCTTGGTGGTTGAACCAATACCAACACCAATTGGGCCTTAGGAACTCATAGAAGACTTAAAGAAAACCTACACACACATATCATTCATAGACATTCTCAAGAATTCCCCCTCACATTGCTTGGCACTATTGAAAGCAATAGGGTTGAAGTATCTTGATCAAATTACACCTCCACCTAGTGAGAAAATTAACCATGTGGATTTCAACATAAGCCCACCAAATTCTAAGCTCAAAGACCTAGGTTTCCTCTTTGACTTAAAACAAATGCCTTCTGAGGTAGAGTTAACCAAGAAAGGAGACCCAAAATTGTACTTGCAAGTGTGGATCTATGACACTTGCATTAAAAGAACATTAATTGATGATGGAGCTATAGTAAACATAGTTCTATTCTCTCTTTTAGAAAGAATGACTTATGGGCACACTAGTATCACCACTTCTTGAGACACTTTAACTAGGTATGATAATTCAAAAGCCACTACAATAGGGAAGATCACATTGTCTGTAACTCTAGGGCCTAAGATTGTCCCAACCACATTCTATGCCATCAAAAAGGACACATGACATAATATACTTCTTGGGAGATCATGGATACATAGGATGAAGGCTGTGCAATCTATGTTATTCCAGGAGGCTCAACTCCTATATCTAGGGAAGGTGTATGTTGCGAAAGGGGATCCAGAGCCTTTCAGGATGCTAAAATCAAACACATTGAAAAACGGATAGGCATCCCTATAGATTATGAACTCCCACCAAATAACCTTTTTGTCCCTAATCCTATGCTGCAATCAATATGTATTAAGAAAATAGAAATCCTAGAGAAAATTGTGAACAATGCAGAGATGAAAGATTTAGAAAGTGAGGCATTACTAAAGCAAAGAGAAGTTTTTTCTAAAGAAAAGACAGTGAAAATTATGGAGTGGATAGAGAAAGATGGACCTCTCTGATTCCCCTTGGAAGTACTCATGATTGATATACAACCACCATATAAACTCTTCCCTTGCATAGGGGAGAAGCCTCATAGAACTGATGGACCAGTATTTGAAACAACTACATTAGATTTAAGATATGCAGACCCACATGCTTTCTCAGATCCTGAAGAGGATATAACAAAGAGTCACACTCCTTTATCACCCTTGATTGAATCACATGTCCCTAAGACACTAGAAGATAGTGAATCATATGAACCTCACACCCACAGAAGAGTCCTATAGACCATTAATGCCAATGAAGGACGTACACTCTATTGACAATGTATCAACCAAAGCATTAGGAATTCTCCCAAGAATGTTCATGGTATCTCAACCTCAAGTGTAACCTACTAATTTAGCCTCAGTACAATCAAATGAACTTGGTGAGTGGGAAGCACCATTAGTACACATTAAAATGGTTGAGAGACTCCCAGACAAAGATGAAGAGAGTGAGGATACAATTCATAAAGAAATAAAAATTTGAGTGTCAGTTGGAAATGATGATCCTATCATTTTTGAGTTGCTAGGAAGATATGTTGGATACTCTATGGATTTGAGACTTGAACCAAACGAGAGGAGGAGTATAAGCTTTGTCCCTCCTAATGAGCAGAGGGAACCTCAAACCCCTTTGGAATTATTCTAATTTTTCTAAAGCATTCAAGATAGACAAGATGTAAAGATTTACATGGAAGATCAATTCAACATGCTAATGGAATTACTAAGATGTGATGGAGTCTTATACTAGACCCCCTCCCATTAACAATCTTTCAGAGACTTACTTCATCTCACATTACCAAGAGAAAACACTGATGTAGAAATGATGGAATCAAATGATAAACCTTATAGAATAGGATAACTTGTCCTAAGAAGAGGTAGCATGAAGAACAAAAAGAGAAGATGGAAGAGAACATTAATAGAGGATTGGAAAGGTCCTTACATGGTTAAAGAAGATGTTGAAAACAATGTCTATCTCTTATGCACAATGGAGGGAGAGAAATTTGGTGAAATGGTCAAAGGCTTTCACCTCAAGAAATACTATGTCTGAAAATCATAAAAACCATAAAATATAAAAAAATACCAAAAAAATCAAATATTCAAAAAAATACAAAAAAATCATAAAAACCAAAAAAATGTCAAAAAAAGAAATTGTTTCTTGCATTTTAGTATCATTTTGTTCATCTTGCATTACAATGAATGGATCATTCTTATATTATTTTAATTTCAGTAAGGAGTCTAAGGTTGCCTAGGTATGTGATCCTTTTGTTGGTAAGAGACACTATATGGATTCATGATTGTTGTCATTGATGGCAACAAAGTTCATCCCACACATCCGTAGGACATGGTATGTCTATACTGGAAGTTAGAGTGAAGAATGTCGTGGTCTGGTAAACAAGAACAAAGTAGTCAGCAAGGTCCGACAGACAGGTCCGGATCTCTCAGTAGAAGTATCTTAGTAAAGTATGGATTTGGGGAAGTCAAGAGGAGTATCTTAACTAATAAATTCCAAGGTTTGAGCCTTCGGTGTCAAAAGGATAAAGAGATATGAATGCTTGAGTGACGAGTTCCCAAGTGACAGTGTGAATAGAGGAAGAACCGACTGGTAGAACATCAGACAGTATTCCAGATGTGTTACTGATGATGGAAAAGGTTCTTAAGGCATATGTTATGTTTGGTCGATGTGAGTGATGACTTCTACAAGTATATGCTTGATCCACATTACTTGGTGTGCAAGGATTCAGCCAACAGATCAGAGTTTGTGAAAAGATTGACTATTCCTAGTGCCAACTAGAAAGGTGATGAAATCACTTGTGCAGATATATATACAAGATGGATTTGGTTATGAGAGGTGTTGTTGTTGATAGTGATATGTGAAGAAAAGCAGTAGGACCGAATAAAGGTAGAAAGGAAGATTCGGTATGTGAAAGAAGAGTAGCATAAAGAAGAGGAAAGATGAAGTGAAGTAGATTAGTATACAGAGCCTAACCAGAACTAAACTCTAGCATGTGTTGATGCTTCTTATCAATTCAAGTATTGTATTACATTCTTTATAATTTGTAGACAGTGTGTCTCTTGTAGGCAGTGTGCCTCTTGTGAACAGTGTGCTCGGGCAGTGAGCCCTAATTGGCAAGTGCCATTTTTGTACTACCATTCTTCTAACAGAGAATACAATCTTGGGTTAATCACCCCATGGTTTTTCCCTTAACAGGGTTTCCACATCAAAAATATTGTGTCATGTGTATTTCTATTTCATGGTTATGTTTGCTTATTTGATTTGATGTTGCACTAATTATTAAGAAAGTTCAGAAAGCTAAAATAACTAAGATAACTGATTCACCCCCCCTCTCAGTTATCAACAATCAGTATCAGAGCCAAGTTCCTCCTAAACAGAGTCTAATAGCTTGAGGAAGATTTGGGAATCCAAATGGATGCATATGGTTTAAGGGAGCAACTCAAGACTGCCCTTGATGATCTTGAGCAGTCAAATTCTGAAGTCAATGAATTAAAGGAAAGACTCAAATAGGCTGATGATTTCATGAGAGAACTAAAAGACAAATTAAGTCTCTCTATGAAAAAGAGAAAGGAGCTAATTCAGCAATTGGCAAGTCAAGGTGAAGCAAATGATGCAAATGAAGATCTAAAGAAGAAAACTAAGTTATGTGAAAAGTTATCAAAAGAAATCATTATGGTAAGACATGAAATGGAATCAGGAGTTATAAAGTTTACCCAAGAGATTGAAGAGAAAAGAAAAACTGAAGATAATCTAAGATAATCTCTCAAGGAGAAATTAGAAGATTGCAACAAGATGGATAGAATTATCAAACATCTTGAATCTGATCTTGAAGATGCTAAAGATAATGAAGAAAAACTTGAGGATCAAATTGTCTCTCTCAAAAGAGATCTTCAAACAGCAAATGAATATAAAGAGAAATTCAAGATAAGTTCAGCTCAACTTGAAGTTCTTCTTGGAAATCAAAAGAGGGTAGATGACAAGTGTGGTTTGGGTTATGAGAAAGGAGAAAGCTCTGGATCCGGTCAGAAGAATTTTGGATCAGAAAATCCAAGAAATAGGCCTAGAAGACCTCCGGTAAGGTAGCCTAATGCTCAAAGATATCCATCCTTCAATGGATACTGCCACAACTGCAATAACTTTGGTCATAAAGCTAATCAATGCAGAAGGAGAATGAATTAGACTAATACATCCTTCTCCGGACAGTGCTTCAACTGCAAAAGGTATGGTCACAAATCTCATGAATGCAGAAATATGCAAATGAACAATTCATTCAATGGTAGATGCTTTGCATGCAATAGAATGGGTCATATGGCTAATCAATGCAGATCAAGAGGATATCAATCAAATATGCAAAGAAATGTTGGTTGCCAAATTTGCAATAGATCTGGTCATGTAGCAAAATTCTGTAGAAGCAAGAATCAGAATAAAAGAGGTCTGATATATTATAATCAGAATCAAGATAAGGGAAAACAAAAAGTAAATGCGGATGAAGTTCGAAGTGAGATGAACAAGATTTGGGTGAAGAAAAGTATAGAGAATGTAGGGGATGGATCCGCACTAGACTCTGGTACTGATATTCCTTCCAAAAATTAAAAAATGAGCTTTGGCTCAGGGGAGACACAAAGAAAACCTTGTTCCCCTAGCCAGTCAATTGGTGCTAGAACTAGCACAAGAAGAGTTGCGGATTGAAAGGTTCATAAAGGAAACATCCAAACAAACTATGGTTAAGATTTGGAAGATCTGCAAGAAGATTTGAAGAATCTAATCCTACCAAAATTGATCCAGTAAAACAGTCTTCCGGTAAAAATAGATTCCTTACAAGTATGGTCTGGTATGAATCAAACTATGGTGTCTTGATCTGCAAATAGATCAAATGACTAATGAATGGATGATAGATTATCACTACTCTCCTAGAATAACTTCAAAATCTGTCTCAGTGATTTGGAAAGGTTTTGTCTCTAAATAAGACAAACAAAGCAAACAGGAATGAATTAGGTTGCACATTTATTGTAGAATGAAAATTAGGGCTTCTCAGAAATAAAAGAGTTCATTCCCTCATCATTTGTACATTCACATTCGAAGAAAAGAGAAAAGGAGCTCTACAACTACTTCTCCCAAAGATCAAGATGATTCTTCATACAGCTCAATCCGGATTTCATCGTGTGTGCCCTAAATAGCATAAAAGGTATTCTTCATTCTTAATATCTCTCAGTAAGATTCCTTGATGATGGGTACTCTAAATATAGTAAAGATTTCTGATAGACCTCGCCCCATATTTAAAAAGCATCCATACAAATCCTTGGAGGTCGATCCCCTAGGAGCCTTCTCTAGTGTTCCACATGGTGTTTTGCAGACTGAAGATATTAGGGTTTACATACACGCAAATGTTGAAGATTTTGGTGAATTCAAACTAAGAGATATCTATCACAAACAACTGTTAGATGATTCATTTGAGCTCAAACTCCAATACAAGGGCCTCCGGAATAAGCACTTTGCATAATACATACATTTCCCCTGTTTTACTGAGGATGAATGGCTCAGGTATATTTTGAGTAGAATACATGACAACTTCATGTGGTTAAATGGACCACTCAAAATAACAAAAGATGCCATCAGGGCAGTTACCGGATTACACTCATCTGGTGGGATTCCTGTTCTTAAATATGTGAAGAATCAAACTATGAGTGAGGCTACCGGATCCAAGTTTGACAAAAGAGCAATGATAGTAGATGACATCTCTGATATGGATGTCAAGTTTGCCTTCATGATCATTGGATATAAAATATATCATTCTAGCAGTGAAAATTCAGTACCTGGAACAGCCATCTACATCACTTATGAAATGCTAAGAAAGGATGCAGACTATGATCTTTGTCAGCTTCTCTTGAACCAACTCTCAGAGAATCTACAGAAAATAAAGAAAGATAAAAAGAATTCATTAAAGTATGGTGGATTAATATTGTGCTTATTCTTCTACTTTATGAATGAGCTTCCCGGATCTAGTGGCTGGGTGTGGGAAAATGATAGACCAGTATCTATCCAAATCAGAGATTATCTGCATGGACTTGGTGATGTCAAAGCACAAAATATAGCCCTGTGGGGATACTTCAAGAATTTCCAGAACATGATGCAAGCAAGAGAAAGGATTCCCTAGTCTCTTGTTGAGAAATACAAAGACACATTATGTTTTATGGTTGAGACTGATCAGTGCCTAATGGAGGCAGTAGAACCAAGAACTGTGTGGATCATGCCCATGGGGTATGAAGTTGATGAACAAATTATGGAGCTGCATTTTCAACACATGCTAAGTCAGCCTAAGGATCCAAAGGTAGAAAGGTTTGGAACCTTTGAGGAGTTGAGTGTAAAAATTCATGTCGAACTCAGAGAACCAGAGATCAAGAGGAAGGTGAGAAAAGAAGTAGAAAATGTTGCCCAAGGTCTTGGCATCTCAAAGGAGGCACTTGATGCCCACAAGAAAAAGATGGCAAGGGCTGAGGAAGAGAAGAAGAAGACAGAAAAGAAAAGTAAGGAAAGTGTTCCGATAGAATCTTCCACCCGGACAAGATCATCAAAGAAATCTACACCTGTCACTGCCAAAAGCTCAAAGGCATCTAAACCAGAAGCAAGATCATCCGGTAAAATAGAGAAAAGAACCAAGACTAAGGCCACAAGGTCTTATACGAGTCAAAAAGATGAAGAAGAGACTGAATTAGATGAAGAGATAAAGAAACTAAAGAAGAAGAAGAAATCATCTGGTGAACACTCTACTGGTCAAGGAGAAGAAGAGAAGGAAGAGGAATTTGTTGAAAAACCCACTCTATCCCTAGATGTTGTAGTGAAAGTAGTCACTGTGGATGGGGACCTCCAACCCTTAACAGAATTCTATGATGAATATAATGAAGCAGATAAAAAGATTCTGGAGGAAGCAACAATTTAGTTTTTGAACACTTACAACAAAGCTTTTATTGAAATTATCTCTCTAATTCCCAAAAGCTTAGAGAAAAGGCTTGAAATGAGGAAGAATAATGCTTGAGCAAAAGATCTCAAGATCTAGGAACAGGTCACCATTTAGCTCTTCCCTTCAATCACTCCGCAACAAATGAACATGATCTTTAAAGATTGCAAGGATGAGTTCCGGAGCAAAGCCAGGATGAATCAACTAATGCTTGGTGAAACTGACAAAGTGGCAAAAGAGACTGAAGAGATCCTCTAAAATGCTTTTAAGAAATTCAACATTCTAGTTATAGAGGACTTGGGTACTGACCCCTCAGCCACAAGTGTTGCAGAAGAGTCTACTGAGAAAAAGATAGAAGAGGTAATGGACTCTAGTGTAGAAAAAACTAAGGACTTGGAATCTTCTACTCTAGAAGAAGTGGCCCATGAACAGACCAACATCACTCCTCTGGGTTCCCCTGCTGACTCTAGATCTAAAGGAGAAGAAAGAATAAAAGAGAAAGAAGTAGAGGTGAAGGGAAAAGAGGATACCAGTACAAAGGTTGTGGAAGGGGAGAAAGCTCCAAAAGACAGTTCTGTGTCTGCAGAAGAAAAGAAAAATCTGTCTCCGGCAAGAGACACTGCAAAAACTGTCCAAGAATTCCTGAACAAAGAAATAATGGAGATTGATGAATTGGAGCTTCTACAAGGCCCATTTAATTTTAATTCTCTTTCTTCGGTACAGACAATGAAGATAGCCTCATTTGCTAATGCAAAGGTTAAAGAAAAACTCCTGAAGTCTCACATGGAAGACTGTGAGTTGATAGAAGCTGCTTCTGGAGTGCTTGAAAAGATTATGCCATCGTTTCAGAAAGATCCCACAGCCTCCACATCTGGTAATCTCAAAACTCTAGTCAACAGTGTTAGCACACATTTTGGTTCTCTAGAGAAGTCAGTTGAAGAAAAGGTCCGAAAAGAGTTTTTGGATAAAAGATTCTCTGAAGTACAGGGTCTGATAACAAATGATAGGAGAGTTATGGATATTGGGATAAAGAGCTTGGAAAATGCTCTTAAAGATGCTAGAAATATGTACAAATTTTGCTTATCTTGGCCCACAGTGACCAAAGACATTGAGAAGAAAGTAAAAGAACAAGAGGATAAACTCCTAATTCTGTCTCAAAGTTTTGATCCTCTCTCATCCTTCATAGTAAATCAAGAGTGTCAGTCTATTGCAATCACAAATGCAATAAAGAATTTTGAGAAGGAAAGAAAGAATATAATTAGCCAGATGGGTGAACTCAGAAGGATTATTACCCCTAAGTTAGAGCCCATGCATGAGGCCATAAGTGAGGCTCAGACTACCACCCAAACCAATGATCCGATAGATCTTAAGAAGGCAGAAGCTTTTACATTTTTTTTGAGTGGTCACATCTCAATTTTGGATAGAATGAAGCAAAGTTGGGCTACAGAACTCATTCAATTGAAAACAACTTTTGTAGACATTCTTCAATTTATGTGAGTATGGTATATGCGGCTAAGTATAGTTAAATTTTTTGAAATTTTGGTATGCGGACCTTACCCTTTGCCATTGATGTCAAAGGGGGAGTGAGGAGTAGTAAAAAATGAGGAATCCAACTAAGGGGGAGTTCTAGAAAATGTATATAAAAATAGAGCATCAGCCAAGGGGGAGCATAGTGTAAACACTTAGTCATTTTTCACTAAGTGTTGCCATCAATGCCAAAGGGGGAGATTGTTGGCAAGAGACACTATATGGATTCATGATTGTTGTCATTGATGGCAACAAAGTTCATCCCACACATCCGCAGGACATGGTATGTCTATACCGGAAGTCAGAGTGAAGAATGTTGTGGTCCGATAAACAATAATAGAGTAGTCAGCAAGGTCTGACAGACAGGTCTAGATTTCTCAGTAGAAGTATCTCAGTAAAGTGTGGATTTGGAGAAGTCAAGAGGAGTATCTTGACTAAATAATTCCAAGGTTTGAGCCTCCGGTGTGAAAAAGATAAAGAGATATGAATGCTTGAGTGTCGGGTTCCCAAGTGACAGTGTGAACAGAGGAAGAACTGACTGGCAGAACATCAGACAGTATTTCGGATGTGTTACTGATGATGGAAAAGGTTCTTAAGGCATAATTTATGTTTGGCCAATGTGTGATGACTTCTACAAGTATATGCTTGATCCGCATTACTTGGTGTGCAAGGATTCAGCCGACAGATCAGAGTTTGTGAAAAGATTGACTATTCCAAGTGCCGACTAGAAAGGTGATGAAATCTCTTGTGCGGATATATATACAAGATAGATTTGGTTATGAGAGGTGTTGTTTTTGATAGTGATATGTGAAGAAAAGTAGTAGGACCGAATAAAGACAGAAAGGAAGATCTGGTATGTGAAAGAAGAGCAGCATAAAGAAGAGGAAAGATGAAGTGTAGCAGATCAGTATACAGAGCCTAACCAGAACTAAACTCCAACATGTGTTGATGCTTCTTATCAGTTCAAGTATTGTATTACATTCTTTATAATTTGTAAACAGTGTGTCTCTTGTAGGCAATGTGCCTCTTGTGAGCAGTGTGCTCAGGCAGTGAGCCCTAATTGGCAAGTGCCATTTTTGTACTACCATTCTTCTAACAGAGAATACAATCTTGGGTTAATCACCCCGTGGTTTTTCCCTTAACAGGGTTTCCACATCAAAAATATTGTGTCATGTGTATTTCTATTTCATGGTTATGTTTGCTTATTTGATTTGATGCTGCACTAATTATTAAGAAAGTTCAGAAAGCTGAAATAACTAAGATAACTGATTCACCCCCCTCTCAGTTATCAACACCTTTTATGTCCTGAGATCCCTCATCTTTCACAATTGCCATTTTCCCCTTCATTCCTAGTGATTCTAATCAAAGCCTAGCTATTAGCTTTACATTGATCCCTGTCTTAATGGGACAAGATGTTAGGTCTAAACAAGTTTAGTATTCAAACCTATAGTGTTCAAAGGAAGCTTGCAAGTAGACCTTCCCAATTCTTCCCTAGTGGAAGAGAAGTCCAACTGGCTTATGAAAACTTTTGGTGGTGCTCAGTGCCTTATCTTTCCTAGACAAAAAAGTCAAGAGGATCAAAACTCTAAAGGAAGCAATCTAAAATATGAGTGAATAAAAAAATGAGTGATCAAAATAAGAGTGTTGAAAAGTGAGAATTGAGAGATCAATCTATTGCATATCCAAAGTTCCAAAAGCATTCATGTTAGAAAATTTAAAAAGATCCAAAAAAATGAGAAAATCAAGTGAGGCATTCTAGAAAATACAAAAAAAAAAGGAAAAAAGCAATAAAAAAAGAGAGATACAAAAAAGGAGTGATAGAGAGAAGATTGTTGAATGTCCATACTCTTGGGTAGAGATCAGTCTAAGCTTGAAGCCTCAAGGGTGACATTCTACTAGAAAAAATAAAAGAGAAAGGTACAAAGCACACACATGCACTAGCTGAGCAAAGCCAATAGTCTAGTAGTCTTAGGACCATTTTCTATCTAGGGAACCTAGTTCTTTCCCATTTATCCTTTACCCCGAGTCTATTTTTTTTTCCATCTATGATCTAAGTCTAGCGAACATTAGCAAAATTTGTTAATTCTCCAAGTTGAAAGCTTGTCAGATTGTCTTATCTAGATAAGGATCAATGTTTAGCTTCTAGGAAAACCCAAAATTAGAAGCACTCCATTTTCACTCCTGCTCCCCACTTGAGTTCTAAAATCCCTAATCTCATAGACTTGAATAGGTCTCTTATACCAAAATAACTTGCAATCCCCTGGATTCAAAATCATATTAAAGAGTAGTCATATTGTTTGTTCCACATTGCATTCATACCAAATTTAGAAAAAAGAGTTCCAAAGCAATAAAGTCAATGTCATAACTCATCATATTTCATGAAGTAAAAGTTTCATTTCAGCATTGCTTGTTGCATATCATAAACTATAATTCATATATATGCCAAAAAATTACAAAAACATGTTATCGTTACCATACTTGCATTTTTAGAGTTGAAGGTCAAAACATAAACAAAGAGTTCTTAAACTTAAAAAATGCACAAGAGATGAGTACCCATATGCTAGCTAAAACTATAAAGGACAAGCTTTCATTGATATATCAGAAGTTTACATTTCATAAAAGAGTACAAGAGCTAGGACAAAATGCTCTCAAGAAAAAGAAAGGCTCCCCATGCAAGGTGGCACAGTTTCAAGAAAGAAAATAAACTCAAGGGTGGTTTCCTCCAACAAAACCCTTAGGACTCCTGCTCCTCTATCTTTGTGTACCGCTAGTCACTCCATGAGACTTGTGTAAGTGAGGTACCCTATTATGAGCATGAGAATGTGAAGCTCCCACAGTGCTAAGCCCATGCTGCCGAATCCTAAGGTGAGCCATTTCATGAAGCACCTATTTCTCACCCCTAAGGATGAGATTCTCAGTCTTCAAAGTAGCACTCTCCTGACAACTATGATAAGTAGGAGCCAAAATATCAATGTATCATCCAGCCATAGGGGGCACACTAGGGTCATCCAAAAGCATCTCTTGGGTTAGCCTAGTGAAGGGGACAACTAAACCAATATTGATCTCATGAATGAAACCCCTCCACTCCTCAATGATACCTGTAGAGAAAAGTAAAGATGAAAAGCATGATGATTCTTGACAAGTAGGAAAGGAGAGAAGGACAATGTGAAATCAGTAAAATAAGTGTAGACTTACGTGGGTCACCAGGCTCCTAGGTAGGATCAAGTTACTACATCATCTCATTAGAGTAAGGAGGTCTAGGATCTATGAATGGAACCTTAGGAACATCATCCTCATCAGAATTAATATCATGTGCATCCTTTTCCAGTCCTATTGTTATATGGAGCCTAATCAGACTTGGAGGTTAGTTTTTCCCCACTTTTATCAGTGCAGTTTCCCCCCAAATTATTTAATAGGGGTTTGGGGGCAATGCCCCTTGCGGGGTCTAGGTGCAGCACCCTTGGTGTGCTCCCTGTCGTGATATGGGGTGGCATCGAGGGCAGCACCCCCGAAACCTCAAACAATTTTTTATTATTTTATAAAGGCACCGGGAGTTAATTTTCTATTGGCCAACATTAAAAAACCCTATTTTTGTAACCAACATAAGTCTTGATAAAAATGGCTAAGGGTTAGGGTTTCCATTGAGATATTGTATTGTAGCATTTGTAGTGGTATTGAGTTGTAAAGATTGCTGGTTGTAATCATTTTTGATTTACTAGATAATAATATTGGACTCTCTATTGGTGGATGTAGCCCGAGTTTGGGTGAACCATGTTAAAACTTGTCTCTCACTATTATTATTTTTGTGTATTTTCATTCCTCTGTTTAATCTTTATTTGCATTTAATTGATATCTTCTGCATGTAACTCCTAACAAGTGGTATCAGAGCGGGTTGTGTTTGATTATCATCTGTAGGAAGGTCTCACGATTGAGTGGGAGTCTCATGGTTGAGTGGGACCAATGGTGGATGAGGGTAAATTGAAGGTAGATAAATTCAATGGGTAGAACTATCAGTTATGGAAGATGCAGATGGAGGATTATCTCTATTAGAAGGATTTATGGAGGTTGTTGGAAGGAATATCTAAGAAACTGACAACAATGACTAATGAGGATTGGAATTTTCTAGACAGAAAGGCACTGGGAACCATTTGGTTGTGCCTAGCACCATCTGTGGCATTCAATATAACAGAAGTGAAGACAACAGATGAATTGATGAAAGCTTTGTCTAAATTGTATGAAAAACCCTCAGCCTCAAATCATGTATTTCTCATGTAGCATTTGTTTAAGCTAAAAATGATTGAAGGTGGATCTATGACAGATCATTTAAATGAGTTTAATATGATTACTAGTTAGTTAACTTCTAGAAAAGTGAAATTTGATGAAGAGGTGAGGGCTCTCTTGGATTGATGTTCTTTACTAGAAGCTGGAATAGCTTGGTAATGGATGTAAGTAATTATGTCTCTGGTTCAAATACTTTGAAATTTGATGATGTTGTTGGTGTTATTCTTAGTGAGAAAATGCGATGGAAAAGCTCAAGAGGGTCCACAGCAGGTAGTGTTTTGAATGCAGAAAGTAGGGGCAGATCAAATGAGAGAGGAAAAGGTTCTGGAGGTCATGGGAAGTCATGAGGAAAATCAAAGGACAAGAGATCCCAATCTAGAGGACAAAATGATTGCTGGTACTGTGGGAAACCAGGTCATTTGAAGAAAGATTGCTAGTCTCGGAAGAATAAAGGATACAAACAAGAAGGCAATAAGGAGGCAAATGTGGTAAGTAATAAATCTGAATATGATGCTTTAATTCTTTCCCTAGATAATGCTGATGATTCATGGGTTTTAGATTTAGGGGCCTCATTTCATGCTATGCCCCATAGAAGTTATTTTCTTGATTATGTTGAAGGATATTTTGGGCTGGTTTATTTGGGAGATAACAAACCTTGTCAGATTGTTGGAAAGGGAAGAATCAAGATTAAGTTGCAGAATAGGAATCATTGTCTACTACAAGAGGTAAGGCACATTCCAAGGTTGAGTAGGAATTTAATTTCAGTAGGGCAGCTAGCTGATGAAGGTTGCATAGTTACTTTCAGTGATAAAAATTGGAAGGTTTCAAGAGGTGCCTTAATAGTAGCAAAAGGTGTGAAAGTAGGCACCTTATATCTTTGTATAGGTCATAATGTTCCTTCTACTTTAGTTGTTGCAGAGAAAAACCAAACAAGTTCAGGAACAGTTGCTACGGGTTTGCAGGAAGAGACTGAAATAGTTGTTGTAGGTTCTAAGACAACACTATGGCATAATAGACTTGGGGATATGAGTGAAAAAGGTATGAGGTACTTCATTCTAAGAAAGTTTTACCAGGTTTCAAATGTATTAATATAGATTTCTATGAAAGTTGTGTGTATGGAAAATAAAAGAGAGTTAGTTTTTTCAATGATGGGAACCAAAATAAAGATGAAAAGTTGGAGCTTGTGCATATAGATGTATGGGGATCGGCTAAGATATCTTCTCTTGGTGGCTCTCAGTATTATGTTACATTCATATATGATGCAACTAGGAAGGTTTGGATTTATTTCCTTAGGCATAAATGTGATGTATTTGAAACATTTAAGAAATGGAGAAGCTTGGTTGAGAATGAGACAGGTAAAAGATTAAAATGTCTTAGATCTGATAATGGTGGTGAGTATTGCAGAAAAGAATTTGAAGATTATTGTTCCTTTAATGGAATTCATAGGCAAAAAATGGTTCCAGGGACTCCACATGAAAATGGAGTGGCTAAGTGCATGAATAGGACAATAATGGAGCATGTAAGGAGCATGAGATTGCATGTTGGGCTGCCTTTAAACATGTGGGCAGAGGCTGTCAATACCTCTATATATTTGATTAATAGATGTCCTTCAGTTCCTTTGGGTTGTGGTTTTCCAGAGGAAGCATGGACAAGTAAGAAGGTGAGTTATTATTTTCTCAAAACCTTTGGATGTGAAACATTTGCACATGTAGATTCTGAAAATAGAACCAAGCTGGATGCAAAATAAAAAAAGTGTATCTTCATTGGATATGGCATTGATGAATTTGGTTATAGGCTTTGGGATGTTGAAAATCTAAAAATTGTGAGAAGTAGGGATGTTGTATTCAATGAGAAGGTGTTCTACAAAGAACAGTTGCAATAGCATGAGAAGAAAGAAAATGATTATGTGGTGTTGGATGATATACTCCAGATAATGATGTTCTAATGGTTCCTCATGCTCCACAACAGCAACAAGAAATACCACAAACTCCAGTGAATGTTAGACAATCAACAAGGCTAAGTAGACCTCTTGAAAGGTTTTCTCCCTCTTTGTATTCTATTTTGTTAACATATGCTGGTGAACTGGAAGGGTATGATGAAGCTATGTAAGTGGATACAAAGGTTTAGTGGGAGGTTGTAATGAAAGAAGAAATGGACTCCTTGTTGAAAAATTAGACATGGGAATTATGCAAGTTGCCTGCAGGTAAAAAGGCTTTACCAAACAAATGGGTTTATAGGCTAAAAGAGGAAGATGGAGGTAAGAAAAGATTTAAAGCCAAGTTAGTTGTCAAAGGATTTGTACTGAAAAAGGGTATTGATTTTGATGAGATTTTTTCTCTGATTGTTAAGATGACTTCTATTCGTACTATTTTAAGTATTGTGGCTGCTGAAGATTTGTATTTGGAATAGCTATATGTGAAAATTGCCTTTCTCCATGGTGATTTGGAGGAGGAGATATATATGGTACAACCATAGGGATTTGAGGTCAAAGGTAAGGAGAAATTGGTGTGTAGATTGAAGTAGAGCTTATATGGCTTGAAACAAGCACCTCGGCAATGGTACTTGAAATTTGATAGTTTTATGGCTAAACAAAGCTACAACCAGTGTAATTCTGACCATTCTGTTTATTTTAAGAGGTTAGATAATGACAGCTACATTATTTTATGTTTATATGTTGATGACATGCTTGTAGCAGGGTCTAACATGGATCACATAAGAGAGTTAAAATAGCAGTTAGCACAATCATTTGCTATGAAGGATTTGGGGACAGCAAAACAAATCCTTGGTATGAAAATTTGCAGAGATAAGAAGAACAAAAAGTTGACTATATCTCAGGTTGATTATGTTGAAAAGGTGTTGCAGAGATTCCATATGGAGAATGTAAAAGTAGTCAACACACCTTTGCCTAGTCATCTGAAATTGACTAAGGAGATGTGTCCAAAGGCATAAGAAGATGAAAAAAAAATGTCCAAGGTACCATATGCTTCAACTATTGGAAGCTTATTGTATGCCATGGTTTGCACAAGACCAAATATTGCACATGTTGTAGGAGTCGTAAGAAGGTATATGAGTAATCCCAGATTGGTGCATTGGAATGCGGTAAAATGGATTCTCAAATATATGAGAAGTACATTGAATACTTATGTTTTGGGAGCTCTAATACTGATTTAGCAGGTTAGGTAGACTCAGATTTCATAGGGGATATTGATACTTGGTGAAGTACTAAAGGTTATGTCTTTACTATAGGTGGGACAATAGTGAGTTGGATCTCACGGTTGCAAAAGATGGTTGCTCTATCCACCATGGAGGCAGACTATGTAGCTGCAATACAGGCAAGCAAGGAGATGATATTGTTGGCATGAGACATTTCTATGCATGATAGGTGTTGTCATTGATGGCAACTAAGTCTATCTTACACATCAAAATTACATAATTTGTTCATACCGGAAGTCAAAGTGAAGATTTGTCTAAGTCTGAGTAGTCAGAAATAGAGCATGTGACAGGATCTAATATCTTGGTCTGGATCTCTCTGGTGGTAAATCACAGTGTGCTACAGATCTGAGGGAGTAATAAGGATTGTCAGGACTATATAAATCTAGGAATTTAGCCTATTCTGATGAAGGTTTCAAAAGTTATAAGCATCTGAGTAGTGGGTTCTAGTTAGTTAGTACAGTCAGAAGAAGAACAGACTGACCTAGTATTTGATCTTGGTCCAAATGAAGAAAAGATGTTGGTTAAGTAATTTGTGATAACTAGTGGTATTGGCTGACATGATTGATGATTTGAGAACACAAGTTTTTGGTCCGCGTTGTTGATTATGCATGGATTCAACCGACATAGCAGAGTTCTTAACAAATGTTCTAAGTTTTCTTGAACTTGACTACAGTCGATTGAATTTCTTGATGGGGATATATATAGCTGATGGATTTGAGTGTTTTGAAGTGTGTGTGAAGTGGTGATGGATTAAGTGTGAAAAAGGTAGAAAGAAGTACAAAGATAAATATCTAAGCTTGGATTATGGCCTAAGAGTGAAACACGACAGAATAAGGATGAAGTGTGTAAGATCAATATTCTATGCTTAACTGGAACTGAACTTCTACATTGGTAGATGCTATTCATTAGTTCAAATAATCTGTAATCTTCTTGTAATCATCTTTGTAGGCAGTGAGCCTCTTGGAGTAGTGAGCTCTAGGTAGTGCGCCCTAAAGGCATGTGCCTTCCCCATTTGTGATACTTTTAACATAATATAATTTTTTATGGGTTAAACCCCACCATGGTTTTTCCCTTAACCAGGTTTCCACGTAAAAATCCTGGTGTTATGTGTGTTGATAATGTTTCTACTCATGTGTTGTTGATTTATGATTTCATGGTCATATCATTAATTTGTTAATAAGTGATAAAGAAGGTAAATTGCTACAAGTGATAAATTTTTTTGAGACAACTAATTCACCCCCCCTCTCAGTTGTCTGCCCTTATTTCAACAATTAGTATCAGAGAAAGGTCCCTTGGAAGAAGCCTAACAGCTTGAGGAAGATCTAGGAAGGAGTTTCAATGGGTTCACTCAGAGAACAACTTCAATTGGCTTTAGAAGATCTTGATCAGTCCAAAGCAGAAGTAAATGAACTAAAAGTGAACCTTAAAGATGTTGATGATTGCATTGAGATGTTAAAAGAAAAACCAAAAAAATGTATGGAAAGGAGGAAGGAGCTACTTCAGTAGCTAGCTAATTCTACTGAAGAAAATGACATGAATGAGGCTTTGGAAGAAAAGACAAAGGAATGTAAAAAGCTGAAAAAAAAAAGATTCTATTCTAAAACATGAGATGGAATCTAGGGTGATGAGGCTAACCAAAGAAATTGAGGAAAGGAAGAAGACTAAAGAAGACCTGAATCAAACTCTGAAGGAAAGAACAAAATAATGTTGCAGAATGGACAGAACAATTGGCCACCTAAAATATGATTTACAAGAATGCAGATATAATGAGGAGGAACTTGAAAGGCAAATTGTCATTCTCAGACATAACCTAGAAATTACAAATGAATACAAGGAGAAGTGCATTATAAGCTTAGCTAAACTTGAAGTACTGCTTGAGAGTCAGAAGAAGGCAGATGATAAGCATGGTCTGGGATATGAAAAAGGTGAAATCTTTGGATCTGGTCAAATAAATCCTAAACCAAGGAATCAAAGAAACAGAACTAGAAGACCTCTGGTAAGACAACCTAATGCTCAAAGGTATTCATCTTTCAATAGAAATTATTTCAATTGCAATAAATTTGGTCATAGAGCCACTCAGTACAGAAGTAAAGTGAATCAAAATGGTCCATCTTTCTCTAGTCAATTCTTTAATTGTAAAAGGTACGGTCATAGATCTAATGAATGTAGAAGTATGATGAACTACTCTAATAACAAAAGAAATGTCAATTCTTTCAATGGCTACTGTTTTGCATGCAATAGATTTGGATATATGGCTAATCAATGTAGATCAAGAGGAAATCAATCAAATGGGCAAAGAAATGTTGTGTGCTTCAATTGTAACCAATCCGATCATGTTGTAAGATTTTGTAGAAGTAGGAATGATGATAGAAAAGGTCTAGTAAACAAAAAATTGGATGAGCAGAGACAAGACAAAGGCAAGGGCAAAGTTGATGTGAATGAGGTCCATAATGAAATGAATAAAACATGGGTAAAGAAAGGTGAAAAGAATGTTAACAATGGGTCTGCACCAAAATCTGGTGTTGATAATTCCTCTGGGAATTGAATCAGGAGCTCTGGTTCAAGGGGAGCTGCATTGAAAATCTAATTCCCCCTGCTAGTAAATGGGTGCTTGAATTTGGCACGATGAATGAAGATAAAGAAGTTTATTGTAGACTTGTTGGAGAAAATTCTAGAAGAAAAGAAGCTAATGTAATTGATTACGAAGCAATTGAAGATTGACTGCATGCAGAAACAATGTAACCGGATGTATTAGGGTAGAGCATTTATTACAATGACAAATTAGGTTTTGTAGAGGATAAAAAGCCATTCATTCAATCATTTGATCACTTTGTATTTGAAGAGAGAGAGAGCAGAAGAGCAGCTAAGCTAATATTTCAAGGATTTGAAGTGTGACCAGTGAATTCATTAGCTAACCCTAATTCCATAGAAGAAAAAGGTATTTTTCTACGAAGCTTTGAACTTGCAATCTTTTGCAATGGCTACACCTTTAATTGTTGATATCACTGAAAGGCACCAACCCAAATTCAAGAAGCATCCACACAAATCAATAGAAGTCGACCCGTTAGGTGCATTTTCAAGTGTTCTGTATGGTGTATTGCATGTTGAAGATATTAGGGTCTATATTCATGTGAGCATAGATGAATTTGGGGACTCAAAGCATGTAGATTTGTTCAAGAATCATCTAAGGGATGAAATTCATGGTCTTAAACCTAAATATAAGGCACTACACGATAAACATTTCATTTATATTATAGGGTTTCCACCCTTCGATGAAGATGAGTGGGTCTAATATATACTGAGCTGAATGCATGATGAATTTATATGGCTAATGAAACCCTTCAAGATCACCAAGGACGCCATCAAGGCTGTGACAGGGTTAAACTCATCCAGTGGACTGCCAATGTTGAATGCAGTAAAGAATCAAATAGTAACTGATGCTACCAGTTCAAGGTTTGACAAAAGGGCAATGACAATTAATGACATTATTGATTTGGATGTTAAGTTTGCTTCAATGGTAATTGGTTACAAAATTTATCACTCCAGCAGGGAGAACTTTGTTTCTAGAATGACCATATATGCTGCATACAAAATGTTAAGAGAGAATGCTAATTATGACTTGTGTGAGTTGTTGCAGAACCAGTTGATGGAAATTTTGAATAAGATAAAGAAGGATACAAACACCTTCAAATATGGTACACTGATCTTATGTTTGTTCTTTTATTTCATGAATTAGTTACCCCACAAGAAAAGCATGTGTTGGATAGATGATAAACCTATTACTATATAGATAAGAGAGAACTTGAATAGCATTGGTGACTCCAAAGCACATAAAATTGTAATTTGGGGTTACTTCAAGAATTTTTAGAATATGATGCATTCTAGGGAAAGAAATCCTAAATCGGTTGTTGAGAAATACTAGAATGAGATCTGCTTCATGGTGGATACTGATCAATGCTTAATGGAAGTAGTAGAACCCAGAACTGTTTGGATCATGCCCAGGGGTATGAGGTAGATGAGAAAATTTTGGATATGTATGCTCAACATATCTTGAGAAAACCCAAGGACGATTCTGTGGAGAGATTCGGGACATATAATGAGCTCAGTTTGAAATTGCATGTTGAGCTTAGAAAACTTGAAATCAAGAGGAAAGTTCAAAAGCAAGTAGAAATGTATGCTGAAAGCATTGGCATAACTAAGTAAGTTGTGAAGCAATACAAAGAAAGGATAGAAAAAATTGAGAAGGAGATGCAGGATAAGAAACAAGGAAGTGCTCTGAAAGTCTCCACCAGCCAGCCTAGAAAAATAAGAAGCTTTGTTGCTGCCTCTATTCACACAAAACCTGTCAGAATAGAAAAATTGAAAGACAAACCATCTAGTAAATATGGTAAAAGAATGAAGACTAAAGCATCCAGAATATATGAGAGCATTAAACATGATGAGGAAACATAATTAGATGAAGTAGTAAAGGAAATAAAGAAAAAGAAAGTAGAAGCTTCAAAGACTACAAAAGACAAGCCTTCCAGAAGTATGGAGGTAAGTAAACGACAAAAGACTGAAATCCAAACTAGAAAATCCACTTTGTCTGTAGAAGAAATTGTGAGTACTGTGACAATTCATGGGAATCTGAAAGCCATAGTAAAATACTATGACACTTTTGATGATACAAACAAGAGAATTTTGGAGAATGCAACTGTAAAATACTTGAATACATTCAATAGAGCTCTTGTGGAAATTTTATCTGAAATTCCTAAGAGTCTGAGTAACATTATGGAAATGAGGAAAGAGGCTACTAAAGCTAAAGATTTGGAGCTGAGGCAACATGTGTTATCTAGTTTGTGTCTAGTGATCTCCAACAAAGAAGTAGATAAATTTTTTAAAGAGGTCAAGAACAATTTTAGAAGCAAAAAAAGGATGAATAAGATGATGATTGGAGATATTGATGAAGTTGTTAAAGAAACAAAATAGATTCTAAAGAAAGCACTAGACAAGAACAAGTTCTATGTGGTTACAGAAGAACCAGTTGATATTGAGGATGCATCAATTATGAATTATGAAGATCAACAAAGAGATGAGCAACAAACTAAGATAGATGACTCCTCTATTCCAAAAGAGGAAGCACTAAACAAAGAAGATGAAAAGATGATAGATAAAACTAATGATGCAGGAGCTATTCAAACTCCTCTAGATCAATCTGGCAAAGAAGATACAAAGATGAATGTTGAAATAGATGAAGATGATTCATTGAAAAATAAAGAGCATAAAACAGAAGAAGCTAAGGACGAAGAGGTAGAAAAGGCCAAGGACAAAAATGAAAAGGAAGAAGAGATTGCAAAGGTTGAGGAAGAGCCCAAGCAGGACAATCTGGTTGACAGTACCAGTAAGAATCAAATTGATACATCAGCATCTTGGGCAAGAGACACTGCAGAAGCAGTGAAGGAAATTTTGGAAAGAGATAAACAAATTGAAAAAGATCAGGACATAATACAAGGTCCAATAAATTTTGATACCTTATCACCGGTCCAAAAGATAAAATTGGCCTCCATTGCTCAAGCCAAGGCCAGAGAAGATATTCTAAAGTCTCACATGGAAGATAGTGAGCTACTTGGTCTTACATCTAGGATTCTGGAGAAAATCATGCCAACACTCCAGAAGGATTCATTTGCATCTCCCTTCGGCTAGTTGAAAAGTCTAATAAACTCTATAAGTTCTCATTTTGAATCTCTTGAAAAGTCTGCAGAGGTCAAGGTTCAAAATGAATTCAATGATAAAAGATTTGATACTCTACAAGGGATGATTGCATTAGATAGAATTGTACTAGATAGCAGTGTTAAGAATATTCAAAATGCTCTTACAAAAGGAGGGAATGTATATAAATTTTTTTTATCTTGTCCTAAAGCTATAGAGGACATTGAAATAAAAATATAGAAGTCTAAAGAAAAAATGTCAAGTGTATCCCAATCTTTTGATCCCCTGACGTTATGAGCCAAGAATGTCAAACAATTAGCCTGATTAAAGAGATAAAGAAATTGATGAAGGAAAAGGACAACATTGAGACAAGAATGTGTGAGCTCCGGGGACTGATTTCCCCTAAGTTGGAAGCAATGTTCAATACCATGACAAAAGCCCAAACTACTGCTAAATCAAGTGATCCTACTAACCTGAGAAAAGCAGAGTCTCAAGCATTCCTATTCAATGGTCACATCTCAGTTTTGAATAGTATAAAGAAGAGCTGGGACAATGAGTTGGCATTGTTGAAGAATATCTTTGGTGATGTGTTCAAACTTATGTAAATAAGTCATAGGGTTATTTGTATATATGCCCATGTACGTAAAATTTTTTGGTGAATTTTGTATGTAGATTTTGTCAAGTTTGATGCTCAATTATAGAAATTCAAACTACTAGACCATAAGGCAATATTCACTCATGGCTATAAAGTTGTATTACATATACACTCCATTGTGGAAGAATGTGAGATTATGGAATTGTTACATCCAAAAAGTCTTTGCCATTAATGTCAAAGGGGGAGTGAAGAGCAGTGAAAACTGAGGAATCCAACAAAGGGGGAGCACTGGAGAATAGTGAAAATCATAAGTGTACATAGTAAGAGGGAGTTGTTCTGACACTTAGTCATTTTTCACTAAGTGTTGCCATCAATGCCAAAGGGGGAGATTGTTGGCAAGAGATACTGCTATGCATGAAAATTGTTGTCATTGATGGCAACTAAGTCTATCTTACGCATCCACATTACATAATTTGTTCATACCGGAAGTCAAAGTGAAGATTTGTCTAAGTCCAGGTAGTCAGAAACATAGCATGTGACAGGATCCAGTATCTTGGTTTGGATCTCTCCGGTGGTAAATCATAGTGTGTTGCAGATCTGAGGGAGTAATAAGGATTGATAGGACTATCTAAATCTAGGAATTTATCCTCTGGTGATGAAGGTTTCAAAATTTATAAGCATATGAGTATCAGGTTCCGGTTAGTACAGTCAAAAGAAGAACAGGCTGACCTAGTATTTGATCTTGGTCTGGATGAAGAAAAGCTATTGGTTAAGTAATTTGTGGTAACTAGTGGTATTGGCCGACATGATTGATGATTTGAGAACACAAGATTTTGGTCCATGTTGTTGATTATGCTTCAGCCGACAGAGCAGATTTCTTAACAAATGTTCTAAGTTTTCTTGAAGCTGACTACAGTTGATTGAATTTCCTGATGCGGATATATATAGCTGATGGATTCAAGTGTTTTGAAGTGTGCATGTGAAGTGGTGATGGAGTAAGTGTGAAAAAGGTAGAAAGAAGTGTAAAGATAAAGATCTAAGCTTCAATTATGGCCTAAGAGTGAAATAGGGCAAAATAAGGATGAAGTGTGTAAGATCAGTATTCTATGCTTAACTGGAACTGAACTTATGCATTGGTAGATTCTATTCATCTATTTAAACAATCTGTAATCTTCTTGTAATCATCTTTGTAGGCAATGAGCCTCTTGGAGTAGTGAGCTCTAGGTAGTGCGCCTTGAAGGCATGTGCCTTCCCCATTTGTAATACTTTTAACAGAGTATAATTTCTTGTGGGTTAACCCCCACCATGGTTTTTCCCTTAACCGGGTTTCCACTTAAAAATCCTAGTGTTATGTGTGTTGATTATGTTTCTGCTCATGTGTTTTTGATTTATGCTTTCATGGTCATATCATTAATTTGTTAATAAGTGATAAAGAAGGTAAATTGCTGCAAGTGTTAAAAGTTTTTGAGACAACTGATTCACCCCTCTTCTCAATTGTCTTCCCTTATTTCAATAGATATGGCTACAATCTTTCATGGAAGAATTGGGCAAAAAATAGGCTAATAGTTATTTGTTTACAGATAACTAGAGTTCCATACATCTTGCAAAGAATTATGCCTTGCATTCAAAGACTAAACACATACAGTTGAGGTATCACTTCATTCAATCAGTGTTAGATGATGGACAGTTAATGCTGGAAAAGATACATACAGATGAAAATCTAGCAGATATGTTTACAAAGGCAGTGACAAGGGAGAAGCTGAGATACTCTTTAGCTTCAGTTGGTCTTCAAGACTCAAAACAAAAATTAGAACAACAGGGTCTAGGGTGCTTATTTCCAGTGGGAGCTACAAGGTTAGTGGTGTTATGATTAGTCTCCAAGTGGGAGATGATATGGTGTGGAGTCTCATCAGTCTCCAAGTGGGAGATTATTGTTATATGAAGCCTAATCAAACTTGAAGGTTAAATTTTCCCCACTTTTATCGGCATGGGTTCCCCCCAAATTATTTAATGGGGGTTTTAGGGCAGTGCCCCCAAGATGGGCTCAAGGGGCAACACCCCTTATAGGGACCAGGGGCAGCACCCCTGGCGCACTCCCTATTACAATATAAGGCAGGGTTAAGGGGCAGCGCCCCCGCAGGGGCTCGGGGATAGTGCCCCTGAAACCTTAAATGATTTTTTATTATTTTATAAAGGTGTCAAAAGTTATTTTTCTATTGGCTGACATAAAAAAACCCTATTTTTGTAACTGACATAAGCCTTGATAAAAATGGCTAAGGGTTAGGGTTTCCGTTGAGATATTGTATTGTAGCATTTACCGTGGTATTGAGTTGCAAGGATTGTTGGTTGTAATCATTTTTTGATTTACTAGATAATAATATTGGACTCTCTATTGGTGGATGTAGCCTGAGTTTGGGTGAATCATGTTAAAACTTGTCTCTTGCTATTATTATTTTTATTTATTTTCATTCCTCTGTTTAATCTTTATTTGCATTTAATTGATATCTTCTGCATGCAATTCCTAACAGGTCCCTCATCTGACAAATCATCCCCATCATATACATAGTCATTGTCAGTAGAGTCTGAATAATCTACCACAATCAATCCTCAGGAAGGAGCTCCTCTCCCTCCCCTTTGTCCTCCTCTTAGAGTCCTAGAAGCTCTAGTAATTAAAACTCTAGAAGCTAAAGGGGTCCAAGTAACGGTCCTCTAGCCAGTCTCACCCATCTCCTAGATGGATTTGCAACAAGTAGATATTGGGGGCAACTCCTCAGGAAAATCCTCACCAAACTACTGTAAGATGCACTCAACATGATGAGCCTCGACTACACCATTATGATCTGAAAGCTCTGATATGCTAAGATAGTGCTCCCTGATTTGACCATCATGCAACCATGCACCCTCTACATCTACATAAGGGTCAGAAATCATATTTGCATCTATATGAGTAGCCACAATACATAAGGAAGTATCAAAGTTGCTGACATGAGCCTGTTAGATTTAGGATAGACAACTGAGAGGGGGGTGAATCATTTGTTAAAAACTTTCTTCCAATTAATCACTTAAATCCTTTTCTTAATTTAGCTGCATAATAATAAATCAATCATGGAAACATAATGCAACAATTCAAGAGCAGAAACACATTAACACATAAGACACCAAGATTTTTGATGTGGAAAGTCCGGTTAAGGGAAAAACCATGGGGTGACTAACCCAAGATTGTATTCTCTATTAGAAGAATAGAAAGAACAAAATGGCACATGCCAATTAGGGCACATTGCCCAAGCACACTGCTCACAAGAGGCCCACTGCCTACAGGAGACACACTGTCTACAAAATAATAAGTATTACATACTTGAACTAAAGAATAGCATCTTCACCATGCTTGAGTCAGTTCCATTTAAGCTCAATACTTTTGCTCTACCTTTTCACTCTACTCCTCTCTACCACACTCTCATCTCCACAAAATTACATTTGAAATGACTTTACAACTCCTTATTTATACAAGACATCGACTTAGGAATAACCATCCAAGTCGGCATACATTACAGAGCAAATACATAAATGCAACATGACTAATTACAAAAAGACTTCATGCGGATCAACACACTGTCGACCACACAGATCTGAGACTTCAATATTCCTTTTGGAACATGCCATTTTTCACAGAACATCTCTAAGATCATTCACAGGATGTGTAACTCATCCGGTCAGCCAGACTTAGGAAGAACATCATCATCTAGAAGTAATTCTTCAATTACGAGCTCACTCTTCATTGCGGACCACCAACACAAACTAGACACAATCCAAAGACCTCCACAAGCTTTCCTGAATCACTAAGAACATCCACACTACTTCTGCCTACTGAAATCATTCTCTCCTTCATCTAGAACCTCAAGAACACAGTCTGTCATCACTGTCATATTGGAATAGATGCTTGCAGACCTCCAGACCACAAACCAATTGAGTTGTCAATTCAAATTGACTTCTTAAACACTCCATCAAATCCGTAGAACAAGATATTGCATTTCTGAATCTTACTAGACCTATCTATGTCACTCTGTCACCTCTGAACATCTACCAAAACTGGTTTTACTCAATTGGCCATAACTTCTTCAGATCTTCATACGGACCTCTAAAATCTTTAATAGATCATATTAAGACACATATCTACAAACCCTTTGAAGCACATCCTCTGATCTTCATCTTAGCTAGGATCTTTACCTCACTGTCTTCACTGTTCTTCTCTATTCCTGATAGGGCTAATTTTCTCAATATCCTCAGCACACAACTCATTCAATCCTTATCATTAATGCAATAGGAGTATGTTGACATCAATGACAACACTAGTTAGGCTCATACTTGCAACAATCTCCCCCTTTGTCATTGATGGCAACATATGATGTGAAAAACTATTTTAACCATCAAGACAAGAACTTCTCCTCACTGTCACAACTCCCCCTATAAACAACAACCATTCACATATCTTCCTTCCTTTCCTGCTCCCCCTTTGATCAGCAATTACTTGTTTTTGACATGTCTTCTCTCCCCTTTTGACATCAATGGAAGAGGGCACATACTTGCATCAATTCAGAATCATACCAGCTACTCCCCTGAGTAACAACTTCCCAAATATCAATCCAGACCACAAGATATGACTTTAAGATCCACCAGACTGATGCACATCAGTGCACCTTAATTCAGAATTGGAGGGGTAATAACCCCTAACTTCTCCCTGAGATACTCAAAAGATTCCTTAGGTAGAGGTTTAGTAAAAATAGTGCAATTTGATCCTTGGAAGGTACAAACTCCAATCTGACTTTATTCTTGTTCACTTGCTCTCTCAAAAAGTGAAAGTTGATGGATATATGTTTAGTCTTTGAGTGCAACACCAGATTTTTTGATATGTTAATTACACTTGAATTATCATAGAAGATTGTGATAGGTTCTTCATACTCCACTCTAATATCTCTTAGCATTTGCTTCATCCATAATACTTGAGTGCAACTACCTGCTGCTGCAATATATTCTGCTTCTGCAGTAGACAGAGATATTGCCTCTTGTTTCTTGCTTAGCCAAGAAACCAATCTCTTCCCCAAAAAGAATAGTCCACCACTGGTACTCTTCTAGTCATCCACATCTCCTACCCAATCCACATTTGTATATGCATGAAGAGAGAAATCATGATCTCTAGGATACCACAATCCATACTCAACTGTCCCTTTTAGATATCTAAAAATCCTCTTGATTGCCATGACATGAGATTCTCTACGATCAGCTTGGAATCTAGCAACAAGACCAACATCATTCATAATGTTAGGTCTAGTTTGAGTGAGATACAATAGTCCTCCAATCATTAACATGTACTTTTTCTGATCAGCCTTAGGAGAGTCATCATCTTTGCTCAATTTACATCTGGTTGCCATGGGAGTATTCATTGGTTTTGAGTCTTCCATCCCAAACTTCTTCAACAATTATTTCACATATTTGGTCTGAGAAATGAAGATTCCTTTCTTTGTTTGAGTGATTTGCAGACCCAAAAAGAAATTCATTTCCCCAAACATGGACATCTCAAATTCACTTTTCATTTGATTTGCAAAGGTTTTGCACATACTATCTCTTCCTCCAAAAATGATATCATCAACAATCAAGATATTTTCATGATCAATTTTGAAATACAAATTACTATCAGTAGTACCTTTGTTGAAACCAATCTTCAAAAGATGCTTATCCAATCTTTCATACCAGGCTCTTGGAGCTTGCTTGAGTCCATACAGTGTTTTCTTCAACTTGTAGACCATATCACCATGATCAAACAATTGAAATCCATCTGGTTGCTCAATGTAAACTTCTTCTTCCAAGTCACCATTCAGGAAGACAGACTTGACATCCATCTGATATACTTTGAAATCCTTGAAGGCAGCAAAAGCAAGAAATAATCTGACTGCTTCAATTCTTTCCATCAGAGAAAAAGTTTCTTCAAAATCAACTCCTTCTACTTAGGAGTAACCCTTGCAGACCAATCTGGCATTATTTCTGACTACTTCACCATCTTCATTTAGTTTATTCCAAAAGACCCATTTGGTTCCAATCACATTCTTATTTTTAGGTCTGGGAACAAGATCCCAAGTGTGATTTTTCTCAATTTGCATCAGCTCTTCCTTCATTGTTTTAGTCCAGTTTTCATCATTCCAAGCTTCATTCACTGTCTTAGGTTCAATTTTTGAGATCAGACAATACTCTTCTGAATCTTGAGCAATCCTTCTTCTTTTTGTACACCTTTGCTTTTATCACCTATGATTTGATCTTCAAAGTGATTTAGGCTTACATACCTAGGAACTTTGGGAGTTTCTTGCACTTCTGATTCTTGAACAGGTTCATTCAAACTTATTTCTTCTTCTTGATTTACCGGATCAGTCTGAATCTAAATTTCAAAGGGAGCTTGGACTTCTTAAACAAAAACATCATTTTGATCATCTTCATCATATTCATAACACCTTGAGGGTTTTTCAATACCTTCATCAACCTTCACATTTGTACTTTCTACATTCTTCTTTAATCTCTTGTTATAACACTGGTATGCTTTGCTTTGAGTAGAATAACCCAAGAATATTCCTTCATCACTTCTAGCATCAAGTTTTCCTAGATCTTCATCTCTTTTAATGTAACATTTGCTACCAAAGACTCTAAAATACCTCACAGTGGGAGTGATGCCCAACCAAAGTTCATAAGGAGTCTTACCGGTATTGCTTCTAATTTGTACTTGATTGAGAGTATAGACTGCAGTGCTTACAACTTCTTTCCTCATGGTTCTAGATGCTTCCTGGATGGTCTGATTCTTTCTCTCCACTACTCCATTTTGCTGTGGAGTCCTAGGAGTAGACAACTGTCTTTTTATTTCATGTTTCTCACAGAATTCTATGAACTCACCGAATGTGAATTCTCCACCTCTATCAGACCTCAGACATTTTAATTTTAATCCAGTTTCATTCTCTACCATAGCCTTGAATATTTTGAATTTCTCAAGAGCTTCTAATTTCTCTTTCAGAAAAGTCACGCACATCATCTGGGAATGGTCATCAATTAATAACATGAAGTATCTATCACCTTGTACACTCCTAATTCTTGCCAGACCACATAGATTAGTATGAACTAAGTCTAATAATCTGGTAGAAGATTGTTCCTTGCTTTTGAATGAGACTCTGCTTTGTTTACTCAACTGACATTCTTTGTACAAACTATTGGTAGGTTTTACCAATCTTGGAAGATCTCTTACAGCTTGAGTGTTTCTTATCTTGATGATATTATCAAAATTTACATGACACATTCTCCTATGCCATAACCAGCTCTGATCAATTTGAAGAAATAAACAACTTTTACCAGTACCAACCAAGTGGAAGATATTACCTTTTGTTTGAGTCTCAGATGCAATCTCTATTTTAGAACTTTCAAAGATCTTGCATTTTCCATTCTTGAATCAAAGATCATAACCTTTGTCTACTAACTGTCCAACACTAAGAAGATTGTGCTTCAGGCCTTCAACATACAGTACATTACTGGTTTTGTTCTTTCCATTAAAATAAATGATTCCTCTACCTCTGATTCTGCTAGTAGAATTATCACCAAACTTTACCACTCCTCCTTCATACCTTTCCAAATCTATGAACTTATTTTTGTCACCTATCATATGGTGAGAGCATCCACTGTCAATGACCCAATCATCCTTTTCTTCAACTTGGGCAGCTAGAGGTCTTTCTACAATTTTATGATTGACAGATTTAGAGGGCATTGGATCTTCTTCCTTGATGGCAATAAACACCCAGTCACTTCCAGATTTGTTTCTTGTCTCTGATTCATCATTTGTTACTCCTTCATTATCATCATCTTCATGAACATAGTAACAATTCTTTTGGAACCTTGATCTATTAGGATTTGGCCTTGAAAATCTTTCCAGACACCTTAAGGAAAAATGACCAATCTTATTGCAGTTAAAACACTTAAAAGGAAGATTCCCCTCATACTTACTGGATCCTCTTGGCAGTCTTTTTGCATCTTCAAATTGAGTAGCTTCTGCTTCATCTTCTTCCAAGTCTTTTCTTGCTTTTTCATACCATGATAGTTTTCTTGAAGAGTTCTCTCCCGGATCAAACTTTTGTTTCCCTTTTACAGAGGCACTAGTTTTGAATGCAGATTCAGTCTTAGGGATTCTAAATTCTTCAATAGCAGCAACCTTGTATTTGTAAGAATCAGGAAGGGATTTGAAAAATTTCCCAACAATCTCATCTTCATCTAGAATTCCACCAGCACATCTAATGCCACAAACAAGCTCATTTACTCTTGGCATAAATTAAGTGATATTTTCATCTTCTCTCATCTTTAGGTTTTCAAATTTTCCTTTCAGACTCTGTAGCTTGGCACATTCAACATACTTGTCTCCTTCATGCAGAAGTTCCAGTTTTTGCCAAATCTCATATGCAGTTTTTAGATCAATAACATTTGTCAGCTCTAAATCAGATAAGGCACTTAGAAGATCTTCTTTAGTCTGTAGATTGTTTTTAGCATCTTTGATTTCATATACGGTACGTGGACCATTCTGTGGAGGATCATTCTTCTTTGAGGCCATGATCCAATACTATATTCCCATACATTGCAAGTGACATTCCATGCGACTTTTCCAAAGAGTGAAGTTTATTCCATTGAACCTCAAACTATCCTTCTTGTAGGACAACATCCTGGATCTCCTCAAGCAGTTAAGCTCCTTTTAGAGGAACTTGGATCTGATACCAATTGTTAGATTTAAGATAGACAACTAAGAGGGGGGGTGAATCAGTTTTTCAAAACTTTCTTCTAATTAATCACTTAAATCCTTTTCTCAATTTAGCTGCATAATAATAAATCAATCATGGAAACATAATGCAACAATTGAAGAGCAGAAACACATTAACACAAAAGACACCAAGATTTTTGACATGGAAAACCTGGTTAAGGGAAAAACCATGGGGTGACTAACCCAAGATTGTATTCTCTATTAGAAGATTAGAAAGAACAAAATGGCACATGCCAATTAGGGCTCACTGCCCAAGCACACTGCTTATAAGAGGCCCATTGCCTACAAGAGACACACTCTCTATAGAATAATAAGTATTACATACTTGAACTGAAGAATAGCATCTTCACCATGCTTGAGTCAGTTCCATTTAAGCTCAATACTTCTGGTTTGCCTTTTCACTCTACACCTCTATACCACACTCTCATCTTCGTAAGATTACATTTGAAATGACTTTACAAGTCCTTATTTATACAAGACATCGACTTAGGAATAACCATCCAAGTCGGCATACATTACAGAGCAAATACATAAATGCAACATGACTAATTACAAAAAGACTTCACACAGATCAACACACTGTCAGCCACATAGATCTGAGACTTTAATATTTCTTTAGGAACATGCCATTCTTCACAGAACATCTCCAAGATCATTCCTAGGATGTGTAACTCATCGGGTCGGCCAGACTTAGGAAGAACATCATCGTCTGGAAGTAATTCTTCAATTACAAGCTCACTCTTCATTGTGGACCACCAACATGAACTAAACACAATCCAAAGACCTCCACAAGCTTGCCTAAATCACCAAGAACATCCACACTACTTCTGCCTACTGGAATCATTCTCTCCTTCATCCAGAACCTTAAGAACATAGTCTGTCATCACTGTCATATTGGAATAGATGCATGTAGACCTCTAGACCATGAACCAATTGAGTTGTCAATTCAAATTGACTTCCTAAACACTCCATCAAATTCATAGAACAAGATATTGCATTTCTAGATCTTACCGGACCTATCTATGTCACTCTATCACCTCTGAACATCTGCCAGAACTGGTTCTACTTAAGTGGTCATAACTTCTTTAGATCTTCATATAGACCTCTAAAATCTTTACTAGATCATCTTAAGACACATATCTACAAACCATTTGAAGCGCATCCTCTAATCTTCATCTTAGATGGGATCTTTACCTCACCATCTTTAGTGTTCTTCTCTGTTCCTGATAGGGCTAATTTTCTCAATATCCTCAGCACACAGCTCATCCAATCCTTATCATTAATGCAATAGGAGTATGTTGACATCAATGACAACACCAGTTATGCTCATACTTACAACAGAGCCCACCTAGCTACTCTTAGTAGTCACCTGTCAGGAAGAGGGATCTCCTTCTGATAAGGCCTAATGTGCTCAAAAATCCAAGTCAAGATCATAGAAGACTAGCTAAAAGAAAGAGCTCCTTGTCACGCAATATGATAGAAACCCCTATAAACCATGGCCAAAATATCTGGACCCTAAGAATAAAATCTACTCTACTCAATGCCCTGTATAATTGGTCCCCAAAACCATTTTGAGCGAGCTGAGGCCTTGTCTCGAGACAACCTCGATGCAATTAAACTGATAAAAAACTTCCTCAAATGAGGAATGCGAAGTCATGGCACAAAGGTAAGCTAAATACCTATCTAATCCTCGAGACAATTCACTCCCATGATCTATGCCCAAGAAATCTTGTCCTTGAAGGACTCACTAGCTAGAAGAACAAGTGGGTGTCCTCTCACAGGAACCCCTAGAATATGGTAGATGTCATACAGAGTGATGGTCCACTCTCCTAAAACTTGAGGGAACTTGAAAGTGTTCCTGTCTGCATCCCAATAAGTTAGAATGTCACAACAAATGTGTACCACAGGATGTACAACTAGCACCTGGCAAACCCTAGCCAAGCTTGCTCTCCTTAAGACAACAGGCTCCTCGGTAGAGAGAAAAGCATACATCTTTGAAAGCCATAACTTCTCTCAGTAGGCATTCCAATGAATCTTCATATCATGCCAATTAGAAAAGAACTTTAGATTAGATCTTGTCAACTTAAAAACCCCCTAAAAATCATAAAATTTGTAGAAAAAGCATATAAACCATCAAAATTGCAATACATAGATGAATTCGGTACTCAAATGAGATCAAAACAGAGTGAAGTAAATGTCCAAAAGCATCAAATTTTAGTTAGAATTGATCTGTTAGGGTCACCCCTTTCATTAGACTAGATCTCCCCTGGGCAACCTAGATGTTCAACATGATCTCCAATGGGCGACCTAGATGTTTAGCATTATCTCCAATGGGCGACCCTGTTGCACATGTAGATCTCTAACAGGAAACTTTGTTGCTCTGGCATATCTCCCCCGGGTGATCTACCTAGCAAAAGGGGCAACCCTATGTGGCTATCCCCTGAACTAAAAATGCTCTAAAAACCTCATTTATCGGCCGATCTTAGCAAATGAAAAACTAATCTTACTCTAGACAATGAAACAAAGACAATACAATAGAGAAAAAACACCAAAAATAGACAATTTCAAGAAATTTTTCACAAAATTCAATCTATGGTTTAGAGAAGGGTTTTTCACTATTTACCTACCTAATTCTCAATGGCAGAAGAAGCGGCGGCCATCTTCGCAATCTCCTCGATGATATCTACCCAATGACTTCTCACACGATTGATTCCATCACTGATTCACTCAAATTTCACTAAAATGCTTACTTTTTCCTCTCCCTTAGCTTAATATCCTTTATGCATTATTAGGTTAGTTTTTTCTTTTATGCATCTCTCGTGTGTTCATTTTGCATGTATTCATTCCTACATGTCTCACCGATAAAGGCAAACAACTAGTCAAGCTCAAATGATCTATGGTATGTTCATCATTACAGTTTTTATTGTTCATTTTTTATACATTTAGATGCTGGACTAATACTAGTTATTGCAGGTACAATTATGGGAAAATTGGAAAGTAAGGCCTAGTTCGGGAATGGTACCTACCTTTCATGTAGACTACCATCCCTGAGGGGGAAAAATGTAAGCACCAAAATCACACACATTCTCCATGAGGACCCCTATGATGAGTCATAATCCTTGTCATGTACATGTAAGCATGAAATAACATCCTCTCAGTAGCAATTCTCTTGGTGACATGTCTTTTCTTTCATCTTGTGTTGTTTCCCCTTTGTTATTTTCTCTCTCTTTGTTGTCAACATTTTTTGACACTTTTCAACACATGTCGATTTGTGTTTTATGTGCTTGCAACCCTGTTCCTAAGCCTTATATATGTCTTGTGGGTGAGTTTTCATCTTTCCCTAGTGTTTTTCATCTCCTCCACCCCCTAGAGGCCTTCTAGAGGCCCCCCTAGCCATCTCCTATTTTTGGTTTTCAATTTCACTCAACCAATCCAAATCTCCCCTTATTATTTCCAAATCTCCCCTAAGAGATCCTACTTATGCAATTGGAGATTTGGATTTTGTCACATGACTGACCTATTTCTGGAGGAAAATCCCTTCTTTTCACCTCTTCTTCCATCTCCCATCCTGCACTTCAACCCAGGTGTCCTCCTCTAAGGTTTTCCTATGGCTCACCCCTGGGCAACCCTCATTGGTGAAAGGGGTGACCCTCTTGTGTTTTTAGCCATGGAAGAACCTAAGTTTCTAACTCAAAAAAGCTTCGTTTTCACCCATTTTTCTTCTGGCTTGCATGGATTTTCATGCCAAATATGGAGTTGACTATTTCATGCACCCACACATGCATAATTAGCTCTATTTTATCTTTTATTAATAACTCATGCATTCTCTTTCATTCCCATGCACTCTTTCTTCTTCACTCGTCTTGAGTGATAAGCTTTTACTGCGTAGATCACTCCAATTTTTGCCCAGATCACTCTTGAGTCTTCTAAGTTAACACTCTAATCAAATTGAGCTAACTCTCCTTCTTATAACCTATAGATACCCCTCTCCCTCAAGTACAAAGGGAGGTAATTTCATTTGTGCATATAGGTCTTGCAAGTTATTTCTCTCCACATCAAGCATTCTCATGCTCATATGAGACATAGGAGCCATTTTTTTATTCGTTGTCTCACATAGCTTTTCTAAAAGATTGTTACATGTCCATACACTATTCACATCAAGCCACAATGCTCATCAAAGCTCTCATTAAAATCTCTTCAAAAAGCTTCAAAATCTTCTTTTTCTTCCATTTTCATCTTTTTGCCAAGAGGATCATCCCACTGCTGCAAGAGGATTTGAGGCTGGCACAGAAGGATATCTGAGGGTAGTGGAGGCTCATGCATCTCTAGGTTCCTTTATGATTTCTTTCATTTCATAGTAATTAGATAATCAAAATTGTTCTTGGAATCAGTAATCTTGTTGCATTTTCCTTGATAGGATAGATAGATCTTGCATTCTTAGAGTACTTTGCTTTCCAAGTTCATAGATCAATTCATTTAAAAAGCAATTTCCCTTTTTGAAGATTAATTTGTTTCAAATATTTATAAAATCCCAAAAACATAGTTTACATTGCATTAAATAATTCATCATAGCTTGCATTCATTCTCTAATTCCTAGAATAGAAAAAACATCTTCAATTCCAATAACATAAAAAAACACAAAAAGAAGTTTTACATTCATTTAGGCTTGCATTTCAGAAAAATCCAAAAAGAATAAAAACATTAGTAATTTAGAAGATTCACAAACCCTTGATTCTAACATAAGGTCAAACAAAGTCAACACATAGTCAAACCTTAGGTCACACAAACCCTAAGTCAAAACCCTAGGTCAACTCAAGGTTATCTCACAATCGCCTATCTCTTGTCTTAGCTCACAATTGTGCCCTAGATTTAGAGGTGAGTGGATGAGGGCAATCCTCGATGAGGTAGAGGAAATCCACCCATGACCACAACAAGACCCACTTGTCCTACAACAATAAGAAGTTAGACAACTCCTTGTACAACAAGTAATCAATGAGAACAATAGCCTACCCACATAAAGGTGTAATATCAGGAATCTAAATAGGAGAACAATGACTAGTGACCCTTTAGGTCATATAGTTATCTTTACAACCATGATCATTGAATGACACATCCACACAAGCACACAAAAAAATAGGCCCCAAGATTGGCTGACCCCTCTCTACAAAGTCCAGAGCTCCAATGAGCTAGACCACCCCCATGTCTTTCCTCCTCTTGACTGGCTACTCCCATGAGAGTGAGAGTGACATGGCGGTTCCCCAAAATCCAACTAGACAACCCCAAGCCACTGATATTGTGATTTTGAGCACATATTCATGTAAGACACAATGAATACATTGATATAGCATTTTCATAACATTTTCATAATATGTATGCATGATTATAAAATTTAAACACAAGGCCCCAAAATGTAGGGGGGACTCATCGCCACACCCTTTACACTACACTAGAGGGGGAAAACACACCATACAAAAGTTGAGTGTGGGGGGACTCATCACCACACCCTTTACACCACACACGAGGGAAAACACATGAAGGACACACAGATTACACAAGCACCATATAGCATGCCATAGACATACTATACATCTTAAACACGATAAACACATGCAATGGAAGGAGCTTATTGCTAAGTCCCACCATCTCAAACACGCTGTAGACACACCTAATGGTTGGGCTTATGCCACAATAACTGCCAAAGACATGTTTAAGGGAGGATAGCTCAAAATCCAACCCCACCTCCCGACGAGGACTTTGTGATAAAAGATGTGCACTAGCTCAAGAGATACACCATCCCACCTTGTGATGAGGGATTTTGTATAAAAGGATATGCATTAGCTCAAGAGATACATTATCCTACCTTGCAGAGAGGGATTTTTGATTGTAATAGATATAAGGATGTACACTCACACTAGAGATACAACATCTCACCTTGCAGATGGCTTACAAACATGCTTTGTTAGTATCAACATCATCAAATAGATATCATTATATATGCCCCCACCTTAAGGTGGTTGATGTTGTGTATTGATATCAAACATATTAAGATAGAGAGAAGACACACAAAGAAACAGGAACTCTCGCAAATCCCATGCCCCCAAGGTGACATGTGCTCACAATCACCAAATGTTCCCACAAACACATTGATAAGGTATGCTAAGATAAGAACAAGAGAGGTTAGAAATCTTACTCTAAGATAACAACTAGTTCAATCTATTAAAGCTATGCATGAAACAATTATATCGAGCACCAAGGCTATACTATGGATTCAGAGCTGAGTATAACCATTGGGCTATACTATAGGTACCTCAGAACCAAGTGTAGCAACAAGGTGAGATACCAATCGAAGTGTGCAAGAGAAGATTGAGTGGATTGTAAAATGTTAATTACAAGAGATGCCATAAGATGATACATCACACAAAGTGATTCTACTAGTCAAGCATCAGATATATATAGATCAACCCCATCTTCATAGATGGACTAGGTCCATTTTTTCTTTCTTGCTAAAGGGACACATGGTCTATATTAGTATTTGTTTATTTTTGTCATCTGCCAACTAGGTAGAATCACTTAAGAAGGTAAATGATAAAAATGAGAGAGGAGAACAAGTTCCTTAGGTACACCACATAGGAAGATGCCCCCAAGTCATCAACTGCAATGCTATGCCCCTAAGGCATGACACACAACAATAAAATAGATGAGAGACAAGATAAAAGAATGATGAAACAAATAGAAGAATAGTCACAATAGAAGTGGTCTCTTGGTATCCTTGGCCTTACAAGAGTATCAAGGGTCATCCATGGAGGCATAAACAACACAACACATCACAAGGGAATACAAAACATAAGAGAAAGTCACCTAAGCAAGCATATGCATGCTACGACAAAGGTGACCAAAAGGGTTAGAAATACTTACCTATGTATACAACCAGACTAGCTGTTGTCATTGAGTAAATCATCTTCTTCCCAATCTCGAATGCACAACGAAAGGGGTACACAAGGTACAATTGTCTGACTAAAGTTATCATCATGTAACTCTTTGGCTTTAGGCTCTTCTTTGTTTGATTCAATGTTAGAGGTTGAAATGTTTTCTTATTGTAGTGGTGTATTATTTTGAGCTAAGGCTTGCCTTTTCTTCCATCTTTCTCTTGCTTGTCTATTTCTTCATTGTTTATTAGTGATGTTTTCAAAAGGAGTCTCATGTGTTTCTACAATTTTTGGCATCTTAGAAGAAGAAGCATACATATGATTATCTCTGAAACGTGCATTGGTCTATTTTATATGGATATCTCTTGATCCTTTGAAGGATGACGGAGAAGGAACCTCAACATAGAGTCCCTTACCTTTCAATCTAGGGGGTTCTTGTAATGTAGGTTGTTCTCTATTTGTTGTTTGTTGAATAGGGGTCCCACCAATTTTGTCAGTACTTGTGCTTTGTAATGTCAATATCCCAAGAAAGTTTGATTTGTTTGTGGTTTAGGTTCTTCAGTAGGTTTGAGCCAAAATTAGTCAAGGATAACATTCTTTTGCATAACCATAGGTTGCCATCGATTATGGTGAATAGTTTGGACAAACCCATGGTGAGGAAATTTTAAGCATTGATGAAGTGTTGAAGGGGTAGCTTTCATAGCCTTGAGCCATGGGTGGCCTAGTTTAAGATGGAAGAGGTTAGATATAGGGATGATATCAAATGATTGTTATAAAGCTTTGTCAAACACCCAGATCATTAAAGTAATCTTCCCTAAGGCTAGGAGGAAAGCTCCATTATGTGTTTTTATCATCATGTATGTAGGCTCATAAGTTTCTTGTATCAATTTATATGAATAAAGGAACTCTTCCATAACAATGTTAGTCATGCAATTTGGATCAACAAGGGCTACTCTTACTAGAGTCTCCATTATGTTAACAGTAATGTAAAGAGGACCTTCAATGTCTCCCATTGTTTTATCTTGCAGTGCAAATTTTATTTCAGGTTCAAGGGTCTTCATTTTCTTATCAAGTTGGGGAAAGGCCCTAGTGTTGTTTGTATGATGAGAAGCCATAGATGTGAGACTATTTCGCACTAACGCACTTGTTTGAGGGAAAAGGGTACTAAAAGACACAAAATCCACAATAAAAACAATGGATAAAATAAAAAGTACTACACAACAAGGCAAAGTTGATGATTTTTAAAGGTTTTGATTAAAATGATATGAATAAGATGTATAAACACCTAGTGTTGAAATACACACTGTGTAATTAAAAATATACCAAATTTCATATAAGACTATGAAATGAAGAAAAATTTTCAAATGACCAATTAATATATGTTTGAAAAATGAATGCAAGATCTAAAATGAAATATATTAATGACAAATGTAATGAAACCAAGCAAAACTATGCTTGTTTATGCACTTAAAATGCTCAAGTTTTTCACTTTTTCACTATAAATGAACAAAAAATGTTATAAAATTATCCACAATGATGAATGAATGAAATGTAGTCTAATTTAATGTGAAATATAACTCATATTAAAAAATGATTCCAAAATGCTACAATGCTCAATGCAAAATTAAGACAAGATGAATGAAATATGCCTATTTTTGTTGAAATACACAATGTGCAAATGCAAAATTTGAAATGTAGATGTAAAAACACACTGTGATGAAACACTACAGTCCAAAATCAGATTTGAATGAGTGTTTAAATGAGTAATAAAATATGAAACAAGATTTTAATTACAAACCCTAGTTTTTGATTTACTAGTTTATATGAAAAATGCAAAATTTCAAGCAAAACCCTAGAAAATGAGAGATGCAAATGCAAGGTAAATGATAATAAAAAGATGAAATGCTGTAATTTATCACATATCTGATATAAGTATTAGGAATTTAAATATTTTTCAATGATATGAAAGGAAAATAATGCAAATTATGTCTAAATGCAAGCTAAAAAAGCTTATTTTTTCAAAATTTTCAATTGTTTTATGCAAGATTTTCAAATGTATGAAGATGATAATGAAATGAGTGAATGCAAATATAATTTACAATAGTCAGCAAGATGCAAGTTCAGAAAAAACATGGGTTCACCAAAATGTAATGAAGGAAAAGAGGGAATGGTGTTGAAGTTGATAGTTTGAGTAGATCCTCCTTTCACTACATACATTCAAGGACATTAAACTAAGTTAAGTCATAGCTCTTCCAAGAGGACTCAACTATAGGTTTGGTGTCACTTGGAATGATAAGGAAATTTGGAATTTATTGATTAATTTGTTCAACTTTAATTTGATTATGCCTTAAACCCTAATTATTTGAAATCGTAAATAAATGGATGAAACACGACAAATGCTCACACAAGAATGATTAAATGTAGATTAGATACATACCAGATTTCAAATTCTAGAAAGTGGAAACTTCAGGGAAAGAATGTGAGAACCTAGGTCCAATTAGAAACTTTCTCTGAAGATCTAGAAATAACAGATGATGAATTTTGCAACCCGCTCTAATAATGGAAATCTGGAGGACACAGGTGTAGGCATTGTTGATAATAAGGAATACTGAGAGGGGGGGTGAATTAGTATTCCACAAAACCACTTCTTAACAAATATATTTATCCAATTTCCAAATTTAATAACATGAAAGCAAAATAGACATAGAAATAGCAACCACAAAGACATAACACATGAACACTAGGATTTTTACGTGGAAAACCCAAAAAGGGAAAAACCATGATGAGTGTTAGCTCACTAAAATATATAAGTTATATCAATACCGAAATATAGAGGATCATTGCCTACAGGGTTCACGACCCAAAGAAATGCTCACTACAAGAAAGGCTTACTGCTAAAATAGGCTCACTACCTAGAGAAAGAAAGAAGAAAGAAGAATGGCTCACTGCCAATTTGAACTACCTAAATTGCATGTACACATGCTTGGTTGTAGTTCCAATGAAGTACATAATTACTATCTCAAAATTCTCTATGTCTGACTACTCTGTTTGCCTCTACTTTTACATGGGAATAAGATCTCTATTCTTCTGCGCTTTATTACTTCCACCAAATCACCTCCCCCTATATGTCACACATATATCTCTATATCACATTCACATAACTTCACCAAATTGAATTCAATCCCATATATATCCACAACCCTTAAGATCTTCATGTTAGGTTAGCATACTCAGATGAAGCGTATTGTTAATAAACTTGTAGCTTGTCGGCCAAATTCATTCATCAAAATACATGGTGGACCTAAATAACATTTGAAACACCTTCTCATATGTTGGCTCCAACTATAGAACCACTTAGGATAAAGTTCTAATCAATAGAACTTACCGCACATAAATCAAACTATCATGTCAATCTCAAACACAGGCTATTACTGACTTAGTCTAATTGTCATATCACAACTTTTATTGAAGACCATAGGGCTTGCTCAAAATCATATCAAAGACACCTCAAACATCATACCTTTAGAACCACAAAAGAGAATAACCTTTAGCGGCAAAATGTAGACCATCAGAATTCAAACTCTGTCACAGTCAAACTTTATCAAACACTGTAGTGATACTTAGCAGCTTGCAACTATCTTTCCAATCAACTTCAGATCTTACAACTCTATATTTAGACACTTCTTACAAGTTTTTACAACACTTCAAAACCACATAACAAAATATGCACTTGCAGAGAAATGCAGATCATTTTACTTCGCACTGTACACTATCCTTGTCTTACTTCTGTTCATCCAGATTTAGATATTTTCTTCAAATGAATTCTGGAGGAAGTCATGACCTGAACATTGGCATATATCATCATCAAGTGGTTATGAGTCAACATACATGAACTACATTTTCTAGTCTTCATCTACGGAGGAATACTAATCCATTTTTTGTCCATTACTCTGAATGCTGTCGATACTTAGTCATTATGGCCTTCCGGTCTTGAATACTCTTGTGCCTTGTTGCCAAATCTAGTTGGTCTTCTGGAATGATGTCTTCTTGTCATACTGATGTACCCTCTTTGTCTTGTTTCCATCAATGACAACACTCAATTATTCAACATAGAAGTGTCTCTTGCCAACAATCTCCCCCTTTGGCATTGATGGCAACACATAGTGAAAAATGCTTGACTGCCTTGACTACACCCCCTTTCTATATACACTCTATATTTCCTCTCCGCCTAAGATTTTTGCCCATTTTTCACTAATCTTCTTCTCCCCCTTTGACATCAAAGGCAAAGGTGTAGGTTCTGGAGACAAAAATAGTCAAAACTGCAATATTTTCTATGCTCTACTACATATATACAAATGCACACTTGTATCTTAATTTATAGTTGAAGGTAGAATATCATTATAGATAGTCTTTATCAAAGCTATCTCTCCATTCCAACTATTCCTTGCAGTCTCCAAAATGTGGATGTGGCTATTTATCAAAAAGACTAGCTTTTCTGCCTTCTGTACATCTGATGACGTATCAATTAATGCTTGTGATTCAAGGCTTCATCTGCCATATTGGTCATGGAATCAATTTTTGGACTTATCAACCCCCTTAGCTAGCACAACCTATCTTTGATTTCTTCCCTTTTCTTCATTAGAATGCTCATATCATTGTGAATATTTACAACTTGTGTCTCTTTGGCACTTATTGACTCAATTGTCAAATTATATGTCTTAGAAATATTAAGCAGTTTAAGTTCCATGTCCTTGATTTTATCTTCTAATTTCTTTGTAACCTTTGGCCAAGATAAACAAAATTTATACAAGTCACAACCTTCTTTAATGGCACTTTGTATACCTCTTATTCCTTGCTCTAAAGAGATTTTATCATTGATCAACATGGTTTTCAACTCATCTAATCTTTTCTCGTCAAATTCTTTCCTAACCTTTAATTCTGTAGATTTTTCAAAGGAATCAAAATGATTACTAATTGATTTTATCATACCTTTTAGTTGATCAATAGATGATGTCGAAGTGTCTTTCTAGTATTCGGGCATCAATTCTCCCAGTATATCAGATACTGTTGTAATGAGCTTATTGTTGTGCATGTGAGTTTTCATAATTTCTTCCTAAGCCTTTTCTTGGGCAAATGATACTAATTCAAATTTCTATTCTAGTGACAAGGACTTTAGATTTATTGGTTCTTGAAAAAACTCGAGTGGGTCTAGGATTTGTGCACTTTGTAGATTTTCCAAGGTTTTTGTAGTAGCACATCTCTTGCCACTTTTTCTTCACAAAGTGAAACTTTCTTTCTCTTCTTTTCTTCAGTTGTGGCTTTTGTAATGGATGAGGTACTTATCATTTTTCTAGGACTAGATGTTGGTCTCTCCTCTTCAGATCTCTTTTCTTTCCTTTCAGGAGTGCTTGATGTCCATTCTACTAAAGCAATTATGGACTTTGATTCTCCTGATTTGATTTTTGCCTTAATTGTTCATCTGATGTTTTCTCTGATTGCTCAGTTTCCACAAACATTCTGGAGGATAATTCTAAGAATGTCCCAAATCTGTCCTCTTTGGCATCAATAGGTTTACTTAGTAGTGCATTAGCTAATTTAGTCAAGACATCTTTTGTAACTTCATAGTCTAGTGCAGGGACCCATATAGTTCTTGGCTCCATAGATTCTATGAAGCATTTGTCTTTATCTACCATGAATACAATATCATTTTCATACTTTATCACTACTTTTTTAGGTATCCAAAATCTTCTTACCATTTTCTATTGAAAATCTTTGAAATATTTCCATATGTTTTTGTTTTGTATATCTGCATTACCCAAACTCTGTAAGTGATTTCTTATTTGAACAGCTATAGGTATGTGATCAAGCCAGACAATATTTTCTACACCAGGTAGTTCTCTCAGGAAGTAAAAGAGTAGGCATGCAATCAATGCTCCATACTTGAAAGGATGATTGGTTTCTTTTGTTCTTTTCAAATTCTCTATAAGTTCACTCTAGAGCAATTCACAAAGGTCATAATCCGTATTGTTTTTTATCATGTCATATGTTGTGTATATAGCTGATGCAGACAGAGAATTTTCCTTTTTGGAGAAGCATACTTTGTATCCAACAATCATTGATGCAAATTTGATAATCAGATCCTTGATATCACTTACTGTAAGGCCATTCTTCTCAAATTTGGCTCTTGTTAGCTGCATTACCACATTTTTCTTCATTTTCTTTATGCTTGGAACCCTTTCAGAGGAGCTCATACCGGTTACAACTTTAATGGCTTCTTTAGTTATCAAATAGGGTTCATCAAGCCATAAAGATTCATCATGAATTCTTCTTAGAATAATCTTGACCCATGCATCAATCAGAATTGTGGGAAAGTCCAATAGGTGTCAAGTTTCTTTTCTCCTATAACTTTGTAATCATCTTTCAGCACAATGTCCACAATAGTCAGTTTGTCCAAATATGGTTTTTCTAACTTCATGTGATCATATTCTTCTAGACTAGTATGAATGTATGCTCTAATATCTTCCATATGCATAACCCCATGTGGAGTAATTTAGAATGCTCCTAACGGATTGTTTTCCAGTGATATGAAGAATTGTTTCTTGAACTTGGGGCGAGGCATTTTCCCTATCTTGATTACGTGAGGAGTAAACATTTTCTTGGAGCAATCTAATTTTCTAGGGTTTCAATTGTAAATAGCTCCTTCTCTGAATTAAGGTTTCCTTGATCTTGATCTGAAATGCTTTGGAGAATACTGTAGAATCTTGCTTCGGTTTCCCTTAGTCACTTGAGTGCATGGAATGCAAAATGATTTTTCCTTCCAATACAACTCCTTTTATCCTTCACATGCCAAAACCTGTCATTCATTTCACCTTACAAAAAGCTGTTAGGCACCTTCCTGGCAACCATAGACACTTTAGATTACTCTGCAAATCTTCAAAGTTAGACCTTTTCTTCTGGAACTTGCTTCATAGGATCTGTCATATGATTCCTTTTAACATATCTTTGTGCTAGATTCCAGCACTAACTATTTGGCTTGGGGTTTTGGATTTTCAACACTTCTCCCCTGGAGCTAGACCTCCCAATTTACTTCCCAAAGGAAGTATCTGCACTAGAAGATGGTGCAGATTCATCCTTGACTTTAATCATATCTTTCTTGATCCAAATCTTGCCCATTTCCTTCTTGGTTTCAATCAGATCAATCTTTTCTTTTCCTTTATCTATCCTTTTCTCTATTTTCCTGTTTTTAGTATGGTAGTTTCTTTTTACATTTTTACTTCTATAGACTCTTGCAACATGTCCAAATTTGTTGCAGTTGAAGCACACAATGTTTTCTTGTCCTTGATTCCTTCCTTTGAATGAATTCATCCTTGATCTACATTGATTAGCCATATGTCCAAATCTATTGCATGCAAAACACTTTCCATTGAATGATTGACTATTCCTTGCACTGTAAGACCCATTTCTTACCAGATTTCTGCTTTCATTTATTTGTGACCAATTTTCTTGGAATTGAAACATTGACCAGAGAATGATGGAACATTCTGATTTACTCTACTCCTACATTGAGTAGCCTTATGACCAAACTTGTTGCAATTAAAGCAATGGCCATTTAAAGATGGATACCTTTGAGCATTTGGCTATCTAACTGGAGGTCTTCTAGGTCTTCTTCTTTGATTTCTAAATTGGTTTCCTTTGTTTTTCTTTAACTCAGTGTTTGTTTGACCATATTTTGAACTTTCTCCTTTCTCAAATCCCAAACCTTTCTTATCATCAACACTCCTTTGACTAGCAATCACCTCATCAAGCTTTGCAAATCTTAGCTTGAACTTTTCTTCGTAGCTCTTGGCTGCATCCAGATCAAATTTTGGAAGTAGCTCTTCTTTGCCCAATTTTTTACATTCCTCTGATTTGTCCTTAACAACTTGATTTAGATGCCTTTCAATTTCTTCCGTCTTCTCAACTTCATGTGTCAATCCATTTAGAAACTCATGTTCTTCATCTAATTGATCATTTAGCTCCTCACTTTTCTCTTTGAGCTTCCTAACTTGCTCTCTTAGCTTTAGGATGCATTCAACAGCTTCTTGAATATTATCTTTTAGATCCCTAATTTCTACTTCAGATTTTTCAAGATCAATAAGGGCTACTTCTAGTTCCTTGTTGCTTTCATAATTTCAAAATCTTCTTGCTGCCATGATTACACTGCCCCAGATCTTCCTCAATCTGTTAGACTTCTTCCAAGGAACCAGTCTTAGATACCAATTGTTGATAATAAGGAATATTGAGAGGGGGGGGTGAATTAGTATTCCACAAAACCACTTCTTAACAAATATATTTATCCAATTTCCAAAGTTAATAACATGAAAGAAAAATAAACATAGAAATAGAAACCACAAAGACATAACACATGAACATAGGATTTTTATGTGCAAAACCCAAAAAGGGAAAAACTATGGTGAGTGTTAGCTCACTGAAATATATAAGTTATATCAATACCAAAATATAGAGGCTCACTACCTACAGGGCTCACTGCCCAAAGAAATGCTCACTACAAGAAAATATTACTATCAAAACAGGCTCACTGCCTAGAGAAAGAAAGAAGAAAGAAGAATGGCTCACTTCCAAGTTGAACTACCTAAATTACATCTGCACATGCTTGGTTGCAGCTACAATGAAGTACATAATTACTATCTCAAAACTCTTCATGTCTGACTACTCTATTTCTCTCCTCTACTTTTACATGGGAATAAGATCTCTCTTCTTCTACACTTTATTACTTCCACAAAATCACCTCCCTCTATATGTCACACATATATCTCTATGTCACATTTGCATAACTTCACCAAACATTGAATTTGATCCCATATATATCCAAAACCCTTAAGATCTTCATGTTAGGTTGGCATACTCAGATGAAGTATATAGTTAATAAACTTGTAGCTTGTCGGCCAAATCCATTCATCAAAATACATGGTGGACCTAAATAACATTTGAAACACCTTCTCATATGTCAGCTCTAGCTATAGAACCACATAAGACAAAGTTCTAATCAATAGAAAGTACCACACAAAAATTGAATTATCATGTCAGCCTCAAACACAGATTGTTACTGACGCAGTCTAACTGTCAGATCATAACTTTTACTGCGGACCATAGGGCTTGCTCAAAATCATATCAAAGACTCCTCAGACATCATAGATCATACGTTCAGAACCACAAAATAGAATATCCTTTAGGGGCAAAATGCGGACCATTAGAACTCAAACTTGGTCATAGTCAAACTCTATCAAACACTGTAGCGATACTCAACAACTTGCAACTATCTTTTCGGTGGACTTCAAATCTTACAACTCTGGATTTAGACACTTCCTACAAGTGTTTACAACACTTCAAAACTATATAACAAAATATGCACTCGCAGATAAATACAGATCATTTTACTTCATACTGTACACTGTCCCTGTCTTACTTATGTTCATCCAGACTTAGATATTTTCTTCAAATGACTTGCATAGGAAGTCATGACCTGAACACTAGAATATATCATCATCAGGTGGTTATGAGTCAACATACCTAAACTACATTTTCAGGGCTTCATCTGCAGAGGCATACTGATCCATTTTATGTCCCTTACTTTGAATACTATCCATACTTAGTCATTCTAGCCTTCCCATCTTGAATACTCTTGTGCCCTATTGCCAAATCTAGTTGGTCTTCTAGAATGATGTCTTCTTGTCATACTAATGTACCCTCTTTGTCTTGTTTCCATCAATGACAACACTCAATTATTCAACATAGCAGTGTCTCTTGCCAATAGGTGCCCATGTCCAAGAGAGAATATTCTTCACTATTTTCTTCGGATCAAGAATCTTTATCCTCTGCACTATCCTCCTACAACTCCTCTTCACAATATTTCACACCTATAACCTGCAATCACAAGAGAGGGGTTGGGGGTTGTGGTGTTTAAGAGCTTGCCTTGGTCAAGCCCCAGAATTGCATTCAAGCCTTCCAACACCATTGTTAGATAGAGTGTGTCTCCTTGGTGGACATAGGCAAAAGCAAATGATATGATAAATTGATTGAAACACAAAATAGATGTCCCCTTAGAGGTGAAGCTCTCACAGGGAGATGAAGATCTTTCACGCCATGAGGAGATGGATTGATGAAGACAAATCTACAATAAACAAGTACAAACACAACACAATACTGCTTTGCAATACAATGAAAGCCTTGAATATCCTTATCATAAGATCACAAGTTCACATTATCCATCTAGGTTTAAAATGAAGTCCTAAACATGCTTATATATGCCTTTCTGCTAAACTTTCATAAATTAAATTGAATAAGCCAACAAAGGGAAACCTTTTAACGATCACTTTACTGACATTTAAAATTTGAGTCTTAAAAAAATAGGCCTAGACTAGGGCATGGGTGCCCAAGTCTAGGGGCCTATTTTGGGACTTGGTTAAGCTTAAGAGTGGCCCCTAAGCTCCATTTGATATGGGTTTCAAGGGATTTTTCTCTGGGAGTCATTTTTAACATGCATGATCAAACCTAAGGGACCCAAGAGCTAAACATAGGAGGTAAAAGTCCTAGGGGGACATTTTATGAATTAACAATTATTAAGCCTATATTCCCCAATGAAAGTAGGAGTGAAATCTAATGAACCCCAATCATCACTAAGGATTGTATTTGATGAAGGTTGTGAGTCTTGTACAACATTGTCAGTGGCAAGAGGTTGTGATGAATCACCTTTTAAGTTGTGTAGAATCTTATGATCATTAGTTTGTTTCTGAGTTTCAATATGTAAACAACTTTCTAGTTCCAGATCAACTTCAATAGTTTGGAGTTTATTTGCATAAATAAACTTTATTAATCAATGAAGGGAAGACGGAATTGCCCCCATAGTATGAATCCATGCTCTACCAAGAATCATATTATATGATAGAGCACCAGGAATTACATGAAAAGAGTAGACAATGTCATGGGTCCAACCTTTATAGGTAGAATTATAGTTTGCATGGATGGTCTACCAACATTATCAAAGCCACAAATGTTCAACTCTGGCTTAATTAACTTTTTATCAATATTGATTTTGTGTAACAAATCAACAACACAAACATTAGAGCTGATCTATTATCAACCATAACTCTATTTATCAACTTTTTGTTTACAGTGACAAATATTATAAGAGGATCATATTTCTTCTGAACTTCCATAGAGGGTAACTCATGTTTTTGAAACAGAATATCTATTTTGTTGTGTGCATACATTCTAACAAGACTGCTACATCATTAGGATTAATAGTTGGTGGTACAATCACTTTTTATAAAGCTTCTTGGAGCATTCTGTGGTATGTAGGTGATGTTTGTATGAGTTCCCAAAGAGAGATCTTAGTGGGAGTACCATGAAGCTACTGCTCAACAAGATCATAATCTTAACCAACCTTATGTGGTAAATGAGGTGGTTGAGGAAGCATGGGATGAGAAGCTGGTAGAGATATCAGAATAGTTGATTGATGTTTACATTATTTATTGTTTTGTGTATTGTATGTGTGAGCAACCACATTGTGGGTGGGCTATTGTGATCCATCTTGATATGGTGGATTTGTTATTTTTTTAGATTTGTTATAGATGCAATCAGGAGATTGAGAAGTTGGAAGGCCTTGTACAATGAGCATTGTTTTCATATGTGGTTTAGGCAAATTAGAACATACGTTGACCACTATGCTCGATTTCATAGGCTATTCTTGAGATTTAGGCACATGAATTGTATTTACTAATCTTTGAAACAATGATGGTTTAGGAGTCATAGTGTAATATTCAATAGAGATAAAGTCATCCAAGGATTCATCTAACATATTGAAGTCATCACAACTAAATGGCTCATTATATGCATTAAAGTATTGTAAAATCTAACATTTCCACAATCTAATTAACCCAAGAGTTAGATGTAAAACAAGATAGCATCCACTTGCAAAAAATGAAACAAGATATCACTATGCAAGTAACCAAAATTTCAACTTGATACTCTTTTAATGAAAAGATAAATATACCAATCAAAATGCAATGCCTACACTTTTCATTAAAGAGGGTCTTGTACTCTAAATCTGATTTAGAACAACAAATACAAAGGATGCAAATTCTTTAAAATAGGGGTTCACCAAAATGTTTAGTGTGAAAAAGAGAGAGAATGATAGAATGTGTAAACTAGGTCAAGACCCTCTTTTTCTTTGGCACTAACATTCAGGATATGAACTACATAAATCATATCCTTTACTACTATACATGAAAACATGGTCCAACAAAGTTTCTACAACCTCAAACCAAACTTATTCAACCAAACCCTAGTTATGAGATATGTTTGAATAAACTAATTTTGGGAGTAGAAACCTACAGGAGGGTTACCAAAACATAGACAAGAATCTATAGGGATTGTGTACCTAGAATTTGAGGGCCTGATGGATGAGGCTGACTGCTAAATTTGTCCTAAAGTTTTGCTAACTCAAAACTTACTGTAGAAGGCACCTAAGTCTATAATAAGAGTTCCAAATCCTAGATCTTAGGGGTTGAAGGACAAGGGTGGTTGTCAAAAGTGTCCCAAATATATCTGATGACAAATCTATAACTTATGTAATGTTTGTACTTGTAACACCTACTCCTCCTTTGATTCTTTTCATCTGATCTTTCTGAATCTAACTTGCACAAAAAAAAGGAGAAGGATGGTTGTGGATATATATGAATTTACCTCAATCAAACCTCATCTTTGGTATTTCTACTTCATCAATAGCCAATGCCAAAGTAAGAAGATCTGTGTGCTTGAAAACCAAATGTGTGAGAATAAACAAATTATATGCAAGATCCTGAATGGCTCAAGCATTAAAGATTAGATCCACAGATGTTTCACTCAAGGAAACAACTTCACCTCAAGGAGATGAATATCAATGAAGCCTTGTAGAACAAGAAGGTGAGGAAACCGTATCCATAGAGGATTCCAAAACTCAAGTTGGAGGCTTCAACCCTTCTCTTGATCATACAAAGGGCTTGACAAACCCAAGGAAGAGCAAGATAGACTCAAGATCTTGATTCCTAATCTCCATAATATATCTCTATGATAGAAAAGAGCAAATTCTTCAATAAGCTTCAACACTTTGCAGACTTCTATAGCAGTAGTAGGATAGTTTTAGCATGGTAATCTTGCATGTGAGTTGTGTGTGATAAAATGATTTTCAATTCTCTTTAAATATCAAACCTTAGAGGTGTAATAATTTGAAATAACATGCTAACATAGTGTGAAAATAAAAATTTGAATTCAGAATCCCAAAGCACACTGTTAAAGCTGACACCATAAGAAAATTTAGATCCCAAAGATTAAGGCGGGACATGGGCAGTTGGTACCCATGTCCAACCCCTGAATTTTGCTTTAGCATCTACTTAATGGTGCCCTAAATGTCCACCATCCAGCATTTCTTCTCAAGTTTTGATGGAAATCATTCTGAAATACAACACTCCTTCGATGAGATATGCATTAATTAGGTTCTAAATAGGTCTAATGATGAAAGGGGGTGAGGGACACTAAAAGGTAGGATATAAACTTAGTTAAATTGTGCTAATCCAAGTAGGAGCACAATTTATGACATAACATAAAGAAATCTTAAAAAGAAACAAAAGAAGAAAAATAACAAGTCACACAAAGATTATGAATCCTCATTATCAGAAGGGTAATCATCTAAGAAGAAGAAGTTCATGTGTGCATATTACAATAAATAAGGGCATAATGAACATTAATGTTATTTAAAACAAATTGATGAGATGAAGCATCTCTTAATGAAGAATCATATCAATGTGCCTTCAATTATGTCAAGGGGTTCATCATATTCTTCTCATTCAAAGTCAAGAGAAATAGAAGGGGCAAGCACTTGTTGAAGCTATAGATTTTAATTTAAGGAGATGGATCCTTGAATCTATAGCTTCACATCAGTACATGACTTCATCAGAGTATGTTCTCTTCATTTGTGACTTGTTCATCACCAAAAATCCTAATGGATAACAACACATATATGTGTGTTTTTAGGAAAGGATTTATTAACATGGATGAAGGATTATTCAATGATTTCCTTTATGTGCTTTCATTGCTAACCAATGTCCTTTCTATCTATTGAATCACACATGGTGGGGTAGGGAAGAGTGTTGAGTTCACACCAAATTCCTTGATTATTTAGGATTTTCATAATAGAAATATTGTTGTAGTTGGGGACGTACATCATCAATATCAAGTGTGCACCTCACATTTTTCTCCTATTATTTCCCCCTAGATTGGTTCAATCCTATTAGCAAAAAGTTTTCTTTGTGCTCTAGGTCTTTCTAGTTGGGGTTTCTTAGTGTTTGTCATGTCCCTTTTCTAATTAATTTATTTTAGATGAGTTATTATCCCATTCCTATATTTCTCATGGGCTAAGGAGAATAATGGGGGAAATAGTTTATTTAATATTTAGTTTGTGGTCCTATGAATTTATATTTTCTAGATATATGGGAACAATTAAATATAAAATTTATCATTGCAACACAAAATGGGGCACGAGATTCCATGACGAGATTTGTCATCTTATAAGGTCCTAAAATAAGTGATTCTATGATAGCTTTTAAGTGGGGAGTTATTTCTTAAACTTGTATCAATTAAGATAGGTGAGCACTATTTGATTGAATAAATTATTGGAGATATAATTAATTTATTTTAAGAGAGGGGCATTTAGAATTGATGGGCTTTATTTATATGTGGGTATTTAGATAAAAAAGAACTTTTGATCATATTTTCTTCTCAACTTTTCTATATGAGCACTTGTGCTTTTACATTTCGTTTTGTGGATGAAAACCCATTGAAGGTAGAGATCTGTGAATGAAAACCTATTGGTTTTTGAAGGCAATATTACACAGAGGTTGAATTAGAGCTTTAAGGATTTGTAGGATATTCCAGTTGTGTTTTTTTTTTTTTTTTGTGTGTGTGTGTGTGTTGTGTTTTGTGGACTATGTTTCTATTGTAGATCAATTTGTTTCTATTCTTTTTTCCACTGGAATCAGCGTTAAGAGTTCTAGGTTTTGATTTTTCATATTGGAGCAAAATAGTGTTGATGGTGTTGTGTGGTTTATAGTTTTTGGTGTAATTTTCACTAGTGATAGTTTCATATTTTATTGTTTTTGTCGATTCCATTTTCTTGGTTTTTATAACATCTCATATCAATGTAAAAATCATATTTTGTGATTTGAAGAAGAATCTAGGAGTTCATGTGATAAAATTGCCAAAATCTAAGTTGACTAGTTTGGCTAAATTTGTTGTGATTCCTTGGGATAGTTTAGTGATTTGTTTTTTAGTTTTTACTATTGTTTTTCAATGTTGTATTGGATGTACTAATAGAATATATTAGTGTAAAATGAGCAATTTCTCAATGGAGAAGGTTTCAAGAGTTTCTTCGTAAAATTGTGTTGTATAGTTTGTGGAAATTTGTGTTGAAATTTTGTATTTTTTTAGGATCTAATTTATATTAATCAAATGTGAAAAATTATTTACTTAAATATTGTTTGGAGGACACTAAACTAGTACTATATCTATGATATTTCTATCTTGAAGGGTATTCAGATGGTTGATGCTTCCTAGTGATAGGGCAATCGACTATCTTAGAAGGGAGTGTTATGCCTTGCATATGTTGCAAGTATGTGCCTAATCGGTGTTGTCATTGATGTCAACATATTCTTGTTGTCATTGGTGTTAACTGTATCTTATTTTATTACTTGTTTAGAATACTTGTATGTTGAGGATATTGAGAAAATTAGCCTCTCCGGTAGAAACTAGTGAGCTACAGAGAAGTGCAGTACAAATAGTGAGTTGTATGCTGAAGAACAGTCCAGTAAACTACTCCACATTTACTTCTTCTTAATGATTGTGGTTTGTGGATTGGAAGCAAGTTAGAGGTATGACTAAGGATACTACATTCCAAGTTTGAGCCCTCTACATGAAGATCTGAGTGAGTTATGTTCACCAGAGTAAAACCTACTTTTTTTGTAAGTTCAGTTGGGACAGGAAGAAAATATTCTGCTCCGCATTCCTCTGCATTAAAGTATTTTTCTTTGGAGCTCTAGAGGGAAGTCTGGGATGATGATAAGTGTCTACATTTGCAGTGGTTCATGGTTTGGTGGTCTGTAAGCTATCTTTCTTTTATGACAGTTGAAGACAGTGAAGTTCATGTGTCTCGGTGAGAAGATTCCTATGGATAAAGTGGTTAAGGTTCGTATGGTTGCTCCTGATGATTATAACATGCTTGTGGATGTCTCCTAATCATGTTCCTATCTAGACTTTGATCTGTGTTAATAAATTGAGATTGTATTTGAAGATTGTTCCCAGATAATGTAGCGTGTAACCAGTCTTGACCGACCTGGTTAATCCCAGTGATTGTAAAGATCTCTAGAAGATTGTGGAAGCATGTTGTGGTGTGGAAGGTCATGTTTGAGTCCCAACTAAGGCATGGCATGATCCACATTTCATTTCCCTTGCATAATTTGTAATAGGTCAGGACCTATCTTGTAAATGTTCATAATACCGACCTTGGAGATGGTTCCAATGGTTGATGATTGTGATGCCAAACTTGATGATCATTCTAAGGTTGATGTAGTGTATAAATACTTGTAGTTGAATCATGGAAAAAGTGTCCTTGAGTGAAAATGGAAAGATAATAAGAAAGGTCCAAAAGGTAGAGCAAAGAAGAGGTAGATGGGAGAAGAGGTAGAGGGGAGAAGAGGAAGAGCAAAGTAGAGGAAGAGCAAAGTAGAGGAATTATTGTACTTCAAAAAAGTGTTGATTGTGGCAGTGAATCTGGAAGTAAGACATTAGTAGGGCTTAACAACCCTTATTGTAATCTTTCTAGGTTTAGGGATGAGGCAGTGAGCCTGCTAGACCTAGTTGATCTTCATGGTAGTAAGCCAATATGTTTAGGCCCATGGAGTGACACCTGAACATCATTGTTTCAAGATTACAATATATATTGAGAGTTATTCCTCTTTGTAGTTTTTCCCCACCTTGGGGTTTTCCACTTAAATCTGGTGTCTCTTGTGTTTGATGTTGTATCTGTGGTTAAGTTTATGATTTCATGTACTCATTGTTAAATCATAATAATTGTGGATAAGTGATGAATGTTGAATTGAAGAAAGTGTTTAAGTTTTTGTGACAACTAATTCACCCCCCCTCTCTATTGTCCAACGCATATCAACAATTGGTATCAGAGCTACGTCCCTTTGGAAAGAGTCAAACAACTCAAGGGAGATCCTAATGGAAGGAAAATAGATACTCTCTGATGCACCTGAATGCTCATCAAGAAATATCAAAAATAAATTGTCCAAGGAAGTGATTCACGAAGAACAGAATGTCAACCATTGAAGATGCTTTGAAGCTTGTACCAGTGATGAAGACTATTGGGTTATTGATAGTATCTGGTCAAACCACATGACTGGTGACAGGAGTAAGTTTGTTAGTCGAGAAGAATACAATGAAGGGATAGTTAGGTTTAGAGATGACTGCACTGCTAAAGTTTGTGGAATAGGATTGATAAATTTTGGAAATAGACAAATTTCTAAAGATGTTCTTTATATAAAAAGTTTGAAAAAAAATATCTTAAATGTTGGACAATTATGCAGGAAGGGATTCAAGTTTGTGTTTGAAAATGATTCTCTTGAAATCAAAGAAAAATCTGGAGCTACAATAGTAATTACAAAAAGAACAGAGAAGAATCTTTATCATCTTAGAAAAAGTGACTTTCTTGGATACACATCTCTGACCAATAAAAGCTAGGTTTGGCATAGAAGACTTTGCCATACAAACCTTGATGATTTAACAAACTCGGTTCAGATTGTGAAGGACCTACCAGAGATTGATTATTCAAGCAACAACAATTGTAGAAAATGCCAAAGTTTTTTAAGAAATGCATGGCAAGATAAAGAAAGATCCTCCAATGAATGATTGGAATTGATTCATGCAAAGTTTTGTGGTCCTACAAGAATACCAAGCCTCCATGGTCACAGGTACCTTTATGTTTTTTATTGATGATTTTTCTAGAATGACTTGGGTCAGTTTCTTAAAGGATAAAACATAGATTTTAGAGGCACCCAAATTTTTTAAAGAAACCCTTGAAAATGAGCTAAGCATGGACATCAAAGGCCTGAGAATTGGCAAAGAAGAACAACTTATCTCCAATGATTTCAATATATAAATTTGTGAAACCTATGGGATAGAAAAATAGCTCTCTGCAAAAATTAAGATAATGAAAGAAGCTAGTAGAACTATTTAGGAGAATGCAAAATTGATGATGGAAGAATCAAATTTACCAGATGAATTTTGGAAGGAGGCAATTCAAACCACTATCTATACATTAAACAGAGTTTAGGTGTGGAAAGACCCCTATCGAGTTATGGTGTGGATCAATACCCGCTATGAAATATTTTAAAGTCTTTGGAAGCAAATGCCTCATCAGAATGGAAAATGACAATGCTAAGTATGAGGAAGGAATTTTTCTTGGATAAGTTCATCTTGGACCAGAGTCTACTAGTGTTACACCAATAGATTAGGAAGGATCGTGGAAAGTACAAATGTTAAGGTTATTGAGAACATCCAGAAGAATTTAGTCTCAACCAATAAGGATCTACAAATTGAAGAACAAGAAGGTTCCCAGACCACCAAATATGATGTGGAAGATCACAAAGCTGCTGTGAATCAAATGAATATGTGCTTAATTGCCAGCATTGATAGAAATAACTCAAGAACTGCAGATGAGGACATGGATTATAAAGAAGATATAAGAAGGCAAATCAGACAGTTACATCAAACTCTAAAAGAGAACAATGAAGAAAAGAAAAAAATTGAGAACTATCTGAAAGATAAAATTAAAGACTACATGAAGCTTGAAGGAGAAGTTGAAGACTTGAAATCTGATCTAAAACATGTATAGGATCAAAGAGATCAATTCAGTGTGACTGCTACTAGATATGATAGGCCAATAGCAGAATAGAAGGATGATGATGATAGAGAAGGCAAAAATTTGGAAAAGACAAAGGTTTCAGAACAAGTTAGGAAGAAGACAAGATTAGATGGACTCAGTATCAAAGAAGTAGAAGACTATCAATTAGGCATCCAAATTCTTAAAGGTACTCTTCCTTCAATGGTTACTGTAATTTATGTAACAAATTTGGTCACAAGGCTAATTGGTGTAGAAATAAGGTGAATCAAAATAGCCCATCATTCTCTAGTCAGAATTCTATTAGATGCTATGCTTGCCACAGAATGGAACATAGAGATAATGAGTGTAGAAGTCAAGTGGGAAGAGGCTATGGGACAAATAGGACAATAGAATCCTTCAAGGGCTATTGTTATACATACAATATTTTAGTCATAAGGCTAACCTAGGCATGTCAAGGATAAATGGAAGAAACATTGACTAGAAAAATACTATGTGCTTCAATTGCAACAAGTCTAGACATATTGCAAAATACTGTCGAAACAAGAAGAAGGATAACCAATTAGAATCAAGGGAACCTGTTGAAAAAATAAGGAAGAGATGAACAAGGTTTGGGTCAGGAAGGAAACAAATGAAGGAAGAGATGAATCTACTCCAGGTTCTAGAGTAGCCACTTCCTCTAGGAAGTAAATTGTGAGTCATGGCTCAAGGGGGAGCTGTATTGAAGATTCTAAATCCCCCAGCCAAATAGTTAGTGCTGAGATTGGGCATAAAGATATTTATTGTGGCAGTCTACTTGGAAGGGTTCTGATTTAGAAAACTAAAATGACTAAGTATGAGTAGTATACAAAGTAAGTAATAGAAATTGGATTAGTATGCCTCTGCAGTTGGAGATCGTTATATAAATATCTGGTGAATATATTTTCTAGAGTTCAAATTCTAAAGTCACACAGTGAATTGTCTAAGTCTGGATGAATAGAGTTAAGCATGAAATAGTGTAAAGCATCTGAGTATTTTGGTTTGCATTCTTTAGCTATTGATTTATGGTTTTGAAGGTATGTTAAGAGGTTAATGATGATTGTTGGATATGAATTATGGAGTCTCATATGGTCTGCATTGGGAGTTATGATGTGACATATGAATTGGTCAAGTATGTACTTAAGGGACAAGCTGACAGGTCATGAATTCTGGCTAAGTATCTAACTAATGAAATCAAGTGACAAGGCTCCGGTATTTTGGTCCACTATTGAAGATAATGCTCTGTAGTTGTAGCATATGGTTATTGGTCAATGATTATTTACTTGAGATTAACAAGCAATAGAAGTTTAGGATTATTTTCAATACATAGCAGTTTTCTTTGGAAATAGATGAGGTATGCAAGGATAAGATTTCAAGCAATGCTATGTGTAAAAGGCACTCACAAGTGGAAAATGTTACTCTGGCGGCACAAATGGAGACTATTAAGTTGATGTGAAGACTGCCTGCTTGAATGGTAGGTTGAAGAAGACATTACTTCAACTAGATTGATGATAAGGGAAGCTTGCAGAAGAAAACTTACAAACAAAGTCAAGTCTGAAGCTTTGAGAAGACAAGATATGTTATTCTAGAAGTGATAGCATGTGAAGGTTCTAATATGAGCTAGATACGGTCTAATGTGTACTCCTAAGAGGGAGTAGTCAGAGCATTAAAAGGAAGAGGTGTAGCAGTGAAAGTAGTAATCAGAGATGGTTGTGGGGGTTTTTGATAAAGAACAGTAAGTATTGCAATGCTACTGACAGAGGAAACAATGCAGTAGAAACAAGCTCCTAAGGTAAGAATTGACAACCAAGGAGAGAACTTCATAGTTGAAGAAAGTTTAGAATAGGGATTGGATCATAGTAGAAGAGTGCAAGTATGTGCCCTTTGCCATTGATGTCAAAGGGGGAGAGAAGTCATGTGAAAAACTTAGAGTGTAGATGTGTAAGAGAAAGGGGGAGAATTTTGGAGAAAGAAACAGTGTAGGTGTATAAAGAGAAAGGGGGAGAATCTTGTCTTGATGGTTGTTGCTTTTTTTCACATCATATGTTGCCATCAATGACAAAGGGGGAGATTGTTGCAAGTATGTGCCTAATCGGTGTTGTCATTGATGTCAACATACTCTTGTTGTCATTGGTGTCAACTGTATCTTATTCTATTACATGTTTAGAAGACTTGTATGTTGAGGATATTGAGAAAATTAGCATCTTTAAAAGAAACTAGTGAGCTACAGAGAAGTATAGTACAGACAATGAGTTTGTATGCTGAAGAATAGTTTGGTAAACTGCTCCGCATTTACTTCTACTTGAAAATTGTGGTCTACAAATTGGAAGAAAGTTAGAGGTATGACTAAGGATGCTACATTCCGAGTTTGAGCCCTCCGCATGAAGATTTGAGGGAGTTATGTTCACCAGAGTAAAACCTGCTTTTTATGTAAGTTTAGTTGGGACAGGAAGAAATTATTCTACTCCACATTCCTCCACAATAAAGTATTTTGCTTTGTAGTTCTAAAGGGAAGTCTAGGGTGATGATAAGTGCCTACAGTTGCAATGGTTCATGGTTTGGTGGTCTGCAAGCTATCTTTTATTTCATGAAAGTTGAAGATAGTGAAGTTCATGTATTTCGGTGAGAAGATTCCTATGGATAAAGTGGTTAAGGTTCGTGCGGTTGCTCCTGGTGATTATAATGCGCTAGTGGATGTCTCTTAATCATGTTCCTATTTGGACTTTTGTCTACATTAAGAAATTGAGATTGTGTTTGAAGATTGTTCCTAGATAATGTAGCATGTAACCAGTCTTGACTGACTTGGTTAATCGTAGTGATTGTAAAGATCTCTAGAAGATTGTGGAAGCATGTTATGGCATGGAAGATTGTGTTTGAGTCCCAGCTAAGGCATGGCGTGATCCACATTTCATTTCCTTCACATAATTTGTAATAGGTCAAGACCTATCTTGTAAATGTTTGTAATATTGACCTTGGAGATGGTTCCAATGGTTGATGATTGTGATGCTGACTTTGATGATCATTCCAAGGTTGATGTAGTGTATAAATACTTGTAGTTGGGTCATGGAAAAAGTGTCCTTGAGTGAAAATGGAAAGATAATAAGAAAGTTCCAAAAGGCAGAGTAGAGAAGAGGCAGAGGGGAGAAGAGGAAGAGTAGAGCAGAGGAAGAGCAAAGTAGAGGAATTATGATACTTCAGAAAAGTGTTGATTGTGGTAGTGAATTTGGCAGTAAGCCATCAGTAGGGTTTAACAACCCTTATTCTAATCTTGCTAGGTTTAGGGTTGAGGCAGCGAGCTTGCTAGACCTAGTTGTTCTTCATGGTAGTAAGCCAGTATGTTTAGACCCATGGAGTGATCAAGCCTAAGCATCATTATTTCAAGATTGCAATATATATTGAGAGTTAATCCTCTCCATGGTTTTTTCCCACCTTGGGGTTTTCCACATAAATCTGGTGTTTCTTGTGTTTGATGTTGTATCTGTGGTTAAGTTTCTGATTTCATGCACTCATTGTTAAATCATAATAATTGTGGATAAGTGATGAATGTTTAATTGCAGAAATTGTTTAAGTTTTTGTGACAACTGATTCACCCCCCCTCTCAATTGTCGGGTGCATATCAACAACATACACCCTATCTTTTTACTTCGATAATTTGGGGACTCACTTTTATTTTTAGTCTTTTCTTCTTTTATTGTTTGTTGCCCTTAGGTTTTGGTGTGTTTTTCCCCTTTTGGCCCCTTTCCCTTTGTATTAGTTTTTTTTCTTACCTTTTTTCCTTAGCATTTTAGGCCCTTTTCTCTTAGAGTTGAGGTTTCTCAAAATCCTGGGATTAAAAGTCCACCATTCATTCCTGACCTGATCTTAGGTGTTCGATGTTCTTTTAGGATTTTAGATCTTGGAAGAGTTTTATAACCAAGTTGAGAAGTCCATGTTCCTCCTAAAATCTCACCCCCACCTCATTGTCCACATTGATTACAAATGATTTGAATTAATGCCACCCTATATAATCAATTTTCATCCTTTTCCTTGCACTTTGCATTCTCAAAATTGAATTTTAGTGTGAATCAAATTCTAGTGACCCTATGTGTTTAAATTGAATCAATTTGCAAAATCATTTTTTGGAATTTGATGTGGAATTCTTAGTTTAGGTCTAGAGTTTGAAGTGAAACCTCCATATTGCCTTGTTCTTCACCATTGTTCATTTTTTTAGGTTGGTGATTGTTTTTGTTGTTTTGTTTTTGTTTTGATGTTTTCCTTGTCTTTTCTTATTTCTTGTTGTTGGTTCTATTTGTTCTTTTTCATTTCTCCTAGCCTAATTCCATTTGAAATTGGGTTTTGAGGTTTGCTTGTTTATTTCTAGGTTAGGTTTGTTGTTTTATATTTAGGACTTAGGTTAGAAATAGGTTTTCATGGTTTAGTAGATTTGAATTTAGTTTTTTTCCTTAGATGTTAGAAATAAATCAATCCAGTCTAGATTCTTCATCTGCCATAGACTCTAGATTTTAGACCAGGAACCCTTAATTTTCCCAAACTTTAAAAGAGAGGTTTGTGCCCTTTAGGATTTTGGATCCCGAAGGCACTCTGGAAATTTATTTGTAGGATACCAACTTTTTTTTGAGTCCTAACCTAACATCTTATTTGTGTCCAAGTGAAATATTCTTCCTTTTTGAAAGTGAGTTCCTTCAGAACTTCAGCTCCTGATGGAAATTTCTCACCAAGTTTGGGGATCCTTGAGTTCCTAGAATTCCTGATTCCCTACCATTTAGAAAGGAACCTTGTGGAATTTTAGAACCCACCTGCACTTTTGCACCCATTTCTAAGGTTCTTGTTCCACTTGAGAACCTGATCCCCATGTATACTATAATAACTTGTTGGAATCCTAGGTTTCATTAGAACTCAGGCACCTAGGTTCCAAGTTCCTCTGTCTACTTGAAACCCAAAATACTGCCAATGATAAAATACTTCTAATTTGACAAATTTGAAAGGTTTTATTTGTAAAGTAATACTTATAATGGATTTTCTTGGCATTGTAGGCACTTGAGATGTCAAAAGAGGTAGGTAAGAAGGTACAAAAGAATGTAGACAAGTTTCCATTAACAATAATGTACATTGATAACTTTAAGAAACCCCCCTAACAAATGTTATAAAATCTTAATGAATCTTTCATTTTTTTGGAAAAAAATATTAATTTCTATTGGTGAATCTTTCCTATTTTTGAAAAAAATATTAATTTTATTGGTAAATTATTTTAAATCGCTAGAAATTTGTAGAAAATCATGGCGGATCTTGACAAAAAATAGGCAAATGCATTGATTACCATGGTGAATCATTCCTTTTAAAAAAATTAAATTCCTATGGTAAAGTAAGTGCCAGAGGGTGGCAATGATTGACTAGTTTAAGTTGTAGTGCTACTGTCTATAATTCCTTAATTCCTTAATATTTTAAATCAAACATTGAATTTTTTTAATCAATCCTAAATTATTTTTACCACCCTTGATTTTATTTATAATCTAATGGTTTGGGTTCTATTATGTGGGCCAAAATGTACCTGTGGAGCCTAAAATTGCATTTAGGTCAATGATCTGAATGGAGATCAATGGCCTAAATGCAATTTCAGGCCGCATGGGCATTGGAGCTCCATAGGTACATTTTAACACATGGAATTTAACCCCAGACATTAGATTATAAATTGAGATCACGACCCAAATACAATTTTGGGCTCAAATTAGAGCTCTGTGGGTACATTTTAACCCATGTAATACAACCCTAGTCATTAGATTATAAATTAAATCAATGGTGATGATTAAAAATTGGTGATATGACTATAAAGTAACCAATAATTATATAATTTTATTAGCAAATTATTTCCATTTTCTACTATAACTTATAAAATTTAGGCGAATCTAATCTAATTATGTATAAAATATTGTGGCAAGTCTTTGAGTTTAAAAGTTTAATAAAATAAATGTTAGAATGATTTAGCTAGGACTAAAATAAATTTTTGTAAAAATGTGGTGATTCACATCGCATTACAACTTGTACTATTAGCCAAATTTTGAATCCCCAATTTCAACTATTAGCCAATTGGAGAATATTAGCCACTAAAAAAATCACTGATAATGTACAATTGGAAGGAGTTCCCAAAGTCTCTAAGTTTGCCTTAGACTTGTTGAATATCACTAACATTGACTTACGTCATGTGGACTTAGAGCAGATTAAAATAGATACATTCAATGAAGATGTCACTCCAAGGGCAAGGAATATAGAAAACTCAAGCTAGTTCATGTGGTCTATTTTCCAATTTTAGTATAATGTCTTGAATTCATTCTTGTAGTTGCATAATGTTACCATATAGGGGACAAGAAGTGTTATGATCCATATTGTGCAAGAATCTTGGACTTAATCCATGCTATGATCAGAATGAATTTTGATTTTCCACCCTATGGAAAGCTAAAAATATTGATAGAAGAGCAATCTAGAAGGACATTTCAGGATAACACCACTTATCACTTGAAATACACGAATAGAAACTAACTCAAGGTGGAAAGGAAATCCATCTCCAAGATCCCAACCAAGCTAAGAAGGGCAGAGTTTCAATCAAAGATTAGTGATATAATTACCCTACTTGAAATAGATCTTTGGGCAAGGAAGATAGTAAGCTCTATAGTACACGAATGTTCTAGTACACCAATGTTATATTGAAAGTGTTGGAATTAGTCTGGATAACTGAGAGGGGGGGTGAATGAGTTGTCACACAAAATACACTTTTTTTCTTTTAACCTTCTCTATTAATTTACTATCAGATTAATGATGTAAACATTAAAGCATGGATCAAAAACATATGAGTAGAAACATAATTAACACACTTGACACCAAGATTTTGATGTGGAAACCCGGTTAAGGGAGAAACCACGGTGGGGGTTAACCCACAAAGATTTGTAACCTGTTAAAAGTACTTTAGAAAAATAGAAGACACATGCCTTCGAGCACACTGTCCAGAGCTCACTGCTCAAAAGAGAGGCTCACTATCTACAAAATTTATTTTAGAAAAGAAAGAATTAACTGAGAAATAGCATCTACTTCATACTTGGTTCAGTTTCATTGAATTCTCACAAAACTTTTTCTTTTCCCCAAAAAATTCTTCTCTAATTCTTCATCAAAACAACTCTTGTTCTTCTCCTTCTCCTTTGCTCTACTCTACCTTTTGATCCTTTCTTTAGATTATATTGTTTTCACACAAGGATGATTTTCCACAATTCATCAAGTATTTATACACTTCATCAAACTTGGAATGAACATCAAGGTCGGCACTACAAACATCTGACTTAATGCGAATCACTAAGCTGTTGGCCAAACATAACTGGGACTGAAATCTTCCTTGATAAAAATGACACGCTTCAAAGAATTGCTCTTAGATTATTTGCAACATGCTTGAATCATCTAGTCGGCCAAGACTAGGAAGAACAACAACACCACAAATAAAATCTTCATTAACAAGCTCAAACTTCAATGTGGACCTCCAACATAGCCGTCACATGATCCAGAGACTTCCACAAGCACATTGAATTCAACAAAAATATCCTCACTCCTCCAAATCATCCGAATCACTTGTATCTTCCTCCAGAACCTCAAGAACACTATCTGCCATGACTGTCACATTAGAAAGATTGCTTGCAGACCTCCAAACCATGAACTACTTGAATGGATGATATACACTAACTTCCCAAACCTACCTCCAGATCTGTAAATCATCATTTGACATATCTGGAACAATCTAGACCTCTTATCTGTCACTCTGTCTCTTCTAAATATTGCAAGAATCGGTTCTACTTAGATGGCCATAACTTCTTTAGATCTTAATGCAAACCTCTCAAATCTCAACTGGATCTTCTTCAGACAAACCTCTACATAACCATTTGGTCTGCATACATTGATCTTCATTAATTTCTCAATATCCTCAACAATCCAGTCTTCTATATAGGTAGCAAATTATGATATAGTTGACACCAATGACAACAAAAATATGTTGACATCAATGACAACACTACTTAAGCACATATTTGCAACAATATCCACCTTTGTCATTGATGGCAACATATGATGTGAAAAAATGAATTCAACCATCAAGACAAGAATTTATCCCCCTTTCTCTTCTCACTTCTGCAAATACTTTCTTCACTGCTCCCCCTTTCATTAGCAACTAGTTTTTCACATGAACTTCTCTCCCCATTTGACATCAATGGAAAAGGACACATATTTGTAATCTTTTCTCCCCCTTTTTGTTTCAGATTGATCTCCAAAATTTGCATACTAACTACTCCTGAGTAGTATCTCCTTAACATCAATCCGAATCACAAGATATGACTGTGAATTCCACCGGACTGATGCACCTTAGTACATCTTAGTTCTGATCAGGAGGGGTAATAACCCCTAACTTCTCTATGAGATACTCAAAAGTATCCTTGGGAAGAGGCCTAGTGAAGATATCCATGATTTGATCTTTTGAAGACACAAACTCCAACTTGACTTCATTATCATTTACCTTCTCTCTCAAGAAATGAAACTTGATAGACATATGCTTTGTCTTTGAATGCAACATAGGATTCTTTGAGATGCTTATTGCACTTGAATTATCATAGAAGATTGTGATTGGCTCCTCAAACACAATTCTGATGTCTTTCAATATTTGCTTCATCAACAGAACTTGAGTACAATTATTTGTTACTGCTATATACTCTGCCTCTGCAGTAGACAGAGATATTGCCTCTTGCTTTTTGCTCATCCAAGAGACCAATCTTCTTCCCAAGAAAAATGCACCACCACTAGTACTTTTTCTATCATCCACATCTCCTACCCAATCAGCATCTATATATGCATGAAGAGTGAAATTACTATCCTTTGGATACCACAATCCATAATCAATTGTCCCCTTGAGATATCTAAAAACTCTTTTGACTACCACAACATGGGATTCTTTTGGATCAACTTGAAATCTAGCAACAAGTCCAACTGCATTCATGATGTCAGGTCTAGTCTGAGTCAGATAGAGCAATCCTCCAATCATTGATCTATACCTTTTTTGATTTGCCTTGGGGGAGTCATCATCCTTACTTAACTTGCATCTGGTTACCATAGGTGTACCTACTGGGTTTCAGTCTTCCATTCCAAACTTCTTCAACAATTCTTTCACATACTTGGATTAAGATCTGAAGATACCTTTATCTGACTGAACAATTTGCAAACCTAGGAAGAAATTCATCTCACCAAACTGTGACATCTCAAATTCAATTTTCATTTGATCAGCAAATGCATTGCACATACATTCATTTCCATAAAAACTGATATCATCAACAAAGACCTCAACAATCAGGATGTCCTCATGATTAATCTTGAAGTAAAGATTACTATTAGCAGTACCTTTGCTAAATCCTTTCTTAAGGAAATATTTATCCAATCTTGCATACTAGGCTCTTGGGGCTTGCTTGAGTCCATACAAAGATTTTCTCAGTTTGCAAACCATATTTCTCTGATCAGACAACTAAAAACCTTGTGGTTGTTCATTGTAGACTTCTTTCTCCAACTCTCCATTTAGGAATGCTGATTTGACATCCATCTGATAAACTTTGAAATCTTTGAAAGCAACAAATGCAAGAAATAATCTAATTGCTTCTATTCTTTCCACTAGAGTAAAAGTTTCTTCAAAATCAATTCCTTCCACTTGAGAATAGCCTTTGCATACCAACCTTACTTTGTTTCTTACAACTTCACCATCTTCATTTAGTTTATTCTGGAAGACCCATTTGGTTCCAATTACATTTTTGTCCTCAGGTCTAGGAACAAGATCCCAAGTGTGGTTCTTTTCAATTTGCATCAATTCTTCTTCCATTACTTTTACCCAGTTTTCATCATTGCAGGTTTCACTTACTAATTTAGGTTTAATCTTTGAAATCAAACAAATCTTCTCTTGATCTTCAGAAATTTTTCTCCTAGTTCGAACACATTTACTCTTATCTCCTATGATCTGATCTTCAGGATGATTCCATCTTACATACCTAGAAGTTTTGGGGATTTCTTGAACTTCTATTTCTTGATTTTGTTCCTCAACATCTGTACTATCCTCTTGAGTTCCTGGAGTTTCTAGATCAATTTGGATCTGAGTCTAGGATTGAACTTCCCTTCCTTGACTTAGATTTTCATCTTGATCATCTAAATCATATCTGCAAGACTTGGCAACTCCTTCTTTGCTCTCATCAACTCTAACATTAGCACTTTCAACAATATTTTTCAACCTCTTGTTAAAGCACTGGTAAGCTTTTCTTTGAGTAGAGTAACCCAAAAAAATTCCTTCATCACTTCTTTCTTCAAACTTGCCTAGATCCTCATCTCTTTTGATATAGCATTTACTACAAAAAACTCTAAAATAACTCATAGTAGGAGGATGACCAAACCAAAGTTCATAAGGAATCTTACTAGAATTACCTTTGATCTACACCTGGTTAAGAGTGTAGACAATAGTACTCATAGCTTCTCTCCAATAAACATGTGGAACATTTGTTTCCATCATCATGGTCCTAGCAGCTTCTTGAATGGTCTGGTTCTTTCTTTCTACAGCTCTATTTTGCAGAGGAGTCCTAAGAGTAGATAACTATCTTTTTATTCCATGCTTTTCATAGAATTTATCAAACTCAGCGGAAGTAAACTCTTCACCTCTGTCGGATCTTAGAAACTTTATCTTCACAACAATCTCATTTTCCACCATAACTTTGAACACTTTGAATTTGTCAAGAGCTTCTGATTTTTCTTTTAAAAAGTTACCCACATCATCTAGGAGTAATCATTAATCAGCAACATAAAATATCTATCTCCTTGCACACTCCTAATTCTAACAGGACCACATAGATCAGTATGCACAAGTTCCAATCGCCCACTTGAAAATTGTTCTTTACTTTTGAATGATGTTTTGTTTTGTTTGCCCAATTGACATTCTCTACACATGCTATCAGGTTTCACAAGTCTTGGAAGATCTCTCACAGTCTGAGTAGAACTTATCTTGACAATGTTATCAAAATTCACATGACACATTCTCCTATGCCACAACCAACTTTGATTTGTCTGAGTAATCAAAATTTTACCAGAACTACTTAATTGAAAGATGTTACCTCTAGTTTATGTACCAGATGCAATTTTAGTTTTGGAGCTTTCCAATATTCTGCATTTTCCATCCTTGAATTGAAGATCATAACCCTTGTCAACCAACTGTCCAACACTAAGAAGATTATGCTTCAACCCTTCCACATATAGAACATCATTAGTGTTATGCTTACCATCAAAAGAGATGGATCCTTTGCCACGGATTCTACTAGCTGAGTTATCTCCAAATTTTACAAGCCCACCTTCATATTTTTCAAGGCTTACAAACTTACTTTTATCACCAGTCATATGATGAGAACATCCACTATCAGTCACCCATTCATCATTTTCAACAACCTGAGTAGCCAAGGCACTTTCCACATTTTCACAGCTAGTGGATTCAGTAGACACCAGATCTTCTTCTTTGATAGCAATGAACACCCAATCATTTTCAGTGGAACCTCCATGATCAAATTCATCATCTGTGACTCCTTCTTCTCCAACTTCTTGGACATAGTAACATTTCTTCTGACCTTTATATCTGTTAGGGTTTGGTTTTGAAAACCTCTTCGGACATCTTGAGGGAAAATGACCAATCTTATTATAAGAAAAACATTTGAGTGGCAACTTTCCTTCATACTTACAGGATCCTCTTGGCATTCTTTTGGCAATAAGAACTTCAAGATCTACAATCTCAATTTCATCATCTTCAAGATCCTTCCTTGCCTTCACAAATCTGTTTGATCTTGTAGAAGAGATTTCACCCAGATCATATCTTTGTTTTCCATATACACTGGCTTTAAATATAGATTTAGACTTAGGAAGAGAATCACCAAACTCACTTAATTCAAAAGCTGAAATTTTGCCAACCAGCTAATCTCTTATAACTTCTCAGATAGTCTTGATCTCCTCTATAGTAGCAACCTTATGTTTCTATGAATTAGGTAAAGATATGAACACTTTTGATACAATATCTGATTCTTCCAAAGTTCCACTTGCACACCTGATACCACACACAAGTTCATTTATCTTTTGCATGTAGATTGTGATGTTTTCATCTTCACTCATCCTCATATTTTCAAATTTTCCTCTCAGACTTTGTAGCTTGGGACATTTGACAAATTCATTGCCTTCATACAGATTCTCCAACTTCTTCTAGATTTCATGAGTAGTTTTTAGTCCAAAGACATTTGTCATTTCTGAATCAGACAGGGCACTCAGTAAGGCTTCTTTAGCTCAAAGGTTATTTTTAGTATCTTTGAGTTGATCTAGAGTTGAAGGACCTTTCTCCAGAGGTTTATACTAAACACTGGTTATCACCCAATAAGCATCGCCCATGCATTAAAAATGGCACTCCATGCGATTTTTCCAAATAGAATAATTTGTTCCATCAAATCTCAAACTATCCTTCTTGTAGGTCGACATCCTGGATCTCCTTAAGTGGTCAAGCTTTTATAAGAGGATCTGGCTTTGATACCAATTGTTGGAATTAGACCAGACAACTGAGAGGGGAGGATTGAATCAATTGTCACACAAAATAAACCTTTTCTACTTTTAACCTTCTTTATTAACCTACAATCAGATTAATGATGTAAACATTAAAGCATGGATTAACAACATATGAGTAGAAACATAAGCAACACACTTGACACCAAGATTTTGACGTGGAAACTCGGTCAAGGAAAAAACTACGGTGGGGGTTTGTTTAGTGGAAAATTGGATTTATTAATGTTTTAGTGTTTTGATGTTTAAATCCTCCTTTCCACTTCACATTTAAGGATCTAGGGTCAAGTGGTAATTCACTATCATACCCTAGATTGCTGTGAGGTGTAGGGAAACTTGGATTAGGGAATTTAATTATCAATTTTCCTTCTCTTATGCTTAATTGACCATTAAAACCCTAATTATGCAAATACGACAATAAACTGACAAATAACAGAAAAAGCTCTTACAAACAGGATTAAAATAGCATATCACAGAGTACCTGTTTTCAGGGTTCCGAGGTAGAATAGTCAGGGACTAAGGTGCGGGCACCCAAGTCCAAAGTACCAGTTTCTTTGTGGGATCCGAACCTCCTTCCAACACTGATCAGTCCTGTAACTTCTATTTTTGGAAATTTGTCTGCAGAGGACACTAGTGCGAGTGCCCAAGTCTTGTAAGTGCTCTAGTGTCCTGCTTCTCTTCGGATCCTAAATCCTTGATGTCTGCCAATCCTTCCTGCAACTTCACTTTTCCCAAATGTGACACCTATAACCTACAACCACAAGACTTTGGGAGGGGCTTGTGGTGTTTAGAGGCTTCCTCAGTCAAGCCCCAAAGGACACTTAATTCTCTTAACACCGTTGTCAGATAGAGAGTGTGTGCGCTTGTGAGGTAGAGATAAAAACCAAAGGAATTGATAATGAAAACACAATATAATGTCACCTTGTAGTGAAGATATCATGGGAGGAAGATGCTCTTCATTCCATAATGAAATGGATACTCAAATCTGTAAATACAAACACACAAACCACACAAGTCTACTCTTGCAATACAATGAAATCCTTGAATCACCTTGAGAACACTTGAACATCACAATTGCCATCTAATTGAAATCTAGTTCATAAATGAATGCCTAAACATGATTATATATGCAACTACAAACACTCCCGCCAAGATTTTCATAATTCAAACTTACCGTGTTGGTATAGGACCCAAATAACGGTCATGAACCAATACCCAAAAATTGGGACTGCCCCAAAATAGGGCAGGACTAAGGCGTGGGTACCCAAGTCTTCCCCCCTATTTTGGGGAGGATACAGCTCAGTGGGTCCTCCTAGGTCCCATTTGTCATGTTACCTAGGGCTCATTCCATCAGGATGCCAAATTATGAACTAAGATGTCCTAAATGCATGCAAAAGACCTGGGAACTAAATCTTAAGAGGGAAAAGCCCACAAGGGGACATTTTTCAACATCACATTTAGCCCCCACTTTAATGTACGTATAAATGCAAGGCCAATACATGCATTAAAGTAAGGTCACAAACACAACAAACACACCAAACATGGAGAAGAGACGCCAATCACATAGAAGATAGTAACATGCACGCAAAACACGAAGAAGACGGTTATAGTCACACAGAACATAGAGAAGACAGTCAATGCATACAAGACACATTAGTGCATGGAAGATAGAAAAGATTTCTTTTCTTTTTCTTTTTCTCATATATATGAAATGCAGATGCAAGTACTGGAAAGTAAACAAACCTCCCATAATACAGGATGCACTACCATAAGGCACAAGTCTTTGTATATATGGGGAAACACACACACAAGACATGCAAAACCTCTCAAAATGCAAGAAGCACTACCCTAAGGCGCTGGTCTCTACATATGGGGCAACAAACACACCACACAAAACAAGCATGCCAAAACACACACACTTGAAGACATAGAGAAAACACAGCAGACAAGTAATGGAGTGTACCTATTTCTAGGTCCAACAACATCTTAAGCACATTAGAGATACACATCGATGATTGTAATTTTCCACAACAATCGCTGAAAACATGCTTAAGGGTTGAGTTAGCCACAGAACCGATCCCTATCTCCACAGAGAACTTTTGAAAATGACAGGATGATGCAATTTGCTCCAAGAAATACACCATCCCCGCCTCTACAGAGGGATTAAGGAAAAGGATATGCTTGATATCCCACCTCCATAGAGGGCTTACATGATTTATTGAGTGATTGCAAACAAACTTAGGATGCATGATGCACTCATCATGCAGGTCTTTGCACCTGAGGACAAACATATTGCTAACATATACAATAGACAGCTTACCTTATATATGCCCCCACCTTAAGGTGGTTGATATCAGTTATCGATATCAAGCACGTTAAGGTAAGAATAAAACACACAAGGGAACACCAACTTTCACAAAGCCCATGCCCCCTGTAGGTGACATGTACTTTACGATTGCTAAATGTTCCCACAAACACATCCCTGCAAGAAACATGTTAGTGTCTACAAAATCATGATAAACAACAACATTAATGCATATGATTAACCACACAAGAAGCCAAGGTTATACTACGAATCGAAAGTTCAAGGATAACCATAGGGCTATATCATGAAGCTCTCCGAATCAAGTACCGCCAAGGCTAGATTCAAAGACAAACAAAGGTGCATAGAGTAGTAGTATTGTAAAGGTTTGTAAATGCGATAAAAACATCATAGAATTCACTATGCGAAAAGCATGAGTGCTTCCACTAGCTAGGCGTAGGATAAGATATACAACCCCATCGTCATATTAGGAACTAAGTCCATTTTTCTGATTGCTCTCGAAAGGGACACTAGGTCCGCATCAGTATAAATGTTTTTTGTCATCTGCCCACTAGATGGAAACACTAGAGGAAGGAAAACAATAAATAAGAGAGGAGAAACAAGTGTCTTAGGGACATTCATGTAGGAGGGTGCCCCCAGTGTCACCAACCACAACGTTATGTCTATAAGACACAACACACAACAATGAAATCAGAGAGAGAGGCAATATGGAAGAATGATGATACAAATAGAAGAAGGTCATAATAGAGGCAGTCTCCTGGTATCCCAAACCTTACGGGAGAATCCAAGGTCATCCCAAGAGGACAAAACAACATATAACACATCATGGGGGAAGCACATCATGAGAGAAATAAAGGGTTAGAGATACTTACCTGTGGGGTCTTCATATTATATCTTGGAGCTTGCAAACCTCTTAGAGAGGTATTTGATCATATTTTATGCAAAATTTGAGTGGTTCTTATGAATGTTTTGTTTGTTATCATATGATGCTTGTTCCTTAAATCCTTGTTTAAATGAGACTTTTTGTTTCTTATGAGGCAGAGGACTAGTATTATTTATGACTGTTGATTGTCGTTTTAGTCTTTTCCAATTTTTAGCAAGTTTTCTTTGTTGAATCTTTCTAGAATGGTAATAGGAATCATCATGTACCATCTTACTTGACTATATCAGTTGTTACTCTTTCTTTTATGATGCATTTCGATTATCTTCTGATCCATATAAGGATAATGGAGTAGGAACATCGATATAAATTCTATTTCTTTACAAATAAGGTGGACTATCCCCTTATTTCTTATCGACTTCAATCATTCCGATGATACTATCATAGTCCAAGTAATCATTCTCGTCTACTTCCATTAAACCTTGTTCCACCATATTGTTTTCAGTATGTTTAGGGAAAGGATTAGTGAATATTTGTAAATTCTAATTTGGTAGAGCAACCAACTTATTTACATTATCATTCACACCCAATACCTAGATGATATTTGAATCAATAACGTCTTGTATCTCATGTTTAAGATGCTTACATCATTCAGTGTCATGTCCTTGTGCCCGATGATAATGAAAAAGGCCTTAGCATCGAAGTAAGGTCCTTGTTTACTAGGATCAATAGGCTTAATCGGGGGAAGCTTCAGAATGTTATTACTCACAACTTGGTTCATGATAGAATGATAGGACTTAGATATCGAAGTAAACTTTCTTGGTTGATATGATGCTTTATTTGGATTATTTATAGCAGATACATTCGTATTTGGTCCATTGATCTTGATAAAACTCCTATTATTGTTTCTCTTAAAATTGTTTTGTGATGATCCACCCATGGATTGACCAACTTGAGCCGATGAGTTTTGGTTTTCATACTGACTGGATGAAAGTTGATAATCACGAAGGGTGGTGCATAAATGTTGAAAGGAGTTATATTTCATCAAGAGAATCTTATCACAGATATTAGGTTGTAAATTTGTAATGAATATCTTTTGAACATCTTCATCTTTCATCTGATATTGAATCTATGCACAAAGTCCTTGATACCGACTAATGAATCTAGTCAACTTTCCTTTGGGACCTTGTTTGCATTGAACCAAGTCAATAAGAGTGACTTGGGGTCTGATATTTTCTTGAAAATGTTGTAAAAATTGATCAATCAATTGCAAAAAGGAGTGTATTGAATTTGGAGGCAACGAGCAAAACCATTCTAAAGCAGTATCTTTGAGAGATCGTAGAAAAAGTTTTGCTAACAAATCCTCTTCAAAATAAAAATCACTAGACATAGCTGTAAATGCTGGCACATGAATATTAGGATCACATTTTCCACCATATTTTTCAAAGCGGGGGGTCTAAAACCTCTCGAGTATAGGAGTTCTCAAGATTGCATAGGAAAGGGGATTACGGGCATGATATGTTTGTAGACTAGGCTGCGATGAATTTGTCAAGTTTGTTACCTTTTGTTGTAAAGCAGTCATGCCCTATAAAAGTTGGTTTAGGATGGCATCATTGGGAGATGCGCTCTATTGTGAGGAATTAGAACCAAAGTGAGGAGGTGAATCAGCTTGAGATACAATGGGCAGAGGCTGAGAATATGTCAATGGTGGTTGGACATAGTGATAGGTAGAAGATGTAAGTAGGTAATAGGTGGTTGGAAATGAGTAGAATAGATAGGTGGTTGTGAACAATTATGCACAGAGGAGGTCCCTTTAGGAACCAAATTTTGATAATCAAATCCCACAGCTTTGTAATTAGTGCCATTAGATACTCCAATACCAGTGGTAGCATTACTACATGAATTTGCATCAGTTGTTAATATTGTTGATGTAAAAGTTGATATTCCAGTAGTTGGTATAGGTATGGATATTTGAGTATGAGATGGTGATAAAGTGTTATTTATCGCTTGTGCACATTCGATCACCAGCATGATATTGGTTTGTACAATATGTGCTAGGCCATGAATTGCATTTACACCATCTTGTCTCTCTTTTATCAATTCTCTTATATTATGAATTGTAAGGACAACTTCTTCAGCTATTCTCTCATTTTCCATAAATGATTGAAATCCAGCTAGCTCTTTATCAAATTTTTATATTTGCTCGTCAGATACATATCCTGTTACCTTGATAATATTATCAACATCATGAAAAGTTTGTTCTTCCATTGTGGTCGGAGGATGTATAATATCTTGCACAATTTGAGTTTCTCCCTTTGTAAAGAAGGTGTTCAAAGTACGAACTTCTTCAAGATCACTAGATTCCATTAACCTTTTACTTCTTCTCAAAGGTATATTGTTTTTAGGATAGAATGTAATAAATATTATTCAAAATCATACAACACACAATGTACAAACTAAGAGAACAAATCCTAGGAGAAGGATATGATTGACGGCCAAAATGCTTGGTTTTTTGTACTCTTTTCAATGCAAATGAATGAAATAAAGAATGTTGTGAGGATTTTGACCAAGGGAATAAAATTATATGTCTGATATCAGTCCAAAACAGCAATATGATCACTCGTAATACACTCTTGATGCAAATCCAAGATAATGCCAAGTTAACTAGAGTGAAAATATGTCAAAATAGGCACTTTTTTCACCAAAACTCAATGCAAGATAGCATAACAAAGGGTGTTGTGAGGAAAATTATAATGGAAAGAAAATAATATAAATAATAACATCCACTTGGTGCCAAAATACCCAACACAACATGTTTTTTGTGCTATTAAGGTAAAACCCTAGTGAAAATATAGCAAAATATGCAATTTTTCACGGTTTTTCAATTCCAAGACCTAGAAAAGGGGGTGTTGTAAGTAATTTTAGGAGATAAAGAAAATAATATAAATTATATCAGTAACCACAATCCATAAAATTGATCACAACACGCTTGGAGTGCAAACTAGGTCAAACACTAGGGCAAAAATAGCCAAAATGTGTAGTTTTTCAACAAATTTTCACTACAAGAGCCCGATAAAAGGGTGCTGTGAAGCTTTTTAGGAGGGGAAAAAAATTATTACCCTAATAACAGAAAATTAATGTAAAAATACTTTTCACAACATGCCTATGGTGTAAGTTTATAGAGTCGATCAGGCCAAATTTAGTGAAAATCATTGTTTTTGAAGCCCTAGGTTTGAGATCTTGGGTCAAAATTCTATGTGAATGATTTGAAGTCTCATTTATGATTAAAATGACTTACTCTTAGATCTGAAAATGATTTCCAATCCTTTTTATTCAAAATGCCAATGCAAATCTAATGAAAATGCATGAAAATTGCTAGTTTTTTTTGAATTTTTCTATGCAAAAATACAAATATTTTAAATCTAAATGCAAATTTACACTAAGATTAAAGAATATAAACAAATTCAAATTTGAATGAGCCTTTAAAATCAGTAGAAAAATCTAAAAGAAAATTTTGCCTACTAACCCTAGATTTTGGAATTACTAGGTTTAATGAAAATTGTCAAAATTTCTACAAAAGCCTAGAAAATTAATGATGAAAATGCAATGCAAATTTATGAATTTTTGTGTTTTTCTATATTTTATATCAGATCTAATGCAAAAATAATGAATTAGGAAAATTTAGAAAGAATTGATGCAATTTAGTAAGCCAAACAATGCAATTTTTTTGAATTTTTCTCAATGCAATAAAATGAATGACTATATGAATGAATGAAATCAATCCAAATCTGAAGACACACACTCAGAAAGTTGTAAGTTAAGTCCAAAAACATGGGTTCACCAAAATGTTTAGTGGAAAATTGGATTTGTTAATGTATTAGTGTTTTGATGTTTAAATCCTCCTTTCCACTTTACATTCAAGGATCTAGGATCGAGTGGAAATTCACTATCATACCTTAGATCTTTGTGAGATGTATGGAAACTTGGATTAGGGAATTTAATTATCAATTTTCCTTCTTTTATGCTCAATTGACCATTAAAACCCTAATTATGCAAATACGACAATAAACTGACGAATAATAGAAAAAGCTCTTACAAACAGGAGTAAAGTAGCAAATCACAAAGTACCTATTTTTGGGGTTCTGAGGCAGAACAGTCAAGGACTAAGGTGCGGGTGGCCAAGTCCAAGGTACCAGTTTCTTTGTGGGATCTAGACCTCCTTCTGACACTGATTAGCCCTATAACTTCTATTTCTAGAAATTTGTCTGCAGAGGACACTAGTGTGAGTGCCCAAGTCTTGGAAGTGCTCCGGTGTCCTGCTTCTCTTCAGATCCTGAATCCTTGATGTCTGCCAATCCTTCCTACAACTTGACTTTCCCAAATGTGATAGCTATAACCTGCAATCACAAGACTTTGGGAGGGGGTTGTGGTGTTTAGAGGCTTGCCTCACTCAAGCCCCAGAGGACACTTAAGTCTCTGAACACCATTGTCAGATAGAGAATGCATGCCCTTGTGAGGCAGAGGCAAAAATCAAAGGAATTGATAATGAAAACACAATATAATATCACCTTGTAGTGAAGATATCATGGGAGGAAGATGCTCTTCATTCCATAATGAAATGGATGCTTAAATCTACAAATACAAACACACAAACCACACAAGTCTACTCTTGCAACACAACAAAAGCCTTGAATCACCTTAAGAACACTTGAACATCACAATTGCCATCTAATTGAAATCTAATTTATAAATGAATGCCTAAACATGCTTTTATATGCAACTACAAACACTCCTCCATAGCTCAAATTTTATTGTTTTCTTACTCCAATGCCTTTTGATCCTTTGTTCAGATTATATTGTTTTCTTACAAGAATGATTTTCCACAATTCATTAACAAGTATTTATACACTTCATCAACCTTGGAATGAACATCAAGGTCAACACTACAAACATCTGACTCAAATCTATCGGCCAAACATAACTGGGACTCAAATCTTCCTTGATCATCATGCCACACTTGAAAGAATTGCTCTTAGATTATATGCAACACGCTTGAATCATCCAGTTAGCCAAGACTAGGAAGAACAATAACAATATGAAGAAATCTTCATTGACAAGCTCAAACTTCAATGTGGACCTCCAACATAGCCATCACATGATCCAAAGACTTCCATAAGTACATTGAATTCAACAAAAACATCCTCACTCCTCCAAATCATCTGAATCACTTGCATCTTCCTCCAGAACCTCAAGAACACTATTTGCCATGACTGTCACATTAGAAATATTACTTTTAGACCTCCAAACCATGAACCACTTGAATGGATGATACACACTGACTTCCCAAACCTGCCTCCAAATCCACAAATCATCATTTGACATATCTGGAATAATCTAGACCTCTTATCTATCACTCTGTCTCTTCTGAATATTGCAGGAACTAGTTCTACTCAAATGGCCATAACTTCTTCAGATCTTAATGTGAACCTCTCAAATCTTAACTAGAGCTTGTTCAGACAAACCTCTACATAGCCATCTAGTTGGCATACATTTATCTTCATTAATTTTCTCAATTACCTCAACAATCCAGTCTTCTATATAGGTAGCAAATTAGGATACAGTTGACACCAATGACAACATAAATATGTTGACAGTAATGACAACACTGCTTAAGCACATATTTGCAACAGAAAGGTGGGAATTTCCTAGACTGGGGTTATATTGTGTTAGATAGATTTCATGATCAAATAATCACAATAGCTACAACTAAAAAATCTACATGACTTCCTATTTGGTTTACCTAGCTACACGAATAGAAAATTTCCTTGGATTGACTACTAGAGGAGTAAGAGGAGAAGCCTAAGGAAAAAGTAACATTTTGGAATTATATCCTCAGTTAGAGATCAAGTAAGTTGAGAGGCACTTTAATAGGGTAAATGATACTTTCTTGTATGCAATAATCATCCAGTTGATAGGGGACATTGGAGAAAGAATGTTGAAAGAAGAAATGGAGTTGGTAAGAGGATGGGGATAGTGGTTCATCCAATTTACAAGGTCCACATATATCAAAATTTTAGGATTTGATAAGGCACCACTCCTCCTACCTAGATATTCTAATGATAAGATAATCCTGATGGAGTCATCAAGGCAGATAAATGAAGTTCATCTTAAGTTGTTAGGAAAGCATAAAGAAGGACTGAAATATCCCTTTGACTTAGGATTTTACTCATGTGCTTCCATAAATTTTGAAAAAAGGTATCCAATGAAGAATTAGAGGCACTCAATCTCAAAGACTAATAGCCTAGAAAGAATTTTGATCCTATTGGTATACTAAAGAAACTCTCTCCTACTATGCCACTTGATCATGAGCATTCTCTAGAATATTTCTAGGCTAATTGTAAAAATGATTTTGATGTTAGAAAGATAAGCTACTATAGATTAACTCCCTTCTAGTTGAGGGAGTTTGGAATAAGGGAAGATGTCCCTAAGGAACTATCAGATGATGGTCATACTTTGAATCCTACTTATGACCACAATAAAGTTTAAAATGATCTATTATTTGCCATAGATTGGTCATTAAAGGAGGATGTATCTATAGATTCCATCAGTGCAACACTTTTTGAGTTTAGTAATTTTTGACTAGATGCTATAATTGTTCAGTTTGTAAAATCCAAAGGTAAAGGAAAAAAATACAAAAGGAAGGCATCAGGACAACCCTTTGCCTTTAATAAAAGGACATACAAGAATAGTAAAAAGGACTCTAATATCAAAAAATGAGAGGATTTCTTGAGCATGCCTCTCCAAAAGAGAGTGGTCATTGTAAAAGAGGTATTAAGATAAGAAAACATCACATACATGGTTGCTAAAGTAGTGGTAGTTGCTATCTTGGGGGAAAAACACATGGCATAGGTTCTTCCAACTAGAGAAGTATTGGGCCAATTTCTAGGATAGGGAGAAGAAACTAAACAACAAGTTCCATCTCAATAAACTGCATCCATAGCTACACCTCCTCCATTTTCACAAAGAACAAAGGCATCCCAAACTAAAAATATTGAGGATGTAGCTGATAAGAAAACACATGAAATTTTTCCAACAACTCAAGATGATAATGGTTATGAGGTTGAGAAAATGAAGGAAGAGGAAGTTATAGTTGTGCCACCTCCATCACAAGGGCCTATTATTAATATTGCTGAAGATTCACCTTAAAAGAGACACTACTCCTCCTTCTCAACAACACAAGCAATATGAAAGATCCTAAGAGGATACTGCTCAAGAAGAGAAGGGAGATAGTCCTCAAACAAATATTCCAAATATAAAGGTGTCACAAGGTGATGCTCAAGATCTTGAAGGACAAGATAAACAAAATAAAGAAGATATTCCTTAAGCAAATCTATAAAACTTTAGAGGACCACAAGATGAATAAATTTATTTTTCTCAGAAGGAACATTATGCGCAACTTGTTGATAAGGAGAGTGATTAGATGGATATAGATGCATAAAATAATAAAGGCACTCCCTTACACCATGATTATCCTTAAGATGTGACTATAGGAGAAGATATAGCTAATGAGGAAGATGCACAAAAAAGGAGGTTGGGATGACCCTCAAGATGATTCATCAAATGAGACTTATGAATAGCATCCTTAGTGATAGGAATAGATAAGAGAGGAGGATGGAGAAGAACATGTTTTGACTTATGAAGAGCAACATAAATTGATAGAAACCATCAAGAGTCAAAGTAAGTTTGTTGATGGTGCAGGAGCACCTTGACTTCCACAGGAGTTCGATTAAAATGATCCAATATTGTAATGATTCATCATTGTATAAGGTTAATCATCAAGAGTCAAAGTAAGTTTGTTGATGGTGCAGGAGCACCTTGACTTCCACAAGAGTTTGATTAAAATGATCCAATATTGTAATGATTCATCATTGTATAAGGTTAATCAAGTCATTGTGATGTATTAGAGGACACTAGGAGGTTCAAACAATTAAAATAGTTCATACTATTGCCAATATTGTAAAAATGCAAAACAAATATGGAATGTCAAAGGTCATAGGTTAGTTTCCTTCATTGGAGAAGTTGGAAACTAAAGAGTCTTGTGTCTAATGCCTTTAATAGGCCTTGTAACATCTAAGGAACGGGGAGGTGATTGAAGATTGAAATGGAATGTCAAGAAAACACTATTTTTCTGTATCTTTCTTTCTAAATTCGCTATCTTCTTGCTATGTACAGACCTGTACAGACAGGGAGTCATTTCTTAGTGATTTTCCATGAAATATTTTTTAATCACCTTCCCTCCCCATTTGGTTGCATGCATTTTGGTTTCATTTTGCATAAGATATTGTATTTTTTGTGTTGACAGTCCAAACCCTCTGTTAGGGTAAACAGTGAACTAGATAAATGAGTTTCTTCCTTGTTTTGTCCTTGCATGTTGCAAGCTCCTTGGTGGAAAGGATTGTGGTAGCATCTGCTTTTATATTTGAGAGGTTATTGAATCAAATGGTGGAGATCTAAGGGAAATCAAGTTTACTGGCTATTTTTGCTGTCACAGTCCAGAAATCAGAGTTAGGACAACCAAGATTCTTGGTCCAGATGATATAAAATGCTTTCCTTTTGGGTGACAGTGACTTAAATGGTTTAAATGGTTGGCAAATGGTATTGAGAGATTGTTCTAGTTTGGTTTAGGGTAAATGATAAGTGTTTAATCCCTTTAAGATGACTGTCCTGTTAAGGCAGTCTTATGGACAGTCACAGTTATGACTGAGTAAAAGACATTTGTTGGTGTTGGTAGTGTTTGTAAACCCTAGAAGGGTGTGGGACAAGATTTTTTAAGTGTTTTCAATCAATAGTAAACTTTGCAAGAGTCTCTTATTGGGTTAATGCCAAGAATGACACTATGGTGATAGTTTGGAGGCCTATTAGCCCTGATTTGCTCGCTAACAGTCTTTTGTTTAGTAATACTTCCTAAAGTAATCCATGTTGGATTTGTGATCTGTGTTTAAACATATTAAAAGGTGTCCAAATATGCCTTCATATTATTGAGAGGGATTCTATGGAAGGAGTTGTGTTTGAAAGTCTTTGATGGCAGGGCTACTAGGAATAAGCCTGTCAATGTACTGTCATAGGATAGTCATAAGGTAATTTGCTGCTCACTATCTTGGAAGATGTAGAAGTTAGTTATTTGGTTAGGGACCATGTATAGGTGATGTGTTGAACAAGTTTCTATTGATTGTTTAAAGTGTGAGTGCCATGATTGCACATGAAGAACAGTCTATGAAGGAATGAGATTGAGAGACTGAGTTTTGATCTTCTCCTCAGCATCAGATTGGTATCAGAGCTAGCAAAAGCTCTGGGAGGAGATGTATTTATTCCTATCACTAAGAAGGTAGGTAAAGCTGAAGATTTTTTTGGTGACCTTTATTTTGTTGATAAGTTGTTTGGTTATAGGTGCAAGTTCGCTCACTGCAATAGGCAGACAGGAAGGTCTGTCAAGAGGTCCAAAGGAGATGGTCCATTGGTTGTTGCCAAAAATCTTGGGGAGAGAGGCAAGAAAGGACTCCCAGGTGAGGGATAGGAGTGTTGTTGTAGCAGGAAGGAGTGGACTTCTAATGATAGAGATGTACCTTGGAGGTAGCCAGTCAAACTCCATTAATAGGAGTCACAGTTGGAAAGTAAAGAGGAAGCAAAAGAGGCATCAAGTCAAGGTTGAAGACATAAAGAGGCAAAAGTCATTTGAAGCAGACCACACAACTCTTGGGACAAGAGTTTTCTTCATGCTAAGGAGTATGGTGCAGGAGCACCTTGACTTCCACAGGAGTTTGATTAAAATAATCCAATATTGTAATGATTCATCATTGTATAAGGTTAATCAAGTCATTGTGATGTATTAGAGGACACTAGGAGGTTCAAACATGAAAAATAGTTCATACTATTGCCAATATTGTAAAAATGCAAAATAATTATGGAATGTCAAAGGTCATAGGTTAGTTTCCTTCATTGGAGAAGTTGGAAACTGAAGAGTCTTGTGTCTAATGCCTTTAATAGGCCTTGTAACATCCAAGGAATGGGGAGGTGATTGAAGACTAAAATGGAATGTCAAGAAAACACTATTTTTTTGTATCTTTCTTTCTAAATTCGCTATCTTCTTGCTATGTATAGACCTGTATAGATAGGGAGTCATTTCTTAGTGATTTTGTATGAAAGATATTTTAATCACCTTCCCTCCCCATTTGGTTGCATGCATTTTGGTTTCATTTTGCATAAGATATTGCATTTTTTGTGTTGACAGTCCAAACCCTCTGTTAGGGTAAATAGTGAACTAGATAAATGAGTTTCTTCCTTGTTTTGTCCTTGCATGTTGCAAGCTCCTTAGTGGAAAGGACTATGGTAGCATCTGCTTTTATATTTGAGAGGTTATTGAATCAAATGGTGGAGATCTAAGGATGGGAAATCAAGTTTACTAGCTATTTTTGTTGTCACAGTCCAGAAAATAGAGTTAGGACAGCCAAGATTCTTGGTCCAGATGATATAAAATGCTTTCCTTTTGGGTAATAGTGACTTAAATGATTTAAATGGTTGGTAGATAGTATTAAGAGACTGTTCTCATTTGGTTTAGGGTAAATCATAAGTTTTTAATCCATTTAAGATGACTATCCTGTTAAGGCAGTCTTATGGACAGTCACAGTTATGACTGAGTAAAAGACATTTGTGGGTGTTGGCAGTGTTTGTAAACCCTAGAAGGGTGTGGGACAAGATGTTTTAAGTGTTTTCAATCAATAGTAAACTTTGTAAGAGTCTCCTGTTGGGTTAATGCCAAGAATGACACTATGGTGATAGTTTGGAGGCCTATTAGCCCTGATTTGCTTGCTGACAGTCTTTTATTTAGTAATACTTCCTAAAGTAATCCATGTTGGATTTGTGATCTGTGTTTAAACATATTAAAAGGTGTCCAAATATGCCTTCACAGTCTTGAGAGGGATTCTATGGAAGGAGTTATGTTTGAAAGTCTTTGATGGCAGGGCTACTAGGAATAAGCCTGTCAATGCACTGTCATAGGACAGTCATAAGGTAATTTGCTGCTCACTATCTTGGAAGATGTAGAAGTTAGTAATTTGGTTAGGGACCATGTATAGGTGATGTGTTGAACAAGTTTCTATTGATTGTTTATAGTGTGAGTGCCATGATTGCACATGAAGAATAGTCTATGAAGGAATGAGATTGAGAGATTGAGTTTTGATCTTCTCCTCTACATCAGTTGATTCCTCTTTAGTTTTTGTCTAGAATTTAGAAGTAAATAAGGAGAAAGAGCACCTCCAAAAAAAAAACTCACAATAAAATATAGATAATCTAGAAGTAGAAAATAAAAAAAGGAAAATCCCTAGATCATGGTGAGAAAAACAAAGATAAAGAAGTTGATCAAACTTCTACTACTCCTACATGTCTAAGGGTCAATTTGAAGAAGAGGAAAAAGGTAGCTGTAAAACCATTAAGCCTCCAAGATATAGCTATATAGGTAGAAAAAGGTAAACCAACAAAAAAACCAAGAAACCTATCTACCATTAGGGTAAATGAACAAGGAGAAATAATTTCACAAGTTGCTACCCCTATGCATGACAAAGATGAGAAAGATATTTCAATCTGATTACTGAATCATGAAGGTAAATCTAGGTAAGTAGAAATCAGAAGAAGAGATATAGATTCCTTAGGTTTAGTTGTTGACATACTAGTGTCAAGCATGCATAAATAAATAAAAGACTAAGGAAGAGTTGAAGTTATAGGTGGAGCAAATGAAGACATTTGTAAAAGTGCTTCTTACTCCCATTTATAAACAACTTTTACCTTTAGAAACTCCAATTTTGATGACCAAGCACATAGTAGATTCCCTACAGTTGATGAAAGGAAAGTCAAATGTAATAGATAAATAGGTTTATAAATTTTTGGTTGAAGAAAATAAAGATCTAGATATTGTCTATGAGCATTATGAGAAAAATATCAATTGTAAAGACAATTAGATTTCTTCATGGATAGTTTCAAAACAGAGCATGATAAGATATGACAAGATTTGAAGCTTTTGAAGGAAATCAATAGAACGAGTCAGATAAGCTTAAGAAAGTGAATATTCTTGAAGATGAAGAACTTGATTTTGTTGACAGGTCTATAAATATAATTAATTTCAATCTTTATAAGATGATAGAGTATAGGTCTGATATCTTGAAATTGCAAAAGGATGTGTATGAATATACTTCCAATTCTGAAATCTTTATAAAGAATGTCATACGTCCTAAACTATTTTTAGAACATAAACGTAGATTAGATACTTTGGATGTAGCTAAAGAGACCTTGAAAAGTAAAATGGAAGGAGAGTTAAGCACATGTGAGGCCCACATTTTCTCTTCATGATCATACTTTAGTGCGATGGGTTTATTTACTTATGATACTTTTGGACATGACATTTTATATTACTAAAACTATGGACTATGATGTTATTGACATTACATTAGATTAGTATTTTATGGATTATTGATGATATTGTAGTTCTCATAACCCTTATTTTTAATAATTAATTATGAACTTAAATATTATTATTTTATTGACTATCAACTATTCTTGAATTGTGTGTACAATAGGAACACTCTCTCACTCTCTTGACAAAGAGAGAGTATCATTGAGGAAAAGGGGGTTTAGCTGACTAATGGTGACTTGTGTTGAATGGTCCTGCACACACACCACTTAGTCTAATTTCATTATATGAAAAATAATTCATTCATTTTATTTGCATTTAGAATAATATTTTAATCTATTTATATAATGGCAAATAGTTGTAATAAATATTAGTTGCAATATTTCAAATTAATTATTTTAGAAATTTAAATATCTTTTGAAAAAGATTTTCTTTCATCATCATTATTTGATTTTATATAGTTTTAGGCCATGGGGAAGAAGTGGTAGTTTCATGTTTTAAAGGAAATTAAATTTTGTGAGGGGAATCTTTGGATTTAGTGTTATTTAGTGTTAAAAAGGGTATCTAGTCTAACACATCTTAGAGTAGGTCTCACTTCCTTCTACATAAATATTGGAACAAAAACTGAGCTTAGCTATAGTCTTGAACAAGACAGCCAAGCTACAAGGGTTATGTCCCTTTGTTGTATTTCTAAAGGATTATCAAGCTAACTTAGATCAAGGGTTTTACAATGAAAATATACCAATGCAGAGAAATTATACCTTATAGATTTGAAGACCCATAAAATAGGAGTTGGAATCAAAGGAGCAGAGTTGGATGTAATTTTTGGAATTTAGGGAAGATTTGGGAGGACAAAGTTGACCGAGAACTAGTATCCTAGGTTTCTACCTAGATTTCAGGGGTTTCTAAGAGTTAGGGCTCACAATTGTCAATCATCTTCCAGTTCTTCCACACCCAATCATGATGTTGTAGGTACTCAATCCAAACTCAAGTTGGTGGTTCCAATCCTTCTCTCAAACATGCAAAGAGGAACAAGATAGACTCAAGATCTTGCTTCTAAATTTGACACAATCCTTTTCAGAAGCATCAATATTCCAATAGCAATAAAACTTGCAATAATTCACAAATTTGTAATAATATTTAGATAGATAATAGTTCTCTAGATCTCTTTAGGTATTTTCAAAGTCTTGTTTAAGTATGAAGCCCAAGGAGAGAAAATATTTGAATTTTAGAGGTTGATGGAGCATAGGACCCAAAATGTCAAAATCGAGGTCACGTCACACAAGACAAAGCTAACACCATTGGGGGATTTAAATTTCCCTAAAATATGGGAGGACACTAGCACTTGGGTGCTAGTGTCTTGGTCAAATCACCCTCATAAGTTAGCATTGCCTCAGAACATTTCCAGGACATTAACGTGTCCCTATGTTTAGGCATTTGATCAATAGAAATAGTTTAGTGAATTTTAGGAAGATTTAGGAAGGTTTAGGAAAGTTTAGGAAGGTGAGGCACGTCTCTGGAGTTGAGGGTAAAGGAAAGGATAGAAAGTGGTCCTAAAAGTGGACTAATGAAATGGATACCAAGGAAGATGCTAAGAAAATGTGAAATTGTGCTTGCACCATCAAGGAGCACAATTTATGACATAACATTTAGCCCCCACTTTAGTGGTTGTATGACGATACATACATATGCAAGATAGAGTACAGGAAAATAAATACTACAATCATTAAAAGGATACCCAAAAAGATACCGTAGAGGATGCATATCGTCGCCACATGAGAGGATGAAGCCACTAGTCTATTCCTATAAAATCACAATGTTAGGGACTGCAACCTACTATAACACCTTATTAGAAAAATGAAATCATCTTGCAAATAAATAAGTGAAGGTGTCAGTTCAAAAAAAATGTAAAGGAGAATGTAATAAGACATGATCAGAGTGGAAACTCATGGGTAGTTATATGCCCCTATTTCTTCTTGGTTTTCAGGATGTAGAAACAGGGTGATAATCTTTGCTCATCGAATTTCTAGGAAAGATTGATGAATATGCCTTTGATAGGGTCATTTTATAAAATAATTCTATGACATAAAGCATATGAGTGAAGAGATGGTAGAACCTAGATTTCAACGCTACAAACACCATAAAAAATTTGAGTTCACTAGCCTAATTTGTAAATGTTTGAATTAAGAGTGGTTGAGAATTTAATTTTTGACCCTAATTAGTGAGATGAAATCTGATTGTTTTACTACAAGTAGTAAAAGGGATTCACTTTCTTACCATTCATTTCACCATGTTGCTCTTGGAGAAACTTGTAGCATTTCGAGTGACTTATGAGAGTAGTCATACCACAATGATGGACATATCAATCACCTAGGATGGACGCACTAAGGGGTCATGTAGCTCGTGACATGTAAGAGGACAAGGTGAGTCTAAAATCCTTGCTTTTCTTTTAGTTTATAATAATTTTTTTTATCATTTTATGTATCGAACTAGGCCTCTATAAACTGTGAATGTCTACCTGGGGTGCTAGTGTACCTCTTGGGCACTAGTGTCCTTTCTAGGTGCTATTGTCTAGAGAAAACTAGTTGAATTTTGAGGTTGAGATTCGTCTTTGATTCTTTGATGATGTGATTGTTGACCTATTTTCCCCTTCCTAGAATCAAATAGCCCAGTTTTAAAATATGTTAAAAATCTTGTCAAATTTTGTTAAGTGCCTATGTTGTGTCCTTCAAATTCGAATGTTTTCCATATAAAACTCCCCAAAATCCTTAAAAAAAATCCCTTTCAAAGACTCAAAATTTCTAAAGTTTTAACTTAGTCTTTTTCTTCCCTAGCAATTTTTTAGTTTGGCAAACCCCAAGTTCATGAATAGACAAGTTCATCAATCGGCAAATTTACTAACTAAGGAAGTAACATTGTAGGTTGAAGGGAAAAAACACTATGCTTTTCTCTTAAGGAAGTTCTACCTTATTAGGAAATTCAAGAGTTCACAAACTCCCTAGTTTGTCAATTGGCAACTTCGCCAATTGACAACTTCGCTGATAGGTGAACTCGGTGACAAGGAAAAGTTGAAGAAAGAAGAGAAAAATACAAGGTAAAGTTTTTCTTTATTGGAGAAATGATCAGTTTGCAAACTTTCTGGTTCAGCGATCAATGAAATCACAGACAAAGGATAAAAGAGGGTGAGGGATAAAGGAAATATAAGTTTTCTAAGGTACAAAGGAAGTTTTTCTTTAAAGAAGCTAAAAAGAAGACAAAAGGGAAGCCTTGTTATCGGCAAAGGGAAGAGTTGGCAAAATAAATGGTTCATCGATTGACAAACTTGCTGAAAAAGCCAAAGGAGAAGACAAAGGGAGAGAAAAGTTCACATGGGGGAGACTAAACTAACCAAAGAGGAGAAGGTGAAGAAGACTAAGGCAAAGAAATGGTTCACAAAAAGATATTTTTGCCAACTAAAGATAGGGAAAATCTTACAAGGGGTAAGATGCACAGTCTATGGTGGTAAAACTTTTTAACAATTGATAGGGAGACAAGACATTGTATGGTTTTAGATCTACATGACTAATGTACTATGGTAGAGCATAGTGGAGCCAATGGACAAAGTCACAATAACTTAACAAACTTAACGAAGGACCTAAAAATTTATCTAAAAGAAGTTTGAAGAAGATGCTTCAGGAAGTCTGTAGTGATCTTTATGAGGTCTGTATTCTATAGAAGGTCTACTACAGAGAAAATAGAGGATCAATTATTGTCAAGGAAGACATAGAAATAGTTGTGGACATAAGTCTGAGAAAGAGTTTCTAGTGGTCAAATGGAGTGAATGACAAATATAAAGAGCTAGAATAGAGTACAATACTCTTATTTACAAAAGATTTAATTTCTTAAGGAAGGAGAGTATGTTCAATTTCCTATAGCATATAATTAGGTTCCTATAGCTCCTATCGCTACATGTAGTCAAAGAGTAGGCTAATAGTAAAAGAGTAATGACCACTCAAAGAGACAGTTCAAGTCCTAAAAAGAACTAGGACTTCCTCTTACGCCTCCAATCCTAGGTGGTTTTAGAATTTAAGCACATGCCCTATCTCCATGCAGGTGGGGGAGATGAAAGTAAAGAACAAGTCTAAGAGTAGTTATGATGAGCATGTAGAAATTTTGACCATCATGCAACCAATTTGGGACTATTAAAGACCCTGCATGGATAAGGTATGAGTTGAGATGAGTTTTGAAGGTATATACAAGTAGTTAGGGGTAGTTTCAATACCTAAAAGGAAGTCCTTTACATTTTACATTCCCAAGGAACCTGAAATCATGCGAATGATGGAAAGGAATTGTTATGGAGTAAAAAGTGGACACTTGCCTTTTTACCTCCTTATTTATCTCCTAGGTCCCTATGATTACATTATGCATTATAATTTATCATCCCGAAGGAAATTACCTGACACCCATGACATATTAGACCCTTGATACCTCATTGAGATTATCCCAAACTAAAAAGGTGCCCTTGGACTTGGTCACCAACTTCCCAAGTCCTCCCTAATTGGTTAGGGCTAATTTATGATATGCTAGCTAGGGCCCTCCCAAAATGTTCCTCTTTGTTGGCTCTTGTGATTTATTTTTTTGAATGTTAGCAGGAAGGCATATATATGTGTGTTTTTGAATTCATTTTGAGGTAGGAAAGGGATAGAAAACTTATGATCTTGGAGCAAAGAGCATTTAAAGAATTCATTGTGTTTCTAGAGTGGATTTGTGTTTGTATTCTGTGTGTTATTGTAGTTTTGGAATCATCATCTATCTCCTTATGAGTTGAAGAATCTTCATCCTTGGAAGGGCTTCACTGCTAAGGTGATATCATTGTCATCTGAATCATTCTATCATAATTTTATTTAGCCTCTACCCTGCTAGGGCATGCTCTCTTATTTATCAATAGTGTTGCAAGGATTGAATGCCATTCCAGGGTTTGACTAAGGCAAATCCCTAAACACCATAGCATCCCAAACCCTCTCTTGTCATTTTGTGTGTAGGTTACATGTATGAGATTTAGGAAAAGTGAAGATATAGGAAGACTATACAAGAATTAGGGTTTTAAGATCTGATAGAAGTTAGGGTTTATTCCCTTGAAAAGACATGGGTGGTTGGCACCCTAGTCTTTTGACTTTTATAACTTTAGATCTGGCTTCAAAGCAGTCTCTGAAACATTTTCTCAGTTCTAACTTTTGGTAGATTGTCACTTCCAAGACTTGGGCAGTTCCTATTTTGTCCTTTGACACCTCTACTTCTGAAATCAGGTTCTCCTCTATTCACTAATCATGATGCTTCTTTAGGATTGTTCATATCTATCTCTATTTGTAAGTTATGCTCTGATCTTCATCAACTAGGGTTTAGTGAATATTTGACCTAGGGTTTGGTAAAAAGACTTGGTTAAAGATGATCTTTCCATAACACTCTTGAGTACAAGATCTGTAGCTAAGTCCACCTCCATTTGGTAGTGATTTGGCTTGGTCTTGTCCTTGAATGTTATTGTGCAAGAGGGTTTGATCTAGTGTGCATGCTAGCTTTCATCATTCACCTTTTTCAGACATAACATGAACAACTATCAGTTGGTGAGGTAGTTGGTTTCAGCATGCACATGAGTTAGAACACCATGCAATTAGTTGGAGCAATTTTCAAAGAGTCTACAAAGGAGTTTCAGTCAAAAAGTCAAATCCAACTCAACCTCCATTAGCTTTGCATGTTGTGAATGATTTTCAAATAGTCTAAAGTTGGAGTTCCACATCCAAGCACCTAGTTCAAGCATGCAAATTCAACCTCTTTCTTGGAGGTAAATTTAGTTGCAAAAGGGGGTTGCTAGAGGTCAAAGCCAAGATTCAAGTTTTTTTTTCTTTAGTTTTTTCTAATTTTCTCTGCTCTCAATAAGAAAAGGAGCATTGTAACTCATTTCTTAGAGATATTCAGTTGTAGAACAACTATTTTTAGGTATTTTTTCAAGCATTTTCATATTTATAACAGAGGAAAGCTCCCATTTTTGCAATAAATTAGTATGTTGGCATTCTCAAATTTCATGTGTTGAGTGTTATTGGAAATGATTTGATCTAATTTTTGTGGTTTATTCTATATCAATCCTTGAATTATGTCTCATGTGCAAACCTTATTATATAGAAATAAGAAAAAATCATACAGGTCATAGGTTGTGTGGCTATTTTTAACATTTTGTAGTTGTGAAGACACTTGGTTTTCCTTTGATAAATGTGGAATCTAACCTTCATATGAAACATTATTGTGTGATCTTATTAAAACCATTGAGTTGTGCATAGAACAGAGCCTTTTGTTGAGTATAATTGTGAGTTGAAATAATTGGTATAGGTCTTATAAATTTTGGTGCATCACATCCTAAGATTAATATATTTATCAGTCATAGTATCTTCTATCCTTTTTCTTGTCAAAGTAATAGTTTTAGGTGATCCATCAAGGGAACCAACCCTCTCTGGAGGTTCATCTTCATCATAAGTTACCCACAACTTGAGGATGATCCCATGTTTCACAAGATAGCTAAGTTTTACATTTAGCAATGGTGCAATCTTAGTGAAAACAATTTTTGGCATGCCTGGTGGGACCATGAAACTAATTTCAGTCCACAAATAACTTTATTTTCACTAATGTCTTGGTATGTATAGCAACACTTCTAGCCTTTTGAGCTGACAATGACATACCTGGTGACTCTACAATCTGATTTTAAAGCAAATCTAGTGCAAACATCACATGAGAAGAGTGCAAATGAGAGGAAGTTCAACTCTTTTTTAGTATTTGTGGCTCTCACCATCTAGAAGAAGAGGAAGGGCAACAAGGAAGAGTCATAACCCATCAACAAGGACACATTCTATGCCTCCAAATCATAGACCTACAAATTTAGTTTCAAGAAATTAAGTATCCTCAAGCACTAGCAAATCCTATGGCAAGGTAGTTTTCTTTTGCACAATTTAATGGGGGCAACCCATTAAATCTTGCCCAACATGATGATATACCTATGGCAACCCTTAAAATCATGCATTTTTTCACTAGAGAGGATCAATCCACACCTATTGAGAATATTAGATATGTGCCCACATTGTTTGCAGTCCATAATGTAACTACTGAAAATGTGGTGATCAGACTTCTAGCTACCTCTTCGAAGAGAAAGGCACTACAGTGGTTTAGGAGTTTGGCTTTCAATTCAATCACAACATGGGACCGGCTAGGGATGCCTTAAATAAGAAATTTGAGGATAAATTAGACCATTTATCATTGGTAGAGAAGTTGACTACCATCAAAAGGGCTCCACACGAGTACACAATAGATTTCAATTTTTGTTTCCAGAAGACTTGGAATGGAATTCCACAAATAGTGAGGCCTTCTACTGAGCATGCTTTTCTATACTTTATGAAGGTCCTTAATAGTGACATAAATTATGATTCAATGTATGGGGGGAACTACACTTCCAAATACATATGATATTGCTATAAGGACATAAAATAGCCTCATACAAGCTAGTAAAATTGCTCCAAGGCCCCCAATGCCCATTTTTCTGGAGGTAAAACCACCTATACCTTTGCAAATACTTAATTTATCTATTGTACCTATTGTACCAGCACTAAATTACCAAGCATCTACCCAAGTAAAAGCCATCCAAGCTCAATCTCAGAAGATCCAAGAAATAAAAGGCCTATTGAAAACGTCTGGTAATGAGTTGATAAACATTAAGAAGCAACCAAATTGAAATTTTAGAGCCTACCAAACTCCTTACTAGGCTCCCCATCAGCCCATTCAACCTAATACACCTCCCTACCAAGATGATATACAAGGTCAAAGAAGGAATTTCAATAGTAGACCATATCAACCCTATAATCAGAATGCTACCAGCACTTCTAGAGAGCTTATACTAGTACAAAATAATATGGCACAAGGCTATGAATGGTGTTTTCCATACAACCAACCTCACAATCAAGCCATGTGTTCCAATGGAATTCTAAATCAGGCCCTCATGGTACAAAATAACACTATTGTTCAAAAAGTACAAGATGGAAAACTCAAGAACAACAAGTTTCTCATATTGAGCATGGTCATCATGATGTCACTCTCATGAATTGGTAAGGACATGATTTTTGTGGGGTAAATCATCTACAAAGACAAATTCAGTCATCTTATTCAATAACACCTAATACAAGGGCAAAAAAGAGAGTTGTTGACATAGAACAACAAGCTGATAAAGGGAAAAATCGAGCTTCTACAAGCCAACAAGGTGTTATTGGTCAATATTCTTCTCAAAATGTTCAAATCTTTCCAAGAATTCAAGCTGCGCCACACAAAGATTAGCCTAGAAGTCAACCACAACCATTGTAAACACAAGGAGATGCTACTATTCCAAAAGGATAACAAAAGGTTAGTACAATCCCATTTAGTATTTTGGAGTATATGAAATAGGGAAATGTTAGTATGTCAATGTGGGGCTCCTTATCTTTTCCTGGTCAAAGAGATCTATTACAAAAGGCTTTGTCTAACCTCACCTTGTCAAATGAAGCTTCTAAGGAGCAACCTAGAGTTGTATTTGCTAATACTCCCAAAGCCAAAGGAGAATAGCAAACCAAAGATGTCAAACCACCTCCATTTTATGTGTCTCTACTTATTAGCCAACACCTTGTGCATAACTATATGATTGACTCAGAGGCAAGTAACTCTGTCATGTCAAACAGGTAGTAGATAAGCTTGGGTTATCCTATGAACCTCTTGCCAAAGGAGTAGTATAGTTGAATGTGATAGACATAAACAAAGTTGGGGTTATTAAAGATTTGAGCCTCACCTTGTATGCTTGTCCAAACTTATCCATACCTCTAGACATCTATATAATAGATCTACCACCATAATTTTCCATATGCCTTTGTAGAGACTTCATTGCGAAGTTGGGGGTTATCTATCTTCTAATTGGTCACATATGTTTTTTAGAAAAAGGTATGTCACTAACACGAATGTGAAATCAAAACCTATAGCAAAGGACCATATAGAGCCATACATTCCTAGTGCCATTATTGCAAATCTTACCAATAATGAGAAAGAGGAACAACCTGTTGTCCAAGAGCCTAACAATCCCATATAAGGCATATCTAATTTGTTTTTCGATGAGTGGGCAACTGAGAATTATGAAGCTGACTTGTTTAAACACGTGGACGAAGTAGGATTGGGCATTTATATGATTCATGAACAAGGCATTATTGTTCCTGACCTTGTAAGAGATGAAAAATACTAGTATGAACAATAGTATAATGAACTATGGTAGTTGTATTTTGATGGGTCTAGGAGTAAAAATGGTGTTGGAGGAGGGGCAATGCTTCTATCCCCAAATGGTGAGAAATATTATTCATCTTTTAGATTTGATTTCAGTTGCACTAACAATACAACAGAGTATGAAGCACTTATTCATGGCCTAGAATGGACGAGAAAGAGGAAAATCGAGTGTTTGCAGGTATTTGGAGATAGTGAACTCATTGTAAATTAGATGAGAGGTCTAAATGTCACAAAAAATGATTTACTCAAGTCTTATAGACAGATTTTGGGATGTTATTGAAGAATTTGATACTTTTAGCTTGCTGTCCATAGCTAAAAATGACAACAAACATGCTGATAGGTTAGCTGCAATTGGAGCACAATATGACATTCCAAGTGATATTAGTAATAGTAAGGTACAAAAACATGTAAAAGTGGTGGTAAGACCCTCAATACCTGATGTGATGGTTATAATTTGAATGTAATAAACAATCATAAATCAATTCAAAAAATAGGTAAAACAATACAAATTACCTCAAGCATACAAACAAACCATACTTGATGAAGCGTACTAACATTGCACCCAACCTCAAGTGGATTGCTTTTTGGTTTTAGCTATGTGGATTGCTCTATCAACAAGTGTAATGTGATCTCCCAAGGAATGATAATGACAGTGAAAGTTTACAAAAAAGAGATCTTGAGAAATGGAGAATGAGGTTCAATTTATAGACCTGTGAAACAATAGATCAACAGTTGAGGAATACCAGAAAGATCAATGGTTGAGGATGGTTGAGAGAATATGCATGAATGAGAGAAGGACAAGTGTCCTGGCCTTCTTAGGAGTTAACAAACCTGATTGGAGAGTTGACTGGATAGATTGATCAGAAGACTAAATTGATTCATCTCTTAACAAATTCTATTGATTTGTTAACTTATTTGATTGATTAGAGGACTGATTTGATTGATCAGATGACTGAATTGATTGATGAGTCAGTTCATTTGATTGATCTATTAATTGAATAGACTAGAGGAAATTATGGTGGGTCAGATAAATGGGAAATTAAATAAATAATTTATTTAATTTCATGAGAACATGGGATAATGAATGAAATATTAAATTTAATTCATTTTGGAGGGAATAGATTATTTAAATAAATAATTTGAATTTATTTATTTAAAGTGGAGGGAAATTTGATTTATTTAAATAAACAATTTTGGTTTTATTTATTTAAATTGGAGGAATAATGATTTAATTAAATAATTTGGATTATTTAATTAATATAGAGGAATATGATGATTTTTACTGAATTAATGAATTAAAGTGCAATAGTTGAAATTAGGTAATTTGATGACAATTTGTATGAATGCAATGTGATGACATGAATTATGCATTGGCAAATTTCAGGTGTCTACATTTTTGCCCTCTTTGATGTGGTGTCCCATTAGGTGGCATCATGTCAAAGAATTTGAAAAAAAGATGCCCTGGTCAGTGGCTAGAATGAAGAAGAAAAATGGAAGTTAAAGGTATGCTGGGTGCCCCCTTGAGAAATTTTGTGGAAAAAAGAAAAATAATTTCAGAAAAAATTCTTGACAGGTGTGAATGAGGTTAGGATACTAGAAAAGGTGAACAAATAGAAGAAAAATAGAGAAAAAGTTGACAAATAGGGTAAAAGGGAGGGTGGTGTACTTGCTATGGGAAAAAAAAGGGGGGCCTATAAATAGTGGGAGGGGGGCCATTCCAAGTCATTTGGACACCTAAGCTTAGAAAAACCTAGTAGATAGAAGAGATGGCTAATCGCATCATGATCCCATGGCACAGAGGTAAGCGCATGAGGTAGTACCAAAGGCTAGATGACGCATGATTAGTGATGAGTTACCTATCTTGGGCCTTGGGGTAGTTTAGGGGTCATAAATAGGGTATTAATGGCTAGAAAAGCATGGGCACTCTTTTGTAAAAGTGTGCCTATGTTTGAAAAAGAAGTACCTATGCATCGAAATGGCACACCTATGATGAAGGCATGCCTACGTCAGAAAGGCACGCCCATGCAAAAAAATATGCGCTGGTACAAATGTTAAAAGAGTGGAAGAAAGCACACCCACTCTTGGAAAGTGAGCATCTATGAGGTAGATCGGCGCACTTTTGCATAAAAGTGTGCCTATGTAGAAAAATAGCATGCCTATGTAAGAAAAAGGCATACTAGTGTTAGAAAGCATGCTAGAGTATAGAAAAGGCTCGTTTGTGTTAGAAGACAACAGGTTGTCAACAAGACTTAGGAAACTTGATGAAATGGACAACATTAGATCACATAGGGACCCAATAGATGACTTAGGGCAGAAGTAGATGAACTAAGGAAAAGAATGAGAATATTTTACTGGATTATGGCTAATTGACTGATGGTGATGATGGATAGGAGCGACTGCCACTGATTCGATTGCGCATATGGCATCTATGGATGATGAGGTTGGAGACAAATTTCACTGACATTGAATAAGAGTTTCTTGATGGAGTTGGGATGCTGTATATAGATTGATTTCCAGAGATTCACGAGCACACAACAATGATGACTGCACTAATAGAGTGGTGGCATAGTGAGAGGAGTGCCTTCCTTCTCTTGACAAGGGAGATGACAGTTACCTTAGAGGATGTCTGGAGGATACTATGGATTATGATTCATGGATCCCTAGTATGGTATGACTTACATATAGGGATAGATGCCTTGAAGAGGGTGTTTGCTAATGATGACCTTCCTATCAAGGGTACACAACTTGACTTGACTCAGGTGATTGATGATGCCCCACTACCACTACTCATTTTGGGCTTGATTAGCTATGTGTTAGTTCCTGGGAGATGGTCACAATAGTTTGCTATTGGCTAGGGAGATGTGTTAGAGTGCATGATGAATGAATATATTTTTTCTTGGGGGCCATACATACTAGCCCATTTATATAGAGATTTGGATAGCTATGTTTATAGCCATAGCCAATACATAGGGTGTGGCATAGCCTTGCTACATATTTGCGCATGGGAGCACATACCGGTGTTGCAGCCGATGTGTGATGGGGTGAGGGTAGTAAGGCACCCTTATTTTTAGTTATATGCAGGGGTCCTTTATTACAAGAGGATGAGAGACATGGCATATTGGAGGCATATTATTGATGACAAGGATGAGGTGATCTGGAGACCATGGAGGGCATGTGAGACATGGTAGGATGATTTCTGGGAGCTACCATATGTGAAATCCATTACATCATGGGGAGGACAAAGACATCTGACAATAGAGATATACATGCATGATAGAGTGCGGAGGCAGTTTGTGGAGCTATAGACAGCTCCCATGCACAAGGCCATCTTTCCTTGGGTAGTACAAGACACATGTGCATGGGGAGCACCTATGGATAGCCAGGCAGTGGAGGCAAAGTTTAGAGCATTACAGTCGATGCCATGGGCAACACCTACTACATTGATAGATGATGTAGGAAACAACCCTAATTATGACACATGGTGGGCGACACATAGGCCCATCAAATTTAAACCAACATGGATATAGGTGGGATAGATAGTAGAACCTCCTGTTAGACAACGACATGTTCGATAGTTTGTAGATTCTCTCATCAGACAATGATGGGTGAGGCAGAGGGTAGTACGAGGACACATTGTCATCCTGGTAGATGCAGGGAGAGGAGGGGATGGAGGAGGAGGGTAGTCACAGATGGCTATAGGCAAAGTAGGAGGTGGAGATGGGCAGGGTCATGCCTCTGTCCCAAGAGATGGGGAGGATCTTGACACAGTAGGAGCCTCCAGAGATAGCCTTTAGTTAGAGTAGAGAGGTTGTTGTTGATAACTGAGAGGGGGGGGGTGAATCAGTTATCCTAATTATTTCCCTTATTGAACTTTCCTTTTAATTGAAGCAGCATAAAATCAAACACAAAACATTAACCATGAAATAAGAAATACATGAGACAGTATTTTTGACGTGGAAACCCTGTTAAGGGAGAAAACCACGGGGTGATTAACCCAAGAATTATTCTCTGTTAGAAGAATAGGAAATTACAAAAATGGCACTTGCCAATTAGGGCTCACTGCCCGAGCACACTGCTCACAAGAGGCTCACTGCCTACAAGAAGACACACTGTCTTACAAAGTGATAAGAATCACAGTCTTGAACTGATTGGAAGCATCTGCATATGCTGGAGTTCAGTTCCGGTTAGGTTCAGTATACTGATCTGCTGCACTTCATCTTTCCTCTATTTTTTTGTCTGCTATCCTTTCACATACCGGATCTTTCTTGCTACTTCTGCTCTACTCTGGACTTGTTCGCATATCCTTTCACATATTACACACACTTTACAACTAAATCCATCCTCTATATATATCCGCACAAGTAATTTCATCACCTTTCTAGTCGGCATCCGGAACAGTCTAGTTTCTTACAAACTTAGTTCTGTCGGCTGAATCCTTGCTCACCAAGCAATGCGGATCAAGCATATACTTGTAGATATCATCAATTATGTCGGCCAAACATGATTCATGCCTCCGCAACCTTTATCATCATCTGTAACACATCCGGAAAGTAGTCTGATACTCTGTCAGTCAGTTCTTCCTCTGTTTTCACTGTCTCTCAGGAATCCGGTACTCAACTATTCATATCTTTTTCCTTGTCCAACTCCGGAGGCTAAATCCTTGGAATATACCACTCAAGATAGTCCTCTTGACTTCCCCAGATCCGCACTGCACCAAGACACTTCCTCTGAGAGATCCGGACCAATCTGTCGGAGCTTGCCACATGCTCTGTTCTTGTTCACCGGACCACAACAATCTTCAATCTGACTTCCGGTAGAGACATATCATGACTTGCGGATATGTGGGATGACCTTTGTTGCCATCAATGACAACAACCATGAATCCATATAGTGTCTCTTGCCAACAATCTCCCCCTTTGGCATTGATGGCAACACTTAGTGAAAAATGACTAAGTATTTACACTATGCTCCCCCTTTGCTGATGCTCTGTCTTTATATACAATTTCTGGAACTCCCCCTGAGTTGGATTCCTCATTTTTCACTGCTCCTCACTCCCCCTTTGACATCAATGGCAAAGGGTAGGGTCCGCACACCAAAATTTTCAAAAATTTTCTATATATAGCCGCATATTTACATACTCACATATACTGCAGAATGTCTGCAAAGGATGTCTGCAGTTGAACCATTTCAGTAGCCCAACTTAGCTTCATTCTGTCCAAGATTGAAATGTGACCACTCAACAAAAATGCAAAAGCTTCTGCCCGCCTGAGATCTGTCGGATCTTTTGTATGGGCGGTGGTCTGGGCATCACTGATGGCCTCATGCATAGTTTCCAACTTAGGGACTATAATCCTTCTAAGTTCTCCCATCCGGTTGGTAATGTTCTTCCTCTCCTTCTCAAGATTCTTTATTTCATTCAAGACTGCAATAGTCTGACATTCTTGATTTATTATAGAGGAAGAGAGAGGATCAAAACTTTGAGATAAGCTTTGAAGCTTGTCCTGTTCCTCTTTTATTTTCTTGTCAATTGCTGCTGTTGCCTTTGACCAAGATATACAAAATTTGTAGATGTCACCGCCATCCTTAAGAGCATTTTCTAAGCTCTTTATTCCAATGCTTACAATCTTCCTATCCTTAGAGATTAATTCTAATATTTCAGAAAATCTCTTATCCAAAAATTCCTTCCGGACCTTTTCTTCAGCTGATTTTTCTAGAGAATTAAAATGTGTATCAATACTGCTGACTAAGGTTTTTAGATTACCGGAAGTGGAGGCTGTCGGATCTATCTGGATTGATGGCATGATCTTTACAAGTACTCCGGAAGCAGCCTCTATCAACTCACAGTCTTCCATATGAGACTTCAGGAGCTTTTCATTTGCCTTGGCATTTGCAAATGAAGCTATCTTCATTGTTTGTACCGGAGAGAGAGAGTCAAAATCAAATGGACCTTTTAGAAGCTCCGGTTCATCAATCTCTAGAGTTTCTTTGCTCAAAAATTGTTGAACAGTTTGTGCAGTGTCTCTTGCCGGAGACAGATGTTTCTTTTCTTCTGCAGTCTTAGAACTGTCAACCTCTTTGTCTGTCACCACTGCTTCCTTCTCCTGCAATTGCTCTTCTTCTTTGGATCCGGAGACTGTAGGGGAAACCGGAGGAGAGATGCTTGCTTGTTCATGGGCCACTTCTTCTGGAGCAGAGGGTCCCAAGTCCTCACTTGTCTGTTCAGGGCTCACTTCTTCCGGAACAGAAGATTCCAAATCAGCAGCTGTTTCTGCACCTAAGTCCTCTACAACAGGAAGATTGAACCTTTTGAAGGCCTTCCGGAGGATCTCTTCTGTCTCTTGTGCCACTTTGTCAGTCTCACCAAGCATGAGCTGATTCATCCTGGCTTTACTTCTGAACTCATCTCTGCAGTCCTTGAAGATCATGTTCATTGTCTTGGGATCAATTTGAGGATATAGCTGAATAGCTATCTGCTCCCGGATCTCAAGATCTTTGGCATGAGCATTATTCTTTCTTACTTCCATTTCCTTCTCTAGGCTTTTAGGAATGAGAGATATGATCTCAATGAAAGCCTTATTGTATGTGTTCAGATATTTAACTGTGGCTTCCTGCAGAGTCTTTTGGTCTGCCTCACTGAAGTCATCATAGGATTCAGTCATTGGTTGAAGGTTTCCATCCACCGTGACCGACTTGATTATGCTCTCTAGTGACAGAGTGGGCTTTTCAACAGTTACCTCTGCCATTTCATCCTTGTCTTGGCCTGTGGAGGGCTTACCAGATCCTTTCTTCTTCTGTTTCTTTACTTCTCTTACTTCCTCATCTGATTCTGTTTCCTCTTCATCCTTTTGGCTTTCATAAGCCCTTGATGCTTTTGTCTTGGATCTTTTACCGGATGCCTGGACTTCCGGTTTTGAGCTTTTGGTTGTGGAAGGTGCAGATCTCTTTGATGATCTGGTCCGGGTGGGGGTTTCAACCGGAGCACTTTCTTTGCTTTTCTCTTCTTCCTCAGCCTTTCTCCTCTTTTCCCGGCTGGCATCAAGTGCCTCTTTTGAGATGCCTAGGCCTTGAGCAATGTGCTCTACTTCTTTTCTCACTTTTCTCTTAATCTCAAGTTCCCTGAGTTCTACATGTAATTTCACACTCAGCTCCTCAAAGGTTCCAAACCTTTCTGCCTTAGGATCTTTGGGCTGACTTAGCATGTGTTGAACATGAAGCTCTACTATCTGTTCATCAACTTCATACCCCATGGGCATGATCCAGACAGTCCTTGGCTCCACTGCCTCCATTAGGCACTGATCAGTGTCAACCATAAAGCATACTGAGTCCTTGTATTTCTCAATGAGAGACTGGGGAATTCTCTCTCTTGCTTGCATCATACTCTGAAAGTTTTTGAAGTATCCCCATAGAGCTGTATTTCTCGCTTTTGCATCCCCAAGTCCATGCAAATAGTCTCTTATCTGGACTGCAACAGGTTTGTCATTCTGCCATACCCATCCACTTGTTTCGGGTAGCTCATTCATGAAGTAAAAGAATAGACATACAATGAGAGTACCATACTTAAAGGAGTTCTTCTTGTCTTTCTTGATTTTCTGAACATTTTCCATTAATTGGCTTAGTAGTAGTTCACAAAGATCATAATCTGCATTCTTTCTTAGCATTTCATATGCTGTGTATATTGCAGTTCCGGATACAGAATTCTCCCTGCTGGAGTGATAGATCTTGTATCCTATTATCATTGATGCATATTTGATATCCGGATCTGAAATATCTTCAATGGTCATTGCCCTCTTATCATATTTTGATCCGGTGGCCTCAGTTACAACGTTGTTCTTGACAGATTTGAGGATAGGTACCCCCCCGGAAGAGTATAGACCAGTTACTGCTCTAATTGCTTCTTTTGTGATCTTACAGGGTCTATCTAGCCAAAGGAAGTTGTCATGCATCCTGCTCAGTACATACCGGACCCATTCATCTTCTTCAAAGCTAGGGAAATGAATGAATTGCTCAAATTGTTTCTTCTGGATACCCTTATACTCTGGTTTGAGCTCAAAAGCATTGTCTATCAGTTGCTTGTGATAGAGGTCTCTTAATTTGAATTCCCCAAATTCCTCAATGTTTGCGTGTATGTAAACCCTAATATCTTCAGTATGTAAGACTCCGTGGGGAACACTAGAGAAGGCTCCTAGTGGATCTACCTCCAATGATTTGTAGGGATGTTTCTTGAATGAGGGGCGAGGTCTATCAGAGATCTTAACTATGTTTGGAGTAGCCATTCTTCAAAGATTTGCAGTGAGGCAATGAAAAATGAAGAATACCTTATGCGCCTTCGGTTTGCACGGAGTGGTTGGATTGATTTCTTTATGCAATAGCTTCGGCAGGAGATCCTTGGTGTGCTTGATGAACCTTGTTGCAGAGCTCCACTATTCGCTTCTTCTCAAGTGTAGAATGAGCAGATAACTTTTGAGAAATCCCTTATATTGCTCCGCAAACCCTAATATCTGTCTGCAATAAATGCTTCACCTGCATTATTCCGGTTTACCATGTCTGGACAGCTTGGAGTATCCCAGATTAGTCCTGATCACTGAATATCATCTGGATCTTTAAATCATGAATAAATCTAGGTAACATATTACAAGAACATCCCAAACACTCTGTCCAATCCGCAAGACAAGATCGTGCACTTCCGGATCTCTCCGGACCTTTTTGTAATCTTTTATCATACCGGAGCACCTCCCTGAACAGGTCTAACTTAATCGAACACAGCTTCTTCATAACTCCATGCGGACCTCTGAAAACTTGACTGAAGGATCTCAGGACTTATATCTACAAACCCTTTACTCCGCATCTTGTGCCACATCCGGCACAACTTGTTTGGCTGGGGGAACAGAATCTTCTTTGAGTCTCCCCCTGAGCCTGAGCTCACTTTTTAATTTCCGGAAGAAATATCAGCACCAGAATCTGGTGCGGATCCAACCTCTACATTCTCTGAGCTTTTCTTCACCCAAATCTTGCTCATCTGATTCCTAACTTCATCCGCATTCATCTTTTGTTTACCCTTGTCTTGATTCTGATCATACACCGGACCTCTTTTGTCCTGATTCTTGTTTCTGCAGACTTTAGCATTATGACCGGACCTATTGCAGATTTGGCAAATAACATTTCTTTGCATATTTAACTGATATCCCCTTGATCTGCATTGATTAGCCATATGACCTACTCTATTGCATGTAAAGCATCTACCTTTGAATGATTTGTTTACTTGCATAATTCTGCATTCATGGGATTTGTGTCCATACCTTTTGCAGTTGAAGCACTGTCCGGAGAAGGATGAATTAATCTGATTCATTCTCATTCTGCACTGATTAGCTTTGTGACCAAAATGGTTGCAGCTGTGGCAGTATCCATTGAAGGATGGATATTTTTGAGCATTTGGCTGTCTTACCGGAGGTCTTCTAGGCCTGCTCCTTGGATTTTCTGATCCAAGATTCCTCTGACCGGATCCGGAGCTTTCTCCTTTCTCATATCCCAAACCATACTTGTCATCAGTCCTCTTTTGACTTCCAAGAAGAACTTCAAGTTGAGCAGAACTTATCTTGAATTTCTCTTTATATTCATTTGCTGTTTGAAGATCTCTTTTGAGAGAGGTAATTTGATCCTCAAGTTTTTCTTCATTATCTTTGGCATCTTCAAGATCAGATTCAAGATGTCTGATAATCCTGTCCATCTGGTGGCATTCTTCTAATTTTTCCTTAAGAGATTGTCTTAGATTGTCTTCAGCCTTTCTTTTTTCTTCAATCTCTTGAGTGAACTTTATAGTTCCTGATTCCATTTCATGTCTTAACATAATGACTTCTTTTGATAACTTTTCACATAACTTGGTTTGCTCAGTCAATTCTTCATTTGTATTGCTTTCTTCACTTTGTCTTGCCAACTGTTGGAGCAGCTCCTTTCTCTTTTTCATAGAGAGACTTAATTTGTCTTTTAATTCCCTCATGAATTCATCAGCCTGTTTGAGTCTTTCTCTTAATTCACTGACTTCAGAATTTGACTGTTCAAGATCCTCAAGGGCAGTCTTGAGTTGCTCCTTTAAACCATATGCATCCATTTGAAATCCCAGATCTTCCTCAAGCTGTTAGGCTCTATTAGGAGGAACTTGGCTCTGATACCAATTGTTGATAACTGAGAGGGGGGGGGGTGAATCAGTTATCCTAATTATTTCCCTTATTGAACTTTCCTTTTAATTGAAGCAGCATAAAATCAAACACAAAACATTAACCATGAAATAAGAAATACATGAGACAGTATTTTTGACGTGGAAACCCTGTTAAGGGAGAAAACCACGGGGTGATTAACCCAAGAATTATTCTCTGTTAGAAGAATAGGAAATTACAAAAATGGCACTTGCCAATTAGGGCTCACTGCCCGAGCACACTGCTCACAAGAGGCTCACTGCCTACAAGAAGACACACTGTCTTACAAAGTGATAAGAATCACAGTCTTGAACTGATTGGAAGCATCTGCATATGCTGGAGTTCAGTTCCGGTTAGGTTCAGTATACTGATCTGCTGCACTTCATCTTTCCTCTATTTTTTTGTCTGCTATCCTTTCACATACCGGATCTTTCTTGCTACTTCTGCTCTACTCTGGACTTGTTCGCATATCCTTTCACATATTACACACACTTTACAACTAAATCCATCCTCTATATATATCCGCACAAGTAATTTCATCACCTTTCTAGTCGGCATCCGGAACAGTCTAGTTTCTTACAAACTTAGTTCTGTCGGCTGAATCCTTGCTCACCAAGCAATGCGGATCAAGCATATACTTGTAGATATCATCAATTATGTCGGCCAAACATGATTCATGCCTCCGCAACCTTTATCATCATCTGTAACACATCCGGAAAGTAGTCTGATACTCTGTCAGTCAGTTCTTCCTCTGTTTTCACTGTCTCTCAGGAATCCGGTACTCAACTATTCATATCTTTTTCCTTGTCCAACTCCGGAGGCTAAATCCTTGGAATATACCACTCAAGATAGTCCTCTTGACTTCCCCAGATCCGCACTGCACCAAGACACTTCCTCTGAGAGATCCGGACCAATCTGTCGGAGCTTGCCACATGCTCTGTTCTTGTTCACCGGACCACAACAATCTTCAATCTGACTTCCGGTAGAGACATATCATGACTTGCGGATATGTGGGATGACCTTTGTTGCCATCAATGACAACAACCATGAATCCATATAGTGTCTCTTGCCAACAGTTGTAGGGGCAGGTGCAGACATTTATAGTAGAGAGAGACAGTGCCCTCAAGTGCATACATAGACTCTGCAAGGGTAGGTACATGCACTGTAGGTACAACTATAGCAAGCACAAGCTCAAGTCAGGGGAGGTGATGGTTTGGTGCAGTAGGCTATCAGGGAGAGAGACATAATGAGGGTTGTGGTAACATAACTACAACAAGCGCTGGATACCGCCCAGGGGGTTATAGCAGGTGGGATCAAGGCACAGATGTGGACTAACATGATGGCAGTCCAGGATAGATTGGCCTAGGTTGGGTAGAGGGTAGAGTACTACTAGGGTCTATATGAGAGCATAGTGCCCACATCATAGAGAGCTCCTAGTTATACCAGGCAAAGCTAGGTAGGGGTTTCTAGATCATCTCGTACAAGATAATTAGTAATGGGGACACCTAGGGTGAGCATAGGATAGGGACCATGAGACCAGGGGCAGCCATTACATTCACAGGGACCATGCCATCCACCACCTCTAGGGCCAGACCAGTAGCCAGCCCCTTTAGAGGGGGGAGTTCGACATGATATGTAGACAACTAATATGCGATTTTGATGAGATGTACATAGACATGTATATTTTTGTATTTTGATGCCTGCGGGTTGATGATGTATATTATGCATATGGACATTTTGTATCATGGACTCTTTATTGTTATCATGGACATTTTGATGATATATATGTGATGTCTTGATCTCTTAGATGTTTATGATGTTTTTATTTTTATGAGATTTTAATGACGTTTATGATGATATGATGGATGTGTGTATGTAGCCTAGATGTTTATTTGATAATTTATATGATGTATAATGTTTTAATGTGATGTGACAGAAAATGTAACATGAATGATGAAATAATTAAGATACATGAAATGACAAATGATGACAACTAATGACACAAATGATTAACATACAAATGATAATCAAATGATAAGGAAGAATATGATGAAACAAATGATTAACTAAAGAAAAATAATCAAACAATAATGAAAGAATGTGATGAACAATTGATTAACTTAATAAAAGATAATCAACTAATAGAAGAAGAAATTGATAAAACAAATGATTAACTAAAGAACAAAATGATAAAGAATAGAATGTGATGGAACAGATGATTAACTTAAGAAAAGATAATCAAATGATGAGAAAATGATGAAACAAATGATTAATTAATCAAAGATAGTCAAAATGGAAATGGAACAATATGATGAAATAGATTATTAACAAAGATATGAAAATCAAATGAAAATGAAAGAAAATGATGAAACAAATGATTAACAAAGATGCGATAATCAAATGGTAAGAAAGAAAATGAGGAAATAAATGATTAAATGATCATGAAAGAATATGGTGACACAAATGATCAATAGATAAAGATGAGTTGGTATGGAAAAGAACATTATATAATAGATGAATGAATGATGGAATTATTTGGGAGAAGTTACATTTGACATGTAAAAAATAGAGCAATCCTTTTTTTGATATCACATACAAATATTATGCACCAAGATATGAGAACCAGAGTGGCCATGTATCCAATGCATAAGACAACTGACTCTACAAACAAATGGTTTGATTTTATTACTACTAGGTATAATATAACCTTGTCGGATAAGTGAATGGAATATAGTCATAGCATAGAATAGTCTTAATACAAAGGTCTTTGCAGAGCCTTAGATTTAAATGATATTGATATGCAAGATGCTAATCCCAACACACACAAGATAGGAATTAGACCTAATAGGATAATAAATTCATCCCTCAAACACAACATATGAAAGAAAATGACTATGTCCCAATTTATACTGCATCACGACATACCAAGATATAGAAAGATCAAGGTAGTTCTGAATGCATATTGAAAAGGGACGAAAGATAAATCAAAAGAAAAAATGACCAACTGGTAAAATAGATAGACAACCAACATGTTCTCTTGGCTAAGAGGGTATCTAGAAAGATTTTAGGCCTTATCGTAGGAAAGATGTATCTGTTAAAGGCTTTAGATCCCGGATGTATGGATATACCTATTATAGGAAAATGGTATGTGGTGACGCAATATTTTTTTAGTAGTCTTTTTGTTTCAGATTTGATAAGTACTTTTATCTTCCAAAATGATGTATAGTTTAAGTTTTGCTTGAGTTAATCATGTCTAAGTGGTAAATCGATAGGATGGATTGTGGTAAATGGATGAAGTGACAAAGATGAATTTATGATGGGTTGAGATGGATGATGGGGTGTATTGTATGTGCCTAAGTACTGGATACTTCCTTCGTATTTGAGACTGCCTACATACCCTATGTCCACGAGATCAAGGCACATTATGATGATGATGATGATATGTAGTTCTAGGTGATAAGTGATGAATGTGTTGATTGATAGAGGATGATGAATGTGTTTAAGTGATAGGATTGTTGATGGATGAGTGATGAGATTGCTGAAGGGTGAGTGATTGTGTGATAATTCCCTTGAGTCAAAATGAGGATCCATTCCTAGCCTTAGGTTAAGGAAACATGCCCCCATTCAGGTAAAGGATTTTATTATGGAACAAATGATTGACAATGGATGAAACTAACTATGGACAACATTGACTATAGATGAAACTAATAGACAACGCTTGACACTGACAAATTTCTGAGCCATGATAAATGGACAACTAGGAAATGTGAGGGTCAATGAGTTTTATTATGGAATGGATGGGGTTTTATTATGAGAATGAGATGGATGAAAGGAGAAACCGAATAGATGGTAGTGTTGACTCCTACACATAGTGTCTATTTTCCATGTTTTCACTATGGTACTTATCTAAGGCACCTGTTTACCAGGTTTTCACTAGAGGATGAATATTTTTTTGTATTTTTGTATTTTTTGATTTGATTTTTATTTTTGTTATTTTCTATTTTTTGATTTTTTTTGTTATTTTCTGCTAGAATATTTCCAAGGATCAGACATAGAATTTCTTGAGACAAACACTATTGAGGGGTTCAATAAGAGTAATTCCTTCACATGTTACTAGGGTATAAGCCCCTAATCTATATGCTGCTATGATGACAAAAGGTCCCAACCAGTTAGGTTCAAATTTACCTTTCTTTTCTTTGTCTTGCAAGTTTCTTTAATTTCTTTTAGGACTAGATCACCCACTTGGAACCACCTTTCTTTGTTTTTCTTATTGTAACTATGGTAGAGGTGATTCTGGTAAACCTAAAGATGATTTAATACTACAAGTCATCTTTCATCAGGAAGCTCCAATTCATGTATCCTAGACATTCTGTATTCCTCTCCATCAATCAGATGTTGCATGGAGACACGGAGAGATGAGATCTTGACCTCTATAGGAAAAATAGCTTTAGCTCCATATACTAAAGCATAGGGTGTGGCTCCAATTGGGGTTTAGATGCTTGTCGATAGGCCCAAAGAGCAGGATTAAGATGGAGATGCCAATCACGACTGGCTTCATTGACTATCTTTTTGAAGATTTTAAGTATTGTTTTGTTCGAAGCCTCATCATGGTCATTGCTTTGGGGATAATATGACGTAGAAAACTAATGTTAGATGTGGTATTGAGTGCATAAAGCATATACATCTTGGTTTTTGAATGGTTTACCATTGTCGGTTACTATAGCCATAGAGATTCCATACCCATAGATGATATAGTGTAGGATAAATTTAGCAATTTGCTTGTCAGTGATGTAAGTCATGGGAATAGCTTCCACCCACTTCATAAAATACTCAGTGGTAGTAATTATAAACTTGTGACCGTTGGAAGATGAGGGATGTATTTTGCCTACAAGGTCGATTCCCCATTGTGAAAATGGCCACAGAGTGGTCACTAATTGCAGTTGATGAGCAAGCGCATGAATTAAATCTCCATGTTGTTGGCACTGAAGACATTTTTTGGCAAACTAGTGAGCATCTTGTTCCATTGTGGGCCAAAAATATCCAGTTCAGAGTAACTTTTTTTCTAAGTTAGGATTGGTGGAATGCATTCCACAGATACCTTTTTGTACATCTCTTAAAGCAATTTTGGCTTCTTCTGAGTTTAAACATCTGAGGAGGATACCATCGTGACTTTGTCGGTATAGTGTATCTCCTAGAATGGTGAAATAGGAGGCACTGCGGATGAAAGTTTTATTTTGTGTGGATGTCAAGTTGGCTGGAAGGGTGTTCCTATGAAGGTAGGTGTATATGTCATGGTACCATGTCAAGTTGTGACCAACAAGTTCATAGATCATCTTGGTGCGTGGCACTTTTACAGACGGTATTGGTATCTACTTGACCAAGAACTCACAACTTTGAATGTTTGCCGACATGTCTAATAGAGACCCAATAGTAGCCATTGCATCAGTAACCTTGTTATTAACTCTAGGGATCTACTCAAAGGATAAACTACAAAAGTGTTATTTATAGTCATCTACCATCTTCTTATAGGGCATCAACTTGTCATCCTTAGTTTGATATTTGTCTATGACTTAGCAAATAATGAGTTGAGAATATCTGTAGACTTGTAGCTATTTGATTTCCAATGGATTGCCATTCGAAGACCAGTGAGTAATGCCTCATATTTAGCTATGTTGTTGGTGCAGGGGAAAGAAAGCTGATATGATTTTGGAATACAATCACCTTGTGGGGTGATGAAGAGGATTCCTACTTTAGAACCATGTTGAGTGTATGACCTGTCAAATTATAACTTCCATTCAACAAATCTAGAGAGGTTGAAGATCCCTTCATCTGGAAAATTAGATAGTATAGGGTGTGTATCAGTTATTGGAGCTTCTACTAGTTGATCGACAATTGTAATGCCCCTCACATTTTCGCTTGTTATAGTTGTTAGTTTCATATTTCCTCTCACAGTTGGAGACAGTTGCTAGTCTTTCATTTCATTTATTTAGTTTTGAGACATTTGGATTAGTAGGTTATGGTTTATGTATACTTTGATTTTGATGGACTATGGTCGACCGATATAGTTAGACATGTGTTATGAGTAATGATGACATTATGGTTACTTTAGTTATGATGTGTTGGACATGATTAGTAATGGATTAATATTTGCATGTTCTATTAGATTCATTGATATCTAGTTTCAAATGCTGTGGTTATAATCTTGTTCCAGAGCAGGGACGGTGTAGCACTACTTTCTCTGAGTACCCTACTACATCGCGATTCTCTGACTCTCTGTGTGTAGACATATATGTATTTGATTGTGTACAACCAATTGTTTGAGTGTAGGCTACACGTACTGAACCTAAACTCCACCTGATATAGCAGGTTGAGCGGGTTCTTACACCAATGGGTTTCAGTGATGGAAGATAACGTAAGGTCTATTCCACTAGGTTGGTCCTTGTCTTCTGTTGTGGTCTCGAGTCATGTTGTAATGCTTGGTCCTTGCCTTGTATGTTGGTAATCTTGTCTTGTGGTGTATAGTCGAGTTGTGTTATTATTGTTCATGTGTAGTCGGGAAATACTTTAATGAATTATTAGTATTTAATGATGCTTCTATTATGTTTATTAGGTAATAATTGGTTTATCTTAAAGCTTGAATGACACCTTGGTCAAATTTTATAATAATCTAGAATTAATTACCTTCTACCCAAGAATATTTATGTCATAAATTAGAGTTACAAGTAATTAGTATACATTTTGTACAAAATAATTTTGATTTGTGAAATAATTGCCTTGAGTTGTCATTTGGGAAATTGGAAGATTTGGTATCTCTTGTTATAGCAAATTTTTGAATTTCTCGGAGGAGTGGGTTGTTGGGTAACAGATGCATGTCTGCATTTACTTTATGAGTTGAATCATTTTTAGGAGGGAAAATTTGTATTCTAAGGGGGGTGGAAAAGAAAAAGGAGATATTGTGGAGAAGAATAGGGAATTTTGGTTGCAGGAGTTGAAGAAATTTAGAGGTGGGAATGAAATTCGGGTATGTGATTTGTCTCTCTCTGTGAAAATTACAATTTTTGGTAGTTGATAAGTTAAATTTTTTTACCACATGTGTGAACTAGCTTGTCCTATTGTGAAACTTGCATGCATCTTGGAATTTGATTTTCCTTGTGTGCCCTGTGTGGTCGAATGTTGCTCCAACTCCTATAGATTTCTCTAAAATGGATACTTCTGGTTGAGCCTTTGTTTTAATCCTTCTGAGTTCTTGTGCCCATAATCTGTAGACTTGCATTGGGATCTCAATCCTATGGATTAGATGACTCAGTGTTGAGCTTTTATCAAACCCTTGTCCCTGTCATGCTTGAATTTTTATCTCACATTTCTATCTTCACCTAGTAAGAAGTGTTTTGGTTCTTACTTACAGGTTTCCATGCTTCTTGTAGTGCTTGCAACTTTGTAATTGGTCTTCATAATATTTGTATTCCTACCTTCCTTGGATTCCTTGTGTTGTTTTCCTCTACAATCCTGATGATGCCCTTGTGCCTTTAACCCCGCCTCTAGAAGGATATTACCCTGCATGCATATCTTGGATTTTGACCAAATATTGTGAAGTTGCTTCACAATTACTTTCATGGTAGCTTTAATATTTTTTGTCTTTTGTCTAACAGAAACTCATTCAATTTACCATGAATTTTGAATTAACTCAGCTCAAAATGTTTAGAGGTATATATATATGTTTAGTTCTTATTGGAGGTCACTTGTGTAGGCATAGAAGTTTGAACTCCTTTTAGAAACTTTCTATTTTATTATTGTTTCCTCTGCAGGCTCTTGTTTTTTGTAGTCACTATCTTTTTGTTAGTTTTTGTTTAAACATAGTCTTCATCTCAAAACCACGGGTTAATACATTATTTGTCAGTGGTGGCTCTTGGCGGCCTTTTTTTTTTTTTGCTAACTTAGACTGTGTGGGCAGTTTATCGTTTAAATCACTTCTTGTGTTCAATGTAGAGTGCGAGCCTTGTTGAGGTCGTAGTTTTGAGTAGGGCATACTTATGCTGTCGCTTGCCTTAGACGCTATGGTCATCTCAGACCTGCGAGCTTGTAAAACAAAATAAGATTAGAATGGTATACCTTTTTGTGTGGTCTCTTGTTGTTAATCTTTGCCATCGAAGTTGAATAGTCATAGTCGGCTAGCTTAGCAGTGTTTAGTTTAGTGAATGTTTTGGTTCAAGTTAGTGGTTCGATGGGTTATATGCGAATAGGAAGAGGAATTCTTCTCATCTTTGTATGTTTATTAGACTCTTTTGTGTAGCCAATAGGTAGTGGTCCACACCCTTAGGTTAGTACTCGTGTGTGAGTTTGGAAGTTGAGTATGTCATTCGATTAGGAAATTAATTATGTTCATAGTACTTGTTTGGGACCGTGTCTTAAAAGGTTTATTAGAAATTTATGTTTATTGTAAATAATTTCTTATAGATATTTTGTTAAGAGTTGGTAAGTGATAGATCTTAATGGTAAGTTATACTATTTAGGGTTTATAATGATTTGACATTGAGATATGTTAGTTAGTAGGATTAATTAAAAGGAAATCATAGTGGTAGATGTTGTATTCATTTGGTAGTCATTAGAAATTAAAATGGGAAAATATACCTTCTTCTAGTTGTTTTCTTTATTAAATTGTAGGAAGTAAACATATTGAGGAAAAGTTATGTTTTATATTTATAGGTGTCTTTGGGAATTTTAGAGTAATTTGTATTAATGTTTCTTGTTTCTTGAGGTAGCAATAGTGTACTAATCTAGTATTAATTACCTTGTCAAATTTTAATTTTGTTAGTCAAGCTTGTAATACTCTAATTCATGCTTCATAAATGGGGAATATCATTGTATTTGTATTTTCCTTTATCTAGATACTTTTATTTTGGAAAACAAGGAATTGTATTGATTCTATTCTATGGCATTAAAGTGTATTATCTTGGGAATTGTTTAGTGAAGGACTTAATTTATCATCTTCTTGAGTTTGGATTAGTTTTCAGATTATGGTTCTCCGTCCTTGTGTCATTAATTCCTTGAGGTTTAAAGTTGCCATCTAGGATATCATTGTGTAAATTGGTATTTTGTCATGAACCTGAATGTTCTTATAAATTGTTGTTAATCCTTATAAGTTGTTTTTATGATTGAATCTAGAAGTACATTGAAGATCTTATGTTCGTTAATCCTTCTGGTCATAGTTATATGCTTGTAATGGATCTTTATATTTGCCTTGGGTGGAGTTTATGTCTTTAATTTGGTTAATTGAGAAGTAGGGATCTTGAGGGATGTCATGTGTACTTGGTATCAAAGTACGGAAGCAATGTCCCTATCAGATAATGGTTATTTTTTTTCATGGGTTTTGTATCTATCTCTAGAGGTGTGATGTTTTGGGTTTTGGTTCAAATAGTGGCATGTCAATGCAATGGGATTTGTATTGATGAGGGCAAGTGAATGGCATGAGTATTGATTAGAAGCCGTTTGTATCTTTTCTTTGCTCGTGGTGATTTGGTTGTTTGTTTGGAGATTGCTAAGGGAATAGGTTCTATGGTGGGGCTGGTGCCTAGTGAGAGGCCGCCTAGGTAACCCCATGGAAGTTATGAGCAAGTGGAAACTTAATAACTTATTAGGAGGGTTGGGGTAGTAAAACAATTAACAAGATAAGTAAGATACCTCACCTATGCCTTGAGTGCTCTCGCAGGCTAAGGATGGGATGAGAAGGCCTGGTTGGCAAGGCTGACCTCCTCGTCTCCATGAGAGGGCTTGTTGGCTCTGCATGTGTCACCCTATGGGCTGGTGCCTAGAGAGGGGTTGCCAAGGTAACCATAGATGGGGGCCGGCTTTTGGTGATAGATAGCCTGGGTAACCCATGCCAAGACCATGCGATGACACTCTTCTTACGCAACTCAGTTACTTCCTCTTTATTTAGTTGTTACCTCTGGAGTATAGTCTTGGCTTCTTGTTGGATCTTGGTTGGATGTTTGATTTGTTTGGTGAATTACTATCATTTCTGTATAGTCTTGTTATCATGTATGCCTTTAAGGAGTTTGTATCTTATTGTTGTTCCTTTGTTGTAACTTTGACCTAGTTGAGCCTCGATGTTATCTCCTAGCTCGGTGGGGTGGACCTCAGGGTTCCACATGGTTGGGTGGCAGAGTTATCCATTGGTCTTCTCAGAGATTTTGTTCGACTCTTGTACAGAGATGATTCTAGTTCCAGATTGCTTTCTACCTTGATTGGTGTTGTATACTTTCCTATGTATTCTTTGTAAACCGACATGATCGGTCTTGTAATCTTGTACTGAAACCTTGTAATCAGACTATCTTGCTATTGTAAAAGTTATTTTAGCAATTAAATGTTTATCACTTGTGTGGGTTAGCTTTCATTGTACTAATGAAGTTATGTTACCCTAGAGTTGTTAGAAGAGCAATTTCCTTTATGTTGTGTATTATGATATATTTGGTTACTATTATTGCACTATCTTGCTTTCAAAAAAAAATTATTTCTGTAATTTTTTAGCTTGTTGATCTAGCACCCTAGGGTTGCATGACGGGGCATTACAACAATTACTTGTCCCTTTATGGCCTTTCGATCAACATACTCAATGCCAAACTCAGTTAAAATCATTAGCCACTTTGTGAGACATCCTGGGAGAGCTACCTTTGAAAGAAGGTACTTCAAAGGATCTACCTTGGATATAAGCTTTGTCTATTGATTCAACATATAGTGCCGCAACTTTTGGGAAGAGAACACTACTTCTAAACATGCTCTTTCCATAGAGGTATAATTGAGCTCGTATCCCACCAAGGTGTGACTAATGTAGTAAATTGCCTATTCTTTTCCTAACTCGTCATTCTGTGTGAGAAGTGCCCCCAAGCCTACTGATGTAGTAGATATGTAAAGTAATAATGATCATCCTAAGATTGGTGGCATCAACACCAGTAGTGTAGCAAGGTATATTTTTAGTTGTTCAAAGGCATCTTGGAACTTACTACCCCAATTGAATGAGACAACTTTGTGGAGTAAGTGGGAGAAAGGTTGACACTTATCAGTTAGCTGTGAGATGAACCACTAGATGGATAATAACTTTCCCTGAAGACTTCTCAACTGCTTGAGGTTACCAGGAGGAGACATTTCAACAATAGCTTTGACCTTTGCAGGGTCTACCTCAATGCCTTGTCGAGGTACAATATATCCCAGGAGTTTTTCAGATGTTACACCGAAGACACACTTCTTTGGATTTAGCTATAGTTGATATTGCTCGAGTCTATCAAATATCTGCCCCAACACTTCTAAGTGATCTTCTTTTATAGATTTACCTAGGAGGTCATTGACATAATCTTCCATAATGGTACAAAACAAATCGTGGAAGATCACTATCATTGCTGGTTGGTATGTGGTACCAACATTCTTGAGGCCAAAAGGCATTACTTGCCAACAATAGTTACCCCAAGGACATGTGAAAGTTGTTTTGTGCTGGTCCTTGGGTGCTATCATGATTTGATTGTAGCTAGAAAAAACCATCCATAAGAGAAAGCATTTCATGGCCTACCATTAAATCCACGATGATGTCTATGTTGGGAAGAGGAAAATTATCTTTGGGACGTGCCTTGTTTAAGTCTCTGAAGTTAGAACAAATGCAGATGCCCCCATTTGGTTTGGCAATAGGTACCAGATTAGAGACCCACTCAAAAGAATCAATTGGGTGGATGAACTTGGTATCTAGTAACTTCTCGAGCTCGGATTTGACTAATAACATAATCTGTGGGTGCATTTTGCAAAGCTTTTGCTTGACTAGTTTAGCTTCTGGTGAAACAGAGAGATGATGGACTACTAATGTAGGATCCAATCCAGGCATGTTGGTATAAGTCTGGAAAAAGTCTATAGCTCATTTCAGGAAAAACTTGGTGAAGTCTTTGTGTTCCTATTTTGACAAAGAAGCTGCTAAGAAGGTAACCTTTGGATTCTGCTATGTGCCAAGGATCATTTCTTATGAATGTTCAACCAGTAATGAAGACTTCTCCTGATATTTTGATGGTAGGCAAAGGTCAAATATTTCATTCTTAGGTGCATCAGAGAGGTTTTCACCATTGGATGTGTCCTTTCTTTTTACTATTTTATGATCAGAAGGTGCCACATTGTGGTTTTCACCTAGGGATCTATTTATTTTGTTTACACTTTTGTGACTGAAATATTTGACATTCTCCTTGAAATATGAAATAGGAGAGAGGTCCATTACAAAACCTACCTTATGATCACCCTAATGTATACCATCTCTAAGTCCCAGAAATTCTACTAAGGCTTCATCATTCTAAAAAGTATCCAGGACAGGAGGTCCTTATTGGTCCCAATCGACTAGTTCTAGATGTATAAGAGAAATGGTCTATGGTTTGGTCTTTGAGGTGAGGGAAATGGATGAGATCATAAAGATGGATGATTTCTAAAATAAATTAGTAAAATGAAGGTATGAATCATCAATAGTATCCTCCATAGAAGTTTCAATTGTGGGAAATTCCTTGGCTACTTCATCGAGTATAAACTGTAAAATCTCAGGAGCAGGGTACCTCCTTACTGTATCTTAACACATTACGATTATATTTTCTAGTGACTGATATGGGTTCTATTGTTCCTTACTCATGGATTCCAAGTCCACCTTTTCCTTTATAGCCCATATTTTTGACAATGCAATGACCATTGTTGTACTTTTCCACAGGTAAAATTATTGGTTCCTTCTCATCTTGGAAAATCCAAGAGAATATGTCTTCAATGTGTTCATCTTCTAGATTTCTCTCATATATGAATACTATTGGGTGCATTAGTTTTATGGCCTTCTTTTTACTTGCTTTAACCATAGGAGGTTTTCCATAAAACTTAGGCGATAAAGGCAAGTTTCCTATATAGCACGAGTTCAGCAAGTCATATTCTCTGACCCTGATGTCCTTATACTGAACCTTGACCTCAAGAATGTCTTGATTAGGTGGGGTTTTGGATAATGCATTTGGATCAACATAAGAGGATGAAGGTTGTAGTACAACATTATTAGGTATTTGGTTTAAATTTAGATATCTGCCTTACATAGTGTGGTAGAATTCAAAAGGATTCATATCTCTAGGAATAGTAATTTTAGTACCATTAAAGTGGAATTTCAAACACTGGTGGTAGGTTGAGGGTACAGCTTGCATGGCATGAATCCATGGGTGACCAAGGATGATATTATATGGGAGGTCAAGGTCCAAAATTTGACATCGAGTTTCCACTAAGACAAGACCCACTTTGATTGGTAAATGAATGACCCCTTCCAATTCTCTTTCAGTGTCATCATAAGCTTTGATTGCCATTGTTTCAGACAAATCAATAGCATTAGTAGAATATCCTAACTATTTTAATAGCTTCAAGGAACAAACATTGAGAGTAGCATCACCATCTATAAGTATTCTCTTGACTTTTCGTTGGTGTATGTAGACTTCTATGTGTAGGGCTTCATTATGGCATGCATTTTTGAAGGAGATCATTTTTTATAAAGACCAAGCGATGTGGTAAAGCTATATGTCCCACAATGGCTTGAAATTCTATAGTATCAATGTTATCGGGTACAAATGACTCTTTAAGTGCTTTTTTTAGGATGGCCATATGCTTAGGTGAAGTGTGAAGTAGATCAATAATGGATATGAGAGATGGTGTTTTTCCCAAATGATCTAGTAGATTGTACTTAGAATTGGGTTGACTATTGGATGGTGCTCCACGAGGGGTAACATGACCTCTATGAGTAGTTACAACACAATCAGGAGCTTTGCCCTTAATTGTAAGAGTGGATACAAAACTTTCTCTGAAGTGACCGACAATGGAATCATATTGACCTAACAAATTATTTACATCTTTACCTTAATTTGAGTTATTTCCTTTTTCGTGAGGTGGGAATGGATCCTGATAAATAACAAGGTCATTATTTGTTGTAGGTTTAGGAGCGCCATCGATGATGACATCTCCTCGGTCGATGAGGTTTTGTATGAGGTGTTTGAGTTTCATATACCTAGGAGTTTTATGTCCTTTTATGCTATGGTAGTCATAGTATTCATTATCTTTGTACCACGCTGGTTTAAATGTAGGTTCATCATATTATCTAGTTTTAGGCAACATGATTAAACTATTTTGGACAAGCTTCTTAAGTATAGATTCAATGAGTTCTCCCAAAGGAGTGAATCTACATTTAGGTGCAACATCTTGCTAGGTTGGTCCTTTTGAGGTGTAGTTACATTCTTTTGTGGCATTTGAATGTTAAGTGGTGTTTGGACAGTTTGGATGTGTTTTGCATCCACAACACCATCGTCGACAACATTTTTGTTTTTAACCCGAAAGTAGGGCTTGTCATTTGAAGTAGGGGTGTTGTCTTTTGTTTCTTTTAATATTTTCATAAGTCCCTTAGTGATGAGGGATTTTTCAATATTGGTGCCTTTCAAAACGATTTCCTCAAAGGAGTTAGCACATTGTATTTGTAGATGGATTCCACATTATGGATTCAAAATTTTGACAAAGATATGTACTAACTATTTCTCAAGTAGAGGCCAAGGGAATTTTCTAGCCATATTTCTCCACCTTTGCAAGAAGGAGATAAAGGTTTCACAATTTCTTTGTTTAGTATTACACAAGTCTGTCATGGAGATTTCATGTTTGATGTTAATAGAGAAATGGGTGACAAACTTCTTGGCTAATTCACTAAAGGATTTTATATTGGAGGTAAGTATGAAAACAATTCCATGGCTTGTCCTTTGAGACGACAAGGAAAGAGATGCAAGAGATATGTATCATTGTGAGCAACCTCTAAACAAGCCATGTAAAATTCCCTTAAGTATTCTTGTGGATCACCTTTTTCATTGTACTTATCGAATCTGTGTACTTCAAAGTTATTGGGAAAAGAGATCATGGGGATAGATCAATCAAATGGATATGGACAAACTTCCTCAAAGGAGAAAGTCTTTTTTATGTTTCCAAGTGAAAGATTAGAAATTTGTTTTTGCATGTTGTGGATTTGAAGTTCAATTCCAGATGGTGGCGGTGCAATTTTTTTTTGAATATTGGATGAAGGTGGTTGTTGGTGTGCATAGATCTGTTAGAGGGATGATGAAGGTGGTTGTTGGTATTAATTTGGTGGTTGTTAGTATTAGGTTGGTGTTTGTTGATATTGAGTTGGGAGATGTTGGTATTGAGTTGGTGGTTGTTGATATTGAGGTGGTGGTTGTTGGTGTTGTGTTGGTGGTTGTTGATATTGAGTTGGTGGTTGTTGATATTGAGTTGATGATTGTTGGTATGGCAGTGGTAATTGTTGGTATTGTGTTGGTGGTTGTTGGTATGTGTTGTTGTTTGTTGGGATGGTGCTGGTGTTTGTTGGGATTGTGTTGGTGTTTGTTGAGAAATCTTATATTGTTTTGTGGTAGTTTGATAGGAAGAATCATGTGATGGATTAGTAGGTGCATTAGATGTGGAAGGTTGAATTTGGGATGTTTGTGGTGGATTAGTACTTGGGTTATTTGGAATAGAAGAAGATGAATGGTTATTAGATGTACTTGGAATAGAAGAAGTTTGTGAGGGGTTAGCATATGAATTATTTGGTATAGATTAGGTTTGTGAAGGGTTGGTATTTGAATTATTTTGTATAGAAGAATATGTAGGGTTGGTATTTGAATTATTTGGTATAGAAGAAGATGAAGGGTTAGCATGTGAATTATTTGAAAGATAAGATTGGTTTTCGAATCCTATCATGTACGAATGGCTTAAAAGTGGTTCAAGTTGTGTGGGATTTGATAGAGAGGATTAGTGAATTGAGGGACCTAATGAGTGGGTATATTTTGAATGGTAGGTGGTAATGTGGATGTGGCTGGAATTGAAGGGGGACCTCCATCATCCATGGTAGCCATGGAGAGTTTGATGGGATATTGTTCTTGAATTTGGGAGATATCAAACTTGCTAGGCAACTTAGCTCCTCTTTGGCAAGTAAGTGGAAGAAATGATTTAGATTAGAGTCCAAAAGTTTGTCTAGAGCATCCAAGAACTTAGGATCTTGCATGTATTCATCAAGGTCTATGGATTCTTCTTGAGTTTGTTGACCTTGACTTTGAGATGAGGAAGTCCCTGTCGTATACCCTTTTGGGGCAAAGACATTGGAGTCCATGCCTATGGTAAACTTGGAGGCATCAATAAGGACTTCGAGAATTGGTACTTATGGATTGCCTTGAGGCTAATTTTGAGTGGTTTCCATAGCCTTTTTATGTTGAGATTGAGTTATAGACATATGATGTCAAATTGGAGATGGATGATGAAGGAAATGATGTTAGATTTTATCTTTAGCACATGCACACTAATAGATAGCACCGACGCATCGACGCAGGACAAAGGCGTGCCAACTGAGAACACCGACATGTTTTACAGGTTTGAAAATGATAGTCACAAGCACACTTGGATGAAACATAGGCACACTTTTAAACAGAAAAATGGATGGATCTGATGAGCTTAGACTTTCTCTAGGATCAATTTTTTTTGAGACAAGATGATTTGGATGGATGAATTGCTTGGTTAAGAGTTGTAGACCTAGATCAAGATATATTTGGATGGTGAGATTATGATTATCTACCCAAAAATAGACTAATGATTCTGAGGTGAGACAAGATAAAGGTATAGTGAATTTGGCTTTCACTAATTAGATTGATACTAATTGGTCTATAAATTTAAGAGAGGCAATTTCTTAAACTAAAAGACAAACTAGTGGATTGTTTGATCTAGATTTTAGGATTAATAACCAAGTAGATGGAAGGATGGTCCAATGTTTGAGATAAATTTGGAAAATGATTGTTGATGAGGATGGAATGATCTTGTAGTCTCAAAAGATGAAAGTTTTGAAAAAGTCTAAGACAAGATGAAAAAAGGATGGATGTGGATGAGTTATGACCTTGTGGAGAAATGGATTGAAGACTCTAGATTTTTTGGACTTTTTAAATTTTTTGGAAAATGAAAATGCTAAGAGGGAAAGTCTAACACTATGTTTTTGGATTTTTGGATACTTTTGAAAAGGAAAATGCTAAGAAAATGGAAAGATTAAGACTATGTTTTTCTGATCAATTTTCGTTTGTTTTTTATTCATTTTCCTAAGTAAACTATTTTTGGGATGATTTTTCCCTATTTTTGACAAGAAGACACAATGGACAACAAACACAATGACTGTTTGCAATAAATGAGTGTATGTTCAAGGCTCACAAAAAGCCTAAATTTCCACATGTATAACACAATTGAAGACAAATCAAGTACTTTTTATACAGAAGGACACAACTTCACTGCAATACATCATCCCACACTTGGAATATCCATCGACTCAAGTGTCATCATACCTAATGTGTGTGTGTACACTTTTTTGTCTTTGTGAGAGAGGCAAGATAAGGACCTCCAGGACTGGAAGGATAACCCAATCACCCTTTCCTCAGAAAGCTACAAGTAGATTATGCTAAGCTGGGGATTTCTATCTCATCTCAAGGGAGCCTTATGGTGAGTATCTTGGGGGAAAAACCTTCTATACCCTTGCACTAAAAGTTATCACATTATTTAGAGGTAGATCGGGTAGTCACTAACTATGAGGTTTCTAGTTGCTTATTGGGGGACCAATGCTTTTTGAGCATCCAACAAGCTACTAAAATCTTTAACCAACTTTACTAGGAGTGTAATATACCTTACACACATGCAAAATTTCTTCACAAAAGTGTTAGTATGCCTCCTTTCAAATTGGCACCATATGGTAAAGGCTAACATTGGTTAGGACTTGGCTTTCACCTTGACCAATTTGTATAGTGGTCCAAAGGATAAATCTACTTAGGGTTGTCCCCTCTTGGAGGAAACACACTCCAAAAGGTAGGCCCTTCTATGAACAAAACCAAAAGATTCTATCCAAAATCCACAAAGTGAAGAAAACATATTTTCTAGGGATTTTGTTGGGGATAAACAAAAAGTAAAAAGTCAAGATGGGTCTGTTTTTTGGTCACCCAAGTTTTGTACAAGGGGAGATCACACACCTATCACCTCAAAAACACGTAAAAAACTTGTTCATTTAACCTCCAAGATTAAACTAAGTGCAACTAAGCTAATCACACAAGATGCAATACTAGTATGATAAAAAAAAAGAACTAATGTCAAATTAACTTCCTAGATTAAACTATGTATGATTATATTGAACATATGCAAAATAGATGTGTAAGATTACTTTCCCCTACTTAACTTAGATGCTATTAAACTACTAATGCAAGAATGAATGCAAAAATGATGTCCTAACAAAGGTAATAAGCCTATAAAATAACTGTTAACTTAGTCTTAGCATATAGTCTTAGATGTATGAAAACAACTGTGCCACATATTAGTAACCAATTTACTTCAAAAACATAAACCAAAGTGAGAAACACACAGTCATAGGTGTAGATTCAGACACAAGCATGCTTTTGTTAGAAATAGGTGTGCTTCCACAGAGCATAGGCACACTTACAAAACAGTAAACAAAACCTACCAAAAAATAGAGAATGAGTTGGATAGAAAGGATGATTTTCTTAGTTTTGAGTGATCCAGTGGACTAGGAGGATGGATCTAAGGAGGTGATCATTGCTCACTATTTATCCTAACATAGGAATGCTTTTGCAGGAAAAATGTATGCTTCTATATAGAGAGAACTTAATGTTATGAAATCGATGCCTAAACCTATTGAAAATAAGATATAAAAACATGAACAGACAAAGATAGATGTTAGGAAAACACACAAATCAAAAAGAAAGCAAAATCAACTAAAAATAACCCCTGATCTACAAAATCAAGCATCAAATTGTTATAAACAGAGGCACACAAAAATGAGACTCAGGCACATCCACCTTCTGTATAGGCACACTGACACAAAGTGTAGGCATACATTCATAGTCATAGGCGCATTTCTGTTTGTATATGAAATATCATGGAAAAAATCCACAGAAATGTTAGTGTTCAGGGATGTCGGTCCCACTGAGCATGCCAAAATTTGATGGTTATAATTTGAATGCAATAAAAAATCATAAATGAATTCAAGAAATATGCACAAAAATACAAATTACCTCAAGTATATAAACAAACTATACTTGATGAAGCATACTAAGGTTGCACCCAAACCTCAAGTGGATTGCTCTTTGCTTTTGGCTATGTGGACTTCTCTATCAACAACCGTAACATGATCTCCTAAGGAACGATAATGACAACATAAGTTTACTAAAATAAGAGATCCTGACAAATGGAGAATGAGGTTCAATTTATAGACCTGTGAAACAACATATCAACGGTTGAGGAACACCATAAAGATCAATTGTTGAGGATGGTTTAGAGAATGTGCATGAATGAGAGAAGGACAAGTGTCTTGGCCTTCTCATGAGTCATGGGAGTTAACAGACCTGATTGGAGAGTTGACTGGAGAGATTGATCAGAAGACTAAATTGATGGATCTGTTAACAAATTAGATTGATTTGTTAACTGATTTGACTAATTAGAGGACTGATTTGATTGATCAGATGATTGAATTGATTGATGAGTCAGCTCATTTGATTGATCTATTAACTATATAGACTAGAGGAAATTATGGTGGGTGAGGGTAAATGGGAAATTAAATAAATAATTTATTTAATTTCATGAGAACATGGGATAAATGAATTAAATATTAAATTTAATTCATTTTGGAGGGAATAGATTATTTAAATAAATAATTTGAATTTATTTATTTAAAGTGGAGGGAAATTTGATTTATTTAAAAAAATAATTTTGGTTTTATTTATTTAAATTGGAGGAATAATGATTTAATTAAATAATTTGGATTATTTAATTAATATAGAGGAATATGATGATTTTTAGTGAATTAATGAATTAAAGTGGAATAGTCAAAATTAGGTAATTTGATGAGAATTTGTGTGAATGCAGTGTGATGACATGAATTATGCATTGGCAAATTTCAGGTGTCTACACCTGATAATCAAACACATTGGCAAGTGTTTGACAATGATAAACAAATGATCAATTTTTTGATTCAAGAATTTGAGTTTTCAACTATTAATGAAAACAAATTTTAGCAACAGTATGGTGAGAAAATTATATAGCTAAAAACTAATAAGTTTCCCAAAGGTTTAGTCTCATTGGAATCAATTTTCAGTTTTGATGATCAAGCAAGAAAGGGAAATATCAACATCCAAGTCAAACAAGATCATTATGAACAAGTAACCATTTTCAAAGACAAGCTTCTAAAATTGGGTAAGATATGCACAACAGAAGAAAATATTGCTTTCATTAAGTTATGTTAAGAGTATGATAATATTTTTTCTTGGAGATATAGTGATTTGAAAGGGTTTGACCCAAAGATTTCCCAACATAATATTGAGCTTGAACCTAGTGCCAAACCTATAAGGTAAAAGCAAAGACCACTAAACCTAAAATTAGAACCACTCGTGAAAATGGAGTTAAGCAAGTTAATAGAGGGCAACATTATTTTTCCTATCAAACACACCTCTTGGGTCTCCAATCTAGTTCTTGTTGGGAAGAATAATAGAGAAATAATATTAGGTGTTGGTTTTAGAGACTTGAATAGAGCTTCACTAAAAGACCATTATCCATTGCCTTCTATGGAGCAAATCCCATAGGTTGTATTTTGTTCTGAGAGCTTTTCATTATTAGATGGTTATTTTGGTTATAACCAAGTTTTGGGAAAAGAAGAAGACCAATACAAGACAACTTTTACTACCAAATGGAGTACAATGGCATATAGTAGGATGCCCTTTGGATTATCCAATGCTAGGGAAACATTCTAAAGAGCCATGGACTTGGCTTTTCAAGGGTTAATAAACAAGATTGTACTAATTTTTCTTGATGATATCACTATTTTTTCCAAGGATGATAATAACAATTTCATTCATCTAAGGAAAGTGTTTAACAAGTGTAGAGAGTATGGTGTTTCACTTAAGCCAAAGAAGTGTATCGTTTCTTTTCATGAAGGTAAGCTTCTCATCCATGTGGTGTCAAAAGATGAAATTGCCATTGATACTGAGAGAGTAAGTGCTATACTTTCTTTGCCTTTGCGGAGTCACAAGAAGGGCTTACAAAGTTTCCTTGGTAGAATAAATTTTTTGAGAAGGTTTATACCTGATATATTCATCTTTTGAAGCCACTATCATCTATGTTGAAGAAAAATGCTTGTTTCATCTAGACAAAAGAAGGGAAGAAGAGTTTTGAGAGTATCAAGGAAGCTCTAATAGTTGTGCCTACACTTATAAATCCTAATTTCTCCAAGGATTTCATTTTGTATGCTTTTGAAATCATAGATACGATCTCATTCATGCTAGTACAAAAAAATGAAGAAGATCTGGAGAAGCTCATTGCATTTTTTAGCCAAGGTTTAGAAGGCTATGATAAGAGGTGTTAGTAGGTCACTTGAGAGAACAAAGCTAACCGGAGTACATTGCACATGATGCAGAGAGTAGAAGCCAACATAAGACACATCCCTTGAGGTAATAAGATATAGTATATATAGATAGGAGTAGTAGAATAGAAGCAAGCAAGCATGGTAAGAGAATAGAGATATATTTTGATGTAAGTCATGACATAGAAGTCATATATGTAACTATGCTAAAGAGTGAATAATGGATGAATGTATTTGATTGAGTTTTACAACAAAATATAGATCTTCTTGACAAGATTTGAAATTACCACAAAACCCCAAAAATCTATATTTAGTGCAATAGAAAAGATTAATGATAAGACTATAAAAACCACACAAATATAAATGTTACCGAAGTATTTAAATGTGGTTGCTCATTGTTTGCATAACTCCAATGTAAATTTTGTTGGGGACCATAATTGAAAAATAAGTTTGATTTTATAAAGTTTAGATAAAAGTTGGTTCGAGTGGTTAAATGAAGTTTTTTGGTTATGTGAATAGTAAAAGGTAGGTATTTAATGGGTTTTGATTTTTAGGATTAATTTTTAAGAATACATTTTAGGTTTTTTGTAAATAATAAATTAAATTTATTACTGTTAATTTATTATTTATGAGAGGGTTAAAAGGTGAAAAGGTTTAAGGGTGGATTAGGAATTAAGGAACATTAATTAATTAATTAGAATTAATTAACTTTCATGACTTAGGAAATTCATCGATTGGTCAATTTTTTGATGTCTACATTTTGCCCCTCTTTGAGATGATGTTGCAAAGCAATGTTATTTCAAAGAAGATTAAAACATAGGCACAAATGGGGCTCATAAAAATGAAGGATTGATAGATGATACCCTCTCAAGAGGATATACAGGGATGAAGGAGATGGATATGCTCTTGAAAAAGGAAATGAAGGGATTGATATGGAGTTATGCTAATTAAACTTTGAGCAACCTGATGTTTGATATATCACCTAATGTTATACACCATGGTATAAAGACCAAGGTGATGATGTGTTAAATGCACCCATCATAATACAACCTTGTCTAATATATGAGGAAGTAAACTTAGAGCATTTAAGTCCTAATGCACAAAAGGTATAATATGACCTTAAATGCAAAGGATAATGCAAAAAGCTATTCCAACATACACAAGATATGAATATTAGCTGGAATGATATAGATGTGATTAAAATGCAAGATGAAATAATGACACACACAAGAAAGTAGGTATACACAAATGATTCAAAAACAAACAAGGTGATTGCCCTTGTCTATCTAAAAACCAATGATCAATTAAAGTCATTGATGGTGATAATGATTGATGATTGATAGCGTTGTTGATGTGGGAACAATTTATCCTACGAACAATGCGAGGATTGTGTTGCTGATATGGGAATGATATATCCTAAAAACAACACTAAGATTAGGAATGATGTATCCCATTGATGATGATGATGTGATCGATCGATCAGGTTCACAATAAGGATAGGAACACGACCATTGATGTGATTGGATAATTTGGCTAGATTGATTTGCATTTGGATCATTATTTCTTGGAATGATTTGATTGATTGGATTGATGGATTGATTTGATGGAATTGATTGATTTGAGGATTAGAGAAGTGATTGCAAGAATTGATTTAATTGGATATGATTGACTTGAATTGATTTTGAAGAATTGATTTGAATTGAATTGAAGCATTGCTTTTGATGATGTGACTGATGATTGGATTGGAGGAATTGAATTGATGATTGGATTAGATGAACTGAACTGAAGAATTGATTTGATGGTTGATTTTATTGCTTGGGGTTTTGTTGGATAATTATTTTTTTGGTATTTTCAAATGTTTTAATTTTTTTTGTTGGATTTTTGGTTTGTTGTGGATGCATAGCATTGGATTGTATGTGGATAACCTTTGGATAGATTCCAATGACAAGGGAAAGCCAAACCAAAAGCAAGGAAGATGATAGGATGCAGATGAGCAATAATGGATGTAATGGATAATAGGATTGGATGGATGGATAACAGGATGGGTAATAGGATTAAAGGTAGGAGTATGGATGAATAGAATGATTGACGATAGAATGATAATGGATGGGAGATATATGATAGATGGAGGGAATCTTAGGATGTGATCTCTAAGGACTATGTCATAGAGGAATAACCTGCCCCCCACTCTAAACATTATGCCTAAGGATTTGGTGAGGTGATGCTTATCAAGATGCATGAAGGGGATAATGCGTGGAAAGGATGAATGGACTTAGTGGTAGATGAACGTATGGAGGATATTCTTAAAAATGGATGGATGGGATTTGGAGTATGACAACAGATGTCAAAAGCATTTTTCAACATTTTGCCCCTACACTCATCAAGATCAAAAAGGAGGAAGGGAATATGGATGGTGCAATGAGGAAGTTATGATAGATATGATAGGTAAGGATGGCAAGATAGGATGGAAAATGATAGGATAGGATATGAGATGGGTAGACATGATGGGATAGATGTGACAACATGCCCCCAAGTGTAAATTAGTGCAGGAGCACCTCAAGACCTAAGAATTAGCAGGATTCCATGCATGTTCTATTTTGTCCAATGTGTCATGTTTGTAAGGCCTTAGTGCCATATTGAATCATACTTGGCTGAGTAACGGCATAACATTGAGTATGTATATGTGTCATTAAAGATTGTAACCGAACTGAATGGGTGTAACCGAATGGCAGAAGTGGTTGTAGGGTGATTCGCCTTCCATCTTATGTAACTACCGACATGAGTCTATATAGTCGGTCTGTGTTCATTAAGGAAAAAAGGAACAGACACAGATCGATTTGTATGTGTATTTTCTGAGGAATAAGAAATTTTGTTCTGTCATGTATATCTAAGTTATTAGATTCAGGATAGACAACTGAGAGGGGGAGGGGTGAATCAGTTGTCCAAAACTTTCTTCCAATTAAACACTTAAATCCTCTTTGTGATTTAACAATATATTAATAAATCAATCATGAGTCTTTATCCGGTTGCCATGGGAGTATTCATTGGTTTTGAGTCTTCCATCCCAAATTTCTTCAACAATTCTTTCACATATTTGGTTTGAGAAATGAAGATTCCTTTTTTTGTTTGAGTGCTTTGCAAACCCAAGAAGAAATCCATTTCCCCAAGCATAGACATCTCAAATTCACTTTTCATTTGATTTGTAAAAGTTTTACACGTACTATCTCTTCCTCCAAAAATGATATCATCAACAAACACTTATGATCAATTTTCAAATATAAATTACTGTTAGCAGTACCTTTATTGAAACCAATCTTCAAAAGATGCTTATCCAATCTTTCATACTAGGCTCTTGGGGCTTGCTTGAGTCCATATAGTGCTTTCTTCAACTTGCAAACCATATCACCATGATCAGACAATTGAAATCCATCCGATTGCTCAATGTATACTTCTTCTTCCAAGTCACCATTCAGGAAGGCAGACTTGACATCCATCTGATATACTTTGAAGTCCTTGAAGGCAGCAAAAGCAAGAAATAATTTGACTGCTTCAATTCTTGCCATCGGAGCAAAAGTTTCTTCAAAATCAACTCCTATTTGAGAGTAACCCTTGTAGACCAATCTAGCTTTATTTTCGATTACTTCACCAACTTCATTCAGCTTGTTTTGGAAGACCCATTTTGTTCCAATCACATTCTTGTTTCTAGGTCTAGGAACAAGATCCCAGGTGTGATTTTTCTCAATTTGCATAAGCTCTTCCTCCATTGATTTAGTCTAGTTTTCATCATTGCAAGCTTCATTTACTGTCTTAGGTTCAATCTTTGAAATTAGACAATACTCATCTGAATCTTGAGCAATTCTCCTTCTTGTTTGTACACTTTTGCTTTTATCACCTATGATCTAATCTTCAGAGTGGTTCAATCTTACATACCTAGGAACTTTGGGAGTTTCTTGCACTTCTGATTCTTGATTAGGCTAATTAAAACTCATCTCTTCTTCCTAATTTACCAAATTAGTTTGAATCTGAATTCCAGAAGGGGCTTGGACTCCTTGAATCAGAACACCATTCTGATCATCTTCATCATATTCATAAAACCTTGAGGGTTTTTCAATTCCTTCATCAACCTTCACATTTGTACTTTCTATAATCTTTCTCAGTCTCTTGTTATAACACCGGTATGCTTTACTTTGAGTAGAGTAACCGAAGAATGTTCCTTCATCACTTCTAGCATCAAACTTGCCTAGATCTTCATCTCTTTTGATGTAACATTTGCTACCAAAGACTCTGAAATACCTCATAGTAGGAGTGATGCCAAACCAAAGTTCATAAGGAGTCTTACTTGTATTGCTTCTGATTTGAACTTGATTGAGAGTATAGACTATAGTGCTGACAGCTTCTCTCCAATAGATTTGAGGAACATTTGCTTCCATCATCATGGTCCTAGATGCTTCCTGGATGGTCCGGTTCTTTCTCTCCACTACTCCATTCTACTGTGGAGTCCTATGAGTAGACAACTATCTCTTTATTCCATATTTCTCATAGAATTCTATGAACTCATCGGATGTGAATTCTCCACCTCTATCAGACCTCAGACACTTTAATTTTAATCTAGTTTCATTCTCTACCATAGCCTTGAATATTTTGAATTTCTCAAGAGCTTTTGATTTCTCTTTTAGAAAAGTTGCCCACATCATCTGGGAGTAGTCATCAATTAGTAACATGAAGTACCTATCACCTTACACACTCCTGATTCTTACCGGACCACATACATCAGTATGAACTAAGTCCAACTATTCGGTAGAAGATTGTTCCTTGCTTTTGAATGAGACTCTACTTTGTTTCCCCAACTGACATTATTTGCACAAACTATTTGTAGGTTTCACCAGTTTTGGAAGATCTCTTACAGCCTGAGTGTTGCTTATCTTGATGATATTATCAAAGTTCACATGACACATTCTCCTATGCCATAACCAACTCTAATCAATTTGCACAAATAGACAACTTTTACCAGTACCAACTAAATGGAAGATATTACCTTTTGTTTGAGTACCGGATGCAATCTCTATTCTGGAACTTTCAAAGATGTTGTATTTTCCATTCTTCAATCAGAGATCATAACCTTTGTCCACCAACTATCCAACACTAAGAAGATTGTGCTTCAAACCTTCAACATACAATAGATTACCGGTTTTGTTCCTTCCATCAAAAGAAATAGTTCCTCTACCTTTGATTCTGCTAGCAGAATTATCACCAAACTCTACTACTCCTCCTTCATACCTTTCCAAATCTATGAACTTATTTTTGTCACCTGTCATATGGTGAGAGCATCCACTGTCAATGACCCAATCATCCTTTTCTTCAACTTGGGCAGCCAAAGCTCTTTCTACAACTTTATGATTAACAGATTCAGAGGACATTGGATCTTCTTCCTTGATGGCAATAAACACCCAATCACTTCCGGATTTGTTTTTTGTCTCTGATTCATCATCTGATACTCCTTCATTATCATCTTCTTCATGAACATAGTAACAATTCTTTTGGAACCTTGATCTATTGGGATTTGGTCTTGAAAATCTTTCTGGACACTTTGAGGCAAAATGACCAATCTTATTGCAGTTAAAACACTTAAAAGGCAATTTTCCTTCATACTTACTGAATCCTCTTGGTAGTCTTCTTGCAATAAGGGCTTCAAGTTGAGCAGTTTCTACTTCTTCTTCTTCCAAGTCTTTTCTTGCTTTTTCATACCATGATAGTTTTCTTGAAGAGTTCTGTCCTAGATCAAACCTTTGTTTACTTTTTACAGAGCTACTGGGTTTGAATGCAGATTCAATCTTGGGAGGGGCATCTCCAAACTTGATCATCTCAAATGCAGCCAATTTACTAGCCAATTAATCTCTTATGACGGCTATATGGGCTCTGAATTCTTCAATGGCAGCAACCTTGATTTTATAAGAAGTAGGAAGCGATATGAAAATTTTGCCAACAATTTCATCTTCATCCAAGACTCCACCAGCACATCTAATTCCACAAACAAGCTCATTTACTCTTGGCATAAAGGTAGTGATATTTTCATCTTCTCTCATCTTCAGATTTTTAGATTTCCCTTTCAGACTATGTAGCCTTGCACATTTAACATGCTTGTCTCCTTCATGCAGAAGTTCCAGTTTTTCCCAAATCTCAAAAGTAGTTGGTAAGTTAACAACATTTGAAAGTTCTGAATCAGATAATGCACTTAGAAGAGCTTCTATAGTCCGCAGATTATTTTCAACATCTATGATTTCATTTGAGGCTTTCGGGCCACCCTGTGGAGGAGTATACTTCGTTGAAGCCATTGTCCAGTATTGCATTCCCATACATTGTAAGTGACATTTCATGTGACTTTTCCAGAGATTAAAATTTGTTCCATCAAACTTTGAACTATCCTTCTTGTAGGATGACATTTTGGATCTCCTCAATTGGTTAAGCTCCTTTTAGAGGAACTTAGCTCAGATACCAATTGTTAGATTCAGGACAGACAATTGAGAGGGGGGGTGAATCAGTTGTCCAAAACTTGCTTCCACTTAAACACTTAAATCCTCTTTGTGATTTAACAACATATTAATAAATCAATCATGAAAACATAATGCATCAAATCAAGTAGAAACACATCAACACATAAGACACCAAGATTTTGACGTCGAAAACCTGGTTAAGGGAAAAACCACGGGGTGATTAACCCAAGATTGTATTCTCTGTTAGAAGAATAGAAAGAACAAAATGGCACATGCCAATTAGGGCTCACTGCCCAAGCACACTACTCACAAGAGGCCCATTGCCTACAAGAGACACACTGTCTACAAAATAATAAGTATTACATACATGAACTAGAGAATAGCATCTTCACCATGTTTGAATCAGTTCCATTTAAGTCTAGTACTTTTGTCCTACCTTTCGTTCTCTCCCTTGCTACCACACTCTCATCTCCACAAGACACACTTTGAAATGACTTTAGAACTCCATATATATATATAAGACATCGACTTAGGAATAATCATCTAAGTCAGCAAACATCTACAAGAACATCTGCAAGATGTGTAACTCAACTGGTCGGCCAGTCTCAGGAAGAACACCATCATTTGGAAGTTATTCTTCAATTGTGAGATCCAAATCCAATGCGGACCACCAACAGGAATTGGACATGATCCAAAGACTTCCACAAGATTGCCTGAATCACCAAAAACATCCACACTTCATCTGCTTACTCAAATCTTTCTCTCCTTCATCTGGAACCTCAAGAACATAGTCTGTCATCACTGTCACAAGGGAATAGATGCTTGCGGACCTTCAAACCATGAACCAATTAAGTTGACACTTCACAAAGACTTCCTCAACACTCCCTCAAATCCGTAGAATAGGATAATGCATTTTTGGATCTCACCGGACCTATCTGTGTCACTCTGTCACCTCTGAACACCTGTCAAAACTGGTTTTACTTGAGCAGCCACAACTTCTTTAGATCTTCATGCGGACCTCTAAAATCGTTACTGGATCATCTTAAGACTGACATCTACAAACCCTTTGAACCGCATCCCCTGATAGTCATCTTATCTTGGATCATTACCTTACCATCTTCACTGTTCTTCTCTGTTCTTGATATGACTAATTTTCTCAATATCCTTAGCACACAGCTCATCCAATCCTTGACATCAATGCAACAAGAGTATGTTGGTTAGACCCATACTTGCAACATGAGTAAGGTTTTGTTGCACAGAATGTAGATTGGAAGCACTCCACTGGTTGAGATTTCTTCAAAATCAATGGAATGGCTTCCTTAGGAGTAGATCATTTTCCATTCTATTGAGATTTTGTTGTTTCTGTATAAGTTGTTCAGTGTTTGCGTAGTTGCAGAGTTATAGAGGTTTCCATTGGTGTAAGTTTCGTATCGTTTCACAAAATGTATATTGCGAATGCATATCACAAAAGCATGTTGAGAATGTATATTGAGAATGTACCTTTTGTCGGATACAAATGGTGACCCGTTGTAATGGTGAATCAAAGTATAGAAACTTTAGTCCACTGGTAATAGCAAGTCATGCCAAGCATATACTAAGTTGGTGTATTGGTGTATTGGAAGATCTTGGTCAGGGCTTCACCGATAGTAGTTCGTTTGGCTGTTAGGAGTCAACAATGGGGTGTCTGTCAGAAGTGAGAAGACGGAATCATGGTGGCATTGGCCTATCAGCCAACATAATTTTTAGGCTCACCGATGGTATGTTGTCTCGCCAATAGTGAAGAATGTGTGTATGTTTTAGTATTTTTTGGACCTTGAGAAGGGTATTTAAAGCTGAATGAGCATTAATCTCTCTGTACTGTGGGTTTGATGGGTATTCACCCCTATTTTGAAGCATTTCTTTTTTTACCTCCACATCGAATTGGTATCAAAGCTAGTGAAAGGTCTAGGCAGTTGTGTATTTGATCTCTGTCATTGAGAAGGCAGTGAAGAGTTGAAGGAAAACTGAGGAGTTAAAGAAAAATGTTTGGTTGGTGACCATTTTGAAAACAAAGATCATAGAAAGTATTTTGAAGGCTTACAGTAGTTGTTAGACTGTTGCAGATGCTTGTGCCATCTAGTTGCGAGAAGGAATAGGATTCTTGTAGTGTGTGGGTAGACGATGATGAGGTCTGTCGTGACCATTCACCAATAAAGGTTTGGCTAGAAGAGGGTGCAGAGTGAGGCCACTGCGAGAGAGAGTGGTAGTACATCTCCAGGATTTGCTATTGGATGAGAGGAATGGGTCTATAGCAGTGTGTAGGATGGACATCTGATTGAGCATTGTATTGTAATCATTGAAGCTTTGATCAGTCTAAGAGTACTCCATTGCTAGGAGTAGAAGGAGCCTAAAGATGCTCTGAAATGTTGATAGTAGTTTGCCATTGTTGGTTGGTTGGTCACTATTCCATTGATAAGAAGATTTGAAGCCTGCAGCTGAAGAGACAGAGTGAAAGATGAAGCCAGACAGAGATGCAGGAAAAGGTAGTTTTGTTTTGCAGGTACATTTCCAAGGGACTTGGAAATCTTTGTTGGTTGGTTGTATGGTGTAGGAGCACCTCGAGACCTAAGAATCAGGAGGATTCCATGCATGCTCTATTCTGTCCATTGTGTCATGTTTGTAATGCCTTAGCACCATATTGAATCATACTTGGCTGAGTAACAGCATAACATTGAGTCTGTATATGTGTCATTAAAGATTGTAACCAAACTGAATGGGTGTAACTGAATGGCAAAAGTGGTTGTAGGGCGATTCACCTTCCATCTTATGTAACTGCCAACATGAGTCTACATAGTCGGTCTATGTTCGTTAAGGAAAAAAGGAATAGACACAGATGGAGGATCGATTTGTATGTGTACTTTCTGAAGAATAAGAAATTTTGTTCTGTCGTGTATATCTGAGTAAGGTTCTGTTGCACAGAATGTAGATCAGAAGCATTCCACTGGTTGAGATTTCTTCAAAATCAGTGGAATGGCTTCCTTAGGAGTAGATCATTTTCCATTCTATTGAGATTTTGTTGTTTCTATATAAGTTGTTTGGTGTTTGTGTAGTTGTAGAGTTACAGAAGTTGTCATCGGTGTAATACAGCCCCTTGGGGAAGCTTTTGGAAGTTATACCAATCAACGGTGTTGGACCGATAGGAGGTGCATTGGCCAATGTTCATAAGTGTTTGCTGATGATCTAAATCTTGCCGACGAGTGTGGTTTGAAGGTGACATTGAAGTGATCGGTGTGTCGATGGAATAGTTTTTAAGTTTGCCGACGGTATTAAGTCCTGCCGATAGTGAGTTCGAAGGTTCAATGGGTTCGACAGGTTCAAAGGTTCAATTTTTTTTTGATAAAGTGTCCACTTCCATGGTGCGCTCCGCATCATAAATCACATAGATAATAACCTATGCATGATGCCTATTTGCCAAGTTTTCATCATGGTACTTATCCAAGGCACCATAAAAATGGTTTTCACCATTAGACGAAATGATTTATCTTTACTATTTTGATTTGTTTTTTTTGTAGGGGATAGTTGGAAGGAATAGGTAAGCTCAAGGTTTTGTTCCCATAGCAAGGTGGTAATGTCCCATGATGGATAGAAGTCACCCACAGACCATGTCAAATGTCATTATGCTCATAGATGTTGGTAGGGGATTGCATTAGAGAGAGAGATGGATTAAGTGGATAATGGATTTTGATGTGGATTATGAAAGGTTCATGCAAGGATGGATAAGGGATAGTGCATTATGATGTGTACTAGGATGGAAGGAAAGTGGATTAGGATGGAGATAATGAGATAGATATGAAGATTTTATTTAAAAGCATGGACCATAGGAACATGATGGAAGAAATAAGTAGGATAATAGATGGAAGATGGGAAGATGGAGGTATGTGGGAATGTTGTGGAGTGGAAGGGAACCAAGACCAATGGTTGCACACACCAAATTGAATTTTGAAGCTTTCTATTGGAAGGGGAATTTGTGAATAATGGAGATGTTTGCTTAGAAGATTGCCTATTTAGGTCTTTAGGGACCCAAATGGACCTATGAATTTTAGGATTTTGTGATGGGCAGAGGATGTTTGGGATTTAGGAGTGTGGATGCTCCATTTGAATTAGGTGATTTGTGCTTGGGGACCCAAACCATTTTGGTTTTGAGATTATCTTTTTGAGATTTAGACTTCAGTAGCCTTTTTGAGTTTTGATTTTGCTTTGATTTTCTGCATTGGTGCCATGTGGCATGAGGATTATTACGATATTTTTCTTTTTGGGTGGTGGCCTCCAAATTTTTATTTGAGAATACCATGGGGTGTTTGTGATAGCTTTGTGTTTATTCAATGTGTGCATTTGTTGATCATGATTAGGAATTGTAGGGGATTTATAGGAACGAGATGTATGGATGGATTTGTGGCTAAAGTGATAAGGGGATGTGAGGATTGAAATATTAGGAGTTGGAAGGAGTGAAGGTAAAGTGGATGGAGGGATGTTAGGAGTTGGAAGAAATGGAGGTAAAGTGGATGGAGGGATGTTAGGAGTTGGAAGAAATGGAGGTAAAGTGGATGGTCACATGCTTTTTGGGTTTATAGGATGACAGAGGAGGGATGGAAACATAGATTTTGGGGATACGATAGGATTTATGATGGAAAGTGGTGGACTTAGGAGGAATGGAGGAATTACCAACATCTTTATATTGTTGTCCTTGGGGTGTATATGCAAGGCCATATGAGTGTGGAGGGACTTTGACATGAATAGGCTCCAAAATACCTTGTTCATGAAGGCCTAAGCCTTTATCTTGATAGTTCATGTTTTGGAACATACAATAGACAATGGGACTATGTGAGTGTTGGACATGAGACTTGAGCTCATTGTTGGATGGAGAAGGTTTGGTGGACAATGGTTGCTTCTCTCCTAAGGAAGAACATTAATGAGTGAAAGTGGTAAGACCAATAGGATATGATGGTGGATTTACAATATTGTCGATAGGATCTTGATTATCATTATGCTTATTAAGATCTAATGTATTTGTTTGGTCCTCTATGTATTTGTGGGGACCAAGTATCTCATCAAGGAAAGTGGATGTTGTGGGATTATGGATAGGACTAGATGGAGAATGGATAGGAGTAGTGGAGGTTTCCTGATTATGGATAGAACTGGAACCATGAGTGGAAGGAGCGACAAGCTCTTGACCATGGAATGCATAAAGTTGACTAAGAGGATCATCATGGTTTGCTTGATCATATATAGGATCTCGATCATATATGGGAGCTTGATCATAAATAGGATTAGGTGTGCTATGGATGGGATCATTTTTATCATGGATAGGCTCATCATCATAGATATTATCAGGTAAAAGCACAAACCAGTGTCACACTTTGTAAAGGAATCGGCCAATAGCAAAAAAAATTCTAAACTTCGACCACATAAAAGTGGTCTTTATGTTTTGAATTTTAAAATGATGTAAACTAAAGAAATGTAGAACTTTTAATGAAGTTTATTCCTGTAATTTTTCAAAAATTTTAAAAATTGTTTTCATTTTTTTTTATCAATTTAAGAACAAATTTTGGAATGCTGAAAATTTTAGGAAAAAGTGACGTTCACGGGACATCAAGAAACAAATTAAAAGAAAACTTCATTTCTCCCTAAATTTTTTTTTCCAAATAGATAACTTCAATATCTAGTGCATGGAAAAAAAATAAAATTTTGATGTATATTTTTCTTGTAATAATGTTTTAAATTCAAATTTGTCAGAATTTGACAGTTTTCATGGGACGTGAATCATTGTCTATTTTTTTTAATGATTTTCAAAAAAAAATTATACCCTTTTGAAGAGGACTTTCTCATCTAGTGTACCATATATTTAAAAAAAAAAAATTAATATGTTTTACTATTTTTTTTAATTTCTAATTAGCCTCTTTTTTAACTTTAACAACCTACTTGCAGTATTTTAAAAATAAAATATATTAAAACTAATCAAAATATGAAAAAAATTACATATTTGGATTCACCACGTTGAGTTCTACAAAAGGGTATTTTTCTTTTTTGTAGAAAATTCATTCTATAGGAGAAATATTGTGTTAAAGTTCAATGTTTCATAAATTTGTGAAAAAAGGTGAGTTGGCTGCCATGTAGGTAGCCAACTAGACATACTCAGCGAAGTTAGTTACGGCCGACAAGGTTTTGGCCGTAACTTTATCAGGCAATAAATTATCACCCAATAAGTTATCAGCCAGTATGTAGTCAGCCAATAAGGTATCAACTGGAAATAGTCGATATATATATAATTTTTTTTAATTTTTTAACTCAAGAAAATTTGATTAAATACAAAAGAAGGCAAATTTTGGCAAAGGAAAGCTTATTTGGACAAAAGAAGACTTATTTCAACAAAAGAAGGTTTGTTTGATATCATGTTTTCTCTCTTTCACATCATATACATCTTTTATTATAATATATTTAAAATAGAGGCATCATGCCTTTCCCCCCTCATAAGTAAATCATTACATATATTATCCTACCCATCTAGGGAAAACTAGCTTTATGCATGTGCATAATCATGTGTTCCCTTGCACCTCTTCTCTTCTCTTCTTTTCATTTATTTGTCATCTGTGGGTTCCATCCATTGTTACAAATTAGTATTTAACAAATGAAATCAATTACATTAGTATTTAACAAAGGAAATCAATTACATAGTATGATTTTATTTGTCACATCCTTCCATTTAAGGAATCATAGGTCTTCCCCTTTGTAATCTTATCCTTTCATTGGTATATATACCTTTTCATAGGAGATATATCATGTTTTCTCTTTTTCAGATCATATAAGTCTTTTATTACGATATATTTAAATTGCAGGCATATGATATACCAAATATGCTCATGTTACTAAATTTGCTCATGATATGTTTGGAATTTGAATTTTTTTTTACTTTGGCTTTAACAAATGAACAATTTATAATTTAGTGTTAGATGTTTATGCAATATTAATTGTGCATTCATTGAAAGCACATGTGTGTACATTTGTATGCAAAAGATTTCAAATTTGAGTGTAATTTGTGATGGGGAATCCGAGGACTAGAGCGAGGAAGTATGATCAAATAAGAGAGAGGAAGAGAAAAGTGGGTGAAGGAACATCTACTGAAGAACAACCCATGGAAAATATTGATGACCAAGGTGACGTACAGGTACAAGAACAAACAGAACCTAGTAATAGAAATTTTTTCTATGGTATGGAAAATCTGATGGAGATGGATGAGGATTCTCTTTTCAATAATATTTCATCTGAAGATATGTTACCTGAAATCATAGTAAAATTACACTCTAAAAGAATATGGGATGAATTTTTTGAAGAAAAATCTCTAATTGGAAGAGCATAGTTAGTTGCAAAGTTATTTAGACTAAAAGAAATGACCCCTATTTTGGAGTTGTTAGGGGTTGATAATAGGAAAAAATCATCAGGTTCATTAAAACAAACAATTGTTGAAAACTTGCAAGAAGCATTGAATTGTATTGATAACAAGAGTTGAACTAGTGATCTAGCTGCTGCACGTAGAGCATTGATGGCTGTAATTTCTAGTAAGAAATTATCACATAGAAGACAAGTTCAAGTAATTTATGGATTACTAAATGTTTCTAGGAGAACTATTCAAAGGTATATTGAAAAGAGAAATGAAATAGATGTAAAAATTGAGAAAATTTGGGTAAATGTTTGTAGAGTTCCCTGAAAAGATAGAATTTTAGAAGACGTAAAGAAATAGGTGGTTGAATATTGGACCAATCACTGTCATGTTTCTTCCAATAGAAGGGATACTATACAAATAATAGGTGAAGATGGTACAAAAAATTCTCATCCAAAACATTTTATAGATACAACACAAAGTGAACTTTTTGAAGCATTCAAGCAAGAATTTTCAAATGTGAAGATTTGTCAAAGGATGTTTGAGACACTACGACCATCATTTGTACACATAAATAAAGTACGTAAAACTTGTTATCGAAATCATGTTGAATTTGATCTACCTGTACAAACATATAAAAAAGCTATGGCAGTAATTGATCATTGAAATATAGCCATCCCTGGAAGCACAACACAATTTTTGAAGTCTCTTTTATGTGAAAAATTAGAAGATTCAGATGAATTCAATGTTCAGTGTATACAAAATATATGTAATGATTATGGAAATTTCAAGAATCTTTTAGAAGTTGACAACATTGAAATGCAAGTTATTTGGAAGAGATTTGAATATGAGACATACTTAACAAAGTCAGGAGTCGAGGCCAGAAAAATTGTTCTCAAAGAGAGTGAATTACCTTACAATGAATTTATGAATAAGTTTTACAATATCATATATCCACATATCCAACATTATCATGGTGCAAGATGGCAAGCTAAGCAATTTCATGATTCAAAGAATTACTTTCCACCAGGTTGTATTCTCTCTATTGTAGATTTCTCTAAGAACTATACATTTAGTCCTCACATTGAGATTCAAAGTCAATATTATCATTTCAAGCAAGTTGCAATCTTTGTACAAGTTTGCTATAGACATGCCGAGTTTCAGGTAGATAGTATACAAAGTAACAAAGATGATCAAATTATCATCAAAGAGGTTCACTTTTATATCAGTGATGATATGGGTCATGATAGAAGTAATGTAGCTCATTGTATGAAAATGTTTTTTGAAGACCTAAGACGATGTGATATAAATCAAGAACAACACTAGATATGGTCTGATGGATGTGCTGGTAAGTACATTGTTTAGGGTTTAATTTAAAATTTTTATTTACTTTTAACTTTGAGACTTAAATTGTTCAATTACTTATAATATATTTAATATGTCAAGTTTTTTAAAGCTAATTTGGTTTGAGTGTAATTATTTGTAACTTAATAGGACAATTTAAGTATGCAAAACCTTTTTTTTGGTTAAGCCATCAACATGCTAGACACAACACCAAATTCTTGTGGAATTTTTATGAGAGTGGAGATGGAAAAGGAGAGCACAATGGAGCAGGAGCATGTGTGAAGCATGCATTTCGTCAACATGAACTTACAGGTAGTTCGTGCCATATATATATATGGAATCTAGAGACATTTAAAAAAAAAAAAGATCTACATTTAAACTTTAAATTTTAAATTCTTAAATAAACCTTGAAAGTAATAGGTGACAAATTTTACCAACATGTGTACTTGTAGGTAATGCCATACGAAATGCAAATGAAAATGTTAAATGGTACAAAAGTCATTTTTCCGCTCACAACTCAACATACAACACATGGTATTTTTAGGAAATTACAGATACATCTAGTCAAAATTTATTAAATTTGAATTTCAAAGTGTGTGTACACATGATTTAATTGAATTCTCATATATATATATATATATATATATATATATTAATCACTTGGATGTTTACATAATTTACAGATATTGATCGATCAAATGCTATTAATTGTCAAACAATTAATGGTATTAGAAGCATGTATCAAATCATGACAATAGGAGGTAGCAAGCCTTATGTAATTAATGTGAGAAAAAAATCATGTTTTTGTGTTGATTGCATTGAGGACAATGCAAATATTGTTCAATGTGAGAATATTAGAGATAGGTATGTTTGACAATGCAACCCTAGAGTGTTAGTCTAACCAGAGCGGAAAATAGAACTATTTTTTTTTTAAAGCAATAAAGTACAAAACAGGATCCAAAGATATTATAAACACATAAAAAGGAAAAGTACACTTCTAACCACTTTAGGGCAACATAACTACATTAGGAAATTAAGTAAAACCATAAGAGTGAAAATCATCAATCTGTAGAGATAACCAACCCAATAGCTTATACAACAACAATATAATTTGATTACATAGTCTCAGTTCCAAATTACAAGATTACAAGAATACCAGGTTACAAGAATACAAGATTGCAAGATTACATGATTTGCAAGAATACAAGATTACAAGATCAAACTCATCGATTTAAAAATAGTACATAACAAGGTATACAACACTGCTAAAGAATGAAAGCCACCTGAAACTAGAACATCTCCGCACAAGACTCAAACTAAATCTCCAAGAAAACCAATAGATAGCTCTACCTCCCAACCATGTGGAACCCTGAGGTCCACCCCACCGAGCTAGGAGATAACAAGAGGATTACCACTAGGTCAAGGTTGTAGTCAAGAACACAAATATCAATACCAGACTCCATGAAGACAAACATGATGATAGGACTGCACAGACTCGACAGTACTCAACCAGATAGATCAAAACATCAGACTAGATTAATCATGAAGACAAGACCACACTCCAGAGGTACCAACAAGGATGAAGAGAAAATAACTGAACTGCGTAAGGAGAGTGTCATCGCATGGCCCTAGCATGAGTTACCTAGGCTATCTCTCACCAGAAGCCGGCCCCCATCTATGGTTACCCTAGCAGCTTCTCTCTAGGTGCCGGCCCCATAGGGTGACACATGCAGAGCTAACATGTCCTCTCATGAAGATGAGGAGGTCGGCCTTGCCAACCAGGCCTTCTCATCCCTCCCTTAGCCTATGAGAGCACTCAAGGTGTGGGTGAGGTCACACTAATTATCTTGTTAAGTGTATTACTACCCAACCCTTCTAAGTACATTATTAGGTTTCCACTTGCTTACAACCTCCATGGGGTTACCCAGGCGACCTCTCACTAGGCGCCGGCCCCACCATGGAAGCCACTCCCTTAGCATTCACTGACCAACCAGACAATCCACAACATGCACGGATAAAGGTTCCAAAAAGAGATTCTATCTCATTACAAGTGCCATTCACTTGGCCATAATGCTACAATTCCCATTACCCTTCTCAACTCAAACAAACTTCAAGTGACAAAAGACCCAAGTACCAAGGGTGAGGACAAAAAGTTAAACCTCTGGAGTCGGTGACAGGACACTTAACCATGTTGCGAAGACTAGGTTTTTTTTTTAGGACCATGGCACCTTAGAAAAATGACAAGGAGGTAATTAACATCCAAACATTCTTAATTTAAGATGGTAACATACTCAAATTTAGACCCAAGGATGGCTTCACGCCATGGTTTGCAAAAGAAAGAAATCATAACATCAAAAGGTAGATACAATGACACATTCTCTATACCAAAAGTTCTCACTCCCGTGCATTAGAAACAACCATATTATCCTTACACCAAAATCTTAACACATCTAATACAACAACAAGTTCCTCATACTATACCCCAAGGAACGATAGTTTTCCTCTGTTTCTTATTAGACCAAAGATTCACTGAAAATCTAACTCAAAGAAAAAGGCACTAGGAATCATACAAAACCTAGCAAGCACTATTGACCCATTTAAATACAAGATGGCATTGAGGGAAAAATAACTAGTAGAAAAAGAAATCTTAACAAGAAACAAATAGCGGAATGCTTAAACCTTGAAATAAAAATTAAATATCTAACTTAGTTTAATTTCTATTATTGTGATGGACAATAACATAATAAAGAATTACTATTGTCCTAATACTAACCTTATTACATTCTAATGTCTAGTGAAAGAAAATATACAAAAGATTTGAAGAGGAAGGTACTACAATTACGAACATGGTTGATCACTTAATATTAATTACCTGCTAAATTGTCAACTTCCTAACATCAAGCATGAAGACTATACCTATCTAAAATGGTCTCTTTCAACTAACATAGGGAAGATCTCATTGCAAAGTAGGATGACTATTAAAACTAATCTCTTCAAGCACGAAAAGTTCCTTACCAATCTTCTAAGTCCATATACTTTGAAAGGACAAGACATAATATACTTAATACTAATACTATTGGTACACGAATCTTAATATGTACTACACCTGACTAAGGGGTAACTCGGGTCTCTAGACCAGTACACAAAAGTATTATGCTACAAAGAAAGAAAAATTATTACTAAGACCAAGACTACCCTTAATAGAAGGCACCACTCCATCTTACTATCATTTAACAATTATCTTTCCATGGAAGAAGGAGAAGTTACGTTGTATACGATGCTCTAATACATCCAACTAGCTTCTAGAAATCTAACATACTACGAGTTAGGATTCTCTCCTAAGAGATGCTAGAAAGAATCTAATGAACACTCTAGTTAATTCTTATCGACTCATAGAGTCGGCACTACACAGAATTTTTTTCCTTTTATAAATAGATTTAACACCTCCACAAAATCCGTTTCTAATCTGAGTTATGAGGATACTCAAGGAGATTCGTATAGAACTTTCTAAAGCCACTAATCACTAACTTTTAGTTTTAAACCCATCAGTATTTTAAGAAACCACAGGGCAGGAAAGTGATATTATTTCATTTTCTACAGAAGATAAAAAGTTCACCTAGAGCCACCGAGGAAGAGAGGAAAGCATAGATTCCTGGCATAATCATTTTGGGAGAGAGAGAGAGAGGGAGAGTGATCCTACAAGTAAGGTTTCAAGACAAATTTGAGCAATCAACGTATGGGGGGGCAGCGGCAGAGGTAAGCCAACAAAATTTGAAGGAGAAGTAACCTGTTTGCATCCCTCCTCTAGAGAAATTGAGTTTTAATCCTCAGACAACACTGAGACACTAACCAGGTGGTCGAGATACTAACAAAAAAAAATTAATGCAGGGCTGACGCCATTAGAACACACTATGCATGCACTACACAATAACAGGCGAGGCACATAGGTTTCTTGACGAAAAGTTTCAAAGAGATGTCATGGATAGCGAAGATCTCAGGGTAAGAACAAAATGGATTTGTTGAACAGACAATACAACTGGTAGGGGTAAATTCCATTTCAACTACTTTTGCTGACGTCCTTCCCACGAGTACCAGAATGGGAGATTTGGGACAGAAATGGGCATCCATCACGCAAAAAAGCTAGGGACATTTTGATAGATACTGGAGTGGCAATTGCCTGGAAAACCTAAGCTTAAATGGAGCAGCATCGATAGGAGATGTGCACTAATTGCCACTAATCCAACATAGAAGTTGGCTCTCTACCCAATCTAACCTATGAGCGATGGCAGCCAGTTATACCAACAAATACTTCAAATGTTTTCTTCTGTGACTACCGCACTAGTGTTTTCATTTGAAATGACATGCTTCTATGTTCAACAAGGAAAGATCAGTCTAAAGAATGGGGAAAAACAATCCTATAGATAGAACAATGAACTAATGGAGGAGTTAAATTTTAAGCGAATGTTGATGGCACACAAGGTAAATAGGTTTAACTTCAAATTTGTTACAAGATGAAAGATATGGGGTCTAATTTCTTTTATTTAAATGAAGGTGTAAAAGATTTGGCCACACTGTGGTCTCCTCCAATAGTTGCATTGGTTTCCGAATGAGGTCAAATAAGCTTTCTCATAGAGGTTGTATGCCTCACAAATTTAGTTGGTTACTACAGAAGGTTACAAGCATGATACAGGAAGTGATTAAACTTGAGGACAAGGTCAAAGCAAATGAGGAAAGGTTCCAATTATTCTACAGACAAAAAATCACAGAGCAACCAACACAAAAGCAAGGAGTTTATAGGCCAGAGTGACCATCTAAAAGAACTCAACAAGAACTCTAATACATCAGAGCAACAAAACAAGAAATGCAGAAGTTTACAAGACATACCCATACCAAACACTCCAGAATTTTAATCTTCTTTTCGAATTTCCTTCTCTTTCTTCACAAAAAATTTTCTCTGTAACCTGTCTCCTCTCCCAGAACCAAATCCACCCCCAAAACCCAAAATCACAGACATAAAAACCCCCTTCATGCCAAACTTCCCGAGACCAAAAATAGGCAATCCATAAATTCCAATAACTCCCCATTAACTGCACAATCCCACTCCATAAGGAAAATTTGAAATTTTTCCAAACATAGAGATTCTCAAGTCTCTAATTATATCCGGCATAAACAATCATTAAATTAATCACCTAAAAGGAATATTTTAACACAACTATGCACTAAATACCTTCATAAATGTTTACAACATCACAATAAGTAATTTTTGTTAATAAAAGGCTTAACACAAACAATATTCCTATTTTACGACTATACCAATACTGTAAGGTCATAAAAATACAAAGAATACATAAATAGGTATAACAACTTAACAACACTCCACAACCCTCAACAACCAACCACAAGAACCAAGGGACAACATTGCGTCACAACACAAGACTATGGCAAGGACCCAAGATGACGACAAGGGCACAAGACTATGACAAGGACTGAGATTAACCTAGCGGTAAAGACCTCATATTATCTCCATCACCTTATCCATGGTGTATGGCCCGCTCAGACTTGCTAAATCAGGTGGAGTCAAGGCCCAGTACCTGCAACCTACGTGAAAACCAATGGGTTATATATGATCAACTATAAATATATATATCACACACACTGAGATAGAGAATCGCGGCGTAGTAGGGTGCTCAATCCGAGCAGTACTACACTGTCCCCACTCCAACACAAGGGTATAATCAGAAGCATAAACATGATATTTTCTAACCATCACTAAGCATATCCATCTCATCACAACTGAAGTAATCATAATGTCATCAAAACTCATAACACATGTCTCAATACATCCATCGAACATAGCCCATCAAGATTAAGGAGAGCATAAACCAATACATACTAGTCCAAATGTCTGGAAACTGTAATTATGCAATATAAAACTATCAACTGTTCTAGAATTCATAGAAAACAATATGAGAATAACATCTATCACAAGCCAAAAAGTGAGGGGCATTACATCCTCCCCCCTAGATCTAGGCTTACTCCTGGAAGCCTGCAAATAAGTGAGGATATAACTCCCTCATCCTGGCAGTATCCTCCTAGGTAGCAGAGGTCTCATCATTAGGGTCCCACTGGACCCTGACCTACTCCATGTCTCTGCCCCTGAGAACAAGTCTCCTATGCTAAGGAATGCCTACGGGCTCCAAAGCCAGCTGCCCGTCCTCTACCTGTAGAGTAGTCCAATCAAGAACATGAGCAATATCTGGAAAGTAAGGTCTAAGTATTGAAACATGAAACACATCATGGACACGTGAGAGGCTAGGCGACAAAGCAAAGCGATAAGCAATAGGACTAATCCTCTCCAACACCTCAAAAGGTCCTACAAAGCATGGTGCTAGCTTAGAACCCTTTCCATAGCGGATTGGACTCTTTTGCGGTCGCACACGCAAGAACACCTTATCCCCAACCGAAAACTGACGATCGATCCTATGAGCATCTGCATACTTTTTCTGTCTATCCCAAGCTGCCACCAAATGCTCTCTAATCCTTTGAACCTACTGCTCCATATCTCTAAGCATATTAGGACCCAGAAGAACTCTGTCCTCCAGACGATCCCAACTCAAAGGGGTCCTACAGGGGTGACCATACAAGGCCTGAAATGGAGACATGCCGATAGAACTATGATATCTATTATTATAGGCAAACTCCACTAGGTATAGGTAATCCTCCCAACGGCTTCGCCGATCCATCACATACATCCTTAACATATCCTCGAGAACCTAATTAACCCTCTTGGTCTAACCATCAGTCTCAGGGTGATAAGCTGAACTAAAGTTCAGCTGTGTCCCCAAAACATGCTGCAAGGAAGTCCAAAGGGTGGAGGTGAACACTGGATCCTTGTTGGAGATAATCCTATGAGGAATCCTGTGAAGTCTAAAAATGTCCTCCATGAACACTTTGGCCACCATAGAAGCATTGTGAGAAGCATGGACAGGAGAGAAGTGAGCTGCCTTCGTCAACCTATCCACAGTGACCATAATAGCATCATGTCGTTGAGTGGACATCGGCAAACTGATAATGAAGTCTATCGAAATGATATCCCACTTCCACTCTAGAATCAAATGAGGCTGCAAAAGACCTACAGGGTGCTGGTGCTCCACCTTTACCCTCTGACACTCAAGACATCTCAACACAAAATCAGTAATATCCTGCTTCATGCCACCCCAAAAGTACAGCTGGCGCAGATCTGCATACATCTTCTTGACACTCAGATGAGCAGAATAGGGTGCTCGATGCACCTCAGACAAAACTAGAGTACAAAGACCCTCAGAACTGGGAACATAAATACGACCCAGATGTCACAAAAGACCATCTAACTCAAACGAGTAACCAGAGAATCTACCCTCTAAAGGTCTACCAGACTCAATCTCGGATCTCACCTCTTGGCACCAACTGTCCGCCAGAAGAGTAGTGAGAATCTGACCTCTCAAATCAACTGTAAGAGAAAATGCTAAGATCTCGTGCCTCTGACGACTAAGAGCATCTACTACCATATTCTCCTTGCCCTGAATATATCTAACTTTGAAGTCATACTCGCACAGGAACTCCATCCAATGCCTTTGCCTCACATTCAAGTTTGGCTGCGTGAAAATATACTGCAAACTACGATGATCACTGTGCAGCTCAAACTGATGCCCTAACAGAAAATGCCTCCATCTCACCAAGGCATGCACAACTGTTGCTAATTCCAGGTCATGAGTGGGATAGTTCAATTCATGATCCTTGAGCTTGCAAGACTCATAGGCAATCACTCGACCATCCTGCATCAGAACTGCACCCAAACCCTCCAAGGAAGCATCGGTACAAACAACAAAGTCTCTATCAGGATCAAGAACTGCTAAAATCGGTGCACTAGTCAATTGCTCCTTAAGAGTCTGAAAAGCTACCTGACACTGCTCTGTCCAAACAAACTTCTTCCCTTTCCTTTGAAGAGAAGTTATAGGATGGGCAATCCTCGAAAACCACATGACAAAACGACGATAATAGCCTGCCAGTCCCATAAAACTACGGACCTCAGAAACATTAGTGGGTGCAGGCCTGTCCATAATAGCTTGGATCTTCGAGGGATCCACCGTAATACCCTCTCCAGAGATGACATGACCCAAATACTTAACCTCTAACTGAAAGAACTCACATTTCGATAAATTGGCATAAAGCTGATTTTCTCTCAAACACTACAATACCTGACGCAAATGCTCCTCATGCTCCTCCATAGTCCTTGAATAAATCAGTATATCATCAAGAAACACAAGGACAAATCAGTCAAGATAAGTATGGAAACCACCATTCATCAAGCTCATGAAAACTGAAGGTGCATTCGTCAACCCGAATGGTACCACGGTGAACTCATAATGTCCATAATGGGTACGGAATGCTGTTTTGTGAATATCTACCTCAAATATCCACAACTGGTGATATCCTGACTTAAGGTCAATTTTAGAGAATACCTTTGCTCCTTTAATCTGATCAAACAAATCATCGATCTGAGGCAAGGGATACCTATTTCTCACTGTTACTTTATTGAGCTGTCGATAATCGATACATAGCCGCAGAGATCCATCCTTCTTTTTGACAAAGATCACAAGTGCTCCCTAAGGAGAAACACTAGGTCATATGAACCCTTTGGCTAATAGCTCCTCCAACTGCAGTTGAAGCTCCTTGAGCTCCTGAGTGGTCATCTTGTATGGAGCTCGTGAGATAGGCTCTACACTGGGAATTAGATCAACCCTAAAATTGATGTCACGCTTAGGTGGCATCCTCAGAATATTAGAAGGAAAAACATTTGCATACTCCCTCAAAAGTGGGTGATCGTCAAGAGATGCCTCTCGACTCTCCTCCATCTCTAAATCACTCACAGTTACTGCAAAAAGCTGACATCCCTGACGCATGCATCTCTTGAGTTACATAGCAGAGATCATACGTACGGAAATGGGTCTCTAAACTCCTACAACCTCAACCTCAGCACCAGAATCATCCACACATCTAACAGACTTATGCCGGCAATCTATCACTGCTTGATGGGCCTCCAACCAATCCATCCCCAAAACTATGCCATATGAACCCAGGGGTAGAATGCGAAGGTCCACAGAAGTAGATAGGGAGCTAATCGACAAATCACACCCTAAAACTAGAGACTCAACTACTATCTTAGCCTCAGAAGCTAACTCAACCTGCCACCTATCAACCTGCTTTGTTGCCACTAAGCCACAATGCTCCACAAGAGGAGATATAAAGAATCAGATGCATTAGAATCAAATAAAATAGAAAAATCAATACCTCGCATGTGACCATAAGTCTCCACCACGGTGCCCTAATGCTCTACCTGTCGGTCATCTACTAATGCAAAGACTCAGTGTGACCTACCTGCATCACCAACTGTCAGCTTAGATGCTGCCAGTTGATGTCCAAATCCTGATGCACCCTTCTGCAGGCACTGTCTAGCAATATGGCCCTGCTGGCCACAAGAGAAACACCTGGTGCCTCTACCAAAATCTCTGTCACCCCTGAAAGCACTAGACTACTGGAAGCTGCCTCTGCTCACTACGGACTGCATACTCTGAGCTTGCTGATCAAAACGGTTCCACTTATTGCACTGCCAAGACTGGTCTTTCATTTTCTGAAATCTATTACCTTGCTGATGCTGAGAACTCTTTGGCTTAGCCTACGAAAACTGCTACCGACCACCCTTTGAGGGTGCATGGGAACCTGATGCCTGAGTGTGACCACCTTGAGAGCCATATCCTGAAGATGGTGCACTGCCAATGTGCACTCCCATATGCCAACCAAGTGCCATAGCTAGATTCTCCTCCACTAATTGGGCTTTCTCCACAGCAACCTCCATAGTCTTAGGTTCAAATACATGAACCCCTCCACTAATCTAGGCATTCAAGCCTCTGATAAAATGCTGCACCAACATGGACTCATCATCCCCAATACCTGCATACTGTTTGAGCTCATAAAATCTACGCTCATACTGCTCAACTGTCATGGCCAATTGTCTCAGCTTGTGGAACTCATCTGCTCGATGCTGCCTCCAATGGTCAGAAAGAAAACAGCTTTGAATCTCTCTAAGAATAACTCCCAAGACACAGTACTAATATCCAAATGCAGCTTCTACTCCTCTAGCCACCACCAAGTCGAAGCAAACCCTCGAAGATACAGAATAACACATCTAGCTTTGGTGTTGCTGCCATATGGATGCATGGCGAAACACCTACCTAAGTCCAATAGCCAAGTCTCTACCTCAAGTCCTCTACCAGCTCCATCAAAGATGGGAGGGCGTGCTCTTAGTAAATCCCTCATATGGCTGGCTAGTGTGGCCTCCTGCTCAGCTGTCAACTCTCTAGGTCTAGGAGACCTCTCTCTCTCTTTAGGACCCTGCTGGTCTACCTCTTGCTCTCCTCAAGTCTGCCTGCCCTCCTATCTAGGGCCTAAACAGGTAAAGGCCTCCTCAAGAATCCGTCTCAACTGAGCTCCATTAGGCTAATCCTGACCCTCCATGTTCTGACCCCCGCCTTCATGGGCACTTGACTGAGGAGAATTGGGAGGAGGTGTATCGCCACCACCTCTCCCACGACCCCTACCTCTGCCCCGGCCTCGGCCCCTACCTCTAGGCATCTACCTACAGCACCAAAGGCATTTATTACATTAAAAAGATACAAAAGGGATAAAATTATTCTACAAAGTTCAAGCACAAGGTTACATAATGGGCTCAAATATAACTAGGGTACCCAGTGTTTAAACTTGGCTTTGATACCAAATGTAATGCCCCGTCATGCAACCCTAGAGTGTTAGTCTAACCAGAGCGGAAAACAGAACTATTTTTTTTTTAAAGTAATAAAGTACAAAACATGATCCAAAGATATTATAAACACATAAAAAGGAAAAGTACACTTCTAACCACTCTAGGGCAACATAACTGCATTAGGAAATTAAGTAAAACCATAAGAGTGAAAATCATCAATCTGTAGAGATAACTAACCCAATAGCTTATACAACAACAATATAATTTGATTACATAGTCTCAGTTCTAAATTACGAGATTACAAGAATACCAGGTTACAAGAATACAAGATTGAAAGACTACATGATTTGCAAGAATACAAGATTGCAAGATTGAACTCATCGATTTACAAATAGTACATAAGAAGGTATACAACACTGCTGAAGAATGAAAGCCACCTGAAACTGGAACATCTCCGCACAAGACTCAAACTGAATCTCCAAGATAACCAATGGATAGCTCTACGTCCCAACCATGTGGAACCCTAAGGTCCACCCCACCGAGCTAGTAGATAATAAGAGGATTACCACTAGGTCAAGGTTGCAGTCAAGAACACAAATATCAATACCAGACTCCATGAAGACAAACATGATGATAGGACTACACAGACCCGACAGTACTCAACCAGACAAATCAAAACATCAGACTAGATCAATCATGAAGACAAGACCACACTCCAAAGGTACCAACAAGGATGAAGAGAAAATAACTAAACTGCATAAGGAGAGTGTCATCGCATGGCCCTAGCATGGGTTACCTAGGCTATCTCTCACTAGAAGCCAGCCCCCATCTATGGTTACCCTGGCAGCCTCTCTCTAAGTGCTGGCCCCATAGGGTGACACATGCGGAGCCGACATGTCCTCTCATGAAGACAAGGAGGTTGGCCTTGCCAACTAGGCCTTCTCATCCCTCCCTTAGCCTATGAGAGCACTCAAGGTGTGGGTGAGGTCACATTAATTATCTTGTTAAGTGTATTACTACCCAACCCTTCTAAGTACATTATTAGGTTTCCACTTGCTTACAACTTCCATGGGGCTACCCAGGTGACCTCTCACTAGGTGCCGGCCCCACCATGGAAGCCACTCCCTTAGCATTCACTGACCAACCAGACAATCCACAACATGCACAGATAAAGGTTACAAAAAGAGATTCTATCTCATTACAAGTGCCATTCACTTGGCCATAATGCTACAATTCCCATTACCCTTCTCAACTCAAACAAACTTCAAGTGACAAAAGACCCAAGAACCAAGGACGAGGACAAAAAGTTAAACCTCTGGAGTCGGTGACAGGACACTTAACCATGTTGCGAAGACTACGTTTTTTTTTAGGACCATGGCACCTTAGAAAAATGACAAGGAGGTAATTAACATCCAAACATTCTTAAATTAAGATGGTAACATACTCAAATTTAGACCCAAGGATGGCTTCACACCATGGTTTGCAAAAGAAAGAAATCATAATATCAAAAGGTAGATACAATGACACATTCTCTATACCAAAAGTTCTCACTCCCGTGCATTAGAAACAACCATATTATCCTTAAACCAAAATCTTAACACATCTAATACAACAACAAGTTCCTCATACTATACCCCAAGGAACGATAGTTTTCCTCTATTTCTTATTGGACCAAAGATTCACTGAAAATCTTACTCAAAGAAAAAGGCACTAGGAATCATACAAAACCTAGCAAGCACTATTGACCCATTTAAATACAAGATGGCATTGAGGGAAAAATAACTAGTAGAAAAAGAAATCCTAACAAGAAACAAATAGCGGAATGCTTAAACCTCTAAATAAAAATTAAATATCTAACTTAGTTTAATTTCTATTATTGTGATGGACAATAACATAATAAAGAATTACTATTGTCCTAATACTAACCTTATTACATTCTAATGTCTAGTGAAAGAAAATATACAAAAGATTTAAAGAGGAAGGTACTACAATTACGAACATGGTTAATCACTTAATATTAATTACCTGCTAAATTGTCAACTTCCTAACATCAAGCATGAAGACTATACCTATCTAAAATGGTCTCTTTCAACTAACATAGGGAAGATCTCATTGCAAAGTAGGATGACTATTAAAACTAATCTATTCAAGCACGGAAAGTTCCTTACCAATCTTCTAAGTCGATATACTCTGAAAGGACAAGATATAATATACTTAATACTAATACTATTGGTACATGAATCTTAACATGTACTACACCTGACTAAGGGGTAACTCAGGTCTCTAGACAAGTACACAAAAGTATTATGCTACAAAGAAAGAAAACTTATTACTAAGACCAAGACTACCCTTAATAGAAGGCACCACTCCATCTTACTATCATTTAACAATTATCTTTCCATGGAAGAAGGAGAAGTTACGCTGTATACGATGCTCTAATACATCCAACTAGCTTCTAGAAATCTAACATACTATGAGTTAGGACTCTCCTAAGAGATGCTAGAAAGAATCTAATGAACACTAGTTAATTCTAATCGACTCATAGAGTCGGCACTACACAGAAGTTTTTTTCCTTTTATAAATAGATTTAACACCTCCACAAAATTTGTTTCTAATCTGAGTTATGAGGATACTCAAGGAGATTCGTATAGAACTTTCTAAAGCCACTAATCACTAACTTTTATTTTTAAACCCATCAGTATTTTAAGAAACCACGGGGCAGGAAAGTGATATTATTTCATTTTCTACAGAAGACAAAAGTTTGCCCAGAGCCGCCGAGGAAGAGAGGAAAGCACAGATTCTTGGCATAATCGTTCTAGGAGAGAGAGAGAGGGAGAGCAATCCTGCAGGTAAGGTTTCAGAACATATTTGAGCAATCAACATACGGGGGGGTAGCGGCAGAGGTAAGCCAACAAAATTTGAAGGAGAAGTAACCTGTTTGCATCCCTCCTCTAGAGAAATTGAGTTTTAATCCTCGGACAACGCTGAGACACTAACCAGGTGGTTGAGATACTAACAAAACAAAAAGATTAATGCAGGGCTGACGCCATTAGAACACACTACGCATGCACTACACAATAACAGGCGAGGTGCATAGGTTTCTTGATGGAAAGTTTCAAAGAGATGTCATGGAAAGCGAAGATCTCAGGGTAAGAATGAAATGGATTTGTTGAACAGGCAATACAACTGGTAGGGGTAAATTCTATTTCAACTACCTTTGCTGATGTCCTTCCCACGAGTGCCAGAATGGGAGTTTTGGGACAGAAATGGGCATCCATCACGCAAAAAAGCTAGGGATGTTTTGACAGATTCTGGAGTGGCAATTGCCTGGAAAACCTAAGCTTAAATGGAGCAGCATCAATAGGAGATGTGCACTAATTGCCACTAATCCAACATAGAAGCTGGCTCTCTACCCAATCTAACCTACGAGCGATGGTAGCTGGTTATACCAACAAATACTTCAAATGTTTTCTTCTGCCACTGCCGCACTAGTGTTTTCATTCGAAATGACATGCTTCTGTGTTCAACAAGGAAAGATCAATCTAAAGAAAGGGGAAAAATAATCCTTTAGACAGAACAATGAACTAATGGAGGAGTTAAGAATTTTAAGCGAATGTTGATGGCGCACAAGGTAAATAGGTTTAACTTCAAATCTGTTACAAGATGAAAGATATGGGGTCTAATTTCTTTTATTTAAATGAAGGTGTAAAAGATTTGGCCACACTGTGGTCTCCTCCAATAGTTGCATTGGTTTCCGAACGAGGTCGAATAAGCTTTCTCATAGAGGTTGTATGCCTCACAAATTTAGTTGGTTACTATAGAAGGTTACAAGCATGATACAGGAAGTGATTAAACTTGAGGACAAGGTCAAAGCAAATGAGGAAAGGTTCCAATTATTCTATAGACAAAAAATCATAGAGCAACCAACAAAAAAGCAAGGAGTTTACAGGCCAGAGTGACCATCTAAAAGAACTCAACAAGAACTCTAATACATCAGAGCAACAAAACAAGAAATGCAGAAGTTTACAAGACATACCCGTACCAAACACTCCAGAATTTTAATCTTCTTTTCAAATTTCCTTCTCTTTCTTCACAAAAAAATTTCTCTATAACCTATCTCCTCTCCCAGAACAAAATCCACCCCTAAAACCCAAAATCATAGACATAAAAACCCCCTTCATGCCAAACTTCCCGAGACCAAAAATAGGCAATCCATAAATTCCAATAACTCCCCATTAACTGCACAATCCCACTCCATAAAGAAAATTTGAAATTTTTCTGAACATAGAGATTCTCAAATCTCTAATTATATTCGGCATAAACAATCATTAAATTAATCACCTAAAAGGAATATTTTAACACAACTATGCACTAAATACCTTCATAAATGTTTACAACATCACAATAAGTAATTTTTGTCAATAAAAGGCTTAACACAAACAATATTCCTATTTTACGACTATACCATTACTGTAAGGTCATAAAAATACAAAGAATACATACACAGGTATAACAACTTAACAACACTCCACAACCCTCGACGACCAACCATAAGAACCAAGGGACAACGTTGCATCATAACACAAGACTATGACAAGGACCCAAGATGATGACAAGGGCACAAGACTATGACAAGGACTGAGATTGACCTAGCGGTAAAGACCTCATATTATCTCCATGACCTTATCCATGGTGTAGGGCCCACTCAGACCTACTAAATTAGGTGGAGTTGAGGCCTGGTACCTATAACCTGCGTGAAAACCAATGGGTTATATATGATCAACTGTAAATATATATATCACACACACTGAGATAGAGAATCACGGCGTAGTAGGGTGCTCGATCCGAGCAGTACTACACCGTCCCCGCTCCAACACAAGGCTATAATCAGAAGCATAAACATGATATTTTCTAACCATCACTAAGCATATCCATCTCATCACAACTGAAGTAATCATAATGTCATCAAAACTCATAACACATGTCTCAATACATCCATCGAACATAGCCCATCAAGATTAAGGAGAGCATAAACCAATACATACTAGTCCAAATGTCTGGAAATTGTAATTATGCAATATAAAACTATCAACTGTTCTAGATCTGACAGAAAGCAATATGAAAATAACATCGATCACAAGCCAAAAATTGAGGGGCATTACAAATATCAATGCCTCCTTTTGAAGAAAATGATAATGTCGATATCTACGATCCTCTATATTCAGTGGATTATGAACGTGTATCTAATTTAGTTGTTATAAGTATGTATTTAATTGATTAACTTAAAATTGATTTATATATTATATGTACAAGTAAGTTTGATTCAAGCATGTTTATATATATTTAAATTTATATATATTAAAAATATATTTACAACTTTTGTAAACTTTACATGGTGTGTGTACAGGAGATATTTTCACTATTGTTGCAAATCCTGACAATGTGGAAGGTGTAGTTTACTATCTACTAAGATGTATGTAACCAAAAATAAAATTGGTGGAATCAGTGATAGATGGTGATGGACAAGAGTATCCCCTTGGATCAATCGTTATTGAAGGTACATATTATCAACAAATAAAGATAGATAGCCATGATATTATATTTATTGATTATATGCTAGGACAAAAGGTTCTACATTATAGTCACTTAGTTATAGCAACAAAATAAAATTTAGAAACTTTACCTAAAAAAGAACGTGCCAAACAAAAGTGGAGGTTGCCTATTAAAGATCATGAAAATATTTTAGAGATAACTAAAGATAGAGAGGATCTAGATTATATGTACCAAGAGCTTTAAGTTGTTTTTTGGATATATACATACACACATATGACTGGATATATGTATGTACTGAAACTTTTTATAGATCTATCTAGATATCTATAATGATTCGACATGTGACAAGATTTAGAATTAGTTTTTCCAAAGGCTTGGTCATGTATTTCTATCCAATTGTATTTAATTTTTTTCCATGTGGAATTCATAATGTACTTGTTAGATCATATATATGCTTTCAATACAAAACCTAGTGACTTTAGATCATATATTTTTCCTTTAAATTCCTTTTAAAAATCGGTATCACTCATACCTAAATACTAACAAAACTTAAATCTAATCTTCATCTTCTGTCTCATTCTCAGCAATGTTGAAATAGTACATATCTCATATACATTGCAATCCTTATTAGAAGCTATCACTTGCAACCAATCCTTGCCATTATCCTTATTGGAATGTATAGGCATGTTGTAATTTCTTTTCTTTCATTTAGAGTAGCAACCATGATTTTCTATGTATGACATTTATAAGAGAATTGCAACAACTAACTCTTTATAGTTTAAAAAATTAGTACCACTCATACTTAAATACTAACAAAACTTAAATCTAATCTTCATCTTCTGCCTCATTCTCAACAATGTTGAAATAGTGTAGCTCATATACATTGTGATCCTTATTGGAAGCTATCACTCATAGCCAATCCCTAACATTATCCTTATTGGAATGTATCTAGGCATGTTGTAATTTCTTTTCTTTCATTTAGAGCAGAAACCATGATTTGGTATGTTACTTACGTGTATGATGTTGTGAATTGTTCAAGTGTATGGGTTCTCTAAATAGTGGGGCACTTTGAATTTTGGAATTGAGTTCAAGAGAGAAGCTGAGTGCAATTTATACTATTTGTATGTGTTGAAAGTGATTCATATGAATTTAGATTATTGTTATCAGTATGATAGTAATATTTAAGGATATTGATTGTTATTTTCATCTAGGTTTTTTTCTTGGTATGTGGATAGGAGACTTGTGTGTGCAAGTTTGGTGATTTTGTTTTGAGTAGCCTGATGAACATTTATGTTGGTTTCTATCTTGTTGAGTTTAATGAGGTTGTATGAAATGTGTTTATTTAAATTTTTGAAGGGTGTTATCGGATAATGCATTATTGGCATAAAGTTGTTATATAGACTTGAACAATCTTGTCAATCATATATTATAAGTCATTATAAACCAAAAAAAAATACTCATGTTATACATTGTTCAAGTCTATATAACATACATTTTTTTAGGTCACTTGCAAAACTTTTTGAGCATTTGAGCCCATTAGAATAGTTATCAGAAGTGATCAAGAGGTTATGTAATTCAAAAAACTAAATCACCAGTGCCTCTAGGGTCACTAAACTAGCATCCCTACCTTAGCATCTAAACTCAATGGTCTTGTATCTTTGACATTGTGTCTAACCAATAGATAAGAGTCTAATAATATTCTATTATAGGTCATGTGGAACTATTTCCCATATACTAGTAGTAGTGCATTTACCCTAGGGTAGGTGAGCCCCTACCCTAGTACTAGCACAACTATTTTAAAATTAGAATTGTCAAGAACTTTATTCAAGTAGCTCCTAATTAACACGTTACACATTTTCTATAACACCATCTATCACCAAGTTCATTTGTGCCCTCTAATTTCTAGTTTTCTAACTCTAGTCTTAATAAAAAAATTAATCATTTTTATCTCCCGAATTGTGTTTCCAAATATATGTTTTCTACCACTCACTCCTATGTGGTTATATTAGATCAAATCTAGGCTTATTTACACACTCATTTACACACTATTAAATGTCTTTGTTTGATCTAATTTTTCACACACCTTAAGAAAGAAGAAACTTTGTTTTTCTATCTTCCAACTATAGGGTTTATGCTAAACTATGGGCATCAAAGGGTATAAAAGATTTCAAAGATATGTGTGTGTGTGTGTGTGTGTGTGTGTGTGTGTGTGTGTGTGTGTGTGTGTGTGTGTGTGTGTGTGTGTGTGTGTGTGTGTGTGTGTGTGTGTGTGTGTGTGTGTGTGTGTGTGTGTGTGTGTGTGTGTGTGTGTGTGTGTAATAATGGTAAATTGATTACTGGGGATGATGTAGAATCTAGATATTCAATCCTTGACTCTTAGAAAAGAACCTTTTATATTCTTCAAGTAAAATTTTATACAATGTGAAATTTCCTATCAATGTGAGGTTTTATATCTTGTTTTATCTAACAAATATCTTATGTCACTTCATAGTATTTAACCAAGCACAATTCACAACTTTAATTTTTAAAAATTATTTGATTAAAAAATTTACATGTTGACATTAGGAAAACAAATAATCACATTACTAATTTTAAAAAAAAATTAATTGGTTGAAAGGTAGCATGAAAGGAACTAATAACATAGACAATAGAACACATATTTTTAGAAATAATTAGAATCAAAGTTAAAAATGAAAATCTCATATAGAAATTACCTCTAAGTCAGTTTTCTAATTAGAAGGTAGAGATATAGATAATGTATTTTTTGCCAATAATTGAAATATATCAACCTTGATTTACAAAATAGAAGACCTAGAGATATAAGAAGTGTCTTTTCACCAATAATTGAAACATATCAACCTTGACCTACCCATATATTAATTAAAAAATCTAAAGAATTGACTATTTTAAATAACTCTAAATATTATAATATGATAAAATAAACTTGTTTTTAAAATTATTTTTTAATAGAACTATTATTAAATAAATATTACATTAGTATAAACATTTAGATATAATATCATGGACTATGGAAAACTGATGTCTAAGTTATTAATTAAAATTAATGTTAAGTCGTAATATGATACCATAGAAACTTTGACTATAGTGATTAGTTGAGAATTGAGAGAGAGTTGGGAATTAAAAGTTGGTACTTGATAGTGATTAAAAATTTAAGACAAATATATTTTGAAATTTATGATGCTTAAGATTAGGTTGTGCCTTTGATTTATTGTGTTTATCTTTCATTTTATATACTTTATAAATTAAGACAATTTGATTAATTAAGAATATTATTTTAATTTTGAAAGAATTTTTATAAATTAGATTTTAAGTTAGAGACAATAATTAATTAATTGCATTTGAAGATTGAGTATTAATTTTTTTTAATGGAGATGTGGTTTTAGAAAAAAATTGGGCTAGACATTAATTCTAGATCATCATATAGGATTGTTCTTACAAATTAATTTAAAGTTTTCTTAAATTTTATTAGCCATATAAAAACATGTGACAAAACTATCAAATTCAATGTAGTGGACACATCCAATAAGCTTGACTATATATTATAAAAAACTATATATTTTAATTCACAAGATTCAATAGATATAAATTAAATTAAATTCACATTCCCAAATATTTTATGAAAACTATTCCTATTAATGACTAGGGTGTTGACATCATTTCTCAATCATTAATAGTTCATCACATCTACAAGTAAATTTATATGCATCTACAAGTAAACATATATACACATTTAAACTATTTAAGTTAAAACTCAAGATTTTATCCAAATTAAGACCTGTATATTCAAAGGAAAACATCCATACAGATCTATATAACTAAACATCTCAATGTGCATATATACATATCATATATATTCTCAATAACATAAAGTTTAACTGCACAACATGTAAACACAACAACATAACATCAAGTCTAACTGCAATATAACATGTAAACTCAATATAACATCAAGTCTAACTACAACATCACATGAGAGTTTAGGAAAACATAACAAAGAACATGAATACATCTAAGTGTGCACAACATCATGACTCCCGCCTTCTATGGGCAGAACGGTCCTCACTCAACCTAGGACTAGAGTGATGAGCTGAGCCCTGTGTACCGATCCCTATACTGATCCCTATCTCGAGCCTTGTCCTAAACCATGTGTATCTAATCCCATCCATCTATGAACATCTGAGTGATGTGTAGATCCCTAAACAGAAAAATTATCTTTATTAAATTAAATTTAAATATATTGAAAAAAAAATGGAATCTCAAGTACACATGTTCAAATTTTAAATGTATAATTAAATACTAAATACCTCGCATCCAACCTCAACTGCATCTGTTGTCTACTGCACAGTGTCATGTCCTAGTACCTCTCTTGTTGGTCCCTAATGTAAGATTGATTAAATAAGAGTCAACACATGCATGATGCACAAGACTAAATTTTATAAAATTTAAAAATATATAAATTATTTATTTAACAAATAAATTACACTAGAGATTATTTACACAAAATTTAAAATGTATACCTCGTCATCAACAACCTGTGTAGCTCCATGGATGAACCTCCCAATCCCACTAAGCTCAGATGAATCGAGGGTCATCGCAATGTTATCCTTGAACAAAAGACCATGGAATGATCTTGGTGTATAAGGTGGCACAATACTAGCAACAGGCTGTGATGGAGTCTACTGTGAAGGCACTATGTCAGTCATATGTGTAGCTTGCTGATCACTGTGCTGACTGACAAATGTGGACACAGTCTTGAGAGGGATCTCATACTCTAACCTGATAAATTGATATACATAAAGTAGATCATGCCACAGACATGTACTTAATCTACATAAAGCACTTTCTCTAGAAGTCTATGCCACATCATGTGGTGAAACTCTGTTAGCATGTATGTAAGAATCATAACTGGTGGAAGTCAAATCAACTGAGCCTATGTTGGTACATGGATGCAACATATATCTACCAACACGATCTGATGCCAAGCAGTCAACATCACTAGCAATAGAACCTAAACTCTTAAAAATATGCTATCTCGATGATGTAACTGTCAGCCTTAGCTGATTGTCCTAGATTCAACCTTTTGGGAAGTACCAAAAGGTTGGGACCCACTAATGCCCTCTTAGTTTCAAGTAGATCTCCTGATCAGTTCATCAGAATTTCTCTGAAAACCTCCCATAACCCTGTCCCATATGTCGAGGGATAGATATGAAATCAACATCAAGTCATAAATAAACAACAACAAATAGTTGTTTACAAAAATATAATGGCAACTCATCATTGTGTGGCCATATATGATGTGCTGCTAACCACTTCAGATATATAAGTGGTGTAGCAACAACATATGTACACTTGGTGACAAAATAGCCTTGAACTCTGTCATGTCCATGATAATGTGGAAACATACTATGCACCATATTCAATGAAATGACCCTATTAACTTATGGCCATTTCACTATCCTAGTAAGAGTTCTAGCAAGTGACACATAAAAATCCACAATACTCAAATCATCATAGGGATTCTATGATTTGACTATGTCAATAATATGGGAAAACTCTGCTCTAGTCCCCACCAACCTAGCTCTGTTAGACAAGTTTGGTGTATTATGGATTGTCTGATCTAAGCATTATTGAGTCTATCAAGAGTGGAAGCATATAACTCACTCCTAGTTACACTATGTGCATCACCACCATTATGGTCACTATTATGACCATCAATATGATGAGATGCCATGTCAGATGTCATGTATGTGCAAATTTCTGCATTTTAAAAAATTTAACATACATTTAATTTATAATTTAATGAATTTATATGTACATTCAATTTTTACATTTAAATTAACAAAACTAAAAACATTTAAAATCTAAGAATTAAATACACATGAACAATCTACACATTTCAATTAACTTTACAAAACTATATAAACATTTAAAATTAAAAAATTAAATACATTCAATCTAAACATTTATATTAAATCAAGACGTGCAACAAGGAGTATAAAACATGAAATAGCCTACGTGTTCTTATTTATACTAAATTAGTTATTGTGGGTCACATTTATTGTGGGTCACATACACCAAGGCAAGCAGGTTTCAAGTATGTGCACATAATTCAAATATATCTAGCCAAGTTCAGATTTTCAAACTAATAATGTAGTTAGATTGAACAGATCTTGAATAAAAAGCATGTTTTATTGAAATAAATGTAAATACAAAACTCACTAATCTATTTCTATAATGGCAAAGCTCTATTCTTTTGAATTGAAAGACATTAAAGTTCAAATTTTCCATTTTCAACAAATAGATTTTTCCTATTGAAATGAATGTAAATTTGAGAAGACCAAGTAAATGAAAATGACTATATATTTGGGGTTTTCAATGGTTTTTAAATAGACAAAAGTGCATTCCTATCACACATACAATGTTGTTAGGAAAATGACAAAGTTAATTATTTTTGGTGCCTCAGCTACTCATGGTGGTTATACATCTACTGATCATGGTATACTTGATGTAGTTAGCCATTCTAAGCATATCTTAATCTATGTAGATATGATGTTAGATGCCATGCCTTCTATGCATTTGAGTTTGGTTGATTCGTTGGGGACACCAATATATATACACTTTTTGGTGATTCCATGTAACACTTAGTAGATGATACATTGTTGATACTAATGTTGATAGATATGACCCATGTTACAAAGATTTGGAACACCATGATGATCCTCTTCTAAGCAAAGAGGTATAAATTAAGACCTTTTGTATATAATTCAATGTCTAGATATTTTGAACTTTTACTATTTTTTTTTTGTAATAAATATTTAAAAATCAATTACATGTTATTTACATACATACATATGTGCTTACATGTACACACATGTGCATGTAGAATGGTTCACACCAACACTCAGGGGATAGTAGTTTACACTCTAAAGCTTTCTCTTCTAGGACCTGCAGACCTTATCATTGTAGATTTAGGAGATGCTCGAATCTATATATTGTATGTTGTTTTTATATTTGATACACATGAACATTGCATAACTTTAAGGATGATTATATATATACATTCATATATGGTACATATTTGATCTATTTGATATGTTCATGGATCTTGTATATTTTATTTTCATAACTATATTTTAAATACTTTAAAAAGTTATGAATTCCATTGATCTAGAATATTAGATTAGATTAAAGTTAACTAAATAGTTTCTTAGATTTAATTAATTTATAACCTTTATATCAAATTTCATATTTAAATTTAATTAATAATTTTATAAATTTAATTAATTTTTATAAGTGTATTAATTTATAAATTTAATACCCATTTAACTAATTTATAAATTTTATATCAATTTTCATGTGTAATAGATGGAAAAATTGGTGTTGGTAAGTTAACATCTTGTCCTCTTCCTAACCTTTGATGTGTATGCCCCACTATATTATGATCATGTGAATTGAGGGCCACATGAAAGTAGTGTATAGGAGAGACATGGACCATATGGATAGAAGGATGATTAGGGATGATCATTAGAAGTCATTTCTAATAATGTATACTATCCTCATGTGAATTAAGGCTAGAGATATATGCAATAAAAGCATGGGCCACATTCATGAAGGAGGTGTACAAAGAAAGCAAGATGAATCATTTTTTGATATATGCCATAGCTATTTTGATTTAATTGTTCATTATTATGAAAAAGGGATGTTGATGCTATTGTGTTCATTTTTTATTGCAAATTTGAGCTTTGAAGAAGACCATGTAGATGGCACTATTGACCTGAGTTCCAAATAGTCTTGTGTGGCCTATAATGATATGTCAAACCGAAGGAAATGTTGCATTAACTAAAAAGATCAAGAAGCCTAAACCTTGTAAGTAAAGAAGCATATTGCTGAAACAATGAAAACATGGAGAGCAGGGCTTAAATTTGACAGTCGACTTTGCTTGTCAAGCTATTTTTCTATGACAGTTATCTATTCAATGGTGCCCTTCAAATACTATGACATGCTTTAGTATAAGTAAATAATATAAAGATCAAATATATTAATCATCATAATCCTATATAAATTTTGACAGTTTGACCCAAATCTCTCATTTCATATGAAACAGTCTGTTTAAAATTTTGATTATATTTTACAACAAAAATGCTTAAATACAACTATACAATTGTCAAATTTAAGCCCTGAATACAACTATACAACTGTCAAATTTAAGCCCTAAATACATCTATACAACTGTCAAATATATGAATCATCATAATCCTATATAAATTTTGATAGTTTGTCAAAAATCTCTCCAATCTATTTAAAATTTTGATTGTATTTTACAGAAAAAATGCCTAAATATAGCTATACAACTGTCAAATTTAAGCCCTGAGCAAGGCTTAAATTTGACAGTTGACTTTGCTTGTCAAGCTATTTTTTATGACAGTTATCTATTCAATGGTGCCCTTCAAATACTATGACATGCTTTAGTATAAGTAAATCATATAAAAATCAAATATATAAATCATCATAATCCTATATAAATTTTGACAATTTGTCCAAAATCTCTCCTTTCATATGATATAGTCTGTTTAAAATTTTGAATTTATTTTATAGCAAAAATGCCTAAATACAGCTACACAACTGTCAAATTTAAGCCCTAAATATAGCTATACAACTATCAAATATATAAATCATCATAATCCTATATAAATTTTGACAGTTTGTCCAAAATCTCTCCTTTCATATGATACAGTCTGTTTAAATTTTTGATTGTATTTTACAGCAAAAATGCCTAAATATAGCTATAGAATTGTCAAATTTAAGCCCTGAGTCATGGTACCTGGAGGTGGCAGTGCAGTGTAGTCATTGTCTGGCTATTATGGGTTGGTTATCCATTGTGGGGTCGTTATTCATTGCGGGGTCGCTGTCCAATGTGGGCTCCAGGCAGAACAGTTGAAAACTATATCAATCAGGGCGAAAATGACAATTTCACCTTTTTTTTATTTTTATTTCTTTTGGTTACACCCAAAACCTAACCAGGCATAAATGTACCACCCGATAAGGTTCCACTAGGAAACGTACAACCATGTAGGTGCCACATAGGTACAATGTGGTTTCGGGTGTAACAAAACTGAGCATAAACAAATCGCACGTAAACTTTACACTCCTAATTATTTATTTAGACAAAAGTGTGACACACTATTGTGTTTTTACCCTAATATCTTGATCATGGAAAAGATATATGTTATGAATAGGTTGAATGGAAGGGCTTTGATCTTGATTTGGCAAGGAACAAGATTGATCATGCTTTGAAATTGACTCTTGACATAACTCTTGATTTTGAATGGAAGTTTCTTAGATAGGTTCATTGTATGACGAGGAATGAATTGGGTTTATGGTAGGTGGATCTTCAAGAGACTTGATAGTTTGTGGACTTGGAGAAGTAGGCATGACATTTGAAGATCCTTTGGTAGTTTCAAGGATAGGGATTTGAGGGCATGAGGGTGGTGGTTGATTCCTTGCTAGTATCTAATGGATCACATCCTTCATTAGTACATGGGTGGATACATAATATAATGGATGGATAATGAGAGTGGAAGAAGTAGGCTTATGAGGTGTAGGATTATGATTGGGTTGAGGATTGTTTGTACTAGATGGGGATGAAATTAGATGAATAGATTTGGATTTCTCCATAACTTTTCTTTTGTTTTTAGATTTTACAAAGAGTTTTTAGAGAAAATTGTTCAAGGATTCCTTGGTTGATGGATTAGAGCTTGGGAAGTTTGATGGTGTTGGTGTAGGACTAGTAGGTTTTGGGATAGGCATTCTTTTATATGGTGATGGAGGTTCCATATGGATGGATGGATGAGGAGGACTAGTAGATGGATTGGTGTATGATTCCAAACTTAAGGTGGTATTTCCCTTGTCAAGAGTATCATTAAGATGGCTTAAGGATTCATGATCTTGGTGTGAGGATTGACTAGTGCTAGCATGCTCATATTGTGGAGAATTTGGAGATGGATATTGAGGAATATTCATGAGATTGGTTGATGTGGAGGAAGTAGGTTGAGGGTGCATGCACAAAGATGAGTCCACTTAAGGTGGAAGTTTCAGAGTTAGAAAAAAATCCAAAATCGGGTAATTAAAAATGGGATCCCCTTTCTACAAAACAAGATCCCATTATAGATCAGGATCCCGAGCCTAAAATCTAGAATAGATCTTGTTTCTTAGTGGGATCTCGAACCTAGGACCAAAAAATGGGATCCCATTTTGTGAAAGTATTAATTTTTTTTAAAAAATGCCTGCAACCCCATTTTCCCTAGCAACAGGCAACAAATAGAATGGGATCCTGAGTGCAAAGAGAGCATTTCTGACCATCAAAAGCTCAAGTAAATGGATTTTTCCACTTTTTCAATTTCTCAATCACCTATGATGCTTTTTTTATATGTTTTTCTTTCTTTTTTAGTGTAAAAAAAATCACAATCTAAAACCTAGACTTATATTAGGGTTTGAAATTATGAGTTGAATAGCTGTATGTAGACATTTTAGTTGTAAAATATAATTGAAATTTTGAAAGACTGTATCATATAAAAGGATTGATTTTAAACAAACTGTCAAAATTTTGTTTAAATTTGAGAATTGAATAGCTGTATTTAGACATTTTAGCTGTAAAATACAATTGAAAATTTGAAAATACTGTATCATATGAAAGGAGATATTTTGAACAAACTGTCAAAATTTGATTTCAATTTGAGAGTTGAATAGCTGTATTTAGACATTTTAGCTGTAAAATACAATTGAAATTTTAAACAACTGTATCATATGAAAGGAGAGATTTTGAACAAACTGGCAAAATTTATATATCATTGGGTTGATATATATATTTGGTTTTTGTAAAATTTACTTATACTAATGTATGTCATTGTATTTTAAAGGCATTATTGAATAGATAACTGTCATGTAAAAAAATTACAACAAACCATAATCAAACCTTTATCACTTCCTTCATAATCAAACCTTTATCAATCCATCTCCATGGTTTCCCAAATCTAAATTAGAAAATAAAGGCTCTTGAAATGTTGTAGCAATAATGTCTAAGAGTGCAAATTAGGTATCTAATAGAAAATTCCATCTCATTTCAGCTTTAGGACCTCTTTGGACCTCCATTTTTTATCATTTTTTGATTCAAATGTGTACCTGTACAACTCAAAATCATGGTGTTTCCATGGATGGAACAACAACATATCTTTCTTAGCTAGATCATCACTACAATCACAAGTTAAATAAAGCATCAAATTCTTCATTTTTTAAATCATGTAAATCATCAGAATATATGCATCTTTGAATACTCAAATTAGTCTTAGGCAACTAGTAGTCAATCCTATCTCCATTATCAAATTTGGTTGCCATAGGCAACTTCACCAAATTTAGGATTTCATCATGTTGCCATGCATAAGAGATCCACCTCAAGGTAGTTTTCCAAGTCTAGTTATAGTCTTGCAGATGTTCATTATGATTCTAGAGTGGTATGATAGTCCATTGGTTTCTATGACATCATGATAGCATAGATGCATCTGAACATTCACCCTTCATGGATATATTGATAGTAAAATAAAGTTTTAAATTGTTCTTAAGGTTTGGGACAATCATAGTGATCAATAGTCTATGTGATTTCTCATTAAATTTCATTCATGACTGCCTTCCACCTTATGATAGTATCCTAACCTTCTTACCTCATCAACTATCTTAAAACTAGAAGATTTAATCATTACCACATGGTTATGTCTCTTTTGTTATGAAGATAATGCAATTGAATCTCTAGAGGAGTCTTACATCTTAACAACAATTTCATTGTCCCTTTGTAGTTCATCATGTGAATGTGACAGTGATGCAGAGGCATCCACACTATAACCTTCGCATATAGCATGAATGTCTGCAGTCCAACCTCATCATCATCATCTTCGCCCTCATCATCATATTTCCTAAAACCACCAACAGCATCATCATGTTTCGCGTTACACAGTCAGCATCATCATATTTCAGACGATCACAATCATCCTCCTGCCGACTACTGTTCACCTCCTCCGCCTTCCTTCTAACATCATCATCATGATGTTCAGCGGGCGCACACATCCTCCTGTTGCACTGTTCATCGGGCTCCAAACACTATCGTCATCATCCTGACCTTCAACACTGTCTTCGTCAGCAGGATATCAAATATCCGGTTGCTCAAATATCCTGATGACGATCACCTTCAGCAGCTTACCTTCGATGCTCCGCTAGCCGACGACACAAGCAACAGCATCATGATCTACTTTATCCGGTTCTCTTCGAAACCTCCTGATGATGCTAATACAACCTTCTGCCGATACCCAAGCACTTAACGACGGCAGGATAAACTCGCATAAGGGGATATCTCAATATCCTGATGACGATGACGTCATATCCTGATGACGATGACGTCACCCAATATCCTGATGACCTCTTCAACACTTAGTCAAAAAAACTCAACTTTCACTCCCGCATCTACTCGCGATACGCGGATGTTTGGCACTCCCGATATGATGATCCTGATGCCGATACATACACTTAGTATATGTCTGACCTAAAACATCTTGATGCACTCGCAACATGAAAACTCCAACAGTTTCATGATCCGATCTTCTACCTGATGCCGGTGCACTCCTCCTCGGCTCCTCCAGATGATGATCACCCCGACGAACTTGCACTTCATGCAATCGACATCATCATGCCGATCTCCTCCACTTATCCGGATGACGATATCCGAACTGTCTGCAGGATATTTGCAGAAATATCCTGATGATGCCATTTTAACAGACTTCTTCACTTAGCGAAATCTCACTTCGCCGATCCTCCAGGGATGACCCGATCCAACTCAGGGTGATCTTCCAACTCAATCAGCTCGACCTAGCACATGAAGATGCTAGGCTTCTCAACATCTGTCGACCGCGATCCTGCACACCTGCATGCAAACAAACAAACTACCTACTAACCTACTGTACATTACCATTCCACCGATCAGATGAGTCAACCGGTGGAATGGATCAGTGAATCCATGAAACCACTCAAACCAGCAGATCTATTACACAAAGGAATCCAACCAGAGCAAGAACACAAACAGGATCTTTATTGATTCAAAGATGCAATACAATATGATGTTCCTCACACAGAACACTCAACCTCCTCTGTTTAATGCAATACTAGACTGCCGATCGATGATATCTGTCTGTATGTCCAATATCAACCGATCTCATGCTTATAAAGACTTTCCTACGAGTACTACTGACCCGACTCCAAGCGGCTGGGAACTCTCCAAGCGGCTGGGAGATCCCACCGAACATACATCATGACAGCTGTTATAACTAACTAGCTAAAAATAGAAAAAGCCTGGTTAGCATGATCTTATCACGATCAGCATGACCTTATTACATGCATTTGGTCTTAACAGACCTTCTTGGAAACATAAACAGGACCTAAACTACTAACTGCCTTATCAAGACCAGCTGTCAGGTAGGTGCTCCTGCACCATACTCCCCAAAAGAAAAGAACTCATGTCCCATGAGTTTAGTATGTGGAAGTCCTCCACCTGTACACTTTGCCTTGTCAATAGGCTGACCTACTCCAACTTTGTCTGCTGCTGTCTCTTGGCTTCTCCAAGACTTCTGCACTGTAACTTGCTTTCTGGCAAGTAAATCTGCATGCCTGTTGATGTAGGCCTTTCTCAGGTTATCTCTGTGTTTGTCAGATTGTCTGACTAGACCCTCTGTCTGAACTACCCCTTGAACTGCTGAAATGTTCAACTCTATCTTCCTGTCAACCTTGATAGGACAAGCAATAGTCCCAACTATGACAACATCCTTGTCATTCTTCTGAACTGGTTGCTGTTGGCACCCCTGTTTCTGAACCTGCTGCTGACCTCTGTCAGTCACAACTGAAACTTTCTTCAGCTTGTTGTCTGTAACAACTCCTTTCCCTGCAGTGTCCTGAACTGCCTCTATGCCTGCTCCTCTAGGCATCTGCACAAACTCCTTCTTTCCCATTAAAATGATTTGAGCTACCTTCTGTACTGCAGCTTTTGCCTGTAATGGCATCAACTTAATAATCTTCCCATCCTTCTTGATGGTGTAGGTATTAGCATACCCATCATACAGTACCCTTCTGTCAAATTGCCATGGTCTACCCAACAGTAGGTGACAACATTCCATAGGCAAAATATCACACAAGATTCTATCCTGATATGGTCCAATCTGGAAATCCACATATGCCTGTTCAGAGACAAAAAGTGATTGACTATCACTCACCCAAGATGCCTTGTAAGGGTGTGGATGTGGAATCCTTTCCAACTTCAGTTTATCCACCATTTCCTGGGATACCATGCTGTCTGTTGAACCAGTATCAATGACAACCTTACATACTTTACCTTTACTCTTGCATGTGGTCTTGAAAAGAGCTCTTCTTTGCATCAGATCCGTTGATGCCTGTAAACTTGTTCTCCTTAACATCAGTGATTCTCCACTCTCTGGATATCCATAATTCTCAGGACCTTTGTTTGAACTCTGTGCACTTTCTTCTACTTTCTCTTCTTGTACCAATTGTATTCTCTTGTCACTAGTTCTATCATTTCTGGATGATGAACCTTTGTTTTCTGGACATTTGAAAGATGGATGACCAAACTCTCCACAGGTGTAACATTTCCCTGAAAATGTAGTAGAACCTCTACCACCTCCAAATCTTCCCCTATTACCTTTCCATCCACCTCTGAAATCAGACTGTCCTTGTCCTTTACCAGTGTCTTCTTGACCCTCATTTGTTTGCTTTTGTGCAGGGGCTGCTCCTTTTCCCCTATGGTTTCCTCTTCCTCTCATGGACTTCTCATGTCCTCTATTCATCTTTTCTTCAATCCTGATTGCCATTTGGTAACAATCTTCCACATTCTTAGGGTTAGCTAACACTAACTCATCTTGTATGTTAAACCTCAAACCAGCCAAGTACCTAGCCACCTTTTCTACCTCATTCTCATGATGACCAGATCTCATACTTAACAGATAAAATTCCTCAGTATATGCTTTCACATCCCTGTCTTTCTGCTTTAAAAATTGCAGCTTCTTAAACATCTGGATTTCATAATCCCTTGGCAAGAATTTACCCTTTATCCTTCCTACCATCTTATCCCATGAAGTGATCTTAGACTTCCCTTGTTTCCTTCTCTCGGATTGTACATAATCCCACCATACCAAAGCATGACCTCCTAACTTGGTCTTTGCAATCTTTACCTTCTGATCCTCAGCAACATCTTCACATTCAAAGTGATTATCAAGTGCAGCAATCCAATCTAACAACTCATCTTCATTCAAGCTTCCAGTATACTTGGTAACATCAACCTTTACCTTAGGTTTTTCACTCTGCACTGCCTTTAACAGTTTTGCCAATCTCTGGTCTTCAGCATCCAGATCTTCAGCTACCTCTTCATACTCTTCAACAGTATTTTCCTCTTCTTCAGACTCACTGTCTTCCACTTCCCTCTTTTTGTTCTTTTCCAGGGCTGTCAGCCTGGCTTGAAGTGCTTCAGCAAGCTCCTTCATCTTCCTCATCTCTCTAGCATGTTTCTCCTTCATTTCCTGCAGTTCCCTTGCAGTACCATTACCTTTCGGAGGCATTTTGTCAACCTCTCAATCAACACACAACACAATCAACTCTATCTCTGCCCTTTCGGTGACAGAATCAACACACAACAGCCCAGACCTTTTGCTGAGCTCTGATACCACTATGATGCAGAGGCATCCACACTATAACCTTCGCATATAGCATGAATGTCTGCAGTCCAACCTCATCATCATCATCTTCGCCCTCATCATCATATTTCCTAAAACCACCAACAGCATCATCATGTTTCGCGTTACACAGTCAGCATCATCATATTTCAGACGATCACAATCATCCTCCTGCCGACTACTGTTCACCTCCTCCGCCTTCCTTCTAACATCATCATCATGATGTTCAGCGGGCGCACACATCCTCCTGTTGCACTGTTCATCGGGTCCAAACACTATCGTCATCATCATGACCTTCAACACTGTCTTCGTCAGCAGGATATCAAATATCCGGTTGCTCAAATATCCTGATGACGATCACCTTCAGCAGCTTACCTTCGATGCTCCGCTAGCCGACAACACAAGCAACAGCATCATGATCTACTTTATCCAGTTCTCTTCGAAACCTCCTGATGATGCTAATACAACCTTCTGCCAATACCCAAGCACTTAACGACGGCAGGATAAACTCGCATAAGGGGATATCTCAATATCCTGATGACGATAACGTCATATCCTGATGACGATGACGTCACCCAATATCCTGATGACCTCTTCAACACTTAGTCAAAAAAACTCAACTTTCACTCCCGCATCTACTCGCGATACGCGGATGTTTGGCACTCCCGATATGATGATCCTGATGCCGATACATACACTTAGTATATGTCTGACCTAAAACATCCTGATGCACTCGCAACATGAAAACTCCAACAGTTTCATGACCCGATCTTCTACCTGATGCCGGTGCACTCCTCCTCGGCTCCTCCAGATGATGATCACCCCGACGAACTTGCACTTCATGCAATCGACATCATCATGCCGATCTCCTCCACTTATCCGGATGATGATATCCGAACTGTCTGCAGGATATTTGCAGAAATATCCTGATGATGCCGTTTTAACAGACTTCTTCACTTAGCGAAATCTCACTTCGCCGATCCTCCAGGGATGACCCGATCCAACTCAGGGTGATCTTCCAACTTAATCAGCTCGACCTAGCACATGAAGATGCTAGGTTTCTCAACATCTGTCGACCGCGATCCTGCACACCTGCATGCAAACAAACAAACTACCTACTAACCTACTGTACATTACCATTCCACCGATCAGATGAGTCAACCGGTGGAATGGATCAGTGAATCCATGAAACCACTCAAACCAGCAGATCTATTACACAAAGGAATCCAACCAGAGCAAGAACACAAACAGGATCTTTATTGATTCAAAGATGCAATACAATATGATGTTCCTCACACAGAACACTCAACCTCCTCTGTTTAATGCAATACTAGACTGCCGATCGATGATATCTGTCTGTATGTCCAATATCAACCGATCTCATGCTTATAAAGACTTTCCTACGAGTACTACTGACCCGACTCCAAGCGGCTGGGAACTCTCCAAGCGGCTGGGAGATCCCACCGAACATACATCATGATAGCTGTTATAACTAACTAGCTAAAAATAGCAAAAGCCTGGTCAGCATGATCTTATCACGATCAGCATGACCTTATTACATGCATTTGGTCTTAACAGACCTTCTTAGAAACATAAACAGGACCTAAACTACTAACTGCCTTATCAAGACCAGCTGTCAGGTAGGTGCTCCTGCACCAGACAGTCTTCACATGTTTCCTTGATGGACTTTTGATAACAAGGGAAGATGGCAATCTTATGATCAATGACTAATCCTAGAGAAATCATGATGTAACAACCTAACTGAACTCTTCATGACAAGTCTGTTATTGGTTTAAGGCTATCTTAAAGGTCCATAATAATCTAGGAATTTAATAATAATTAACAGTTCTTAATGGTCATGAAAACATTATACAAGATACTAAAGTTGATGCTAAGATGATGATTTCCTCTTTCCTATCAAATGGTAAGGATCAACACAATTGTTCCTATCATATCATGATGAAATAGGACCGATCAAGAAACCTAGTACTATACATGGTGCATACATGATAATCTTCTTATGGTTTTCTTGGTATGTATAATGAAACCGACTTAGTTAGGGTTTGATGGATTGCCCTCTAGGAAATCAAATCCTTGTCTCTCATAACTCCATTTAGATTAGGATCATGACATTCAATTCTAAAACCACACTCTAAGAAATGGATGCTTACAAATGAGTTTTGATTCACTCAAATCTTCACATACTCAAACACATATCCAACTTATGAATTCATGATTGATCAAATGTTCAAACCAATACAAGCATGACTATTGTATTTGTTGACCAAGCATATTGATTGTCATAAAGTTAGAGAAATTCATCCAAAACCATTACAAACTATTTCTATCTTTGCCATAGGAAATGTTGGATCTTCTAGAATGAGTACTTAACATCAAACCAATAGCCAAGTTCTCCATAGAAAAATTAACAAAATTGAAACCTAGGACCTAACATATGATGACAAACCTTGACAACAAATTCATTATGGTAGTCCTAATAGCCCTACTACTATACTCTAACTATTGTGACAATACAATGCTTGGCTACTGATATCTCTTTGAGTCCTTAAGAGGCATCTTTTGATATGACAGTCCTTCATGTTGACATATAACCTTGATACCAAATACCCTATGATCAAACACCATAATGATATTTGTAGATAAGAAAATTAATTATAAGATAGTCCTATTGAGACCTGGTTGTGACAAGATGAATGAGAGGATAACTCATAAGCATAACATGACCTTGATAATATATGCATGCAAATCTTTTTTACAAACCTCTAGATAGTCTTGAAACAAAGATACCCTTTTATGCCCATGATTGTCCTATTATTTGATTGAACCTAACATGATTGTCTGTATAGTCTTAGACTAATCTTTCTTGTCTCCCTCACTACAAGTACTCATGATCCATTTACCCTTTCAAATTTATTTTAGCACTGGTAATATAATCTGTATCTTTGACTTGCTATAGACTTAGATAATGGTAACAAAATAATAATCTCTCCCAAAGCCTTTATAATACATTGTCACCACATTTTAGACTTTATACATGAAGGTATACAATGAAATAATCTTGAAGGTCATCAAATTGGAAAATGGAAACTAGGACCACATTAGGAGTTATTAACTATAAGACTAAACATATGGCATAGACTCCAAAACTCCTTTCAAAAGATGAATACTATGTACACCCTCAACTGGACTCAAACCATCAATATATACACACCTAAAATCATTTGTCTAAAACTTCATGCCTACAACTTCATCTAGATCCTCATCTAAATAGTTTTTAACCAAGAATCAAAATTTAGGACTTGAATGAAAATCCCAACTTTAATTTGAAAATTACATAGTTCACTACAATAGCTCTTACATTTTGAAATTTGTATGCACACGTATAGATATATGTTTAATTTGAATATTTCAAGTGTAACTTCTTGAAACATGTATAATTTATCTAGTTTATTTATAATTTATAATTTTTCAACATGTATATGTTTATTTATAATTTATATATATATAGATTCTTGAAATTAATTTTGTGCTCAAATTTGTATGTTTATATGTATAAATGCAGTTTCATAGTTTTTATATATATCATCATGGATGATATTCACTTTGATACTGAGGACTTCCTCAATGTACAAGATGAATAGCACCATCTCCACCCCCATGCCCACATCTAGATGTCCCACCTCCACCCCCACCTGGACCCCCACCTGGAACTGACCAGGCTCGCTTGCGAGCCATAATTACTGAAAATGTGGATTCCATACAAGAAAAATTGAATTCCATTCATAGTGAACAATTCATGCCACCTCACATGGTACGTTTTGCAACTTTGATGCAAAACATTATAGATTTTGTGAGTTCTATTGACTCAGACTTTGATGGATTCTAGAAATGGAGAGATAAGAGGTGCCAATTTTATGTTGATGGCCTCTCCTATAAGGATATTTTGGATCTTAAAATCACAACAAATCATTTAGTGCAATATTTTAGACACCCCATCACAAATGAACCTATTCTTGCAAATAAGAAAAGAATATCAATCAGGTGGTGTAGACATGAAGGACTGTCTACCAATTTTTGGGATAGCTGGTGGATGGTGTTTGATTATCCACCTCATGCTAATTGTGATGTTCCTTTATATTTTTTGAGAAAATTATATGTAGAGTTTGTTATGAATTAGAAACCCAACTATTTTGATTTTAGATAATTCTAGGGTGTTGGTGGCGGCATGCCACAATAGAGGTTGGGAGCACAGGTTGATCCCCAATGACCCGTGCTTGTTCAACCTCTTATTGACCCTCCTACTGCTGCCATTCCTACGCCCTTCCAGCATCGTGCGGTGGTATCCGCACTAGGCACATTGAGTTGACTCTCAGGTAGCCTAGATGAGCTGACTTCTATGATGGTAGCTCAGGTTAGAGACCATGGAGGAGCTGATGGTGGAAGTGGTGGAAGTGGTCCTAGTACCACTCCACATGTGTCGATGCCTCATACATGTACGAGTTACAATCAATTGTGTTATGGACCTTATCAGGAAGCTGCACCCACTTCAGCTACACATGCAGCATCTGATAATATGGGTGAATCATTTGTTGATTATCTATTTGTTGAGGATCATCCCACTAATCATTCAACATAGGTATATATATAGGTTACACACATGTTGAATTTATAACAATTTTAAGCACGTGTTTTTAATGAACATATAGAGATCAATTAAATTATAATATTTTAACAATCAAATTGTTTAGTGTAGATGATGGCAATAGGGACCATTGATTGATTTAATTTTTCATCAACACCTGTTCATCTCAAGCACCCATTTGGGGTATTTTGAATGATTTATATTTTAAATAATTTTATTTACTTGATTTTAATTTGTAATTCAGTCTTGAACATGTACATTAAATATTTATGCTAGTTCAAGGTTCTTCCACATTGAATCCTCCATCTGAGGGTGTCTTGAGTGCTCCTCCATCATTGGGCATCTCATATGATGCTTTTGTATGTATATTGTTTTAAAAAACTATATATATACTTAGATTTTTCTATTTTGAATTCACTATATCTGAAAACGGCATGTAATATTTAATATATATTAAAAAAATATGTCTATGTAGGTTGACACAATGAGGATGGGCATTGCATCACACTTGGATGATCCAAGTTTATATTAGGAGTTGACTTCATTTTAGATTGTTGAAAAATGTATCTATGTCTATGTGCAATATATGTTTTAACCTAATTTGTACACACATGCTAAGTTATAAATGACCTTGTAGGAGCTTATTAGTGACACGTTTCATCCTGTTCATGCCATTCCACCTACAACACATGCAGAGCAGGAGGACAGATGAGATGGATAGCCTGATATGGTATAATTTAAAATTTAGATTATATTTAAAGTCAATTAAAATATACATTGTGAACTTAAAGTAAATTTCAATAGAATATATATGTTGACATGTGTTAAAAATTCTTTTTTCTTTTATAGCTTGAGACATGTCACGTAGCTAAGCCTGTAGAGACAGATCCTGGAACAAAGGATGCACAACAACTTCTTACGGTATAATAATTTAAATATGATAAATTATAAATTAAATTAAATTAAATCATTTTTAAAATCATCGTACATCTAATTTCAACTTTCTTTCTCTTGTACATGTAGATTGATTTAGAGCATGTAGAGACTATAGGTCCAGGTGCACCAGAGCGTGCCTCTCAGCCTCACATGGTAATTTTAAAATGTTACGATAAATTATTTAAATTAAATTGTCATTAAATCATTTTTTAATCATCTTACATTTGATTTCATCTAAATCTTTCTCTTCTACAGAGTGATTCAGGTCATCTGAGTAGTTCACATGGTGTGAAGAGGTCTCTTGATTACAGAGACAATATGAGTTAGGTCATTTCATGGGCTATATAATTAGACTATTTCATGGACTACATATATACTGTTTCTCATGGACTTTATATATATTGTTTCATGGACTTTATATTTTGAACATGGGTTGTATTGTTATGGACTTTATATATTGTTTCATCCAAACTTTATTTCATTTTAGCATTTTATGTCCATAAACATTTAAGTGAAATAGAAATGACACTAGATATCTTATATTTAAATATATATAGAAATTGGTGTTCTAATAAAAAATAACAAAAACTAATTGGTTTTTATAGTGAGAAAACAATTTAACATCTTCTTATAATTGTCTATATCTACTTAGCTTTCAATGCCCTTTATAAATGGAATTTTAGATAGTAAGATTTTCACAAAGTGGTTTCAAGTATTCTATAGTAATATGTCTCATCAAGGTTATGGGAAATTTTTTACTTCATTTATATTATTGTTTGCAATTCTTATATATCATGCCTTTAGAAATTAAATAATGAACATTATCAAAATTTTGTATTAATAGAATGAGCTAACTAATGTATAGATAAAAAAGAGAAGTTGGCTTTTATCTTAATATTGTGTTGTTTTGGTTATGGAAATGTACCACATTTTTTATATTAAATAAGTAAAGGTCAATATGAAAGACTTCCACTATTTTAACTAGTAATGTGTTTTACTTCACTTTCTTGAATCTTGATATCAGAAAAATTGAAAGGATAACTTTTTAATAGATTCACAAACATTTTACTAGAATGCAAGCTAGTCTTGGAATGTAATTTTAGAATGCTAGTGTGTGAGGAAAATTATTCTCCAATGATCTAACAATGTTTGACAATGTATTAAGCACACGAAAGAATCTAAGATCAATATTATTTCTATTAATTCTAAAGATATAAGTTTATTGAAAACTTTTTTTTCTTTTATTTTTAACCATAGAGTATTAAATTATGACACCCTCATCTATAAATTCAATCTATAACCATCAATTTTACATTAGATACATGTATCAATTTATATACACAACATATCTGAATATCATATCATAGGGGAGAGGACCCAATTGTTGAGCATGTTCCAATAGGTGTGATAGTATTTGTACATTTAAGGCCCATGCTTGGAAGTCTCTCATTACTGAAGATAAATTAGATAAGTTGATGGGTACCATGAAGAACTTGTCATACAAGGTGGTAAGGAATGAGAAGGAGTTACCTCAGGTCATAATGTTGCATCATATTTTAATGAAGGATAGTGGTTGTATAATAGGCCTTGTAACACTAATTGGTCTAAGGGACCATAGAAAAATGATAAGAAAGTGATTCCTAAGCAAAAAATCCATTGCAACAAGACAAAGAAACCCTAGATGCTCTAAGAAGAGATCATGTGAATCTCCAAGAAATTTCATTATGGTGTGAGACTTGCTATCTCCCACATGATCCATTAAAGTGTGTCGTCACCCTCTTAATGATCAAGGAGGAGGAATTCCCTAATGAAGAAGGTAATGCATAATATCATAAAGATGGCATTGATTAGCTTGATGCATTTGAATATGAATATATGTGGATGAATAAAATAATTATGATGGCCATAAGGAAACTAATCAATTTTTTTAGTATGATCATAACATTGGTCCAAATCAATATGAGTTACCTTATCACTATTTTGAGCACATGACGGATCTCATGCATTAGTGGTACAAAAGATCCAAGTTGTCAAGTGAAGACATAAGGGGCCTTACTAACATAGTAGTAATTTGCAAAATCAAGGTGGAAATAACTAGGAAATAGGCAAGTGCCTATGAGAAATGATGTTACTATTTCTAGACCAAACAAAATTGACACAAATTTTGAAAATTACAAGAAAAGGATAGAAGTTGAGATCACGAACAACAATGTCACCAAGAAGGTGATGGAAAAGAGGAAGAAACTAGCATGACAATAAGTAGTAAACAAGAAATATCTGGCTAAAAATCATAAGCATGATGTGCCATAAGAAGTTGCAGATACTCCTAAATTAGGGAATCTTGAGAATAGAGCCAAGCAAGTTCAATCTAGGCCATTAAAAAAGTAAGGTGGAGACAAAGAAAATAGAAAATAAGGTCAATAGGTAAGGATGTAACTTCTTTTATTTAAGTTATGTAGTTCATTCTTGATGCAAATGATGTAATCATTCCACAAAATGCCTCTTTTCCCAACTATAACCCTATTGATGTAGCTCAAGTCATGAGACAAGTTAGAATTTTAATGCCACTAGGGAAGCTCCTTAAAATTCCTGAGCATAGATAGAGAATGATTTATCTTACATCATTATTGTAAATGAGTCATGACAACCTCATAATGTTCCCAATGATGCTACAATTGACAACCATACCCAAGATGTAGTTAAATTTTAAGGTTTGGTAGCATTAGAAATAATTCTTGATAGTACAAATTACTATAAGGTTAGAAGTAGGTCAATCAATGAAGATGATATTGAAGGTGTGAAACTAGGTAGTGAAGTAGTTCTCAGGATGATATTCATTGGCAAGAAATTGAAACCTTTTGAAAAGAAAATGTTGATTGCATTGCTGAGAAGATTTAGGAAGTATGTTGCATGGTCTTATGATAAACTAAAATCTTACAAAGAGGACTTATTTTATCATACAATTCCTCTCCAAACTAATACAAAGACTTTCTGACAAAAATAAAGATTGATAAATCCAAGATTAGCCCCCCAAAAGAAAAAGGAGTTGATAAAGTTGAAGGAAGAAGGTATCATCAAGCTTATCTAACATTCTCAATGGGTGTCAAACCTTGTCCTAGTCAGGAAGAAAAATGGAGAGATCTAGTTGTGGCTAGACATTATAAATCTACACATTACATCCCTCAACAACAATTACCCACTTCCAAGCATGGACCACTTGCCACATCAGTGCACCAACAAAACGTGACTTAATGCACAACCATTGGTCCACCCTTTTCTAGGAAACTATTTGACACCTCAACAAAAAGTGTGTTGATGTGGCATCATATTTAATGATGTGGCCTTGCCAAATAAGTTTCTTTAAAAATTTTAGAGTGATTCGAAATTGCCATGTATATGTTAAAATAAATAGTGATTACTTAGTTATTTCTATAATTATATTGAAAGCGGCATAATTTATATGTACTATGAAGAGCAATTTTAAAAATAGTTTACACAGGTCCTAAATTAAATAATAGATAAATGTTTCAACTTCCAAACTAGTATATGTTTATAGAATAATGGAGAAACATATGGTGAGAGTAGAATGAGTAGAGATAGCTTAGGATTCCATTGTTGTTATAACACTATGGTTATTAACCTAAAGGTTTATCAATCAAGTGATATAATTTGGGTTTGAATAACTTGATATTGTCATTTTATAAGCTTATTGGTTTATGTCTAACATGAGATCAAATGAAAATAGGATTCTAGTACCTTTTGAGCCTAAGGTTGAATCAAGGGATTGGCTAAGAAGTGTGAGATATGAAAGAATGGAAATAGAAGAAGATGTCCAAGTAATATTTTAGGAATTATAAGAAAAAGTGGCTAGGATAGCAATGGTTGATGGAAAGTTAGATAGGCTAGAAAGTATGACACTCACCCTTATAGCAAGAATGGATGGAAATAGGGTGCACCAAGATGGAGGTAAACATGAGGTTGGTGTTTCACAAAAAGACACTCCGAAATCTAATAAGGTTTTCAACATGAGGCCAAAACTGATATCTAATCATATGATGGAGAAATTAGTGTAGAGAAATTAGGCCAATGGTTGTCTTACATGGAAGTGTATTTTAGTTTGTACTAGGAAAATATATCCAAATGAGGAAAACTAGTGCTCACTTACTATATTAATTCAATTGTTGATAGTTGAATAATATATTTTACACTTGTTAGTTAATCACTAGTCTATGTGTAAGCATTTATAAACACTAACTTAAGAAACTACTATGTTATATTTCATCCAAATCTTGCCTATGTTACTTTATATGTCGTAATATGATGTCTTAAGGGGTCCTAATAGGACTTCTTAAGGGGATCAAAGAATTCAAACTACATGTCTCATATTTAATCATAATTTATGTAATTTAGGATGACTCATCAGAACAATCCAATGTCTTAATTTATGGCGTAATGGGATGTCTTAAGGGGTCCTAATACGATGTCTTAAGGGGATTTCTTAATTTCTCAAAATTTGGTGAAGTTGCCCAAGGCAACCAAATTTAACAATAATACAATCAAATTTAAAGTAAATTCAAAGTAGAAAAACATGTGCATTTAAGAAACAAAATATATAGTCTAATAATAATTTTGATGTATAAAAGTATAGAGTATAATTGTGTATACATGTATAAAAATTTATGTATAATGTAATTGTGTATGTACATATATGCCAACTCAAAATAATGTTTACAAAATGTGGCTATGCCATCTCAAGAAAATTTGAAACTTGTGGGGAATGTACCAGGTGTTTATGCCACCTAATATAAAAATAATACAAGCAATATCAATATATCATCAAAACATGTATTTTAATTTATATAAAACTATCTATATACACAACTTATACCTATATTTACAAGTGCCTCACACATGTATATATAGGTTTAATCTGTATCCTCTTAGGTTTTTGTTTCAAAGTATGTGATGAATTTGTGATGATGGCCAAAGGATATAAAAGGACAATTTAAATCAATTTCAACTAATAATGCACAAGAAATATCAAAACATGTATTTAATGTATTTAAAAGAACAATATAAAACTATTTAACTATATTTACCTGTATTTACTTATTCCATTGTACCATCTCCATCCTCTCTTTTTTCCAATGCTTTGATGATTGTCTCATGCTCTTCCATAGAAATTGTCCATAGCTCTTTATTTGTAAGTTTTCCACGATACCTCTCTAGTTTTATATTTGTTTCCAACACCAAATGTGACTAGTGTATAATCTTCTTATGTGTTTCATAATCTTTGAATGCAGGTAAACCATTCTTCCTTATTAGGTATTTTCATAGCCAAGTGCCAACAACCACCACTGAACCTATTGGATAATCATAGCCATCATCAAAGAAATTCTCAAAATTTGCTTAAGAGAATCAAAGAAGTTCTCAAAATTTGCTTAAGGGGATCAAAGACTTGTTATCAAAATTTGCATAAGGGGATGTCTTAAGGGGATCAACAAACTTGTTGGATAAGGATAGCCATCATCATCTTCTCGAGGTGCTGTTAACTTATGTTTAGTCTCCACACAATGAGGCAACCAATATTCTATTTCCTCTTCATTCTCGTCAGGTGCAACAACATCATACACATGTCCTGCAAACAAATTTTGATTCAATAACTTACACATGTCCATAAAATTTAACCAATCTACATACATGCATTCATATGTACACATATAAATAAATAAAAGCACTACAAAATAGTAATGAAGTGAAATAAAATGAAATAATTCAAATTAAATTACCTTCTTGTACAAGGTCTGAAACACTCATAATCGTCTGATGCAAACAGTTGATCTTTGTCTTCAATTGTTGTTTCATATTGATCGTGTGCTTGTGCAAGTGTCAATGGTCTTTCTTTCCACTCTTCAACCCATTTTATATTCTCACATGCTTCCCAATCTCATGAAATATAAAACTAACAAAAAACATGCAAGCTCCCTTGTCTAGATAGTCCATGTACTTGCATTCAAACTCTGAAATGAATGCCATTTAGTAGATCCACTGATTATCTCGCAATCAAGTCTAGGTAGAATGTTTTCTTCTTAAACCAACCAAAAGAATTGGTGAACTATAGAGTACTCGCTTGATCTAGGTGTATATAATCTTGTATTGCACCAATCCACAATCCCATGTGCATCTTTAAATTTTACTGCTTCCTCAAATTTTAATTGTTGTCTAGCAAGAATTCTTTTAACACATGCACCAGCTCCATCATGTTATCCTTTACCATGTCCAGCTTCAAAAAAATTTCACATATGTTGGACATTATGTTCCTTGTGAACCCTACTTAACCAATAGAACATTCAAGCATTCTTGAATTGCCCTGTACAATTATCTGACCATATGAGATGTTCTGTCATTTGGATTCCTCTTTCTCTTAAATTTGTATAAAATATATTGAAACAATATTGAAAAAACTCTGACGAGTGTAACCGTTTGTCACTCAAATAGAAATGATACTCCCTCAAAACTTTTCTATCATCCTCTATGCTATCATCTGCATGTCTATAAACAATATGAACAAACATGACCACCTACACTGAACTGTAATATTGTGATTGGATTTCCTCTTGCAGAGCTAGAGTATAGTTTTCTACAAAATTAACCACTGATAGTATAGTACCAACTAGAAATGTGTTTCTACATGTACGAAACTGTCCATCAAGCCATCGAGCTTGTTGAGAGTGCTTGACATATTGTGGTACAATCTTACTCTTAAAATCTGATATGAATGCATGTACACTAACCTTTTATGTAATTAAATCACAATGCTTTCTAATTTTTCCATCTTTTTAAGAATATTTAAAATTCTTAAATCTTTTAACATCCACTAATTATTGTCCAAAATTATTTTTAACACTTTCATGCATACAAACTCTTAAGAAAGAAAGATTACCACAACTAGTGCATTGCCCATAAATACATGAACTTAAATAAAATAATTTCCCATTAGATCTTTCACAAAATAAACTTGATATCAACTCTTTTATTGTTTCAGGTGGCATATTAATATCACATTCCTATATAATCATGTTAGTATATAAAGTACAATGTATATATTGAAACAAATCATAATAATAATGAAATTGAACATGTGTTTTACAACAAGATATTTGTTGCTTATTAATCTTTACATACCATGGTTTGCATTTTTCAAAAGATCTTTGACTTATTCTAATATTACCAGGTAACACTAATTCACCACAAATTTTGAGGTGTTTCTAATAGGTGTTTTGGATGAGGACCACGAACTTTGGACCCCACTCTTAATTTTAAAACATCTCTAGCATTAGATGATACTCTAGTATTATCATGCCAATATTTTTTGATCAAAGATTTAATTTCAACATTCAATTTCATGTCAAATCTCAGGAGTTGACCACTAAAACCACAACATTGGTTGATTAGATTATTTTCTATACTTTCTCTTCTTTTTTCTGCTCTTACTAATGTTTTAGGATGTATTTTTAGAATTCCACTAATATTGCTTACCATTCTTCTATTCAAAGTTGATTTATTAACTATAGTAGTTGTTATAGCTCGTATTGCTGCATTCTTATCTTTAGATCAACTATTCTTTCCAATAGACTCAATGACACTAGCAACAATAGACATAGCATGTTTTAGTGATTTATCTTTTCTTCTTGGTTTAACAAAAATGCCTAACATTTTCATTACTTTTCTCAATTTCCACATTCTCATTAATTGCATCATTAGTTAACATTGAAATGATAGTTTTTTATGATAAAAAAAATCTTTGTATAATCTATTGGTATGTGTTCTTATTTGTCTCCAAGAAATCTTACTAGGAAGATTATCCAAAACATCTCTTTCAATTTTTTTTTAAAAAATCTCATTTTCAACATCACATCCTGGATATTCATTTTCATTTTCAACTTCAAAACGATTTTTATTTTTAACAACAAAATGGTTTTCATTTTCATTTTCAACAAAAGGATTTTTATTTTTAACAACAAAACGATTTTCATTTTCATTTTCAACAACAATTTGTCTCAAATCTTGATCTCTATGAATATTATCGATCTCAACATTGTTATATCTAGCTTATTTTAAATGTCCTATCAACACCATTTCCATTTCATTCAAAGGTTGATTTGAAGACGTACCTACATTTATGCCTATTGAAACATTCTCCATAGCATTGAAATAGGGATTTGATGACATACTAGGAGTAGTTTGTATAATCGTATTAGTTTCCACATTCACCTCTTGCAAATTTGCATCATCTACATCCATGGTCTCCTCAATATTTTTATCTTCAATAGTTGTGGAATTGGATGTTTTAGCATTATTCATTGATCGAATCTTTATTCTTCTATCTCTTTATCTTTTTGCCTCCTCTCTCTTTGCTTCAATTTCTTCAGGGGTCAATAGCTTCCTATCTTTCCTCTTATTACAAGTTTGTGATCCCATTTTGTGATCCCATGATTAAAAAATTCTAAAGTATGTACAAATGAATGTCAAAAACTTGAAATCCTTCCTTCTTTGTTCAAGTCCTTCAAACAAGTAGCAATTCAACAAAATTTCACTCAAACAGTGTCTCAATGATGGCTCCTTTCAAAATTCAAACAAAATCCCAAGTTGATGGACCTACAGAAGATAAAAGATGGTAGAGAATGTTGCAAATGTCACAATCAACCATACAAAACAAGTTGCAGGGTCGACTATGATAGTCTTATTAAAAAAATGGTCAAATAGTAAACAAATTCCTATTTTGTTCTGTATCGATGGAGTAAGAAACGGGATCCCGTTATTTAAAATTTAAATTTTAGGCTCTAGTTTTACTTTATAACTTGGTTCAGGAAAAATTTTGGGGACCCGAACGTAACCTCTGGACCTAGTTTGACCTATAACTTGAAGGTCCTATCAATGTCGCAACAAAATAGTAACTTTGGGCATATGTCTGATGGCCTTTTTTGCAAAATTTTTTGATGAAATTAAAACCCATTATAGATGAGACAATATAGATTCCAAATATGTAATTTTTTTTACAATTGGATTGGTTTTTCTATTTTTCAACTAATTTATGATGAAATAGGTCCATAAACTTGAATTATCAGGTTTTTTTAGTATTTTAATAACTTTTTATTAAAATATTTTTTTGTAAAAAAATTGTACGAAAACGTACTTTAGACAATTCTTTTCAATTTTAAGAAAAAATTCAAAAAATGTTAAGTTTAGGTCATCTTATGCATGATGTACATGATGATTTTTTAAAACACCAGTTTGGCCAATAAAAATTTAACAAAAAAAAAATTCAATAAAAAATTACAAAAAAATATGGAAAATGTGCTTCAATGAGTTACAAATCTTTTCCCAAAAGGATTTAGAAAAATATGATAATTTTGATCAAAATATGGATGACGTACATGTGCATGGTATAGCAAAAAAAAAGTGACTTTTAAATAGTGGTTTTTAGAAATGCCTATTGAAAATCAATTTCTATCATCTGGGTATTTAAAAATATTACATATTTGGAAACTAGATTCCAAGTACTACATTTCATATGTACTGACTTTTTTCAAAATTCCACATTTAAGTGCTTCAAATTTTTAGGTCAAATATGACAAATTCTAAAAATGAAGGAAAACACTTCCACTTTTTGGCCAAAAAGTAGACTCAACTTCTTGCACACACCCTTGACATGATGATGAGGGTGATTCATGGAATTGGTAAGTTTATGTGGTAGAACAAGGTTGTAGTTGTGGTTTTTGGGCTTGAGATTGGTAGGTGGCTATGAGTTGTTGGACTTCGACTAGGAGCTATTGTATTTGTGGTGATTGGTTTTGTTGAAATGGTTGGTTGATGGTTTGTAGTTGTTGTATGATTTGTTGGTTTAGGGGTTGTTCTAGTTGGTGGAAGATTTGGACAATGTCTTGTAGTTCTTGTGCTAGGATCTTTTTCTCTAGTGTTGGGATGGAGTTACACATAGGTTGGGGTCTTTGTATTTCAGCTTGTTCCTCCAAGTATGCCTCTAAATCTACAAGATTCTCATCATCATTAGTAGTGAATTTTGGCCCACCTCAGAGTATATATGGTTTTGGATTTTCTTGTTCCTCCAAGTATGCCTCAAAATCTACAAGATTCTCATCATTATTAGAGCTAGGAGAAGGGCCTTCTCAGAGTATATATGGTTTTGGATTTATCCTAGCTTTGTTGATGATCATAACCATTTTGACAAAAAAGGATTGGATTAGGTTCAAGGATGTAAATATGAGTAAGATGACACCAACTAAACTTGAGTGGGTTGATGACAACTCTAAAATAGATCAAGGTAACTCTAGGTCTGACAATGATTATGTAGGCAATGATTTTTGTGCTATGATGGATAGACACAAGGACAATGATCAAGAGGGGTATGCTAAAGTAGGAGATGATAAACTCCAAGCAAGTTACCCTATCCCAAGATGATAAAACCGATATGAGTTGGATCTAAACTTATGAGTTGACTTCCTTTAATTTACCCACGAACCCCTTCCATTTGCTACAACAAACCACATTAGAAGTTGTGGCTAGGATAAAAAGTGAGATTAGACCCCCCTTAATTCTCATGTGGACTTTTAATGTGTTAATGCTCCCAACTGGAAACTAACATAAGGTCTTCAAAACCCTAAAAAGAGTTGATTTCTTCTAGTCATAGGCGGCAAAAAAATACTCTTCAGAGATTCGATTCATCATAAAATTTCATATGCTTCACCTGTATAGGGAAAGTTGGTATAAATAATATATAGCTGCTAAATATAATATGAGATATGAAAACTTCAATCTCATTAATAAAATGTAGCATTGCAAAATTAGGGGTTTTAAAGCCTTCACAGATATATTTCAAATTATTAACCTTAAATGACTATTTGTTTGTAAATTAAGTATTTCAATTTCTATAGACTAGCTAATTAGTTTGGTGAAAAACCATTGAATGAATTAACATCAAAGTTCATCAAACAAAAATGTTAAAAGAAAAAGTTAAAAAATTGTGAACCAGGGAACAATTATTATTGGCAGTTATAAAACCCATGAAGCAGTTAACTCCAACCAACTAAAAGAAATAGTTTTACAATGATTAAAGCCAAACTATGGCTTTGCCTAATGAAGAATCGCTCACACCACTCCAAATGAAAAGTTCATAGTCAAAATAGATGGATAACACACATGCGATCAACAAAATAAGCATATCAACAACAAACCAGTGGTTGTGACAATTATACTTTGTAAATGAAGATTATAAACTAAATATATTAAACTTTGATACTGCAATTTCAACTTTGTCCTAGTCTTGCAACAAAGGATATAGAATAATCAATATCTAGTAATTATGGAGTTTTTCAAACACATATAGACCTAGATCTATGAGATAATATGGGCATTCCAAATACAAAGCAATGAGTAAGCATAATATGTATGAATATCCTTGTAAATAAAAGCTATGCTTTTGTGTATCTAGTAGATAAGCATCAATCCAATGAATAAAACATTCACAGAGAAGACAAAAATGAGAATAAAAACTTCGCAAAAGAGTAAGCACCATACATTTTTGGCTGTACAAGGGTATAAAAGGCCTAAAAACTAAAAAAAATAAAAAATTTACAACCTTTTTGAAACACATGATGTAATTTATTTTTATTCACCCGCGAGTTGCTCTAGAATCAACGAAGAGGTTAGTTTTGGTCCAAGAAAACTTTAGTGAAAGTTGAGTCTCAAGATCATTTTGGAAGTGCATCAAAAATCTGCAAAAACTCAACAAGAGCACTTGCAAAGAAATGGATTAAGGAGGGTTCACGTCATGTTCACTAATGTTTACAACAAAATATAGATTTTCTTGACAAGATTTGAAATTACCACAAAACCCTAAAAATCTATATTCAATGCAACATAAAAGATTAATTATAAGACTATAAAAACCACACAAATATAAATGTTACTGAAGTATTTAAATGTAGTTGCTCAATTTTTGCATAACTCCAATGTAAATTTTGTCGAGGGGCCATAATTGAAAAACAAGTTCGATTTTATAAAGTTTGGATAAAAGTTGGTTCAAGTGGTTGAACAGATTTTTTGGTTATGTGAATGGTAAAAGGTAGGTATTTAACAGGTTTTGATTTTTAGGATTAGTTTTTACGAATAGGTTTTAGATTTTTCTAAATAATAAATTAAATTTATTAATGTTAATTTATTATTTATGAGAGGGTTAAAAGGTGAAAAGGTTTAATTAATTAATTAAACCTTACGATTAAGGGTGGATTAGGAATTAAGGAACATTTAATTAATTAATTAAAAATAATTAAATTTCATGACTTAGGAAATTTATCGATTGGTCAATTTTTTGATGTCTACAATTGCTACTAGTATATATCTATATGGAGTCTACCGATAATGATATGTGTTATCTTATGGTGATGTGTATGTGATGTTATGTTTTGTTATTCTTTATGTTTTGTTGTCAATCTCTAGCTTCCTGATTGGGGTATAAAATGATTACAAATACCTGACTGAGGATCGGATCTCTAGAGTGGTATCCTTCTTCATTTCTTGCTAACATTTTATTTCATTGACGGGACTATGGAAAAGGGTAGCTAAATATCAAAAGGGAAAAACATCTAAAGGAGTAGTATAGAGTTCCAGAAAGGAGAAAAGGTGAGGTTGGTGGGAAAATTTTTTGAAGTGCAGAGGAATTCAATCTCATTAAGTTTCTAGCTTTGTGAGAGGGGGTAGACACTCAAGGGGATGGAATGTAGGAAGGGGGTAGTGTATGGAAGGACCTTTCAAATGATGTGACTTTTCAAATAGTGATTCCATAGGGTATAAGGGGACTAATTGAACACCAAATCAAGCAAACCCATGGCAAAAGGGAAAAGCGAAGGAAAAGAGAGATCGATGAAGAAATCAGGACCAAAATGGAGATAAGCAAAGAAGAGAGATTGAAGCAAGATCAATAAATACAAGAATGTTACTACTAAAGAATGGAAAGGTCCCAAATGATGGAGGAAGAAAGGATGATAGAGAGTTTAGAAGGAAAGAGAAGAATTTGAAGAGCGTGCCACTATGAGTGCTACCGGAAGGAAGGAAGAAGATAAGTGTGTTATGAAGGATGCTGCTAAGTTTAGCAAGGAGGGTACTTCTAGAGAAAGGAGATCAAAAGGGGAAGGCATATAAGATATTATGGATAATGTGGAGGAGCACAACACTATGGATGTTGCCAGAGAGGAAGGCAGAGGAGAAAGAGAAGAAATAGGTGAATTAGGGTTTTTTAGTAGAGGGCCAGAGAAGATGAAGTAACACTGGAGATTTTGAAGATGGATGAAGAATATATAGAAGAGTTTATTTGCCTAAGCATAAAGAAGGTAAGAGAAGAAGGAGAAGATGCAGTAAATATTGAGAGGAGTTTTGAGCATTTTGGAAGAATATTTCAATCATCATTGGATGTTGACATGATGTCATTCACAAATGGAAGAGTATCCCCTAATTTAAAGAGGCACTGTGAAGAGACACGACCCCTAGACCATGAGCCACCTTGAGTGCCATATAAATTCAAGATAATTTTAGTTGAGAAGGAAGATATTTGAGCAAACAAATAAGTAGAGAGAATAACAAAGATTTGGAGCTATTTTGTAGAGATTTTAGGAGAAGAATACTTTGAGATATGATTAGAGAGAAACAAGGGAAGAGAAGGAAAGAAAGTTGATAGAAGATAGTTGTATGAGAGAAGTAGACTAGAGGAAATCTATCGCAAAGTACCAGAAAGTTGGAGAAGAGCAATCATGGATACCCTAGTTAAGTTACCTGTGTTTGAGAAGGATACTACTGAAGCAGTGGAACATTATTTTATTTTGGATTCTATTTATAATCTGAAGGGAGTAACAAGGGATGAAATTAAGTTGTTTTATTTCATAAGCACCTTAAGGAATGAAGCATTGAAGTGGTATAGAAAGACATACCTAGATAGTGCAAAAGAATGGGATGAGATCAAGAAGCTATTTTTGGAGAACTTTGGAGTTTCTAATGTTTCAACAGAAGGAGTAAGTAAGATGAGAGGTTTGATACAATGGGAGAAATAATCAATAAAGGAGTTTGATAAGAGATTCAAGGAGACAACTAGGAGATTGTAGGAATCGTTGACTGAGAAGCAAAAGATAGAATGGTTTATTTCTGGAATAAGCCCTAAAATAAGGTCAGTCATGGATGGAAGTATCTTTGAAAGATATGTAGATCTAGTGACATTGGCCTATTGAATAGAATCTCAATCTTGGCGTAGACAAGATAAGATATAAAAGAACCTAGAATTGGAGAAGCTAAAGATAGAATTGGAGTAATTGAAGCTAATATAGGATATATTAGCTAAGTAGGAGGAGAATACATAGAAGGAGAGAACTAATATTTGGTGTTCATATTACACAAGAGAAGGCTACTTGAGAAATGAATGCCCTAGAATAAGAGGTGAAAGACAAGCTACTACAGTACAAGTAGATACCAAATAAGTAATGAAAAAGTCAATTCAGTATATTAGGGGTTATGTGAAGAATGGGATGACCATGAAACACCAGATTGTCCTTCATAAAACTTCTAGAATAAAAGAGACTTTGTTGATGAAGAATATGAAGCATGGTATGGTGGAAACAATACAAACTTTGTGGAGAGTAGCAATATGTCATACTTGAAAGAAAAAAATTCATATGATCATGACTACAAGCAACCAAGTTGGAGAAATTAGAGGAATATCAATGCAATTCAAAATTTAAACTCTAGAGGTCCATCATATGGAAATAACTATATAATAATGATGACAAAGACTAGTTTGGAGGCTACAAAGGAGGGAGAGGTTGTGGAAGAAATTAAAGGAGGGAGGGTGCCACATGCTTCAATTGTGGTAAGTTAGGACATTTTTCTAATGAATGTTGGGCTAAAAAGAAAATACAATCTTTATTTTATAATAGTACAGAGCATGATCTATTTTATTGTGAGAGAGCACATCAATACTTCTAGAATGCATAGCCTTAGTCCAAGAGTGATGAATAACAAAACCTAAACAATAAAAAAGGAGCAAGGATTATAAGAAGACCACCATAAGATCAAGGAGTAAGAAATTTCTGGAAGAATAACAGAGAGGAGACAAGCATATCTTCAACTGAATCCATAGAAGAAGAAGAGTACTACTGGAGAATTACACCAAAACATACCAGAAAAGAGAGAAGGAAAAGGAAGGAGAAAGTTACAGTAGTGAAAAGACAAGGAAACAATACTGGAAGGCAGTACATCATTGAGATGAAGGAGGAAGATAGTGAGGAAAATGAAGAATTTGTTCTGACAAAGAAACAACATGAAGAAGTGGTGAAGGAGGCTAAACATACAATAAGGAAGAAGTAAGAAAAGGAGAAGCAATACAAGCAATTTTTCACTGAAGGAGAAGTGGATGCTCTCAGGTAGTTAGCCCAATTGACATAGCAGCACTGACTCATTGAGAAACTAAAGTGATTCTCTAAGTACTGGAACAAGGAACAAAGTTAAAGGATTCAACTCTAAAGGATGGGAAGAATGGATAAAGAATGGAAGACAAAGCCATTGATGTGGATGTTCACATCAATCACAAAAAGGTCTGGAATGTCATGGTAGATTTGGGAGTAGATGTCAACATGATTACAAAGAAGCTATGGGAGTAGTTAGGAAGGCCTAAGTTGTTAGAAACAACTTACAACTTAACTTTGGTGGATGGATTTAGCATGCAGACAATGCGAACATGGATGCAAGCTAAAGTTAACTTGAGGGGAATCAAACATGTCTAAGATTTCATTGTGGTAGCCATGAAGGATCAAGGAGAATCTTTTAATACACTTTTGGGATCAAGATGGTTTTTGAATACAAATGGTTTCATAGATGCCCAGAAAGAAGAGATATCATTTTCTAATGAGAACAAAGTGCTCAACATCCCTTTGGGATCATCAATGGAGGAATAAATATAGAAGAAGTCAATCAGGGTTAATATAGTGAAAAGGATGCAAAGAATCTCTATACAATCACAAGGTTAGATCTAAATGAGACAATAGAAGAACCTAATTCTGAGGGTGAATTGGAGATAGAGGATGATCACTATAGTATAGATAGTGAGGAGGTTTTGGAGGATTGGATGAGAGAACAATCATAACTAAAAACAAAGAAAATGTTGGGTTACCGAAGCATATGCATGATTAGAATTGGCAAGAAAAATACACCGCAATCCTTTGCATTTCATCAAAACACTCCACAGGTCATTTGCAACACATATAGGGTAGACAAGGAAGCCATATCTCAGAAATGTTAGAAAATGAAATAAGAGTAGCAGAAAATTCAACACTCCAAGATGATTGAAGTACTAGAGAAACAAGAAAGACAACCACAAGTTAATAGAATGGAAAAAGTGAGAAGGAAGTAAGGAAAACATTGGAGAGAGGTTGTGTGGGATGTCAAATCACCAGATTATCCATTTATGAAAGGAAGAAATCAATTGTAGAAAGATCCCACCATGACAACACTCACTATCAGAGCCTAGCTGCTAACAAGGAGTAGAACTTAAGTTATAAGGAGAAAAAAATAAAGTAATAAAGGAAAAGAAGGCAAAAGCAAAGTGGGAAAATTAGGAACAAACAAAAAGGTATTTAACACTAATCTCACAAAAGAAACCTCACTTTGCATTCATACTTTAGCAAAATTAGAGCTCTGAGAGAAGAATCAAGCTATGAAGAATTCAGCAGTGAAGATAAGAAGTACACAGGAAACCAGAGAAGAGACAATGACGACTCTTGAGCTGATAAACATTACTCACAAGCCACAACCAAAATTCAAGACGTATGCTTGGAAATCCCTTGATGTGGATCCAGACAATGTATTCTCAAACATACTGAAAAGTGTGGTGTACATAGAGGATGTCAAGAAATACATTCATAATACTCTAGCGGTGATTAATCACATCAAATTTGAAGAATTGAGAGACACACTATTGGGAGATACAATGTATTTTATGGAGTATGCAAACATTCAATAAAAGAAACTAGATATATGGAAAGACTACCCAAACTTCATAGATTCCCACAAGTGGGTAAGGATCATTCTAAGTAGGGTACATGATGAGTTTATATACTTGGACAAACCCTACAGAATAACAAAATAGGCAATTAGGGTAGTGATAGGGTTATGTATTGTAGGGCCCCTACCAGCAATGAAAGCTATAAGGACAGATCAAGTAAGGGAGCTCACTAGAGTTACATCAAATGGGAGAAAAATACATGTCAAAGAAATCACAGATCTAGGGGTCAAATATGATACAATGGGCAATATATATAAGGTTTACTATGCCAACCGGGAGGGTTTAGCCATAACAAGTTAAATTCATATGACCTATTAGATGGTGAAAGAGGGCAAGGATTTTGACCTCTGCGAGGTGATGTACCTACATCTCTTGGAGAACTTGTAGAAGATCAAAGACTCTAACTACAACTTTTGGTATGGTACATTAAACATTTGCCTTACATTTTGTGTTTTGAATGAACTGACAAGGTATAAGGGGAAAAATGAAAATAAAATGTACCAGTAGGGTTAGATTTTAAACATCACATAGCTTCATTTTTTTGTACCAAAGAATTTAGTGCCACATATTGGGGTTTTTTCAAAACCCTACATGAATACATGAGGGAAAGGGATAGAATCTCTTATGGGACAGTGAAGAAATACATTAAGGATATCACATTTTTGGTTGATAAATATTTTACATATATGGAGGTAGTGGAGCCAAGAATACCATGGATAACTAAGTTACCATATGAGATAACTACAATAGAAGTAGATATTTATGCACATCAATTATTAATCAAACCTAAGGACATAACTAAATAGACATATGGCACCTACTTAGAACTTATGGACAATAAACACAAGAAGGATGAGGGGGTACATTTGAAAAATAATAGAGAAAGGTTGCATAAAATTTGGAGAGCTCTGAAAGAGGGAACTATTTCAGCTTAGAAGCTGGCCACACCAGCTCCTTTGCCTACCAAATAAGCTATGATAGTAAGGAGATAAAAAAGGACAACATCCTAGGCACCATCATACACCTTTGTTAAACTTCTTGATCTGACTTGAAAGACTTATTATAATTGGATTTATATGTTTAACATTGGAGATTATTGTATGCTTTCAACCCTATTCATTAGACATTTGATGGATGTTATGATGTGTTGAGAGTAGAGAGATATAATTGTTATGTTGATGTTGATTTATTTATACTTGCTTAGGTTACATTCTGGATTATAAAAGAAGTGAATGTCTTGACTTATGTGATACAATTAGATTTATAATGGACTATAGTGAGTTAAGTGAATTAATATGTTGTATCTATGATTTCAAGATCAGGACTACGTTGATTTGAAAGTGAATTGAGTAGAAAGTGTATTGAATTATATTATGACTTATGAAATTGATTGAAATATAAACAATTGGATTATTATGTGACTTCAATGTGCGTGTGTTAATTTAAGTTGCTTTGGCTATTTAATGTATTGGACCTATTGATGTGTGTGTGGAAGTGTGTAGGTAAATTCCATGGCCAATGGAAATTGAAGGTCTTGCGAGTAACCCTTATGATTAAACCCTGTGATACTTACCTAGTCCCTAAGGTGGACTAAGGGTTTTTGTAGTTTGAGAATGAATGTATTTGTGTTTAATACTTTGTTTAATTTCAATTTGAGTCTCCTAAGGTTGTCTTGGGATGAGATGAACGATGAGTTCTCATCCATGTGTTTATTTTCATGCATGGGTTTTAGGGGCTATTTAAAAGTTGAATTTTGAGCTTTGTTGTGTTTCTTTTGTGTTTTAGGGCTTTAGGTCAAGTACCTATGGGATAGGTCTCTGTTATCACATAGAATTGCACCTAGCTTGGAGAGTATCTAAGCATTCTAATGACACAATGGGAATGATCTCAAGGTGTGGGACCTTGCAAGCTAAGATCAAACCTCTTGAGAAGGTTGGTTCATCATTCTAAGCCTAATGCTTAGAGAAAATTATCTTGATCTAGTGCTAACATTGCATGGGAAAAGGGTTAGAAGGAAACATGAATGGAAAAGAGGTAATGTGCTAGATTTAATGAGTAGAAGTAATCTTGGAATAGACATGACAATGATCTCAATCACAATGGTAGTTCACACAGACTTATAGGGCTGATTGAGGCTTTGGTAAGAGGACCTAACCTATATAGGAGCCATTTTACTCACAGAATAGATCACAACTTCAAGTAAAACATAGAAATTTGAGCATAAGAGAGATAAGATATTGTGCATGTATTGATCATGAATGCCAAAAACCATTACAATACAAAATAACCAGTAGCAGAAAGAGACACAATATAGTTAATTACAATCATTGGTGGATTAATCAAAAGATAGAAGAGGCCAAGCTACAGGTACTGTGAGTCACAATTGCAATAATCCTGTAATTACACTAAGAGGTCTGACTACAAGAAAATTGGTAGCATAACAATCCAGAAATTACTAACTCCTACTGAAGATTACAATGCTTTATATAGATCAAATTCTTGTGCAAAGGGTGTTGAGGTAGGTACACAAGATCCAAGAACACTAATGCAATCATCAATGTAGAACTAGGAACAAACAGCAATGAGGATAGAACCCAGGCCTCTCGCAGGTTTGCAACCCTAGAAATGGTTGTTGGCATGCAAGGGAGGATAAAGCATTGAAGAAAAGGGGGAAAAAGTCATCATTGGCCATAGAAATATCTACCATTGAGCCACCGGAGTCCTTTCACATTGAAGAACTATGCCATCCTTTTGAATTTTCCCTACAGAGCTCACCAACTTGATTCAATGTGAAATATCTACCTCTGCAACACTTCAAGTCGGTCGCTGAGATGTCATGTCGGCCAAACATGCATATCCTTCCTTAGTCAACAACTATCCTGATATATGGATATGCACCTCTAAATTGTAAAATTTGGATCATATTTTCAAAGTGAGGATATCCTCCCAAAAGCCCACCAAATGAAAGAGGAGGAAATTCTAAGAACTTTTGCCTTTTGGATATGTAGAAATTCCTCTGGATGAGGGAGATATTAGTGGTCAAAGTTGCGTTCAATGGTCATATGGATATCCACGTGTCATCACCTCATAGTCATGCAGTGGGAATATGACGTCAGCTTTAATGGACCGTGGACATGCGATATCCTAAATATCCCTCAAGGTCTTCATATTTGCAGGTAGCGGGATGCACCCGTCGAATTTTTTCCCGTAGCATGGAGAAACCATCATCTGCATGGAAGTTAACTTTCAATATCCGGGCACTAACTTAATATCTAGATGCCTCTTGAATATCCTAATGATGTCATTGGCATGAGAACTTCTTTGAAAGGGGGATCTGGATGATGTCATTGGGATATTAGCAATAGGGGGTAATATATCAGAGGCAAAATGTTTGGATGATGTCATCGGGATATGTGCTTCTTTTGAGAGGGGATCCAGATGATGTCATCAGGATATTCACAAGGTCATGGCTATTATCTTAGGATCTAGATATTAAGAAATATTTGGATGATGTCACTATCATATTCACAAGGGTCTGCACATTTGTGAAGGACCCGGATATTACTTAAGATCCAGATGTTTAAAAAAACATCCAGATATTAACTAAGGTCTGAATATGAAGGGGATATCGGGACCCTAGCTAAGGTCCAAGATATTAACACAATATCTAGGATGTTAGCAAATAACTAGATGACATCATTAGGATATCCATGCCAAAAAAATGGCTAAGTATAAAGATGGGAAATTCCTACTAAGGAAAGCATTTGAAGATTAAGGATTTCTAGGTTTTTCTGGGTTTTTTGCAAGGATTCTCGAGATGAGATTTTAGAGTTTTTAGCAAGGAAGAGCATGAGGAATATGTAGGACAAGGATTGTAGGGTCATATTCCAAGGGATGTCCAGGGGATCTGCAAGGTGAACTATTTGACTTTGGACAGAGGAAAATGGGTCAACATTTTGGTGACCTCTCGGGGATGTTTGCCTTCTAAACAATTAGATCAATGGCCTTAAACATCCATTGGGCATGGGGTCAAAAGAGACTACAACAAGAACATAGGAGATGAAACAACTAGGCTAGTACCACCAAGGAAAAACAAATCAAACAAAGCAAGCATGCATCCTCCTAATGAGAATACGGCAGGGTGCAAAAGCACTTATTGAAAGCAGACACCTAACCTATTTACAAGATCTCACAACCATGCTAAAAGAAAGGCTTGAGATGAATCCCATTAACTGGGATTGGTAGAGCCTCTCCATTCATCCTAGAGAGTTGGAATGCATTAGCCTATTTGCAACTGGTAATGATATAAGGGCCACTCCACATGGCATCAAAATTTGAATGTCTTCTAGCTTTGGCCCTTTCTGCATCCCATTTCAGCACTATATCTCCTTCACCAAATCTTCTACCAATATATTTTCTATCAAAGGTTCACTTAACCTAATCCTGGTGAGCTTCAAGGATCTTCATGGCAGTATCTCTCTTCTCCTCAAGTTCCAACAGCTATACAAGTCTGACTGTCATGGCATCACTCTCCATTAATTATTGCTACTGTGCCAACTCAAGAGAATTCAATTCTAATGACAATGAAACCCTTGCCTCTCTTCCATATACAAGCATGAAATGGGAATTACCTATGGCCCTCTTAGGAGTGATTCTATTAGCCTAAAGAGCAGTCTTTAACTTGGAATGCCAGGTTCTCTGATTATCCTCCACTGTCCTTTTGCTAATTTTGATCAAGTTTTTGTTGGTAGACTCAACCAAGTCATTTCCCTATGGGTAGTAACTAGATGAAGTCTTCATGTATACCCCATAGTTCAATTCACATTCACTAACTTTTGTGCCTATAAAGGCCTTGGAAGTATCAGATATGATGGTGGATGGCACAACAAACCTTGTGGCTATACCCTCAAGGAAGTCCATAATAGATTGTTTTGTAGCATCCCTTAATGCAACTGCCTCTATCCATCTAGTGAAATAATCAGTGGCTATGAGAATCCACTTATGGCCTACACTAGAAGGTGGATTAATTACTCTAATGAAGTCTAAACCCCATTGAGCAAAGGGTTGATCTATTTGGATTGGATGAAGGGGAAGAGCTGCCAGTCTTTGTTTCCTAGCAAATAATGGACATTCTTTACATTTTTTGATCCATCTATGTGCATTACTGAATAGACTAGGCCAGTAATAACTGGCCCTCATGATTATCATTGCAGTTGTTCTAGGAGAGTAATGACCACTAGCAAGGCCATCATGGAATTCTTCTAAGACTCTAGAAGTTTGGTCTTGTGTTATACATCTAAGAAGAACTCCACTGATGTCTTTCCTAAACAAGACACTGTCAACAATAACATAAGGGATGGATTGGAGTCTAAAATACCTTCTTTTTCTCTAATCCAATCCATCTGGACATCTACCTGACTATAGGAATATAATCATGTCATGATACCAGTCAGTTGGAGTATGTGGTTCAACTAGTTGTGCCTGTCCTTGAACACATGCGGCTTCACTTCTATCTTTGACATCTACTATCATCTATTCACATAGACCTTTTCCATGAACTAGCCTAGTAATGTTGATGTTGATGTCATACTCCATCACCTAGGTGATCCACCTAGCCCTTTTCTCATTATTATCCTTGCTCAGGAGGAATTCTTTCACACAAGGGTGGTTCACCATCAGCTAGATTTTTCTGTTTGAAATCATATGTCTATACTTTTTTAGTGCCTTTACTACAACAAACTCTTTTTTTTCTATAAATCATAATTCAGTTCATATTCTTTGAGAGGCTGGCTGAAGAAAGCAACTGGTTGTTCCAGTTTCTCTTCATTTTATTATGTCAGGATAGTTGATATACCCTCCTTTCCTTCAAAGGCATAAAGGATGAAATCCTTCTCATAATTAGGGTTTATTAGTGTAGGAGCTTGTGCAATGGCTCAATTGACAGTTTCAAAACTATCCCTGCCTTCCTTGGACCATGTGAAGGCAACATTCTTCTTTAACATAGTTGTGAGGGATTTTTCTATTGATGCAAAGTTAGGTATGAACCTCCTCACAAAGTTGATCTTTCCCAAAAGGCTCTACAAACCTTTCTTATGACTAGGAAGAGGAAGAGCCAAAATGGCACTTGTTGTTTCTAGATCAATGGTCAATCATTCTTTGGAAACCACATGCCCCAAGAATTTTCCTTCTAGGATAGCAAATATACATTTCTTTGGATTCAATGATATCTTGAACTCTCTGCATCTTTCAAAGACTTTTCTCAAATGACCCAAGTGGTCTGCTACATGCTTAGAAGTTAGATCATTAAGATATATTGAAATAATATCATTGATCATGCATTTGAAGGTCAAATCTATTGCTCTCTGAAAAGTGGCTCTAGCATTTGTTAATCCAAAAGGCATCTTTTGTTAAGCCAAAGTAACCCATTTGGTGGTAAAAACTATTTTATACTGGTTTTATTCTTTTACAAGAATCTGATTGCAGCCTGAGTAGCCATCTAGGAGGGAAAACCTTTCAGTACCTACTACTGTTTGTAGGATCTGTTCAATGGAAGGAAGTGGATAGTGGTATTTAACTAAGGCTTTTTTAAGATCTCTAAAGTCTACACACAATCTAATTTCCCCATTCTTCTTCCTAATTGGAACTAAGTTGGCTACACAAGAGGAATGTTTGATGGGATAGATGATCTTAGCTTCTATGAGTTTGGATAGCTCTTTTCTCATTAATGGTTCAATTTAAGGATTGAAAGGCCTTTGCTTCTGGCAGATTGGCTTAACATTGGGTTTTAGGTCAATAGTATGTTGGAATAAACTAGGATCAAAGCATTTTAAATCCCTATAATCCCAAGAAATTAGATCATCAAATTCCTTGCAAAGCTCAATAAAACCTTGCCTTTTAGCTTTCTCACATACCTTGCCATGTTTTAGGAATCTTCCCTGTGTAATCTCTACTTCTTCATAGTCCTACCTTTTGACTGTCATGTTCATTTTTTCTTTCCTTTGCTTATCATCGACACCAAATATGCTTGCCAAGGTGGTCAGCCCTCTAGGAAACTTGTTAGTCTTCAGTTGGATCACTTGGTCACCATATTGTTCTTGAAACATGGACTAATTTTTGGCAGCAAACTCTACCTCGTCTTGCAAGAAATTTACAATTTACTAGTCACTTTCAAACACTTGCCAACTTATCACATTGTCAGGCCCATCGAGTCTAACAACAATCCTTACATGTTGATCTGAAACTTGCTTGACATTATGAGGAATATCAAACTGGGCACCAACCGTAGCTAACCTATCAATATCCTTGTTTCTCTATTTGGGAACTACCTAGATATTCAAGGCATCAAAGTCTCCATTCAGGTCCCAGACTCTATGTTTGTATGACTTCAACAAGTCATTCCTTGAAGCACTCAATTTTTTGATTTGGTGGATAACCAGTTCACTGTCACCAAATACCTGCAAGACTTTTATTCCTCTATTTTTGTGCTCATTGTATGCCCTAAATCAAGGCTTCATATTCAGCTACATTGTTAGTATAGCTAAACTGTAATCTAAATGAAGAGAAATAACTTTCCTTTTTGGGTGAAATGAGTACAACTCCAGCACCTACTCCATTTTTGCTTCTAGAGCCATCAAAGTACATCTACCATATCCCACTTGGATCTAATTTTTCTTTTCCAAGGTTGGGGATAGTAGCATCCTCCTCATGGATACAATAAGTATCTAGATCCCTGTTTCATCTATGTGATCATGAGTGTCAAATTGGAAACAATTAGCCCACTCATCTAGCAGTATGTCAAGTATTTCCTCCACAGGGGTGATAGCTTCATGTCTACTATTATCATCCTCTTCTAACTCATGTATTGTGCAATTCATGTTGTTTGAATTAGGAGAGTAGGGATCTATATGGTCATTTGCAATAGGCTCAATCATAATAGTTACTTTGGTGCCATATCTAGTTCTAAACAGCATGTGGGACCAATCAGAAGATAAATACCTACCTATTTTAGTAGTGAAATCCCTAAATAAGCATATGTCAAAGTATGCGAGGAGATCTATAACAGATATATCTTGTCAAATAGAGCAACCAAGGCATGCATGTAAGGTGAGTTCAAAACCTTCAATAATATATACTGTCTTAACAGTAGTGCCATCTAATTAAACTACACCCTTGTTCACAGGTTCATATTCTATGCCCAACCTATCAACAATATTTTTTGGCATGACAAAGGTACCCGCCCCAGAATCTATCATATAGTTAAGCAACAATTTGTCACCTATGATTAGGGAAACATAAAATGGAGGGGGCTTACTGGTTTTGCTTGTACTTACCTTTTCCTCTCGCTAACATAGATTTGATGGGGTAGTTGTCTTTTCTTTTGTTCTTTCTACTGCAGGCTGACCAAAATCACTTAGGGCCTCTTGAAGAAGATTCCTTTGCGTTGGGATTAACAATGCATCCCACATGCTAAAATTCAAGTTTGTCTTCTTCATCTAGCCCACAATACTAAAAGGCATCTAATTACCTTTTGGAGGTGTTTTAGTGACAACTAGACCACTCTTTGACTACTGACTAGATTGGGGTTGCACAATTGGCACTGTATCTACCCTTTCCACTGTCTGATTTGTTTTCTTTGAAGGAACCTTAGGCACTTTCTCCTTAGCTGTAACTGGAGACACTTTGGACACAAGTGTATGATCAGTTGCAGGTATTGAAGTATCTTCAGTAGCTCTCCTCTTTGATCTTGTATTGAATGCAACTAGATCAGGGCCTTGATTGACACCACAATATTCATCAAGGTAACATTTTATTGCATCTTCCTTTGACTTACAACCACTCCTTGATTGGTATTAACTGCTATTCTAAACTTGTTGGTTTCTCTTGTACTATCAGGGCATGATTGAACTATCCACTCTAGCACACGTTTTGGTCATGTGATTGATTGTAAGGATAACACCAGTCACTATCCTAGGCTAGATTGTTCTAAATTGGGACAATAGGTCCTGAATGCCTGCTACATTAGGATTAACAACATTCAAAGGTCTAACATAACTAGGTTGTCCCTGCATGTTGCCTTGGTATGGTGGTCTATTTTGTTGATAAACTTCATTGAAGGGCTGGTATGTCTAGTTGGAGGGCTGATAAGGCCTATTTGATTATGTATTCCACCTCTTCATTGCCACCAACTGATTAGTAACACTTTGTAATAAGATTTTGACCTCTTGTAATTCATTTGGGGGTACAAATAAAGGAGCTATGGAGGTGGCTTCTATAGGAATCATAGCCATAATAGGCTTGTTGAAATTAGGGCAAATAACTGAGAGGGGGGTGAATCAGTTGTCACAAAACTTTTATTCTTTGCCGTAACTTAAAATTCTTTACCACTTATTAATAAATGAATGATATAACCATGAAAGCATGAATCAACAACATAAGAGCAGAAAAAAAATCAACACACATAACACTAAGATTTTTACGTGGAAACCTAGTTAAGGGAAAAACAATGGTGGGGGTTAACGCACAAGATTTATTCTTTATTAAAATACTACAAGAATGGGAAGGCACTTGCCTTTGGGTGCACTACCCAGAGCTCACTTCTCAAAAGAGGCTCACTACCTATAGAAATATTTATAAGTTTATCACATAAAGATTGAATTGGAAACCAACATCTTCTTCATGCCAAGGTTAGTTCCATTGATGTGCACAACACTTCTACTATGCCCCTCAAGGATTGCTATCTCCTCATCCTTTACTACTCTTCCTCTTTTTCTCTTCCTCTTCTTTGCTCTACCTTTCTTCCTTAGGATCTTATCATTTTCACATAAGGATGATCTTCCACAACTCAACCACAAATATTTATATGCTTCATCATCCTTGGAATAAACATCAAGCTCGGCACTACAAATGTTTGACTTAATGTGAATCACTATATTGTCAACCAAGAATAGCTAGGACTCAAATCTTCCTCGAACAACATGCCACACTTCATAGAACCTCTCTTAGATCATTCTCAACATGCACTAAGCATCCAGTTGGCCAAGACTGGAAAGAATAGCAACACCCAAGGAAAAATCTTCAACCACAAGCTCAAACCTCAATGTGAACCACCAATACAATAGGAATTTGATCTAGAGACCACCACAAGCACAATGAAATCAATAGGAACAACTGCACCACCTCAGATCACCAGAAACACTTGTACCTTCATCTGGGAACTCAAGAACACCAATTGTCACACTAGAAAGATTGCTTGTAGACCTCCAAACCATGAAACACTTGAGTTGAGGACACACACCAACATCCCAAACACACCTCTAGATCTACAGATCATAATATTCCAATACGGATCAATCCGGACCAATTTTTTGTCACTTTATCATCTCTGAACACAGCAAAACCTAGCTCTACTCAGATGGACATAACATCACAAATTCTTCATGCGGATCCCTCAAATCCTGACTAGAGCAACTTCAGACAATCCTTTACAACAAAGTTTGGTCCGCAGACTCTAATCTTTAACTTGTTGGGAATACTGAGCAATCTACTTCACTAAACTACACTGTCTTCTTTATCTCTTACAGAGAGATATGTAATTCACTTGTTTCTTTCGGAGAAGCTAATTTTCTCAATATCCTCAACATACAAGTCTTCTAGAATGAGATACAGTTGACACTAACGACAACAAGGATATGTTGACATCAATGACAACACTGATTAGGCACATATTTACAACAATCTCCCCCTTTGTCATTGATGGCAACATATGATGTGAAAAACTATTTCAACCATCAAGAGAAGAACTTCTCCCCCTTTCTCTTATCACACCTACAACTATTTTCTTTACTACTCCCCCTTTCACCATCAATTGCTTACCTCCAAGTGTTTCACATGACTTCTCTCCCCCTTTGACATCAATGGCAAAGGGCACATATTTGCAATCATCTCTTCCTCTTTTTGTTTCTTAATCTAGGATTAGCATACTGACTACTCCCCCTAAGTAGAAACTCCTTAACACCAATCTAGATCACAAGATATGACTATTAATTCCACCAGACTGATGCACGTTAGTTCTGAACAGGAGGGGTAACAACCCCTAGCATCACTCTGAGATACTCAAAAGTATTCTTAGGTAGAGGCTTAGTGAAGATATCCTCAATCTGATCCTTTGAAGAGACAAACTCCAATCTGACTTCATTCTCATTTACCTTCTCTCTCTAAAAGTGAAACTTGGTGGATATATGTTTTGTCTTTGAATACAATACTGGATTCTTTGAAATGTTTATTGCACTTGAATTATCACAAAAGATTGTAATAGGTTCTTCAAACACAACCCTGATATCCTTCAACATTTGCTTCATCCACAAAACTTGAGTACAATTACTTCCTACTGCTATGCACTCTTCCTCTATAGTAGACAGAGATATTGCCTCCTACTTTTTGCTCAACCAAGAAACCAATCTCTCTCCCAAGAAAAATGCACCTCCACTAGTACTCTTCCTGTCATCCACATCTCCTGCGCAATCAGCATCTGTATATGCATGAAGAGTGAAATCATCACCCTTAGGATACCATAAACCATAGTCAGATGTTCGCTTCAGATATCTAAAAATTCTTTTGCCTGCTACAACATGAGATTCTCTAGGATCAGCTTGAAATCTAGCAATAAGGCCAACTACATTCATAATATTAGGTCTAGTATGAGTCAGATAAAGCAGTCCTCCAATCATTGATCTATACCTCTTTTGATCTGCCTTAGGGGAATCATCATCTTTTCTCAACTTGCATCTGGTTACCATAGGAGTACTCAATGGTTTTGAATCCTCCATTCCAAACTTTTTCAACAACTCTTTCACATACTTAGACTAAGATATGATGATGCATTTTTCTAACTAAATGATTTGCAAACCTAAGAAGAAATTCATTTCACCAAGCATGGACATCTCAAATTCACTTTGCATATGATTAGCAAAATGTTTACACATAGTCTCATTTCCACCAAAGATGATGTCATCAACAAATACCTCAACAATCAAGATGTGTTCATGATCAATTTTGAAATATAAATTATTGTTAGCAGTGCCTTTGTTAAAGCCTAACTTTAGCAGATACTTATCTAATCTTGCATAGCAGGCTCCTGGGGCTTGTTTAAGTCCATACAATGCTTTCTTCAATTTGTAGAGCTTATCTTCTTGATCAGACAACTAGAATCCTTTTGGTTGCTCAATGTAGATCTCTTCTTCCAATTCTCCATTTAGGAATGTTGACTTGACATCCATCTAGTAAACTTTGAAATCTTTGTAAGAAGCAAAGGCAAGAAATAATCTGACTGCTTAAATTCTTGCCACTAGAGCAAAAGTTTCTTCAAAATCAATTCCCTCTACCTGAGAGCAACCTTTGCACACCAATCTTGCTTTGTTTCTCACAACTTCACCATCTTCATTCAATTTATTCTAGAAGACCCATTTAGTTCCAATTATATTTTTTTTTAGGTCTAGGAACAAGATCCCAAGTATGATTCTTTTCAATCTGCATTAATTCTTCTTCCATTGCTTTTACCCAACTTTCATCATTACAAGCTTCATTCACTAATTTTGGTTCAATCTTTGAAATCAGAAAATACTCCTCTTATTCTTCAACAATTCTTCTTCTATTTTGAACACATTTATTTTTATCTCCTATGATCTTATTTTTAGAATGATTCAATCTTACATACCTAGGAGTTTTGGGATTTTCTTCAACTTCTAATTCTTGAACTTGTTCCTCAACATCTGCATTAACTTCTTGAGTCACTGGATTCTCTAGAGTAAACTGAACTTGCTTTCCTTCATTTGGACTTTCATTTTGATCATCTGATTCATATCCACAAAACCTTGAAGGTCTCTCCTTTCTTTCATCAACCTTGACATTAGCACTTTCAATAATCTTTTTCAATCTCTTGTTGAAGCATCGGTATGCCTTGCTTTGATTAGAATAACCCAGAAATATTCCTTTATCACATCTTGCATCAAACTTACCTAGATCTTCATCTCTTTTGATATAGCATTTACTATCAAAAAATCTAAAATATTTCATAGGAGGAACATTACCAAACCATAATTCATAAAGTGTTTTACCAGAATTACCTTTGATCTACACCTAATTAAGAGTGTAGACAACAGTACTCACAACCTCTCTCCAATAGACATGTGGAACATTTCCTTCCATCATCATGGTTCTAAAAGCTTCTTGAATAGTCCAGTTCTTCCTTTCCACAACTCCATTCTATTGAGGAGTCCTAGGAGTAGACAACTATCTTCTTATTCCATGCTTTTCTCAAAATGCATTAAACTCACCGAAGGTAAACTCTCCACCTCTGTCAGATCTCAGACATTTTATCTTCTTGCCAATCTCATTTTCCACCCTAGCCTTAAACACTTTGAACTTGTCAAGAGCCTCTAATTTCTCTCTCAAGAAAGTGACCCACATCATCTGGGAGTGATCACCAATTACCAACATAAAGTATCTGTCTCCTTGCAAACTCTTGACCCTAGTAGGACCACACAAATCAGTGTGCACAAGTTCCAATAATCCATTTGAAGATTGTTCTTTACTCTTGAATGTATTTCTTCTCTGTTTGCCCAACTAACATTCCTTACACATGCTATTAGCAGGTTTTACATCTCTCACAACCTGAGTAGTACTTATCTTGATAATGTTGTCAAAGTTTACATGACACATTCTCCTATGCCATAGCCAACTCTGATCAATCTGAGCAATCAAATAACTTTTACCAGTACCACTTAAATGAAATATGTTACCTCTAGTCTATGTACTAGATGCAATCTCAGTTCTAGAACTTTCCAAAAGTCTGCATTTTCCATCCTTGAATCAGAGATCATATCCCTTGTCAACCAACTGTCCAACACTGAGAAGATTATGCTTCAACCCTTCTACATACAAAATAGATCATTAGTGTTATTCTTACAATCAAGAGAGATGGATCCTCTGCCATAGATTCTACTAGCTGAATTGTCTCCAAACTTTACAATTCCACCTTCATACCTTTCCATACTTACAAACTTACTCTTATCACCTATCATATGATGAGAGCATCCACTATCAATTACCTATTCATGCTTTTCTTCAACATGAGTAGCCAAGGTTCTTTCCACATTCACACAGCTAGCATATTCAATAGGCACCAAATCTTCTTCTTTGATGGAAATGAACACCCATTCATTTCCTGAGGTACTTCCCTTATCAGATTCATCATCAGTGACTCCTTCTTCAATAACTTCTTGGACATAGTAGCATTTCTTCTGAACCCTAGGTCTGTTAGGGTTAGGATTTGAAACCCTCTCCAGACATCTAGAAGCAAAATGACCAATCTTATTGCAAGAAAAACATTTGAAGGGCAATTTTCCTTCATATTTACCAGATCCTCTTGGTAATCTTTTGGAAAATAGGGCTTCAAGTTTCTCAAACTCTGATTCATCTTCTTCAAGTTTCTTCCTTGCCTTCTCAAATCTGGTTAATCTTCTTAAAGAGCTTTCACCTGGATCAAATCTTTTCTTTCTATAAACACTGGCCTTATGTGCAAATTCAAATTTAGGAACAAAATCACCAAACTCACTCATTTCAAATGTTGAGAGTTTGCCAACCAACTGATCCCTTGTAACAGTTGTCATACTCCTAATTTCCTCAATAGCAGCAACTTTATGCTTGTATGAAGTGTGAGGCCGATTATTTTACCTTCCGTATTTTGATCATTATGCGTTTTAGTTGATGACATTATCAGACTTTTAGTGACTATGGTTTCATTATGCAAACTTGTTTTTTATCTCCTGATTATGATAGGACATTGATTAGACATATGTGATTCTATTTGATCAGATTTGGTGCTATTTTGTGATTCGACATATGAGATACATATGTGATGATGTTTTGTGATGAGACTCTAGTTATTTATGTGATGTGGACTATTTGACATGAGATTGAAAAATGCAATTTAATTTGGAATTATGTATTGATGATTATTGTTGTATTCGATTGTGTGAATTTAATTCCAGTTACTTTGGCTATGATTTTTCATGATATGATTAACACTTGATCAAGATGTGAAGGTTTTACATTCCCTAGCCATGGGAAATTGGAGGTAGAATTCACACCTAAGTTATCCCTAATGAAACCGATCCATTCCCAAGAGGGATAAGGATCACATTTGAATTTGAATGTTGATTTAAGTACTTGATTTAATTTTATTATTTTGGCCTTAGTACCCTTTGTGTAAATTAATTAATAATAAGTGTTGTCTAAATTTTATTTGACCACACCACTTGGTATTTATTTTATTTTTTGATGCAATAGTAAACTAGAAGGCTACAACTTCATAAGAATTCATAACAACCCCTTTTTTTTCTTTTATAACAGTGGCTAATAAAATAACCTAATAGTAATAACAGATAACTATTCTCTACTTTCTCTCCCTTATCTACCATAATATTTATTTACTATCATTTTTTTTTTGAAAGCATTAAACAAAACAGAGAATGCATTTCTTTTTTTTTAATCTAAAATAAGATCTAAACAACAACCCTATAACACATGCATATTTTCCTTTTGAAAGATTAATGACATAATTATAACTAACATTTATCATGCATTTCTCAAATCTTAACTCACAAAAATAGGGAAAATAAATAGCCCTCTAATTAAATAAAGAATACTTTTCATACAACATTTATTACAGCCAAACTCATGGCAAAGATAACCAAATAATCTTACAAAAATAAAATACAATGAGGCCACAATGGCCATGGCTTCAACAACAAAAAAATACAACTAAACCACCCAACATGAGCTCCACAACAACTCCATTTCTCCAGTCAAAACCTCCAATAAACACAACCAAAAGAAAATAATCCAGCCACTATGAAATGCTCTCCTCCCTACTGTAGACCCGCAGGTGGGTCACCCCCAAGCTAGGGAGGTAGGGATTCACATAGGTGCAACATTCCATGACAAAAATCAAACACAATAACACAAAAATTAGCCCATAGGTTTAACACAAAACTCAACTCATGAAAATGAGTTTGATGAGGGTAGGGAATGGACCCCTCTACTTCAAAGGTCACCCAAATGATAAAATATTAAGCTCATGGCCTCAAGCCAAAAAATCTCCAAAAAACACAACTCTCCACAACATCACAAAAATAATCACCATGGCACTCTTGCCATTCCAAAAATCTCCTCAACAAGTAAAAGCCCTCAAGGCATAAATAGACAATGTGGGAGTGACCTCAAGGAGGTTCCTTTCCCCTACCCAAACAAGTTAAGCATTACCTCTATTGGAGGTGCTCTCACCATACTCGCATCCCACACAAAAACAATGCAACAACGAAACAACCAAAACTTCAACATAACACATTAAAATAAGCAAGGGTGAAGAAACAAAGTTTTAGAGGCTTACCTTCAAAGCCCTATAATGGAAGCACGTTTGGTGAAGAGCTCCAAGCTTTCCCAAACCTTCCAATCTCCAAGAATTCCTCTAACTCTCCCCAAACTCCTCCAAAATAGCAAGAAAGATTAAAATTGCAAGAACCCTACACTCCTCAATAAGAGGAGATATTATAGGCCATCAATTTGGCCTTGAGGAATGAGAAGGTGACACTTTTCACCTTCTCCTTCCTCCTCCAATGCCACTTGCAAGGGAGAGGAAGTGTGAGGATGACAAGTGTCATCCTCCCATTCCATCTCAATCCTCACTTTATCCACTTGTGCTCTCACACATGTGTGAGAGGACAAGTGGTGAGGTGGCATCCCCACTCAAACCTCCAAGAGGATAAGGGATGCAATATGGCATCCTCATATTCTCTCAAGAGCCATCTCCCTCCAAGATGCTATCACACGTGTGTGGGAGTCTTGGAGCCCGCATTTCCCATGCGGTCACGACACACAACACACATGTCATGTCCACATTTGCCATGTGGTCATGACACAAACTATGAAAAACTTTTCTACCTATCCCTAGGAACCCCCTCACATGGGTATGCGTGCGTGGTGGCATTATGCATAAGGCATAAACATGTCAACATAATCACTAAGGTGAAGGCAGTCTAGGAGGTATGCGACACGTAGGGTGTCGCTTCTAGGGTTAGACTGATTTTAAATCTGAACCCTAAGTCTCCTAGGTGATGATGATTTCACCAGCATCAAACCCTAACTTAACTCAGATCGAAAAGTGATTAAGTAACACAATGGCAAATGGCATGTGATTAAGGTGGAAAGATGGAAATAAAATAATTAAAACAACGCATAAATTAAACCCTAGAAATCTAGCAAAATTTTGGCAGCATAACGCATTTTCGATAAATGCAAAAATAAATTTTAAAATAAAACATCAATGAAATCTTAAATAAAATTTAAGAATAAATAAATAAAATTAAAACTTAAGACGAATTCAAGACGATAAAAAAATAAAATATTAAAATTAAATTAAATGACAAGACGTCAGATAAATACAAAAGAAAAGCCGAATCCATTATTAAATATAATTTGGCATTATATTTAATAACTTATTTGAAAAATTAATAGATGAGGAAGGAGAGTTTAAATAACTCTCCCTATAAAATAATGATAACAAAAAAAAGGATCATTAATTAAAAATGCTAAAATCCAGCTAGGGGAAAAAATACAATAAAATAAAAGAAAAACTCGACAAAGACGAATTTATCAACAATGAAAAATTTCTTCCCAAAAGGGATAAAATTAACCCTTCCCAAAATTAAGTTTCAAATTACAATACAATATTCAAAATGCAAGGAAAAAAAAATTACCCCATTCCAAATTTAGAAATCATAAAAAAAATATTCCCAAGAGTTAAATTAAACAAAAAAGGAAAATGAGGTTTTTAAATAAAGGATAAACTAAAACCTCACCATTTAAAATCCTCTCAATAAAAATGAGAAAAGCCCTAATTAAATTTAAATTGTTTTCTTTTAATGTTTGCCTAATTTCATTTTAAAATGTGCAACCTTAAAAGAAACCCTAATCTCTCCCTCTCACTCTTTCTTCCTTATCTCCTACTTTTGTTTTGCCTCTTTTTTGTTTTGTTTGCAGGTTAGTTTTGCACCAGCAATGGAGTCCATGACAGAGATTGTCATTTCCTCCCATGGAGGTGAACTCAGCTGGTCAGAATGTTGTTATAGATTTAAGTGTATTATAAATATTTTTGTGAGAGAGAAATATTATCAATAACTGTGTGAAATCCACATTTGAAGTAGGTTTAAAGGGCATGGGTCCGATGGTGGTGGATGCACTAAGAGGGAGGCATGAGAGGTGTCAAAGCTATGGTGGAGGGTCTAGAGAGTGGGAACCACGATGGAGGGTAGGATGAGCAGTCACGGAGGAGGGGTTGAAGGGAAAGACCGAAGGGGAGGTGAAGCTGCGGTCTGAGGGCAGTGGAAACAGTGGCACCGTAGGCTGTGGATGGAGTTGGGGGTTGTGTCCGTAGAGTATGCTACAAGGGGAAGTGCGGGTGTGGGTGGAGGCACCACCTCCCCCACATCCCTTCTCTTTTGTTAGCAAGGGCCCACAGTCCATCCTCTATTTTTTTTTATATTATAATAACCCAATACAATCTCACAACTAGCACGCCGATACCTAGTTCAAAAATTTGGCCTCACAGAATGTGCTTAAAATGTTTTCTGATTTAAAACCATTTAATATATATATATATGTATATATATATATATATGTAAATGTAAATGTATATGTATGTATATATGTATATATATATATACATTTTCAAATAGCTTTTAACAGTTTATTTAAAAATACTTAGCATAAAGCATGATATTATGTTTTTGGGTAAATGGGTATAAGTGTATGCACTAATATGTATATATATATTTATATATATTTCTATATATATAAGTATATATATATATATATATTTATTACATGCAATAGTTATTAAGTTCTTGTAGTTACTTCTAACTTTCTGTAAAAATACACAGTGATAAAAAGGTAAATAGAATAAACTGAGCAGAATTGAAAAAATATATATATATATTCTTTTTTTTTGTACATTTCATTTCTGAATCAAACTAAATGCCATAGCAATATATTTCCTTTTGTACATACATGAACAAAAATATATATATACATTTTTTTTATGCAACAGTAAACTAGAAGGCTACAACTTCATAAGAATTCATAACAGCCCCTTTTTTTCTTCTATAACAGCAGCTAATAAAATAACCTAATAGTAATAACAGATAACTATTCTCTACTTTCTCTCCCTTATCTACCATAATATTTATTTACTAAATGCGGGCATGACATTTGGTATCAGAGCCTAAGTTTAAACATTGGACGTGTTTTGGGCACATTATTATTTCCGTAACTTTGATTAATTAGTGGTTACCTCATTTTTATAGGATGCATCCCTGACGAGTTCGGCTAGCACAGTCCCGCTACACTCCATCCCCCAAGGTTCACAGTGACTCTTTAGCTGAGGTACAAGCATAGCCAGTCCCACAAGTATCACATGCACCACCGGCCCTAACAGATATTGGGCCACAGATATTACAGGCTTTACAGGTAGTTTTAGATAGGCTCCCACCGGTTGTGGTTGAGTCGCACATAGAGCCACGTGTCAAGCCCCACGAGGATCCCCGAGAGGAACCACATGTGGAGCCATGAGCTAAGTCCCATGTTGAGCCACATGTGGAGCCCTGCGTTGAGCCGCGAGGGGCACCACGTGTGGAATCTTATGTTGAGGTGCCAAAGATGACGGCAGAGGAGGTTGGTTCGGCCGACAAGGCCCGTCGCAAGAGTCCTTCATGTCATGCTAGGTAAGATGAGGCAGTACGAGTAGAGCACATTGTTCACAGACCTTATAACTATTACACAAATGAGCCTATCAGGAGGCCTAGAGACAAAGGAGACCCCATTAGGGATTTATTGAGGTTGAACCCTCCTACATTTGTCGGGAACACAGAGGGAGAAGAGGAAGAGGCCTGGCTTATCAGCTTAGACAGATGCTTTGTGTTGCATCCTTATGAGGGCAATACGAAGGCTCATGTAGCAGTACACCTGTTGCAAGATGCAGTAGCTACCTGGTGGTGCATTGAGGAGTGCAAGTGTTACCTTTCACTAGACACTCTTACATGGGAGACATTCATTGAGTGCTTCAATGCGCAATACTTATCAGACCATTACAGGCAGCGTCATATAGACAAGTTCCATGATCTTCAGCAGAGGGAACTTACAGTGGCATAGTATGAGGGTAGATTTACTAAGTTATCCTGATATGCGGAGTATCTCCATGACGAGAAACTCCTAGAGCATAAGTTTATTAAAGGACTTAACCACAGTATAGCAGGGCCTATTTGAATGGCAGACCCCCAGACTTTGAGTGATCCTGTCGAGAAGGCATATATCACTGAGGAGATTTAGGGACGAGGGCAGAGTTCACACCCTCAGTTTCAGGATCGTGGACAGTAGTAGCATCAGCAGAGTTTTCACAGACCATCATAGCCACCTCATAGGGGAGGGTTTAGTTTTGTCCCCTTACCTCCTAGGCCCCCATAGCAGCAGTAGAGGGCTAGGACACAGTAGAGGTTGACAGCAGTAGGGCTCGCATAGAGATCAGAGGCAACAGGGACCACCTGCAGGACCCGTGATGTCGCAGTAGACTTATAGGGGCTCATAGGGGTCTACTGGTAGATCAGGGCAGCAGGAGTCGAGTAGGACTCAGACTAGATAGATACAGGCTAGAGGCCCTTGTTATGTTTATGGTGGAACTAGACACATAGATAAAGAGTGTCCACAGAGTTTTATAGCAGGGGGATAGTCTCGTGTGGGAGGATCCGAGCATACTATTAGTGATGTGGGTAGATCCCACCATATGTTTGCAACAGTTGATAACCGCCAGGCTAATTTTTAGGCGTCAGTGATTGAGACATCAGGTATGATTGGGGGTAACCCCATTTCTATTCTCTTTAATTCTGGTGCTACTAACTCATTCATATCTCCATAGTTAGTGGAGCGTTGCAGGCTGGTGGCCTCTAAGCAGGGTGATAGGTGGGTGGTTGAGTTGGCCTCAGGGGCTAAGATGATAGTAGATGACTTAGTCCATGACTGTGAGATTGCTTAGGGACCCTTTACCACAGTATGTGACCTTAGAGTCATGACATTAGGATCCTATGATGTGGTGTTGGGTATGGATTGGCTTACGGCTCATCGAGCCAAGCTTGATTGTTGCTGAAAGGTGATCAGCTATTTAGATGACCACGATACATCAGTTGAGATAGTGGGCACGCAGAAGCCCATATCAGTGTGTATGATATCCACTTAGCAGCATAAGCACTACATGCGGAAGGGATGTTAGATGTTCGCCATCACAGTGAGTGACAGATCAGATGACGAGCCTGAGGCATCTTTAGATAATCATCCCATCCTTAGAGAGTTTGCCGATGTGTTTCCCATAGAGTTACTAGGGATGCCACCCTGGTGTGAGGTAGACTTTCACATTGATTTAGTGTCGGGTGTCGATCTAGTGTCTTGTGCACCCTACAGGATGACCACACATGAGCTCACTGAGCTCAAGTTACAATTGGAGTACTTGCTCGAGAAGGGGCACATCTGACCGAGCATTTCACCTTGGGGCGCTCTTGTCAGCTTCGTGAAGAAGAAGGATGGGTCTCTTCATTTGTGCATGGACTATAGGTAGTTGAATAAGGTGATAGTGAAGAACCATTATCCTCTACCCAGGATTGATGATCTTTTTGATTAGATGCAGGGAGCCAGGGTGTTCTCTAAGATAGACCTGAAGTCCGGGTATCATCAGCTATGTATCACAGAGGCAGATATCTGTAAGACTGCCTTCCAAACTCGTTATGGCCACTATGAGTTCACAGTGGTTCCCTTCGGCTTGATGAATGCCCCTGCAGTGTTCATGAGTCTCATGAATGGGGTGTTCCATACCTATCTAGATCGGTTCATGATCATTTTCCTCGATGACATTTTGATCTATTCACGGATCGAGGAGGAGCATGAGGAGCACCTTTGTCAGGTTCTACAGTGTTTGCAAGAGAGGAATCTTTATGGGAACTTGGCGAACTGTGCATTTTTTAGGATAGAGGTTCAGTATCTAGGGCATGTCCTATTTGGCGATGGAATTTTAGTAGATCCATCGAAGATCAGGGCTATCAAGGATTGGCCAGCACCCACTAGTGTGACAAAGATCAGGAGTTTTATGGGTTTAGCTGGTTATTATTGTTGCTTTGTTGAGGGTTTTTCTCGGGTAGCGCAACCCATCACTTCCCTTCAATGGAAAGGGAAGAGTTTCCTATGGACTGAGCAGTGTGAGAGGGCCTTCGGGGTCCTCAAGGAGCATCTTACTAGCACTCCCATTTTAGTGGTTCCTGATCCTACAGCAGATTTTATGGTTTGCACGGATACATCACTTGAGGGATTGGGAGCCGTACTTATGCAGGGTGGTAGAGCGATCGCGTATGAGTCGCGAAAGCTCAAGACCCATGAGCTGAACTACCCCATGCATGACTTTGACTTAGTGGTAGTGGTTCATGCTCTACTTCGTTGGAGGCATTTCTTATTGGGTCATCGCTTTGAGCTCCATTCAGATCAGCATAGCCTTCAATATATCTTTACACAGCCAAATTTAAACGCCCGTCAGTAGCGTTGGATGGAGTTCCTCTACGAGTATGACTTTGATGTCCACTACATCAAAGGGAAGGAGAATGTGGTTGCTGATGCTTTGAGTTAGAGGTGCCACGAGCTCTTGACCTTGACTCTGAGTGTGGACTTGAGAGGTCACATTATTTAGCATCTACCAGAGGATGAATGGTTTCTTGAGGTTCAGCAAGAGATCAGTCACAGAGGGCCCTTGTGGGCAAGTTTGTAGGGTATTCACTTGAGGCAAATGGGTTACTTCGTCATCGACAATGCATCTATGTACCCCGCGCAAGTGACCTACATATTGTAGTGTTATCAGAGGCTCATAGAGCACCATATGCGGCACATCTGGGGGTGAAGAAGATGCATGCCAACCTATGACAGTTGTACCATTAGGCAAGTATGAGATGTGATATAGCAGAGTTTGTTGCTCGTTGCCTTGAGTGTCGGAGGGTCAAGGCCGAGCATCAACATCCAGCGGGTCTTCTATACCCACATGATATACCTGAGTGGAAATGGGACACCATTTCCATGGATTTTATTGTTGGTATTTCTATGTCTTCACGTTGCCATGATGCCATCATGGTGACAGTCGACAAGTTGACCAAGGTGGCACACTTCTCACCTAGACGCACGACGTATAATGCACCAACAGTGGTGAGAGTATTCTTAGACGATATTGTGAGATTACATGGAGTACCTTGCCACATCATTTCAGACAGAGATTCTATATTCACTTTAGTATTCTAGAGAGCCTTGCAGTAGGCATTAGGCACATAGTTCAACTTTAACTTTGTTTATCATCACGAGACAGATGGACAGATAGAGCGGGTGAATCAGGTGTTGGAGGACATGCTTTGGATCTATGTTATGGACCATCAGTCTAGATGGGAGGAGTATCTATATCTAGTTGAGTTTGCCTACAATAATAGGCATCACAGCTTGTTGAGTATGCCTCCCTTTCAGGCTTTATACGTCAGACCATGTAGGACACCATTGAGTTGGGATCAGATTAAGGACAAGGTTGCCATTGGTCCAAAGTTAGTTCAGGATATGGAACAGTAGATCACACTGATTGGGCAGAGGTTACAGGAGGCACAAGATAGATAGAAGAAGTATGCTGATGCTAAGAGGACTGATCGGAGCTTCTCAATGGGTGACAGGGTATTCCTTAGAGTGCGGCCACACAAGAGTCCAATCCGTTATGGAAAGGGCTCTAAGCTCGCTCCATGGTTTGTAGGACCCTTTGAGATTTTAGAGCGAATAGGACCAGTTGCCTATTGTCTAGCATTGCCACCTAGCCTGTCACATATCCATGATGTCTTTCATATTTTTGTATTGAGGCGATATATATCTTATTTATCTCACGTACTGGACTAGAGTACTCTATAGGTAGAGGCGGACAGGCAATTGGCTTTGGAGCCAATTTGCATATTGGCTCGTCGAACACTAGACCTTCGAGGTCAAGAGCTGGACCAGGTTAGGGTCTAGTGGGATCATTATGATGAGGTCACAGTGACTTGGGAGGATGCAGCTAGTTTGAGGGCACTCTATCCTCACCTTTTTGATGACTTTCGGGAGGAAGTCTAGTCTTAGGGGGGAGGATGTGAGGCCGATTATTTTAGCTTCCTTATTTTTATCGTTATGCATTTTAGTTGATGACATTACCAGACTTTTAGTAACTATGGTTTCATTATGCAGACTTGATTTTTATCTCCTGATTATGATAGGACATTGATTAGACATATGTGATTCGATTTGATCAGATTTGGTGCTATTTTGTGATTTGACATATGAGATATATGTGATGAGATTCTAGTTATTTATGTGATGTGGACTATTTGACATGAGATTGAAAAATGTAGTTTAATTTGGAATTATATATTGATGATTATTGTTGTATTTGATTGCGTGAATTTAATTCCAATTGCTTCGGCTATGATTTTTCATCATATGATTGACACTTAATCGAGATGTGTAGGTTTTACATTCCCTAGCCATGAGAAATTAGAGGTAGAATTCACACCTAAGTTATCCCCTGCGAAACTTGTTGTTCTTAAAATTAGCTACGCTCATTTTGTAGACAACCCCACGAAACTTGTCCGTTTCGTGAATCTACACTCTAAGATCGCAAATCGAGAAAAGATTTTCTTGTTCTCGTGCGAGGTCAATTGACATTTTAAAACTCGTTTGCGACATTTCTTTGAATTAATTTTTCAATATTGGCAAAGAAAATTCAAGTCGTAAATTGGTTAGGATGTTAAATTCAGTCATTTTTGAGTTAGAAAATTTTTGACTCTTGATATGCAAGAGCGGCGAAATTTGCCGCTCCTACATACCTCTTTTTGACTACACATGTAAGGTCGGCAAATTTTGCCGCTCCTTCATGTGTTATTCATTTTGTTTTTTAAACATGTGTAGTAGCGGCAAAATTTACCGCTTCTACATAAGCTTTCCCTTTTTCATGTAGAGGCGGCAAATTTTGCCGCCACTACATACTTTCTTTTGTTTTTGATCCGAAGCTGGCGAATTAGGTCGTCACTACACGTTTCGACCAAACACCTGCATCGACGGCCGAAAACTCCGCTAGCACAAGATCCTCAGGATTTTGGTCACGCAGTGCCATTAATGGCCACTCGTGCCACTCGCTCAGCGTTTATGATGGAGTTATTTATGGCGTTCAACGGTTTGTTTTCTCCATTTCATTTTGTTTTCCCGAGCTAACCTCCAGACTTCTCCTCACGTTGCTCGATCGCGCCGTCAAAGAGACCAGTCAGCATCCATCACCATCGGGCTTAGGGTTTTCAAGCACGGGTAAGTTTTACCTCCCGTTTCTTTTTTTTTTTCCTTTTCCCTCATATTTGTATAGTTTCGGTTTTGATTTCCAGTTTTAGTTTTTATTTTACGTTTTTGTTTTCTTTGTTTGTGGTTTTCGTTTTGTGTTTTCATCTAGGTTTTGCCCTAGGTTTTCACCCTGAAACCCTTTGGTTTTTGCTCCCTTCTCCAAGCCCTGGCTGTATGCCACTGTTGTAGCATCGGCGTGTTTCACCGAGCCTTGCTAACAACTAAGTAACCCTTGCCAAGTTCCAGTCAGTGGATTCCTCAGCCCTCGCACTCAAACCTGCTAGCTTCACGTTACAATGCAACAGCGGCAAAGTTCGCCGCCCGGACTTCTTACCTTTCAAAACAAAGTCCGGTGAAATTCACCGTTCAAACATGAATAGAACTTCCCCATGTGATGTCGGTGAAATTCGCCGATGGAACATCGAAAAGGAAAACTAACTGGTTATCAATATGCAGTGTCGGCGAAATTGGCCGCTCATACAACCTTTCATTCATTTGCATGTAATAGCGGTAAAATTCGCCGCTTGTACCAAATTTTCCACAACACATGCAAAGGCGGCGAAATTCGCCGCCGATGCAAATATACCAAAACCCTCATCTGCAAGAGCGGCGAATTTTGCCGCTCGTGCAAAAAATATACCAAATTTTCCTAACACTGGAAAATTTCCAATTTCATTTTCCCGAGCCCGCTTCTCCTCTGATTCTTGGCCAGCTCGCACTATAGCCCTTTTTCAAGCGCACTCCCATAGTCGTGATTGTCAACATGCAATTTTCCCAGATTGCCCATATTTTCCCTGATTGCATGATCATGATTTCTATTGCAATTTCTCTTACGGAGCTCCATTCAACGTCAAACTTCTTCTCGGTGAAAGTTCGTCCAAATGACTGACTTGTCCCCGAAGAAGGCAAAAGCTATGAAGTACAAATATCAAGGTGTTTTCCCAATCACCTCAGTCCACTCTAATGTTGAAGATATTAGAGATACAGAGATTGGCCATGTTGATATGGCTGAGTTTGTAGAGAGAACCAAGTCAAACAACCCCAGTGCTATGATGAGGAAGATAGTGGAAAGTAATATTCATCTAGTTTCCTCCTTCCCAGTGGCGGCTCACAATACAGAATTTGTCCTTCAGTGTGCCCATTTCTACAACAAAGATATCAGAGCTGTGGTGGACGCCAGTGGTAATGTAATAATCAGGTTGGATCCTGAGTTCATTGACAAGGTGTTCATGTGTCCTCCTGCAACAGAGGTGTTGAAGCTTGATTTCATCGAAGCTCAAAAGGAATATGACAAGAATCCAGAGAAGGCAAAGAAAGTAATCAACAACAAATGGTTGAAGATTGCAAGGTCAAGTTTGTCTAGATGGCCACGCAGCTTTCCTTGAAGTGATTTCATGGAAGAAGTTGGTGACTTGATTACCCTCCTCAGCAGGATAAGAGGTTTGTCTTCCTCTTCACAATTTCATGAATGGATGTATCCCTTCATTAAGGTCATACTCCAAGGCAAGCAGGTTCTTTTTTGGGGAGAGCAAATCAGTAACGCTTTGCATGATCAGCTGACGAAGGTATCCACTACCTCCAAGTTCTTCATGACTTCCTACCTGGTATACATTGCAGCCTCCATGAGGATTTTTCTAGGATTATCATCAGAAGGGGATAGAAGAGTAGTCCCAGTATACCAGTACTATTCTCAGCTAACGTTGAAAGGTTCAATTCACCATTTTAGGAGAGTGAATGATGCATTCTTTGCTGTATTCTTGTGTCTTTTTAATCCCCAACTGGAGCAGAGAAGAATTTTAGATGAGGCATGGACAGTGGTTAATGGTTTTGGTTGCATGTTTTTGCAATTTCCATCTTTCTCCTACTTAAGGGTTGGCTTTTTCCAAGGCTACCCTTATATGCTTCCAAGGTTTCCTTCAGATAGATTGGTCTTGATGGAGTTGTGCAGGCAAATGATTGTCGTGCATAACAAACAGATGGAACTCAAGAAGCCCGGATTCAGATTTCCTGTAGAAATTGGCAGATACTCAGTATTGACTGCCGCAAAGGCAAGGGCTGTGGAGACTGAAATGCAGTTGGTCACCATGAAGCAATTCAAGAGGAGACCAAAGTTTGATTACCGGGGCGTAAAGGATAAAATTAAGAGGAAAACACAGTTCCATGAACCCATGGTGGAAGATGTCTGGATAGATTTGAGAATAGAGGAAGACATCAGGAAACTGGACTATAGCAGGCTGTCTCTAGAGCAAATTGAATACCTAGGACTTGCTGATATTCCAGAAGACCTTGTGGATGATGGCGAATTGGTTGATCCCAAGTATGAAGCAGAACAAATAGCTGGTACTCCTCTACCACCAATCCAATGGTCTCAAAAGGAGCTGACTTCCCTAAGGAAGAGATTCGAGCCTATATTGGCTAACACCAATAAGTGGCTGGAAGATAAAGGAATTACGCTGAAGGAATTCCTCACTGGTTCGGAAACTGAAGTACAAGAGCAGACTGGTAAGAGGGTTGAAAACAGAATGAAGAATAAGAGTGATGCTCCATCATCCTCTAAAACACATAAACCTAAAATCAGATTTGTAACAAAGAAAGCAAAAGTTGTTGAGGAGGAACCTGAAGCGAAAGATATGGAAGTTGAGGAGCCAGCGGCCAAGGATCCAACAACTAAAGAGCCAGTTACAGAAGAGATGGATGTTGAAGACAAGGATTCAGAGCAACAAAAGAAAGAGGCCTTGTCTCCACAAGACAATATGCCTATTGCACCCCCTGTGCCTGCTTCCCCCATTATCATTCCTTCCTCTGAATCCCCCTCTCCTCCTAAAATAATCTTTGATAATCCCCAAGGCACTTTTGAAAATGTTCTCCATTCTTCCGATTCAATTCCTAGTTTGTCTTCTTCGTCATTTGATATAGGAGATACTTCTATGTTTGATCATTTTGTGATAAATACTGAGCAAGTTTCAAGTGCCAATGTAACAGGTGCGGTTTTTACCAACACCCCGCCTATTGTTTCTACCACCAGCACAAGTACAGTTCCAGTAACACCAGTGGTAGGAATGGACTCCAATGTGAATACTTCTCTGCTGCCACCTTGGTTGTCAGCTTACACGCCAAAGAGGAAAAAGCAAGTCATCTCTCCAGATGATTTTGATTTCACTAAGATGGCACCTGCAAAACCTAAGGCTCCGAAGAAACCAAAGATCCTTTCAAGGGTACTTGAAGATAAGGGGCATAAAATTTTGGAGATAGCAAAACCCCCACAGGATGCAACTGTTGAAAATTTTGACATGAATGACTATTCTATTTCTAGGGTTGAATTGGGCAAAATCACCCATGAAAGCGTAAAAATGATATGCAGTCAGCCATGGACATCCTGATCCAGAAATTCGACAGGGAAAAAGAAATGAAAGACTACTACAAGGCAAAAGCAGAACAGCTGACTGCAGTGGTAAGAAAGATCACGTTGAATTCAGAAGCAGTTACTCCAGAGGCCATATCTATAGAAGACCCTATCATCCTGAAAGCGGAAAAGACTCACCTCCGAGGGAAAGTACTTGAAGAGTACTTGGACAGGATGCGAGCCCAGGGAATCTCTTTGCTCACGGAGGTATTTGAGAAAATGGATAAGATGAGGAGAGTAAGGGCAGAACTCAACGATCTCATTGATGCCATCTCTCATGATATTGAGCGCATAGAGGATACTCATGATAAGTGGGTGGAAATGAGGAAGCTGAAAATGAGCACTTTAATATCCATTGGCGCCATTTCCAACAGGGATTCATATATAGAAACAAAGGAAGCTCTAATGTACAGGAGCAATGTGCTAAGAAATTTGATCAAAGATCTCGAACCTGCAAAGGAAACCAGTGAAGAAAATGATGTTAACATTTTGCATAAGCTAGAGGAGTTGCCTTGTAGATTGGTATCACAGGATAACCAGTTTCTTTCTGCAGAAGAAATGGTTAAGGAATTTGAGGACATGTTTCAGAAAGAATTTGAAGACAAGGTATTTTCAATAACTTCTGTGGACAGCATATTAGACAACCAGTTAACCTTGGACAATTTGAAAACCAGGTTAACCAATCATGCCAAGTCAATCACTACAGTAAGGGATGCCATAGTGAGGGCCAGGATGATCTTCAAAAACACATTCAACCCAGATAGCGTTGAAATGCAGGCGACTTTCACTATGTATGATGACCACGTGAGAAAAGGTGGTGACACAAATTGAAGCAGCTGGTTTTTTCCCTTAGTTTATTTTCTGATTTTCAAATGTACTTTCAAAACAGTTTTGGACATTTTTACATGTACATTTTTGATATGCAATTACATGTAAAAAATAGGAAGTCCCAAGTCATTAAGGACTCCTATTTTTGAATAAGTCAAAGTAGTTGTAGTTTTCCTAGATTTTCTCAAGGTCTTTCCCTATAAATAAAGGGGACCTCTTTTGTAAATATTATCTTTTATCTATTGCAAGAAAACTCTGGCGAATTGAAAAGCAAATTAAGACTTTATGCTTATTGTGAAAATCAATATTCAAATATTCATCAATACAAGAAAGCAAGTTCAATTCCAATCTTTGTCTTGGGATTATTTGTGTTGTGATAGATTTGTTCTTATGTCTTGCTATCATAATCTTAATTGATAATAATTGAATGGTGGAGTTTGTTTCAAGTGATTGAAGAGCGCTCTAAATTTGATTCTGATAAACTTTGTGTTATCAAATCGGTTGTGGGTTATATGTTCATGTTTGTGAAAATACAACAGTTTGGGGACTTTGTGCTGCAAGTTGTTATATTTGAATTACTTTTATCATATTGAAGAGGAGTGAAGACTTTGGGCTGCATTCTGCTTCAAAGAGTTCTGGTTACAAGTAGTGAATGAGGTAATGGAAAACTTTGTGTTTCTGTGATATTGTGATAATTTACAAGTTTTATATCAAGAGTTTGAAGTATAAACATCTATTCTGAAAAAAGAGAATGAGATGAGATGGAACCACCACCAACCTAGTTTTTAGTGTACATAAATTTGATAAGTTGTTTGATTTGCAAAAATTAAGTAATTAGAGGGAACCTCCCCTTGCTGAGAGGAGAGACTTCGTCTCATCATAGCTGTGGTTGATATACCCATTTTGCCATTAGCGAGTTAACGACAAAATATTCACCCAACAGTTTTTTGGCGACTCTACTGGGGAAGGAACGGGCAACTTGAAGCCTCACACTTCGAGTTGAAGCATTTTTCAGTTCTTTTCCATTTTCTTGCAAATATTGTGTTTAGTATAATACAGTCTGGCAGATTCCCGATACACCAAAAGTAAGAGAGCTCAGGGTATTATTGATCCTGCATTTGAATTAATGCGGCAGAATAATTTTGGATTCTTAACTCCACGACCTCGTCTTCAGCGCACCAGGAGTTTTCCCCCTACAAACACCAGGTCTCCTATACTAGGTGAAGTTTCTATTGCCAGTGCTAATAGAGTTTTGGCTGTTCATACACCACCAAGGTTTGCTATACCACCTTTCAACCGGTGCATCATGGCAGCCCAAGGCCCTTGGGGTAATACCTTTGGTCCTCTAAACTTGACCCCACCATTACATGAACTACCTCGTAGTTCAAGAAAGAATTTCCCCAAATTCTATGGTGACGGAAAAGTTCATCCTGATGAGCACATTGCGGCTTTCTGTATAGCCTGCGGTGTAATAGGTGTCGAACACGAAGACGTGGCTGTGCGACTCTTTGTAGAAACACTACAAGGCGCTACTGCAGACTGGTTCTATCACCTCCAAGCCCAAACCATAACAAACTGGGCTACTCTCAAAACTAAGTTCGAGGCCAGGTTCAAACCTATGGAAGATGCTCATGCGTTGTTGGCACAGCTGACACAGATGAAAAAGGAGCCTCAGGAACCAATGCGAGATTTCATCGCTAAGTTCAACAAATTGAGGAATAGGATTCCCGCTACCGCTGAGCCCATAGCGGAGAATCTCAAATGTTTCTTTATTAATACACAGCTTCCGGAGGTGAGTTTCCTATTGAGGCGAGCTGCTCCTACTGATCTTGCTGTGGCTCAGATTCTGGCAACAGAAGTAGAAGATGATCTTATCCTAGTGGGTAAGATAAGAAGGGATGCTAATAGAAACAAAAGCTCCTCTTCTACTGAAAACCATTCCACAAGCACCACGGATCCCATGGTGCAAAAGCTAGCAAATGAATTGCTGGCTCTCAAGAGACAAATGTCCCAAGGTATATCTGCGCCTCCTTCTTACCGAGATATACCCAGGAGGACATTCCCAAACAATTCATATCCAGGTAATGCTGCTAGGAATCAAGGACAGCAAAACCATCTTCCTCCTACTCAGGGGAAGCTTGCTATTGAGGCAGCGCCGGTCAACTCTGCTATTGGCTACTATGAAGCTGAGAATGAACTCTCTTTCCAACCTGAGTTGGAATATGAAAACAGTGCTAATCTCTTCACAGAAGGAGAAGAGTTAGCTGGCGACTCTACCATCAGCTTTCTGAACTACCAGGACGAAGCTGAAAAGGGAGAAGTGAGTGAAGGAGCATATGTTGTTTTCACTAGGTCTCAAAATCAGTCAGCTCCTCAAGCTGATAAAGGGAAGGCGAGAGAAGAATCTCAACCGGCGATTTCAATCGCTAAACGGGGGACTCCACTACCTTTCCAGTCAAAAGACCCGGTGGTTAATAAACAGGTAAGTGCTTCTAGTGAATTTGCACCTTCCACTTCTAATCTTCAGACTAGTGCTATTTCAACCAAAAATCAAAATGATGGTTTTTCTTCCTCCGTATCTAATTCTTTTCAGCAGTTTGATATAATAGACCATGCTAGGAGAACTAAGATACAAATGTCTGAAGTTGAATATTTACAGGCTAATCCTGAACAATTTGATAGATTAGCCAAATATGTCAAAAATAAGACCGTCCCTGCAGGACAAGAGTTTCCCAAAGCTACTCATGACTCCTCTAAAAGTAAACCTACCCAAAACAATCTTGTTACTACTCCCCCTGAGGTTTCTGGAAAAATTGAACCCTTCTATGTTTCCCTATTAGTAAATGGCCATAAATTGAGCAATTGCGTAATAGATTCTGGAGCCTCAGACAATGTGATGCCTGCTAAGGTAGTAGATGCCCTTGGCCTCACCTTAACCAAAACTTTTGGGAGGTGTTTCTCTATGGAGAATAAGCAAGTTCCACTTTTGGGTCAAATCAAAGACGCCCAATTTGCATTTGCAGCTTTTCCGGATAAGAGAATCAAGATGACAGTCTTGGTAGCTGACATTCCGGCTTCATACGGCATTCTTCTTGGACATAATTTCTGCAAAGATGTGGGTGGTGAGTTGAACATGGATTTGTCTGAGGCTAGGACACCTGTTAAAGGTGTCATGCAGAAACTACTTCCTGAGAAGGAAGCGAAATATATTGTTACTCAAACATCAAACCCCAAAGCTCAAATTTTGTTTGAATCCTCGGGAATGGGTAAATATTTTTTATCTACTGAAGATTGTTCCGATTCATCAGATGAGGATACATCAGGTGATAGCTCTGATATGTCAGATGGAGATTCAGAGGAGTTTTCAGACGAAAGTTCAGGTAAAGATATAGCAATTCCAGATTCTTCCCTCACCGATGAAGAGGAATCTTCTGATCAGAGGAAGTCCAAGAAATCAAATTCTGATGGAGTCTGGATTTTAGAATTTGATGGCAGCTGTTCTTCTACCGGTTCTGGAGCCGGAGTGGTCTTGATATCACCACAAGGTGATATTTTACCTTTTTCATACAAGCTACAATTTGACAATACCAATAACACCGCCGAATACGAGTCCTTGTTGTTGGGATTGGAAGCGGCACGTGCCAGAGGTGTTAAGATCCTTCATGCTCAAGGGGACACCAAATTGGTAGTTTGTCAAGTAAGAAATTTGTACCAAACAAAAAATGAAAGATTGAGACATTATCGCAATCGCGTATGGGATTGCATTGAAGATTTTGATGCTTTCAATATTTCAGCTGTGCCAAGAGAGTTCAATGACCGTGCAGATTCATTGGCTGTTTCTGCCACTCTCATGGTGCCTCACAAAGATTTCAAAGGAAATAAGTACACTATTGAACTAGTCTTCCGACCAAGTGTACCTGATAACGCTGACCATTGGCAGGTGTTCAATGGTGACAATCAGATCATTGCTTTCCTGGAAAAGATGGATAGTTTTGATGAGCTTTACTTTGAAGGAAGTGAATCACCACCTCGTGAATATGTTTCTGAGGTAGATTCACAGACTGGCGAAGAATTTCTACAGTTGAAAGGAAATAAAATCCCAAAAGGATTGGTTTCCCTCGAGAGACTCTTTGATAAACACGACAGGTATATCAAGCAGCGGCAACAACAGCAGGTTTCGAATTCCTCCATGGAATTTGAACAGGTCAATTTGGGTATAGAAACAGATCCTAAGATGGTCAACATCGGAAAATGCTGCACTGCTGATGAAAGATTCAAACTCATTACCCTCCTCCACCATTACATTGATGTTTTGGCTTACTCCTATGATGATCTGAAGTCTTTCAGGCCTAAGGAGGTTCGACACGAAATTCCCCTCAAAGCTGGATCGTTGCCTTACAAACAGAAGCAGAGGCAATACGACCCAAAGATATCAGGTACGATTCTTTCTGAAATTCAGAAGATGCTGAATGCAAGGATTATCTTTCCAATTCATCATTCCACATGGATTTCAAACATAGTACCTGTAAGGAAGAAGAACGGAGAAATCCGTATCTGTGTTGATTTCAGAAATCTCAACCAGTCTTCTTTGAAAGATAACTACCCTTTGCCCATCATGGACCAAGTATTGCAAATATTGACAGGTTCAGAAATGCTATCTATGTTAGATGGTTTTTCAGGGTACAATCAAGTGGAGGTAAATGAAGCTGATCAGTTCAAGACCGCCTTCACCACACCGTGGGGCACATTTGCATATCGCAGAATGCCTTTTGGTCTGATCAACGCTGGCGCAACTTTTCAGAGAGCGATGGATCTTGCTTTCAGAGATGAAATGGGTAAGTTCATCGTAGTGTATCTCGATGACTTGACTGTGTTCTCCAAAAACCGTCATGATCATGCCCATCATTTGCGACAAGTGCTGGAGCGCTGTCAGCAAAATGGTATTTCACTCAATCCCAAGAAGTCAGTTTTTGGGGTAACAGAATGCAAGCTTCTCGGACACATTGTATCCCGAGAAGGTACTAAGATTGACCCAGAGAGGGTCAAATCTATTCAAAGTCTCACTCTGCCGGCAAGTAAGACTGCTATTCATTCTTTCTTTGGAAAGGTGAATTTTCTGCGAAGGTTCATTCCTGAGTTTGCAGAAAAAACCCGTCACATTGTTAATATGATGAAGGGTAAAGCCACTTTCCGTTGGACTGCGGAAGGTAAGGAAGCATTCGAGGATATCAAGAGAGCCATTGCTCATGCTCCAGTTCTTGTTTGTCCTGACTACACTAAGGATTTCCTAGTCTATAGCTACGCTTCAGAACACACACTTTCAGCTATTCTGGTTCAGCAGAATGAGGAAGGCGTTGAATCCCCCATATCATTTATGAGTTGTCCTCTCAAAGCTCATGAACTGAAGTATTCGAATATAGAGAAGCATGCCTATGCTGTAGTCAAAGCGGTTAAGCATTTCAGGTTCTATATTCTAAACTCACACACTGTTGTTATGGTACCTGATAGAACAGTCAAATCCATCCTAACTCAACAAGAGTTCAGAACAAAAAGAGGTAACTGGATTGCTAAAATTCAAGAATTTGATCTGGATATCAAGCCTACCAAGCTTGTGCGGGGTAAAGGTTTGTGTCAATTGATCGCAGACAATGTTCCAAAAGAGACAGGGGATGAAGAAGAAGAAGTTGTGGACACGCCAACTGTTCTTTTTGTTACTACAACTGACGAGTGGTATTCCAATATCGCTCATTTCCTTACCTATGGTGAGTGCCCTTCTCACTTGTCTTATAAGGAAAGGAGAACTGTCAAGTTAAAAGCTGCTAACTACGTCCTTTGGGACAATGGTTTGTACAAGAGAAGTCTTGACGGTGTGTTTCTACGTTGCGTGGATAAAGCGCAACAAGGTAAACTTTTGGAGTCCTTCCACAATTTGGCTTGTGGTGGACATTTTTCAGCACCTGTAATGGCTCACAAGATTTTGCGAGCTCGATACTATTGGCCCACACTATTCCAAGATGCGTACAGTTGGGTACGCAGGTGTGAGTTATGCCAGCAGTTTGTTGGGAAACCAAAATTGGCAGCCTTACCTCTCAAACCAGTGGTGATTGAGGAGCCTTTTCAGCAATGGGGTATTGACTTCATTGGCGCAGTGAATCCATCATCAAGTGCCGGACACAACTATGTCCTCACAGCAACAGACTATTTTACCAAATGGGTGGAAGCTATTCCAGCCGAACACGCCACTTCAGAGGTGGTATGCAGTTTTCTTAAAGAGAACATTATTTCCAGGTTTGGAATCCCAAACAAGATTGTAGCAGACAATGCTACTTGTTTTTCCTCTTATGAGATCACTAAATTTTGCTACGAGCATGGGATCACTCTTTCCCATTCTTCAGACTATTATCCGCAGGGGAATGGTCAAGCAGAATCAAGCAATAAGAATCTGGTCACTATCATCAGGAAGCTGGTTGACGAGAATCAGAGAACTTGGCATAAGGCATTGTTTGATGCTTTATGGGCAGATAGAATTACACCCAAAAGAGCAATAGGCATGTCACCATTTCAGCTTCTATATGGTCTGAATGCGAAGATACCGATCACCTTGGAATTGCCAGCATTGAAGTTGGTAAAGGCATTGGAAGATAGAACTTTTGATAGTTCTATTGATAAAAGGATCATGTATTTGGTTGAACTTGAGGAACAGCGCACTGTTGTAGTGGACCGTATTGCTGAGCACCAAAATCAAGTAAAGAGACTCTTTGACAAGAAGGCAAAGGCTCGTGAGTTTCAGGTTGGAGATCAAGTCTTGTTGTGGGACAAGAGGAGAGAACCAAAAGGAATGCACGGAAAGTTTGATTCCTTGTGGAGAGGTCCATTCACCATTCATCAATTTTGTGGTGAAAATAGTTTCTTGCTGGAGTATCAAGATGGGACACCATTCTTGTTGCCTCACAGTGGACAATATCTGAAGCATTTCAATCCTTGAAGTTTCAGATAAGTTAAATTGTACATTCGTATAGTGTTGTGTTTTATTTTTGTGTTTTCGTTTAGTCTCTGTGTCTCTTTCTTTTTAGCTTGACTCTATAGCCCAATGGCATGGATGAAGGCACTTAGAGACTAGATTCTACTCCCCTCAATCGTTTCAAAGTTTGATTTAAGGAAGTTCCCTAGTTAGAGCCAGCTGTTGTTCTTAAATCAGCTACGCTCATTTTGTAGACAACCCCACGAAACTTGTCCGTTTCGTGAATCTACACTCTAAGATCGCAAATCGAGAAAAGATTTTCTTGTTCTCGTGCGAGGTCAATTGACATTTTAAAACTCGTTTGCGACATTTCTTTGAATTAATTTCTCAATATTGGCAAAGAAAATTCAAGTCGTAAATTGGTTAGGATGTTAAATTCAGTTCGTAAATTGGTTAGGATGTTAAATTCAGTCGTTTTTGAGTTAGAAAATTTTTGACTCTTGATATGCAAGAGCGGCGAAATTTGCCGCTCCTGCATACCTCTTTTTGACTACACATGTAAGGTTAGCAAATTTTGCCGCTCCTTCATGTGTTATTCGTTTTGTTTTTTAAACATGTGTAGTAGCGGCAAAATTTGCCGCTTCTACATAAGCTTTCCCTTTTTCATGTAGAGGCGGCAAATTTTGCCGCCACTACATACTTTCTTTTGTTTTTGATCTGAAGCTGGTGAATTAGGTCGTCACTGCACGTTTCGACCAAACACCTGCATCGACGGCCGGAAACTCCGCTAGCACAAGATCCTCAGGATTTTGGTCACGCAGTGCCATTAATGGCCACTCGTGCCACTCGCTCAGCGTTTATGATGGAGTTATTTATGGCATTCAACGGTTTGTTTTCTCCATTTCATTTCGTTTTCCCGAGCTAACCTCCAGACTTCTCCTCACGTTGCTCGATCGCGCCGTCAAAGAGACCAGTCAGCATCCATCACCATCAGGCTTAGGGTTTTCAAGCACGGGTAAGTTTTACCTCCCGTTTCTTTTTTTTTTCCTTTTCCCTCATATTTGTATAGTTTCGGTTTTGATTTCTGGTTTTAGTTTTTATTTTACGTTTTTGTTTTTTTTGTTTGTGGTTTTCGTTTTGTGTTTTCATCTAGGTTTTGCCCTAGGTTTTCACCCTAAAACCCTTTGGTTTCTGCTCCCTTCTCCAAGCCCTGGCTGTATGCCACTGTTGTAGCATCGACGTGTTTCACCGAGCCTTGCTAACAACTAAGTAACCCTTGCCAAGTTCCAGTTAGTGGATTCCTCAGCCCTCGCACTCAAACCTGCTAGCTTCACGTTACAATGCAACAGTGGCAAAGTTCGCCGCCCGGACTTCTTACCTTTCAAAACAAAGTCGGCGAAATTCCCCGTTCAAACATGAATAGAACTTCCCCATGTGATGTCGGCGAAATTCGCCGACGGAACATCGAAAAGGAAAACTAACTGGTTATCAATATGCAGTGTCGGCGAAATTGGCCGCTCATACAACCTTTCATTCATTTGCATGTAATAGCGGTAAAATTCGCCGCTCGTACCAAATTTTCCACAACACATGCAAAGGCGGCAAAATTCGCCGCCGATGCAAATATACCAAAACCCTCATATGCAAGAGCGGTGAATTTTGCCGCCCGTGCAAAAAATATACCAAATTTTCCTAACACTGGAAAATTTCCAATTTCATTTTCCCGAGCCCGCTTCTCCTCTGATTCTTGGCCAGCTCGCACTATAGCCCCTTTTCAAGCGCACTCCCATAGTCGTGATCGTCAACATGCAATTTTCCCATATTGCCCATATTTTCCCTGATTGCATGATCATGATTTCTGTTGCAGTTTCTCTTACAGAGCTCCATTCAACGTCAAACTTCTTCTCGGTGAAAGTTCGTCCAAATGACTGACTTGTCCCCGAAGAAGGCAAAAGCTATGAAGTACAAATATCAAGGTGTTTTCCCAATCACCTCAGTCCACTCTAATGTTAAAGATATTAGAGATACAGAGATTGGCCATGTTGATATGGCTGAGTTTGTAGAGAGAACCAAGTCAAACAACCCCAGTGCTATGATGAGGAAGATAGTGGAAAGTAATATTCATCTGGTTTCCTCCTTCCCAGTGGCGGCTCACAATACAGAATTTGTCCTTCAGTGTGCCCATTTCTACAACAAAGATATCAGAGCTGTGGTGGACGCCAGTGGTAATGTAATAATCAGGTTGGATCCTCAGTTCATTGACAAGGTGTTCATGTGTCCTCCTGCAACAGAGGTGTTGAAGCTTGATTTCATCGAAGCTCAAAAGGAATATGACAAGAATCCAGAGAAGGCAAAGAAAGTAATCAACAACAAATGGTTGAAGATTGCAAGGTCAAGTTTGTCTAGATGGCCACGCAGCTTTCCTCGAAGTGATTTCGTGGAAGAAGTTGGTGACTTGATTACCCTCCTCAGCAGGATAAGAGGTTTGTCTTCCTCTTCACAATTTCATGAATGGATGTATCCCTTCATTAAGGTCATACTCCAAGGCAAGCAGGTTGTTTTCTGGGGAGAGCAAATCAGTAACGCTTTGCATGATCAGCTGACGAAGGTATCCACTACCTCCAAGTTCTTCATGACTTCCTACCTGGTATACATTGCAGCCTCCATGAGGATTTTTCTGGGATTATCATCAGAAGGGGATAGAAGAGTAGTCCCAGTATACCAGTACTATTCTCAGCTAACGTTGAAAGGTTCAATTCACCATTTCAGGAGAGTGAATGATGCATTCTTTGCTGTATTCTTGTGTCTTTTTAATCCCCAACTGGAGCAGGGAAGAATTTTAGATGAGGCATGGACAGTGGTTAATGGTTTTGGTTGCATGTTTTTGCAATTTCCATCTTTCTCCTACTTAAGGGTTAGCTTTTTCCAAGGCTACCCTTATATGCTTCCAAGGTTTCCTTCAGATAGATTGGTCTTGATGGAGTTGTGCAGGCAAATGATTGTCGTGCATAACAAACAGATGGAACTCAAGAAGCCCAGATTCAGATTTCCTGTAGAAATCGGCAGATACTCAGTATTGACTGCCGCAAAGGCAAGGGCTGTGGAGACGGAAATGCAGTTGGTCACCATGAAGCAATTCAAGAGGAGACCAAAGTTTGATTACCGGGGCGTAAAGGATAAAATTAAGAGGAAAACACAGTTCCATGAACCCATGGTGGAAGATGTCTGGATAGATTTGAGAACAGAGGAAGACATCAGGAAACTGGACTATAGCAGGCTGTCTCTAGAGCAAATTGAATACCTAGGACTTGCTGATATTCCAGAAGACCTTGTGGATGATGGCGAATTGGTTGATCCCAAGTATGAAGCAGAACAGATAGCTGGTACTCCTCTACCGCCAATCCAATGGTCTCAAAAGGGGCTGACTTCCCTAAGGAAGAGATTCGAGCCTATATTGGCTAACACCAATAAGTGGCTGGAAGATAAAGGAATTACGCTGAAGGAATTCCTCACTGGTTCAGAAACTGAAGTACAAGAGCAGACTGGTAAGAGGGTTGAAAACAGAATGAAGAATAAGAGTGATGCTCCATCATCCTCTAAAACACATAAACCTAAAATCAGATTTGTAACAAAGAAAGCAAAAGTTGTTGAGGAGGAACCTGAAGTGAAAGATATGGTAGTTGAGGAGCCAGTGGCCAAGGATCCAACAACTGAAGAGCCAGTTACAGAAGAGATGGATGTTGAAGACAAGGATTCAGAGCAACAAGATAAAGAGGCCTTGTCTCCACAAGACAATACGCCTATTGCACCCCCTATGCCTGCTTCCCCCATTATCATTCCTTCCTCTGAATCCCCCTCTCCTCCTAAAATAATCTTTGATAATCCCCAAGGCACTTTTGAAAATGTTCTCCATTCTTCCGATTCAATTCCTAGTTTGTCTTCTTCGTCATTTGATATAGGAGATACTTCTATGTTTGATCATTTTGTGATAAATACTGAGCAAGTTTCAAGTGCCAATGTAACAGGTGCAGTTTTTACCAACACCCCGCCTATTGTTTCTACCACCAGCACAAGTACAGTTCCAGTAACACCAGTGGTAGGAATGGACTCCAATGTGAATACTTCTCTGCTGCCACCTTGGTTGTCAGCTTACACGCCAAAGAGGAAAAAGCAAGTCATCTCTCCAGATGATTTTGATTTCACTAAGCTGGCACCTGCAAAACCTAAGGCTCCGAAGAAACCAAAGATCCTTTCAAGGGTACTTGAAGATAAGGGGCATAAAATTTTGGAGATAGCAAAACCCCCACAGGATGCAACTGTTGAAAATTTTGACATGAATGACTATTCTATTTCTAGGGTTGAATTGGGCAAAATCACCCATGAAAGCGCTAAAAATGATATGCAGTCAGCCATGGACATCCTGATCCAGAAATTCGACAGGGAAAAAGAAATGAAAGACTACTACAAGGCAAAAGCAGAACAGCTGACTGCAGTGGTAAGAAAGATCACGTTGAATTCAGAAGCAGTTACTCCAGAGGTCGTATCTGTAGAAGACCCTGTCATCCTGAAAGCGGAAAAGACTCACCTCCGAGGGAAAGTACTTGAAGAGTACTTGGACAGGATGCGAGCCCAGAGAATCTCTTTGCTCACGGAGGTATTTGAGAAAATGGATAAGATGAGGAGAGTAAGGGCAGAACTCAATGATCTCATTGATGCCATCTCTCATGATATTGAGCGCACAGAGGATACTCATGATAAGTGGGTGCAAATGAGGAAGCTGAAAATGAGCACTTTAATAACCATTGGCACCATTTCCAACAGGGATTCATATATAGAAACAAAGGAAGCTCTAATGTATAGGAGCAATGTGCTAAGAAATTTGATCAAAGATCTCGAAGCTGTAAAGGAAACCAGTGAAGAAAATGATGTTAACATTTTGCATAAGCTAGAGGAGTTGCCTTGTAGATTGGTATCACAGGATAACCAGTTTCTTTCTGCAGAAGAAATGGTTAAGGAATTTGAGGACATGTTTCAGAAAGAATTTGAAGACAAGGTATTTTCAATAACTTCTGTGGACAACATATTAGACAACCAGTTAACCTTGGACAATTTGAAAACCAGGTTAACCAATCATGCCAAGTCAATCACTACAGTAAGGGATGCCATAGTGAGGGCCAGGATGATCTTCAAAAACACATTCAACACAGATAGCATTGAAATGTAGGCGACTTTCACTATGTATGATGACCACGTGAGAAAAGGTGGTGACACAAATTGAAGCAGCTGGTTTTTTCCCTTAGTTTATTTTCTGATTTTCAAATGTACTTTCAAAACAGTTTTGGACATTTTTACATGTACATTTTTGATATGTAATTACATGTAAAAAATAGGAAGTCCCAAGTCATTAAGGACTCCTATTTTTGAATAAGTCAAAGTAGTTGTAGTTTTCCTAGATTTTCTCAAGGTCTTTCCCTATAAATAAAGGGGACCTCTTTTGTAAATATTATCTTTTATCTATTGCAAGAAAACTCTGGCGAATTGAAAAGCAAATTAAGACTTTGTGCTTATTGTGAAAATCAATATTCAAATATTCATCAATACAAGAAAGCAAGTTCAATTCCAATCTTTGTCTTGGGATTATTTGTGTTGTGATAGTTTTGTTCTTATGTCTTGCTATCATAATCTTAATTGATAATAATTGAACGGTGGAGTTTGTTTCAAGTGATTGAAGAGCGCTCTAAATTTGATTCTGATAAACTTTGTGTTATCAAATCGGTTGTGGGTTATATGTTCATGTTTGTGAAAATACAACAGTTTGGGGACTTTGTGCTGCAAGTTGTTATATTTGAATTACTTTTATCATATTGAAGAGGAGTGAAGACTTTGGGTTGCATTCTTCTTCAAAGAGTTCTGGTTACAAGTAGTGAATGAGGTAACGGAAAACTTTGTGTTTCTGTGATATTGTGATAATTTACAAGTTTTATATCAAGAGTTTGAAGTATAAACATCTATTCTGAAAAAAGAGAATGAGATGAGATGGAACCACCACCAACCTAGTTTTTAGTGTACATAAATTTGATAAGTTGTTTGATTTGCAAAAATTAAGTAATTAGAGGGAACCTCCCCTTGCTGAGAGGAGAGACTTCGTCTCATCATAGCTGTGGTTGATATACCCATTTTGCCGTTAGCGAGTTAACGACAAAATATTCACCCAACAAAACTGATCCATTCCCAAGAGGGATAAGGATCATGTTTGAATTTGAATGCTGATTTAAGTGCTTGATTTAATTTTATTATTTTGGCCTTAGTACCCTTTGTGTAAATTAATTAATAATAAGTGTTGTATAAATTTTATTTGACCAGACCACTTGGTATTTATTTTATTTTTGAGGCCATTTAAAAGTGGATTTTTAACCCCCTTTATGAACTCTAGTGTCCCAAAAGTTACCCTAGGTGGTTACCCATGGGTCTAGGGTCAAATTGGACTATCTAACCCTAGAATTAACTCACTTTTGGTCACTCTACACTATGGTTTAGTCAAAGTGACGAAATTTGAACTAAGGGAAGGTGGAAGATGAGCCATGCCTTGGGAAAGACTCATCTCCCTTCCCAAAGTTTGGGAATCCTTTCCCAAGGAAGACTTGGGAGGTCTTGAAGACTCCCAAGTGTGTGGGAGCTTCCTCTAAGACTCTCACGTGAGAGCATCTTGGAGGGAGATGGCTCTTGAGAGAATGTGAGGATGCCATATGGCATCCCTTATCATCTTAGAGGTTTGAGTGGGGATGCCACCTCACCACTTGTCCTCTCACACATGTGTGAGAGCACAAGTGGATAAGGTGAGGAGTGAGATGGAATGGGAGGATGACACTTGTCATCCTCACACTTCGTCTCCCTTGCAAGTGGCATTAAAGGAGGAAGGAGAAGGTGACAAGTGTCACCTTCTCATTCCTCAAGGCCAAATTGATGGCCTATAATATCTCCTCTTGTTGAGGAGTGTGGGGTTCTTGCAATTTTAAATTTTCTTGCTATTTTGGAGGAGTTTAGGGAGAGTTAGAGGAATTCTTGGAGATTGGAAGGTTTGGGAAAGCTTGGAGCTCTTCACCAAATGTGCTTCCATTATAGGGCTTTGAAGGTAAGCCTCTAAAACTTTGTTTCTTCACCCTTGCTTATTTTAATGTGTTGTGTTAAAGTTTTTGTTGTTTTGTTGTTGCATTGTTTTTGTGTGGGATGGGAGTATGGTGAGAGCACCTCCAATGGAGGTAATGCTCAACTTGTTTGGGTAGGGGAAAGGAACCTCCTTGAGGTCACTCCCACATTGTCTATTTATGCCTTGAGGGCTTTTACTTGTTGAGGAGATTTTTGGAATGGCAAGAGTGCCATGGTGATTATTTTGTGATATTGTGGAGAGGTGTTTTTTGGAGATTTTTGGCTTGAGGCCATGAGCTTGATATTTTATCATTTGGGTGACCTTTGAAGTAGAGGGGTCCATTCCCTACCCTCATCAAACTCATTTTCATGAGTTGAGTTTTGTGTTAAACCTATAGGCTGATTTCTATGTTATTGTGTTTGATTTTTGTCATGGAATGTTGCACCTGTGTGAATCCCTACCTCCCTAGCTCGGGGGTGACTCACTTACGGGTCTATGGTAGGGAAGAGAGCATTTCATAGTGGCTGGATTGTTTTCTTTTGGTTGTGTTTATTGTAAGTTTTGAGTGGAGAAATGGAGTTGTTGTGGAGCTCAATTTGAGTGGTTTAGTTGTATTTTCTTGGCTGTTGAAGCCATGGCCATTGTGGCCTCATTGTATTTTATTTTTGTAAAAGATTATTTGGTTATCTTTGCAATGAGTTTGGCTATAATAAATGTTGTATGAAAAGTATTCTTTATTTAATTAGAAGGCTATTTATTTTCCTTATTTTTGTGAGTTAAGATTTGAGAAATGCATGAGAAATGTTAGTTATAATTCTGTCATTAATCTTTCAAAGGAAAATATGCATGTGTTATAAGGTTGTTGTTTAGATCTTATTTTAGATAAATAAAAAGAAATGCATTCTCTATTTTGTACAATGCTTTCAAAAAAAAATGATAGTAAATAAATATTATGGCAAATAAGGGAGAGAAAGTAGAGAATAGTTATCTATTATTACTATTAGGTTATTTTATTAGCTACTGTTATAGGAGAAAAAAAAGGGGCTGTTATGAATTCTTATGAAGTTGTAGCCTTCTAGTTTACTGTTGCATAAAAAAAAATGTATATATATATTTATGTTCATGTATGTACAAAAGGAAATGTATTGCTATGGCATTTAGTTTGATTCAGAAATGAAATGTATATATATAAGTGTATGCACTAATACGTATATATATATTACATGTAATAGTTATTAAGTTCCTGTAGTTACTTCTAATTTTCTATAAAAATACACAGTGATCAAAAGGTAAAGAGAATAAATTGAGCAGAACTGAATATATATATATATATATATATATATATTCAGTTCTGCTCAATTTATTCTCTTTACCTTTTGATCACTGTGTATTTTTATAGAAAATTAGAAGTAACTACAGGAACTTAATAACTATTACATGTAATATATATATACGTATTAGTGCATACACTTATACCCATTTACCCAAAAACATAATATCATGCTTTATGCTGAGTATTTTTAAATAAACTGTTAAAAGCTATTTGAAAATGTATGTATATATATATATATATATATATATATATATATATATATATATATACATATATATATATACATATATATATATACATATATATATATATAATGTTTTTAAATCGAAAAACATTTTAAGTACATTCTATGAGGCTGAATTTTTGAACTAGGTATCAATGTGTTGGTTGTGAGATTGTATTGGGTTATTATAATAAAAAAAAATAGAGGATGGACTGTGGGCAGTGCCCATAGTCCCTTGCTAACAAAAGAGAAGGGGTGTGGCGGAGGTGGTGCCTCCCCCACACCCCTTAAACCCTACACTTCGCCTTGCAGCGTACTCTGCGGACATAACCCCCAACTCCATCCGTAGCCTATGGTGGCACTGTTTCCACCGCCCTCAGACCGCAGCTCCGCCTCCCCTTCGGTCTTCCCTTCGACCCCTCCTCCGCGGTTGCTCATCCTACCCTCCGTCGTGGTTCTCACTCTCTAGACCCTCCACCGTATCTTCAACACCTCTCACACCTCCCTCTCAGTGCATCCGCTGCCGTCGGACCCATGCCCTTTAAACCTGCTTCAAATGTGGATTTCACACAGTTATTGATAATATTTCTCTCTCACAAAAATATTTATAATACACTTAAATCTATAACAACATTCTGACCAGCTGAGTTCACCTCCTTGGGAGGAAATGACAATCTCTATCATGGCCTCCATTGCTGGCCCAAAACTAACCTACAAACAAACAAACAAAAAAGAAGCAAAACAAAAGTAGGAGATAAGGAAAAAAGAGTGAGAGGGAGAGAATAGGGTTTCTTTTAGGGTTGCACATTTTAAAATGAACTTAGGAAAACATGGTTTAAAGAAAACAATTTAGATTTAATTAGGGCTTTTCTCATTTTTATTGAGAGGATTTAAAATCGTGAGGTTTTAGTTTATCCTTTATTTAAAAACCTCATTTTCCTTTTTTGTTTAATTTAACTCTTGGGAATATTTTTTTTGTGATTTCTAAATTTGGAATGGGGTAATTTTTTTTTCCTTGCATTTTGAATATTGTATTGTAATTTGAAACTTAATTTTGGGAAGGGTTAATTTTATCCCTTTTGGGAAGAAATTTTTCCTTGTTGATAAATTTGTCTTTGTTGAGTTTTTTTTTAATTTTATTGTATTTTTTCCCCTAGCTGGATTTTAGTGTTTTTAATTAATGATCTTTTTTTTATCATTATTTTATGGGGAGAGTTATTTAAACTCTCCTTCCTCATCTATTAATTTTTCAAGTAAGTTATTAAATATAATGCCAAAATTATATTTAATAACGGATTTGGCTTTTCTTTTGTATTTATCTGACGTCTTGTCATTTAATTTAATTTTAATATTTTATTTTTTTATCGTCTTAAATTCATCTTAAATTTTAATTTTATTTATTTATTCTTAAATTTTATTTAAGATTTCATTGATGTTTTAATTTAAAATTTATGTTTACATTTATCGAAAAAGCGTTATGCTGTCAGAATTTTGCTAGATTTCTAGGGTTTAATTTATGTTTTGTTTTAATTATTTTATTTCCATCTTTCCATCTTAATCACACGCCATCTGCCATTATGTTAAATAATCACTTTTCAATCTGAGTTAAGTTAGGGTTCGATGCTGGTGAAATCATCATCACCTAGGAGACTTAGGGTTCAGATTTAAAATCAGTCTAACCCTAGAAGCGACACCCTATGTGTCGCATACCCCCTAGATGGTCTTCGCCTTAGCAATTATGTTGACATATTTACGCCTTATGTGTAATGCCACCATGCATGTAGACGCGTGCAAGGGGGTTCCTAGGGATAGGTAGAAAACTTTTTCGTAGTTCGTGTCATGACCACATGGCAAATGTGGACATGACACGTGTGTTGTGTGTCGTGACTGCATGGGAAATGCAGGCATGCCATGAAGCAGGTAAGGATCTGAGCACTTTACCAACAATTTCTAATTCTTCTAGTGTTCCACTAGCACACCTGATACTACACACAAGTTCATTCCCTTTTTGCATGTAGGAAGTGATGTTTTCATCTTCACTCATCCTCAAATTTTAGTATCTACCCTTCAAGCTCTGTAACTTAGTACATTTGACATATTCATCACCTTCATACAGAGTTTCCAACTTCTTCCAGGTTTCATGAGCAGTTTTCAACTCCAGGACATTTGTCTTTTTCGTATCAGTCAGGGCACTCAACAAAGCTTCTTTAGCTCAAATGTTGTTTTTAGCATCTTTGAGTTGATCTGGAGTTGAGGGACCTTTCTCCAGAGGCTTATACTTATCCTTTGTTATTAACCAGTAAGCATCACCCATGCATTGCAAGTGGTACTCCATGTGACTTTTCCAAAGAGAGTAATTTGTTCCATCAAATCTTGGACTATCCTTCTTGTAAGTTGACATCCTAAATCTCCTCAAGTGCTCAAGCTTCTTTCAGAGGAATTGGCTTTGATACCAATTGTTAAAATTAGGGTAGACAACTAAGAGGGGGGTGAACTAGTTGTCAAAAAACTTTTATCCTTTGCTAGAACTTCAACTTCTTTACCACTTATTAACAGATGAATGATATAACCATGAAAGCATGAATCAACAACACAAGAGTAGAAACAAAATCAACACACATAACACCAGGATTTTTACATGAAAATCTGGTTAAGGGAAAAACCACGATGGGGGTTAACCCAAAAGATTTATTCTCTATTAAAAGAATAGAAAATTGGGAAGGCACTTGCCTTCGGGCACACTTCCCAGAGCTCATTTCTCAAAAGAGGCTCACTGCCTACAAAAATAGTTATAAGTTTATCACAGAAAGATTGAATTGGAAAATAGCATCTTCTTCATGCCAAGGTCAGTTTCATTACTGCACACAACACTTCTACTCTGCCCCTCAAACACTTCTTCACTATCTCCTCATCCTTTATTGTTCTTCCTCTTCTTTTCTCTACCTTTCTTCCTTTCTTAGGATCTTATCATTTTCACACAAGGATGATCTTTGACAACTCAACCACACATATTTATATGCTTCATCATCTTTGGAATAAACATCAAGGTTGGCACTACAAACATCTGACTTAATGCGAATCACTATACTATTGGCCAAGCATAGTTGGGACTCAAATCTTCCTTGAACGACACACCACACTTCATAGAACCTCTCTTAGATCATTCACAACATGTACAAAGCATCTGATCAGCTAAGGCTAGAAAGAATAGCAACACCCAAGGATAAATCTTAAACGACAATCTCAAACCTCAATGCAAACCACCAACACAATAGGAACTCGATCAAGAGACGACCAAAAGCACAATGAAATCAATAGGAACAATTGCACCACCTCAGATCACCAGAAACACTTGCACCTTCATCTAGGAACTCAAGAATACCAACTGTCATGACTGTCACACTAGAAAGATTGCTTACGAACCTCTAAACCATGAACCGCTTGAGTTAAGGACACACACCAACATTTCAAACACACCTCTAGATCTACAGATCATAATATTCCAATGCGGATCAATCCGGACCAATTTTCTATCACTCTGTCATCTCTAAACACAAAAAACCTGATTCTACTCAGATGGCCATAACTTCACAAATTCTTCATGCAGATGCCTCAAATATTGACTGGAGCAACTTCAAACAATCCTTTACAACACCCTTTGGTCTGTAGACTCTGATCTTCAACTTGCTGGGAATGCAGAGCAATCTACTTCACTGAACTGCACTATCTTCTCTGTCTCTTACAGAGAGATATGTAACTCACTTGTTTCTTCTGGAGAGGCTAATTTTCTCAATATCCTCAACATACAAGTCTTCTAGAATGAGATACTTTTGACACTAATAACAACAAGGATATGTTGACATCAATGACAACACCCATTAGGCACATATTTGCAACAAGGCTGAATAGCAGGAGCCTCTTGAAAAATGGGTATGGGTGGCCTTGGGACTATCTTTCCTACCTGGATTAGGTAATTTTCTACTCTTATGGTTGTATCATAAGCATCTGGTAAGACCACACCACCCATGGACTGAACCATGACAACAATATCTAGATTTGAGGACCTTCAGTAGTAGATAAATGTTGTGTTTGGAGAGGGATTCACCAATAAGGGAATCCTATTCCATGTCTTCTAAAATCTATAATTGAAGTCCACCATGTATTCATGTGGAGTTCTCTTGATAGTAGCTAATTGTTCCATAAGTGTTAAGTGGTCACTTCTATCTTCAAAGTGTGTGGCACAATTTAGTACCCAAATCATCCCAGTTGGGTATTGAGTTGTCTTAGGGACCCCTATTCCACTGTAGGGCCTTTCCCTTGAATGAGGAAGCTAGAAATCTCATAGCCACATTATCAACAGTGACATTGTGGACTCAGCAGACACTAGCAAAATCTTGAATGTGCTCAGCAGGAGTAGTAGAGTCTTCACCAGTATATAATAGAATGGCCTTTAAGGATAAAGTAGGGATGTCATCATACTGTGCTAGGTCTAGAGGACTACCGCCATTAAAAGAAACAAATGGAAGGTGTTAGAGGAAATATGAACAATAGTATTAAACTACTAAATATCCAATAACTCAATGGAAATGATGCAAATACAATAAACAATGATTATACCTTCATAGACCAATTCACCTCGTAGCTTCCATTATTGCCTATCTCGTATTGATCATATGAATGAGTTGAGCTCTCATAACTGTGTACTTCCTTGTTGTTGAAGATGACAATATGAGAGTGGCTATAGATGGATAGTGCAATGAAGATTGAACTAACAATGCAACTCTAGGATGATGCATAATGGATATATGGAGCCATGGTTGGATGATTTTGATGATAATGAGGTTATGCAAGTACAATGAGGATACTTTGCCAAAGGTACACTGGTAGAATTTCTGCAGAGTAAGTTTACAAAATCTCTTGGATTGATGAAATCAGGGAATGAGGGTTCTTTTTATAGGCCAAGGAGAGGCCAAGTCCAAGTGTCATGATCTCAATGATGGAGACTTGGTCTTGTGAGGTGTACGATGAAGATTTGGTTGGTTGGGATGAGGGAGAGAAATATGGAAGATGTTCCTCTCACCTTGACATGGTGGAGAGAAAGGTGTGACATGAGGCCACATGTCACAAGGTTCACAAAGACCATAGAATGAAGGTCAAAGAAGGAGACCTTGTTTGTAGGATGGTTGGAAGGAATATAGGGACTTATGGGACAAGTGTCTCAAAGTGTCCCTTTGACCATGATGACATGGAGAGACCACATCCATGTGAATAGGGATGGTTGGAGGAATAATAGGACATGTGTGTGAGGAAAAATAGTATAATTAAATATTAAAATATTTAATTAAATCTACAACATGATGAGGTGGATTGCATTACATGGATTAGGTGATGTGGAATTATGGACTTCTGACTTTGGGATATGATGATTGATTAAATAATATAGAATTATTTAATTAGGGATGACATTAGAATATTTAGGGATTTTAATTAAATAAATTGATTTTATTTAATTATTGGAGGAATGTGAATCATTTAAATAAATTGGGATATTCATTTAATTGATAGAGGAATAGGAATCAAAATAAATAATAAATATTTATTTAATTCAACTTTCCCATTTTTAGTTGTATACATTTTGCCCCTCTTTGAGACAATGTGTTTTATCATGTTTCAAAGAATAAAAATTTTCTGCGTGATACATACCCCAATTTTGCCCCTGGTATAGGTTTATGATGATAGGATGCCCTCTTAGGAGATTGGATGGGAAGAAAGTGACGACAGGATGACGGATGATCTCACGATGCGATTGATTGAGAGGATATAGGAGAGAAGAAATTGGGTAACGACAGGTGAAAATCAGATAACAAACATGCCCCAGCATGTAGAAGGTTAAACACCTCCAATTAGGGTTCCATGCACTATAAATAGGAGTGTGGGGTCACATTCCTAGTCATTTGCACACTTGTCTTTTGTGGAGAGCTTATAGGAGTTTAGAGCTCAGGTGCTAAGGAGAGTCAGTGACAATTCAGTAGGTTCCAGTTGAGTTGCACCACTTCGAGAGGATTTGATGGTTCAACCGTCCAGTAGAGTACTACCCACTGGTAAGTATACTTTCAATTTTAGCTTAGGTACATTTACTATGGTCAAAACCCTAGGTCAAAGTTAGGTGTTCTAAATGTGCAGCAAGAATGAATCTGTGCATTTGCTCCATGAAATGGTGCAAATGCCTCAATTCTATGCAAATGCAAGGTTTTCACAAATAAAGGATAGACCTGTGCAAATAGAAGGGGTTCCTATGCATTTGATGTAAATCTATACATTTGTCATAAGTCTACGCATTTAATTTAATGCTGTGCAATTGTCTCCTGAATCTCCGCATATGGATTCTCCTGTGCAGATAGAGGGGGATGATGTGCATTCACCTTGAATCTACTCAAATGTTGAACAAAACTGTGCATATGTTTTAGATAGAAAAATACTTAGTAAATTTGATAAAGTCAGCATCGTAATTGATGTTCACCAATTGATAGGTCATCTCTAAGATTGATAGAATCTCAGGAGAGATGATAGGATAGATTTTCTATTAAAAATAGCTAAGTTTTTTATATTTGATAGATAGATGCGTAGTTTAGTTGATGTTATTTGTCTAATGTGCATTTATCTAATTACAGGAGGAGCTTAATGACGTACTCATGTCTCAGGAGTGATTTCTGATGACACAATTGCTTAGGCCTTACTTGATAGAGATTGATCATCTGGTTCTAGGATCAGAAGGGTTATCCTATGTTTATTTTATGCCTAAGATTCAGGCTAATCTCGGTATGCTAACTGCACTTTCTAAGCTATTTCACAGTGAGGATGGAACATTCCATCTTCCTACTAGGGAGATCACTATGACACTAGAGGATGTACATTAGATTCTGGGGATTTCGATAGATGGAGAGATCATGGAGTATGAGTCTTAGACTAGGGCAGGACTGGATGAGTGTCGTTGAGTCTTTGATGATGACACCATCAAGGGCACAGAGATCAGTTGGGCAGACACAGTTGCCTATTATGAGCCTCTTATGTTGGTTATTACTAGGTTGATTGGAAGGATAGTTTGTCTTGATAAGAGATCTCATGGGTTTGCAATTGGATGGGGGAGGACTTTGGAGCGGATTGTCACAGAGGGGACTCAATTTGCTTGGGGTCCTTGTCTGCAAGCACACCTCTATCATGACTTGCATTAGTTTGTTTACTATGGAGCTGCTAGTTTATCATGCAGAGTATCGCTGTTACAGATTTGGGTTTGGTGTCACATTTGCATTACTCGACCTATTGATATGGATCCCCAAGGCAGAGATCAGCCTTATTCCTACATGTTCTAGGAGAGTCTTTCCCAGCCCAAGCTAGGAAAGCTAGAGTATTGGCACCACACATTCAATAATGTTGATTCAATTGTTTGCTAACCCTACCTAGATTGTGAGGTATGGGATGAGGATGCATCAGAACTACCTTTTGCTTTTAGACCAGGTGTTTGATAGGGAGGAAGTTCCCTATATTCTTGAGAGGCATATCATTTCTTGTGTGTATCGACAGTTTGGAAGGATCTAGGGGATGCCCCAGGGGAATGCCATCTTTGCTAGGACGCACAAGGAGCATCATCGATGGGGTCCTGGTGCTTCGTATGATCAAGATCAGGAAGATTTTTTATAGATTCCTTACCAGCTGTGGCTGATGAGGAGGATAGTTGTGGATGCAAGCATGACACAGGACTATGCTGATTACTTTGTTGCACACCTATTCCCTCGCTACTCAAGACCTAGAGAGCGGGCACCAAGACTAGATGATCGGGAGGAGGATGATGAGGGGCCATGATAATGATAGAGGTGATCAGGAGGATGAAGTGGTCAGGGTGACAAGGGTGCATGGATGGGGGTGATAATGGTGGAGGCAGTGGAGGAGGTGGAAACAATGACAGAGATGATGGAGATGGCAGGAGGGTGAAACATTGGGTTGATAGAGATCCAGCCTAGCAGGCATAGTTAGTAGTGCAGGGACATATACAACCTCCTGTACAGGGATAGGATGATGTGGTGATTTCTAGATTACGAGCCCAGTTGGCTCAGCAACAGACTCAGCTCACTCAATAACAGACATAGCTAGCCTAGCAGTAGGCTTAGTTGGGCCAGATGTAGGGACAGATCACCTAGCTATAGGGTGAGTTACAAACTGCTAGATTAGAGAGAGATACCACCATCCAGTAGTATACTAGGGTGGAGGGGCTCCTAGAGCAGGTACAGTAGACTGCAAGATAGGGTCCCACAGGATAGATAGTGATAGAGATGGTGAGGGTTGTCTAGGAGATATTCTACTGGCGGTCAATCTATGAGTAGGTTGTGCCTCCAGAGTGGTGAGCAAGTAGTTTTTACCCTACCTATCATAGTAGGTCATGAAGGACTTTCATAGAGAGTGGAGGGGTGATGGGGCCATCTAGGGGACAAGATACATGTGTAGGGCCATCGAGCGGTGGTTAGGCACAGCAACCCACAATAGCCAGTGCCTTTAGGAGGCAGTGCCACCTAGATGCTTTTTTTGAGACATGTATCATTTTGGTAGTATTTTATATACACTTTATTGTGGACATTTTGAGTTGTATTATTTTGTGATTTCATTGTATACATGGACATTACTATTTTTGATGATATATGATCATGTGCTTGATGGACTATCTATATATGCTTTTTATGGATGGAAACTTCTATATGATGATTTATTATGATTATGGTTATATGTAATGCTGCTAATCACATTTATTTGATTCTATTATGCACTTGATACTTATGCGACATGATTCTTCTAGGAGCTACATGATGGACATGATAACTTATATGCATGTTTATGATCTTATATGCTTACCATTTATGATGACCTAATGCATACATTATGATGATTTAGATGTAATATATGATGTTTTAGTTGTTTTATTTATGGATGATGATCTAATATGCAAACACTATGATATCTATGTTTTTGTGAGATTTATGATTTATGAAAGGTTATGGTTACTCATGCATCTAAATGACAAAATTATATGTAACACAAACATGATCTAAATGCTTATATCATTAATGCACTTAATGTGATGATATTATATGATGACACACCTATCTATGACATGCAAATGTATTGTGAATTGTTTTTGTTGTCCCAAGTACACTCAATCATAAAAAAAAAAAAGAACACTTAGAAGAATTGGACTTAATAACTGGGATAAATGGGTAACTTAGAAGAAACTTAGATAAATGGATAACTGAGATCTTGAGACACTTGGAATTTTATAAATAAATGTAATTTGATATATATGGATGTGGATTTTGTCATCTTCTTATACAAGTTTTTGAAGTACTTTGTTCCATCATTGAGCTTTTAAAATGTTGTAAGAAAATACAAGCATCTAGGTATAATTAAACCATGATGACCTGAGTATTACTTACATGGATGTTGATTTAGCAAGTTAATACAAGCATCTAAGTATAATTGAACCAAGATGACTTGAGTATTGCTTGTGTATCAATAGACAAGGATTACACCGTTTCATTTTTAGACCTCTAATGTCCTCGATGATCATTATGTTGATCATGTCTTTAGACAAGGCCTAACATTACTAAAGATAAACCCACAAACAACACACAAATAAAATAATCATGTTCCATCATAATATCTCTAGTTTTTGGCATCCTTGAGTAGCATAGGAGACATAATACAAAAACCCTGATAATAAGATTTTAAACAACCATTAAAAACCTTCTTGCCATAAATATATGTTTTCTTACAATAACTTGATAGATTCATGTTTGATGTTTTAGGCAGGCTAGGATTTGTCAGGTGCAGTTTAAATGTCTTCTTGCCAAGACAATGTTTTAAAGTTTGCTTTGCTACACTACTTGTTATCTATCGATAAAACCACGATCTGGTTTGTTATCCTCTAAGTTGTAGCATTCAAAAATCCAATTCACTTACTAGGTTGAGAATTTGCCCCCAGTCAAGTAAAGGATCAATTTATTATGGATGAACTGATAATAGACATGAAGAAACAGGCCCTAAGGGACTGAACTAGTGCCTCGAGGGTCATTGATAAATGGCCTTGCCTACGTGATGAATGCAGAGGCAACGTAGTTCAGGGTACAGACTATGTGGACCTAAGACCTAGGTGGTGGAAATTAGATGAAATTGGATGGAGAAAAGGATGGGTGATAAGAGATGGAATGGATGGGAAGCCTCAGGGGCTCATCAATGATGGCCTTGCCTACATGATAACGCAGAGACAACGTAGTTTGACCTATGAAAGCTAACACCAGTCATGGATGAAGATATGGTTTATGGTAAAATTTGGGATATGAATAAATGGGGAAGGAGCCTTGGGGGCGCATTAATGATGGCCTTGCCTACATGATAACTCAGAGGTGATGTAGTTCAAAATTTGACGATATTGACAATGAACTTGGGATAGACAATAGGATGGATGACAATATTAGATGACCTTATTGAATAAGAGGATAAGGGTGGCAAAACACCAAGCTATGATAGGTTACTGTTAGGTCATTTGTGAATGGATGCAATTATATGATGGATACGATAGGAAAGACTAATGGAAACTGGGATTGCTAAAAGATGGAGGAATTGGTTTATTGTAAATAGCGCTTGTTTCTAGGTTTTCACCACTTGCGCATGTTGTAACATTTTTTTTACATCCCTTGCATTGGGGTTATTTAGGTGTAGAACCTTCAAAGGTGCATACTATTGATGTGGTCATCAAACAATTCACCTTCTGATGTTGATAGCTGATAAGTACCTAATCCATAAGTAGCAACTATGACATAGGGACCTAACTAGTTGGGTTAAAATTTCCCCTTTTTCTCTGTATCTTGCTAATTTCTTGGATTCTCTCTTAGAACCAAGTCACCCACTTGGAAGACTCTTGGTTTGACCCTGTGATTGTAACTTCTTGACATTCTCTATTGGTATGCCTTAAGATGGTTGAATGCATGTTGTCTCCATTCTTCTAGCAGCTCTAGCTATTGGAGCCTTGATACTCTATATTCCTCATCATTTATGAGACCCTTTAACAACACCTTGAGGGAAGTTAACTCAACTTCTATAGGCAAGATGGCTTCAGAGCCATAGATGAGGGCGTATGGTGTCGCACATGTGGGAGTGCATATAGTAGTTCTGTAGGCCCACAAAGCAGGGTTCAATTGCATATGCCAGTCACAGCCAACATCATTGATAGTCTTTTTGAGTATCTTTAGGATAGTTTTGTTTGATGCCTCAGCTTGGCCATTACCTTGCGGGTAGTATGAAGTGGAGAAGAGATGCTAAATGTGGAATTTATCATAGAGTTCTTTCACATCTTGATTCTTGAAAGGTCATCCATTATCTGTGACAATGGATAATGGAATACCATATCTGCATATGTAGTAGTTGAGGATGAAAGAGGATATTTGTTTCCCTGTGACATTGTTTAATGGAATGGCCTCAATCCACTTCGTAAAATACTCAGTGGTTGTGATAAGGAATTTGTGGCCATTAGAGGATGAAAGGTGAATCTTGCCTACTAGATCAAGTCCCCATTGGTAGAAGGGCCAAGGTGTCATTAAGGGTTGCAACTCTTGAACGGGTGCATGTATCAAGTTACCATGAATTTGGCATTACTTGTACCATTTGAAAAAATGATAGAAATCAGATTCCATGCTCGGCCAATAGTATCCAAGATGCATGAGCTTCTTTGCCAAGATAGGACCACTAGAGTGTGTTCTGCATATTCCTTCATGTACTTCACTTAGAGTGATATGATATTCCTCACTATCCAAACACCTAAGGAGAGTACCATCTAAACCTCATCAATACAGGGTGTCTATGATGATGGTATATTGGGATGCTTGGCATATGAATGTTCATTTTTGGTTGTTTGATAGGTTAGGTGGTAGGATATTCTATTTTAGATAGGTGTAAACTTTGCCATATAAGGGATAATCAGACCCTACAATGTAGTAAATAGTGTTGTTTTCTGGGATTTCATAAGCAGGACTGGCTCCACCAAGAACTCTTAATGTAAATGATTTTTAGGTATGTCCAGGAGGTATGTAATAGTAGCCATTGCATCTGCTTCTTTATTTTCCAATCTTGGTATCTATTCGAAGGATATCACAACAAAATATTCCTTGAAGTCATCCACCATACGCTTGTATACTATTAGCTTCTCATCCTTAGTTTGATAATCATTGAATTTACTTGATTAATAACGAGTTGTGAGTCCCCTACACATGAAGTTCCCTGACCTTCCAATCTACTGCCATCTTAAAGCCAATAACTAAAGCTTCATATTTGACCACAATGTTGGTGCATGGAAATAGAAGTTTGTATGACTTAGGGATTGTATCTTCATGTGCTATTACCAACAAGATTCTTGCTCCAGATCCATGTTGAGTATATGACCCATCAAAGTAGAGTTTCCAATCTGTGGTAGTGATGTTGAAGATAGACTCATCTAGAAATTCAAAGCTTAATGGGTTGTTATCTATTAAAGGTGCATCCACTAACTGATTTACAATGACTTGCCCCTTTATTGCTCTTCTATCTACCTGTTAGGGTAGCTTTACTAAGTAGGTATTTTAATTGATCAATCTTTGCTACTAGCTTGTAGTGTCTCCACTTTTGTGAAGCAAAGACAACTGCAAGGCATACTTTTTCAATTGGTGTATATTGCATCTCGTAACCTACTAGTGTCCTGCTAATGTAGTAGATTTCTTGCTCTTTTTCTTCGTGGTTTTGTTGTGCTAGCAGAGCTCCAAGAGTTGTTGGTGTAGATGAGATGTAGAGTAGCAGTGGCTTGCCCTGAACTAGCAGCATTAAGACCGGTGGGTTCATTAAATATTCCTTTAGATGCTGAAATGCTTGCTCACACATGTCATCCCATTTGAATGGAATGTTTTGGTGTAAAAGATGTGTGAATGGATGGCACTTATTTTCCAGTTGAGAGATAAACCTTTTGATGGACTATAGCTTTCCTTGTAGAGACCGCAATTGACTTAGATTTTTAGGTGGTGGCATTTCCATGATTGCTTTTACCTTGTTCGGGTCCACCTCTATTCCATTAGTTGATACGATATATCTAAGGAGTTTACCAGATGTAACTTCAAAAACACACTTTTTTGGATTTAAACATACATTAAATTGCTCTAGTCTAGTGAAGATCATGTCCAAGACTTGTAGATGTCCTTCTCTAGTGAGTGACTTGGCTAGGATGTCATCTACATAATCTTCCATGATGGTGTGCATCATGTCATGAAAGATTGTAGTCATGGCTCTCTGATATGTTGCCCTCACATTTTTCAGTCCAAATGGCATGACGTACTGACAATAGGTACCCCATGGACATGTGAATGCAGTCTTGTTTTGATCTTCCAACACTATTTTTATTTGGTTATAGCCAGAGAAACCATCCATTAATGACAACATGGTGTGTCCTGCCGTTAGATCTACAATGATGTCTATGTTTGGCAGAGGAAAGTCATCTTTTGTACAAGCCTTGTTTAGATCTCTGAAGTCATTACATAGTCTAACTTTTCCATCTAGTTTTGAAATAGGAACTATATTTAAAATCCACTCCGAATAATCTATTGGTCTGATGAAACCAACATCTAGCAACTTATTCAATTCTTCCTTCACCATTAGTGCTATTTGTGGGTGCATTTTTCTCAGTTTCTGTTTAACTGGCTTAGCTCCTGGAGCTAGCAAAAGATGATGCATGATAAGATCATGATCCAGTCCTAACATGTTGGCATATGACAAAGCAAAGTTAATCTATTTCCACTCAAATAATTTGGTGAATTATGGTTTTTCTTATGCAGATAACAATTGTGCCATATGCATTATCCTTGGTTTGTCTTCTATTCCAATACTGACAGGTTCTGCTAGCTCAATTAGAATTGAGGACCTCTCTTGATGTGTCAAATTGGGAAGAGTGTCAATCCTTTCATCCTTCGGCACCTCAGAGAGGTTTTCACCATTGCATACGTCTTTTACTTTTTTACTATTTTCACAATCTAACACTGCTGCAGAGCAGTTTTCACCATTAGATCTATCTTTTATTTTCACACTTTTATGACTGAAAGGCTTGGCACTCTCTCCAAAATAAACATTGTCATTGAGTTCTATGGCATAGCTAGTTTTGTGATTCCCTGTGGGTAGATGGTCTCTAAGCTCTAGATAATCGATGTTAGCATCATCATTTTGAAAAGTATCTAGCTTAGAGGTGGTGTCTTCCAAATCTAAGTCTATGAGTTCAGGATGTACTAAGGGTAATAGGTCATCAAGTTGATCTGGTTCAAAGTTGGTAAAGGGTAGAATGGAGGAGTCATTTGAATAGGTAGATGTATTGACTAGGTTTATTATGGTACTCTCCTCAAGTTGGTTCGTCAAGTGTGACATCATACTCTCCTCATGAAGTTCACTTTCGTATTGCAGACTAAACTCTAGTGATCTAGCCCTAGAGCTTTGTCCCTCATGCATCGTATGAGTAGAGTTATACTGTTGAACCACATCAACCCCTTTATCTTCACAAGACATTTCTAAGAGGCTGCCCATTCACACTCATTGGAATCTATTTCACTAGCTTCTTGTAAGAAGTTAATTTGTTCCACTAGGTTAGTGCTAGCTATTTCTCTGTCTTCTGCTTTAATTTTCTCGTTACCTTTGAACTTCTCTTTACCCTTGTATCCCAACCCAGTAATGTCTCAAGCTGTGGAGGTAAAGGGTTGGATTGGTTCTATGAGACCATCTTTCCTTAATCCTATGGGACAATGTCCTTCGTATCCTATCCTTTGTAAAATAGAAACCCTTGACCATATTGTTCAGTGGGTAGCTTAGGTTGATGATCATTTGGTGTGGTTTCACTATCTTCATCTTTGTAAAGCCATTGTAAGACATCCTTTTCATCACTCTCATCTGATAGGTTTTCCCATGTATGAAAGGACCCTTAGAATCTTCCAATGACTTGGTCTTGTTCAATAATGGCTTTCCATAGGATTTTTCTGATATAGGCAGCTGTGCTAGACATAAACTTTGTTTAATGATGTATTCTCCAACACCCTTGTCCTTGACTTTGACTTTAAGCTCTGATGTTTTGGAGGTTAAAGCTAGAGAAGTTGGATCCACATGGTTTAAAGAAGAGGAAGCTACTCGATTGGTGGGGATTACAACTTCTGGTTTTGATTGGATGTTGTTGCAATACTAGAATGGATCAGGGTCACCTTGTATGGTAATTTCTTGAGCATTGTGTGGGAACTTGATACATTGGTGGTATGTTGATGGAACAACCTTCATAGCATGGATCCAAGGTCTACCTAGAAGAATTTTATATGCTAGCTCCATGTCTAGAACTTGGCACACAACATCTCTCTTTACTGGTCCAACTCATATTGGCAAGACCACGATTCCTTTGGAAGTTCTCTCTTCTTCGTCATATGCCTTGATAGTTATTTTATTTTTAGGATCAATGGCATTTTATTAAAACCCCAATGCAAGGATTAACTTTAACATGCATATGTTTAAACCAGCACCTCCATCTATTAGGACCCTTTTTATTTGGTGTTTGTGGAATTGGGCCTTAATGTGGAGGGATGCTGTATTGGTTCGATGTGGCTAAGGACTTGGGTGGAGCTCCTTGTAGAATAATGTTTCCATGACAAGTGGTCACATTATAGTCAAGCTTATCATTGATAGTGATTACATTGATGTGTGAATCACTTTGTGAGATATGATTAAAGGTGTACTCAAAAGAAACATTATTATAGTTTGTTTTGTCTACACCGTTGTTGTTTTGGTTGGATGGTCCTCCTTTTTCATAGTGAGGAAGAGGATTTTTGAATGTTATATGCTCTTCATTAGAGGTATGTCCTTCAATTGATATCTATTTTTGATCTAGCAAGTCTTGAATGACATGTTTTAGCACTTGACAATCATTAGTTTTATGTCCTTTGTTTCTGTGATACTCGCAAAAGTCAGAATCACTCCACCAAGAGGGTTTAAATTTTGGTTCATAATCTCATACTGGTGTAAGTGTTATGAGGTTGCCCACTAATAACTTCTGAAGGGTGGATTCAAGAGATTCTCCTAGTGGTGTGAACTTTCTCCTAGGAGGAAAGTTGGTAGGTCTTTGCTCATTGCTTTGAGGTTTGTTGGATGGTGTATTGTTTTGTGGTTTTGATAGATTGAAGATCGGTTGTTTTTGCACCACATTTTTAGCATCTACCACACCATAGTTTACAATGGGTTTGTTCTTGATCCAAAATCATGACTTGTCCACATTGTTGTTAGAACTAGGGGTGTCTTTGTATAGCTTAATTTGCCCCTTTATTATCAAGGCTTTCTCAATGAGTAGCCCCATTTCAATGACCGTACTAAAAGTAGTTGGGCATTGTATTTGGATTTGATAACTCAGTTCTATGGTTAGGTTGTGAACAAACATTTCTATCATTTGTTTCTCTAGTATGTGGTAGGGACACTTGCTTGCAAGTTGTCTCCATCTTTGTAGGAAAGAAGTGAAGGACTCTCCCCCTTTTGCTTGTTATTACAAAGGTCCAACATGGAGATTTTGTGTTTGATATTGTATGAGAAATGTGTGACAAATTTATCTACTAGTTCATCAAAACTGCGGATGCTGGGAGGTAGGCGTGAGAAACACTCCATAGCTTGTCCTCCTAAGCTTCTTTGGAATAGTCACATAAGATATGTTTCATTGTGTGCGAATTCAAGGCATGCGGTACTGAATTCCCTTATATGATCTCTTGGATCACCTTTTCCTCTATATTTGTCAAATTTTGGAACTTCAAACCTTGAGGGAAAAGGTATCATGAGCAAAGACTTATCAAAGGGATATGATGAAATATCCTCAAGGGAGTAGTGTTTTGTGGTTGTCCCACTTTGGATATCTACCAACTATTTTTGCAAGGATTGGATTTGTGCTATTAATGTGTCCAAAGGATTGGGTGTATCCTTAGCCTTTTCTGATTTAGAAGCATCTTTGTCAATTTTGGATCCATCATTGTCATTTTTGGATCCATCTTTTGAAGACTCAGCTTCATTTGAGGAATTGGTTTCTCTTAGATTTGAGACATCAAAATCTGCAGGCAATTTAGCTCCTTGTTGAGCTAATATGAGAAAATACTTATGAGGATCCATGGCAACAACCCTATCCATTACCTTTTGAAATTTTGGATCTTGAAGTTATTTAAGGATTTCTGCTTGACTAATCTCCTCATCATCAGAATTATGCCCACTATTGTGAAGGGAACCCATTTTTTGTTTTTGTTTCTCTTGGGACCTGGTTTGAACCATACAATTTTGAGATGTGTGTGAAGTTGGATTGTGAAACTTGGTGAAATTGGTTTGGTTTCTTGGTATGATGTGATCTAGGTGAATTGGATTGTATAAAACTAGATTTTACTAAGGTTTTCGATTGATTCTATTTGTCCAAACAAGGCAGTCTTGAGCTATAGTGGTAATAGCAATAGAAGGTAGTCAAAAATAGGGATAGATGATCTCCACTATTTGATGTAGACTATTCTTTTATAAGGATACACAAGTATAGTTTTGATGTGAAGGATGATTGGAATCCTGATATGAAACTAACTAGGTATTGTTTGAATTTGGTAGAGTATCAATTACACCTTGGTACAAATCTTAGTTTTTGGTTTGACGACTTTTTGGATAGCAAGACAATGGTATGCAAAGGGGATGTTTGAAAATGGCGTGAAGATGGGACTTCAAGGTTGAACTTATTTTCCAAGTATAAACTAGAGAAAAAAGGGTATCTAGAAATGGTTTTAGTTTTGTCTTAGAATGTATGGAACAACTCTCTGTTGTGAATGCGCAGCGTCAGAAGTGCAAGAATAAAGAGCAAATGCGTAGCTTTGTACTATGTATGCACAGCTCTGTATGTGTAAGGCTACATTTCAAATGTGTAGTGTTGTGTTTCAAATGTGCAAAAAGGTATATGCACAGCAAAAAGGTGTAAATGTGTAGTAATATTGGTTAAATGTATAGCAATAGTGAATGTGCAACAAGACTTTGTAAATGCATAGCAATACAATGTAAATGTGCAGGACTACAGAAGTTTTGTCTTTTGTTTCAGTTTGTCAATCTTGGCTTGTTTGCACATTTTTCTAGGATGCTCTAAAGTTTTGAAGTGATATTTTTGACTCAAGTTATTGCTAGAAAACATAGTAAGCAAGAGGTTGTCATGATTATTTGATACAAGTTTTGATAAATGTAAAAACAAACAAGTACAATCCTAAGGATGGAAAGGACAATATTCATTGAATTCCAACTTGGATTTTACTCCAGCCACTTACATAAAGGCGGATAGTTAGTAACTTGGTAGCACCGGCTCCCCTCCATGATAGTCACTTCTCACGCATACCAAGTTACAATTCCTCTAAAGAGTTAAACTTTTTGTCTCCACACTAGATGAGTGTATGACGTTGGACAGCTTCAAAGGACTTCCTCTAGTGTCAACAAATAGGGTTTTTTGTCTTTCTAAAACAAATGGATTTTTAGTATGGACATTTGTTTGGGTGGTTACATGTGCGGCAATTCGCTCCAATAAGGAGGCTTCCCAGCCTGCATAGGTTACACTCTACAGGGTTTGGGGGGGAACATTTGTCGGTGTAACACAACAACACCCATTATTTTTAACTTTTGTCACAAACACAATTTATTTATAATGAATTAGAAGTGGTTTGGCTTTAGCCCATTATCGCTCGAGGTCATCCCACTTGGAAGGAAGGAATTTCAAGGGCAGTCCTCTTCTTAAGGTTACACAAATTAAATGTTGAGTTTGGCATTTTGGTCACCCAAGAAAGGGGAGAGCATAGTCCTATCATTATTTTCAAACATAGAGTACACTAGTTCTTTATCCTCCTAGAGTTAAAAACCAAAAAACAATCTAAGTGTGTTTTACTCTACCAAGCACACTCCATTGACAAGATAGCAAAAACTTGGAAAAGATGGTTACTTTTATCCTCTTAAAATTATCCATGTGAAGTTTGTTGTTGAAGAATCAAACAAATTTACTTTCCCCTATTTAAGCTAAATGAAAGTTTGTAGTACAAGATAGCAAATTGAAATATTTGTTCAGTTTTATCTACCTAGGTTGGGACTATGTGCAAGTTGTAATGCAACAATACAATTTACTTCCTCCTAATTAGATCTAGGTGAAAATTTGCATGAAGTTATCAAATTACTTTCCCCCTAACTAAATCTAGATGAAGTTATGATGTAACTAAATGACTAAACAAAGCTCCTACACTTGCAAGAAGAGTTAGTATGAAAATCTTTGCAAAATCTAATACAACTTTTGTCAGAATGTAAATGCACAGGAATAGGCAGTAAATACGTAGCACTGCTCACTAAAAGCACAGGAACATGGATGCACAGAAAGAAGCCATGTATGCACAGGGATGTTTAATAAATAAGTAGAAATATGAATGCACAGAAAGATGAATGCACAGCAGGAAGTTGTGAATGTGCAGGACTGGAATGTGAATGCACCAAAATGACTTGTCACGATAGTAGCTTCACAAAAAACTCAAATGGAGGTTAAAAAAGAGGCAACGCCCCATGGTGGGCTCTAGAAATGTTAGAAGAAATATGAACAATAGTATTAAACTACTAAATATCTAATAACTCAATGGAAATGATGCAAATACAATAAACAACAATTATACCTTCATAGACCAATTCACCTCGTAGCTTCCATTGTTGCCTATCTCATATTGATCTTATGAATGAGTTGTGCTCTTAGCAGTGTGTACTTCCTTGCTATTGAAGATGACAATATGAGAATGGTTGTAGATGGATAGTGCAATGAAGATTGAACTAACAATGCACCTCTAGGATGATGGATAATGGATAGATGGAGCCATGGTTGGATGATTGTGATGATAATGAGGTTATGCAAGTGTAATGAGGATACTTTTCCAAAGGCATGCTGGTAGAATTTCTGTAGAGTAAGTTTACAAAAGCTCTTGGATTGATGAAATGAGGGAATGAGGGTTCTTTTTATAGGCCAAGGAGAGGGCAAGTCCAAGTGTCACAATCTCAACAATGGAGACTTGGTCTTGTGAGGTGTACGGGGAAGATTTGGTTGGTTGGGATGAGGGAGAGAAATATGGAAGATGTTACTCTCACCTTAAAATGGTGGAGAGAAAGGTGTGACATGAGGCCACATGTCACAAGGCTCACAAAGACCATAGAGTGAAGGTCAAAGAAGGAGACCTTGTTTGTAGGATGGTTGGAAGGAATATAGGGACTTATGGGACAAGTGTCTCAAAGTGTCCCTTTGACTATGATGACATGGAGAGACCACATCCATGTGAATAGGGATGGTTGGAGGAATAATAGGACATGTGGGTGAGGAAAAATAGAATAATTAAATATTAAAATATTTAATTAAATGTGCAACATGATGAGGTGGATTGGATGACATGGATTAGGTGATGTGGAATTATGGACTTTTGACTTTGGGATATGATGATTGATTAAATAATTTAGAATTATTTAATTAGGGATGACATTAGAATAGTTAGGGATTTTAATTAAATAAATTGATTTTATTTAATTATTGGAGGAATGTGAATCATTTAAATAAACTAGGATATTCATTTAATTGATAGGGGAATAGGAATTAAAATAAATAATAAATATTTATTTAATTTGACTTTGCCATTTTTAGGTGTATATAGAAGGTTTCTAGCCATATTAGGGATATTTAGGTTAATCATTGGTATACGTAGGGTTCTAACTAAAAGCTGACCTAACTTGAAAATCTAATGGAGGAGTAGATTGAGCTCTTAAATGGTATGAATTATTTCTGTTTTCCCTCATCAGGGACCTAGACAATCCTATTCTACTTCTTCTATCAACAAATGAGAGTTAGGTGAATTGAAAGTTACCTCTAGAAGAAGACCTTATCTGCACTCTAGGCATGAAATGTTGAGTTGTTGTGTAGGAACTGGATCAACAAAGTCTCCAAGTGCTTATCGAATGCTTTCATAGTAGCAAATGAAAAAGGGACAACACCAAAATCCTTAGTCCAGCTCTCACTCAGAGCAGAGTGTCGCATCAAGCATGCCATGAACTATTATCAAATAGAATTGCACCTAGCTTGGAGAGTATCCAAGTATTCTAATGACACAATGGGAATGATCTCAAGGTGTTGAACCTTGCAAGTTGAGATCAAACCTCCAGAGAAGGCTGGTTCCTCATTCTAAGCCTAATGGTTAGAGAAAATTATCTAAACCTAGTGCTAACACTGCAAGGGAAAAGGGTTAGAAGGAAACATGAATGGAAAAGAGGTGATGCACCAGATTTAACGAGTAGTAGTAATCCTGGAAGAGACACAACAATGATCTCAATCACAATGGGAGTTCACATAGACTTATAGGGCTGATTAAGGCTTTGGTATGAAGACCTAACCTATAGAGGAGCCATTTTACTCATAGAATAGATCACAACTTCAAGTAAAACATAGAAATTGGAGCATAAGAGAGGTAAGATATTGTGCATGTATTGATCATGAGGCTAGAAACTATTACAATACAAAATAACTAGTAGCAAAAGGAGACATAGTATAGTTAATTACAATCATTGGTGGATTAATCAAAAGACAACAGAGGCCAATCAACAAGCATATTGAGTCACATTCTAATAATCATGTAATTACACTAAGAGGCCTGACTACAAGAAAATTGGCAGCATAATAGTCCAAAAATTACTAACTCTTACTGAAGATTACAATGCTTTATATAGATCAAATTCTTGTGCAAAGGTTGTTGAGCTAGGTGCATAGGATCCAAGAACACTAATGCAGTCATCAATGTAGAACAGGAACAAATGGTGATGAGGACAAAACCTAGGCCTCTGGTAGGTCTGCCACCCTAGAAATGGCTACCTGTACGCAAGGGAGGAGGATATAGCATTGAAGAAAAGAGGGAAAAAGTCATCATTGACCATAGAAATATCTGTCACCTAGCCACTGGAGTACTTTCACATTGAAGAATCATGCCATCCTTCTAATTTTTTCTTGCAGAGCTCACCAACTCAATTCAATGTGAATAATCTACCTTTGCAACACTTCAAGTCGGTCACTAAGATGTCATGTTGGCCAAACCTACATATCCTTCCTTAATCGACAACTATGCTGATATCTGGATATGTACCTCTAGATCATGAAATTTGGATCATATTTTCAAAGTGAGGATATCCTCCCAAAAAGCCCTCCAAATGAAAGAGGATGAAATTCTAAGCACGTTTTCCTTTTAGGTCATGTAGATATTCCTTCGAATGAGGGAGATATATGTGATCAAAGTTGTGGTCAATGGTCATATGGATATCCACATGTCATCACCTCGCAGCTGTACAGTGGGAATATGATGTCATCTTCAGAGGACCATAAACATGTGATATCCTCAAGGTCTACATATTCACCAATATCAAGATGCACCCATCAAATTTTTTCTCCCAGTATGGAGAAACCATCATCTGCATGGATATTAACTTTCAATATCTAGGTGCTAACTTAATATCTAGATGCCTCTTGAATATACTAATGATGTCATTGGGATATTAGCACTGGGGGGTGATATATCAGAGGCTGAGTGTCTCGATGACGTCAATGGGATATGTACTTCTTTGGAGAGGGGATCTAGATGATATCATTAGGACATTCACAAGGTCATGTCCATATTAACTTAGGATCTAGATATTAGGAAATATCTGGATGACATCACCATCATATTCACAAGGGTCTACACATTCGCGAAGGACCTGAATATTAGTTAAGATCTAGATGTCAAAAAAAAACCTAGATATTAACTAAGGTCTAAATATGAAAGGGATATCAGGACCTTAGATAAGGTCTAGGATATTAAGACAATGTCCAAGATGTTAGCAAAGATCTAGATGATGTCATTAGGATATCCATGCCAAAAAATAGCTAAGTATGAAGATGGGAAATCCCTGCGAAGGAAAGCATTTGAAGATTAAGGATTTCTAGGTTTCTTTGGTTTTTTTGCAAGGATTCTCCAAACGAGATTTCAAAGATTTTTGCAAGGGAGAGCATGAGGTATATGAAGGACAAGGATTGTAGGGTCATACTCCAAGGGATGTCTAGGGGATTTACAAGGTGAACTATTTGACTCTGGATAGAGGAAAATGGGTAAACAGTATCTTTTAGAGAATAAATCATGAGTTTTGACTCAAATTTGAGCACTCTAATTGACCTAGGGAGAAGAGTGATGAATTAGGGTTTTGGAAGAGGGATTGGTGACTTGTCACCATCCTATTCTTGCTACCCTAGGTTCATGAATGGGCTTGGGGGAATCCCAAAGGCCTCACTTGTGTGAGCACACATCGTAAAAGCCTTTGAGAAGAAAACCCCAAGTACTCCCCACTCCCCAATGCCTCACACATGTGTGAGATTATTTGTGGGGAAGTGAGCTTTTGAGAGTGAATTAGAAGGTGACAATTTTGACCTCCTCATTCAATGGGATGTTTTGTGAAACCCTATTTATCTTCCTCCCTGAGAGGTTAGAGGGGTTCTTTTCGTTTTCTTTAATTTTCTTTGGAGGGATTGTTGTCTTGGAGAGGAGGTTTTGAGCAAAGGAGATCTTGGATTGAGCTCTTTTGAGGCTAATTCAACCATCTTTAACACTTGAATCTTGAGAGGTGGGCTCTCAAGAAATCAAGGCTCCTTTTGATAGTTTTGTATTGCTTATTTTCATGTATATTTAAGTATGGACATGTTGAGTTATTATGTTTTGTGTATTTGGATATGGGTTGTTTGGCATAAGGTCATAGAATCTATGCTCATACTGCTCTACTGATATTGCCATCTGTCTCAACTCATGGAACTCATCTGCGCAGCACTACTTCCAATGATCTGATAGGAAGCAAGCTTTGAACCTCTCTAAAAACAAATCCCATGAAACAATACTAATGTCCAAGTGTAACTTCTACTCCTCTAAACACCACCAAGTAGAAGCAAACCATCTGAGATGCAAAATAGCACATCTATCCTTGGTGTTGCTACCATACGGATGCATGGCGAAACACATGCCAATATCAAGTAACCAGGTCTCTGATTCCAAGCCACTACCAGATCCATCGAAGGTGGGAGGGCGTGCCCTCAAAAGATCTCTCATGTGACTGGCTAAGGTGGCCTCTTGTTCCACTATCAATTCTCTCCTCCTAAGTGGTCTCTCTCTTTCCCTAGGCTTTGGCTAATCTACCTCTTGACCCCCTCCTAGCTACTCTACCTCCTGTCTAGGACCTAGATGGGCAAGGGTCTCCTTAAGCAATTAACACAACTGAGCTCCCTTAGGCTGACCCTAATTTTCCATATTCTGACCCCCGCCTTCATGAGAACTCTCATGAGGGGAACTGGGAGGAGGTGTACCACCACCACCTCTTCCACATCCCCTACCTCTGCCATGACCTCGGCCTCTACCTCTAGGCATCTACCTACACATATGCACAACACCAAAGGACCATTCAATACACACAGTGAGGAAGACAATAGGGATATAATTTAATCTACAGAGTTTAACCACTAGGTTACATAATGGGATCAATCATAACTAGATAAAATTAACACTAAGTACATCAATTTAACCATTTAACCAACTAACATCTCTAGGGAACATAACTACATTAAGAAATTCAAACATAGATCAATAACAACATAATTCATTATAAGTGCCCACTAGTAAAATTGGTTACATTAAGGAAATCTTACATCACTTCAATAATGTTTACAAGTACAAAGAAGATCATGATACATCATATCATAAATGCAAGGCTTCCTTATCCGTTTACATCAAATTACATTATGAATAACATAGATACACAAATATGGATCCAACCAGTAACATGCATATCTTAGATACAAAATTGGAACTGTTAGTTACAAGGCACGAACCATGATGCCAAAGGACCAATGGATTAAGCTCTTCCACCTGACCATGTGGAACCCTAAGGTCCACCCCCTGAGCTAGGAGATAACAATGAGGACCCTCAAAGACATAAGTCAAGATGGTGCAGAAATAATGACCAACAAAGAACACACTAACTCAAGAATAGTAACAATGGCTCAACATTGCTTCCAGAGGCAACATGATCAACAACAACATAAGAGGGATAACTACACTACAGTAGGAAGAGTGTCATCCAATGGTCCTAGCATGGGTTATCCTAGATGTCTTTCCACTAGATGTTGGCCCCCATCTATGGTTATCCTGGTAGCCTCTCTCTAGGCACCGACCCCATAGGGTGACACATGCAGAATCGACTATCCTTTCATGAAGACAAGGAGGTTGACCATGCCAACCAGGCCTTCTCATCCCATCCTTATCCTAAGAGAGTGCTACAGGCATGGGTGAGGCACTCAAATTATCTTATTGAATGATTTAACTACCCAATCCCTCCTAGGTAAATTATTATGTTATCACTTAATTACAACTTCCATAGGGTTATCTAGGCAGCCACTTTGGGCACCGGTCCCTCTATGAAAGCCACCCTCCTACCTACAACTAGAACCCCTACATCTGACAAAAATTTTCCCCCATTGCCCTACATACACTAAAAGAGCAAGACATCAACTCTTTTTGCACATCTATACCATCTCAGAATCATTATACAAGGTCCAAACAACAATCTATCATGGGCAACTTAATTCTCATACAAATAGATGCAACAAGAACTTCTAAATCACATGACAACCCTGGAACCCACAAATTAAGCCTCTAGAGCCAACAATGCTAACAACCCACACTAAACTAGTTCAAAGATCTGCTAGAGAGAAATGGTCTAAAACTGAAGGTAAAATAGGAAACATCAATACCACTATATATGATATAACATTCATTTGACACAATAATTACTACACTAAAACACTTCATAACAAGGCCTTAAGAAAATAAGACTACAAGTAATTGGAAATAATATTAAATGCATAAAACTATCAAATATTAACTTACTAGATAATAACTCAAAAATTTAATTAAATTTGACTAAAGCATTCCAAATATTTTTTTCTTCAAAAAGGCTAGTAAGCCAATTAATAATATTACTAACTTAAATCAATACACTAAATTGACTATGGAGTTTCTATAATTCTAAAATCATCAGTTAAATAACTTAAATAACTTTCTAGATTCATTGGATATAGTATGAACATTTAACGCTTATAATTGTAATCTACATAACTTAACTACAATCCCTATGGGCTACTAATTCAACACAAAGGTTTTCGATTTGATCTACATGGTCATTAGACAATATAGTTCTTCTAATCATAATGGTGCTCCTACTAATCTTGTTGTTATTTCAATATTCATAATTGGATCTATATAACCTTCTACTTTCTACTAAACATAACAACATAGAAATGAATATAAAACTATTATCTAACATCAATTAAAAATAGCTATCTAATGTTTATACACTGAGATTATCTACTGAATTAATTTAATATATTCATGTGCTACCTATATGAATAAATATCTAAAACTTAGGAAATTGAACCAAACTACAAGATATAGAAGTAACTCTAAGATTCCCTATTATGGTGGACAACAAGTTTCCATTCAAAAGAATGATTTCCTTATATAAAATTAATGATAGTTTTTAAAATAGAAAGAGCTTCAATGTAAGAGGCATCACCAAGATGAACTGGGAGGCCATTATACAGACGACGAGGGTGGTAGAAAATGATAGTCTTAGAAGGATTTGGCGTCTAGATTCTGCCACAAGGAGGTAAAAGAAATGGTGATTTATTTTCTTCCTAATGGGATAACTAATGAGATCCCAAGAAATCGCACCAACAAATTCATTTATCTCAATAAGAGGGTTGGGCACCCTTCGAATCCGCCACTACTAGAGAATAATTTCTTCCAAATCTTATTAATTTTTTTTCCACTTCTAACCAGGTTGATTACAAAAATTTCAAGGTATAAACAATTATTTCAAGTCCATCAGTTAAGAAAGGCAGATTCGTAAAGAGACTACAGTTACACACGCAAGAGGTAAGGTATTTTCTATATTGTTGGGGATCAAAATTACATGTAACGATGATTCTAAAAGCCGAACTCAGCTCCTAATAGATTCCTAATATAACTAATGCTATTGAAAAAGATGTTTTATTCTGGAAACTTGATCAGACAAAAGTTTCTAAATTACATGATTCATCTTCAACGAAAAACTTAGAGGAAAGAAAAGAAAGGTTGAAAGTAGCGATCTTAGAATAAGGGTGACTTCTTGCCACAAATAGTCCTCCATCACTAGCATTAAGTTTAAGAAACAAGAATGATGGCTTCAATGAGAATAGAATGAATAGAAAACCCTATTTTTAGAGGAGAAAGATATATAATGAACATGAAAATTTCTATGTTCACTACGACGAAGGAGACATTATGGCTAGGTGAAATTTCTCAATAGGAGCATGCTTTTAAGATGCAAGACTTCGCGAGCTCAAGATTGTGGCTTCTAGGAAGGAGAACTCATAGATTAACTCACTCATTATTCTCCAGCTAGAAGTGTGTTCATGCAGGATGTTTTGATGCTTCAATAAAATGTTGCTAGTCCAGTCGTGGTGTCCAGTATACTAGGATTTTAGTTTTTATGTAAATAACAAAGAAAAGAGTGAAGAGGAGAGGATTCAAAAGTGAGTATCTTCTCAAAATCATATAGGGAGATTTTGAAGAACTATAATTTATTTTTTATATAGTAGGTTATTTGGAAAGGCCCTTATTTATCTCTAAGATTTCAAGTCCACATCATCAAATATGATGCCATAATAATTCAATTGAATACATTGCTAATTAGTTATATTTTTTTTGCTTTCAGGGAAAATTGTTGAATGGGTGAAAACAAAAGGCTTGAGACACTACAGAGGTCATCAATTGATTTCAAAGGTGGTGTGACTCCAAAGGATGTGAGAAAGGATAGAAAATTAAAGACATTTGACCAAGCTTCAGATTGGATCTAGTCATAAGCAATAGGAGATTTCGATCATAAAGAATGCAATTTGAAGGGTGAATTCTCTTATTACCATGCAATCAAGAACAATTAAATTCCAAACTAAACAAAGATCATAGAAACAAGGAATCTCAACAATAAAGAAATAATAAAACATACCTGTAATACTATATTCAAGTCTCTAAATCTCCTTCCCGTCGGTTTCCCAAATCTTTCCCTTCTAAAATTTCTCTCAATCTTTTTCCGTCTCCATCCCCAAAATTTTCCCCCCTTCAAATATTCTTTCAGACACAAAAATAGGCAAACTAATAAATTCCCACTACTTCTCTACCATTACAAACAACTCCACCCTCTCCAAAAATAATTACATTAATTCACTATTTGCAGGAGATTTTCAAATCTAGCATCTCCCGACAACTCATTCATTAATAAAATTGAAACATAATAACATAAAATAATGACTAAAATTAAATTTATATAACACAAATTTACTCACCTGATTTAAATATTAACAACTTATTTATATAAATATTATTATTATTATCCTAATTAATTAATTAATATTCTACATATACCCATAAATTTTTAAACCAAAACAACCAATATCAAACTACCAGACACATAGATTACTAAGGAATGAACCATAAGACAACAATAAACAACTTGAAAACCTCTTATCCAACAAATAATGACCACAACATACCAAAGTATGCCCAAAATTTGAAAACAAACTCCAACTGAAAAATAACTACACCCATGATTGAGAATACATAAGTTGACAAACTGAGGAAATTGGCTAACAGAGGGATCTCATGTTATCTCCCATCCACTATTCCATTGGGTTTAGGACACGCTCAGACCTGATAAACTAGGTGGAGTTGATGTCATGTACCTACATCCTGCATCAGATCAAAAGGTTGGGCAATCCATAAAACCACATCATCAAACACACCATGAGAGAGATTCACAGCATAGGAGGGCACTCATGCATGAGTGATACTATATTGTCCCTCTCACCAATACATCTATTATATAAATCCCATTGCATAATCATTTTGCTATTTAACAAGTATAATAAATAATCAATCACTAATCAAATAAATATGAATCATTATCAATTAAATCACATGACACTCATGGCAAAATTATTCCATATAAACAATTGAGTCTACAAGTAAGGCTAACATCAACATAAAACATTAGTACTAATAGCATAATCAATGTCATCTATCAATAATAAAGTATCATCAAATAGGCCACATAACCGAGTATCTAACATCAAAGAGAGTCATAAAGTCTATCTCCATGCAAACTAAGGCCACAATGTATATACTATTGTTTGACTCTAACAACATCCATGCAAACTAAAAACCAAATGAAACAATGAAACACATACTTGATTAAGACTCATCAAACCCAAAACGTGCCAAAACCAACCCAATCAAAGCATATCAAAAATCATAAATGTGCATCTAAAACTAGGTGAGACAATTTAGACTTAAGAAATCATCAAAATATGTTAATATAATGCAATTGATCATTATCTTGTAAAATCAGACTAAGCTACTCAACCAAGACTTAGAGCACTCATAACAAGATAAAACACCCAAAAGAGGATAGAAAACTCATCGAAAGCACCTATGAAAAGAGGGGGTTCCCATTTTGCTCATGTGAAAAGTGGGGTGTGTGTGCAAGGAACAACAAATGGTGACTCTACTGGGAGAATGCTCCTAAGCATTCTAAAGATAAACACAAGTCAAGAACCTAGAATCTCTATGTACACCCACATATCAGGCCAAATAAATATGTCAACATGATTGAAAGGAATCAAAAATCAAAATCTAGCATAACCATCTATATTCCAAAGATCTAAGTGTGTAAAGATGCATTCATTCACATCCTTTGGAATCCAAGATAATCCAAGGTCCCTTACATAAAGCTACATGAATGATATTAACCTCATGAACTACCTAGGAATTGCCTTACTGCTAGTCAAGTGTCTATATCCCTGATGAGGTTGTCTCTATGATTCCACTCAAAGCATAGTTCTATTACCAACCAAATGTCTATAGCCCCAATAGAGATGCTTGAATCCTCTAGCTAGTTGAGTCATATGATGGGAGTATTAAGAAGTACTACCTTTTGATTTCTTTTCTTATTTGGTGATACAATTAATTTAGCTTTGATAGGAGTACTAAGAAATACTACCTACTCTATATCACTTGCTTCTTCCACATGGGCTACATGCATTAGTTCAACTTACTGGGCTAGGAATCATAGTGGTGGCAAAGGTGAGACCTTAGGATTTTTCACTTAATGCAAGATCACAAAGACTCTCTTAGAAACCTTAAGATTCTTAAGATGCCTAATGTATAAGATCTCAAAATACTTCAATTCATACCAAAAAAGTGACTCATCTCCCAAGAACAAGCATCATGTCATTCAACACTAATAAAAGAGCCCACAAGAAATCCCTAGTTTATGAATAAAGTTTCTCAAAGGAAGACTTAGATATATAATCCAAAAAATCTCATTACATACACTTCAAAAAACCCTCTAATCATCAAGGAACAAATAAGGGAGGATACCAAATACTTAAAATAAGCTTGATCAAAATGACAAGCTAAGACCTAACCAAAAACTAAACATAAACAAACTGAAAAAAAAAAAAACTAAAACAACAAGCTAACAACTAAAGACTAACCAACCAGAAAATAAAGAAAGCAAAACAAATAACTAACTAAGCAAACTAGACACATAAAAAACCAAAACTAACTAAGATTATGTAGAAAAGGCTTAGGACAGTAGGTATCTACACTCTCTATTGAATGATTTCTCAATATGTGCAAGAGTGATAAGGCACATGTCAATGTCCTAAGTCTAGAAAACTCATCCTTGTATTCTAAAATGTAGGATATAGGTAAACTAGGCTCATATTCATGATACAAATTGTAGACACCTAAAAATCACCTTTGTATAACTCACCATGCATACATCAAATTATGCTAAATCACTTGCATCTAGCGTTAATTAAATAATCTAATTATTTAATTAATTTCATCAATTTCCTCTAAATCACCTAATTCCAACATTAGTTGAATTAACTCTATTTATTTAATTAATTTCATTAAATCACCACTTTATTCTTCCAAATTAAATAATTTTAATTATTTAATTAAATTATCCTCTTTCAATCTTTAAATCCACATTAATTAAATAAAATTAATTATTAAATTAATTCATCATTCAAATTCCTCTTATCCACAATTAAATAATTTTAAATTATTTAATTAGCTAAATATTCCTCTAAAATTAAATAAATTGTCCAAAATTATTTAAGTTGACTTATCTTCTAAAAATAAATAAAATTAATATTTTATTAATATTCTTCTATCATGCAAAATAAATTAAATGAATTTATTTGATTAATTTGTTCTTTAAATCTTCATATCTTATCTTTTCTTCCATCATGCAAGATAAATTAAATAAATATATTTGTTTAATTTGTTTTTATCTTTCAAATCTTCTTAAAATAATCTTTCCTTCTATGTGCACAATTAGTCTTATTTTTAGCATGTCAAAAAGCAAAATTATAAGTTGAGTTAATTGACTTTAATCTTATTGTTTTTATCAATCAATTCATAAATTGGAAAAAGCATTTTAAATTTATGAAATCAAATCCTATCTTTATCCAAGAAAACAGTTAACTCAATAAATCTCCTTTTTGCATGGACACATTCGTGTGCACGTTCATCATGTCTTCTCAATTTATCTCGTCCATCGATTTCATTGATTTATCTCCATTGTTGATCGATCTTTCTGTAAAACCTATATACCCATTCACTTCATCAAAAATCCTCTTGGATCATTTAAGCTTTGGGCATTCTTAAGTGCTTTGAGAATCATTACGCCTCATTGAGCACATTGAATCTTTGAGCATTTATCCATGTCTTCTTGTTGCAACCATGGGTACGCAATTCATTGAGCAATCCATAAAGACCAAGGAAATAATACAATCTAGGTGATAGCTTCATTGTTTCGTTATTCATTGATCTTGGTTATCATTTAGATCATTTTCTTGAAGGTTATAGGATTGAGATTTACTAGCATTGCTTGATCTTTATTAAATCCAAATTTACCCATACAATCTAGGTGAAAGCTTTCGTTGTTTTTGTGTTATTCATTGATTATTGGTTATCATTTAGATCATTTTCATGAAGGTTATAGGATTGAGTCTAGACACAGGTACAGAAAAGCGTAATCGTACCCCAAAAACTCACCTTTGAGCCATAGAAATATGCCTTTCGTCTATAGAAGTGCACGTCTGGCATACAGAAACATGTCTTTGAAGCACAAAAACCCGCCTTTGGTTTGCAAAAGTTTTCCTCTGGCTCTATCAATTTTTCACACATTTTGTTAGAAAAATCTGCATCTGGATTATTCTGCTACACCTTTGGACCATAGTTCTATGCCTCTGGTAAATTGGAATGCACCTCTACACAATTTTAACACACCTTTGGTCAATAAAACCCCACCTTTACATAGTCTTAACACGCCTTTTGTTAGTAAAATCTCACCTTTGGTCAGTAAAACCCCACCATTGCATAATTTTAACACACCTTTGGTCATTAAAACCCTTCCTTTGCATAGTTTTAACACACCTTTGGTTAGTAAAACCCTACCTTTGTATAGTTTTAACACACCTTTGGTCAATAAAACCCTACCTTTGCATAGTCTTAATATGCCTTTGCATAGTCTTAACACATCTTTGGTCAGTAAGACCCCAGCGCCTTTGCTTAATAATAAGGCAAGTTTTTTTTTTGGTATAACTTTCACATATGAAATCATATTTTTCGTGAAACCAACAACATTCGAAATCTAGTTCTCCCAACTTCTCTATGGTGAAGAAATTTTTAGGTAATTTTATCAGATTTGTTAGCTAAACTTAGTCAAAGTCAACCCTTCTTTGCAAATTTCAAATGGTCATAACTTGTGTAAAATTTATCCAATTTTCATGAATTTTTTTTGAAATTACATAGAATTTCATGTAGAATCAAATCATAACATATAATCTATTGTACCTAATAACCATTATCAAAAAAAAAATTAGATTGCTCATTTTTCACCTAACAAGCTGGCTTGCAAGTTTCTTTATTCTTTCTTATTTTAGTGGAATCTAGGAGGACATAAGGCACTTCACAACATCAACATCAACATTAGATCTAAAGATAAACATTCTAGGTGCACACAATCCAACTTTTGTCTTTTCATTTAATCAAAACCTTGTTTACAATTACACTTTGATTTAGGCTTTAAACAAACAATTATTTGCATCATCATACTTGAAATTGGGCTTAATATAAACATTTGTCTTCATCATCACACTTGGATTTGGGTATAAAATGAACTTGTAATTCAATTGATTTTTGTCTTTGAGTGTAATTTATGGTGTGTATGTTCTTCCCATACACTTTGTGTGATCTTGAGAATCAAACGGATCCCTTCATCCATTCATATTCATACACACATTTCAATTTCTAAGAGTCAATTAACATTTGTGAGTGTAAGTCAAGTGTGTGAGATCAAAAACACCACTTGATTTGCTTTTGTCACCCTTCTTAGGAGGCCTTCTTGGAGACACACCACTCCAAGGGATGACCTCAACTCTAGCATTCTAGTGGAGTATAAAAAGTGAGAAGTGAATCGAAAGACACACCTCTTGGAAGTTAGAATCTTGTCAATCAGGCTATGCCCCCAAAAACTTTATACTTTGGGGAACTGAAGGTGAAGGGTGGGTTAACCCTTTCTCCTAGCTGTGTAGCATTATTTCGCTTTCATTTCACAGAATCAGGCCCCCCATACCTTGTGTATATTGGGGACATCCCTAGGTCACATGTGTATCCTAAACTAAGACCTATTGGCCACACCTACTTGATGTATATTAGGATTGTTGACGTGTCTTCAAGTGTCTTCATAATCATACTAATCAATCTTGAAATACAAACTTTCTATTGTGTCTTGTGTGTGTGATTCATACATATACATGTGAAATCTTTTGTTTGAAATTGCCAAAGTCAAGCCTTCAACATAACCTAGATTCTACATCATTCTAAGTATCCTTGTCATCACTTTCATCCTAATCCAAATCCTAATCATCTAGTCGATATCCACATCATCATAATAATCATCCAATCTAATCCAACTTATAATTCTAACCACAATCTAATCTCATTCTTGAACCCCATCTAATCCATCACTTGTCAAAATGGTTCCAATCATTAACAAACCTAGGTCAAATCCAAAAACCCAAAATCACAATCAGAGGAGGCTATCCTTCTATCTCCAACAATGATCATGAGAACCTTGTAGATTATGATGCATATCTTGAGAAACAAGCCAAAATACTAAGACTTAAACACATGTGTAACTCCATGCCAACACTAGAGAACATGATCCTAGCACCACAACTACAATCCATTAGCCAAACACTTCACCAAATGTCACAACCCCTAGACCAACAAACCATCATCCAACCACTTCAACAAAACCAATCACCTCTAATACAACAACTCCTAGTCAAAATCCAACAACTCATAGCCACCCACCAATCCCAATCCCAACAAACACAAACACAATATCAACAAATTCTATTTCAATTCTATGTTTCACCTCAATAACATCTAACCCAACCTAATCCAAACACACATCATGTTACCCCTACATCAACCTATCCCAATTCTTCCATAGTTAATCCCTAACTCTATCAATCCATACCTCAAGAACATCTAACCCAACCTAATCCAGGCACACATCATGTTACCCCTACATCAACCTATCCCACTTCTTCCATAGTTAACACCTATCTATATCAATCCATACCTCAAGAACATCTAACCCAACCTAATCCAACCACACCTCTTGTTACCCCTACATCAACCTATCCCACTTCTTCCAATGTTAACCCCTATCTATATAAATCCATGCCTCAAGAACATCCAACTCCTTATCTTAACATTTCACCTCACCACCAAATTCATTCACAAGGATATTACATTCCTTCAAAACAAGAACACACAATTCTAAGTTACCCTTTGCACCAAAATCAAGTGTCCTTAAGTCCTTATAATCCCTTTGACAATGGGAACACCACTCTAGCTTATGCATCCTATGGGTACCCTACCTCATCATCTAATCAAATACCCATACAAGAGCCTCGTAGTCCTATCCTAACACCGCCATGTAGTCCCTGTCATTATCTATTAGTCCATCAACCTTCTAATCCATCAAGCCCTTCATTCCCTTTGTCCCCATGTTCCTCCAATCTTCCAACAAAGGATTCCTTGGAGATAAGCCTACAACAATTGATCCAAAAAACATTGCTTGAGCTACCCTTAATAAAACCATCCAATTCAAATCCTAGTATGTCCAATACCATTATCCTTCCACCTAATCCTAATCATAATCCTACAACATCCACCCCTATTATCCCTCCACCTTATCCTCATCCTAATCCTACAACACCAACCACCATTATTATCCATCCATTATAGTGTCCCTCTACCCATACACTCATGAAGGATGTGATCCAATGGCTATTAGCAAGGAATCAACTATGTCACCAAACACCTATCCTTGAGCATATCAAAGAGCCTTCAAACATCATGTCCATTCCTTCAACCCCATCATGTAATCCACAACCCATCAAGCCTATTGAAGAGTCCCCTACCATGAATCCAAGTCAAGATCCATTATACCCTCATGTTGTTGAGCATCTACATCTTAGAAAACATATCCAAGAGTCTCTCACTCTCACTTCCATCCAAAATCAAGAGCTATGTAAAGAGTGTAATCTAACACATATGGAAACATCAACCCTTTATCCAATCAAGATCAAAGCACCTCCATCAAACCCATCCATAACCTATATCTTTTCTATGATCAAGTTATTATCTATGATGAAGATCCTATACATGAGCAAATCGATCCCATCTATAGCACACTTAATCCTATCTATGATCAAGAGAACCATGATGATCGTCTTAGCCAACTTTATACATTCCATAGTCAACAGATTATCCCTCTACCTATCTATAATCCCACACCTATCCATAACCAAGATATCCAAACTATCACTATCCAGCCTCTACCTAGTCCTATCCATGATCCAACAACATCCACTTTCCTTGATGAGACACTTGAACACCAAGTAAACATATATGATCAAATACATAGCTTGGATATTAATGAGCATAATGATAATCAAGATCCTAATAATCCCACATCACCCACTATTGACCATATTTCAAATCCACCATCATATACCCTTGGTCTTACCACCTTCATCCATGATTGTTCTTCCTTAAGAGAGAAAAAACCATTATCTACCACCTCACCTTCCCCATAAAATAATGAGCTAGTGTCTAGTTCCCAAAACACCCATAATTCCATTGTCCATCACATACTCCAAAAAATGAACTATCAAGGTAAAGGCTTAGGCCTTCATGAACAAGGTATTTTGGAGTCCATCCATGTCAAAGTCCCTCCATTCTCATATGGCCTTGGTTATATACCCCAAGAAAAACAATTTCAAGATGTTGGTACTACCTCTATGCCTTCTAAATCCACTCCTTTCCATCATAAACCACATCATATCCCCAAAACATATGTTGCCATTCCTCCCCCATCATCCAACAAATCCCAAAATCATGTGACCATACACCTTCCTCCATCCACTTTACCTCCACTACTTACAACTGCTAACATCCCTATCCTCCAATCCACTCTATCTCCACTTGTCCCAATGCCTAATATCCCCATCCTTAAATGCCCTTATCCATTTATCCACAAATCCACTTTTAAGACCTCCATCCATAAATCCCCTCACATTCCTAATCATGATCAACAAATGCACACATTGACCATACATGAAGCTTCCACCAAGTCCATGGGATTCACAAATAAAATTTTGGATGCCTCTACCCATAAAGCAAAAAATCCTAAAAATATTTATGCCTTAGGGAGTAAATGCAAAGAGTCCAAGCAAAATCTATCCAAAAGGATACCCAAGCTGATACTTTCACAAGAAAAGTCCAAAAATAAAATGGTTTGGGTCCCTAAGCAAAAATAAATCAATTCAAATGAAGCATCCACATCCCAAATATCCCAAAAATCTCACTTCATCCAAAAATCTCAAGCTCCTTCATCCCAAAAATCCCACAACTCTCACTTCATCCAAAAATCCCAAATTCCTTCATCCCATAAATCCCAATGCAAAAATCATAAAAATCCTAAGTCTGTGTGGGTACCTAAATTCCTACATCGCCCATCCCCTAAGAAAAAAAGTCCATTACTTCCTACACCTTCTTGTAATAAAAAACTTCAATGTTTATCACAATGTGTGCAATCATTGGTCTTGGTTCCTTTCCATTCCACAACATTTCCACATACCTCCATCTCCCCATCTTTTATCCACTATACCAAATATTTCACCCATCATATCCCTATGGTCAATGCTTTTGCATAATCCTTCCATACATAATCCACATCAAAATCCAACATCATTCTATATATAATCTACATCAAAATCCATAATCCACTAACCTTCCATTTATAATCTACCTCATAATCCACTATCCTTGCATACATAATCTACATCAAAATCCATTGTCCCCAATCCTTGCATAAACCTTTCATAATCCACATTAAAATCCACTATCTACCATACTCCACCTCCCTCTCATGCAATCCCTATCAACATCTATGAGCATAATGACATTTGACATGGTCCATGTATGTAATCCATATTTAAATAGGACTATCACCTTTCATGGCACTAGATGCTTGAGTCCCTCTTGTCTATATCCACCTATGCCATCCACGTATTCCAAAAAAAAGGAAAAAAGAAAAAGAAAAAAGGAGAGAAAAAGAAAAAAACAAAATAGTAAAGAGAAATCCTTCATCTAATGGCGAAAACTTGGCAAACAAGCACCTTGGATAAGTACCATGATGAAAACCTGGAAAAAAGGCATCATGTGTAGATTGAGTGTCTATGTACCTTACACTTGGGGACATGTTGTCTCATCTACCCATCCTATCATTCCTTCTACCTATCCTTCCTACCATATCTTCCTTATCCATTATATCCACATAATTATCCCCTTGACCCAATCCATCCTCATTTCCTCCTTTTTAATCTTGATAAAGATAGAGGCAAAATGTTGAAAAAATCTTTGGACATCTCTTGATATACCTCATCCTTTCAAACCAATCCAATCAATCCTATCGTCATAGCTTTGTCATGTAAAATATTAGGCATTATACCTAGAAAGGGATATATTATTCATATTCAACATAATCTTTGGTGATCACATCCTAAACACCTCATCCATTCCATCCACGATTTCCTATTCTTTTAGTCATCCATCTATCATGAGTCTTCCATCCCATTTACTATCTCCTATCATTTTATCCATTTATCCAATCCTATCTCCATCCTTTGCATCTAGACTTGGTTGTCTCTTGTTGTTGGTATTTAGCATTTAGGCTATCCAAATTGTTATCTAATGTCATCCCAAAAAAATTCAAAATCCAAAAACATCATAAACTTTAAAATCCAAAAAAAATTAAAACATTCCAAAAATCCAAACAACAATCATCAACATCATACCACCCCACATCATCAACACCCACAAGAACTACATATCATCTTCATACTCATCTTAATGTACCTTGATCATGTGGATATAGGGTATGTAGGTAGTCTGAAATATGAAGGAAGTATCCAACACTCAAGAACATAAGATACAATTCATCATTATTCATCCCAATACATCAACACTTTTATCTCTCTCTTAATCCACCTATCGCAATCTATCCTATTCACCCCGACTTGACTAACTCAAGTAGAAAATGAACTATGCATCCTTTCAAAACTTAAGTACTTATCAAACCAAAGACAAAACACTACTCCTAATGCAATACGCTTTCCCACATATTGCTTGCCACATTTGCTACAATCCATCTTATCCAACAACAAAGCCTTTAATGGATATATTGTTCCTACAATAAGGCCCAATCAACCATGAGCACCCTCTTTAGCAAGAGAATATGTCGGCTGTGTTTTTGTTTTATCAGTTAGTCAATTTCTTTTTTGTCTATCTTTTGTTCCTTTCTAATACCTATTCAAGAATACCTTGATTTTTCTATATCTTGGTATGTTGAGATGTAGTATAGATTGGGGTATAGTCATTTCTTTCATATGTTGTGTTTGTGGGATGAGCTTATTATCCTATTATGGCTAATATTTATCTTGTTTGTGTTGGAATTAGCATCTTGCATATTAATATCTTTTGTATCTAAGGTTCCGTAAAGGCATTACATGTATTAATATCATTCTACGCTAAGATTATTTTCCATTTGCATATCCAACAAGGTTTTATTATGTCTAATAGATATAAGTTCAAACCATTTGTTTGCATAGTCAACATCCTATGCATTTGGATACATCCTCACCTTGGTCTTATATACCCTAGTGCATAATATCCATATGCTATATCAAAATAAGGATTACTCTTTATATTTTATAAAGCATAACCCAGGCAACATCACCCCATCCATATCACCCATACATTCACATAAATATCTATAGCTTTCACAGTTTGATCAACTCTTCTATTCTTCTACATCTTATAGAGCTTCATTTTCCATCTTTCATTCAACTTTTTCTCTTCTTCCCATCTCTCTATCTCCTAATAATTTCTATCAAAGTTAATAAATTCTAAAATTTACATTTTGTAAGCCTTACCTTTTGATGTTTCATTTCATAACAATCACACAAAACTATAAATAATGATAAATAACAAGAAGGTAGAGAGAAAATATGCCAAATTAGTATAGATAATTGCATATCCATAGCATATTTGAGTAAATCAATATCATATTGAATATCCATGCAAATGATGGAAAAATATAGTGAAATATATGCTTATTAGTGCAACATTTAAATAAATTTAAGGTGTAAAAGTAGAGATTGGTTGAGATTGGAGATAGTTTTAAAAGAACTAATCAAATTTAGAGATATCTTCATAGTCAGTCTAAATTAGAGACAAAGTTAAGTAAATTGCTATGAATTAGAATCAAAATGGTCCATATTTGCTTGAATCCTAGTTTGCTAGTGTAAGATTTGATAGAATTGTGAAAGATTTATGCAGAGCAAATACATATAACTTGATAACTAAAGGAGAACATAACTTCAAATAGTTACACGTAAGGCCCCAAATGGAAATCAACATTTGCACATCAAACTCTGAGTAACATCAGACAATCAAGACTTGATCCATGAAGACTTGGGATTATGAATTCTTCTAGAATTCATCACATCTTTCAAGATAAATAAAGATTTGAGTGTAAACTTTTATTTCTTGTTGTTGTGACTAACAAACACATAAATAGGTTTTTGGCACTAGAAGGAGGGCCTAGAGCTGTGAGATTTAAAGGAATTTGTTCTTCAGAGGCATTTAACTATGTCTTTATGAAGAGTTCAAAGTTTCTTAGTTTATCTCAAAGCTTTAGTGTTCCCATATGTATCTTATCATTACTTCACTGTTTGAGCAATCTGAGTACAATTATCCCTTCCTCAAGGGTAACTAATTAGATATTTGCAGAGAATTACCTAAATCCTAATATTGGATAGAAAGCTCTGCATTTCCGCAAAGACTCCATAAATATCTCATCATCTGAGATAATTGACTACAAATATTCACTCCTACAAAGAGGTTGATACAAGTATCTTTGCATAGATCCAGTCTAAATCTTCCCAAAGTTCACCTGATTTCTTGAATTGGCTCACCATCCTGCCACTAAGTCAATATCCAATGGACCTTTGCAAGAATTGCCTGCTGTGAGACCTAGACCACGTTCAACTAGTCCAACCTAGACTTGATGTCCTTGCATCACCAGTACTTCCTGTGAAAATTCCCATGGCATTCATTAATGATGATTTTGCACTTTACAGCTTATAATGACTTACCAAAGAATCCAAACAAATTATGTGCTAGATATCATCCATATCAAGATGTAGAGGATCACCTAAGAACATTTAAGGAAGCTTTCTTTTGAGCAAGAATACAACATGAAGACATATTCTATAGACTGTTCCCATACTCATTAGGAGAAGAGGCATACCAGTGGTATGTGAATATGCCTAAGAATTCCATCAACTCTTAGTTACTATTGGAGAATGCTTTCAAAGCCAGATTTATGATCCATATAGATGATGCCATAGTTAATCATCGCTTCACTAAGATTAGGTGAGGAGAAGGTGAGTTCATTACCAACATCAATGATTGTTTCCAGAAATCTTATGCCAGGCTCATAGCTCCCTATGTCCTTGCTAAAGATTCAACATTATGGGTCTACTTATTAGCCCTAGATCCTTTGAAAACCATGTTTGTGAGAAGGGAAAACCTTGCTATGATGGACTTGGCTAGGGCTTTTACAGAGGCTATAAAAGTCAATATTGAGATGGAACTGTTAGAGTTGGCTATGATTGGAGCCACCCAGGATCTAGGACTTCATGAAAGCACAAGAGAAATCAATTGAAAGAATGATGCTATTCTATCAATGAATGCAAAAGATTGATTGTTGTTGTTTGGATTACATAATACATGAAGAGAGCCTTGCTTATAAAGGCAAGGTGAGAGCTAGAGAGGTGGAGTGGAAGGTGGAGTGGAAAGTGGAGATATTCCAACAACATGTGCCAATTAGAGGATGATAGCTAATTGCACATGTGGAGGATAAGACAACTCACTCCAACTATCAACAACTCAACACACAACTAGACTTAACTAGACACAACTAGACATCTAGTAGACTCACTAAGTCAACTTAACATGTATGATTAATGTGTGATGTGTGAATATTATTTAACTAGTAAATAGTTAAATAAGATGAATTATCCACACTAGGGTAAACTAGTTAGGTGATAACCCTATTCACACAAACACCCCCCTTAAGTGCAACTTAGGGAGTAGTTGACTAAAGCAAGATGCAATGATGGATGGGTCCCAGCTACTAGGCCATGTTAGGTACCCATGTACAACAAATCTCAAGTGGAGAAAAGGAGAAAACCTCATGGGACAAAACTCCTCTCCAAAAGTGAGAATGCAGAAACAATGAATGTGAAAGAAGAAGTGATAGTAGGAAGGACTCAACATGACCCCCCAAGGACAACTTCTATCACATATGTACAATCAAATACCCCCCATAGGAGAGCAAGTGTGAGACTGTAGGTCCCCCCCACAATGAAGTAGCTCCTGTGTTGATGAAGAATGTCTGAAGATGAACACTAGAAAGTGTCCTGTACCTGCAAACAACATTTCTCCCCTTAGGAAGAAACAAATCCAAAAGCTGGTGTCGAAGAAACTCCATCTCAAGGAATGAGGGAAAAAGCCTCATGATGGATGCCTCTGAAGACTGTTGAAATGTCCACATATCAGAATCAAAGAATGCCACAATGCAATGATGTGTGTCCAATCCAAAATCCTGTGTAGACTGATGAAGAACAACCTCCAAAGATGAAGTAGATGGGATAACAATTGTGTTGTAACTGTCATCAAAGAGGAGAGATATCCCCTCAAGTGTGTCTTCCAAATCTGCAATATGAGACTCACAAAACAAGTCTAATATACCTGCCAAGAAAGTATCCCACAAAGCTGTGTCTGAAAGACCTATATGATCCTGCTCAACTGAAGTAGATGAACCCATGTCGATGTCGATCTCTGAAGAAGCAGGAGGATGAGGTGATGGAAGCTCAGCACTAGTCTTATGAACCAAAGTGGGTGAAAGAACACCAAGGTTCAAGTGACCAAACTTCTCCTTGGAAACATGATTCACACTTGATGCATGAGTGTGAATAGCCATCAATGGATCTACATTATCAGAAGAAACAAAATGGGAGAAAAAATACAAGCGAGATGAATGATCAGCCATCCCAACTGCAATGATATCTGTGCTCTCCAAGTCTCGTATGATTACAGAATCAGGAGTGAACTCAACTATCTTACTTACACCACAATGAGTAATCTGATAGATGGAAAGGAGATTGGATGTCAAGGAAGGTACACACAACACATTGTTGAATGTATTCTCTCAAACATCAATTGTCCCTTTTCCATTTGCATGCATGTGTGTATTGTTACCCATCAAGATAGGTGTCGAAGTACATGACTCAAATGTAGAGAACATCCCCTGTGAAGATGCCATATGATGAGAAGCCCCTGAATCAAGAAGCCATCTCTCTGACTGAAGACTTGTAGAAGCAAAGAGTACATGTCCTTTTCCTTTGTCTTTCCCATTTGCAATGCCTGTTGTCCCTGTATGTGTAGATGATGATGGTGTCAAAGAAGAGGTTGTACTAGGTGATGATGATGGCATTTTGATATTGTGCTTTTGAATAATGTGAGTCAACTCATCAATTTTATTCTCATAACATTTATGCTCATCATGTCCTAGTTTCTTGCAATATGCACACTTTGGTCTCTCCTTCTAAGATGATTCCTCCTTTGGAGAGGATGAGGACTTAGGTGATTTGGATGATTCCTTTGCTTTCTCATTATTCTTGAAATCCTTATTTTTTTGTTTCTTGCCTTTGCTAGTTGAAGCCTTTTGATCCTTAGAACCTTGATTAGCAAGAAGTGCTTGAGGTTTAGGAGACTTCAATGTGCCCATGTGTACTAACTTAGCTTGCTCCCTTGTGAGTGATGCAGCAAACTCATCAAGTGAAGGCATTGTGAAAGCTTTCCCAAGTGCATCCATTGTAGCATAAAAGGTAGAAACAAAAACTGAATAGTCAGATCCAAGCTTGGCAAGGATTGAAAGAATCAATTGAGTGTCCTCTTTCTCAATTCCACATTGTTTGAGCTACAATCTAAGTGATTTTAGTTTTGTGAAGAAGTCTTGGATGCTTTCAAAATCGGTTGGATTCAAACCAATTAATTCATTCTCCAATTTGAAACCTCTCATAGTATCTTGTTTACCAAAGAGTTTTTCTAAGGTAGTCCACACTTCATTGGGTGTAGTACAAGATTCAACATGAAAAAGAAGGTCAGGAGAGATAGACAAGCATAGTGTTCCATAGGCTTGATCACATCTATTATACCACTTTCTCTTTTCTACAACTGTAGTTGGTTCAATTTCTGTACCCATTGTTACTTTATGAATTTTCAAACTTCTTAAATGAATCTCTATTTTAGTTTTCCACTCATGATAGTTATATGGTGTGAGTAGAGGAAGTTTGTGTGAATCCATGATGTAAGAGTACAAAAAAGAACACAAGTACACCCCCCTGTTACTCAATCAAAGAGATCACCCCCCAAAAAAGAAAGATTGTGGCACTTTATGCTTAGTGCGATTTACAATTATCCTTAAGGGACCAAATTTGGGAAAGCATGAAAAACTCTTAAAACTGAGATTTAAAGGAGATTACAATTGCTCACAATAATTAACCACATCAAATAGATCCCTTCAAAACAAGTTTCACTTCCTCAAGTGCCAAAATGCCCAAGTTATCACTCAAAAGCCAAAAAATTGACAAATGAAATAAAATGAACTTGGAGCAAAATCTAAGAAAAGTGCATAGATGGATTTGAAGAGCTCCTGAATACCTTTCCGATGCCACAAGAATCGTGAAAATCAGAGATCGTGGCAGAAAGTTGTGAGCTCGGAAGTGAAAAACAAAGATCTGTCTTCAAACTATTGTAGCAGTCACCTATAGCAGAATTTCAGAAAACTATTGACACCACTATGAAGTGCTCTCTGTCAGCTTTCTGATGATATTTCGTTTGCCCGATTTTGCCTTCGTGGACAAAAGTTATGCAAAAAAGAAAAAAAGCCCCTATTTAGGGCTTTGAGGGCCAAAAATGGCCCCCTGGCGCTGATGTCAGTAGAATATTCCTGGAATATTCCCTTTTGGCAGAAAAAAATCCCCTTGCCAGAAAAGCAAAAAATTGCTGGTCAAATGTAAACCACCTTGACTCTCCAGAAAACCACTTTGAGTTAATGTCGAAACTGGCTATTTTGGCGCCAAACCACTTGTTATAGTTCAAAACCGCCATGTGTGGGTGGGAAACCATGGGTTTGTATTGAAAACCGCTGGCCGGAGGATAAGGAATTTGTGGATAGGAACAACTAACGGTTTAGATTCTAGCATGAATATCACAGACTACCATGGGTGTGCTGACCGCCTACGGATTTCTTAGAAGACCGCCGATGTTTCTGCAAAACTGCAAAACCGCCTTCGATCTTTGTGATTTCAATCGCCAATAAGAACAACTGATGAGTTTAGACTGTTTCCCGATGTTGAATGTGATCGATGCTGGTATATGATAGGTCGTCGACAATCTTTTACCACTGATCGGAGACCACTGTGTATGTCACTGCCAGTGATTTATGGATCCCGAACGCCAAGCCTTTTCCTGCAGATCATCGATGAATGGAGACACTCCAGCCAGGACTGCTGGATCTTGGAGTATATTAAGATCACCAGTCAATAGATTTATTGCTGCCCGTGAAGAAAAGAGACACCGGGTTATTGTTAGAAGCCGCCAAAGTTTGATTCACCGGGAAAACGCTTAAACCGTCGCCGAGATTTTCATAGTGACTGCCGGTATAAACCAAGTGCTGTGGAGAGAAGTTTTTCAAATGGCTGTGGATGGTTGAGACCACCAAACAATTAAAATGTTCACTGGTTTTTGTAAAGACCACGGAGAATTAGTGATGGCACAGATCGTCGTGGGTTTTACGAACTCCAGGCAAAAAAGGAAGGCTGCCGGGGATTAGACTACTGGCGATGATTTGTAGGGAGGATGCCGGTAGATTCAAGGAATCCGTAGACCATTGAAAGCCATTGACAAATTAAGATCCACAAATTTTTGGAGCGTGTTAGCCGGTCAAAGCCCGCGAATAGGGTACGGGGCCCAACAGGTGCATGCTTATTGGGTACTTTGTACCCTGTAACCAAAAAATATCTGCAGAACTTATACAAAATACAGATAACTTTATTAACCAGCAAATAAAAAACTTTACTCAGTGGACAATAAAGGATACCGATGATGCAGGCAGGATTCCAAGAATATGCTCTGTTGTCCATACGGTCGAGGAGGCAAAAAAATTTTGCCTTTCGCTGCAACTTTGTCTGATTTGGATGATTTTATAGTCGATCTATACTAATTTCGCTGCTCTGGATGCAATGGTGATGTCTGATTTGGACCAAATTGCACTAAAATTGCTGGTACCTTCCGGATCATGCCACGAAGCCCCAAATTGAAACCCTTGTCAATTTTGCCTCCGATGTCAAATTTTGATGAAACGAAAGGTGATCTTGACTATTTTGGCTGCTTCGGACGCAATGATGAAGTCTGATTTGCAACAACATGCACTAAAATACACCTACAATACAAAGCCACAAAAGGGAAACCCTTACAAAATTGGTATTCTATCAAGTTTTTCTGATTCTCTAGGTCATCATTCGATGCAAGAGAAGAGCATACTCAACCATCAAGATCCACCATGAATTGCACTCAAGATCTCTCAAAAATTGACTAACATAAAGTGATTCTTCCTAGAGCTCTGATACCATGTTAGAGTTGGCTATGATTGGAGCCACCCAGGATCTAGGACTTCATGAAAGCACAAGAGAAATCAATTGAAAGAATGATGCTATTCTATCAATGAATGCAAAAGATTGATTGTTGTTGTTTGGATTACATAATACATGAAGAGAGCCTTGCTTATAAAGGCAAGGTGAGAGCCAGAGAGGTGGAGTGGAAGGTGGAGTGGAAAGTGGAGATATTCCAACAACATGTGCCAATTAGAGGATGATAGCTAATTGCACATGTGGAGGATAAGACAACTCACTCCAACTATCAACAACTCAACACACAACTAGACTTAACTAGACACAACTAGACATCTAGTAGACTCACTAAGTCAACTTAACATGTGTGATTAATGTGTGATGTGTGAATATTATTTAACTAGTAAATAGTTAAATAAGATGAATTATCCAGACTAGGGTAAACTAGTTAGGTGATAACCCTATTCACACCAACAGCAACAAGTAGGACATGGACCTTTACCTAGCATAGGACCCCCGACAATGTTACATAACTAGATGCAACACATTAATTGAGCCTTCACAAATCCTACTTCAATAGTGAATCCCTTATAGATTCCACCGATTAATGCAATTCCTCCTCAGGGAAATGGCCATATAGTTCCATATCCAGGATATGCTCTTGCTAAAAATAGACCAAGTGGAAATGGTACTTCATTCTTTTCTCCTAGTCAAGATAATGTAGTGCTTAAGGTGCAAGAAGAAAAGGAAGACATCAAGGAAATAACTACTCAGTTGAGAAAGCTAACTACTGAAGTAACACACCTAAGGAATCAAAATTTCTATTCTCAGGCCAATCCACAGAACCAATAGAATAGATGATATAATAATGATAGGGGATATCCTGACAGAGGTTGTAGTAATGATAGAGCTTCCAACATTAACAATGGCTCTAGACCTCCAAGAGTTTGGAATACCAGACCAACCAATAGAACATTGCCATCACCTTTGGACAATCAAAGATCTCCTGAACCAAAGCAAACTACCAGAGTGAATCTAGTTGAAAATGCATTCAATAATTGGTGTAGGATTCACAACACTGGTGCACATGTAGAATTGGATTGTCCTCAGTTCAAATTCACTGCTAGCATCTTTCAAGTAGAAGTTTAAAACACTATAGGGGAGGTTACTTTCCCTGAAGGCAATGAAATAGTACCCTTGGGGTATGAATCAACAATGGTAATAGAGAGTTCAATAGATCACCAAGAAAAAGTAGATCTGATGCAAGAGAACTATACCTTGGGATGTGAAGAGACAACCCTAGTTTGGAAGATTATACATTTCCTTATGAACAAGATAATGAACCTGGACAAGAACCAGATGAAGTGCATGCTTTTTAGAAACATCAAAGGGGGCATAACTATAAGCTCAAAAATAATAGCAATAGACCTCCTGGTCCATTAACATGTTCATTCCCACCAAACAATTTCAATACACCTCTAGATGTTCATGCTAGCAACAATCCAGGACTGCCAAGGGTGAATCAACAACATTTCACCTCATCATCCCTACTGACAAAAGGTATGAATGAGCTTTCTGATTCTAACAAATTGGTCTATTACTTAGCAGATGAAATTAAGAAACTAAAAATCAATTTGTCTTTGTTTGGATTGCTAAAGATCCATGTGATAAAGAAGGATTTTCTTAAATCCTTGGATGAGCCTGTAGTAAATGTGAATATCCCTATTAATGTCCCAACCAAGGATCCTAGTCCTAAGTATATTCCTATTAAGCCTAAAGACAAAGGTCAGGTCCATGCAGCTGATACCACACAAGTGTCATTGTATCAAGAGAAAATAGAGTCTCCTACTTTTCTCCTCACCCTTAGGATATTTGTGAAGAATTTACGCAACTTGGTATATTCAAGAGCATCTACAAATTTTATGCCTTTATCGATATGCAAGGTCTTAGGTGTATCACCTACCAAGTCCTTGAAGAAATTTACTTAGGTAGAAAAATTAAAGGTCAGCGTGGTAGATGAGTTAACCCACATTCATATGCAGTTAGCCTCAGACCCTAGGGTGCAACACTTCATTGATATCAAAGTAGTGTACATTCCAGATATCTATGGTATGCTTTTGAGCTGGGATTGGTCTAAAACCCTGAATGGATATATGGCCATAGACTTTTCACACATGTGGTTTCCCTAGAGAGGGATACCTAATCAGATCTAGATTGAGGCTGAGCCACGCATGAAGCACATGATCACAGAATATCACTAGAATAATGAGGTCCTATATACTAATGCTAAACTGGGAGTCTATGTTGGCAACTTGTCAAACATCATTAAGGGAGAGACACTACTGGTATGATGATGAATGATTATGCATGATGTTTAAAGGTGTTGTCATTTATTGTAACAAGAAAATGAATAAGGTTGGGACAAAGATTTTGGTCCAGTGAAGAAGATTTAGTCATTTTGACTAAGTGTTGATAGTATACAAAGATAGTGACAAAGAAACAGTGTAATAGCTAGCATTGGTCCATAGTTGAAGATCAAATCATGTGGTTCTGGTATTTTTTTGTAGTCCTTAGGTGATCTTATATCCAATATTTTAGCTCTTGATAAGTACCAGAAGCATATCTTCAAACAACTTGAGTCCGACAAAGCAGAGTTCAGTGCTATCTAGAGCAGAGCACTCATTTATTTTGGTCCATATCCCTCCGGTGTTAGATATTTAGTTATGTAGTTTTGAGGTGTTGTAAACACTTGTATGAAGTGTCTAATTCTAGATTTGCAAAATCCTAGGTCCACCGGAAAGACAATTATGAGCTAATGAGTATCACTACATGGTTTAACAGTGTTTGATTGTGATAGGGTCTGAGTTCTGATGGTCCACATTTTGTCACAGGATGATATCATGCCTTGTAGTTCTCAAGGTAAGCTTGGGGATGTGTGAAAAGCCCTTGATATGATTTTGAAAGTATCTTGTGGTCTATAGTGAAAGTTATAGTTTGACAGATGAACTGAACTAGTGGCAGTATGTGTTGGAGGCCGACATGATAAGTTTAATTTGTATGGGGTAAGTTCTATTGTTTAGAACTTATCCTAAGTGGTGGAGTAGTTGAGGCCAACATATGTGAATGTGATTCAAGTGTTGTTTGGGTCTGCTATGAATTTTGGTGAATGAATTTAGCTGACAAGCTACATAAGGTATGACTACACGCTACACCTTGTTAGGCCGACCTATTATGAAGATTCTAAGTGTTGCGGATACATATATATGAGGTCAAATTCAGTGTTTAGAATGTGAAGGAGAGTGTGAATGCAAATTTTTGAATGATATGTGTAGGAAACAAGAGAAAAAGAAGAGAGATCTTGTTCAATGTACAACCAGAGCAATGAAACAGAGTAGTCAAGATGAAGAGTTTTGAGATAGTATTTCTGACCTTCATTGGAACTGTAACCATGCATTCTTAGATTCAATCAGAGTAGTTCATTTTGGCAGTGAGCCATCTCTCTTATTTCTTTCTTTCTCTAGGAAGTGAACCTTTTTGCATTGAGCATTTCTTTGGACAGTGAGTCCCTTGTAGGGTAGTAAACCCTAAGGCAGTGAGGCTTCTTGTAATTCGGTATTACTATTGCATAATTATTGTGAGCTAACAGTCACCATGGTTTTTCCCTATTTAGGGTTTTCCACATAAAAAATTCTTAGTTTTTATGTGTGATGCTTTGTGGTTACTTCTTGTGTGTTTAATTTGCTTTGTTGTTATCAAATGTGGCAAATGGATTAATGGTTTAATAAGAAAAAAGTTTAATAGAATACTTATTCATCCCCCCTCTCAGTATTATAGGTGTTCAACAATTGGTATCAGAGCCTGGGTCCTTGGAAGAAGTCTATCATCTTGAGGAATATCTTGGAGTTTAAACACATGGTAGCTAAAAAGTATTCTACTCCTCCTGAAGAAATTGATTCAACTATAGAAGAAGATTGGATGCTTGTCAGTGAAGAAGAACTCAAGGTTTCCCTTGAAGATCTTGAAAAGGTTGAATTAGAAAATAGGGATCTGAAAGACAATGTCAAGGAAGCAGATGAGTGCATCAAAAAATTAAGGGAGCAAGTCAAGAGGTTCAAAGAAAAATATAAGGTGGTTAGTGAATAATTGATATCAGCAAATGAAACCTTGAATGATCTTAAATTGGAAGTTGTAAAAATAACAAAAGAAGAAGAATACCTAAATCAGTTGGTGAAAAACAAATTTGAAGACTGTACAAAGCTTGAACAAGAAATTGTGGATCTAAAAGCTGATTTGAAATAAGAATGGATTTAGGAAGATAAATTCAGAGTGAGTGTTGCCCAACATGATAGAATACCTACAAGTCAAAAGAGTCCTGATGACAAAGTAGGCTTGGGATTTGAGAAAGATGAAAGTTCAAAAGTGGGTCAAGAAAAGAATGCTGAGATCAAGAAGGACAAAGGCAAATAGATCCAAAATCAAAGGAACAGACCTAGAAGACCACCAGTCAAGCTACCAAATGCTCAAATCTACCCTTCTTTCAATGATTATTCTAATGCATGCAATAAGTTTGGTGATAAGGCTACTCAATGCAGGAGTAGAGTGAATCAAGATGTTCCACCATTCTCTAGTCAGTGTTTCACTTGCAATAAAGTAGGTCGCAAAGCTAATGAATGCAGAAGTCAGATAAGGAATAGTAACAACAATAGAAGGAATGCTTAGACTTTCAAAGGTAACTACTTTATATCTAAGAAGTTTGGTCATAGAGCTAGTGAATGCAAAAATCAAATAAGGAACAATTATAATTTTGGAAGGAATGCTCAATCTTTCAATGGGAATTGCTTTACATGCAATAAATTTGGACATAGGGATAACTAATACAAATCAAGGGTGAATGAAAGGAACAATGGTTAGATAAATGTAGTATGCTTCAATTGCAACAAGCCTAGACATATTGCAAGATTTTGTAGAAGCAAGAATATGAAGAAGGATAATTAGGAAGCAATGAAGAAAATGGTACGAAAGGTAGATTTGATAGAGATCTAGAAGGATATGAACAAGATTTGGGTTAAGAATGAAGCACATGAAGTCAAGGATGAGTTTGCACTAGACTCTGGTGTAGGTACTTCCTCCAGGAAGTAACTTGGAAGCTCTATCTTAGAGGGATCTTAAATGAAAATCTTGCTCTTCTAGCAAGAAAAGTGGTGCTGACATTCATCATGAAGGTATAAGATAGAAAATAAGATAACAAATTTTGTGAAGAAGATTTTGACGACAAATAATCTAATGCGGTTGATTGCAGAGCAATTTAGATCAATTGTAGATAGCAAAGTAAGAGTTTGATAGCTTTTTGAATTAGCATTTATGACGATTAAGTTTTGAAGAAAAGGGGTTAAAAGAGGATTCACTTGAAAGAAAAATCACATTGCATACAAACCCTCAATTGTCTAATGAGAACTAAGAAGTGAGCTAAAGCAAATTCAAGTATCTGATGAAGAAACTCTAATAGAAGTAAAAGGTATAATTTACCGTTCTCTCTTTTGAAAAGTTTCTATGTTGAGTCAGTAAAGATGTCTACTCCTCAAGTAGTAGAAATTACCAAGAGGCCCCGACCTAAATTCAAAAAAACACCCATTCAAATCTCTAGAAACTAATTCAGATGGTACATTCTCTGACATTCCATGTGGTTTTATGCATACAAAAGATGTTAGGGAATATATACATGCAAACCTAGATGAATATGATCATGGAAAATTAGGGCAAATTTATCTCAAGGAACTGACTAATGACAAATTTGAGCTAAAAGAAGAATATAGTGCTTTGTATGAGAAGAATTTGGATACCTGATTAGATTTTCTAGTGTTCTTGGATGATGCTTGGGTTAGGTATGTTTTGTGTAGGATTCATGATGAGTTATTTTGGCTTGATGTGTCTTATATGATAATAAAGGATGCCATCAAAGCAGTAACTAGCATGTGCTCCACCAGAAAGGTTCTAGCCTTGAAGTTTATGAAGAACAATACAATAATACAGTTGACAAGTCCAAAATTTGATAAGAGGACACTAACCATAAATGATATTGAGGATCCAAAGGTGAGATTTATGTCATTGGTTATTGGTTACAAGGTCTACTTCTCCAACAGGGAGAAATCAGGCTCTGCAACAACCATATATACAGCACATGATATGGTTTAGAACAATACAGACTATAACCTATGTGAGTTGCTCTAGTAACAACTGATGGAGAACCTAAAAATAACAAAAGACACAAAATACCCCTTCAAGTATGGAACTCTTTGCCTATTTTTCTATTTTCTAAAGGAGTTGCTAGGTATGGATAATATTGGTTGGGTTGATCATTCACCAATAACAACACAAATAAAAAATCATCTGCATAGTGTGGGAAATGCTGACAAAAAATGTAGGATTATGGGGTTATTTTAAGAATTTCCAAAAGAAAATCTAGGCTAGGGCTAGGATCCCTAAAAAATTTGTGAAGAAATATGATTTAAGGACATTGTATTTATGGTAGACAAAGATAAATGCCTCATGGAGGTTGTAGAACCTAGAACTATATGGGTTCTAGCCATGGGATATGAAGTCCTAGAGGAATTCTTAACTAGGTTAGCATATCTAATATTGAGTAAACCTAAAGATCCTAAGGAGGAAAGATTTGGAACATTTGAAGAATTATCTCTTAAAGTCCATTTGGAACAAAAATAACCGAAAATCAAGAAGAATGCAAGAAAAATGGCAGATGAGTTTGTTAAAAGCCAAAGATTTACAAATGAACAAATAAATGAAGCAAGAGCCAAGGAAGAGGCATCCAAGGCTACAAATACTCTAGTAGGAAAAAACATCAAGAGTCGTAGAGAAGAAATCTAAGAAAGAAAAGCTAGCCTCCAGCTTTGGAAGGAAAACAAGAGCCTCCTTCTCTGCAATAGCTACCTCTAAGAGTTCCAGACAAGTTCATACTATAGAGGTTGAGAAAGAAAAGACAAAACCTACAAACATTGAAAATAAAGTGCTAAGAAGAAACTAGAAGAAAAGAAGAAAAGAAAGAAAGAAAAGGCCACAAAGAGAGTATATGTAAGCCTTGGAGGAGGAGAAGAAGAAGATGAAGAGGAAACTGAAACAGATGAAGAAGTTAAGGCTAAGAAAAAAAATAGATCAAATAATTGCAAGAAAGAAAGAGAAGGCCTCTGGAAAGGGTAAAGACAAGAAGAAGAAGAAAGGAGAGAAGACTGAGACTAAAGGAAATGAAGCAACAATATCCTTGGAACCCACAGTCAATGCAATAGCTCAGCATGGGAATTTGAAGCCCATTGCTAGTATATATGATGATAGTTTAGATGCAAATAAGGTGATCATTGAAACAATGTAAGATTTTTGGTTATGTTTAGTAAAGCATTGATTGAAGTTATAGATGATTTACCAAACAGTTTAGCCAGCATCATGACAATAAGAAAAGAAATGGCTATGGCAAAAGATGCTGAGTTAAAGGAATATGTTCTATTAAAATTGTGCCCAAATATTACCAGTGAAGAGAAGGTGAAAGTCACTAAGATACTTGGTGAAAAGTTTAGAACAAAGAGAAGGGTCAACATTCTAATGTCTAGTGATACTGAAAATCTAGTCAAGGAGACTAAGGAGATAACACTAAATGTGTTACATGAGCTGCAAATCCCAACCATTGCTAACACTAATGAAGAAGAGCAGAATGTTGATGCTGATAATGTAGTTCCAGAGATAAATATGGAATAGAACATGGAACAAAGAATAGTTACTCCTCCAGTGGGCAAAAGGAATGAAGTAGAAGTGAATACAGAATAGAGCATGGATCAAGGTAGAACATCTCCTCCAATAAACTCTGAGCAAGATGAAGAGATGAAAGAGAATGAGGGAGAAAAGAAGTTTGATGAAGAAAAGGGAACACCTAAGGAAAATGCCTCTGAGGACAAAGTAAAGAGGAAAGAAGCGATGAATGTCAATCCTACTCTGGTTGTAGAGGAAAATGAATAGAAGGCTGCTCAAGAAAATCCTTTGGAGAAAAATGATGATGATATGTCTCATGTTGAAGATAAAAGAGACACTATTGAAAAGGATACAAATGATTCTTTGAGAGAATTTTTGGAGAAGAAAAAGAAACCTCAGATTTTGTTTGCTTCTAAGTTGTTGCAAGGGTCAATAAACTTTGCAACAATGTCTCCTTTGTAGAAGTTAAAGCTAGGATCAAGTTTTTAAACCACGGCATAGGAGGAGATCCTAAAATCTCATATGGAGGATAGTGAGCTGATTGAAGATACAACAACAATTTTTGAAAAGTTAATTCCCGGATTAAGGAGAGATACATCATTGGCCCCTACTACACAAATGAAAAAGTTAATGGAATCAATCAATTCTCATTTTGAGTCCCTAGAAAAAGCTACAGAAAAGAAAGTAAGGGAAGAGATTGATGACAAAAGGTTAGTAGAGATAAATGATAAAGTTTCTCAAGATAAAGTTTTGTTAGAAAAGAGTATAGAGTTTGCACAAATTGTTATCAAAGAGGCTAGTGAAATGTATCAGTTTTGTCCTACATGGTCTAAAAAGACTAAGGACCTAAAGGAGAAAATAGATGGATGGGAAGCTCAAATAATGAAGATCTCAAGAAGCTATGATCTGGTGAAGGATGCCATTAGAAATCAGAGAGAAGAAGTTGAGACCATTCAATCTATCATTCATAAGCTATAGACCTAGAAGGAAGTCATCAAACACAAAATTACCAGCTCTGGGAGATAGTAAGTTTCAAAATTGGTTCTATGACTGCATTGGTAGTAGATGCAGACAAGATAAGGCAAAATACTGAGGCCCCTACTACTACTAAAAGGGAGAAGAATTGGTGTCTCTAATCAATGGGAACATACAAGTTTTAAGGCTATAAAGGGTAAAATTTGGATGTTTGGTTTTTGGTAGTTTTTGGTGTATATCCTCCTTTCACCCTTTCATTCAAGGACCTAGGGTCGAGTTGCAATGTACTATCCTACCCTAGGTCATTGTGAGATGTAGGGAAACTTGGATTTTTATGATTTGATTGCCAATTATCTTCTCTTATGCTCAATTATACATTAAAACCCTAATTATGCAAATACAACAACAAACAAACGAATATCTGAAAATGTTGCTACAGAAAGATGTGAAATAACAAATAATTGTGCAACTTTTTTGGGGGTTCAAAGATGGAAAAGTTGGGGACTAAAGAGTGGGCACCCAAGTCTAATGCCCTACTTTTTGTTGAGATCTAGAAACTTAGTTTGCAACCTATATCTACTATATTAGAGATTTTCCCATTGCAGATCTCTGAGGACTAATGAGCACACTCCCTAGTCTAGGGAGCTATTTTCTTCTCTAATCTATGATCCTGACACTCTATTGTACCCTCCTGCAGCTTCAGTTTCTCCAGATCTAACACCTGCAATCATGAAAACTTTGGGAGGAGGTTGTGGTGTTTAGAGGCTTGCCTCAGTCAAGCCCTGGAGAGACATTAAAGCCTTCTAAACACCGTTTTCAGATACAGAGTGTGTGCCTTGGGAGTCAGAAGCAAAAACCAAATGATAAATGCTTACAAAAACAAATGAATGTCACCTTGTAGTGAAGATCTCATGGAGGAAGAAGCTCTTCATGCCATGAGGAGATGGATACTCAAATCTGTAAATACAAACACATAAACACAAATCTACTCTTGCAACAGAATGAAAGCCTTTGATCACCTTTAGAATGCTTGAGAATCAAAATGTCCATCTAGTTTACAAATGAATGCCTAAACATGCTCTTATATGCAACTAAAAACACACCCGCCAAGAATTTCATAATTCAAACTTACCGTGTTGGCATAGGACCCAAATAATGGTCACAAGCCGACACCCAAAAATTGGGACTGCCCCAACATAGGGTAGGACTAGGGTGAGGGTGCCCAAGTCCTCCCCCCTATTTTGGGTAGGGTTTATCTCAAGTGGTCCCCCTAGGTCCCATTTACCAAGAAACTTAGGGGTTTTCTCATTGGGATTTTGAAATATGATGTACAATATGTCGTAGATACAGCTAAGAGACCTCGGAGCTAAACCTTATGAGGGAAAAGTCCCCAAGGGGACATTTTCTGACGTTACATTTAGCCCCCACTTTAATGTATGTATAAATGTGAGGCTAATACATGCATTAAAGTACAACCAACAAACATAGCAAACATGCCAAGCACAGAGAAGACACGCCAAACACATTGAAGACAATGACAGGCATGCAAAACACAAAGAAGATAGTTACAGTCACGCAAAATATGGAGAATACATTGAATGCAAAGAAGACAAATTAATGCATTGAAGACAAGAATGATTTCTATCTTTTTCTAATATATATGAAATGCAGATGCAAGTAAAGGAAAGTAAACAAACCTCCCATAATGCAAGATGTACTCATCACACATGTCTTTAAACTACATATGGGGCAACACACACAAGACATGCAAAACCTCCCAAAATGCAATATGTACTCATCACATAGGTCTTTAAACTACATATGGGGCAATAGACATGCCAAACAAAGCAAGCATGCCAAAACACACACTTAGAAGACACAAATAAAACACGGCAGACAAGTGATGGAGTGTTCCTATTTCTAAGTCCAACACCATCTTAGGCACATTATAGGCACACACCAATGATTGCGCTTCACCACAACAATTGCCGAAGACACACTTAAGGGTTGAATTAGTCATAGAACCACTCCCCACCTTCACAGAGGCCTTTTGAAAATGGCAAGATGATGTAATCTACTCTGAGAAATACACCATCCACACCTCTGCAGAGGGATTAAAATAAAAAATATATACGCGATAACCCACCTCCATAGAGGGCTTAAATGATTGATTGATTGTAAACAAACTCAGAGGGTAGGATATACTCATCACACAAGTCTTTAAACTACACCTAAGGACAAACACATTGCTAACATCTATAATAGACAACTTATCTTATTTATGCTCCCACCTTAAGGTGGTTGATATCATGCATCGATATCAAACATGTTAAGGTAGGAATAAAACACACAAGGGAACATAGACTTTGGCAAAGCCCATGCCCCCCAGAGGTGACATGTACTTGACAATCGCCAAATGCTCCCACAAATACATCCCTGCAAGAAAAATGTTAGTGTCTACAAAATCATGATAAACAACAACATCAATGCATATTATTAACCACACAAAGAGCCAAGGTTATACTATGAATTCAGAGATCGAGGATATCCGTGGGGCTATATCATGAAGATCTCCAAATTGAGTACCACCAAGGCTAGATTCAAAGACTAACAAAGTGCGCAGAGCATCAGTATTATTATGATCTGTAAATGAGATAAAAACAATATCAAAATCACTATGTGGAAAGCACAAGTGCTTCCACTAGCCAAGCGTCAAATAAGATATACAACCCCATTGTCATATTAGGAACTAAGTCCAATTTTTTATTTCTCATGAAAGGGACGGTAGGTCTACATTAGTATAAATGTTTTTCATCATCTGCCTGCTAGATAAAAACACTAGAGGAAAGTAAACAATAAATAAGAGAGGAGAAACAAGTGTCTTAGGGACAGTCATGTAGGAGGGTACCCCCAAGTCACCAACCACAACACTATGTCTGTAAGACACAACACACAACAATGAAATCAGAGAGAGAGGCAATATAGAAGAATGATGATACAAATGGAAGAAGGTCACAATAGATGTAGTCTCTTGGTATCCCGGACCTTACAAGAGAATCAAGGGTCATCCTAGGAGGCCTAAACAACACATAACACATCACAGGGGAAGCACATCATGAGAGAGATAAAGAGTTAGAAATACTTACCAGGTAGGATCTTCGTATCAAATTTTGGATCTTGTGAAGCTCTTGGAGAGGTACTCAATCATGTTGAGTGCAAAATTTGAGTTGTTCTTATGAAAGTCTTGTTTATTATCATATGATGTTTGTTCCTTAGATCCTTTTTTAATTGATACTTTTTGTTTCTTATGAGGGGGGAACCACTGTTATTTCCAACTGCTGACAGTCATCTTACTCTTTTCTAATTTTTAGCAAGTTTTCGTTGTTGAATCTTTCTAACACAGTAATAAGAATTATCTTGTACCTTCTCACTTGTCTGTATCAGTTTTTCTACTTGTTTTTCTGATGCATTTTGGTTATCTCCTAATCCATATAAGGATAATGGAGGAGAAACCTTAGCATAAATTCCCCATCTTCATGGACGAGATGGATTATCCACTTCAATCATACCAACGATATTATAATAGTATAAATAATCATCATCATGTACTTCCACTAAACCTTATTCCATAATATTGGTATCAGTATGTTTAGGAAAAGGATTAGTGAAGATTTGTAAATTTTGATTTGGTGAAGCAACTGACTTATTTCTGTTATCATTCACACCCAATACTGGTATGATATTCAAATCAATGAGGTCTTGTATCTTATGTTTAAGACACATACATCATTTAGTATCATGTCCTTGTGTCTGATGAAAATGAAAAAAGGCATTAGCATCAAAGTAAGGTCCTTGTGTTTTACTAGGATCGATAGGCTTAATTGGAGGAAGCTTCATAATGTTATTACTCACAGCTTGATTCATGATTGAATGATAAGACTCAGATATTAGAGTAAACTTTCTTTGTTGATATGATGTCTTCTTCAGATTAGTGATAGCAGACACATTAGAAAAGTTGTACATATTTGGTCCATTAATCTTGATGAAACTTCTATTATTATTATTTCTCTTAAAGTTGTTTTGTGATGATCCACCCATGGATTGACTAACTTGAGCCGATGAGTTTTGGTTTTCATACTAACTAGATGAAAGTTGGTAATCACGAAGGGCAGTACATAAATGTTGAAAGGAGTTGTACTTCATCAAGAGGATCTTATCACGGATGTTAGGTTGTAGATTTGTAATAAACACCTTCTAAACATCCTCATCTTTCATCTGATACTAAATATGTGTATATAAAGCTTGATATCAACTAATAAATTTAGTTAGCTTCTCTTTTAGACCTTGGTTGCAATGAACCAAATCAATCAAAGTAACTTCAGGTCCAATGTTTGCTTGAAAATGTCATAAAAAATGATCAATCAACTGTGAAAAGGAGTGTATTGAATTCAGAGGCAAAGAGCAAAACCATTCTAAAGTGGTATCTTTGAGAGATCACAGGAAAAGTTTTCCCAACAAGTCCTCTTCAAAATAGAGATCACTACACATAGCTGTGAATGCTACCACATGAGTATTAGGATCACCTTTTCCACCATATTTTTCAAAATGAGGAGTCTCAAACCTCTCGGGCATAGGAGTTCTCAAAATTGCATAAGAAAGGGGATTACGGGCATGATATGTTGGTATACTAGGCTGCGAAGAATTTGACAAGTTTGTTACCTTTTGTTGTAAAGCGGTCATGCCCAACAAAAGTTGGTTTAGGATGGCATCACTGGGAGATGTAGTTTTCTACGAGGAATTGGAACCAAAGTGGGTAGGTGATTGAGCTTGAGATATGATAGGCAGAGGATGTGAATAGGTCAATGGTGGTTAGACATAACGGTAGGTGGTAGGTGGTTGAGAATAACTATATGTGATGGGAGGTTGAGAATAAGTAGGATGAATATGTGGTTGAGAGAAATTATTCATAGAAGAGGTCCTTTTAGGAACCAAATTCTGATAATCAAATCCCACAACTTTGTAATTAGTTCCATTAGATACTTTAATACCAGTGGTAGCATTACTACAAGTGTTCGCATCAGTTGTTAAGATTGTTGATGTAAAGGTAGATATCCACGTAGTCGGTATAGGTACTGATACTTGAGTATGAGATGGTGATAAAGTGTTATTTATCACTTGTGCACATTCGGTCACTGGTATAATGTTAGTTTGTACAATATGTACTAGACCACGAATTGCATTAACACCATCTTGTCCCTCTTTTATCAATTCTCTTATGTTATGAATTGTAGGAACAACTTCTTCAGCTATTATCTTTTCCATAAATGATTGCAATTGGGATAGCTCTTTATCCAATTTTTCTATTTACTCATCAGATACATATCTTGTCACCTCAATAGTATCATCAACATCATGAAAAGTTTGTTCTTCCATTGTACTTGTAATGGGTGTAATATCTTGTAACATTTGAGTCTCTCCTTTTGTAAAGAATGTGTTCAATGTACCAACTTATTCAAGAGAACTAGATCCCATGTGTCTTATGCTTCTTCTTAAAGGAATAATGTACCAACTTATTCAAGAGAACTAGATCCCATGTGTCTTATGCTTCTTCTTAAAGGAATATTTCTCTTAGGGCAGTGAGTTATTAGAGTCATGCAGCAATATGCACAAATTTTAGGTGCAAGATATGTTGTAAATGCTTGATTTTTCATACTTTTTCAACGGAAATATGTGAAAGAAAAGGTGTTGTAAGGATTTTGATCAGGGGTAGAAAATAATATGTCTGATATTAGTCCAATACAGCAATAATATCCTTCACAACACAGTCTTGATGCAATTCTAAGATGGTGAGAAGTCAAAATATAGTGAAAATGCACTAAAATATGTGATTTTTTTAACCAAATCTTAATGCAAAAGAGCATGACAAAGGGTGTTGTGAGGAAAATTATGATTAAAATCAAATTATATTAGTAATAACAGCCACCTAATGCCAAAATATCCATCACAACACACTTATAGTGCCACTCAATGTCAAACCCTAGTGAAAATATAGCAAAAATAGGTAATTTTTCACTATTTTTCAACTCCAAGACCTAGCCAAAGGGGTGTTGTAAATAATTTAAGGAGGTATAGAAAATAATATCAGCGATATCAGTCACCTACAAGAATAAAATCTGTTGCAACACACTTAGGGTGTAAACTAGGCCAAACCCTAAGGCAAAAATAGCAAAAATATGCAGTTTTTCACCAAATTTTCAATACAAGAGGCCAATAGAAAGGTTTTGTAAAGATTTTTAGGAGGGGAAGAAGATATAACCCATGATTTCAGCCAATTAGTGCAAAAATATGCTTTACAACATGCCTATAGTGCAAGTTGAGAGAGTCGATAAGGCCAAATCTAGTGAAAATCAATGTTTTTCAAGCCCTAGGTTTGAGATCTTGATGTAAAATGCTATTTGAATGTTTTGAAAGCTGATATATGATGAAAATCACATGATATAAGATCTTAAAATGATTTCCATGCTCTAACATGCAAAATGCAAGTGCAAATCTAATGAAAAATTGATGAAAATGTTATATTGTTTGTTGAAATTTTCTATGTAAAAATACAAATTTGTTCTAAAATGCAAGACTACAAACAAATGTAAATTTGAATGAGCCTCTAAAATTAGTAGAAAAATCTGAAATAATATTTTACCTACAAATCCTAGATTTTGGAATTACTAGGTTATATGCAAAATTTACAATTTTCTACAAAACCCTAGCAATTTTATTATGAAAATGCAATGCAAACTAATGAATTTTTGTAATTTTCTATAATTTAAATCAGATCTAATGCAAAAATTAGAAATTTGGTAAAATTAAAATTAATTTATGCAACATACAAAACCCTAGCATGTAATTTTATTTTATTTTCCAATTATTTAATTTTTGTAAATTTTCGAATGCAATAAGATGAATGACTATATGAATGAATGAAATCAATGAAAATCTGAAGCAAAAGACTCAGCAAGGTGCACATAAGTCCAATAACATGGGTTCACCAAAATGTAAAGGGTAAAATTTGGATGTTTGGTTTTTGTATCCTCCTTTCACCCTTTCATTCGAGGACCTAGGGTCGAGTTGCAATGTACAATCCTACCCTAGGTCACTGTGAGATGTAGGGAAATTTGGATTTCTATGATTTGATTGTGAATTATCTTCTCTTATGATCAATTATACCTTAAAATCTTAATTATGCAAATATGACAGCAAACAAATAAATATCAGAAAATGTTGCTACAAAAAGATGTGAAATAACAAATAAATGTGCACTTGTTTTCGGCATTTGGAGATGGAAAAGTTGGGGACTAAAGAGAAGGCGCCCAAGTCCAATGCCCTATTTTTTTTAGATCTAGAAACTCAGTCTGCAACTTGCATCTGTTGTACCAGAGATTTTCTCATTACCAAACTTTGAGGACTAATGAGCAGGTGTCCTAGTCTAGGGAGTTGTTTTCTTCTCTAATATGCAATTCTGACAATCTGTTGTAACCTCCTACAACTTCACTTTCTCCAAATCTGACACCTACAACCTGTAATTATAAAAACTTTGGGATGGGGTTGTGGTGTTTAGAGGCTTGCCTCAGTCAAGCCCTAGAGAGATATTCAAGCCTTCCAAACACTATTGTCAGATAGAGAGTGCGTGCCTTGGGAGGCAGAGGCAAAAACCAAATGATAAATGCTTACAAACACAAATGAATGTCACCTTGTAGTGGAGATCTTATGGAGGAAGAAGCTCTTCATGCCATGAGGAGATGGATACTCAAATCTACAAATACAAACACATAAACAACATAAATCTGCTCTTGCAACACAATGAAAGCCTTTGATCACCTTTAGAATGCTTGAGAATCAAAATGTCCATCTAGTTTACAAATGAATGCCTAAACATGCTTTTATATGCAACTACAAACACTCTCGCCAAGAATTTCATAATTCAAACTTATCGTGTTGGCATAGGACCCAAATAACAGTCACAAGTCGACACCCAAAAATTGGGACTGCCCCAAAATAGGGCAGAACTAGGGCATGGGTGCCCAAGTCCTCCCCCCTATTTTGGGTAGGGTTTATCCAAAGTGGTCCCCCTAGGTCCCATTTACCAAGACACTTAGGGGTTTTCTTATTGGGATGTTGAAATATGATGTAATATGTCCTAAATGCAGCTAAGAGACCTGGGAACTAAACCTTATGAGGGAAAAGCATGCAAGGGGACATTTTCTAACGTTACATTTAGCCCCCACTTTAATGTATGTATAAATGCGAGGCTAATACATGCATTAAAGTACGGTTAATAGACACAACAAACATGCCAAGAAAAGAGAAGACACGCCAAACACATTGAAGACAATGATAGGCATGCAAAACACGGAGAAGACAGTTGCAGTCACTGAAAACATGGAGAATGCATTTAATGCAAAGAAGACATATTAATGCATGGAAGAAAGGAATGGTTTCTTTCTTTTTCTCATCTATATGAATTGCAGATGCAAGTATAGGAAAGTAAACAAACCTCCCATAATGTAGGATGTACTCATTGCACATGTCTTTAAACTGCATATGGGACAACACACACAAAAGACATGCAAAACCTGCCAAAATGCAGGATGTACTCATCGTACAGGTCTTTAAACTACATATGGGGCAACAGACATGCCAAGCAAAGCAAGCACACCAAAACACACACTTTGAAGACACAGAGAAAACATGGCAGACAAGTGGAGTGTTCCTATTTGTAAATCCAACACCATCTCAGGCACATTATAGGGACACATTGATGATTGCACTTCACCACAACAATTTCCAAAGACATGCTTAAGGGTTGAGTTAGTCAAAGAACCGCTCCCCACCTCTGCAAAGGAATTTTGAAAATGATAGGATGATGCAATCTACTCCGAGAAATACACTGTCTCCGCCTCCGTAGAGAGCTTAAAATAAAAAGGATATAAGCGATATCCCACCTCCGTAGAGGGCTTAAAAGATTGATTGATTGTAAACAAACTCAGAGTGTAGGATGTACTCATCACATAAGTCTTTAAACTACACCTGAGGACAAGCACATTGCTAACATCTACAACAGACAACTTACCTTATATATGCCCCCACCTTAAGGTGTTTGATATCACACATTGATATCAAACATGTTAAGGTAGGAATAAAACATACAAGGGAACACAAAATTTCACAAAGCCCATGCCCCCCAGAGGTGACATGTACTTTACGATCACCAAGTGTTCCCACAAACACATCCCTATAACAAACATGTTAGTGTCTACAAAATCATGATAAACAACAACATCAATGCATATGATTAACCACACAAAGAGCCAAGGTTATACTGTGAATTTAGAGTTTGAGGATAACCATGGGGCTATATCACGAAGATCTCTAAATCGAGTACCACCAAGGCTAGATTCAAAGACAAACAAAGTGCACATAGCATCAATATTGTTATGATTTGTAAATGAGATAAAGACATCATCAACATCACTACGCAGAAAGCACTAGTGTTTCCACTAGCCAAGCGTCGGATAAGATACAACCCCATCGTCATATTAGGAACTAAATCCAATTTTTTATTTCTTGCAAAAGGGACGCTAGGTCTGCATGAGTAGAAATGTTTTTCATCATCCACCTGCTAGATAGAAACACTAGAGGAAGGTAAACAATAAATAAGAGAGGAGAAACAAGTGTCTTAGGGACAATCATGTAGGAGGGTGCCCCCAAGTCACCAACTGCAACGCTGTATTTGTAAGACACAACACACAACAATGAAATTAGAGAGAGAGGCAATATAGAAGAATGATGATACAAATAGAAGACGGTCACAACAGAGGTGGTCTCCTAGTACCCCAGACCTTACAAGAGAATTAGGAGTCATCCCAGGAGGCCTAAACAACACATAACGCATCACGGGGGAATCACATCACGAGAGAGATAAAAGTTTAGAAATACTTACCTGGTAGGATCTTCGTATTAGATTTTGGAACTTGCGAACCTCTTGGAGAGGTACTCGATCATGTTGAGTGCAAAATTTGAGTGATTCTTATGAAAGTCTTGTTTATTATCATATGATGTTTGTTCCTTAGATCCTTGTTTAAATGATACTTTTTGTTGCTTATGAGGGGGAGAACCACTGTTATTTCCAACTACTGACAGTTGTCTTACTCTTTTTTTATTTTTAGCGAGTTTTCATTGTTGAATCTTTCTAAAACAGTAATAGGAATTATCCTATACCTTCTCGCTTGTTTGTATAAGTTGTTCTACTTGTTTTTCTGATGCACTTTGGTTATCTCCCAATCCATATAAGGATAATGGAGGAGGAACCTTAGCATAAATGCCCTATCTTCGTCGATGAGGTGGATTATCCACTTCCTTCTTATCCACTTCAATCATACTGACAATATTATCATAGTCTAAATAATCATCATCATCTACATCCACTAAACCTTGTTCCAGCATATTAGTATCAGTATGTTTAGGAAAAGGATTAGTGAAGATTTTTAAATTTTGATTCGGCGGAGAAACTGACTTATTTCCATTATCATTCACACTCGATACCTGTATCATGTCCTTGTGTCTGATGAAAATGAAGAAAGGCATTAGCATCGAAGTAAGGTCCTTGTTCTTTACTAGGATTGATAGGCTTAATCAGGGGAAGCTTCAGAATGTTATTGCTCACAACTTGATTCATGATAGAATGATAAGACTCAGATATCAGAGTAAACTTTCTTGGTTGATATGATGTCTTCTTCAAATAAGTGATGGCAGACACATTAGAAAAGTTGTTCGTATTCGGTCCATTAATCTTGATGAAACTCCTATTATTATTATTTCTCTTAAGGTTGTTTTGTGATGATCCACCCATGGATTGACTAACTTGAGCCGATGAGTTTTGGTTTTCATACTGACTAGACGAAAGTTGGTAATCATGAAGGGTGGTGCATAAATGTTGAAAGGAGTTATACTTCATCAAGAGGATCTTATCACAGATGTTAGGTTGTAGATTTGTAATAAACACTTTTTGAACATCCTCATCTATCATTTGATATTGAATTTGTGTATATAAATCTTGATATCAACTAATGAATTTAGTTAGCTTCTCTTTTAGACCTTGCTTGCAATGAACCAAATCAATCAAAGAGACTTGAGGTCAAGTGTTTGCTTCAAAATGTTGTAAAAATTGATCAAACATCTACGAAAAGGAGTGTATTGAATTTAGAGGCAAAGAGCAAAACCATTCTAAAGCAGTATCTTTGAGAGATCATGGGAAAAGTTTTTCCAATAAGTAGTCTTCAAAATAGAAATCACTACACATAGCTATGAATGCTGCCACATGAGTATTAGGATCACCTTTTCCACTATATTTTTCAAAGAGAGGAGTCTCAAACCTCTCAGGAATAGGAGTTCTCAAAATTGCATAAGAAAGGGGATTAAGGGCATGATATGTTGGTATATTAGGCTACAAAGAATTTGACAAGTTTGTTACCTTTTGTTGTAAAGTAGTCATGCCTTGCAAAAGTTGGTTTAGGATGGCATCATTGGGAGATGTAGTTTGCTATGAGGAATACGAACCAAAGTGAGGAGGTGATTGAGCTTGAGATATGATAGGCAGAGGATGTGAATAGGTCAACGGTGGTTGGACATAATGGTAGGTGGTAGATGGTTGAGACTAACTATATGTGATGGGAGGTTGAGAATAAGTGGGATGAAGAGGTGGTTGAGAGCAATTATTTAGAGAAGAGGTCCTCTTAGGAATGAAATTCTAATAATCAATCCCATAACTTTGTAATTAGTGCCATTTGATACTCCAATACCATTGGTAGCATTACTAGAAGCATTTGCATCACTTGTTAAAATTGTTGATGTAAAGGTAGATATCCCCGTAGTCAGTATTGGTACTGATACTTGAGTATGATATGGTGATAAAGTGTTATTTATCACTTGTACACATTCATTCACTGGCATAATGTTAGTTTGTACAATATGTGCTAGACCACGAATTGCATTAACACCATCTTGTTCCTCTTTTATCAATTCTCTTATGTTATGAATTGTAGGAACAACTTCTTCATCTATTCTCTCATTTTCCATAAATGATTCTAATTGGGCTAGACTTTATCCAATTTTTCTATTTGCTCAATAGATACATATCCTGTCACCTCAATAGTATTATCAACATCATATAAAGTTTGTTCTTCCATTGTACTTGTAATGTGTGTAATATCTTGTAACATTTGAGTCTCTCCTTTCGTAAAGAATGTGTTCAATGTACCAACTTCTTCAAGAGAACTAGATCCCATGTGTCTTATGAATCTTCCAAAAGGAATATTTCTCTTAGGGCAGCAAGTTATTAGACTCATGTAGCAATATGCACAAATTTTAGGCGCAAGATATGTTGTAAATGCTTGATTTTTTGTACTTTTTCAATGAAAATATCTGAAAGAAAAGGTGTTGTAAGGATTTTGATCAAGGGAAGCAAATAATATTTTTGATATCAGTCCAATACAGCAATAATATCCTTCAAAACACACTCTTGATGCAATTCTAAGATGGTGAGAATTCAAAATATAGTGAAAATGCACTAAAATATGCAATTTTTTTTTTCACAAAATCTTAATGCAAAAGAGCATGACAAAGGGTGTTGTGAGGAAAATGATGATGAATAGAAAATTATATTAGTAATAAAAGCCACATAATTCCAAAATATCTGTCACAACACACTTATAGTGCCACTCAAGGTCAAACCCTAATAAAAATATAGCAAAAATAGGCAATTTTTCACGATTTTTCAATTCCAAGACCTAGCCAAAGAGATGTTGTAAAGAATTTAAGGAGCTGAAGAAAATAATATCAGTGATATCAGTTACCTACAAGCATAAAATCTGTTACAGCATGCTTAGGGTGCAAACTTGGCCAAACCCTAGGGCAAAAATAGCAAAAATATTCAGTTTTTCACCAAATTTTGAATACAAGAGGCCAATAGAAAGGTGTTGTAAAGATTTTTAGGAGAGGAAGTAGATAATACCCATAATATCATCCAATTAGTGCAAAAATATTCTTTACAACACTCCTATAGTGCAAGTTCAGAGAGTCAATAAGGCCAAATCTAGTGAAAATCAATGTTTTTCAAGCCCTAGGTTTGAGATCTTGATATAAAATACTATATGAATGTTTTTAAAGCTGAAATATGATTAAAATTACATTCTCTCAGACCTGAAAATGATTTACATGCTCTAATATGCAAAATGCAAGTGCAAATCTAATGAAAAATCAATGAAAATGCTAGTTTTTTTGGTTGAAATTTTCTATGCAAAAATGCAAATTTTTCAAATCTAAATGCAAATTTGTTCTAAAATGTAAGACTACATCCAAATGCAAATTTGAATGAGCCTCTAAAATCAGTAGAAAAATTTGAAACAAGATTTTACCTACAAACCCTAGATTTTGGAATTACTGGGTTATATGTAAAATTCACAATTTTCAACAAAACCCTAGCAATTTTATGATGAAAATGCAATGCAAACTAATGAATTTTTTTAATTTTATGTAATTTAAATCAGATATAATGGAAAAATAAAAAATTTGGTGAAACTGAAATTAATTTATGCAACATGCAAAACCCTAGCATGCAATTTTATTTTATTTTTCCAAATTTTCAATTATTTATAAATTTTGCAATGCAATAAGATGAATGGCTATATGAATGAATGAAATCAATGAAAATATGAAGCAAAACACTTAGGGAGGTGCAAATGATTCCAATAACATGGGTTCACCAAAATGTAAAGGGTAAAATTTGGATGTTTAGTTTTTGGTAGTTTTTGGTGTATATCCTCCTTTCACCCTTTCATTCAAGGACCTAGGGTCAAGTTGCAATGTACTATCCTACCCTAGGTCACTATGAGATGTAGGAAAAATTGGATTTTTATGATTTGATTTCCAATTATCTTCTCTTATGCTCAATTATACCTTAAAACCCTAATTATACAAATACGACAGCAAACGGACGAATATCAGAAAATGTTGCTATAGAAAGATGTGAAATAACAAATAAATGTGCACCTATTTTTGGGGTTCAAAGATGGAAAAGTTTTGGACTAAAGAGAAAGTGCCCAAGTCTAATGCCCTACTTTTTATCAAGATCTAGAAATTTAGTCTACAACCTGCATCTGTTGTACCAGAGATTTTCTTGTTGTGGAACTTCGAGGACTAATGAGTGGGCGCCCTAGTCCAGGGAGCTATTTTCTTCTCTGATCTACAATTTTGACACTCTGTTGTACCCTCTTGCAACTTCACTTTCTCTAGATCTGACACCTGTAACCTATAATCATGAAAACTTTGGGAGGGGGTTGTGGTGTTTAGAGGCTTGCCTCAGTCAAGCTCAAGAGAGACATTCAAGCCTTCCGAACACTGTTGTGAGATAGAGATTGTGCCTTGGGAGGCAGAGGTGAAAACCAAATGATAATTGCATATAAGCACAAATGAATACCACCTTGTAGTGAAGGTCTCATGGAGGAAGAAGCTCTTCATGCCATGAGGAGATGGATGCTCAAATCTACAAATACAAACACATAAACAACACAAATTTTCTCTTGCAACACAATGAAAGCCTTTGATCACCTTTAGAATGCTTGACAATCAAAATGTCCATATAGTTTACAAATGAATGCCTAAACATGCTTTTATATGCAACTACAAACACTTTCACCAAGAATTTCATAATTCAAACTTACTGTGTCAGCATAGGACCCAAATAATAGTCACAAGCCAACACCTAAAAATTGGGACTACCCCAAAATAGGGTAGGACTGGGGCATGGGTGCCCAAGTCCTCCCCCCTATTTTGGGTAGGGTTTATCTCAAGTGGTTCCCCTAGGTCCCATTTACCAAGACACTTAGGAGTTTTCTCATTGGGATGTTGAAATATAATGTAATATGTCCTAAATGTAGCTAAGAGACCTGAGAGCTAAACCTTATGAGGGAAAATCCCCCAAGGGGACATTTTATGACATTCCATTTAGCACCCACTTTAATGTATATATAAACATGAGGCCAATACATGCATTAAAGTATGGTCAACAAACATAGTAAACATGCCAAGCACGGAGAAGACACACCAAACACATTGAAGACAATGACAGGCATGCAAAACATGGAGAATACATTGAATGGAAAGAAGACAAATTAATGCATGGAAGATAGGAATGATTTTTTTCTTTTTCTCATATATATGAAATGTAGATGCAAGTATAGGAAAGTAAATAAACCTCCCATAATGTAGGATGTACTCATCGCACATGTCTTTAAACTGCATATGGGGCAACACACATGCAAGACACACAAAACCTCCCAAAATGTAGGATGTACTCATTGCACAGGTCTTTAAATTGCATATGGGGCAATAGACACGCCAAAACACACACTTTGAAGACATAGAGAAAACATGGTAGACAAGTGATGGAGTGTTCCTATTTCTAATTCCAACACCATCTCAAGCACATTACAGGCACACACCAATGATTGTGCTTCACCACAACAATCGCCGAAGACATGCTTAAGGGTTGAGTTAGTCACAGAAGTGCTCGCCGCCTCTGTAGAGGACTTTTGAAAATGATAGGATGATGCAATCTACTCCAAGAAATACACCATCCCTGCCTCTGCAAAGGGCTTAAAATAAAAAGGTTATACACAATATCCCACCTCCATAGAGGGCTTAAATGATTGATTGATTTTAAACAAAGTCAGAGTGCAGGATGTACTCATCACACAAGTCTTTAAACTGCACCTGAGGACAAGCACATTGCTAACATCTACAATAGACAACTTACCTTATATATGCCCCCACCTTAAGGTGGTTGATATCACACATTGATATCAAACATGCTAAGGTAGGAAGAAAACACACAAGGGAACATAGACTTTCTAAAAGCCCATGCCCCCCGGAGGTGTAATATACTTTATAATCACCAAATGTTCCAACAAACACGTCCATCCAAGAAACATCTACAAAATCATGATAAAAAACAACATCAATGCATATGATTAACAACACAAAAAGCCAAGGTTATACTATGAATTCAAAGTTTGAGGATAAATGTGGGGCTATATCACAAAGATCTCCAAATCGAGTACCACCAAGGCTAGATTCAAATACAAACAAAGTGCACAGAGCATCAGTATTGTTGTTATTTGTAAATGAGATAAAAACATCATCAAAATCACTACGTGGAAAGCACAAGTGGTTCCACTAGCCAAGTGTCAGATAAGATATACAACCCCATCGTTAGATTAGGAACTAAGTCCAATTTTTGATTTCTCATGAAAGGGATGATAGGTTTACATTCGTATAAATGTTTTTTGTCATCCACCTGCTAGATAGAAACACTAGAGGAAGGTAAACAATAAATAAGAGAGGAGAAATAAGTGTCTTAGGGACAATCATGTAGGAGGGTGCCCCCAAGTCACCAACTGCAATGCTATGTCTATAAGACACAACACACAATAATGAAATTAGAGAGAGAGGCAATATAGAAGAATGATGATACAAATAGAAGATGGTCACAGCAAAGGTGGTCTCCTGGTATCCTGGACCTTACAAGAGAATCAGGGGTCATCCTATGAGGCCTAAGCAACACATAACACATCATCAGGGAAGCACATCACAAGAGAGATAAAGGGTTAGTAATACTTACTTGGTAGGATCTTTGTATCAGATTTTGGAACTTACGAACCTCTTGGAGAGGTACTCGATCATGTTGAGTGCAAAATTTGAGTGGTTCTTATGAAAGTCTTGTTTATTATGATATGATGTTTTTTCCTTAGATCCTTGTTTAAATGAGATTTTTTTTTGCTTATGAGGGAGAGAACCACTATTATTTTGAACTACTAGCAGTTGTCTTACTCTTTTCTAATTTTTAGTGAGTTTTCATTGTTGAATCTTTCTAACACAGTAACAGGAATTATCATGTACCTTCTCACTTGTCTGTATCAGTTGTTCTACTTATTTTTTGGATGCATTTTGATTATCTCTTGATCCATATAAGGATAACAGAGGAGGAACCTCAGCTTAAATTCCTTGTCTTCGTGGATGAGGTGGATTATCCACTTGCTTCTTATCCACTTCAATCATATCGATGATATTATCATAGTCTAAATAATCATCATCATCTACTTCCAGTAAACCTTGTTCCAACATATTTGTATCAGTATATTTAGGAAAAGGGTTAGTGAGGATTTGTAAATTTTGATTCAGCAAAACAATCGACTCATTTCCATTATCATTCACACCTGATGCCTGTATTATATTCAAGTCAATGAGGTCTTCTATCTCATGTTTAAGATGCATACATCATTCAATATCATGTCCTTGTGTCCAATGCAAATGACAAAAGGTATTAGCATCGAAGTAAGGTCCTTGTACTTTACTAGGATTGACAGGCTTAATCGGGGGAAGCTTCATAAGTTATTACTCACAGCTTGATTCATGATAGAATGATAAGACTCAGATATCGGAGTAAACTTTCTTGGTTGATAAGATGTCTTCTTCAAATTACTGATAGCAGACACATTAGAAAAGTTGTTCGTATTTGGTCCATTAATCTTGATGAAACTCCTATTATTATTATTTCTCTTAAAGTTGTTTTCTGATGATCCACCCATGGATTGACTAACTTGAGCCGATGAGTTTTGGTTTTCGTACTGACTAGACAAAAGTTGGTAATCATGAAGGGCAGTGCATAAATGTCTAAAGGAGTTATACTTCATCAAGAGGACCGTATCATGGATGTTAAGTTGTAGATTTGTAACAAACACCTTCTGAACATCCTCATCTTTCATCTAATACTGAATTTGTGTCTATAAAGCTTGATATGGACTAATGAATTCAATTAGCTTCTCTTTCAGACCTTGCTTGCAATGAACCAAATCAATCAAAGAGACTTGAGGTCCAATTTTTGCTTGAAAATGTTGTAAAAATTGATCAATCAACTATGAAAAGGATTGTATTCAATTCAGAGGCAAAGAGAAAAACCATTCTAAAGTGGTATATTTGAGAGATGGTAGGAAAATTTTTGCCAACAAGTCCTCTTGAAAATAGAAATCACTACACATAGCTATGAATGCTCCCACATGAATATTAGGATCACCTTTTCCACCATATTTTTCAAAGCGAGGAGTCTCAAACCTCTCAAGCATAGGAGTTCTCAAAATTTCATAAGAAAGGAGATTACGGGTATGATATGTTGGTATATTAGGTTGCGAAGAATTTGTCAAGTTTGTTACCTTTTGTTGTAAAGCGGTCATGCACTGCAAAAGTTATCTTAGGATGACATCATTGGGAGATACAGTTTGCTATGAGGAATTGGAACCAAAGTGAGGAGGTGATTGAGCTTGAGATATGATAGGTGGAGGATGTGATTAGGTCAATAGTGGTTGGACACAATGGTAGGTGCTAGGTGGTTGAGAATAACTATATATGATGGGAGGTTTAGAATAAGTGGGATGAAGAGGTGGTTGAGAGAAATTATCCATAGAAGAGGTCCTCTTAGGAAAAAAATTCTAATAATCAAATCCCATAGCTTTGTAATTAGTGCCATTAGATACTCCAATACCAGTGGTAGCATTACTACAAGTATTCGCATTAGTTGTTAAGATTGTTGATGTAAAGGTAGATATCCCCATAGTCAGTATAGGTACTGATACTTGAGTATGAGATGGTGATAAAGTGTTATTTATCACTTGTGCACATTCGGTCAATGGCATAATGTTAGTTTGTACAATATGTGCTAGACCATGAATTGCACTAACACCATCTTGTCCCTCTTTTATCAATTCTCTTATGTTATGAATTATAGGAACAACTTCTTCAGCTATTCTCTGATTTTCCATAAATAATTGGAATTGGGCTAGCTCTTTTTCTAATTTTTCTATTTGCTCATCAGATACATATCCTGTCACCTCAATAGTATACCCAACATCATGAAAAGTTTGTTCTTCCATTGTACTTGTAATGGGTGTAATATCTTGTAACATTTGAGTCTCTCCTTTTGTAAAGAATGTGTTCAATGTACCAACTTCTTCAAGAGAACTAGATCCCATGTGTCTTATGCTTCTTTTTAAAGGAATATTTCTCTTAGGGCAACAAGTTATTAGAGTCATGCAGCAATATGCACAAATTTTAGGCGCAAGATATGCCGTAAATGCTTTATTTTTTGTACTTTTTCAATGAAAATATGTGAAACAAAAGGTGTTGTAAGGATTTTGATCAAGGGAAACAAATAATATGTTTGATATCAGTCCAATACAGTAATAAGAGCCTTCACAACACACTCTTGATGCAATTCTAAGATGGTGAGAAGTCAAAATATAGTGAAAATGCACTAAAATATGCGATTATTTTTCACGAAATCTTAATGCAAAAGAGCATGACAAAGCATGTTGTGAGGAAAATGATGATGAATATTAAATTATATCAGTAATAAGAGCCACCTAATGCCAAAATATCCATCACAACACACTTATAGTGCCACTCAAGGTCAAACCCTAGTGAAAATATAGCAAATATAGACAATTTTTCATGATTTTTCAATTCCAAGACCTAGCCAAAGGGTGTTGTAAAGAATTTAAGGATGTGTAGAAAATAATATTAGTGATATCAGTCACCTACAAGAATAAAATTAGTTACAACATGATTAGGGTGCAAACTAGGCCAAACCCTAGGGCAAAAATAGCAAAAATATGCAGTTTTCACCAAATTTTCAATACAAGAGGCCAATAGAAAGGTGTTGTAAAGATTTTTAGGATGGGAAGCAGATACTACCCCTGATATTAGACAATTAGTGAGAAAATATGTTTTACAACACACATATAGTGCAAGTGTAGAGAGTCGATAAGGCCAAATCTAGTGAAAATCAATGTTTTTCAAGCCCTAGGTTTGAGATCTTGATGTAAAATGCTATATGAATAGTTTGCAAGCTGATATATGATTAAAATTACATTCTCTTAGATCTGAAAATGATTTCCATGCTCTAACATGCAAAATGCAAGTGCAAATCTAATGAAAAATCAATGAAAATGCTTGTTTTTTTTGTTGAAATCTTCTATGCAAAAATGCAAATTTTTTAAATCTAAATGCAAATTTGTTCTAAAATGAAAGACTATAGCCAAATAAAAATTTGAATGAGCCTATAAAATTAGTAGAAAATTTTGAAACAAGATATTACCTACAAACCTTAGATTTTGGAATTACTGGGTTATATGCAAAATTCACAATTTTCAACAAAACCCTAGCAATTTTATGATGAAAATGCAATGCAAAATAATCAATTTTTGTAATTTTACGTAATTTAAATCAGATATAATTCAAAAATCAGAAATTTGGTGATATTCAAATTAATTTATGCAACATTCAAAACCTTAGCATGCAATTTTTTTTCAATTTTTCCAATTTTTCATTTTTTGTAAATTTTTCAATGCAATAAGATGAATGACTATATCAATGAATGAAATCAATGAAAATATGAAGCAAAACACTCAGAAGGGTGCAAATAAATCCATAACACAGGTTCACCAAAATGTAAAGGGTAAAATTTGGATGTTTCATTTTTGGTAGTTTTTGGTGTATATCCTCCTTTCACCCTTTCATTCAAGGACCTAGGGTCGAGTTGCAATGTACTATCCTACCCTAGGTCACTATGAGATGTAGGGAAAATTAGATTTTTGTGATTTGATTTCCAATTATCTTCTCTTATGCTCAATTATACCTTAAAACCCTAATTATGCAAATATGATAGCAAATGAATGAATATCGAAAAATACTGCTACAAAAAGATGTGAAATAACAAATAAATGTGCACCTATTTTCAGGGTTCAAACACAAAAAAGTTAGAGACTAAAGAGTGGGCACCCAAGTCCAATGCCCTACTTTTTGTTGAGATCTGAAAACTCAGTCTACAACCTGCATCTACTGTACCAGAGAATTTCCTGTTGCAGAACTTTGAGGACTAATGAGCGAGCGCCCTAGTCTAGGGAGATGTTTTCTTCTCTGATTTGCAATTTTGACACTCTATTTTACCCTCTTGCAACTTCACCTTATCCAGATCTGATACCTATAACCTACAGTCATGAAAACTTTGGGAGGGGGTTGTGGTGTTTAGAGGCTTGCCTCAGTCAAGCCCTGGAGAGATAGTCAAGCCTTTCGAACACCATTGTCAGATAGAGAGTGCATGCCTTGGGAGGCAGAGGCAAAAACCAAATGATAAATTCTTACAAACACAAATGAATGTCACCTTGTAGTGAAGATCTCATGGAGGAAGAAGCTCTTCATGCCATGAGGAGATGGATGCTCAAATCTACAAATATAAACACATAAACAACACAAATCTGCTCTTGCAACATAATGAAAGCCTTTGATCACTTTTAGAATGCTTGAGAATCAAAATGTCCATCTAGTTTACAAATGAATGTCTAAACATATTTTTATATGCAACTACAAACACTCCCGCCAAGAATTTCATAATTCAAACTTACTGTGTTGGCATAGAACCCAAATAACGGTCACAAGCTGACACCCAAAAATTGGGACTACCCCAGAATAGGGCAAGACTAGGGGGTGGGTACCCAAGTCCTCCCCCCTATTTTGGGCAAGGTTTATCTCAAGTGGTCCCCCTAGGTCCCATTTACCAAGACACTTAGGGGTTTTCTCATTGGGATGTTGAAATATGATGTAATATGTCCTAAATGTAGCTAACAGACCCGGAAGCTAAACCTTATGAGGAAAAGCCCCCAAGGGGACATTTTATAACATTACAAAGGCATCCTAAGGATAGATGGGATGAAGCTATAGTTCATTTGAAGAAGATCTACAAATATATTTTTCCTACAAAACAATAAGACATTTTGATTTCACTTGTATATATACTGAGAGTAGAAAAATAGTTTTGATGTTTTGGCAACTTGTACATATCTTTGTATCTTACACCTTTTCCATTAATGTCAAAGGGGGAGAATGAAGCATGTGAAAAACACTTGAAACATAAGAAGAGTAGCAAGAAATTAGGGGGAGCAGTGTGTAAATAGAAAGGGGGAGTTGTAACATTTTTTCACATCAAGTGTTGCCATCAATGCCAAAGGGGGAGATTGTTAGCAACTTGAAAAACATCATTAAGAGAGAGACACTACTGGTATGATGATGGATGATTGTACATGATGTTATAAGGTGTTTTCATTGATGGAAACAAGAAAAGAAAAAAGGTTGGGATAGAGATTTTGGTCATGTGAAGAAGACTTAGTAATACAGAGACAGTATACAAAGACAGTGGCAGAGAGACAATGTAATAGTTGGCATTGGTCCGTCGTTGAAGATCAGATCATGCAGTTTTGGTATGTTGTTTGCACCCCTTTTTTGATCTTATATCCAAGATTTTTGCTCTTGATAAGTACCAGAAGCATATCTTCAAACAACCTAAGTCTGACAAAGCAAAGTTTAGTGCTATTGAGAGCAAAACACTCATTTGTTTTGGTTTACATTCCTCCAGTGTTAGATATTTAGTTATACAGTTTTGAGGTGTTCTAAACACTTGTATGAAGTGTCTAAATCTAGAGTTATAGAATCCTAGGTCCATCAGAAAGACAATTATGAGCCAATAAGTATCATGGTTTGATAGTGTTTGATTGTGACACAGTATGAGTTCTGATGGTCTGCATTTTTCCACAAGATGATACCATACCTTGCAGTTCTAAAGGTAAGATTGGGGATCTATGAAGAGTTCTTTATATGATTTGAAAGTATCTTGTGGTCTAAAGTGAAAGTTATAGTTTGATAGATGAACTGAACTAGTGGCAGTCTGTGTTGGAGGCCAACATGATAAGTTTAATTTGTATGTGGTAAGTTTTATTGTTTAAAACTTAATCCTAAGTGGTGGAATAGTTGAGGCTAGCATATGTGAATATGATTCAAGTGTATTTTGGGTCCATTATGAATTTTTCTAAATGAATTTGGCTGAAACGATATATAAGGTATGACTACACACTACACCTTATTAGGCCAACCTATTATGAAGATTCTAAGTGTTGCGGATACATATATATGAGATCAAATTTAGTGTTTGTAATCTGAAGGAGAGTGTGAATGCGAATGTGTGAGTGATATGTGAAGGCAAAAAGAGCAGAAGAAGAGAGATCTTATTTAATGTAAAAGCATATCAGTGAAACAGAGCAGTTAGGATGAAGAGTTTTGAGACAATATTTCTGATCTTCATTAGAACTATAACCATGAATTCTTAAATGCAATTCAAGAAGTTCATTTTGGCAGTGAGCCACCTCCCTTCTTTCTTTCTTTCTCTAGGAAGTGAGCCTTTTTGCATAGAGCATTTATTTGGGGAGTGAGCCCTAAGCTAGTGAGCCTTCTTGTAATTCATTATTGCTATTACATAATTACTCTGAGCTAACACTCACCGTGGTTTTTCCCTGTTTAAGGTTTTGTTAGGAACCCGTGTTTAACCCTTCTCTTTACTTTGTTAGTATATTACATTTGGATGCATATGCTTTGTAAGTCATCTTGTGAGCATATTGTATTATCCCACATTCATGGGAAGTAATAGTTGTTTAGATTAAATTTAGTATATAAGTACATGTTGAGGCCAATGAAGGCATCTACGAATTTATTGTATTGAGCTTGCTCAAAGGAGGTTGCCCACTCAAAGTGGCCTATGATCAATAAATTCCTTCTATGTTTCTACTATTTTTGTTATTTCTTGCATTTTTCATTATATTGTTGCAGGAGGTTCCTCTCATCTGGTATCAGAGCACTTTCTTGGGGTCGCTAGGTGGAATTTCTGCCAAATTTTTTTTTCTATAGTGGCCTCCAGGCACTGTGATTTTTGCAGTAGTTCTTTCTTTTTCACATCTGTACTGTTCATTTAAATTACATGTTTAGATTAGGGATATCCCCTATCCACTTAACTATGGGAAGTGCCTAGTCATAGCCCTAAAACTCATTGTGAGTACCACAGGAACCCTAAAGTAGTTGGCCCATTGAGAGGACCTACCAGTGAAAAGGGTAATGGCCCCTACCTGATTTACTAGTTCTCATCCGTGAGGTAAACCAAGAGCTCTCATTTGTGGCAAAGTGATTGTCAATTTTACCTAAGCCATGGAGTGAGGGGTACTGCCCCAATACACAAGCCTTTAGACAACATTGGTGGCCAAGTGACTCCCCTAAACCTTTAGGAAGTTAAACATACTTGGGGTCCAAATCTATTGATAGCTAGTAAATTGTAGATTGAATCCATCCAGAGTAGTTTGCAGATCGTTTCCAAAAAAAAAAAACAAATTTCCATTTTTTCATCATATCTTCCTTGCTTTAACTCTGTTTCCTCTCAAAATTTACTGGAACCCCTAAAATTTCATTCTGCATATTTCCTTCCTTGAGGACCCTATCCCAAATTCCACTTATCGAAGTCAGAAATCTCACATTTGTCTATTTTTAGGGTTTGCCATAACTTCTTCAATTCTCACCCAATAGCCTTCAAAGTTTGCCACAGTGTTCATTTCATATTTCTACTCCTTTGTCCCTTTTGGACAAATTTTCCCATTCTTTCACCCCACTTCTAAAATCCCCATTTTTTGCTTCCCTTTCCCTCATAAAGTGTCCAAAACCTAGTCAAACCCCAATTACCCATTAGAGTTTTTCCCAAATCCAAATTTTCCTTTACTAAAAAAGTTTCCTTTTTTGTTTTTCTACCCATTCCCCCAAAAAAATCTCTTGGTTATGGTTGTCACTCGCGCATGAGCAAAAAACATGGAGGATGAACTTGCAGCCCTCAAGACCAAACTCTAAGATCTGGATGAAACAATTCTCAGGCTCAATCTTTAGCATTCAGCCATGAATAATAGATGTCAGCTAGAGTCTTCTTCAGACATTGGGTTTTCTTCTTTCAGCAATTTTCATGGGCTGAAGCTTGATTTTCCTTGCCTCAATGGTGATGATCCGACTGGATGGTTATACCAGGCAGAACAATATTTTAGTCTGCATAATACTTTTGATGTCAACAAAGTCCCACTTGCATCCTTTCATTTGGAACATGAAGCTCTTCAATGGTTCCGTTGGTATATCAAGGCTCATGAAGAGCCAAAACGGACAGATATTTGCAAACTTATTTTGCAACGATTTGGCCCTAGTGCTTTTGATGACTTCATAGGAGCACTCACTAAATTGTGCCAAATAGGCACTATGAGAGAATATTATATAGAATTTGAAAAACTGGCCAATCACACAGAGGGATTATCTGATGAATTCTTCAGGAGTTGTTTTGTCAGTGGTCTGAAGGATACAATTCACTTTGAGGTTGAAATGTTCCATCCTAGCACAATGATGGAAGCCCTAGGGTTGGCTAAGTTGGTGGAGGACAAGATCACAGCTCAACAGCTATCCAAATCCAATTTTGTTCCATTTAGAAATATGGCTTCCCAATGACCTCAAATAATGCCAGCTCTTAGAACAACTCCTATAAAGCATTTGACTGAAGTAGAGATGCGGGCACGTAGAGAAAAATGGCTTTATTATAATTGTGATGAGAAATTCACTCAAGGACATAGATGTGTTGAGAAAAAGTTCTATCTCTTGGATGTGGATTCTCCACCTAATGCAGATGCTCAAGATACAGTGGATGATCAGGTCGACACTCAACAGCCACTTGTTGACCCTGCTTCTCAAGAGGACCACCCAGAGATCTCTCTCCATGCTTTAGCAAGAGTCACCACCCCACAAACCATGTGGGTCAAGGGTTACTTCAAGAAGCTCCCTCTTACAATACTTATTGATTCTGGTAGCACTCATAACTTCATTAACCCTTAGATCACCAAACAAGCTGATTATTTTGTCCATCCTTGCTCCAGCTTTGAAGTCATGATTGCCAATGGGGGCACATTACCTTGTAAAGGGAAGTGTCGCAATGTACATATCTCCATGGGAGATTATAACCTGCACTCTGACATGTTTACCTTGCCCTTAGGTGGATGTGATGTGGTTTTGGGTGCCCAATGGTTATGCACACTTGGACCCATCTTATGGGATTTTGCTAAACTTTGGATGCAGTTTTTAGACAAAGGGAAAAAACACACATTGAAGGGCTTACAACCATGGTCTCTCAGCATCATAAGTTCACATCACATGGAAAATATTCTTAAGAAGAATTCACATGGTGTCATCACTTAGCTCCATTCCATTCAGATGCAACCATTAGCGGTCTCCACTACTCCTTCAGATCTACAATGAATTTTGGATAAGTATGCATGTGTCTTTGCCAAACCAATAGGATTGCCACCTTCATGACCAGAGGACCACCATATTCAACACCTTCCTAGAAGTGTTCCTCCCAACATCAGGCCCTACTGCTACCCATTTCACCAAAAGACAGAGATTGAGATGCTCATTCAAGACTTACTGAAGCAAGGTATTATTCACCCTAGTGCCAGTTCCTTTTCTTCACCAGTCCTTCTTGTCTAGAAAAAATATGGGTCATGATGCCTTTACATTGACTTCCGAGCACTTAATCACATCACCATCAAGGATAAGTTTTTGATTCTTGTTGTTGATGAGCTTCATGGTGCTCATTTTTCTCCAAGTTGGATCTTTGTTCTGGGTATCACCAAATTCGGGTTCATGAGGATGATATCCCTAAAATAGCTTTATGCATGCATGATGGCCACTATGAGTTTTTGGTCATGCCCTTTGCCCTCACTAATGCTCCTTCAACATTCCAGGCATAGATGAATAAAATATTCCGGCCCTACCTACGGAAATTCATTTTGGTCTTCGCTGATGATATCCTCATCTATAGTAAAACATGGGTTGAGCATCTCCAACATCTAGATCTCATACTGCAACTTCTCTCTGATCATCAGCTCTATGCAAAATAGTTTAAATGTGTTTTTGGCTAGGAGGAAGTGGAGTATCTTGGGCATATTATTTTAGCCCAAGGGGCTCAAGTGGATCCTGCAAAAATAGATGCCATGAAAAATTGGCCGCATCCTTAGACACTAAAGAGCCTTCGTGGGTTTTTGGGGCTGACTAGCTACTATCACAAGTTTGTCAAGGATTATGGGAAAATTGCAGCTCTATTAACATCTATGTTAAAAAAGGATGCTTTTATCTGGAGACATGCTACTGAGTATGGATTTGAAAAATTGAAACAAGCTATGTGTACTAAACCTACTCTAGCTATGCAAGATTTTTCCAAGAACTTCACCATTGAGAGTGACACTTGTGGCAATGGAATTGGTGTTGTTCTCCTTCAAGAAGAACATCCCATTATATTCACCAGAAAAACCCTTTTTGGCAAGAATTTTGTACTCTCTACATATGAGAAGGAAATGATGGCTATTTTGCATGCGGTACAGAAGTGGTAGCCATACCTACTAGGGAATGTTTTTTACATCAGGATTGATCACTAGAGTCTGAAATATTTTTTGGAACAATGGGTGTCCTCCCCAACACAATAGAAATAGGTCAGCAAACTCATGGGTTATGACTATGAGATCACTTATTGTAGACACCCAAATTTGTCCCAACTTTGTCCATGGCCTACAACACCTTGTTAAAAATATTATCCTAAACATCATAAGCCATTTTTGTCCTAATCCCATTCTTAATCCCATTTATCCATTAGCCAATTAATTAAATAAATTTTATTTATTTAATTAATTTCCACATCATATCTTATCATATCCTATTCACTATCCAATTAACTAAATAAATTTTATTTATTTAATTAATATCCAACTCATATCCCAACTAATTCAAATATTTTATTTGAATTAAACAGTCACCTTTCACCACATTCCAACACTTGTCCAGTCAATCATGTGTTGTAGTACAACTTTTATCTTTCACATGCACAAATATCTTTCACACCTAAGCCTTATCTTCCCTTGCCAAATGTCAATTGACTACAATTTCTTAATATGCAAGGAAACCTAACTTAATCCTATCCATCCATTTCATCTAAAGCCCTAATTGATCCTAGCCATCCATTTGAACCAAGCCAATTCTATAAATCAAACCCCTCACGAGCCATTAGCATGCATTGAGCCTCAAGTACCCTTATTCTGCTAGATTTTCTATAATGCATTGAGCCTCAAGTACCCTTATTCTACCAGATTTTCTATAATGCATTGATCCTCAAGTATTCATATGCTGTTGAAATATCATTAGAGCCTTTGCATCCTTCATCTATCATTCATTCTGGCATCTTCATCTTAATGTTATGCTACAGAAGTGAGCACCCAACATTCTTCCAACAATAATCCTTCAAAATCTTGCATGCTCATGCAAGGTGGAGAAGAGCAATGGAGATAAATCGAGCATAGCATGGAGATCGGTTTGCATTTACATTTGTTATTTTGATTTTCATGTTGTCTTGTGCTTCATTGTGCATTGCTAGGGTTTTTATCATTGTTGTTTATTCATTTGCCCTGATTTGCAATTTTACCCTAACTACATTTTGGCACGCCCGGTGGGACTCACTTCGCTTGATCTTTTTTGCAAGTTTTTGTAGTAAAAGTTTACATTCATATAACCCCCATTGTTGAGTTTTGCAGGTTTAATTAACTTTTTGTTGCAGATCTACTACTTTTTGGACAAAACCCTAGGTTTTAAAGATTTCATCATATCTTCCAAACGGCTATGAATTTTTCTACAAGATTTTAGCAGAAATTTGTCCATGATATAAGGAAGCTATAGCAAAAAAATTTTGGGTTTATTGCAATTTTTACGGGATTTATCATGTTTTTATTTTTTTTCATAAAATTGCAATTCTGGGCGCAAATCAGCAATTTTTTTGACAATTTTTACATTTCTGGAAAGCTCTTAAAATTCTAATTGGGGTCTCTATTTTGTAGATTCAATTTAGAGGTCATTTATAATGTGAAAAAATTAGATCTTTGCCGACTGTACTATTTTCATAAATCCGCATTTCTGGGCGCAAAATAGGGAATTTCTTTGATTTCTTTACATTTTCAGAAAGCTCTCTAAAAACTAATGGGAGTCTCTTCTTTGATTTTTTAATTTTCAAACCAAAAATATATCAAAATAATCAAATCTAATTCGGCTATGCATCTAAAATTCCAATTTTCCTTGTCTGATGAGCCTATTTTTTATGCTTGCATTATAATATCATTTTTTTTATGTTGTAGGTGATCATAAGGAGCTGGAGCAGCATTGGCATCAACATCTATAGCAAATTGGAAAGCGATTGTATCAAGTGCACTCATTCTAATCTTTCATCTCTTAAACTTGTTTGCAAACACATTTGGACTTTGGGATTAAAACAAACATTATTTACTATCACATCAAAAATTGGGCTAAAACAAACCATTGTCTTCCAACACATTTCAATTTGGATCTAAAATGAACAAGTGCTTGAACTATTTGATCACACATCTCATTTTCTAAAAGTTAATTAACAAGTGCGAGTGTGAATCAAGTGATAGCTCACTTGGTTTGCTTTTGTAAACCCTATCTAGGAGGCCTGCTGGAGACACACCACTCCAAGGGACGACCTCAATCAGGGCTGAATTGAAAGACACCCTCATTGGAAGTTGTAAATCTTGTCACTCTTGGCTAAGCCCCAAAGAACTTTATACCTTTGGGAAGTGAAGGTGAAGGGTGGGTTACCCCTTTCTCCCAGCTGTGTGGCAGGATTTTGCTTTCAAATTCCTAGTCAACCTCGTGTAAACATAGCCTAAAACCTAATTGGCCATACCCTATTTCAAACTAGACATTAGGCTTGTTGATGTGTCTTCCACAAGTGCTTGCTTAATCATCACATTTCATTTTCAAAGTCAACAATTACATATGTGTCTTGCGTGAGTGATTCATGTGTGTATATGCATAATCATTTGTTTGAACATTGCCAAATCAAGCTATAAACACCAAACACATAAACAAGTCAATCTAAACTTTCATCCTAGTCACATCCATAGTCATTCTAAATCATCTCCACATCATCATCCAACCCTTCCTAGCCAAATCACTTCCGCCACATCATCCAAATCCCTAAACAAGCATTTGTTAAAAGGACTTAAGACAAACACTTGGGTGACAACATGTCTACACTAGAGGACCTAGAAATCAAATTCCAAAGATTCCTCCAAAATCTTTATCAAGGATCACAACCCCTAAACCAAGACGCCATTGAAATATTACAATTCTTCATCCAAAAAGCTCAACCCCACGTAAGCCAATCACCTCAACTGCAACACTTCGTAGCCCAAGTTCAACACCTTTTAGCCACTAGTCAAGCTCGACAAGTACAGCAATCCTTAGTCACTTCATATCAACCTAATCCACTTTATAGCCACATGTCATATCCATCCACTTCCTATCAACCTAATCTACCTATCCACCAAATCAATGCCACATCAACCTATGAATATCCACCTCAAGCTTATTCAATCCCTCATGCTGACATTCCAATGCACTACCAAGCCCATCCACAAGGCAATCAAGTGATATCACAAGAACAACATTCAAGTCCAAATGGCCTTTTGTATATAAATCAAGTGAGCACAAGTCAACCTTGCCAACAAGATCAAATGCCCGCATCTTTGGGTCCACCTCAAGATATTTTGTCCACATATCCTACCATTACACCTAGCTACCAAGACTATCAATGGCCTCCACAACAAGCACAAATGAGCCCAAATCCACCTTTGCAACAAGAAGCACATGTAGCTCCAAGTGGACCTTTGTACATAAACCATGCAAGCCTAATGCAACAAGACTTAATTACCTTTGACAAGGGAGATACCAACCTAGCTAATTCACCCTATGAGTGGCCTCCACCATCCAATCCCATGCCAACATATGAGCCAACAAGTCCTATCCCAACACCACCATGTGATCCTACCCCTAGTCCATTGGTCCATCAACCTTCCAAATCACCAAGCCCTTCATTACCTTCATCACCATGTCATTCTAATCCTTCACCAAAGGATGCCGCTGAGATAGTTTTACAAAGAATGCTTGAAGCAAAACTCATTGAACTTCCTGAAGTCAAACCATGTGAAGAAAGTCCATATGATGAACATGATTATTGTGCATACCATAGGACCAAAGGCCATAATACAAATCAATGCCCAATATTTGTCTCAATTGTTTACAAGATGTACCTACCTACAATAAGAAATCATGCCACATCATCCCAATCCCATGTGTCACACCCATCTAGTCCACATCTTAATCCATCAAACTCCATTATCCTTCCATCTAATCAAAATCCTAGTCCTACACTTACAACATCATCCTCTATTATTACTCATCCATTATATTTCCCATCCACTCATACCCTTGCAAAGGATGTGATCCATTGGCTACTAGCTAGGAATAAACTACCTCCATGTCAAACACCCATTCATGAGCCTACCAAAGAACTTCCAAAGGTCATAATCTCATCATGTGGTCCACCTATCCTTGAGCCTATCCAAGAGCCTTCAATTAACATTCTTAACCCTTCAAGCCCATCATGTGACCTACAAGCCATCAAGCCTATTTGCGAACCTTCTATCATTAATCCAAGTCAAGAGTCATCATGTTCTCATGTTGTTGACCAAGAGCCTTCCACTTCCATTCAAGTAACCCAAGAGGTATGTCAAAAGTTTAATCCTAAGCATGTGGAAACATTAAGCTCTAGTCCAACTCAAGATCAAAACACTTCCATTCAACCCATCCATAACATTTACCTTCTTTATGATCAAGAAGATACCTATGAAGAAGCTATCCATGAGCACCTTGATCCTATCCATAATCCTATATCCATCCATGAGCAAGATATCCAAATTGCTCCTAGTCATCTGCCATCTAGCCCTATCCATAATGAGCAAACGTCCACTTGTCATGATGAGACACTTGTCCCCCAAGCAAGCATAGAAGATCAAATCAATAACTTGGATCTACATGAACACAATGCTAATCAAGATCCTAATGATCCCACTTCAAATCCATCATGTCCTATTGGTCTTACCACCCTTATACATGAGTGTTCTTCCTTAGGACAACAACAACCTTTGTCCTCCACTGCATCTTCTCCATCCAATAATGATCTCAAGTCTAGTTCCCTAAGCACATCTAGTCCCAGAGTCAATCGTATCCTCCAAAACATGACCTACCAAGGCAAAGGTCTAAGATTTTATGAACAAGGTATTTTGGAGCCAAACCATGTCAATATCCCTCCATGCTCATATGGCCTTGGATACACACCCCAAGGTAAACAAGGCCAAGATGTTGGTAATCCCTTCATGCATCCTAAATCTACCACTTTCCACAAACCTTATCATATACCCAAAACATATGTTGCCATTCCAACTCCATCATCCTATGAATGTCAAAAGCATGTGACCGTACACCTTCCGCCATCCACTTTGCCTCCACTTTTACCAACTCCAAATATCCCTCCATCCACCTTGCCACCATTGCTTCCAACACCTAACATACCTATCATTCATAAGTATCCTTACATCCCTAATCATGGCCAACAAAAGCACACATCATTTAAGCATAAAGCTTCCAATCATTCCATCCACTCCACCCACCCCATGGGATTCCAAAATAAACATTTGGATGCCTTTACTTATAAAGCCAAAAATCCAACTAAAACTCCTAAGGACCCTCATGATTTAGGGCATCATTGTGAAAAGTCTCTAAATCATCCATCTTCTAAGCAAAGTATATTCACAAAGCTATCCAAGCCCATACCTCCAAATGCAAAGCCCAAAAGCAAAATGGTTTGGGTTCCTAAGCAAAAAGCTAGCAAGTCAAATGAGGCATCCTCATCCACCTCTCAAGAATCCCAACCACCTATATCCATCCAAAAGCCTACTTCCATCCAAAACTTCCATTCCCTTAAAAAATCCCACAAGCAAAACAAAAGCACTAAAAATACTAAATCTATGTGGGTTCCTAAATCACTTCATCAACCATCTCCTAAGAAAACAACCCCATTGCTTCCTACACCACCATCCAATCAAAAGCTTCAATGTTTATCACGGTGTGTGCAACCATTGGTCATGGTTCCCTTCCATTCCAAAACATTTCCACATAACTACATCTCCCCATCTTCCATCCATTATCCTACATATTTCCCCCATGCTATCCCTATGGTCCATGCTTTTGCATAAGTCTAATATAATCCACATCATAGTCCACTATCCCCATCCATCTATCCTTGCGTGAACCTTTCATAATCCATTTCATAATCTACTATCCACCTAATCCATCTCCCATCCATGCAATCCCTTATCAACATCTATGAGCATAATGACATGGTCCATGCGAAGACATCATCCATCTTTAAAGAGACAATATCATCTCTCATAGCACTAGACACTTGAGTACCTCCTATCCATTACCATGGTGAAAAATTGGCAAACAGGCGCCAAGTGTAATTGTCATCCCATCTAAAAAAAAGAAAAAAAAATAAAAAAAAGGTAAAGAGAAATCCCTTCATCCAATGGTGAAAACCTGGTAAATAGGCGCCTTGGATAAGTACCATGATGAAAACCTGGCAAACAGGCGTCATGTGTAGGTTGATCTTCCATGTCACTTACACTTGGGGGCACATTGTCTCATCCAACCTATCCATTTCCAAACTATCTATCCCATTATATCATTTTCCATCCTATCATGTCCTACCATTACCATACCATCCTACCATCCTTATCAATTACATAAACATGCCTATTCCACTGAATCTATTTATCCATTCTTCTGCCTTTTGATTTTGATGAAGACATAGGGGTAAAATGTTGAAACATGTTTGAATATTTCTTGACATACCTTCTTTCCAACCCAAGTCCTATCCATTGACCATTTATCCATCCCATTCAAACCAATCCATCATGTCATCCCTTGGTCATGAACATTGTCATGTAAAAATCCTAAGCATTACCACCTAGAATGGGGCAAGTTCCTCTTATGCAACATAGCCTTTGGAGATCACCTCCTAGCTCCCTTATTCTCCATCCACTATGGTGTATCCTTATCACAAGCTTTCCATCTTATAGCTTATCCCCATCTATTTATCATGAGCTTTCCACTATAGCCTACCTATCCGTTTATCATGAAGCAAGCATCCATCCCTTATATGGCCTATCCCATCTATCCACCTATTTATCATGAGCTTTCTATCCCATTTAATATGAGCCCATCCATTTATCCATCCTTGCACCTAGACTTGGTTTTCTCCCTTGTCATTGGTATCTAGCACAAAGGCTACTTCAGTTGTAAATCCATTGACATCCCAAAACATTCAAAAATCCAAAAAAATCAAAATATGTCAAAAAATCTAAAAAATCAAATATCTAATGAAAAATCCAAGCAATAACACTAATTCCATCATATCATCCAAAACAATCCACTCCATCAACATTCAATCAAAATCAAATCATCATCATCAATTCTTCCTATCAATAACATTCATTCATCCATTTCAATCAATCACTTCTTTCAATCAAATCAATCTAAGCAATGATCTTAAATCCAAGCCACACTAATCCATGTCAAGCAAGCTAATCAATCAACATTATCCAATCAAATCAACAAGTTTTTATCCTAATCTTGTCATAAGCCCAATCAATCATCATCAATCATCATCAATGGGATATAGCGTTCCCACATCCTTGTGTTGATCTAGGGATATAACTTTCCCCGCAATGACAACACTATCATTATCAATCAAATAATCAATCATTGGTTTATGACTTGACAAGGGCAATACCTTGTTTGTTTTACATCCTTTGAACACATTGTGAACACTTGCTTATGCTTAGATTGAGTGGAGACTCTAATCATCACACCATCACTATCATCATTCAAAACAATCCAATCATCAAAACAATCAACCCAGCAATAGCAAACATCAAAACCAAAGCACATCAAGCTAGCCATCAAAACAAATCCAATCACTTCAGCAAATCAAAATCAACTCAATCCACCACAAATCATCCATCCTTCATCAAATCAATCTAATCAACATTTCATCATCTTCCAACCATTCCAAACAAAGATCCAATTGCAAGCCCATCCTTAATCCATGCCAATCAAGTTAATCAATCAAGCCAAGTTATCCAATCACAATCAATGGTCTTGATCCTAGCCTTGTTGTAAGCCAAATCAATCAATCAATCAACCAACCAACTCAACAAACAACCTTGTGTTGATCTAGGGATATAGCTTTCCCCGCAATGACAACACTATCATCAACAACAATCAATTAATCATTGGTTTACAGCTTGACAGGGGCAATACCTTGTTTGTTTTTGAATCATTTGTGCATGCTTGCTTGCTTGCTTGTGTGTGTTATCTTTTTATCTTGCATTTGCATCAAATCAGTATCATTCCAGCTAATATTCATATCTTGTGTATGTTGGAATAGCTTTTTGCACTATCCGTTGCATCTAAGGTTATATCATACCTTTTGTGCATTAGGACTTTAATGCTCTAAGTTTACTTCCTCATATGTTAGACAAGGTTGTATTACGCGGGGACACAAGACACATCGTCACCCTGGTCCTTATACCTTGGTGCATAACATCTAGTACTATATCAAACATCATGGTTGCTCACCTTCCATTGCAGCATAACGCATCTCCATTTCTTCTATCTATCCCCTTATCTTTCTTTTATAGCCAAGCCATTTCTTTTCGAAAGCATACCTGTGTTTGTCCAACCCACCTATCCTCTTGAGGGGGCATCACCAACCTATCCTTTCTATCATCATCATCATCATCATCCCTATCAATTATCCATACCTTAACTTCTTTGAAATGATGTTACTCAACACAAAGCTCATCATCTCGAACATCATCTCAAAGAGGGGCAAAATGTAGACACCCAAATTTGTCCCAACTTTGTCCATGGCCTACAACACCTTGTTAAAAACATTATCCTAAACATCATAAGCCATTTTTGTCCTAATCTCATTCTTAATCCCATTTATCCATTAGCCAATTAATTAAATAAATTTTATTTATTTAATTAAAATCCCATTCAATTCCATCCTCATCCTACTTAGCCAATTAATTAAATAAATTTTATTTATTCAATTAATTTCACATGCATAATCACATTTATCCTATCCTCATCCCAATTAATTGAATAAATTTTATTTATTTAATTAATTTCCACATCATATCTTATCCTATCATATTCACTATCCAATTAATTAAATAAATTTTATTTATTTAATTAATATCCAACTCATATCCCAACTAATTCAAATATTTTATTTGAATTAAACAGTCACCTTTCACCACATTCCAACACTTGTCCAGTCAATCATGTGTTTAGTACAACTTTTATCTTTCACATGCACAAATATCTTTCACACCTAAGCCTTATCTTCCCTTGCCAAATGTCAATTGACTACAATTTCTTAATGTGCAAGGAAACCTAACTTAATCCTATCCATCCATTTCATCTAAAGCCCTAATTGATCCTAGCAATCCATTTGAACCAAGCCAATTCTATAAATCAAACCCCTCACAAGCCATTAGCATGCATTGAGCCTCAAGTACCCTTATTCTGCCAGATTTTCTATAATGCATTGAGCCTCAAGTGCCCTTATTCTGCTAGATTTTCTATAATGCATTGATCCTCAAGTATCCACATGCTATTGAAATATCATTAGAGCCTTTGCATCCTTCATCTATCATTCATTCTGGCATCTTCATCTTAATGTTATGCTACAGAAGTGAGCACCCCACATTCTTCCAACAATAATCCTTCAAAATCTTGCATGCTCATGCGAGGTGGAGAAGAGCAATGGAGATAAATCGAGCATAGCGTGGAGATCGGTTTGCATTTACATTTGTTATTTTGATTTTCATGTTGTCTTGTGCTTTATTGTGCATTGCTAGGGTTTTTATCATTCCTGTTTATTCATTTTTCCCTGATTTACAATTTTACCCTAACTACACTTACAAGAAGGGTAAGGACAATATTGTGACAGATGCTCTTTCTTGCACATTTGATGACCAGGCTTTTCTTTTAGCTATTTCTATGCCTGTTCCAAATTAGTTGGAATCTATCTAGCAGGGCTATGTTAATGACTCTTCATTATCTCAAAGCATTCAATAGTTGGCAACTAACCCCTCTATTGTACCACTTTACTCTTGGGATGGTGCTTCTCTACGATACAAGGGTCATCTAGTGCTTCCCCAGAGCACAGATCTTTAGCAGGCTATCTTCTATGAACTCCATGCTTCTCCATTGGTAGGGCACTCTGGGTTCCTTAAAACTTATGAGTGGGCATGACGTAACTTCTTTTGGAAGGGAATGAAAAGGGCAATTCATCATATGGTGGTTGAATGTGATACTTGCCAATGCAACAAGGGTGAAATGACACTCCTTCCTAGATTGCTCAAACCCTTGCCCATCCCTACATAGATTTGGACAGATATTTCTATGGATTTCATTGAGGGGCTCTCTAAATCTAGAGGAAAGACAATGATCTTGGTTGTGGTTGATCATCTCTCTAAATATAGTAATTTTTGTGCCCTCAGCCATCCCTATACAGCCTCCTCAGCCGCACAAATTTTCATGGACCAGATCTTCTGTCTTCATGGCATCCCTTCTTCCATTGTCTTAGATTGTGATGCAACTTTCACTAGTCATTTTTGGATAGAACTATTTCGACACATTGGTACCAAACTGAAGATGAGTTCTGGGTATCACCCACAAATAGATGGTTAGACTAAAATTATCAACAAATGTTTGGAAACTTATCTTCATTGCTTCACCTTAGAACAACAACATTAGTGGGCAAAGTGGCTCCCTCTCACTGAATGGTGATACAATACCTCCTAGCACACTACATCTAAAATGACTCCATATGAAGCAGCCTATGGTCAGGCACCACCAGTACTCCTTCCATACACCCCCAGGAGTTCACCAATTCAGGCAATCGACACAGTTCTCCAAACCTTGTATGAGATTCTTCACATCCTACAAGACAATCTTCACATGGCAAGGATTCAAATGAAACAACAAGCTGATCAGCACCAGTCTGAGTGCACTTTTCAAGTAGGTGATATGGTTTTTCTTTGTCTACAACCATACAAGCAATCATCCCTGAAACTCAAAGGGTATCATAATCTAGCTCTGAAGTTCTATGGCCCATATAAGGTTCTTCAGAAGATTGGGTCGGTTTCTTATAAATTGAAGCTTCCTCCTTCTTCTCGTGTTCATCTAGTATTTCATGTCTCTTGTCTAAAGAAAGTTCTTGGCACCAACATCAGAGCACAAACTGTTTTACCAGAACTAGATAATGAAGGATCCATGATTTTGGATCTGGAGGCAATCCTCGATAAATGCACCCATCAACTTCTCTCCCAATCCATCAAAGAGGTCTTAATTCAGTGGCATGGAATGCAACCAGAGGATGCTACATGGCAACCACTCCTTCAGATTCAGCAACAATTTCCACATCTTAAGCTTTGAGGACAAAGCTTTTCTAAGAGGGAGGGGATGTTAGGAAACCATGTTTAACCCTTCTCTTTACTTTGTTAGTATATTACATTTGGATGCATATGCTTTTTAAGTCATCTCATGAGCATATTGTATTATCCCACATTCGTGGGAAGTAATAGTTGTTTAGATTAGACTTAGTATATAAGTATGTGTTGAGGTCAATGAAGGCATCCACGAATTTATTGTATTGAGCTTACTCAAAGGAGGTTGCCCCTCAAAGTGGCCTGCGATCAATAAATTCCTTCTTTGTTTCTGCTATTTTTGTTATTTCATGCATTTTTATTATATTGTTGCAAGAGGTTCCTCTCAGGTTTTCCACATAAAAAAATCCTGGTGTTTATGTGTGATGCTTTGTGGTTGCTTCTTCTATGTTTAATTTTCTTTTCTATTATCAAGTGTGGCAAATGGATTAATGGTCTAATAAGAAAAATGTTTGATAGAATACTGATTCACCCCCCTCTCAGTATTCTGGGTGTTCAACAATGTATAGAGTTGAGCTTCCATCTGTCACTATAGAGGAAGTCCTAATGTGCAATAATGTACATGATAGTAGTGAAGTGAGTGTAATTACACTAGGGACATATTGTCTAGTGGAGTTTAATTATGAATTATCAGATGAAGATAGAGGTAGTGGTTTAACTATGTTTGAAGAGTGTTTATCAAAGAAAATCTAAAGCTATATGCTCCAAGGGATTCCACCTAGGCAGGTGTTAATCGAGGGATGGTGCAAACTGCATGAATCTCCACATTCAAAAACTACTTGTGCATTATGTCTAGACATAGTGAGTAGGGAGGAATGTCTATGTCCATGAAGTAAGTTGAACATGTCTAGTGAAATCCTGAGGAAGATAGAATTTTGAGAAGAAGAGATAGATCATGAAGTGACCAAACGGAATCATTAAGTGAGTAAATGTGAGTCAAAGGTTGCAAGTTGTATCCCAGTATAGATCTTAAAGGAATGAATTAGAGATATGTATGTGAATATCCCTAATGTCTCATTCCAAGAAAAAGAATAGTTAGATAATATCCAGATGCCTCTAGGTCATATCTAGATACCTAAATCACTAGATATTTCATCTGCTGGAACAAAAAATAGTCTCATGCCATCCAAACCATCCACATTGAGATGGATCACTGAAGGAATCATTGCTAAGGCCAAAATAAAGGTTTGGACAAATATTCACTAGAAGATAAACCCTGGATACTAAGATTTGATGGATCTAAATCCAAATCAAGAGCTGGAGTGAGATTTGATCTTATCAACCCACAAGGAAAATCATTCTTAGCCACATACATGTTACAATTCCCATGTACAAACAATGTCGGAGAGTATGAGGCCTTAATCCATGACTTGATGTTTGTAGTGAAGAAAAAGATGAAGGTCCTCCATATCTTCGGAGACTCAGAGTTTGTAGTAAAGAAAGTAAGAAGTATATACTCTTGTAATTACAAGAGGTTGTCCAGTTACATACACAGAGTCTTGGATTTAATTGAGAGTTTTGATTCTTTCAATATCACCCATGTCCTGAGGGAATTTAATCACTGAGAATATGCTCTAGAACAAGCTACTAGTACATTAGAACCTTTATTCATATTAGGGATGAAGAGATTCTCTGTTGAGCTAGTATTTATACCATCCATTCTAGACAATGTCACAAACTTCCAAGTGTTTGATGATGACTAGTACATTTTGGATTTTATTGCCAATAAAGATGCATTTGAAACTCAGATAGTAGATGAATTCAATCTTGAAGACCATACCTATGATGAAGAAGAGATCCTTGATTTACAAAGCAACAAGATTCCAAAAGGAATTATAGAACTTGAAAGAGCATTTGATTTGGATAGTATGATAAAACAAAAGGATTTGCCTAAATCTAGTGGAGGTGAGTATGAGCCCATGAATATAGGACAAAGTGAAGATCTAAGAAATGTCTTGATTGGTAAAGTATGCACTCTAGATGAGAGGGCAGGAATAGACCAGACCCTAATAGATTACATTCATGTAATAGCATGGACTTATGATGAGTTGAAGACATATGATACATCTATCATAACTCATATTATTCAGTTGAAAATGTTGGCAAGAGACACTGCTAGGCATGATAAGTGTTTTCATTGATGGCAACCAAGTCTATCTACACATCCACATTACATAATTTGCCCAGACTAGAAATCAGATTGAAGATCTGTCTAAGTCCGGGAAGTCAAGAACAGAGTGTGTGACAGGGTCTGGTATCTTGTCCAGATCTCCTCAAGAGTATATCAGAGTTTGCTGCGGATCTGAGGGAGTCATAAGCATTGTCAGGAAAATCTAAATCCAAAATTTTGGCCTTCAGTGATGGAGGAGTCAATAGTTATTAGCATCTGAGTATCAGATTATCAGTTTGACATAACAGACAGAAGAAGAATAGGGCGACATTGTAATTGATCTTGGTTCTCGATGTATGGAAATTGTTAGTTGGATAAGTTGTGTTGATTGATGATAGTAACTGACCTGACTAATGATTTGTGAGTGCAAGTTTTGGTCTGCGTCTCAAGTTATGCATGGATCTAGCCAACAGAGTAGAGTATTCAATAAAGTTCCAAGTGTTCTTGAAGCCGATTGAAAAGTAATTAAGGATTAGGATGCAGATATATATAGCCAATGGATTTGGATGATTTTGGTGTGTGTGTGTTGTGAATATGGAGTAAAGGTGAAAAGAGTAGACATCTAAGATTCGGATGAAGGTAGAGCAATAAACAGGGCAGAGTAAAGATGAAATGTGTAAGATCAGTGTTTTGTGCTTAACCAAAATTGAATTCATGCATTAGTAGATGCTTCTCATCAGTTCAAAATCTCTATTATTCTCTTATAATCATTTGTAGGCAGTGACCCTCTAATTAAGCAGTGAGCTCTGGGCAGTGAGCCCGAATGCATGTGCATTCTCATTTGTAAAAATACTTTTAACACGGTATTAATTTTTGTGGGTTAACCCCCACCATGGTTTTCCCTCTAACTAGGTTTCCACACAAAAAATCTTGGTGTCAAGTGTGTTATTTATGCATCTGCTCATGTGTTATTGATTTATGCTTTAATGTTTATTTGATTGTAAGTTGTAAAAGAAGATTAAAAGTAGAAAAATTTAATTTGTGTGGCAACTGATTCACCCCCCCTCTCAGTTTCTAGACTAATTCCAATAGAAACCTAATGCCAAGCCATTTAGATAGAAACAAAGACTAGTAAATGCATTACTAGAATCCGTCATATTTGAGGAAGTTAAGAAGGTTATAGATGCCAAGATCATTTTTCTAGTTAGACACTCCACTTGGGTAGCAAATTTTGTCCCAGTGCTCAAGAAAAATGGAGACATATGCTTATGTGTGGACTTCAGTGACCTAAATAGAGTATCTAAAAAGGATAATTATCCTTTGCCTTACCTATATGAAGTACTTCAAATGGTGAATGGAACACAGATAATTTCCTTTCTAGATGGATTCTCAAGATATAACCAAGTCATGGTTGATAGAATTGACAGATTAAAAACTGCCTTCACCACCAAGTGGGGGATATTTGCCTACATGTGTATGCCTTTTGGCCTAATTAACACTAGGGATATGTTCTAGAGAGCCATGGACATTTATTTTAGAGGTTTAGTAGTCCAGTGTATTTTCATATACATGGATGATTTAACAATGTTTTCAAAACAAAGAGGAGATCATATTGAAGATCTGAGAAAGGTACTCTAGAAATGTGAGCAATATGGTATATCATTGAATCACATGAAATGTATCTGTGGAGTAACCATAGGAAAACTATTGGGACATATAATATCAAAAAATGGAATAACCATAGATCCTGATCGTGTCGATTCCATCATGAAGTTGAAACTACCAACAAACAAGAAAGAGTTGAAATCCTACTTTGGAAAAATAAATTTTATCAGGAAGTTTATAATAGGATTTATTGAAATAGTAAGGCCTCTGAATGCCATGCTAAAGAAGGATGCCAGAATTGAATGGACACTGGAAGCTAAAGCAGTCTTTGAGGATATCAAGAAAGCAATAGAAGATTCCCCTATGTTGATCAGTTCAGACTATACTAAGGATTTTTTTACATATATTCTTTTGGATCTGATCACACTTGTATTGTTGTCCTGACTTGAAGGAGTGTGATTAAGGAAGAAAAATTAATAGCATTCATGAGCACTCCATTCCAAGATGCCAAGATGAGATATCTAGACGTAGAAAGACAAGCATTAGCCTCCTAGGATAGTGAAGAAGTTTAGACACTATATTTTGAGAAGTAAGGTAATTGTTGTAGTACCTAATTCAGTAGCAAAGATGTTGATGCAAAGTGAACCTGGTGAAAAAAGAGCCAAATGGATCAAAGTCTTACAAGATTATGACATGGATATTACCCCAATGAAGTTAGTGAGAGGATAGATGCTGAGCCAAATGATTGCAGAAACTAATCCTGACCTGATCAGTCAACAATATACCATTAATTCTGATTTACAAGATGATTGGTACTCAAGTATAAGACACATCCTAGTCACATGTAGATGTCCATCTAACTTGCAAGCATCCTAGAGGAGAGATTTACAAATCAAAGCTTAGAATTACATGATAAAGGAGGGAGTCCTCTTCAAAAGGAATCATGAGGGGATATATCTCAAATGTTTGGATAAGCAAGAAGTAGCCAAAGTCCTACTTGAACTACATGACTAGTTTGGTACTGCTCATGGGTCTTACTTGGCCACAACCCATGCAATCCTGAGGGCTGGATATTATTGGCCCACAATTTTCAAAGATACAGGTGAACATATCAGGTTTTTCCATACATTCCAAATAGCTACAAGTAAAGAAAGATATGTAGCTCAACCTTTGCAGCCACTAATGGAGATGCACCCATTCAGACAATGGGGCATGGATTTCATAGGATCTATCAATCCTCCATCTTCTGCTAGACACAAGTTTGTTCTAACTATTGTACCAAGTGGACAAAAGAAATGAGCATCAAGACACGTATGTTTGATGATGTGATCAAATTCCTTGAAGATAACATTATCACTAGGTTTGAAATTCCTTATGCTTTAGTATGTGATAATAGTCCTGCATTTGCATCATTAAAATTTTCTAGTTGGGCCTTTGATCATGGCAATATTCTAAAATTTTCATCAAATTATTATCCTCAAAGCAATGGTTTAGCAAATTCTACCAATAAAAGTTTATTGAACATCATTAAAAAACTGGTAGAAAAGAATCCAAGGGAGTGAATACCTTGCTGAAATATGCCTTGTGGGTAGATAGAACTAGAGTTAAGGAACTCCTTGGAAATTCTCCATACCAATTAGTAAATGGAGTGGGTCCTATCCTTCCCATCAATATGAAAATCCCCACCCTATAATTCGCTCAAGAGTATTTAGGTTTGGAGGATAAGTTAGAAGTAAGGTTGTAACAATTGTTACATTTAGAGGAGAAGAGTGATCGATTCATTGATCATTTCTCCAAACATCAGGCCATTATCAAGCGTTGGTTTGACAAGAGGGATAGAGTAAAAGTATTTAGGATCTCTGATCTCATGCTATCTTGGGATAAGGCCCACGAGAAGAAAGGAGACCATGGTAAATTTGACAAATTGTAGACTAGTCCCTTTCAAATATTAGAGATACTAGGAAATAGCACCTACATGTTAGAAACATTATCGGGAGAGGATGTTTCATTGCGTATCAATGGGTAGTTCCTTAAACATTACTTTCAGGCCTAATCTGGGGGATGTCATTAGTTTGTATATATGTACATTTTCTTATATACTGGTTTTTTTTCTTGGTGTGCTTTGTTTGTGCTTCTTTGTTGAGTCCCTATTTTGGTTAGGTGTAAGACTGGGTACCTTTCCACCTTTTGGAAAGCCTCAAAATTTCTAGAATTTAAGAAAGAAACTGATGCAGAGGAAACGCAACAGAAGCTTACAAATAGGATGGAAAAGCCATTAATCCACTAGCATGTTAAAATCCTGGACATGCAGTATGTAATACCTATCGGCTTATCATCATCATCATATTTCTTGCTAACACAGACAACATCATCATATTTTGAAGAGGCATGAAATATCCTCCTGCTAACTACTGTTCACTTCCTTATCGCCTTTCGCCTTTCGCCTATCAGCAGCATCATGATACTCGACGAACACAATTATCCTCCTGATGATCACTATTCACTTAGCGCCAAACTCTATCGGCAGCATCATGAGGTTTAGCATCATCTTCACCCTTCGTCAGTAGGATATGAAATATCCGGTTCCTCTCATATATCTTGATGACGATATTCCTTATGCACCTTTTCTTCGATGCTTATGTCACCCTGATATCAACCTTCTTTAAACAAACAGCATCAGGATATGACTTATCAGGTCATATTGAAACATCCTGATGATGTTAACCAAACTTTATGCCGATGACTTACGCCGATGCCAAAACACTTAGCGACAGCAGGATAAACTTGCATAGGGTGATATTCGCAATATCCTGATGATGATGACGTCACTTGCACCCGATGTTGATGTTAATGCACCTGATGATGATGTCAACAGGATATAAGACACTTATATCCTCCGCAACATGATAATGAATATCCGGTGATCTTTTCAATATCCTGATGATGACCTTTCCGGTCCTTAGCCAAAAAGTGAACTTTCACTTCTGCATGCGATAGCGATATGTGGACGATGGATACACATGAAAGGTGATCTTGATGATGATATATACACTGAGTATATATCCAACCTATATCATCCTGATGCACTTGAAACATGCAATTTTTGCCAACTTCAGAACCTGATCCTGATAGCGATATACTCGTAGATGACGATACGATTCACTCCATCTGGAAAAGCACATGCAGATCCTTGTATATCCGTCAGCTGCATGCAAACTCACAGAACCACACAATTTTACAAAGAAAACATGATGATCGGGCCGGATCACCTTCAGATCAAAACTTAATAGTTTATCTTCCTAAACCCTAGCACATGAGGATGCTAGGTTGATTCATAGCATGCTACCAATCGATCTCCCACACAATGAAATGCATAAACAGAAAACTAAAATACAACCTAAACTAACATGCATGACCATTCCACCGATTCACAGAATCAACCGGTGGAAGGGTTGAAAGAATCCATTAACTTGTAATCAGAACAGAAATCAAAACATAAACAGCTGATAAACCAGATAATGCAATTGATGAGATCTTATTTAGATGAAACACAAATGTCCTGTTTCTACAATACTATCGAACAACAATGTTTCACAATGTCTGGACTGATCTCTGGATCTCACTCAATCACCAGTACAACATAACATAACTACTACTCTGATCTCAAACCCTAACTGATCTGAGTTATTTATAGCACTATTCTACGAGTACTACCAACTCGGTTCCCAGTGGCTGGGAGCTTCCAAGCGGCTGGGAGAGGACAGCTCAGACAACCTGATAATGAACTCTAACTACCTGCACATTCTCCTAGGTGGATCAAACACATACGCATTGGTCCAATGGACCTTATTACATTATGAAGTCAAACATGCTAAAAAAAAGACTAATGTCCTGTCATGCGGACAATGAACCTATATCCTGTCTTGTAGGGGTGCTCCTGCACCATACTCCCTAGAAGAAGAAATCTCAAGTCCACTTGAGATGAGAGTATGAAGATCTGCACCATGTTTCTAGATCTGCTCTTCAGTCATCCAGACTGCTTCAGAATTAGGTTTTCCCTTCCAAGAGACTAGATACTCCAAGTACTGTTTGTTCCGAGTCTGTTTGACCACTCGGGTGTCCAAAACCTTCTACAACTGTGGAGGATCAGGCTTGGGAATGTCATCATTGACTGTATCCTGGAGGAGTTCCTGGTCTGCATCTGGATTAGACTTGTAGGGAGTTAAATCACATACATTGAATATAGGGGACAAACCAAGATCAAGGGGAAGTTGTATCTCATAAGCATTTTGTCCATGCTTGTGTAAAATCTGACATGGTCCAACTTTTCTCTGCATGAGTTTAGTATATTTGCCCTTAGGAAGTCTGTCCTTCTTTAAATGAACCCATACCAAGTCGCCAACATCAAACTGTACATCCTTCTTCTTTTTATCAGCATATTCCTTATACTTCAAGGTGGTTTGTTGCAGTTGGGTCTTGACTTGATCATGAACCTCTTTGATGGCTTCTGCAAAAGCTTCTCCTTCTGCACTAACAGGGTCTACTGTAGGTAGATCTCTTAATTCCAAAATTCCTCTTGGATGCACACCATAAACTATCTGGAAAGGTGATTTCCCTGTGCTCCTATTGACAGTATCATTATAGGAAAATTCAGCTTGAGATAGAATATTATCCCACTTTTCTCCATGTTGTTTTGTCAAACATCTAAGCAAATTTCCTAAGGAACGGTTCACTACTTCAGTCTGTCCATCCGTTTGAGGATGATATGCAGAGGAGAAAGACAAATTTGTTCCAAGTTTCTTCCAAAGAGTTCTCCAGAAGTGACCAATAAACTTCACATCCCTATCTGACACTATGCTCAATGGCAATCCATGGATCCTGACAATCTCCCTGAAAAACAAATCTGCAATGTATGAAGCATCAGCAGTGGTTTTGCATGGCAAGAAATGTGCCATTTTGCTGAATCTATCCACTACAACAAAAACATTGTCAAACCATTTCCTTGTCCTTGGTAAACCCAAGACAAAATCCATACTTATGCTTTCCCATGGTCTGGAAGGAATGGGTAAGGGCTAATATAAACCTGCATTAGTCGACCTGCCTTTAGCTTTCTGACATATCACACATGTCTCTACAAACTTTCTGACATCTGATTGTAACTTAGGCCAAAAGTAATGTCTTCAGACCAGATCAAGAGTCTTATCTAGACCAAAATGACCTGACATAGCTCCACAATGTTTCTCCCTAATGATGTTTAACCTCATAGAACACCTTGGAATACATAACTGTCCACCTTTGAACAACAATCCATCCTAGATCAAAAATTCAGAGAATTCAGCATGATATTTCTCTCCAAAAGAAGTACATACATGATATATCTCCCCAAAATCTTCATCAGTCTCATACATGGTCTTTAGTGAATCAATGCCAACACTTTCTAACTAAATCTGGTTGACTGTTAGAACTCTCCTGCTCAAAGCATCTGCAACTTTATTCTTGACTCCTTTCTTATGCTTCAATGTAAAAGTAAAAGCTTGTAAGGTTTCTACCCATTTCATGTGTCTGTGGTTCAGCTTTTCCTGGCTGTTTATGAAACTCAAAGCCTGGTTATCTGTGAATACTATGAATTCCTTTGGCATCAAGTAATGCCTCCATTTCTTGAGTGACTGGACTAAAGCATACATTTCCAAATCATATGAGGAATACCTCTTTTTAGCATCATTGAGCTTCTCACTGAAAAATGCAATAGGTCTACCTTCTTGGCTGAGTACTGCTCCAATGGCCATGTGACTGGCATCACATTCCACCTGAAAGATTTTGTTAAAGTCTGGAAGTGCAAGGACTGGCTGCTGTGCCACCTTCTTCTTCAATGTCTCAAAAGAATCATCTGCTCTTTGAGTCCAAACAAATCTGCACTTCTGTCCTCCTTTGATGGTATCAAGCATGGGTGCACAAATATGACTAAACCCTCTTATAAACTTCCTGTAGAAGGTTGCTAACCCATGGAAACTTCTAACATCATTCATAGTCTTTGGGGTTGGCCAAGACAATATGGCACTTACCTTCTCCTTATCCATTTGTAACTTTCCTTGTGAAATGACAAAACCCAAATATGTGATCTCCTCTTGCATGAACAAACACTTGTCTAAATTTATCATCAGCTGCTCTTCATGTAACCTCTTAAGAACCAAATCTATGTGTCTGAGATGTTCTTCTTTTGTGTTGCTGAAAATTAGAATGTCATCTAGATATACTATGACAAACTTACCAATGAACTCTTTCAAAACCTCATTCATCAACCTCATAAAAGTACTAGGTGCATTAGATAAACCAAAAGGCATAACCTTCCACTCATATAACCCTTCATTAGTTTTGAATGCTGTTTTCCATTCATCTCCTGGCCTAATCCTGATCTGATGATATCCACTCTTCAAATCTATTTTTGTAAAATACTTAGCACCTCCCAAACAGTCAAGTAAATCCTCTATCCTAGGGATTGGAAACCTATACCTGATTGTGATCTTGTTAATAGCTCTGGAATCTGTGCAAAGCCTCCAAGTACCTTCCTTCTTTGGTGCTAGTATAGCTGGTACTGCACATGGACTTAAACTTTTCCCAATCAGACCTGAATCCAATAATTCTTCAATTTGTCTGGCTACTTCTGCATTCTGTTCTAGAGTTAGCTTATAGGCTGCTTTGTTTGGAAGTGTTGACCCTGGAATTAAGTCTATGCGGTGACTAATATCCCTGATAGGTGGTAGGGATCTTGGCATTCCCTCTGAGATGATACCTTTGTACTTATCCAATAGCTCTTGGATAGCTGGGTCTATGAACCTTTGCTTCTTCTCTTCCTTGACTTCTTGCTACTATTCTTTATTCACCCTCATACATGGGATTAGGGCATATGCAACTGCACCTTCTACTGCTACTTCTTTCATGAACTGTTTACCTTCCATCAGCATTACCTTCACCTCTTTTCCTTTAGATTTCTCCTCCTTCTCCGTCAATGGTAGTAACTTTATAACCTTACCATCTTTAGTAATTGTATAGGTGTTTCTAACACCATCATGTTGTGCCTTCAAATAATACTGCCATGGTCTACCAAATAAAAGATTGCAAGCATCCATCATGGTAATATCAAACAACAACTTATCCTTATATGCTCCAATCTGAAATTCTACCCAAGCCTGCTCTTCTACAATTGTCTGCTGACCTTGGGTAAGCCATGAGACTTTGTATGGGGATGGGTGAGGCAATCTCCTAAGCTTAAGCTTTATCACCATTTCTTCAGACACAAAATTTTCAGTAGAACCAGAATCAATCAAAACTTTACATGCCTTACCTCCTGCTTTGCAAATAGTCTTGAAAAGAGACTTTCTTTGAGGGGATTCTTTGTTAGGTACCTTCATGGTAGTCACTGTTCTTCTCATCACTAGAGACTCTCCACTTTCTGGGTATCCATAATTATCAGGAGCATTAACACTCTGAAAAGCATTAGAGCCTGTCATACTTTGATTATCAGGTTCTTGGATCAGATTTGTTCTCCTTTCTCCTGTTGAGCTTGTGGCCTTTTCTGGACATCTGCTAGCTATATGGCCTTCTTTGTTACAGTTATAACATCTGATGGATCCTCTGCCCTGGGATCTTCCTCTGAAAGGTCTTCTACCTCTGAAGTTTCCTTGCTGACTATAATTTTCCCCCTGGTTCTGACTATTGTTTCCCTTACTATTGTCATGACTGGATTCTCCTTGATATCCATGTCCATGTCCTCTACCTCTAAAAGGACCTCTTCCACCCCTTTGTTGTCTTCCTCTTCCTCTATTGTGTTGTTCTTGTTTTCTCTTTAACTTCTCTTCCACTTTCAATGCCAACTGAAAGCATTTCTGAACTGTATCTGGATTATGCAGACTTAAATCTTCCTGAATGTTGAACCTCAATCCATTAAGGTATCTGGCTACCTTCTCTTCTTCACTTTCCTTTACCTTTGTTTTCACACAAAGTTTCATGAATTCTTCTATATATGAGTTGACATCTAGCTCCTTCTGCTTCAGGTTTTGCTTCCTCTTGTGTAATTGGATACTGTAATCCAATGGGACATAAGCTTCCTTTACTAATGCCATCATTTTCTTCCATGTAGTGACTCTACACTTTCCTTCCTGTACTCTATCATCTTGGATGAAATTCCACCATGTCAAGGCAACTTCTTTCATTTTTGACTGGGCTATTTTCACCCTCTGTTGTTCTAGTATCTCCTCTGTTTCAAAGAAATTGTTCAAGGAGTCTATCCACTCCATCACTGAATCAGGTTCCATCTTTCCTGTAAACACTGGCAAATCCAATTTCACATCCATGGTTCTCCTCTCCATGGCCTTGAGGGCATTCAACAGTGGTCTCTGGTCTGCAGGAATGACCTCCTCGTTCCAACTAGGGATCTCTTCTTCTTCCCTATCTTCTTCTCTACCAGAACCTACTCTGTTCCTCAACTTCTCTAACTCATCCTTCAATTCCTGATTTTGAGCCTTCACGGCCTTGCTCTCTGCAATCTGTTTCTTCACCAAAACTGCCAACTCAACGTTGGTCATCCTTGTCGGAATCTCAGATGTTCCTTCTTCATCTGACATCCTGCTATATCCTGATCTTTTCCAGAAGATCCTTCCTTTGCTCTGATACCACTATGATGCAGAGGAAACGCAACAGAAGCTTACAAATAGGATGGAAAAGCCATTAATCCACTAGCATGTTAAAATCCTGGACATGCAGTATGTAATACCTATCGGCTTATCATCATCATCATATTTCTTGCTAACACAGACAGCATCATCATATTTTGAAGAGGCATGAAATATCCTCCTGCTAACTACTGTTCACTTCCTTATCACCTTTCGCCTTTCGCCTCTCAGCAGCATCATGATACTCGACGAACACAATTATCCTCCTGATGATCACTATTCACTTAGTGCCAAACTCTATCGGCAGCATCATGAGGTTTAGCATCATCTTCACCCTTCGTCAGTAGGATATGAAATATCCGGTTCCTCTCATATATCTTGATGACGATATTCCTTATGCACCTTTTCTTCGATGCTTACGTCACCCTGATATCGACCTTCTTTAAACAAACAGCATCAAGATATGACTTATCAGGTCATATTGAAACATCCTGATGATGTTAACCAAACTTTATGCCGATGACTTACGCCGATGCCAAAACACTTAGCGACAGCAGGATAAACTTGCATAGGGTGATATTCGCAATATCCTGATGACGATGACGTCACTTGCACCCGATGCTGATGCCAATGCACCTGATGATGATGTCAACAGGATATAAGACACTTATATCATCTGCAACATGATAATGAATATCCGGTGATCTTTTCAATATCCTGATGATGACCTTTCTGGTCCTTAGCCAAAAAGTGAACTTTCACTTCTGCATGCGATAGCGATATGCGGACGATGGATACACATGAAAGGTGATCTTGACGATGATATATACACTGAGTATATATCCAACCTATATCATCCTGATGCACTTGAAACATGCAATTTTTGCCAACTTCAGAACCTGATCCTGATAGCGATATACTCGTAGATGACGATACGATTCACTCCGTCTAGAAAAGCACATGCAGATCCCTGTATATCTGTCAGCTGCATGCAAACTCACAGAACCGCACAATTTTACAAAGAAAACATGATGATCGGGCCGGATCACCTTCAGATCAAAACTTAACAGTTTATCTTCCTAAACCCTAGCACATGAGGATGCTAGGTTGATTCATAGCATGCTACCAATCGATCTCCCACACAATGAAATGCATAAACAGAAAACTAAAATACAACCTAAACTAACATGCATGACCATTCCACCGATTCACAGAATCAACCGGTGGAAGGGTTGAAAGAATCCATTAACCTGTAATCAGAACAGAAATCAAAACATAAACAGCTGATAAACCAGATAATGCAATTGATGAGATCTTATTTAGATGAAACACAAATGTCCTGTTTCTACAATACTATCGAACAACAATGTTTCACAATGTCTGGACTGATCTCTGGATCTCACTCAATCACCAGTACAACATAACATAACTACTACTCTGATCTCAAACCCTAACTGATCTGAGTTATTTATAGCACTATCCTACGAGTACTACCAACTCGGTTCCCAGCGGCTGGGAGCTTCCAAGCGGCTGGGAGAGGACAGCTCAGACAACCTAATAATGAACTCTAACTACCTGCACATTCTCCTAGGTGGATCAAACACATACGCATTGGTCCAATGGACCTTATTACATTATGAAGTCAAACATGCTAAAAAAAAGACTAATGTCCTGTCATGCGGACAATGAACCTATATCTTGTCTTGTAGGGGTGCTCCTGCACCAGAAACCATATTCATCAATCAAAACAAAGGTCATCCAAGGAATCATCAAATGAACACATCTTAAATTTCCTAAGACTGGTTGAAATTGTTAGTTCCTGCATTGAGTGAAAATTCTAGAGATTTACCTTTGCTACCACTATAATTCCTAGCTCCTTGGCAACAAATCCCACTAGTGTACAAATAATGAGCTGAAATGACATATCTTACAAAATAAATATATTGGAAATCAATATAAAAAGATAATTTATTCTCTTAAGGTCGTCTGGATAACCCTATCAAGGCTATGGATGCCTGACTTGCAGTGAGGCTCTATCTAGGGGAATCATAGGCGATAACCTTGCTGAGGCTATAGATGCCTAACTGGCAGTAAGGCTCTATCTAGGTTTGGCTTAAAAAGTTAAATCCAACTATATAGCCTAATGCTAATTACTATCCTTTTCAACCTATCCAATTGAAGGGAATGAATCAAAGCACACACTGGCATTCCTTCTTATACCTAGTTTCATTAATGAATATGGTCTCACTTGAACTAATCCAAATATCCATGAGTAGCAAAGGTTGGGAATATATGTCTAGATCTTTTCTTTTCCTTTGTAAATTGGTTAAAATTTGGTTGTTTTCTGTGGTGGAAAGTTACTATGAGGTTTCACAATATGACCCATTTTACCTTAACAAAACATGGACTCAACCTTTTTGCTTTTGCTTGTGTGTTTCCCTACTTTTAGGCAGTTTAGTAAAATGAGATGTCCTGATGCATTTTTGGAAGGTCAAGTTCAACAAAGCTCTTGGAAAGGTTTCCATTGGATATAAAATTGAAAATAGAGCAACTTTACCTTTTGAATCATGTCAAAATTTGAAGAAATAAGAAAGTTGTGGTCATGCAAAGTTTGGTCAACGTGGATATGGATATTACCAATGTCATATCCTAATCATTATCTTAACATCCATATCCAAACGATGTCATGTCTTCCAATCCAATACTGGGGAAGATGAATAAATGTAGGGGTTTTCAAAATTTTTAAGTAATGATTACCTTTTCTTTCGAGCCCATCAAATTTACATAAGCCCAGTAGATGCCGGTCATCCACATGGATATTTTGGCATGGACATTTAATTCCTTCCAAATATCCATATCCATATGATTGCACACCCAAGTGATGACCTATCAAATTTTACATAGCATAGACCTCGTGGATATGAACATTTGGTACCAGATATTTTGATATGGATATTATGTTTCCAAATATCCATACCAAAATATTCATGTCTTGGTTACACCATCTTGTTTCATCCCAAAGGGATACTTTAAGCATGCTAACATTATGCACATGGATATATTTCACATTTTCTTAATATCCATATCCTTATGCTTTTGAAGTATCCAGATCCTAATGAAGTCATTTAACTTTTGCTCGTATGTATCTAAAGCAAGTAGCTAACGTCACATGGATATTAGCCCACATGGATATTATCTTTTCAAAAGATTCATGCCTTATCCTTAATGTCCATGTGATGTCACATCATCTCATATCAACATACAAGATTAGACCTAATGACATCACATGGGCATTCATCTCATGGATATCTCACACCACTTAATATCCCTACCTTCTGACATATCCATGTCCCTATCCCACCACTGATTTTGAGCCACATGTCTATTTCAAGTATGGGCCTAACCGGTGTTGTCATTGATGTCAACATACTCCTATTGCATTGGTGTCAAGAATTGGATGAGCTGTATGCTTAGGATATTGAGAAAATTAGTCCTATCAGAAATAGAGAAGAATAGTGAAGACAGTGAGGTAAAGATCCCAGCTAAGATGATGATTAGAGGTTGCACATCAAAGGGTTTTGTAGATATGTATCCAAAGGTGATCCAGTAAATATTTTAGAGGTCTGCATGAAGAATTGAAGAAGTTATGGCCATATGAGTTAAACCGGTTTTGGCAGATGTTTAGAGGTGATGGAGTGACACGGATAGGTCCGGTGAGATTCGAAAATGCAATATCTTGTTCTATGGATTTGGTGGAGTGTTTAGGAAGTCAATTTGAATTGACAAATCAATTGGTTCGTGGTCTAGAGGTCCACAAGAATCTATTCCAATATGACAGTGATGACAGACTGTGTTCTTGAGGTTCCGGATGAAGGAGAGAATGATTTCAGTAAGCAAAAGTAGTGTGGATGTTCTTGGTGATTCAGGAAAGCTTGTGGCGGTCTTTGGATTGTGTCCAGTCAGTGTTGGTGGTCCACATTGAAGATTGAACTTGTAACTAAAGAAATACTTCCAAATGATGATGTTCTTCCTAAGTTTGGCTGACCGAATGAGTTACACATCCTGCAAATGATCTTGAAGATGTTCTGCGAAGCATGGCATGTTCCTCAAAGAAGATTGAAGTCTCAGATCTATGTGGCCGACAGTGTGATGATCCCCATGAAGTCTTTTGTAATTAATTATGTTGTATTTATGTATTTACTCTGTAAAGTATGCCGATGATTATCCCAAGTCAATGTCTTGTGTAAATAAGAAGTTGTGAAGTCATTTCAAAGGTATCTTGGCAGAGATGAGAGTGTGGTAGAGAGGATGAAAGAGAAAGGTAGAGTAGAAGTATTGGGCTTAAATGGCAATGACTCAAGCATGGTGAAGATGCTATTCTTCAGTTCAAGTATGTAATATTTATCATTCTATAGATAGTGTGTCTCCTGTAGGCAGTGGGCCTCTTGTGAGCAGTGTGCTCGGGTAGTGAGCCCTAATTGGCATGTGCCATTTTGTTCTTCTTATTCTTAGTGCAGGAGCACCCCTTCACAAAGAAGACTAGGTATTAATATAGTGTGTTTTATGCACTTTAATGTAATAAGGTCTGTTTGACCAAATATCATTGCAGTTTGAATTCAATTTCTATTTGTAAGTCCCAAGGGACACCTGTCAAGTGTACTAATAGGGTTGTTAGGTTGTTAGTTGGTTATGATCTCCCAGCCGATTGGAATTGTTTCCTAGCCACTGGGAATCATAACAATACTACTAATAGCAAGTAGTTGAATACCCTAAGTTGGATTGATTTGAGGTATTGGAATTGAGATTGGTTTGAGAGAGATAGATCATAGACAGATTAAAGATTTGACAGGGCAGTAATTGATGCATGCTTCCTATGTTCCTTTTCATTACTACAAAATTTATTATAATACATTGGATGAATGTTTAAATTGTTAATGTTAATGAATATTAGGGAATACTAATTCACCCCCCTCTCAGTATTCTAGGTGTTCAACAATTGGTATCAAAGCAAGGTTCCTTCAATTGGCTTAAAAGCTGAGGTAGATCTTGGAGGTTGAACATATGGCAATGAGAAAGTTTTCTATTCCTCCGAAAGAAATTCCTATGGAAGGATTTACTAAAGAAGACTGTATGGTCGACATGAATGGAGAACTCAAATCAACCCTTCAAGATATGGAAAGAACTCAATGTGAGAAATGTTATGGAGTAAAAAGTAACCTCATGCTTTTTTACCTCCTAGTTAAGCCCCTAGGTCCCCTCATTTACAACATGCAAGCTTAACTCTCATCCAAGAGAAATTTTCCTTGAAACCCATGTCAAATGGGACTTAGGAGCCCAATCTAAATGCTTAATCATGACTCAAATTACCCTTGGGACTTGGGTGTCTACACCCAAGTCCAAGCTGATTTATTGGGACCTAATTTTAGGATGTCAGCATTAAACCTTTGAAAACGTTTCCCTTTGTTGGTCTTTTCAATTTGAATTATGAAAGTTAGCAGGAATGCATATATAAGTGAGTTTATTTCATCTTACACCTAGATGGATAATGTGAACTTATGATATTGAGCTAAGGGATTTCAAAGCATTCATTGTGTTGCAGAGCATAATTGTGTAATTTTTTTGTTGCAGATTTGGCTTCATCAATCCATCTCCTCATGGTGTGAAAGATCTTCATCTCTTTGAGGGATTGACCTCTAAGGTGACATCTATTTGTGTTTCAATAAATTTATTTCATCATTTGATTTGGCCTCTATCCTCCAAGGACATGCATTCTATCTAACAATGGTGTTGGAAGATGTGAATGTCATTCTAAGGCTTGACCGAGGCAAGCTCCTAAACACCACAACCCCTAAACCCCTCTATTTGTGATTGTAGGTTATAGGTGTAACATTTGATGAATTAGAGTTGTAGAGAAGAAAAGAAGAGGATAGAGATTTAGGATCTGAGAAGAAAGTGTAGATAATCAACCCTACTAGACTAGGGTGCCCGCCCCATAGTCCTCTTGATTGGCATTTTCAGAAACTCTTAAGAGGGTTGTAATTTGACATGGATCATTATTTCAGATCTACATAGAAACTACCTTATTAGACTTGGGCACTTGCCCCATTGTCCTTGAAGTTTCCACCTCTAAAAATTTGACTCCTGGTATGTTTCTAATCTATATTTAGTGTCTTCATGTGTCACCATCTGTCATATTTCATTCGTCTGTACATGATTTCATATAATTAGGGTTTGAGGCTTAATTGAACTAAGGTTTAACAAATCTATCAATCTATTCTATCTTTCCTTATCATTCCTAAGTTACATCAATCCACAGCTGAGTCCTCATCTATCTTGTAGTAACTTTTCTTGATTGTTGTCCTTCAATGTTTTTGTGAAAGGAGGGTTTGATTGGGCACCCTTAAACACTATCTTCTATCTTTCCTGCTTTTCACATATAAAATTTTGGTGAACCCATGTTTATACTAAACTTGCATCTTGTTGAGTGTTTTAATCAGTTTTTACATTCATTCATATCACAAATTTATCATCTTGCATTGGAAAATTTGGCATACATTTGAAAAAAATTTGAAAAAACAAGCATTCTAGGCTTTCATAATAGCATAGTTTTTCATATTTTACATTGCATATCATAAAAAGAATTAAAATTTTCTGATATTTGCATCAGATTTGATATTTATTGCAGTAATTCATCATTAATTCATATCAAATCTTGCATTTAAAAGTTACATTTTCTAGGGTTTTCCTTAAAAAGTTGCATTTTTCATATAACCTAGTCTTTGTAAAAACTAGGGTTTGTAGTCAAAATTTCATTTTCATATTTTTCTACTCCTTTTCAACATTCATTCAAATGTGATTTTGAAGTGCAGTGTTGGATCATAGTGCATACTTTTGCATCCTAGCATTGAAACTTTCACCTTTTACAATTACACATTGTGTATTTCAACACTAAGGGTTTTTCAAACTTCTTTAAGAAAACTTTCAAATCATTCAACTTGTCTTGTTGTGTAGCACTATTTCCATTTTATTCACTTGGTTTGTTGTGAAATTTGTCTATTTTTCTCTTTAAAAACTTGATTTCCTCAAATAAGTGCTTGGGTGTGAAACAATCTCACATACATGGCTTCTCATCATAATAATACTATGGTCCCTCCTAGAGTTTATATGAAGAGGAAGACTATTGAACCTGAATTAGTCTTTACACCACATGATATAACAATTGGAAACATTGAAGGACATCTTTCCATAACTGTGAAAGTAATGGAAAATCCTACAAGAGGAGCCCTTATTGATCCTAACTGTATAACTAATGTGGTTACTGAAGAGTTTCTTTATTCACATGATTCGATACAAGAATATAATGAACCAACAGACATGATGATTAAAACACATACTAGAGCTTTCCTTTGAACCATAGGAAAGATTACTTTATTTCATGGTATTTGATAAATCTTTGAAAAAATCATTTGATATCAAAGCTACATATGACCTCTTCTGTATAAAATTAGGCCATCCATGGCTTAAAGATATGAAAGTTGTCCCCTCAATAATTCACAAATGTCTAAAATTTTCTCATTGAGGAAGCATGCATACTATCTACCATAGTAAGTGGCAACCCATGCTAAGTCAGAAAAACATCAATCTTGATTTCTTTTGTCCATGACCTATTGAACCTCCTCAACCAAGACAAGATCAAATAGTCTTGGGATGCCAATGATATAAAGCAAAATTGATAACACAATTTGTTGGACCTCCTATAGAACAAATCATAAACAAAGAGCCACCTAAATTGAAAGAACCCCCTAGACCGAAAGGTAAGAGAGCCTTTGTTGATGTTCCTCCTCTATCATTCTTACAAGAATTGGGAGATACCCATAACAAACAAAACACTATATCCAGTGCTGCCACAATAATGGGTTACACTTTCTGGGACATCCTGATTTTTGTTGAAATATCATATTTTTATAAAATATAATGATTTAAGCCTTGAAAGGTTCCTTTTAAATTATTGTAATTGAATAGGGTTTGATCAAACCCCCTTAGATCAAACCCCCTTGGATTAAACCATACCTATCATCGAGTCTCCTCTACACCTATCAAAATGTTGATAAAAAACTACTTTTGATTTACCTTTTGCGGGATCAAATGAATTCATTTAAAATTTTATGTTTTTTAAGTATGTAGTCCTTATTATAATCTTCCCAAAAATTATAATTTTAAATATGTTTAATTTTATTATTATATTCATTTTTTATTTCTTGTGAATGTAGGTTTTTTAATGAACATCAAGGTCTCTGTTTCATACATACGAAAAAATAGGAAAATATAGAAAAAAAATTCTAAAAAATACGTGTCCTCTAGGTATTGATGTCCTTATTCCAACAAAAAAAAAATTGAATTCTGATATATACAAAAAAAGTTATGCTTTACACAGTACACCTGTGTCTAAATTGTAATTAGTTTGACTTCAAAAGTTAATTAAAAAAAATATATTTAATAAAACATTATGAAACCAAATGCATCCTCTAGATATCATAGTTAAAAATCTAAATTCAAAAAAAAAAGAATTTTATCCTTCATAGAAAAAAATTTATGTTTTACACAGTACACATCACTCTTTAAAAATGTTGTTTACTGTTAGAAACTAGTTATTGAAGGAGATGGAAAAGGAAATACAATTTGATTCCAAAAAATTTAAAAAATATATATTTAGAATCTATAGACAAAATGTGACAAATCATTAGTTTACATCATCTTCAAATTCCTCACAGTTTAGCAACTATAGGTGTTCAAAAGTGAAGAGTTTTTTCAAAATGCTCATTTCAATGTCAACATTGGCCAAAAAGTGTAACCCACTATTGTGGGATCACCCCATCACAAATGATTAATGTAGCACATGCTTCCTCCTCTGAGATATTGAAGACTATGGAAAATAATGACAATACTTTTGTAAACATCACCAATAAAATAATAAGGAATAGGAAAACAAGAGAAAGGAGGAAGAGAAGACAAGCCTTAGCTCAAAAAGCAACACCTCAACAACAGAATATTCCACCACCTAACATTGAATCAAATAAAGAAGAGCTTAAGGTTAAAGAAATTAAAGATGATGATGTAAGTTGGTCAATTGTACTTTATGTACATCTTTCTTCTTACATTCGAGATTGGGAGGAAGATGATTTACTCAATGACAATTGCTAGTTTGGTTGTGTAAATAGGTAAGCGTTTCTAACCCTTTCAACTACCTTTGTTGTATCATATCCTTGCTCGCTTATGTGGCCTCCTCTTATGTGTTGTGTTCCCCTATGATGTGTCATGTGTTATTTAGGCCTCTTAAGATGACCCTTGATACTCTTGTAAGGTCAAGGATACCGGGAGACCACCTCTATTGTGACCATTATTCTATTTGTTTCAACATTCTTCTACTCTTCTCTCCTCTATTTTATTGTTGTGTGTCATTCCTTAGGGGCATAGCATTATGGAGGGTGTTTTGGGGGCATCCTCCTATGTGGTGTTCCTAAGGCACTTGTTTCTCCTCTCTCACTTTAGTGTAATGCCCCGCCATGCAGCCCTACAACTGATTAAATACGATCAAGTATATCTATGTCAACACACGGAGAGTCAAAGAATCGCGAAGCAGCAGGGTACTCGAAACAAGTAATGCTACACCGTCCCTACTCTTGAACAAGATTATAACCATAGCATTTGAAAACAGATATCTATGAATCTAATACAACATGTAAATAATAATCCATTACTAAACATGTCCAACACATCATAACTGACATAACCATAATGTCATCATCACTCATAACACATGTCTAAATATATCCATCAAACATAGTCCATCAGAGTCAAAGAGAAACAAAAACCATAACATACTATTCCAAATGTCTCGAAACTATAAATATGCAATGAAAGACTATCAATTGTTTCAGAACTGTCAGAGAGAAATATGAAAATATCATCTATCACAAGCCAAACAGCGAGGGGCATTAAGGATAGATGATATTTTCATATTTCTCTCTGACAGTTCTAAAACAGTTGATAGTCTTTCATTGCATATTTATAGTTTCGAGACATTTGGATTAGTATGTTATGGCTTATGTTTCTCTTTGACTCTGATGGACTATGTTTGATGGATATATTTAGACATGTGTTATGAGTGATGATGACATTATGGTTACGTTAGTTATGATGTGTTGGACATGTTTAGTAATGGATTATTATTTACATGTTGTATTAGATTTGTAGATATCTATTTTCAAATGCTATGGTTATAATCTTGTTCAAGAGTAGGGACGGTGTAGCATTACTCATTTTGAGTACCCTGTTGTGCTGCGATTCTCTGACTCTCTGTGTGTTGACATATATATACTTGATCATATTTAATCAGTTGTAGGGCTACATGGCTTGGCATTACATTTGGTATCAAAGCCAAGTTTAAACACTGGGTACCCTGGTTATATTTAAGCCCATTATGTAACCTAGTGCTTAAACTCTGTAGAATGATTTTATCCCTGTTGTGACCCTTTTTTTTAATGTAATAAATTGCCTTTTGTGTTGTAGGTAGATGCCTAGAGGTAGGGGCCAAGGTCAGGGTAGAGGTAGGGGTCGTGGGAGAGGTGGTGGCGGTACACCTCCTCCCAATTCTCCTCATGCGAGTGCCCATGAAGGAAAGGGTCAGAACATGGAGGGTCAGGGTCAGCCTGATGGAGCCCAATTGAGACAAATTCTTGAGGAGGCCCTTGCCCATTTAGGCCCTAGATAGGAGGGTGAGCAGCCCATAGGAGGTCAGGAGGTAGACTAGCTAGGTCCTAGAGAGAGAGAGAGAGAAGTCTCCTAGATGTAGAGATTTGACAGCTGAGCAGGAGGCCACACTAGCCAACCATATGAGGGATCTACTGAGAGCACGCCCTCCCATCTTTGATGGACCTGGTAGAGGACTTGAGGCAGAGACTTGGTTATTGGACTTAGGTAGGTGTTTCACCATGCATCCGTATAGCAGCAACACCAAAGCCAGATGTGCTATTTTGCATCTTTGAGGGTTCGCTTCGACTTGGTGGCGGCTAGAGGAGCAGAAGCTACATTTGGATATTAGCACTACATCTTGGGAGGATGCTACTAGGATGAGGGAGTTATATCCTCACTTATTTGTAGGCTTCTAGGAGTAAGCCTGGTTCTAGGGGGGAGGATGTAATGCCCCTCCCTGTTTGGCTTGTGATAGATGATATTTTCATATTTCTCTCTGACAGTTCTGAAATAGTTGATAGTCTTTCATTGCATATTTACAGTTTCAAGACATTTGGATTAGTATGTTATGGTTTATGTTTATTTTTGACTCTGATGGACTATGTTCGATGGATATATTTAGACATGTGTTACGAGTGATGATGACATTATGGTTACGTCAGTTATGATGTGTTGGACATGTTTAGTAATGGATTATTATTTACATGTATTAGATTCATAGATATCTATTTTCAAGTGCTATGGTTATAATCCTGTTCAAGAGCAGGGATGGTGTAACATTACTCGTTTCAAGTACCCTGCTGTGCCACGATTCTCTAACTCTCCATGTGTTGAAATATATATACTTGATCGTATTTAATCAGTTGTAGGGCTGTATGGCAAGGCATTACATTGTTCTACTCTTCTCTCCTCTATTTTATTGTTGTGTGTCATTCCTTAGGGGCATAGCATTATGGAGGGTGTTTTGGGGGCATCCTCCTATGTGGTGTTCCTAAGGCACTTGTTTCTCCTCTCTCACTTTAGTGTTTACCTTCTTCATCTATCCTACCTAGTTGGTGGATGATGAAAAAAAAAAATACTGATACAGATCATGTGTCCCTTTAGCAAGATAAGCAAAAATGGACCCAGTCCATACATGAAGATGGGGTTGATAAATATATCTAATGCTTGATTAGTAGAATCACTCTATGTAATACATCATGTTGTCTTATCTCTTCTAACAAACCTTCACAATATAGCTCCTCTGTACACTTTGGATTATTTTATATCTCACCTTGTTGTTACACTCGGTTCTAAGGTACCTACAATATAAGCCCAATGACTATACTTGGATCCAAACCCATAAGTGTAGTCTTTGTCCTTGATGTGTTCTAACATATGATTTATGCATAGACTTTATGGTTTGATTTGGTTATTATCTTAGAGTAAGATTTTAGAACCATCTTGTTATCTTATCTTAGAAAAACATATCAATGTGTTTGTGGGATCATTCGGTGATCATGGCACATGTCACCTTTAGGGCATGGGCTTTGTGAGACCTCTTATGCCATTGCATGTTTCCTCTCTACCTTAATGTGTTGGATACCAGAAAGTGGTATCAACCACCTTAAGGTGGGGGCATACATAATGGTATCTACTTGATTACATTTTACACTAATAAAGCATGTTTTTTCCCTCTTTGTGAGGAGGGATGTTGTATCTCCGGTGTGAGTGCACATCCTTTTATAAAAATAAAATTGCCCTCTGTGAGGAGGGATGATGTATCTCTTGAGCTAGTGTGCATCATTTTACAAAAATCCCTCAACATGAGGCTAGATGGCATATCTCTTGGGCTAGTGCACATCCTTTTATACAAAGTCCTCTATGGAGGTAGGGTTGGATCTTGAGTCATCCTCCCCTAAGCGTGTCTTTGGTAGTTTTGGTAGCATATCTCAACTGTTAGGTGTGTTTGGCATGATTTAGATGGTGGGACTTAGCAATAAGCTTCTTCCATCACTCGTATTTGCCATGTAAAAGATGTATAGTGTGTCTATGGTATGCTATACGTTGCTCATGTATTCCGTGTGTCTTCCTTGCATGTTTGTTGTGTCTTCCCCCAATTATGGTCTAAAGACACGTGGCGATAAGCCCCCTCGACATTCAGGTCTTTGTTTTGCGTGTTTTCAGTGGTCTAAAGGCCCATGGTGATGAGCCCTCTCCACCCCGTAGTTTACGATTTACTTTAATTATTAATCAATGTATTCTTCATGTATTGTGTGACTGCTCTCATGTCTTCCACATGTATTATGTGCTTCCATTGTATTCTCCATGTTTTACGTGCTTCTTAGTATCTTCATTGTGTCTTGCATGTCTTCCATGTGTCTTCTAGTGCTTACCTAAGATTGGGGGCTAGAAATAGTCCTCTAACCTTTGGGTATGCCTTAGCTTTATGTGCCTGGTGTGTTTGATGTGTTTTCAACCATACTTTAATCCATGTATAGAATCTTAAGATCATACATACATTAAATTGGGGGCTAAATGTTATGGAGTAAAAAGTAATCTCATGCCTTTTTACCTCGTAGATTAGCTCCTAGGTCCTCTCATTTACAATATGCAAGATTAACTCTCATCCCTGAGCAATTTCCTCTAAAGCCCATTTCAAATGGGACTTAGGGGACCAATCTAAATGATTAATCATGAGTCAAATTAGCCTTGGGACTTTGGCACCCATCCCCAAGTCCATGTTGATTTGTTCAGACCTAAATTTTAGGATGTTAGCATAGGACCTTTAAAAGGTTTCCCCTTGTCATCCTTTTCAATTTCAATTATGAAAGATAGTAGGAATGCATATATAAGTGAGTTTATGTCTTCATTTCAAACCTAGATGGATAATACAAACTTGTGATATTAAGCTAAGGGATTTCAAAGCATTCATTGTGTTGCAGAGCATAATTGTGTTATTATTTGTTTGTTGCAAATTTGGTTTCATTAATCCATCTCCTCATGGTGTGAAAGATATTCATCTTCATGAGGGATTCACCTCTAAGGTGACATCTATTTTTGTTTCAATCAATCTATTTTGTTATTTGATTTGGTCTCTATCCTCCAAGGACATGTACTCTATCTAACAATGGTGCTGGAAGATTTGAATGACATTCCAGGGCTTGACCAAGGCAAGCTCTTAAACACCACAACCCCCAAATCCCTCTCTTTGTGATTTTAGGTTATAGGTGAGGGATTTGGTTAAGTGATGTGGGAGCATCCCTAGCTCAAGAGCAATCTTGCATCAACCAAAAACATATGCATTTTAGTTTGTTTGCATTCTAGTTCTTTCATTTTCCAGTTCAGTCAGAAGCAGTTTCAACTTGTTATCTGATTTTGGCAATTCACATCTTGTAGATCTGGACTTAGAATCTATACATTCATTCATTTACATCATATCAAGAATTTAGAACATTTGGATCAATTACTAGAAAGATATAGCCATCAGAAGATCAACTATTTTCTTAGAGTAGAGCATCCTGATAGTCTCAGATAATCAGCTGAAGGAGAAGGCTTGCAGATCATTCCTTGACTTGTGGATCTCAATGACACATCATTCAATGATCCTTGGTTCATGGTTGACCTTCTCTAGAGGTCTACATGTTCCATTTATTTGAGGAAGTGTTCTATGCATTTAGGTCTAACCTATCTGTGAACACGTTACAGCTCTTCATTGGAGTTTGTGACCTTCCTTAGCTAATAGAGGAATCTACTGGTCAAGAAATGATATACATTGATGTAATAGATCCTTAGGAAAGAATCTATTCACATAAGAAAGATCTGATAGTTTAGATTTGTGTAAAGGAGCCTCAAAGCTTTATATTGTGCATGTATGTACTCAGGCCTGTGAGCCCTAGTTGTAACCCTGCATGTTGCCAGCTAGATTGTATTTGAATTCTCTGATATAATGAATGACTAAATCTACATTTGTTCCATTTCTTTGAGTTGTTTCTGTTGTGTTTACTCTTGCTGCATGGTCTGGACAGTTCATTTTGTGAACCCTCCTACTATGACTGCACCAAGTGGTATCAGAGTGAAAGTTTGATTCCTTGGAGTGAATTGGTGAAGGGGATTCTGTAAGGTCTTGTTGTAAATAAATCACCGATTTGAGGTAGGTTACTTGTACACAACTGATCGTTGATTGAGAAGCAGTTGCCACTGGTAGCGCGGTCGCTGAATTGACATAGTTTGCACTTGATCCTAGGAAGATGACACTTCGAAGAGTTCCTCCTATTGGTACAATGGCTAATAAATGGATGAGATGATGGAATTGATGAAAATGATGCAAATTCAATTGGATGTTGTTGAAGAAGATAGGCAAAGAGGGTTGACACTGAGACCTAATGTTGAAAGTGATGATGAAGAGGAATTTCAATCTGTTGAACAAACTGGTGAAACCCAAGAAGGTAATGAAGAAGAAGAATTAGATTAGATAAAGATGTTATGAGCTATTTCAAAGATTGGAAAGAGACCTAGAGTTGATGTGCCAAATTATACTGGTAATCTGAACCCTGAAGAATTGATTGACTGGATAAATGAAATGGTATAATACTTTGAATATGAGGAAATTGAAGATTCGGAGAAGGTGAAATTTGCAAAGACAAAGTTGAAAGGACATGTTGCTATATGGTGGAAAGAAGTTTAGTTAGAAAGAAACAGAAGAGGAAAAGAAAAGATTACAAAGTGGGACTGGATGGTGACAAAGTTGAAGAATCAATTTATACCTGCTAACTATGAGTTAGAGCTATTGAAAACATTGCAAAACCTGAGACAAAAGGAGAAGTCTGTGAAGGAGTACACTGAAGAATTTCATAAGATGATCATAAGAATAGGACATAGTGAAGAAAATAGGAAAAAGTAGCTAGATACATTAATGGACTGAGATTGAACATTCAAGAAGAACTAAGTTTGGTAAGGGTGACATCTTTGGAGGAAGCATACCAGTTTGCCTTGAAAGTTGAAGAGAAGCTGAACAAAAGACATGATCAGAGATAGAGAGGTAGTGGAGGTAAATTTTAGAGAGGTAGGACATTTTTTGGATATGATCGACCATTTACAAAATAGAACAACTTTGAGAGCCCATTGAAGAAGGATAACAGAGATAATAGTGCTTACCAGAGAGATGACATAAATTTTTACCAGAGAGGAAACCCTAGTGCATACTAGAATGAAGGATACATAAGAGAAGGAAGAGGATCTGATAAGAGAACATTTAGAGGTACTTGTCTCAAGTGTGGAGGTGAAGGACATAGAGCATTTGAATGTAATCAAGGTAGTACAAGTAAGAGGACAAAAAATAGTGGAAGAGTAGCCTATGTTGAAGAAGAACCTATTGAGCTGAATGACCCTTGTTCTATTCGTAAACCTGAGAAAGGAGAATCATTGGTGATGAGGAGAGCACTATTTCAAATAGAAACAAATGAGAAACCACCGCAGAGGAAGAGCTTGTTTAGAACTAGATGCAAATTAGGAGGTAAGTGTTGTAAAGTTGTAATTGATAGTGGTAGTTTAGACAACCTAGTTTCAGAGGAAATGGTGACTAAGCTAAAGATGGAAAGATTGAAACAACCTAAGCCCTATCAGATAGCATGGATTTAGGATGATCATAAGTTACTTACTGGTGAGTGAATAATGTTTTGGTGAAATTTCATATTGGATCATATCATGATGAAGTCTTGTGTGATATTATGCCTATGGATGTATGTCATATCTTGTTGGATAGACCTTGGTAGTATGATAGAAAAGCTATTCATGATGGGAGAAAGAATACATATACTATAACAGCAAATGGAAAGAGGATTACTTTGATTCCTTTGGAGGATGATCCTAAAGATGTGGTATGTGGGAATGCTAGAATCTGTTTGGTAGATGGAAAAAAATTTCTAGATGCTTTGAGACATGAGAATATGTGTTACGCCTTGATTCCTAAGAAGCCTGACATACTAAAGAAAGAGACTAAAGAAGAACAACTGGAGGAGATAAGAGAGTTGTTGACAGAGTATGAAGACATCATATTAGACAATGTACCTAATGGATTACTACCTATAAGAAGTATCAGTCATCACGTGGATCTTATACCAGGAGCAAGTTTGCCTAACAAAGCAGCACACTAGATGACACTGGCAGAGAATGAAGAATTGAATAGACAGATACAAGAATTGTTGAGGAAAGGTTTGATCAGAGAAAGTTTGAGTCCTTGTGCAGTACCTGTAGTTTTGGCATTGAAGAAGGATGGAGAATGGAGAATGTGTACTGACTCTAGAGAAATAAACAAGATCACAGTTAAGTATAGTTTTTCTTTACCTAGGATGGATGATATTATGGATTGTTTGAGTGGAGCAAGATATTTCACAAAGATAGAGTTGAAGAGTGGATACCATAAGATCAGAATCAGAGAAGGAGATGAATGGAAGACTACTTTTAAGACAAACGAAGGATTGTATGAATGGTTAGTGATGCCTTTTGGATTGACAAATGCACTGAGTTCTTTCATGAGATTGATGAATGAAGTTCTAAAGAAATTCTTGGGTAAGTTTGTGATTGTGTACTTGGATGATATTCTAATTTTTAGTAAAACAAAAGAAGAACATTTGTGGCAAAGTAGACAAGTTTTGTAGAGACTGAGAGAGGAGAAATTACTGATAAACATCAAGAAGTGTAGTTTTATGAAGGAAGAGTTGGTATAATTTGGATTTGTGATTTCTGCAGAAGGATTGAAGATGGACCCTAAGAAAGTGAGAGCAATTATTAAATGGCCTACATTGGCGAGCATAGGAGAAGTTAGATCATTTTATGGATTAGCTAGTTTCTACCGGAAGTTCATCAGAAATTTTAGTTCAGTTTATAACCCTATGATAGAGACAATGGCAAGTGATAGAAAAGATTTTAAGTGGACATTTGGAGTAGATAAAAGTTTTGAATTGTTGAAGCAGAAAGTGATAGACCAACCTGTTTTGGCATTACTAGATTTTAATAAGGTATTTCAAGTTGATTGTGTTGCAAGTGGAAATGTAATTGGAGTAGTGTTAAGTCAAGAAGGTAGACCTGTAGCATATTTTAGTGAGAAGTTGACTGATGCAAGGAAAATGTATTCAGTTTATGATCATGATGCAGGAGCATCCAGTGGTGTAAGGGCAATCTTGCATCACCCAAAAAAAGATGTGTTTCAAAATTGTTGATGTTCTTTCCATTTCTTTTCAAAATTTGTGGTCTTGTTCCATAATCGCTTGAATAATGATGTAGAACTTTTAGTTTTTCCAAACTACTAAAAATAGTAACCTGCTATTTTTAGAAAGTTTGCATTTGGGCACAGATTGAAGTGAAAATTTATAGGAAGTTACATAATAGAAATAGAAGACCTTTGGTGAAGGAATCACACAAAGATCATTTGTGAGTTGAAAGATATTAAAGTTTCTATTTCCCAAAAAATGCCTGAAAATTATTCAAACTTAGGTTGAGGCACTAAATGGCCCCGTACAAGCTTGAAAATGGCTAGAACCAGAAGAGTGGGTTCTTAGCTTGTAGAGCACTCCACAAGCTTTCTAACACATAAAATGGTTCATCAATTGGACACCCGGATCAAAAGTTATGGCTCCCAGAAGTTGACTTATTTTTGGAGGGAGATGCAAATTTTGAAATTAGGTTGTGAGCCACCAAAAAGGCTATTAATAACCATTTTTGGGAAGCCTATGTAGTAGTAGAGTTAAGGGGGCAAGTGTGGAGTCAAGAATAGGTGGGAAAACAGAAACCCTAGCTAATTTGGGGTTACAAAAGGCAGGTGATTCTAGAGTCTTGTGACAGGAAGTTGTAATGTGTTGTAGCCTGTGGAGGGTTGATTCCTCTGATTGTATTTGAGCTTCTATAATGTAACAATTGGTCCAAATCAATAAAAGAAGTTTTATTTTCTGTGTGTAATTTCTATTGTTGTGTGTTTTATGATTTACCCCCTTCATCAAGTGGTATCAGAGCCAGGTTTTTGAGTGTGTAGACAGATCACCGACCGTGAGGCAGTTTGCACCAGGACTTGAGGTTGTGGGTTTGCCGCGGAGATCAAGATGCCTCCATGAAGAAATCATATTGGGAGGAATGCTTTGACAAAAGAGGGTTTTAGAGCCCTACAAAGGCAAATTGATGCATTGCAAGAAGAGCTGTGAAGAGGGTTTGATCCGAGAACAAGAGAAGAAAGCAAAGATGAAGTTGAAGAAGAGCTATCTGAGGAAGAACAAGAAACTGGAGGAGATCCTGCAGAAGTTAGGTTGTTGAGGGCCATTTTGAATATTGGAAAGAGGCCCAGGATCAAAGTTTCTACATATTCTAGAGATTTAAATCTAGAACAATTTATTGATTGGATCAATGACATGGAGGAGTATTTTGAGTATGAAGATGTGGAAGACCCAGATTGGGTCAAGTTTGCAAAAACGAAATTGAAGGGCCATGCCAATATTTGGTGGAAGGAGGTCTAGTTAGAGAGGAATAGAAGAGGAAAAGGAAAGATCACTAGATGGGATCAAATGGTGGAGAAACTAAAAAAGTAGTTCATTCCTATGGACTATGAGATGGAGTTACTGAAGAAGCTGCAAGGACTAAAGCAAGGTAACAAGTCTGTTAAGGAGTATACAGAAGAGTTTTATAAAATTACTATCAGGATAGGTCATGCAGAGCCCAAAAAGGAGAAGGTAGTCTGTTACATTAATGGGTTGAGGCCGAGTATTCAAGAGGAGCTGAGCCTAGTCAGAATGACCACCATAGAAGATGCATACCAATTTTCCCTGAAGGTGGAAGAGAAGCTGGATAAAAGATTTGACAGCAAGCAAAGGGGAAGAGGTCAAGGTGAAAGGACTGGTGGAAGACCCTATGGGGGGTAAAATGAAGATTCAAAGAAAAGTGAAGAAGCTGACACCAGTCAAAATCAGAGATGAGATAATACCTACCTTCCTCGTGACCAGAACAATGGTGAGCAAAGAGGAAGAGGAAGAGGCCGACCTGGGCAAGGACCTGGAAGAGGAGGTTTCAAAGGAACTTGTTTCTAATGTGGAGAAGAAGGACATCAAGCATACAAGTGTCCACAACATCAAGGAAGGACAAATAGAAGACTTGAAGTTAATGTACGAGTTGTACATGTCGATGAAGATGTGCAATCTGAGTGCTCTGAAGATGCTGAAAGGGGAGAAACCCTAGTTGTCAGAAGAACTTTGTTGAATGAGGAGAAAGAAGCAAATCGAAGGAAGAGTTTGTTCCGCACAAGGTACAAATGTGAATGTAAGTGTTGTGATATTATTATTGACAGTGGAAGTACTGACAATCTTGTTTCAGAGGAGATGGTTGACAAGCTAAAGTTGACAAGAAGAAAGCATCCACATCCATATCGGATTGCATGGTTGTAGAAGGACCACAGAGCTTTGGTCAATGAGCAGTGTTTAGTGAAGCTCAAGATTGGGGACTACCATGATGAGGTGTTGTGTGATATCATACCGATGGATGCATGTCATGTGTTGTTGGGGAGGTCATGGCAGTATGATAGGAGCGTTGTCCATGATGGCCATGCAAACACATACTCCCTAACAAAGGATGGAGTTTGTCACAAGTTGAAGCCCTTGAAAGAGGTGGAAGAAAAGGTATGTAGTACTGCTAGAATTGGCTTGGTAGATAGTAGAAAATTTTTGGAGGGTATGAAGCATGAGCATCATTGTTATGCATTGATTCCTAAGATTAGTCAAGAGAAATGTGAAGATGTACCAGCCAAAGTCTTAGAGATATTGGAAGAATTTCAAGATATTATCTCTGATAATGTACCAGAAGGTTTACCACCAGTAAGGAAAATAAGTCATCAAATGGATTTGATACTAGGAGCCAGTTTGTTGAATAAGGCAGCCCACAGAATGACCCCTACAGAGAATGAAGAGATGAATAGACAAGTTCAGGAGTTGTTGAGGAAGGGACTAATAAGGGAGAGCCTAAATCCATGTGCGGTACCTATAGTACTAGCACCAAAAAAGGATGGACAATGGAGGATGTGTACAGACTCTTGAGCCATCAATAAGATAATGATCAAGTATAGATTTTCATTGCCAAGAATGGATGACATCATGGATTGTTTCAGTGGAGCCAAGTACTTCACTAAGATTGACCTGAAGAGTGGGTATCACCAGATCCATATCAGAGAATGAGATGAATGGAAGACAGCCTTCAAGACAAAGGAAGGTTTGTATGAGTGGTTAGTCATGCCATTTGGGCTAACTAATGCACCGAGCACATTCATGCGGCTCATGAACGAGGTACTAAAAGAATTTTTGGGAAGTTTTGTTATTGTTTATTTGGATGATATTTTGATTTTCAGTGAGACTTGGGATGAACATCTAATGCATATCAGAAGAGTTCTAGAGAAACTGAGGGAAGAGAAGTTGCTGATTAATTTGAAGAAATGTAGTTTTGTAAAGAAGGAGTTGGTATACCTGGGATTTGTTGTCTCAAAGGAAGGTCTTAAGATGGACCCAAAAAAAGTAAGGGCTATCATTGAATGGCCTACACCAAGGAGTGCAACGGAGGTAAGATCTTTTCATGGTTTGGCAAGTTTTTACAGAAAGTTTATCAGGAATTTTAGTAGCATTTATGCACCCCTAACTGAGGAAATGAGAAGGGATAGAAAAGAGTTTAGATGGACTAAAGGAGCAGACAAGAGCTTTGATACATTGAAGCAGAAAGTCATAGAACAACCTACTTTGGAACTTCCATATTTCAATAAGGTATTTTAGGTAGATTGTGATGCTAGTGGTAGTGGTATAGGAACTATTTTGAGACAAGAAGGTAAGCCCATTGCCTATTTTAGTGAGAAGCTTAATGATGCCAAGAAAAAGGATTTTGTTTATGATAAGAAATTTTATGCAATAGTTCATGCTTTGAAGAAATGGAGACATTATTTGTTGCCAAAAGAGTTTGTTTTATATACTGATCACTAGGCTTTGTAGTATCTTAATAGTCAAGGAAAGTTGAACCAATGGCATTTAAAATGGGTTGAGTTTTTGTAGAGCTATACTTTTGTTTTGAAGCATAGGAGTGGGAAGTCCAACAGAGTTGCCGATGCCTTGAGCAGAAGGCAAAATTTGTTGACAGAAATGAAGATAGAGGTTGTTGGGTTCGATGAGCTCAAAACTTTGTATCCTAAAGATCTAGATTTTGTAGAGGCCTGGAAAGCTTGTTTGGAACCTGTTACTTTAGATAGGAAAAAATGGTTGGATTTCATAATCCAAGATGGCATGTTGTTTAGAGGAAGCCAGTTGTGCATTCCAAGGAGTTCCATGAGAGAGAACCTAATTAAGGAGAAGCATAGTGGAGGATTAGCTGGACACTTTGGTCAAGATAAGACCATTTCTATTGTTGGTGAAAATTATCATTGGCCAGAGTTGCAGCAAGATGTGAGGAAATTTGTACAGAGTTGTAGAGTGTGTTAGATGACAAAAGGAACAAGTCAGAATACAGGGCTATATCATCCATTACCTGTACCAGAGAAGCCATGGGATGATATCAGTATGGATTTTGTTCTTGGATTACCAAGGACACAGAGAGGACATGATTCTATTTTTGTGGTGGTGAACAGATTTGCGAAGATGGCATATTTCATTCCTTGCAAGAAGACTAATGATGTTGTTCATATTGTTGAATTATTTTTCAGAGAGGTGGTGAGATTACATGGTCTACCAAAGAGCATAGTTTCAGATCAAGATACCAAGTTTGTTGGTTATTTCTGGAGGACATTGTGGAAGAAGTTGAAGATAGATTTGAAGTTCAGTTCTACACACCACCCACAGACTGATGGATAGACTGAAGTGGTGAATAGGTGTTTGGCTAACCTACTACAATGCTTAGTAGGAGATAAGCCCAAGGGATGGGATTTGATTTTACCACAGGCAGAATTTTCTTACAACAATTCTGTCAATAGGAGTACTGGTAAATCACCATTCCAGATTATATATGGGAATAGTCCAAGAAATGCTTCAGAGTTAAGGAAGCTGGACAAAGGAGAAAAGACAAGTACTGAAGCTAAAGACTTTGCAGAACATCTGAAGAATTTGCATGAAGAGGTGATGAAGCATATTAATAAGATGAATATTCAGTAGAAGGCTAAGGCATATCAAAAAAGGAGGTATAAGGAGTACTAGGTAGGAGATGAAGTCATGGTTCACTTGAGAAAAGAAAGGTTCCCAATTGGATCATACAATAAGTTGAAAATGAAGAAATTTAGACCATGTAGAATCCTGAAGAAGCATGATTTAGGAAATGCATATGAGGTAGAGTTGCCAAGTGGGATTAATATTTCCCCTATGTTCAACATTGTTGATTTAACAGAATATCATGAGGGTGGCACAAAGGATGGAACAATAGAAGAACAGTGGAGTATTCTGGCATCTACTTCAACAGAGGAGATAGAAGAGATCTTGGATAGCCATGTGGAAAGAAGTACTTAGAATAGGTAATATGAAGAATATCTGGTGAAATGGAAAGGAAGACCTGTTGAAGATTCTTCTTGGTTGTCTAAGGCAGAGGTTGACCGTTTGGGTTTTCCTCACACAAACACCTGAGACGTGACAGGGTCACTTCTCAAATTATCCTAGGTGTCTGATGCAGGAGCATCCAGTGGTGTAAGGGCAATCTTGCATCACCCAAAAAAAGATGTGTTTCAAAATTGTTGATGTTCTTTCCATTTATTTTTAAAATTTGCGGTTCTGGTTCCATAATCGCTTGAATAATGATGTAAAACTTTCAGTTTTTCCAAACTGCTAAAAATAGTAATCTGCTATTTTTAGAAAGTTTACATTTGGGCATGGATTGAAGTGAAATTTACAGGAAGTTACATAATAGAAATATAAGACCTTTGGCGAAGGAATCACACAAAGATCATTTGCAAGCTGAAAGATATTAAAGTTTCCGTTTCTCAAAAAATGCCTAAAAATTATTTAAACTCAGGTTTGAGGCACTAAACGGCCCCGTACGGGCCCAAAAATGGCCAGAACTGGAGGAGCAATTTTTGATCACGTAGAGCACTCCGTGAGGTTTTTGACACATAAAATAGTTCGTCAATCGGACATCAAGATCAAAAGTTATGGTTCCTGGAAGTTGACCTATTTTTGGAGGGAGATGCAAATTTTGAAATTAGGTTGTGGGCCGCCAAAAAGGCTATTAATAACCATTTTTTGGAACCCTGGGTGGTAGTAGAGTTAAGGCGCAAGTGTGGAGTCAAGAATAGGCAGGAAAATAGAAACCCTAGCTGATTTGGGGTTACATAAGGTAGGTGATACTAGAGTCTTGTGACAGGAAGCTGTAATGTGTTGCAGCCTGTGGAGGGTTGATTCCTCTGATTGTATTTGAGCTTCTGTAATGTAACAAGTGGTCCAAATCAATAAAAAGTTTTATTTTCTATGTGTAATTTTTGTTGTTGTGTGTTTTATGATTTACCCCCTTCATCAGATCAAGAGTTCTATGCCATAATTCAAGCCTTGAAGAAGTGGAGACATTACTTGTTGCCTAAGGAATTTGTGTTGTATACAGATCATCAAGCTTTGCAATATTTAAATAGTCCAGGTAAGCTGAATCAAAGACATGTTGGCAAGAGACACTATGTGGCTTCATGGGTGTTGTCATTGATGGCAACAAAGACCATCCCACACATCCGTAGGACATGGTGTGTCTATACCGGAAGTTAGATTGAAGAGTATTTTGGTCCAGTGACCAAGAACAAAGCATGCAACAAGGTTTGACAATCAGATCTGGATCTCTTAGAGGAAGTATCTCTATAAAGTGTAGACTTGGGGAAGTCAAGAGGAGTACCTTGATTGATAGATTCCAGGGATTGAACCTCCAGTGATGAAAGAGTGAAGAGGTATGAGCACCTAAGTATTGGGTTCTTGTTTAGCAGAGTAGACTGAGGAAGAACTAACCGGTAGATCATCAAATCTTAATCTGGATGAGATATTGATGGTGATCAAGGTTCTTAAGGTATCACTCATGATTGCTCGACATGATTGATGACTTCTATAACTATCTTTTTGATACACATCACTTAGTAAGCATGGATTCAGCCGACAGACTAGAGTTTGGAAATATCTTGAATTTTCCAGATGCTGACTAGAAAGATAATATAAATCCTTGATGCAGAGATATATACCAGATTGATTTCAGTATGAAGGTGTGAGTGGTGTGTTGTGTGGTGTGAAGAAAAGAAGAGAGCAGTGTGGAAGTAGTAAAATAGGTCTGGTATGTGACATGACAGTAACACCAAAGAAGAGGAAGAATGAAGTGCAGTAGATCAGTGTATTGAGCCTAACTGGAATTAAACCTCAGCATATGTGGAAGCTTCTCATCAGTTCAAGTATCTTGTTATCTTCTTTATCTTGTAGGTAGTGAGCCTCTTGTGAGCAGTGTGCTCGAGTAGTGAGCCCTAATTGGCAAGTGCTAGTTTGTACTTCTATTCTTTTAACAGAGAATACAATCTTGGGTTAGTCATCCCATGGCTTTTCCCCTAACAGGGTTTTCCAAGTTGAAATCATTGTGTTATGTGAATTGATTTTGTTTCTGCCTTCATGGTTATCGATGCTTATTTGTTTTGATGGTACACTAGTTATTAAAGGAGAACAAAAGTTGAATTAATTAAGATAACTGATTCACCCCCCTCTTAGTTATCAACAATTGGTATCAGAGCTAAGTTCCTCTAGACAGAGCCTAACAGCTTGAGGAAGATCTGGGAATCTCAATGGATATGTATGGTATGAGGGAACAACTTCAGTTTGCTCTGGATGATCTTGATCAATCTCACTCTTAACTCAATGAGCTAAGGGAAAGACTCAAACAAGATGATGATTTCATAAATGAACTCAAAGAAAAACTAAGTATCTCAATGAAGAAAAGAAAGGAACTTCTTCAACAATTAGCAAGTCAAAATGAAGCCAATGACAGTAATGAAGATCTAAATGAGAAAACTAAGTTATTTGAGAAGTTATCAAAAGAGGTCATTATGGTAAGACATGAAATGGAATCAGGAGTTATGAAATTCACCCAAGAAATTGAAGAGGAAAGAAAAAGTGAAGATAATCTAAAACAATCTCTCAAGGAGAAGTCAGAAGACTGCCACAAAATGGATAGAATAATCAGGCACCTGGAATCTGATCTTGAAGAAGCTAGAGACAATGAAGAACAACTTGAGAATCAGATAGACACTCCTAAAAGGGATCTTCAAACAACAAATGAATACAAAGAAAAATTCAAGATAAGCTCTTCTCAACTTGAAGTTCTTGAAAGCCAAAAAAGGGTAGATGACAAGCAAGGCTTGGGGTATGAGAAAGGGGAAAGCTCCAGATCCGGTCAGAAGAACTCTGGATTTGGAAATCCAATGAACAGGCCTAGAAGACCTCTGGTAAGGCAACCAAATGCTCAAAGATATCCATCCTTCAATGGATACTGCCACAATTACAATAAATTTGGTCATAAAGCAAATCAGTGTAGAAGAAGAATGAATTGGACTAATTCATCCTTCTTCAAACAGTATTTTAATTGTAAAAGGTATGGTCACAAATCTCAAGAATGTAGAAATATGCAAATGAACAATTCATTCAATGGTAGATGCTTTGCATGCAATAGAATGGGACATATGGCTAACCAATGTAGATCAAGAGCATATTAGTCAAATCTGCAAAGAAATGTTGTTTACTACAATTGCAATAAATCTAGTCATATTGCCAAATTCTGCAGAAGTAAGAATCAAGATAAAAGGGGTTCGCTGCATCATAAACAAAATCAAGACAAAGGGAAAGGAAAAGTGAATGCAGATGAAATTTAAAGGGAGATGAACAAGATTTGGGTAAAGAGAAGTACAAAAAATGTTGGGGATGGATCCGCACCAGAATTAGGTGTTGATATTCCTTCCAGAAACTAAATAAGATGAGCTCTGGCTCGGGGAGTCAAAAAGGAAAACAAATTCCCCCGGCCAGTTAATTGGTGCCTGAAATTGGCACATGGAAAGTTGCGGATTAAAGAACTCTCAGAGAAACATCTAAATAATCCTAGGTAAAGACATGGAAGATCCGCAAGAAGTTTAGAAGAGGTTAATCTCCCAAGATTGATTTGGTTCAACAGTCATCCGGTAAGAAGTAGGATTTTCACAGTTAGATCCGGTATTCAATTCAAAATTGAGGAATCTTGATCTGTGGATAGATGAAATGATTGGAGAAAGGAATGTGGATTGTCAATAGTCACCAATAATAACTCTAAGTGCATCTTAGTGATCCAGAAAAGATCTTTCTCAGAACAAGGAGAACAAGGCAACCGGAATGACCTAAGCTATGCATTTATTGCAATATGGAATTAGGGCTTGTGCAGAAATATAAGGGTTCTCTTATTAAACATTTGCACATTTACATTCGAGAAGAATAAAGAAGGAGCTCTGCAACAAAGTTATCTCAAACCTCTCAAATATCAGCTACAGAAGTCAATTCATCCAGCAATCCTATGCGGCTCATTTCGTGAACCCTAAAGGTGTAAAAAAGTATTTTCTGCTCTTAAATATCTCTCTTTGAATCTTTGAAAGATGGCTACTCTGAATGTTGTGAAGATTACTGATAGGCCGCACCCTAAATTCAAGAAACACCCCTACAAATCTCTAGAAGTTGATCCCTTAGGCGCATTTTCTAGCATTCTGCATGGAGTTTTGCATGTAGAAGACATTAGGGTTTACATACATGCAAACATTGAAGAATTTGGGGAATCCAAGTTGATGGATATCTACCACAAGGAACTGATAGATGAATCATTTGAACTCAAACCTTAGTACAAGGCCATTCGGGATAAGCATTTTGGACATTACATTCATTTCCCCTATTTTGCTGAAGATGATTGGGTCCGGTATGTTCTGAGCAGAATGCATGATAAATTTATGTGGTTAATGAGGCCATTCAAGATAAACAAGGATGCAATTAGGGCAGTAACTAGATTGCACTCATCCGGTGGGTTACCTGTTCTCAAATTGGTTAAAAACTAAACTGTGAGTGAGGCTACTAGATCAAAATTTGACAAGAGAGCAATGACAATAGAAGATATCATTGATCCAGATATCAAGTTTGCCTCCATGATAATTGGTTACAAGATATATCACTCCAACAGGGAAAATTAAGTACCCGAAACTGTAATTTACACTGCTTATTAGATGCTAAGAGAAAATGTTGACTATGATCTTTGTGAGCTTCTCTTGAACCAACTGTTAGAGAATTTGCAGAAAATAAAGAAGGATAAAAAGAATTCATTCAAGTATGGTGGCTTGATACTATGCCTATTCTTCTACTATATGAATGAACTACCCGGAACTAGTGGCCGGATGTGGCAAAATGACAAACCTATTGCCATTCAAATTAGAGATTACTTTCATGGGCTTGGTGATGCCAAGGCACAAAACACAACACTGTGGGGCTACTTCAAAAACTTCCAAAACATGATGCAGGCCAGAAAAAGAATCCCTCAATCTTTAGTTGAGAAATACAAGGATACAGTGTGCTTTATGGTAGACACTGATCAATGCCTAATGGAGGTAGTGGAACCAAGAATAGTATGGATCATGCCAATGGGGTATGAGGTTGATGAGAAAATTCTAGAACTGCATATCCAACATCTGCTGAGTCAGGCCAAGGACCCTAGGGTAGAAAGGTTTGGAACCTACCAAGAGTTGAGTGTAAAAGTTCATGTTGAACTAAGACAGCCTGAGATCAAGAGGAAAGTAAGGAGGGAAGTAGAAGAATTCGCCAAGAGGCATGGAATTTCAAAGGAGGCACTAGATGCAAATAGAGAGAAGATGGAAAGGGCAGAGAAAGAAAAGGAAGAAGTAGAAAAAGAAAGTGCTCTGGTAGAAGCCCCCTCCTGGACCAGATCCTCTAAGAGCTCTCTACCTACCACTATTAAGAGCTCAAAGGCATCAAAACTGGAAGCAAAACCATCCGGTAAAGGAGAAAAGAGAACTAAGATAAAGGCTACAAGATCATACACAAGCCTCAAGGATGATGAAGAGACTGAGATAGATGAGGAAGTAAAGAAAATGAAGAAGAAGAAGAAAACATCTAGAGAATCCTCTATTGGTCAAGGGAAGCAAGAAAAGGCAGAAGAATTTGTTGAAAAACCTACTCTCCGCATTGATGATATCATCAAATCAGTCACTATGGATGGGAACCTAAAACCAATGACTAAGTTCTATGATGAATATAATGAAGCTGACCAGAAGATCTTGCAAGAAGCTATAGTCAGGTATCTGAATATCTATAATAAGGCATTTATTGAAATCATATCTCTAATTCCCAAAATCCTAGAGAAGGAACTAGAAATAATGAAGAACAATGCCAAGGCAAAGGACCTTGAGATCCAGGAATAGATAGCTATTCAGCTCTATCCTTCAATCACTTAGAAACAAATGAATATGATCTTCAAAGATTGCAAGGATGAGTTCCAAAGCAAAGCTAGAATGAATCAGCTTATGCTTGGAGAGACTGACAAAGTGGCAAAAGAAATTGAAGACATCCTCCAGAATGCCTTCATGAAATTTAATCTCCCTATTGTAGATGACATCGATGATGAACCTACTGAGAAAAATGTAGAAGACCCAAAAGAGATAAGTGAGGAGAAGACCATGGACCTGGATTCCTCTATTTTGGAAGAGGAAATACATGAAGAAGTAAATATCTCTCATCTGGATTCCCCAGTAGATTCCAGATCTAAAGGAGAAGAAAAGGTAGAGGAGAAAATCAATCAAGCAGAAGAGGTAAAGGGAAGAGAAGAAGTTCAAATAGAAAAGACCCCAGGAGACAATTCTGAGACTGCAAAAGGAAAGAAGACTCTGTCTCTGGAAAGAGACACTACAGAAACTGTTAAAGATTTCTTGACCAAAGAAATGATAGAGATTGATGAACAGGAACTACTTCAAGGACCATTCAACTTTGATTCTCTCTCCCCGGTTCAAACAATGAAGATAGCATCCTTTGTCCAAGAAAAGGCAAAAGAAAAACTTCTAAAGTCTCACATCGAAGACTGTGAGTTAATAGAAATTCCATCCAGTGTGTTGGAAAAGATCATGCAATCCTTTTAGAAGGATCCTTCGGTCTCCTCACCCGGTAATCTAAAATCTCTTGTAAATTCTGTTGATACACATTTTCATTCCTTAGAGAAGTCAGCTGAAGCAAAGGTATGGAAGGAGTTTTTTGATAAGAGATTCTCTGAAGTTCAAGGGCTAATAACAAATGATAGGAGAAATCTGGATACTAGAATAAAGAGCCTAGAGAATGCTCTTAAAGATGGTGGAGATCAATACAAATTTTGTCTATCTTGGTCAACCATAATAGCAGACATCACCAAAAAGGTGGAAGAACAAGACAACAAACTATCAAGTTTATCTCAAAGTTTTGATTCTCTCACCTCTTCCTTAATAAATCAAGAGTGTCAGACTATTGCAGTCATAAATGAAATAAAGAAGCTTGAGAAGGAGAAGAAAAATAGAATAAGCAGGTTAAGTGAACTTAGAGGGATAATTATCCCTAAACTAGAGGCCATTGATGAGGCCCTAACTGATGCTCAGACCACAGCCTGGACTAGTGATCTGACAAATCTAAAGAGGGCAGAGGCTTTTGCATTCCTGTTGAGTGGTCACATCTCAATTTTGGACAGGATGAAGTAGAGTTGGGCAATAGAATTTGTCCAGTTGAAGACAACTTTTGATGATATACTTTAGTATATATAACATGTATATATACTTATACGGCTAAGTATAGTTGGATTTTTGGGCATTTTGGTGTGCGGATTCTACCCTTTTCTATTGATGTCAAAGGGGGAGTGAGTAGCAGTGAAAAATGTGGAATCTAGCTAAGAGGGAGCTCCAGTAAAATGTACATTAGAACAGAGCATCAACAAAGGGGGAGTGTAGTGTGACACTTAGTCATTTTTCACTAAGTGTTGCCATCAATGCCAAAGGGGGAGATTGTTGGCAAGAGATACTGTGTGGCTTCATGGGTGTTGTCATTGATGGCAACAAAGACCATCCCACACATCCGCAGGACATGGTGTGTCTATATTGGAAGTTAGATTGAAGAGTATTTTGGTCTGGTGACCAAGAACAGAGCATGCAACAAGGTCTAACAATTAGGTCTGGATCTCTCAGAGGAAGTATCTCTGTAAAGTATGGACTTGGGGAAGTCAAGAGGAGTACCTTGACTGATAGATTCCAGGGATTGAGCCTCTGGTGATGAAAGAGTGAAGAGGTATGAGCACCTAAGTATTGGGTTCCTATTTGGTAGAGTAGACTGAGGAAGAACTGACCGGAAAAGCATCAGACCTTAATCTAGATGAGATATTGATGGTAATCAAGGTTCTTAAGGTATCACTCATGATTGGCCGATATGATTGATGACTTCTATAACTATCTTTTTGATATGCATCACTTAGTAAGCATGGATTCAACCGACAGACCAGCGTTTCAAAATATCTTAAGTTTTCTAGATGCTGACTAGAAATATGATTGAAATCATTAATGCAGATATATATACAAGATTGATTTTGGTATGAAGGTGTGAGTGGTGTGTTGTGTGGTGCAAAGAAAAGAAGAGAGCAATGTGGAAGCAATAAAACAGGTCCGGTATGTGATAGGACAACAACACCAAAGAAGAGGAAGAATGAAGTGTAGTAGATCAGTGTATTGAGCCTAACCGGAACTAAACCTCAGCATATGTGGATGCTTCTCATTAGTTCAAGTATCTAGTTATGTTCTTTATCTTGTAGGTAGTGAGCCTCTTGTGAGTAGTGTGCTCAGGCAGTGAGCCCTAATTGGCTAGTGCCATTTTGTACTTCTATTCTTTTAACAGAGAATACAATCTTGGGTTAGTCACCTCGTGGTTTTTCCCCTAACAGGGTTTTCCATGTCAAAATCATTGTGTTATGTGTATTGATTTTGTTTTTGTCTTCATGGTTATGGATGCTTATTTGTTTTGATTCTACACTAGTTATTAAAGGAGAACAGAAAGTTGAATTAATTAAGATAACTGATTCACCCCCTCCCCCTCTCAGTTATCAACAAGACATATGAGATGGGTAGACTTCATGTAGAGTTATACTTTTGTGTTAAAGCATAGGATTGGAAAATCAAACAAAGTTGCCGATGCATTGAGTAGAAGAAGGAACTTGTTGATAGAGATGAGAGTTGAAGTGTTGGGTTTTGATGAATTGAAGAACATGTATGAGGGAGAAACTAATTTTGCAGAACCTTAGAAGGCATGTAGGGAACCTGTTGTGACAGATAGGAGTAAGTGGTTAGATTATTTCATTCAAGAAGATATGTTGTTCAAAGGAAGTCAGTTATGCATACCTAGAAGTTCAATGAGAGACAATTTGATCAAGGAGAAGCATAGTGGTGGACTGACATGACATTTTGGCATTGATAAGACAGTGGCTTTGGTGAGTGAAAACTACTTTTGGCCTCAGATACATAAGGATGTTTGGAGATTTGTCTAGAGTTGTAGAATTTGTCAAGTTGCAAAAGGAGGTAGTCAGAATACTAGATTGTATAAACCTTTGACAATACCAGAGAGACCTTGAGAAGACATAAGCATGGATTTTGTAATGGGATTACCTAAGATACAGAGAGGACATGATTCAATATTTGTAGTTGTTGACAGATTTTTAAAGACAACTCATTTCATATCTTGTAAGAAGACTAGTGATGCAGTGCATGTAGTTGACCTATTTTTCAAGGAGATTGTGAGATTGCATGGATTACCTAAGAGTATAGTTTCAGACAGAGATACAAAGTTTGTTGGATACTTTTGGAGGACACTTTGGAAGAAGATGAAGACAGATTTAAATTTTAGTTCTACTTTTCATCCATAGATAGATGGACATGCAGAGGAGGTGAATAGCAGTTTGGGAAACTTGTTGAGATGTTTGGTTGGAGAGAAAACTGGAAGTTGGGATTTGATTCTTTCACAAGCAAAGTTTACATACAATAATTTAGTAAATAGGAGTACTGGAAGAACACCTTTTTGAGATTGTGACCAGAGTGAATCCTAGAGGATTTACAGAATTGAGAGATATCAGTATAGAGGAAAAGAGAAGTGCAGAAGCTAAAGAATTTGCAGATCATATTAAGATAGTGCATAATCAAGTGAAGAAGCATTTGGAGGATATAAATAGTAAGTACAAAGAGAAGGTAGATGTGAAGAGAAGACATAAGGAATTTGAAGTTGGAGATGAAGTGATGGTGTACTTGAGAAAAGAAAGATTTCCAATTGGGACATATAACAAGTTAAAGATGAAGAAGTTTGGACCTTGTAAGATACTCCAGAAATTTGATTCAGGAAATTCATATGAAGTGGAGTTACCAGAGACCTTGGGTATATCACCTATTTTCAACATTGCAGATCTTTATCATATCATGAAGTAGAGTTCAGTGATAGCATGGAAGAAGGCTTGAAGAAGCAATTACCACAACAAGCATTGGAGCAGATAGAAGACATTTTGGACAGCAGAGTTGGATGCAACACTAGAGGAAGATAGTACAAAGAATATCTTACAAAGTGGAAAGGCAGACCAGAAGAAGATTCATCATGCATTTATCAGATCGAGGTGGACCGTCTTAGTTCTCCCTTAGCCTGATAAAGTGAGGGACTCACTTTTTTTTAATAACCCCAGATGTCTGATGCATGAGCATCCCTAGTTCAAGAGCAATCTTGCATTAACCAAAAACATTTGCATTTCAGTTTGTTTGCATTCCAGTTCTTTCATTTTCTAGTTCAGTTCAGGCAATTTAGTCAGAAGCAATTTTAGCTTGTGGTCTAGTTTTGGTAATTCACATCTTGTGGATCTAGACTTAGTATCTACATTCATTCATCTACATCATATCAAGAATTTAGAACAGTTGGATCAGTTACCGGAATGATATCGCCATTAGAAGATCAACTATTTTCTTAGGGCAGAGCATCCTGACAGTCTTAGACAATCAGCTGAAGGAGAAGGCTTGCAGATCATTCCTTGATTTCAAGATCTCAATGACACATCAATCAATGATCCTTGGTTCATGGTTGACCTTCCCCGATGGTCCACACATTGTTCCATTCATTCGAGGAAGTGTTCTATGCATTTAGGTCTGACCTATTTGTGAACACGTTACAACTCTTCATTGGAGTTTGTGACCTTCCTTAGCTGACGTGGAGGAATCTATTGGTCTAGAAATGATATATATTGATGTAATAGATCCTTAGGAAAATAGCTATTCACATAAGAAAGATTTGATAGTTTAGATTTGTGCAAAGGAGCCTCAAAGCTTTATCTTGCACATGTATGTACTTAGTCCTGTGAGCCCTAGTTGTAAGTCCGCATGTTGCCAGCTAGATTGTATTTGAATTCTTTGATATACTAAATGACTGAATCTACATTTGTTCCATTTCTTTGAGTTGTGTTTACTCTTGTTGCATGGTCCAGATAGTTCATTCTGTGAACCCTCTTACCGTGACTACACCACAAAGTGGAGTTGTAGAGAAGAAAAGTAGAGGATAAAGATTCAATATCTAGGAAGAAAGTGCAGAGAATCAACCCTACTAGAATAGGGTACCCACCCCATAGTCCTCCTGATTGGCATTTTTAGAAACTTTGTAGCAGGTTGTAATCTAACACATATCACTATTCCATATCTACAAAAAAACTACCCTATTGGACTTGGGCACCCACCCCTTTTTCACCAAAGTTTCCACCTCTAAAAATATCACTTTTGGTATGTTTCTAATGTATATTTAGTGTCCTCCTATGTGATCATCTATCATATTTCATTCATCTATTCATGATTTCATATAACTAGGTTTTGAGGCTTAATTGAACAAAGTTTTAACAAATCTATCAATCTATTCTATCTTTCCTTATCATTCCTAAGTGTCATCAACCCACAACTAAGTCCTCATCCATCTTGTAGTAACTTTTCTTGATTGTTGTCCTTCAGTGTTTTTGTGAAAGGAGGGTTGGATTGGGCACCCTTAAACACTATCTTCCATCTTTCCCACTTTTCACATATAACAAGAATAGAGATCTGGAAGAAAATATTAAGGAAGCAAATGAATGCATCAAAAAGTTGAGAGAGAAAAATAAGAAATTCAAAGAAAGATACAAGGAAGTAAATGAACAACTTAAACAATCAAATGAGACAATCACCAATCTAAAAATATGAATTGAGGAAGGAAAAAGAATTGAATAATGCCTAAATATAAAACTAAAAGGCAAATTTGAAGAATGTTCGAGGCTTGAACAAGAAATTTTGGTCTTAAAGATAGAGCTGGAGAAAGAAAAGAATCAAGAAGACAAATTCATGAAGAGCTCCATCCTGCTTGATGAAACGATTGCAAGTCAAAAGGCTCCTAAGGATAAAGAAGGATTAGGTTTTGAAAAGGGTGAAATTTCAAAGGCAAATCAAAATTTGAACAATGCTAAAATGAAGAAAAATAACCAAAGGAAGATTGGAGATAAGAAGAGTAATAACCGACAGGTCCAGAACCAAAAGAAAAATTTCATGAAGCCACCAATCAGACAATCGACTACACAAAGGCACTATGGTTACTATTACTCTTGCAATAAATTTGGACATAGAGCTATGGAATATAGAAGAAAAATAAATTAGAATATTCAAACATTTCCTGGTTAGTGTTTTACATGCAGAAATCAGATGATGAATGGTTACAACAATGGTATGTTGTTTCAATCTTTCAATAGTTACTGTTATACATGAAATGGATTTGGGCATAAGACTAATCAATGCAAATCTAGAATGAATGGAAGTAGGCTTGTTAAAAATGTTAGATGTCACAAATGTAATAAGTTATGACACATTGTCAAGTTTTACAGAAATAAGAATGTGAAGGTTGATATGGTAAAGAAGAGTGATTCAGTGAAAAATGTGGATCCAGTAGAGATGAAGAAATAAATGAACAAGGTCTGGAAAAATAAAGAAGAAAATGAAGTGAAGAATGAGTCTGTGCCAACATCTGGTGCAGATGTTTCTTGCAGAAACTAAGTAGAAAGCTTTGGCTTTGGGGGAGTTTTGAAAGACAATATTTAAGCCCCTACCAAAGACATGATGCTGATACCTTCAGAATATGGATATGAGGTGTAGGTTAATATGCTTGACCTATTTGAGAAGCTATTGGTGGAAAATATCATGTTGCGGAAGTTTGCAAAGTAGTTGAAGGTGACTGTACATTAAAATTAGGGTCTGACAACTTTATCAATTTGAGCATTGAATGTGATTTAGGTTTTGTGAAAAGGTGTATAAGTAATTTCACTTAAAAAAAGATCATTTGTAAATGAGCATTCGAAGAGAGAAGAGTAGTGAAAGAGCAAGGTGAATCTTTTCAGAATTCTTGCACATGAAACCCTAACCAGAAGCGATCGAAAGGTATTTACAGACTTCTATCTTGCCCTAATTTTTAAGAAGTATTTTGAAAATGTATACTCCACAAGTTGTAGAGGTTGTGGACTGACTCTGTCTAAAGTTTAAATAACATCCTTTTAAATCCATGGAGACAGATCTAGAAGGTGCTTTTTTGAATATTCCATATGGTTTAATGCATACAGAGGATGTGAGGATCTATATCCATAAAAAAATAGAAGAGTATAAGCATTCAAAATTGGGAGAAGTGTGGGTAAATGAGTTAACTAATGATGGTTTTGAGCTGAAAACTAAATTTACATGTTTGATAGGGAAGAAGCTAGATGTGTGGAATGATTTCGCTATTTTTTGTTATAAGGATGGTTGGGTTAAGTATGGATTGAGCCACATTCATGACAAGTTTATGTGGTTGGATCTACTACACATGATCAACAAGGAAGCTATTAGGATTATGATAGGGTTATGCTTCATCAGACCAGTTTTGACACTGAAATTATTAAAGAATGATGTGGTAATGAAGCTCACCAGTGTCAAATTTGACAAGTGTACCCTAATAGTGAATGATATTGAAGATCCTATAGTAAAGTATCCTTCCATGATGATTGGATACAAAATCATCTTAACAAATAGTGAGAACTATATATTTGCCACCACAATACACACAACCTATCAGATGGTGAAAGAAAATAAAGACATAGATTTGTGTGAGCTCTTGAGACAACAATTGATAGAGAATTGTCAGAAGACCAAAGAATCTTGGTACCCATTTTGGTATGGAACCCTAAAATTATATGCTTATTGTTTTACTTTCTTAGAGAGATTCCTGATATAAATAATATTGTGTGGTTGGGAAATATTCCAGTAGCAGTGCAAATTAGAGACCACTTGAGAAGATTGGGTAACTTAGAAACTCAAAAAATTGCATTGTGGGGTTTCTTCAAGACATTTCAAGAGAGCATGCAAGCAAGGGAAATAATTCCAAAAGGTATTGTTGAGAAGTACAAGAATGACATTATCTTCATGGTTAGCAAAGATGAGTACTTTATGGAAGTAGTGGAACCCAAAATAGTCTGTATTCTGGAAATGGGATATGAAGTAGTAGAATACATAATCATAGGTCTTGTAGACTTAATGTTGAGTAAACTATGAGATCCCTCCGTAGATAGATTTGGGACTTATGAAGAGAAATCCAATGAAGTGCACTTGAAGCATAAGGAAAAGGAAATAAAGGAAAATGTTTAGAAGATGAGGACTAAGTTAGAGGAGATGGTTTCACCAAAGAGTCCTATGAAGAAATCCAAAGGAATATCTACTCCACCAGAAGGGCCTCCCAGCACAAGAAGGTTAGCTAGGACCTCTACTCCCTCTCCTACTATTCCAAAGTCCTCCAAAGCCATACCTTTAGCAAGTTCAAAGAAGAAAACAATATCTAGTGCCTTTGTACATCAACAACCTCATAAGAATAGAAGAGCAAAAGAAAAGGCCACAAGAGAAAAGTACATCAATTGTGATGATGAAGAAGAAGAAGAAGAGGAAGGACCTAAGTTGGTCTGGAAGAAGAAGAGAATGTCTCAAGGCTCTAAAGAAGAAACAAGTGTAAAGAAAGTAAAAATTGACATTATTGATACAAAAAGTGAAAAAGAGGTTGAAAAAGAGAGAAATACAATCTGGTGAAGAAGAAAAGTCTCCTAAGGGTAAAGACAAGGGGAAGAAGAAGGACAAGACTCCTCTAATAAGGGAACACATCCCTCTAAAATTAGATGCATTATTTAATAATATTTCAGAATTTGGTTGCTTGAAAGAAATAACAAAAATGTATCTTAAGTCAAATAATGAGGATAAAGCTACCATTGAGGGAGCTATTGTGAAGTATATGGTTATATTTAATGTTGGTCTAAATGACATTGATAGTCAACTTCTAAATGACTTGAAATAAGTCTTGAGTGCAAGAAGACAAAAAGAAGTTGAGGAAGATGCAAAGATTAGGACTTTTGTCTTGGAGAAAGTTAGTTATATTCTCATTGATGAAGATAGAGCCAAATTAGCTCAAATTTATAATAGGGAACTCAGAACAAATTAGAGAGTTAGCACTCTAATGAGTAGGGACAAGGAATATATAGAGAGATCAAAGAATGAAATAATGCAAAAAGTTGTAGATCTAGCTTTGAAGTTGATCAAAGAAAATGAAATACAACATGATGTATTAGTTCTGGAAGTCAATGAGCCTACTGCTGAAGATAATACAAATAACCCTCCTTTGGTAAAGCAAAATATTGTTGAAGGAGATAACATGGCAATTTTAAGACTACTCCAGAGAAGGAAAATGGTCAAGCATAACAAGAACTACCTCTTCTGGATTTGCAAAGGACTGTAGAGGAGAAGGAAAAGAAAAAGCAAGAGAACCCGAAGAAATATGAGGAATAGAAGAATGAAATCTTACCCCCTCCAGAAGATAATAAAGATGTAGAGGAAGAGAAATTTGTTCAAGACTATGGGGAGAAAGAAAAAGAGAAAAAGGAAGAAGGAAGCTCTCAAATGGTTGGTGAATCCTCTGGTGCATTTGGAGATTCGTTGAAAAATCTATTAGATATGTAGTTTTAGTTTCAACTGGTGGTGTCAGCACAGTTGCTACAAGTTCCTATACAACAAGGATAGGTTGACATGGAAAAAATCTCCCTTGCATAAACTATAACTTGGTGATGCATTTCATGCCTCTGCAAGAAAGGAGATTATACAAACTCATCAAAAGAGTGCTGAAATGATTGATGACTTGCAACAAAAGTACTACAAGATAGCCTTGTTAGTGTAAATGTTGATAATTCTTTATCTAGTGTGGAGCAGATGAGATGACTAATTGATTCCTTTATGGAAAATTCTACTATATTAGAGGAGAAGTTAGAAAATGAAATAAATGAAAAGATAAATGACAAAAGTTTGGTAAATCTTTCCAAAAAATGTACTATTTCACATTGCAAGTTGCAGAACAACTTAAAAGATGTTTAGGATTGTGTTGCAGAAGCAAAAGCCTTGTTTCAAATTTGTTTGACATGGCATGTTTCCACTAAGAGCATAAAGGATCACATGGACTTAATAGAGTCTTATATTTCTCATACCTCTAGTGTTTATGATCTAATGGGAGATGCCAATGGAACAACAAGGTTAGTAATTAAGAATCTGCATGGACAGTTCTTTCAGCTACAAGAGAAAAAAGAGAAGATAAAAATGCAGTACTATCATCTCTGAGATATATTAAGTGTAAGACTTATCTCTTTGACTAGAATTTTGGCTGATGTAGAGAAAATGCTAGAACAAAATCTGGTACCTAGTTCTCCAGATGAAGGTGAAGAACTCTATATGAAGGTTGAGAATGAGTGTGGAGTACTTGTCTTCATTAAGGAGTGGGAAATAGAAAAGAATGATCTAGAGACACACCTTGCAAAATTAAAGGAATCTAATCAAGGCAGTTTGGCCACCTCAAGCTAAGTTGTAAATTTTTGTTCTATATAAATAACTTTCCTAATTACAATGTACATATGCAGAGTATATATTTTTGATAACATTGTGAGGAGTCTCTCAAATATAAATTGTTGAAGAAATGTTGAGTATAAGAGTGAAGCAGTAAGGGGGGGTCAATCTCATGTACATACAAATATATCTTACAGGGGGAGAACTATACATGTCACCTAAAAAGTTTGATATTGAGGACCCCTTTTCCCTTGATGTCAAAGAGGGAGAAGATTGGAGAAGTTTGAGTAGTGTTTCCATCAATGATAAAGGGAGAGATTGTTAGAAGTTTGTCATTGAATCTTGTGTGTTGGCAACATGAACTAAATGGAGAGACTAGTGGATATTGAAGAGCAAGACTGTGTATGGTGTTGTCATTGATAGAAACCCATTATAGAGATGCGGTAGTGTTAGTCTGGAGAAGACCAAACTACCAATTGTTCTACAGATTTGTCTAAGTTCCAGAGTATTGTCTTAAGTGTTTAGTGAATTGGATTTTGGGTCTACATTGCTCTACTATGAAGAATTTTGTCATGCAGTTCTAAGGTAATTTTGGTACATATTGAAGGAGTCTAAATCCAAAGTTTCAAGGCTTGAAGTCCTCCATAGTTAAAGATAGATCTAATAGAATATCAGACTCTGTAATGGAAGTATAGTGACACTATTAGTGGTATGTTGGAATGTTTTGCATTCCACCACAGATGAATATTTTGCTATGTGGTTTTGAGAATAAGCTTATAGATGTTAGAAATATGTGTTCTCCAAGTGACAAGCATTTTTGTGGTGTACGTGTTTAGTTATGAGTAAATAGTTGGTTCATTCTATTGTTACTTGATTAGTGGTGCCGACCCAAAGGTTTTTAGGTTGTGCAGAGTTGAGTTACATATGGAGCAGAATTATGGGAGTAATTATAGGTTGTGTCGACCTATCTTAATGTGCTACATGCTTTGGTTCTTTCTACAAAGCTTATAGGGTTGAGTTTTGAGCCGACGGGTCCAAAGGTCACATGGTACAACTATTATGTCAACTTGTTTGATGTTTTATTTAATTATGGTAAATGTACAAGATTGATTTCTTGTGTGGAGGGAGTGTGAGGAGTGAGACAACTAAGTGTGTGTGCTAAATCTGATGCAGAGAAGGGAAATATAAGATTGTAGTGAAAATGAAGTGTGTCAAGTCAGTGTTCTAAGCTTCAGTGGAACTATATTTTCAACATAGGTCAGATGCATTGTTAATAGTTCATAATTGGTAGTGACACCTGAAGAGACCTAATGTCTCAAGTTACTGCTTGGAACCTCATATAGCAAGTCTAAGCCTACCGATGGCTAGTGTCTTTTCGACAGTTGGACATCGGCCTGACTTTCTCTATCGGCTTATGCTCTAGCTCCTCCGATCTATATGTGTCATACCGATAACATATGTCCATCAGCATAAGGTTGACCATCAACAATGCTTGTGGTAGTCACTCTGACAGTGTTGTGTTATTCTGATGGAAGTTAGCATCAGAGATCATTGTCATCAGCATGAGAAGCATTGTCGATATGAGCTGTGGAAGTCCATCTGATGATTACTGTTACTCTAATGAAGGGTTGGCAAAATGTTGGCATCGGCGTGAGAACCACTGTTGGCCCAACCTTGAGATGTTGCTCTAACTATCTTCGTTATGCTGATGAAGGTTGAAGGTTTGAGCATCGATGGGACAAGGTCTCATCGTTGTGAATGGTGGAGTTGTCACCGATGGTTAAGGCTATACCAATGAGGCTTTGACTGGCATCATCGGCAACAAAATTGCCGATGATAGTCATATAGTATGTTCGAGTATTTAAACCTAGATGTCTAACACAAACTAGTGAATGTGGGACTAAAGATCTCACATGAATGTGAACAGTTGTGATGGTTAGAAGGCAACGATGCTAGGTCAGTTGGAATGAGCAGTTAGGGTAGAAGCTCAAATAGTTTTGCTTTGAAGACTATGGTAAAAATACAGACTTGGTAAAGTTGTCTGTGTATGATGAAGAAGATTTGAAGTGAACTATTTGTATGATCTGAGAATCGATACATGAGCAAGAAGGCTGGTATCTTTATTGTAATCTTTCTAAGCTTACTAAAAATAAAGTCTGTCTCTCTTGTGGTGGTGGGTTTTTTTACCCGAGAGGTTTTTCCCACGTACATCTGGTGTTGTTCTTTGTTGTCTTGAATGGTTATTCTGTATTTTTTGGTATGTTCATTTGTGTATTTGAATTAAACATTACCTGTCTGCATTATCCCCTTTGAATTGACATTAGGGAAGCTGTTTTCTACACCTTTGTTTTCCTTACAAGAGGTATCAGAGCTTGGCTAGTTGTGTTATCCTTGTTGGTAGGTTAGGTTTTATTGTGTCAGTTCTATGAGTGGGAGTTCTGTAGAGGTCTATTTTATTAAATTAGATGGCAAGTACACCAGGAAAAATAGACATTGAAAAGTTTAATGGCACAAACTTTGAGCTATGGAAGCTTAAGGTTGAAGATATGCTGGTCGACAAAGATCTTTGGGTTGCTATGTCTAGGGTTCAACCTTCAGGCATGAAGCAAGAAGACTGGGACCTGGTAGATAGGAAAGCTAGAGGACTAATAAGATTAAGTTTAGCAGATTCTATTCTATTGAACATCCATGAGGAGAAGACAACCAAAGATTTGTGGAAGAAGTTGGGAGATATTTACCAGGGCAAGTCCTTGGTGAATAAAATTTTTATCAGAAAGAAGTTGTATTCTTTGAAGATGGATGAAGGAGCATCTGTAGCAGACCATCTGAACACATTTAATACAATTGTTGTACAGTTGACTTATGTAGGTGTAAAAATAGAAGAGGAGGACTGATGTATGCTTCTGTTATGTTCCTTACCTAACTCATGGGATCATCTTGTGATGGCTACTGGAAGTACAACAACCACGTTTACAACTGAAGCAGTTGTTGCCTCACTTTTATCTGAAGAGATGCGGAGGAAATCTTCTAAGATGGCCAAAGAGGCCCTGTCCATTCGAGGTAGATCAAAGGAAAGAGACAAGAAGAAGGACAAGAAGTCTAAGTCCAAATTAGAGGGGAGATCAAAATCTCTTGGCAAAAAGTCCAAGGTAAAGTGCTAGAATTGTGGGCAGAAAGGACACATAAGAAAAGACTGCAAAGAGGAGAAAAAGAAGAAGAAGAACTTCTCTGACACTGATTCTTCTCAGAGTGATGCTAATGCCTTCATTACTGCCTTGGGAATGCCTACATCTGAAGATGTATGGATGGTGGATTCAGGAGCATCTTTTCATATGACATCTCATAGAGAATGGTTCACTAAGTATGAACTGTATGCTGGTGGGAAGGTGTTCCTGGCAAGTGATTCGACACTGGAAATTGTTGGCTGAGGAAGAGTCAGAATCTAGTTCCCAGATGGTAGAATAAAGAAAATGAATGGAGTACTACACATACCAGGTCTGGCTCAAAATTTACTTTCTGTTAGTAAGCTTAATGATGTTGGAGTGCAAGTTACTTTTGTGAATGGTGGTTGTAAGATGACTAGAGGTTCTATTGTACTGGCAAAGGGTGAATGCATTGGAACTTTGTATAGGTTAGATGCTAAACCAGTGTGCCATAATAATGTCTCTGTAAAATCTGAAAAAGCTACTATTGTAACACATGATGCAAACTCTATGGAAGTTAAACTTCCTGCAGAGAAAACAATGCTCTGGCATCATAGACTTGGTCACATAGGTGAAAAAGGTTTAAAAACCTTGAAAAACAAAAACCTAGTAGATGGGTTGATTGATTGTAATCTGGAGTTTGATTTCTATGAACGTTGCATATATGGAAAACAGAACCATGTTTCCTTTTACTCTAGTTCTCATAAATCTTCTGGTGTTCTAGACTATGTACATTCTGATGTTTTTGGTCCAATTGATGTTCCTTCTCTATCTAAATCAAGATACTACATATCATTTATTGATGATTATTCAAGGAGGGCATTTATATATTTTTTGAAAAATAAATCAGAAGTATTCAGTCAGTTTAAAGATTTTAAAAATCTTGTGGAAAATCAGACTAGTAGAAAAATAAAATGTTTGAGAATGGATAACGGTGGTGAATATTGCAATGCAGATTTTGATAAATTTTGTCTTGATCATGGAATAAAAAGGCATAAAACTACATCTTATACTCCATAGCAGAATGGAGTTACTGAAAGGTTGAAACAATCATTGATGGAGAAAGAAAGAAGTATGTTGAGTTATGTTGGTCTTGAACAAAGGTTCTGGGCTAAGGTAGTTACTACAACTTGTTACTTGCTGAATTGTTCTCCTACTTTGGCATTGGTTGATAAGACACCTATGGAAGCATGGTCTGGCAAGAAGCCTTCTCTAAGACATCTTCATGTCTTTGGCTGTGAGGCATATGCTCATATTCCTAAGGTAAAAAGATCTAAGCTGGATTACAAGGAAGTCAAATGTATCTTTATTGGTTATGGAGTCGATATTAAAGGGTACAAGCTTTGGAATCCTGAAACTAAAAAAGTAATTTACAACAGTAATGTAATTTTCAGAGAGCTGAAACCTTTGTTTATTGATCCTCAGTCGGAGAAGATAGAAGAAAAAAAAGAAAAGAGTGTTGTTAATATTCCTCTGACCCTTGTAAAAGAGGAACAACAAGTACCAAATGTAGATGGTTTAGAAGTGAGTTCGAGTAGCTCTGAAGATTCAGATCCAGAGCAAGAACCTAAACCAGTACCTTAGCCATTAAGGCGATCTACACATGAAAGAAGACAACTAGATAGGTATGGATTTTTAGTACTTGATTCAAGTTGTGCCTATGCTTTACTTATTGATATTGATGAACCTAGGACTGTGAAAGAAGCTGTTAGTTTACCTAATTTAGATTCTTGGTTGGAAGCCATGGATAGAGAAATGTCATCGTTGGAGAAAAACGGAACCTGGGATCTGGTGCCCTTGCTTGAAGGTAGAAAGTTGTGGGCTGTAAGTGGGTATTTAAAAAGAAATATGGTCTAGATGGTAGTATTGAAAAGTACAAGGCAAGACTGGTTGCTAAGGGGTATTCCCAAAAGGAAGGTATAGATTATGGAGAAATCTCTTCTCCTGTAGCTAAGCTGACATCCATTAGATTTCTGTTGTCACTTGCACTAGCGTATGACTTTGAAATTGAGTAGATGGATGTGACGACAACATTTCTTCATGGGGACCTTGAAGAAGAAATTTATATGTCCTAGCTAGAGAATTTTGTGCAAAAAGGTAAATAACATCTGGTATGTAAACTTAAAAAGTCCCTTTATGGCTTGAAACAATCTCCCAGAATGTGGTATCAGAAATTTGATATGTATATTTTATCTTTGGGATATGTGAGATCTAAATCTGATCATTGTGTCTATTATAAAACTAATGAAGATCAAATTCTTATAATTGCACTATATGTGGATGACATGTTATTCATTGGCAATGGTAAGGGAATGATCTCAGATTTAAAATCTTAGTTGTCCTTGAAATTTGAAATGAAGAATCTGGGGGCAGTGAAGTACATTTTGGGAATGGAAATCAAAAGGGATAGATCTAAGAGAAAGCTTTGGCTCAGCCAGAGCAAGTATATTACCAATGTTCTTGATAAATTTAATATGTCTGATTGCAAACAGTTAGTTGTTCTAGTTTTGCAAGGAACAAAACTATCTGTTGAAGATTGTCCAGAATCTTTGAATGAAATTGGTGACATGAAAAGAGTGCCTTATGCAAGTGTTGTTGGTAGTTTAATGTACGCAATGGTCTGTACTAGACTAGACATTGCCCAAGCAGTGGGAGTTTTGAGCTGGTTTATGGCATATCCAGGCAAATCACATTGGGTTGCTATGAAGAGAGTTATGAGGTATTTGAAGGGAACTTCTGACTATGCTATTTGCTATCATGGAAACTTAGTTGGATCTTAGAGATCTATAAGCATTTAGGGATATGTTGATTCTAATTGGGCAGGGGACATTGATAGTAGAAGATTCGCCAGTGGATATGTATTCACGTTAAATGGTGGTTCTATCAGTTGGATGAGCAAGCGGTAGGCTATAGTCACTTTGTCCACAACAGAGACAGAGTACATGGCAGCTACTCGTGCATGCCAAGAAGTTGTTTGGTTGAAGAGGTTGTGTTCTAATGTCGGTTTTGATGCAGGGCATATACAAATTCATTGTGATAATCAAAGTGCTATTTGTCTGGCAAAAAATCCTACTTTTCACGCTAAGACAAAACATATTGATGTCCAATATCACTTTGTTCATGATATGGTGGAAGACAAAAAGGTAAAGCTGGAAAAGGTTGATACTTTGGAGAATGTTGCAGATGCCTTTACTAAACCAGTGAACACGACCAAGTTCAAATGGTGTTCAGATGAAATGGGTCTTCGGGCCCATAATTCTTAGTAATCATATGAGGATTAAGAGGTAGCAGTAATCTCTTCGACAAGTGGGAGATTGAAGAGACCTAATGTCTCAAGTTACTTCTTGGAACCTCATATAGCCAGTTTAATCCTACCGATGGCTAGTGTCTTTCTGACAGTTGGACATCAACTTGACATGCTCTATTAGCTTGTTATGCTCTAGCTCCTCCGATCGATATGTGTCATACCGATAACATATGTCCATCGGCATAAGGTTGACCATCGACAATGCTTGTGGTAGTCACTTTGATAGTGTTGTGTTATTCTGATGGAAGTTAGCATTAGAGATCATTGTCATCGGCATGAGAAGCATTGTTGGTATGAGTTGTGGAAGTCCATCTGATGATTACTATCACTCTGATGAAGGGTTGGCGAAATGTTGGCATCGGCATGAGAACCACTGTTGGCCCAGCCTTGAGATGTCACTCTGACTGTCTTCGTTACACCAATGAAGGTTGAAGGTTTGAGCATCGGTGGGACAAGGTCTCATCGCTATGAATGGTGGAGTTGTCACCGATGGTTAAGGCTATACCGATGAGGCTTTGAGTGGCATCGTCGGCAACAAAATTTTTGATGATAGTCATATAGTATGTTCAAGTATTTAAACCTAGATGTCTAATGCGAACTGGTGAATGTGGGACTAAAGATCTCACATGAATGTGAATAGTTGTGACAATTGGAAGGCAGTGACGCTGGGTCAATTGGAACAAGTAGTTAGGGCAGAAGTTCAAATGGTTTTGCTCTGAAGACTGTGGTAAAAATACAGACTTGGTAAAGCTATCTATGTATGATGAAGAAGATTTGATCATATTGTTCATTTTGTAAATGTATAGTGGAAGTGAACTGTTTGTATGATTAGAGAATCGATACCTGAGCAAGAAGGCTGATATCTTTATTGTAATCTTTCTAAGCTTACTGAAAATAAAGTATGTCTCTCTTGTGGTGGTGGGTTTTTTTACCCAAAAGGGTTTTCCCACGCACATTTGGTGTTGTTCTCTATTGTCTTGAATGTTTATTCTATATTTTTTGGTGTGTTCATTTGTGTATTTGAATTAAACATTACCTGTCTGCATTATCCCCTTTGAATTGACATTAGGGAAGCTATTTTCCGCACCTTTGCTTTCCTTACAACACCCTTTCTTCTATGTCTTTCTATTTAGGACAATGAGTCCTTTGGCAGTGAGCCACTAGTAGGGAGCACTTCTCTTTTCGATAGTGAGTCCACCATTTTGTAACCTATTGAAATATATATATATATAGTGAGCTAATCCTCATTGTGGTTTTCCCTTTTTGGGTTTTCCACGTAAATCTAGTGTTCTTGAGTTCTCTTGATGCATGCTTCCTATGCTCCTTTTCATTACTGCAAAATTTATTATAATACATTGGATGGATGTTTAAAATGTTAAGGTTAATGAATTTTAGGGAATACTCATTCACCCCCCCTCTCAGTATTTTGGGTGTTCAACATATTACACTTCGGGTTTATACACCTCAAAGATGGAAATAAGTCCTTTTAGATGCAAATCTAACCTTGTGAGAAATGTCAAACAATTAATCTCTCCATGTGGCTGTTTAGGATGTATGTTGCAAACTTGAGAAGAACCAAAGTGGGACAATGTTTGTGAAGGCCGTTGATCTCTTGTTTGCTTATCCAAAATATCTTGAAAGAGTGGGATATCCACTTGAAAATTATCCTCACAAGATGATGGTTGATCAAATTTAGATGTATCTGACCATTACAAACACTTGATGAACATGTGTAAACCTCTAAGCTTGTTGGCATCTCATTGGGATAGCTCACAAAAATTGTTTGATGGGTTGAAAAATCATCATCTCTCACACCATTTTGGTATTTTCTACATGTCAAACCATTAGTTCTCCCAACCAAGTAATTAAGAAATATCATAATTTGATTTTCACCTTCTTTCTTACCATCACTTGCTTCATTTACAGGCTGCCATGACTGATCAACAATCTTTTCACTTAGCAAATCACCAAAATTTGATGAACATATAGCTACATGTGACTTAGAACTTGATGGTACAATTGTAGGAACATTAGTAAAGGAAGTATTGCATGCATTTACATCTAAATCATGACCATTTGAACCATAAAACTGACCTCACAAGTGGTTTTCTTGATTCGTATCATGTGTTGATTGAGGCTTTTAAGGAGTGTGATTGTCATAGCTGATTGTAGGAGGTGTTTGTAGATGATTAGGGCCATGATATGAGCTTATATAAGGCTACATCCTTTCACAAAACTCAATCAATTTCATGTTATAACCAATTTGCTCATGATTCAAACATTTTTTAATGTCCCATCCTTTGTTGGCCAAATCAAGAGCCTTCTCAAATAGATCATTCAACGTTATTACACTATTGGACCAACCAATAATCAACATTCTAAATATCAAATCAAGACCCCACAAATAATGCTCTTTGAAAACCTCAAGATTGAAAATTAGATCTGCACCTTTAACCCTTCCATACATCATAATAAATATATAGTTAAATTGCAAAACACTCTCACAATGTTGTCTTCTAACTACCGCAAATTCAAGTAATGGATATTGCAAGATAATATTTAAATCAAATTGAAAAAAAAAGATTCTTTCAAGATCAACCCATTACCATATGGAATTAGGTGGAAGATTTGCATACCATTGTAGAGCTACACCTTGAAGTGTGTGGACAAATAGAAGACACTTAACATTTTGTTGCCAAATATGAAGTTTAAACATCATTGCCCTAAAACTCTCAACATGTAGTGAAGCTCTTTGTCCACTATGGAGAAATGATGAAGGAATCTTGCTGCATCACTAGGAACCTCATATTGGACCCCAGGTATGCACAATGGGCTGCCCATTTGAACTAATTCTCCCCAAAATCTAACTCATCTCAAAATGTGTAATAAACTAATGAAATTGAAAAGTTTGTACCAAAATTACCATTTATCCCTCCTTTTAGCACCAATCTATTGATGGGTATTTTTACACACAACAACTTAGATAAAATACTAAGTATCTTATCTCTCCCAAAAGGAACCAAATCCCAAGTGAATGGAAAATGACTACCACAAGGTCTATATAGCCAGGTCTTGGCCTTCACAAGATAACTCAGTTGTATGATGTATGTTTTTGTTCCAATCAAGGGGTCTACATGAATTTGGACAAAATCCAACAAACAAGGCTAAAATGCACATGAACCAATTAATTTTGAGATTTAGCAATGCATCTACAAATTGATATAACCATATATTACCATAAAATGTATCATTTTAGCTCATAACCAGCAATATACTAACTTGTATTCATAAAATAGCAACTCTATAATAGAAACATGCAAGTTTGGAAACCCTATTCTAACTCTATGCTATCCAACTCTAATAAAAAAAGTGCAAAAGGCAAGATAGAGAAATGTTACTAAGAAACTAACTAAAAATTAAACCCATTCAATCATTCTAGCTTCAACAATGGATAGACAAGTTTGTAAACACATTTAACCATCCTTTATTTGATCATAAAACCCCAACAATCAAGTTTCAAGGAGATGCAATCTTTAGTGGTTGAATTATGTGTTCAGACTAACCACACAAAGTAATTTACAATCAGAAAATTACTAGTGGTATGAACACTTTGCAAACTCATCAAATATCCATGAATCTTTAGCTGAAAATGAAAGAAATGCTTCATCTTGGTGTTTAGAAACTATAAAAAAAATGTTGTATGATGACAAGTTCAACAAATCTCAACAATTTACATTCACAATCTTGACTAGAAACCATGAAGTAAACTTGTAGTAAGCTCAAAAGATTGACAAAGATCAACAATTCCTAAACTTGGTGTGTAGAAAACCATGAAAAATAAGAAAATAATATGTATTTGACCTCAAATCCCAATAGTACAATTGCTTTCCAATGATTTTTTCTCAAAACACTAACATGAACTCAATAGTTCTTCACCAATTCTCAATGGTTCTACCTCCCTTACAATGAGTTTTAGTTGTATACATATTCAAATCAGCTTTTCCATACTAAGTTGTTTTGCCCTAAAATCCAATGACTATGATCAATTTGATCCAATGGCTCACATTTGATGCTCCAACACAAAAGTTAATTTTGGTGGTAAAGAATATTTCACTTCATCCCATGTGGCATCCTCAACAAGCTTTCCTTAGTATCAAAAAGTAATATTTTAATTTACTTTTTGTTACTAAGATTTTTAAATATGACAAAAGGTAACTTTTGGAAGCCAAAATAAATTAAAAAAAAAAAAATTTGCAACTACAACTCCTGGACAAGTTGTTGTAGTAAGACAAATATTAATAAAAAATACACAAGTAGTTGTAGAAAGTCATTTTCTCCATCATGTGTGGCTGTAGCTATCTATTTTTCATGTGCAAGCAGAAATATCTAGTTGTGGGTGACCAAACCTATCATAAAAATTGCATTTCCAACCTTCATACTTCATGATTTCTCTATTTTTTCACCCCAAACCTCCATCTTAGACCTGGACCAGCAAGTTGGGAACTTCTAGAAGCCTACGTCAGTCATGAACAGGGCTTCAAATTAGGTACAAGGAGGCACAATTCATCTTCCAATAGCTGCATGACATTTTTTTCCATAATTTTACACTATTTTAGGCTCCAAATGTGCATGTACAACAATGCTTAGGTTTGATTTTTGTGTTGCAACAACTCCTAGGTTTTGTATTCATCATCCTTGACATCATCTTGGTCTCATTTGTAGGTGTAAGAGTGATCTGGACTTGGAAATCAAGTTTCTCCATAGTTGGGACAATGGAGTGTTTCTAGGTTTTCATTTCTCCATGATGGCTCCAACTGATCCCTTCATGTTTCAGAATCTTAGACCTACAAGCAACAAAACCAATCATCAAATTCCTCATAAACAAATAATTTTAATTCAATACATATCAGATCATATATCCATTTTCATCATGGATTAGTCATGTGCAAGTTGACAAATAATGAATCTTAAAACTTGTTTATTTTTTAAAAAACTGGTAAACTTGTCATAAAAACAAATAATCTATTGCAGCCTCCCTAACTTTTATTTTACAAGCTAAGTTTTTCTAATATATTGAGGGAAGTTGTGGGGTAAAAGTATAGAACTGTGTCACACTTTTGGTCAACTTATTCAGATGATTGAATTTAAACATTTCCAACTAAAAGTCAATTTTTGTCAAACATATGGTCTAGTGAGATTCATTCTAGTTAAGTTAGATATGCGCCACAACTTTTCCAACTAAAAGTGTCCACTAAATACATATGTAGGACCACTTGGGGGCCAATTTACCAAAAAAAAAGAAATGTTCAAAAAAGTTGACATTTCAACAACTCCTACTCATGTATATATATATATATATATATATATATATATATATATATATATATATATATATATATATATATATATATATATATATATATATATATATATAACCTTTTGTAGATTTGTAAGTGTAGTTATCAAAAATGAGATTTTTTAATAGTTTAATTATTGTTTATATTTTATGTTTTATTTTTACTAAAAGTAGGTCATCAACACAGAAATATAAGGTTGGTTGTCTTATCAATAAAAAATACTAAAGTTTATTACATTTTTTTCATAAAATATGATGCACTAGAGAAGAGATTCCATGTCAAAATGATATAGTTTTTTTTTTCTATTTTGAATAAATAGTCAAGACAAAAGATGATGTCCCATTGAAATAATTATGTTTTCAGTACACACAACTTTTAATATTTATCTAAAAATATATATTTATAGAAATGTGGAAAAAATAAATTCATGCACTAAAGTTTCAAGTTATAAATACATAACAAAAATTGAAGGAAAACAAATAAAATTTACTAAATAAAGAGTGACGTCCCACTTAACTTCATTTTTCAGCATTTTATCAGCAACTAAATTATAGTGTCAATTTTACAAAAAATATATTCAAATAATTTTTTAATTTTTATAAAAAAATACAAACATAAAATACACTAAAAAGTAAACATTTCATTAGTTTACATCATTTGAAAATTCAAAATATATACGTCACTTTCTAGTGATTCAAGTTAAAAATTTATATCAGTGTTGGTCATTCCCTTTATAAAAGTGTGAAATAGCTTTGTGCTTTTACCCTATGGAATTTAGATTTTAATATCCCCACATGAAATTAGCCAACCTAGATTGTATATCTTAAGATATGATCAAATTACGAACTATCTATCTCTACTAATATTTTATTGGGATTATACTATCATTAAATTTGTGGTTTTCCCTTGATTCCTTTGGTTTTTTTATGCATCCTCTTGACCTTTCCATATTCCTAATAGAGTCTCCCATAAGTTTAAAAATGTCTTTTGAGTGCATTATAGAGGCCAACAAAAGAACAAAAAATTAACTTCTTAATAGTTGTCCCATAGTTTCTGGGTTGTCAAAATTCAGTTTTAGGATTTTTTTGACCATTTTAGGTGAAACAATGATTAGATTTTGTATTTAGGATACTTATTTAACATTCTCTTTCAAATCCTTTAGCCAATTAGAAGGTTTCTCTCAAGGTTTTGTGGCTTTTATGTATATGTATATATGGTTGTTTAACTATGATAACATCCGTACAAACTAAAAACCAAATGAAACAATGAAGCACATACGTGATCAAGACTCATCAAACCCAAAATGTGCCTAAGCCAACCCAATCAAAACATATCAACAATCATAAAATTTATAGATTATTAAAGTGCATCTAAAACTAGGTGAGACAAATAAGACCCAATAAATCATCAAAATATGTTAATATAATGCAATGGATCATGAACTTGTACAATCAGACCAAGCTACTCAACCAAGACTTAGACCACTCATAACAAGTTGAAACACCTAAAAGAGGATGGAAAGCTCATTGAAAGCACTTGTTAAAAGAGGGGGTCCCCATTTTGCTCATGTGAAAAGTGGGGGGTGTGTGCGAGGCACAACACTTATGTTTTCAACATATATGTTATTACACTTATAAAATTGTATAATCCTAGAAATAAAAGAATAGAAATCTTACCTTGTCTCTATTGTTATTATTTGCTGTTGCAATATTGTAATGAAAGGAATATCTTATTCTCTTATCCTTGGAAAGAAATTGTTGTAACATCTTTCTCTCTTCCTTATTTTCCCATCTATTTGGTTAAGAAAAATAAAACCTCTATTGTTCAAAAAAGAAGAGGGTATGATTTTATTGTTTAAAGAAAAATATATTTCTCCCTTTAAAATAACTCTATAGTGGAACAAATGAATATGTTGTTAAAAGGAAATACATGTAAATGTGGGGTCAGTGCAAGAAGTTGGGTTCACTTTTTGGCCAAAAAGTGGAAGTATTTTCTCTGATTTTAAAAATTTGTCACATTTGACCCAAACATTTGAGGCACTTAAAGATTGAATCTTAAAAAAAGTTAGTAATATGAAATGTAGTACTTAGAGTTTAATTTCTAAATATGTAATTTATTTTAATACCTAGATGATACAAATTGATTTTCAATAGGTATTTCTAAAAACTATTGTTTAAAAGTTATTTTTTTAACCATATCATGCACGTGTGCAAAAACCATAATTTGACCTAAATAAAAGTATTTTTCTAAATCCTTTTGAAGAAAGATGTGTAGTACAGTAAAGTTTTATGAGGATATTTTTTTATAATTTTTTTCCAAATATTTTTTTTATTAATGTGTTATTGGCCCTAATTGTTGTTTTTGAAAACTCCTCGTGTACGACCAACATAATTTGAGCAAAACTAATCATAAAATAAAATTTTATTTTTTCCATTGTGTAAAGAATGATGCGTAGATTGATGACATATAATTTTTTTTTAAACTTTAAAAATTAAAAGTTATTAAAAAATATAAACACCTATCATTTCAAGTTTTTGGACCAGTTTGCTCATAAATTAAATAATAAATAGAAAAACAAGTCCAATAAAAAAAATTACATATTTGAAAACTAGACACTGTCATCTGTAATGGGTTTTAATTTTGTAAAAAAAATTAGAAAAAAATGTCATCAGCCATATAGGTAAACTTAGTCTTTCCTTTTGTTCTGTACTTAGAAAAAAAGTTGTAGGTGCAAGGCTCAAGGTCAGCTACCCATGCCTTTCCCAAGCCTAAAACCAAACCAAAGGCAAGGGAAAAGGTGGTTGACCATTTCAAATTTCTTAGAATGGGTACCCGTTCTACAACAGGTACACATTATATAAAGGGTACTCGTTATAAAACAGGTATCCATTATTTTTACAAATGGGTACCCATTTTATAATGGGCACACATTTTTATGAACGGTACCCATTTTAAAATGGTACTCATTTATTTTATATCTATTATTTCCCATTATCAGGGAAAAATGTACTATGATTGTATCCCTGCAACTTGTAAGTCTAATGTACGGGCTGACAATGACATTTTCTGCATTTTTTTACTTACAAGTGTCTTGTGGATTCTCTTGGCATATCATTTTCTATTTAGATTTTGAAAGGAATCAATCATATGAACAATTTTTAAGTGGAATCAAGTGCAAGAGCTATTTTCAAGAGGAATAAAAAAAGAGGGTTTTTATTTTTTACATCTACTTTTACTTCAAAATCTATGTAGCAAAGGATCTACATCTAGTTGTACTTCAAAATTTCAAAGAAGTACATCAATTTGAAATTGGATTAAATATCATTTGTTATTTTATCAAGAGGGTTTGGTAATCATGGGATCAAATCAACGTAAAAAAAAACAAAGGAGGGTCATGACACTTGAAGAAATTGAAGAAAATAGAGAGAAGGAAGCAAAAAGGCAAAGTGATCATAGAAGAAGGATTCAAGAGATGAAGAATATTGAAGCATCTAGTTCCATGACTATTGAAGAGAAAGACATTCAAGAGACTATAAAGGATGGAATGAATGTAGATGATGCAAATGTGGAAATAGTTAATTTGGAAGAAAATGTAACTATAGAAGCAAATGCATGTATGTCTTCAAACCCAACTTTCAATGATATGGAAAATCTGACTATACAAACAAATCCAGGTATGTACGCAAAGACAAGTTTCAATGATATGGAAAACACAACTATAGAAACAAATCCAGGTATGTCTTCAAACCCACCTATTGATGATATTGATCAAATTAGTTTATTAACTGAAGTTGAATATACCAATGATGAGCTCAATTATACTACTGTAAATATGGAAAGAGGAAATGATAATGAAATCCCTTATATGAGTGAAAATGAAAATATTTTTTTTTAAGATTGAAAGAAATGTCTTAGATAATCTTCCTGGTAAGATTTCTTGGAGACAATCGAGAACCCATGTAAATAGATTATATAGAATATTTTTTTTTATAGAAAAACTCTTGGATTTCAATGTCAACTCATGATGCAATTGATCAAAATGTTGAAATTGTGAAAAGTAATGAAAAAGTTAGACATTTTTGTAAAACCTAAAAAGAAAGATGAATCAATGAAACAAGTTTAATCTAGTGTTACTAATGTTATTGATTATATTGGTAAAAAAAATTGATCTAAAGATAGCAATGCAACACGAAGAGCTCTATAACAACTACTTTAGTCAATAAATTATTTTCAAATAAGAGAATGATAAGTAAGACTAGTGAATTTCTAAATATAGATCCTAAAACTTTGAGAAGAGTAGAAAAGAGAAGAGAAACTATTAAAAATGATCCAATTAACTAATGTTGGAGTTTTAGTGGTAGACTCCCAAGGTATGACATGAAATTAAATAGTGAAATCAAATCTTTAATTGAAAAATATTGGCATGATAATACAAGGGTATCATCTAATGTTAGAGATGTTTCAAAATTAAGAGTGGAGTCCAATATTTGTGATCCTCATCCAAAACATCTATTAGACATGACTCAACCTGAATTGTATAAAAAATTATTAGATGATTCAGTGTTAGTACCATTTAATATTACCATAAGTCAAAGATCTTTCAAGAAATGTAAACCTTGGTATGTGAAAATTAATAAACAATGAATCTCTTGTTGTTGTAAAACTCATGTGCAATTTCCTTATTATTATGATGTTTTTCGATATATATGTTCTCCTTTGCATACTAACAAAATTATGCAAGAATGTGGTATTAATATGCCACCTCAAATAATTAAGGAGTTTGTATCAGGTTTGTTTCATAAAACATTTAATGGATACTTATTTTATTCAAAAGAATTTATTTCTGAACAATGCAATAGATATGCCAACTTTTTATTGTTAGGAAAATGTATGCATGAAAATATTTCACATGAATTTGGACAACAATTAGTGGATGTGAAAAGATTCAAGAATGTTGAATATTCTTTAAAGGATGGAAAATTTGGAAAGTGTTGCGAGTTAGTCACAGAAAAAATATGTGTGCATGCATTCATCAAAGATTTTAAGGATAATATTGTATCCAAATATGTCAAACACTCCCAATATGCTTAGTGGTTTGATGGACAATTTCATACATGTAAAAACACATTTCCAATTGGAACTATCCTATCAGTGGTTGACTTTGTAGAAAACTATACTCTTGCTCCATAAGAGGAAATTCAATCTCAGTATTATAATTCAGTGCAGATGGCCATCTTTGTTCATATTGTATACAGACATGCAGCTGATAGTACAAAAGATAATAGAATTTTTTTGAGGGAGTATAATTTCTATTTGAGTGATAACCAGTTACACTCTTTAGAGTTTGTGCAATATTGTTTCAAAATTTTTTATGAAAGTTTAAAAGAAAGAGAAATCTAGATGGCACAACATTTCATATGGTTAGATAACTATACAGAGCAATTCAAAAATGCAAGAATATTTTATTGGCTATGCAGAACTCACAAAGAAAACAATATCTAATATATGTGGAGTTTTTCTGAAGCTAGACATGGTAAAGGAGAACATGATGAAGCTAGAGCATGTGTTAAAAGAGCTCTTGCTAGAGAAACTAAAATTTGAGGATACAACAAAATTTAGATATGCACATGTGCAATTGTGGATTGGTGTAATAAAAAATTATCTACGGGATCAAGTGAGAACTCTACAATTTGACGATTCTTTTGGTTAGTTGAAGAAGAGAATATTCCTACTCAACTTGATTGTGAGACAATAACTAGATCAACAAAATGGCATTCATTTAAGAGGTCAAATGCAAGCACATGGACTATATGGACTAGGGAGCTTGCATGTTGTGGTCAATTTTTGTATTACAGGTGATTGGGGAGCATGTGAAAATATAAAATGGGTTGAAAAATGGAAACAAAGATCCTTGACACCTACAGAAACACATGATCAACTTGAAACAACAATTGAAGATGATAATCAAGTGTTTGCATTAGATGACTATGGTCATGTTTCAGACCTTGAACAAGAAGGTACTTTAATTTTCAATATTTTTTTATTACATTTTTTTATAATCTATATAATTAATTATATATGTATGCATGTACATATTTATATGATTTAGATACATGACACATTTTATTGAATTAAATAATTTTTTTTGTAGGACATGTGTATAATGTTGTTGTACCTAAGGGAAATGAAGAGGAAACTGAGTATTGGTTGGCTCAATGTGTTGAGACAAAACAAAATTTGTTACATCCTAGAGAAGATGATGATAACTATGAGTATCCAACAAGTTCTATGGTTGTTGTTGGCCCCTGGCTACGAAAATATCTAATAAGAAAGAATGGTTTGCCTGCATTTGAAGACTATGAAACACATAAGAAGATCATACATGACTCACATTTGGTTTTGGAAACAAATATAAAACTAGTCAGATATCAAGGGAGACCTGCTAATAAATAGTTATGGACACTTTCTATGGAAGAACATGAATCAATTATAGATGCATTACAAAAAAGTGAGGATGCAGATGGTACAATGGAATAAATTTCTAGATATGTTTCATGTTTTTGGTATATATTCTTTCCTTCTCATTTCACCTTCTATATTATTCCCTTTATCTTAAAATTTGTATTGAATCATGTAAATATATAGTTAATTTATTTGTACATTTGAACATTATTTTTACAGGTGTACCCTACAAGTAGATATTTGGATGATTGTCAATAGAATTTTTCACCATACAGATATGTGAGGTCAATTTTGTAGTCTTCAACTAAAAGTAAATGCATTATGTAATTGTATATATACTTGTATATTTCATATTCAACATGTTATCTATTTACATATTGCATCAATGTTTTGTGTTTTTGGTATATATCCTTTCATTCTCATTTCACCTTCTATATTATTCACTTTATCTTAAAATTTATTTCTAATCATGTAAATATATAGTTAATTTACTTTTACATTTGAACATTAGTTTTATAGGTGTACCCTACAAGTAGATATTTGCATGATTGTCAATAGAAGTTTACACCATACAAATATGTGAGGTCAATTTTGTAGTCTTCAACTAAAAGTGAACGCATTAGGTAATTGTATATATATACTCATATATTTCTCATCCATTCTCTATATACATATTCTTGTACATCCCCTTAATTCATCCTCTTAGGTCCCCTTAAGCCATCCTCTTACTTCCCCTTAAGCCATCATGTTTTATCTTATTAAATTTGTAACTCAAGACTCACGTACATCTCCCCTTAATCCATCCTCTTACATCCCCTAAAGCCATCCTCTTATGTATCCCCTTAAGACATACTCTTAGCTCCCCTTAAGCCATCCTCTTACATCCCCTTAAGCCATCTTTTGTGTTATCTAGTTACATATTGCATCAATGTTTTGTATTTTTGGTATATATATTCTTTCATTCTCATTTACTTGTACATTCATTATTTTTTGCAGGTGTACCCTACAAGTAGATTTTTCCATTATTACCACTACAAGATTTCATCATAATGTAAATGCTAGATCAATTTTGTAGTCTTTTCAAACTAATAATGGACCAATGAGCTAATTGTATAGATACTCATATGTTTCATCATGAGCACTATAGTTGCATTATATTTTGATATTTTGTGTCTTTAATATATTCTTTCAAATTCAAATTACATAATTTTTTGAGCTCTATGTATAGTGGTGCTATTGGTTCATTATTATTTTTCTCCTAATCTATATTTTTAGTTTTGAGACTCTTTTTATGATATTTCTATGTAAAATGGATTTTACTCCTTCACACTTATTGGTTGACCTGATATTTTTCTACGCTCCCTAGGTTTTGAGATTAAGCTATATCTTATTTATAACTTTACGTTTTAGATCATTATAATTGCTTTGTATAACTTTAGGTTTTCATGCTACATGCCCTCAAATTTCCCCTAGGGTTTCTTTTTAGATTTGATCTCTTATTGATTTTCTAATTTTTACATTTGTGAGTGTTTTATATTGCTTCATCTTTCTCTCTATAGCCATATTGTGTTGATTATGCCACAATCTACTTGAAACCCTAATCTCCCTTTGCAAAGGCATTCTCATCTAAACCCTAACATGGATACTAATGAAAATGAAATATTTTATGATTCTCATATTGAGGATCATGAAATACCAACAAGATTTTTATCACTTGATGTACATATAGCTAGGAAAGATCTTACACTTACTATCTAGATAATTACTTGTAGATGTAACTACAAATACATGTAATATCCCATCTTACATCATAAATTAGTGGATGCCCCATTTCACATGGATATCCTTTATTACATTTACTCTAAATGATGGTGTCATATAATGGTGTATCATCCTAACTTGTTATGGCTTGCACAACATGCACTAATTCATTTTGAATTTGTGATCCACTCTTGAAAATTCAAAAGGTTTGCTTCTTTAATTTTGGTTTTAAATATGATTTTTTGCCCACAGTAGTTGTTCAATGGCCTTTTTTATTATCACTTTAAAATATTCATTTGTATATAGGCTTCTCATATGATTTCCCCTAGTTGTAATGTTCATATCAAACCCCTATGTTATCATATTCAACATCTTTGGTAGTCTATCTTAGTTGGATTAGCACATGTGAAACCTTTAAAATATTTGTTTCATGCCTAAGTCTTTGTATTGTATTGTGAACTCTTGCATTTTTATTTTTATTTTAAGATGATTATGATTAGGGGAGAATTGAGGCAACATGCATCTTTCTTTTGGACTCTTTTGGCCCACATTATTGATCCTTATTTATTTTTATTGTGCCATTGGATTTTCATGCAAATTAGCACATAGGAAAAATGGGCCTCATTGTCTACTATTTTATATTAATATTTAGGTATGTAGGAGCTAAAAATGACACACAAGAAAGCATAGTTACTAATCATAAGAGCAATTTAAAAAGGATACCCTTGAAGTGGGGAAACAAAGCATGAGTCCAAATATAGAAGGTGAAAATGAGAATCGATAAACACAACAAACATGGGATAAATAAGAAGTCATAGTGTAAGGACACACAAGGTAAATGGATGAATAAGGAAGGAGGATCACAACACATATGCATAATAAAAGAATAAATTAGAAATGATAGGAAACACAAAGAAGAAGTGATATGAATAACACAACACATGTTCAAGTTATTTGTGTTCTAGCATGCACCACTAAAGTATTATTTGCATTATCTATTTGGTAACTAGGAACATGGAAACATGAAACCAAGAAGGAAGAGTGAAAGAACTAAAAATGGCAAGTGATAAGAAATATATATGGGGATATGGAAGCAATGAAGTCATCCCCCATTAGGTGTGTCTATATATACTCAAAATATATGTCACTATTAAAACCAATTCTCTCAATGGGTTTTATCCATGTTATGATGAAGTGTACTCACATGAACAAGAGTGGGATGTAGGGATACCAAATGTTATGATCTAAAAGTACTACTTTAGATGTCGTATCACTTGGTTTCTCATTTTTTTTTTGTAACTTCAACATGTAGGGTGTGTTATAGTGAATAAGACCAATTTATTGGTGAGCATTATGAAAAACTTCATCGTTTACTTTCATATAGTTAGCCTCATCAAGTGAGGAAGTTGCATGCTCATGAACTTATGCCCAAAGTCTATCTTCCTTTTATCTATAAGATCTTGAACTTTATGTTTGAATACAATACATCTATCTATATATTTTCTATGTATGTGATGATAGGAAAATAGTACTTAGCCTTGTGTGGTATAAGATTAGAGTTATCCATAGTTAAATAATAAGAGTTAAGGTAATTTAAGGTTGTGTTTTAAAAATTGTTCTAATTTACCATATATGTAGGCTTATCTTATGTATTGAATTTTAAATTTGATTGGTTTGAGAAGTGTATTATTATCATCATGAATATCATTAGGTGCATCCTCATGTATGTATAAACTATGTATTTTCTTAATATAATATGTATAAGAATGTATTATGTGCAATCACTTAAGGATACATCATAAGAAATATTGAAAGGCTCTGAAGGAGGGTCTACATCAAAAAGTTTTATGTTAGCATGGTACATAGAAAAATTCATGGGATCCATACATATAAAAATACATGGATATTTGTACATACTAGAACCATTTTAAACACATTAGATAGTTTTTCATTTTAAATTCAAAAATGTATTAGAGATTCTAACATGTCTCGATAATATAATCTAGAAGTGAACAATAAAGAACAAACATACTAGATCTAACATACTAAAATGTACAAGCATATATTCAATATAATATATATACACATGTAGATCTATACATAAGTCCATGAAATACTAAAATATCGGTAGGACCCATGAAATGTACTAAAACATCTACTCATAGTTAGCATATAAATAAATACAAATCATAGTTCATGAAATACTGAAATATCTCTAAGTCCATGAAATATCAAGTTCAACATATATAGTCATAGTCCTAGTGGCATATATAAAAAATAATGCATAGTACAGTCCATGAAATAAATATCTATGTCCTATGATCATCACTCAAGTTCAAATCTGAAAGAGGCCTCTTTCTTCCTCGTGAAATAGATGGATCTACCTCATGCTGTATAGAAGAGAAAGAAACTTGTTCAAAATCAGATAAATTTTTTAAAAACATGACACATACATGTGCATATGAAATTTAAATTTCATAATTTGATTTAATTTGATTTAATTTAATTTAATTTATAAAATGCTCATATTAAATATTTAATAGACTAATGTATGCATAAATTACCCTATGATGTTGGACATCTCATCCTACATTTTGTTTCCCAGGTGATCATATAGCTGTTCGTCTTGAACCAAAAGTCTCAGCTATTAATTCTTGGATATTCAAATATTTAGCACTCAAGAATTAGGTTAGCATCCAAACTTGATTTAATTTATAAAAATATGAAATTAAATATTTAAATCTAGGATTTAAAGTGTGCATAAATTACCATGCAATCATGCTCATCTACTCCCACATTTTGTTGTCTAGGTGGTATAGTTGTTTCAGATTCTAGACCAAAAGTCTGAGCTGCTAATTCCTAGAAATTCAAATGAAGAAAACTTTTGAAATAGGTTAGAATATTTACTGAAACATGTAACCATATTATATAGCATATAAAGACCTAGAAACTTTAGCAAAGTTTAGGACCTAAAAATATGTGGATGACTCATGAAATTGTCCCTAATCAATCACTGTCCTATTGGTACTCCTATCATCCTGCACTTACATATATGGGCATATATAAATTTATATAAACTCAAAAAAGAAAAGTACAAATTTAGTACAATTTTTGAAAACACACACCAAGGAATAATCAGGAATAACATACGATGATGGAGGAGCACTGCAAGCAACACATTTAGGTGGTCGGTTAGACATGGAAAATGACACATAACCTCCTCTCTACAACAAAAATGTTTCACATATAGGAATATTAGATTTAAATTTAATTATACATGTTAATTTAAATATAATATATAAGTTTTGAAGAAAATTTAAACTAGACCTAGATATATTCGTTTACCCCATAAGGTATGCCAGTCTGTATAGCTACCGATGCAAAACTCAGTGTATCAAATAGTGCTGAGGCCATGGAGAGACTTGAGATCTACACCAAATAGTTCACAATATATATTTAGTTCATGATTAAATATAAATTTTAATATGTTCAAATTAAGCACTTGAAATAAAATAAAATGTGACCTCCATGTACCTGTATGACTCCACATCTCTTGTAGCTGCATCTGATGTGGATGTAAGAGTGGGACCATAACATGGTTGATTGCAATTTTGACACAAATGTGCCCCTGACATGTGTGAGGCTCTATGATGAGATGCACTGAATCCTCCATGATGCTCTCCACTACTAAATTTAGCTGCCATGTGGACAACTTATTCAGTGAGATTACCTAAGAGTCTACTCAATGCCCCTAGTGTCGACAACATTGCCTGGTGCTGAATGGGTCCATGAATCATTGGAAAAATAGGAGCAACCATAGGAGCAATAGGAACAAGTCTATTGGGATCAATTCATGCCCCTGGCTTGTGTTCTGGCATGCCACCACCAACACCCTAGAATGGTCTAATATCAAAATAATTAGGTTTTTGACCCAAATGAAACTCCACCCATAATTTTCTCAAAAAATATAGTGGTACCTCAAAATTAGTGTGTGGTGGGTGATCAAACACCATCCACCACTGCTCCCAAAAATGTCTCGAGATCGCCTCATGCCTACACCACTTAATTGATATTCTTTTTTTGTTGTAGGTATAGGTTGATTAGTTATGGGGTGAACAAAAAATGAGGCTAATGTTTGTTGGGTAATGTGAAGATCAAGGATGTCTTTATATGAAAGACCATCCGCATAAAATTGCCTCCTCTCATCTTGCCAATGATGGAATCTATCTAGGTCTACATCAATAGATCTAACAGAATCAATAATGGTTTGCATTGAATATGCAAACCATACTACATGTGGGGGCATCAAGTAGGCTAATTATTAATCAAATTAATGTTTTCCTCAATTGCATTAATATTTTCATTAATGCTTTGTCACAATTTAGCCTCATTAGGTGGAGGGGGTGGGGGGTTTGGAGGTGGAGTGGGTGGGGGGTTTGGAGGTGGAGTAGGTGGGGGGTTTTTAGGTGGATGGGGTGGGGGGTTTTGTAAAATAATTTCATCTATTAAAAATTCATCCACCCCTTGGTCTTCCATTGGATCCATGTCATCTGCATTTCCAAATATATCCATATCAAAAACTTACAATTTAACTCACAAATATATCCATATTGAAAACTTACAAACAAATATCTAGAAATAAATGTAATCTAATATCTGGAAATGTAAGTTTAAAATATCCATGAATAAAAAGCTTAATACTTGAAAATTATGCACAAGTTCAACCAGTCAAGAAAAATATGGACCTAATTGTTGAGAGTACTATGTTTTTACTACATTTTACTCAAGAGACATTTACTTTTTAAAAAATTGAAATTAAAATAGTTTTAAGACACATTAAAGATTTGAGTTGAAACATCAAATAAGTACCCCAAGATGTGCATTATTAAAATTTTAATTCATATGTTATGTACAACTTATCTAGGATTTATCAAAGCTAAATTAGATCATTTTAAAAGAACCCTACATGTTTAGCATGCAAACTAAGCACATTAATACTATGATAAGTTATTTTGTGTGATGTATAGTGGAAGATAGAAGTGTTATGATTGTGAAGGTGGATGCCTATATGAATTTGACATGTAGTTGAATTAATGAAGCTTATGAGCAAAAAATAAGTAAAGGAGTGGAAAATTATTAGTCCTAGATGTTGTAAACATTGAAAGTATTTAAAAGTTATGGTAACTTTCAATAAGGGCATATTTTATGGTAATTTATTTGTATCACCTCATAACCTGTCAGGCTTATTTAATTGGTAGAGTTTCTTTGATATGTAAAATCCCATCATTCCTATGTATAATTTCATTTATATATGCATTGTTTGATGTCAATATTGACTTCATAATGAGTGTGGTTTTTGTTTTCCTATGTTGTGCATGGAATCAAGACATGAGAAAACCTAATTATTGACAAATTGTTGGCAACTTGTTAAGGAGTGACTATTGGTGTTCTAGATTTATACCTTTTCATCCTCCTCTTCCCTAGATTGGGGATTTTTTGAATTTCTAGTAATCTTTAGAATTGATGTACATGCTATGTTTAGGTGACATTATGGATCAAGAAAGGCATTTTATTCTTGTAGTTCAAGAATTGGGAACCTTTTTATTTGAGTTTAGTGCTTTATCACCTTTCCTAGGATTTTACCAACCTTCGATTATACAAAGCAATCAAAGCTTCTCTTTTTCTACAAATTATAACGCATACTCATAGTTCTTTTCATACCATTCATAAGAACTCCATTAACACATCTTAAGCTTTCTCTCCCATCATACAAATAAAAGAGATTAAAAATATCTTTTAACACACTCATAAGCACATCCATGACAACAAATCATTTCAAGTACCATGCAAATAAAGAAACATCCAAAATAAATACAACCTGAAACAAAGAATATTACCTCAACACTTTAAGATCTAAATCTAAAAGAAGATTTGAACAAAGTTCTTTATTCTTTCTCCAAACACAACATTCCCCTTATACAATCTCTAAAAAGAATTCCAAATCTTATAATATTATTTCTAAAACAATAAATCTAACTCAAGAACAATACTATCTTCAACTTTTCATCTTCTATTCTAGCTCTCTAACTCCAAACATGCAAGTGAATAATGAATCCAAAACAAATGAAAGCCTATCCTTATACTATTTCCAATTTTTTGGAAGACCAGGTTAGATCCTAAGTTCTCCTTTAAATGTTGTTCATCCTTGTGGTAGGTTGGAAGAAGTTATGACAAAGAGGTATGGCATTTTGGTGGCTAACTATTGGACAAATGCTAATGGCAGTAGGGAATGACAAAAGTTTAATGAAGAAATAGATAAGTTACTAATGATTGATTATCTATGCATAGATCATGTTATTTTCATCCTTATGAGATATGTTATTTATTGTTTCTATAACAAGTCATGGTTGGGATATAATAGGTAGTGTGTCTCAAGTTTTAAGGTTTACAGTTTAGTTTGAGGGTTTATTAAGTTCATATTTTTAGGGTTTATAGTTTAGTTTTAGGGTTTATCAAGCTCATAGTTTTAGGGTTTATAGTTATGCTTAGCATTTTAGGGTTTATAGTAACATATTTTTAGGGTTTATCAAAACATACATACCATAATTTTACTTAAACCCTAATTTTTCAATTTAAACCTACAATCATAAAAAAAAATTCATAAAAAAAAGCAAGAAACCAACCTAGAGGTCTTCAGAACTGACGAGGTGGAAGGAGGAGGTGAGAAGGCAAAAAGACACTAGATTTGTGATAGCAGGGGCTTCAACAACACATACCCATTCTCATATGTCGTTGTCCCTATCGGCATGTGGAATAAAATGAGCCCGCAGGGTTTTTTTTTAAATTATATACATTTTCAAAATAGGTACTAGTTTAGAAATAGGTACCCATTCTATAACGCATGCCCATTTACTAATGGGTACCCATTTAGGCTCGGGCAAACATTAGTAAATGGGTACCTGTTTAGGTTCGGGTGACCATTCCTAAATGGGTACCCATTTCTTTAAAACATGTACCCATTCTTGTTAGGAATTTTTTACCCGCGCGACTTCCCCTAGATGTGGACCCAACTTCTTGCTTTTACCCTATGTACATTACTTGCATTGCCCTTCTCTCATATTTTTAGTTGAAGGGAAAATAGATAAATATTATATAAATGATTCCTTTGAAATAAGTCCTTATGCATCATTATTTAGATAAGGAAAGAAAAATATTCTCTTTGATGCCCTTTATTAAAAAAAGAGATTTTGTATTCACTACATATGTTCTTATTTGGGTTCTTATTTTATAAATATATATATTGAAATAATGAAATATATGAAATCATATTATACAAAAGTGAAAAGAGGAGTAAATATATTTATTGTTCTATTTTAAAAAAAAACCCACTATCTCAAAATAGTGGAGTATATATATATAGTTTTAAAGTAATATGAATAAATGTTGTTAGCTCTTTCTCTAAAGGTATAAGTTTAACATAAAATTAAAAATATTAAATTTAAAGAAGTTGAAGTTGAGAGCAGAGGGTTCTCCCCCCTCTCTCGCGCCAAGACAACGATAGTGGGGGTGAACCCCCATAGCGCTGCCCCATAGGGTGACACTATGGGGAGGTTCCCCTCCCCATAAAGGGACCAACCTGCATGCAGGTCAGGACCCCTCATAGAGTCCCACACCCTAAATGTAGGGACTGACCCCTCGTGTTGGTTATTGTGTTTTTTAATATATACTTTGTGTCTAATATTCGACCTTCAATAAAATTTGAAACCCTACTTATGTTATTCACTGGCTTTTCCGGATATATATATATATATATAAGATTTCTGTATATACATAATGTATATTTCAAGTTCTCTATGTTGTGTATATATAGTCCTATGTATACACAATAGCACAATATATTTTCTTATAATATTTTATAGGTAAATATATATATTATTATATATTAAATATATATGTATATATGTTTCTATATATTCTATTTATTTGGTTATATTTATATGAATATGTTTTTTGGGAAAACATTATTGGAGAAAAATATAAAAATATATTAAATGGGAAAACAAACATTTTAGGAAACTAAAATAAATTGAATTAACTTAGAAATCTTAGTCAAAACTTGATGGTTAATAATGTTCCCTTCAGGAAGAGATTTCCATTGAACACTCCTTCCTTCAACCTCCAAACTGAAACAAAATATTGTGAGTGAAACAAAGGCTTAGATTTTCTTTTATAAACTTGGATTAGGGTTTGAGAGGAATGCCCTAACTTTTGGAACCTAAACCTATTTTGTGAAATTAAAATAACTTAGGGAAATATTAAACAGTTGATCCCAATAAATTAGGGTACCCAAATTAAATAATATATTTCAATTTAATAATTAATCCGTGTCTAAGAGTGGTGACTTTTCAGCTTTTGGTTGTCCATTCCACTTGCAATGAAGACTAAATTGGGAAGTTCAAGGCACACATCTCTTCTCAAAGATACATATCATCTGTTGAGATTGCCAAATTTTATGAACTCTCCCAAATGGAGTTTCCAGGGAAAAAATCTCATCTACTGAGATTCCCCATAGTGTATGAACTCTTCGTTAATAAAATACAACTATTTTTCACATTGTTTGCTGTGTGTTTTTACAATACTTCAAGCTGAGTGCTAGGTATTGTCCTCTGAATTTACAAAATAATTTAGATCAGTGGTATCAGAGCCATTGACATCCTTTGACTAATGATGTCCCTTCTTGGCCATGGACACCTTCTCACCCTCTATCTCTCTATATTGGTGTAGGTAAATCTTCAAGGGCTCTACACATTCTTCAACCCTTATTACCATGCCAAGATCTGCATTTGCCCCTTATGCCATCACCACAACACTTTTCCCCTTCCTACACATCCATCACTAAGATAAATCTCCCCATGAATCTCTTCCTCACCTATTCCACCATTGAATACCACCTCAGCCGATCCTACGCATCCATTGTTGCTTCGTCTGCTTCTGGATTCTCTAATCATCAATAGATAATGCAAGGAGCAGGGACTCCTAGATTTGTATTTATGGTGGACACTTGCATTGCAATAGAGGATCTTCCACATATGAAGAATAAAATCCTTCATGTGTTTAGTCAATTACTAGAGAATTCACTAGTGGGGTCTGTGCAGGATCATGGGGGTCCAAAAAGTGGCAATGTGATGACCAAAAATTTGCCCTTGTGGCTGACAACTTTTTATATCCAAATTTGATGAAACGAAAAGGGTTTATTGAAAAAATTGTCAACTTTCCACCAATATTAGATATGCCTTATTTTGAATTTAATAGATAATTATTATTGATTTTCTACATACATTATGACTAAAGTCCTGATTGATAGGATGATTAAAAAACTTCTATAATTTTCAAACTATTTCACATTTTTTGAATCTAAAAGATGCATCACATTCTATAATTCGCATACTATAGGATAAAAAAAATTGAATTTCATAAATTTTTTACCAAGTTATGGTGGTCAGACAAACATGTTTTAATAATTTTGAAATGTTATAATAAAAAAATCATAACTAAGTATTTACTTGCAAAAAAATTACAAAATAAAATGTGGCACATCTAGGCATGTGTCCTCTACTTATATTGAAAGTTTTAGAAAAAAAATATTTTTTCTTGTACTTAGGTTGGTCCGACATACACCTACTTTTCTATCTTTTTCCTGAAAATTTAGTACTACTACATTGAAATTTCAAATTTGTGCAAAATATATTTACTTTTTTCCAAAAAAGGACTAGTAGCCTAGAAACTAAATTCAATTTTCTACAAATTCTGTTCTTACATATTTTTCAAATTATTTTAATAACCTATTCAAATTTTTATGTCAATTTGCCTAACTCTGTTATTTTAAATTTTCATTGCCACTTAGGGGCCTAGTTTGGACCCCCATGATCCTACACTAACCGAGTGGGTCTCATTTCTTTTGGGGAAATGATCACTATTCATGATCTCTACTACACCTACAGCTCCAAATATCATTCTTATATCCATATGTACCTCCACTTATCCATTTTGGTGACATATAGTTGTAGCCAGATAGTTTCAAACTCGTGACCACTCTACCCTCCTATAGACATGAGGAGGTCTAGCAAGAATTTTAGAGGAGACACCGAGATTTTTTCAAAGGTAATGACCACTCTTGCCTCCCTAATGCAACTAGACTGAATGTAGGAAGAGCAATGTTTTTTCATGTGGCAAAGTCCATTGAGAAGGGATAATAAATAACCATCTCTTACTTCGATGGCCTACTTCCCCTCTAGCAGAGAGAAGCCATGTGTGAGACCTGGGTTTCAAGTGTACCTACAAACATTGTACTTTAGAGAAGTCTCTCAACACTGCCTTCATGAGCTTAAATACATTGTTTGAGGTGTTAAACAATAACGCATTGGATGAAACTCCTAAAAATCCTGATGTCTTCTCTCAAGAGGTGTACATGTTTACTAGTGGTTTACCTCTTGTCATGCCTGCTTTAGACATATCCAATTTGAAAAAAATACTCTCCCAGAATTTAACAAGATCTCTTGGCAATGACTTCCTTTTACACCATCTACTCATAGGGATAATTTGGAGCTTTTCCACTAGGTTAAAGTTGTAAATAGAGTTTGTCCAACAAGAGACTATGCATTTGTAAAGTATAACAAAAATATTGATGTTGTGCAATACATAGATGAGGAATATGAAAAGTATTTAACTGATCCTAACTAATCTTGGCATGAGACAAACCAACTCTTTGATTTGTGCTGATAATTTCATCTTCAATTTATTATAATTATTGATAGATTTACTCCGCAAAAGAGTGTGGAGGATCTCAAGAGCAATTATTGTTTAGCTACTAGAACAATACTTTTAGCCAAATCTCCATCTCATGAGGAGATTGTTGATCACCCTCTTGTTAAGGATCATTATAACATGATACAAGAAGTTGAATGCAAACAAGCACTATCAACCATGCTCTCTCAGTCACAACCACAAGATCATGAGGATTTTGAGCTCTTAGTTGAGGCAAACCACATTACTAAATCATGACAGAATGCAAATGATGTAGAAATAAAATTGCCTTCAAATGGGAAACTGTTGCTCATACATATGTAGAAGTTAAAAAAATTATAGCTCCATCTAGTTCAACATCTCCTTCACCATTCTCTTTTGCAACCTTTGTACAATATTTTGCATTCGCTATGTTTTTTAAGCATTCTGATCAGCACATATCAATGGTCATTTGGGATTGGCAATGTTGGTTTGTCTTCTTCAACTTCATCAGAGCCAACTCGGTGTAATGGGGCCCATTGCCTCTTAAGGGGGGATGGATGATCCAAATAAATTAGATACCCAAATTAAATAATATATTCAACTTTTATAATTAATCCTCATCCAAGAGTGGTGACTTTTTGGTTTTTGGCTATCCATTCAGACTCTAAGGGAGACAAGGGGTGGTGACCTTTCAAATTTTGTGAAAATGTATAAAGGGGTTTTTTCAAAGAAAAAATTGGGAAGTTCAAGGCACACATCTATTCTCATAGATACATCTCATTAGCTGAGGTTGTCAAATTTTATGAACACTCCCAAATGGAGTTTCTATGGTAAACATTTAATCCACTGAGATTGCCCATATTATATGAATTCTTCATTAATAAAAAAAAACTATTTTTCACATTGTTTAGTGTGTGTGTTTTGACAATACTTCAAGATGAACAATAGGTATTATCCTCTGAATTTAAAAAATAATTCAAATCAACAGTCTTGTAAGGTTCTATAGTCATGGAATTACTTATTAGGTGGTTAAACATTTTTTACCCTAGATGGGCAAACCATAAGGTTATAATGCAAAGTTTTTCTTGAGATGAGTTGTTTAGATTTAATTTATGAAACTAGTGGTAAAGTAAAGGCTTTTGAATTTCAAATTTAATATTTATTGTTAATTAATTTTTTATTAATTTTAAATATCATTCTATGGCTGATTTGATGGCCGTTTATTAAACTAGATATGATAGATTCTTGCCTTTGCAATAAATTTGTTCACATTAAATTGTTTATAGTTTTTGGATAATGTAACCTTATGTAGTTTAAATTAACATTTTTTTCTGCAATAGTTTATTTATATTAATTATTTAAATTGATAACTAGGTATAGAGTCTTGACCTTAGGGTGAGGTTGCCTTCCTCAAAATAGACCTTCCCCCTTAGCAATGTGTGTAGCAACACTTAACCCTTATTAGTTACTTCCATTATCATAGGTTGTGAAAGGGGTTTCGCATTACCTGCATCTGGATTGTCTTTTCCCAACCTTAGTGTGGCATGCCAAATGTATGTTTCCCTAGTAACAATGTTGAGTACATGTGTTTAACTGACATGCATGTTGCATGTAAGTGAGTTGTGTCTTTTTTATCATGCCATTTATGAAAGAAATTGTTGGTTGTGTTTTCATGTCCACATGTTAAATTATGGGCATGATAGGGACATTTTGATTGAATTGATTGTTTTTAGTGATTTGTTTTGTAAAGTTTATAATGTATTGAGGAGGTCTAGATGGTTTTGTCACACCTCCTATAGTTAACATAGATTTAGATTTTGGTTGAGGAGTATTAGAACATAGATGCACAATAATTTAGGGTTTCGTAGGTTCTTTGTGGGAACCCAAAACATAAATTATGTTGATTGATCTTTGAAAGACAGATGTTTTAGGAGTCATAGAGGATGATTTCATCAAGATGAAGTCATAAAGGGCTTCATCTAACATGTCAAAATCATCACTGCTAAAAGACTCATTAATTGAATTAAAATCTTGAATAAAGAGATCCAAAATTGTCATATGCTTTACTTTTACAAACACCAATATCTAATAAGAAATACATGATATATAAAAACATCAATGTCTAAAATAATTAAGCAATTAATCAACTAATTAAACATAAATAGGATTAGAAGCATTCTAATCTCGTCAGATTTACCAAAATGTTTAGGTGTAAAAAGAAGGTATCTAGTCTAATACAACCTAATCTAGGTATCACTTCCTTCTACATAAACATTGGGACACAAACCTTATCTTAGCTATAGACCTGAATAGGAGAGCTAAGATACAAGGGTTTTGTCCCTTTGCTATATTTCTTAAGGATTCAATCAAGTGTTACAAGTATGTGCTAACTAGTGTTGTCATTGATGTCAACATGTTTGTGTTGTCACTGGTGCCAACTGTATTTTTTGGTATTGTTGTTTGTTGATTGAGTGAGTTGACAAGTCAAGAACATTGTTTGAGAATTTTGTTCCAAATTTCCTTTGTATTAAAGACCAAAGTATGACTTTTGCATATGATTTAGAGAAGTGTTTGAAGATGCTAAATCTAGATTTTGGTGGTCTAGATCACTATGCAGGAAAATTTCTATTCACCAGTTTGAAGATTGTACCTAGCAATCTTTACAAAGTGATAGGGAGATAGTATTCTGTTTCACATTTCTCCATAGGTTAGAATTTGGTCTTGTGGTTCTGGACTTAATCTTATAGGGTCTGTAGCCATCTTCATTCCAAAGGATTTGTTATTTGGTGCTGTGGAAAGTAAGTTACTGATTAGCAGAGTTTGATAGTGTCTATTGAGAAGTAGTCTGTGATGTGTCTTCAAGTGAAATCTATTATGGTTGGATTTGTCAGCTCCCAAGTGATTCCATAATGTTTGTAGATGTCTCCAGAATGTATTGAAGGTGTGTACTTAATCTGCAAGCTATAATGAAGATCTTGGAAACATGTAACTAAGTGTTCTTGATGTTGTGAACTAGTTCTAGCCGACCTGGATAGTCACACTTGTTGCAAAGGTGATTCGTGGATTGTGGAAGCATGTTGTAGCATGTGGAGATGTGTTTGGGTATGAGCTAAGCCATGAAGTGTTCCTCTTTCATTCATTTACTCTGCATGTTTATTTATCTCTAGTCCTAATTTGATTTTTGTAAGTATGCCAACCTTGGAGATTGTTCCAATGGTTGTAGATTGTAATGCCGACCTTGATGTACGTTCTAAGGTTGATGATTAACTTATAAATGTATGTAATGAATTCATGAATGAGGTGATAAGTAGTGAAGATGTGAAGATAAAGTGTGATTTGTAAAAGTAGAGTAGAGAAGAGGAGATATTGTACTTCAACGGAATTGAACTTAGGCATGGTGTAGATGCTAGTATCAGTTCATCTTGGTAGTGAGCCAACCTTGATAGTGAGCCAACCCTGGCAGTGAGGTAACCCTCAGTAGTGAGCCACCCTTTGGAAGTGAGCCTTTCATTTGGACAGTGAGACCTGGGCAGTGAGCCCCTTTGGTAGTGAACCTTTTTTGATATTTGGTATTGTTACTACATTATATTGTGAGTGAACACTCACCGTGGTTTTTCCCTGTTTAGGGTTTTCCACATAAAAAATCTAGTGTTCATGTGTGTATGGTGTTGATATGTTCAAGTTTTTTTTTCTCCTATTCATGTTCAATGTTCATAATATAATAAGTAGCTAAATTAAGTGAATGTGAAAGTGATATTGTGTAAAGAAGTTAAAGTTTTTGATACAAGTGATTCACCCCCCTCTCAATTGTCTTATGCCTTACAACAATTGGTATCAGAGTGAGGTTTCTTAGAAGAAAGCCTAATGACTTAAGGTAGATCTGGGATGGCACACAAGAAAGACATTCCTTAGTTTGATGGATTTGACTATGCATACTGAAAGGTATGAATGGAAAGTTATCTTATTTCTATTGGTTATAGTGTTTAGGCAATGGTTAAAAACAAATATACAATACGTAAAAATGTTCCTTAGTCTGATGAAGAGATCAGAGATTTTGAGACTAACCATAAAGCTAAAAATACTCTATTAAATGTCCTGTCTAATACTAAAATGGCAAAAGTTGTGGATCTGGAAACTCCTCATGAGATTTGGGACAAACTAAAGAAAATTTATGAAGGTGATGCATTTTCCAAGAAGGCTAAATTGCACAACTTGAAGACAACATATGAGACCATGCGAATGGCTGAAGATGAGAATGTAACAAGCTACATATAGAAGATGGATGAAGTTGCCAGTAGCATCAAGAGTCTTGGTGGAAAGTTAGAAGATGAGGATGTTGTAGATAAGATACTTAGAACTCTTCCCAAATCTTATAGTCACAAGGTATCTTCCATTGAAGAATTGTTTGATATGGGCAAACTTTCAAAAGATCAGTTGCTTGGTAAACTAACTTCTTTTGAGATGAGAGAGTTTGGTACTACTGATGGCCCTATGAAAACTGAGACTACTTTCAAGGCCAAGGAAGAAAAGACTGCTAGATCAGAGAAATATGTTGTAGAATTAGACGAAGAATATTTTGCAGAGCTTGAGGAAAAATTTGCAAGTAGAATAAAAAGAGGTAGTAGAGGAAAGTTCAAAGGTAAGTTACCTTTCAAATGTTTCAATTATGGAAAAATTGGTCACTATGCTTCAAGATGCCCTAATAGAGCTTTAAAAATCAATGAAAGTAAAGGAAAGATGGTAAGAAAGAGTTACTATGCTAAAGATAATGATGGTGTAACTGATGATGAATCAAATTCTGATGATAGTAGTAGTAGTGAATGCTTGTTTATTACACTTAGAGAAAAACCTATTTCTACAAATCTTGCAGTCTATGTGAAGGAAGGAAATCCAAGAGAGTTGTTTGTATTTTATGCTGAAAAGGAAGATGAATGAATCATTAATAGTGAGTGTTCAAATCACATGATAGGAGACAAGAGTAAGTTTGTTAAGTTTGAAAATTATGATGGAGGACTTGTTAGGTTTGGTGATAATACAGCTGGTAAGATTTGTGGAAAAGGATCTATTATTTTTGATGGCAAGCATAATACAAATGATGTTCTTTATGTCAAGGGCTTAAAGCATAATCTTCTAAGTGTTGGACAAATGTGTGACAAAGGGTATAATCTTGTGTTCAAGGACAATGGGTCTGAGATAAGGAATAGCTTCAGAACCTTGATTGTTGTTGGTAAGAAGTGGTGTAGGAGCACCAAGGGCTTAGAGCCCATGTGTATATAGTTTTGCATTTTTTTTGTGTGATGCTTTTGTTTTTGAATTGGGAAGGCATGAGAAGAAGTTGATGCTTTTACAAAGTGGGTCCATCGGAGTGAGAGAGCTCATCGGCCAAGCATTGAGAAACTATATCGACAGCCAGTGTCCCACCGATAAGACAGTGTATCGGCGGAGGACAAAGTAGGTCTCGCCAACAAAGACACTTATCAGCGTGAGATGCATATCGGGAGGAGATATGAAGGTTAAGCTGAAGGAGAAAGTCTGACTGATGGAGTGTTCATTGGTGTAAAGGGAGTCATCGGCAGAAGAAATGGATGTATGGCCGACAATAGGAGGTCTCGCCGATAGCGAGGTAGATATGAGGCTTCAGTGTGACATTCGGTATCGGAAGACAAAAAGAAAGTTTGGCCGATAAGTTAGGTCCTGCTGAAGGTTAAAGTCATTGTTTGACTTACCGGTGTGAGTCGCATTGTCGGAAGGTGGAGGAAAAGTCCCACCAATGATCTCAGTCACACCGATAAGTGCATAGAGGAAAGTCTTCATTGTTAAGGAATTTGGCGATGGCAAGAGTTGGTAAGAGGTCTAGCTGATGAAGTAGTTGGCGAAAAAGCTTTCATTGGAGTAGCAAAAGCGTATCGGAAGAAGGGAATAATGTATGGCCAATAATACATGCTTTGCTGATGGAGGTCAAATAGAGTCAAAGGTGATATCGGCCAAACAAATACTATCGGCTAATGAAGATTTAGACTTGCTGACAGAGTAGGGTCTTGTCGATAGGAAAGCATATGCATGTTTCGGTGAGACATCTAAATTATCTTGCTGATATTGGCGAAAAAGGTGTTGGGGACACGTCGGTATGAGACTGGTCCATGGTAAGACTTATGAAAGGTTTTCTGATGACAGTTATCTTGCCAATAGCACAGAGTTGAATCGGAGCAGTTGGAATACGAACCAGTCTGGAAATTGAACCGTCCTGTAACGGACATAAGCTAATTTATATGATGTAGCATTCTTTTTGTGAGAGGGGTTGGAGTGGAAAGATTTTGGTTTTGAGAAGCATTTTTGATGTAAGAATAGTTTTGAATAAAAATCCAATTCATCAGTTTGACCAATTTGTGTATTTTTGTATAGTTTTCAGTTTGTTATTCTGAAGTAGATTAGTCATTTCTTTTTTTGCAATTTTGTTCTCTTTTTCAAACCATGACTCTGTATTGATGTTCCTCGAGTTCCTCTATATAGTATGGAGGCCATCAAGCAGAGCCATGCTTTTTGTTTGCTTTTCTTTTGTGGGGTGGTCGGATTGTCGACTAGAGGCAATGCATGCTTGTTCTAGGTGAGCTCAGTAAGGAGTCTGACTAGTTAGACAAGTAGGAAAATAGACTTGCAAGGGTGGAAAATAGAGAGGAAAAAAGTTAGCACCAAGCAGTCCAGACCCTTGAACAGAGAGAGAAGGGTGGGCAACAGGCTCAGAAAAGTTATGTGCCATTTAGGCAGTATCTTGGAAGCAGTGAGGAGAAGGTATGTGTCCCACACCAAGTAGAGAAATAGAGTTTTCCATCTGTACAAAGAGTTGAGGAATTTAGCTGACATTTTTGTGTAGAAAGATGTCTGTTAGCACTTTGAATGGGTACAGAAGCTAGAGTTGTCAAACAGTCTTGTACACCTACAGGATGTAGAGCAGGTAGTCTAGAGTCCTCCCTATCAAATTGGTATCAGAGCAGTAAGATTTGGGTTATTCCTAGATAGGAATAGAAGAGTTGTATGTCATCACTGAGTTCAAGTGAGTCTCTAGGTTCATCCAAAAAAATGGTGACTAATGCAGAGTTAGCAAAGAAGGTTGAGGATCAAGAAGAGGAGAATAGACTCCTACAAGAAAAACTAGCAGAAATGGAGAGTAAGCTAGGTGTAATGTTGCAAAAGACTGAAGAAGTCAGCCAAAGAGTTAAATATTCTTAGGATAAGGAGAAAGGTGTGTCTATAGAAGATGAAGAGCCCACACCTAATCCTAAGTTGGAAGAAGAACCATTCTTGAAAGCTTTGAAAGCAATGAGTGGTAAAACATTGGAAGCAGTACCACTTTTCAGTGGGAAAATGGACCCAGATTTGGTCATGGAATGGATAGAAGGACTTGAAAATCACTTTGAATGTGATGGTGTAAGAGAGGCACAGAAAGTAAAGGTGGCCAAATCCAGACTCAGGGGAGCTACCTTAACCTGGTGGAAATTTGTGCAGACTGAAAGAGCAAAAGATGATAAGAAGCCCATAGCTACTTGGAAGGGAATGGAAGCTAAAATCAAAGAAGCATATATGCCAGAAGATTATGAAATACAGCTGCACAGGAAGAGATAGAATCTAAGACAAAAGGAATTAGATGTCAGTGCATACACTGAAGAATTCCAAAAGCTATGCTTAAGGTCCAAAGTAATGGAGGAGGAAAGCATAAAGGTAGCAAGGTACCTTAACGGTCTGAAGTGGAATATACAGGAAGAAATTAGTTTGTTGTGTCCTACAATAGTGCACAAATGCTATCAGCTGGCACTGAAGGTGGAGGAAAAGAACAAGAGGAAACAAGACTCAAATAGCAGAGGAAGAGGAAGAGGCAGAGATAACATAGGACACATAGGAGGTTTTGGTGGAAGAAATGCTGACACTAGATCCCGAGCAAAATCAAAACTCACAGAGCAGAGTGGAGAGTCGAGTGGTAGAGGAAACCACAGAGGGAGAGGATCTAACAGAGGAAGGTTAGGAGGATCAAGCAAAGGATCCTATTTCACCAACATGAAGTGTTACAACTGTGGTAATCTAGGTCATCCAGTGTATAGGTGCCTAGAAAAGGCCACATCCTCTTCTCAAGGAGGTGATAAGAGAAATCACTATGTCCAAGATAATGCATCCAACAGCCAGTTACCTGAGGTCAGTCTGAACTCAGAAGATGGAGAGAACCTGATGATAAGGAGAACCTTGATGAAGGAACCAGTAAAGTCTGAACCAAGCCAGAGGAGAGCACTATTTAGAATCAAGTGCAAGATTTTGAATAAGGTATGTAAAATTATCATAGACTCAGGATCTACTGATAATATTATTTCTGATGAGGCAGTTAAGAAACTGAATTTGAAAAGAATTACTCATGTAAACCCATATAGAGTCACATGGTTGAATAAGGGTCAACATGTGGTAGTGAATGAACAAAGTTGGGTAGAGTTTAGTATAGGTGGCTATAAGGATAAGGTATTATGTGATATACTACCCATGGATGCATGCCATCTCTTATTGGGCAGACCATGGCAGTATGACCGAAAGGCAATACATGATGGTGAGAAGAATGCCTATTCTTTTCATAAGGATGGTGTCACCTATAAGATTCAGTCATTGGAGGATGAAGATGCAGTTCAGACAAAGAGTCCTAATATCTTGGTTATGAGTGGAAAAGAGTTTCTGAGTACTCTTAAGGAGGATGGTATTGGTTATGCCATCATAGTAAAACCAAAAGAAGGACAACAGGATAAGAAGACAGAGATTCCCAAAGAGGTGCAGCCTATACTGGAGAAGTATAAAGGCATAATCAGTGATGGTACACCAGCCACATTACCTCCACAGAGAGCAATAAGCCATCAAATAGACCTGATTCCAGGAGCATCTTTGCCAAATAAGGCACCTTACAAGATGACTCTAGATCAGCACAAAGAGATTTCCAGGCAAGTGCAGGAGTTGCTAGATCAAGGATTGATCAGGAAGAGTATTAGTCCTTGTGTAGTGCCCACAGTGTTGGCACCCAAGAAAGGAGGATCATGGAGATTATGCATAGATGCCAGAGCCATAAACAAGATAACTATAAGGTATAGATTCCCAATTCCCAGAATTGAAGATCTCATGGACTGTATTGGAAAAGCAAAGTATTTCACCAAGATAGACCTAAAGAGTGGTTACCACCAAATAAGAATCAAGGAAGGTGACGAGTGGAAGACAGCCTTCAAGACCACAGAAGGACTATATGAATGGCTTGTTATGCCATTTGGTCTATCAAATGCACCCAGTACCTTTATGAGACTCATGAATGAAGTCCTAAAGGATTACATTGGTAAATTTGTTGTTGTTTTTCTAGATGATATTCTAATTTTTAGTCAGACCAAGGAAGAACATCTAGAACATGTAAATACTGTTTTGCAAAAATTACATGATGAGCAACTAACCATCAATCTGGAGAAGTGTGAATTCATGAAGCAGGAATTGGTATACCTTGGTTTTGTGGTGTCCCAGGGAGAATTGAAGATGGACAAGTCAAAGGTAGAGGCAATCTTGAGCTGGCCTACTCCTAGAGCAGCCACAGAGGTGAGAAGTTTTCATGGCTTAGCATAGTTTTACAGAAAGTTTATCAGAAATTTTAGTGGAATATGTGCACCCATGTTGGATACAATTAAGGGTGGAATGAAAGCAAAATTTAGATGGACACCAGCTGTAGATGGAAGTTTTGAAAGGTTGAAGAAAGAGGTAGCAACACAACCTGTTTTGTTGTTGCCCAGTTTTGATAAGCTATTTACTATTGAATGTGATGCCAGTAACATAGCTGTAGGAGCAGTGCTAAATCATGAAAACAGACCTGTAGCCTTTTTCAATGAGAGGCTAAATGAAGCAAAGAGTAAGTACTTTTTGAATGACTTAGAGTTGTATACTCTAGTCCAAGCACTTAGGAAGTGGAGACATTATCTCCTACCTAAGGAATTTGTTGTCTACATAGATAACCAAGCCCTGAGTTTTCTAAACTCACAGGATAAGTTGAGCAGCAGACATATCAAGTGGATGGAGTACCTGCAATCGTACACTTTTATAATTAAGCATAAGAAGGGGCAGCTCAACAAAGTTGCAGATGCTTTGAGCAGGAGGTTGCTCACAGTGTAGGAAGTGCAGTTGAAGAGCATTGGAGTTGAAGACTTCAAGGATCTCTATAGAGATGATGAAGATTTTGCTGAGGCATACAAGGTATGTCAAGATTTTGAGAATCACTTTTACAGTGAATTTGTAGATTTCACCTTACAACAGGGATTGCTATTCAAAGGTGGACAATTATGTGTGCCAAGAGGATCTATGAGAGAAAATCTCATATAGGAGAAGCACAATGGTAGTCTAAGTGGCCATTTTGGTCTGAACAAAACACTGGAGCAAGTCCAAAGGTTCTATTATTGGCCAAGGATGCACAGAGACATCAGAAGGTATGTAGAGCAGTGTATCGTATGTCAGAAGGCCAAGGGAACCACTTAAAATGTAGGACTGTACCAACCCTTACCCATTCCTTCCAGGCCATGGGAATGTGTAAGTATGGACTTTGTGGTTGGTTTGCCTAAGACTAAGGCTGGTTATGATAGCATTTATGTAGTAGTGGACAGGTTTAGCAAGATGAGTCATTTCATTCCTTGTAAAGTGACTCATGATGCCAGTCATATAGCACACTTGTTTTTCAGAGAAGTGATAAGGATTCATGGACTTCCAGCAAGCATTGTGTCTGATAGAGATGCTAAGTTCATGGGGCATTTCTAGAAAATGTTGTGGCAGAGATTGGGAACAAATTTGTCTTTTAGTTCAGCATATCACCCACAGACAGATGGTCAGACAGAGGTGGTAAATAGGACATTGGGCAACCTGTTAAGGTGTATAACCAAAGAATATGGACAGAGTTGGGATCTTGTCATTCATTAGGCAGAATTTGCCTATAATGATAGTGTGAATAGGACTACTGGTAAGAGTCCATTCGAAATAATCTATGGAATGCATCCTAGAGGTCTATGTGAGCTCAGGAATATGGGAAACATGGAGAACAGAAGTGGTCATGTAGAGGATTTTGCACAATCCATGAAATAAGTACATGAACAGGTGAAGAAAACCTTGATAGAAAATACACAGAAGATCAAGGACAGAGTAGATGCCCACAGGAAGGACATCTAGTTTGAAGTTGGTGATCTGGTTATGGTGCACCTAAACAAAGCCAGACTATAGAAAGGAATGCCAACCAAATTGCAAATGCGAAGAATTGGTCCTTGTAGGATCCTGAACAAGTATGGTAATAATGCATACAGAACTGAATTGCCAGAAGACTTGGCAATCTCACTAGTATTTAATGTTCAAGACCTGGTGCAATACAAGGGTCCTCAGTCAGCAGCAAATGGATCCATTTCAGAGAAGGAACAGACAGTCAAAGATATGACTTTGCCACTAAAACCCAAACTACAGGTAGAGAGAATACTGGATTCAAGAGTATAGAAGCAAACTAGACATGGTGTCTACATGGAGCATTTGGTCAAATGGAAGCAGTTGCCTGAAGCAGAAGCTACCTGGGTTGCAGAGTCAGAATTAAAAAGAAGGGGCATTGATTTTGCCTCATTGTCACTGGAGGTGACATAGCTTCTTTCTGCATAGGGGAGTATGGTGCAGGAGCACCAAGGGCTTAGAGCCCATGTGTATATAGTTTTGCATTTTTTTGTGTGATGCTTTTGTTTTTGAATTGGGAAGGCGCGAGAAGAAGTTGATGCTTTTACAAAGTGGGTCCATCAGAGTGAGAGAGCTCATCGACCAAGCATTGAGAAACTATATCGACAGCCAGTGTCCCACCGATAAGACAGTGTATCGGCGGAGGACAAAGTAGGTCTCGCCAATGAAGACACTTATCGGTGTGAGATGCATATCGGGAGGAGATATGAAGGTTAGGCTGAAGGAGAAAGTCTGACTGATGGAGTGTTCATCGACATAAAGGGAGTCATCAGTAGACGAAATGGACGTATGGCCGACAATAGGAGGTCTCACCGATCGCGAGGTAGATATAAGGCTTCGATGTGACATTCGGTATCGGAAGACAAGAAGAAAGTTTGGCCAATAAGTTAGGTCCTACTGAAGGTTAAAGTCATTGTTTGACTTATCGGTGTGAGTCGCATTGTCAGAAGGTGGAGGAAAAGTCCCATCGATGATCTCAGTCACATCGATAAGCACATAGAGGAAAGTCTTCATTGTTAAGGAATTTGGCGACGGCAAGAGTTGGTAAGAGGTCTAGCCGATGAAGTAGTTAGCGAAAACGCTTTCATCAGAGTAGCAAAAGCATATCGGAAGAAGGGAATAATGTGTGGCCAATAATACATGCTTTGCTGATGGAGGTCAAATGGAGTCAAAGGTGATATCGACCAAACAAATACTATCGGCCAATGAAGATTTAGACTTGCCGACAGAGTAGGGTCTTGCCGATAGGAAAGCATATGCATGTTTCGATGAGACATCTAAATTATCTTGCCGATATTGGCGAAAAAGGTGTCAGGGACACATTAGTATGAGACTGGTCCGTGGTAAGACTTATGAAAGGTTTTTTGATGACAGTTATCTTGCCGATAGCATAGAGTTGAACTAGAGCAATTGGAATACGAACCGGTCTAGAAACTGAACCGTCCTATAATGGACATAAGCTAATTTATATGATGTAGCATTCTTTCTGTGAGAGGGGTTGGAGTGGAAAGATTTTGGTTCTAAGAAGCATTTTTTATGTAAGAACAGTTTTGAATAAAAATCCAATTCATCAGTTCGACCAATTTGTGTATTTTTGTACAGTTTTCAGTTTGTTATTCTGAAGTAGATTAGTCATTTCTTTTTCTACAATTTTGTTCTCTTTTTCAAACCATGACTTTGTATTGATGTTCCTTGGGTTCCTCTGTACAGTATGGAGGGCATCAAGCAGAGCCATGCTTTTTGTTTGCTTTTCTTTTGTGGGGTGGTCGGATTGTCGACTAGAGGCAATGCATGCTTGTTGTAGGCGAGCTTAGTAAGGAGTCTAGCTAGTTAGACAAGTAGGAAAATAGACTTGCAGGGGTGGAAAATAGAGAGGAAGAAAGTGAGCACCAAGCAGTCCAGACCCTTGAATAGAGAGAGAAGGGTGGGCAACAAGCTCAGAAAAGTTATGTGCCATTTAGGCAGTATCTTGGAAGTAGTGAGGAGAAGGTATGTGTCCCACACCAAGTAGAGAAATAGAGTTTTCCATCTCTGCAAAGAGTTGAGGAATTTAGCTGACATTTTTGTGTAGAAAGATGTCTGTTAGCACTTTGAATTGGTAGGGAAGCTAGAGTTGTCAAACAGTCTTGTACACCTACAGGATGCAGAGCAGGCAGTCTAGAGTCCTCCCTATTAAGAAGACTCATGGTAATGTCTATCATTTGAAAGGTATTGAAAATTGTTATTTGTTGACCAAGATAGATGAAAGTTGGCTATGGCATAGGAGAATGTGTCACATTAACTTCAATAATCTAGTGAGAATAATCATTGTTCAAGCTATAAGAGACCTACAAAAAATTGTGAAGCTAACCAATGTTATGTGCAAAGAATTTCAGTTTGGGAAGATGACAAAGACTACTTTTAAGAGCAAAGAACAATCCTCTACTAGTTTACTAGAGTTGGTGCATACAAACCTATGTGGTCTTAGAAGAACAAGAAGTCTGCAAGGTGAAAGGTATTTCATGCTTCTTATTGATGATTTTTTAGGAATGACTTGGGTTACTTTCCTTAGAGAAAAAGCAGAAGCACTAGATAAGTTCAAAGCATTCAAAGCTATGGTTGAAAATGAATTAGATCTAAGAATCAAATGCTTAAGGTCTAACAGAGGTGGTGAGTTTACTTCAAGCAAGTTCAATGTTTTTTGTGAAGAACATGGAATAAAGAGACAGTTGTTTGCTCCTTAGACACCTCAACAAAATGGAGTAGTTGAAAGGAAAAATATAATTGTTCAAGAAGCTTCCAGAGCAATGATCAAGGAAGTAGACCTACCAAAAGTATATTGGAAAGAAGCAATACACACTACTGTCTACATTTAGAACAAAGTACAAATCAGAGTAGAAACAAAGACACCTTATGATTTGTAGTATGGTAGAACTCCTACTATCAAATACTTCAAAATTTTTGGAAGCAAATGCTACATCAAAAGAGATGAAGAATTAGAAAAGTTTGATGCTAGATGTGATGAAGGTATATTCCTTGGGTACACTATTAAGAGCAAGGCCTACCATTACTTTAAAAAAAGACTGAGAAAGATCATTAAAAGTGCAAATGTGAAAGTAGATGAAGATATTCAACTAGATCGATATGAGTCACATGAATCTACTGACACATAAAAGATTAAAAAAGGCAAAGAAGAGGAAGTTTAGACTGAAGTACAAGCTGCTCTAGAAAAAGAAGAAGTTCAAACTAAAGCTCCAGTAAGAACTCCTAAAACTCCTAGGTATGTACAAAGAGATCATTCTGAAGATTAGATTATTGATGACAAAAGGAAAGGTGTGATACAAGAAGTGGGACTGTTGAAGAACAAGTAAATCTCCATCTACTTTCAAAGCTAGAACCTAAAACAGTAATTGAAGAATGCAATGATGAACATTAGGTTAAGGCAATAGAAGAAGAATTACTGTAGATTGAGAAGAACAAGACTTGGAAACTTGTCCCCTAACCTGCAAAGAAGAATGTGATTGGAACAAAGTGGGTTTTTGGGAAAAAACTGAATGAAGTTGTAGAAGTTGTGAGAAACAAGGAAAGACGTGTGTAAAGGATACTCACAAGTGAAAGGAATTGACTATGGAGAGACTGATGCTCCAATGGCAAGAATGAAAGCTATCAGACTATTTTTAGTATTTGTAGCACATAAAAATTTCAAGGTATATCAGATGGATGTGAAATCTATCTTCCTGAATGGTGAGTTATAAGAAGAAGTCTACATAGAGAAACTAGAAGGGTTCCAATTATCAGACAAACCAGACATGGTATGCAAGTTGAAGAAGGCTTCAAGTATGGATTGAAGCAAGCGCCCAGAGCTTGGTATGTAAGACTAGATAAGTATCTGCTACAATAGGGTTTCAGTAAAGGGTTAGAAGATAGTAATTTGTATATCAAGGTAAGCAAAGATCAAATCCTAATTATTGAAGTCTATGTAGATGATATCATGTTTGGTGGAAATGAAGAGATGTGCAAGAATTTTACAAATGAAATGCAAAAGGAATTTGAGATGTCTATGTGTGGTGAGATGAACTTCTTTCTTGGGTTGTAGATCAATGAGACAGATAAATGCATTTTCATTTCTTAATCAAAGTATGTCAAAGCATTGTTGAAGAAGTTTCAAATGGAGGACTCTAAACCAGTATGCCCTCCTATGGTTACTAGTTGTAAACTGAGTAAGAATGATGAATCTCCTAAGACTGATCAAAGCAAGTACAAATCAATTATTGGAGGACTACTATACCTAACTTATACCAGACTAGATATCATGCATGCATTCTATCTTCTAGCTAGATTTCAATCAGATCCTAGAGATTCACATGTTATGGTAGTAAAGAGGATATTCAGGTATTTGAAGGGCACTCTTGATCATGGTTTGTGGTATCCTAAGAACAATGATTTTTCTTTAAGTGCCTATACAAATGTAGATTTGGCTAGATGTGCTAATGACGTGAAAAGAACAAGTTGAGGTGCATTCTTCCTTGGAGATAGGGTAGTATCCTGGCATAGCAAGAAACAAGAATTTGTCTCCTTGTCTACTGCAAAAGTAGAATATATTGTTGCAGTATCATGCTGCAGTCAAGTACTATGGATGAAATAGACCTTGAAGGATATCAAAGTTGAGTATAATGAGCCAATCCCTATTCTTTGTGATAACAAAAGTACCATAAATATTTCAAAGAATCCATTGATGCATTCAAAGACAAAGTACATTTCAATGAAGTATCACTTTTTGAGGGAGAAAGTTGCAGAGAATGAGGTGAAGCTTGAGTATGTGCCCACAAAAGATCAAGTTGCTGATATATTCACCAAGGCTCTTCCAAAAGATGCATTTGAGTATCTCTAGGAGAAATTAGGGGTTATTTCCCCTTCTTCCTTGAACTAGATGCATAAGAAGATGCATCAATCTAGTATGCTTCAAAGTACATCTTCTCCTTTTTGGATTGATGATTGGAGGCTACCTCTCAGGGGGAGTAGGTAGTGGTTTGAGACAGTTGTTACATTCAAGGAGAGTAAATAATGATATTAGGTTGATCAGAGTAGTAGTGTGAAAGTATGTATAGTAGAAGAGATGTGATACCCTTTTCCATTGATGTCAAAGGGGGAGAGAGATCATGTCAAAAACTTAGAGGGAGAAAGAGTTCAGATGTGTAAAAAGAAAGGGGGAGTCCTAATGCAGAAGTGTGTCTTGATGGAGGAACATGTTATTCAATTTTTCAAATCATATGTTTCCATTAATGCCAAAGGGGGAGGTTTTTACAAGTATTTACTAATTGGTGTTTTCATTGGTGCCAACTATATCTTTTGGTATTGTTGTTTGTTGATTGAGTTGACAAGTCAAGAACACTATCTGAGTATTTTTCTCCACATTTTCTCTGTATTAAAGACCACAGTGTGATATTTGTATATGATTTATTAAAGTTTTTGAAGATGCTAAATCCAAAATTTGGTGGTCCAGATCATTGTGCAAGAAAAGTTATATTCTCTAGTTTGAAGACTGAAATTGGTAACATTTGCAAAGTGATAGGGAGATAGTATTCTACTCCACATTTCTCCACAGGTTAGAATTTGGTATTGTGGTTCTAGACATAAGCTTATAAGGTCCTTAGCCATCTTCATTCAAAAGGATTTGTTATTTGGTGTTCCAGAAAGCAAGTTACTGATTAGCGGAGTTTGACAGTGTCTATTGAGAAGTAGTCTATGATGTGTCTTCAAGTGAAATCTGTTGCAGTTGGATTTGTTGGCTCCCAAGTGATTCCATACTATTCATAGATGTCTCCAAAATATATTGAAGGCATGTGCTTGATCTGCAAGCTACAATGAAGATCTTGGAAACATGTATCTAAGAGTTCCTAATGTTGTGAATTAGTTCTGGCTGATCTGGTTAGTCACACTTGTTGTAGAGGTGATTCGTCGATTGTGGAAGCATGTTTTAGCATGTGAAGATGTATTTGGGTCTAAGCTAAGCCATGAAGTGTTCCTCTTTCATTCATTTACTTTGTAAGTTTATTTAGGTCTAGTCCTAAATTGATTTTTGTATGTATGCCAAGCTTGGAGATAGTTCCAATGGTTGTATACTGTAATGCCGACCTTGATGTACATTCCAAGGTTGATGATTAGTATAAATATATGTAATGAATTTGTGAATGAGGTGATAAGTAGTGAAGATGTGGAGATAAAGTGTGAGTTGCAAAAGCAAAGTAGAGTAGAGGAGATATTGTGCTTCAATGGAACTGAACTCAGGCATGGTATAGATGCTACTAGTAGTTCATCCTAGTAGTGAGCCAACCCCAGCAGTGAGCCAACCCCGATAGTGAGCCAACCCTCAGTAGAGAGCCTTTCATTTGGGTAGTGAGCCCTAGGTAGTCAGCCCCTTTGGTAGTGAGCCTCTTTTGATATTCAGTATTGTTACTACACTATATTGTGAGCAAACACTCACCGTGGTTTTTCCTTGTTTAGGGTTTTCCATGTGAAAAATCAAGTGTTCATGTGTGTATGGTGTTGATATGTTCAAGTTTTGTTTTTGCTATTCATGTTTAATGTTCATAATAGAATAAGGAGTTAAATTAAGTGAATGTGAAAGTGGTATTGTGTAAAGAAGTTAAAGTTTTTGATACAACTGTTTCACCCCCCCTCTCAGTTGTCTTGTTCCCTTCAACATCAAGCTGACTTAGATCTAGGTTTTAATAATGTAAATATGCCAAAACAAAGAAATTATACCTTATAGATCTGAAGACCCAAAAAACTTGAGTTGGAATCACTAGAGAAGAGTTGTTATATGTCACTATCAGAATTTAGGGAAAATTTGGGAGGACAAAGTTGACCAAATGCTATTGTCATAGGGTTTCTACCCAAATTTTGGGGGTTTTCGAGAGTCAGGGCTCACATTCATTAATCATCTCCTAGATCTTACATACTTGTTCCTGATCTTTCAAAATATGCAAAACAACACGAGATGGAAGGGTTGTAGCTAAATAGGAGTTTTCCTTAGTGAAACCCCCATTTTGGTATTTCTACCTCATAGATAGCCAGATTAGAGAAGATCAAATAGTGTGTGCTCCTAATCTTATGTGCATCTAATATTGTAATGAGTAGAAAACCAATGGATTTATCACAAAACCCTAACCCTATATGAATCAAGCATATAGAATGATCTACTCAAGGGAAGTGCTTCACTCAAGAAAACACTAACCTTCAAATCAAGGAAGGTGGGCTGATTTGAAATCTACAGAATAAGAAGGTGATCCAACCATACCCAATCACAATGATGTAGGTACTCAATCCAAACTCAAGTTGGTGGTTCCAACCCTTATCTCAAACATGCAAAGAGGAACAAGATAGACTCAAGATCTTGCTTCCAAATCTACCATAATCCTTTTGAAGAGCATCAATATTTCAACAACAATAAAACCTATAATAATTCACAAATCTACAAAAATATTTAGATAGCTAATAGTTCTCTGGATCTCTTTAGGTCTTTTTAAAGTTTTGTTTATGTATAAAGCCCAAGGAGAGAAAATATTTGAATTTAAAGGCTGATGGAACATGGGACCCAAAATGTCAAAATCAAGGTCATGTCACACAAGACAAAGCCAACACCATCGAGGGATATAAATTTCCACAAAATATGGGAGGACACTAGGCCTTGGGTGCTAGTGTTCTAGTCAAATAACCCCAGAAAATTAGCATTGCCTTGGGACATTTCCAGGACCTTAACTCAGCCCTATGTTCTGGCATTTGATCAACATAAATAGTTTAGTGAAGTTTAGGAAGATTTAGGAAGGTTTATGAAGGTTTAGGTAAGTTTAGGAAGGTGAAGTACCTCTCTCTAATTGAGGGTAAAGCCAAGGCTATAAACTAGTCCTAAAAGTGGACTAATAAAATGGATACTAAGGCAGGTGCTAAAAAAAATGTGAAATTGTGCTTGCCCTATCAAGGAGCACAATTTATGACATAACAAATGTTTCCATGGAGACTAAATTTAGATACTTTCAGAGTGAGCAGGAGGGAAATATAGTTGGCATTTATTATCTTTTCTATTTTTTTTAATGCATGTTTCTAGAAGATGCTTGGTAGAAGGAATTAAATAGAAGATCTATTTAATGAGAGAAGGGGGAGGAAAAAGAAGAAATTTGGGCGAAAAGCGGGAAAAGGTAGGGATCTACAATAGCATGATAAATATCTAGGTATGTTTAATTGCAAAAGTTTTAAGTTGATTATTTTGAATGTTTATATTTGTGTAAGTCATGACCCTACAAGTTAATATGTTATCATTGTGTGTGAGTGTTCTTGTCAACATATTAGTATCTTTTTGTTGATGTTTTGTCTCATTGTCATACAAATTTATAGGGCATATATCATTGCCTTAGGTAGACACTATTAACTTCCCTAGAGTGGATTTATTATTATTGAAAGTCTGCAAAATCTCTATAGGTTGATAATGTATCCTTAAAATCCTCTTGATTTGCCTATCAGATGTGTACATTCCAGCAGCAATAAATTTTAGTATTAGATCTAGTTTGGAGCCTCGTGAACTAAATCTTCTTTTTGTGGTCTTTTCCTAGTAATAACAACATTTTGTTAGTTTTATTTACATTTTAGTTTATGGAGCTACTTAAGTAGATTTAATTTTTGAGCATATCCACCATTCCATGAGGCCACATTCCTTTCTCACATACTGTCAAATAGTTCATGTGCCTCATCTATGCTCCACATTCTGCCTACACAATTTTTAGGGCTATTGCAACTTGTAATGCCCCTCAATTTTGGCTTGTGACAGTTGTTTTTGATTATATAAGGTGGCTAAACAAGGGGCCGAACCCTTAACAAGAACAGAAAGGCCTGAAGACAAAATAGAGCCTTACACCAGAAACAGCATATACCACCAGTACATAATGCCAGCAGAACCAGCAAAACTAGCCACTAAAACCAAAGCCAAAAAACAAAGTAACAGAGTATCAGCAGTAAAATAACAAAGATAGAGGAGACCACAGCTCTCCTTACTAAACCATAGAGTTAATAATAGCATCCACTTTTTCAACCAAATCATCACTATCAGTATTGACAGTAACCCCCAAATTCTTTAGCATAGAGAGGTTGAGGAGAATAGAGGTCCTGAGCACAATGGAGAGAACCCGTTCCAACTTCGCAATGTGGACTTGCAGACCAGCAAGATCAGCCCCTGGACCATCATTAGTCTCCATAGCATCCTCGGCTTCTTCCACAAACATATCACCCGCTTTGTCAGCATGGCCAGTAGAGTCAACAGTTTCCTCCCCTGTATCATGCATTTCCTGCTTGTCTTCATCATCACCTGAAATATCCTAAATCTCCACATACCTGTCGTCCTCCCCCTAGTGGATTCATCTGAGCCGCTCTCAAAATAGTCAATGAACTTGGTAGAGGGAGCTAGCCTGCCAGCAATACGCCCAGACCGTCGAACTACAGAAGAAAATCCCTCCCCACACGCCTTCTTCACAGAGGAATCCCTTCGCTGTCCCACCGAGGTCCTACCAAGGGTTTTAGGGGTCCCAACCACTATCTTCCCAGTACCCATTTCACCAATAATCTTCTACTTTTTACCCTTCTTAGAAATAGTCGGGCCCGGGGAATCGACAGGATTTGCCATAGGAGTGCAATCTGCAATTGTTTTGATAGGAACAGGGGAGGGCCCGGGTTCATCCACATTAGGAATATCCTTAAGATTAGAGGAGGGCTCACCATCCCCAATAGTGGCAAGAATGGATTTAGAGGGCTCGAGGGCAAGATGATGATTATACAAATAGAGAATAAGGCCCTGATGGAGAGGGATAGGCTTCAGAGCAGGGTTTTTAGCCAGTTCCGCCTGAACCCTAAGGATAGAAAACTCTAGGGAAGAAAGCAAATAAAATAGAAAACTAATTTTAGCATTGTGACAGAAATGATTTAATAGGGGGAGATGGTAATTATAAAGCCTGGTAAAGCAGCCCTCGAGGGTAAAGTATTTCATGAGGATGAAACAAATAGTGTCCCATGGCTCTGGCAGCTTGGCTCTGTCAAAACCACCCTCGTAAGGGACCAATTCTTCACCATCTCCGAGGAACAGTTGCTGGCTGGAGAGGTCTGCAATTTTAGTTTTGCGTTGCATCTTCAAACCTTGGGTAGACATACCAGTAGCCATAGTTATAACGCTTTCAGAAACTTCAAATCTGATGCCACCCACCGAAACCCATCGATTCTGCCAAGACCGCGCAAACTGTTCAGAAAGAGCTTCATTATAACCATTAAGCCTCTCCAAATAGGGGCTAATCCCACCCTCCTTGTAGTAATGCCAAGCAACCAAATTATCCCTAAATTCATAGCACAAGACAGGTTTAGTTCTAATTCTGTCGGCCCCCATAGCGGTATGACAACGCATTCCATAGAAACCCCCAGACTCCTCAGTAGTCTTAACAGGAGAATTACAATCATTAACAAGGCAACTAATGTGGGTAATAACATCACACACAATCTCATAATAATGGGAGGCCTTACAGACACCAATCCCATGCTTAACCATAATTATGCGGCACAAGCCATGATGATCCGGCCATCTGCTCACCTTATGAGAAAGAGGAGCGGATTTGACAGTAGGAAAAGTACAAAAGGATGCGTACTTCAAGGGACACGTCAGCTCCTTCCCAAGAAACTGAAAGTATGAGCTATCTTTTGAACACATCAGCCTCCTCAAGATCTGGCCACGTCTTTAAGAATAATATTCTTAATATTCAAAGGAAGGTAATCAAATTGGCGCCAAACACTCCAATTTGAATAACGTTGTCCGAGTTCAGCACAAGCGTCTGCCATGCCATTACCCTCATGGTAAATATGTGAGATATTCACATTTATAAACCTCTGCAAGAGAAACTGAATATCTCTGATAATGTCTTTCAATTGAATACCAACATTCGATTTATTAGTTATGGCATCAATGACCATTTTAGAATCTCCCTGAATCTCCAAACTCTGAATACGAAGGGATATGGCCAATTTAAGCCCCCAAAGAAGAGCCATAGCCTCATCATAGTTATTGTTGTGACAACTCAGACCTCCAGCATAGACAGCAAACATCCACCCTCTATCATCACAGATGATCCCTCCCCCACTAGCTGTACCATTAAGCTTAGAGGCCCCATCAAAATTGAGCTTCATCTAGTTAGAAATCGGAGGCTGCCATTTAGTGTGAAGTCTCTGCAACAGTTTAGTATTGTTATAAGCTGGAATATGGTTGAGAACCTTCCAGTTTACCATAATTTGTTCTTCCTCCGGAGTCAGAGGTTTCTCCATAGTGCAGATATGGACCGAAGTAACACTCTCCACAAGAGTCTTCATAAAAGTATGAGAGACCTGAGAGACCTCTCACACAGTATCCCTAAAGATCCGATGGTTGCGCTCTTTCCACAAAGTCCAACTCAAACATGGCAGAGTCTGATTCCATAACTCAACGAGCCAGGGATGGGAGAAGGGAGGATACCAATTGTTAATAACTTCCAGGATATTAGAGTTGCAAGCCCACTAAATACCAAAATTGCTGAGGATAAGGCTCCAAATATCCTTAGCAAAGTTACAATGAAAAAACAAATGAGAAACCGTTTCCTCTTTTTCATAGCATAGACAACATCTGTTGACCAAGGTGAAACCTCTCTTCTACAAATTATCTTGGGTCAAAATTTTGTTATGAACAGAGGCCCACCAGAACATGTTAATTTTTGGGATCAGTTTGTGATTCTAGACTTTTCTCCATATCTCCTTTCGATGAAGCTCAGGGACCAATAAGTGATAGGCAGACTTAACAGAGAATCAGCCATTCTTCTCTTGCCACCAAAATTGCTCATCTTCATGAGGGAAGAGGGGAATTCTAACTTCATGAATCAACTTTTGAACCAACTGAGCTTTAGAAGCAAAGTCAAGGCAATGGGGACAACAATCCAACAAATTCCTCCAACTCCTGTGACCATTGTTGTTGGATATATAATCACTGACCTTATGGCCAAAAAACTGAGTAGAAATGCCAACAATCACACCCATATCTCTCTGAGAGATGAGAGCCTTGTCTTTTAGCCAAATATCAGTCCAAAACTTGATACCCATGCCATTTCCCAGCTTCCATCGGAGCCCTTGCATGAGTAGATTTCTAGATTGCAACATTTTGTTCCAAATGATCGATCCCTTAGGAAGACCTTCTTGTTGGAGGAAGTTAGACCAATCAGTGACATACAAATATTTGGCTTGTATGATTTCTCCCCAATCTTTCTGATGGTGGATCAAATTCCAGTTAATTTTGGAGAGCAGGGCTTTGTTCATATTCCATATGTTGCGGATATTGAGACCTCCATGGGATTTAGGAAGACAAACTTTATCCCAGCTGACCAGGGACATCCGTTGTTTATCTTCAGCTCCCGTCCATAAAAATTTTCTTTGAATTTGTTCCAACTTAGCAGCAAAAGAAGTAGGAATTTTGAAAAGAGAAAGGAAATAGGTGGGAATACCTTGCAAGGAAGCCCGAAGAAGTTGCAACTTACCAGCACTGCTAAGGACTTTCCCCTTCCAACCAATCAATTTCTGTTGGGTTCGTTCCAAAAGGCTATTCCAGAAATTTGGGGAAACTTCTTTAACCGTAAAGGGAAGACCTAGATAGATAGCAAGAAGAATATCTTCAGCACAATCAAGGATATGGATAATTTTTTGATGGAGAGAAGTAGGAGTGTTAAAAAAATACACATTACTCTTTTGGAAATTAATGCTTTGCCCAGAAGCCAGGGCATAGAGGTTTAAAATATTCTTCCATCTTCGAGCTTCAATCACTGAAGAGGTGCCAAAGAGAAGGGTATCATCAACAAATTGCTGCATAGACATAGGGGCAAGGGAGGAAGCATGTTTAATGCCCACAAGGTGTTTAGAGACCACATTATATTGAATGAATCTCCCAAGAGCCTCAGCCATCATGATAAACAAGTAAGGAGAAAGGGGATCCCCCTACCAGAGACCGTGTGAGGAGAAAAAACCCCAAGGAATCCCATTAATCAATATAGAAAATTTGGCAGAGGAGACAGCTGTCCAGATGAGGAGATGAATTTTGTCATTAAACCCAAATTTTCTAAGAACTTGAAACAGAAAATCCCAAGAGACCCTATCATAGGCTTTAGAGATATCCAACTTAAGGGCCATACCTGGCAGTCTGCTCTTCTCCATGGAATGAATAGTTTCATGGGTGGAGATCATAGCATCCAAAATTTGGCGCCCAGGAATGAAGCCTTTTTGAGAAGGAGAGATAATTTTGTCAAGAAAAGGTTGAAGTCTCATGACAAGGACTTTGGTACAAAGCTTATAGACAGTATTACACAAGCTGATAGGGTGAAAATCAGAAAGATTGGTAGGTTTCAACTTTTTAGGGACAAGGACAAGAAAGGTGTTATTGAGTTGTTTTAAGAGCTTACCAGTTTTTAAAAAATCCTGAACCGCCGTAGTGAGATCAGCCCCCACAATATCCCAGTACTCCTGAAAAAAGATAGGAGGGAAGCCATCCAGACCCGGAGCTTTAAAAGAACCCATAGAGAATAAAATAGCATGAACCTCCTCCTCAGAAATAGGCCTCAGTATTTCCCTATTGTCGTCCTCAGTTATAAGAGAGGGTATATTGTTAATAAACTACTTAGTAGCCCTGTCATTATCAACACCAGTGGCCGGTTTAGTCAATAAGTTCTGAAAAAATAACACAGCTTGTTCCCCAATCTCATTGTCCTCAGTGATAACATCCCCATTGTCCAGACACAGTTTAGTGATGGAGTTAGCCTTCCTATGTTTCATGGCAGAAATATGGAAAAAGGTCGTATTGCGATCTCCCTCCTTAAGCCACTAAACCTAGGATTTTTGCTTCCAAAAGACCTCTTCACGGCCCATAAGATTCTTCCATTCTGAAATCAGGTCATGTTCTTGCTGAGAAGTATCTTCGGACACATCACCTTGAGCAATCCGCTGCTGAATATCCTCAAGTTTTCCAGCTAAAGATTTCTTCTGCCAAAACACATGACCAAAACTGAGTCTATTCCATCCCCGAACCTCCTGTTTAATATGCAGCAGCTTCTTAGCTAATCTCAACATAGGAGTACCCTGAATAGGAATTTACCACCATTGGGTCACCAGTTGCCTAAAATCCTTATGCTTAATCCACATGGCTTCAAATCTGAAAGGGAAAGGACCCCGATGACATGAATCATGCCAATGGAGGAAAATAGGGCAATGATCAGATATGATTCTCAGAAAAGCCTGCAATTACATCTTATGATGAGTGTCCCAGTTACTCGAGATAAGAACCCTATCTAATTTAACCTAGATCAAATGGTCCCCACGTCTCCTGTTGGACCAGGTAAAAATCTGATTTTGAAGCTCCACATCAAGTAGTCCCCAATCATTAATAAACTCAGCAAAATCAAACATGCTGTCAGAGTAATCAAGGTTCCCACCATATTTCTCAGAAGGATACAAAGGAGTATTGAAGTCACCAGCCAACATCCATTTGGAACGCGGAGCCTTGGTCAGGGTATTACTCAAATCCCTCCATAAAGACTGTCTCTGAGCTCTGGTGTTAGGAGCATAAATATTGATGAGATACCAGTTGAAAGATGGTAAGGAGAAATTGGTAACCAGAAAATGCTTGTCAGAAGCCCCAAGGGAGCCCTGAAATTTCGTACCGTTCCACATAGTAACAATCCCGCCAGAAGCCCCAATAGCAGGACTAATACAAAACTCGGCCTTACGCCATATGTAATCAGTAATTTTCTTAAAGTTTTCCTCAGTCATCTTGACCTCCTGCAGAAGCAAAATGTCTAACTTATTATCCACAATACAGTTTTTGACCTCGAATTGTTTTGAAGGGCTATTGAAACCCCTCAGATTCTAGGATAAGATCCTCATTTTAAAGGTTTGAGGGAGGAGACCTCCAGAGTTTTCTGCTTACGAGAAGCAATTTCCTTAGCAATCTCTCTTTGCCGAGTTTCCCGAAGGGTTGGTCACCCTTGTTTTGAGTCAGTGCCCACATCAGTAGTCTTCTTTCCTTTACAAGTCTTCCTCTTAGGGGTAATCTAGCCTTCAGACTCATTCCCACTATCACTGGGGCCAATGTCAACTGTCAGGGGAGGATCAGCATCATCAACTTCCCGCACAAGGTTCCTAGTTGACTCAAGGTCATTAGCATCAAGGGGAACATCAAAGGAAGCCTGTAGATCAAGGGTTTTATCATCTTCAATAGCCTCATTGATCAAACGATCCTGTATTTCACCCTCCTCACATCTAGAAGAATTCTGTCAGACCATCTGACTAACAGTGTCAAAAGCCTCATTCCGACCACCTATTTCCAGAAGCTGTTCAACATTCTCCTCCAACAAAGTAGAATCCTTATGGGTTGTAGCCGTCGGGCTTGTCTTGTCCTTAGCCTGTTCAGGATGGTCTTCTAGGAAAGCATTTTCTGCATTACCCCCCATTCCCTGATGGTCAGGGGTAATAGCTATTTGAGAGTGGTCCTCAACCTCATTATGGGATTCAGTCTGCCAACCCGTGGGCTTAGTTTTACATTGAGTCATTATGTGGCCCTTCTTCTTGCATATTTGATAGAAGGTGGTGGCGTTTTCATAAAGGATTGGCTGAGTCCATACCCCATATTTGGAATTTAACGCAATGGACACATGAAGGGTTCAGTTTATCTCCACATTGACACAAAAATGAGCAAAAACACAGTGGGATTGAGTACGGGTAGTATGGTCCATAGTAACAAACTGGCCAAAAGAGTTACCAATAGCAGAAAAAATCTTTTCATCCCAGAATTCTAAGGGAAACCTAGGTAAACAAACCCAAACAGGAGCAGATTTATTGAGATCCAAGCTAGGGTCAAACCCAGGTTTCCATTGGCATAAAGCAAGTGAGTGCAACCCATAAAGCTAGGGTCCCCCAGCAAGAGTAGCAATCATATCCTCCCTACTGGTAAATTTAAATAGGAATACTCCTCTTGCCATAGCAATGACCAAAACACTACCCTTAACTTTCCACCGAGAGGAAACCCATTTATGGACCATCTCAATATTGGGACGAAAGGAAAAGAATTTACCTACCAGAGCAAGATCCATGTTTGCCACAATTTCTTCAACCAGACCATCTGAAATAACCAAAGCTGTGCCATCTATAGAAACTTTCTGGACAAGCATACCCGACATGCATTTAGAAGACCCTAGCGGTTCCCCTGTTACCACTTGTTTCCATCCGTTAGACGGGGCATCCGCCATCACAACCCTAGAGGTGCTGCCCAAGGCAGCCGCCTCCATTGACACTGAAAACAGTCAATGCTAAAACCCTAGAAAACCCTAAGCAACCAAAGAAAGCAATCACCGAGGATCGTTGACATGAGTGTTATGATGCCTCCTCAGCTTGTGACAGTTGTTAGTTCTTCTATTGCATTTAGATAGTTCTGTGACATTTGAGTTATTAGGATTATGGTTTATGCTTATTATGATCATGATGGACTATGTTTGACTGATGTAGTTTTTACATATGTTATGAGTTTATGATGACATTATTGTTATTCCAGTTATGATGAGATTGACATGATTAGTAATGATTTAATATTATCATGTTTTATGTGATTTGTTGATATCTGATTTTAAATAGAAATGGTTATTGTCTTGTTTTAGAGAAGGGATGGTGTAGTACTACTCCTTTCGAGCACCCTACTATGTTGTGATTCTCTGACTCAATGTGTGTTGATATATATTCATTTGTTCATATACAACCTATTGTTTTGATCTAGGTTGCAGGTACCGGGCATCGACTCCACCTAACTTAGCATGTCTGAGCATGCCCTTGCACCAATGGATAATGTTGATGGGAGATAACATGTCGTTTCCCCTAGGTTAGTTTCAGTCTTCAGTTGTGGTCATGACTTGGGATGCTACTCTTTGGTCCTCGCTTCTAGTGGTTGGTCGTCATGTGGTATGTGGAGTTATTGTTGATTTTTATTTAGTTAAAGCTAAGTGTATTTTAGTAATGCATTAATGATTAATATAGTAGTAATAATAATGCATGATATAATGATATTTATGTAAATATTAATTAATATTGTTAATTGGATAATAATGAAGAATATTTTAATTAAGAATTAAAGTAATAGCTTTAATAATTAATTCCTTTTGAATTTTGTCATAAGTGAATGATACTATTTTATTGTTGAAATTATATTTGGTTTTACGAGGAAGATTTTATTAGTTAATAATTAATTTTGTTAGTTGTTGAATATGATTCCAAATTTGGGAATCTATATGTTAAGTAAAAATTTAAAATTCTCTGAGTAGCGGGATTCTCAGTAACGGAATTATGATAGTGGACATTTATGAATCTTGGCTATTTTTTTTCTTCTGGGGGGTTTTTTATTTGGAGAGAGTTGTTGGGAGGAAGGGGGAGAATTTGAGGAAAATTTTTATAGGAAAGGCTTTTGAAGTTGGAAGATAGTATTCCGAGTAAGTTTCTTTTGCCTCTATGTGTGTGATTTTGTATTTCTGTAACCTTGTTTGTCCAGGAATTTAAATCTCCTTGTAACATGCTTGTTTCTATTCTCTGTGTGGGTCCAAATTTATTTTGCTACTTGGCCTCTTTCTCATCTTTGGAGTCACCCCTGTTTTCTATCAATGATTTAACCTCTGTAGCTGCATTCAATTTTTTCTTCTGGTCTCTTTTATTTCAAATCTTTCTTGAAAACCTTGGAATCCAATCAATCTTATTTTTTGTTCTAACCATCCAAATACTAATCCAATCAAATTTAAATCATTAAAAGCTACCTGAATCAAAAGAAGTTCTTGACTGCTGAAAAGAATCGATTGATCTAAATGAAAACTTAATCAAATGATTACCTCTGGTTTTGGTACCATCATACGGCCCAGCAAAAGCGCAATATTTCACCATAATCATGGTTTGAGTCTGCTCCTCCCAAACTGTAATCAATGTGTTAAGTCTTAATCTTGATTTTATTATGTTTCCTCAGGCTAGAGTGAACGATTTTACCTCACTTCTCTTTGTCCTCCTTGAATGTTTTGAGTCCTGAATTTAGTCAACTTCTTTTGAGCCTAAAACTTCAAAGGAATCGACTATTTTTAGAATGTTTACTTGATATTATTTTATCTTTTAGATCAACATTGTTCCTACTTGGATGCCTCCATTCATCATTCTCTGCAAGGTTCTTTCCAGTATGAGAATTATAGTAATTATGCTTGAGGCTGTTGATCCTTCTGCTAAACAAAAACTGATTCTCCTTGCAAAATAGTTAAGGTTCACATTTAGTTAGAAATTTTGGAACTTGAGAGTTAATCTTTTATTGACCTGATAACTCTTTGAATTCGTAGGAGTAGCGCCCAGACCAGCTAATGTGCACTCCTCCTCTCTTTTCCTTCAATGATTTCATTTACCTTGAATCATCTACTATGGTTGTACGACGCTAAAAGTGGTTTTCTTCATTGAATATTCTTAAATGATTAAAGTAAAATAATTCTATTATAATTGTTCCCTGAGACGTGGCTTTGAGTTATTTCATTTTGAGAGTCTTGCTTATACTATTTCTTACTGCATGCATAGCTTCCTTAGGCCATTTCATTGTTTTTATCAGACTAATCATGGGTAAGCCCATCGACCCTCCTTGCTGTGGTGACCTATAGCAATCTACCATCAACTATTTAATCCAAAAGATTTAGGGTGTAAATCTCTTAAAACTGACTTAGTATTTTGTGCAACGATAAGATGAAACTTATGATACCTAACCGATCCTTCCCTCTTATTATGTTTTGTGCTGAACAGTTTTCATTATTGCCTTGTTGGACTATAGTTGCTGTTCATTTAAAGAGAAACCTTCCTTATCGATATTGGCATTAGTAATTTGTTTAATTGTTGCTAAATTTATTTTGATTAAATCAAATACTAGCTCTATTTTTTTATGAATGTTTAGAGTATTAGAAGTTATCAATATTAGTGCCTATAAATTATATTATAGAAATGTAGGCCTTGTGCAGTGCTATATCATACGTCATAACTATTATGATGGAAGATTAGTAGGTATGCATAGAGACTGTAATTAGGTTAGATTAACAATGTAAGTTATAATCATTATACTTTTTTAATTTTAATGAGTCCAGCTAGGGAAATAGTGTTGAATGTCTATTCATATGGAAATATATTCTTAGTTATTTTGTTAGAAGGGGCAATAATTAAAATATGAATGTAGTCAATTTCTCTAGTTGCTTGTTGAGTAGGATTTAGACTATAATCTTATTTTGTTTTCCTTATCCACTCTATATTTGTATTTTACTTTTGGTCAAACATCATTTAAATCATATTTAGATTAATTTAAGTTAGAATACTAGATTATTATGTTAGAGAATGAAAGTTAGTTTATTTAAATGTTAGTATAGTTATTTTCTTATAAAGCTTGTTTTGATAGAATAATTGTGTTTTGGTTAGAGTCTAGGTTTATGTCGTAAAGTTGTATTCTGGAGCCTAGGGTGCTATTTCTTAATTCATGCAAATTTTGTAAGTATTTATATGTGTTGTTAGTATAATGTGTTGTAATGTTGTCTTAACCTTTTGTTGTAATGGTTGCTCTAGAGGCTTAGGGTACTTCTGGCTAGTTGTTATGTGGATGAGTTATCGTGCCTCCTTTTTTATGAGGTTTTTGGTGAAGTTAATAAGAAAGATTGTTTTTGAGTTTTTGTTTTGAATTTGAATTTGTGATGATTTGTTATGCAAGAGGACATATGCCTTGTAGAATCTTTTCCATGTATGTTGTTCTGTTGGTTTTTGTTTGAATATCTAGGGGTGTTAGTTGTATGGAGGAGAGTGGCTTTCATGGTGGGGCCAGTGCCCAAAGTGGCCACCTAGGTAACCCCATGGAACTTGTAACAAAGTGATAACTTAATAATTTACTTAGGTGGGATGGGTAGTAAATTACATAACATGGTAAGTCTGATGCCTCACCCATGCCTTGAGTGCTTTCACAGGCTAAGGATGGGATGAGAAGGCCTGGTTGGCAAGGTCGACCTCCTTGTCTACATGAGAGGATGTGTCAACTCCGCATGTGTCACCCTATGGTGTCGGTGCCTAGAAAGAGGCTACCAGGGTAACCGTAGATGGGGGCTAGTTTCTAGTGAGGTATAGCCTGGGTAACCCATGCTAGGACCATGTGATGACACTCTCCCTAATGCAGTCTAGTTACTTCCTCTTTATCTTTTGTTGTTGCCTCTGGAGTGTAGATTTGTCTTAATGGTTTGTCTTATCTTGATGATTCGACTTGTGTTAATGATTTATCTTGTTGAGAACTACCTTATCTTTATGATTCCAATGACTTGTGTTGTCTTATTTATCTATATTGCCTATGTCGAGTTATATCTGTCTTCATATATTCCTTAACTTAGTGGAACCTCATTGTTATCTCCTAGCTCAGAGGGCTGGACCTCAGGGTTCTACATGGTTGAGTTGAAGAGCTTAATCCATTGGTTATTCTTGGTTGTCTTGATTTGTGATCACTACAGTCATGATTCCAGTTCCAGTTTTGTACTTGCATCCTCAAAGCTATATTGCACCTTCCAGATTGTAAAATCTTGTTGTATATTGTAAACTGATATAATCGGTCATCAAGCTTGTACTATTATAAATAATCTTTTGTAACTATTCATCTTTGCAAATGAATGATGTAAATCCTCTTCATTTGTATATCACTTGTATTGCTATAATTTTATGTTTATTTGATGCAGTTATGTTCCCTAGAGGTGTTAGTTGTTGATTTTATTTAATGTTGTTAATAGTGTAATTATATTTAATGATTAATGCATTTACTTGCTTCAAAAAATTTTTTTTGTAAATTTTGCTCTTGTTAGTCTAACACTCTTGGGTTGCATGACGGGGCATCACACGACTAAAACATCTAATGAAATCCCTCTATCCCTTATGTTTTGTTGGATGTCCTTACCTCTTCCAAATCTCCAATTGACCATAGAGGTGGAGGATGCTTGAAAAGATTGCGGAGTCTAATTTTACACTTGTTAATATCTTTTGCTTGGAAGTTCCTAAAAACCTTCTTGATATATCGATCTTGAGTTCATCCTATAAGAATTTCATTTCATTATACCACTTTTACTTGAGGCATTTTGTAAAATAGTTCATGTGCTTGTGCATGCTTCTACATTTTGCATACATATGTCTCTTCAACAAATTCATCTATCTTTTTACTTCCAAGATTTTCTTTTTGAAACATTAGTATTATACTAAGTTGGGTATAAGCAAGAAATGTCTTAAACACTTTTTTCTACCTGATCAAAAGAGAGTGGGTACCCTCATGGGGCCACAACCTAGGAAGGATGTCATGCCTCCCACATCCCTATCAAATTTTTAAAGCTTGGACAAATTTATACCTTTATGCAAAATGCCATAAAATCCTTTTAGATATTTTGATTTTGCCTCTATTGTGAATAACATAGTAATAAAAACTCCTAGGCTAATCTATTGTGCCATATCTTTCAATCTGCAATCCAAAATATTATATAAAACCCTTGTGGGCATGAGCACCAATCCTTCAAATGTTATCTTCATTTTGGAAGTTTCCAAAGTTAATCTCTACCTTTTCATTCCAATCTTAGGCACTAAGATAGTTAAGGATTACAGGAAAATGCCTTAAAAATTGGTAATATTCAACTTTTTAAAAAATAACTTAGCTTTAATTTGAAATGAAAAGCTATAATCATAAATGTATTCTTTGATGATTTACCTTCAAGTATACTTATCTGAATTTAGAATAAAATTAGAAGATTTAGGGATATAAACTCTTTATTTTATGAAATGTAAATTATTTTTAATTGATAGATATGCGAATGGATAGATAAGACTTCAAAAAATTGTCTTTTATCATGAAATGGGGATTTAGGGTGACTATGTATTTGGGAGTATGATTTAAATGGAAGTATAGATATTTTTTCATATGTGTGGATATGTTAAGCTTGGGGTTATTAATGTCATAGATCTAATGTTTCTTGGATCACTTTATGTCATTTATTAATAGGTACCTAATGTCTAGAAAGTTGTGTATAAGACTAGAATAAAGGATAGGCTGGATGTATTACCTAGCATAATCGCAATCTCTCATTATGCCTTCCATCATTTATTGATAGTTTATTTTTAAGGTTGCTACATAGGCATAGTTAGAGCCTCCTCTTTAGATCATGTTATGATCCCACCCTCACTATTATATGCTTGTATTTAAAAATTGGGTAGATTTGATGAAGTGGTTACTTCTATAGGAATGTTTGGTTTTTCTATATTCTTTTCCTTTCAAGCTAACCTTAGAAAAAGATGTTGGCAATATGTGTTTTCATTTATGTCAACATAGTATACATTTGTGTCAATATAACAGATGGAAATGTATAGACAAACTTGTGCAAAGGAAGAGTTAGTATGGTCAAGGCAAATCAGTCTAGGAGAAGAGAAAATAGTCTAAGTATGGATTAGTTTTGGGCTTGAACATGATGCGGAGGTAAACACTCATATCTTTGGATGGTTCCTGCATACACACTTACATATCTCATTGGTTGGGAGCACCACACTCAAGAGTAAGAAGTATAAAATTAACTAAGGCATTCACAGTATACATCCTAAGGTAGAGTCAAATTTAATTGGTTTGTACTTCTCTGCAAAGAAATATTTTTCCATGTGGTTCTCATGATAGCTTCTAATATGTACTAACATGATATATCCAAGATTTCATCTCCTCACAAATGTTGTTAGCATGAAAAGTTATAAGGAATAGAGAAAAGAAGTAATGGGGAGACAATGCAATAATCCGCATTCCTCCAGAAGAGATATGTTTGTCATGTAGTTTTGAGGAATAACTAAGACATGTATTATATATGTTTTTATGGAGTTTCAAGTGCTTTGGTATTCCACAAAGACAATACTTATGCAATAGAAGCAATACAGTCTATTCTGATGACTGAATACACAAGTTGAGTTTTGCAAAAGTTGAAACATATATATAGTTCTATCATAAAAGCTTATGTGGAGGTATTATATGGTCCAAGGTACATCATTCATAATCCACATACAAAAATCCTTCATTTTCCAGTACGGCATCAAGTATTTATGACAACAAGTAAAGTGTAAGTATAACTGTCCCTCGGAACTCTGGGTACCTAAGTTATTTTTTAAATTCCTCCAGAAACTTTACAAAAAGGTGTACAGATTTGGTAAGTAGAAGACATTGATGTATATGATCATTCTAAAAAGGTTTTAGGCCTTGTAATACACCACAACATCGTATATTGGGATGTGAAGCATTACATATGGTTTGGAAGACTGTGTTCGCTACAGATAAATATATTTCTTGTCTTGTGGATGCATAGTTTGGTATGATACTTATCCAATAAGGTGTATGGATGTTCTTGAGCTCTTGTATGATTTACTCCTTGGTCCACATTGAGTTTCTTGCTTCTCCCTAGCATGTGAAAGATGAACTATTAAAGTTGTTAAGTAGTATGAGTCGACTGGTTAAGTGTCTGATGCATGTAAAGGCACCTGACTAGTTTCTCCATGTTTGGAATGTTGGAAATATGTGTTTTGAGCTTTTTCATAATGCAGGAAATATGTGTTTTGAGCTTTTTCATAATGCCTTGAGGTCTGCAACAAGTTTTCTTATCATTTTTCATTTGTTGAGGCCAACTAGTGACAAATTACACTCTACAATCAATATTGATTTTGATGCTAACCCAATCAATGTTTCAAGGTATTGCAGAAGATATATATAGAAGATGTAAGTCATTTGAAATGTAATTAAGGTGAAGGTGAAAATAGAAAAGTAGAAGAAGATATGAAATGTGCAAATTTAGTTTGAATATATGTATTGAGCAAGAATAGTAGACCACACCATCAACATACAACAAATGTGTTCTCCATAGTAGTCCTTATATCTATATTGTCATTGTAATAGAAATGAGTTGAACATTTAGGGAGTAGTAGCTTCCTTGGGTTGTAACCCTAAATCAAAGTTGGAAATCAAGGAGTAGTAGCTTCCTTGGGTTGAATCCCTCAAATAATGTTGTAATACTTTTGCAGTGAGCATATTATATTGTGAGCTAATCCTCACCATGTTTTTTCCCTATTTTAGGGTTTTCCACATAAAACTACTAGTGTTATGTGTCAACTCTTGAATTGCATGTTTTTCTTCATGTTTTCAAAGTTATTTAGTTTTATTAGCAGATGTTTGGTTAAATTTTTTAAGGGTGTTGATTCACTCCCTACTCTCAGCACCCTATTGTGTTCAACAATTGGTATTAGAGCCAAGTACCTTTAAGAAGCTTAACTGCTGAGGTAGATCCTCCACCTGAACACATGCAATTTGAAGTGATGGACAATGATATATTTGCACTAGAACCAAATTGAGAAGCAATGGAACCTAAAAATTGGGACTTTAAGTCTAATGAGTGTGAAATAGATTTTGAAGAATAACTCAAGTCAGCTCTTAAAGATCTTGAGGAAGCAAAAGATCTAAATTTAGAATATGAAGATATGCTTGAAAAGACAAAGGAGACAATTGACAAATTGAAGACAAAAGCCAAAGAATCAAAAGAAGAGATTGGCGAAATAAAATCTCTAATAGAAGGGGATAAAGGAGGTGACAAGCTCAAGGAGACTGAAGATAGGATCTCAAATTTAAAGATCATGGTTGAGGAAGAAAAATGGATTAAAGATTGCTTAAATATCAACAGAAAAAATAGGCCTTGGTTTTGAAAATGGAGAAAGTCCTATGATCAATGCCTCTACAAACTTATATGATAACTTTCATTTAGGAGAAAAGTCTAGAACTAAGAAGGAAGAAGACTACATTGAATATCCTAAAAAAGAAATTTTTAGAGTTACAAGAGAAGATGAATTCACTCCCATCCAAAGAAAAAGAAAGAATGTGAAGAATAATTTCAAAAATTCTCAACCTATAAGGCAACTAGCTCACATCAAGTATCCTCAAGGCGTCAAAGGAAATTATTTTATTTGTAATAAGTTTGGTCACAAAGATGTGGATTTTAGAAACAAGATGAATCAAAATTCCTTACAATGTTACACTTGCATTAAAGTTGGGCATAAAATTGTTGAATGTAGAAGTAAGATAAGCTCGAACTCTATTAGCTGCTATGCATGCAATAAGATGGGACATAGGGAAAATGAGTACAAAAGTAAAATGTAAAGGTATAAAAGGGATAACACTCAATTTTTTTAATGGATATTGTTATGATTGCAATAAGTTTGGCCACAAAGCATCTAACTATAGATCAAGGGAAAGAAGAAATGGAAATGCTCAGCAAACAAAGTGCACATGTGATGAGTACAATGAAACAAGGCACACTGGAAAGAATGTGAAACCCATGTTTCAAAAGAAATTTGATGTTACTTATCAAAGAGTGGAAATGAACAAAGTATGGAAGAAAAATGAAGTATGTGACATTTCTGGACCTTTGCCTAGTGCAGGTGGATCCTCTAGTAATTATAAGGTAAAAAATTGGGCTAGGGGAGTTATAACAGTGAAATTTTCATACCCCCGAACATGCAAGATACTGAGTTCTCAGCATATTGATTAGTGCTGGCATGAGAATGATAAGATAAGGAATTAAAGGAGTCTAATGAAAATTATGGAGAAAAATCTTTAAATGTAGTAGATTAGTGAAAACTTTAGAGTTTACAGCAATAAGGACTTCTACCAATAGGTTACATGAATTTAGGGGGAGTTGTTTCTAAAAATCTATCATCTTCTCTTCATGATGATGAAAGCATCCCACATATACATGAAATTAACAATTATTTTTGAGAAATTGAATGATTTGTGGTGGATTGCTGAAGGTTTATAAGGTTTTGCATGTGAAAAGGGATAATTAGGTTAAAGCAAAGGATGTAATTAATGTAGAGGAAAATGGTTTGGTGAAATGGATATATAGGTGAATGCATGATAATTTTTTATCACTTTTGATCGAAGACAAAATATTTGAAGAGCTAAAGGAGGACTAAAAGCACTTAGCAATTTGATCAAGCAAGATATATCACCACACATACAGGTATTTTTCATCTCTTTGGTTAAAACCCTAGCTCCCAAAGATATTGCAATGGGAACACTAGTGGTGATAGATATAGTTGAAAGACCAAGGCCAAATTTTAGGAAAAATCCTTTCAAATCCACATGTTCCTGCAAATTTTTTACATACACATGTTCCTGCAATTTTTTTACATACAGAGGATGTTTGAATATACATTCACTCATTGATTGATGAGTTTGATAATCTCAAACTTGAACTTGATTCAGAAATGAACATTTGTTGGGAGATGATTTCTAATTAAAATCAAAATTTTCAAACTGTAGGAATACTCTAGACCACGAAGAAGGGGGGTGAATCAGTGGTACGATAAAACTAGGTCACTCAATAATCAAAAGTAATTAATTCAAACATTCCAATGAACTTAAAGAACAATAAGACCATACAGAATGCACCATAACACAAGTATGTATGTGGAAAACCCTAAAAAGGGAAAAACCACTAAGTGAAGTGTAGGTTGGGTTTGCGAAACCAATCAAACGTCACAAGAGAATCACTATTGGGTCTCACTAATGAAATCTCACTAATTACACTTTGTTTAGGAGCACCAACTCCAATTACAAGAGAAATAAATACATAGAGTACTACTCTATTTACAATGTCATTCAGAACCAAATGCAACCTTCTGTAATATACTTACAATTTCAAACTTCAATCAAAAGTGGACATAAATACATAGTACTACTCTATTAATACTGACATCAAACACTCTCTGCAATTTCAATTACACATTTACTCTGCTCCTTTTTATCCTTATAGGGACAACAATAATACCCTTCTTTGTATCAATTATTCAAAACATATTTCTTCAAAAAAACCCTACCAACAACTACATAGAAGAATAGAACTTGATTTACTCTATCATTACCTCTCTAGATACACAAAGATACCTAATATTGCTTCTATTTTGTCACCACTATGCTCCTTTTTCTCTGGTCTTTATGTATACATAATAATACACCTTTCTTTGACCATTCAAAGAATATTTTATCATAGATCCATTAGCAGCCCCACACAGAAAAATGGTACATGATTACACTATCATCCCAACTCCAGATACAACCTCTATAAACTCAATTACTTACACAACACTCTGCTTTCTTTACTCTATATGCATACATAACAAGACTCCCCTTTTATTCACTCATGCAAATAGTATTTCTTCAAAACTCCATAAACAACTACACAAAAAAAAGAATGAACATTATTTTCACTAGCATCAACCCTTCCAAAGCCCGAGGACATACTTAGGTTACTTCATTTGGAACTAGCAACTGATTGACCAAGCAATTAGTTATAAAAAAAATAGTTCAAAACCTACCTATTGTTAGATAGATGGGTCATTGCCCATCAAACATAAGACTTCTAAAATATCCATTATGCCTTTGAAAGATCACCATTGATCTTTGCATTTGTGCCATCAAAGACTTAATATGTATACCATTGATTTATGTCTTTCTACTCATTTACAAAGTGATGCTAGAAGAAGTTGGTCCCGACTTTGCCAAGGGGCCAATCATCGAATGACGAAGGAACCTTAATGTTGTGACTTAAGTGATGACAACCGATGATCACAAGTAACCTTCAAAAAAGGAAACAAAGTGAACCCGTCTATTCACTTTCACAGGTTTAGTGTCATAGGAGGTCCTTAGGGTTTTAGGGCTTTAGGTTTAGGTCTTCAAATTTTCTCAAACCCTAAAATGTTGATTGGTAAACCCTAACATGCCATCATCAAAGGTCCTTGGCTTGAAGTATAGTCCTTAACCATTTGCAATCAATCTCTATCACAAAATAAACTAGATGATATCATTATGTTGCTAAGATATAGGAATCTTGAAACAAGCAACACAAGACACATGAAGTAAATACATGACACTCTTCTCAACAAGTTCACCTTGTAGAAAATTCTTTAGAAGATAAAGATATAAACATGAATCGCTCTAAAATCAATGAAAAAACCAATACCAACAAACTATCATGTAGGCTACTCCTCCATGCTTCATGAATGGCTCTTTTATTTACACAATGAATGACAATTAAATATCTTCTGCATTCTTCAAGAAGGTTTGAATACCTAAACATATAGCAATACACCCATCAATCTGTCTTGAACTACATGAAGTGACATGACTATCTTCTTCTCTAGGACTACTCTTGGACTGTCTTCTCCATGAAATAACATGAACATCACAACACAAGGATACCACACCATCACACAACACTACCAACAACATTCATCAACATCATTCATCAATTGACACTTAGTTTAGCATGACACCTTCTTTAATATCAATGACAAGATGTGCAACAATCTCCCCCTTTGTCATTGATGAGAAACCTTCTTCAATAGCTGTGAATGTCCATAAATCTCTCCCCCTTTGACATCAAGGACAAAGGATGAGAAATTTGCCAAATCAGAAATGTAGAGGTGTCTTCTGCTACCTGCATCAATGCAAATTGTCTTTCATCTACTTGCTCCCCTGCCATTGGTCATTACCACAAATGATTGATCCTCTTGACTACCCTATTATCCTAGGTGCCCTGAGATTTTCTAACTCCCATTATGTAGGCCTTTGCAACAAAGTCAACAAATAAATGTTGATTGGTGTTTGTCATTGATGTCAAAAGTTGGAGTTAGGTTGTTGTGTTGTCTGAGTTAGTTGATGTTTGTCAAGATTCATGATTTAGATGATTCAAAATGATTCAGGAGTTGGCCTCATGATATAAGTTACTTTTCCCTTGTTGATCATCTTAATTATCAATGTTAAAGGTTGAGTGATGTGTTGTTCACCATTGAAGTAGAGTGATCAAAAGTAATGTCATCAAAGGAGTATTGTTTGGTAAGACTTGTTCATATGATATTGTTACAAAAAACATCTTGGTGCTTATATTCTTTCACATTGTTGATCATTTTGTGCTATTTTATCATTTTGATCTATGTCAGCATGATGTTGTTGATCATCTAGTTAGTATTAGTGTTGATCATTTTATTGTATATCAGCATGATGTTGTTGGCCATCTATTTAGTTTGAGTTTTGGTCATTTCACGGTACTCTAAGTTGCAATGGTAATGATGGAGGTTTGTATCCAGTCTCATATTATGTATCATAGTGATGTCTTTATGATACCAAAGGTATAGTGTTGTTGCAGTGGTATTGTTGAAGGCACTTGTTCATTTATGTTGCATACTTATTTCTATGTCAGTATGGTGTTGTTGATATGGGAGTTCATTTACTTAGATGTGGAATAAGGTTTAGGGTTCTTTTGTTAAAAGAATTTATGTTCAAGAACCTAAACCCTAAAGGTTTCAATGTCTAAACCCTAAGTTTATGTTAGAAGCAACTTAAGTGTTAATTGACAGGCTCCCTTTTTTGTTCTATTTGGTTGGTGACTTACTATCACCAGTAAGCTATTCACTTAAGTGAACATTTAAGCCTTCAAATACATTGGGCCACTAGCCCCTCTTCCCTAAGGTGACTAGAGAACCTGATACCTCAAAAGGCTTCGAAGTGGGAAAAGCATTCAAAGGTGTAATTTTAATACAAAGTGGGCGTGAAACACTAAATCAAAGGTTGTCATTTAAACTCCCTTCAGGGAGGGTACAAAAAGTTTGGGGGCCAAAAAGTGGCCAACTTTAAAAAAAAGTTTTAGACATAACACGAGTACGTTATAACATGCTTGCATTATGGCTTAGTGTTGCCGAGCCCAACACCAAGCCATAACGCACTCACGTTATAACAAGAGCATGTTATTGTTTGTTGTATTAAAAAAAACAACATTTCATTTCATAATTTGACAACATTTTACAAGAAGCCGGTGGCTTGGAGAGAAGATAGAGCACACTCACATTATTGAAGGCCATTTTGTCAGCTATGTCTCATCGATTCATCATCAAAATGCCACCACAATGTTGTGGATGTTGAAGAAGTAAGTTCTATTTATTTTATTATGTGAATTTGTTGCTAAATAGGTAGGTTAAAATAGTTTTTGATGTAAATTTATTTAATTTACAAGAATTCATAATGCACCTCCTCCTCTTGAAAATCCATAAAATCCTCCATCCCCTGAACAACAAATACCTGCTGAAGAAGAACCCAAACAAAAAACACTTCCATTCATTCCTCAATATGCCCCTAGAACACAAGAAAATATAATGGGGCAAACTGAAAACAATAAAAAACAAATTCAGGATATAATTGCAAGGTTGAAAGAACCTACAACTTCAACCTTGCATATATCCATGCTTGCTCAATCTCTTGAATCTATGTTATCAAATGTAGATTCAATTAGCAAGCAAATCACTAGTTGGTCAGAAAAGAGGAGAGAATTTAGAGAAATTTCAGGGTCATAGTGCTGATGCAGTTTTCCGTGGTTCTCCACCTGCATATTACACTACATCATCTACTATTGGGGTATGTAACTAGTAAACAATTATAAATATTACATGTGAATAGCATCATTATATGAATGGTATTCTAATATCTAATTTTGGACGTTGAATAGGTTAATATTGGAGATTTCATGGCAACACCTGCCACTGGTGGTGGACTTCAAATCTTCATGGAGGTAATAAAATAAATAGTTTAATGAATGAATTGTACTTACTAGATTTTTGTATTTTATATTCATATAATTGGTTACATTTCATTGCACATCCTTCAAACTCAAAACATTACTATACATTACATAACTAATAACTAGATGTTGATAGATGACAAAATTTCAATTACAATATAGTTATTTGAAAAAATGCCTCAAAGAAATGTGGTCTCATGGAATGTCATGACAAGAAGGTACATAGACAAGGACATCACGATGAGACCACATTTCGTTGAGGCATCTTTTCAAATAGCTCACTACCTTGTCTATGCTACCACATTTTCCAAACATGCCTACCAAAGCTTGTTAATCCACTTCACACTATTCTTCAACAACTTATCTCTAATAAACTCATCCAATTACCACCAATTAGACCACAGGACATGACACTAGAGATGGGTATGAGCCTATGACATCTTATATAGCATATGATTGACTCCAACATCATCTTGCTCCCTCCTTTGTTGACTCTAAAATACCACATGATGGTAATGTCTTCACCATTTCTCATAGCCCATACCAACTAGTTTTTACCTTAAGACAATTTTTTGTCTACCCCTTCTGGTCCAACTCAACCTCATACTAATTCCCTCTTTCTTATGCCTCGAAATGCATTTCTGCCCCAACCCCACAACCTCTTTCTATTACTTCACCTACTCCACTAGATATGCCCCTATCTTCCCCACCATATATCCACCTATTACTACTTCACCTTCCTCATTGAATTATATCTCCCCTCTAACACCCCTCCAAGATGAAGTAAAGGAAAAGTGTACGACCTTTCCCCATCCACTTCTAATAGTAGGCCTAAGAAATTTCTCCAACACTACACCCAACCTACTAACCATCCCATATCTACCCTACCTATTTCCTAATATACCCCTACTAGATGTCCCAGACCTAGTTTTCTTCCAACCCACCCCCTAACAAACCTCAAGACAAAGAAAATGATAAGAAATTTTTAAAATAAGGTTTTTCTTCTTCTACCTGTATCTTTCCTCCCTCATATTATCCCACAAACTCTTGATCTTCCTCCTCGTAAACCCATAAACATACCTAATGTCTATGTGATTTCTAGTTTAGGCATTGTCTTGTAAACCCACAAACTCTATCTTAGGCATTGTCTACCTCCATGACTACCAAACAAACAAAAAATTGAGCACAACCCTACCCCACCCTACCACCAACCTAAACCTAAACTAACAACTTCACTCCCTCTTTGACTTCTTAAACCTAAAATTTGATGCTACTATGGTCCCTCTTTTGTTGACCCTTATACCACACAATAGTCATGAATCTTCATCTAATTTGTATATATGCATATGACTTGTGTGCTTTATTGTGTGTATTTCCATGTTTAGGTGAATGTGTGTGTATGTTAGGAGCCATGACTTGGATCACTATTATAGTTTTCATAATTAAATAATGATGTTTTATTATCAAATGATGCAGGCTGCAGAGACACCTCCCGATGTTCATAGGGCAATGTAACATGGTGTGTCCTCTTTGATTCATAGCTCCATGCCTTTGATGGGGGTATGAGGTAGATTAGTAAATTTCAAATTACATTTGTTGTTATAGTTGTTTATTTTTGAAAAATCAAATGATTATTGATTTGAAGTTTAATTTCTATCTGGATGGTTTCTATAGGACATGACATCACCACAATCTAATCCTGGTACTAAGGCAAATGAGGAGACATATTTTTGGATAGTGGTAAGTGGTTATTTTGTTAAATGTTTCATTCTTTATAATGCAATTTCTATATATCAATGTCTATACCTTTTATTGTAATAGCTACATATCCATGAACAACTAAATAGGAGGAGCAGCCCTCGAGTTCGTAGTAGACCACCCTCATACATGTCTCCCTCCCCTCAAAGATCAAAGGTTGTATGTGATCTATTATCTTCACCAAATAGAGGGGAATGACTTTTTATTGTGTTCCTTTGTTGTATGCCTATATGGCATTTGTGGACATATATTTTGTATTGCATATAGTTGACATTGTATGCCTATATGACATTCTTGTAAGCCTATATGGCTATTTTGTATATATGTTATACTTATATCTATAGATATTGATGTATGCCTATATGGATATTTGGTTAATACAAATCATATTTGTTGATCATTATGTAATGTGGATAGGTGCATTGTAGATCATTTTTATATGCCTTTAGGTTTCAAAGTTTAATTGTCAAAGAATCTATCCCAATTGATGATAAAATAATTTGAGTTTTGGGTTGAAAGTTTTGGTCTCTCAAAACTAGACATGCTCAAGAAAATAGAGAAAGGAAGATTGGCCATGTGTGCTTGTTTTTTTAATGTTTGAATTGTATGTTGTTGTATGGTATTGCTTTTTTGTGTGTGTTCAAATGCATATTTGAATTATTATTTTATTTATGTTTGGATACTTGTGTTATACTAATGTTAGGATTCTTGTAGTATGGGATGCATATAGTTCTACCTTGGGCATGTGTTCTTAGTAAGACATATATCCTCACCCAAAGAGAGATTTCATAATATGGGATGTGATTAGAAATTCATGTGGATTTGGATATGGTCTTGGATGTATAGTTCTAAGTCAAACTTGTAGGATTAAAATGACTTGTGGTTACTATCAATGGTCATATTTGGCTTGATCATATACTTGTATTTATTTGTGTATTAGATGCTAGAAAGGATGTGTTGATGTTAGTTGAGAAATCTATTTCCATGCATTTCAGATGTTTTGGATCCATGAATTTATGTGTATACTTATGTGTTAATAAGGAAATGAATTAAATAAGATAATCACCATTCTACCACACTTTTGAATTATGGATGGTGCTTGATCACCTTGATTTATGGATGGGGAGGAAAGGGAGATCCTCGCGTTATTGGGTTCAACCCCTTCCTCAATCAGCACCAAGACCATATGATCTTAGAGGGTTCATTTGTAGAGTTGAGCTTAGAGTTATTCAAATATTATTCATGATGTACATTAATAATGGCCACTTGTATTTATGGTGGGTGGTTCATGGCTTATTGCATTCATTATCATTGATGATCTAGTTTTAGTATTTGACCCCTTGTATATTTTGGCTATGTAATGATGTTATCTTCAAGCCTAATAACACAATGACCTAAAGCTGGAAGAATATGAGGGTTGAACAACATGGATATGACAACATGAAGATGATATTAAGGTTTAAGAGAGTAGCCTAACAGAGGTCTATTTCAAGCCTAATAGGGGTCTAAGATTGCAGTGATGGAACAATGCATTAAAGCTGGTAGAATGTGCAAAGTGTGCATGTGAACTTTCCAATACCATGAAAATGCTTGTTTTTGTCAGAACACATGAATAAACAACATGAAAATAAAGTATGTGGGCCTGTATCATGGGGGTCCAAGCCTTTTTACCATTTGTATAGCAATCCAATATACAAGCGCATTATAATGTTCTCACATTATAATGCACTTCTCTTTTGTCCTGCTATAGATTGATCCACAAATATTTGTGCCTATCTCACCTTTGATAGCACCTTTGTAATATCTCTCACCTCTAGTTCCATTAGCTCATGTTATATCTAACCTTTCTATATCTCACTTATCTCTCCCCCTCACCTTTCTACCTCTCCCCTCTCTATGTCTCTCAATCGCTCCTTGTCTACCTCTCCATCCATCCTTAGCCATCTAGGTCTCACTTAAACCTAAACCCTAAAGTCTCAACCCTCAACCCTTAAACCTTAAATCCTAAACCCTATCCCTAAACCCTCTACACTTTACCTTAAACCCTATTCCCTCAACCCTAAACCTTAATGCCTCAACCCTAAACCCTACACCCTCTCACTAAACCCTCAACACTCTACCTTAACCATAATCCCTCGAACCTTAACCCTTAACCCTAATTGCTCAACCCTCAACCCTAATCCCTCCTCCCTAAACCCTAAACACTTTCCCTATTCCTAAACCCTCAACCCTCGACACTATAAGTTAAACCCTAATCACTTATCCTTAAACCCTAAGCCCTATCCCTCAACCCTTAAACCTTAAACCTTAAACCCTAAAACCTATCCCTAAAACCTTGACCCTCGACACTATATCTTAAACCCTAATACCTATTGATGATGATTGTTAGTCATAACAATATGCATAAAAATTTGCACAACAAACCTTTATTATCTTGTAAAGTATGATCAGCTTAGGATAAGTTGATGACTCCAAGTCTTCGTTGATCAGGTCATGACCATTTGATCTTACTCAGAGGTTGATGTGACATGTTGTTTTCCATTTCAAGGGATCTTACATTTGTCTAGATGATTAGTATTCTACTATTTCCTATAGATTCATTGCACAGAGAGGTTAATCCTACTCTATTTTCAAAGATTACTGATATATTTGCAAGTTTGATCAATTCTTTTGATCATTGATCATTATGAACGTGTTCTTTCTTCTACACTCTATATTTACTCAAATGATGTGTCTATAAGTGGATATTTGAATGTATTTCATGGAAATTTGTCTTAATTTGCATGATATTTGTCAATTTGACATGCTTTTACTCTAAATATGCTTTGTATTTTCAATTATCTATGGGATATCTCATATTTCATGTTTATTTCCTTTTGATTCTCTATTATTTGCAATTATGGAGATGATCTGTTATGAAATTGAAAGAAATTTAAAGAATACTTCTACTTTTAGTGAATCTTTAGTCATTGAATCACATACATACAGGATAAATTCTGATGCAGAGGCATCCACACTATAACCTTACAATACTGCATGGATGTCTGTAGCCCATCATCATCATCATCATCATCATCATCATATTTTGCTTTACACTGTCAGCATCATCATCATATTTCGGACGAGCACAATTATCCTCCTGCCGACTACTGTTCACTTCCTCCGTTTTCTGCCTATCCTCATCATCGTGATGTTCAACTAGCGCAAACATCCTCCTGTTGCACTGTTCATCGGGCGCCAAGCTCCATCGGCATCATCATGATATGCAACACCCCCTTCGTCAGCAGGATATCCAATATCCGGTTGCACCAAAAATCCTGATGATGATCACCTTCAGCACCTTCCCTTCGATACCCCGATAGCTGACGATACAAGCAACAGCATCATGATATGATTTATCCGGTTCTCTCGAAACCTCCTGATGATGGTAACACAACTTTCTGCCGAGGACTCCCGCCGATACCTAAGCACTTAACGACAGCAGGATAAACTTGCATAGGGGGATATCTCAATATCCTGATGACGATGACGTCATATCCTGATGACGATGACGTCACCCAATATCCTGATGACCTCTTCAACACTTAGTCAAAAAAATGAACTTTCACTCCCGCATCTGCTAGCGATACGCGGATGATGGGCACTCCCGAGAGATGATCCTGACGGCGATATATACGCTGAGTATATATCTGACTTAAAACATCCTGATGCACTTGCAACATGCAAACTTCAACAGTTTCATGACCCGATCTTCTACCTTATGCCGATGCACTCCTCTCCGGCAACTCCTGATGATGATCACCCTGACGCACTTGCACTTCATGCAACTAACCGCATCATGCCGATCTCCTCTTACTCGGATGATGATGCTCGAAGTGACTGCAGGATATACGCAGAAATATCCTGATGATGCGGTTTTGACAAACTTTCAGCCTTAGCGGATTTTCGCTGTTCTGATCCGCCGAACCTCCTGGGATGACTCGATCCACTTCCAGGGTGATCTACCACACTTTATCAGCTCGACCTAGCACATGCCCATGCTAGGGTCTTCAACACCTTTCAACCGCGATCCTGCACACCTGCATGCGAACAAACAAACTAACATCTACCCTACTGTACATAACCATTCCACCGATCAGACGAATCAACCGGTGGAATGGATCAGTGAATCCATACAGCCACCAAACCAACAAATCGATCAAGCAATGGAATTCAACAGAGGATGAACACAAACAGGAACACTTTATTTGATTTCAAAAGATGCAAATACAATGATCAGTTTCTCTCTCTCTGTCTCACTCTCACAAAGTCTGATCGATGATCTCCAATACCATCCGATCCTCATGCTTAAATAGATTTCCCTACGAGTACTACTGACCCGACTCCAAGTGGCTGGGAACTCTCCAGGCGGCTGGGAGATCCAACCGAACATACATCATGACAGCTGTTCTAACAAACTTCCTAAAAATAGCAAAGCCTGGTCAGCATGATCTTATCATGATCAGCATGACCTTATTACATGCATTTGGTCTTACCAGACCTTCTTGGAAACATAAACAAGACCTAAAACAACTAACTGCCTCATGAAGGCCAGCTGTCAGGTAGGTGCTCCTGCACCATACTCCCCAACAGAAAAGAACTCATGTCCCATGAGTTTAATATGTGGAAGTCCTCCACCTTTACACTTTGCCTTTGCAATATTCTGACCTGTTCCAGCTTTGTCCTCTGCTGGCTCTTGGCTGCTCCAAGTCTTCTGAACTATAACTTGCTTTCTGGCAAGTAAATCCTCATGCCTGTCAATATAGGCTTTTCTCTCACATACCCTGTGTTTGCCAGGTTGTTTGACCAGAACCTCTGTCTGAACTGCCTCTTGAACTTCTGAAATGTTCAATCCTGTCTTCCTGTCAACCTGTATAGGACAAGCAATAGTCCCAACTATGACAACATCCTTGTCATTCCTCTCAACTGATTGCTGTGTGCAAACCTGTTTCTGTACCTGCTGCTGACCTCTGTCAGTCAAAACTAAAACTTTCTTCAATCTGTTGTCCTGAACAACTTCTTTTCCTGCAGTATCCTTAACTGCCTTTATGCCTGCTCCTCTAGGCATCTGCACATACTCCTTCTTTCCCATTAAAATGATTTTGGCTGCCCCCTGTGCTGCAGCATCTGCCTGCAATGGCATCAACTTCATAGTTTTCCCATCTTTCTTGATGGTGTAGGTATTAGAATACCCATCATACAGTACCCTTCTGTCAAATTGCCATGGTCTACCCAACAGTAGGTGACAACATTCCATGGGCAAAATATCACACAAAATTCTATCATGATATGCTCCAATCTGAAAATCCACATATGCCTATTCAGAAACACAAAGTGATTGACTATCACTCACCCAAGATGCCTTGTAAGGGTGTGGATGTGGAATCCTTTCCAAATTCAGTTTATCCACCATTTCCTGAGATACCATGTTGTCTGTTGAACCAGTATCAATGACAACCTTACATTTTTTTCCTTTGCTCTTGCATATGGTCTTGAAAAGAGCGCTTCTTTGTGGGGATTCTTTGTCATGTACCTTCATGGTAGTTGCTGTTCTTCTCATCAGCAGAGACTCTCCACTCTCTGGATATGCATAATTATCAGGCTCCTTATCCTTTTGATAAGTGTTTGAACTCTGTGCACTTTGCTCTACTGTCTCTTCCTGTACAAGTTGTACTCTCTTGTCACTAGTTCTATCATTTCTGGATGATGAACCTTTGTTTTCTGGACATTTGAAGGATGGATGACCAAACTCACCACAGGTGTAACATTTTCCTGAAAATGTAGTAGAACCTCTACCACCTCCAAATCTTCCTTTATTACCTTTCCATCCACCTCTGAAATTAGACTGTCCCTGTCCTTTACCAGTGTCTTCTTGACCCTCATTGGTTTGCTTTTGTGTAGGGGCTGCTCCTCTTCCCCTATTGTTTCCTCTTCCTCTCATGGACTTATCATGTCCTCTATTCATCTTTTCTTCAATCCTGATTGCCATTTGATAACAATCCTCCACATTCTTAGGGTTAGCTAAAACTAACTCATCCTGTATGTTAAATCTCAAACCAGCCAAGTACCTAGCCACCTTTTCTACCTCATTCTCATGATGACCAGATCTCATACTCAATTTATAAAACTCCTCAGTATATGCCTTCACATCCCTTTCCTTCTGCTTTAAAAATTGCAGCTTCTTAAACATCTGGATTTCATAATCCCTTGGCAAGAATTTACCTTTGATCCTTGCTACCATCTTATCCCATGAAGTGATCTTTGACTTCCCTTGTTTCCTTCTCTCAGATTGTACATAATCCCACCATACCAAAGCATGACCTCCTAACTTGGTCTTTGCAATCTTTACCTTCTGATCCTCAGCAACATCTTCACATTCAAAGTGATTATCCAGTGCAGCAATCCAATCCAGCAACTCATCCTCATTCAAACTTCCAGTATACTTGGAAACATCAACCTTTACCTTAGGTTTATCACTCTACACTAGCTTTAACAGTTTTCCAATCTCTGGTCTTCAGCATCCAAATCTTCAGCTACCTCTTCATACTCTTCAACAGTATCTTCATCTTCTTCAGACTCACTGTCTTCCACTTCCCTCTTTTTGTTCTTTTCCAGGGCTGTAAGCCTGGCTTGAAGTGCTTCAGCAAGCTCCTTCATCTTCCTCATTTCTCTAGCATGTTTTTCCTTCATCTCCTGCAATTCCCTTGCAGTACCACTACCTTTTGGAGGCATTTTGTCAACCTCTTAATCAACACACAACACACAATAAACTCTACCTCTGCCCTTTCGGTGACAGAATCAACACACAACAGCCCAGATGTTTTACTGAGCTCTGATACCACTATGATGCAGAGGCATCCACACTATAACCTTACAATACTGCATGGATGTCTGCAGCCCATCATCATCATCATCATCATCATCATATTTTGCTTTACACTGTCAGCATCATCATCATATTTTGGACGAGCACAATTATCCTCCTGCCGACTACTGTTCACTTCCTCCGTTTTCCACCTATCCTCATCATCGTGATGTTCAACTAGCACAAACATCCTCCTGTTGCACTGTTCATTGGGCGCCAAGCTCCATCGGCATCATCATGATATGCAACACCCCCTTCGTCAGTAGGATATCCAATACCCGGTTGCACCAAAAATCCTGATGATGATCACCTTCAGCACCTTCCCTTCGATACCCTGATAGCCGACGATACAAGCAACAGCATCATGATATGATTTATCCTGTTCTCTCGAAACCTCCTGATGATGGTAACACAACTTTCTGCCGAGGACTCCCGCCGATACCTAAGCACTTAACGACAGCAGGATAAACATGCATAGGGGGATATCTCAATATCCTGATGACGATGACGTCATATCCTGATGACGATGACGTCACCCAATATCCTGATGACCTCTTCAACACTTAGTCAAAAAAATAAACTTTCACTCCCGCATCTGCTAGCGATACGCGGATGATGGGCACTCCCGAGAGATGATCCTGACGGTGATATATATGCTGAGTATATATCCGACTTAAAACATCCTGATGCACTTGCAACATGCAAACTTCAACAGTTTCATGACCCGATCTTCTACCTTATGCCGATGCACTCCTCTCCGGCAACTCCTGATGATGATCACCCCGACGCACTTGCACTTCATGCAACTAACCGCATCATGCCGATCTCCTCTTACTCGGATGATGATGCTCGAAGCGACTGCAGGATATACGTAGAAATATCCTGATGATGCGGTTTTGACAAACTTTCAGCCTTAGCGGATTTTCGCTGTTCTGATCCGCCGAACCTCCTGGGATGACTCGATCCACTTCCAGGGTGATCTACCACACTTTATCAGCTCGACCTAGCACATGCCCATGCTAGGGTCTTCAACACCTTTCAACCGCGATCCTGCACACCTGCATGCGAACAAACAAACTAACATCTACCCTACTGTACATAACCATTCCACCGATCAGACGAATCAACCGGTGGAATGGATCAGTGAATCCATACAGCCACCAAACCAGCAAATCGATCAAGCAATGGAATTCAACAGAGGATGAACACAAACAGGAACACTTTATTTGATTTCAAAAGATGCAAATACAATGATCAGTTTCTCTCTCTCTGTCTCACTCTCGCAAAGTCTGATCGATGATCTCCAATACCATCCGATCCTCATGCTTAAATAGATTTCCCTACGAGTACTACTGACCCAACTCCAAGCGGCTGGGAACTCTCCAGGTGGCTGGGAGATCCAACCGAACATACATCATGACAGCTGTTCTAACAAACTTCCTAAAAATAGCAAATCCTGGTCAGCATGATCTTATCATGATCAGCATGACCTTATTACATGCATTTGGTCTTACCAGACCTTCTTGGAAACATAAACAAGACCTAAAACAACTAACTGCCTCATGAAGGCCAGCTGTTAGGTAGGTGCTCCTGCACCAAATTCATGAAGAGAAGGAATCAAACCATAGATCACCAAGATGTTCCACAGCTAGATATGGTTGATGCTAACTTCAAAGGATTTAGGAATGAAAACAACACATGCAGACTAAAAAGCAATCCAAGGGATGCAACTAATCAGTGCATGTATCTAGATTTCAAACACAGATTACTAAATATTTATGATGATTTTTAATCAAATATGCTTCTCTTTCATTTAGTATGCATAACATGTACATTTACAACAACTTTGAAATGAGTCCTGAAATTTTCAGCAATCAAATTTCAATTAAGTTTTAAATGTTCAAAGTACTGTACCCCTGCACCTTTTATAGAATAAGGTGAGGAGGTAGTTACAATTGACCAATGGTCAAGATTTATCTATTAAGATCAATGGTCGACAATTATCCAATGACTTAGTCAACTCTTCCTCGTGGCATAGGTTGCTAGCTAGCAACCATCTGTTTGACTCATTATTTATGAGTACCTTATGCATATGTTCTCTTGGTGATGCATCTTCATTCATTCATCAAGTTCTTCTTCTTCATTTTCTTCTTCTTTAGCATTCTCCTCATCTTCATCACTTTTAGCATCACTGTCACTATGATATACATCATCCTATATGTGGACCTTCATCACTATCTTGATGTGCTCATATGCCTGTATTATTTTATCCACCTCTCCCCCATCTTAGATTCTAGATTTTGTTATGCCATGTTTATGAGACTAGAACTTAGCCTTGAGAGCTTCTAGCTTACCTTTTTTGTTGTTCAAAGCCTCATTGTATGTTTCTACTTTGACTTTTATCCTCATAATTTTATTCATTACTTCTTCTATCATGTGGGTTAGGGGTCATCTGCTACCGACTTGAAATTATCATACAGAGATTTGATATCAAAGTCTGCATCCTGATTTTCAATTTTACCCTCTACTTTTCCTTCCAATGCGTCAAGGATCTCTACTTCATATGCCATCATGCTATGCAACTTTACACTTATATCCCTGAGTTTGCCATTGCATTTCTTCAAGATATCACATTCAAACCTGATATCTTCATACCATATGCCTATTAGCAAGGCATTATTATTATTCAATACTTGATTACTTATCAAAACTTGTGGATCAATTCTCTTCATTTCACTTAAAGAAATTAGGTCCTTTTTCAACTGGAATGACCATTTTCCTATTTCATTTTGTATTTTATCTACCTTTCTCTTTAAACTGCTCAAAGAATTCCACATCTGTAGTGAGGTTCTCAAAACATCCTTAGCCCCAGTGAGAGCTGATAACATCCATTTCTCCATGATCATTACCTCATGTCTCATTAGGTCCATCTCGGTGACCTCTTCTTGGGATATGCCAGTCAATGGGACTGCCAGATCAATTGGTGTATTATCAGGATTAATCAACCCTTTTATGTAAGAATGTAACTTTGAAATGTGCTCCTTATGCATTTTATTTTTCTCTTTCTCCTTCTTTACCCTTTGGGTCAAAGAATCAATAATGTCCTTCCCTTCTTGACCTTCCAAGTCCTCATTGGCAAAACCCAAATCAACAGTTGTGATTTGGAATTCCTCAAGGCTAATTTTGCCTGTCTCCTTTTCTACCATGGGAAGTGCTACCTATGTAGTCCTTCTGCCTATAGTAGGATCTCTCTTTATGGCCAATGTTAATTTGGCCTTCCTCTTTGGCTTCATCATTGTCTCAGCAAACAAGGTTGAAACATCAAATTCCTGAATTTCAGACCCTTATTCCATACCTATTTCTCTTTCTAGCCATTGAGGCACATCATCTCTAGATCCTTGATGCTCTTTGTCAACATCATGTCTGCCTTGTTCTCCAATATCTACTTCTATTCTTGGTGGAGAAGGCACCTTCTTGATTTCTTCCTCATGTGTTTCTTCATGAGGGGGATCTTGTTGCATTTCTTCTTGTTCTGCAAGGGAGGATCCTGTGGAATGTCCACATTCTGATCCTGCACCTGATCCTGTACTCCCTCCTTCTAACTTTCATCTTCTTTATTGTCTTTCTCACCTAGTGGCATATTGACATCTGTGGATGTTTGTGTATTTTGGCCTTGTACATCACCCTGATCAAGTGTCATTTCTTGTTTTGCACCTGATACAATGATATCTTGTGGCTTAGGGTCCTCCTGACCTAATTTATCTTTTGCTCTTGAGGCATCTCTTGGATCTCCTTGAGTCTAAGTAGCAGCAGAACCTAATATATCTTTATCACCCCCACTCTTCTATTGAACTTCTACTATTTTTGGTTTTGTGGGTATCTCATACTGTTGTTGACCCATATAAGGAGCATTGCTATCTTTTTCTATATGTTCTGCCACTTCAATCTTTTCTAATTCTTTAGGTGCACTTGTTTTATCCTCAGGTCTTACATCAACCCTATATGCTAGATCTACAATGGTAGGGCTAGTCACCTGCTCTACCAAATTATCAAGCCCTATTTGTTGGGCTACCCTCTCTAGGCTACCTTGTTTTACCTCTTCTATTTTCTTTATTTCTTCCAACACTGTCATTTTTGCTAATGGGGTCCCATGAGGGGTCATGTGGGTGTTGGAAGTGAGAGTCTCCATTCATTGAGAGGCCACACTCTGAACTACCTCATCATCAGATAAGTCCATGGTATCCTCCAAAGAGCAAGGAACACCTTGACTTGCTTTGAACATATCTTTCATTTGTTCCTCTGCCTTCTCAGTTTTGAATTTTATTATGGTGGGAAGCAGAACATCATGTTGCAGTTCCTTCTTGAATGCTTCACCACTGACTCCTCTCAATATAATAGGGTCAACCCTGATATCCCCCCTCATGGTTGTTCTTTGCTTCTTGTGTGGTGAAGTCAGTGGCATCACCCTCCTCTTCTTACTGACCACCATCAAGTCATCACCTGCAGGTTCCTTATTTACCTACTCTTCTTCCAAAGGGATGTCCTCTCCCACTTCTTGCTGTAAGGCCTGGCCCTCTACATCCACTTCTATAGTTTCAATAGTTGTACTCAAAATCCTCTTAGTCTTTGGCTTTTCAATAGGAGGCTGTGCAAATGATGCGGATGCCTAAGCTAATGTAGATGCACCTATAGCTGATGTGGCAATTCGTTCAATTATCATCCCCTTTGGTTCATCTTCACTTTTCTTACCTCTAGGGGGACCTTTCCTTTGTTTTTATGTGGGCAATCTTTCCCCATTGGATTTTCTCTTTTCACTAAGGAAATCATCATATTTGTCATTAGCTATTTCTTGCCTCTTCTTCTTGGCATCAACTGTAAGGGCAACACCCCTTTTCTTCAATCTATTCATCTCCTCATCCACCCAAGCTTGGGTTAACTATATCACCCCACCTATCAACTGATCTAGGGATATATCCTCCAGTTGTGTAAGATCAAGGGCTGATATGGTGTCATTATACACCTGTTTGTCATCATACTCATTGGACATGATCTTTCCATCATCCTTCCTCAGCTGCACTGGCACCGAGATGTAGTCAAAGGTCTTTATTTGGTTCAAGATGAGTCTCTAGTACTTCCTTCTTTTCTTTTTATCTCTGGCAGCTGCACCACTTGATATCCATTTTAATTTTGGTGTTTCAATCTTTTCAAACTTCACCTTATCTAGCTAATGTGAAGCTGATATTCCTTCCTCTTCTTTACCATTAGAAGGAGGATCTTTTGGACAAGGCAAAATCTACTTTTTCAAATATGTAGACACAATGAACAAGTAGTTTCTGAATGTGTTGCTTCATGTAACCTACACCATCCCTCAATTAGGACATCCTATGGGGATCTTTGCTACTGTATCATCTTCTAAATTTGTTTTGATAAAAATTCCTCAAACTTGGACAAATTGCTGCCTTTATTTTCATCAGATATTTCATAATCTGACTCAACCAAGCAATCAATTCCTAGGGCTATATTCTTGTTGCTCTTAGGATTACTCTTACTACACACCAATATATCTTCTATCATCTAGATAGGAATTTCATCATGATATGTACTTTCTTTTGTTCCTATAGATGACAGACAAAAATTAGTATCACTATCACTATCTGTAGAACTTACCCTGGATGATGATGATGATGATACCTCACTGCATACCTATTCCAGTTCCATCATGTCTAAACAAGCATCAAAGGTCTTTTCAGAATGTGCCTCATCATGTAACCAGCACCATCCATCAATTAGAACATCATGAATAGACATTTTAAACAATTGGTAATGCTGTACCTCTTTGGACAAGTGCATCTCAAAATTCTTGAAGTGATCTACTTCTATCTCATTTTCAAAGCTACAATCAGACTCTAAAATTATTCTATCATTTTGAAGATTGTCATTATGAACATGAACATCATACATGAGTATCTCCTCTATTTTGACAGTCTGGGGTCTGATGGAATACACTCCGGGTTCAACATCTACATACATGATCTCATTGGTTTTATTGTATTCAGTGATCATCTGTTTCATGCAAGGTTTAGCATCTATCCTTATTTGGTTAGGTATTCCTTTCCAAGGTAACCACATGTGACTAAAATTAGTGGACATGTATCCATTGAGTGTACTTGACCAATCTCTGCTCAACAGCATCCCATAAGTATCTAGTATATCTACTACCTGAATATCAATGTAGTATTGGATTCTTGGATCTGATGCTAACTGCATATGGATGTGAGTTAGTTCTCCTACTACACTCACCTCTATTATATCTAACTATGTTACTTTCTTCAGTGACTTGATAGGATGCAACCCTAAGGCATTACATATGGACAGGGGCATCACTTTGTTAGATGCTCCTGAATGTACTAAGCAATTATGCAAATTCTTACTAAACATCCTTATTGTAAGGAGAAAAGGAGGTGACTCAATTTTATCTCTATAAAGAGTCACATGTGAAGTCTTTGCAACTTGAACAATGGCTAGAGCTTTGTGTTTAACATTAATATCCCTAATGGCATGATCTTTATTCCCAATCTGACTTGAGGTATGATTATCCTCTTTTGGAGTAGGATCATCTAAGGATTTCATGAAGGCTTTTTTGATTGCTGGGGTTTTGAGTAGTTCTGACAATGACAAACTAATCTTGGTCTTTTTCATTTCATCTGCTAAGTATGTGACCAATTTATTAGACTCAGGAGATATATTACCAGCTTTTGGTACTGTATTCTGTGGTGCTAAGTATTGAGCATTAACTTTAGGAAATCTAGGGTTATTTCTTGCCTTAGGATCAGGAGGAGTGTTGAAATTATTTGGAGGCAAAGATGTAGTCAAAGGACCAATAGGTTGGTTGGAGTTATTCCTTAGGTTATAATTATGTCTACCCTAATACTACTGTTGATAAGCATGCACTTCTTCATGTTCAATTGATGGCTCATTTTCATCTTCAAATGGAAAAACATAATTGGTTTCAGAAGCCATGGCTGACTCTTCACATGCTAAGGTGTAATTCTCATGAGGTGACATTATCTGCTGATGAGGATGATTGATGAAAATTTCTAGTACAAGAGCAGAATCACATCCACATGGGACAATTTCATTTCCTTTGACACAAGGTGGATTACCTGCAGTATTAGATACTTCAGTTTGGACTATACTAGCAGCTATCCTAAATTGAGGACAATCCAGTTCTGCATGAGCATTAGTATTATGTATCCTACACCAGTTTGTAAGAGCTACCTCTGCTAGGTTCACTCTAGTGGTCTGCTTAGGTTCAATAGGAGGCTAATTATCTAGGGGTGATGGAAAAGAACCATTGTTTGGCCTAGTGTTCCACACTCTAGGTTGTCTAGGGAGATTATTGTTACCATTGTAGTTATTATAGTTGTTATTGTATCCCCTATCAAGATAATTAGATCTATCATTGGCATATCCTCTATTCTAATTTGGTTAAGAATAGAAATTCTAACTTCTCAAATGAGTGATCTCAGTGGTGAGTTTCCTTAGTTGTGCTGATATCTCTTTAATTTCTTCCTTTTCTTCCTGAACTTTGGCTACTACATTCTTTGTTTGGGGTTTGAAGAAGGAAGAGCCATTGTTATTATTATTAGACTATTCTACAACATGAGGTACCTATGTATGTCTTGGATATTGCAGCATTTGACCATTTCCATTTGGAGGTGGCATGATACTGAGTGGAGGTATCTGTAAAGGACTTGGCATTACAACTGGAGGTATCATGGCTCCATTGGTTTGTTGTTGACCAGGATATGTAGGATAAATAGGGAGTGTAGGAAATGCAATATTAGGTGTTGGATTAGGGATCAACTGTTGACTGACTTTGACAGCTTCTTCAAAATCTCCTGCCAAGGTTGTGACACCAGGATGTGTCCTCCTGATAAACATAGAAGTCAGGGGATCTAAGGATGAGTAGTATATACTCCTAGTAGCTTCATCTATTATAGTATAGGGAGCAACTAGCTTTGAGAGCATCTTTTGGAATCTTGCATTGAAATTGGCAATAGGTTCTCCCTCAAATCTCTTGATTGTTGCAAATAGATGATAATTCATTGAAGGATCTATAGGTATTTTTAATCTATCCTTAAAGGCTTTCTCCAAGGCATCCCATGAACCGACTGAACCTTGACCAAGACTAATATACTAGTTATATGCCTCTTCCCCTAAGGAAAATGGAAATAACTGGCATACCACGTCCTGATGTTCAATTCTAGCCCTATAATAGGCTTCCTTGAATGTTCTAATGTGATCATTAGCATCCTGATATGGATGATATTTAGGACAAATCTTATCAGGATTTTTAGGTAAAGGATGATATGTAGTGAAAGTCAGAGGTGACTCTGTAGTAAAGAATGACATTGTGACTGGTGGAGGTTGGACTTGAGGTGTGACAGGTGTTCCTGTAGGTGTTTGTAACTTGATAGGAGTTATTGGAGTGTGCTCTGGTGAGGCTCCTAACACACTAGAACCAGGAGAATGATGAATATCTACTATTCTAGGTCTAAATCCCTGGATATAGGCAATTCTTCAAAGAGTCCACTAGATCTGGACCTGGTATTTGGCCTGAGAGCGAAGATTTCTTGAATTTTAAGGAAACTTGACTTGTTTACTATAAAGATTAGCTAAAACACTCTAGCAAAGGATGTATTTATGATCAGAGTCTGAAACTAACTAGATATTTGTGCAATATTTGTAGAAATGATGCAAATATGAGGTGATGTAAGACTTTTGGACACAAGCAATAGGATATTTGGTCTCTCAAGCAAATTACCTCAAAGCTTTAGCAAAAAGACTTGAAATAGAGCTTATCTTTTGAATATCACAGTGATCAATGCAAAGATTGAAATATTTACAGTCAATTTCATAAACTTTGCAAAGGATAAGCATAAACAGACTCAAAATAACAAATCTTTGCACACAATTTGGAATACAAAGCTGCGTGAGTATTACCTTTCCCTCTATGTCATCAGATCAGAAAAATCTACTGATGATGGCCCTCCTTCTAGTGCTAATTTATGTTGATGATGATTGTTAGTCATAACAACATGCATAAAAATTTGCACAACAAACCTTTATTATCTTGTAAAGTACAATCAGCTTAAGATAAGTTGATGACTCCAAGTCTCCATTGATCAGGTCATGATCATTTGACATTACTTAGAGGTTGATGTGACATGCTGTTTTCCATTTCAAGGGGTCTTACATTTGTCTAGATGATCAGTATTGCACTGTTTCCTATAGATTCACTCTACATAGAGGTTAATCCTACTCTATTTTCAAAGATTACTGATATATTTGCAAGTTTGATCAATTATACTAATCATTGATCATTATGAACTTATTCTTTCTTCTACACTCTATATTTACTCAAATGATGTGTCTATAAGTGGATATTTGCATGTATTTCATGGATATTTGTCTTAATTTGCATGATATTTGTCAATTTGACATGCTTTTACTCTAAATATGCTCTGTATTTTCAATTATCTATGGGATATCTACATATTTCATGTTTATTTGGTTTTTATTCTATGTTATTTGCAATTATGGAGATGATCTATTATGAAATTGAAAGAAATTTAAAAGAATACTTCTACTTTTAGTGAATCTTTAGTCATTGAATCACATACATACAGGATGCATTCATGAAGAGAAGGAATCAAACCATAGATCACCAAGATGTTCCACAACTAGATATGGTTGATGCTAACTTCAAAGGAATTAGGAATTAAAACAACACATGTAGACTGAAAAGCACTCTAAGTGACGTAACTAATCAGTGCATGTATCTAGATTTCAAAAATAGATTACTCAAGATTTATGATGATTTGTAATCAAATATGCTTCTCTTTCATTTAGTATGCATAACATGTACATTTACAACTTTGAAATAAGTCCTAAAATTTTCAGCAATCAAATTTCAATTAAGTTTTGAATGTTCAAAATATTGCACCCCTGCACCTTTTATAGAATAAGGTGAGGAGGCATTTACAATTAACCAACGGTCAAGATTTATCTATTAAGATCAACGATTGATGATTATCCTATGACTTAGTCAACTCTTCCTCGTGGCACAGGTTTCCAGCTGGCAACCATCTGTTTCACTCAATATTTATGAGTACCTTATGCATATGTTCTCTTGGTGATGCATCTTCATTCATTCATTAGGTTCTTCTTCTTCATTTTCTTCTTCTTCAACATTCTCCTCATCTTCATCACTTTCAGCACCACTGTCACTTTGATATACATCCTCCTGTATGTGGACCTTCATCACTATCTTGATGTGCTCATATGCTTGTACCATTTTATCCACCTCTCCCCCATCTTGGATTTTGGCTCTTGTTATGGCATGTTTTATGCTCTCTGAGTCTGAGCACATATACCAGCCCATAGACATTGGTAAAAAAACTAGAGGTATCTTCTTTTGTGCCTTGTATGCTTCAACTATGGTAGACACCTGCTTGACAAATTCCATCAAGACAACCCTATCAGTAGGGTATCTTGGCAAAATAAGAGGTTGTCCTTCAAATACCTCTATCCTGATGTATGAAAAGGTGACAAACTAGATAAACCAGGCTCCATGCCTATAAACAACTTCCTGAGCTTCCATGCTCAGTCTTTTGGTCCTGTCCTCCTCCATGGTTCTAACCAGATGCATGGACAATGCATCATTTACTAGTTTGTAGTCCAGGAGGTAATCTTTTCTTTGTAACTGGGGATAGTGATCCCATATGTGTGCATCATTTGCATCACCACTAGCCTTACCCACTGTCTTCAAGGCATCAAAGGTTCCCTTATAAGAACATGAGTATACCACATATGAGGTCATATAAAACAAGCATGTGTATCCTCCTAGGTTCCTCATTCCTTCATCTAGTGCATCATTGATGGTCTTGGCCCATAATGGTCTGTTGTCTACATATAAGACCATTTGGATGATTCCAAACATCCCGTTCTCAAAATTTCTAGCATGAGGTTTACCTGTCATCCTGCTCAGCAGGGCAATCATATACTGGTACTCATCATCAAAATCAAACTTATATAAATGTATGGGTAATTTGGCTTATGTAGTGTATGTACCGCTCTTTGACCTCCATTGATACATCCTCTTCCTTGCATTTTTCTTATTAATATTATACTCTATTTCCATCTTGCGTAGGTCCACACTCACCACCTTCTTTCCAACTGGAAGATTAAAAGTGGTGGTGATGCCCTTGATTGAGAAGTCTGCATATATTCCTCCATGTTTTTCCACCCATTTGGTTTCAGGTTTATAATTCCTTGCACATTCCACCACCAACTCTGGGGTATCCATGGCATACGAAAAACTAGCTGCATGCCACATTCCTGAAACATATACCCCATCTAGAATGTGATTATCCATATCATGATCTACTCTCATTGACCATGTTGCTAGGTCCATATTTCCTTGGTGCGTATCACCAATAACTCCGTACTTAAACTACACCCCTTCAGGCTGGATGAACATGGGCTTGAGAAACTCTGAGTCAGACCTATTCCTTCTAAGATCTACCATGGATTCTTGCAATAAACATGATTTGTCTTACCTTACAGTGTCCACATGTATTTTTTACAATACCATGCATTTCTATATCATGCATACTCTATCTATTATTCTTTACTTCATCATGATATGTATATTCACAGAGCCAAACCACAAGAAAGAATAAATACCCTCCCTAGAAACCTAGAAAATGACAACATGAGGGTTTATAGCTACTTACCTGACAATGCTTTCCTCCTAGATTAGATGACTAATTACAAAAAAGGGCTGTGAATACTGAAGATCACCCATTCTGTTACGCTGAAGGATCTAATCCATTAACAGGTAGCTGTATGAGGGTTTGACTTCTCTGGAGCTTTGTAATTTCTCATTTTTTCACAAGGTAAATGAAAATTACCTTTAAAGCAGGTCCGTAGGACAAATTAGGGTAAAATTGCGTTATCTTGATCAAATCTATTGATCTTCTGTAGGAAATTCATGGATGTTGCCAAGTGTTCAATCTACATTCGTAATCGGAAGGAATTCATCTACCACATTTAAGTGCATTTAATGTTAAGAAATAGGGGGGTGATCTTTGAAAGATCAGGGGATATTCAAAATATGAGCCCCCTTTGGATAAAATGACCCTCTATTTTGAGCAGCAAAACTAAATGCAAAAGGTTCGGTTGATGTGGTCAACATTGACCACATGTATATCAGGTCAAGAAATTAAGATCAAGGGATGTTCAAAATATGACCCTACAAATAAAATGACCCCCTTTGAAAAAGATCGGGGTGATGTCACCATGTCGACGACATTGTTTACTTACTATGTTTTAATGACGTCACTTTCATGTTAAAGAATATGATGGACATCAGATATATACCTCCGTAGGGTAGAATGGAACAATGACATCATCCCCAGAGTGATTTCTTCATTTATTGGACTTGTATGACATCATCATCATATTGGCATAGGGTGATATTTGTGAAGAGGGTGATATTCGTAAGATGACTGATGTTAAAAATATGACCCCCTGCAAGATAAATAAAGCCGTTTGACAGGTAGATACTGGCTCTTACTTTAAAGTTGACATTCACACTTCGTGGATCAAGTGATTATCAGGTGATAAACTTATATTGGGGTGAGCTTATCTAATATGACTGATGTTTGAAATATGACCCCCCTGTTGGGATATTAGGTTTGACCAACATTTGACTCAACATAGCTTTCTTCCCTTAGACAATTTTGGGGTGATCCAAAAGGCAAACCTGCTTGGAATTTTATGCACTTTCCAACCATGAGGTTAATAATGTGAAATAATGACTTTGATAACTAATCTCATCATGGTGACAGATCCACCCTCTTGCAGGGTTACATGCATGACTGATTTTATCAAACCGCCCAAAGTAGAAAACAACAAGACAAAGTAGAAAAAAAAGGTTGGGTCCTTGTTTTGTCAAGGCAAAATGGGGCATGTTGTGTGACCACACAACAATACCTTAACCCTTAGCCCTAAAGCCTCAACCCTCAATCCTTAAACCATCAACCCTAAACCCTATCCCTAATCCCTATACCCCTGACACTCTACATTAACCCTAATCCCTCGACCCTCAACCCTATCCCTAAACCCCAAACCCTCAACCCTCAACCCTTAACCCTTAACCCTCAATGTTAAACCCTAATCTGTCAACCCTAAACCCTAATCCCCCAAACCTCAACCCTCAACATTATACCTTAAACCCTAATCCATCAACCCTAAACCCTAATCCCTCAACCCTAAACCCTAATCCCTCAACCCTAAACCCTATCCGTAAAACCTCAACACTATACCTTAAACCCTAATCCCTAATCCCTCAACCCTCAACCCTAATCCCTTAACCCTTAACCATAATCCCTCATCCCTAAACCCTAAACACTATCCCTATTCCTAAACCCTCAATCCTTGACACTATACCTTAAACCCTAATCCCTTATCCCTAGACCCTAAACCCTATCCCTCAACCCATAACCCTTAAAACTTAAACCCTAAAACCTATCCCTAAACCCTAGACACTCGACACTATATCTTAAACCCTAATCCCTTAACCCTCATCCCTAAAGCCTCAACACTTAATCCTTAAACCTTCAACCCTCAATCCTATCCCTAATCCCTCTACCCTTGACACTTTATTTTAACCCTAATCCCTTGACCATCAACCCTTAACTCTCAACATAAACCCTAATTTGTCAACCTTAAACCCTAATCCCTCAACCCTAAACCCTATCCCTAAACCCTCAACCCTCAACACGATACCTTAAACCCTAATTCCTCAACCCTAAACCCTAATCCCTCAACCCTAAACCATATCCCTAAACCCTCAACACTGTACCTTAAACCCTAATCACTCAACCCTCAACCCTAATCCCTCATCTCTAAACCCTAAACACTATCCCTATTCCTAAACCCTCAACCCTTGACACTATACCTTAAACCCTAATCACTTATCCCTAAACCCTAAACCCTATCTCTCAACCCTTAACCCTTAAAACTTAAACCCTAAAACCTATCACTAAACCCTTGATGCTTGACACTATATCTTAATCCCTAATCCCTTAACCCTCATCCCTAAAGCCTCAACCCCTAATCCTTAAACCTTCAACCCTAAACCCTATCCCTAATCCCTGTACCCTCGAGACTCTACTTTAACCCTAATCCCTTGACCATCAACCCTATCCCTAAACTCTCAACCCTAAACCCTCAACTCTCAACATTAAACCCTAATCCGTCAACCCTAAACCCTAATCCCTTAACCCTAAACCCTATCCCTAAACACTCAAATCTCAACACTATGTCTTAAACCATAATCCCTCAAACCTAAACCCTAATCAGTCAACCATCAAACCTAAACCCTATCCCTAAACCCAAGAAAACTGCTTTGCATTATGTTAGTTTGTTAAACCCATCATTTTTGACACTCTACTCTTAACAAAATAAGAGGAATAAGCATAGAAGGTAGAGAATTTGATCTTACTAGTTTGCATATTGGTCGATTTACATTCTGTGACTTCATTTTCATTGAATAAAAAGGTTTTTCTAATTTGAAATAAGGGGTAGAGTTCACTGTCATGTGCTTTTCTAGATGAGAGGGTCCATAATGTCCAGGGTTCTTCCAAGAATGGCCTGTGACATAAATAATTTTTTTTTTATACCAATCCTCCTGGTAAAGCTACAATTCAAATGCCTACTTTGAAAGTTGAAATAAATTAAATTAGACTTACTATTTTGATTTTCTTCCATTGCTTCAACATCATTATTATTTTCCCCATTAGAAATCAATTCATTCAGTAACATGTTGCCCATTGGTTGACTTGAAATACATACTCTGTTAGAAGAAGGGCATATTTTATCTGTATCAATGTTGGTATTCATAAGCTGAAGAGCATTGATATTTTTCACACACTCTATTCTTTGAAATATCTTAACCTTAAAATATGACTTGGATATGTACTTCAACACAACAAAATCTCCAATCTCCAACCCATGATGATTCACAAAATTTTCCCAACCCTACCTAAATTCTAGCTTATTTATGGTACCTCGTAATTGTACATCCCACTCCTGCCCACCTGGGCCTTGCAACACCATATGTTCATCTGTGTTGTCTATAAATTCTGAAACAAATGCAGGAGGAATGTGCTACATAAACACATTACACAATTAGATTATACAAGTTCTTAATAGTGTACAGAAAATAAAAGAATGAAAACTAATGTATAGATTTACCAGTTTTTGTGTAAAGTCTTCAAGCATAACTTTGAAGAAGGAGTCACACCCATTAAACCAATTCATTCAACAAGTTGTTGCCCCTTGGTTGACTTGAACTGCATACTCTATTAGAAGAAGGGCACCTTTTATCTATATCAATGTTGGTATTCATAAGTTGAACAGAATTGATATTTTTCACACCCTGTTCTTTGAAATATCTTAACCTTAAAATATGACCTTAAAATATGATTCATAAAATTTTCCCAACCCTGCCTAAATTCTAGTTTATTTATGGTATCCCCTAATTGTACATACCTAAACCCTAAACCCTAGTCCCTTAACCCTAAACCCTAATCCCTAATCCCTAAACCATAAACCCTAATCCCTAATTATAATGTATGGTACCGTAATCCCTCAACCCTAAACTCTAATCCCTTATCCCTAAACCATAAACCCTATCCCTAAATCCTCAACCCTCAATGCTTCAACCTTAAATCCTAAACCCTATCCCTAAACCCTCAACCCTCAACACTATACCTTAAACCCTAATCCCTCAACCATTATCCACCCCTTTCCTCCCCTATCTTCCTCACCCCATCTCTCCCCTATCCCTCAACCCTTAGCCATCTAGGTCTCTCTCTTATCCCTAAAGCCTCAACTATCAACCCTTAAACCTTATCCCTAATCCCTCAAGCCTTAACACTGTACCTTAAACCCTAATCCCTTATCCATAAACCCTAAACCATCAACCCTAAACCCTATCCCTAATCCCTCTACCCACAACACTCTACCTTAACCCTAATCCATCAGCCATCAACCCTAATCCCTCAACCCTAAATGCTATCCCTAAAGCCTGAACCCTAAACCCTAATCTCTCAAGGTCTTAAACCCTAATCCCTTATCCCTAAACTCTAAAACCTATCCATAAACCCTCAACCCTCAACCTTAAACGTTAATCCCTCAAACCTAAACCTTAATCCCTCAACCCTTAACCCTAATTCCTTATCCTAAATCCTAAACCCTTACATCCATCAACCCTAAATCCCAAATTCTATCCCTATTCCTAAACACTCGACCCTCAACATTATACCTTAAACCCTAACCCCTTATCCCTAAGCCCTCAACCATAAACCCTAATCCCTAAACCCTAAACCTTCAACACTAAACCCTATCCCTAATCCCTCTACCCTCAACACTCTACCTTAACCCTAATCCCTCGACCCTCAACCCTAAACCCTCAACCCTTATCCACCCCTCTCCTCCCCTATCAGCCTCACCCCCATCTCTACCCTCCTCTACCCTCGACACTATACATACATACATACATACATACATACATACATATAGGCATACATACATACATCAATACATACATCCATACATACATATAGACATACATGCATACATACATACATACAAGCATACATATATACATGCTTAATAACCTTGAACATAAAACATTCCAAGGGAGATATAATGCAAGCATGTTATAATGTGCTTGCGTTATAATGCGCTCACATTATGTCAAACATAACAAACATCTGGGAAACTTTTGCGAAATAGAAAAAATGTAAAATAAAACATAACGCGAGTGCGTTAAATGTGAGCACGTTATAACATGAGCATGTTATAATGCGCTCACATTATAACGTGCTCACATTATATTTTGCATTGCCAACCCAAAGACTTGGAGTGCCTTCCCAACATCCATAGACATGTTTTTGCAAATTCTATAGGATTTCACATAATTTCGTTCATGCTAACCCTTAGATTTCCACGTGTTTCAAGGTTGAACAAATAAAACACCTAGGTAATGTTAGGCTTTCTCTTAGCTATTTAACGATGTAATTTTTTTCACATTTTGATAATGTTAAGCATTTCATCTTTAATTTATTTTGTTTGTGTCCTTTTTTGGGCAAAAACCACTGTTTGGTCTTTTTTTCATTGTAAATTAACCGTTCATTGAAATTTCAAAAAAATTACATTTTTAGAAACTAGACTTCATTCTACACATATTAAAAAAATTTGATTTTGAATTAGTTTACAAAATTTATAGAGGTAGCACGGCCAAAATTCTATTTTTTAGGATGTGTCCACTTTGAAAATTAGTAAAAAATCAAATATACATCAAAAAATTATTAGAAAAATTGGGCATAAACTACATGCTATTAGCTAATTTCACTCTAAACCAAATTTAAAAATACCAAACAAAAGTTAACATTTTGAGGGAGCCACAAAACATGCTATCTTATGTTTCTTTGATAGAAACAACACCAATTTTTCTGGCTTCCTCTTCTAGACCCCTTAATCTATACCATTTAAAAAAAATAGTAGTTTAAAAGGTAGACTCAGAGCACTACAAACATTGTTTTGGTTGCATCTTCAAAATTTGAGTGTAACTATGCTCAATTTCTCATCCAAGGCCAGCATTTCCTGATTTTAGGAAAAAAAGTGGCCACTTAAGACCCCTTTTTGGCCCCCCATCTTCTTACACTTACCCTTAAAAAGCCAATTATTATTCTCTTGGGTTATAATTTGATGGGCATATACAGTTTTGTGCCCTAACTATAGCTTTTCAGTTGTGTAACTATCTCCCAAAGCCAATGAAGGAGATAGATTCTTGAATGAATATATTAAGCCTTTTATCAATGTAGAGAGGCTGTTGAAAGTGTGGATTTCAAAGACAATAGTATCTATTTTGTGTTTGAGAAAATAATACAAAGAGGAAGAATATCATACAATAGAGTTTAAGGGTGGAAAATTTAGTATGTATCTATGAGATAGTTTTGTAGACCATTTAATGTTGTGGACATACATATAGAACAATTTTTAACTAGTTTGATAATAGTCTCCTTATGCCAATGATTTGAGAACCAAAACTTTAATTTTGTGTGATGCTTGGTGATCTTAGAGATTAACAGATAGTGAATGGATCAATGTAGTGATAGAAGATCAAGGAAAGGTATGATATTAGAAGAAGTTTGGACATTTTTTATGATGAATTTATCAGTATAGAGAAAATGGTTTATCATAGTAAAGGTGTAGTCAGAAAAACAAGAGTCATGAGGTTTTTCACTCTGAGTTTGGTTCATTGGCAGAGAAAGATCATAGGCAATACATCTGTTTGAAGAGATTGTGAAGTTGTTTTTGTCAAAGACAAAATTGTTGCATTAGAATGTCAATCATGACAGGAAGTCTTTGTATTTGTTATGAGATCATGATTAAGGTGTATGATCTTTTTTTTTCTTGTCAAATTAGTGTTACTCTATATGTAGTTTTGTAAAGGTAGTGTGGCAGTTCAATATAAGGATGATTTCAATGTTGTGAAGTATAGAGACAGAATAAAGGCTAAGTTAGATGATCTTAGTGCAAAGACAACATGAGACTTCATATGAGAAAGAGTTCAAGTGAATGAAGGTCAAATGCATGTGACAGAGTATTGTGATGAGAACACATAGAGAGAGTAATGTTATACATGATTTAATTTGTTTATAGTTGTATAATGTAGATAGATGTGTTGTGAACATAGAGAAAAGCAGGGACTTTATTATGCAAAGATGAAATGCATGGCACTGTTAAAGAATACATTTTTCCAATTAGAATATTGTTAGTGTAGAGGGGATTATATGTATTTGAATGGTGCAAACTACATTGTTTAGAATCATATCTTACACATTTTTTTGGTTACATTTTTAGGAGTTTGGAGTGTCTTGATTGAGGTTGGTGCCTTGTTGAGGTTGGCACCATAAGAAGAGTATGTACTGATCAGGTGTACATTGTACCTTGGGGTTGGTGTCCTAAAAATAATGTATTGGGTGTGGTTGTACATGGAATGGATGCTTCTAAAACAATTGTAATCATCTTTTTTTTGAGGTTGGATTTGAGCAGTAGACTCAAGCAACTCTCAGTGGTTTTTCCTTCATAGGGTTTCCACGTAACTACTAGTGTCATGTGTGGATGTTTTGCTTGATATGCACTTTGTAATGCCCCCGTCGTGCAATCCATCCATCATACTTGTCTTTTTGGAGTTTGGGTTTAGTAGTTGTGCTCTTGATTGCAGTCTGGACCTAGTGGTAATCCTCTTGTTATCTCCTAGCTCGGTGGGGTGGACCTTAGGGTTCCACATGGTTGGGAGGTAGAGCTATCCATTGGTTCTTCATGGAGATTCAGATTAAGCCTTGTGCAGAGATGTTCCAATTCCTGACAGCTGTATAACTTCAGCAGTGTTGTATTCCATCTATGTACTATTGGTAAATCGATGAGATCAATCTTGTAATTTTGCTGCTTTGTAATTTTGGAATCTTGTACTCTTGCAATCTAGTATTCTTGTAACCTTGTATTCTTGTAATCATGTAATTTGGAATTGAAACTTTGTAATCAAATTATATTGTTGTTGTATAAGTTATTGGATTAGTTATTTCTGCAAATTGATGGTTATCGCTCTTATGGTTTCATTTAATTTCCTAATGCTGTTATGTTGCCCTGGAGTGGTTAGATGGACACTTTTCTATTTTACATGTTTCTTAATATCATTGGTTTATGTTTGTACTTTACTATTTCCTTAAAAAAAAAAAATAGTTCTGTTTCCGCTTTGGTTTATCTAACACTCTAGGGTTGCACGACGGGGGCATTACATTTGGTATCAGAGCCAGGTTTAAACACTGGGTACTCTGGATTATGTTTGAGCCCATTATGTAACCTTGTGCTTGAACTCTGTAGAATAATTTTATCCCTATTGTGATTTTTTTTTTAATAAATGCCTTTGGTGTTGTAGGTAGATGCCTAGAGGTAGGGGCTGAGGTCGGGGCAGAGGTAGGGGTCGTGGGAGAGGTGGTGGCGGTACACCTCCTCCCAGTTCTCCTCAGTCGAGTGCCCATGAAGGTGGGGGTCAGAACATAGGGGGTCAGGATCAGCCTGATGGAGCTCAGTTGAGATAGATTCTTGAGGAGGCCCTTGCCCGTTTAGGCCCTAGACAGGAGGGCAGGCAGACTCGAGGAGATCAGGAGGTTGACCAGCGGGGTCCTAGAGAGAGAGAGAGGTCTCCTAGACCTAGGGAGTTGTCAGCTGAGTAGGAGGCCACCCTAGCCAGCCATATGAGGGATTTATTAAGGGCACGCCCTCCCATCTTTGATGGGGTTGGTAGTGGACTAGAGGCAGAGACTTGGCTTTTGGACCTAGGTAGGTGTTTTGCCATGCATCCGTATGGCAGCAACACCAAAGCTAGATGTGCTATCCTACATCTTCGGGGGTTCGCTTCGACCTGGTGGTGGCTAGAGGAGCAGAAGTTGCATTTGGATATTAGCACTGTGTCTTGGGAGCTATTCTTAGAGAGATTCAGAGCCCGCTTTCTTTCCGACCATTGGAGGCAGCGTCGAGCGGATGAGTTCCACGAACTAAGACAGTTAGCCATGACAGTAGAGCAATATGAGCGTAGATTTTATGAGCTCAAACAGTATGTAGGTATTGGGGATGATGAGTCCATGTTGGTGCAACATTTCATCAGGGGCTTGAATGCCTGGATTAGTGGAGGGGTTCGTGTATTCGAACCTAAGACTATGGAGGTTGCCATGGAGAAAGCCTGGATAGTGGAGGAGAATCTGGCTATGGCACTTGGTGGGCATACAGGAGTGCACTTTGGTAGTGCATCATCTTTAGGATATGGTTTTCGAGGTGGTCACACTCAGGCATCAGGTACCCATGCACCCTCAAAGGGTGGCCGGAAATAGCAGTATTCACAGTCAAAGCTGAAGAGTTCACATCATCAGCAAGGTAATAGATTTCAGAAAATGAAAGATAGATCTTGGCAGCGCAATAAGTGGAACCGTTTTGTTCAGCCAGCTCAGAGTACGTAGTCTGTAGTGAGCAGAGGCAGCGTCCAGCAGTCTAGTGCTTTCAGGGATAATGGTGGTTTTGGTAGGGGCACCGGGTGTTTCTCTTGTGGCCAGCAAGGCCATATTGCTAGGCAGTGCCCACAGAAGGGCGCATCAGGATTTGGACATCGACCGGTGGCATCTGAGCTGACAGTTGGTGATGCAGGCAGGTCTCATCAAGTTTTTGCAGCGATAGATGATCGACAAGCAGAGCATCAGGGCACCGTGGTGGAGACTTCTGGTCACATGCGAGGTATTGATTTTTCTGTCTTATTTGATTCCGGTGCATCTGATTCATTTATATCTCCTTCTCTTGTGGACCGTTGTGGCTTAGAGGTGACAAAGCAGGCTTTTAGGTGGTAGGTTGAGTTAGCTTTCGGGGCTAAAATAGCAGTGGAGTCCCTCGTGTCTGGGTGTGAATTGACGATTCGCTCTTTATCTACTTCTGTGGACCTTCGCATTCTACCCCTGGGTTCATATGACATAGTGTTGGGGATGGACTGGTTGGAGGCTCATCAGGCAGTGATAGATTGCTGGCATAAGTCTGTTAGTTGTGTGGATGATTCTGGTGCTGAGGTCGAGGTTGTAGGAGTTCAGAGACCCATATCCCTACGTATGATCTCCGCTATGCAACTCAAGAGATGCATGCGTCAGGGATGTCAGCTTTTTGCAGTGACGGTTAGTGGTTTAGAGATGGAGGAGAGTCGAGAGGCATCTCTTGACGATCACCCACTCTTGAGGGAGTTTGCGGATGTTTTTCCTTCTGATATTCCTGGGATGCCACCTAGGCGTGACATCAATTTTAGGATTGATCTGATTCTTGGTGCAGAGCCTATCTCACGAGCTCCATACAGGATGACCACTCAGGAGCTCAAAGAGCTTCGACTACAGTTGGAGGAGCTATTAGCCAAAGGGTTCATTCAACCTAGTGTTTCTCCTTGGGGAGCACCGGTGATCTTTGTCAAAAAGAAGGATGGGTCTCTGCGGCTATGTATCGATTACCGACAGCTCAATAAAGTAACAATGAGAAATAGGTATCCCTTGCCTCGGATCGATGATTTGTTTGATCAGATTAAAGGAGAAAAGGTATTCTCTAAGATTGACCTTAAGTCGAGATATCACCAGTTGCGGATATTTGAGGCAGATATTCACAAAACAGCATTTCGTACCCGTTACGGACATTATGAGTTCACCGTGGTACCATTCGGGTTGACGAATGCACCTTCAGTTTTCATGAGCTTGATGAATGGTGTTTTCCGTACTTATCTTGATCGTTTTGTCCTTGTGTTCCTTGATGATATACTGATTTATTCAAGGACTATGGAGGAGCATGAGGAGCATTTGTGGCAGGTGTTGCAGTGTCTGAGAGAAAATCAGCTTTATGCCAATTTATCAAAGTGTGAGTTCTTTCAGTCAGAGGTTAAGTATTTGGGTCATGTCATCTCTGGAGAGGGTATTGCAGTGGATCCCTCGAAGATCCAAGCTATCATGGATTGGCCTGCACCCACTAATGTATCTGAGGTCCGTAGCTTTATGGGACTGGCAGGTTACTATCGTCGTTTTGTTATGGGGTTTTTGAGGATTGCCCAGCCTATAACTTCTCTTTAGAGGAAAGGGAAGAAGTTTGTGTGGTCAGAGCAGTGTCAGGCAGCGTTCTAGACTCTTAAGGAGTAACTGACTAGTGCACCAATTTTAGCAGTTCCTGATCCTGATGGAGACTTCGTTGTTTGTATCGATGCTTCTTTAGAGGGTTTGGGGTCAGTTCTAATGCAGGATAGTCACGTGATTGCCTATGAGTCTCGTAAACTCAAGGATCATGAATTGAACTATCCCACTCACGACCTGGAGTTAGCAGCGGTGGTGCATGCCTTGGTGAGATGGAGGCATTTTCTATTAGGACATCGGTTTGAGCTGCATAGTGATCATCGTAGTTTACAGTATATTTTCACGCAGCCAAACTTGAATGCGAGGCAAAGGCGTTGGATGGAGTTCCTGTGTGAGTATGACTTTGAGGTTAGATATATTCAGGGCAAGGAGAATGTGGTAGCAGATGCTTTTAGTCGTCGGAGGCACAAGATCTCAGCAGTTTCTCTTACAGTGGATTTGAGAGGTCAGATTCTCGCTGCTCTTCCTGCGGACAGTGGGTGCTAGGAGGTGAGATCTGAGATCGAGTCTGGCAGACCTTTAGAGGGTAGATTCTCTGGTTACTCATTTGAGTCAGATGGTCTCTTGCGACATTTGGGTCGTATCTATGTTCCTAGTTCTGAGGGCCTTCGTACCCTAGTTTTGTCTGAGGCACATCGGGTACCCTACTCAGCTCATCCAGGTGTCAAGAAGATGTATGCAGATCTGCATCAACTGTACTTTTGGAGTGGCATGAAGCAGGATATTGCTGATTTTGTGTCGAGATGTCTTGAGTGTTAGAGGGTGAAGGCGGAGCACCAGCACCCTGTAGGTCTTTTGCAGCCTCATTTGATTCCGGAGTGGAAGTGGGATATCATTTCGATAGACTTCATTGTCGGTTTGCCAATGTCCGCTCATCGACACGATGCTATTATGGTCACTGTGGATAGGTTGACGAAGGTAGCTCACTTCTCTCCTGTCTGTGCATCTTACAATGCTTCTACGGTGGCCAGAGTGTTCATGGAGGACATTGTCAGACTTCATGGGATTCCTTGCAGGATCACCTCCGACAGGGATCCAGTGTTCACTTCCACCCTTTGGACTTCCTTGCAGCATGCCTTGGGGACACAGCTGAACTTTAGTTCAGCTTATCATCCTGAGACTGATGGGCAGACCGAGAGGGTTAATCAGGTTCTCGAGGATATGTTGAGGATGTATGTGATGGATCGGCAGAGCCGTTGGGAGGATTACCTTTACCTAGTGGAGTTTGCCTATAATAATGGATATCACAGTTCTATCGGCATGTCTCCATTCCAGGCCTTGTATGGTCATCCTTGTAGGACCCCTTTGAGTTGGGATCGTCTAGAGGATAGAGTTCTTCTAGGTCCTGATATGCTTAGGGACATGGAGCAGTAGGTGGAGAGGATTAGAGAGCATTTGGTGGCAGCTCAGGACAGATAGATAAAGTATGCCGATGCTCATAGGATTGATCGTCAGTTTTCAGTTGGGGATCGGGTGTTCTTGCGTGTGTGACCGCGAAAGAGTCCAATCCGCTATGGAAAGGGTTCTAAGCTAGCGCCACGCTTTGTAGGACCTTTTGAGGTGTTGGAGAGGATCGGTCCTGTTCTTATCACCTTGCATTATCACCTAGCCTTTCACGCATCCATGATGTGTTTCATGTTTCAGTACTTAGACCTTACTTCCCAGATATTGCTCATGTTCTTGATTGGACTACTCTACAGGTAGAGGACGGGCAGCTGGCTTTGGAGCCCATAGGCATTCTTTAGCACAGGAGACTTGCTCTCAGGGGCAGAGACGTGGAGCAGGTCAGGGTCTAGTGGGACCCTAATGATGAGACCTCTGCTACTTGGGAGGATGCTACCAGGATGAGGGAGTTATACCCTCACTTATTTGCAGGCTTCCAGGAGTAAGCCTAGTTCTAGGGGGGAGGATGTAATATCCCTCATTTTTTTTGGCTTGTGATAGATGTTATTTCTATTATTGGTTTTTGTCAGTTCTAGAACAGTGATAGTTTTTATTTCATAATTTTAGTTCGAGACATTTGGACTAGTGTGTATTGGTTTATGCTCTCATTAATCTTGATGGACTAGTTTCAAGGGATGTATTGAAACATGTGCTATGAGTTTTTGATGATACTATGATTACTCCAGTTTGATGAGATGGATATGCTTAGTGATGGTTAGAAAATATATCATGGTTATGTTTCTGATTATAATCTTGTGTTGGAGTGGAGACGATGTAGTACTGCTCGGATCGAGCACCCTACTACGCCGTGACTCTCCATCTCGGTGTATGTGATAGATATATATTTTTATTTACAGTTGATCATGTATAACTATTGATTTTCACGCAAGTTGCAGGTACCAGGCCTCGACTCCACCTGATTTAGCAGGTTTGAGCAGGCCCTACACCATGGATAAGGTGATGGAGATAATACGAGGTCTTTACCACTAGGTCAATTCCAATCCTTGTCATAGTTTGGTGGTCTTTTCATCTTTTTGCGTCCTTGATGTAGTCTTATGTACTTGTCGTTATCTTGGGTCCATACCATAGTCTCATGTTGTGGTTTTCAGTCGAGCTTTGTTATTATGCTCTTGTATGGTTGGAGTAGATGTTGGTAATTTATTATTATTCAAATATGTTTCTTTTGAGTATGGCATAATAATTATTTGACCTTGAGCTAAGATTGATATCTTAGTTAGATTCTTCCATAGATTAGAATCAATGATTTGACCAAGAATATTACGTGGTGATTTTGGAGTTATGAGTATTTATTCTTCTTACTGGGCAGAATATTTGGAATAGGAGAAATAAAGATCTCAGGTTGGCAAATTTGAATTCTCTGACTTGTGAAATCCCCATTATTAGTAAAATTTAAAAAAACTCTCCAGAGGAGTGGGTTACGGTGTAACGGATACATGTCCGTGACAAATTTGGAGCCAAACCATTTTTATTCTGGGTGGTGGTTCTTTTGAAGGGGGCAGAAAAAGAGAAAAAAAACAGAAGAAAAGGAAAAGGGAAGAACAGAGGAAGGGTGCGGGTTGGAAGAAACTCTGAAGAAGGACAGAAAACCGGTATGTAAATTGTGTCTCTTTGCAAATTTACCATTGTTGTAGCCAGTAGGCAAAGTTATGGCAGATGTTCTGTGTATAGATTTAGCTTACCATTGTGTGAGTGTGCATGTAACATAGAATTCTGTCATTCTTGTTGACTGGTGTGGTCGAAAAGATTCTTTTAATTCTGTACGTTCATTCGAAATGATTCTTGGTGTTAAACTTGGACTTAATCTGCTGAAACCTAGTGTTCTCCATGACCTTATGACAATTTAGTACCAGTCTGGGTTCGTGTGTTACCTATGTCGATATTATGGGTCTTACTCATTGCCAAGCCGTGACATCCTGCAACCATCGTGTCGAATTTTCCTTCTAGGCTGCTAGGGATAATTTCTCTCTGGGGTTGTCAGTGGTTCCTCTTTAGTTGGTTGCCTTTTTAAATCATTGAATCACAACCTGATGGTGGACGAGAAGGAACACCCTATTCAAACCCTATTCAGTATGCTCTGATTCCATTGAGTCTTATTCTTGCTGCAGTAGAGCTCTTCCGATTCCTGGGGAACCAAACCAGGTCTTGCCCCTTGAGTCCATTATGTAGTATGTGTGTGTTGTCGAAGTATGTAGGACTAATAGAAAAATATCTCACCAGAGTCTTTCTACCGGCCTCATCTCGCAGTAGCAGCTTAGGCTATTTGGCTTTCCAGTCTGGTGTCGCCCTGTTGTCTCAAACCTTGATTTTACTGTGTTCACCTAAGCTCTTATGGTTCAAAGTCTATCATGCTTCGATTCTTGTCCATCACCCACAGTTGGTTTTGGATGATTACCGAGCCACGCTTGTTGCCGATTCACCATCCTTAATCTCCATCGGGGCAGCCGCATGCTACCTGCTAGTAAACGTGCATTAAACAAGTTTGAACCTAATAGCCGGTACTCGCAGCTTCGTCGTTTCCTTCGGTTAAGCTTTTAGCCTTTCGTTTCTGGTTTTATGTTTCCTTAGAAGCGTTCTTGAGTTATTGCCTGGCCACTCAAAACCGCTTCCAGTGGTGCGAGAGTTTTGCCTTAGAACTGTGGAAACTGCAGCGATCAGTCAGGGTCGGGAGCTGTAGCATCGGAAAGATTCTTATTTTGGCAATCATCATCGTTGTCATCATTTATATGTAACTGTCTCTCCTCTGTAAACGTTCCTATTTAAAAGATAATAATCCAATTTCCATTTGAAGACAACGACTACACTGGAGTCAACTATCATCACTCCATCAGTTCGGATGGGTGATTCTTTTGATCACTGGTTTTTTTGGTAGAAATAGATTGTTTCCGCATCCGTGTTTTAGCCAAATCATTGATGTAGCACTGGTCTTCTTAGTGGGAACCTTAAGCTTAGAACGTTTAGGTGCAATGATCTTAGAGTGTTGGTATAAGAGTTGGAAATCAATAGTAATTCCTTCCTTTTGGACTTACGTATGTATGCATATTTTGTTGAGAGTGTTGCTGTAGGGAAATACTGGGGTTCTTAGTTATACGTAGTACATTAGATAGTATCGTGGGAAAAAGTAATAATGTTTGGGGGTTAAGCTTATAGCGATTATCACATTATATCTATCGTCCCTATTAGGAAATGTGGGTTTTGAGCACGTCGGTAAAAGCTAGGTGTTATACTTGTTGTTGCCTTTGTAAACTCTAGAGTGAATTGTGTTAATGTTTGTATTCTTGTAGCAGCATTATCTGCTTGGGTATCAATTGCATTGTGAAGTATTAGTTGGTTGTTAGGCTTAAAATGTTTGGTTGTTATTATTTATTCTCTTATCATTTGCGTAAAACTTTATAGTGGGCCAAGAGCTCGTTGTCTTTGATAATTAATAGAAATAAATTGTTTTTTTTTTTTTCATTATTGAACGATTATTAAGAGTTAATTTCCTTATCTTGTTAGTGATCTAGCTTCTTTTGAGATTAGAATTATTATAGAGTGGCATAATCGTTATTTAGATTTTCGTTCCAAGTTAGAACAATGCAGAAATCTTGCGTATGTAACCATGGTAGATTAGTGGGGTAGATATGAATAGGTTTGTATGGTCTTCAAATGTCTTTACTCTTGAGTAAAAGTTTAGTGATCTTTCTTTTGTTGTTGTTGAAATGTAATGCCCCCGTCGTGCAACCCTAGAGTGTTAGATAAACCAAAGCGGAAACAGAACTATTTTTTTTTTTTAAGGAAATAGTAAAGTACAAACATAAACCAATGATATTAAGAAACATGTAAAATAGAAAAGTGTCCATCTAACCACTCCAGGGTAACATAACAGCATTAGGAAATTAAATGAAACCATAAGAGCGATAACCATCAATTTGCAGAAATAACTAATCCAATAACTTATACAACAACAATATAATTTGATTACAAAGTTTCAATTCCAAATTACATGATTACAAGAATACAAGGTTACAAGAATACCAGATTGCAAGAGTACAAGATTCCAAAATTACAAAGCAGCAAAATTACAAGATTGATCTCATCGATTTACCAATAGTACATAGATGGAATACAACACTGCTGAAGTTATACAGCTGTCAGGAATTGGAACATCTCCGCACAAGGCTCGATCTGAATCTCCATGAAGAACCAATGGATAGCTCTACCTCCCAACCATGTGGAACCCTGAGGTCCACCCCACCGAGCTAGGAGATAACAAGAGGATTACCACTAGGTCTAGACTGCAATCAAGAGCACAACTACTAAACCCAAACTCCAAAAAGACAAGTATGATGGACGGATTGCACAAGACTGACAGTACTCAGCCAGACAGATCATAACATCTGACCTGATCAAACATGAAGAGAAGATCACACTCTAGAGTTACCAACAAGGAAAGAAGAGACATATCAGAGCCACATAAGGGGAGTGTCATTGCATGGCCCTAGCATGGGTTACCCAGGCTATCTCTCACCAGAAGCCGGCCCCCATCTATGGTTACCCTGGCAACCTCTCTCTAGGTGCCGGCCCCATAGGGTGACACATGCAGAGCTGACATGTCCTCTCGTGAAGACGAGGAGGTCGGCCTTGCCAACCAGGCCTTCTCATCCCACCCTTGGCCTATGTGAGCACTCAAGGTGTGGGCAAGGTCACATTATTTATCTTGTTAAGTGAATCACTACCCAACCCTCCTAGATTCCTTATTAAGTTTCCACTTGTTTACTACTTCCATGGGGTTACCCAGGCGACCTCTCGCTAGGCGCCAGCCCCACCATGGAAACCACTCCCTTAGCGTCCTCTGACCAACAGTTGACCACAACATGCAAGGATGATGGTTACATAACAATTCTGGTCATCACAGCAACCAATCACTTGGCACAACAGCAATTCCCATTACTCAACTCAAACACTACCATACCCCACAAAACATGAACACAAGTACTAATGCCGAAAACCCAAAAGTAAAGCCTCTGAAGTCTGTGACTAAGTTATTCATCCGGTGACCACATCACTTTTCCCACTCAGAAAAACTAGGTTCCGTGACCACAATAATATTGCAAGATCGACAAGGGGTAGTAACTCAAAACTTAAGTTGACCAGAATAGGCAATCTAGTACCAAAGGTAACTTCCCACCACCGCCGGTCCGGTTAACAAAATCAAATCATAACTCAACAAGGGTAAAAACAATACTCCAGGCTAACCAAGGAGTTCTTACTTCCATAAAATAGCTCTAATAACATTTAACACTCTAACCGCGGACTTTTACCCAAGATTTATTAACAAAACCTTCACATTGATTCCCAAGAACGAATTTCTACTTTGTTTCAACAACAACAAAAGAAAGATCACTAAACTTTTACTCAAGAGTAAAGACATTTGAAGACCATACAAACCTATTCATATCTACCCCACTAATCTACCATGGTTACATACGCAAGATTTCCGCATTGTTCTAACTTGGAACGAAAATCTAAATAACGATTATGCCACTCTATAATAATTCTAATCTCAAAAGAAGCTAGATCACTAACAAGACAAGGAAATTAACTCTTAATAATTGTTCAATAATGAAAAAAAAAAAACTTAAGAGTGAATTGAGGGCCCGCTCAGACCTGTTAAATCAGGTGGAGTCGAGGCCCGGTACCTGCAACCTGTGTGAAAATCAATAGTTATACATGATCAACTGTAAATAAAAATATATATCTATCACATACACCGAGACGGAGAGTCACGGCGTAGTAGGGTGCTCGATCTGAGCAGTACTACACCGTCTCCTCTCCAACACAAGATTATAATCAGAAACATAACCATGATATATTTTCTAACCATCACTAAGCATATCCATCTCATCAAACTGGAGTAATCACAGTATCATCAAAAACTCATAGCACATGTTTCAATACATCCCTCGAAACTAGTCCATCAAGATTAATGAGAGCATAAACCAATACACACTAGTCCAAATGTCTCGAACTAAAATTATGAAATAAAAACTATCACTGTTCTAGAACTGACAAAAAGCAATAATAGAAATAACATCTATCACAAGCCAAAAAAAATGAGGGATATTACATCCTCCCCCCCTAGAACTAGGCTTACTCCTGGAAGCCTGCAAATAAGTGAGGGTATAACTCCCTCATCCTGGTAGCATCCTCCCAAGTAGCAGAGGTCTCATCATTAGGGTCCCACTGGACCCTGACCTACTCCATGTCTCTGCCCTTGAGAGCAAGTCTCCTGTGCTGAAGAATGCCTACGGGCTCCAAAGCCAGTTGCCCGTCCTCTACCTGTAGAGCAGTCCAATCAAGAACATGAGCAATATCTGGGAAGTAAGGTCTAAGTACTAAAACATGAAACACATCATGGATGCGTGAAAGGCTAGGCAGTAATGCAAGGTGATAAGCAATAGGACCAATCCTCTCCAACACCTCAAAAGGTCCTACAAAGCGTGGTGCTAGCTTAGAACCCTTTCCATAGTGGATTGGACTCTTTCGCAGTCGCACACGCAAGAACACCCGATCCCCAACTGAAAACTGACGATCAATCCTATGAGCATCGGCATACTTTTTCTGTCTATCCTGAGCTACCACCAAATGCTCTCTAATCCTCTCCACCTGCTGCTCCATGTCCCTAAGCATATCAGGACCTAGAAGAACTCTATCCTTTAGACGATCCCAACTCAAAGGGGTCCTACAAGGACGACCATACAAGGCCTGGAATGGAGACATGCCGATAGAACTGTGATATCCATTATTATAGGCAAACTCCACTAGGTAAAGATAATCCTCCCAACGGCTCTGCCGATCCATCACATACATCCTCAACATATCCTCAAGAACCTGATTAACCCTCTCGGTCTGCCCATCAGTCTCAGGATGATAAGCTGAACTAAAGTTCAGCTGTGTCCCCAAGGCATGCTGCAAGGAAGTCCAAAGGGCGGAAGTGAACACTGGATCCCTGTCGGAGATGATCCTGCGAGGAATCCCATGAAGTCTGACAATGTCCTCCATGAACACTCTAGCCACCGTAGAAGCATTGTAAGATGTACGGACAGGAGAGAAGTGAGCTACCTTCATCAACCTATCCATAGTGACCATAATAGCATCGTGTCGATGAGCGGACATTGGCAAACCGACAATGAAGTCTATCGAAATGATATCCCACTTCCACTCCGGAATCAAATGAGGTTGCAAAAGACCTGCAGGGTGCTGGTGCTCTGCCTTCACCCTCTGACACTCAAGACATCTCGACACAAAATCAACAATATCCCGCTTCATGCCACTCCAAAAGTACAGTTGACGCAGATCTGTATACATCTTCTTGACACCTGGATGAGCTGAGTAGGGTGCCCAATGTGCCTCAGACAAAACTAGGAACATAGATACGACCCAAATGTCGCAAGAGACCATCTGACTTAAATGAGTAACCAGAGAATCTACCCTCTAAAGGTCTGCCAGACTCGATCTCAGATCTCACCTCCTGGCACCAACTGTCCGCTGGAAGAGCAGCGAGAATCTGACCTCTCAAATCCACTGTAAGAGAAACTGCTGAGATCTCGTGCCTCCGACGACTAAGAGCATCTGCTACCACATTCTCCTTGCCCCCGTCGTGCAACCCTAGAGTGTTAGATAAACCAAAGCGGAAATAGAACTATTTTTTTTTTTTTTAAGGAAATAGTAAAGTACAAACATAAACCAATGATATTAAGAAACATGTAAAATAGAAAAGTGTCCATCTAACCACTCCAGGGCAACATAACAGCATTAGGAAATTAAATGAAACCATAAGAGCGATAACCATCAATTTGCAGAAATAACTAATCCAATAACTTATACAACAACAATATAATTTGATTACAAAGTTTCAATTCCAAATTACATGATTACAAGAATACAAGGTTACAAGAATACCAGATTGCAAGAGTACAAGATTCCAAAATTACAAAGTAGCAAAATTACAAGATTGATCTCATCGATTTACCAATAGTACATAGATGGAATACAACACTGCTGAAGTTATACAGCTGTCAAGAATTGGAACATCTCCGCACAAGGCTCGATCTGAATCTCCATGAAGAACCAATGGATAGCTCTACCTCCCAACCATGTGGAACCCTGAGGTCCACCCCACTGAGCTAGGAGATAACAAGAGGATTACCACTAGGTCCAGACTGCAATCAAGAGCACAACTACTAAACCCAAACTCCAAAAAGACAAGTATGATGGACGGATTGCACAAGACTGACAGTACTCAGCCAGACAGATCATAACATCTGACCTGATCAAACATGAAGAGAAGATCACACTCCAGAGGTACCAACAAGGAAAGAAGAGACATATCAGAGCCACATAAGGGGAGTGTCATCGCATGACCCTAGCATGGGTTACCCAGGCTATCTCTCACCAGAAGCCGGCACCCATCTATGGTTACCCTGGCAGCCTCTCTCTAGGTACCGGCCCCATAGGGTGACACATGCGGAGCCGACATGTCCTCTCGTGAAGACGAGGAGGTTGGCCTTGCCAACCAGGCCTTCTCATCCCACCCTTGGCCTATGTGAGCACTCAAGGTGTGGGCGAGGTCACATTATTTATCTTGTTAAGTGAATCACTACCCAACCCTCCTAGATTCCTTATTAAGTTTCCACTTGTTTACTACTTCCATGGGGTTACCCAGGCGACCTCTCGCTAGGTGCCGGCCCCACCATGGAAGCCACTCCCTTAGCGTCCTCTGACCAACAGTTGACCACAACATGCAAGGATGATGGTTACATAACAATTCTGGTCATCACAGCAACCAATCACTGGGCACAACAACAATTCCCATTACTCAACTCAAACACTACCATACCCCACAAAACATGAACACAAGTACTAATGCCGAAAACCCAAAAGTAAAGCCTCTGAAGTCTGTGACTAAGTTATTCATCCAGTGACCACATCACTTTTCCCACTCGGAAAAACTAGGTTCCGTGACCACGATAATATTGCAAGATCGACAAGGGGTAGTAACTCAAAACTTAAGTTGACCAGAATAGGCAATCTAGTACCAAAGGTAACTTCCCACCACCGCCGGTCCGGTTAACAAAATCAAATCATAACTCAACAAGGGTAAAAACAATACTCCAGGCTAACCAAGGAGTTCTTACTTCCATAAAATAGCTCTAATAACATTTAACACTCTAACCGCGGACTTTTACCCAAGATTTATTAACAAAACCTTCACATTGATTCCCAAGAACGAATTTCTACTTTGTTTCAACAACAACAAAAGAAAGATCACTAAACTTTTACTCAAGAGTAAAGACATTTGAAGACCATACAAACCTATTCATATCTACCCCACTAATCTACCATGGTTACATATGCAAGATTTCCGCATTGTTCTAACTTGGAATGAAAATCTAAATAACGATTATGCCCCTCTATAATAATTCTAATCTCAAAAGAAGCTAGATCACTAACAAGACAAGGAAATTAACTCTTAATAATCATTCAATAATGAAAAAAAAAAAAAACAATTTATTTCTATTAATTATCAAAGACAATGAGCTCTTGGCCCACTATAAAGTTTTACGGAAATGATAAGAGAATAAATAATAACAACCAAACATTTTAAGCCTAACAACCAACTAATACTTCACAATGCAATTGATACCCAAGCACGATAATGCTGCTACAAGAATACGAACATTAACACAATTCACTCTAGAGTTTACAAAGGCAACAACAAGTATAACACCTAGCTTTTACCGACGTGCTCAAAACCCACATTTCCTAATAGGGATGATAGATATAATGTGATAATCGCTATAAGCTTAACACCCAAACATTATTACTTTTTCCCACGGTACTATCTAATGTACTACGTATAACTAAGAACCCCAGTATTTCCCTACAGCAACACTCTCAACAAAATATGCATACATACGTAAGTCCAAAAGGAAGGAATTACTATTGATTTCCAACTCTTATACCAACACTCTGAGATCATTGCACCTAAACGTTCTAAGCTTAAGGTTCCCACTAAGAAGACCAGTGCTACATCAATGATTTGGCTAAAACACGGATGCGGTAACAATCTATTTCTACCAAAAAAACCAGTGATCAAAAGAATCACCCATCCGAACTGACGGAGTGATGATAGTTGACTCCAGTGTAGTCGCTGTCTTCAAATGGAAATTGGATTATTATCTTTTAAATAGGAACATTTACAGAGGAGAGACAGTTACATATAAATGATGACAATGATGATGATTGCCAAAATAAGAATCTTTCCGATGCTATAGCTCCCGACCCCGACTGATCGCTGCAGTTTCCACAGTTCTAAGGCAAAACTCTTGCACCACTGGAAGTGGTTTTGAGTGGCCAGGCAATAACTCAAGAACGCTTCTAAGGAAACATAAAACCAGAAATGAAAGGCTAAAAGCTTAACCGAAGGAAACGACGAAGCTGCGAGCACCGGCTATTAGGTTCAAACTTGTTTAATGCACGTTTACTAGCAGGTAGCATGCGGCTGCCCCGATGGAGATTAAGGATGGTGAATCGGCAACAAGCGTGGCTCGGTAATCATCCAAAACCAACTGTGGGTGATGGACAAGAATCGAAGCATGATAGACTTCGAACCATAAGAGCTTAGGTGAACACAGTAAAATCAAGGTTTGAGACAACAGGGCGACACCAGAGTAGAAAGCCAAATAGCCTAAGCTGCTACTGCGAGATGAGGCCGGTAGAAAGACTCTGGTGAGATATTTTTCTATTAGTCCTACATAATTCGACAACACACACATACTACATAATGGACTCAAGGCGCAAGACCCGGTTTGGTTCCCCAGGAATCGGAAGAGCTCTACTGCAGCAAGAATAAGACTCGATGGAATTAGAGCATACTGAATAGGGTTTGAATAGGGTGTTCCTTCTCATCCACCGTCAGGTTGTGATTCAATGATTTAAAAAGGTAACCAACTGAAGAGGAACCACTGACAACCCCGGAGAGAAATTATCCCTAGCAGCCTAGAAGGAAAATTCGACACGATGGTTGCAGGATGTCACGGCTTGGCAATGAGTAAGACCCATAATATCGACATAGGTAACACACGAACCCAGACTGGTACTAAACTGTCATAAGGTCATGGAGAACACTAGGTTTCAGCAGATTAAGTCCAGGTTTAACACCAAGAATCATTTCGAATGAACGTACAGAATTAAAAGAATCTTTTCGACCACACCAGTCAACAAGAATGACAGAATTCTATGTTACATGCACACTCACACAATGGTAAGCTGAATCTATACACAGAACATCTGCCATAACTTTGCCTACTAGCTACAACAATGGTAAATTTGCAAAGAGACACAATTTACATACCGGTTTTCTGTCCTTCTTCAGAGTTTCTTCCAACCCGCACCCTTCCTCTGTTCATCCCTTTTCCTTTTCTTCTATTTTTTTTTCTCTTTTTCTGCCCCCTTCAAAAGAACCACCACCCAGAATAAAAATGGTTTGGCTCCAAATTTGTCATGGACATGCATCCGTTACATCGTAACCCACTCCTTTGGAGAGTTTTTTTAAATTTTACTAATAATGGGGATTTCACAAGTCAGAGAATTCAAATTTGCCAACCCGAGATCTTTATTTCTCCTATTCCAAATATTCTGCCCAGTAAGAAGAATAAATACTCATAACTCCAAAATCACCACGTAATATTCTTGGTCAAATCATTGATTCTAATCTATGGAAGAATCTAACTAAGATATCAATCTTAGCTCAAGGTCAAATAATTATTATGTCGTACTCAAAAGAAACATATTTGAATAATAATAAATTACCAACATCTACTCCAACCATACAAGAGCATAATAACAAAGCTCGACTGAAAACCACAACACGAGACTATGGTATGGACCCAAGATAACGACAAGTACATAAGACTACATCAAGGATGCAAAAAGACGAAAAGACCACCAAACTATGACAAGGTTTGGAATTGACCTAGTGGTGAAGACCTTGTATTATCTCCATCACCTTATCCATGGTGTAGGGCCCGCTCAGACTTGCTAAATCAGGTGGAGTCGAGGCTCGGTACCTGCAACCTGCGTGAAAATCAATAGTTATACATGATCAACTGTAAATAAAAATATATATCTATCACATACACTGAGACGGAGAGTCACGGCGTAGTAGGGTGCTCGATCTGAGCAGTACTACACCGTCTCCTCTCCAACACAAGATTATAATCAGAAACATAACCATGATATATTTTCTAACCATCACTAAGCATATCCATCTCATCAAACTGGAGTAATCATAGTATCATCAAAAACTCATAGCACATGTTTCAATACATCCCTCGAAACTAGTCCATCAAGATTAATGAGAGCATAAACCAATACACACTAGTCCAAATGTCTTAAACTAAAATTATGAAATAAAAACTATCACTGTTCTAGAACTGACAAAAAGCAATAATAGAAATAACATCTATCACAAGCCAAAAAAAATGAGGGATATTACATCCTCCCCCCTAGAACTAGGCTTACTCCTGGAAGCCTGCAAATAAGTGAGGGTATAACTCCCTCATCCTGGTAGCATCCTCCCAAGTAGCAGAGGTCTCATCATTAGGGTCCCACTGGACCCTGACCTACTCCACGTCTCTGCCCCTGAGAGCAAGTCTCCTGTGCTGAAGAATGCCTACGGGCTCCAAAGCCAGCTGCCCGTCCTCTACCTGTTGAGCAATCCAATCAAGAACATGAGCAATATCCGGGAAGTAAGGTCTAAGTACTGAAACATGAAACACATCATGGATGCGTGAAAGGCTAGGCGGTAATGCAAGGTGATAAGCAACAGGACCGATCCTCTCCAACACCTCAAAAGGTCCTACAAAGCGTAGCGCTAGCTTAGAACCCTTTCCATAGCGGATTGGACTCTTTCGCGGTCGCACACGCAAGAACACCCAATCCCCAACTGAAAACTAATGATCAATCCTATGAGCATCGGGATACTTTTTCTGTCTGTCCTGAGCTGCCACCAAATGCTCTCTAATCCTCTCCACCTGCTGCTCCATGTCCCTAAGCATATCAGGACCTAGAAGAACTCTATCCTCTAGACGATCCCAACTCAAAGGGGTCCTACAAGGACGACCATACAAGGCCTGGAATGGAGACATGCCGATAGAACTGTGATATCCATTATTATAGGCAAACTCCACTAGGTAAAGGTAATCCTCCCAACGGCTCTGCCGATCCATCACATACATCCTCAACATATCCTCGAGAACCTGATTAACCCTCTCGGTCTGCCCATCAGTCTCAGGATGATAAGCTGAACTAAAGTTCAGCTGTGTCCCCAAGGCATGCTGCAAGGAAGTCCAAAGGGCGGAAGTGAACACTGGATCCCTGTCGGAGATGATCCTGCGAGGAATCCCATGAAGTCTGACAATGTCCTCCATGAACACTCTGGCCACCGTAGAAGCATTGTAAGATGCACGGACAGGAGAGAAGTGAGCTACCTTCGTCAACCTATCCATAGTGACCATAATAGCATCATGTCGACGAGCGGACATTGGCAAACTGACAATGAAGTCTATTGAAATGATATCCCACTTCCACTCTGGAATCAAATGAGGCTGCAAAAGACCTGCAGGGTGCTGGTGCTCCGCCTTCACCCTCTGACACTCAAGACATCTCGACACAAAATCAGCAATATCTCGCTTCATGCCACTCCAAAAGTACAGTTGACACAGATCTGCATACATCTTCTTGACACCTGGATGAGCTGAGTAGGGTGCCCGATGTGCCTCAGACAAAACTAGGGTACGAAGGCCCTCAGAACTAGGAACATAGATACGACCCAAATGTCGCAAGAGACCATCTGACTCAAATGAGTAACCAGAGAATCTACCCTCTAAAGGTCTGCCAAACTCGATCTCAGATCTCACCTCCTGGCACCCACTGTCCGCTGGAAGAGCAGCGAGAATCTGACCTCTCAAATCCACTGTAAGAGAAACTGCTGAGATCTCGTGCCTCCGACGACTAAGAGCATCTGCTACCACATTCTCCTTGCCCTGAATATATCTAACCTCAAAGTCATACTCGCACAGGAACTCCATCCAATGCCTTTGCCTTGCATTCAAGTTTGGCTGCGTGAAAATATACTGTAAACTATGATGATCACTATGCAGCTCAAACCGATGTCCTAACAGAAAATGCCTCCATCTCACCAAGGCATGCACCACCGCTGCTAACTCCAGGTCGTGAGTGGGATAGTTCAATTCGTGATCCTTGAGTTTGCGAGACTCATAGGCAATCACGCGACCATCCTGCATTAGAACTACCCCCAAACCCTCTAAAGAAGCATTGGTACAAATAACGAAGTCTCCATCAGGATCAGGAACTGCTAAAATCGGTGCACTAGTCAGCTGCTCCTTAAGAGTCTGGAACGTTGCCTGACGCTGCTCTGAGCACACAAACTTCTTCCCTTTCCTCTGAAGATAAGTTATAGGATGGACAATCCTCGAAAACTCCATAACAATACGACGATAGTAACCTGCCAGTCCCATAAAGCTACGGACCTCAGATACATTAGTGGGTGCAGGCCAATCCATGATAGCTTGGATCTTCGAGGGATCCATTGCAATACCCTCTCCAGAGATGACATGACCCAAATACTTAACCTCTGACTGAAAGAACTCACACTTCGATAAATTGGCATAAAGCTGGTTTTCTCTCAGACACTGTAACACCTGCCGCAAATGCTCCTCATGCTCCTCCATAGTCCTTGAATAAATCATAATATCATCAAGGAACACAAGGACAAAACGATCAAGATAAGTACGGAAAACACCATTCATCAAGCTCATGAAAACTGAAGGTGCATTCGTCAACCCGAATGGTACCACGGTGAACTCATAATGTCCGTAATGGGTACGAAATGCTGTTTTGTGAATATCTGCCTCAAATATCTGCAACTGGTGATATCCTGACTTAAGGTCAATCTTAGAGAATACCTTTGCTCCTTTAATCTGATCAAACAAATCATCGATCCGAGGCAAGGGATACCTATTTCTCACTGTTACTTTATTGAGCTGTCGGTAATCGATACATAGCAAGTCTCACTGTTACTTATATTCTTTCCTTTGAAAATTTTAAAGATTATTGAATAAGTTTTTTTGTATATCACTGATTCACACCTCCCCGCTCTCAATGATCAAGAGTGTTCCAACAAGTGGTATTAGAGTGGTAGGTTCCTAGTAGAAGTCTAATTGACTTAGGTTGGTCTTGGAAAAGGAACACATGGACTGTAAGAGGTATAGAAATAAATTTTCTAAAAAGGAGAAAGATCTACATAAAAAGAAAGAGAAGTCTAATCCAAAAGTTGATGATGTTTCTAATGTTCTTGGCTCTAAAGAATGTCATGCAAGAATGTTTGATACAAAAAGAGATAAGTTTTAGTTCATGAAGGTTGCAAATGATCATCAGAATGATCTAGAAATAGATGAAGAGGAAGGAGTTGTTGATCTTGAAGGAGAACTTATTTTTTCCCTAAATGAGATCAAGTATCTTAGACATAAAAATTAGAAACTCAGTGTACAACTACAAGAAAGTAATTAATCTAATGAAGTACTGATGAAGGGGGTAAATCATAAAACACACAACAATAGAAATGACACATAGAAAATAGAATATTTCTTTATTGATTTGGACAAATTATTACATTACAGAAGCTCAATTACAATCTGAGGAATCAATCCTCCATAGTGCAACACACTATCGCTACACATCACTAGACTTTGTAATCTTCTACCTTCTATAACCCCAAATTAGATAGGGTTTTTGTGTTCCCACCTATTCTTGACTCTACACTTTCCCCCTTAACTCTACCACCACCCAGGGTTCCCAAAATAGTCATAAATAGCACTTTTTGGCGGCCTCTAGCAAAATTTCAAAATTTGCAACTCCCTCCAAAAGTAGGTCAACTTCCGGTATGCATAACTTTTGATCCGAGTGTCTGATTGAAGAACTGTTTGAAGCGCCAAAAAGCTCGTGATGTGAACTATCATGATAGAAATTCATAAATGGATTTTCATCAACTTTTTGGGAAGTTATGGGATGTTTTAGTGCCTCATATTTTGTTTCAGAAATTTTCAGGAGCTTTTCAGAAAATAAAAACTTTAATATCTTTCAGTTCACAAATGATCTTTGCCTAATTCCTTTACCAAAGGTCTGATATTTTAGTTATGAAGCTTTTTATAAATTTTTGCTTCAATCCATGCCCAAATACAAACTTTCCTAAAATGGTAGTTAAACTTTCCAAAACTGGCAATTTGCTATTTTTAGCAGTTTGGAAAAACTGAAAGTCCTACATCATTGTTCATGAGATTATGGAACTAGAAACACTAATTATAGAAAGAAATGAAAACAATTACAATGATTTTGAATTAACTTCTTTTTGGGTGATGGAATATTGCCCTTACACCACTAGATGCTCCTACATTGGACACCTAGGGTAATTTGAGAAGTGACCCTATCACGTCTCAGGTGTTTGAGGAAAACCCAAATGGTCAACCTCTGCCTTAGATAGCCAAGAAGAATCTTCAACATGCCTTCCTTTCCATTTCACTAGATATTATTCATAATGTCTATTTCGAGTACTTCTTCCCACACGGCTATCCAAGATCTCTTCTATCTCCTCTATTGAAGTAGATGCCGGAATACTCCACTATTCTTGTGTCGTTCCATCCTCTATGCCACCTTCATGATATTCTATTAAATCAGCAATGTTGAACACAGGGGAAATATTGATCCCACTTGGCAGCTCTACCTCATATGCATTTCCTGAATCATGCTTCTTAAGGATTCTACACGGTCCAAATTTCTTCATTTTCAACTTATTGTATGTTCCAATTGGGAACCTTTCTTTTCTCAAGTAAACCATGACTTCATGTCCTACCTGGAACTCCTTATATCACCTCTTCTGATCTGCCTTAGCCTTGTACTGAATATTCATCTTATTAATGTACTTTCTCACCTCTTCATACAAATTCTTCAGACGTTCTGCAAAGTCTTCAACTTCAGCACTTGTCTTTTCTCCTTTGTCTAGCTTCCTTAACTTAGAAGTATTTCTTGTGCTATTGCCATATACAATCTAGAATAGTGATTTACCAGTACTCCTATTGACAGAATTATTGTAAGCAAATTCCACATGTGGTAAAATCAAATCCCATCCCTTGGGCTTATCTCCTACTATGCATCGTAGTAGGTTACCCAAATTTCTATTCACCACTTCCATCTATCCATTAGTCTATGGATGGTGTGCAAAATTGAACTTCAAATCTATCTTCAATTTCTTCCACAATGTCCTCCAAAAATAACCAATAAACTTGGTATCTCGATCTGAAACTATGCTCTTTGGTAGACCATGTAATCTCACCACCTCCTTGAAAAATAACTTTGCAATATGAATAGCATCATTAGTCTTCTTGCAAGGAATAAAATGTGCCATCTTTGAGAATCTGTCCACCACCACAAAATGGAATCATGTCCTCTCTGTGTCCTTGGTAATCTAAGAATAAAATCCATACTAATATCATCCCATGGCTTCTCCAGTATAAGTAGTGGCTGATATAGACCTATATTCTGACTTGCTCCTTTTGTCATCTAACATATTCTGTAACTTTGTACAAATTTCCTCACATCCAACTGCAACTGTGGCCAATAATAATTTTCACCAACAATAGCAATGGTCTTATCCTGACCAAAATGTCCAGCCAATCCTCCATTATGCTTCTCCTTAATCAGGTTTTCTCTCATTGAACTCCTCAGAATGTACAACTGGCTTCCTTTAAACCACATGCCATCTTGGATTATGAAATCTAACCATTTTGTCCTATCCAAAGTAATAGGTTCCAAACAAGCTTTCCAAGCCTCTACAAAATCTGAATCTTCAGGATACAAACTTTTGAGCTCATCAAAGCCAACAACCTCTATCTTCATTTTTGTCAACAAATTTTGCCTTCTACTTAAGGCATCTACAACTTTGTTGGACTTCCCACTCCATTGCTTCAAAACAAAAGTATAACTCTGTAAAAACTCAACCCATTTTAAGTGCCTTTGGTTCAACTTTCCTTGACTATTAAGATACTACAAAGCCTGATGATTAGTATATAAAACAAACTCTTTTGGCAACAAATAATGTCTCCATTTCTTCAAAGCCTGAATTATTACATAAAACTCATGATCATAAACATAATACTTTTTCTTGGCATTGTTAAGCTTCTCACTAAAATAGGCAATAGGCTTACCTTCTTGACTCAAAACAATGCCTATAGCACTACCACTAGCATCACATTCTACCTGAAATACCTTATTAAAATTTGGAAGTACCAAAATAGGTTGCTTTGTGACTTTATGCTTCAATGTATCAAAGATTTTATCTTCTCCTTTAGTCCATTTAAACTCTTTTCTATCCCCTCTCATTGTCTTTGTTAGGGGTGCACAAATGCTAATAAATTTTTTGATAAATTTTCTGTAAAAACTTGTCAAACCATGAAACGATCATACCTCTATAGCAAGCCATTCAATGATAGCCCTCACTTTTTCTAGGTCCATGTTAAGACCTTCCTCTAAGACAACAAATCCTAGGTATACCAACTCCTTCTTTGCAAAACTATATTTCTTCAGATTAATTAGCAACTTCTCCTCCCTTAGCTTCTTTAAAACTCTTTTGATATGCATCAGATGTTCATCCCAAGTCTTACTAAAAATCAAAATATCATATAAATAAACAATAACAAAACTTCCCAAAAATTCTTTCAGTACCTCATTCATGAGCCGCATGAATGTGCTCGGTGCATTGGTTAGCCCAAATGGCATGACTAACCACTCATACAAACCCTCCTTTGTCTTGAAGGCTATCTTCCATTCATCTCCTTCTTTGATTTGGATCTGGTGATACCCACTCTTTAGGTCAATCTTCATGAAGTACTCGATTCCACTCAAACAATCCATTATGTCATCCATTCTTCGCAATCGAAACCTATACTTGATCATGATCTTATTTATGGCTTAAGAATATGTACACATTCTCCACTCTCCATCTTTCTTTGGTGCTAGTACTGCATCTACCGCACATGGACTTAGGCTCTCCCTTATCAGTCCCTTCCTTAACAACTCGTGAACTTGTCTATTCAACTCTTCATTCTCTGCTGGAGTCATTTTGTGGGCTACCTTATTTGGCAAACTAGCTCTTGGTATCAAATCCATTTGACAACTTATCTTCCTCATAGGTGGTAAACCTTCTGGTACATTATCAGCGATAATGTCCTAAAATTCTTTTAGCATATCTGAAACTCTTGTTGGTACATTATTGGCCTCATTTTCAACTTGCAAATTTTTAAACTTTTTATGTCAAAATCCATACATTCAATCACCCCTAGTCACAAGTGCTCTGATTATGCTAAGTTGTCAAGTCATTCACCAGTTTGAAGAAGAATCTCCATCTTTGCAATTGAAACCTTGGAAGCAGTTGCGTAGGGCAGTTGATTTACAAAAACAATTTAATCTTAAAATATATGATAGTTGGTGCAAAAGTGTTTCTATGGCAGTGTTTGCAACATCATTTAGCCTAATATGGCTAGTTTCTAGATCGACAAGCCTCATGGCTTGGAAGATTTCAAACTTTCAAATTTTCGTCGACACTTTGCAGAAACAATTAAAATAGGAGTTTTACAGAGGCTAGAGTGAAATGGCTTTACAGGGCATCTCATGGCATTATTATAGATAATGTGGCAAGATTTCATGATAGTCTGACATTCCAGTTGAAATTTATGCACTTTTCACCATTTCTCATGCCTAGATAGTTAATTGGGTCAACGCATTCACAATGGAGTTCATAGAAGAAAGAAAAATGTTTCACTTGTTTGCATAAATTTATTTTGATATTTTCCAGGTCAGATTGAAGATCAGCTCTGTATGCATGAATCTAGGTTCACAAGTTGCAAATTCACCTAAGTCAAAAAGCTATCACTTGTGAATTTAGCTAAGTTGAGAGTTCGCTTTAAAAAGCAAGTTGTTATTGGCCTACTTAAAAAAAAAGAAAAGTGAAAGTCTGTGTCAAATTTCACCTTTGGCTAAGTATGCATTAACTTTTACTTTTGCCTAAGTCCATGTCAACTTTTGCTTTTGGCTAAGTACGTGTTAACTTTTACTTTTGCCCAAGTCTGCGTCAACTTTCACTTTTGGCTAAATACGTATAAACTTTTACTTTTGCCTAACTCAACATCTACTTTCAATTTTGGTGAAGTGGAAGTCTACTTTTAGTTTCGGTGAACCAATTCAACACATGATTTTTGGTTGCTTCTTGAAATGTTCAAATAGAACTTCACTTGGACTTCTAGAAAAGTGAAACTCCACTATCCCACATCCAGTAAAGTCTCCCACAATCAAGGAAATGGTTTTAAGTTTTCTCTTTGGGGATCACACATGTAATATAGAACGTGGTGACTGGCAGTTGAAGAGTCTATTCTCATTAGTGAAAAAGCATATTTCTCTCCCATAAGCAACGCCATCATCCATGGATTAGAAGGAAGAAACATATCAGAGAAAAGGGAAAGTTTGAAAACTATTATAGGGGATTTGGCAAGTTTTCGTAACCACATTAAACCCCGATGACCAATCAAGAATAGAAAGAAATGGTTTGAGTAACCAACTTGGGCTGATATTTGTAGAAATTGGTTACAAGGGATAAGAAAGCTGATCCAAAACTAATTTTCATTAGCATTCTCCACACCTAGAGCTTTGGAATAGCGTGTGGGTTTAACCGTCAATCACAGATGAGCATAGACAAAATGTTTAATAGAATGCCTCAAAGATTGTATGAAAACTTTCAAGCAAATGTAATTTGTAGGCATGAAGTCCAATTCCACAACCTTTGTGAGAATCCTCCCAAGCCCTGGACAGAATGAGAGCTTCCAAACAAGATATTGACATCCATCAAAGCATAAAGAAACATAGACTTTTGTGAAGTATAACGATTGCAGGTGCCCCATGAGAAATATATGCAAAATGTGTAATCAAAGACAATGCATCTGAACAGTTTGACAGTGAGATTTAAAGAAATGTGGTCTTATAGACTCCAATGCATGCAAGATTCACACAAAATGAGTTTGTTGAAAAGACTTTAGAAAATTTTAAGAAACTACAAATTTCAAGTGTGTGAAATATGGGTGCATAGACAAAGCGTATGAACTGTTCTATAGACGGCCTCAAATAATTTGTCATCTCATGGAATGCAATAAACGTAGGGCATGCATAAAATGGATTTGTCAAAAATATTTGTTAGAGACTGCAAAGAGAACACAATCGGCTGGTATAAAGCCATTACTCATGACCTTCATCAACATCCTCCTAACTTGTGCTTACATGCTGAACGTGGAATGATATACACAACACATAGGTGTTGTTTTCTAGAAAATCTCAAAGATTTGGCTCTTTAATGGACTGCAATGATCGTAGAATGTACACAAAAAGAATTTGTTGAAAAAGGCCTTGGAAACTCTCAACCAAATGCATTTCACCCCACAACCTTTTATAGAATCCTCTCGGTCTGTGCCCAAAAAATTACAAGATTGCAAATCTTGTAGTGTTTATTAGCATCTCTTATGCATGATGAAATAGAGAATTTTGTCAGATATTGTAGTTTGAAGTTCCTTGATAGACATTGATGCAAAATATGGAAGCATAGATGAGAAACGTGAGTTGTCTAGAAGAATGCCTCGATGAAATGTCGTCTCAAGGATTACAAATATTACAACATATGTTGAAGCATACTTTATATTTGTGCCAAATGGGAGCTTTGGGTCAAGGTATGGATGTCTCACAAAGCATTATTGAAAATGTTTTTCTGTTAGCTGATGTAGTTGCAGCCACCTTGCCGCAATACAAGAAAAATTTGGAAGCAAAGCTAAGACACATGAACTATTTGAAAAAATGCATCGAAATATTGTATCTTATTTCATAGAATCCATAATAGGTGAATATATTGGACAAGGAACATATAGAAATGTGTATAAGGCATGTGATGTCTATATGGAAGAATTACTATGCTAAAGAAGGATACTAGTATAGTTGAGCATGGTCATGCTACATGAAGAAATATTGCTCATAGAAGATGAAGATTACAGAAAAAGAATGCAAATTGTTAAAATCATGGTGGAATTACATATAAGTTGAAGATGAAAGTGAATTGAAAACATTCATTTACCAAATGAAAAAGATAAATTCTCTTTGCAAAATATATTTGTCATAAGGGGAGTTTTCGCCAAGAATAATGTACAAAAGCATGAATACCTTGATGGGTATACCGGTGAATTGATTTCAAATGAAGAATTTGAAAATAAAAGAAACATTTATTACCAATGAAATTATTCCTTTCTTTTTTACTTAAATAAAGAATTTGTGTTTGATGGGCATTGGATGGGTAGCAAAATGAAGTTCATAAGTCATTTAAGTATGCCTAATCTGTTGGCAGTGAGCTGCGCCCTTCTCAGTGAGGTGTTCAACACTAACCTTGGGATTCGTGACATGGCAGTGAACCTCCCATGGATCTAGGTTAAGTCTGGTGTTTGTAGCAAGCATTGAGAGCTTGATCTTTTGGCACAATAGAAAATAATTCCAACAATTAGTATCAGAGCCATGGGTCACAGGTTCGAATCCCTCAGGTTGCATTGAGGGGGGGATTGTTGGTAGCAAGTAGCCCCCTTGTCGGTGAGGCATTCAATGCTAACCTTGGGATTCGTGACATGGAAGTGAGCCTCTCATGGATTTGGGTTAAGTCTAGCATTTGTAGGAAGTGTTGACAGCTCGAGCTTTTGGCACAATGGCAAACGATTCCAACATAATCGTTATGCAAAGGTGATAATAGTTTGCGGTGATCATAGAATGAGTATCTTCACAATGGAGAATATTCAAGTCTCCTACAAAATTTGAATGAGGTTCATGGGAAAGAATGATACTCAGTAGATGTAGTTGGGGTACATGTCCTTGAAGGCAAAGTTGCTATCAGACAAATGACTCATGGAATGGAAGAAGACGTGATGACTACCTTGAAAAACCAATAACTTGTCTTTTCTTTCACGTTATGGGCTTCCAGTTGCCTTTTTGTAAAAGTGACTTAAGTCACTCCTTGTAATATAAAGTTAGAAAATGAACCTTATTTCAAGAAAAGTTGTGAAAAACATAACCAAAAATAAGGTTTATTATTTTATTATTTTTCAAAAAGGTAGTTACAAAGTAGTTATCAGGTAGTTACTAGGTAGTTATGGGAGAAAGCCTATAAAAAAAAGGCTATTGCAAATGTAAAGGAGGAACTTTTTTAAGAGACTTTTATAGGGGAACTTATGGAGAATCTTTTCAAAGACCTTTGGTCTAACACATTGTACATGAAGACTTTTGAAATTGTATAATTTCACAAGGATAATAAAGAGTGCATTTGGTTTGTATGTTCCAATGATACTTTTGAGTTATTGTTACTAAGTTCTCGTATGTTATATTGGAAATACTTTTATATCACTATGTAAATCATTAGTTATCTTTTGGAACATGTATAAACTATGCAATTGATGTAATGAAACACAATCATATCTTGGTATCTTGATTTGAATGTGCTAGAGAAACTTGTCTCTTCGTATGTTGAGATTCATCATCTTCTTTTTATCATCATTGCATATTATAACTTATTGTTGTGAAATTTGTCATAGAAGTTTAGGAACATAGTTTCTATCTTTTGTGGTGGAATCCCCTCATAATCTGTCATAAATCTGTGAAATCCCAGTCGGTATTCATATATCTGTCACTAGGGTTTCTATAATTCATTTTTCCTTTAGTTTTCCTTTACCTTTGGTATTTTTGGTTACAATACCACAAAACCCCATATTTTAATCATATGAGGGAGCTGCCCCTCTCAAAGGCAGAGGAAGATCATTGCTCTATCACGATCTCTCCAACTGTTGGTCAGTTTTTTGCTACTTTTTTGGCAAACAGAGTTAATTTTCAAGGTGATATTTGCGGTGACCAATCTATTTACCAATAGATTTTTGGTGACTCTGCTAAGGAAAATATTAAAGCATTGGTGCTTTTCATTCCTAAAAAAAAAATTCTACAAGTATCTCCCCATAAAAGAAGTTGGCAACTCTATCTGAAAGAACCCTGAAAAATGGTTTGGTATCAAAGAACCTCGAAGCGTAACTTGTAGTTTTCTAAATTAGACAATGAGAGTGATGATGAAGATTATCCTTTTTATGCATCCTCTACTCAACAAAATAAAGTTCTTGATGATCCTAAGCAAGTAGAGTTTTTGAAGAGTTTCTATGGTGGCATGCAATTTGCATCTAACCAGGTTCATCCTTCTTTGCTTCAAATGTTGTAGAAGATTAAACAAAAAGATGGGAAGGAGGCTCATTTTCTTGCTTGTGATCACAATTCCCTATCAGAGGAGATTCATGCACCAGAAGATAAAATAAATTGTGCTGAGATATATCATTCACATGATAAGGATAGCAATGAAGGAGCAAAAGTTTTTCCTACAAATGAACCAGTATTGAATGAAACGTCTTCTAATCAATCATCTAAAAGAGACTCGTCAGAACATGCATGTACTAGAAAAGAAGAAGTTATTACATTTTCTCATGATAGAACATGTCCACTTAAGAAAAATGAAAAAGAAGAAGTCATGGAGATGGAAAAAGTAGATTGTACAAAAGCATGCAATTATGAAGAAGAAATCTCTCTAGATGATGGCACGTTTTCAATTTCTTTGGAGAATCTCACTGCAATGACAACTTGCTTTGGTTCCACAACTATAACCTCTGAGAACAATTTTTGTGACATGGTCAGTGTTTGAGGGACTGTAAAAGAAATTTTGGGCTAAAGTGTGAAAGAGCATGAAGACGAGTCAAAAATGTTTCCTTGAAATGCATGCAACCTAAGAAAAAAGAGAATGATGATGAAATAGCATTGCAAGATCTCTCTCAGGAGTTTTCCATCACAGATTGGCATCTCAACACTCCTCTTGATGATTCTCTTCGTGAAGAAGACATTGTCCTTTCTGCTTTATCAAATGTTGAAGAATACTCAACTATTGAAACTGAAGGTACTACTCAAGATGAAATGTTGAGTACTCCCACTTTAAATGTGCAACAAGATCATGAGGATACTGGGTGTGAATATGCACAAAGAGAGGTTAGAATTGAATTGGTTCCCGAATATCTTGGTTTAAGTGATTTCATTGTACACCCTAGTACTTCGCCTGCATATAATAATGTTGAAGAGGGAAATGAGATTAATGTTTATAGTCATGATAAAGGAGGACAAAGTTATAATGTCTATGACAATATGCATGAAATTACAACTATTCAAAGGATTAACGAAGAGCTGCTTGATTTAACTTCTCCTTTAACCCTTTTCAGGGAGAAAAATGTTATTTCTTCTTCATCGATGATAGAAGAGGATTTTTAGGAGAATAAAAAGCATAACATAGACTCATCATTTTATCTACCTCATGTGTAGCCCTCTGATAAAGCAGATCTTGAGTTAGTAATGCTAAATAAGGAGAAATTTTCTTTTATAGAAGTTGATTCAATGATAAAGGAGAACATTATTCATACGAAGGATCAGCCATAGAATATCAAGTTTTCTTTGCTTATTGGTTCACATAAAGGTTGTTTGGTTCATGATTTAATTTTCTTTGATTCAAGTTATCAAAAGAATCCTCAAATAGAGAAAATTGGTATGCTCGAAATGATGCCAGAAGATATGATCAACACTATTCAGAGAAATACCAATGTGTTTCAAACAGACTCAAAATTTTATGATGAGGACTAGTTGTTTTTCATACAATTCAAGGAGTCCTCATATTTCTTACATTTCATTTTTCTCACCATCCTGAAATGTCTACTGAGTCACTAGGTGCCTCATCCATGCACATCCCTTTTTCGTATAGGTGCTTATTTTACTCAACTTGTCAATGGGTTCAGGTGATCTTTCCCAAGCAGCTTGAGGTAGGAGTCACCTACCATGTACATAGGTTAACTAGGTGTTTTGGTTGTGTCTGTCTTGTTTTAGTTTCTGTTGCTTTTGTTGTTTGCCTCGTCTCTATTGTTTGTCTTATCCTTTTGTCTCGTTGGAGTATTCTTGTTCCCCTTGTACATCGTGTTATCTCCTAACTCCATAGGCCCATGGATTTAAGGCACTATTCATTTCCAGAGATTCTAGGTTCATCCTACGTCCGCAAGGTCCTTGTCCCTAGTTAGAGCGATTTGTTGGCCTCATTTTTAACTTGCCAATTTTTAAACTTTTTATGTCAAAATCCCTACATTCAATCGCCCCTAGTCATAAGTTCTCTGATTATGCTAAGTTGTCAATTCGTTCAACAGTTTGAAGAAGAATCTCAATCTTTGCAATTGAAACCTTGGAAGCAGTTGCGTAGGGTAGCTGATTTACAAAAAATAATTAAATCTTAAAATCTATGTTAGTTGGTGCAAAAGTGTTTTTATGGCAGTGTTTGTAACTTCATTTCACCTAATATGGCCAGTTTCTAGATCAAGAAGCCTCATGGCTTGGAATATTTCAAACTTTCAAATTTTTGTTGACACTTTGCAGAAACAATTAAAATAAGACTTTTACGGAGGCTGAAGTGAAATGGCTTTACATGGCATCTCATGGAATTATGATGGACAATGTGGCAAGATTTCATGATAGTTTGACATTCCAGTTGAAATTTATGCACTTTTCACCATTTCTCTTGCTTGCACAATTAATTAGGTCAACGCATTCACAATGGAGTTCATAGAAGAAAGAAAAATGTTTCACTTGTTTGCATAAATTTATTTTGATATTTTCCAAGTCAGATTGAAGATCAGCTCTGTATACATGAATCCAGGTTCACAAGTTACAAATTCACCAAAGTCAAAAAGGTATCACTTGTGAATTTAGCTAATTGGAGAGTTTTCTTTAAAAAGGAAGTTGTTATCAGCCTACTTAAAAAAAATGAAAAATTGAAAGTTTGCATCAAATTTCACTTTTGGCTAAGTACGCATTAACTTTTACTTTTGCCTAAGTCCACGTCAACTTTTGCTTTTTGCTAAGTACGCATTAACTTTTACTTTTGCCTAAGTCCGCGTCAACTTTGGATTTTGGCTAAGTACGCGTCAACTTTTACTTTTCCCTAACTCAGCATCTACTTTCAATTTTGGTGAAGTGGAAGTCTACTTTTAGTTTTGGTGAACTAATTCAACACATGATTTTTGGTTTCTTCTTGAAAAGTTCAAATAGAACTTCACTTGGACTTCCAATGAAGTGAAACTCCACTATCCCACATCTAGTAAAGTCTCCAACAATCAAGGAAATGGTTTTAAGTTTTCTCTTTGGGGATCTCGCATGTAATATAGAACGTGGTGACTGGAAGTTGAAGAGTTAATTCTCATTAGTGAAAAAGAATATTTCTCTCCCACACGCAGTACCATCATCCATGCATTAGAAGGAAGAAACATATCAGAGAAAAGGGAATGTTTGAAAACTATTATCAAGGATTTGGCAAGTTTTCATAACCATATTAAACCCTGATGACCAATCGAGAATAGAAAGAAACAGTTTGAGTAACCAACTTGGGCTGATATTTGTAGAAATTGCTTACAAGGGATAAGAAAGTTGATCCAAAACTAATTTTCATTAGCATTATCCATGCCTAGAGCTTTGGAATAGCATGCAGATTTAACTGTCAATCACAGATGAGCATAGACAAAATGTTTAACAAAATGCCTCAAAGATTGTATGAAAACTTTCAAGCAAGTGTAATTTGTAGGCATGAAGTCCAATTCCACAACCTTTGTGAGCATCCTCCCAAGCCATTGGTGGAATGAGAGCTTTTGAACAAGATATGGGCATCTATCAAAGCGTAAAGAAACACAGATTTTTGTCAAGTATAATGGTCGCAGGTGCCTCAGGAGAAATTTATACAAAATTTGTAATCAAAGACAATGTACCTGAATAGTTTGACAGTGAGATTTAAATAAATGTGCTCTTATAGACTACAATGCATGCAAGATTCACACAAAATGAGTTTGTTGAAAAGACTTTAGAAAATTTTAGAAAAATGCAAATTTCGGGTATGTGAAATATGGGTGCATAGACAAAGCGTATGAACTGTTCTACAGATGGCCTCAAAGAATTTGTCATCTCATGGAATGCAATAAATGTAGGGCATGCATAAAATGGATTTGTCAAAAATATTTGTTATAGATTGCAAAGAAAACACAATCGGCTAGTATAAAGCCATTACTCGTGACCTTCATCAACATCCTCCTGACTTGTGCTTACATGCTGAATGTAGAATGATATACACAACACATAGGTGTTGTTTTCTAGAAAATCTCAAAGATTTAGCTCTTCAATGGACTGCAATGATCATAGATTGTACACAAAATGAATTTGTTGAAAAAGTCCTTGGACACTCTCAACCAAATGCATTCGGCCCCACAACCATTGCCAAAATCCTCTCAGTTACTCCACTATCCGACATCTAGTAAAGTCTCCAACAATCAAGGAAATGGTTTTAAGTTTTCTCTTTGGGGATCTCGCATGTAATATAGAACGTGGTGACTGGCAGTTGAAGAGTCAATTCTCATTAGTGAAAAAGAATATTTCTCTCCCACACATAATACCATCATCCATGCATTAGAAGGAAGAAACATATCAGAGAAAAGGGAAAGTTTGAAAGCTATTATCAAGGATTTGGCAAGTTTGCATAACCACATTAAACCCTGATGACCAATCAAGAATAGAAAGAAACAGTTTGAGTAACCAACTTGGGCTGATATTTGTAGAAATTGGTTACAAGGGATAAGAAAGTTGATCCAAAACTAATTTTCATTAGCATTCTCCATGCCTAGAGCTTTGGAATAGCATGCAGATTTAACTGTTAATCATAGATGAGCATAGACAAAATGTTTAACGGAATGCCTCAAAGATTGTATGAAAACTTTCAAGCAAGTGTAATTTGCAGGCATGAAGTTCAATTCCACAACCTTTGTGAGCATCCTCCCAGGCCGTTGGTGGAATGAGAGCTTTCAAACAAGATATGGACATCTATCAAAGCGTAAAGAAACACAGATTTTTGTCAAGTATAATGGTTGTAGGTGCCTCAGGAGAAATTTATGCAAAATGTGTAATCAAAGACAATGTACCTAAATAGTTTGATAGTGAGATTTAAATAAATGTCGTCTTATAGACTACAATGCATGCAAGATTCACACAAAATGAGTTTGTTGAAAAGACTTTAGAAAATTTTACAAAAATGCAAATTTTGGGTATGTGAAATGTGGGCACATAGACAAAGTGTATGAACTATTCTACAGATGGCCTCAAAGAATTTGTCATCTCATGGAATGCAATAAATGTAGGGCATGCATAAACTGGATTTGTCAAAAATATTTGTTATAGACTGCAAAGAAAACACAATCGGCTAGTATAAAGCCATTACTCGTGACTTTCATCAACATCCTCCTGACTTGTGCTTACATGCTGAATGTAGAATGATATACACAGCACATAGGTGTTGTTTTCTAGAAAATCTCAAAGATTTGGCTCTTCAATGGACTACAATGATCATAGAATGTACACAAAATGAATTTGTTGAAAAAGGCCTTGGACACTCTCAACCAAATGCATTCGGCCCCACAACCATTGTCAGAATCCTCTCAGTCTATGCCCAAAGAAATACAAGATTGTAGATCCCACAGTGTTTATTAGCATCTCTTATGCATGATAAAATAGTGATTTTTGTCAGATATTGTAGTTTGAAGTTCCTTGATAGACATTGATGCAAAATATGGAAGCATAGATGAGAAACATGAGCTGTCTAGAAGAATGCCTTGTGTGAGGCCTAATTTTTCATTCCTGTACATTTGACTATTTATTTTACTTTTGGTGATACATTTAGACTTGTGGGACTGTTGATCCTGAACTTCTGGACTATTAGACTTTATGTTGTATGTGGATTGTTATGCTTAGCATGTTTATGATATGTTTAGACCTGGATATTGATTCACTAACGTTGACTTATGATTTATATTATGTTGTTATTTGGATTTTATTCATGTGATGTTAGTTAGAAATTTGTTTTGTGATTCAATCTTGGGAATGGATGTCTGAAATGCAGAATTTAGAATCTAATTGTAATGTGACTTCCTTGATGCTTATATGGATATGTGATGTTGTATGTGAGTGTATGTTTCAATTGCTTTGGCTATTATATATATGTGGAATTAACTTTTCATTTGAGTGCACATGTATTTCTAACAAACCCACAAAAATTGGAGATCATCCCACACACAGTGTTGTTTTCCCTTCTGAAGCTGATCTAGTTCCACAAGGAACCAAGATCAACTTTGTGCATGATGAAATTCTATAATGTTGTTGCATGAGTTAGTCAGGCTAAGTCTACCCCTCTTTTATTTTGAATTCTAATTGGTGTTGTAAGAATATTGTCTTTTGAATTTCAATTTTTAAGTTATAAATTTTGAGACCCCTTTTCATGTGCTTTAACTCAACCCTTGGTGCTCAAAATGGGCTAAACTTGACCCTGGGTTGTACCCCTTGGGTCTAGGGACCTTTTTGAATTGTGTAACCCTAGATAAACCTCCATTTGGTCACTTTAACTTCACCCTAAAGTAAAGTGACGAAAATGGAGGCATGGGAGGGAGAGGATGATTGAGTCAAACACTCAACCTCATCCTTTCCACTTCCCTAGGTTGGGGAAACCTCCAAGACCCCTCAATTGTGGAGGACTTTACTCCAAGTCTCTCCCACCATTGGTGAGGGTACCTTGGGTTTGTGTGGTCCCTCTTAGGAGGAAAGGAATGGGGCACATGTGGCACCCATTTCCTCATAAGCTCCAATTTTCTCTCCCACATGTTTTAGAGAGGACAAGTGGAAGGGAGAGAGAGACTTGGGGATGGGTGAATAACAAGTGTCACCACCCATTCCATGGGTCTTGCTTGTAGTTGGGAGGAGGATTGAGGAGATGACATGTGTCACCTCCCCATTCCTCAAAAACTCATGGGAAGAGCTTATTTTAATCCCACTTGGAGAAGGATATGGGTTGTTGAATTTTTGGCAAATTTTATTGATTTTAATTTACATTGGGGGAAAAGTTGGAGAGAGTTTTGTGGCTTATTTTGGAGAAGGAGTTGGAGGATCTATACATCAACCATCTACCAAATTGGGCTTTTTAAGGTAGGGTTCAAGGCTAAGGCCTTCCCTTATGCATTTTTATTTTCTTTTGTAATGCTATGTGTGAGTTCTATTTTTAAGTTTTTTACTTGTTGTTGTGGCGAAAATTTGTATCGGTGTTGTAAGAGCCTCTCCCACTTGGGAGAAGATGCTCAACAAGTGTGGGGTGGGGGAGGAGTGAACCTCCTCGGGGTCATTTCCTTGATTTTGTGGTGTTGTAGCCTTGAGGGAAATATGTGAGTAAGTGCAATATGTGAAATGGCTTGAGAGACAAATGGAAGCTTTGTGAAAATTATGTTTAAAAGTGTTGGCTTGAGGCCTTGAAAGGTATTTGTATTGGGATATTTGTAGGAGTGACACTCTTGAGTTGAGTGTTGTCCACTCCCCTACCCCATTGAACTCATCCTGAGTGAGTTCTTGTGTTGTGTTAACCATGGGAGTAAATTTGTGTTTGGTTGTTGAATGCCTTGTTGTGATCTGGTATGAGTTTCCAAGTGTGTGGATGACCTCCCTAGCTCAAGGGTGACCCACTAGTGAGTCTATGGTAGGGAGGAGAGCAAGTTGTTGTGGATTCTTTCCCCTTCTTGTGATATTGCAGGTTCATTGGAGCTAAGTTTGTGAAGTTGGAGAAAACACCATTATTAATGGAGTTGATATCCTATTTCTTTTTAGCTCTTGAGAGAGAGCTTGGCCTATTTAGGAGTTTGCTTCATTCGTTAGTTTTCAAAGAGGAGAACATTGTTCCCTCTCTTGTTGTAAAAGTATATTTTTTGTATTGTGTGTAAGCTATTTACATTTGGAATAGAAATTTAAAATTTGTTGGTTTTTTAATGTTTACCATTCAAAAAATATTGAAGGGAAAAAGAATTGGTTTCAAAGCTATTTCATTTGTATGTTTATTTTAAAAATATCAAATAGAAAAGTTGTGGTTTTATTATTGAGGCAACATGAAAATTTGTATTTAGTTCTTATGAGAAAGAAAATTAGTGGATGTTATGTATTAGAAGTATATACTTAATTGCATTGTTTCTTTTCTTTAAAAATGCAAATATTAATGATACAATGAATATATTTTGTTAAAGGAAATGAGTTCCTTGCCTTATAAAAAAATTTGATAAAAAAAAATATAACTCTTGATTTTTGTTCTTAAAAGTAAATTTACATGTGATTGGAAGGAAATTTAAGGTTGAATATATATATATATATATATATATATATATATATATATATACATACATATAGAGTATTTTGAATGTATGTATTATATGTATTTAAATATAAAATAATTTTATTATTTCTATCAAACAAAATTAAGTGATTGTATTAAATATACACATTATATATATATATATTATGTGTATATTTTAATAAACTAAAATAAACTGTGCTTTTTTAAATTAAAAATATGATTTGTTGAGTATATATATACACACACACACACATATATATAAATAAAACATAAATAAATAAAAAAATTAATAATAAAAAAAACTAAGTAAGAGGAAAGACTACGTATTAGTAGTCGCTGTTTCTTTTTGTTATAGAGAATAAAATATATGTTGGGGGGGGATGTTTGAACCCCCCCACCATGGCTTATCTATAGATGGGTGTGGGGAGGGGGGTGGAGCCCCCACCCACACCCCATTGTATGGGATGTGGGTGGGGGCTCTTTCCCCCTCCCCACACTCCCCTTTTCCTTCTGCCCCCCCCCCAAGTAGATTTCCCACGGACTATACCCCACCAGTACCCTCGACACCCCACAGGCCCCAATCCCGTCTGCTGGCCTTTTCTCTGTCATGGCCCCTCCTCCGCCATCAGATCTGCTGCTCCACCTCTCCCCTCAGAAAAATAAAGTTTTAAAGTCCTTTAAGCATGACTAATCATTATGCAAAGGTGATAATAGTTTTCAATGATCATAGAATCAGTATCTTCGTAACAAAGAATATTCAAGTCTCCTACAAACTTTGAATGAGGTTCATGGGAAAGAATGATACTCGGTAGATGCAGTTGGGGTACATGTACTTGAAGGCAAAGTTGCTATCAAACAAATGACTCATGGATTGGAAGAAGACATGATGACTACCTCTACAAACCAATAAATTGTCTTTTCTTTCAAGTTATAGGCTTCTAGTTGCCTTTTTGTAAAAGTGACTTAAGTCACTCCTTGTAATGTAAAGTTAGAAAATGAATCTTATTTTTAGAAAAGTTGTGAAAAACATAACCAAAAATAAGGTTTATTATTTTATTATTTTTCAAAAAGGTAGTTACAAAGTAGTTATCAGGTAGTTATGGGAGAAAGCCTATAAATACAAGGCTATTGCAAATGTAAAGGAGGAAATTTTTTAGGAGACTTTTACAGGGGAACTTATGGAGATTCTTTTCAAAGACCTTTGGTCTAACACATTGTACATGAAGACTTTTGAAATTGTATAATTTCACAAGGATAATAAAGAGTGCATTTGGTTTGTATGTTCCAATGATACTTCTGAGTTATTGTTACTAAGTTCTCGAATGTTAGATTGGCAATACTTCTATATCATTGTGTAAATCATTAGCCATCTTTTGGAACATGTACAAACTATGCAATTAATGTAATTAAACACAATCATATCTTTGTATCTTGATTTGAATGTGCTAGAGAAACCTGTCTCTTCATATGTTGAGATTCATCATCTTCTTTTTATCATCATTGCATATTATAACTTATTGTTGTGAAATTCAGCATAATGGTTTAGGAACATAGTTTCTATCTTTTGTGGTGGAATCTCCTCATAATCTGTAATAAATCCATGAAATCCTAGTTGGTATTCATATGTCTGCCACTAGGGTTTCTATAATTGATTTTTCCTTTAGTTTTCCCTTACTTTTGGTATTTTTGGTTAAAATACCACAAAAACCCCTATTTTGATCATACAAGGGAGTTGCCCCTCTCAAGCATAGAGGAAGATCGTTGCTTTATCACGATCTCTCCAATGGTTAGTCAGTTTGTCATTGCTTTTGGGGCGAACAAAGTTAATTTTGAAGGTGGTATTTATGACGACCAATCTGTTTACCAGTAGATTTTTGGTGACTCTGCTGGGGAAAAGATTGAATCATTGGTGCTTTTCATTCCTAAAAAAAAATTCTACAAGTCTCTCCCCAGAAAAGAAGCTAGTGACTCTATTTGAAAGAACCCTAAAAAATGGTTTGGTATCAAAGAACCCTGAAGTGTAACTTGTAGTTTTCTGAATAAGACAATGATAGTGATGATGAAGATTATTCTTTTTATGCATTCTCTACTCAACAAAATCAAGTGCTTGATGATCGTAACCAAGTATAGTTTTTGAAGTGTTTCTATGGTGGCATGCAATTTGTGTCGAACCAGGTTCATCCTTCTTTGCTTCAAAAGTTGTAGAAGACTGACCAAAAAGATGGGAAGGAGGCTCATTTTCTTTCTTTTGATCACAATTCCCTATAAGAGGAGATTAATGCACCAGAACATAAAAGAAATTGTGCTGAGATATATCATTCGCATGATAAGGATAACAATGAAGGAGCAAAAGTTTTTCCTGCAAATGAACCGGTATTAAACGAAATGTCTTCTAATCAAAGGTCTGAAAGAGACTTATCAGAACATGCATGTACTAGAAAAGAAGGTATTACATTTTCTCATGATAGAACATGTCCACTTGAGCAAGATGAAAAAGAAGAAGTCATGGAGATGGAAAAAGTAGATTGTATAGAAGCATGCAATTATGAAGAAGAAATCTTTCTAGATGATGGCATGTTCTCAATTTCTTTGGAGAATCTCACTCTAATGACAACTTTCTCTGGTTCCACAACTATAACCTCTGAGAATAATTTTTATGACATGGTCGGTGTTTGAGGGACTGCAAAAGAAATTTTGGGCCAAAGTGTGAAAGAGCATGAAGACGAGTCACAAAATGCTTCCTTGACATGCATGCAACCTAAGCAAAAAAAGAATGATGATGAAATAGCATTGCAAGATCTATTTCAGGAGTTTTCCATCATAGATTGGCATCTCAACACTCCTGTTGATGATTCTCTTTGTGAAGAAGACGTTGTCCTTTCTCCTTTATCATCTGTTGAAGAAGAATACTCAACTATTGAAACTGAAGGTACTACTCAAGATGAAGCATTGAGTACTCCCACTCCAAATGTGCAACAAGATCATGAGGATACTGGGTGTGAATATGCACAAAGAGAGGTTAGAAGTGAATTAGATCATAAATATCTTGGTTTAAGTGATTTCATTGTACACCCTAATACATTGTCTGCATATAATAATGTTGAAGAGGTCAATGAGATTAATGTTTATAGTCATGATCAAGGAGGACAAAGTTATAATGTCTATGACAATATGCATGAAATTACAACTATTCAAAGGATTGACGAAGAGCTACTTGATTTAACTTCTCCTTTACCCCTTTCAAGGGAGAAAAATATTATTTCTTCTTCATCGATGATAGAAGAGGATTTTTAGGAGAATAAAATGCATAATGTAGATTCATCATTTTCTCTACCTTGTGTACAACCCTCTGATAAAGCAGATCTTGAGTTAGTAATGCTAAAGAACGCAAAATTTTCTTTTGTAGAAGTTGATTCAATGATAAAGGAGAACATTATTCATAAGAAGGATCAACCACAAAATATCAAGTTTTCTTTGCTTATTGGTTCACATAATGGTTGTTTGGTTCTTTATTCTATTTTCTTTGATTCAAGTTATCAAAAGAATCCTCAGATAGAGAAAATTGGTATGCTCGAGATGATACCAGAAGATATGATCAACACTATTCAAAGCAATACCAAGGGGACTCAAAATGACTCAGAAATTTATGATGAGGAATGGTTGTTTAGCATATAATTCAAGGAGTCCTCATATTTCTCACATTTCATTTTTCTCACCATCCTGAAATGTCTACTGAGTCACCAGGTGTCTCATCCATGCACATCCCTTTTTCGTACAATTGCCTATTTTTCCCAACCTGTCAATGGGTTCACGTGATCCTTCCCAAGCAGTTTGAGGTAGGAGTCACCTACCATGTACATAGGTTAACTAGGTGTTTTGGTTGTGTCTATCTTGCTTCATTTTCTGTTGTTTTTGTTGTTTGCCTCATCTCTGTTGTTTCTCTTGTCCTTTTCTCTCATTGGAGTCTCCTTGTTCCCCTTGTACATTGTGTTATCTCCTAACTCTATAGGCCCATGGATTTAAGGCACTATTCATTTCCAGAGATTCTAGGTTCATCCTACGTCTGCGAGGTCCTTGTCCCCAGTTAGAGCTGGTTGTTGGCCTTATTTACAACTTGCCAATTTTTAAACTTTTTATGTTAAAATCCCTACATTGAATCACCCCTAGTCACAAGTGGTTTGATTATCCTAAGTTGTCAAGTCATTCACCAGTTTGAAGAAGAACCTCCATCTTTGCAATTGAAACCTTGGAAGTAGTTGTGTAGGGTAGCTGATTTATGAAAACAATTAAATCTTAAAATCTATGATAGTTGGTGCAAAAGTGTTTTTATGGTAGTGTTTGCAACATCATTTTTGTCGACACTTTATGGAAATAATTAAAATAGGAGTTTTACGGAGCTAGAGTGAAATAGCTTTATAGGGCATCTCATGGACTTATTATGGACAATGTGGCAAGATTTCATGACAGTCTAACTTTCCAATTGAAATTTATGCACTTTTCACCATTTCTCGTGCCTACATAGTTAATTGGGTCAACGCATTCACAATGGAGTTCATAGAAGAAAGAAAAATGTTTCACTTGTTTGCATAATTTTTTTTGTTATTTTCCAGGTCAAATTGAAGATTGGCTCTGTATGCATGAATCCAGGCTCACAAGTTGCAAATTCACCTAAGTCAAAAAGGTATCACTTGTGAATTTAGCTAAGTGGAGAGTTTGCTTTAAAAAGCAAGTTGTTATCAGCCTACTTTAAAAAAAAAAAAAAAGTGAATGTTTGCGTCTACTCTCGCTTTTGGCTAAGTACACGTTAACTTTTACTTTTACCTAAGTCCACGTCAACTTTCACTTTTGCCTAAGTATGCATTAACTTTTAATTTTTCCTAAGTCCACGTCAACTTTTGCTTTTGGCTAAGTATGTGTCAATTTTTACTTTTGCCTAACTCAACATCTACTTTCAATTTTGGTGAACCAATTCAACACATGATTTTTGGTTGCTTCTTGAAAAGTTCAAATAGAACTTCACTTGGACTTTTGGTGAAGCGAAAGTCCACTATCCCATGTCTAGTAAAGTCTCCCACAATCAAGGAAATGGTTTTAAGTTTTCACTTTAGGAATCTCACATGTAATATAGAACGTGGTGACTGGTAGTTGAAGAGTCCATTCTCATTAGTCAAAAAGAAGATTTCTCTCCCACAAGCAGCGCCATCATCCATGCATTAGAAGGAAGAAACATATCAGAGAAAAGGGAAAGTTTGAAAACTATTAGCAGGGATTTGGCAAGTTTTCATAACCACATTAAACCCTGATGACCAATCAAGAATAGAAAAAAATGGTTTGAGTAACCAACTTGGGTTGATATTTGTAGAAATTGGTTACAAGGGATAAGAAAGCTGATCCAAAACAATTTTTCATTAGCATTCTCCATGCCTAGAGCTTTCGAAAAGCATGTGGATTTAACCATCAATCACATATGAGCATAGATAAAATGTTTAACGGAATGCCTTGAAGATTGTATGAAAACTTTAAAGCAAGTGTAATTCGCAAGCATGAAATCCAATTTCACAACCTTTTTAAGCATCCTCCTAGGCCGTAGGCAGAATGAACCCTTCTGAATAGGATATGGACATCCATCAAAGTGTAAAGAAATATAGATTCTTTTCAACTATAATGGTCGCAGGTGCCCATATACAAAATGTGTAATCAAAGACAATGCACCTGAATAGTTTGACAGTGAGATTTAAAGAAATGTGGTCTTATACACTGCAATGCATGCAAGATTCACACAAAATGAGTTTGTTGAAAAGACTTTAGAAAATTTTAAGAAAATGTAAATTTTAGGTATGTGAAATGTGGGCGCATAGACAAAGTGCATGAATTGTTCTATAGATGGCCTCAAATCATTTGTCATCTCATGGAATGCATAAAATGTAGGGCATGCATAAAATGGATTTGTGAAAAATATTCGTTAGAGATTGGAAAGAAAACACAATCGGATGGCATAAAGCCATTACTCATGACCTTCATCAACATCCTCTTGATTTGTGCTTACATGCTAAACATGGAATGATATACACAACACATAGGCGTTGTTTTCTAGAAAATCTCAAAGATTTGGCTTTTCAATGGACTGCAATGATCGTAGAATGTACACAAAATGAATTTGTTGAAAAAGGCCATGGAAACTCTCAACCAAATGCATTTGGCCCCACAACCTTTGCCAGAATCCTCTCGGTCTGTGCCCAAAGAAATATAGGATTACAGATCCCATGGTGTTCATCAGCATCTCTTATGCGTGATGAAATAGCGATTTTTGTCAGATATTCTAGTTTGAAGTTCCTTCATAGACATTGATGTAAAATATGGAAGCATAGATGAGAAATGTGAGCTGTCTAGAAGAATGCCTCAATGAAATGTGGTCTCAAAGATTACAAATATTACAACATATGTTCAAGCATACTTTATATTTGTGCCAAATGGGAGCTTTGGGTCAAGGTATGGATGTCTCAATAAGAATTATTGAAAATGTTTTTCTGTCAGCTGATGTAGTTGCAACCGCCCTACCACATATATGAGAAAAATTTGGAAGCAAAGCTAAGGCATGTGAACTATTTGACAAAATGCCTTGAAATATTGTACCTTATTTCATGGAATCCATAACAGGTGAATATATTGGACAAGGAACATATAGAAATGTGTATAAGGCATGTGATGTCTATTTGGAAGAATTACTATGCTAAAGAATGATACTAGTATAGTTGAGCATGGTCATGCTACATGAAGAAATATTGCTTGTAGAAGATGAAGATTACCGAAAAAGAATGCAAATTGTTAAAATCATGGTGGAATTAGATGTAAGTTGAAGATGAAAGTGAATTGAAAACTTTCATTTACCAAATGAAAAAGATAAATCTTCTTTACAAAATATATTTGTCATAAGGGGAGTTTTCACCAAGAATAATGTACAAAAGCACGAATACCTTGATGGGTATACTGGTGAACTAATTTCACATGAAGAATTTGAAGATAAAAGAAACATTTATTACCAACAAAATTATTCCTTTCTCTTTGAATTAAATAAAGAGTTTGTGTTTGATGGGCATTAGATGGGTAGCAAAATGAAGTTCGTAAGTCATTTAAGCATGCCTAATAGTTTGTGGTGATCATAGAACAAGTATCTTTGCAACGGAGAATATTCAAGTCTCCTACAAACTTTGAATGGGGTTCATGGGAAAGAATGATACTTAGTAGATGTAGTTGGGGTACATGTCCTTGAAGGCAAAGTTGCTATCAAACATATGACTCATGGATTGGAAGAAGACATGATGACTACCTCAACAAACCAATAACTTGTCTTTTCTTTCATGTTATGGGCTTCCAGTTGCCTTTTTGTAAAAGTGAATTAAGTCACTCCTTGTAATGTAAAGTTAGAAAATGAATCTTATTTTAGGAAAAGTTGTGAAAAACATAACTAGAAATAAGGTTTATTATTTTATTATTTTCCAAAAAGGTAGTTACAAAGTAGTTATTAGGTAGTTACTAGGTAGTTATGGGAGAAAGCCTATAAATACAAGGCTATTGTAAATGTAATGGAGGAACTTTTTCAAGAGATTTTTATAGGGGAACTTATGGAGAATCTTTTCAGAGACCTTTGGTCTAACACATTGTACATGAAGACTTTTGAAATTGTGTAATTTCACAAGGATAATAAAGAGTACATTTGGTCCATATGTTCCAATGATACTTCTGAGTAATTGTTACTAAGTTCTCATATGTAAGATTGGTAATACTTCTATATCACTGTGTAAATCATTGATCATCTTTTAGAATATGTATAAACTATGCAATCGATGTAATGAAACACAATCATATCTTGGTATCTTGATTTGAATGTGCTAGAGAAACCTGTCTCTTCGTATGTTGAGATTCATCATCTTCTTTTTTATCATCATTGCATATTATAACTTATTGTTGTGAAATTCATCATAGAAGTTTAGGAATGTAGTATCTATCTTTTGTGGTGGAATCCCCTCATTATCTGTCATAAATCTATGAAATCCTAGTCAGTATTCATATGTCTACCACTAGGGTTTCTATAATTCATTTTTCTTTTAGTTTTCCTTTACCTTTGGTATTTTTCATTAAAATACCACAAAAAACCCTATTTTGATCATACGAGGGAGCTATCCCTCTCAAATACAGAGGAAGATTGTTTCTCTGTCGCAATCTCTCCAACTGTTGGTCAGTTTATCTCTATTTTTTGGGTGAACAAAGTTAATTTTTAAGGTGATATTTTTGGTGACCAATCTGTTTACCAACATACATCTTAAAATTTCTCTTGACTAATCTTAGGAATCAATGGAAAGAAATGATGCTCATGCTTCATACCCTCCAAAAATTTCCTACCATCTACCAAGCAAATTCTGGTAGTCCTACATACCTTTTCTTCCACTTCATTCAAGGGCTTCAACTTATGACAAACTCCATCCTTTGTTAGGGAATATGTGTTTGCATGGCCATCATGGACAGTGCTCCTATCATACTGCCATGGCCTCCCCAACAACATATGACATGCATCCATTGGTATGATATCACACAACACCTCATCATGGTAGTCCCCAATCTTAAATTTCACTAAGCATTGCTCATTAACCAAAGCTCTGTGGTCCTTCTGCAACCATGCAATCTGATATGGATGTGGATGCTTTCTTCTTGTCAACTTCAACTTGTCAACCATCTCCTCTGAAACAAGATTGTTAGTGCTTCCACTATCAATAATAATATCACAACACCTACCTTCACATTTACACCTTGTGTGGAATAAACTCTTCCTCTGATTGGGTTCTTTCTCTTCATTCAACAAAGTTCTTCTAACAACTAGGGTTTCTCCCCTTTCAGTATCTTCAGAACGCTCAAACTATGCATCTTCATCTACATGTGCAACTTGTGCATTACCTTCAGGTCTTCTATTTGTCCTTCCTTGATGTTACAAACACTCGTATGCTCGATGCCCTTATTCTCCACATTGGAAACAAGTTCTCTGAAATCTCCTCTTCTGGGTCCTTGCCTAGGTTGGCCTCTTCCTCTTCCTCTTTGCTCACCATTGTATTGGTCACGAGGGTGGTAGGCGTTATCCCCTCTCTAATTTTGAGTGGTGCCAGCTTCTTCACTTTTCTTTTGATCTTCATTACAACCTCCATAGGGTCTTCCACTAGTCCTTCCTCCTTGACCTCTTCCCCTTTGCTTGCTATTGAATCTTTTATTTAGCTTCTTTTCCACCTTTAGGGAAAATTGGTATGCATCTTCTATGGTGGTCATTCTAACCAAGCTCAACTCCTATTGAATACTTAGCCTCAACCCATTAATGTAATGGGCTACCTTCTCCTTGTTGGCCTCTGCATGGCCTATCCTAATAGTAATCTTATAAAACTCTTATGTATACTCCTTAATAGACTTGTTACCTTGCTTCAGTCATTGCAACTTCTTCAGTAGCTCCATCTCATACTCCACAGGAATGAAATGCTTCTTGAATTTCTCCACCATCTGATCCCATCTGGTGATCTTTCCTTTTCCTCTTCTATTCCTCTCTAATTGGACCTTCTTCCACCAAATACTAGTGTGACCCTTCAACTTTGTTTTTGCAAACTTGACCCGATCTAGGTCCCCCACATCTTCATACTTGAAATATTCCTCCATGTCATTAATCCAATCAATAAGCTATACTAGATTCAAATCTCCAAACTATGTAGAAACTTTGATCTTGGGCCTCTTTCTGATATTTGAAATGGCCCTCACCAACCTAACTTCTGTAGGATCTCCTGTAGCTTCTTGTTCTTCCTCAAATAGCTCTTCTTCAGCTTCATCTTCACTTTCTTCTCTTATTCTTAGCTGAAACCCTTTTCGTAGCTCATCTTGCAATGCATCGATTTGCCTTTGTAGAGATCTAAAACCCTCTTCCGTCAAAGCATTCCTCCCAATACGATTTCTTTGTGGATTCATCTTGATCTCTACAACAAACCCACAACCTTAGGTCCTGGTGCAAACTACCTCATGGTCGGTGATCTGTCTACACACTCAGGAAACCTTGCTTTGATACCACTTGATGAAGGGGGTAAATCATACAACACACAAAAAAAAATGACACATAGAAAATATAATATTTCTTTATTGATTTGGACAACTTATTACATTACAGAAGCTTAATTACAATCAGAGGAATCAATCCTCCACAGGCTGCAACACACCATCGCTACACATCACCAGGCTCTGGAATCTTCTACTTTTTGTAACCCCAAATCAGCTAGGGTTTTCGTTTTCCCACCTATTCTTGACTCTAGACTTTCCCCCTTAACTCTACCACCACCCAGGGTTCCTAAAATAGTCATAAATAGCACTTTTTGGCACCCTCCATTAAAATTTCAAAATTTGCAACTCCCTCCAAAAGTAGATCAACTTCCAGGAAGCATAACTTTTGATCCGGGTGTCCGATTGAAGAACTGTTTTAAGCACCAGAAATCTCGTGATGTGAACTATCACACTGAAAATCCATAAACGGATTTCTATCAACTTTTTGGGATGTTATGCGATGTTTTAGAACCTCATATCTAGTTTCAGAAATTTTCATGGCTTTTTTGGAAAACAAAAACATTAATATCTTTCAACTCACAAATGATCTTTGCTTGATTCCTTCACCAAAGGTCTTATATTTCAGTTATGAAGCTTTCTATAACTTTTTGCTTCAATCCATGCCCAAATGTAAACTTTCCTAAAATGGCAGTTAAACTTTCCAAAACTAGCAGTTTGCTATTTTTAGTAGTTTCAAAAAACTGAAAGTCCTACATCATTATTCATGAGATTATGGAACCAGAAACACTCATTATGGAAAGAAATGAAAACATCTACAATTATTTTGAATTAACTTCTTTTTGGGTGATGTAAGATTGCCCTTACACCACTGGATGCTCCTGCATCAAGTACTAATTTGAAATCTCAAAGAATCAAGGAAAATAATTGCTTATATATAGTCTCAAATTGAATAAGGACACAAGATGAATGAGGAGAACACTTTGTTTAAAGCACAAGTCGTAAAAGATAATGTGTTTTTGAAATAAAAACTTGAAGAATCAGATAAATTGATCATTAGCTTGAGGACAGAGATAGAAGAAGCTAAGAGGAAAATAGATGTGACCAAATCTGAATTTGAAGCCAAAACAAATGACTGTCAAAGACTAGAGGATGAGATAGTATCTCTATGAAAGCAATTAGAGAAGGTAAACCAAGTGTTGAATATAGGTCTTCAAAACAAGGAGAGCACTTGAGAAAATGATTTTAATTCAAAGGTCACCGTCAAACAAATCTAGGATAGGATATAAAGGAGAAATGAGTAACAAAGATGCTACAGTGTCCAAGAAGCCAATGAAATTGAAAAGTCTATCAAAATGAGTAGCATATTAACAAGAAGAACCAAGATCTACTTCTAAAAATCTTGCAGATCAGAATACTAATGAGGAAGGATATAGAAGAGTTCATGATCCCAAGGAAAATCTTAGAAGAAGGTCATCAACAAGACAAATCAGGTACAACTATTCACACTTCCATGATTACTATTATTTATGTAATGATTATGGTCATAGAGAAATTGATTATTGGATGTATGTAAGAAAAAATGGATGGAATAGGAATTCTTATAATTTTTCAAGCAAAGTCCTATGCTATGAATGCAAGCATCTAGGTCGCACTGCAAGGTTTTATAGTGTTCAAGGAAGAAATGATGTTCTTAGGTTTTCAAGAAGATATGAGTCCTTTTCTCCTCCAGTTGGTAATAATATCACTCGCTTTAAATGCAATAACATTGGACATAAGGTACAATTTTGTAGAAGTTATTTGATAAAATCATCAAGAAACAAAAGGGTAGATACTTTGAGCAAGAAAAAGAAAGAGCCTATAAAGGTTTGGAGGAGAAAAAAAGACCTAGAAAAAGAAGACCCTAATCTTGTGCATACTGCACATAAGACATCACTAGTTTTTTAAAGTGTAGCATGAGTTGAGGAGGAGTTAATTATTGCTTTACCTTTCAAACCCCATTGACAACAATAATGAGGTTGTGTCTTTACAGTGACCTAAGCTATTGCATCTATTGACATTTATGTGTTTGTAAAAGGGAACAGTGGTTTGGTGATGTGTACGAAGCTATAACAGTGGGTAGCAGTGGTCAAGATATCAGTAGCATCATGATTAGTATGACACCAGTGGTATTTGACCTTAGAGTAGTGGCATCTCATCTCTATGAGGGCATCTTGAGGATAATGCACTTATGTCTGAGCTCAGCAAAAGGAGTGACATTGGTTTGATAGTGATGATGTAATCCTATTGTGATGGCAGTTATATTGGTGGTTTTCATGACTTATTGACTATTTTAAACCAAATAAGGAAATTCGTTAAAGTTGTTTTTGTTTAGATAGTGACATGGTGTGAGTGACATGCTTACCATATATGTCTTCTCAGTCACAACAACTATTTTCAAAAAATTTCTTGTTGTAGCAACACTCCTTAAAAATGCATAATATTGAGAGCATAATTGAAAGAGGACAAGATTTGTGTATCAGTGGTCAGAGGTTGACCAGACTGATTCTTATCAAGATAGTTTTTATTTTAATTACTTGTAGCACATCAGACGGTTCTTCTTGAAGTTCTTGTTACCTTAAGAAATGCCTTGCATGAATTCTTAGATTGGATTTGAAATAAGTAAGGTTGATTGAGATCAGAGATAAAATGAGAGTAACGAGGAATTAGTCCCTCATGCAATGATTGCAGGATACATACAAAATAGGTTTGTTGAATATTTTTTAAAAAACTTTCTAGAAAATATAGTTGGCAGGTGTAATTTAGACTCTGCAACTTTTTCCAACATTCTTGCAAAATTGAAACTTTGAAACAAGGTATGGCATCTATCAAAGTTTAAAAGGAATGGTTTGTTGTCAAATGTTCTAATTGCAAATGATCTTGTTGACATGTATGTATAATACATAAGAATATGGTTGATAGTGAATTTTTTTATAACAATTGCCAGTGTCACTTCCAATCACCATATTTGTTTGTAGTAGGATAATAGAGCTTTAGTTAGATAGTGATATTGTGCCAGTGATAAGTTTTAGTTATGCCATTATCAGAACTATCCCTATTTATTAAGATGGAGTGCTTTGATATGTACTAGTTTTTATTGACAGGGGGAGTAGATGAGTATGAGGTGAATGTGCAATGCAGAGTAGGGTGACTGTCTCCTGTCCACATGAATGTGTATTATCAATCACAAAAGGTAGTTGCATTAAAATAATATAGATATAATGCCAAATAACATGCTGATAGTACAAGAAGGTTATAACACATGCAGAGAGTATAGTATGATGATCTAATCAGGACTGTGGACTATGAAATGAGGTATCAAGTGCTTTCAGGACTATGGATTGTGAAATGAAGTGTCAAGTGCTTTGCTACATGATAAGGTCATGGTGAAAGATCTTTGGTTGAGAATGATAGTGTAGATAGTGTGTTTGGGTCTAGAATTCAATACAATGGTGATGCAAAACTTTTATTTCATAGTGGTGATGCCAAATCTTTATGACAATATTGCTTTCGAAGGTGTAGTGTGATTATGTTGTCCATCTTAGAGTAGAGTACATGATTACAAATAGGTGCATTTATTGCATGCCAGTCAGGGGGAACCTCATTGTAGAATCCATTATCTCATGTCTTTGTCCTTTATGTCAAAAGGGGAGAGCTTGAATTAGATGGTCATGTTTTGCCATCAATGACAAAGGGGGATTTTGTTGATTGGTGTTTGTCATTGATGTCAAAAGTTGGAGTTAGGTTGTTGTGTTGTTTGATATAGTTGATGTTTGTCATTCTTCATGATTTAGATGATTTAGAATGATTTAGGAGTTGGCCTCATGATATAAGTTGCTTTGCCCTTGTTGATCATCTTAGTTATCAATGGCGAAGGTTGAGTGATGTGTTGTCCACCATTGAAGTAGAGTGATCGAAAGTAAGGTCATCAAAGGAATGTTGTTTAGTAGGACTTGTTCATATGATATTGTTACAAAAAACATCTTGGTGCTTATATTGTTTCATATTGTTGATCATTTTGTTCTATGTCATCATTTGATCTATGTTAGCATGATGTTGTTGATCATCTAGTCAGTATGAGTGTTGATCATTTTGGTATATGCTAGCATGATGTTGTTGATCATCTAGTCAATATGAGTTTTGGTCATTTCATAGTACTATGAGTTGCAGTGGTAATGATGGAGGTTTGTATCCAGGCTTATATCATGTATAATAGTGATATCTTTATGATACCAAAGGTATAGTGTTGTTGTAATGGTATTGTTGAAGGCACTTGTTCATTTATGTCGCATACTTATTTCTATGTCAATATGGTGTTGTTGATATGGGAGTTCATTTTATTAGATGTGGAATAAGGTTTAGTGTTCCTTTTTTAAAAGAATTTATGTTCAAGAACCTAAACCCTAAAGGTTTCAATGTCTAAAGCCTAAATTTATGTTAGAAGAAACTTCTATGTTAATTGATGGGCTCCCTTTTTTGTTCTATTTGGTTGGTGACTTACTATCATCGGTAAGATGTTCACTTAAGTGAAGACTTAAGCCTTCAAATACATTGGGCCATTGGCCCCTCTTCCGTAAGGCAACTGGAGCACCTGATACCTCAAAAGGCTTCGAAGTAGGAAAAGCAATCAAAGGTACAAGTCCAATATAAAGTGGGTGCAAAACACTAAATCAAAGGCAGTCATTCAAACTCCATTCAAAAGCCAATGGTTATTCTCCTGGGTTATAATTTGACACGCATATATAGTTTTGTGCCCTAACTACAGCTTTTCATTTGTATAACTATCTCCCAAACACAACGAAGGAGATAACTTCTTGAATGAATATATTAAGCCTTTTATAAATATATAGAGGCTATTGAAAGTGTGGATTTCAAATACCATAGTATTTGTTTTGTGTTTGAGAAAATAATACATAGTGGAAGAATGTCATACAACAGAGTTTAAGGGTGGAAAATTTAGTATGGATCTGTGAGATAGTTTTGTAGACCATTTAATGTTGTGGACATACATATAGAACAATTTTCACTATAGAGAAAATGGTTTATCATAGGAAAGGTGCAATTAGAAAAACAAAAGAGTATTGAGGTTTTTCACTGTGAGTTTGATTCTTTGTTAGAGAAAGATCATAGGGAGTACATCTATTTGAAGAGATTGTGAAGTTATTTTTGTCAAAGAGAATTTTTGCATTAGAACGTCAATCATGACAAGAAGTCTTTGTATTTGTTATCAGATCATGATTAAGGTGTATGCTCTTTGTTTTTCTTGTCAAATTAGTGTTACTATATATGCAGTTTTGTAAAGGTAGTGTGGTAGTTCAATATAATGATGATTTCAATGCTGTGAAGTATAGAGACATAATGAAGGCTGAGTTAGATGATCTTAGTGCAAAGACAACATGAGACTTCATATGAGAAAGAGTTCAAGTGAATGAAGGTCAAAGGCATGTGATAGAGTATTGTGATGAGAACACATAGAGAGAGTAATGTTATACATGATTTAATTTGTTTATAGCTTTAAAATGTAGATAGATGTGTTGTGAACACAAAGATAAGCAAAGACTTTATTATGTAATCTGATAATGATTCAAAGATGAAATACGGGGCACTGTGAAAGAATACATTTTGTTGATTAGAATATTGTTAGTGCAGAGGGGATTGTATGTATGTGAATGGTGCAAACTAGATTGTTTAGAATCATATCTTGCCCATTTTTTTGTTACATTTTAAGGATTTTGGAGTGTCTTGATTGAGGTTGGTACCTTATAAAGAGTTTGTACTAATCAAGTGTGCATTGTACCTTGGGGTTGGTGTCCGTAAAATAGTGTATTGGGCGTGGTTGTACCTGGAAGTGGGTGCTTCTAAAACAATTGTAATCATCTTTCTTTTGAGGTTGGATTTGAGTAGTAGACTCAAGCAACTCTAAGTGGGTTTTTCCCTCATAGGGTTTCCACGTAAATACTGGTGTCATCTGTGGATGTTTTTCTTTATGTGCACTTATATTCTTTCCTTTGAAAAGTTTTAAAGATTATTGAATAAGGTTTTTTGTATATCACTGATTCACCCCCCTCTCAATGATCAAGAGTGTTCCAACAATAACTCCCCCTATCTAATATTTTCATATTTTCTCAAGTGACTAAATATTGAACACTAATGAGATCATTTCATGTTGAAGTTAACTACCCTATCAATTACTTAAGTTTATCCATATGATGACTTCTATGGCATCCTAATATATATGATGTGTCCTCACTGAGATACCATCACATCCACATTAGTTCATTTTATTGACTATGAGATTCCCTTATCTACCCAGAAAGGTATCCTACTTTGGTAGATAACAAAATTGACATTCAAATATGTAGTAACTTCTCTAGTTTCAACATCAATGGTCACAATTATAGTATGCCACCTTCCATATGCAATGCTTGAAGCATCAATATTCCATCCTTCAACCACAATGGTTTGTCTCTCTCCTTTTGTTACTAGTCTTAATCCAACTTGTCCAACTTCAATACCTTTCTTCAAAACTGGCAACCAAAATTTTTAACAACCTTTTCTTGTGACTTAGTTCCTAGAAGATAGACCGCTTTAGATTTAGGTTGAATCATGATAGATGTAGAAAAGGTTATTTTATGACTTTAACAAACATGGGTGTCAATTAAACATAATTCCTTCTTCTTGTCCTAGGTTATTGATCAAGGATACATTCAACACCAACACCAGGATGCACACTTATGACTTGGTCAACAAATCCAAAGGTAACTTAAGCCACCATGAAACCTATTATTAGATGGACTACATGTTTCTTCCTTGACTATTGTAGCATCCTTCTAACTACGTAAATAGCCTATATCTTGTAGTGATAATTTTGTGTATGATTTTGATTCATATCACTAGTATGTGTTAACAAATCTCTACACTTTAATAGACCCCTGCACTTATATGGCTCAGACTTGCTATATTATCTTTGAGATCTTATAACCCATACACTTAACCAACATATTCATTCCTTTTGTACCCCTGTCATGAACTGAATGCAAACCTTTGATAGGTTTGGAATCTCTGCTCTCTATTTGATAGTGGCTCTTTAAGTCATTTCTAGTTGTCTTTGCACTTGTCACTCCTAAGCATCTTTCTCAATCCTTTGTATGCCTTACCAACTATCTCCTACCAAATGAAACTTCAACAATGTCTTTCTCAATCTAAAAAACTTCAGTCACATTGACTGACCCAATTGCCTCTACTTTTTTAGGAGGATCTTTTGTTTAGTGTCTTCTTTGACCCATTCTACACCATGGACTATCACTCTTCCTTGTCAATGCTTTGTCAACTACATAGTATTAGGATAAATCACTTTTATGACTTATAAGATGTCCTCAAACATCACCATGTTCTATTGAAAATGTTAACACTTTTTATATAAATCCTCCTAAACTGTTAGAAAGGCTTTTAGCTATTCTTGTCAAGGTCTGCTAGGTGTTATTTACACACCTTTGACAGAAAATAGAAAACATACTTTAGATTGAAAGTCGCCATAACACTGCCTCTGCAAGAACAATCTACACAACATATCAGATGGTTAAAGAGGGAAAATATTTTGATATCTATGAGCTCCTGCAACAACAACTAATAGACAATCTAAAAAGGACAAAAGAAACCCAATACAGATTCTGGTATGGCTCCTTAATCATATGTCTTATGTTTTACTTTTTTGAATGAATTACCTTCAATGAAAGGAGTAGTGTGGAATTAAAAAAATCCTATTTGCCCATCAAATCAAGAATGGCAGGAGAAGTTTCTAAGATCATAAGCTTTGTGATACCTTATTTTGGGGGTTCTTCAAGACTTTCTAGAAAGATATACAATCCAGAGAAAGGATACCTGCCAAAGTTATAGAAAAATATAAAAATGATATCACATTCATGGTAGATAAAGATAACTATTATATGGAGGCTATTGAGGTGAGGACATTTTGGATTACAACTTTACCCTATGAGGTTTTAGAGTTTGATTTGATATGGTATGCTAACATACTTCTCAGCAAACCAAAGGATCACTCTACTGGAAGGCTTGGCACATATGATGATATCATGTACAAAAATGTAAAGAAGGATGTAAAGGAAATAGAAGAGACAAGATCCAAAGCTAAGGAAATGAAAACAAACTTAGAGGAGATAATTAGGTCTCCTAAAGGTTCCTTAAGAGGGGAACAAACACTTACATCTACACAATTGCCAAGAAGAATAAGCAGATCAACATCTATTGTAGCCACTTGCTCTATTGCCTATGGATCTTCACTACCTACCTAATTAACTGGTTATGAAATCCCAGTACAAATTGCTGAAAAGAAAAACCCTAGGCAAAAGAGTAAGACGAAAAGAGAAAAAGTCAAAGATGTTGAAGAAGAGGAAGAAATTAAAGATGAAGAAAAGATAAATCTAGTGAATGTTGAAGATGATGAAGAAGATGAAGAGGAAATAAAAAAAGAATCTTCACTAAAGAGAATACTAAGAAAAGAAGGTGAGACCTCAAAGGAGAAAGATAAAAGATAAGATAAGATCAAGAAATATGGTTATGTTTCCCTGAAACTAGAAGCAATTGTAAATGCAATGACAGAAGTGTCCTGAAAGAAGTTAGACGAATTTATGATGAAAGGCCTACAAATGATAAATCCACTCTTGAAGAAGTAGTAGTCATTTATAGGGGAGCAAGCAATCTGGCTTTAATTGATATCATACATCAACTTCTCAAAAGTCTAGATGATATCCTAACTAAAAGAAGAAATGATACTCTGAGTGAACAAGCTGAGATAAAGAAAAGTGCAATTGAAAAGGCTTGTCCCACCATCTCCAAAGAAGATAGAGATAGGGTTTGTAAAATTCTAACAAAAGAATTTAGAACTAAAAGGAGACTAAACACTCTAATGTCAAGAAATGAGCATGAGATAAAGAAGTTGAAAAAGGAAACATTAAAGAAAATCATTGAAGTTCTCGAGGAGATGAAGATTGAGATGGGAATCATTGAAGATGTATCAGAGGTAAGTGAGGAAGGCATTGATATGCCTATAAAGAATGAGGAAATTGCCACTCTTAAGAATAAGGGAGCGTTAGCTACAGAAGGACAAGGTAAGACAAATTTACCTCCTCCAAACACTCCTACAGAGCAATGCTACTTTCCTCTAGAAATTGTTGAGGCACAAAACATAGAGGGTCAAGATAAAATTAGTATTGTACTTCCTCCGGATAATTTAGGAAATGTGGAAATGAGGAGAGAAGATACTTCTAAGGAAAGTCAAGAAGAGAAGGGAAAACGTGATGAGGAACAAAAGAATTAGGATAAGGGGAAAGCTAAACATGAAGAGAAGTTAGAAGGGACAAATCACATAGGCCAAAGTGCATCTAAGACAAATTCTCTTCAAGGCCTATTGAATCTACAAATACAATTTCAGCTGGTCATCACTACCCAATGAATGTAGGTTCCAACTAGTGAGGGACAAATAGATTTGACAAGTATCTCTCCCCTACACAAATTGCAACTTGATGACTTACTACATGCCTCTGCACAAAAAGAGTTTTTACAACAAAATTTGAAGAAAACTAGTGTAGTAGAAGATGTAGTAAAGGTTATTCAAGAAGGGTTACTAGAGGTAACCATTGACCCCTCTCTACCTGCTAAGAAAAAATTGAAGTTATTAATAGACTCTTTCAAAGATCACTCTTCCCACTTAAAGAGAAAAGTAGAACAAGAGGTAGAAAGAAGGATAACTAACAAGAAAATGGTTGAAATGGTTGAAAAATGTGCTAGTGTACATAATAAGCTTAAAGAGAATTTGAAGAAATTCAAAATCTATATTGATGAAGGTACAACCATATATCTATTTTGTTTAAAATGGCCTACTTCAACAAATAATATCAAGGTACAGATTGACTCTATTGAGTCACAACTATCTAAGTTGGCAGAAGCTTATGATTTATCAAAGGATAAGAATGGTGTAACCAGGGCACAGGTAGAGAATCTTCATTCACAATTATCCCAATTACAAGACCAAAGGGAAAACATAAAGAAGTAATTTGGTTAGTTGAGATAGACAGTGACTATGAGACTTGCCTCAATGTATGGCATGTTAGGGGAGGTAGAAAAGATAGATCAAAAGATGAAGAACCTAAGGAATTTAGAGGAAATTAAGAAAATGTGCTTACATTGTGAGTGTTAGAATCAAATGCTTACCTTAGAATGTGTCATCTGGGCCACAACTATTCAACAAATCAAGGTAATCTACAAAGCCATTATCCCATTGAAGTGAGTTGTTAGAACAATTTTGTTGTATATAGAATTGCAGAGATATTAAGTAGAGTGGTAATATCATTTTGGTTTTTATTATCACTTAGAATTGCACCCTTCTTGGAGATTGTCCAAGCATTCTAATGACACAATGGGAATGATCTCAAGGTGTGGGACCTTGCAGATGAGATCAGACCTCCAGAGAAGGTTGGTTCCTCTTTCTGAGCTTAGGATTAGAGAAACTAACTAACTCTAATGCTAAACTTGCTAGGAGAAAAGGGATAGAAGGGATATAGAAAAGAAAAGGTGATGCACTAGAGTTATGAGGTGCATTAGCTGAACTAAATCAACACAACAATGATCTCAACCCTAAAAGGAACTCACACAGGATCGTAACCTTGACAGAGGCTTTGAATAGAAGACCATAACTTATGAAGGAGTCATTTTACTCAAAAAATAGATCACAACTTCAAGTGAAACACAAAGACAAAGTGCACATGAGAGGCAAAATATTAGAGATATACTGATCATGAAGGTCAAATGACCATTACAAAGAGTAAATAACATGTTACAGAGTAATAGACACAAAATAATAACATACATTCATAGTTGAACAATAAACCAGAGACATCAAAGGCTCAAGAAGGAGCACAATATGTCAAATCTAGCTATTCTAGAAGTGCATTATAAGGTTTGGAAGTAATAGAGGAATTTGCTCAGTTTAATAGCCTAGAAAGCAACTAACCAACCCTAAATAGATCTTTTACACATTTATATATAGCTTTTACAATCACACTGTAGCAGTCATTGATGTGGAAAGAGTTTTCAACAAGAATGAACTATTTCCCATGCTGCAATAACCTGAAATGGTATCCTTGGAGCGTGCCCACATGGCTCTACCTGGGAAATCCACTATAACATGAGGTTCACCCATGCCATGGGTATAAGAAATTCAATGCAGATGAGGAACAATGGCATGAGGAGATGAGAAATCCATTTCCTATAAAAAAATTAGGCTCTGAAGATGCATTAATGGTGACCAGGAGGGTCACTAAGCAGTCCCGCCACATTTTTCATGGTGAAAAATGGCCCTAGAAGGAAAAAAGGTTAAGCTCTAATATATTAGACTTTGAAGCTCGTGCCTTCCACCTTATTTCTTGCCAAATCAAGAAGAGGAAGGAGAGAAGCCCTGACCCCACCTATGTATTTAATAAGAAGGCATCAGGGGTCAGGCTTCGGGCCTTCGCTACTTTGCCTTACATCTCTTGGAAGAAATAAACAGAGGAATCTCAACGTCTGCCACATAAAACCTTGGACACTGAAAATTGGTCAAGTTTAGAGTTTGGGCCTTCCAGATTTCACCTTCGCAGAGAAAGGAGATGAGAAGATGTTTAAACCCTACGAGAACTTGGACCTAGCAATATTTTGAAAACCTCAGAAATTTGGTGCTCGGCCTTCTGCCATGACGCTATCGCCATGTGTAACATTCTGCAGTCTTGTTGTGTGGTTACACAACACGCCCCATTTTGACTTGACAAAATAGGGACCCAACTTTTTGCTTGGCTTGGCTTGTGTTTTTTTGCTTTCTGGCAGTCTGGTAAAAGTAAGTCATGTAGGTGATCCTGCATAAGGAAGTTGGGGTAAGTCATCATGATGAGGTCAGTTTGTCAAAGTTAGTTTTTCATATCAATAATCTCATGGTTGGAAAGAGTACAGAATTTCATATAGGTTTACCTTTTGGATCACCCTGATATTCCTTAGGGAACGAGAGTTATGACAAGTCAAAGTCCTGGTCAAACTTGATATTCCTGGGTGGGGTCATATTTACAAATATCAGTCATCTTAAGAAAGATCACCCTGATCCAATTTTATCACCCGATAAATCATTTATCCAAAGTTCTGGACATCAATTTTAAGTGATAGAGGTATTTACCCATCAGTCAGCTTCATATCTTTTGTGGGGGTCATATTTTTAATATCACCTAGTATTCTGAATATTGCCTGATATTCTGAATATCACCCTACTTTCCAAATATCACCCCGTCATGAAATATCACCTTAGATCCAATATGCTGATGACATCATCCAATCCCAACAAATAAAGAAAATCATATGACGATGATGTCATCATACTTTTTACCTCGCGGAGGTATATTTCCAACGTTGACCCTTTCTACATAACATGATGATGACATCATAGTGCCACAATGATGAATCAAGTCATTATCCTAATGACATCATCTTGATATTCCAAGAAAAGGTCATTTTACCTTTTAGGTGTCATATCTCCAACATCACCCAACATTTTAAACATGACCGGATGTTTGAATATCACCTGATATCTCAAACATCACTTGATGTTTTCAACATAAGTTTTCCCGCCAAAGGCAGATGGTCATATTACACATAGAGGGTCATATTCTGAATATCACCTGATATTCTGAATATCACCCGATCTTCCGAATATCACCTGATCTTCCGAAGATCACCCCCTCATCTCGTCGTGCAACATTAAATGCCATAAATGTAGTAGGTGGACTCCCACGGATTGCAAACATGATCTAAACACCTGGCAATGCCCATGGATTTATGATAGAAAATCAATGGTTATGATTGAATTTGCCCTATGTTGCCCTAATTTTGCCCTAATTATGAGGATAAAGTGAATTTCCAGCATCATTTTTACATTTACCTTGCAATAAACAAGTTTTTTTATAGAGCACAGAGCTTTCAAACCCTCATATGACCTACCTGTGGACACACATGGCTTACAACAGAACATGACATGTGATTATCGTCGGTATCTAAATCTCTTTCATATAATCATCAGCATAATCAAGGAGATAAGCATTATCAAGTAAGTAATTAAAACCCTCCTGCCATCATTTTTTGCATGTCTAGGTAATGTGTTTTCCCACTAAATTTGAAGTTATATGTTATGCATATTACGATGAAGTGATGATTAATGAATATAATGTGCATCATGTTGTGAAGATATAATGTTGTATGCATGTATGTGAAGTATTGTATGGTATGGCTGGTCCTATTTATTGCAAGAAACCATGGTAGACAAGAGGTTGAGCAAGTCTGAAGTTGAATTTCTTAAACCTATGTGTGCTCAACCTGAAGGTGTACAGTTCAAATATGGCATCATCGTAGATACACACCAGGGAAACAAAAATATGGTTGCATGGTCGTCTAGAATGCATGATGTCAAGAATAATGCCCTGTTGGACACCATTTTTGTGTCAGGAATGTGGAGTGCTACTAGATTTCCTTATTCTATGGAAGCTCCAGAGTTGATTATTGAATGTGCTAGAAACTACAACCCACAAACAAGGAGAATAGAAAAACATGGTTTGGTTTATGTAGATTTGTCCATCAAGTGGATTGCAACCACCTTTAATTTGCCACTGGGAAGGAAGGTTGTCAGCATGGATCTGAAGAAATTGCAAGTGGAATATGAAAATAACAGGAAAGCCACTAGGAAGAGAATGTATCAATGGAGGGCAAAGAACAGTCCTTACCCTGCCGCTACCAAATTACCAGTGCACCTATATAAGTTTGATTTTGATGACGAATACCAATATATGATAGCACTACTAAGCAGAGTGACAGGCCAGCATGATGCTGGAAGTTTCAAAGATTGGATGTATGGGGTTATCCTGATGTGTCTTTATATAGAAAACAAGCCATTATGGGCTAAAATGATAAGTGATGCCCTAAATGAGCAGCTCATGAACCTAGGAGGCCTGGAGTGTTCATTTTATATGACATCATATGTGGTATACTCATGTGCTTACAAGGGTACATTTGATGCACTTACGAAAATAGGCAAGATCGGTGGCAGTACAAATGATGCACACATATGGGATCATTATCCCCAACTACAAAGATAAAATTATCTTCAAGATTACAAATTAGTGAATGATGCATTTTCTATGCATCTAGTAAGGACAATGGAAGAAGATAGGACTAAAAGACTAAGCATGGAGGCTCAAGAAGTCATATACAAGCATGGTGCCTGGTTTATACAATATACCACCTTCTCTTACATCAGAATAGAGGACTTTGCAGGACAGCCCCTCATGCTTCCAAGATATCCCACTGATGCAGTTGTTTTGATGGAGTTCATGAGACAGATATCCACAATACTGGATGCTTACAAAGCAAATAATAAGATTCCACCAGTATTGTTTCCAGTAACAATGGGTTGGTACATATGTCAAGATTTTGAAAACATCAAGAAGGCCATAGTTGTTCTGGACATGATGAAGTTACAGTCGTTCCCATTGGCAAGATCATATGACCTATATGGTAGGATGCAGAAAATCATGGGGAAGCCCATCCATCAGAAGCACTTGGAGGATTTCTAGATAGATTGTGAGGATGAAGTTGAGGCTAGGAGAAGAAAATATCAAAGGCTAACTCTTAACCAGATCAGAACATTTGATTGTATCCCAGTGCCTATGCAATTAAAAGGGGATGATGGCAAGATAATAGTAGATGAATATGAAGAAAAGAAGATATATAATGACACAATCTCAGTGCCTGATCTTACACAGCCTGAGGATATCTCATTAGACCAATTTATAGGCAGGATGTTGCAGCTAACCTAGTCTTGGGTAAATGAACAAATAAATGCATTGAAGAAGAAGGGTGTAGTCCTTACAATTGACAATAAGAAGAAGAGGTAGGAGATTCCTGACAGTGAATATGATGATTTTCTAATTGAAAAGAGGAAATCTAAAGGAGAAAGGGTGCCACCTCAAGAACAAAGCAAGAGACCCCTCAGAGGTAAGAAAACTGATAACAAGCCCAAAGGGGTACTAATTGAAAGAATAGTTATATCAGCAGAGGATGCATCCACATCAGAACAGGCAGCAGCTTCATCAACACCGCTTCCCATGGATAAACAGAAGGCTAAAAAGATCCAAAGGCTAGCTGTGGAAGCTACTGGAACATATGAGGAGGGTCAAGCATCACAAAAGCAAAAGGAAAAGGATGTTCCTCTTGATGAAGAATCTAAAGAGGAAGACCCTATGCCCCTCATTAGAAAGAGAAAAGCACCACAGGTAATGGCATCCACACCTAAGAAACCAAGAACCTCCATGAGAGGTGAAATAAAACATGACCCCATAGTATTGAGGGGAGCTAGTGGTGAAGTAGTCAGGAAAGTGTTGCAACATAACATACCACTTCCCACCATTGTTCAGTTCAAGACTGAACAAACTGAAGAACAAACGAAAGAAGCCTCTAGGCCAATTCAAAGTGGTCTTGTCTAACTGGAAGAGACAATTGACTCATCTGATGATGAGGTAGTAAAGGATGTAACCTCTCTACAAATGGAAACCCTTGCTGCTAACACCCACATAACTCCACAAGGAACTCCATCAGTATAGGTGGCTGTGTTAGAAGAACTAAAGAAAGTGGAACAGGAAAAGGAAAAGAGCCCAGAAAGGATTGCACAACAAATAGGACTCAATGAACTAGTTGATCAGGTAACTAGCCCTGCAATGATTGATTTAACATACAGAGAGGATGTAAATCCTAAACATCAAGCAGGTGCACCTGATAAGGCAGAAAATATTGAGAAAGTGAAGTTGGCAGAAATAGAAGGCCATACTGCAGATATGGGCCAACAACAACAAGATATATCTAATGAGCCCAAAATAGTTGAAGTCTAAGAAAAAGGGGAGAATGATGAGGCCATATCAAATGAAGAAGTACCCCAGACTCAAGAACCCTCTGATGAAAAGGATACATCAGGTTAGGATGACCTAAAAAGTCAAGAGGTAGATACTACAGGTGCGGAGCATAATGTGATGCAAGATCAGGTAGATGAACATAAGACAGATACTATGACATCCACAGATGCAAATGTGCCTCATAATGAGGAAATCATCAAGGTGGATGAAACAAAAAAGGATGAAGTACAGGACCAATTACAAGATCATCATGTGGATGCATCGCAAGATCCTCCACCACAAGAAGAGGTTCCTCAACAAGAGGAAGTACCCCAGGATCACCCTCATGAAGAGCATCATGAGGAAGAAATAAGGAAGTCACCATCTCCATCGAAAATGGATGCAGTTACGGGAGAACAGTGTGATCATGATCATGATGATGGACGACAAGGATTTGGAGACCGAGTTCCTCCATAGCTTGAGAAAGAAATAGGTATGGAATCAGGTTTTGAAATCCAAGAGTTTGATGTGTCAACACTATTTTCAGGGACCATCATGAAGTTGAAGAGGAAGGCCAAGTTAACCTCAGCCATAAGAAGAGATCCTGATACGGGCAGAAGGACCGCCCAAGTAGCACTCCCCATTGTTGAGAAAGAAAAAGGCAAGATCACTCTAGAAGAATTCCAGATTACCATAGTGGATTTAGGATTTGCTAATGAAGACCAGGAAGGTCAAGAGGGGAAAGACATAATTGATTCTTTAACCCAAAGGGTAAAGAGAGAAAAAGAGAAAAATAAGCAGCATAAGGAGCACATTACTCAGCTGCATACCTACATAAAAGGGTTAATTAACCCTGATGATACTTCAAATTCAGAAGCAGTCCCATTAACTGCAATTTTTCAAGAAGAGGTCAATAAGTTGGACCTTATGAAACACGAATCAGTAATAATGAGAAGGTGGATGGCATTTGCACTCAGTGAAGCTGAAGAAGTAGTGAAAGCCTCTTTGTAGAGGTGGAATTCTTTAAGTATATCCAGAAGGAAGGTTGATAAATTGCAAATGGAGGCCAGAAGAAGGTCATTCCAACTAGAGAAAGCCTTGAGTGCTTTGGTTGAAATGAAGAGGATTAATCCTCAAGTTCTAATAAACAAATAGGTGCTAGATAGCAATACTGCCATACTGATAGATATCTGGTATAAGGATATCAAATTTAAATGTGATATATTAAAGAGATGCAATAGCAAAATTAAGAGACATCAGCATGAAACTGCATGACATGATGTCATTTGAAGCAGAGATCCTGGAAACCCTAGAAGGGGAATTAGAAGGAAAGATTGAGAATCAAGATGAGGATTCTGCTATAAAGGCACTGCATAATAACTTCCAACTGATGGCTAATGATCCTCTTAACCACTTGACGAAGAAGCCATGGACAAGATCATGAGGATCAAGGTCAGGGTGGAGAAGTACAATGAAACATCAAGCAGTAGGAGGAGCCAATTGGAGGCTCTACGAGATAAATATCAAGCCCACAAGCATGCCATTGCCAAAGCAAAAACTCAGGATGACGGAGAAGTAGAACGAGTGGTGGGAGCATATGAAAATGTCAGGATAATCATGCAGGCCCATATGCAAAGTAATGTTCATTAGGATGATGAAGGTAAGGGAAGTGATGATCCTGATGCTCCTGATGAAGAGTAGATGAAGATGTATTATCAAAGAGGGCACAAACATCTGACATTTGGAGAAAACAAGTAATTCAAATGGTTGCCAGCTGGCAACCTGTGCACGTGAAATGTTGACTAAGTCAAAGATGAATATCTACCGTAGATCTTAATAGATAAATCTTGATCGTAGATCATGTGTAACTACTCCCTCACCTTATTCTATAAAAGGTGCAGGGATGCCTTGTTTTGAACATTCAAAGCTTAATTGAAATTTGTTTGCTGAAGTATCAGGGCTCATTTCAAAGTTATTGTATATGTACATGTTTTCGCATACTTAATGAAAGAGAAGACCATTCTGATTACAAATCATCGTAAATTCTAAGTAATCTGTGTCTGAATTCTTGATATATGCTTTGATTTGCTGCGTCCCTTAGAGTGCTTATCAGTCTGCATGTATTGTCTTTAGTCATCATCCTTTGAAGTTAGCATCAACTGTATCTAGCTGTGGAACATCCTGGTGAACATATGGTTTGATTTCTTCTCCTAATGACAGTATCAAGTGTGTATGTGGCTCAATAGCTGAAGATTCATCATAATTTGAAGTTTTCATTTACATTTCTTTTAATTTTAGAACAATTCACCATCACAATTGCAAATAATGGATAATCAGAAGCAAATTACATGAAATATGTAGACAACTCGTAAATAATTGAAGATTTATAGCATATTTGAAGTTAAAGCATGTATAACTGATAAATATCATGCAAAGATTTAAGTATAGACACAATATTTATGAAAATATCTTGTGTAGATAACCTTTTGTGTAGCATCTTTACAGAGACTGAATTCTGCTGATGAACAAATGTAAGGCCCCAAAATGGAAACAACAAGACTCATCAACCACTGAGTAACATCAGTTGATTAAGACCCAATCCATGGAGACTTAGGATCATGAATTCTTTGAATTCATCATATCTTTCAAGATGAGTAAAGGTTGATGTATAACTTTTATTCTATGTTTGTTTATGACTAACATCATGATCAACAAGTCTCACAAATGGGCGAGGGGGTAACCAAAAGAGCATGGTGGAATGGTGGAATTCCACCACATGGCCATCGACAGGCTTCAAAGTTTTAGCATTTAGCCTTTGAAGAGGGAAGGTGGAAGAACAAAACTTTGAAATTTTATAGCAAAACACTTAGCCAGATTTATAATGAAAAGGATTGGAGCTCAGGATCTAGGCCTTCTAGCATCCATAAAAGAACATGAAAGAGAAGAACTTTGAAGTCCAGTGCAATAACACTTAGAACATTTTGAAAGTGGGAAGGGGCAGAGTTTTAGACTTTGGGATTAGCAACAGTGAAGGAGTGAAGCCCGAAATCTGACATCCTAACAAGGCAGAAAAACACAAGGAAAACTCTAAATTTTCTGGGACTTAACCATTTTTTGATATTTTTCCTTACATCCTTAGCAGATAAAACAACAAGATCTCATGGATCTTAGACTATTTTGGCCAAGAGGGCAAAATCTAGGACAACAATTTTCAATGGTACAACTTATTAAAACATTTAAGGGGAGCACTATTTAGATATCTTTTTGTAAGAGGGAGTACATATAGTTTTTGGATTTGGACTCATACAAGGGTTATCAATCCCTTTGTCCTTGATGTCAAAGGGGGAGTATATGTTGCCATTAATGACAAATGGGGAGATTTCTAGCAACATGTCTTGTCATTGATGTCAACATAGGATACATTTGTTTAGTGGAAAAAGGTGGACAAGGTAAAAGGGGCTAAATCCTCCTTTCTCGACAAACATTTAAGGACATCAATCGAGTTGAATCACACTTTTGCAAGAGGATTCACCTACATGTTAGGCTATCACTTAGAATGATGTGGAAATTCATAGATTGTCAATCAATCTATCAATCTAATGTTCAAATGCCTTAAAAACCTTAATTATGCAAAATAGTAAGTAAAATGATGAATTACGACAAATGCTTGTAGACTAAGGTAGTAGGCAAAGATTAGTTACTGACCATTTTTCAAAGTTTAGGATGAAGAATACTTAGGGACACTGGCATTATTGCCCATATCCAAGGTGGTGTTTTCTCCGTGGAATCCTGATCTCCTTCTGACACTGATATTCATTGCATCTTCCATTTTTGTCCTAGGATATGTGGAGGACATTGGCACTTGAGCCCAAGTCCAAGGAAGGGTGATCTTCAAGATGTCAGAGCCTCTTTAGATGCTGATTGTCACTGTCCAAATGATTTCTATGTATTCAACTGTAGAGGGCCCTGGCATTGGTGCCCAACTCTGAGTAGTACTTTTCTTCAGAGATCTACAATCTGCACACTATGTTATTATTCCCTGCAACTCCACTTAGTCAAGATCTGACACCTGTAACCTGCAATCACATGGAGAGTGGTTGGAGATTGTGTTGTTTAAAGTCTTTCCTCAGTCAAGCCCTGGAGAGACATTCAAGTCTTCTAAACACTGTTGTTAGATAGAGAGTGTGTATCTTTATAGGATAAAGGCAAAAGGAATTGATAAATTATTCAAACACAAATAGATATCACCTTGAAGGTGTAGATCTCACATAGATGAAGGCTCTTCAACACATGATAAGATGAATCTAAATCCACAATCACAAACACAATAACAATGCTCTGCTCTGCAACAATGAATATCTTGAATGCTCCAAAATTATAAGTTTGCCAAAAGTTCACAATCATCTTTGAGTTTGCAAATGAAAACCTAAACATGCTTATATATGCAACAACACACATTCCGTCTAAGAATTTCATAATTCAAACTTAAGATGTCGGCATGGGACCTAATTAATAGTCACAAAATTGACATTCAAATTTGGGGCTGACCTAAAATGGGGTAGGACTAGGGCACTAGCACCCAAGTCCACCCTCCCAGTTTTGGTCAGGTCTTATTTAAATAGCACCCCTAGGTCTTATTTTCCATAACACTTAGGGGTTTTCTCATCGGGATTCAAGATTAACATACAAGATGCTTATAATGCATTCTAAAGGACCTAGGAGCTAAACCTCAAGAGGGAAAAGTCTCAGGGAGATGATTTCTAGCATAACATTTAGCCCGCACTTTAATGTATGCATGAACATAAGGACCATACATGCATTAAAGTATGGTCAAAACACAACAAACGCACCAAACACATGAAGCTAATACACACACAAAGGTTGAGTAACTATTTCTGGCCCCCAGTCTCAGGTAGACATTAGAGAAAAAACATTACAAACACACCAATCACAGTGAAGATAGTAACAAGCATGCAAAACATGGAGAAGATAGTTACAGTCACACAAAATATGGAGAAGACAATATTGAAGACACCCAAAACACAATGAATACAGTGAATGCAATGACTATTTATTTTTTATTTTTACATATATATGAAATGCAAATGCGAGTACAAGAAAAGTAAACACACCACCCAAAATGTAGGAGGGACTCATCGCCACACATCTTTAGACTGTATATGTGGCAATAGACACATAGTACAAATCTTAGTGTGTAGGAGTGACTCATCGCCATAGGTCTTTAGACTACACTTGAGAACAAACATGCAATACAAATCCCAAAGCATAGGAGGGACTCGTCACCACACATCTTTAGACTATGCTTGGGAGAAAACACACCATACTAGAGGGAAAACACACAAAAGACACACGGAAAACACAAGCGTCATATAGCATGCCAAAGACATACTATACATCTAAAACATGACAAACAAGCAATGGAAGGAACCTATTGCTAGGTTCACCACCATCTTAGGCACATTATAGGCACACCTAATAATTGGGATTATGCCACAACAACTACCAAAGACATGCTTAAGGAAGGATACACCAACTCTGCCTACTTGGAGGACTTTTAGAATAAAAAGGATGTGCACTAGCTCAAGAGATACAGCATCCTCGCCTCTGTAGAGGCCTTAGAATAAAAGGATATGCACTAGCTCAAGAGATACAATATCTCACCTCCACAGAGGGATTTCTCATTGCAATATAAAATAAATATGTGCACTCATGCAGAGTTACAACGTCCCACCTCCATAGAGGGCTTACAAACATGCTTTGTTAGTATCAAAATCATCAGACAACTTACCTTATATATGCCCCCACCTTAAGGTGGTTGATATCATGTACCGATATCAAGCACACTAAGGTAGAGAGAAAACACACAAGGGAACAAGATCTTTTGTAAATCTGATGCCCCAAGAAGTAACATGCACTTTACGATCACTAAATGTTCCCACAAACACACAATTTTATGCAAGAAGAGAGGTTAGAAATCTTTCCATAAGAAAATAACCACATCACATGATCAAAAGACAATGCATGAAAAATAATCACTTCAAGAGCCAAGGTTATACTATGGATTTGGAACCTAAGTATAACCATGGGGCTATAGTACAAAGATCTCAAAATTGGATATAAGAAATGTGAGATCCAAGATAAACAAAGTGCATGGACTAGTAGTATTATTATGGTTTGTTAGTGCAATAAGACATCATCAAAACATCACACAGAGTGATTCTACTAGCCAAGTGTCAGATAATATATATATCAACCCCATCATCATGTATGGACTAGATCCATTTTTGCTTACTCACTGAAGGGACATGCGGTCCATATCAGTATTATTTTTTTTCATCATCTACTAGCTAGATAGAACCACTAGAGGAAGGTAAACAATAAATCAAGAGAGGAGAAGCAAGTGCCTTAGGGTCACCAGGTAGGAAGGTGCCCCTAGGTCACTAACTGAAATGCTATGCCCCTAGGACACAACACACAACAATGAAAATAGAGGAGAAGCAATATAGAAGAATGATGATACAAATAGAAGAATGGTCACAATAGAGGTAGTCTCCCAGTATCCTTGACCTTACAAGAGTATCAAGGGTCATCCAATGAGGCCTAAACAACACATAACATATCACAGGGGAAACACAACATAGAGGTGAAGGAGTTAGAAATACTTACCTATAGAGATAACCAAACTAGTGGTCAGCATCAAGTAAGTCATCATCTTCCCAATCTCGAATGCTAGAGGAAAGAGGTTCATAAGGTACCATAGCCCAGCTTTTTTTTTGTCTTCAAGTTGTTTATTGTTAATCTCTTCTTGGTTTGATTCAATGTTAATTGGAATGTTTTCTTGTTGATGTGCATTTTGTTGGGCAAAATCTTGTCTTCTTCTCTGTATTTATCTTGCTTGTCTATTTCTTTTTGTCTTGTTACTTATATCCTGAAAAGTATTGTCATGTTTTTCCATAGGTTTTCAAATGTTAGAGGAGGAAACACCATATTCAAATCTCATTTGTCTTGATGAAGTGTTTTGTTCTCAGCGAATGCCTCCCGATCCTTGTAAGGATGATGGGGGAGGAACCTCAACATAGATACCATTTCTCCATGGACGAGGTGAGTTATCAAACTTTTCCTTATCCACTTCGATCACACTAATTATTTCATCATAGTTGTAAAAATCTTGGTTTACTCTTATTTCATTTTCTATTCTAGGAAATTTTGCTAATGAGGGTTGTTTGTCCCTTGTTGTTTGCATAGGCCTGACCACTCTAGATATAAGTTTTGCTTTGTATCATCTATATTGTAGGAAAGAGTGATCTCTTCCTTGCTTAGGGTCTCTATCAGGTTGTAGCCAAAAGTAATCAAAATTAAAGTTGTTGTCCATTGCCAAAGGTTGATATGTATTACATCGAATAGTATGCACTTGTCCATGTAAAGGGACTTTTATACAGTTGTGAATAGTTGAGGGGACAACGTTCATAGCTTTTAACCATGGTTGTCCTAATTGTACATGGAATAGGTTCAATAAAGGGATAATCTAAAATACTTGATTGATGACTTTATCATAAACCATAACCAATAAAGTAATCTTCCCAAAGGTAGGCATTAAAGCTCAATTATGTGTCTTAATCCTTAAATCTGAAAGTTCATAGGAATCTAGTGTCAAATTATGTGTGAGGAGAAACCCATCCATTATCATATTAGTCATGCAATTGGGATCTATAAGTGTACCATTCACTAGGATCTCCATTGTTTTCATAGTAACGTAAATGGGTCCTTCATTGTCTACAAATGTTTTGTCATGAGGTGTAAATATAATTTCAGGTTCAGGGCTTTTCGAATAGGGCCTAGGGGGAACCCTAACATTATTTTTAAAATTATAAGCCATGTGTATATGTATTAAAATGTATACAAAATCAGATTTTAAAAGATTTTCAATGCTTATGCAAAGGACAAGTGCAAAACTATGTATGTTTATGATCTAAAAATGCTTGATTTTTCAACTTTTTTCACAAATTTTCAGTGCAAATGACTGAAAGAAGCGGTGTTGTGAAGAATTTAAAGAGGGGTAGAAAAATAATAAGCTCAATATAAGTTCAATAATGCAATAATATCCTTCACAACACACCCATAATGCAATTCTAGAGATACGACAAGGCCAAATCTAGTGAAAACGCAAGGTTTTCAAACCCTAGACATGAATTTTTGCAAAAATAACACTATGATGAAACACTAAAATTAGAAATAAATCCTAAATGATTGTTTGAAAAAGGGTAGAAAATCAGAAACAACATTTTAACTACAAACCCTAGCTAATGCAAAACTAGGTTTTTATAGAAAATGCACAATTTCAATCAATTTTTAACAAATTAAGCATGAAAATGCAATGAAAATGATGAATTTATGCAATTTAAATCATATCTAATGAAAATAACATAAATTAAAGCAAATTAATGCAAATTATGCCAAAATGCAAGCCTAAGCTACCAATTTTTTCAATTTTTTTGTAAATTTTCAAATGCAATAAGATGAAAGAATGCAAATCTATAGTACAACCCTCAACAAGCTACAAAATTCAAATAAACATGGGTTCACCAAAAATTTTAGTGGAAAAAGGGGGACAAGGTAAAAGGGGCTAAATATTCCTTTCTCAACAAACATTCAAGGACATATCAATTGAGTTGAATCACACTTTTGCAAGAGGATTGACCTACATGTTTGGCTATTGCTTGGAATGATGTGGAAATTAAGACATTGTCAATCAATGTATTAATCTAATGTTCAAATACCTTAAAAACCTTAATTATGCAAAACAGTAAGTAAAATGATGAATTACGACAAATGCTTACTGACTAAGTTAGTAGGCAGAGATTAGTTACTGACCATTTTTTGAAGTTTGGGATGTGGAATACTCGGGGACACTACCATTAGTGCCCCTGTCCAAGGTGGTGTTTTCTCCATGGAATCCTGATCTCCTTTTGACACTGCTATTCACTGCATCTTCCATTTCTATCCCAGGAAATGCAGAGGACACTAGCACTCGAGCTTGAGTCCAAGGCAGGGTGATCATCAGGATATCAGAGCATCTTTATATGCTGATTGTCACTATCCAAATGATTTCTGTGTTTTCAACTGTGGATGAGACTAGCATTGGTGCCCAAGTTCAATGAGTACTTATCTTCAAAGATCTGCAATCTTCACACTATGTTATTATTCCCTCCAACTCCACTCAGTCAAGATGCGACACATGTAACCTGCAATCACAAGGAGAGTGGTTGGGGATTGTGGTGTTTAGGGTCTTTCCTCAGTCAAGCCCTGGAGAGACATTCAAGTCTTTTGAACGCTTTTGTTAGATAGAGAGTTTGTATCCCTATGGGATAGAGGCAAAACAAATTGATAAATGATTCAAACATAAATAGATATCACCTCAGAAGTGTAGGTCTCACATAGACGAAGGCTCTTCAACACATGAGAAGATGAAGCTAAATATACAATCACAAACATAATAACAATGCTCTACTCTACAACAATGAATATCTTGAATTCTTTAAAATCATAAGTTTGCCAAAAGTTCACAATCATCTTCTAGTTTGCAAGTGAAACCCTAAACATGCTTATATATGCAACAACAGACATTCCCGCTAAGAATTTTGTAATTCAAACTTAAGATGTCGGCATGGGACCTAATTAACGGTCACATAACTGACATTCAAATTTGGGGTAGACCTAAAATGGGGTAGGACAAGGGCGCTAACGCCCAAGTCCACCCTCCCAATTTTGGTCAAGACATATTCAAATAGCACCCCCTAGGTCCTATTTGCCATAACACTTAGGGGTTTTCTCATCGAGATTCAAGATTAACATACAAGATGATTATATAATGCATTATAACAGATGGATATGTATAGACAAACTTGTGCAAAGGAAGAGTCAATATGGTCAAGGAAAATTAGTCTAGGAGAAGAGAAAATAGTCTAAGTATGGATTAGTTTTGGGGTTGAACCTGATGCAGAGGTAAACACTCATATCCTTGCATGGTTCCTACATACACTTACATATCTCATCGGTTGGGAGTACCCCACTCAAGGGTAAGAAGTAGAAAATTGACTAAGACATTCACAATATACATCCTAAGGCAGAGTCAAATCAAATTAGTCCACACTTCTCCACAAAAACAATTTGGCCATGCAGTTCTCATGATAGCTTTTGATATGTACTAACATGATATATCCAAGATTTTAGCTCCTCACATTGTTAGCATGAAAATTCATAAGGAATAGTGTATCAACCATCACCTAGACAAAGAAAAGCAGTAATGGGGAGACAATCGAATACTCTGCATTCCTTAGGAAGAGATCTATTTGTCATACAGTTTTGAGGAATAACTAAGACATGTATTATATATGTTTTAATGGAGTTTCAAATGCTCTGGCAGTCCACAAAGACATTACTTAAGCAATAGAAGAAATATAGTTTGTTCTGGTGACTGAATACAAAAGTTGAGTTTCGCAAAAGTTGAAACATATATATAGTTCTATCATCAAAGCTTATGTGGACGTATTATATGGTCCAAGCTACATCAAGTATAATCTACATGCAGTCATCCTTCATTTTCTGGTACTGCATCAAGTATTTATGACAACAAGTAATGTTTAAGTATAACTGTTCTCCTAACTCTGGGTACCGAAGTCATTTATTTGAATTCCTCTAGAAACTTTAGAAAAAGGTGTTCAGATCTGGTAAGTAACATACATTGATTTCTATGATCATTCCCAAAATATTTCAGGGCTTGTACTACACCACAACATCATATCTTGGGATGTGAAGCATTACATAAGGTTCAGAAGACTCTGTTCTCTAGAGATAAATATATTTCTTGTCTTGCAGATGCATAGTTTGGTATGATACTTGTCCAGTAAGGTGTATGGATGTTTTTGAGCTCTTGTATGATTGAATCCTTGGTCCATATTGAGTTTTTATCTTCTCTCTGATAGTTGAAAGATGAACTGTTAACATTGATAAGAAGTATGAGTCGATTGGTTAAGTGTTTGATGCATGCGGAGGCACTTGACTAGTTTCTCCAAGTCTGGAAGGTATGGAAAGATGTACTTTGAGGTTTTCCATAATTCCTTAAGGTCGGCAACAAGTTTTCTTATAATTTTGCATGTGTTGAGGCTGACAAGTTACACACTACATTCAATATTGATTTTGATGCTGACCTAATCAATGTTTCAAGGTGTTGTGGAGAATATATATAGAAGATATAACTCATTTGAAATGTAACTAAGGTGAAGGTGAATATATAAAAGAAGAGGATGATATGAAATGTGAAATATTAGTTTGCAGATATGTATTGAGCAAGAATAGTAGACTACACCATTAGCATACAACAGATGTGTTCTCCATAGCAGTCCTTATATCTATATTGTCATTGTAATAGCAGTGAACTGAGCATTCAAGGAGTAGTAGATTCCTTGGGTTGAAGCCCTAAAACAATGTTGTAATACTTTTGAAGTGAGCATATTATTTGTGAGCTAATCCTCACCATGGTTTTTCCCTGTTTTAGAGTTTTCCAAGTAAAAATACTAGTGTTATGTGTTGACTCTTGAATTGCATGTTTTTCTTCATGTTTTAAAAGTTATTCCATTTTATCAACAAATGGTTGGTTAAAGTTTTTAAGTGTGCTGATTCAACCCACCCCCCTTAGCACCCTATTATGCTCAACACAAGATTCTTTTATTGCAACTATGAGTTTGTACCTTAGGATTCTAAATGATGTAAGAGATTTATGTCATAGTTATTAATATCATAGATTTCTCTTAAGTTTCTTAGTTTATATGAACGTAATGTCTAGAAAGATATGACGAAGATTTTGAGTCAAGATTGACTAGAACTAGTATCTAGTATACTATTAGGTCACATTATGGCCTCCTTATAATGAAATTAGTTATTACTCAAATTATTAAAAGTTGATATGAGAATTAGTTTGACATAAATAGATCATAAATGTTGTCTTCTTCTAGATAGATGAGGAAATGTGAATTAAGACTAAGATCAATTGATTCGAAAGATTTTAAAATTATATGGTGATATAAGACTATCCTTTTATCTCTTGAAGACTTGTCTTTCAAATGAGTGTATTCATAATGAATATTCATTAATTATGGAATTAAGTATGATTAAAAACTTCCTTAAAAATGTGTATGTTATATTGCATATGTGAGTTACCTTTCTTGCGATCTTGTATACATCATTGGATGTTGAATTTTTTTGTTTGTGAATGTATTCCTACATTTTTGTATGATGAGATAGAGAAAGAGCATGGATGAGTGTCAAATATGGAGCTACAAATAAGGGTAGGTTTCTATCTATAACCTATCTATCAAACATGACTGAAAAAGGTGCTTTGGCCAAAGCTTGTAAATCAAATTAGTAGTAGTTACTATTTGATATTATATTTCTCCCTTTACCATATCATGATATTAGTTCATATGCATTCGACACATGCTAGAGATGATGGATATATCATGCCGCACCAGTTTCCTTCATGCATGCCAACTTCAATTTGCTAGACACCTCACAAAGGGTTGGGCTTCTCCGGTCAAGAGTAAGACTAGGGAGGCATAACCCTTGTGGCTAGGCGTTAAATTACCTTGATGATTCTCTCTCTCCACTAGATTTAGTGTTGAAGATATGGTATGGTATCAAAGACATTGTATGGTGCGATGTTATTTTGTATGAGCCTATATGGCTAGATGTTGTAAAGGCTTAGTCCTTTTTGTAAGCTATTTGTAAAGATGATGAAATCATTCTAAATTGATTATATTGATGAAAGTTTATTTCTTGAGTTGTAACTTTTATCGAGAAATTCTAACTCATCTATTTTTCAGCAGCATTTTATTAAAATAATACTATTTTATTCTAATTATTTGGAGTGGTCTTTACATGTGGTATCAAAGAGTTCTAGGTTCAACACTTAGGCCTTGAGTCTTCTATTCTTAAGGTTTCATTATAATAATGTGAATCTATTTATGACCTGATATTATAGGTGCATCAAGTGTTTTGAAGACCATAATTTTGGGTTGAAGATTCTTTAAATGTGTTGGAATCTTGTCAATTCTTAAATGGTTCAGTTTGGAACCAAGAAGAATAATAGATTTTTTTTATCTTGTTAAATCAGAGTGCTCTAGAGTCAGGATTCCTATTTTCTTTAGTTGTATTTTTATGGGACTCCCTAGTGATAATGATGTCATGGTTAAAATAAGGATTTGTGACCCTTTTGAACAAAGATGTATGAGGTGGATCAGATTAATATACTTCAGCCAAGATGGATAAGTTATGGTGAAAACCCATAAGTGATGATGTGGAAATTAGAATGAATCAATAGAGAAATATTTTGAGAAGAGAAATGTCTCTGATAACATAAAGGTTGGATGAGATGAATACAAAAGGGATAAGTTACAAGGAAAGGAGATCTCCAAAGGGGTAAAGTGATATCAATTCAATCTTCTGAATATTCTAATAGGAGGAAAAATAACAATCACCATAGAAGTAAATAAAGTTGATGATGATGGTTTAAACTTTGGAAGAACCTATCATGAAGAAGGAAACCTAAGATGGATGTTTTAAGGGCAAGGTTGTATGTAATGTTAATTGTAATAGACTATGGACAAGCCAATTCTCAAGAAATTCCTTTTCTAAATAGAATGTAGGCATGAATCCTTGCAATCTTTAGAGAATGCAAAGTTAAAATACCTTTAGGGACTTCGTCGATGACCTCAGATTAGGAGTTGATTAGATAAGTCATAATCTATCTTATAGACAAGACATAAATTAATGATGTTGTGTTTAAAAAGATCGTATGAGTCCTATATGCTTTATTTCTATTAGTGGTACTAGTCATAAATATGTACTATATGAGAATGATACATTTTCTTATCTTGTTCAAGTAATGCACATGTGTAATGTTGTGAGAATGATTCAATTTTCATGTTTTGTGTGAGTGATGCACATGTGATCATATTCACATTTTATGCAAATTATTGCCTTTGTGCGAGTGATGCACTTTTCATGTTTTGTGAGAGTTGCACACATGTGAATTGTTGCCTTTGATGCACTTTTCATATTTTGTGCAAGTCATGAACTTGTGTAATGATTGCATTGTGCATAAGATGCACTTATTGTAACTATTGTATTTATACTTGAATGATTAATGTTCGTTGTAATTATACTAATGTGAGTGATGTATATTTCATATTTTGTGCGAGTGATCCACTATAAGTAATCAATTTTAGTGTGAGTGATACAATTTTCATGAATGATGTAGGTAATGCACATGAGTACTTTTTGTATTCTTACCCTATGTGAGTTATGCACTTAGTGTTCTTGTATTCTTACTACACATGAATTTTATATATTCATGCTTTGTGCACTATGTGATTGTGTATTCATCCACATTGAATCTTGTTCCCATACCTTGTGCAAGTGATGTTTTATGTCTATAGAATTGTGAAAAAGATGTAAGAACACTATAGACACCTAGAAATGACCATTGCATTATTGACCTTGCACACATTAATTCTTCTAATTCAAATTAATCCAACATTAATTAAATCATTATTAATTATTTAATTAATTTCATCAATTTCACTAGCTTATTCTTCTAAATCACATTAATTCAACATTAATTAAATGAATCAATTATTTAATCAATTCAACATATCTTAAGTCTTCCTATCCACCACAATTAAATAATTTTAATTATTTAATTGGTCAATAATTCTTCTAAAATTAAAATAGATTATTTAGATTTATTTAATGTTCACTTTTCTAAAATCTTTTAAATAAATAAAATCAAACTATTTTATTTATTTGTTATTTATTCTTCCATCATGCACAATAAGTTAAATAAATTTATTTATTTAATTTTTAATTATCTTCTAAATCTTCCAAAAATATATTTTTCCTCCATGCACACAAATTAAATAATTTATTACTTAATTGTATCTTTTGCATGTCAAAAAGCAAATCAAAAGTTGAGTTCAATTGGATTTAAATCATTGCTTTTATCAATCAATTCATAAAATAGAAAAAAACATTCTATTTTTATGAAAATTAATCCTATCATTAGTCAACAAAATAATTAACTTAATGAATTGGCTTTTTGCATTAACACTTGTGTGCACATTCATAATGATTCCTCAATCTATCCCCTCCATCAATTTAATCTAATTTTTTCCACCGTCGATCAGTCTTCTCTAAAGGTTATAAGTATGCCCATTCACCTCTTCACAAACCCTTAACAATTTTTGAGCATTGTCCTCCATATCTTCCAATGCTTTGAACATTCATTGAAGCATCTCACATCCATTTGAGCTATCATCAATCCATTTTGCAATCATGGTTATACTACGTTTAGATCAATCCACATTTCAAGACACCAAGGAATAAATATCATAGTGTGCTAAAATACATTGTTGTTTGCTTTGAATTTTATTATTAAGTATTGCGATTATTTCTTAAGTTATGTAGACATTGGAATAGGGTCTCTTTTGTTCTTTTCTGCATTCAGATTTCTAGCATATACATTTTGCCATGCCTAGTGGGACCCACTCCCTGAATTTAACATATATTTTCCTGAGAAATTTTATTTTTTAGGCTACAGGTATGGACTTGTGCTTTTAGTCTATAAAGTTGCACTTTTGGTTAGTATAGTTATGCTTTTCATCTGCAGAATTGCGCTTTCACCTGACAGTACTGTGCTTTTGGTCAACAGAGTTGTAATTCTAGTTTATGCTATTTATCTTGTGTTTTCTGACTTTTGCAAGGTTTCTAGGCATTTGATTTACCTTTCACATGCAAGATGATGTATTTGCAGGCATTCATCTTAATATGTTTCACAAGATGATCTATTTATGGACATGTTTTATTGCCTTTTGACCTAATTGATCATTCATCTCATTGTTTTATTTTTGATTTATGTAGGATTAACAAATTCACACTTACAATCAATCCCCTAGCCCTTTCGAGGCATACTAATTCACTTTTAGACAACATGATTAAGCTTTTAATTATCTTTGTTTTTTTTCCCAGGACCAGACAAAGTTACACTTTCAGTCTATAGAGTTGCACTTTCGGCTGATAGAGTTACGCTTATAGTAAGAAGAGTTATGCTTTTTTGTCAAAATTACTATGCCTTAGGTATAAATCTTTGCACTTTTGGTTAATTTCATTATGCTCTTGGTTAGCAGAGTGTACACTTTTGGTCAGGTTTATTGCACTTCTGGCACATAGAATTGTGCTTTTGGTCCTTGTATTGATGCTTTTAGTTTTGACAAACATGATTTGTGTTTTTCATCTAACAAGTGGTTTTCTTGGAAAATAATATCATTTGAACAACCATTTATCACTTGTCAAAGAGGTAAAAAGTTAAAATATAAATGAGTTTGGTGTAGGACACTTGACAAAGATTCAATTTTTATCACTAATCTAGTAGCACACTTCATTTTCTTAAGGGAATTTACAACTTGTTTGCCATGTCTGGGATGTCTATGTATGTATGCTCTCTCCTTGCACCAAAAGGTGATCTTGGAGATCAGAAATACTAGATTATTTGTGTATCACTTTATTTTCTTTATTCTTAGGGACCCGAGAGTCATATGTATGCTCTTCTCTCATGTCGCAAGACAATCTTGAGAATCAAAATTACTCAGTATCCTATTTGGAAGGCTTGTTAAGGGATTTCATCACCCTTAAGGATGAACTTAACTGCATGTTCTGGTACAAGACATAAATGTTATGAGAATCAAAAGACTCATTTCAAAGGAAGGACCCTAGGTTCTTGCTTAGCAAAAACCTTGACATCCTTAGTCCTCCAAGACTTGATTTGGTTGGTACTCGATCAGATATTTGGGACACCCCCATTCATAGACTTGAACCCCACCGTACCTCACATATATTTAGGGGCTCCCTAGATACCTTGTTAACCTAGATAAGACCTTAGGTCATCATATCCTTTGGTGCATTGCAACTACAAGGAGGAGAAGAGCTCACAAAATTACATTCATTGTTTGAGATAGGATACACTTTGGGCAAGACTTTTTGTCTCTAAACTAAAGGGTGTAAGGTGGTACATGACCTTGCATTCCTCACCTATCCAAGAAAATGGAAATCACCATTATCTAATAGTGGGGGTGGAATTCACACCTGAGTGAATCCGCGGGATATGACACTCCACTTGAATAATATAGATATTTTAGTGAATCAATTTTAGCGTGAGATTTGTCTTATGATTGAGCATATAGTATCTTATCTTCTATGAGGTAAAGACAACTAGGAGGCATGCTTGTTCAATATGAGTACAAATCAGCTCATATGTCACCAAAGTGTGATTGATGTAGTATACGACTCTCTCTTTTCCTTTCTCATCATATTGTGCTAGTAAGGCCCCTATTGTTGTTTTTGTTGTTGAGATGTATAGAAGGAGGGGTTGTCCTTGCTTAGGTGGAATAAGGATGGGTGGTGTGATGAGATATTCCTTTAGCTACTCAAAGGATTTCTAACACTTGTCATCCCATACAAATGTTGTATCTTTTCGAAGAAGATGTTGAAAAGGTTGACACTTATTTGCAAGTTGTGCTATGAAGTGACAGATAGACTGAAGCTTTGGGGACCTTGAAGACTACGAAGTTGTTTGAGTGTTTTAGGTGGAGGCATCTCCACTATAGCCTTAACCTTAGTAGGGTTGAATTCAATACCTCTTCTTGATACAATATACCCTAGGAACTTTCTGGAGGTGACCCCAAAGACACATTTCATAGGATTGAGTTGCACCTTGTACTGCTCTAATCTGTAGAAGATTTTTGTCAACACATTCAAATGACCTTCTTTAGTCTTGGATTTTTCAAGCAAATCATCTACATAATCTTCCATTATGCTATGGAAAAGGTCATGGAAGATAACTATCATGGCTCTCTAATATGTGGCTTCTACATTTTTCAACCCAAAGGGAATCAAAACCTAGTAGTAGGTTCCCCATGGACATATGAAGGTTGTTTTATGTTAGTCTTCTTGTATCTTGATTTGGTTATAACTAGAAAATACATCCATGAGGGACAACATTTCATGTCTAATAGTAAGATCAACAATGATATTGAAATGTTGGGAAGTGGAAAGTCATCTTTAGGGCATGCCATATTGAGATCTATGAAATTGGTGGACACACAGATGTCCCCAACGACTTTGGCTACCAGTACAATATTTGACACCCATTTAGGATAGTCAATAGGTCTAATGAATCCAAGATTTAAGATTTTCTTGATCTCAACTTTGATGAGGAGTGCAACTTGGGGATTCATTTTCCTTATCTTTTATTTTACTGGTTTTGCTTAAGGATGTACAATGAGATGGTGAACTACCAATGTGTGGTCTAACCCTAGCATATCAACATACATCCATGTGAAGTTATGACTCCTTTGTTTAAAGAAGGACAAGAAGGCCTCTTGTTCTATTGCTATAAGGGATTCTACTTGGAATGTGATCATGGGTGTTTCTTCTATTCCAAGGTTCATTTCATGTGATGCTTCTACCCGGATTGGCAATCTTTCTTGATATAATGTCAGGACTTTGGGGAGGTCTATTCTCATCCCCTTGCACCTCAGGGAGGTTTTCACTAGGGGATACACCCTTTATTTTTATTTTTTCATCATCCAAAAGTGCCACAAAGTGGTTTTCACTAGGAGATGTTATTCTTATGTTTATATTTTGTGACTACGAGATTTGATTGTCTCCCCAAAGTATGCAGATGTATTAAGTTCCATTATGTATCATGATCTATGATCTCCAAGGGGAATATGGTCTCTAACCCCTAGGAATTTTGCAATAGCTTCATCTTTTTGTGTGACATCAAGGATGGGAGGCCCTTGTTGGTCCCAATATATGAGTTGGGGATAGACTAGCGAAAGGCTAGTGGATGTTGATGGAGTGGTTGATGAGGTGTAGATGGTGCATATGGAGGATTTGAAAAGTTTAGAAAAATTAGAGGAGTCTTGGTGGTCCTCTGTGTTGACATTATCAATCGTAGGGAAAGATCTAGCAACCTTACTTAAGATATACTCAAGTTTGGTGGGGGTAGACTCTTGTTTTCTATACCCTAGCCCATGGAGATAAGGATTCCTTGTTGCTTGAGTAGGCTCAATGATTCCTTGTTCATGAAGGCCTATACTGGCTTGTCCTTTGTAACCCATGTGTTTGACAATCTCAAGACCTTTTCCATAGATCTCAGTTGGGAGGATAGGAGCTTCTCATTGTTCATCTTGATATTTGTATAACCAAGAGGATATGTCTTCAAGGGCATCTTGTTCCATGAAGTTATTACACTCAAAGATGGGAGATGGTTTGCATTTGATGATAACCATTGAGACTTCATTGTCCATAGGGGCACCAAATGCCTTAGGGGATGGTTAGAGTAAGCCTACATAGAATGTGCCATGTAGATCATATTCTCCACATCCCATGTCACTTACTTTGATCTTGACCTCAGGAGGGTTAGGTGATTGTGAGGTGGATGCAATGTTTGAGGGATCGATGTATGAGGTGGATGATGTTGGATTGGTGTTAATGGTGGATGCTTTGATGGCATTGTTGTATGGGCAAAAAGTTCAATTGTGTTCCTCCAAAAAGCTATAGTATTGGAAAGGAGGAGGATCAGCATAGATAGTAACTTCCATGCTGTTATATGGAAATTTTAGGCATTGATGAAAAGTGGATGAAACTATTTGTATGGAATGGATCCATGGTTGGCTGAGGAGGATGTTGTATGGGAGGTCAAGATCAAGAACTTGACATTTAGTTTCTAAAATCCTTTGTCCCACTTGGATGGGAAGCTTAATGGTGCCCTCAGATAATATTTTGCTAGATCATCGTATCCTTTGATAGTTATACACTCACTAGAGTCCACAACCACATTAGAGTATCCCAAGTGTTTTAATAATTTTAGAGTGCAAAGGTTTAGGCTAAAGTCACCTTCTATTAAGACTAGTTTAATAATATGTTTATGGATTAGGACTTTGATAGGAAGGGCTTTGTTGTGTGAGGCATTAGATGTAGGAAGGTCTTTATTAGAGAAGGTGAGATGGTGAGGTGAGGCGATGTGTCCTACCATGGCTTGGAATTGATAAACATTCAGGTTGGTAGGGACTTGGGTTTCCATCAAGGATTTGTCAAGGATGTCCTTATCGAGGGGAGATGTATGAAGCAACTCAAAGATGGAGATTTGAATGAGGGTTTTTCTGAGATGTTCAAGGAGGTTATATCTATGAGTAGATGGAGGATTGGTAGGTGTGGATGTAGAGGGATGATAGTTGGTAGGGGCCCCATAGACGGAGATGCGGTTGCAACAAGTAGTGACGATGTAATTGGGTGTCTTGGCTCTAATGGTGATGGTATTGATATGGTTGGAATAATCATCTATTCGAATGATGACAGAGTCAAAAGAAGAAGGAGGTGGCATAATGTTGTAGGTTTTGTTGGAAGATGAGGCTTTTCCCTTGTTATGAACTTAAAGTGGATCCTTGTATGCTCCTAAGTTGGCATTAGGTGATTATTTTGGAGGTTCATCAATGGTTATATCACCTCTATCTACAAGATCTTGGATGCAATGTTTCAACTACATACAGTTAGTAGTCTTATGCCATTTCACACGATGATATTCATAATAGGCATTTTCATCAAACCAAGAAGGTTTAAATTGGTTTTTGTCATAGGGGTAAATGGGTGGTAATGTCATTAAGTACACGTTGACAAGGTTTAGATCAAAACATCCTCAATAGGTTTGCCTAGAGGTGTGAATCTCCTCTTGGGTGTGTTTTTTTGTTTGGGTGGTCCCTTGAAAATATTTACATTGTTGCTTGTGGATGGGTTTGATGGTGTGGTGGTTTGTACATTTTGGACACTCTTAACATCGGTGATGTTGGTCTCCTACAATGATTTAACAACTAAGCCCATAAAGCTATGACTTAGAGATTAGACATCTAACTTGAATAACTATCCTAATCACTATGAACATGCATTTAACTTGTCAACCCAAGGATGTGAACTTGAAATGGGTCAGCACAGTATGTGCACTAGTGGTGTGGGAGCACCACGGGTTTGGAGCCCATGTATATATTCTTTTTGCATTTTGGTGTGATGTAGTGAATTTTCAAATAGGACAAAGCAGGAACATGCATGTCGATGTGAGAAAGGCTATTGGGATGACCAAGTTGCATTGATATGACAATAGTGATCTCACCGATCGTATTGTATCGGAGTGATATTCATTAAGTCTCACCGATGGGAATGTTATCAGCATGTCGGTGGAAGAAATGGAGTCACTGCTGATAGAGGCAGTCTTACCAACGGTGAAAGTCTCACCAATGATTGCCTTGACCTAAGGCATCGGTTTGAGAAGGAGATCGGCATAAGATGCATGGTGTTCACCGACGGACGGAGTCCTGCCAATAGGTAAATAGACAAAGGTAGTTTGTAGTCTCATCGGGGTGACACAAAGTATCAGTGCAATGGTCTTGAAGGTGGCTGATAGTATAATGTTTGGCCGGCAGAGAAGGAAAGCTAATATCGGGCTATCACCCAGACTGAAGATAGAGTTCCCACGATGGAACAATAGCATAGAAGTTGAATCGAGGCAGTTAGAATACGAACCGGTCTGAGAACTGAACCATCCTATAACGGACATGAGATAACTATTAGAGGTAGAATTCTCTCTGGAAGGGGTTCCCAGAGAGCGGGAAGATATTGATTTGAGAAGCATTTTGATGTAAGAGCAGTTTTGAATAAAAATTTAATTCAGCAGTTCGACCAATATTGTATTTTTGTACAGTTTTCAGTTTGTTATTCTGAGGTAGATTAGTAGTTCTCTTTTCTAAAATTTTGTTCTCTTTTGCAAACCATGACTCTGTCTTGATGTCCCTCAAGTTCCTCTGTACAGTATGGAGGCCATCAAACAGAGCCATGCTTTTTGTTTGTTTTTCTTTTGTGGGATGGTTGGATTGTCGACTAGAGGCAACACATGCTTGTTCTAGGCGAGCTCAGTAAGGAGTCCAGCTAGATAAACAAGTAGGAGAATAGACTTGCACAGGTGGAAAACATAGAGGGAGAAAGTGAGCACCAAGCAGTCAAGACCCTTTAACAGAGAGAGGAGGGGGGACAACAGCTCAGAAAAGTTATGTGCCCTTGAGGCAGTATCTTGGAAGCAGTGAGGACAAGGAATGTGTCCCACACCAAGTAGAGTGATAGACTTTTCCATCTCTGTAAAGAGTTGAGGAATTTAGCAGACATTTTTGTGTAGAAAGATGCCATGAGCACTTGAATTGGTAGAGAGGCTAGAGTTGTCCAGAGTCTTGAATTGATTCAAGATAGGTATAATTGACATTCTAGAGTTCCTCCCTATCAAATTGGTATCAGAGCAGTAAGATTTGGCCTATTCCTAGGTTGGAATAGAAGAAGTTGTATGTTATCACCGAGTTCAAGTGAGTCTATGGATTCATCCAAGAAGATGGTGACCAATGCAGAATTGGCCAAGAAGGTTGACAAATAAGAAGAAGAAAATAGACTTCTGAAAGAAAGACTAGTAGAAATGGAGAGTAAGTTAGGTGCAATGATGGAGAAGACTGAAGAAGTCAGGCAGAAAGTAAACAAGGAAAAAGGTGTGTCTATAGAAGATGAAGAGCCCACACTTGATCCTAAGATGGAAGAAGAACCTTTCTTGAAAGCTTTGAAAGTAATGAGTGGTAAAACATTGGAAGGAGTACCACTTTTCAGTGGGAAAATGGACCCAGATTTGGTCATGGAATGGATAGAAGGACTTGAAAATCACTTTGAATGTGATGGTGTAAGCAAGGCACAAAAAGTAAAGGTGGCCAAATCCAGACTCAAGGGAGCTACCTTAACCTGGTGGAAATTTGTGTAGACTGAAAGAGCAAAAGAAGATAAGAAGCCCATAGCTACTTGGAAGGGAATGGTAGCTAAAATCAAAGAAGCATATATGCCAGAAGATTATGAAATACAGCTGCACAGGAAGAGACAGAATCTGCAATAGAAGGAATTAGATGTCAGTGCATACATTGAAGAATTACAAAAGCTATGCTTAAGGTCCAAAGTGATGGAGGATGAAAGCATAAAGGTAGCAAGGTACCTTAACGCTCTGAAGTGGAATATACAAGAAGATATCAGTTTGTTGTGTCCTATAATAGTGCACAAATGCTATCAGCTAGCACTGAAAGTAGAGGAAAAGAACAAGAGGAAACAAGACTCAAATAGTAGAGGAAGAGGAAGAGGCAGAGATAACAGAGGACACAGAGGAAGTTTTGGTGGAAGGAATGCTGACAATAGATCCCAAACAGAATCCAAACTCACAGAGCAAAGTGGGGAGTCGAGTGGTAGAGGAAACCACAGAGGAAGAGGATCTAACAGAGGAAGGTCAGGAGGATCAGGTAGAGGATCCTATTTCACCACCATGAAGTGTTACAACTGTGGTAATCTAGGCCATCTAGCATATAGGTGTCCAAAAAGGCCACATCCTCTTCTCAAGGAGGTGATAAGAGAAATCACTATGTCCAAGATAATGCATCTAGCAGCCAATCACCTGAGGTTAGTTTGAACTCAGAAGAGGGGGAGAACCTGATGATAAGGAGAACCTTGATGAAGGAACCAGTAAAGTCTGAACCAAGCCAGAGGAGAGCACTATTCAGAATCAAATGCAAGATTTTGAATAAGGTATGTAAAATTATCATAGACTCAAGATCTACTGATAATATTATTTTTGATGAGGCAATTAAGAAACTGAATTTGAAAAGAATAACTCATGCAAACCCATATAGAGTCACATGGTTGAATAAGGGTCAACATGTGGTAGTAAATGAACAAAGTTGGGTAGAGTTTAGAATAGGTGGCTATAAGGATAAGGTACTATGTGATATACTAGCCATGGATGCATGCCATCTCTTATTGGGCAGACCATGGCAGTATGACCGAAAGGCAATACTTGATGGTGAGAAGAATGCCTATTCTTTTCAGAAGGATGGTGCCACCTATAAGATTCAGTCATTGGAGGATGAGGATGCAGTGTAGACAAAGAGTCCCAATATCTTGGTTGTGAGTGGAAAAGAGTTTTTGAATACTCTTAAGGAGGATGGTATTGGTTATGCCATCATAGTAAAACCAAAAGAAGAGCAGCAGGATAAGAAGACAGTGATTCCCAAGGAGATGCACCCTATACTGGAGAAGTATAAGGGCATAATTAGTGATGGTACACTAGCCACATCGCCTCCATAGAGAGCAATAAGTCATCAAATAGACCTAATTCCAGGAACATCTTTGCCAAACAAGGCTCCTTACAAGATGACTCCAGACCAGCACAAAGAAATTGCCAGATAAGTGCAAGAGTTGCTCGATCAGGGATTGATCAGGAAGAGTATTAGTCCTTGTGCAGTGCCCATAGTGTCGGCACCAAAGAAAGGAGGATCATGGAGATTATGCACAGATGCCAGAGTCATAAACAAGATAACTATAAGGTATAGATTTCCAATTCCCAGAATTGAAGATCTCATGGACTATATTGGAAAAGCAAAGTACTTTACTAAGATAGACCTAAAGAGTGGTTACCACCAAATAAGAATCAAGGAAGGTGATGAGTGGAAGATAGCCTTCAAGACCATAGAAGGACTGTATGAATGGCTTGTTATGCCATTTGGTCTATCAAATGCGCCTAGCACCTTTATGAGACTCATGAATGAAGTCCTAAAGGATTATATTGGTAAATTTGTAGTTGTTTTCCTAGATGATATTCTAATTTTTAGTCAAACTACGGAAGAACATCTAGAACATGTAAATACTATTTTGCAAAAATTACATGATGAACAACTAACCATCAATCTAGAGAAGTGTGAATTCATGAAGCAGGAATTGGTATACCTTGGTTTTGTGGTGTCCCAGGGAGAATTGAAGATGGACAAGTCAAAAGTAGAGGCAATCTTGAGATGGCCTACTCCCAAAGCAGCCACAGAGGTGAGAAGTTTCCATGGCTTAGCCTAGTTTTACAGAAAGTTTATCAGAAATTTCAGTGGGATATGTGCACCCATGTTGAATACAATTAAGGGTGGAATGAAAGCAAAATTTAGATGGACACTAGCTGCAGATAGAAGTTTTGAACAGTTGAAGAAAGAGATAGCAACACAACCTATACTATTGCTGCCTAGTTTTGATAAGCTATTTACTATTGAATGTGATGCAAGTAACATAGCTGTAGGAGCAGTGTTAAATCAGGACAACAAACCTGTAGCCTTTTTCAGTGAGAGGCTGAATGAAGCAAAGAGTAAGTACTCTTCATATGACTTAGAGTTGTATGCTCTAGTCCAAGCACTTAGGAAGTGGAGACATTATCTCCTACCTAAGGAATTTGTTGTCTACACAGATAACCAAGCCCCGAGTTTTCTAAACTCACAGGATAAGTTGAGCAGCAAACATATCCAGTGGATGGAGTACCTGCAATCCTACACTTTTATAATTAAGCATAAAAAGGGGCAGCTCAACATAGTTGCAGATGCTTTGAGCAGGAGGTTGCTCACAGTGTAGGAAGTGTAGTTGAAGAGCATTGGAGTTGAAGACTTCAAGGATCTCTATAGGGATGAAGAAGACTTTGCTGAGGCATACAAAGTATGTCAAGATTTTGAGAATCACTTTCACAGTGAGTTTGTAGATTTCACCTTGCAGCAGGGATTGCTATTCAAAGGTGGACAATTATGTGTGCCAAGGGGAACTATGAGAGAAAATCTCATACAGGAGAAGCACAATGGCAGTCTGAGTGGCCATTTTGGTCTGAACAAAACACTGGAGCTAGTCCAAAGATTCTATTATTGGCCGAGGATGCACAGAGACATCAGAAGGTATGTTGAGTAGTGTATCGTATGTCAGAAGGCCAAGGGAACCACTTCAAATGCAGGACTGTACCAACCTTTGCCCATTCCTTCCAGGCCATGGGAATGTGTAAGTATGGACTTTGTGGTTGGGTTGCCTAAGACTAAGACTGGTTATGATAGCATATATGTAGTTGTGGATAGGTTTAGCAAGATGAGTCATTTCATTCCCTATAAAGTGACTCATGATGCCAGTCATCTATCACACTTGTTTTTTAGAGAAGTGATAAGGATTCATGGATTTCCAGCAAGCATTGTGTCTGACAGAGATGCTAAGCTCATGGGGCATTTCTAGAAAACTTTGTGGCAGAGATTAGGGACAAATTTATCTTTCAGCTCAACATACCATCCATAAACAGATGGTCAGACAGAGGTGGTAAATAGGACACTGGGTAACCTGTTAAGATGTATAACCAAGGAATATGGGCAGAGCTGGGATCAAGTCATTTATCAGGCAGAATTTGCCTATAATGACAGTGTGAATAGGACTATTGGTAAGAGTCCATTCGAAATAGTCTATGGAATGCACCCCAAAGGTGTATGTGAGCTCAGGAATATGGGAAACACGAAGAACAGAAGTGGTCATGCAGAGGATTTTGCACAATCCATAAAAGAAGTACATGAATAGGTGAAGAAACCCTTGACAGAAAACACAAAGAAGATCAAGGACAGAGTAGATGCCCACAAGAAGGACATCCAGTTTGAAGTTGGTGATCTGGTTATGGTGCACCTGAACAAAGCCAGACTGTAGAAAGGAATGCCAACCAAATTGCAAATGCGAAGAATTAGTCCTTGCAAAATCCTGAACAAGTATGGTAACAATGCATATAGGATTGAATTACCAGAAGACTTGGCAATCTCACCAGTGTTCAATGTTCAAAACTTGGTGCAATACAAGGGTCCTCAGTCAGCAGCAAATGAATCCATTTCAGAGAAGGAATAGATAGTCAAAAATGTGACTTTGCCACCAAAACCAAAACTATAGGCAGAGAGAATACTAGATTCTAGGGTATAGAAGCAGACCAGACATGGAATCTACATGGAGCATTTGGTCAAATGGAAGCAATTGCCTGAGGCAGAAGCTACCTGGGTTGTAGAATCAGAATTCAAAAAGAGGGGCATTGATTTTGCCTCATTGTCACCGAAGGTGACTTGACTTCTTCCGCACAGGGGGAGTATGGTGTGGGAGCACCACGGGTTTGGAGCCCATGTATATATTCTTTTTGCATTTTGGTGTGATGTAGTGATTTTCAAATAGGACAGAGCGGGAACATGCATGTCGGTGTGAGAAAGGCTATCGGGATGACCAAGTTGCATTGATCTGACAATAGTGATCTCACCGATAGTATTGTATAAGAGTGATATTCATTAAGTCTCACCAATGGGAATGTTATCAGCATGTCAGCGGAAGAAATGGAGTCACTGCCGATAGAGGCAGTCTTACCAATGGTGAAGTGGTGTTAAGCATATCGGCAAAAGTATCATCATCGGAGGGAACAAAATCTGTTGGCTCGATGGTGAAAGTCTCACCGATGATTGCCTTGACCTAAGGCATCAGTTTGAGAAGGAGATCAGTGTAAGATGTAAGGTGTTCACTGACGGATGGAGTCCTACCGATAGGCAAATAGACGAAGGCAATTTGGAGTCTCATCGGGGTGACACAAAGTATTGGTGTAGCGGTCTTGAAGGTGGCCGATAGTATAATGTTTGGCTGATGGAGAAGGAAAGCTAATATCAGGCTATTGCCCAGACTGAAGATAGAGTTCCCACGATGGAACAACAGCATAGAAGTTGAACCAGGGCAGTTAGAATACGAACCAGTCTAAGAACTGAACCATCCTGTAATGGACATGAGATAACTATGAGAGGTAGAATTATCTCTGGAAGGGGTTCCCGGAGAGTGGGAAGATATTGATTTGAGAAGCATTTTGATGTAAGAGCAGTTTTGAATAAAAATTCAATTCAGCAGTTTGACCAATATTGTATTTTTGTATAGTTTTCAGTTTGTTATTCTGAGGTAGATTAGTCGTTCTCTTTTCTAAAATTTTGTTCTCTTTTGCAAACCATGCCTCTGTCTTGATGTCCCTCAAGTTCCTCTGTACAGTATGGAGGCCATCAAATAGAGCCATGCTTTTTGTTTGTTTTTCTTTTGTGGGATGGTTGGATTGTCGACTAGAGGCAACACATGCTTGTTCTAGGCAAGCTCAGTAAGGAGTCTGGCTAGATAAACAAGTAGGAGAATAGACTTGCAAGGGTGGAAAACATAGAGGGAGAAAGTGAGAAGCAAGCAGTCAAGACCCTTGAACAGAGAGAGGAGGGGGGATAATGGCTCAGAAAAGTTATGTGCCCTTGAGGTAGTATCCTGGAAGCAGTGAGCACAAGGAATGTGTCCCACACCAAGTAGAGTGATAGACTTTTCCATCTCTGCAAAGAGTTGAGGAATTTAGTAGACATTTTTGTGTAGAAAGATGTCATGAGCACTTGAATTGGTAGAGAGGCTAGAGTTGTCCAGAGTCTTGAATTGATTCAAGATAGGTAGAATTGACATTCTAGAGTTCCTCCCTATCAACTAGGAACTCCAAATTAGCCAAATTCATTGTACAACTAAGAAAGACATAATACTAAAAGTAAATTGCTTGGAAAGAAATAACATAAATGCTGAACATCAACCAACAACTATACTAAGCTAAAGTACATGACAGGAAATGAAAATATGGGCAAACAAACAAGAACTACTCTGTCTGCTTTGGTTGCAGGAACAGACACAGAATGGAATTCTAGTGGCTGCAGGAACATTTAGTGCCAGATTTCAACTAACTGCTTAACAAAAAATAACAACTAAACTAAAGGATGGAATGTTCACCAAGTGGGGCCCCTTGGATGAGTATCCCTTAAGACAAACGTAAACTCAGAGATGTGAACTTATAACTTCATTTTATTCATTGGAAAACATGAGTACAACTGAGCAACATAACTGTATTGTTGAAAGAAACTTAATAATGAGAGTACAACCTTAGATTAATCAACCCTTCAGAAGGAGAATCTAAGTCTTATTTATAGAAAGAAAAACTACAAACCAACTACCTAGCAAGGCAGTCATCTTTCTTCGATTTGACATTTGAACGACCACCTTGTTTGACTTTGATGGCGAGCAACCAAATGACAGAATCTTCCTCAACTTTATAGACTGCTAATTATATCTGCATAACAATATTAGTACACATAGTAATTGCATGTATGTAACCATCTTAGAGTAACATTCATTAACCACATGTAAAATTAACATAGATAGTTCATATAGCATGTAAATGTCATTAAAGATTATAGGAAATAACCTATGCCTAATATCTTATGGTTTTGAGGAAATGTCATGAAAAGATCAAGATCTAAGTACCAAAGTCCATGATAACTACAAAAAATGGATAATAAATTCTAACAAAACTGAGTCATAAACTAGACTCATCACTCTCCCCAACCTAAGACTTTGCTGGTCCTCCAGTAGAGGAAGGGTTGTTCTTTTGTTTGGTCAATGCCTTGAAATTAGCAACTGCCAGCTGTCCTATATCAGTTTCTGTAGTGCATGAATTAGGATCCCAATAGAACCCTTGCTGCCTATCCAATTTGTTCCATCTCTGTCTCTCTTCACCAATATCATACTAGTAATACCTAAAATTTGGCACAGGCCACAATAGGATAGGTGGTTGGAAAATTAACAGAAGCCAGAATTGCCCCTTTGTCCTCCCAATCTGTATATATCTATCCGCTCCTTTACATGTTGCAGCATAGCTTTGTAGACAGTGAGTCTCTACTTGTTTTGGTTCATCAGACAAACTATTCCACCTTTGTGCCAAATGTCCCTTTATGTATAGATTCTCCTATAGTGTTTGCTACCTTCTCATATTCTCTATAAGTTGCTTCTCTCTCAGGAAGGATTCTATTGCCATAGCTTGGTCTATAAAGCATCCTGTGCCAATCATTAAAAATGCTTCCTAGATTTCTAGATTCAACTTTGATGGGAAGGGGAGTGTTCAATTTTGTTTGGCTATAAGCCCTGAACTATTGTCCCCAACTAATCTCATTTTGTATCTAGGACATAAAAGCACTTAATTGAACATTCCAGACATACAACAAGGGATTTCAATCATGATCTTGGGACACAGCATAATTATGTAAATAGAATTGACATAACAAATTCTTCATTTCAGGAGGAACAATCCGATAAGCATTGAAAAATTCAAGAGGAGTCTCAATGGAAGGATTCAAACCTGAAACAATCCTTGCTATTTTAAAAGAAAGATACTTCTCCTTCAAATATAGAGCATAGACCCTTGGAGGAGTCCTCCACTCTAATACCTGAGGCACTAAGGTTGCCATATTATCCACTCTCTCCTTTAAAGGCACAATTTCTGTGTTCTTATCTTTAATCTCTTCATCTTTCTTTTAAATTTCTTCCTTCAGCCTGCATTTCTCCTTTTTCCATTCTTCTTCTCTCCTCTGCATCTCATTCCATAAATTCATAGCTACCATATGCATTGAAAAATTAGAGTACTTGTGTATTCCTACCAAAAGTTTTCCTAGCACTGATGGTTGCCCTTTATATAACACTAACTGCAGGGTTCCTGAATGTTCAGCCAATTCGGGCTACAATGCCTCTTGCTGCAGTAACTCCTAGTTGTCTTCATGTGCCTGACTCTTAATTTGTTTAGCAGTAGCAACAAGGTCTTCCAATGGTACATTTGTTGTTTCCTCAAATATGTCCTTTTCTTCAACGTTCACATGCCCCATTGGATCCTTTGTATCTTTTGGTGACATTTCTTTAGCCCTAGGGTTTCTCTATGGAGGCACACCAAAGGCTAGCTCAATAGCTCTTGATTTTCTAGGAGGGCTCTACAGGAAGAATAGTGTCAGACTTCCATTTCTTAGAGCTTGACACTCCCTTTCCTACAGTTTAATTTTTAGCTTTACCCTTTCTTATTTCTATCTTTTTCTTCTATGCCCTAGTTTGAATTAGGTTTCTAAGAGGAACATCATTATCAAAATTTGAAGAGGAACTCTCTTTGCCTGAATGCTCTACTTCAGAAGAACTAATCTCTATAGTTTGGTCAACTGCAAGAGGATTTACACCAATAGTTGAGGTTCCAGGAGTAGCTTCAATAGAACTCACTCTCCTCCTAGTCATATGAGGTTGAGGCACAACCGTAGGTTGCAAATGCTTTGGTCTAATTTGATCAATATTTAAGAATTCTTCCCAAGTCATATCAGACACATCATGCAGAGACTTTTCAACTAACAATTTGATCAAACAGTGGTGGGAAACAGAATTAGCCCTACCTTTTTAGGTCTTGGCCACCATGATTGAGAGAAGGTGGTATAGCACATTTGGCACATTCATTCTTCTCCCATGCCTCATATGATTTAGTAGTTTGAAATGCATAGAATGAAGATTCGACTGATGACCTTCACAAGTAATGTACCTCACAACATGAACAACTACTTGCTTCCATGGCTCAGGCAGAGAGGTTCTCTTGGCTCCCTATTTGTTCACAATTATTGGAGGGTCACTAGGTTTTGTAAATTCAGCCCTAGTTGACCTAGCATCTCTGGCAATAGGGTAATTTTCACTATCGGTAGGTAACCCTGTAACTTCTACAATCCTTTCTTCAGTAGCCAATACCTCTAACCCTTTTACCGTGGCCTTACCTTTAGACAATGTTTGGGAAAATTCCAATGCAACATCTTCATTAAAACCATTCAGCTTCAGGAAATAATCTATCCACCCATAATTTCTAAACTCAGCCTAGCTGGGTACATCCTATAGTAATACTTCATGAACCGTGGGTTCATTTCAAATTAATCTAGCTCCCATTGTTTAGCTCTCTGAAAATAAACATTCACTCTACAAAGTTTTTCTTCTTGTAATCTTTATCTGAAACTAAACTTTGCCTTCCTACAACACTGCTAAATTTCTAATCACCAATTTCATCTAAATTTTCCTTATTTGGGGACTCAAGTTTATGACAAGGGTAGTACAGGAAGTAAGGAGTAATCAATGAAGGCTATAACCTCACACTTGTGAGCCGTCATCTCACTCAAAATTCAAATCAACTTAATTTTAAACTTTGCTGACATGCTAGTGTAAAGCAACATGGACTGACACGTGGACATGGTATTCACACTCCCTCCCCAGCCTAAATTTGAGCATGTGTCCTCACATGTGGAATGATGTTGCATGATTGGATGGGGCAGGGAATAATTACATGCTATGGAGAACATCAACATCAATTTACAATAATTAAATGAATGTACTAAAAGATAAGTAAAATATAACAAATTGAAGTGCACATACCTTAATTTTTGGAAGATCAGTTGCAATAATGATGGAGAAAGTATCGGTCACCTTTTAAGAAATTCATTGAGCAATGAATGAAAGTGGAGTGGAAGAAAGTGAGGTGGAATGAAGTGAGATCATGGCAATGTGATAGAAGAGAGAATGATGGATATGGATGGGCAGATGGGTGAATGGATGAAAAAGTGGACCCCCGCAAAAGTGGAAGTCTTTATTATGACAAGTGTCGTAACTTGGTTAGCCAGAAGGAGGGACACTAGGTACGTTGCCTTTGGCTACAAGAAATTCGGGAGTTGAATGCTGAGTGAATTGTTGCAGGAATTCATCCTTTGAAGTTGGCTTGTGATATAACCTGAGGTGATGACCATTGACTATCAGCTTAAATATGACAGGGTCAATGGTGGTGAGTTGAACAACACCATTGGAGAAAACATCAACAACCTCATATGGTGCTAGCCACCTTGTCTACAACTTCCCTGCATTATCCTGATACCGTGAGTCCTAGAGCAGTGCCCAATCACTTGGTTGGAATTTCTTGTCTTTGGTGAATTTGTCATGCCGCTTTATTCTCTGATTCTGCACTACCTTTGTGTGATGGAAGGCTGCTTTCCTCATCTCATCCAAAGCATTGAGCTACATGATTCTATCCTTTTGTGCCTCAAAGATATCCATCCCCAAGGTTATTGCAGTCTGAAGAGTCTTATGTTCAAACTCAATAGGCATCATAGTTGTCTTTCCATACAGTAACTCAAAATGGGTCAAGCCTGTGGTTGTTTTCCAGGTTGTTCTATAGGCCAAAACAACTTTTGGTAGCCTGTTTGCCCAATCCTTCCTATGGATAGCCACAGTTTTGGTTAGAATCACTTCAAGTTCCTTGTTAGTCACCTTAACTTGGCCATTGGCCTGAGGGTGATAAGGAGTAGATTTCTTGTGCCTTATGTTGTACTCGTTGACTAGTGCTGCAACGAGGGTTGAGGTGAATTGAGCTCCTTGATTAGTCACTATCTCTCTAGGAACTCCATACCATGTGAAAATTTCCTCATAAAGAAATTATGCAACCTTGTGATCTCTTGCATGCTTCATGGCCTTAACTTCTACCCATTTGATTACATAATCAGTGCATACTAAGATATATGATTTACCATTGGATGTAGGATCAATGGGTCCTACAAAATCTAATCCCCACTTATCAAATGGAGTGATCACTAGCTAAGGGTAAAGGGGCATCTCATCAGATTTGGTTAGTCGTCCCATCCTCTGGCAGCTGTCATATTTCCTTCTATATCTCCCTATATCCTTATGGAGTGTGGGCTAGTAATAACCTATATTGAAAATCTTCATTGTTGTCCTCTTGGCTGTAAAATGCCCTCCACATGGCTCATTGTGGCATGCATGCAAAATGTCATATGTTTCATCTTCCCTCACACATCTTCTCATGACATGGTCTGGTCCAGTGTAGAACAAACATCCAACAATCCATGAAAAAGGAAAAGACTTTTCAATGAGCACCCTTCTCTCCTTCAGAGAGAAATGAGGAGGGACTCTCCCTGTGACTAGAGAATTAGGTGTGTCAACATACCAGTTTGTTTGTATAGTGATTGAAAATAAATGTTCATCAAGGAAAAAGTCATCAATGACTTGGTTGTCCTCTGATGTAGTTAGCCTTGAAAGAAAGTCTGCAACAACATTGGCCTTCCCTAGCTTATCCACAATAGTGATATCAAATTCTTGCATTAGCAACACCCATCTTGCTAATCTACCTGATATCAAGGGTTTGTTCATAAGATACCTAATGGCTGCATGATTTGTGTGCATAAAGATTTCATAGCCTGTTATGTAGTGCCTGAATTTGTTAAGGGCATAGATTACTGCCATCATTTCCTTTTCTGTCACTATATAATTAAACTCAACACCCTACAAGTTTTTGCTAATAAAATAAATAGCATGTTCAATAGCTCCTTCTTTCTGCCCTAAGACTACTCCTATGGCATAATCTGATGCATCAGTATGAATGTGGAAAGGGAGCTCCCAATTGGGCCCTTTGAGTATAGGAGCATGAGTTAATGCTGCCTTTAAATCATAAAATGCCTTTTTACAGTCTTCATTCCATTGAAATTCAACATCTTTAGTGAGAAGAGTATACAATGGGGCTGCCATTTTGCTGAAACATCTATAGTACCCTACATGAACCAAGAAGCTTCTGACATCTTTTTGCTTTGCAGGAATGGGTAGATTGATTATGACTTCAAACTTTGCTGGGTCTACCTGAATTCCTTTTGGAGAGACATAGTGGCCAAGCACTACTCCTTCCTGCATCATTATGAGACACTTTGCACTGTTCAGGGATAGATTGTGGTCTTCACATCTCTCCAACACTTCCCCTAAGTTTTCCAATACCTCATCAAACGTAGCACCATAAGTAGTGAAATCATCCATATAGATTTCCATGCAGTCATGTGAGATATCAAAAAATATGCTAATGACTGCCCTTTGGAAAGTTGCAGGTGCATTGCATAAGCCAAATGGAAGCACTGAGTAGGCATATGTCCCCCAAGGATAGGTAAATGTTGTTTTCTCTTGGTCCTTTGGTGTAATCTATATCTGATTGTAATCGCTAAACCCATCCAAAAAGGAAAAGTACTGCTTTCCTACAAGTGAGTCCAATACCTGGTCTATGAAAGGAAGGGGAAAATGATCCTTTTTGGTGGCAGAGTTTAATTCTCTATAATCAATATAGACTCTCCATTTCCCTCCCTTTTTGGGCACGAGAACCAGAGGAGACACGGACTGGCTATCTAAGATTGGGTAGATAAATCCTGCATCTAATAGCTTCTGTAATTCTTCTTTGATAATCTCTCTTAATGCAGGGTTGATTCTCCTTTGTGGCAGTCTTACTAGTGTACAATCTTCCTTTATATAAATCCTATGGGTGCATAATGTAGGATCTAGTCATTTCATGTCATGGTAATCCCATGCAAAGGCATTCTTGTGTTTCTTTAACAAGTTTGTCAAAGGCAACTATTGTTCTTGAGTCAATTTGTTGTTAATATTTAGATATCTTTCTTCTGAAATCTCCACTTGAGTTGTTAACTCTACCATAGCTGCTTCACTAATGCTTGGTACCTTGATTTCTTATGGAAGCAATGTATGAGACATACCTATTACTATAGGAAAAGTGGGAATAAGTGTCTTCACTAGATCAGCATAGTGAGAGGATGATGCTTCCTCTACTTCACAATGATTCTAAATTATGTTAGACAATGCCTCATCTTCCTCTTGAAGCTGGATGAAGGAGATTCTACCTAACATCATAAGTTGTACCACAGAATTAGCTTCTTTGGCCTCTTCACCAACATGTGGCCAAATAGGATTATCCATATCATGAGATGGCTGTGCAGGTGGGTAAAGAATAAGATTTTTAGCACTTCTCCCACTAGAGATGGTCATGCCTCCTAACCGACATCCATTATAAGCATTAGTTGTGGCTAGCCATGACCTTCCTAGAATGATGGGATACCCTCCCAATGTAGCTTTAGGAGAAAGCACCATGAAATCAGCTGGATATTCCCATGAGTCTAGGGATACCACAAGGTCCTCTACTATCCCATCAGGTTTAATAGTAGAACTATTAGCAATCTATAGGACAATAGGAGTAGGTTTCATGTTTGTAACATTTAGTTGTTACAGGATGTCCTTGGTCATTACATTTATGGCTGCTCCCAAATCAATCAAAGCATTTCTTATTTGGATCCCATTTATAAAAATTACTACCACAAGACTCCCTCGATCATTATATTTGGGAACAATCACTTTCCCAAGCATGATGTCAGCCATCTGTCCCACCACATGAACCATAGTGGGGTCTTTCCTCTTTCTATCTGGCTTCTTAAGGCATGCTTCCTTGATTGTTTTGCCATATATATGAACATCTTTTATGGCCTGAAATAGAGGGATCTTGACAAATACATGTTTCAACTATTCTAGAATGTCAAAGGTAGGTTCCTCTTTCTGTTCTTTTTGTTTCACAGTCTCCAACCTCTATGGAAATGGTGGTTCTTGTGTAGTTTGCTTGACTGGGACTGGTTCAATATTTTTAGGTACATTTGGCTGAATGGGGGCATTTAAAGGCTCCTCTTCCTCCTCAAGAAGCTCAGTAATAATGGGACTAGAAGGAGCTACCAAGGTAGTTCCCGAACATAGGTGGATGTCACTTACACTCACAACATATGCAAGGAATTGATTTGGATCAGCAGAGTATACTGGCTACTACTGTGGTCTATTATTTGGGTTAGGTCAGGGCTGAGCTAGTAACTGAGTAGGTTTAGGCGTATTTGAATTTGTACTAGTAGGAGGAGGCATTATAGTAGGTTGCTGGGGTTGAGAAGGTGGCTACATGTAATTAGTTATCTGGTTTGGCCATTGTTGTCCTCCCCTCCATTGAGGTGTTTGCTGTCAGTTTCTTGGAGGTGACTACCAATTCCCCTGAGGTTGTTGCCACTAGGGTGTAGGGTTTTGGTAATTTTTCCAAGTGTTTGGAGGGTTATTCCAAGGCTGAGGTGAATATCCTCCATAGTTAGATGGATATGGTTGTTGCCATTGGTTACCAGATGCATAAGTATTGAAATATGTTCCAGCAAATGATAATGGATTTGGTGGCATACCTTGTCTTGGAGCCCATGGCCTCTTCTGTGCAACATAGTAGACTTGATCTTCTTCAACCTAGATTGGCTTGAACTTAAGTGGAATCTGCTTACTATCAATATTAGCTACCATCTTGCATCTGCAGTCCCTCTTCTTTTGTTTGCAATGAGGACAATATTCTGCCAACATTGCCTCTGCCTCATCTTGCTTCTTCTTTGCTTGAAGTGTGTCCAGCTAGGTGGCCATATTATTTATGATATCTTGATTAAAATCAGACAGTAAGTGACTTATCTCCATCCTTGAAACTCCATTCATAGGGGTTTTGCCCATAAGGGAATGGTAACCTCTTCATTTCTTCATGGCTACTCTGGAATAATTCTGGCACATCTTCTTAATATCCTCCCAAGGCACTTGGGTAATATCTCCTCCTCCCATCAAATCCAAGGCATTCATGCAATGCTCACATATTCCTATGAGGAAGAGGAGTTTTTGAGACTCCTCATTGAGTGTATGATGGGGAAATTTTTGCAAAAAAATAAGAAACATTGAGATGTAATCCTCCAAACTTTCATCCTCTTTCTGCTACATTCTGAAAATATCATTTCCTCTCATATCTCCACCCCTACAGTAGTCTTTATACTTCTCAAGAAATTTCTCTTTCATCTCATCCCAAGTATTGAAAATATCACTACCTAGACCCATAAACCATCTCAATGCAGTATCTTTTATGGTAGTAGGAAACAACTTAAGCCTATGAGCATTAGTGGTGTAGTCATAGCTTCTGTAGATGATATCAAATTCAAACAAGAAGGTGTCTGGGTCCTCTATTACAAGTCCATAGAACTTGGTGAGTATTGAAGCAGGGATGTTCCTGAGGTTATCTAGTTCCTATTGATGAGCAATAGGAATGGAAAGGTTGGTTGATTGGGTCCATTTTGGGCAGCCATAGCTACTTGGCTAATTATCAAGGCAAATGGATTGTCAATCAAGTTTTGGGCAGCTTGTTCTTCAGAGGATGTTTCAAAACTATTCAAATCAGGGAATGCACCAAGAAAATGATTCACTTCTGCTTCTTCTACTATGTAGTTTGGATCATTGGGAAGGAATCTCCCTAAAGCATCTATTCTTCTACCTCTATGCATGCAATATATACTCAGTATCAACCAACTCACACAAAGAATGTTGTGAATAGATTGTGGGTCATTACTTCCTAAATGAAGGGTATACTAAGAGTACACTTCAAAAATACTTCTGCAAGAAATAATACTAAAAATGACTCCAAGGATCTTCCTAGTTTGACACCATCCCTGGTAACAGCGCCAAAAATGTTAGTCTCCTACAATGATTTAACAACTAAGCCCATAAAGTTGTGACTCGGAGATTAGACATCTAACCTGAATAGCTATCTAAATCACTATGAAGATGCATTTAACTTGTCAACCCAGGGACGTGAACTTGAAATGGGTCAGCACAGTATGTGCACTAGGAACTCCAAAGTAGCCACATTCATTCTACAACTAAGAAAGACATAATGCTAAAAGTAAATTGCTTGGAAAGAAATAACATAAATGTTGAACATCAAACAACAACTATACTAGGCTAAAGTGCATGACATGAAATGAAAATCTGGGCAAACAAACATGAACTACTCTATCTGCTTTAGCTACAGGAACAAACACATAATGGAATTCTAGTGGCTGCAGGAACATTCAGTGCTAGATTTTAACTAACTGCTTAATAGAAAATAACAACTAAACTAAAGGATGGAATGCTCACCAAGTGGGCCCCGTTGGATGAGTATCCCTTAAGACAAATGTAAACTCAGAGATGCAAATTTATAACTTCATTTTATTCATTGGAAAACATGACTACAAACGAACAACATAACTGTATTGCTAAAAGAAACTTAATAATGCGAGTACAACCTCAGATTAATCAACCCCTCAAAAGGAGCATCTGAGTCTTATTTATAGAAAGAAAAACTACAAACCAACTACCTAGCAAGGCAGTCATCTTCCCTCCATTTGACATTTGAATGACCACCTTGTTTGACTTTGATGGTGAGTAAACAACTGACACAATCTTCCTCAACTTTATAGGCTGCTAATTATATCTGCATAACAATATTAGTACGCACAATAATTGCATATCTGTAACTATCTTAGAGTAACATTCATTAACAACATGTAAAATTAACATAGATAGTTCATATAGCATGTCAATGTCATTAAAGATTATTGGAAATAACCTATGCCCAATATCTTATGGTTTTGAGGAAATGTCATGAACAGATCATGACCTAAGTACCAAACTCCATGATAACTACAACAAATGGATAATAAATTCTAACAAAATTGAGTCATAAACTAGACTCATCAGGTGACACCATCATTAAGGTCTGTGTTTTTGTTTTTTCCCCAAAAGTGGGGTTTTTAATGGGATAGTTTGTTGTTGTTTGTGTTGGGTGTGTTGCCATTGTTGTTGTTGATCTTCTTCTTCTTCTTGTTGTTCTTGTAGTTGTAAATTTTTATAGCCACCTTAGCAATGAGGGCTCTCTCGATGGTTGTTCCTTTGTCTATAACCTCCTCAAAGATTGATGCACATTGGATTTGTAGGTGAAAGCCCATTTCTTGGTTCAAAATTTGTCACAAACATGGTGACTAATTGTTTTTTGGGAATAGGCCAAGGGAGTGTGCTTGCTAGGTTTCTCCACCTTTGTAGAAAGGCAACAAAGGATTCAACATTCTTTTTTTTTCATGTTGGAAAGGTCTATAATAGATATGTCATGTTCAAAGTTATAGGAGAAATGATTGACGAGTTTCTCTACAATCTCATGGAATGTTTTGATGCTTGGGGAAGATGAGGAAACCATTCAATGGCTTGAACACCTAGGATTCTAGGGAAGAGTCTCATCAATCATGTGTCATCGTATGAGACCTCTAGGCAAGTGATATAAAATTCCCTAAGGTGTTCCCTAGGGTCCCCTTTCCCTTTGTACTTGTCAAATTTAGGTGTTTATAAATTTTTAGGGAAAGGTGGCATGGGGATGGTCCTATCAAATGGGGGTGGGCAAATGTCCTTGAATGAGTATTGTTTCCTTTTGTACCCCTGTTGCATATCATCAACCTTTTAGATTAAGGTTTGCACAATGCTAGATAAATCCTGGGTTGTGGGGGTTGGAGTATGTGTGATTGTTGTTGATGGGTTAATTGTTGGAAGAAATTAAGGATTTGTTGATGTTGGGATGGGTTTTGGTTTTGATTTTGTTAGGCTTGGTGTTGTTGGTAGGCAAGGAGTTCTTGTAGAACATGTGGCAGAATTTGTTGTTGGTTGGGATATTGATTTTGTATGGTTTGGGTAGAGGATACAATGGGTGTTGATGAAATGGGAGTTTGGGAGATGGGAGGTTGTATGTATGTGAAGTTAGATGAGGGGTTGTTGCATGGATTAGTGTTAGAGGTATTGTAAGGTGGTTGGGAAAATAAATGTGTCATGAAAGCTATATTGTTGGCATCAAATTGGGGTACACGTGGAAGCACTTGTGTACATGGTGTTGTTGGGAATATTAAGAGTGATTTGGGGTGTGGATGTGGTTATAGTTGATGTTGATGTGGAGATAAGGGTTGATATGGTTTATATGGAGGTAGGATTTGATGTGTTGATGTTTCAATTTTGGGATGTGTTAGGGATAGTGTTAGATGAGGATAGTTGTGAGGAAGTGGGTATAGTGGCACCATTTTGTATTAGGAATTCAAGATATCTATTTGGTCCAACTTTAGTACTCTATATAGTATGTCCATCAAGTCGGCGTCTTGCATGAATTCTAAGACACCTTGATCCACATTATTGATGTTGGTTGGTGGACCTTGTGATTGGATTCCAAAAGGATTTATCATGGCATTGGCATCAAAGGATGTTTGTTGTTGACCTATAGGAACATTATTTTGGTCACTCTTAGGCATCCCAAAATTTATTCTAAAGGGCTCCATCTCCTTGTGTTTTCCTAGCTTGGGACCTTTTCAAGGGGATGCAATGGATTGGGTATGGATTGATTTGATGTGGTAAGGTGGATAAGGGTTGTGACCTTAGAGAATTGGTTTCAAAATATTGGACCCAAGGAGGAAAGGATGGAAAGATAAATGGATAAATGAAGGATGGGGATGATTTTGGGTGACCCTAGAGATTTATTATCAAGAGATTTTGGACCAAACGTTGATGGATGTGAGAATGACTTTTGCATGTGTGATAAAAGAATGTTTAGGAGAAATTCTGGAGATGATTTTAAATGGATGACTAAGGTATCCTTAGGGAAAAGGATACTTTAGGCGATTGAGGATAGTAATTTTGGGTGGAGTAGAATGATTAAGGATGTTGCACAAGTTTGATGATGTTCTTTAAAGGATGTTCAAATCTATGTAGAGCTCAAACAAATCTAGATCCTTTTGGATGGAAAAATGATGTTCCCTCCTTACCTAAGGTAGACTAATGACCTTAAGCAAAAAGGGAAAGGATTATTTTACTTGAGGGTAGACTAATGACCACCAAGTAAAATGGGATACCTTAGTGATTATCAATTTAGGAGTTGTCTAGGCTCCTAAATCAATTTATCTAAGGCTTGACAAAAGGCTAATTTATAAAAGAACTTAAGGTAGACAAATTATTAAGCTTTCTATAAAGTAGAGGATGATGAGATCTAGATTTTATTTTTATAAAAAACTTGATTTGAAGGATATTTTGGATGTTGGTTTGATTTTGGATTTTTGGATGTTGATGTTGTTGACTGGATTTGGATAGATTTGGTCTTGGATTGATGTTTGATTTTATGTAAGGTTGATAAGGTTTCAATAATATGGATTTGATGTTTGGAATGAGGTTGACAAGGTTTGGATAATGTTGGTTGATATTTGGGATGGGGTTGATTGAACTAAGACTAAGGTTGGAATGATTTTGGAGTTTTTATTTGGATGGAGGTTGGTGAAATATTCAGGGAAATGGCAAATTTGGATGAAATGAATGGGATGCAAAAGGTCCAAAAAGTTCAAAATATTTCTCTAAGGTTGAATGGAGGATAATGATATTGGATTAGGGTTTGTGAAAAACCCTTTTCAGAAATGAAGTGAAAGGTTGGGATATAATAATTGACTGATGAATGGAGTAGGTTCAAGGGTCCAATATCAAAATGATGTTTCTCTAAGGTCCAATGGGATGATGTAGATGGATTTGGACAAAGGTTGAGTTACGTGGGTATGGAAACGTGGACAAAGGTTGGACTCAAAAAGGGATGATTTGATTTTTGACAATTTTGACAAGGTTTCCAGATGCTAAGGTCAAATGAAGCTTAGTAACTCAGAACAAATCAGATGATGGCTTTCGGATATGGTCTGGGAATAGCACTAATACATAGTAGGATGGAACTAAAATGGATCTAAATGGCATTATTCACATAAGCACATATAGCATTGATTTGTGAGAATATGGTGCTGAAAGGATGGTGCTAACAAACAAATCTATAATGCTAAACAGTGACCATATAGTGTTGTTTGATAGACAATGTTGAAACTTTGATTAGATTTTTGGCCAAACTTGGATTTTTTTGGATTTTTGGTTCAAATTTTGGATTTCAACAGTTCAAATATGGGATTCTAGGGGTTCAAATGTTTGATTTAAAAGGTTCAAATGTTGGACGTGGATAATCTCAAAATTTCTTGGCAAGCATAAAAATCAAACAAGAGAACACAATGGCTTTTGAATCAAGGTGGACATTGGATAAATTAGCTTGTATAGGTTTCGAAAGAAGACACACCAAGCACATGAACAATCCTAGCATTAGTCAAGTGGGAGTATCATACCTTGTAGATCTCATGAAGTGGCCATGGATCAATCTCAACTCAAAGTGAATCAAGATTACCACCCCCACTAATACCTTTGTTTCTATAGCTTGGATAGATAGGGAAAGTAAAGTCCTAGACCACCTTACCCCCTTACCAAGGAGACTTTCATCTTGCCCAAGGTAATTCCTATCTCAAGTATAATGGTATGGTGAACATCTTCCCCTTCTCTACAGTAGTGTACTAGAAGGTATGATGGTCAAAATGTCTTAAACAAGGATATTATAAGAATCTAAGGGAGTCCTCTTCATAAACAAGGTACATGAGGCCTAAGATCATGAACATGATCCCACAGCGATGTTCCACAAATGTCACCAAACCAAGTCTCAACGGATCGAGGGTCTCGGGGCTAAATTTTGACCAATCAAGTTCACCATTGAGGTACAACTTTCATTCTCCCCCCTTTATATACCCTGATGGTACACATGGTTGAGGTCATGCCTTCAGGTAATGAAATCCCCAAGTAGACCTCCTAAGAAGAAATCACCCTTGCTTTTGGTCACCCAAGATCACACGAAGCGCAAGGGGAGAGCATACACAATAAAGTGACCCCTTTGGGAATAACACTTAAAAGAGATAAAAAGTGTTTGAGTGTAGACTTTTGATCCCCAAGATCACCCTAAGGTGCAAGGGGGAGCATACGTCCACACACAAACCAAACAAGGCAAATAATGTTAATTTCCCACCAAGCTAATTTAGTGAAACTACTCTAGTATGGAAAACAAGGTCTTGGATGAGCATAACCTGCACCAAAATGTCAGTAGTTTGGTAAAATGGCCTCGGTCAAATGTTTTTGGTACTTGCAAAGACTTGTTAGATCCTTGAATAGACTTCAAGATATTGTTAGAAAAATAGTACTGAAACATAAGTTAATAGTGCTAAAATAGAATAAAATGGCACTGAAACAAATCAAAATGGCACTATAAAAAAGAAAAATAATGCTAAACAAATAACATATAACACTGAAATATTTACTAGCTATATAAAAATGGAGACAGACAATAGAACAATAGATGAAAAATAGTGCTAAACAACAGACAGATAGCATGGAAATAGAGCATAGCATTGAATCATAAGAAAATGGTGCTAAATTAGAAATGAATTATGCTAAACAAGGTTATACCTATCTGTCGTATGTCATAGGATTGTATGTCACTATGCTGAGTGAATATAATGCTAAATCACAAAAATGTGGAACCTGCACAAGGACAAAGGGTAAACCTTACACAAAATGATAAAAATGAAGGGTAAGACAGATTGCAAGGTTAGCCAAGATGAATAAAACTAGCTTCTGCTTCAAAGAAAGGAGTTAGTTTGCTCTAAAAAGAAAAAAACAAACTTCAATCTTAGTTTTAAAAATGTTTTAAATAAAATGGGCATGATATCCACTTAGGCCTAAGATACTCTATAAAAAATAGAGAGCACACTTCTACAACAAATAGTGAGAAGCTCAAAAACAAAAACAAAACTTTTTCTTGACCAACAAAGTTAGCAAATATCGTAAAAGAATAGTGCTACAACACATTGGAATAGCACTAATTTAGGGTGAGATAGTGCTAAAACATAATAAAATGGTGCTAAACTATGAAGGTATAGCGCAACTGTGAGAGGATATAGCACTACTGCAACTTGTTCATTAAGAACCTTCATAAAAAAACTCAAAATAATGTTAGATTGGGACCACGGGGTCCCACCAAGCATGCCAATTAAAGATGAAGGGAACTAGTAAAAAAGCATGAAACATGAAAATAAACCAAAACACAAGTGATTATACCTTTTGAATGCCTTTGAAGTCCTCAACTCCTTGATAAGGTAGAAGGGAATGCACCCAAGAATCCTTAGCTTCACCCAAAACTTAATGAACTCAATGTGGATATGCTCTCAAATAACACAAAATCAAATGGGCATGATAAGGGTATAATAAGAGAATTTGAAGGCAATTTTAGCATTATAAAGCTACTTGAATTGAGTTGTGAAAATGGCTTGTGGAGGGTCATATTTATAGGCAATTTTGGAGGGAGATTGATCCAAGGGCTAGGATTCAAAGTTGAAATCAATGGATAAGATGAAAGGATGAGATCAAGGGCTAAGATCTCATCAAAAAAGATGGAGGGCTAGGAATAAAAATGAATTTAAAATGCATTTTTGAGTAAGGCTTTGCATTTAATGTGACATAGACTTTATGAGGAAATAAAAAAATTATTTCCTTGGGATGAGATGGAATTAAAAATTTTGTTTTATGTGGAGTGGTGAGATAGATGTGACACATGCACATTTTTGGGGCCTTACATTTGTAAGCTAACTTCATGGAGAATGTTTTAACATGAAAATAGAAAGGTGAGTTGGAAGGGTCATGTGATTTTTTGAATTTTTTATTTGTGGGTTGTGGGAAAAGGTGTTAATGAAGGTTTGACCAAGTTAATTAGGATTATTAACTTAATTAATGTGGCTAGAGAAAATTAGTGGATGGGTTAATTAGGGTTTATAATTAATAAAATAATAATTTATTGAATTAATTCAGGTCTAGGGGTCATGTAGGCTAGGTAGCTAATTAAATAACAACTATTTAATCAACTAGGCTAGGTGTAGGCTGATTAGTAGGGCTGATTAATTAAATAGGCATGATTTATCTAATTAATCATGTTTAGTGAAGTGAACAAATTAACCAAATAAATATTTCACATATTTATTTAATTAATTGGGATGATGTTATAAGACAGTGTTGAATTAATTAAATTAATTCAGGACTAACGGTAAATTGATGAGTGAAGGTTAAGGATGAATGATCAAAGATGATGTAGGTTAATTCATTAAATAATTATGAATTTATTTAATTAATTAGATTAAAGGGGAAATTAATGGTCTGGATGCTGCAAAAAAATGGTTGAAGGGTTGAGACATTTTTAGGTGTCTACAACATCCTCACACTTTGTCCTCCATCCCATAATAAAAAAATTACCTGTCCCATCTCAAAACATATCAAAAATCATAAAAAATCAAAATATCCAAAAACAAAAAAAATTCAAAACATTCCAAAAATCTGAAAAAGATCAAAACATCCCCAAAATCTAAAAAATCAAATATTCACCAAAAAATCTAAGCAATAAATCTAAATGCAAGCCATCTAGTCTAATAAATCTAGCCAAATTATCCAATTACATCCTTGGTTTTGTTCTAACCTTGCTATCAACCTAATCATCATCATCATCATCATCAATGGGGTATATTGTTCCCACATCCTTGTGTTGATCTAGGGGTATATCATTCCACAACACTATCTTAGTCATTAATCAGTCAATCATTGGTTTACAACTTGATAGGACAAGTACCTTGTTTGTTTATTGAATCATTTGTGCATGCTTGTTTGTGTGTGTTATCCTTTGATCTTTCATTTTTGTGTGTTCATTGGATGTTCTTATTACTCTAGCTAATATTCATATCTTGTGTGTGGTGGAATAAAGCTTTGCATACCAAACATCCTTTGCATCTAAAGTCATTTCATACCTTTTGTGCATTTGGACTTTAATGCTCTAATTTTCCTTCCTCACACATCTAGACAAGGTTGTATTATGTTGGGAATGTATAAGGACACCCTTTTTGTTTACTGTATCTAGTCCTTTCATGGACATGACAAATCATCACCCTATTCTTTATACCTTGGTGCATAACGTCTAGTGCTATATCAAACTATATGGTTGTTCACTTAATGCAACATAACATCTTTTTCATCCATCCCTTCTCTTTTTATCCATTTCGATAGCACACTCATGTTCTTCCAACCTTCCTATCCTCTCAAGGTAGTTACATTGTTCCTCCTTATCACTCCTTCGAGTGGTTGGGGCATCCTTTTCCATGATTTTCCCTTCATCCATACCTTATCTTTTTTGAAATGATGTTACCACTTCTCTCAGTCACAATATCATCTCAAAGAGGGGAAAATTTTGGACACTAAAAATTGACCATGTCACTTTCATCACCTTGTTGACACTGCCTTGTGACACTTTATTCTAAGAGTCCCCTTTACTTTAATCCCTTTCCCAAATTAATTAAGTAAATTATATTTATTTAGTTAATCCATTTTCCTCCATCACCTGAATTAAAAAAAATAAATTATATTTATTTCTTGAATTCATTCATCCCCTTGTAGCCAAATGTTTGTGAATAAATCTTATTTGTTTCATTGATTTATCCTCCTATCATCCCCTCTTGAATAATAAATTAAATAATTTTATTATTTAATTTAATTATTGAGAGTCTCATGACTAGCTTGTCCTCGTCCTCGTCCACTTACCACATTCAATAAATGAGTGTCCAAAATCAATAAATGAACTTTTCATCTCAAACATCCATTTCATACTATATCTTTTAATCCTATCCATTCACATAAAGATAAACCCTAGAAGCTTCCTTTATTTCCCTAGAAATCCTTATCTTTGCCCTAATGTGCTCTCAACCAATTTTGTCCATTCATCTAATCTTTTAATCCTAGCCCTTCATTCATCATATTGAACCTCTATAAATCAAGCCTCAACCAAGCCATTCTTGGAACACATCTTTATACAACACCATGCTATCAAAATCATCCTAGCTCTTTCATTATCATATCTATTATCATTATCTAGTTGTTACGCTACGAAATTTAGCAACCAACATATCAAAATCATTATCAAATATCATAGGATTTTTTATTCATTTTCATTATAGTCCTTAGTCCTTTGATCTCTAGATGAGGTGTTGTTCAATTATTGAATAAGATTTTTATTGTATATTGTTTCCTTATTTGATTATCCATATTTCTGCATGCACAATATCTACCAAAGCTAGGTACTAATAACTCAATCAATGACATCACATCAAACAATATTTGTTACTATAATAATTATAAAGAAATGTTATTTTGTTTCCATTTCAATTTTAATACATGTGAATCTCTATTCATATCTTTTATGTAAGTGGAGAGCATACTACAAGTTTTCAAAACTTTTCACTATTTGCGCTATGTTTTATGGAGGAAAAATTAAATATTTCTTGGTATCTATTTCATGGAAAATTTCAAAATATGTTTAACCATTTTCTAGAGAGAAAATTATGAAATAATATGATAGCAATGATTTTCACTCTCAATTCTATGAATATTTTGTTGCAAGGGATAACATACTTCAATTCCCAATAATTTTATTAGAAATGGTTTTAAATATTTATAATTGTTTAGCCATTGTTGAATGGGATAATGGAACATAGTGATGGTGGGTCCATGGTAGTAAGCATAGGAACAAGGGGTTGACATGCAAGGCTTAACATGTCATGCCCAACAATTACTTGCATAGAAAATATGGATTGGTCCCTTTGTAGAGTAGAGGCCACATAAGGCCACTTGGAAAGGATGGATAGTGGAGAAGGACTTAGGTGATGCATGGATTAACCCTTGACCATATTGATATTGATCATATGAAGGGTACTAAATAATCCCATAAATCTAACATATATTGTTGTGACTAGCATGAGGACATGTGGATGTGGAAGGCCTAATGCATATGATTGGGAAAGAGATAATGATGACCGAACACAATGTTTAAAACATAATTGTTAAGGGATGATGGTAATACTATAATATTAAATTCCTTTTTGTGTCCCTTGGTTGGTCTTATAGGGAATATTCTATGATGTCAAACCAATGATGAAATGCCACATGGAGCGGATAGGCCTAGAGTGCATTGACAATAATGGCTCAATGTTGCTAACCTGATTATTTAAGTGCCATGTGGAAAGTTGATCCATATTAGTTGGTACTTGTTGAATATGGTGGGTCCCATTTTACTTTTGGGTGATCAAGTTCTGCGTATTTCTTTGTACTGCCACACTTTCCATAGATGAACATTATCACATGAGTTTGGATGTTGTAATAGTTAGAGTAATATTTGCCTTGTTTAATTTTACATGTATGTATGGTGAGTCCCCTATAACTTTATCCTATATACCTTAATCAAACTATTGCACTATGCTTGCAATGTGTATTTCTTTCTTCATAGTTGCTCATTGACCATTGATCTCCTGGAGATGATTTTCAACCATTGATCTAGCCAATTACAAGAAAAGGTTATTCATGAGGGAATAAAATACTTTTTCAAAAGGTAAAAGGTAAGAGTATTTGTTACTAACTCATTCCATTACAGTTCATCCTTTGTTTCCACTATAGAATGCCTTTGGACATAATTAATCCTATTAATTTCCACATAACCATATCATAACTATAAAATAAAACAAATCTTCATAAATAAAATAAATCTTAAGTAAATAAAATAGCTCTTTAATTTTTTTTTTAAAAGTAAGAAATATAAATGAAATAAAATAATCTTAAATAGTTCTAAGTAAAATTTAAGAAAAACTCTTAATTCAATGAAATAACTCTTAAATAAATAAAATAATTCTATAATGATATTTATTTTTTAGGTATATGTATTTAAGAAATATTATATAATTCATTATATATATTTTTAGTTTTAAATAAGATTTTATTCACTAAAAAAATGCGTTATTTTATTTATTATAAATTCAATATATAAAATTTTTTTCTTCAAGATTTGTTAGGGGTATTTTTGTATGGAGATCATTCACAAGATAGTTTTTTCTACCCCATATAGGAGCACAAGCCTATAAATTTACTATATAAATGTTGTTTCTTCAAGATTTGTTAGGGGTATTTTTTTCAATAGAGATCATTCACAAGATTGGGAGCACAAGCCTAACCTGTCCATTCCACCAAATTAGTTTGGGCACAATCCTGACCTCATCCTTTATGGTGTGAGGGGCCTTGCATTCAACAAGACTTGATCCCGACCAAGGTGTAATTATTTTTGTCTCAACTTCTATTATTATATGTTCTTAGTTTCAAATTTTTTAATAGATTCAATATATCTATAAACAATCTAATTTTTCAAAAATAATATAATATTTTGATTTAAGTTATTACTCTTGTCTATACTGTTAAGAGTTGTGCTCTTATCTATATTTTTTAAATTTAAGTTTGATTGTACAAAGTGCATGCATTGGTTGTGATGTGTATGGGAATATATAGTAAGAATTGTATTACTTTGATAAATGTTTATTTTTTAATTGAAATATTTAAGTATTCATACAAAGTTTATTATTAAAGAGGTGAAAGTTTGAACCAACATAATGCTACTAAATACCATTAACTGATTTTTTACGCCGAGAGGCATTCTACAAGGAGAGGAAAGAGCTGAATCCCGTATCTCTGTAAATAAAATTTAAAAAAAAAACAAAAAACAAATTATGGTAAGAGGTGGGGCCCAAGTCACCTGCCACCACTATGATTCTAATTTTGTTTTTGCATTTTAACTTAATGAAAAAGCTAGATAAATTAATGCAAATTTGCAATCGCTAGTCAAAAAATTGACTTGGTAAAAGAGGTTAATTGATAATTGAAAAAATAAATGTGATAATTCAATAAGTGTCATGTAGCAATTTTTTGAAATATTGTCATAATTAATTAAACTAATGTAGATATTTTCAAATTTCAATATATTTATCTAAGAATATTAAAAATATGGAGAATAATTCTTAAATAGCTCTAAATTAAAATAAAATAAACTATAGTTAAATATAGTTCATATTTTCATCAAATAGCTAAACATTTTTTTTGCTTTAGATTTTCTTAAAATTCTTTCTTGTTAGGTTTTATATATATATATATATATATATATATATATATATATATATAACAATTTTAAATTTTTTTGCATACAACTTATTGGAACAAAAAAATTTCTCATTGCATCAAGTTCTCTAAGATTCTTGTAGTTGACAAATTAAAATCTCACAACTTTCCACATCCAACACATTACAAACCCCAAACCTGCAACAAAACAAGATCATGGAACCAATACTAAGACTTGGATTAGGAAAAAGATCAAGGAAAGAAATCAAAATCAATCCAAAACAATCAAGCAAGGAGGAATCAATCCAAACGAGATCTAAGAAATTTACCTCATCTCAAGAGAAAAATTGTGTAGCAAAAACAAATTGAGATGAAATGAAAAACTAGTGTAAAGAAATGATTTTATATGCCTTTATTTTCTTTATTTTCTTTAGGGAAATTTTATTAATTTTCTAAATTGGTACTTACTGGACCCTAATTTAAGCTAACCTAATTTTATTATGGTGTGTTTCTATTATATTTCTTTTAATATTTAGAATTTTATTTTATTTTATTTATTTAATTCAATTAAATATATTTAAAAGATTCCAATCTAAAATATTTAGTGCTTTAAATCTTATTATTTAGAAGCATATTATGAAATAGAAACTCCATCCATAACAAATATAATATTAACATCTTTGAAATGAAATAAAAAAATAACTATATTAGTGCTTTAAATTTTATTATTGAGAAGCATATTATGAAATAGAAATTCCATCCATAACAAATATAATATTAACATCTTTGAAATGAAATAAGAAATAACTATATTAAAGTGTTATAGTAATAAAAATAGTGTCTATTATGTTATTATATGTTACTTAAAGGGCTATTTTTAATAAATGAGTTTACATTATTATTAAACATAATAGACAGTATAATATGAAGGAGTTACATAAACTTCATCCATAACAAATATAATATTAACATCTTTGAAATGAAATAAAAAAATAACTATATTAGTGCTTTAAATTTTATTATTGAGAAGCATATTATGAAATAGAATTCCATCCATAACAAATATAATATTAACATCTTTGAAATGAAATAAAAAATAACTATATTAAAGTGTTATAGTAATAAAAATAGTGTCTATTATGTTATTATATGCTACTTAAAGGCCTATTTTTAATAAAAGAGTTTACATTATTATTAAACATAATAGACAGTATAATATGAAGGAGTTACATAAAGTTATGTTACATAATTATGTGTAACAATGGGGTTTTCTATAATTACAATTTATTTCAAGGATCTATTTTAGTATATGTTACATAAAGTTATTTTAACCCTTATTTTTATTATCTAAATGGGGTTATTTTTTATAAACTCCTTTAACTTTTTAAGTAACTATATGTGAAACTCCAACATTTAGCAATATTTAGCCAACATAAAAATAATTTTTAATATTATAATTTTTAAATATGGTTAAATACAGTTCATTCTTTAATTTTTCAAATTACAATAACTAGATGAGGATATGATGAACTATGATCAATTGAAATCAAATAAAACATACCCATTTTGTGTGAAGATCCCCTCTATGTATGTATTACAATTACACATAGAGTTATAATTAGGGATACCGTTAGAATTATCATTAGGGTTAGGGTTAAGATTACAATTAGGGAAAGAATTAGGTAAGTATTAGACTTAGAATTATAGTTACAATTAGGGTTAGGGTTACAATTAGAATTACCTACAATAAGAATTATGGTTAGAGTTGTAATTAGGGTTACAACTATGGTTAGAATTAGGATTGGGGTTAGGGTTAAAATTAGGTAGGGAATTAGGGTTATGGTAAGAATTAGGGTTAGGGTTAGGGCATAGGTTAAAATTAGAGCTAATGTTAGCATTATCAGCAGGATTAAGGTTAGGGTTATCGTTACAAGTTAGGGCTATAATTAGGATTAGGGTTTAGGTTAGAATTAGAGTTCAATCTATGATTAGAATTAGGGTTATAGTTTGTTTAAAATTAGGGTTAGGTTTAGGGTTAGGGTTACAATTAAAATAGGGTTAGAATTGTGTTTATGGTTAGAATTAGGTTTAGTGTTAGAAATACGAGTAGGGTTGTTATTAGGGTTAGAATTAGTGTTATAATTAGGGTTACGATTATAATTAGTGTAAGAATTAAGGTTAGGCTTAGGGTTCAGGTTAGAATTAGGGTTACTATTGGGGTTAGAATTACAGTTAGTATTGGCTTAAATGTTAGGGTTAGGTTAAGGGTTGGGTTAGAATTATGTCTAATCATAATTTTAATTAGTATTCACCTAAACATTACCTAGGTTAGGGTTAGAGTTAGTATTAGTGTTAGACTTAGGGTTAGGGTTAGGCTTATATTTTTAGAAGTAGGGTTAGAGTTAGGGTTACAATTAAAATAGGGTTAAAATTATGTTTATTGTTAGAATTAAGTTTAACGTTATAATTATGATTAGAATTGGAGTTAGGGTTAGGGTTAGGTTTGGGATTAGGGTTGGAATTAAGAATAGAATTAGGGTTAAGTAGATCTAGGGGTAGAATTAGGGTTAAGGTTCTAAGAATTATTGTCAGGGTTATCGTTAGGGTTATGGTTATAGTTAGGGTTGCGGTAAGTCTAATCATTTGATTATGGTTAGAATTAGAATTAAGGTTAGGGTTAGCATTGAAATTAGAAGCTAGGCCTATAATTAGGGTTATGGTCATTGTTAGGGTTAGAATCAGAGTTGAAATTAGAATTGTGATTATGGATAGAATTTGTCTTAGGGTTAAGGTTCAATTAGAGTTAGGGTTTCAATTAGAATTAGAGGTAGAGATATGTAATTACAATTAAAATTAGGGTTATGGTTAGAATTATGTTTATGGTTTGGTTTATAGTTACAAATAGAGTTATAATTAGGGTTACAGTTAGAAGTAGAATTAGGGTTAGGGTTAGGATTACAATTAGGAAAAGAGTTAGGGTAAGCATTAGACTTAGAATTATAGTTAGAATTAGGGTTAGGGTTAGAAGCAAGGTTAGGTTTAGGATTAGAATTTGGGTTAAAATTAGGGTTAAGGTTTGAATCAAACTTGAAGTTAGGGTTAGGGTTAATATTAGAAGTAGGGTTAGGGTTACAATTATAATTACCTACAATGAGAATTATGGTTAGAGTTAGAATTAGGGTTAAAACTACATATTTAGAATTAGGGTTGGGGTTAGGGTTACAATTAGGGAGAGAATTAGGGTTAGGATCTAGGTTAGAATTAGCGTTAGGGTTAGAATTAGAGCTAAGGTTAGCATTACTATCAGGATTTTAAGGTTAGGGTTATCATTACAATTTGGGTTCAAATTACAAGTTAGGGCTACAATTAGTGTTAGGGTATATATTAGAATTAGAGTTTAATCTATGATTAGAATTAAATTATAGTTTGTTTAAAATTAGGGTTTGGTTTAGGGTTAGGGTTATAATTAAAATAAGGTTAGAATTATGTTTATGATTAGAATTAGGGTTGTAACCTTGACATTTACTATATTGGTAAACAAAACCCTAATTCTAATCTAACCTTGTTTCTAAACCTAACTCAAACCCTAATTGTAATCATAACCTTCAATCTAACCCTAATTCTAATTCTCATTCTAACCATAACAAATGATTACTCTTAGCATTGATTTATAAGCCTAACCCTATACCTAACCCTATTTATAAGCCTGATCCTAAACCAATCTCTAAACAAAACCATAAATCTAAATCTAATAATCATTTGAACCTTAGAAAATAATATATAATTATTATAATATATTATAATAATATATCTAACCTATATAATTATATAATATAATATAATTAGGGTTAAGAGCTTTAGGCTTACTTTAGTATAAAATATGTCAAAATTATATTATAATATATTACAATTATTATATAATACATTATAATTATTATATAATATATTATAATAATATATCTAACCTATGTTATAATATTATATTATATAATAATAATAATTCTTAATAAGATATATAGTATACTTAGAATTATGCTTGTAGTTGTGGATGCTACTAATATACTTATATCTAAAAAATATATCTAAAGTAAGCCCAGAGATATTCTTCTGAGGCACCTATTTTTTAATCAATTTCCTACACATAGGTAGAAATAGGGGCCTCATCTCTGGTACTTGAGATATATTTTTTAAATATAGGTATACTAGTAAAATATTTTTAGTCAAAAAGTTAGCATCTTTACTTTCTAAAAGATAAATATTTGTTTTACACAAAAATTGTAATTTTTTATTTATTAACAAATACAACTAATAATCGTTACATGTAGATATGTGTATTGGGTGGGGTCAAGTGGCTACGTCTACTTGGTTATCATGATGGATCTTGGTTATCATGATGGAGATCCAGGTTCAAACCTACCTGCACTATCTTTGAATTGCTTGCATATATTCTCAAAAATCTTTACCCATAAAAAAATAATACAACTAATAATCACTAATTTGGGAGCCCACAGAGCCACCTAAATCATGTTATATTATATTAATAGTAGAGAGAAAAAAGTAACAAAAAAAAATTGATTACAGAACAGTGAATGTATATAGTATAGAACACCATCTCAACAGCTACCACAAGAACTACATTACTTCTTATTTATCACATTAATAAAGTAGTAATTTTATTGAATCTATTTTAACATCTGCGATAACATACACAAGCCAATCCCTTAGAAGTGAACTCGCAATCTCCACTAAAGGCATGCTCTTCATCTTTGCAGATTCTTTCGCAGTCGGAAGCGGAAAAGCATGCCTCTGAAAATACACCGCTAAAACTTCGGCATAAACCCGGGCCCTCTACGATCAAATTACAAATCAGTGAGTATTTCAGAAGTTTTCAACATCAAACAACATATTTTCATTGGTATTAACAAAACCCATCTATTAATGTTGATAATATTGAAGAGGAGGACAATAAATATTACCACCATCGAAAGCGAAAACAGAAGGCGCTGCGAGCAATAAAAACAACAAATACACATATATGCCCTTCACCATCTTAACAACTACAGATGTCCAAACGTAATGTATTCTGTGTGAAAAAGAATTTAGTGATGGCACTACTTATAGGACTGATTTTATTTAATTACTTATATTATTTGTCTTATATTCCTGCGTCATAATTTTGGACGTCGAATTCAACGAAGTATTTTGGAGTACTTTGATATAATAAAAATAATACAGCGATTCCTACATAATTTTGGACGTCGGATTCAAAGTAAGTATTTTGGAGTATTCTGTTGTATTGGACGTTATTTGGATTCTATCATCGGCAGCCTTGTATTTTGATTTAACGTTTCCTTGGAGGAATGACATATTGTTATTTACGTATGAAGATGACTTTTTATTGCCAGTTAGCGTGGAGTCTCATTCAAAGTGTACAATCATACCGGCCGCTCATCATTCACTCGCCAGGTACCACTGGCAATGATTAATTGGGTTTTATAACCTTTAGAATCCACTTATAGTTGTTTACAAGGAAATTAAACAAACCATTCGCCTTTGTTGATTTTGTTTCCCCTTTATTTGAAGTTTATTTTTTTCATATTTTAATAAAGAAAATAAGATATTTACAGATAACATTTTACAGATGCCCAGTTAAAGACATGATGCACAGTCAAACAGACCACCAAAGAACAGTTAAAGAGAAATGAATTACAATCAGCAGGAACTGCTGTACAGTCAAATTGATGCACAACACCACCAAAGAAAACAGCAGCAAACACTGCTGTGTGACCATGCAGTTCAAGTTAACTGTTGCCAAATCAGCACCAGGAAATCGCTAACTTAGTAGAGTCAAATGTTATAGCTGGAAGAGCTGATGAGCATCAAAGCAGCTGCATTTTAAAGACTGGCCAACCTGTGCTGAACCTGTAATGACAGTCATGAAAACATCAGCAATGTTAAAGGGCTAAATTCTGGGTAGTCTGAGGGTTATTTTGGACTCCCTCAACATTCTGAAGCTGTGAAAGAAGGTTGCCGATGGTGTCCAACCTATGTTACCAGAAACGAGAAACGGAAACTACAACGGCAACCACAACGTGACAAGAAATAGAAAATTTAGAGGTTGCGTAAAAGAAACGGATTTTAGGTACATATATTTTTCAAAATTTTAGATTTATTATAAAGTAAAACACTCAAGAATAAAACTACGAAAAAACAAACAAAAACTACATCTTTATAAATATATATTTTTATAAAATTTGTTTTATAAAAAAAACTTCACACTTTTATCTTTTTAAAAAACATAAAACTATTTTTTAATAAATTTATTTTTGAAAAAAAACCAAAACTAAGTGTCCAACAACTCACATTAGTTCTATGATGATGTTGAAGACAAGAAGACAAGTTGGAGTTGTGGAGGTACAAACTGGAGTAGACCATCTGCATTTCAATTTGTCTAGGGAAGAAAGTGCCAAGAAAAGATAGTTAAGCAACGAAATCTCTAGATGAGCTTGAGAATCACATATTTGCCATTGTGTGTGACAATATTGTGAACATTAGAGGTCCCCAGGAGAGCTGATTTCCATGTCCATGGCTGAGGGAAGATGGCAAGGAGTGCGGAGAAGAGGGAAAGCTAGAGGTGGCAAGCATGGAGACTAGACCAAAATGCATGTTTAATAGAATCGTACTTGGCGTAAAAAGGACAAGTTGGTGGGGGGGGGGGGGGGGGGGGGAGGTGAAGGAATTTGAGGTGAGTGCCAATAGGGAGTTAGGGAGTTTGATGTGAATGATTTTGCAAGCTGTAAGCTGGGATTGACCATCAGCCTTGAATTTCCAAATCTGGAGACTAAGTTTATTCCACCTTGAACTATTGAACTTGCAGTGCCATTTAGCATTAAAGTGGGGGGTAAGGGTAATTGACGGCATAAATTGTCTATAGATCCTTTTGAGCTGAAAGAACTAAAAGGTATGAGTAGTAGACTATCTTGAATCTTTGAAGAAATTAACATGAAAGTTTAAGGATAGCAAGGTATAGAGTTTAGGAGGAACCCGTTGCTGAATATTAAGAATTGGTTGTTTATCAGAGGGAGCTAGGTTGTACTAAGCTTGGAGATGCTGCCATGATTTCTAGCTAAAACTTGTTGGGTCCCATAAATCCTGGAATGTCTGAATTCCCTTTTTAAAAAGACATTTACCTTTAAATTGTTGGGAGAGACCAAGGGGTTTACTATCATATTGGATCAAGCGGTTCCACCAAATGGATGATGGGGCAAAGCTTAGGCCATGGCTAAGAGATTGGTCATACCAAATCATCTTTCCTTAGCTTATTTCCCAGACTTTCCAAATAGTGTTGAATGGGGCAGATCCTTGTGTTTTGAAGAAGGGAGCATGTAGGAGTTTGTCACACCAATTGACTGAGTTCTAGGGGTGACCTCCAGAGGTGTATTGGATGTAGAATCGGACTAAGTGTTTCCAAGGTGAATAGCCCTCTAAGGTTCTCACTATCCATCTGGTAGATAGGCAGACACCTTGCATAAAGGGGTCAGTAATTCTTAGGCCTCCTTTATCTTTTTGTTGATTACAATGAAGCTAGGATGTAGAGGGAAAGCCTTTTTTATTATCCCATCTAGATCAAATAAAACTCTTGATTAGTTGAATCAGTTGATTCTAACATGTTTTAGAGGGCAACCAACAAGAGGATATATACACATGGCTTGCTAGAAGAATTTTGTTGGCTACTTTGATATGACCAGCCATAGAAAGGAATTGGTTGGTCCAATTCAGAAATTTGGAATTGGTTTTGTTAATGGACCACCTCTACATATCCTTAAAGGTGACTCCAATGCAAAAGGGTATGCAAAGATATCTAGTGATATATGCCATGTTTCACTTCTTGCCACTCCTTTGAGATGTAAGGAGGATGGGGGCTAGGATGAATCATAAGAAAATCAATCTTGCGCATGGACAACTTTGAGTTAGAAATGGTGCAAAAGAGATCCAAAATATCCAAGGTGTGGGTAACTTCTATAGCAAAATTTTGAATAAACAACATGTTGGAGTAGCCAAGATCAGCAAGCATAAATTGAATAACCTTTCACACGTGAAAAATGGAGCATAAGAGCATATATATCATATACAATGAGAGTGTGTAAAATACAAAGATAAGCCTTACATAAATAGATAAGGAGAAGGAGGTAGGAAGGTAGGACTGAACTACTGACTACCTATACAAGCATGCAACATTTGTCTAACTCACTTGACATGTGTGAGGGCAAGCGGCAAGTCAAAAAGAAATATAGGTGTCTCACATGCATGAGTACACATGTCAAAATGAGACAAACTCCTAAAAGACTAAGTAAACTTAAGTCTATGTGTGAATAGGTCAATCCTTCAAAGAGGTGATATCTAAACTAGTTAGATAATGACACTTTTAACATTAACATCCCCACTTGAGTGTAACTTATGGAGAATACAAAGATGATGATGGGGTGCTCTCTACTAGGCCATGTTAGGTACTCATTTACAAATGAATTTCTCATAAAGTGGAGAAAAAAAAACCATGTGGGAAAAAACTTTCGTACAAATGAGAAATGATACAAATAGAAGTGTACAAGTGAAGAAGAAAGATAGAAGGAGGACTATACATGACCCCCCAAGGACTAACTCTAACACTAATATATAATAGATGTATAATAGAAAGTGTGAAGGAATGAACTCCATGCGAAGAGATGGATCCTCCCAAAACTTAGATGAGAAGACTAAACATGCAACCTCCTCTCAAAATACTTCATATAGTGCTGCTAGATGCTCAAGATTGGATATTGAAGACAATCCACAAATGTTGAACAACATTTCTTCCCTTAGGAAGAAATCGAACCATAGAAGTGTGCAAAGAATCCTCCCATTCTAGATAGGATCACACAAGAAGAAGTATGAAGGTCTCTAAATTTTGCACATGATTGAAAGAAACTGATGATGCCCATGACGTCTTCAAAAGATGCTCAAGGATCTCCAAGCCAATGCTAACATGTGACAAATGGTGAGATTCAGGTACAAGGACCATAGATGTATAGTGATAACTGAACCTAGAAGAATCTAATACTACCATAGAGGATGTCAAAAAATATGATGATAGAGTCAAATATGTGGACATAAATATCTACAAAATTTATCACTATAGAAGCTAATGTAGACAAGGTAAGAGCAATATCTGAAGAAGACAATGGTGATGCAACTTCATCAAAGTTGTCGTCAAATAGAAGAGGAATGTCCTCAATGATGTCTCCCAAATATGCAATGCGAGACTCTACAAAAAGACATGAAATGTCAGGTAAATATGCATCCCAATGTGGAGGATATAGAAAGACAATAACCATATCTTGGTGCATAGAATCATTGGACGTAGATGTAGGAACATTTGATGATGGTGGAGATGGGATCTCAGTGTAAGACATCTGACTATAGTGTACATACGCAACCGATGATGTCTCACAAGATGGTTTAGTGAGATGAGATTTTTCTGCAAGTGCTTTATTAAGATTAATAGAAAGTTGAAATGCATGAAGAATTTGTTGTCATAGTTCATCAATTTTGTGATGATGTCATTCTTCTATTGTATGTCATTTTAGCCCATGATATCCACATTTGATCTTTCATTTGTTATGAGGTTTATTGAGAATCTCGAATGGAAGGAAGTATGTGAGTCATCCACAACAATATACATGATCAAATTTTAAGTACTATCAAAGCAGAAATGAAAGTTTGGCCACGCAAAAAGGATTATGACTAAGTGAGAAGCCCCCCAAAAGGAAATGCAAGAAAAATTACAACTTGTCAAAGATCAGATGTGAAATCGACCATTTATAAAGTACGGTTATTTTTACAAAATGTGCAATCCAAATCTTAAATTTATTTACATAGTTGAATTCCTTGCAAAATTCTAAGAAACTTCAAAACAAAATTCGTGAAATTTCAATGTCGTGGGCGAAAGTTATGCCCTATCGAAATTTGCAATTACAATGATCTTCGAGGATTAAAAACTCATCAAAAAAGATAAAATTTATTTATTTTGACTTTGTCGAAGTGAACTGGGCAAAAATACCTTTCCGTCAATTACAAATTTGTAAAAAAATGATAAACGGTTTTAAAGTTGTCGCAATTTGAAAAAAATTGTGTCCTTTGGCAAGCAAAGAGCACCTAGCGGTCTTCGTTTGGCATAAAAATGATTTCTTTGGCAGTTTGTGTCAGTCAAGGGAAACTACTAGCATAGAATGTTTATTGTTTGTATGTAGCGTATTGGAGGTTAACATAAAATGCTACCTTTAAAAAATGTTTAGTAGTTACAATTAACTGTGAGGTAAAATGTGAAGGGTTAACACTAACACCCCCTACTTTCCATATAACATAAAATGCTAACACTAAAACATAACATGAAATGTTAGTAAGGTAGTTGTGGTGTAACAAAAACCCATAGAATGCGATTCTGAAGGAAACTATTGGTAGAAGTCCAAACAGGACTCAAAAACTAGGCCGTTGGAATGTCGACCTCCTTTGGTGAAGATTCCAAATCAATAACAAACACTATAAAATGTTAACTATTTTGACCCGGTTGAGGTTGAATATGGGGCCAAGTTGCAGAGTGGAGGTCAAGAGTGATTGTACAATGTACATGGAAAAGGTGAGGCGTTAAGGCCTGAGGGAGTCTGAGTCTGAGCATGCCTGGACAGAGCTTGAAGAGGCCGATAGAGGGCTTTAAGGGGCCGAAGTGCCCTGAATGACTGCAACAAACACCTCTGAATGGTCAGATGCCAAAGGAAAATCATGGAATGCGAAATCCAAGGCCGAATCAGTGCCAAAGGATGCCGAGGGGGCTATTCAAACGCCAATATGAATGAAGATTAAACAACAATTGGTGGAGATGAAGTCAACCATTGAATGTTGCCCAAAACACGAACAAAATGCTTAGTTTTCTAGTCTTAAAAAACCAGAGAGCCACAATGAAATTATTAGGGGCCATAGATATCAGAAGACAGGGTCTGTATGAGGAGCTTGTAGAGGCCTAGAGGCCATAGAAGCTACAAAAAATCCTGCACAATAAAAAAAATGACCCAGAATACAAAAAATTGCAGGGGTCTCAGTGCCTCTACAATATATATATATATATATATATATATATATATATATATATATATATATATATATATATATATATATATATTTGAACCAAAATAGATTTCTATTAGTTGCATGGGGAAAAATATTGCCCTCCGCTAAAAAACTTTCTGTTTTTGGGAAAAAAAATATATGGTACAGATTTGGAGGCCTTACAAACCCTAGGGGTAAAAAAATTCAAAAAAATAACTACCAAAAAACATCATTTGAAGGGTCACCTAAACTACCTCGGGCCTTTTGAACTCAACGACGTAGTCCATTTGGCTCCACAACACTCCGATGATAGGGCTAAGTGCTAGAGTCACCAATTTGGAAAGGATCGTGCAAGCATGGCTCTGATACCATGTTGGAGAAGCCAAGATCAACAAGCACAAATTGAATAACCTTCCACAAGTGAAAAATGGAGCACAAGAGTATATCTATCAGATACAATAAGAGTTTGTAAAATACAAAGAGAAGCCTTGCATAAATAGGCAAGGAGAAGGAGATAGGAAGGTAGGATTGAACTATTGACTACCTCTACGAGCATGCAACACTTGTCTAACTCATGTGACATGTGTGAGAGAAAGTGGAAAGTCAAAAGGAAATAGGTGTCTCACACATGTGTGAGTATATATGTCCAAATGAGATAAACTCTAAAAAGAATAAGTAAACTTAACCCCATGTGTGAATAGGTCAAACCTTCAAAGATATGATATCTAAACTAGTTAGATAATGACACTATTACACTAACATAGCATCTATTACACTAACATAGCATACTATCATTGCCAAAATGTGAGTTTATGGCTTTGGAGTTGGTTGGGAGAGAAATACCTTGGATAAGTTTTTGGAGACAACATGCTGAAATAAATAACCAAGAGCATCAACAGCCAAAACGAAAAGGAAGGGGGCGAGGGGACAACCTTTCTAGATGGATTTTTGCAAAGGAAATTTAGGGGAGAGGGATCCATTAACCACAAATCTAGCATTCGTATCCATGAACAACATTCTAATATGACTGCAAATCATAGGTCCAAAGCCCAACCACATTAACATGTTAATAATAAATGGCCAGCGGATGAGATCATAGGCTTTATCAAAATCAAGTTTGATGATTAAAGCATCTTGGGTAGTTTATTGATTCTACTCAGCTATCTCACATGCAAGGACAAGGTTGTCAAGTATAAATTACCACCAAGGAATCTTTTTTGCTCCAGGCAAACTATATGTTGTGTGATATATTTTATTCTTTGAACCACAACTTTGGCTATAATCTTGTAAGAGGTGTTGGGTAAAGTGGTAGGCCTCCAACCATTAACAATTTCTTCATCTTTTCTCTTGGGAATGAGTTTGATCAGTCCCTGATTAATAGTAGCTCCTAAAGAGCCAACCTCCATGGCTTCAAGATAAACATAATAAAAGTCCTCTCCTATGTAAGGCCAAAGGGTTTTGCAAAATTGCATAGGAAGACCATCACCACTCAGACTTTTCTTTAGGGCCATAGAATAGAGGGCTTCATCAATTTTTTCCATAGATAGAAGGTTATAGACAAAATGACTATACTCAAGGTCAATTCTACATTCTATACAGTCAACAATATATCTTCAAGGATGTCAAGAAGAGGATCACCTGCCAACTTATCAACAAAAAGATTTCTAAATGATCATAGAAGGTTTGCATAATGTTTGAGTGGTTAGACTGGAGGGAACCATGATAGGTTTTAATAGACAAAATCTGATATTTCTTTTGTTTGTGTTGCATAAATTGAAAGAAGAATTTTATCCCCCTATCACCATCTTTGATCCATTGTAGACGAGCCTAAACTTGTGCTCCTTTGCCCTTATAAGAAGCTAGTTTATGCAATTCATTTTTAGTATGGACAACTGATCGTTGGAGGCCAATGTTATAAGGATTAGAAACCAAAAGAGCTCAATTATGTTCTAGTTGTTCTTTTAAAGTTTTTTCAAGTCCACGGCATTTCTTAGTAGCTCTCCATCCATAATAATGAAGGAAAAGAGTACATCGGGATATTGCTATTTCCCACCAACTAATCCATCTATCCTACTCAGGTTTAAGCTCAACTTTCCACATGGAAATAAGACCATCAATGTAGTCCTATTGCTTTAAGTGAGAAATATTCATCTTATAAGGAAGATTGGTTGGAAGGGTGGTAGATTGAGGAGAGAGTGGTGAGAATGGGAACATGTTCAAAAAGGGTAGCTGAGAGGTCAACATGGACAAGATGACCATCATGAGAGGGGATAATATGGTAGTTGGAGGAAATGTATAAACAGTCTAGTCAGCTTATCCTTTTGAAGAATCCTTCACAATAATTGTGCCACATAAACCAATGTGGTTTTTGGAGTTCAGATTTGCCTAGGAGAGGGTCATGCACTCCCAAAGCATTACAAGCTAATGTCCATGCTTGAAATTTAGATTGGGATAAGTGATACGCATTGTCCCAATTACGATCAGTAGGATGCTCTTCAATATTAAAATCTCCTCCAAGGATCCATTCTGCCACTAGGAGATGAAGGTATATCCAGTCCCAGAGTAATGTTCTTTTTGAAGGGAAATCAGGGCCATAAGTAGAGAAAAATCCCAAAAGCATGTCTCAAAAAAGGACAATAGCCCAAACATAACATTTATTAGGGTCAGATCCAGAGGCTACAATGTGTTTAGCAAGCCAAGGAGCAAGGCCCAGGACAACCCAGCCACTACCTAATGACTGCCCTTTGGAAAGTTGCAGGTGCATTGCATAAGCCAAATGGAAGCACTGAGTAGGCATATGTCCCCCAAGGATAGGTAAATGTTGTTTTCTCTTGGTCCTTTGGTGCAATCTATATCTGATTGTAATCACTAAACCCATCCAAAAAGGAAAAGTACTGCTTTCCTACAAGTGAGTCCAATACTTGGTCTATGAAAGGAAGGGGAAAATGATCCTTTTTGGTGGCAGAGTTTAATTCTCTGTAATCAATATAGACTCTTTATTTCCCTCCCTTTTTGGGCACGAGAACCAGAGGAGACACGAACTAGCTATCTGAGATTGGGTAGATAAATCCTGCATCTAATAGCTTCTGTAATTCTTCTTTGATAATCTCTCTTAATGCAGGGTTGATTCTCCTTTGTGGCAGTCTTACTGGTGTACAATCTTCCTTTATATAAATCCTATGGGTGCATAATGTAGGATCCAGTCATTTCATGTCATGGTAATCCCATGCAAAGGCATTCTTGTGTTTCTTTAACAATTTTGTCAAAGGCAACTGTTGTTCTTGAGTCAATTTGTTGTTAATATTTAGATATCTTTCTTTTGAAATCTCCACTTGAGTTGTTAACTCTACCATAGTTGCTTCACTAATGCTTGGTACCTTGATTTCTTATGGAAGCAATGTATGAGACATACCTGTTACTACAGGAAAAGTGGGAATAAGTGTCTTCACTAGATCAGCATAGTGAGAGGATGATGCTTCCTCTACTTTGCAATGATTCTAAATTATGTTAGACAATACTTCATCTTCCTCTTGAAGCTGCATGAAGGAGATTCTACCTAACATCATAAGTTGTACCACAGAATTAGCTTCTTCGGCCTCTTCACCAACATGTGGCAAATAGGATTATCCATATCATGAGATGGCTGTGCAGGTGGGTAAAAAACAAGATTTGTAGCACTTCTCCCACTAGAGATGGTCATGTCTCCTAATCGACATCCATTATAAGCATTAGTTGTGGCTAGCCATGACCTTCCTAGAATGATGAGATACCCTCCCAATGTAGCTTTAGGAGAAAGTACCATGAAATCAGCTAGATATTCCCATGAGTCCAGGGATACCACAAGGTCCTCTACTATCCCATCAGGTTTAATAGTAGAACTATTAGCAATCTATAGGACAATGGGAGTAGGTCTCATGTTTGTAACATTTAGTTGTTGCAGGATGTCCTTGGTCATTACATTTATGGCTGCTCCCAAATCAATCAAAGCATTTCTTATTTGGATCCCATTTATAACAATTACTACCACAGGACTCCTTGGATCATTATATTTGGGAACAATCACTTTCCCAAGCATGATGTCAGCCATCTGTCCCACCACATGAACCATAGTGGGGTCTTTCCTCTTTCTATCTGGCTTCTTAAGCCATGCTTCCTTGATTGTTTTGCCATATATATGAACATCTTTTATGGCCTGAAATAGAGGGATCTTGACAAATACATGTTTCAACTATTCTAGAATGTCAAAGGTAGGTTCCTCTTTCTCTTCTTTTTGTTTCACAGTCTCCAACCTCTATGGAAATGGTGGTTCTTGTGTAGTTTGCTTGACTGGGACTGGTTCAATATTTTTAGGTACATTTGGCTGAATGGGGGCATTTAAAGGCTCCTCTTCCTCCTCAGGAAGCTCAGTAATAATGGGACTAGAAGGAGCTACCAAGGTAGTTCCCGAACATAGGTGGATGTCACTTACACTCACAACATATGCAGGGAATTGATTTGGATCAGTAGAGTATACTGGCTACTACTGTGGTCTATTATTTGGGTTAGGTCAGGGCTGAGCTAGTAACTGAGTAGGCTTAGGCATATTTGAATTTGTACTAGTAGGAGGAGGCATTATAGTAGGTTGCTGGGGTTGAGAAGGTGGCTACATGTAATTAGTTATCTGGTTTGGCCATTGTTGTCCTCCCCTCCATTGAGGTGTTTGCTGTCAGTTTCTTGGAGGTGAGTACCAATTCCCCTGAGGTTGTTGCCACTAGGGTGTAGGGTTTTGGTAATTTTTCCAAGTGTTGCATAAATTGAAAGAAGAATTTTATCCCCCTATCACCATCTTTGATCCATTGTAGATGAGCCTAAACTTGTGCTCCTTTGCCCTTATAAGAAGCTAGTTTATGCAATTCATTTTTAGTATAAACAACCGATCGTTGGAGGCCAATGTTATAAGGATTAGAAACCAAAGGAGCTCAATTATGTTCTAGTTGTTCTTTTAAAGTTTTTTCAAGTCCATGGCATTTCTTAGTAGCTCTCCATCCATAATAATGAAGGAAAAGAGTACATCAGGATATTGCTATTTCCCACCAACTAATCCATCTATCCTACTCAGGTTTAAGCTCAACTTTCCACATGGAAATAAGACCATCAATGTAGTCCTATTGCTTTAAGTGAGAAATATTCATCTTATAAGGAAGATTAGTTGGAAGGGTGGTAGATTTAGAGAAGGAGAGAGTGGTGAGAATGGGAACATGTTCAAAAAGGGTAGCTGAGAGGTCAACATGGACAAGATGACCATCACGAGAGGGGATAATATGGTAGTTGGAAGAAATGTATAAATGGTCTAGTCAGCTTATCCTTTTCAAGAATCCTTCACAATAATTGTGCCACATAAACCAATGTGGTTTTTGGAGTTCAGATTTGCCTAGGAGAGGGTCATGCACTCCCAAAGCATTACAGCCTAATGTCCATGCTTGAAATTCATATTGGGATAAGTGATACGCATTGTCCCAACTATGATAAGTAGGATGCTCTTCCATATTAAAATCTCCTCCAAGGATCCATTCTGCCACTAGGAGATGAAGGTATATCCAGTCCCAGAGTAAGGTTCTTTTTGAAGGGGAATTAGGGCCATAAGTAGAGAAAAATCCCAAAAGCATGTCTCAAAAAAGGACAATAGCCCAAACATAACATTTATTAGGGTCAGATCCAGAGGCTACAATGTGTTTAGCAAGCCAAGGAGCAAGGCCCAGGACAACCCAGCCACTACCTTCAGTACGATTGGTTTGAGGGAAAAGAGCATCTGTCCAAATGGAAATAAGGGTGGCCTTCAAATGGATGTCACTAATTTTTACTTCTTACAACATGATAACATCAGAATGGTTATTCTAAATTAACTTTTTGACATGAAACTTCTGTTGGCAAGAGACACATTGGAGCTTCATGATTGTTTTCACTGATGGGAACCAAGTTCATCCCACACATTCATAGGACATAGTGTGCCTATACCAGAAGTCAGATTGAAGAGTGTTGTGGTCCGGTAAGCAAGAATAGAGTGTTGTGGCAAGGTCTGACAGTCAGGTCCAGATCTCTAAGAGGAAGTATCTTTGGAAAGTACGGACTTGGGGAAATCAAGAGGAATACCTTGACTGGTAGATTCCAAGATTTGAGCCTCCGGTGATGAAAGAGTGAAGAGAATAAGCATTCAAGTATTGGGGTCCTATTTGGTAGACCAGACAGAGGAAGAACTTACCAGTAGAGCTTCAGACATTATTCCAGATGAGATGTTAATGGTGATCAAGGTTCTTAAGGTATCATTCATGATTGGCCAACTTGTTAGATGACTTTTATAAGTGTCTATTTGATCCGCATCACTTGGTAAGCAAGGATTCAACCGACAGACTAGAGTTTGGGAAAGACTGACTATTTCAGATGTTGACTAGAAAGAGGATGAAATCCTTTATGCGGATATATATATACCAAATGGATTTTGATGAGAGTGTGTGTTGGTGTAATTGGGAAGTGCGAAGAAAAGTAGATGATCAGTGTGGAAGCAGTAAGGCAGGTTCGGTATGTGTAAGGACAACAGTTCTAAAGAAGAGAAAGGATGAAGTGCAGTGGATCAGTATACTGAACCTAACCGGAACTGAACTCTAGCATATGTGGATGCCTCTCATCAGTTCAAGTATCTTGTTACTCTCTTTAAAACTTGTAGGTAGTGAGCCTCTTGTGAGCAGTGTGCTCAGGTAGTGAGCCCCTAAGTGGCAAGTGCCATTTTTACTTGTATTCTTCTAACAGAGAATACTTTCTTGGGTTAGTCACCCCGCGGTTTTTCCCTTAATAGTGTTTTTCATGTCAAAATCATTGTGTTATGTGTATTGACTTTGTTTCTACTTTCATGCTTGTTTGCTTTGATGCTACACTAATTATTAAAGAAGAATAGAAAGTTGAATAAATTAAGATAACTGATTCACCGCCTCTCAGTTATCAACAATTGGTATCAGAGCTAGGTACCTACAAACAGAGCCTAACAGCTTGAGGAAGATCTGGGAATTAAAATGGATGTGAATGGTATGAGGGAACAACTTCAATCTGCCCTAGATGATCTTGAGCTATCTAATTCTGAAGTCAATGAATTGAAGGAAAGACTCAAACAGGCTGATGATTTCATAAATGAACTAAAAGGGAAACTAAATCTCTCTATGAAAAAGAGAAAGGATCTACTTCAGTAATTGGCAAGTCAAAATGAAGCAAATGATACAAATGGAGATCTAAAGGAGAAAACCAAGTTATGTGAAAAGTTATCAAAAGAAATCATTATGGTAAGACATGAAATGGAATCAGGAGTTATGAAGTTTACCCAAGAAATTGAAGAGAAAAGAAAAACTGAAGATGATCTAAGAAAATCTCTTAAGAAGAAATCAGAAGACTACTACAAGATGGATAGAATAATTAGACATTTTGAATCTGATCTTGAAGATGCTAAAGATAATGAAGAAAAACTTGAGGATCAAATTGTCTCTCTTAAAAGGGATCTTCAAACAGCAAATCAATACAAAGAGAAATTCAAGATAAGTTCTGCTCAACTTGAAGTTCTTCTTGAAAGCCAAAAGAGGGTAGATGACAAGCGTGGCTTGGGATATGAGAAAGGTGAAAGCTCTGGATCCGGTCAGAAGAATTTTGGATCAGAAAATTCAAGGAACAGGCCTAGAAGACCTCCGGTAAGGCAACCTAATGCTCAAAGATATCCATCCTTCAATGGATACTACCACAATTGCAATAACTTTGGTCACAAAGCTAATCAGTGTAGAAAGAGAATGAATCAGACTAATACATCCTTCTCTGGATAGTATTTTAACTGCAAAAGGTATGGTCGCAAATCTCATGAATGCAGAAATACGCAAATGAACAATTCATTCAATGGTAGATGCTTTGCATGCAATAGAGTGGGTCATATGGCTAATCAATGCAGATCAAGAGGACATCAATCAAATGTGCAAAGAAATGTTGTTTGTCACAATTGCAATAGATCCAGTCATATTGCCAAATTCTATAGAAGCAAGAATCAGGACAAAAGAGGTCCGGTACATCATAATCAGAATTAAGACAAGGGAAAAGGAAAAATGAATGTGGATGAAGTTCAAAGTGAGATGAACAAGATTTGGGTGAAGAGAAGTATAGAAAATGTAGGGGATGGATCCGCACCAGAATTTGGTGCTGATATTCCTTCTAGAAATTAAAAAGTGAGCTCTGGCTCAGGGGGAGACACAAGGAAAAACTTTTTCCCCTAGCCAATAAATTGGTGCCGGAATTCGCACAAGGAAGGTTGCGGATTAAAGGGTTCTTAGAGAAACATCTAAATAAACTATGGTTAAGATATGTAAGATCTGTAAGATGTTTAGAATAAGATTGATCCGGTTCATCAAGTCATCCGAATAAGGAAAACAAGGCAAACTGGAATGACCTAAGTTGAGCATTTATTGCAACTTGGTATTAGGGTTTGCAGAGTAATATAAGGGTTTTTCTTATTAAACATTTGTTCATTCTGCATTTAAGAAGAAGCGAAAAGGAGCTCTACAACAAATTTCCTCAAGCCCATCAAAGATCATTTGCAGAAGTCGATTCATCTAGCAATCGATCTGGCTCACTCTGTGAAACCTAAAAGCACAAAAGGTATTTTTCATTCTTAAATATATCTTTGCAAATCTTTTGAAAGATGGCTACTCTAAATGTGGTGAAGATTTCTGATAGGCAATGCCCTAAATTTAAGAAGCATCCATACAAATCTCTAGAAGTGGATCCCTCAGGTGCATTTTCTAGCATTCCACATGGTATTTTGCATGTTGAAGATGTTAGGGTTTACATTCATGCGAATATTGAAGAGTTTGGAGAATCCAAGCTAATGGATATCTATCACAATCAGTTAATTGATGAATCATTTGAGCTCAAACCACAGTATAAGGCTATCCGGGACAAACACTTTGCATGATGCATTCATTTCCCCTATTTTCCAGAAGATGAATGGGTCCAGTATGTTTTGAACAGAATGCATGACAACTTCATGTGGTTGAACAGACCATTTAAAATCACTAAGGATGCCATTAGGGCTGTAACTGGATTACACTCAACTGGTGGAATGCCTACACTCAAATATGTCAAAAACCAAATTGTAAGTGAGGCTACCAGATCGAAGTTTGATAAAAGAGCAATGACTATTGAAGATATCATAGATCTGGATATCAAGTTTGCATCAATGATAATTGGATATAAGATATATCACTCCAGCAGGGAGAATTCAGTATCCAGAACTATTGTATATACTGCTTATGAAATGTTAAGGAAGAATGCTGACTATGATCTCTGTGAGCTACTTTTAAACCAACTTTTCAAAAATCTTGTAGAAGATAAAGAAGGATAATAAGAACTCCTTCAAATATGGTGGGCTAATACTCTGTCTATTCTTCTACTACATGAATGAGCTACCTGGATCTAATGGGTGGATATGGTAGAATGACAGACCAGTAGCAATTCAAATCAGGGACTATCTACATGGAATTGGTGATGCCAATGCACAGAATACAACACTCTGGGGATATTTTAAGAACTTCCAGAACATGATGCAAGCTAGAGAGAGAATTCCAAAATCCTTAGTTGAAAAATATAAGAATACAATCTGCTTTATGGTAGAAACTAATCAGTGCCTAATGGAGGCAGTGGAACCAAGAACAGTATGGATCATGCCTATGGGGTATGAAGTGGATGAGAAAATTGTAGAGATGCATGTTTAGCACATGCTAAGTTAGCCCAAGGATCCAAAGGTAGAAAGGTTTGGAACCTTTGAAGAGCTGAGTGTAAAGATTCATGTAGAACTTAGACAACTGGAGATAAAGAGAAAAATGAGAAAAGAAGTAGAGAATGTTGCCAAAAGATTTGGCATATCAAAAGAAGCACTTAATGCTAACAAAGAGAAGATGGAAAGGGCATAAAAAGAAAAGGAAGAAGCAGAAAAGGAAAGTGATCCGGTAGAAGCACCCTCCTAGACCAGATCCTCTAAGAGGTCTGCACCTACTACTGATAAGAGCTCAAAGAAATCAAAACTGGAAGAAAAATCATCTGGTAAAGTAGAGAAAAGAACTAAGACAAAGGCCACAAGATCTTACATCAGTCAGAAGGATGATGAAGAGACTGAGTCAGATGAGAAGGTAAGGAAAATGAGGAAAAAGAAGAAAGTATCTGAACCCTCTACCAGTGAAGATAAGGAGGAGATGGTAGAAGAGTTTGTTGAAAGGCCCACTCTGTCCTTAGATGATGTAGTTAAGGCAGTTACTATGGATGGGAACTTGCAACCAATAATAAAATTCTATGATGCAGATAAAAAGATCTTGGAGGAAGCCACAGTTAAGTACTTGAACATATACAATAAGGCTTTTATTGAAATTATATCTCATTCCCAAAAGCCTAGAGAAGGAATTAGAGATAAGGAAAAATAATGCTAGGGCAAAGGATCTTGAGATCTTAGAATAGATAGCCATTCAGTTCTTTCCTTCAATCACTCAGAAGCAAATGAATATGATCTTCAAAGATTGCAAGGATGAGTTCCAGAGCAAAGCCAGAATGAATCAACTTATGCTCGGTGAAACTGACAAAATAGGAAAAGAGACAGAAGAGATTCTCCAGAATGCTTACAAAAGATTCAACATTCCCATGGTCGAGGACCTAGGTGATGATCCCTTAGCTATAGATGAATCTACTGAGATAGTGGTAGAAGAGGTAAAGGAGACAGGTGAAGAAAAAGGTAAGGACTTAGATTCCTCTACTCTGGAAGAGGAAGTCCAAGGAGAAGTAAATCTGGACTCTCCAGTAGTCTCCAGATCTAAAGGAGAAGAAAGTATAAAAGAAAAATCCAGTCAAGAAGAACAAGGAAATGAAAGATCTTCATCAAAGAAAAGTCAAAGACAGAAAAAGCTATAGATGATAGTGGTAAGGCTGCAGAAGGGAAGAAAATTTTGTCTCCAGCAAGAGACACATCAGAAGCAGTCAAGGATTTCTTGACCAAAGAGATGATGGAATTTGATGAACCAGAGTTGCTTCAAGGTCCATTCAATTTTGATTCCCTCTCTCCGATGCAAACCATGAGGCTAGCATCCTTCACTCAAGCAAAGGCAAAAGAAAAAATGCTGAAGTCTCACATGGAAGATTGTGAACTCATAGAAACTGCATCCAGTGTATTGGAGAAGATCATGCCATCTTTTTAGAAAGATCCCTCAGCCTCTTCATCCGGTAATCTCAAATCTCTAGTAAATAGTGTTAGTACACATTTTGAATCTCTAGAGAAATTAGCTGAGGAGAAGGTCCAGAAAGAATTTTTGGATAAGAGATTCTCAGAGTTACAAGGCTTAATAACAAATAATAGGAGAGTTATGGATATTGGAATAAAGAGCTTGGAAAATGATCTTAAAGATGGCAGAGATATCTACAAATTTTGTTTATCTTGGCCTAAAGTGACCAAGGATATTGAGAAGAAAGTAAAAGAGCAAGAGGATAAACTGACAAGTTTATCTCAAAGTTTTGATCCTCTCTCCACTCCTATAGTAAATCAAGAATGTTAGACTATTGCAGTCATAGCTGAAGTAAAGAAGCTTGAGAAGGAGAAGAAAAATAGAACAATCAGGTTAAGTGAACTCAGAGGGATCCTTATCCCTAAGTTAGAGGCCATGCATGAGGCTCTAATTGATGCTTAGAGCACAGCCCGAACTAGTGGTCCGACAGATCTCAAGAGGGCAGAAGCTTTTGCTTTCCTGTTGAGTGGTCACATCTCAATTTTGGATAAGATGAAGCAAAGTTGGGCGATAGAAGTTGTACAGTTGAAAACAACTTTTGTAGACATACTACAATATATGTAAGTATAAATTGTTCATATACTTATGTGGCTAAGTATAGTTGAATTTTTGGAATTTTGGTACGTGGACCCTACCCTTTGCCATTGATGTCAAAGGGGGAGTGAGGAACAGTGAAAAATGTGGAATGCAGCTGAGGGTGAGCTCTGGAAAAGTGTACATCAGTAGAGAGCATCAACCAAGGGGGAGTATAGTATAACACTTAGTCATTTTTCACTAAGTGTTGCCATCAATGCCAAAGGGGGATATTGTTGGCAAGAGACACATTGGAGCTTCATGATTGTTATCATTGATGGCAACAAAGTTCATCCCACACATCCACAGGACATAGTGTGCCTATACTGAAAGTCAGATTGAAGAGTGTTGTGGTCCAGTAAGCAAGAACAAAGTGTTGTGGCAAGGTCTGACAGTCAGGTCCGGATCTCTAAGAGGAAGTATCTTTAGAAAGTGTGGACTTGGGGAAGTCAAAGGAATACCTTGACTGGTAGATTCCAGGATTTGAGCCTCCAGTGATGAAAGAGTGAAGAGATATAAGCATTCAAGTATTGGGGTCCTGTTTGGCAGAGCAGACAGAGGAAGAACTTACCAGCAGAGCTTCAAACATTATTCCGGATGAGATGTTGGTGGTGATCAAGATTCTTAAGGTATCATTCATGATTGGTTGACTTGTTAGATGAATTTTATAAGTATCTATTTGATCTGCATCACTTGGTAAGCAAGGATTCAACCGACAGACTAGAGTTTGGGAAAGACTAACTATTCTGGATGCCGACTAGAAAGAGGATGAAATCCTTTATGCAGCTATATATATACCAAATGGATTTCGATGAGAGTGTGTGTTGGTGTAATTGGGAAGTACGAAGAAAAGCAGAAGATCAGTGTGGAAGCAGTAAGGTAGGTCCAGTATGTGAAAGGACAACAGTTCTAAAGAAGAGAAAGGATGAAGTGCAGTGGATCAGTATACTGAACCTAACCGGAACTAAACTCCAGCATATGTGGATGCCTCTCATCAGTTCAAGTATCTTGTTACTCTCTTTAAAACTTGTAGGCAGTGAGCCTCTTGTGAGCAGTGTGCTCAGGTAGTGAGCCCCTAAGTGGCAAGTGCCATTTTTACTTGTATTCTTCTAACAGAGAATACTTTCTTGGGTTAGTCACCCTGCGGTTTTTCCCTTAACAGTGTTTTCCACACCAAAATCATTGTGTTATGTGTATTGACTTTGTTTCTACTTTCATGCTTGTTTGCTTTGATGCTACACTAATTATTAAAGAAGAACAGAAAGTTGAATAAATTAAGATAACTGATTCACCCCCCCTCTCAGTTATCAACTTCCAAGTAGCGATTATCAATCCCCTCACATTCTAGGATTGAATGTGTCACTTTATTGAGAGGAATTGAGAAGGTTTTCCTCATCCATCTGCAATGCATTGACATGATTCTCTTGGTGGCATGGATGAATATCCATTCTATGTTCTTGGCAAGAGCATACTGGAGAAGACGAATAGGATCGGGATCGGGATTGGATAGGGCTAGTTGTACGTGAGGATGAAGTCAGATTGGGGGGTGCTGGGCGAGTATGGGATTGGATTTCTTTCCTTCTTTTTGAAGCCTTTGAATTAGAGAAGGATATTGGTTCAGAAGTCAAGGGGGGATGATGAGAGGGTGAGGGAATGGAAGGATGGGGGCTATGAGTGTTGGAAGGGGGCAGGGTAGAAAAATCACTTGGTGGGGTGGATCGAGGAACCTCAGGTACATGTAAATTGTTTTTAGCAATAGGTGTGATGTTGGAGCAAAGGTTGTCTAGAGTTGGAGAGTGTAGTTTATAGAGAGGGTAATCTCTAATGAGATGACCTTCTCGACAGTAGAAGAAGTAAGCATTAGGTTTATTGAGATAGTTAATCTTCTAATCATATTCAAATCTAGAGCCAACTAATTTAAAGGTGTCTGACCTAAGGTTTGAGTTAAGTCCATCTCAATACACACTCTTTGTTGAACCCGCAGACTAGCCAATTTGTTTGAAATTTGTTTGCAATAGACGACCTCCCTTAGTTTTGAGGCTATATCATGTAGGAATGGATGAAAGGACATGTTAAGAAATAAATGTGGGTTGAGTTCTTGTGTCTTAACCTATCTAACATGATCAGGGTTAATAATGTACAGAACACATACCCTCTACCCAAACCCCTAAAGGCCTCTATAGCCCATCCCTTTTGTTCTTAGTTATTTTGGGTCCACATGAAAAAGTCTTGTTCAGAGGGCACTCCCCTTAAAAAAAAATTATAGTTTGGGCTTTGCAATCTGAAATAACATCAACAATTTCATCTGGTAGTTCAAAGAAAACTATTTTACCTTGGGTACAGCTATTAGGCATTTCCATGGATTTGGGGCTATGGATGTTGTTGTCTAGATTTTTGGGTGTTAATGGAGAACCCTATGAGTCAGACCATTCAGGACTAGTATGAGAAGTTTCAGTTTCCTCGGTAGCAATGAAATTAGCATTTACTTTGTCATCCTACAATGGAGGAGTGTGATTCTAGGGTTTTAAACTCTCTGAGCATCCACGCTCTCTCACCTTATTCATACTCCTAACTTTTACTCTCAACGAACGTTTGAATCCATGAGTTGTTGAAGATGCAGAGCAATATTGGAGGTCTGTTGTAGCTAGGGTTTCAATCTTTATAGAGCTAGAATTGACTAATAAGACAAAGTTTTTGAGCCTTATTTGAAGGTTTTTGATAGGTTGCTCAAGCATTTTATCTATGAATGAAGGAGTAGTTAACAATTTTTTCCTTCCAAAATTCATTTTTGTGTCTACAAGTGAAACTTACTATTGTGGCATCACATAACCATATGCCAAAAGAGAAAATTTGAAGGTCGAGACAAGGGTAGTTGTGAAACTCTTCTACCATATCCTTAGAATACCAAATTGAGATATTTTGATTAACAACTACTCTAATCTTTTGCAAGTAAGGTATAAGTTCTTGACTTGCAATAAATCCTTCACTTTTGGAGAAAAAAATAAGTATGCCAAGAATCACAATGCTCTTAATATCAAGCCTAAAAGTCAAACCAGTTTGGTCTTACAAGAGGTAGCCTTAGATCCTAGTTTACATGATTATGCAAAAAGATGAGAAGAAAGTCAATATCCAATAGATTTCTTCAAGATGTGCCTTTTCAAGACCAAAATTGGTGTCAAATTAGGCATGATGTCTCTATTTAGGATGATTATTTTATTGATTTGCAACTATCTATGAATCAAGGCCAAGGTTTTAGTCATAAATCTACAAGTCTTACATTTTTTAAAGAGAGCTTTAGAGATAATCATACTCTTAATACTATAAGTGTACCTAATTTCTATTGGAATTAAGCCACACTCATACTTATGATGGACTGGCCACAAGGGGCCAGTAGATAATTCAGTAGAGCACTTTAGTAGAAAATGGAAGGTCCTCGGTTTGACTCCTAACTGGTCCATGAAAAGATTAACATGGTCTCAGAGCCAGGCTAGGAGCCCCAAGCACCTGAAGTGTGGCTTAATGGGGGGTGTTGGAAATAAGCTACACCCAAACTGATGATAGAGTAGCCAGAAAGGGCTGGTAACTCAGTTGGTAGAGCATTCTAGTAGCAAATTGAAGGTCCTTGGTTCAACTCCTAGCTAGTGTTTGTTGTCTCACAACACACCCTATATTTTCCCTAGCAAAATGAGGACCCAACCGTTTTTTTACTTTGTTGGTCTTTTCTTGTCTGCTTGGGCAGTATCGGTAAAAAAATCAAGTCACTAAGGGTGAATTCCGAGTAATTAAGTGCCCCTGAAATGGTCAAGGATGGAATTTTAGCCAGGGTTGCCTTTTGAAGTTTTTGAAAATTTACTCAAATGAGCAATTTATGCCCAATGAATATTCTAGTCAACCAAACATTTTTTGTCAACTGGACATGGATGTTCAAGAGATGCTCATGTCATGTTTGGTGTCTATATTAGGTTATAAATTCTTTATAAAAATTACTAGATCTAGAGTTGAATTCAAATATGATCAATAAATTCCTCAACCTAATCGAGATATTAGTGTGCTAAATAAATCTATATCCAAGTCCTGTAGAGACCATCAAATTTATACTCGTAGCCTTAGAGACTCCAAGAATAAGAAAAGATGTTTGATCCTACCAAACATGATATTTTGATGAGATAGGATGTTTTGATCGGACGTGATATTTTGATTAGACGTGACCCAACATTTGTCACGTCTGGTCCTATTTAAAGATCTTGTCCAAGTTTTACAAGTGACCTCTTTCATCCTGATTGACTGTTGGCTTTTCAAGTAGACATTTTCAACTAGACATTTCAACTAGACATCCTCATGTCCAAACCTCATAAAAACGATGTGAAAATCCACTCACCTAAACATCCAATCAATGCAAGTTTGACCATGACCACAACGACGTCATCTAGACAGGTCATCATGATATCTCTTACTTGACATTGGTAAAGTTAAACTGGACATTTTTTGTAGGACATTTATACCAGATATCTTGATGTCCATCCAATTTGGTCCATATTTAACTCCTATAAAATGTATTGCTTTTTGCTGTTGGAATTTAAATTCAAAGAAAAAAAACCAATCCAATTGTCATGTTTCCCCGCTCCTAAATAGTAATTGCTCACCTACTATATCATAGTATTGAATGCATCAACACTTAGTAAATTTCACAAAGAGGTAAAAGCATAATTTGATCAATTTGGTAATCCAAAAGCATTCAAGCATCCTAAGAAAAATTGCAAAGAGTTTTAAGAGTGATTTGGAGAGATCCTAAGGTGAATTAATATGAAGAATACATAGTGAGCTAGTAAAATGGAATGCACCAAAGGTAAACAAAACATATGTTATAGAATCTCTACAAAGGTGAAATTCTACTCGTAAATGTACATATAAGACAAAACCTTAATTTGTCTTTTACAACAGGGTAATTTCGTTTACCTAGGGTAAATCAAATTTAGTTCTTTACTAAAGTAAACTCTTGCCATTATTTGCATGCTTTAATCCATAATCACATCTATTACAAAATCCCATTTTCACTAAGGCAGTAAAAGAATTATCCTGTAACCCTAATCCCCACACAGACAAGTAACTTTTGTGTGTGCGTCATGCAGGACACGATGATGAAAAGGTAGAAGAAAAGGTATGATGAGTTCAAGGATCCAATGAGAGAAACTCCTAGAGGCATTTGCTACAAATTTGGTCATGCCTCAGATACTCTCTGTGGCAGGGTGAACCTAAAGGAGTTCAGGAAAAGATCCACACCCATGATGCAAGCGAGGTACTGAAAATTATTGTCACCAATGGCATGTACAATGCAATAGGATTCTCATTTTTTATGGGTGCCTTTAAAAGGGTTATCCAATATGCGCATAAATATAACCTAGTTAAGTGACATGTAGATCACTGGGGTCATACTTATGATATGGACACTCTTCAACAACCTGGTTTTCTCCTTTCTCATAGTCATGTTATTTTGAATATGTAAGTTTTCATAGTTTTCTTATTTCAAAAGACTGTGGGTCTGTAGATCTATGATGTTCCATTATTTTAGATGACATATTTGATGGTGTTCATTGGTGTGAATATTTAGATGTTTAAATGGTTTCAAGATTTACAGAGATATCATTTTGTAGATTTTACATGTTAACCAAAATTTGTGGTTTGTAGATCTGTGGAAAATTGTGTTCAGACACTTTCTGGATGGAAACAATTTCAAATTTGCAAGGCTACTTGTTGGGTTCTTATGATCTATGGTTTCTCCTTTGTGGATTTATTTGGTAAATTAGATCTAGGGTTGATTCTGGTGTTTGAGTTTTGGAAATCTACATGTTATACCTTGTTACATTTGTTCTACATGTTACCTATGTGGGGTTGAATCTATTTTTTCAGTTATTAAAGGTTGAAGCATTGATCGTGTTTTTTCTCCTATGAGATGTTTCATGTGTGTAGATCTTGTGAATAATCTGATGTGGGTTCTATTTGGTAGGCCTCTACTTGGTCACCTTAATTACATTGGTATTTTTTTATTGAGACAAAAGGGTAGTTTGGAGTACCTGATTTAGATATTAATTGGAATTTATAATAGTAAAGATATGTTGCATGAGAATCTTTTTCAATTTCAGTGGAGTTTTGGTAATTATGTTGATCATGATACCATGCATAACTTTGTATCACTTTCAATGGGAGTTTTTTATAGTTTCATAATATATCCTATCTTCTTTTTTTAAAGATATTGGTTCAAAACTGTCATTGTTGTAGTGTTCTGAGCCATGCATAATCTTTTTAGAAGATGGATGATCTTTTGCAATGGTTGTTGGTGTCATAAGAAGCTCTTGGATTATGCCTTTTATTTGTAGTAAGGGTTCGCTAACATTTTTGGTTCTATTGACAGAGGATATTAGATCTTCATATTTTTTAGGAGGTGTTGACATGTTGGTTTTCCAAGGAGGACTCTTAGAGTTTTTGGTGAGATGTTGAGTTTATAACTTATCAGTTTTTGATATATGATCCTTGGTTTGGAGGATGTATATTATTATGTCATGATGCACTCTTTATCATGAGTTAGAGTTTTTTGGCATGATACAGTTGCTCTTAGGAGCATAATATGTTCACTCGAGCATATGATCTTCTTTCAAGAAGATGTTAGATCATGATGTCATAATATATCCATGATTCTAGAGTTAGAATTTTGACAATAGTTTGGTTAGTTCTCTTTGGTTTTGAAGTATTAATTATTTTCTTGGAGCTTCATGATTGTATAAATTGCATTTGAAGTTCACATGGATTGTTTGCTGAAAACTCATGGATACTAGGTAGACTTGGGTGAGGCTTGATACCTTTTGAACTTAGAGATATGTGTTGAAAAGATTTCTCATTATGAGATGTCAACATAGGGACCGAGAAGCCTACACTTGAAAATCGATGTGAGTCCATTATGGACCTTATGAGAAGGTTTTCTTTATTATAAACTTTCATTGCTTGGTGTTATATGCACAGACAATCTTGTATCCAACTCTTGGTCTACTCAATAGGTAAATGATCTAATAGGTGTTGCCCACCTGATTATTAGATGCATTCTTTATATGTATCTTATCTTCTCTTTTACACTAAGTCTTGAAAATGATTGTTTAGATGTAGATGCATGGGTTTATGGATTTCTATTATTCTCATTGTTATTTGATCTTAACCTATGGAACTAGTTATGAGGATTTGTTTTGGAGAGGTACAGAAATGGTTTGTGGGTTTTGGGCTTAGTCCATTTGTTGTGTGAATATTTTTCTAGATTGATCTACTTTCAGTGAGAAGTTAACATCTATTGCTTCCATGTTTTCATCATAATTTGGATGTTAGATGTTGATACCTTTTTAGTTTGGGAGTGTTGAAAGAGATCATACTTTACACAGTTTGGCACATGTTAGTGTGGTATAAAGATATGGTTTGATTTTGCAGTTTCTCTCTTTCATGGTATATTATCTTCTTCTTAAAGGTTCTCATGTTTATGGAGTTGAGGTTTGTATTGGAGTCAAATGTTATTATTGTTAACAATAATTTGGTAGCTCCTTGATCATTTTTCTTCATTAGTTAAGAGGACTTGGGAGAGTTTTTCAGAGATTGGTAATGAGAGATGTTTTATGCATATCATTATATGTTTTGACACTATATGGTAGAGGAGTTAGCCACATCCTCTAAGAGAAGTGCTATAGGAGGATTTCTTAACACCTTGATCTTATTTTCATATTTGACATTACGCATGTAGTGGACATTCTTGGATATGTATGCTTTTATTGTAACGATATCTTCTTGGTTGTCTTAGTTTGCAGGTTACTGATGTGAAGATGATTTTGCATGTTTTACTATTGGGATCTACGAGTTGTGCAGTTTAGTGGGCTATCTTTACCCATTGGTTGCATTGAAGAATTTGATTTGGACCATCAATATCCATAGATTCATTTAGTGTTATTACAGATTTTGTTTGTTGACCTTGTCTTTGGTCATTTGTACATTGGTATGTTGCTTTGAGATGAGAGGATGGATGATTAGCAACATTCTTTTACATGAACTTGATTGTAGTTTTGGGTTGGTGTGTTGATGGCATGAAGTTCTACATATGATGGTTTGTTTACCCTAGTTTCAAGGTATGAATATTTTTGGATGAGCTAGCAACTTGCTTTGGTGGCTTTTCCATTTGGTATGAGTGTGGCAGACACTCAAAGTCTTATGTTATCATATGATTTGATGCTTGTGCTCATATTGAGATTGGTGTAGGTTTCAGTGATAGTAGATATGTTTCACCTTGGCTTATTTCTTTTTTATCATGCGTGACATGATGTGAGGAGTTCTTGTTTGAGATGATGGTTATCATGGTTACTTTTGCAGGTATCTTGTTAGAGCACAAAAGCATGTTGAAGAAATAATGGTACATTGATGGCTAGGGATGTTTTCCCTATTATTAAAATTTTGATTATATCATTTAGAGTTATTGTAATGTATAACGTCAATTCGGAGAATGTTGGAATAAGTTGCCATTAACCTACAATCCTAACCAATTCATGTGTCTCCAAAGTTCTTGGAATGTGTTCCCTAACACATAATGACTTTAAGAGATTAATTATTTATTAATTATATCACTTAGACTTTTACAATCAATTCTTAATTGATAAGGCCAAACTTGGGCATCCATTTTTAGAGTAGGAGCCACAAATACATTGTTGACTTCTCCTAAGTCTATTTTGAGAGTTTGATAACTCCTAGTAAGTGGGAGTTAAACTTGGGCATCCCCTTTTGATGGGGATTTATATTAAAACTTGGAGTTGTATTTTTTTATGTACATGAGTGGATAATGTCGAGACAACTTACATGGATATAATGTTGGAGTTAACTAAAGTATTAGAGATGCACGAATTAGATATTACTTGCATGAGGTCAGAAAAGCTTGCATGGACTTATATGTTTGTGCATGTTAATTTCATGTACTTACATGTTGTTGCATGTTACTTGCATGTACTTGCATGTTGTTGTATGTTGTTGCATGTCACTTGCATGTACTTGCATGTGCTTGCATGTTGCTCCTATGGACTTGCATGTTGTTGCATGTCAATCCTATGGACTTGCATGTTCTTACATATTGTTGCATGTCAATTATATGACCTTGCACGTTGTTACATGTCAATTTTATGAGATTGCTTGTAGAACACTCCAACTCCAGAAACTTGCAGGATGGTATATTTTAGTGTTTCAAGTAATGGGTATTAGTTGCATGTTGTTGAATGTCAGTTACATGTCAGTTTTAAGATATTACTTGTAGAACACTCCAACTCCAAAAACTTGCAGGATGGTCCATCTCAGTGTTTCAGATAATGGGTATTAGTTGCATGTTGAATCCAGTGTTTGCGTGTCACTTGCATGTACAGAACAAGGTAATTCAGAATAACTTTGGGGACATCAATCTTGCATATTGTTTGCATGAGATTGGTGTGCGTTGATCACTTCAATTGACTTAAAGAGATTGAGCAAACTTGGATCCCCAATTTGAGGCCATTCGATTGTTTCTTTTATTTAGAAATGTATTTGATGTTGGCTAAGTTTACTTGAGAAAACTTGGATTTCAACATCCAAGACAAGCAGTTAATAGAAGGCTTAACTTTGATTGACTTCAGTCTTCTCTATTTAGAGTGCTTGGGTTTTGCATGAGGATTTGTTCTCATGTTATTAATTACAATTGGTTGTAATTTAAGCTTCAAGCTTTCCAATTAAGAAGCTTTGAATCAAGAAGCTTTTGTATTAATTAAAAAATCCTCATACATTTTCTAGAGAGTTGAATTGTAAAAGGAGTTAGAAGAAAAAAAAAGGAGTTTTTTGTAAAAGACTTGGAAAAAAAAGCAAGAAACTTTTGAAGCTTTTTATAGGTTTGAAGATTGAAGAAGCTTTTGAAGTGTATCAAGGAATCAAAGGATTTTAGTATTCAATGAAATCTTTCACAAGAGATTTAATAAAAGTACAAACACCTTTGGTGTGGAGTTTTCTCCCTTAGGGGTTTCTCCACATAAATACTTGTCTTCTCATTGCAATTTATTTTCTTATACTACATTGATTAAATTCGAGAAATACTATAACATTTACACGCTATTAATTTTTAAATTTATACACTATTAATTTCAGATTTGAAAACATTTTTAAGCTACATTGTTACAACATTACCTTGTTCTCTCTCCCTTTCTCCAACAATACTGATCTAAATATTAATATATTATATTATTTAATATCCATATTAATATTTATATTATATTGATATATTAATTACAATTTTAAATATCAATAGAATATTTTAATTAATAATCACTCAGTTGTAGTTGTGGCCACTAGGGTTCAAATCCCCGTTGGGCCAAAGAGCTCGCTTGTTCCTTCACTGGGTTAATGTGCTTGGGAGTTTGAAGCCAAAGAGCTCACTTGTGCCTTCAAATAAGCAAATGTGCTTGCTTTGAACCTCTATTTGTTCATGTCAAGTGTTTATTTATTCAGTTTGATTTGAATTTAGGAGATACATTTTATTGGTTAATTGCTTGAAGGTCTTATTCTCCCCCATCTTCCTTGAATGTCTCCTCCACTCCCCCTATATTCTCTCCATCATTCCCTATTTTATAGGAAAATTTTTCATTTTTTATTTCTTTGTATTTACTTTCACTTATAGATTTATTACTATTTCAATGATGTAATTCTTAATTAGTTCCACAATTAACTTAAACAAATTCATTCACTCTCATTCACTTAAATAAAAATATTTCGTAATTTATAAACATAAATAGTTTAATTAAATAATATTTAAACAACATAACTATTAAATAATAAGATTTAGGCTTCTTTAGTGCAATTAAAATTAGTAAACATTAGTTTTCCATAGTCCATGACAGTTTTAAGTGAGATACACAGTTGAACATAAACACTTTCACTTAAGGCAATTAAAATTGTTCTAAACTTATATTATTTTCTAATTACAAGACAAGTTGCATTAAAATTGTTTTAAACTTATATTATTTTCTAATTACAAGACAGGTTTCATTATTACAATACTATAGAGGACAGGCCACCAGTGGCACTTGCTATTAATTGTAAAGATTGCAAGAAGAGGTGAAAGTTTGAGCCAATAGAAATGCTACTAAATATCATGAACTGATTTTAAAAAAATATTTTTAGACAAAATGTTTCCATCTTTACTTTATAAAAATTAAATATTTGTTTTACACAAAAAATAAATAAATAAATAAATATTTGTTAACAAATACAACTGATAATCACATACAATAATTAACTGCCTAAAAGTACAGAATTACTAATAACTCTCTTAAATAAATAATTGGGACAAAGCCACCTAAATCATCTTATATTAATGAACACCATCTCAACAGCTACCACAAGAACTACCCCATCGTCAGGATCTTTAACAGGCTCAGAAATGTTTTTACAATAATTTTACATAAATTTATATTACTACTTATTATCACACTAATAAAATTGTATTGAATCTGTATTCTGTCATCACACTAAAATAAAGTAGTAATTTTATTGAATCTATATTAGCTCGTAGCATTGCTATTTTAACATTTGCGATAACAGACACAAGCCAATCCCTTAGAAGTGAATTCGCAATCTCCACTAAAGGCATTCTCTTCATTTTTGCAGATAATCTTGCAGTTAGAATCGGAAAAGCATGCCCCAGAAAATGCACCGCTAAAACTTCCGCATATACCCGTACCCGGGCCGCCTTGTAATTACGAACAAATTACAAATCAGTGAGTATTTCAGAAGTTTTGTTAAAAGTTTCAACAACAAACAACATATTTTCATTCATATTAACAAACCCATTTATTAACGTGGATAAAATTGAAAAGGAGGACAATAAATATTACCAGCATCGAAAGCGAAAACAGAAGGCGCTGCGATCAATAAAAACAGCAAATACACATATACGCCCTTCACCATCTTAACAACTACAGATGTCCAAACGTAATGTATTCTGTGTGAAAAGAATTTAGTGATGGACTACTTATAGGACTGATATTATTTATTCTGAGTCGAATTCAACGTAAGTATTTTGGAGTACTTTGATATAATAAAAACAATACAGCGATTCCTGAATAATTTTGGACGTCGGATTCAAAGTAATTATTTTGGAGTATTCTGTTGTATTGGACGTTATTTGGATTCTATCATCGGCAGCCTTGTATTTTGATTTAACGTTTCCTTGGAGGAATGACATATTGTTATTTACGTATGAAGATGACTTTTTATTGCCAGTTAGCGTGGAGTCTCATTCACAGTGTACAATCATACCGGCCGCTCATCATTCACTCGCCATGAACCACAGGCAATGATTAATTGGGTTTTGTAACCTTTAGAGTCCACTTATACTTGTTTACAAGGAAATTAAACAAACCATTCGTCTTTGTTTATTTCGTGTCCCTCTTTATTTGAAGGTTACTAGTAGTATATTTATATTTAAAAAATATATATAAAGTATGTCCAGAGATATCTTGTCAAGGTGTCTACTTTTTTTTATCAATTTATTGTACTCACTTCAAATCCTACAATTTGATATGTTCATTCTACATGTGAAAAAAATTAAGGAGGTAATATAAATAGATTGAATGTGTGTCTTTTCATATGCCATTCCATAACGTTTTTTTCTTTCATCTTGCATAGTGATGGCTTCTATGAAACTGTCATCCACCTTTCTTTCCATACAACCTGTATTTTTTTTAATCCTTTCACCTTTTGTTTTTTTAGTTTTTTAATTTGTAGAGTGACTATTTGGTTTTTTTAATAAAGATTCTAGATTGGAATCTTATAAGTTTACATAGAAATTCTAGAATCTTTTAGCTCCCATTCGTGCTATGAATGTAGGAGCACCTCTCGACGTAATAAGTTGCTTAAGTATTTTATTTATGAATAAAGGGGTATTCAACAATTTTTGTCTTCCAAAATTCATTCTTGTATTTACTAGTGAAACATATTATTGTGGGATCACCTAACCATTTGCTAAAAGTAAAGAAAATTGAATATGGAGACAAGGGTAGTTGTTAAAGTCTTCTACTATATCTTCACAATACCTAATTTAAATATTTTGATTAACAAGTACTCTAATTGCAAGTAAGGTATAAGTACTTGACTTGCAATAAACTCTTTAGTTCTGAAAAAAAAAAAAGCATGCCAAGAATCACAATGCTCTTAACATCAAGCTCAAAAGTCAAACTAGTTTGGTCTTACAAAAGGTAGCCTCAGATTTTAGTTTACATGATTATGCAACAAGATGAGAAGTCATTGTCACCATATATTTCTTCAAGATGCGATTTTTCAAAACCAAAATTGGGGTCAAATTAGGTATCACATCTCTATTGAGAATGACTATTTTATTGATTTGCAACTATCTATGAATCAAGGCCAAGGTTTCAGTCATAAAATCTACAAGTCATAAATTTTTCAAAGAGAACTTCAGAGAGAATCATACTTTTTTTTTTATTGATAAGATATATTGTATTATATAGAAGTATCAAAAAAGATTACACTGTGTATGCCCCAATGGCTGCTTCAATTTTGTATTCCCCTGCCCAAATTGATACTGAATTACAGTGGTCACGAAGGGCCTGTTACCAAAAAGCGATGCAGGGCCAAAACCATTGCAAAACAACCCATTCCTAGACCATATTTCAATGGAGACCTAGCCCCCTGAACTAGCCATACTTTCTATCAATAATTACATATCCAGTATCAGAAGCAAAACAAGTATATATGACTTAGGGCAGACACATAGCCACCTTAAAACTATGAAACATAAAAAAAAGGAACCTGACTGAAACTGAGATTTAGTCTAGATCCACCACCTCCTCTTCTGTTCAAACTAGGTTTACGAACTCGTATAGCCATTACACTCTGAAAGGTTGTATAAGGTTGCAAAAGCACTTCAGAAAGATACACCCCTCCTCTACCCTCTCACGGTGTTCAATCAAAGTAGTCTCCATGAAGTTGCCCAGAAATAGAATCCATAGGATGTCTCCCACCCCAGCCTTGCACTTCTCATAGTCACATATGCATAGAAAACCCACCCCTAGCATGGCTATCTCGACGGCCTCCTCCAAACCACCTAACAGCTCAGGCCTGAAGAGCTCCCTTGCAAGATGGATTACCATTGATTTCTCCTCGCCTAGGTCAATCAATGAGGCAACGAAGTGGAAGGAAATGTTAGTATTTACTCTGTACCAATCCCTGGCCTGCAAGAAATCTTTGCCTAGAATCCTTTTGATTGCCACGACTGCCAAGGGATGACTATTTTTCACAATCCTCGTGAGCTGGAGGTCAGAAATCTTGCCAAGGAAAGCCATTTGGTTGTTCCTTCCTACTAATCTCATTGGGGTATCCATAGATGCTCTCTAAAATGCATGCCAAGGAAAATGAGGGAATACTTTATGCCAAAGCTGGTTAAAAAGCCATTGGAATGCCTCGGGCATTTAAGAGGAGTGTGTGCCAAATTACGTGCCAACAAAGCTATGGCATTTCCCCATACATGGGGATGATTTGTCCTCCTCTTAAATGCAGTGAGTGAGAAGTTCTTGCATGCCAAAATGGAATGTAGTACTATTATCCATCGATACCTTGATCATACTCTTAACTTGCCTGATCACTACAATCTTTCGTCATCCGTTGGACGTAGGGTCCCGTCATCAAAGGATGACATTGTAATAAAATTGACATCCTTGAGGTGCTTAAATGATTGCCAAGTCCCATCAAAATTCATGTGTACTGAGAGGGACTTGCCATTGTGTCAAGAAGAAGCTAACCTGTCCCTCCGCTGCCACCAAGCCCCAGACCTTCCACATTAGATGATGTGGAAGGTCTCCTGCCTTTCCACCCACAGAGAGAATCATACTCTTAATACTATAAGTGTACCTAATTTCTAACATGAAGAGGGTTTCTTGACACTAAATTTGTCATTCCATGTGCTTGAAACTAATTCTATTACTTGAATTTTGTAGAAATAAGCTTATGAAAACAAAAATGTGAATTCTTAAAGAAGTACTATGAGAAAGAGTTAGCATAACCGAGATCTATAAAACTTGGAGCTACAAAAACATAATCTCCCTTGTACAAAAAGTTGCCTCTTGCTTCTCTAAGCATGTGCCCTTGTTGTTAGAAAGACTGGAACTTACAAATATATATATATATCAAGATGTTTTTGGTGAGAATAGGTGGCCATAAGTGTATCAATTTGTAGTTTTGTTATCTTGTAACACATCCGAGGCTTATGAAAACTAGTGTGAACTATCTTCTATTTGAACATTTCTTGCTCATCCATTAACATATATAATCCAAATGTGTAAGGTGTAGAATCATTCTAGAGGGTAAATTTAGATTCCCAAACATATAAGGTGTAGATTAATTTCAACAAGTTTGTGTGCTCAATTTTTTTTAGAAAAAGTAAGACAAACATATTAATGGTTAGCTAAAAATCTATAATTTTATGCCAATAGATATATTTATGCCTTCTTCTATGTCTTCGTCTTATTGTAGAGCTTGCACTAATAGATAAAATAGTTCCAATTATAATATCATGAAGACTATTATCATTTAGATGTCTAATTGCATTGATTGGTATGAATTGAAAGTGATGTATTGGAAATGAGGGCTCATTTTCATATATCTACAAAATGGAGACTTGATCTAAAAATTTCCATATCACTATTTCACTTGTTGATGTTCTTGTTTGTCTATCTAATAGTGCCTCTAGAAATTGTATATAGAGATCCAACATAATTTTTTCATAATGTAATCATACAATTTCATCAAAAAAAAGTCAAATGAAATTTTCTATGTTCAATATCTATCATACCAAAGCCAAACATTTTTCCTATATCTTGTTTAGTATCTAATTCATGAATTTTCCTTTTAGTGGCAATGTAACCTTTTATAATCCATTTCCTCTAGTATGATTTCAAAAATTTGATAGGAGTAATTATCGTAAGAACCTCTTGTTGCATTACAGAAGCATTTATTTATAACATCAAACATTCGCAAGATGTATGTGAAGTTTCTACAAAAAGTTCCATTTGTTGTTGTTGTTGTTGTTCTTTGAATAGAAACGTAAGATGACCAATAAACTCATAAATTGTACACAAAGCCTCTAGGTCCAAGATTATAATGGACTTGTAAAAGAAGATGAAGGAAATAGTGATAGAAGTTACTATACAACAATCAATGGTGATATGAATAAAGTTAAATTTTTTATGTTGGGATATTTTTATACCTTGAATCTCTAGTGTTACAATAGATATATCATGTTAAACATCTTATAGACCCTTTCCCTAATGTTTGTGAAGATAAATGACCATTGAATTTCCTTGGATGAATAGCAACTTACATTTGTAAACTATGAAACAACAAGATTTTGAATCTTTTAGTTTCATGATCAACAATTTCAAACTTTATAAGTGAAGGTATTTATAGAGCAATAAATTAGACTTATGATGGTCTACACATCATCCACCAATAATTATAGAATGGAAAAATTGTAGAAGGCACCAAAAAATATCCTCATTTTGTTCATTGATTTTAAAAGAGGATTTACACATATAAAAACAAAATGGCAACTAAATCACCAAACTGAATTCTACAACTATCAACTAACACATAACTAACTATTTCTAGTTAAACTAATAAACAATGTTCATTATTATTTCATCCTCCCCCATAATGAACATTGGGAAACAAAAAAATGTTCATTATTCTACCGTTTCTACTTGATAATGAACATTGGGAAGAATGCCAAGAAATGCTCAAAGTGTCTAAAATTGATCACAACAAAGGGGCTTCATGAATATATTAGCAACTTGAGTCACTGTAGGACAATATACAAGTTCAATCAAGCCTTGTTGAACTAACTCGTAACTATAGTGGTGTTGAATGTCAATATGCTTAGTCTTGTTATGAAACATCAAATTCTTACTCATTTGAATAAAACTCTAATTATCATAGTAAAATATTGTGGGACTATTCTAGATTTGTTGCATATCCAATAATAATCTCCTTAACCAAATAACCTGGAAAGCAATGAAAGTGGAAGCTTTGTATTTAGTATCTACATTAGAAAGGGATACAATGGGTTATTTCTTGGACTTCCAAGAAATTATTGTAGAACCAAGATTGAAAGTATAACTAGAAGTAGACTCTTGATCATCTATAGAACCTACTTAATCTCCTTTGAATATTGAAAATGAAGACCGTAATGCAATGTTCCTTGAAGATACTTGTGAATACTTGTAGCAATAGTCAAATATGTCTTGTTAGGTTCTAACATGAACTTAGATACCAAGCTCATAGTATATTGATATCTGGTTATGTAGTAGTCAAATAGATCAAAAAACCAATCAACTACCTATAGAGAGTGGGATTGACTAAGCCAGACTCTTTAGAAGTGGAAAAATTAAGTCTAACTTTGAGAGGGGTGGCCATAGGGTTGTAATCCTCCATACAAAATCTTTGGAGAATATCTAAAACAAACTTTTGTTGAGACATAAATATACCATCTGCATGTTCCCAATCTTTTAGACCAAGAAAATAATGTGTGTCACAAATCAATCATCTCAAATTAAAATCATAGCTACTTTACTTTCTACAAACAAAAATGAATTGTTCTTAGTGTAAATAAGATCATCCAAATAGAGAAGAAGAATAAGAATATTCTCAACAAAATGCTTGATATAAAGATTAGGATCCAACTAACTTTTTACAAAAGATTCTTGTTAGATTTAGGAGTTAATTCTAGAATACCATACTCATGGTGCTTGTTTAAGACCATACAAAGCCTTCTTCAACTTCTAAATGAACTATTGTTTAAAATTTATTTCAAAACCTTGAGGTTGAGTGACATAAACCTCTTCATCAATATAACCATTCAATAAACCACTCTTAACATCCATTTGATAAACAATCCAACCATTTTGAAAAGCTAAAGGTCCATAACTAGTCTAACAATATCCATCCATGCTACAAGAGAAAAAGGTTTAGTATAAGCAATACCTTTTTATTGAGTGTACCCTTTGGGGACCAATCTAGCCTTATCTAAGTTGTCAATACTTCCTTCAAACTTGTACTTAGTTTTATATATTCTCTTTATACCTACAACATCTTTACCAAGGGGTAACATGACCAAATCTGAAGTGTCACTTCTCTCAATGGATGTCGTGTCACTTCTCTCAATGGATGTCATTTCATTATTCGTAGCTTCAACCCATTATTCTTTTTCACCTCCTTGAGCAAAATACTCTAGCTCATTAGTTTGAATAACTTGAGTCATCAAGGCATAGTTAACTTTGGAATGGGACATTATTGTCATCTTATTAAAATTAATGTCAAACATAAGAGTTGAAGGATGATTTGTTTTAGTTCTTCTTTGATATTTTTGATATCTCCTTGTCCCTGGGTAAAAATACAAACCCGTGTCACACTTTTATAAAGGAATCAACCAACACATAAAAAAAAAATCAACTTTGACCTCATAAAAGTGGCATTAATGTTTTGAATTTCAAAATGATGTAAACTACTAAAATTTAGAACTCATGATGAATTTTATGCTTGTAATTTTTTAAAAAAATTTAAAAATTATTTTGATATTTTTTTAAATTTAAGAGCAGATTTTGAATTGCTAAAAATTTCAAGAAAAAGTGATGTCGAGTCCACATCACAAAAAAAGAATCTTATTTTTCCCTAATTTTCTTTTTCTAAAATAGATTAGTTAAATATCTAATGCATGGGAAAAAAATAGTTTTTAATGTATATTTTTCTCGTGATAATGGTTTAAAGTCAAACTTACCTAAATTTGATAGTTTTCATTTCATGTCAACTTTTGTATATTTTTTTACCATTTTCAAAAAACCAATTATACCCTTTTGGAGAGGACTCTTTCCTCCAGTGCACCTTATAATTTTCAATAAAATTTGATGTGTTTTATTTTTAAAATTTTTTTTCTAATCAATGTCATTTTTGATTATAACAACCTACTTGCAATAATTTAAAACAAAAACATATTAAAACTAATCAAAATATCAGAAAAAATATATACTTGGATTGTGGACTCAGAGCTCTACAAAATGGTATTTTTATTTTTTTGAAATAATTCATTCTGATTGAAGAAATATTTATTCCAAGTTGAAAGTTTCAAAAAATTCTAAAAAAGGAGGAGGTGGCTGCCAAGTAGGATGCCGCATAGAGAGTTTCGGGAGAATTGAAATTACCCAAGTTGGACTCAGGCAAGTTTAACTTGGGTGAGTTTGATTCATCCAAATCTAAATCTTTCTAGTTGGCCCCCCATTTGGTCGGCTAGATTTTTCTTCAAATTGAAACAACTTCATATAAATATAAGTTCATTTTTGCTTATTTATTGAATTCAAACATTGGGAGAAAATACATGAAGCATTTTGTTTTGCAATAGAGGCTATAAATTATTATTATTTTTTTCGGTTCAAGCATTTCAAGAAAACACACAAATGAAGTTTGTTTGGCAAGAGAAGCTACAAATTTTCAAGGTACAATAATTCTCAACTTGTCATTGATTAATTTTAAATATTTTATTGATCATAAATATTGTTCTTGAATGATAGATTAAAATCATGTAGAAATTGAACTCCATGACTTAAATTTATTGGGATGTACATGCATGTATATGTGTGTAGATGAATTAAAACAATCAATTTGTGATAGGGAATAAAAGAACTAGATCAAGGTTGAATGACCGAAAAAGAGATAAAAACAGATCAAATAGGGGGAATTTGACGTTAGGATCATTTAGTCAAGAAAAAACCATAGAAAATATTGATGCACAAGTTGAAGAGCATGGTAATGTACACGTACAAGAAGAAATTGGTACTAGTGATAAAAAATTTGTGTTTTGAATGCAAAATTTTATTGAAAGGGATGAGGATTCTCTTTTCAAGATGATTTCTCTGGAACATATGTTAGCTGAAAGCACAATAAAACTTCACTCTAAAAGAATTTGGGATGAATTTTTGGAACAAAAATCTCTAATTGGAAGAGCATAATTATGCGCAAAGTTATTTAGGTGAACATAAATTACCCCTATTTTCAAGTTGTTAGGGGTTGACAATAAGAAAAAATCTTCATATTTATTAAATTAAATAGTAGTTGAAAACTTGCGTGAAGCATTGGATTCTATTAAAACTAAGAGTCAAGATACTAATTTAAGTGTTGCACATAGAGCATTGATGACTATAATTTATAGTAAAAAAATATCGCATAGAAGATAAGTTCAAGCAATTGCCAAAGTAGTAAATGTATCTAGGAGAACTATTCAAAGATATATCAAGAAGAGAAATAGATTAGATGAAAACATGTTCAACTCATATAATTTAACAACTCACAAATGCCTAGATAGATGTCAACAAATGGATTGAGCCTTGCTCTGTCTCAAGCCCTATCCTAATCCCTGACCCAAGCCATGTCCTAATCCTTGACCTGAGCCATGTCTTATTTCCTAAACCGAGCCCTGTCCAACTAATCCCTAAACCAAGTCCTTCACATGAAACACCATAAAATTTTAGAAATATATATAACCTTTTTTAATTTTAAATAAATAATTAATACTTGACAGATCTCTAAATTTCCTAGCATCCATGGTCTGGATCATGTAGACAAAGAGCATGCATAGGAGTCTTAAAAGAAGCATGACCTGATCCAGGAACCTATATGACATGTACATGTAGATATATCCATGTGTATTTGGTTAGAAAACTTGTAAGTTTGATGTGTGTATGTAAAAATTATTAAAGATATATGTACTTAAAAATTAGTACCTCATGATGATGTCTAGAATTACCAACATACTACAAATGTCCATATCTAGGTGCTAAGACATCAACATGAGTCTAATGTACACATTCAATTCATACATGTACACATGATTTCAATCAAGAGTCAAAGCATGAACATGTGGATGATTTAATTTAGATTGTAATTTTTGAAATAAATTACCACAATTGTAGCAACACCGAGGACCCTCCCGATCCCATTGACCTTAGAAGAATAGAGGGAGAATGAGAGATGTGTAGATGGTGTAGGCTCAGTGCCAAAAAGAAGCCTTCTATACTCACCTCTTATTATACCAGGTGCAGTAACCTGAACCTTATTTGGAACATGCCAAGGGGTGGAACATGTAGGACCAATCAGAACATCCTAATGTCTTCCCAAACCTTGTGAAGCTACCTCACCATGGCTACTCTATCTACCAAAATACTCCCTGACATGTGAGGATATACCATCAAGTAGGATTTTGTTGTGTTCCTCACAACCCAGCCCATTTTGTGACCAAAATAGGGACCCCCCTTCTTTTCTACTTCTTGTCCTGCTTGTGAAGTATCATGCCTTATTATGACTTGGGACAAGATTTTGAAGTTTCTAGTTTTAGCTTTTTCATGGTTCATAACTTAGCCCTTTTTGTAGTTTTATGCTATCGGAATTTTGGACTTTGCCCTTCTAGCATTACAGAAGGCAGAGGCTTGAGGCTCTGATACTTTACTCTTTAACATGGGAATGATCTCGTTGCACTAGATCTCCTCATCAGGATGTCAAAGTTTGTCGCATTTGTGTGATAGTAAAACTATCTCCAATCCCTTGATTCATGGATTGTTGCATTTCTCATAGATATGCTATTTTGTCAGGGTTAGCCATCTCAGAATGACTATAAGACATTCCATGACAGCTTGATCCTGAGGACACTGAGGTGGATTTGGTAGCTCACTCGTGCAACATCGGAGGCTAGTCTTTCAGCTCGCTCATTGGCTAGTTTTGCAGTGTGGGAATTGATTTTCCTCCACCTACCTTTTGGTGACACATTAATGGTGGCCTCCCATGCATGCAAGTGGCCCTTTTATTTCTAGTATGAGCTCATTTATCTTTATTCAATCTTTTTGCAATCAAATTTCTTCTAAGCTCTACAAATGTGACTTGCAACTTGATATCTTTTCAATACTCGACATTGATAGCGCATCTAGTTTAGAGTTCGCTACCATCAAGGAGTGCGGATTTTGTATTTTTTAGCCCCTTTTATCAAGTTTGTGTGTGTATTTCAGGTTGGTTTTACATTTTCCCACTCCTTGTTTGCTTTGGGTTCTTTAATTTTATAATGAGGGTCGAGGCCCTCATTTTGTTATTGATTTGGCTTTAAAATCTAATCATTTTGGGTTGTTTTCACCATAACTTAGCATTTTATGAAAGGGTTTTATTTTTTTGTGTTTTAGGGCTATTAAATCCTTTTATTACTTTAAACATTTTTTAAGGTTATTTGTACTTTATGCTTTTGAAATGTTAGAGTGTTGGAGACCAAAATTTTGATCTTTTGCTCTCCCCCTTGTAAGTTTAATATATTTTGTTTAGAATGTCAGAGCATCACAGGTTGGACTTCCCACCTTCGGCCTCCCTCGGGACCAAGTAACTTTCCTAGTCCAAGCCTCAATCTATCCCATAGTTTTGTGATAGCATGTTAGAGTTTGGGCTTCAAGATTTGGGGATTTTCATGTTCAGTTTAAGGTAGAAGAAGTCACTCGTGTCCCATACTCCTTGATTTCTTTAAAACATGTTGAAGTTCAAACTTTGGGTCCTAAGAGTTATCTATTCCTTTTCCTTGGTCAGAGTATGTTCTTTCCATTCAATCTCTGATTACTTTATAGAATATAAGAGTTTGGGTGATGGACCTCCTATGTTACCCTTTCTTATATTTCTCAAAGTTTACAAGATTGAGCCTTGAGTCCTTGGCTCTCAATCATATGCATTATTTTTAGAGTTTCAGCCTTAGGTCTTATCCACCAACTATAGAGACTAAAACGCTAGGTTCTCGATGTCAAACCTTCCTTCTTACCTCTTCTAATCCTTTTGGCATATGAAACAAATAGGACCTGACCCCTGAACTCTAACCAATTTCTAGAAACTACTATATTGTTATTTTTGGACATTATAAAAAGAAATAAAGTACTTTGTGATGAATTGCAAAAGTCTAAAGTTAATATTTGCATGCAAACATTGGTAATGGTGATGTGTATGAATACAAGAAAAATGGTTGAGGCACCACCACCACCTATAGTAGTAGAAAAGAAACTATAATTCAAAGAATGCTTTCCAACCTCCAATTTGACTAACTCATACCAAAATATTGGAGACATTAACATTGGCCATCCAGACCCTAGGAACTACTAGCAGAAAATAAGGAATGAAGCTAACAAGTCCTTCTAAACACAATGTATGGAGAACTCCTTTAGGTGGTTGCACTCCTAGTTTCAGTGTAGGCACCTAAATTAGTACTAGCATGTATGCTAAGATACAATTCTAGTACCAAGAAAGTGATTGGCCCATCAGGGAATACAATATTGGACATCTCATTTGACATGGTGGATAGGGTATTCGGTCTGCCTACATATGTAGACTATGATAAGATCATATAAAACTCAACATTGATTTTGTATAGCAACAAGAGTGTCACAACAACAAGTTACATGAACAAGCACCTCCTAGTTACACAAAGGAAACATCCTTTGAAAATGGTCCTAGTACAACCCTAAAGTAAATTCAAGCAAGATGGGAGGAGATTCATTGCCCTCTTGAGAAAAGTATTTGGGTTTCTTGCTACTGACAAATGGTAGCCATGGATGTGCCACTTTTGTATAAAGGTCATAGATGGAAAGAGGATTGACTAGGGATCCTTGATAAGTGACAAGATGGATGAACAATTTTTTAAAGTAATAGAGACCAAGGAGTTCTACATGACCTCACACCTGGTCTACATGTTTGCATATCAGGCTAGTTTCCCAAGATTAATATACGTGGGCTCTCTCCAACTAGGAGAAATCCTTGTTTATAACCACTTCCCCTAATTGGAATTGATGACCAACTTGAAGATCTACTGCATTGTTAATGATTATTTTGTCTATGATGTGATCAGGGGGTTCAAAAATGACTACTCTTAGAGACTATCTATTGAGGCAACAAGAGAGTTGGTAAATTAAGGAAATTGGTATATCTAGTTTCAAACATTCATATACATTAGGGTCATGGCGTTTAACAAGGCCCCCTACAAGATGCCAAGGTACCCCAGTGACAAGATCATCTTACTAGAGATGTGTAGGTAGATCTTCAAAGTTTACAAGCTAATTGCTGGTAAACACAAGTCTAGGTTCCAATTTCCAATCAAGATAGGAGAATATAGTTTCCAGAATATCATAAATACAAAACATCCAGAGGTAGAATTGGCCTTACTTTTATTGGACTCATTTGACAACATAAGGAGTAGATTTGATCCCATTGGATGGGTCAAACCTTGATAGGAAGTTGGTATGCGCATGAATATATTATTGAGGACCACTGGGAAAATTGTGATGATGACCATGAGGTACAAAAAAGGGATTATTATAGGCCCAACCTTCACCTACTAAAGAGGTTGGATTGCCTAGGGATTCCCAAGGTTCTAAAGGGCATGAAAGAGGACAGTGTTGTATTAGACCCATCTTATCAAAGTCATATGATATATAATCTCCCCTTAGGCCCAATTAGGTGGGATCAAACTAAAGTTATGTCAATGGAAAATAGGGCTAAGGAGGTGTCTAAGAGGACAAAGGATTGGATAAGGAGGCCTTATCCCATAATTAACCCCAAGCCTATGAAGGGGGAAGAAAGATCTAAGGGAGCGAAGAAGAAGAGTAAAAGAATAGAGAAACAAACACCTGTTGCCCTAGCTGCTAAAGAGATTGATCTTGCTAGAGTCAAGGGTAAACAAAAAGGAATAGTAGTCAATGTAGATTCATAATGAGAAGAAATAGACACAGTACCCTTGGTTAGGAGGACCTCTACAAGATCCTCAAGCCTTGTATCTAGAGGTGTCACCATGGCATCAACTCCTAAGCCTACTATCATAGCTACCTCTTCTCCTATCCTCATTGCTACTGCAGCTACAATTGAGGTTAGAGTTGAGTCATCTTCAACTTCACCACCTTCATCTACCACTCAAAAAGCCTTATTTCCATCACCCACATCACATCCTCCTTCCATTCCATCTCAACCTTCCATCTCCTAGCTTTCAATTCCCTTTCAATCTCTACCTACATCAATTCTTCCTCCCTCTTCTCCTACTCCTCCCAACACCCAAATTCCAATGGCTCTTTACCAAATAGGTAAGGAGTAGTTGGAAATGGAATATATCACCATGATGGGGTAAGAGAAAGAAAAGGCTACCCCTCTAGTTTCATAACAAAGCCAAGTAGACATCCTAGAGGGAGTAAAATATGAACAAGCCAAAGTGCCACCTGTGTTGAGGGGGAGAAACCCACAGGGGCCCCTGTAGGGGTTCCAAAAGAAAAAGCAGAGGATATATTTGAGGAAGTCTTGGGTAGACAAGGGCTCACTCTAGAAGAACTAGCTAGAAATATTCCCTTTGAATAGCAAGAAGAAGATTGTGGGGTGTTTGATGGATCAAAGAAAACACAAGTCTTGACCCCCTCATCAACAAGATCACCATCTCCACCTTTGGATCCTTCTCCACCACTAGATGCCACCACTACATCACACCTCCCAGTCTGGCTAAACAAGATAGTGGAGAAAAGGAAGAGGACATATCTTGAAGAGGAGGATTTTACTACTGTAGCCCAAGTATTAGGGGAACCTACTAAGAGCAAGAGGGCTAGGACCCTCTCACACATAGAAACCAATGAATAGGAAGTCAGGATTGCACACATAGCAACTCCATTGCTTGATAAAGAAGAGGTTGCACTGTCTGATGAAGACTACAATATAGAGTAGATCACATTGGGTTCAAGGACTAGAGAGGGTAACAAACTGGTCCTAACTAATGTTGTGCATGCAGTTCTAGATAGAATGCAAAATGATGAGGTGACTAAGGAGGAATTGAAGAAATAGGTTGCAAAACTCTTGGCCTATGCTACTCATTTAGTAGGTCCAATTGATGCTTCTACTCCTACTCCTATCCTATTGGAAGAAATAAACAAAGAAAGCATACCCCTTAATCCCTTGGGTATCCTACCTAAAGGCACTACTTTGAAATACTCACTAGAGACACTTGGGAAGAGTACCATTAGGGAGGCTCTAAAAATGTATCATAGTATAGAGGATTAATTGAAGGTTGATGATGGACACATGAATAGAATTAATGATGAAGCCCTGGATTGGGAAGAATATCTTCCAATTTTGGAAAAGATGGAGGCTACACATCTAAATACAATTTTGCAATTATGAATTTTGGACAAAGGAGATTTGGGAGTGATATTGGAGTGGATCAAAGTTGGGAATTTATGAGTTAAATTATTGCAAAAATGCAAAGGTAAGCTTCAAAGGATGATTCATGTAGCCAAACAAGGCACTAGCATGGTAGAAGCCCTAATAAATTTCATTCCTTGTCAGCTTGAGGATGATTCCTTAGTGATTCTACCTATAGCAAGGATAATAAAAGAATTTCCATGGATCTTTCAGTAGTAGCTCACAGAGCAAGGTATTGATAACTTAGTGAGGCTAAAGACTCTCTTCACTAATTTTCAAGACCAGTTGGTGGAGTTGGAAAAAATTTAGAACAAGCTCAAAAGGTCATCATACTCCCATCAAATCACAATAAAGTATCACAATGGACCCAGTATGAATGACATCTAGGAACCCACTACCAACTTCAAGGGTCATTTTGGAGAAGTGATATAATATCCTTGTTCTTCACTCCCATTCATTTTATGATTCATTCTTTCTTTCTTTTATGAGGCTAACTCTATTTGTGCTTAGTAGCATTACTCTGGCCAACAAGGGTTGAATTATGCATTGTAACTTGTGTATAAAGGCATTTTTAGGCTAACTAGGGCCAAAATATGCAAATGTTAACTAGAGAACTCTCATATATAAGAGGGAATTTTGAACATTTGTAAAAGATGGGGGAAACATAGAGAACTTGTGTGAGCTCAAGTTATACTTGTATTTTAGCATGTAAGTGGCATACTTTATATGCATGTAGAGCATGTGAATACAACTCTTTTGTAATCAACTAGCAATTTTGCCATTTAATGAGAAGACAAATTTTGAGATCTATTCTTGTTTTTCTTCCCTATGGTGGTAATGTACTTATGTTTCTTTTCCTTGCATATGACTTTGCATTAGTGGATCTTGAGCTTAATTGATAAAACCATAAGTTTTGTGGATGAATGAGGGTTTGAATTCTATGCATGTAATATTGTATTTTCAATTTCTTGGTATTTTGCTTATTTCCTTAGAATCTTGCACTTGCAGTGGTAATGATTGTGTGGAATACTGGTCATCCATTGCTTGTTAATTTGATCTTACTAATGTTTGTTATATGAAGTGAAAAGCTAGGTGCAAAGGCTATCCAGGCTATTTACATTTTCCTCCTAAACCCTAAACCTCTTTTTTCCATTCTTTTTACAACTTAGAAGTAGGTTAGCTTCTGTACTAAATTGAATATCCACCTATTAGAGGATTACTCAGCATTCTAGATTGGTGTTACCAGCACATGCCCCTTGAACAAACATTCATATTGCCCACTTTGCTATTATAAGACTATTGTGACCCAGCGAAATAGGGACCTTGGGGTAAAATGATGTCATTAGTTTACCTTTCAAGAGAGTTAGAGTGATCATTCATTCTATTTGAGTTAATGTGCCAAAACAATCATCAATAGAACTGGCACTAGAAGGAGGGCCTGATTAATCTGGATCCACCTAGGTTTTCTCCAACCATTATAAGAAGAAGATTAGATAGATCCTGGTTGGTTGGAGAAGCTAAATTTTAAGAGCTCCAACACCACAAGAAAATTAGGAGTGATTGTGGTAAGCAGCAAAGGTTAAATTCTAGGTCTATCATCCCTGCTAGATCTAAAACCCTAGAATCCTTCCCTAAAGAACCACCCTAGGCACCAATGTATGCCTTTTTTATGGGGAAAGTAAAAGTTTCAAGAAAAATATTTAGCCTTTAAAGAAGCCATTATTAGAACCACTATTCCCCATCTTGATGTGGTCTTGTGCCTCTTCCCTTACTCTCTGAGGGAGGTCACTTATTCTTGGTATTTACATTTACTTGCAGGATCCATTGATACTTGGGAAAAGCTAGAGACAACTTTCGTAGAGAAATTCAGGGTATACACTAACCTTGGCATCATATATTAATAGTTCACCTCTTGCATGATTCAACCTAATGAGACCTTGACTATGTTCAACACTAGATTCCACAAATTCTATAAGAGGCTTACTCAACCCTATGTGGTCAATGAAGCAACTGCAATTCTGACATATCTTAGAGCTATTGACCCTTTCATAGTTGTCTTACTCAACAAGACTTAGCAAAACATGGATACCCTAGCAAAATTTTATGCTGAGGCCCTTAGATTATATAGAGAGATGTACCCTATTACTGTAGGGGATTTTGGAAATCTACCTTCAGTGGGTTTTTCGGGGATGCCCAATCAGATTCATGTTGTCAATAATGCTCTCACTAACAACACTCCCCTAATGAACCTAGTTATAATGGGTAACCCACAGTTTGGACCACAAATCAACTATGCTCAACCTCTTAATATGATTGGTCCAAAACCTATGTTGCCTAATCTAGGACAAACTTATAAAAATCATACCACAACAACACACCCGGTCCCATCAATCTTTGATCATCCTGTGGTGAATCATACCAACATGGTGAACTCCGAATACACTCACCAAGCTATTACATTTGCAATAACCCCACAACCTTCTACAAATCAGAAATTACAATTAACATCAAAATTAGAGGCTATAAAAAAGTCACTAGCCCAGGTTACTAATGAGCTCACTAGATTGAAAGTCAATAACCATAGGGATTCACACCAAAATCATAATAATCAAAATCATGGACACAATAGGAGTTTCAACTCTCAAAGATAGAATAGGGCTTGGAACACAAGGCCAAACAATGGGGGAGCACCTTCTCCCTTGAATCAAAAAAATTTAGTAAATTTCACTAAGATAAAACCTTTGCCACACTGGTGTAGGCTCCATCGTACTTCTGATTATTTTGAACTTAATTGTATTGAGATGTCCAAGATAACACAAATCCCCGTAGATGACAGACATATACAATAGGAAGAAAATGATAACCATTCTAAGGATGTAGGGACTGCTATATAGTTTGACACATTTGCTTTCCCCTATGAAGAGGAAAATGAGCTAAAACTGAAGTTCAGGCTTACCAGCAGTTTAAGTGTAACATGTCACCACACATTACCCATAACTAAACATAATTAACCATCTTGTTTAAGGTTAGGTATACAACATGATTATCATAATTACAATTTAACAAGAAATGAATCAATATCATCGTGAAATTAAACATGCATTTCTTTTCTAGATATTTCAAAAGTTTAGATTACAACAATCCAAAGATAACTTACTAGTGAATAACTTTCACTATACAAGTACAAAGCTATGCTCATGGCATCATTAATAAGATTATACATAATAACTTATTTTTAAATAATATAAAGAATGCAATGTATCTAGAACTTTGACATTTGTCTTCAAAAGTATCAGCTTGTCTTCTTCCTGGGAAGGACAACATCACCTGAGTGCTTTTCCTCCAACCAGAGACTAGAGGTCCCTTGGACAACTTCCTACCTGGAAGTAGTCCTACACTTCACAGAGGGTATAGATATAAGAAACTACTAGGTTTGCGATTTGATTATCTAGTGTTGTGTCCTTCATAATATCTCACAGTTACACAACTATAGATCCACTCTAACTATGTATGACACTATTGAAATCATTATGCCATCTAGAGCATAGTGGAACAACTAATGCATGTAGAGATGGATGCATTACTTTGGCCAAAGATTTACATACATATACATTTCACAATGAACATAGTCATATGTCCACAACCTTGACTTGACATAGAAGCTATCTCATCCTACAGTGTTCAAAATTTCATCTTTCTAGCTTTTTGATAAAGATGGGTCTTTCTCTCATAGTCCATCTATCTTTGACTTTAACTCAATTCAAGATTGCATCATTACTCATCTTATGATGTTTGGTAATAGGGACTCTATGACTCCACATCATCCCTTTCCCATGTTTGCTTTTACAATTTCATAGTTTCAGTTTACATGACCAACCTTGGTCTAGTTTTCAAGGCTTCCCTAGTTTCGGATTTTTTCCATATCACATCAACTATACTAAAACCATTATAGGCTTCAAGCAGTCAAGATGAACATATACCTTTACTCAAGGGTTTTAGAAAGGGTTCTCACCACCGTATACTTCATCATGAAGCATGGCCATTAAAAAAGAAATAAAACATATAATGTTTTCATTTAAGGGTTTGTTCTCTTGACCCACAACGTAGACATGCATTTTAATACAAAATTCTACATAGTTATCTTTAACCATAGGTTATCTCTTTATGGTATTACTGTTGGAATCATTTTCCATTGCACCAAAAGCTCGAGCTATCAATGCCCACTACAAATGCCAGACTTAACCCAGATCCACGAGAGGCTCACTGCCATGTTAGAAATCCTGAGGTCAGCATTGAACGCCTCACTGACAAGGGGGCAACTCACTGTCAACAATCCCCCCCTCAACGCAACCTGAGGGATTCGAACCTGTGACCCATGGCTCTGATACCGCCAAAATCTCAAGCTATCAACGCCCGCTACAAACGCTAGACTTAACCTAGATCCATGAGAGGCTCACTGCCATGTCACAAATCCTGAGGTCAGTGTTGAACACCTCACTGGTCAAGGGGGAAGCTCACTGCCAACAATTACAAGTCTTTATATTCTTCCATAGTCAAGACTATGCTTGAAGGTATGGAATTATCATATACATACAAAAACTAATGCACTAATCTGTGACCCACGTGCCTCCACAACCACCATGGTGTGGTGCTATCAATAGCATCAACTCACAAAAGTTTATTTTCATCATAATAAGAATAGTCAGTTGGCCTTACTATTATTTTATTCTTTTTTAAGAGAAATAAAGGCTTGAGGCCTGCATGCATAGTTATGAAAGTCATTGCCAAGGCTCTTAGTCAGCATACCCAAACTGTATCTTTCTTACAAAGGATACAAATAAAGAAACACATAAATTTGTATACTTCAGCTTAATAAGCTATGACAGGTTTAACTTCAAAGCCATCACATGGATAGAATAGCACTACTACGTATTCGACCATGAATACTTTTATACATATGCAATGTTTTCATTATAACAAACAACACTATATGTGCTCTTAGCCATTAGGACAATCAACTTAAAGAAGTTATCATTAATAAATCATAACAATACAAGTTTGCAGCTTGTAGGCTTAACGAAATCATAGCTAATATAAGTTTTCACTATGGCCATTGATTATCTATCGAATGACCTGCAAACAATAGTATTTAATATGAAAATTACTCATGACTGAATTACATATTCATACTATGTGTTAGCTTGCTACCAATGTAAGATATTAAGAAATACAATATCGTTGAAGTCTTGTCTCCTTTCGTGAGCTTTAGTGCTTTATCTTATTGCCCGTGTCTTTCTCCAACGAGAGACAACTATCAACCACTACCAAGAAAAATACTAAAAACATAAGCCCTCCAACCCATGAAACCCCCACACAATGACTCATTTGCATGCAAGGTTCTCCACTTTGCCTATCCCCACCACCCTCGCACCAAAAGTGGCAAGTTAGTTAGAATGGTTTCCAACTCATAGGCTTAGTCTCAGCTCCATAAGAGCCTTACCTCTCATTCATCAGTAATGCAAAAAGAGGTTATCTAATATTAGCTCATGATAGTCCCCACTCACTCCACATTTTGTGCATCATGATGTGGTGGATCACAAGAGCTCTCAACTTGACATAAAATAACAATAATACTTGACCACTATAAGTGGATTGATAAGTAATTATTCTTAATACAACATTAATTACATCTAAAATGGTGTATTGGCAACATCACAATAACTTAATTATTAATAAAGTAATATCCTCAAGGTAGTATCACCAATATGCAAATAGGGTCTAGTCCTCTCCCCCTCTTCACCTTTTTTCAACCAAAAACAAAATAATTAAACTATAATCACAAAATATAGAGAAATAGATATATGAAGAGGAAGACTCTAACAAAACAATGAGGTTTACTATTGACCGAAAAAATGATCTGAAAACATTATCAAGTTGAAACAACAAAGACAACTGTGGGAGACTCAAAAAACATTAATTTGACGTTGGTCGAATTTGAAAATAACTTAAATAGGGAAATGACTTAAACTCACCCTATATTTGCATGAGTTCGCAAAAGTTTAACCTTGATACTCAGATGGAAATGTAACCTTTTCCTAACATCTATCTCCTCCTCATAGTTTATACTCTCCTTCCATCCCTAGAGGAAGATTCTTTTCCTGATTACACTCACAGCCATATAATCATGATTAGTGTACCATCAATTGTTCAATGATTCTATTTGATATTTTCCATAAACATCAAATCATTAAACTATGATTAATCATCCTGTTTACCACACAAAAGCAAGATTAAACTAAATCATATGTTGGGGATGTAACATATCTCTCCCCATAAGAATCATCATCCTCGATGATTAAATGACTTCAAAATCAAACCAACATAAGAAGAAAAGTGTTGCTTTAGCATAGTAAAAAGTTTTTCAAAAGAGATGGGGAAATCTCGCATAAATATCCTCATAGTTTTCCCAGGTGGAATTTTACTCTACATACTAGTCCCACTAGACCTTGCATTGAGTTATCTCTTTATTACATAAGCATAGCTTACGCATTTCGAGCACCTTGATGGGATCGATCACTACCACCCCTAGGTCATTCACCTGTATAGCATTCCAATCAAGAATAGGGATATGATTATCTCTTGAAATAAGAAACATGAAAAATATTATGCATCATGGCAAGGGCTGGCAGTAGAGCAATTCTTTATGTGACTGGGTTGACCTCTTTCAGAACTTGGAAGGGACCCACGTATCTAGGATCCAGTTTGGATGTCTTTCCAAACTTAATGGAGTTCTTTTGAGGTTTTACCCTTAGAAGAACTTTTTATCTCATTGAGAAATGCCTTTCAATGTATTTAGCATCCACATAACTTTTCTACCTATCATTGGCTTGTACTAGCTTTTTCTTAATCAGATGGTCTTGCTCTTCTATTTTTTACAACATTTCTAGTCCAAGGATAATCCTATCTTCTAGATTATCCCAACTTATAGGGGTTCAACACTTTCTTCCATATAATGCTTCAAATGGAGCCATCTCAATACAAGAATGATAGGAATTATTATAGGCAAATTCCACCAAAGGAAGATAATCTTCCCATTTGTATTGCTAGTTCATGGAATACATTCTCAATAAATCATCCATCACTTAGTTTACCCTTTTAGTTTGTCCATTCATCTCAAGATGATAAGCAAAGCTTATATTCAATTGGGTTCTGAGTGAAGAAAACAAGGTTTGCCAAAACCTTGATGTCATATGGTCATCCTTATCTGAGATAATCTTCTTAATAATATCGTACAATCTAAAAATTTATTGCACAAAATTGCCAGCTATGATGGTTGCCCCATCCTTCAAATTCCTAGGTATAAGATGTGCTTCTTTGGTGAGTCTATCCACCACAACAAAAATAGCATTGTTCCTATTCCTTGATATAGGATGTCCTTGCACAAAGTCCATGCGTATGATTTGCCATTTCCACTCTAGAGTTTGATGAGGGTATAAAACTCCTACCGGGTGATGGTGTTTCACCTTCACCCTCTGGCATTCTATACATGTAGCTACAAACCTTGCAACATCCCTCTTCATTCCTTTCCAAAAGTATAAGGGTTTCACATTCGATAGTAACTTTATTATTCCATGATGTCCTGAATAAGGTGTGGAATGAACCTCTTTCAACACAATGTTCCTTAGCTGCTCAGAGTTTAGAACATACATCCTTCCTTTATACCTTAATAACCCATCTGGTTCAAGGTAAACTCTATCATATTTTAGATTCTAAGGATTTTCCAAAAGGGTCTATTTTACCTACTCATAAAACTCTTCTCCCTTAGATTTTTGTAACACTTGATTCTTAAAATCAGAATGTATGGATATCATTGAGGAGATATCTCTTCTAATACTTAACGCATCTACCACTTGGTTTTCCTTACCTTGAATATATTTGATCTCAAAGTCATAATCTAAGATTAACTCCAACCATCTTCTTTGGCGAGCATTTAGATGTGGTTGGGTGAACAAATAGTTGAGTCCTTAATGAACTATTTTTAGTTCAAAGGGTTTTCCAAGCAAGTAGTGTCCCCACATTTGGAGAGTATGTATTACTACTACCAATTCCAAATCATGAGGGGCATAGTTTTGTTCATAAGTTTTTAGTTTCCTGGATTCATATGCAATGACTTGTCCATCCTGGACTAGTACACAACCTAATCCATCCCCTGAGGTGTCGATAATGACTACAAAATGACCTTCCTAGTCAGGTACTTTCAAGATTGGTGTTGAAGTCAATCTTTCCTTTAGTTGGCCAAATGTCTCTTGGCACTTGTTTGACCACTCAAACCTCTTGCCTTTTGTCTACAAAGAAGTTATAGGATAAGCAATTTTTGAAAAATTCTTCACAAATTTCCTATAGTATCCTTCTAGGCCCATGAAACTTCAGACCTCATGTACATTCTTTAGTGTTGGCCATTCCAATATGGATTTGATCTTGGTTGGGTCCATAGCTATTCCCTTAGCTGAAATTATGTGGCCCAAATAATGCACTTCCTTTTGGAAGAAAGTACACTTACAAAGATTTCCATACAATTTATGCTCTCTCAACATTTGAAGAACAATCCTTAAATGCTAAAGATGTTCTTCCTCATTCATAGAGTAGATTAGGATATCATCAAGAAAAACTAGGACAAACTTGGCCAAACAGTCTCTAAACACATTGTTCATTAAGTTCATAAATGTTGTAGGTTTATTTGTTAATCCAAAGGGCAAGATAGTGAACTTGTAATGCCCACACCTTGTTTTGAAGGCTATTTTGTGGATATCGTCATCCTTTAACCTCAATTGATGGTACCTAGATCAAAGATCGATCTTAGAAAACATAGTTGCTCCTCTCATTTGATCGAAGAGATCATCAATACAGGGCAATGGGTATTTTTTCATTATTGTTTCTTTATTTAACATGCGGTAATCTATGCATAAATATAATATGCCATATTTCTTTTTCACCAATATTGTTCGTTCTCCCTAGGGTGACACACTAGGTCTTATAAATCCTTTATCTAACAATTCCTATAATTGAGCCTTTAGCTCCATTAACTTAGTTGTGGTCATTTTGTATGGAGCTTTAGATATAGGTTTCGATCGTAGAATTATATCTATAGAGAAATCAAAAGCTCCATTAGGAGGTAATCCCAGTAGCTCATCCATAAATATGTCCTTAAAATCTCTAAGAAAGGGGTACTTATCCATATTGGATCTCTCCTAACATATGGACTCCCTCTTCTTAACTCCATTGAGTTTTTGAGATTCATAAAACATTAAATCATCTTGGAAATTAGTTTCCTCATAACCATTTAGTTTTTTCATTTTGACAACAAAAAGTTGGCATCCCTTTCTTTGAGCTCTTTTCAATTGTACAGTAGAAATTTATCTTAGTTTGACTTCTCTAGGGTTCCCTTGCAAAAAGACTGTGTTCCCTAGGTCATCTAGACATTCTATTGTTTTGGCATAATAGTCTAGCATGGCCCAGTGTCTCCATAACCAGTTTATTGCAAGGATAACATCATATGAGCCTAATGGGGCTAAGTAAAGGTTAACCTCAATGGAGAAACTTGGAATTTCAACCTTAGCCTCAAACAAGCATTGTTCTACCTTAGCCTTGGTCTAATTTCGATATTCAACTAACCAAGTGTTTGCCATGTTTCTAGCTTTTCTAGGAATTCTATTTAAAACTTTTGGGGAAACAAAACATTCTGTTGCACCAGTATCTATCAAAACTAAAATTGGGAAACAAGATAAAATACCTATTGTTTCAATGGGAGTGATTTGGTATTTAGCTTGCCTATTATCTAGGGCTGCAAATATGCATTTTTGGAAAGATGTCTATTGTGAGGGTAATGGATTTCCTCATGACTAAGTTCCCTGTGTCTTATGAGGACACTGGTTGGCATAATGATCACTAATGCATGTATAACACCCTCACATAGGTCCTCGCCTCTCATGCGGCTTCCCAAAATTATCTCCATTTTTCTTGGAGTTATTGTTGCCTTTCTTTTTCCCCCTAGATTCATTTTGCTTATTCTTGGACCCTTTATAATTTTTCTCAATAAAATCATGCTTTTTCCCCTTTTTCATAAAATATTGAGATGATTGGGACCAATTATACCTTTTGCAATTCCTTTCCCTATAAGGAAACATAGCTATTAATTTCTGTTCTTGTTTAATATCTTTTTTATAAACTTGGTCCATTGAAGTGGGACAATGCACAACAACTTCTTCTGCAATTTGGGTGTTCAATCCTTTAATAAATTTTTGGATGCGGAATCTCTCATCCTATTGATATTGCAGAACATACTTGAGTATGTGAGTGAACTTTTCCCAGTATTCATTCACAATTAAATCCCCTTGTTTTAGATTCTAAAAATCTATAAGCTTTTGGTCATAAAACAACTGAGTCAACCATCTTTTCCTAAAGAGTTCCACAAACTTGTCCTAGATTAAACTTGTAGACATCAAGCCTAACTCTATTTTCTTATTCATCCACCATGTGGATGCTTAACCCGCCAACTGGTATGCTCCCCATACTGCTTTGGTGATTTCAATATAATTTATTATTTTAAAGTATTTTTCCATCTCCGTAAGCCATGAATTCATAGCATCTCCACTTACAGACCCATTGAACTTGGGAGGCATAAACTTTTTCATATCCTAAGATAATTCCAAATCCAAGTGGCTTCTTCTATGCCCTTCCTATCTAGCCTCAGAGTTATTCTCTCTGTGTTCACTTTGGGTGGTGTCATCATGATGTGCCTTTTCATCACCCCCATGCTGACCCTTGACCTCATTCCCAAGAGTTCCAATTCTTGTTCTCATCTCTTGGAGCATTGGAAGAATCTAGTTGAGTTTAGATTCAGAGCAGCTTGAAGGTTGCCCTTTTTCCTAGCTATCTCCCATATTGGCTCTTATTTGATCAAAGCTACAATCTACTTCTCCTGAAGCTTGCAGATTAATCATTCAATTAGTTTTTTATACCATTAAATCTATTCATAAATGTAAATCCATTCTCATTCATGTAATCTTTAACAAGAAAGGAAAGAATTTCCAAAATTCAAAATGCATTATAGTTTTCCATGGATTACATATAATCCATCTGTAGTTACAAACTTTTGTTTACATCTTTCTAGTGCAAGTCCTTATCAGATTGGGATACCTTCCCATATTCATTTCTCATCATTGAGATTTATCAAATCAATTTTAGGAGGTGGACATACTTGCAGGTACTCATCCACAACCTCCTTAGTATTATTAGGATCCTTAGGGCCACTTCCATGATTGGTTTCTTAGGTGCAGAGGGTTCCACTGATACATTTTTAGAGATAAGAGCAATGATCCTAACTACTTCCCTCATCTCCTACTTGATGTGTTTAACAGCATTAGGAAAGGTTTTATCATCAACCAACCATGTGGCTAGCACAACCAATTTGTTCAAGGCATTTCATTCTTGAGGGTCGCTCCCTCAATGCCTTAAGGTAACATCCATTTCCTGTTACCTTCTTTATGTGTGTCATTCTTATTCTTACCATTCTAGCATAAGAACATCTAAACCTTAGCAACCATTAATGTTGGATAAAGAAAAACAATATCTAGTGAGCTCATAGGTCCATGTATTCAACTTGATAGCTCTAATACCATATGTAACATGTCACCACACATTACCCATAATCAAACATAATTAACCATCTTATTTAAGGTTAGGTATACAACATAATTATCATAATTATAGTTTCACAAGAAATGAATCAATATCATCATGAAATTAAACATGCTTTTCTTGTATGGATATTTCAAAAGTTTAGATTACAACAATCTAAAGATAACTTACTAGTGAATAACTTTCACTATACAAGTACAAATCAATGCTCATGGCATCATTAATAATATTATACATAATAATTGATTGTTAAGTCATATAAAGAATGCACTGTATCTAGAACTTTGACATCTATCTTCATAAGTCTTGGCTTGTCTTCTCCTTGGGAAGGAGAGCATCACCCAAGTGCTTTTCCTCCAACCATAGATCGGAGGTTCCCTGGACAACTTCCTACCTAGAAGTGGTCCTACCCTTCACAGAGGGTACAAATATAAGGAACCGTTAGGTTTGCCATCTGAGTATTTGATGTTGTGTTCTTCATAATGTCTCACAGTCACACAACTATAGATTCACTCCAACTATGTATGACATTACTGGAAACATTATGCAATCTAGAGCAGAGAGGAGCAACTAATGCATGCAGAGATGGATGCATTACTTTGGCCAGAGATTTACATACATATACATTTCATAATGAATGTAGTTGTACGTCTACCACCTTGACTTAACTTAGAAGCTATCTCATCATACAGTGTTCAAAATTTCATCTTTCTAGGTTTTTGATAAAGATGGGTCTTTCACCCATAGTTCATTTATCTTTGACTTTAACTTGATTCAAGAGTGCATCATTACTTGTCTTACGATGTTTGGTAATAGGGACTCTGTGACTCCACATAACCTATTTCTGATGTTTTCTTTTGCAATTTCATAGTTTCAGTTTACATGACCAACCTTGGTCTAGTTTTCTAGGCTTTCCTAGTTTCGAGTTTTCTCTATATCACATTGACTATACTTAAACCATTATAGGCTTCAAGTAGTCAAGTTGAACATATACTTTTACTCAAGGGTTTTATAAAGAGTTATTACCATGCTATACTTCATCATGAAGCATGGCCATTGAAAAAGAAATAAAACATATAATGTTTTCATTTAACGGTTTGCTCTCTTGACCCACAAGGTAGACATGCATTTTAATAAAAAATTTCTACATAGTTATCTTTAACCATAGGTCATCCCTTTTATGGTATTACTAGTCTTTATATTCTTCCATAGTCAAGACTATGCTTGAAGGCATGGAATTATTATCATATACATAGACAAACTAATGCATTACTCCCGACCCATGTGCCTCCATGACTGCCATGGCGTGGTGATGTTGATAGCATCAATTCACAATTGTTTCTTTTCATCATACTAAGAATAGGAAGTCAACCTTACTATTATTTTATTGTCTTTTAAGAGAAATAAAGGCTCGTGGCCTACATGCATAGCTACTAAAGCCATTGCCAAGGCTCTCATCTGACATACACAAACTGTATCTTTATTACAAAGGATACACATAAAGAAACACAAAAATTTCAATACTTTGGTTTGATAAGCCATGCTAGGTTTAACTTCAAAGCCATCGCATGGATAGCATGACACTACTACATAGTTGACCATGAATACTTTTATACATATGCAATGTTGTCATTATAACAAGTAGCACTATATGTGCTCTTGGCCATTATGGCCATCAACTTAAAGAAGTTATCAATAATAAATCATGACAATACAAGTTTGTAGCCTATATACTTAACAAAATCATAGATAATATAAGATTTCACTATGGCCATTGATTAGATTTTGAATGATGTACAAATAGTAGGATTTAATATGTAAATTACTCATGATTGAATTACATAGTCCTACCTATTTATCAGCCTACTACTGATGCAAGATATTAAGTAATACATCATCATTGAAGGCTCGATTCTTTCTATGAGCTTTATTGCTTTATCTTATTGCCTATGTCTTTCTCCCACAAGAGACAACTATCAACCACTACCAAGAACAATACCACAAACATATGCTCTCCAACCCACAAAATCCCCACACAAAGACTCATTTGCATGCAAGGTTCTCCACTTCGCCTATCCCCACCACCCTCACATTAAAAGTGGTGAGTTAGTTGGCATGGTTGCCAACTTGCAAGATCATTTTTGGCTCCATTAGAGCCTTATCTCTCACTAGGGAATAATGGGAAAAAGGTTATCTAATCTTATCTCGTGACACTCCCCACTCACTCCACATTTTGTGGGTCATGAGGTGGTGGATCATAAGAGCTCTCAACTTGACATGAAATAATAATAATACTTGACCACTATAAGTGGATCGATAAGCAATTATGCTTAATACAACATCAATTACATCTAAAATGATGTAGTGGCAAGTCACAATAACTTAATTATTAATAAAGTAATATCATCAAGGTAGTATCACCAATATGTTAATATGGGGTCAAGTCCTCTCCCCCTCTTCGCCTTGTTTCAACCAAGAACAAAATAATTAAACTATAATAAAAAAATATAGAGAAATACATACATGAAAAGGAAGACTCCAACAAAACAACCAAGTTTACTATTGACTAAAAAAATGATCTAAAAACATTATCAAGTTGAAACAATGAAGAAAACTATGGGAGACTAAAAAATCATTAATTCAACGTTGGTCAAACTTGGAAACAACTTAAACAGGGAAATGACTTAAACTCACCCTATCTTTGCATGAGTTCAGAAAATTTTAACCTCGATACTCAAATGAAAATCTAACCTTTTCCCAACATCTATCTCCTCCTCTTGGGTGATACTCTCCTTCTATCCTTGGAGGGAAATTCTTTTCCTGATTACACTCACAGCCATATAACCATGAATAGTGTATCATCATTTGATTTACAAAAAAATAAGATAAAATAATCTTATCAACATGTAATCTCATGTCTAACTAACATTAGCCAATATTCATATAATCAGTGATTCTATTTGATATTTTCTAGAAACATCAAATCATTAAACTATGATTAATCATCCTATTTACCACACAAAAGAAATATTAAACTAAATCATATGTTAGGGATGTAACATTAAGAGTATCTACTACTTGAGGAACAAAGGTAAATAGCCTCTTACTACTTCCATCCCATCGAACTATAGCAGTGTCCCACCAAATCCTAATTTAGAGAATAATCCTTATCATCTGAAAAACTTATGCATGTATGTATGAACATTGTGTTTACCAATTTTCCCTTTTCCCAAGTCAATCTTTTCAAGCCATTCCAAAACATTTCCAACATCTTAGAGTCCATAGTGTAACATTTTAAGAGAATCCTTGTCATACTCTAGCTTAAGGTTGGACTTATTGAGATTCATGTCCATAGTCCATACTACTTCCATCCTTGTTATCTATCATATCTTGCATCCACATCAAACTTCTCCATAGAATTTAAATTGAAATTTTATCCCTTGATCAAGATCATCATCTTTTCAATCCTAGCCAATCAAATCCTAGAGCACTATATATTATCTTTGCTTAAGGTCATAAGTCTATCTTAAGTACTTGAAATATATCCTCATCCTTAGTTAAATTCAGCCAATTTGATCTTGTCCCATGATCTTAATCTCAATTTTAGTCCTACTCATAATTATCCTTTTAGTCCAAGTCATTATCCTTCTAGTCCAATCATCTATCCATCTACATCATCCCTAGTCTTGTTGTCATCCAACCATCCATTTCCAATCTAAGATCTCCAATAAATCAACATTTTGTCAGATGATTAATATGTCTCATCTTATGCATCCATAACTAGATTACAAGCCAAGAAAATCATGGACTCACACATTGATAACCAACCACCTTCACGTCCACCCACAAGTGTGTATGATGATTAGGTTAAATACTCACTTGTTTAAACACATCAGATTTCCACAGTCCATGATATTGTGCAATACTCACTTGCTTTCATGACATCTCATCATATGGAACCTTTTCCACATCATAATCCTAATGACACACATGAACATGAACAAAGTGCTGACCAAGATGAGGTTTCACCTAGATTTACTGATTTCATGAGAAACCTCCCACATCTAGATTTAGTCAAGAAGTTTCTTATAGACCAAGGGGTAGAGGTTCCTTCACAACCTAAATCACTAAATCTTAAAGATCCCATTACTCTCAATCCTTCATTAAAACCCATCATGGAAAATCCTTAAGACAATCTAGTAGGTAGTGTGGCCTTGCCTCCACCTCTTAATGATTCTAATTCCACTTACTCCTTTCAACTAGGTCTACCCACATCACTCATCCCACAAATATCTAATCCATCTAGAACATTACCAACCTCATTTCCACTTATTTCCATTCCTCAAAAAACACTTGCAATCCCCTCTCAACCACTCTCTTACTACATACCACTAAGTTGTCCACAAACTAGCTATTCACATGTCTATTCATACAATTCATCCCAACCCAATATAGATTCAATTAACACATCCCATACCTATAATCAACTAAACCCTTCAAACACTCAACCCATGGTTTTATATCCATAACACTTATCATCACACCACATCCAATCATTTGATGTCATATGTCACCACATGATCACTGTCACATGGACCTATAAACTCCATCTCATCATCACCAAACTAACCTCTTTGGATCATAAAATGCAAGAGATGGTAGAAAATTCCATTCAAAATCTTCATATTGGAACCCAACATAAACATTTGAAACTTGAAGACTTTTTTCCTTATCAGTTGGATCACTCCATCATGACAACTCCTTTTCCTCCTAATTTTGAGGTCCCCAAATTTGACAAATATAATGAAAAAGGAGACCCTATCGATCATGTCATTCAATTCTTTATGACTTGTAGAGAGGGTTCTGATTATGACATTTATTTCTTCAAACTTTTTCCATTAAGTTTGGTGAGACAAGATTTCAATTGGTTTCATCATCTTACTCCAAGTATCGTCACAACTTTCACATAATTATCTAAAACATTTGTCACTCATTTCTCCTACAATGTTGAACATGAACTCACAATGCTAGACCATTGTAATTCCAAACAATATAATGGAGAAAGCTTTTCCTTGTACCTACAAAGGTGTAGAGGGCTTGAAAGATGAATCCTATGGGCCATCCCTAAAAAATGATTGGTTAGTGTCTTCATCCAAAACCTTAATCAAGAAATGGCCTTTCATCCTCAAATCCATTATCTTTACACATTTGAAGAGATTGTTGAGAAAGGGATCACCATTTAATCACACTTATATCTAAAGGTCTAATCAAGTCTCAAATCAAATACAATAGCCCTACAAATGATAAATTCAAACCTTGGGCCAAGAACAAACATGCGGTTAATGATGGAGTCACCAATGTTAAGGGTGAGTGTGAGATCATGATAGGCCTAATAGTGGTAATGAAGAAAAAACATGCTGGAGGAAAAAGTGCTAACATTTAGACTAATATTTAGATTTGGATGGAAATGATGTAAATATTTCTAGCTCAAATATGGATTTCCTCCAAAAATGCTTTAGGATTACCTCATATTTAGGCAAGTGGGAGTCCCAAAACTTGCCAAAGAAACTTAAAAAACCACTCATTTAGTGTTATCCTGAAATTTTTCACAATTTCATCTTTGAAGCTAGTAGACTTTTTTGTAACTAAATTTAATCAAATGAAAAGGGTTTATAGAGAAAGCTATTAAGATTCTAAAAACATAATATATGCCTCATAATAATTTTAGTTGATAATTATTATTAATTTTTTACATACATTATGTCTGATTTCCTAATAGATATACATATTAAAAAACATCGATAACTTTCAATATATTAAACCTTTTTTAAATCTAAAAGATGTGTCACATTCTAGGATTCATTGGGTATACATTAAAATTTAAAATTTTTGAGTTTCATATATTTTTTACCAAGTTAGGTTGGCTGGAAAATTAATTTTTAATATTTTTAAAAAATTGGTAAAAAATTCATAAATAATTATTTATTTACTTAAAAAATTCAAAAACATATGTGTCAGATTCTCTCATGTGTCCTTTACTAAAATCCAAATCATAGAGGAAAAATATTTTCTTTTTCTCATACTTAGGTTGGCTAGAATGACACCTGCGTTTTACTTTTTTCTAAAAATTTTAGTAGTGCTTCATTGAAATATCCAATTTTCATCAAACTATTTTTGAATTTTCAAAAAATAGTAGCCCATAAAATGCATTCAATTTATAACAAATTTTATTACTACCTTATTTTTACATTGTCTATATAACTCATTTAATTTTTGACATGAAGTTACTTAAGTCTATTTTTCACATTTACATTGTCACTTAGGGGTAGTGTTTGGCCCTTCATGATCCTGCACTCACCCTTAAATATGTCAAAACAACTCAAGCTTCTCAACCTAATATGCCAAAATTCCTCTCGACTAACTTACCATCACCCTTCCTAAGTGACAATTTAGAACTCCTCCAAATGCATGATAATATTTCACACATTTAGAAGATCCTATTGAGTCAACCTTTCAAAAGCTTGTGCAAGATGACATGGTCACATACCCTTATACAAGGTCCTATGCTGATAATTAGTCCAAGCCCACATGGTATAATGAACAAGAATATTGTGATTATCATCTTGTCCATGGTCATCCCACATTATATATATATATATAAACTGTCTATATTTTTTATTTCTAAAAATGAGACAACAAAATGCACAAAAAAATAGCATGCTTAAAATCACAATATATTATATTTTGTATGCCTTATAATTTTCATTCAAAGTGTAAAGCATTGAAAAATCATATTTATTTTAGAGTTGGGTGGGAAATGTTTTTGATATTTCATGTCATGACCACATGACAAATGTGGGAATGACATGTGGTATTCATGTCATGACCACATGGCAAATGTGGGCATGACAATGAGGCTCAAACAAATTATATACAAGACCTTATTGATGAAGGAACATTGGAGGTCAATAATAAGCCTAAATCTTCTAATGCAAAATTGGATGTTTATAATGATCCTTTTCTAAAACATCAAACCATGTCTGTTTCCACCAACCCCAATCAATCTAAAGATAATCATACCAACAATGTTCACTACAACAAAGCCCCTCTTGATTATGACAATGTCACAGGAATTGTGGATTATGATCCTTCACAAGTTTCCACCATCACCATTAGAATCCATCCCCTAGATGCATTGTCACCACTCATCATAGAACCGTTACTATCTCCCAAACTTCATCTTCCTCATCCCAACCTTAATCTTCCTTGTCCTCACCTTCATTTTCCTCATCGACTCATGCATCCCATTATAATATCCTTGATCACCTTGGGAAGACTCTTGCACAAATCTCCATCCTAGATCTCCTTAAGGTCTCCCTCATACACAAAGACATATCAAATCATGTCCTCCAATATTCCCAAGACTGACATAATATTGAACCTGATCGATTCCAATCTCTTGTGAGTCACATTTCTTCCATCGATCACCTCACCTTTACCCAACAAGACATGCCATCTATTTATCCATTTCATAACAATGCCCTTCATATAGAGGTCATGATCCCTCAAACCAAAGTCAAACATATCCTTTTGGATAATGGAGGTTTCTTGAACCTATGCACCTTAAAGTTAATAAAAGAATTGGCTTATTCACAAGCTAACTTGGAGCCATGCCGTCATACTATCAAATGATATAATGATACTAAGAGAGAATGTGAAGGCACCATATGTCTTCCCATACAAGTTGGACGTATCCTTTTACATATTACATGTTGTGTACTTAACCTTGAGTTTCCATATAACATATTACTTGTTCATCCTTTGATCCATTCTATGCAAGCCATACCTTCTACTTACCATAAATATATCAAGTTTCCACATAATGGTGTTGAAATTATTATCTAGGTGGATTCTAGATCCTTTGCATATTATAGGGCCTTGGGAGTTGCTAGTCCTAAATATAACCTTTGTTCTAAAAATGATATTTCCACTAAGGAGAAGGTTACCTCCTCCACATCTTATGTTCATCCCAATGACCTTGCTTCCACTTAATCATCCTCTAAAGATCCTCATGTTACCAAATTCAATATTATCAAGAAAGGTTGTGGAGGGTATGAGTTACATAATTCTTTCCATGTTGAAACACTCCATGACACTTGTTATGGTCTAGGATACATGCCTTCTAGTGTGGAAACTAAGGATCCTCTTGTTTCCTCTACATGTCTTGGTGAAACCTTAAATGTTGTTAATACTATCATTGATAGAACCACCAATGACTCTACTGAAGACCTTGACATCTCATTCTTATCCCATGACCATGTAATCTTCACCATTATACCCTCATTTCCATATCCTACTTCCACTTCATTGGACCAAGAAAATCCAATTTCTCACACTCCTTTCCACAATGATGAACTATATACCAAGATCCTTAGTCATATGCCTACAAAAGAAAAAAATCTTAAAAATCCTAAAGCATTAGACTTCAAAGAAAGAAATCCTAGGGTATCCAAAGTCAAAGAAAATTCTATTTCATACCTAACATCCAAAGAGAATTTACTTTCTGAAAAGAAAATCTATTTGAGTATCAAAGAAAATCCAAAGAAACATCCTAAAATTGAGATTGTTGGTCCCCAATAACTTTCACTCCATAAAACTTCCACCACCTTCCATAATCCCATCCCACATACACTTTGATCCATCCATAATCAATGAGGCTACAATGGTTCCCATTTACATTACCTAAACACAAAAGTGAGTAATATTGAACTTAAGGAGGTTTATGATGGTATCCTTGGTGCCCATCCTAGTGACATTATCCTTGCAATGAAACTTCCATCTTTCACCCACCATCATGATTATTGTCCACTTGCTCCAAAGTCCATACTTCCACCTAATATCCTACTATTCCATGCTTAGTTTGTTGCAATATCCCAATCAAAATATTCTAAAAAGAAAATCAAAGAAATAAAAAATATAAAAATAGTAAAAAGAAAAAATTGTAAAGAGAAATAATCCATCCTCTTGTGAAAATCACTTTTGTTGCACCTTGGATAAGTACCATGGTGAAAACCTACTCATAGGCACCATGTGTACTTTCTATCTTCCATTATCCTCTAGCTCACTTGTCCATGCTTCCCCATCATTCCATTTTTGATAAAACATATTACTATCCCATTGTATATCCTATTTACCATCATTTTTATTTGTCAGAGTCTTTACTTTCCTTCCTATCATATGCATTCCATCCATATCATCCTATCACCCCACTTAAACTTGTGGGCAGTGGATTGTGTTGTATTTTGAACATTCTAGAAAACCAAGATCATGGAAAAGATTATCATGCACATGAATGGCAATGGAATTGGCTCATTTGTATTACCAAATGAGGTCATAAATAAATAGAGAAGTGTAGGTACCCAAATCTCCATGAAAAGAGGATAGGACTCCTCTATATTGCGTTGTGGTGAGTAACCTCCCACAAACATAGCGTAAGTCATCAATGCAAGTCAACACCTCTTAAAATGCCTCAACTACTTTTACAAGTTCAAAGGAACATGTGCAAATACGCCTAAGTATGATTAATTCAAATGTGTATGCCTATAAATAAAAGGTATACACTAACACTCCCCCTTAAGTATAGCTTAGGTGAGTATTTTGAAAAATGGTTCCCGACTATAAGCCTAGTGATGTACCCATGTACAATGCAAAAGAAAAATGAGTCCTGACCTTGAATCCTGATAAGGTACTCAAGTACAATGCAAACTCTCAAAAATGAGATAAAGATAGAAAACCTAGTGGGAAAAAACTATCCTCCAAAAAGAGAAATTATACAAGTGAAGAAGTACTATTTCTTTCACTAAGTATAATATAAGATTCCCCCCATAGGACAGAAAATGAGAGAAGGTCTATGAGACCCCCCATAATACATGTCTTGCTATAGTGATGTTGAATAGTCAACAAAGGATGTAGATGTAGATCCAAGAATGCCAAACAATGTTCCTTCCCTTGGGAAGAAATGAAACCACCTAAAGATATAGGATATCTTCCCATGCAAGAAGATGTATGTATGATCTTGAAACATGCTGAAGTTGATTCAAGAATGATGGTGTCCATGTTGATGCCTTCAAAGAGTGCTTACGTGTCTCCATGTCTATGTCGAAGGATGCCTAATCAAATCAAGTGCATGCGCAATAGATGAGGATGATGACAATCTAGAACCATGTGTAGAACAATGTAGAGAATGAATATCCAAAGTGGTGAATGTTGATGCAGCTTCATCAAAACTGGCATCAAAGAGAAGGCTAATGTCTTCAATATGTGCTTCCATGTCAACAATGTGGGACTCTACAAATAGACAAGTGATGTTAGGTAGAAATCTATCCTAATTAGCAATGCTAGGAAGACTGATATCCTATTGCAAAGAAGCACTGGAAGCTTTCAAAGAAGTAAGTCTGGAATCTAATGAAGTAATAGTAGGAGTGATGACTTCTTCCATGTCACTAGAACATTCTATTTTTATATCATGATTAGGGATGTGAGTTGTGATCAAAGAAGGATCATGTGGGAATGGAGAAACATTTGAGTCTCCATATATCTGATAAATTTTGATCCGTAATGAATGTGGACAATCAATATTGATTATGGCATACAAAGTGGCATCTGGTATATGTAAATTGATCAATCTAACAATTTGATCACAATGATTAAACCACTTAGCCTTCTGATATTGTTTATGAAGTTCAAGGACAAGTCCATATAGATGAGGTATGAGATTATGGAACCTGAGGTGTTTTAAGATGCCTTCACACCAGGACTTATAGTTTCCCTTGCTTAGGTTGATTACAAAAGAGCGAGTTTCATATCCCATGATTATAAAAAAATAAATCAACTAGACAATAGAAATAAACACATTAGGAAACCTAGATTTGTTAGATCCCTAATTGAGCTTTATATAACATGGCACTTTATAACTTGAGTGTGTCATTACTCCCTAATTAAACTTTATGTGAAGTGGAACTTTATAAGTTGAGTGTGTGATTACTCTTTGATTATTTTCCCTCCTTAAATTGATACTTTATAAAGTTAGTGGCTTGTGAAAAATGAAAACACAAGACCCCCCTTAATTATGTATTTCCCCCCAAATTTGGCACATTATAGAAGGAGTACTTTATGTCACCTAGAAAGAGCATAAGTAGGCACTTTATAATTTCAATATGATTTTGTACTAGTTCGATTCGTGATGAAAAAATATTCACTTTTGTAAAAAGAAGAACTCAATTCTGAGTTGATTTGCAAATGTTATTGAAGTTGCAATATTTATGCAATTAAAAAAAACCTTCATGAGTAGAAAAAAAATCAGATTTTTAGAAAATCAATTTTCCATGCAAAAATTGTGAGTGAAAAAAAAATTGGAGGAATTTTAAGCCCCCTTGGGTTGTGCATGACCAGGGGCTAAAACCCTATGTGACCAAGGGTTCAACTTTTCAAATGGTCTCCCCTCCCCCTATTGACATCACCCCCCTAGTTTCTTACCTCAACATTTTTGATATTTTCAAGGGTGAATAGTAACCCAATGCATGCCAATAATATTGATGTCCATTGAGAATATGGTTGCAGAAAACAAGGTCGATAATGGCCATTCCTATGGGGTCCACCTCTATGAGAGCACCATCGACCTATAAGAGGTCGAGATGAAGGTACGAAGAAGGCACTTGTGAATGGGCATTCAGGGCCATTGATATAGGCCCTTCTATGGTTGTTTCACCACATGGTTGTATCCCTTCAAAGGACGTTTGAAGACTTGTTTTCATAGGCCTTTCTCTGCCTGTCTGGTAACTCTCTTGATAGGCCATTTAAGGGCATCGACTGGCTCTGTCATAGGCCCTTCAAAGGGCAATTCAAAGACCACCATTGAAGTTGCTTCAAAGGTTCATATAACACCTTGAACTACCCTTTGAAATGGGTGATTATACTTGCAACATGTCCTCCCGAATTTAAATGAACACAGTTAAAACCAAATCAAACAAAGAAAAAAACTCACAAATTGAAGCTCAACATGAATAGGGGTGAGTAGCACACCAAGAAAATGATGAATTTAAGATAATCCAAGAGGCTCTGGTACCATGTAGAAAACCAAGATCATGGAAAAGATGAAGAAGCACATGAATTGCAATGGAATCGATCTGTTTTTATTACCAAATGAGGTGAGTATAAATAGACAAGTGTAGGTACTTGAATCTCCATGAAAAGAGGATAGGACTCCTCTACATGGAGTTGTGGTGAGTAACCTCCTACAAACATAGCACAAGGTGTCTATGCAAGTCGACACCTCTTAAAACATCTCAACTACTTTGACAAGTTCAAAGGAACATGTGCAAATATGCCTAACTATGATTAATACAAATGTGTACCCCTAGAGATAAAAGGTATACACTATCAAACATAGGTTTTCCAGTAACCTCTTAATTATAATTGGAATATCTAAGTTTCTCCTCTTTGGGCTTCATACACTTGCATGTTACATGACCATCCACATATGTTGATATCACTTACTCTATCTTACACTCATGACCTTAAACATTTTCCATAGTATCCTCAAACTTTTTCCTCCATCCCATAATAAAAAAATCACATATCCCATCTAAAAAACATTTCAAAAATCCCAAAAAAATAAAATATCAAAAAATACAAAAAAAATCAAAACATTCCAAAAATCCCAAAAAGATCAAAACATTCCCAAAATCCAAAAAAATCAAATATTCACCAAAAAAAATCTAAGAAATAAATCTAAATGCAAGCCATCTAGTCTAAGCAATCAAGCCATATTATCCAATTAAATCCTTGGTTTTCTTCCAACCTTGCTATTGACCCAATCAATCAATCAATCAATCAATCAATCATCATCATCATCATCAATGGGGTATATTGTTCCCACATCCTTTTGTTTATATAGGGGTATATCATTCGACAAACCTATCTTAGTCATTAATTAGTCAAGAATTTGTTTACAACCTAACATTGGCAATACATTGTTTGTTTATTAAATCCTTTGTGCATGCTTGTTTGTGTGTGTTATCATTTGTTCTTTCATTTTTTTGTGTTCATTGGACATTCTTATTACTCTAGCTAATATTCATCTCTTATTTTTGGTGGAATACCTTTTTGCATACCATTCATCCTTTGCATCTAAGGTCATTTCATACCTTTTGTGCATTTGGACTTTAATGATCTAGTTTTCCTTCATCTAGACAAGGTTGTATTATATTGGGAATGTATAAGAACACCCTTATTGTTTACCATATCAAGTCCTTTCATGCACATAACACATCATCACCATGTTCTTTATACATTGGTGCATAATGTCTAGTGCTATATAAAACTATATGGTTGTTCACTTAATGTATCATAACATCTTTTTCATCCAATTTCATCCATCCCTTATGTTTTTATCTATTTTGAGAAAGCATTCGTGTTCTTTCAACCCACCTATCCTCACGAGGGGGCATCCCATCCTTACATTGTTCCTCCTTGTCACTCCTTCAAGTGGTTGGGGTATCCTTTTCCATGAAATTTCCCTTCATCCATACCTTCTCTTCTTTGAAATGATGTCAAAACTTCTCTTAGTCACAACATCATCTCAAACAGGGGAATATGTGGACACCAAAAATTGACCATGTCACTTTCATCACCGTGTTGACACAACCTTGTCAAACTTTGTTCTAAGAGTCCCCTTTACCTCAATCCCTTTCCCAAATTAATTTAATAAATATATTTATTTAATTAATCCATTTTTCTCCATCTCCTGAATTAAATAAATAAATTATATTTATTTATTTAATTCATTCATCCCCTTGCAGCCAAAATTAATTGAATAAATCTTATTTATTTAATTAATTTATCCTCCCATCATCCCCTCTCCAATAATAAATTAAATCATTTTATTATTTAATTTAATTATTGAGAGTCTCATGACTAGCTTGTCCTCATTCTCGCCCACTTGCCACATTCAATAAATGAGTGTCCACAATCAATAAATGAACTTTTCATCTCAACCATCCATTTCATACATCTTCTATTCCTAGTCATTCACCCAAGGATAATCTCTAGAAGCTTCCTTTGTTTCCCTATAAATCCTTATCCTTTCCCTAAAATGCTCTCAACCAATTTTATCCATTCATCTAATCTTTTAATCCTAGTCCTTCATTCATCACATCCTACCTCTATAAATCAAGAATCAACCAAGCCATTCTTGGATCACATCTTTATACAACACCACGCTATCAAAATAATCCCAGCTCTTCCATTATCATTATCTAGTTGTTATGCTACAAAATTTAGCAACCAACATATCGAAATCATTATCAAATATCATAGGATTGTTTATTCATTTTTATTATACTCCTTAGTCTTTTGATGTGTAGATGTGGTGTTGTTCAAGTTTGGAATAAGATCTTTATTGTATTGTTTCCATATTTGATTATCCATATTTTTGCATACACAAGTTCTATTAAAAGTAGGTACTAATAACTCAATCAATGACATCACATCAATCAATAATTATTACTATAATAATATAAGAAAATGTGATTTTCTTTCTATTTCAATTTTAATAGATATGAATCTCTATTCATATCTTTTATGCAAGTGCAGAGAATACTACAAGTTTTCAAACCTTTTCACTATTTGCACTATGTTTATTGGAGGCAAAATTCAATATTTCATGGTATCTATTTCATGGAAAGCTTCAAAATATGTCTAACCATTTTCTAGAAAGAAAATTATGACATAATAGATATCGATGATTTTCACTTTCAATTCTATGAATATTTTGTTGCAAGGGATAACAAACTTCAATGGAATACTTTTATTAGAAATGATTTTAAAATATCTAGAAGTGTTTAGCCATTGTTGAATGGGATAATGGAACTTAGTGATGGTGGGTCCATGGTAGTAAGCATAGGAACAAGGGGGTGACATGCGAGGCTTAACATGTTATGCCCAATAATTACTTGCATGGAAAATATGGATTGGTCCCTTTGTGGAGTAGAGGCCACATAAGTCCACTTGGAAAGGCTAGAGAGTGGAAAAGGCTTTGGGATATGCTTGGATTAACCCTTGACCATATTGATATTGATCCTATGGAGGGTACTAAATAATCCCATAAATCTAACATATATTGTTTTGACTAGCATGAGGGCATGTGGATGTCATGGGCCTAATGCATATGATAGGGAAATAGATAATGATAACCAAACACAATGTTTAAAACATAATTGCTAAGTGATGATGGTAAGCCTATAATATTAAATTCCTCTACGTGTCCCTTGGTTGGTCTTATAGGTTATATTCTATGATGTTGGACCAATCATGAAATGGCACATGGAGAGGATAGGCCTAGATTCCATTGACAATAATGGCTCAAAATGTTGGTAACCTAATTATTTAAGGGGCATGTGGAAAGTTGATCCATGTTAGCTGGTACATGTTGAATATAGTGGGTCCCATTTTACTTTTGGGTGATCAAGTTGTGCATATTTTTTGTACTGCTACACTTTCCATAGAATCATTATCGCATGAGGTTGGATGGTGCAATAGCTAGAGTAATATTTGGTTTTTTAATTTTATGTGTATGTATGGTGAGTCCCCTATAACTTTATCCTCTATGCCTTAATCATAGTATTGCACTATGCTTGCAATGTGTATTTCTCTCTTCATAGTGGCTTATTGACAATTGATCTCTTGGAGATGATTTTAAACCATTGATCTAGCCAATTACAAGAAAAGGTTATTCATGAGGGAATAATATATTTTTTCAAATAGGTAAAAGGTAAGAGTTTTTGTTACTAACTCATGCCATTATAATTCACCCTTTGTTTCCACTATAGAATGCCTTTGGATATAATTATTCCTACTAATTTCCATGTAACCCTATCATAACTATAAAATAAAACAAATCTTCACAAATAAAATAAACCTTAAGTAAATAAAAATAGCTCTTTAATTTTTTTTTTAAAATAAGCAATATAAATAAAATAAAATAATCTTAAATAGTTATAAGTAAAATTTAAGAAAAACTCTTAATTCAATGAAATAACTCTCAAGTAAATAAAATAATTCTATAATGATATTTTTTTATTAGGTATATGTACTTAAGGAATATTATATAATTCATTATATATATATTTAGTTTTAAAACTAAGTTTTCAATAAGATTTTTTTTTTGGTTGCATAAAAAGAAGATATTTTATAGGGTGGGTGCAAAAAGTTGGGGGGCCAAAAAGTGGCCAACTTTAAAAAAAAAATTTGTAATAATGTGAGCGCATTATAATGCACTCATGTTATGGCTTGGTGTTGCTGGGCCTACACCAAGCCATAACACGCTTGTGTTATAACGCGAGCGTGTTATGTGCTGCTATATATATATATAAGAAGTGTTCTATTTCATTATTTCATAGCAAATTATAAGAAACCCTTGGCTTGAAGAAAGAAAGGAGTGCACTCACGTTATTTGAGGTCCAATCGTCAGCTATTTCTTGCCAATTAATCATCAAAATGCCGCCATGACGTCGGGGAAATCAAAGAAGCAAGTTTGATTTGCTTTCTTGTGTGAATTTGTTGCTAAATAGGTAGGTTAAAATAGTTTTTGATATAAATTTATTAAATTTACAGGAGTTGATAATGCACCTCCTCCTCCTCCTGAAAAATCCATAAAATCCTCCAACAAATGAACAACAAATACTTGCTAAAGAAGAACCCCAACCACAAACACCTCCATTTATTCTTAAATATGCCCCTGGAACACAAGAAAATCTAATGGGGCAAATTGAAAATAATAAGAAACAAATTGAGGACATAATTGCAAGGTTGAACGAACCTACAACTTTAACCTTGCATAGATCCATGCTTGATCAATCCTTTGAATCTATGTTATCAAATGTAGATTCAATAAGCAAGCAAATCACTATTTGGATAGAAAAGAGGAGAGAATTTAGAAAGTATTATGCTGACAAGTTATCATATGAACAAGTGAAAAAGGAACAAATTACAAAACTGGACTTGTGTTCTATTTTCACAAACCCACGAACAAATGAATCTCTACCCCTTACATGCAAGAGGTTCCCTATCCATTGGTGTAACAACCAAGCGATAAGGGACAATTTTGGGTAGAGGTGGTGGATGGTTTTGACCATCCTCCAACTTTGAACAACAACTACAAATGACAAATGATATACGGATGAACAAAGTATTTGACATTCAAATAGATTTTATGAATATTATTATTTATTACACTCAGGAACAATACATTCATCATATTCAATGCGCATTGGCAATGATATAGACATATATGCAGAAAGTGGAGCTTAAAAGCTTTTGCAACACTATAAACTTGTTTGCATCAGATTTTCTGATTCACTCAGATCAACTTAAAGTTGCAAAGTGAAGAGCATACTCTTCTTGACAAACTCCTAACAGACTTGAGATATAGACTCTTACTTTCTAAGACTTCACTCACCTAGAATTTATTGAGAAATGAAGGCGGCCCTTTCACCTTTTATAGGAAGAGAGGGCAGATCTTTAACCTTATCTCTTGAATTCAATTTTAAAATCTGTCCGTAGAAAGAGGACACATAACAACTTCTTTTCAAAGAGTTACCCATATGAAGATAAGCACCTTCTGGTGGGTCCTAATAACTCATGAACAGAGAAAGGAGGGAACAGACAAGACAGGAAAAGAATCTACTTTTACAAGTCTTCTTTTTTATCATGAGAAGGTTAACTTGTGCTCACTGTGAGGCACATAAGATTTTCCCCTTTTACCATGGAAGGGCCCACGTCTATCTTTTGACATGAAGAGATAGATATCTTCAGTGGCAAACAAGCCTGGTCCACTAGCTGGTGCTCGGGTCGGAATCACTTGGAATGTGTCTGGCGTACATTATGCAACCTTCATAGGATTTTCCAGGTGGATGTGTACAATCAGGAGCCCGGGTGTCAGCAAGATTACCTGTTGCATCATAGGTTGGAACTCATGGATCATCAGTTGGATCATACTCACAATTAGCACAAGTTTGATTGGAAGCATGTGGTATACGTCTTGTGTGTGCTTGATGTTCTGGTTCATTTTCTTTCCAAATGATACTCATAGTTTTCATCTTGTATGGACCATAAAACCCTTTGGAAATTCTTCTTTGATCCATCCTATCCATTCGGTAGGTCTTGGTATGAATCCAGATTGGCATTTTCTTAGAATGGAGGAACCTTAGTCTATTAGGAACATTCCAATGTTCAAAGACTGAAGAAGATCCAGCAGGTCCAGAAACTTGACAAAGATGCCTGCTGATTGGATTTTCATCAGGGGAATTGAACGTGAGTTTGAAAGTACAATCCATATAGGATGATGTCCCATTAAACTCCATATTATCTATAGGTGGATAAGGACCTTGAAACAAATCCCTGATTAAATTCTTTCTATGTTCCTCATTTAGCCATCGATCTGGTCTTTCTACTGGTGGATTGAGAAAGGAAACAGGAAGGACAAAGTCTCCACACCAATTTTGGAGTATATGATGGACATCAGGATCAATAGGTTCTACTTCAGCTAAAAACTAAAACAATGGTTTATTAGTCCATAATCTTGAATATGTGAGCTGCTGTTTGGCCCCTAACATTTTAAAATGATCATAAAGAAAATCATTAGCCATTTGGAAAGTATGAAGATTTCTTCTTTGGAATGGATTTGTACTCCATTCTTGGAAACTTTCTTCATACCAACGATGCTCCCTTATTCAGATTATCTGAACAATCCCAGATGGGTCGTGATTTGCTTCAGAAAGAACAGGTTCTAAAGTGTGGCCTTCTCGAGACATGAAATCTGCAAAAATATTTTCAACTCCAAGAAGGTGAATGAAATGAAATTCATAAGTACTTAATAATTGTGCCCACCTAAGGAGTCTTCCTCTGACAACTTTATTTTTTGATTCTTTTCTGAAGAACCCACACAGATTTTGCAGATCACTTTTCAAAAGAAATCGCTTGTTAGCAATAAACATCTGAAATGCTTGGAACGTATTGAGAACAACAAGGATTTCTTTATGTGTACTGTGGTAGTCTATTTCACTATTCTTGAAACTACCAGAGATATATCTAACAATCTCACCTTTGTCCTTGGGGTTGTGAGATGTTTTCTGTTCTCTAAGAACACCAACCCAGGTAGCTTCACTTGCATCAGTTTCTACTATCTTGAAACCATTACCTGGTAATTTTAATAGCGGCAGTTGAGAACATTTCTATTTGATCCTTAAGATTAAGGCATCGTGTTTGGTCGTCCATGGTGGTGGTGTCTTTCCTAGAAGCTTGTTCAGTTCAATTCTATCTTCAGCAAGCTTATAATAGAATCTTGCAATATAATTAACAAGACCCAAAAAATGTTGCAGTTCTTTGACATTTGTAACAACAAGATTGGAAATTTTGTTCAGGATGTGTGGTTGTGCCTCCATTCTCCCCCCCGGAAGAAGCTTGATGCCAATGAAAACAATATGATTTTGCGCAAAGTAAGACTTTGTGGGATTGACAGCAAGCCCATGATGTTGGCAAATAGAGAGGAATTGGCGAAGATGATCTAAGTGTTGAGGCATATCCTGGCTGAAGACAAGAATGTCATCAATATAGGGTTGGATGAATTTGGCATAAGGCTGGAATATAATATCCATTTTTTGCTGAAAAATGGAAGGAGCAGTTTTGATACCGAATGCAAGGACTGTCCATTCATAGAGGCCTTGTGATACTAAAAATGATATTTTGTAAAAGTCAGCACTTTTGAGACCAATTTGCCAAAACCCTTTTGTTAGGTCAAATTTGGAATAAACATGACTACCTTGAATAGTTTGCCAAATATGATCCTTACTGTGAAGAGGATGTCTACTGTCAACAAGACAATCATTTAATGGCTTATAATTTACAACTAGCCATTTGTCAGGGAATTCCTTACCATTCTCATCAACCTTTGGAACATACATTGCATGACATGAGAATGGTGACTCAGAAGTTTGGATTATGCCAAGCTTTTCTAGCTCTATAACTTTTGTTCTACAAGTTAATGCTTCAAATGAACTCATTAAAAAGTAATTAGCTTTGGCTTTTGGTATGAGTTCATTACCTTGAGGATCTCGTTTGAGAGGGAGATCACATGTCAGGTTCCTTTGTTGCTTTTTCAAGTCTTTTGTGAGAACTATGGAAGCAAAGGCACTTTTAATCTCATCAAGAGATTCTTGACCTGCATCCATTTGTTTGGCTAACCAAACAATATTAATGGGTTTCTTTTTCTTTTCTTTTTCTAACTTAGTTGTATAAGTTAGATATTGATAAAGTCGTGGAAGCTGATACCTATTCTGAATTATAATAAAATCAAAATCAATGGTGAAAGGTTCCCATTGTTGAATAGCTTTGCTTCCTATTACACCATCATATCCATCTACCTCATATTGGACAAATGTTAGTGTATCCATAAAACCATCAAATCTAATTTGAATAGAAACTTCACAAATTGTAGAACTATCACCCTTTTCAGAATTACTGAAGGTGATACTTATAGTTCCTTCAATCCAGGCATCTCTAGGAAATGCATTATACCTGGCAATATTTAGATCTACTCCTGTATCAATCAGGAATGCCAAGGGGTAGGCCATTATACCTAGAAAGTGAATTGTCAAGATGACTCTTGGACAAGAGGTAGTCCATTTGGTACGCTTGTAGGTTTTCATCTGTCGGTTGCTAGAACCTTCTTCAAAAGTGACCCTAGGTTCTTCTTGTTCTTCGATAGCTTGATGGACGAGAGGATTGTAGGGCTTCTCTTCGCAATACAATTGTTCTTCCTGAATGGATGCTTGAGCAAGCAACTGTATAGGTCCAGCTGAATTAAACTAGTTAACAAACTTATCAAGTTCAAGGGATTTTTCCATTTCTTCTGTGAGATAGAAATTTGCATCATCTATTTCTGAGATTTCTGCCTAAGCTTGAGAAATTACTTTTTCAAGAAATTTTTTTTGGCTTCTTCTCCATATTTTTCTAGCCATGCTTCATGGAGTAGGAGTGTCACTGATTGACCTTTGTTCAGGAGGTCCTAAAGGTCTATGAGCTGGAGAGCCTGGAGGCCAGGGTTCTCTTCTTTGTAATGGTTTATATCCATGTTGTTCTAGAATGTCAGCTGTAGAGACAGATAAACCATATTGGAGAATAGGAGATCTCTAAACTAGGAGCTTAGGAGGCCTATCTTCCTTTTGAAGGAGGAAATATTTTCTTGCTTTAAGTTGTTCCAACTTGTTGGTCAACTTTTTCCATGTTTCTTGACCCATGTCCATGTCATGGAGTCAGGATTAAGTTTGGACAATTTCTTCAATTACCTTGTCCAACTCTGCACTGGTGTCCCTTCGTAGCATTCTGTAGAAGAAGGAGACTTCTGAGTCTTCATCAGAAGATTGAACTTCTTTTGTCATCAGGTTTACTTGAGCTTGTTCTGGAGCTGATGCATATTCCTCAGACTCTGATTCTATTTCAGACTCTATACTGGATAGTATGATATCTTCTGAGTTTGATGGATAGTCATTGATGAATTCGTATTCATCATCTTCTACACCTGCTTCTCGGGCAGCACGAACTTTACCTTTTCCTTTTTTCTTGTGTCTATCTGGGCATTTGTTTGCAAAGTGGTCACCCTTGCAAATGTAGTAGGGAGGCTTCCATTTCATGGAACCTTTCCTTTTCTTATCCCTTTTTCTAAAATATCCTTTCTTCTTGGGATAATTACTGAATTTCTTCTTTTTCTTCTTGTAGGATTTTTCTAGCTTATCACAATCATAACATGAAGATTTGCCTTTATCTGGGAACTGGTTTGAAGGCATTATCTGGTAGCATATAGAAGAGGATAGTAAAGGTTGAACCTTCTTTATCTCCTTCTTTGCTTTTCCTTCTTCACAGATTTCTTCATTGATCTGTGCAAGGAATTGAACTAACTGAGAAAAGGTTAGCTCTTTCATTTCTATATTTTCTGTTACCAGATTCTCTAGAACTTTCTTGTCATAGAATTCTCCTATCACACTTCCAAAACTTTTAAGAAAAGTTGTGAACATAAAATCATGATTTTGTTCATGGCCTGACTGATAGAAATTCTGATACTGAACCTCACAATATTTTTTGAAATATTTGAGATCTTTGCATTTACCTTTTATGAACTTGTTGTAGGTCAACTTTTCTTTGGTATCTAATCTTCCAACGAACAGACGTGTCAACTGAGCACAGACTTGATCTGTACCTCTGCCTATTAGGCTTTCTCTAAAAGTGTCGTCCAATCTATCCCAGACACTTCATGCAACACATGTCATAGCATTGAGAGCCTGCTTGATCACTTGAGATTCATCAACATTAGCATTAGTGGATAAATAATTAGTTATCCAGGTTCACATAGCATCTATTCCTCTTGTATTTTCTATATCTTCAAAATTATCAAAATTTACAAGTGGAGGTGTATCTGCTTTCAGAGTTTGAATATTCTTAAATGGATCAATAGGATTAGATCCATTGGGATTTGAACCATTACCACAAGCCATTTGGAACTTTCCTTTTGTTCGTTCCTCTGGAGTGGTTTCTCTTAGATTCCCTGTGGAGGGATCAAAAATCTTTTCAATTGCAGGCTTTCTAACCTCAGTAGACAGCTTTGGTCCTTCATACTGAGCCTGTGAATATCCCTTAGCACTGAAAGGGAAATTCATTATTTTCACAGTCTGTTGTTGCCTAACACTATGTACCACTAACTGTATAGTTGTGGATTCTTGATGTAGTTCAGACTGTATATTTGTAGATTCCTAAACTATGGAATCTCCTATTAGAAGTTGTGACTGTGCAATAGAATGAACTTCATTATAAACTTCCTCTATTCTTTGACCATTATACTTTGTATGAATATTTTCTAAATTCATTTGTGAAGCAAGCACATCATAATCTAATTTTACTTCACTTCTAACCTTTTGCAGAAGTTCTCTCTGTTGTTCTAAAGACCGTTGTTGAGCGACTCACCACGTTTCTGCTTGACTTTTGAACTCATTATACTAGGCTTTGAGTTCTTGGAGGTCTTTGTTAACAAAGGCCATCCACTGATCAGTGAGACACTTTTCCAAGCATTCAAGAGTGGAGATAAGAGAATGGAAATTCTCTTGAGCACTAAGATGGGCCTTTTCAGCCTTGATTGCTTCGATCTGATGCCAGATCTTCTTATCCTCAGTTAGAAGCATAGATTTCCTAAGGCACATATTAGTCTAGTTGAGCAGTTTGCTTTGGCTAGAACCTTGGAGACTTTTAGCTACAAGAAATATATGGAGAGGCCAGAAATTAGCTTTGAATGTACCGGTAGTGTCAAAAAGAATGAAATCCGTAAATGGAGGAATAGCACTAGGTATTGGGCAAGGACCTGCAGGAGTAGCTATGACTTTCTCATGGGTTTCTGTAATATCCTATTCAGGCATTATAGCTTGCTTAGCTGAAAACATATGGAAATGGCCGATTCTGGAAGGATTAAAAACAAAAGAGCAGTCTTCACATTTATACATCCCATTGTCTAATTCAGAATATAACTTATGGGAGTAGGAAGAGCTAGCAGATTTGGATGAAGTTGTGGAACTGCTAGGCTTAGAAATAGAAGGAATTTTAAATAAATCTTCAAAACCCTTGGCGGGTTGGAATCTTTCACTTTGAGTGCATGGTAATGGAGACACAGATGGACCAGGTTGGTTATAGTTAAACACTCTTTTTGTTCTCATGGAAGGGCTACTGCGTAAAGCAGGCAGGTTCCCGGATGAGAATATGATTACTACCTGATCATCTAATTCTTCAATTGAGATGCCTCTCAATTATGGTTGTTTTTCTTCTTCACGTTGACCATCTTGCTCCCAAAGATCTAATGCCCATTCTTTAGGCAACTTGATATCTTTAGGATGGACTATCTTTGGTGCAGTTAATTGCATGCTATCATTGTTAGATTTCCAGATAGTTGATAGACCTTCTAAACCTTGTGCCTTTCTGTGATTTATCATCAAGGGCAGGACCTTGTTATATAATCTGTAGTGAATAAGAAAGGTAAGGGAATGGTCTACAGATTACTTTTTCATATGAAGGTTCATGGTCTTGAAATTATATTCAAGAACATCTTACAGATTACCATCTTTGAGGCTGACAGTGAAATCTAATAAACAATCAAGATAAAGTGACCCTTTAGTCATGGAGTCACATGCAACACCTAACAAGGAATGTGACAACTTATAGAATCTTGCATATTTCAACATCATCATAATTATGATAAGTAAGCCTTTTCGGTAATGCCCACATATTCCTATTCTAACATAGGACAAATTCATAAACTAGGGATTCTGTGGACTGGCTAAGGCTTCTTTTGGAACTTCTGAACTTGAGCGTCTGAGAATAATCTCAGCTTGCCTTTGTTACCTCCAGTAACTACATGTTGTAGAGTAGCTACATGACATCGTTGAGAGGTTTTATATCCAAACCCTTTTTTTAAACCCTTATTTTTATTAAACATATCTACGAGACTATTTGGAACATCTCTATAAATCTCAGAGGCTTTTATTTTAGGCACATGAAATTCCTTATCATCAAAATGACTAGAAGAAACTTCATCTAATATATTACTACTAGATTTAGGAGTACAAAAAGAATTTTCATTATCAGCAAAGAAGTTTGTGAGCTTAACTTCTGTGTTGCGATTTGTTGTTTGATCGATGCCTTCCATACTTGATCCAGAAGTAGTTGGTCTATCCATTTCTGTGCTCAAACCTATGCTCGAACCCACGCTTGAAATACAAGATTACTGCCTCAGATCTTCCCTATACGCAACAAGCAAAGACGGGACTTACACGGAGAGGACTTACAACATAACTCTGGTTTGTATGAGAAATTACAGGGAGCAATATAAGGAGCAATACAGATAAATAGATTAACACTAGTGAGACGTTATAGTTAGGTAACAATGATAACTATAGACGAACACATCATCAGCTCTGATACCAACTTTGAACAATAGCTACAAATGACAAATGATATGCGGATGAACAGAGTATTTGACATTCAAATAGATCTTATGAATATTATTATTTCTTACACTCAGGAACAATACATTCATCATATTCAATGCGCGCTGGCAATGATACAGACATATATGTAGAAAGTGGAGCTTAAAAGCTTTTACAACACTAGGAAACTCTACTGCGAGTTTGTCAAAAATAAAGTGCCAAATTATTTTGATATGCGAGAGTTCTAGGTAGAGGTAAGGGGTCAGCACAAGATAGACTAGGGGCACATGTTGACCCACAGCAGCTAGCAAGACAAGCACTCACCAGACTAGCCCATGAGCAAGTTTCTATCCCTTCTATTGTGAAGGAGAGTGTTGAGGTCAAGGCACTTCAGTCCATTAGTGCCTTGACCTAGAGAATCTTATAGCATGCTAGTCCTACAGCACAGTGTGGGCCAGAGGAGAGTTCGAGTACGGTTCCACCCCATACTTGTCGGACATGCGGGTTAGTATGTGGTTATGACAACACGGATAGTCATGATGCAGGTGCGCAAACTACATCTACAGCTAAGCAGATGGTGATGACAGATGCCCTCTTGAGTGAGACTTTCGAGCTTGATACTCAGGTAAATCTTAGCAAGTTCATTGAATTTAATTTAATAAATTTTATTTTTGAAATGCAATATTAACTAATTTAGTTAGATGATTTTAATGAAATTTTAGGGTCATAGCATTGATGTAGTTTTTAGTGGTTCTCCACCTGCATATTACACTACATCATCTACTATCAGGGTACGCAACTAGTAACTAATTATAAATATTACATGTGAATAGCATCATTATATGAATAGTATTCTAATATCTGATTTTAGATGTTGACTAGGTTAATATTGAAGATTTCACGGCAACACCTACTAATGGTGGTGGACTTCAAAGTTTCACGGAGGTAATAAAATAAATATTTTAATGAATGAATTGCACTTACTAGATTTTTGTATGACTTGTGTGCTTTATTGTGTGTACTTCCATGTTTAGGTGAATGTGCGTGTATGTTAGGAGCCATGATTTGCATCACTGTTATAGTTTTTGTAATTGAATAACATTGTTTTATTTCTAGATGATGAAGGTTGTGGAGACACCTCCTGATGTTCATAGGGCAATGGAGCATGGTGTGTCCTCTACGATTCATAGCTCCATGCCATTGACAGGGGTATGAGACAGATTAGTAAATTTCGATTTACATTCATTTATATAGTTGTTTATTTTTGAAAAATCAAAAGATTATTGATTTGAAGTTTAATTTCTATCTGGATAGTTTCTATAGGACATGACATCACCACAGCCTAATCCTGCTACTAAGGCAAGTGAGGAGACAAATTATATGGTAGCGGTAAGTGATTATTTTGTTAAATGTTTCATTTTTTATAACATGTAATTTCTATATATTAATATCTATACTTTTTATTGTAACAACTACAGATGCACGAACAACTAAATACGAGGAGCAGCCCTCGGGTTCATAGTAGACCACCCACATACGCGTCTCCATCCCCTAGAAGATCAAAGGATACCTATAATCTATTCTCTTCACCAGCTAGAGGGGAATGACTTTTTATTGTGTTCCCCTGTTGTATGCCTATATGGCATTTCTGGACATATATTTTGTATTGCATATAGTTGACATTGTATGCCTATATGGCATTCTTGTAAGCCTATATGGCTATTTTGTATATATGTTATACTTATATCAACATATATTGATGTATGCCTATATGGATATTTGGTTACTACAAATCTTTTTTATTGATGGCATCCATACTTGCATTATAAATCCACGTTTGAATGGATATTTGTAGATGGTACTTCAAATATTTAAAGTCCAATTGTATTACATAGGATGTTTGTTGATCTAATAAGCCAGCTATTGTTACTCAAGTATCACCTAAACCTCATTTTGGAACTAAAAGATAAAAGTTGTATTTAAAATCAAAATGAATCATCGTGTTGAATAGAAAATATTCATATTCTTTATGAGTTACTCAATTGAAAATATTCAAATGAGTATGTTGATCCATATTCTTTATGAGTTGGTCAATTGAAAATATTTCTCAATTTCTTGTTATTATACCATATTGGGATGCAAAGAGTATGTTTGTTGTTTTGAATAAGATAGTCAAAATCATATGCATATGAGCACCTAATGACCATTGTGGTTATCAAATGTAATTCCTCTTGTATTTAAGGCAAGGTTATGAGATTACATTAAGTCTTACCTAATTTTAGTACGCAACATAACATTGGGGCTATAGGCTTCCATAAGACATCAACAATCAAGGTTCAACATTGTCATTGAAGTCAAAGGATCAAGGTTGTTTGTCATTGATGTTAGGGTTGATGCCATGATGTTGATAAGGTGATAGAGTGATTCAAGGTAGGTGATGGTCATGAGGTGCATGATGTTGTGAATATGGTTTTCATGATAAGGTCTCTCAATTCATGTTGATGCTGCACAAGACAAACATGGTTCATATGATGCAAGGTTCATGTTCATGGTGGATGTGATTTTGTTCATGCAAGGTTTTGTTGTGAATATGGTTTTCATGATAAGGTCTATCTTGGAAGGTTGATTTGATGCAAGGTTCATATTCATAGTGGATGTGGTTTTGTTCATGCAATAAGAAGTTCGAGAAGACACAAGCTTTCATAATCATAATCTTATTGATAGTTAGGGTTTGCATATTGGGCATTAAACCCTAAAAAGAATCTATTTTTCTTAAGACTTTAAAACCCTCAATTTTCTGTTGTGTGTAAAGTGTACTTTTCTTTTAATTTAATATTGACTTATAATTAGAAGTTACTATCACTTAAATCAACCTACTAAAGGATCTTTAAGTCATTAGTTTACTAGCTCTTCAACCTAACTCAACCGGCATCTCTAGTAAACTCTCATAAGCTCGAGCGCCATATCATAATCGAAGGTCAGATTTAATTGATATGAGGGTGGGAAAAAGGATTAGAAGGTCAGTACTTAAAACAAATTTGGAATACAAACAATCATCTCTATGCAGTTGAATTTGATGGGCATGTCTTTATAAAAGGCTAAAAGATAGATTTATGTAGGATATCATGGTAATTGTAGTGTTTGAAGATTGAAGACTAGTTAGTGTTTGTATCTCAGACTATTTTGGCATGTGTGGGTATGAAACAATACCATGCCTAGCCTAAATGTACCCATCTAGATGCGTTGGAATTGTCAGTTTGGATACACAAGCAGAAGAACAAAACTTACACCGCTTTGCAACTTTACACTACCTCCTTTGGATGATATTTGGGGTAGCATAAAACCTTTCACCACAGGTAAATGCCTCAAAGGTATAAAAAATTGAGAGAGGTTATTGTAAAGGGACCCTACGTGATTGCATTGCCTTAGATGGAATGTATCTAAGTGACACGGTTTCTGCATAATAGCTTGTCAAAGATTGCTGCCTTTTTGCACTGTGGACTCTTTAGGGATATCACCGGTACAATGTAGCTCAGACTATTTTGGCATGTTTGGGTGCAAAACAGGACCATGCCTAGCCTAAACGTACCCATCTAGATGTGTTAGAACTGTCAGTTTGGCCACACGAGGAGAAGAACAAATGTTACACCCCTTCGCAACTTTACACTGCCTCCTTCTGATGATTTTTGGGTAGCTGAAAACCTTTCACCATGGGAAAATGCCTCAGAGATATAAAAAATTGAGAGAGGTTATTGTATAGGGACCCTACTTGATCATGTTTCCAAAGATGTAATGTATCTAAGTGACATGGTTTCCGAGTAACAGCTCATCAAAGATTGCTACCTTTTTGCACTTTGGACTCTTCAAGTATATCATCGGTACAATGTAGCTCAGACTGTTTCAGCATGTTTGGGTACAAAACAAGACCATGGATTGTCAGTTTGGTTGTATCAGGAGTAGGATGAAAGTTACACCCCTTTGTAACTTTACACTACCTTCTTCTGACAATTTTTGGGGCAGCAGAAAACTTTTCACCATAGGCAAACACCTCAGAGATATAAAAAACTAAGAGAGGTTATTGTAGAGAAACCCTCCATGATTACGTTTCCTTAGATGTAATGTTTCTAAGTGACATAGTTTTTGAGTAACATCTCATAAAAGATTGCTGTCTTTTTGCACTTTGGACTCTTCAGGGATATCGTTGGTACAATGTAGCTTAGACTATTTTGACATGTTTGGGTGAAAAACAGGACCATGCCTAGCATAAATGTACCCATCTGGACTCATTGGAATAGTCATTTTTGTTGCATCAGGAGAAGGACGAAATTTACACCCCTTTGCAACTTTACATTACCTCCTTCTGACAATTTTTGTGGCAACAGAAAACCTTTCACCACATGAAAATGTCTCAGAGATATAAAAAATTGAGAGAGGTTATTGTAGAGGAACCCTATGTGATCACATTGCCTTAGATGAAATGTTTCTAAGTGACACAGTTTCTGAGTAACAACATGTCAAAAATTGTTGTCTTTTTGCACTTTGGACTCTTCAGGGATATCATCGGTACAATGTAGCTCAGACTGTTTCGACATGCTTGGGTGAAAAATATGACCATGCCTAGCCTAAATGTACCTATTTGGACACTTTGGAACTGTCAGTTTGGTCACATCAGGAGTAGGAAAAAGTTACACCCCTTTGCAACTTTACACTAAGACAGGTCTTTGATATATAATATCTACCTAAGACACCTAGATTAGATTAAATACCTATTTTCTAGTCTCTATCTACCTAGTTGACATATCATATATACCTAAGACACAATTAGAGACACCTATTATCTAGTTAGAAACCAAGACACCTAGAGACACTTATATTTTATACATTACGTAGATTTTATACATTATTCTCAGGATCAACTTCATCCATCACTTAGGTCTAAACCCATGAAGCATAATATGATGATGTAAAATGTGTATATGTGTAAAAATACAGTAGCAAATAAAAAAGACAAACCTTACAAATTAATGTGCATACTTACAACTCAATGTAACATGACTTTACAAAATCAATTACAAATTAATCCAATGAACCATCTAGGTTTGCTTTACTATTTATTGTGTCAAGTATTGCTTCATGGTCAGACTCACACACCTTCCACAAGGTCTTGTTCAAAGGTCTACCCCGATACTATATCAAATGAACATTGGATGCCATGACAAGGTTCGAGTAATGAAGAATCTTCTGATGCGTGTCAAAGTCCTGAAACAACCAAACACTAACACTCTTATGTGGGTACCTTCTAAGCCATGTTCCAGTAATAACCACTGAGCCTGTAGGGTATTCGATGTTTTCACCATATGTAACTGCGGCATCCAATTTCTTTTTGGCCTCAACACAATGACATAAGTAATAATATGTTCCCTCTTCATTATCTTCATCTGCAGTAATTGCATATACATGCCCTACATTGATATGTGTAGCAAATTAGATGAAATTAGTCAACATTACAAAAACACTACAAAGTAAGATGACATTAAGAATTTCAAAAACTATGCAAATAGATATATTACCTGGTTGAACTAGATCTAATATGTGGTCAAAGTCAACTGCTGATTCCATCTGTGTTAGTTTCAATGCTGTCAGGGGTTGATATGTGTCAAGTGGGCTAAGATAACTTAACTGTTATTCGTCAACCCACTCCTTTCACTCGTATTCATCCTAGGCTTGAATTGTACAGGAAGAACAAAAGAATGACACCTTTAGCATATGGATACTCCATGAACCTACAATTGAGATTCTAGAAGACTGCATCTCACTTGATCCTGTCAGTGTAGAACAGTCCTCATATGGTGCAATGTTAGTATCATCTATCAACCAAAAAATCTATGAATTGAAGACATATCTTCATTACCTAGACCCATGGAAGCATTACACCACTCGATGATCAATTTTCCATATGTCAAATTTGCATTGTCTTTATACTTTAACTCTTCTTATGCTATGGCTCTTTTGATACATGCTCTTAGACCATCATGCTCCCCCTTTCCATGCCTGGCCTCACAAAAGTTCCACATATGCTGAATACCTGTAAAATTGTGCCTCTTGCTCAACCAATAGAAATTCTAAGTTCTTGAATTGTGACGTACAGTTATTTGACCTTATGATATGTTGACTGAACGATATGCCCCTTCTAGCCAAATCATTGTAGAACACCTGAAATCAACCTTGCATGAACTCCATAGAATGCATGTGATCCTCACTAACATAGAAATTATACTCCCTTATGATCTTTCTATCATCCTCTGTACTATCATTTGCATGAATGAATGCATTGTGCACAAATATAGAAACCTGTGTGGAGTTGTAATATTGTGATTGCACCTCACATTGTGGCTGTAGACTCTAGTTCTCTGCAAAGTCAATGACTGAAACAATGCTACCAACCAGAAATGTGTCCTTACATAACTTGAATTACAAGTCCAACCATCAAGCTCTATGGGCATGTCTTGCATACTCATACACTATGTTGTCATGAAATATAGGCATAAGTTGATACTGGAATTTTTTCAATAACCAATTCACACCTCTTTGCTTCTTTACCATCTTTTGTATTGTATGCCACTATTTTATACTTCCCAAACTCTACTAGTTCGTTTCCAACTACATGTGTTCTTTCCATATGTTCACATATTGGCAAACGTTGCAAGCCATCACAACGATGACATGTGCCATCCAAGCATAATTTCTTGTAGAATATTTGACCTTCCTCTCTTTCACATAAAATTCTTGATATGAAGTCTCTTGAAGATGTTGGTGGGGCACATATGCCACAACCCTATAAAACATTGTTAGTATGCAAATCTAAACATATAGACCTATAAACATCAAAATGGTTAGAAAATTCAGTATGTAATATACAACAACAAGTAGTGTGTGTGATTTATCTTGACATAGAAAGGTTTTAGCATTTCAAAATATCTTTGACAAATTTTAATTTGAGGATACTTTAGAAATTTACCATAAACTCTGTTTGAGTCTCATCCAAAAAATGCTTTGGATGTGGCTCATAGTTCTAACTACTGATTCTCCTTCTTACTACATCCCTTTGATTCATAGATACCCTTGTGTAATTCTTCCAAAAGTCTTCTATTAGTGATCTCAATGCTTCAACAATTGGTTTATCTTTTCATGGTAGTCTCCCTAAGAATGCCCATAATTCATTAGCATTAGTGTCCTCAATTCTTTGGCATCTTCCAACGGCTCTTGATAAAGTTTTCCTATTAATTCTCAATTCTTGACTTGTCTTTCTAATGAGACAAGATTTTCTCGTTTGACTACTTACTATAGTCAATATAATCACACGCCATGTTGCATTACTATCTTTTGTGCATGAGGTGTTACCCACACTCTCGTATGCACTCATTAGATTTTTAACAATAGATTTTTCACTTGAAGCCTCTGATGTTCCCAACCAAAGAATCTTCATATGGACCTATACTTTATACTTCGCATCATTTCAATGAATAGTTGACATCTTGCAGTCTCATTTAAGTTTTCAAAGAACAATCTCCAAATCTTATGAGCATATCTTCTACAAGTGCATTTTGGAATCTTACCTTCCATTGGCTGTAAAATATTCTCATCAATATCAATCAAATACTTTGGCTTTCTATGCAAAATTCTAGGTGGTGTTAAGTTAGGTAAATTTATCTCAACATTAAGAATTTCATCAATATTTAAATGAGATGTGCTAGATGGCATACCTTTGATTGAAGATAGAATAGATGACATACCTTGAGGTTGAGGTAGGAATGATGGCATACCTCCTTCATCACATGTGGGTGATGATGTACTCTCAACTTGAGATGCGGTAGATGGTGTCCCTACATGTTGACTTGCGGTAGAGGACATGTCTCCAACTATGGTATTCAAATCTCTCATAGCACTAAGTTTTTGCATTTGTTCTCTTTGTGGCTCCAATACCATATCTCTTTGTGATGGTTGTGGTTCTTCTTCAATTGGCATGTCTTCGTTTATCGTGTCCGATTTCCTCTTCTCATGAAGTTCCCTCATAGCCGCTGCTTTCTTTGCATTCTTATCTTCTATCTCTTCCTATGTTGGTTTAATTCTTGATCGTTTCCTTGGCATGATGGAAAGTTTGTCTATAGCATGATAAAGAGACCAATATTAGTTCCTAAGAAATGAATCCATACAAATAACTAAAATATATGTCATTTAACCCTTCATAGTAAATGTGCATACAATCATCATGTAAAAGAGTAAATGTCACTCAACCAAAATAGGTACAAATCATAAAAAGCAAATTATTGTAGCCATACAAAGCATTATTGCACAATGTTATTGTAGCCATATAAAGCATTATGGGACAAAGTTCACTTCAGTCCTAGATGAAGATAAGGTAAAAGGAGAGTCACCTATTGAGGCTACAAGTGAAGAGTACATGGGACATCATGCTTGTAAAGGTTGAGGCAGACCCAATTTGACATGTTTGTTGTTACTAGGGCTACTAGGATTTAGAATTGAGAAGGTGTTTTGTTGGTACTAGGGATACTAGGATTTGGGTGGCTTGTGAAGGAATAGACAACAATTGAAGAGTGTAGACTTGAGTAAGGGTTTAGAATGGTTGTGTCTAAGTTATTGAGGGGTAAGAAGACCTCTAGTAGCCTTGTTAGGTTTTGAAGCATTGAAGACCCTCTTTGTGCCTTTGTACAGGGAAATTGCTTGAGAGGAAAGCTTATGAAATTTGAAGAAACGATTGGTATGAGCCATTTGGATTGAGTTGAACCCTACCTCTGCATCACATACCTAGGATTGTCATAAAAATCATTAGACTAATCTCTGTAATTTAGGGTATTGAATGGTATATAGTCGATCAAGGTAACCACCATCATGTGCTAACAAAGGACAATTAGGAAATTTTGAAATATTGTTGTCATGTGCATGTACAAATCATCATGAATAGGTGCATAAGGAATGTCCTAGCCCAAAATATGTGCATACAAATCATCATGTCATGTGCATACTTGTATGATCTTGGCACCTATTCATTTGTATTTTAACTTGTTAATATGACAAGATAATAGTGGGATTCTATTTTTTTTATGTTGTAAGGATTTATTCTTGTATAGTTTGACATCATGGTATGTTAAGGTCTATTTATTACACATAATTATTAAAGAGCCCAAGTGTAGAAAATATACATGGCATCATGTGAGATTGTAGGTTGCTTTCTTGATTGGGAATGTGTCTATTTTAAACATGTATGATAAAGCATGATAGAGTAATTCAAATAGAATTAAGGAAAATGTAAAGAACATGCATGTAAAGACTTGACATACCTAAAAAATAGAGATTCAAATGGAGAGAGTACCCAATTATGTAGTGTTTTTTTATTCTTGCATCAAACTCCTCAACAATTTGAGTTTTTCACCACTTGCTTCCATTTCAATGTTAAACTGAATAACACTCAAATATAATTAGTAACAACAATACTATTAACCAATCTATAAGTTTAAATTCCTAAAATTGAATCGTAATTAACATTGCAACACTACAAAAATTGAAACTTGAATAAATATATATCAAATTTGGTGTGAAAACTATGTTATTTCCTCCTTCTCAAGTTGGCAAAGCAAAAAAGGTGGTGGAAAGATCATGTAAAGGTGGTAGAATGTGTAAAATGTGCATGTGAACTTCCCAACAACATGAAAGCACTTCTTTTTTTGTCAGAACACACTCATAATCAACATGAAAATAGAGCATGTGGGCCTGGATCATGGAGGTCAACATTTTTTTAATGTTTCTACAGTAGGACAAAATGTGAGCCTTGCGTTATAACACACTCGTGTTTTGTCCTGCTATAGATTAATCCATAAATATTTGTGCCTATCTCACCTTCGATAGCATCTTTACAATAGCTCACCTCTAGTTCCATTAGCTCATGTTCTATATCTCACTCATCTCTCCCCCTCACCTCTCCCCTCTCTATGTCTCTCAGTCACTCCTTGTCTACCTCTCCATCCATCCTTAGCCATCTAGGTCTCACCTAATCATAAACCCTAAAGCTAGATATCCACATTCGTAAACCTACAATGGGCTTGATACTATATCTTAAACCCTAATCCCTTTATCCCTAAACCCTCCAACCCTATCCCTAATCCTTATACCCTCAACACTCTACTTTAACCCTAATCCCTCAACCCTCGACCCTATCTCTAAACCCTCAACCCTCAAACCTCAACCCTCAACCCTTAACCCTGAATGTCAAACCCTAATACTTCAACCCTTAACTCTAATCCCTTGACCCTCAACCCTATCCCTAAACCCTAAACCCTCAACCCTCAACCCTCAACATCAAATCCTAATCCCTCAACCCTTCACTCTAATCCCTCAACCCTAAACCCTAAACCTTATCCCTAAACCTTAATCCCTCAACCCTCAACCCTAATCCCTCAACCCTCAACTCTAATCCCTCATCCCTATACCCTAAATGCTATCCCTACTCCTAAACCCTCAATGGGCTTGATACTATCCCTTAAACCCTAATCCCTGATCCCTAAACCCTCCAACCCTATCCGTAATCCTTATACCCTAGACACTCTACTTTAACCCTAATCCCTCAACCCTTAACCCTATTCCTAACCCCTCAACCCTCAAACCTCAAAACTCAACCCTCAATGTCAAACCCTAATCTCACAACCGTTAACTCTAATTCCTTGACCCTCAACCCTATCCCTAAACCCTGAACCCTAATACATAAACCCTCAACCCTCAACCCTCAACATCAAATCCTAATCCCTCAACTCTTCACTCTAATCCCTTAACCCTAATACCTATCCCTAAACCCTCAACACTATACCTTAAACCCTAATCCCTCAACCCTAAACCCTAAACCTTATCGCTAAACCCTAATCCCTCAACCCTCAACCCTAATCCCTCAACCCTCAACTCTAATCCCCCATCCCTAAACCCTAAACACTATCCCTATTCCTAAACCCTCAATGGACTCGATACTATACCTTAAACCCTAATCCCTTATCCCTAAACCCTCCAACTCTATCCCTAATCCTTATACCCTCAACACTCTACTTTCACCCTAATCCCTCAACCCTCAACCCTATCCCTAAACCCTCAACCCTAAAACCTTAACCCTTAACCCTCAACATCAAAGCCTAATCCCTCAACCCTTAACTATAATCCCTCAACCCTAAACTGTATCACTAAACCCTCAATAATATACATTAAACCCTAATCCCTCAACCTAAAACCCTAAACCCCATCCCTAAGCCCTAATCCCTTAACCCTCAACCCTAATCTGTCAACCCTCAACCCTAATCCCTCATCCCTAAACCCTAAACACTATCCCTATTCATAAACACTCAACAAGCTCGATACTATACCTTAAACTCTAATCTCTTATCCCTAAACCCTCCAACCCTATCCCTAATCCTTAGACCCTCGACACTCTACTTTAACCCTAATCCCTTGACCCTCAACCCTATCCCTAAACCCTCAATCCTTGAACCTCAACACTCAACCCTCAATGTCAAACCCTAATCCCTCAACCCTTAACTCTAATCCCACGACCCTCAACCCTATCTCTAAATCCTCAACCATCAACCCTCAACATCAAACCCTAATCCCTCAACCCTTAACTCTAATCCCTCAACCCTAAACCCTATCCCTAAACCCTCAACACTATACCTTAAACACTAATCCGTTAACCCTCAACCCTAAAGACCATCCCTAAGCCCTAATCCCTCAACCCTCAACCTTAATTCGTCAACCCTCAACGCTAATCCCTCATCCCTAAACCCTAAATGCTATCCCTATTCCTAAACCCTCAATGGACTTGATACTATACCTTAAACCCTAATCCCTTACCCCTAAACCCTCCAACCCTATCTGTAATCCTTATAACCTTGACACTCTACTTTAACCCTAATCCCTCGACCCTCGACCCTCGAACCTCAACCCTCAACCCTCAACATCAAACCCTAATCCCTCAACCCTTAACTCTAATCCCTCAACCCTCAACCCTATCCCTAAACCCTCAACCCTAAACCCTCAACCGTCAACCGTCAAAGGTAAACCCTAATCCTTCAACCCTTAAGTCTAATCCCTCAACCCTAAACCCTATCCCTAAACCCTCAACACTATACCTTAAACCATAATCCCTCAACCCTAAACCCTAAACCCTATCCCTAAGCCTCAATCCGTCAACCCTCAACCCTAATCCATCAATCCTCAACCCTAATCCCTCATCCCTATACCCTAAACACTATCCCTATTCCTAAACCCTCAATGGGATAAATACTATCCCTCAACCCTTAACCCTTAAAACTTGAACCCTAAAACCTATCCCTACACCCTCGACACTCGACACTATATCTTAAACCCTAATCCCTTAACCCTCATCCCTAAAGCCTCAACCCTAAATCCTTAAACCTTCAAACCTAAACCCTATCCATAATCCATCTACCCTCAACACTCTACTTTAACCCTAATCCCTTGACCATCAACCCTATCCCTAAACCCTAAACCCTCAACCCTTAACTCTTAACATTAAACCCTAATTCATCAACCCTAAACCCTAATCCCTATCCCTCAACCCTTAACCCTTAAAATTTAAACCCTATCCCTACACCCTCAACACTTGACACTATATCTTAAGCCTTAAACCCTCATCCCTAAAGTCTTAACCCTTAATCCTTAAACCTTCAACCCTAAACCCTATCCCTAATCCATCTACCCTCGACACTCTAACCCTAACCTTGACATTATATGCTAATCCATCAACCCTAAACCTTATCCCTAAACCCTGAACCCTCAACACTATACCTTAAACCCTAAAACCTAATCCCTCAACCCTCAACCCTAAACCCTATCACTAAACCCTCAACCCTTGACACTATACCTTAAACCCCAATCCATCAACCCTCAACTCTAATCCCTCAACCCTCAATCCTAATCCCTCATCCCTAAAACTTAAATGCTATCCCTATTCCTAAACCCTCAACCCTGGACACTATACCTTAAACCCTAATCCCTTATCCCTAAACCATAAACCCTATCCCTCAACCCTTAACCCTTAAAACTTAAACCCTAAAACCTATCCGTAAACCCTCAACACTCAACACTATATCTTAAACCCCAGTCCCTGAACTCTCAATCCTAAAATGTCAACCCTCAATCCTTAAACCTTCAACCCTAAACCCTATCCCTAATCCCTTGACCATCAACCCTATCCCTAAACCCTCAACCCTCAATTCTCAACATTAAACCCTAATCCATCAACCCTAAACCCTAATCCCTCAACCCTAAACGCTATTCCTAAACCATCAACCCTCAACACTATTCCATAAACCCTATTCCATCAACCCTAAACCTTAATCCCTTAACCCTAAACCCTATCCCTAAACCCTCAACCCTCAACACCATTCGTTAAACCCTAATCCCTCAACTCTAAACCCTAATCCCTCAACCCTAAACCCTAAACCCTATTCCTAAACACTCAACCCTCAGCAAGTTATACCTTAAACCTTAATCCCTCAACCCTCAACTCTCAACCCTAATCCCTCATCCCTAAACCCTAAATGCTATCCCTATTCCTAAACCCTCAACCAAAGACACTATACCTTAAACCTTAATCCCTTACCCCTAAACCTTAAACCCTTTCCATCAACCCTTAACCCTTAAACCTTAAACCCTAAAACCTATCCCTAAAGCCTCAACCCTATACACTCAAAAATATACTTAAGCCCTAATCCATTAATCATCAACCCTATACCTTAAATCTTGAAGCCTGCACCCTCAAATCCTCATCCCTAGACCATATAAACTCACCCTTATATCCTAAACCTCAAATATTGTGCCTCAACCCTATACTTAAATTAAACCTAAACCATACGTGCTCTCAACCTAAATCACCCTATGCCTTATATACCCTCAATCCATATTGTAAACCCTAAACCCTAATCCTTGTGCCTTACACACTTAATCTTATACACTCAACAACTTGAATATTAACCCTCAACTATAATCCTCAACCCTCTACCCTCTACCTATTACTTAAGCCCTAATCCCTCAACCCTCAACCCTCAAAACTATACAGGCTTAGGTCCTTATATACACTAAACCCAAAACACTTACATATATACACACATACATACATACATGCATACATACAAACAAACATACATACATACATACATACAAAGATGCATACATGTACATACATACAAGCATGCATACATGTACATGAATACATACCAATAAGAATAGATATAAACATTCATAAAACATACTTATGAAAGTTGAACATATCTCTGTTGGCAAGAGACACTATATGGATTCATGGTTGTTGTCATTGATGGCAACAAAGGTCATCCCACATATCCGCAAGTCATAATGTGTCTCTACCGGAAGTCAGAATAAAGAATGTTGTGGTCCGGTGAAGAAGAACAGAGCATGTGGCAAGGTCCGACAGATTGGTCCGGATCTCTCAGAGGAAGTGTCTTGGTGCAGTGCGGATTTGGGAAAGTCAAGAGGACTACCCTGAGTGGTATATTCCAAGGATTTAGCCTCCGGTGATGGACAAAGAAAAAGATATGAATGGTTGAGTACCGGATTCCTGAGAGACAGTGAAAACAGAGGAAGAACTGACTGGCAGAGTATCAGACTGCCTTCCGGATGGGTTACTATTGATGACAGAGGTTGTGAAGGCATGAATCATGTTTGGCCGACATGATTAATGATATCTACAAGTATATGCTTGATCCGCATTGCTTGGTGAGGAAGGATTCAGCCGACAAAATGAAAGTTTATAAGAAACTAGACTGTTCCGGATGCCGACTAGAAAGGTGATGAAATTACTTGTGTGGATATATATAGAGGATGGATTTAGTTGTGAAGTGTGGTGTGGATGTGGAGAGATATGCGAAGAAGTCCAGAGAAAGAGGAGAGGTAGCAAAAAGGATTCGGTATGTGAAAGATAGCAGAATAAAGAACAGAGGAAAGATGAAGTGCAGCAGATCAGTATACTGAGCCTAACCAGAACTGAACTCCAGCATATGCAGATGCTTCCAATCAGTTCAAGACTGTGATTCTCATCACTTTGTAGACAGTGTGTCTTCTTGTAGGTAGTGGGCCTCTTGTGAGCAGTGTGCTCGGGCAGTGAGCCCTAATTGGCAAGTGCCATCTTTGTAATTTCCTATTCTTCTAACAGAGAATAATTTTGGGTTAATCACCCCGTGGTTTTCTCCCTTAACAGGGTTTCCACGTCAAAAATACTGTGTCATGTGTTTCTTGTTTTATGGTTAATGTTTTATGTTTGATTTTATGCTGCATCAATTAAAAGGAAAGTTCAATAAGGGAAATAATTAGGATAACTGATTCACCCCCCCCTCTCAGTTATCAACAATTGGTATCAGAGCTAAGTTCCTCCTAATAGAGCTTGAGGAAGATCTGGGATTTCAAATGGATGCATATGGTTTAAGGGAGCAACTCAAGACTGCTCTTGAGGATCTTGAACAGTCGAATTCTGAAGTCAGTGAATTAAAGGAAAGACTCAAACAGGCTGATGAATTCATGAGAGAATTAAAAGACAAATTAAGTCTCTCTATGAAAAAGAGAAAGGAGCTGCTTCAACAGTTGGCAAGACAAAGTGAAGAAAGCAATACAAATGAAGAATTGACTGAGCAAACCAAGTTATGTGAAAAGTTATCAAAAGAAGTCATTATGTTAAGACATGAAATGGAATCAGGAACTATAAAGTTTACTCAAGAGATTGAAGAAAAAAGAAAGGCTGAAGACAATCTAAGACAATCTCTTAAAGAAAAATCAGAAGAATGCCACTAGATGGACAGGATTATCAGACATCTTGAATCTGATCTTGAAGATGCCAAAGATAATGAAGGAAAACTTGAGGATCAAATTGCCTCTCTCAAAAGAGACCTTCAAACAGCAAATGAATATAAAGAGAAATTCAAGATAAGTTCTGCTCAACTTGAAGTTCTTCTTGGAAGTCAAAAGAGGACAGATGACAAGTATGGTTTGGGATATGAGAAAGGAGAAAGCTCCGGATCCGGTCAGAAGAATCTTGGATCAGAAAATCCAAGAAGCAAGCCTAGAAGACCTCCGGTAAGACAGCCAAATGCTCAAAGATATCCATCCTTCAATGGATACTGCCACAGCTGCAACCACTTTGGTCACAAAGCTAATCAGTGCAGAATGAGAATGAATCAGATTAATTCATCCTTCTCCGGACAATGCTTCAACTGCAAAAGGTATGGACACAAATCCCATGAATGCAGAAGTATGCAAGTAAACAAATCATTCAAAGGTAGATGCTTCACATGCAATAGAGTAGGTCATATGGCTAATCAATGCAGATCAAGAGGATATCAGTCAAATATGCAAAAAAATGTTATTTGCCAAATCTGCAATAGGTCCGGTCATAATGCCAAAGTTTGCAGAAACAAGAATCAGGACAAAAGAGGTCCGGTGTATAATCAGAATCAAGACAAGGATAAACAAAAGATGAATGCGGATGAGGTTAGGAATCAGATGAGCAAGATTTGGGTGAAGAAAAGTTCAGAGAATATAGAGGTTGGATCCGCACCAGACTCTGGTGCTGATATTTCTTCTGGAAATTAAAAAGTGAGCTCAGGCTCAGGGGGAGACTCAAAGAAAATCTTGTTCCCCCAGCCAAACAAGTGGTACCGGATGTGGCACAAGATGCGGATCAAAGGGTTTGTAGATATGAGTCTTGAGATACTTCAGTCAAGTTTTCAGAGGTCTGCATGAAGTTATGAAGAAGCTGTGATCGATCAAATAAGACCTGTTCAGGGGGATGCTCCGGTATGATAAAGAATTACAAAAAGGTCTGGAAAGATCCGGAAATGCACTATCTTGTTCTGCGGATTGGACAGAGTGTTTGGGATGTTCTTGTAGTATGTTACCTCAATTTATTCATGATTAAAAAATCCGGATGATATCCACAGATCAGGACTAATCCGGGATACTCCAAGCTATCCAGACAAGGCAAACCAGAATGATGTAGGTGAAGCATTTATTGCAGACAGATATTAGGGTTCGCGGAGCAATTTAAGGGATTTCTCAAAGGACATTTGCTCATTCTGCACTCGAGAAGAAGCGAAAAGTGGAGCTCTGCAACAAGGTTCATCAAGCACACCAAGGATCTCCTGCCAAAGCTATTGCATAAAGAAATCAATCCAACCATTCCGTGCAAACCGAAGGCGCATAAGGTATTCTCCGTTTTTCATTACCTCACTGCAAATCTTTGAAGAATGGCTACTCCAAACATAGTTAAGATCTCTGATAGACCTCGCCCCTCATTCAAGAAACATCCCTACAAATCATTGGAGGTAGACCCACTAGGAGCCTTCTCTAGTGTTCCTCACGGAGTTTTACACACCGAAGACATTAGGGTTTACATACATGCAAACATTGAGGAATTTGGGGAATTCAAAGTAAGAGACCTCTATCACAAGCAGCTGATTGACAATGCTTTTGAGCTTAAACCAGAGTATAAGGATATTCAGAAGAAACAATTTGAGCAATTTATTCATTTCCCCTGCTTTGAAGAAGATGAATGGGTCCGGTATGTACTGAGCAGGATGCATGACAACTTTTTATGGCTAGATAGACCCTGCAAGATCACAAAAGAGGCAATTAGAGCAGTAACTGGTCTATACTCTTCTGGAGGGGTACCTATCCTCAAATCTGTCAAGAACAACATTGTAACTGAGGCCACCGGATAAAAATTTGACAAGAGGGCAATGACCATTGAAGATATTTCAGATCCGGATATCAAATATGCATCAATGATAATAGGATACAAGATCTATCACTCCAGCAGGGAGAATTCTGTATCCGGAACTGCAGTATACACTGCCTTTGAAATGCTAAGAAAGAATGCAGAATATGACCTCTGCGAACTACTGCTAAGCCAATTGATGGAAAACATACAGAAAATCAAGAAGGATAAGAAGAATTCCTTCAAGTATGGTACTCTTATTGTATGTCTATTCTTCTACTTCATGAATGAGCTACCCGGAACAAGTGGATGGGTATGGCAGAATGACAAACCAGTTGCAGTCCAGATAAGAGACTATTTGCATGGACTTGGGGATGCAAAAGCGAGAAATACAGCTCTATGGGGATACTTCAAAAACTTTCAGAGCATGATGCAAGCAAGAGAGAGAATTCCCCAGTCTCTCATTGAGAAATACAAGGACTCAGTGTGCTTTATGGTTGACACTGATCAGTGCCTAATGGAGGCAGTAGAGCCTAGGACTGTCTGGATCATGCCCATGGGGTATGAGGTGGATGAACAGATAGTGGAGCTGCATGTTCAACACATGCTAAGTCAGCCCAAAGATCCTAAGGCAGAGAGGTTTGGAACCTTTGAGGAGCTGAGTGTAAAAATACATGTAGAACTCAGGGAACCTGAGATTAAAAGAAAGGTAAGAAAAGAAGTAGAGCACATTGCTCAAGGCCTAGGTATCTCAAAGGAGGCACTTGATGCCAGCCGGGAAAAGAGGAGGAAGGCCGAGGAAGAAGAGAAAAGCAAAGAAAGTGCTCCGGTTGAAGCTCCCACCCGGACCAGATCATCAAAGAGACCTGCACCTCCCACAACCAAAAGTTCAAAACCGGAAGTTCACACATCCGGTAAGAGATCCAAGACAAAAGCCACAAGGGCTTATGGAAGCCAAAAGGATGAAGAGGAAACAGAATCAGATGAGGGAGTAAGAGAAGTAAAGAAACAGAAAAAGAAAGGATCTGGTAAGCCCTCCACAGGCCAAGACAAGGAGGAAATGGCAGAGGTAACTGTTGAAAAGCCCACTCTGTCACTAGAGAGCATAATCAAGTCGGTCACGGTGGATGGAAACCTTCAACCAATGACTGAATCATATGATGACTTCAGTGAGGCCGACCAAAAGACTCTGCAGGAGGCCACAGTAAAATATCTTAACATATATAATAAGGCTTTCATTGAAATAATATCTCTTATTCCTAAAAGCCTAGAAAAGGAAATGGAAGTAAGAAAGAATAATGCTCATGCTAAAGATCTTGAGATCCGGGAGCAGATAGCTATTCAGCTATATCCTCAAATTGATCCCAAGACCATGAACATTATCTTCAAAGACTGTAAAGATGAGTTCAGAAGCAAAGCCAGGATGAATCAACTCATGCTTGGCGAGACTGACAAAGTGGCCCAAGAAACAGAAGAGATCCTCCGGAAGGCCTTCAAAAGGTTCAATCTTCCGGTTGTAGAGGATTTAGGTACAGAAATAGCTGAGGACTTGGGACCCTCTGCTCCAGAAGAAGTGGCTCATGAACAAACTAGCATCTCTCCTCCGGTTTCCCCTACAGTCTCCAGATCCAAAGAAGAAGAGCAACTACAGGAGAAGGAAGCAGTGGTGAAAGACAAAGAGGTTGACAGTTCTAAGACTGCAGAAGAAAAGAAACATCTGTCTCCGGCAAGAGACACTGCACAAACTGTTCAACAATTTTTGAGTAAAGAAACTCTAGAGATTGATGAACCGGAGCTTCTAAAAGGTCCATTTGATTTTGACTCTCTCTCTCCGGTACAAACAATGAAGATAGCTTCATTTGCAAATGCCAAGGCAAATGAAAAGCTCCTGAAGTCTCATATGGAAGACTGTGAGTTGATAGAGGCTGCTTCCGGAGTACTTGTAAAAATCATGCCATCAATCCAGATAGATCCGACAGCCTCCACTTCCGGTAATCTAAAAACCTTAGTCAGCAGTGTTGATACACATTTTGATTCTCTAGAAAAATCAGCTGAAGAAAAGGTCCGGAAAGAATTTTTGGATAAAAGATTTTCAGAAATATTAGAATTAATCTCTAAGGATAGGAAGATTGTAAGCATTGGAATAAGGAGCTTAGAGAATGCTCTTAAGGATGGCGATGACATCTACAAATTTTGTATATCCTGGTCAAAGGCAACAGCAGCATTTGACAAGAAAATAAAAGAGGAACAGGATAAGCTACAAAGCTTATCTCAAAGTTTTGATCCTCTCTCTTCCTCTATAATAAATCAAGAATGTCAGACCATTGCAGTCTTGAATGAAATAAAAAATCTTGAGAAGGAAAGGAAGAACATCACCAACCGGATGGGAGAACTTAGAAGGATTATAATCCCTAAGTTGGAAACAATGCATGAGGCCATCAGTGATGCTCAGACCACCGCCCAAACAAAAGATCCGACAGATCTCAAGCGGGCAGAAGCGTTTGCATTTTTGTTAAGTGGTCACATTTCAATTTTGGACAGAATGAAGCAAAGTTGGGGTACAGAAATGATTCAATTACAGACATCCTTTGCAGACATTCTTCAGTATATGTAAGTATGTAAATATGCGGCTATGTATAGGAAATTTTTGAAAATTTTGGTGTGCGGACCCTACCCTTTGCCATTGATGTCAAAGGGAGAGTGAGGAGCAGTGAAAAATGAGGGATCCAACTAAGGGGGAGTTCCGGAAATTGTATATAAAGACAGAGCATCAGCAAAGGGGGAGCATAGTGAAAACACTTAGTCATTTTTCACTAAGTGTTGCCATCAATGCCAAAGGGGGAGATTGTTGGCAAGAGACACTATATGGATTCATGGTTGTTGTCATTGATGGCAACAAAGGTCATCCCACATATCCGCAAGTCATAATGTGTCTCTACCGGAAGTCAGAATAAAGAATGTTGTGGTCCGGTGAAGAAGAACAGAGCATGTGGCAAGGTCCGACAGATTGGTCTGGATCTCTCAGAGGAAGTGTCTTGGTGTAGTACGGATTTGGGAAAGTCAAGAGGACTACCCTGAGTGGTATATTCCAAGGATTTAGCCTCCGGTGATGGACAAAGAAAAAGATATGAATGGTTGAGTACCGGATTCCTGAGAGACAGTGAAAACAGAGGAAGAACTGACTGGCAGAGTATCAGACTGCCTTCCGGATGGGTTACTATTGATGACAGAGGTTGTGAAGGCATGAATCATGTTTGGCCGACATGATTAATGATATCTACAAGTATATGCTTGATCCGCATTGCTTGGTGAGGAAGGATTCAGCCGACAAAATGAAAGTTTATAAGAAACTAGACTGTTCCGGATGCCGACTAGAAAGGTGATGAAATTACTTGTGCGGATATATATAGAGGATGGATTTAGTTGTGAAGTGTGGTGTGGATGTGGAGAGATATGCGAAGAAGTCCAGAGAAAGAGGAGAGGTAGCAAAAAGGATCCGGTATGTGAAAGATAGCAGAATAAAGAACAGAGGAAAGATGAAGTGCAGCAGATCAGTATACTGAGCCTAACCGGAACTGAACTCCAGCATATGCAGATGCTTCCAATCAGTTCAAGACTGTGATTCTCATCACTTTGTAGACAGTGTGTCTTCTTGTAGGCAGTGGGCCTCTTGTGAGCAGTGTGCTCGGGCAGTGAGCCCTAATTGGCAAGTGCCATCTTTGTAATTTCCTATTCTTCTAACAGAGAATAATTTTGGGTTAATCACCCCGTGGTTTTCTCCCTTAACAGGGTTTCCACGTCAAAAATACTGTGTCATGTGTTTCTTGTTTTATGGTTAATGTTTTATGTTTGATTTTATGCTGCATCAATTAAAAGGAAAGTTCAATAAGGGAAATAATTAGGATAACTGATTCACCCCCCCCCCTCTCAGTTATCAACAATCTCATTCAAAGGAGGACATAATGCGAGCACATTATAACGCGCTTGTGTTGTGTCAAACTGGGAAAACACCGGCAAACATGCAAAAAAGTAAAAAAAAATACAACATAACGTGAGCGTGTTGTAACACGCTCGTGTTATAATGTGCTTTGGGAATCCCAAGCCTTGGGCTTGGGATTTGCTTTAGATTTCCAACCCAAAGGCTTGGAGTGCCTTTTCAACATCCACATATGTGTTTTTGCAAATTCTACAAGATTTCACATAATTTTGTTCGTGCTAACCCTCAGATTTGCACGTGTTTCAAGGTCAAACAAATTGAACACCTGGGTAATGTTAAGCTTTCTCTTAGCTATTTAATGATATAATTTTTTTCACATTTTGACAATGTTAAGCCTTTCATCTTTAATTTCTTTTGTTTGTGTGTCTGGTTTTGGGTAAAAACCACTGTTTGGTCTTTTTTTATTGTAAATTAACCATTCATTGAAATTTAAAAAAAATTACATATTTAGAAACTAGACTCCATTCTACACATATTAAAAAAAAGAAAATATGATTTTCAATTAGTTTTCAAAATTTATAGGGTAGCACAGCCAAAATTCTATTTTTCAAGGATGTGTCCACTTTGAAATTAGTAAAAAATCAAATATTCATAAAAAAATTATCAGAAAAATTGGGCATAAAGTACATGCTGTTAGCTAATTTCTCACTAAAGCGATTTTAAAAATACCAAAAAAAAGTTAACTTTTTGAGGGAGCCTATGTTTTTTCAACAGAAACAACACTATTTTTTGTGGCTCCCTCTTTTGAACCCCTTAATCTATACCATTTTCAAAAAAAATTAGTAGTTTAGAAAGTAGACTTGGAGTGCTGCGAACATTGTTTTGGTTGTATCTCCAAATTTTGAGTGTAACTATGCTTAATTTCTCATCCAAGGCCAACATTTCCTAATTTCAGAAAAAAAGTGGCCACTTAAGACCCCTTTTTGGCCCCCCATCTTCTTGCACTTACCCTATATATATATATATATAACTTTGAAAATTACAAAAGGGCTACTGTAGCTTGAATTGCAGTCATACATTCTGCATACTAATTAGACCACGCAGGGTCTCAACAAAAGATGGGTAAGGACCAGTCAGGGACATAGAAAATCAAAATTTACCCTCAAGGCTTCTGTAATTCTTCTATAAAGTATTTTAAACTATCTAACTTCTAGCCAGCTGAGAACATAACTTGAAAGAAAATAGAATCCAAAAAATACCAGGGGTGAAACCACAGTGTCACATGAAGTTCATCTCTTGCTCCAAGACCTAGAAGGACTGTACCCATTTGAACTAGTCGTTCACAGCCTCCATTTGTAACATCTTGATTTCTCCACCTTTTCTCTATGCTCTATCAAAGGCATGCCTTTCATATCAAGGATGAAGGGAAAAAATTTAATCACTTTGCCCTGGTTCTAAGGCAGATGGATATCTCTTGGACGTGGGACCCCAATCCCTACAAACACTACTCGAAGAGTCTTCTCCAAACCACCAAGAATCTCTACTTTGAAGAGCTTGGAAATTACTATCGTGGCTTCAACCTTAGAAATCCCTACATCCAACAGAGAAGTGAGAAAACTCAAGGAAATACTAGTATCAACTCTATACGCTTCTCTTGCATCCAAGAAACCATAGCCAAGAATGATTTTTACTGCTGCCAGGATGAGATCATCATGGACTCAAAAGAATCTCTTCAATCTTTGATCTGTAATTCCTCCTTTGAAAGCCATTTGTCTCATTAAACTTTCTAATTCGATTGGAGTATCAATTCCCAAGTTTACCAAGCCCTCTATCTCAATGTAGGCTATGAATCTTGAACTGCCCTCCATTGAAGCTGCAGACTATTTTCAAACTGAGCTCTTCAAGATAGGAATAAAATGAGGGTTAGTGAGAGAAAGAGAAATAAATATGCACTAGAAGGATATCGAAACCCCAGTCTTGAAGAAGAGTCTAGAAGCTATTATTATTTCTTAGATTTCTCTGTAGGAGTTGTTTTGATGATGATTATCTTTCTTATATCTAGCTTTCCCCGTGAGAGGCCTCTGCCAACCTTTGTCATTTATCTCTTCATTCTTGAGGAAACATTACTTGAAATGATGACTAGGATATTAGTTTGATTTTCCTCATAGTTGACCCTTTCACTTGGTATGAGTGAATAGGGTACCCACCCTACCGCCCATTGTTTCTAGTTATTAGAATTTCTAATCTCTTTTAACTTTATCCCATCAACTCTTAGCTTGGACAAAAAATTTGCTTCAGAGTTAGCTTCTCTGTAGACATGAGAGATAGTCACCATTTCAGATTTATCCCCCAAACTTAGGGCTCTTTCTAGCTTTGCAACTAGAATCCAATTAATCATTTTGTGAGAACAGAGAGCGTTGATCACTAAAAGGGAGGCTCCTTCAATTGCCACCTTTTTGAGATTTAGCTCAAGGCACATTCTTAATCCAAGAATAAGTTCTTCCATCTCTGCTAAATTGTTTGAACCCATCGCTAATGGCTCTACTAATCTGCCTATACAACTACCATTCCAATATTTGATTATGCATCCTACTCCAGAAATCCTTGGGTTGCCATGCGAGGCACCATCAAAGTTTAGTTTAAACTAGTCAAAATTACGTGGAGAACATTTGGCTTCTTTTCTCTTGCTCTCTTCCTTTTCTCCCCCTTCTCCACTAATGGGAGGAATGATTAAGCCATGCCAATTCTACCTCACCTTTTCATCCCATTCTGAAAAGGTTGGATTTGAGTTAGACATGTCCCTTAGTTTGGAATTTATAAGTTCAACTATGCAAGCTTCTAGCTTATTCCGAAGAGATTGAATGGACATTTCCTTATCTTGAAAGATTCTCATGTTTCGTTCTTTCCACAATTCTCAAATGATGAGGGAAGGGCTAGAAGTCCATAGACTATGATACAAAACCTTTTTGTTAAGGTTTGGCCATCCCAGAAGCTAGTCTAAAAGAGAATTTGGTAACATTGTCCTCCATTGGAGCTTATCTAGTAACCAATACCAACACCTTTGAGAAAAGGAACACTTTAGGAATAAATGATCACCATTCTCCTCAGCTTCTTTGCATTAGCAACATCTAGAAGGGCCTTGAAAGCCTAATTTAGCTAATCTATCTACCATTAGAATTCAAACCTAAGAGGTTATCCATAAGAAGGTTCCTACCTTGGGAAGGCAATCTAGATTCCAACATAAATTGTTTGGGAGTTTTGCTTCAAACTATTGGGACTCAGAGAATTTTTTGTAGCCTTCTTTGATGTTGTAGTCTCTAGATGAAGAGCCCACCCACTAGAGAATGTCTTGTCCCTCTCTTAAGCAAATTGTTCATTCTCACATCATCTTATCATACAAATCTACTTCCCTTTGGTTTAGCCCCAAATCCTGTGGGCTTTTCCATTGAAAAGTAGGTATTCCATCCTGGAAGTTAAAGATGAAATAGTCTCTTACCTTATCCCTCCATGTCTATTTAGTTATTCTTTTGATGTTTTCTAGATCTTCTCTTACCATGAATCTTCCCAAAAATTTGTAGTTCTTCCATCTCTAATTTCCCAAGATAAATAGCTTGAAATCAAGTCCCTGCAACTCTGAATGAAGTTCCAAATTCTAGATCCATTTGGGAGCATTCTTGAGGTAAAGATGTTGTCCTCACCTTTGTCTAGGTATTTCGCCTTTATCACTTTAACCCATTTTAAGTCTTGTTTAGAGTATATAGCCCAAACAACCTTCACCCCTAGAGATTTATTCTACATCAGAAGATTTTTCAATCTTGTACCATCCCTTTGTTTTCTCTCACATATTTGATTCCATTTGACCAAAGGATATTTAAATTGCTCTAAGGAGCCTTGCCAAAATAAGTTTTTCATTTTCTTGTTTAGTTCTTTTCTTGCACTAATTGAAATACGAAGGCATGATATCAAATATGTAGGTAGTGCTGAAATTACTGACTTGAGTTTGGTTAAGCGACCAACCCATGAAAGCCATCTATTTCTCCATGAAGTTGTTTTGATACTTACGTTTTCAATTAGGCTGTCCCAAATGCTTCTCAGACAAATAACCTTGGCCAGGGGAATGCCGAGATACCTACATGGCAAAGTTCCCTTCTTAAAGGCAACAATTCTTAGAATCTACATTTCCAATCTAGCTTGAGTATTAAAAAGAAGACTTTTGATTTCTCCAAGCTAACTTATTGACCTAAAGCTAGAGAATAATTTTTGAGAATTTCTTTGAATTATCATGCTTCTCTTTCTTGAGATTTACCAAAGAGCATGGTATCATCCGTGAACTACTGATGGGTGGCTTCTAGGATTCCATTAGTCATTTGAATTCCTAAAATGTTTCTAATGCGCCATGCTTTAGTGATTGATCTTTCAAGAGCCTCTGCCATGATGGTGAAGAGAAAGGGTGATATTGGATCGCCTTGTCTTAATCCATGGGATGCATGAAAAAATACTTCTAGGGATCCATTAACAATCACTGAGTATCTTGGGCAAGCAATCCAGTTGAAAATCCAATCTACCCATATTTTTTTGAATCCAAATCTTTCCAAAACCTTGAAAAAGAAGAGCCGGTTGATGCGATCATATGCTTTCTTAATGTTTATCTTGATTAGCATGGCTTGTTTGTTCATTTTTTGGATTGAATGGATGGTTTCTTGTGCTATAATAACACCATCAAGAATCAACCTATCAGGCACAAATCATGTCTATTCCTCTTATATGATATTTGAATGAATGATCTTAAGTCTGTTTGCCATCTTTTTTGCCAAGATTTTGTAAAGAGTATTGCATAAAGCAGTGGGTCTGTATTCATCCAAAATCTCAAGCTTTTCCTTTTGTGGTATTAGAACTAAGAAGGTGTTATTTATCTCCTTGAGCATCTAACCCATTTTCCTAGATTCTTCAAGAGCCTCAGTGATGTCCTTACCTATGATGTGCCACCATTTTTGAAAGAATCCTGCTGGAAAGCCATCTGGGCTTGGTGCCTTGTCTAGGTGGAGCTAAAAAAGAGATGATTTGTCTTCTTCTTTAGAGAAATTTTTGTTTGACATATCATTCTAGGAATCCGTGAGCAAACCTAGGATGCTTTCCAAGATATCCCTCTAGGCTGAAAGATTGCATCCACCCCAATCATTTAAAAGATAACTGTAGTAATTCACCACTACCTATTTAACATCTTCCATCTTGTCCAAAATTCTTCCATCATTAGTTTTAATGCTATAAATTCTATTAATTTGTCTTCAATTTTTTGTTGAATTGTGGAAAACTTTGTATTCTTGTACCCTAATCTAAGCCATAGTTTCCTTGACTTTCATCTCCAGAAGATTTCCTCCTTTGCCAGTAGATCATTCATTTACTGCAAAAGCTCCTTTTCTTCAATGTAGCTTTCATTGTCCATCCCCCACTCTATGATTTTTTCTTAAAAAATTTCAAGGCTGCTTCACATTTCTACTTTTCCTCAAAAATGTTTCTAAAATTTTCTTTGTTCCATCTTTTTCAGGTTTTATTTTATTACTTTCAAGTTTGCAGCAATTCAGAACATTTTTGTTCCATTTGGTTGGCAGCCTTCCCACCAGGATTTTATCAGATCAAAAACACTCTTATCCTTGAACCAAATGTTTTCAAACTTAAAGGGGCATCTGACAGTGCCCCTTTCCCCTACAATGTCTAGACTTACTGGATAATGATCTGAACTAGACAATGGAAGAATCTGACTTTCTAATGAGTAGGGTAGCAAACGTAGATTTCCTTTGATGAGAAATCTGTCTAGTTTTTAGCTATGTTGCAATATCTTAGCCTCCTATTTGTCTAGGTGAATTGCCCTCCTTCTATCTAAATGTCATACAACAAATTTCTCTCTACAAATTTTTCAAAATCTATCTGAGATTGTAGTTTTCTGCCAACCCCATCTTTCTTATATGAAGATTTTAAATTTTCATTGAAATCCCCTCCCAAGATGTGGAATTCAGAAGCTAGGATATTACATATTTTGTCCAATTCACTCCAAAGAAATCTTTTTTTAATATAGTTATTCGGTCCATAAATATTCACTAGAAAAAAACTTAAATTCGAGGCTAGGCTTCTTACCTTGCATGCTATCCAATATTTGCTTGAGGATGTTTCTTCTAGAATGACCGATTGGGGCTTCTAAAGAACTAGCAGTCCACCAGAGGCTCCATCAAAATTAACTCCTATTATTTTCTACATTTTTAGTTTTAGGCCTAAATTGATCTTCTCCTATTCTCCTAATTTTGTTTCTTGCAATAGACAAATATCAGGCTGAATATTGGTCAAATGATGCCTTAAGAGGTACTATTTGTTAGGGGCATTAAGGCCCCTAACCTTCCAAGTTATGATTTTCATTGTTGTTTAGGAAGGGAGTCTCCCTTCCTTACTTTGAGCATTGAATTTATCTTCAATTGGCCAATGGCCTCTCCATCCCATTTCAGTTTTTCCCTATTTGGAATTCTGCCTTTCCCTCTATGATCTCCACAATCTGGAGATGTCTTGATAGGCTCCTTGATCCCAAGCCCTAACTTTCCTTGATTTGAATTTGCTTGGAAGGGTGTGTTCAACACCCTGCTTGGGATTTTCTCCTCTTCATTCGTAGGATTAGGGTTCATATTTTCTAAATCCTAATCTTCTAGCCATTCTTCACCTTCTTCATTTTCCATGTTTAGATCTCCATATTTGGCCACCCTTGCCAAATCTGCCATTTCATTTCCCACTTCTATGAGGGAATCTAAATCTTCTTCTCACACCTTGTTCCCCAACATTCCAATAGCTTCAGATAGCTTTTTATCCAAAGAAGTTACCCTTTCTCTATCCCCCAAAATTTTGACTGCTTTTGATTCAGCTTGTAATTCCATATTTATGTGTTGTTGTTGATCCAAATGATCTGAGTGTTGATCTTGGATTTGTGGATGTCACTTTGAAGATTGAGAGGAATTGCTCTGCTCCATATTTTTTGATGACCCCTAGGGTCTCGACCATCCCAATGTTTTTACCAAAGGATCCGAGGTGATGGGATTAGGAAAAAGAATTTGTGACCAAACCCCAAATTTAGAGGATAACTTAATCTCCTTTAAGATTTATGTGTCGGGGTTATTAACAATGCATATCCTTACATCCATTTCAATCCCTTCAGAATTAGATCTTTCTTTTGCACATAGATATGTCCCTAATCCATTTCCTATTTCTTCCAAGATTAATGGATCCCAAAATTCTAGAGGTAGATTGGGAGAATATACCAATCTTGGACTAATTCCATTTGATGCAATACTGGATTGAATCCTGCTTTCCAACATCGGATATAGAATTCGCAGCTGTCCATGATCCAAACCCCACTTTCTATTTCATTTCTAATTCTGGTGAAGGGCATATCACCATAAAGAAGTCATTTGCTAGCATTTTAAATTCCAGCTCCTTCCACCATTTTCCACTCCACTATGCTTTGAGACCATTCCAATTTAGGTTTTTTCCATAGAATTTGACCATCAACACTAAGTTTTCCATATTTTGGATTTGCTTCTAGATTCTTTCTAAATTTAGCTCTATAGTTCTATTATTTTCCTCCGGCTGATTGTTGTTATCCTCTTCGTTTTTTCAAAAATTGTGGTGTCTGAATTAAGGATTTTGCCCTTCAAATCTGCCTCTCTGTCTACCCCTTCTAGGGTTTCGATCACCTCTTCACAGGCCATCATAATTCCTGCGAGATTTAAAATTATTTTGCCCTTGCCAATAATTTCTAGGTCTCTAAAATCCCTGATTTTGATATTGAGGTTGAATTCGTCCTCTGAAATTTTGATTTCTAGGGTTTCGCCATGGTTCGTTTGTTGCTTGTTATCTGGTTCTCTCCATTTGGATGTCAAATTCTACTTCCCTCGCCCATCTTCCTAGACATCAATTGCCTTCAAAATCTATTGGACATTGTCCTTGCTCGCCTCTCCTTCGCTCCTGCTCTGCTCCTTGTCATGCCATTTATAAAATAGAAACCAATTAAGCTTTGCTCCTTATCAATTAAGTTTCAGTTTTCAATAAGATTTTATTCACTAAAAAGATGTGTTATTTTATTTATTATAAATTTAATATATAAATTTTGTTTCTTCAAGATTTGTTAGGGGTAATTTTTTTATGGAGATCATTCACAAGATTGTTTTTGCTACCCCATATAGGAGTACAAGCCTATAAATTTAATATATAGATTTTGTTTCTTCAAGATTTATTAGTGCCATTTTTTTTAATGGAGATCATTCATAGAATGGGGAGCACGAGCCTAACCTATCCAATCCATCAAATTTGTCTAGGCACAATCTTGACCTCATCCTTTATGGTGTGAGGGGCCTTGCATTCAACAAGGCTTAATTCTTGGTTGGATCATTCAAAATCTTTCAACTTCATAATAGACCAAGGGGTAGCTTTTTTTTGTCTCAACTTTTATTATTATATGCTTTTTTAATCATAGTTTTTAAATTTTTAATAGATTCAATATATCTATAAACAATCACATTTTTCAAAAATAATATAATATTTTGATTTAAGTTATTACTCTTGTCTATAGTGTTAAGAGGTGTGCTCTTATCTATATTTTCCAAATTTAAGTTGTGACATGTATGGGAATGTATATTAAGAATTGTAATTCTTTCATAAATGTTTATTTCTTAATTGAAAGTTTAAGTATTTTTATACAATAAAAATTAGTATTTGTACAAAGTTTATTATTAATTGTCAAGGTTGCAAAAAGAGGTAAAAGTTTGAGCCAACAAAATTCTACTAAATACCATTAACTGATTTTTTTAAATATATTTAGTCAAAAAGTTTGCATCTGTACTTCATAAAAGATAAATATTTGTTTTAACAAAATTTCTAATTTTTTTATTTATTAACAAATACAACTAATAATCATTACACGTAGATATGTGTAGATATGTGTATGGGGTGGGGTCAAGTGGCTACGTTTGCTTGGTTATCACGATGGAGATGGAAGTTCAAACCTCCCCAATACAACTAATAATAATTAATTATAAATTATAAATACAATAATTAACTGCCTTAAAATACAAAAATTATAAATACAATAATTAACTGCCTTAAAATATAAAGTTATTAATAACTATTAAATAAATAATTGGGAGCGGACAAAGCCACCTAAATCATATTATATTATATTAATGGTAGAGAGAAAAAAGTAACAGAAAAACAAGACTGATTACAGAACAGTGAATCTATATAGTATAGAACACCATTTCAACAGCTGATTACAGGGGCAGTGAGTCTATATAGTAACCAACACCATCTCAAACAAGATCTATACATAAATTTATATTACCACTTATTTATCACACTTTTTATTGAATCTGTATTCTCTCATCAAACTAAAATAAGTAGTAATTTTATACAATCTATATTAGCTCGTAGCATTGCTATTTTAACATTTGCGATAACAGACACAAGCCAAGCCCTTAGAAGTGAACTCACAATCTCCAATAAAGGCATTCTCTTCATTTTTGCAGATAGTCTTGCAGTTGGAAGCGGAAAAGCATGCCCCCGAAAATGCACCGCTAAAACTTCCGCATAAAACCGGGCCATCTACGAACAAATTACAAATCTGTGAGTATTTCAGAAGTTTTGTTAAAAGTTTAACAACAAACAACATATTTTCATTCGTATTAACAAACCCATCTATTAATGTGGATAAAATTGAAGAGGACAATAAATATTACCAAGATCGAAAGCGAAAACAGAAGGCGCTACGAGCAAAAAAAACAGCAAATACACATATATGCCCTTCACCATATTAACAACTACAGATGTCCAAACGTAATGTATTCTGTGTGAAAAGAATTTAGTGATGGCACTACTTATAGGACTGATATTATTTATTCTGTGTCGAATTCAATGTAAGTACTTTGGAGTAGTTTGATATAATAAAAACAATATTACAGCGATTCCTGTATAATTTTGGACGTCGGATTCAATGTAAGTATTTTGGAGTATTTTGTTGTATTGGACGCAATTTAGATTCCATCATTGGCAGCCTTGTATTAGGATTTATAGTTTACTTGGAGGAATGACATTGTTATTTACATATGAAGATGACTTTTTATTGCCAGTTAGCGTGGAGTCTCATTCGCAGTGTACAATCATACCGGCCACTCATCATTCACTCGCAACGGACCACAGGGAATGATTAATTGGGTTTTATAGTTGTTTACAAGGAAATTAAACAAACCATTCGTCTATGTTGATTTCGTGTCCCTCTTTATTTGAAGGTTATTATAAGTTCTTTAAGTATTTTATTTATGAATAAAGGGGTATTTAACAATTTTTGTCTTCCAAAAAATCATTTTTGTGTTTACAAGTTAAACATATTATTGTGGGATCACCTAACCATTTGCTAAAAGTAAAGAAAATTGAATGTAGAGACAAGGGTATTTGTAAAAGTCTTCTACCATATCCTCACAATACCAAATTTAGATATTTTGATTAACAACTACTCCAATTGCAAGTAAGGTATAAGTGCTTGACTTGCAATAAACTCTTCAATTTTGGAAAAAAAGAGTATGCCAAGAATCAGAATGTTCTTAATATCAAGCCCAAAAGTCAAACCATTTTAGTCTTAGTTTACATGATATTGCAACAAGATGAGAAGAAAGTCAATGTCCAATAGATTTCTTCAAGATGCGCTTTTTCAAAACCAATATTGGGGTCAAATTAGACATCATGTCTCTATTGAGGATGACTATTTTATTGATTTGCAACTATCTATGAATCAAGGCCAAGGTTTTAGTCATAAATCTACAAGTCCTGCATTTTTCAAAGAGGGCTTTAGATAGAATCACACTCTTAATACTATAAGTGTACCTAATTTCTAATCTAAAGAGGGTTTACCAACATTAAATTTGTCATTCCAAATGCTTGAAACTAATTTAGTTGCTTGAATTTTGTAGAAACAAGTTTAAGCAAACGAAACAGTGAATTCTTAAAGAAGTGCTATGAGAACGGGTTAGCATAACTAAGATCTATAAAACTTATAGCTATAGAAACTTCCTCTCCCTTAATACACAAAGTTGCCTCTTGCTACTCTAAGCATGTGCCCTTGCTGTCAAAGAGACTAAAACTTGCAAATATATATATCAAGATGTTTTTGGTGAGGAGAGGTGACCATAAGTGTATCAATGTGTAAATTTTTTTAGCTTGCAACACATCAAAGGCATGTGACAACTAGTATGAACTATCTTCTATTTGAACATGCCTTGGTCACCCATTAACATATATAATCCAAATGTGTAAGGTGTAGATTCATTCTAGAAGGTAAATTCATAGTCCTAAACATATAAGGTGTAGATTAATTCAAGCAAGTTTGTGTGGTAAAATTTATTAGAAAAAGTAAAACAAACATATTAATGGTTAGTTTCAAATCTATAATTTTTATGCCAATAGATATATTTATGCCTTCTTGTGGTTCTTCATCTTATTGTAGAGCTTACATTAATAGATAGAATAGTTCCAATTATAATATCGTGAAGACTATTATTGTTTAGATGTATAATTACATTGATTGGTCTAAACTGAAAGTGATGCATTGAAATGAGGGCTCATTGTCATATAGCTACAAAATGGACACTTAATCTAAAAACTTCCATATGACTATTTCACTTGTTGATGGTCTTGTTTGTCTATCTAACATTGCCTCTAGAAACTATATACACATATCCAACATAATTTTTTTCATACTGCAATTTTACAAGTTCATAAAAAACAAGTAATATGAATCTTTCTATGCTCAATATCTATCATGTCAAAGATAAAAAAATTTCCTCTATCTTTTTTGGTATATAATTGATGCATTTTCCTTTTAGTGTTAACATAACCTTTTATCATCCATTTCTTCTACTATGAGTTTAAAATTTTGACAGGAGTAATGATTGTAATAACCTCTTGTTGCCTTATAGAAACATTTATGCCTAACATCAAGATTTGGGAAGATGTATGTGACGTTTCTACAAATAGTTCCATTTCTTGTTGTTGTTCTTTGAAGAGAAAAGTAAGATAACAAATCAACTCATTACTTGTACATAGAACCTCTAGCTCCAAGATTATAATGGACCTATAAAAGAACATGAAGACAATAGTGATAGAAATTACTATACAAAGATCAATGGTGATGTGAATAAAGTTAAACTTTTTATGTTCAAATCTTCTTTTACCTTGAATATCTAGTGTTCTAATAGATATAGCATGTTAAACACATTGTATACCCTTTCCCTAATGTTTGTGAAGATAAATTACCATTGAATTTTCTTGGAAGAATAGCAACTTACATTTGTAAACCATCAAACAACAAGATTTTGAATCTTTTAGTTCCATAATCAACAATTTCAAACTTTATAAATGAAGGTATTTATAGAGAAACAAATTAGACTTATGATGATCTACACATCATCCACAAATATTTATAGAATGGAAAAATGGTAGAAGGCACTCAAAAATAGCATCATTTTATTCATTGATTTCGAAAGAGGATGTACACATATATAAAAAAATGGCAACTAATTCACCAAACTGAACTCTATAACTTGTTACATTGTAAAATGTGCACACTAGAATTGTACACTTAGTTTAGCACTTGGGTGAAACTAAAATGTTTACATTCGTTAATTAGGACCTATTTTAACACCTTTTTAAACATTAAATGATTAATTCTCAATCTCAATGATAAAACTCAAGAAAATAACTATGAGACTGACCTAAGAACACCTTAAGTGACTTGTGTTGAGATTTTTCAGCTAAAGGACAAGGGCACCCAAGTGCCCTGGTCCTCCATATAGCCTTGACCTATTTTATAGGAATGTCATCTTAAGTGGTTCCTCTTATTGGCCTTATTTGGTTTTATTCATTGTTTGTGAGTGGGAATGCATATGAAAGAAAGTGAGTCTATTCAATTGAACACACCTAAGCTATCTCTAACTTCTTGAAGGATTCTTGCACTCTTCCTTCTTCTCTACTCTTCTCTAAATCTCTCTATGGTGGATTATTGAATTGTGACACTAACTTATTGTAAGTCTTGTGAAGATATTCATAATTCTTTTGGCTAAACCAACTTCTTCAGTCAAGTTATGACATTGCATCAAGCATGTTAGGGTTTCCATACTCATGGTGAGTTCTTTCCTTCATGCTTTGTTCTAGCATTCCATTCTACTTCAGATTTTCCTATGCTCTCCTAGGGCATGTGCTCTTTATCTATCATCTTTGCTATTGTGGAGGTGGAAACACCATTCACAGAGCTTGACTTAGGAAAGCTCCTAAATAGCACCTAACCTTTTCTTTCCTTGTGTGTAGGTCAAAGGAAAAGGTTTTTGAAGGTGATCTCTGGGAAGAAGATAGAGCTTACAGGTATAGACCCAGTGAAAGTATAAGATTTTGCAAACTCTAATTATGGTCTAGGGAACCCAAGCACCCTTGTCCTTTGACCTCCTAACTCTAGATCTAGGTTCTCCTCTGTTCACTAGTCTCTATGGTGCTTTTGGATTGTTCGTATCTATTTCTAATTGTCTGTTATGCTCTGATATTTGTCAATTAGGGTTTCTTTTTTTTCCCTAGCTTGATTGGTTGGGTTTGGTTGATTCTCCTTTATACAACAAAAGGACAAGGCCCTTGTAATTTTTCTCTCCTTCTTGGGTAGAAGCCAAGCTTAGCTTGTGTCTTAATGTTGGATAGAAGAGGGTTTGACCTAGTTTGATCTATTGAGCTAGTCTCTCTTTCCTATTTAACATTTTGGTGAACTAATGTTGGATAGAAGAGGGTTTGACCTAGTTTGATCTATTGGGCTGTCTCTCTTTTCTATCTAACATTTGGGTGAACTCATTGTTTATTGCACTTTGGCATCCTTCTTTCACTAGATCTGAGTCACTTGTTACCCTAGATATGATTAGATTACATTCTTCCATCATTTTACATAATTATATAGCTTAATTTTGCATAATTATATGCTTTAATTTTACATTGTGTCATTGTTAGGGTTTGAAAAAACCTTGTATTTTTTTAACACCTAACTATTCTTCAATCTAGGGTTTGTAGATTAGTGTGTTGTTTCAGATCTTGTTACATTATTGGGTTGATCAAAGGGATTTAATTTATTGTACCTTATCATCTCTGTTGTTTTAGGACATTCTTGCACATTTACATTGAAAAAGGTGAAAAATCAAGCATTTTAGGCTTACAAAAAGGTATATTTATTGCATTGTCTTCATTGGATAAGTTTTAGATCATCATAGAAGGATCTACATTTCTGATTTTTACATCAAATCTTACTGATAGTATAGTAGTTAATCATTTCATTTTGTTGCATCTTTCATTTAAGGCTCTTATTTGCTAGGGTTTCATCAAAAAGTTGCATTTTTGGAAAACCTAGTGAAATTCAAAACCTAGGGTTTGTAATTAACATATTGTTTCAGATTTTGCTGCTATCATTTACATTTAGAATCTGATCTTGCATTGTTTTATCATGTCCTAAATATCATTTGTGTTGAAAAAGAGTTCTTGCATCAAAAAATTGTGATTTAGGGAGCAAGCATTCAAAATATAGGGTTTTGATAGTAAACTCTAGCTAGTTTTGCATGTGCTAATCGATGTTGTCATTGATGTCAACAAGCTTGTGTTGTCATTGTTGTCAACTGTGTCTTTTGATGAGGTTGTTGTTGTTTGATTAAGTTGTCTTTCTAAAAGTAATTTGGTTGCTATGTAGAGGTGGTGAAGATTTATGCTTATATGGTCTATATCTTTCGTCAGTTCAAGTGGTTTTTGTCTTGGTTCTCTGCAAGTACATTTCTTAAGTTGTAGATGATGATAGAGTATGATATAGCTGGTTAACTACCTTGGTGTGAATTTTCTTTAGGTAAAAGATGTTGTAAAGGAATTTTTAAGTCTTCAGATACTTGTGGATATTTCTAGATCATGTTCAATCTTGGCATGTAGTTCACATGTCATCATGTAATTTTGAGGAAGTGTGCATTTAAAAATTTGTGGTGTTGATACAAGGATGGCTGACTTGGTTGTTTACACTATTTGCAGTTGTGCTTTGGTGAAAGTGAAAGCATAATGAAGCATGTAAGAGTGGATTTATGTTTTTCGTAGGGTGTGGTGTTGTCTGAATTCATTCCCTTCCTTCATGGGAATGTTTAGGTCTAGACCTAATTTGAATTTTATGGGTTAAGTTGTGTTGCCAACCTTAGAGAATGTTTTCTAGGATGATGATGGTATAAATAACTGTCAAGAATTCATGAATGTGTGTTTGTGTGAGGGGTATGATGTTTATGATATGAATTTGATCACTGCAGTATGAGATTTCATGTGTTCAGCTACTGGATGCAGTGAGAAGAAGGTGTTTACTATATTTTAGTATTGTTTTGAAGGTCTTATTTGTGTTGTGATGGATATTAAGCTTCATTGGAACTAAACTCCACATGCATAGGTTAGATGCAATCATATCAATTCAAATCCTAACAGTCATCCACTCTTCCCTTCTCTCTTTCTTTCTCAGTAGGCAGTGAGCCTTTTTGTAATTTGGTATTGCTACTACATTATATTGTCTGCTAATCCTCACCATGGTTTCTCCCTTTTAGGGTTTTCCATGTAAATTCTGGTGTTCTCTTGTGTGGGGTGTCGATATGATTCAGTTTCACTTTTTTTTTCATGCTTAATCATCATAACATGTTTAAAGTTTAATGTGGATCTAAATGTTTGCAAGGGGTTGAATAATTTTGATACAATATATTCACCCCACCTTCCTCTTAGTTGGCTTGTGTAATAAACAATTAGTCTTGCATTTAGTGCATCTTTACCAAAGAAAAGTTCACTAAATCTTTGTTGCATTCAAGTGGATACATTATTTAGGCACTTATTTTGTACATACTACATACCTTACATTTGTAAGGCTTAGTTTTTGTGGTTACCAAGAATATCACATTTTTGGAGGATGTAACATGCCTTCTCATATTACTTGGATTTACACAACATTTTACCAAAAAGTAAATGAACATGGTAAACAATTTTTTTTATATTATTTACATAATTACAAGGAAATAAATTTACATATATATTTTGAATATTCATCAACCTTAAAATTCAATATACTCAAAGATACATCATAGTGAGAAATATTTCACTTTACATTTACAATACATAAATTGTACTTGACAATTAGAATAGTTTTATATCAATACAAAAATAATATTGCATCTAAAATCATGATATCTATCACTCAAGTCTTGGTGAGTCTTCTACTATAGAGGGAGTGCATCATTCGAGTGCTTTACCTCCAACCACAGACTGATAGTCCCCTCACACCTTCTTTCCTAGAAGTGGCCCTACTCTTCAAAAAGAGTATAGAAATAAGGAACCAACATGTTTACCATCTAAGTTCTAGTGTTCTGTCTAACATAACACAATCAACAATACAAATCTAGATAATCTTCTAGCTAAGTATGATCATGTTATACCATAAAATGTCCCCTAGGACTTTTACCTCCTATGTTTAGCTCCTGGATTCCTTAATTTTAAGCATGCATGTTAGAAATCAATCCCGAGACAAAATCCCTTGAAACCCATGAAAAATGGGACTCAGGGGACATATCTAAGCTTAATGTAGACCCAAAATAGGTCCCAGGGCTTGGGCACCCATGCCCTTCTCTTGCCTTATTTTGTTAAGGTCCTAAATTTGAATGTTGGTTGGAGACCATTAAAAGGTTTCTGTTGCCTGCATCTTGAGTTTGAATTATGAAATTTGTAGTGGGAATGCATATATAATCATGTTTAGGACTTCATTGGAAAACTAGAAGATGATTTTGAGATTTTGGCAAACTTATGATTTTAGAGCATTCAAGGTATTCATTGTGTTGCAAAGAAGACTTGTGTTGTTATCGTGTTTGTTATTGCAGATTTAGCTTCATCTTTTGATGGCATGAAAGAGCTTCATCTCCGTAGAGCTACACCTCTGAGGTGATATGTATTTGTGATTCAATTTATCATTTTAATCAATTTTTTTCCTCTATCCTCTATGGACTCACACACTCTAGCTAACAATTGTATTGGAAGGATTAAATGCTATTCTGGGGCTTGAGTGAGGTAAGCTCCTAAACACCACAACCCCCAACCTCTCTATTGTGATTGCAGGTGACATGTATCAGATCTTGCAAAGAGGATTTGCAAAGGACTATTATAGAGCATAAGGAATCAATATATGAAGAAAAAGGTAGAAAGTATCACAAAAAGGTCAAGGGGACCCGCACCTTTGACCCTCAGTTTCATAGCACTAGAAATCTCTGAAGTGGTTGCAGTCATGAATAGAAAAGATCCTGAAGCCCTTAGAGAAAAGTGCCACCTTGGGCTTGGGCACCTACTTTTTCACCCTTGAATTTTTCATATTATGAAACTCAAAATTTGGTATGTATCTAATTTGTATTTTTTGTCTTTCTACAGAAGGATTTATCGTGTTTCATCTGTTTGCTTATGATTTTGCATAATTAGGGTTTTAGGCTTAATCTGGTTAAAATTAAAAAATCAATAGACAAATTCCAAATTTCCTTGTAATTCCATGTGATAGCCAACCTGATAGTTGAGTCATCTTGTAGAATTTGTGATTCAACTTGATTAAATTTCATTGAATGTATTGAGTGAAAGGAGGACCTAACTAAATTATCCAACAATCCCATCAACCCTCTTTTCATCGATTACATTTTGGTGAACCCATGTTTCTATTGAATTTGTACCTTGCAAAGTTATTTTTCATATTAAATCTTATTAGATTCCATTCATTCATCATTTTGAACATTTTCATGCTTTAATTTCACTATTAGGGTTTTGAAAATCCATGCATGCTTACTACATTTTGGCTAATCTATCATCTTGCATTTCAAGTTTGATGTGTTGTGACAAACTTAGCTTCATTATTGGATTGATTGGAAGGTTTTAATTTTTTATCCCTCATCAATTTCATAATTTCATTGCATATTTTGTGCATTTGCATTGAAAAAAGTGAAATAATTGAGCATTTTTTAAGCAAAACCAAGCATAGATCCCAAGAATGATGTTCAAGAAATTGCTATTGAAGATTTCAGTGGTGAAGAAGAAATTGATAAGTAGAACATTCCTGTGAAGGTCTTTGATACTGAAGATAATATTGGGGTTCATAATTCTATCCCCATTGGTGACTATGTCGATGTGGGAGATATTACTACTCAGGTGGAGGTGACTGATACTATTGATAAACACTGGGAAAGTTGCCCATTCTATTCCCATGATTGTTCCAGTTGACTCTGATCTATTTCAAAAGGATGGTAATACTGCTCAAGATGGTAGGGAGGAAGAAGATATAGAGGGCGTAAATGATGCTAATGATCTGTCTCAGCTGAAGGAGCATGTGGAATTCCTGGAAAATAGGGTTTCTTCTCTCAGTAGCTTCATTACTAGCATGTTATGTAAGACTGCTATGGCCAACCTTTCTCTTCTGTTGGAACATGTGGTTCTCATCCACGGTGTTGATAATGATAGGGTTAAAGATTTTGATAAATTGCTGGAGTTTCTTTCTAAGGGAGAGGAGGACTTCCCTTCCTAATCTTTCTATGCTTTCTATTTGCTAGCTTTTTACTGTTAGTATCTTTTTGTTGTATATCAGCTATATGTAGGCTTTCGGTGGTGGTTCTGGCTCTTTTTCTTTTCTGAGCCTTTTTTTCCCTTTTTGGGTTTTGCTTTGTAAAGGGATCGGCCCCTGGTTTGCTACCTTATAATATCAAAAACAAGCATAGATTGGTGTTGTTTCATTGCATTCATCTTAGACATCTTGCATTTCATATATTGCACTCATACTCATACATATATTCATTGGTCATTTCAAAATTTGGCTTCATTTCATAGCTTTCTGTGAAAATTGGCACATTGATAAAAATACACATTGTGTATTTCAATACTAGGTGTTTATACACTTTGTTCACACTTTCTTGATCAAAACTCTTACAATCATCAATTGGACCTTGTTGTGTTGTACTCTTTCCTCCTATCTACTTTGTTTTTTGTGGACTATGTGTGTATTTCTACCTGTTTCCCTCAAATAGGTGCTTTGGTGTGAAATAGTCTCACTTACTTGGCCTTGTCGTGTTTGTTGTGAAATATGTGTGTATTTGAGCTCTATTAATAACCTAATTTCCTCAAACTTTCATCATGGATAATTCTTTTTATTCATCTTTCGAAGCTTTATTTTCATGCATCATAGATGTTGACAATTTCCATAAATTCATTGATAGGTATCCTCTTGAGTCTTATGTAAAGGGTAAAATTTGGATAGTTGAGTTTTTGGTAGTTTGTGTGTGTATCCTCATTTCACCCTTTCATTCAAGGACCTAGGGTCAAGTTATAATGTACTATCCTACCTTAGGTCACTGTGGGAATGTAGGGAAATTTAGATTTTTATGATTTGATTGTCAATTATCTTCTTATCCTCAATTATGCCTTAGAACCCTCATTATTCAAATACGACAGTAAACAGATGAATTATAGAAAATGTTGCTATAGAAAGATGTGAAATAACAAATAACTGTGCACCTATTTTTAGGGTTCAGAGACGAAAAAGTCAGGGACTAAAGAGCGGGCGCCCAAGTCTAAGGTACCAAATTCTTTGCAGGATCTTGACCTCCTTCCGACACTGATCTACACTGTAACTTTTTTTTCCATAAATTCAATTGTGGACTACATCGGGACTAGTACCCAAGTCTTGGAAAGGCTCCAAAGTCCTGCTTCTCTCCAGATCCTAAATCCTTGATGTCTGTTGATCTTTCCTGCAACTACTTTTTCTAGATGCGACACCTGTAACCTACAATCACAAAACTTTCGAATGGGGTTGTGGTGTTTAGAGGCTTGCCTCAGTCAAGCCCTAGAGAGACATTCAAGTCTTCTGAACACCATTGTCAGATAGAGAGTGCATGTCTAGGGAGCTAGAGGTAAAAACCAAATGATAAATTCTTACAAATACAAATGAATGTCACTTTGTAATGAAGATCTCAAGGAGGAAGAAGCTCTTAATGCCATGATGACATGGATGCTCAAATATGTAAATATAAACACATAAACCACACAAATCTACTCTTGCAACACAATAAAAGCCTTGAGTCACCTTTAGAATACTTGACAATTAAAATGTCCATCTAATTGAAAATCTTGTAATTGAATCTAGTTTACAAATGAATTCCTAAACATGATTTTATATGCAACTACAAACACTCCCACCAAGAATTTTGCAACTCAAACTTCCTGTGTCGGAATGGTACCCAAATAACGGTAACAAGCTGACACCCAAAAATTTGGACTGCCCCAAAATAGGGTAGGATTAGGGTGTGGACACCCAAGTCCTCTCCCCCTATTTTGGGCAGTGATTATCTCAAGTGGTCCCTCTAGGTCCTATTTGCCAACACACTTAGGGGTTTTCTCATTAGGATGTTGAAATATGATGTAATATGTCCTAAATGTTATCTAAGAGACCTAGGAGCTAAACCTTATGAGGTAAAATCCCCCAAGGGGACATTTTCCAACATTACATTTAGCCCCCATTTTAATGTATGTATAAATGTGAGGCCAATACATGCATTAAAGTATGGTCAACAAACATTGCAAACACATCAAACATGGAAAAGACACGCCAGACACATTGAAGACAATGGCATGCATGCAAAACATGGAGAAGACAGTTACAGTCACACAAAACATTAAGAATACATTGAATGCAAAGAAGACACATTAATGGATAGAAGACAAGAATGATTTATTTTCTTTTATTTTTCTCACATATATGAAATACATATGCAAGTACAGGAAAGTAAACAAATTCTCATAACACAGGATGTACTCATCACACAGGTCTTTAAACTATATATATGGGGCAACAAACATGCATGAGACACAAAACCTCTCAAAATGTAGGATGTACTCATTGCACAGGTCTTTAAATTGTATATGGGGCAACAGACACGCCAAACAAAGCAAGCATGCCAACACACACACTTTGAAGACACAGAGAAAACATGACAAACAAGTGATGGAGTGTTCCTATTTCTAGGTTCATCACCATCTTAGGCACATTACAAGCACACACCAACAATTGTGCTTTTCCACAACAATCACCAAAGACATGCTTAAGGGTTGAGTTAGTCATAGAATTGATCCCCTCCCCCCAATGGGGACTTTTGAAAATGATAAGATGATGCAATCTGCTCCAAGAAATACACCATCCCCACCTCCACAGAGGGTTTAAGATAAAAAGGATATACGTGATATCCCACCTCCATAGACAGCTTAAATGATTGATTAACTGATTGATTACAAACAAACTCAGAGTGCAGGATGTACTCATCGCACAAGTCTTTAAACTACACCTGAGGACAAGCATATTGCTAACATCTACAAAAGATAGCTTACCTTATATATGCCCCCACCTTAAGGTGGTTGATATAATGCATCAATATCAAGCACGTTAAGGTAGGAAGAAAACACACAAGGGAACATAGAATTTTGCAAAGCCCATCCCCCCCAGAGGTGACATGTACTTTACGATCACCAAATGTTCCCACAAACACATTCCTGCAAGAAACATGTTAGTGTCTACATAATCATGATAAACAACAACATTAATGCATATGATTAAAAACACAAAGAGCCAAGGTTATACTACGAATTCAAATTTCGAGGATAACTGTGGGGCTATATCACGAAGATCTCTGAATTAAGTACCACCAAGGCTAAATTCAAAGACAAACAAAGTATGCAGAGCATCAATATTGTTATGATTTGTAAATGAGATAAAACATGACCAAAATCACTATGTAGAAAGGATGAGTGCTTCCACTAGCCAAGCGTCAGATAAGATATACAACCCCATCGTCATCTTAGGAACTAAGTCTAATATTTTATTTCTTGCAAAAGGGATGCTAGGTTAGCATCGGTATAAATGTTTTTTGTCATCTGTCTGCTAGATAGAAACACTAGAGGAAGGGAAACAATAAATAAGAGAGGAGAAATAAGTGTCTTAGGGACAGTCACGTAGGAGGATGCCCCCAAGTCACCAATCACAACGCTATGTCCGTAAGACACAATACACAACAATGAAATTAGGGAGAGAGACAATATAGAAGAATGATGATATAAATAGAAGAAGGTCACAACAGAGGCGGTCTCCTGGTATCCTAGACCTTACAAGAGAATCAAGGGTCATCCCAAGAGGCCTAAACAACACACAACACATCATGGGGGAAGCACATCAGAAGATAAAACATCACCAAAATCACTATGTAGAAAGGATGAGTGCTTCCACTAGCCAAGCGTCAGATAAGATATACAACCCCATCGTCATCTTAGGAACTAAGTCTAATTTTTTATTTCTTGCAAAAGGGATGCTAGGTCAGCATCAGTATAAATGTTTTTTGTCATCTGTCCGCTAGATAGAAACACTAGAGGAAGGGAAACAATAAATAAGAGAGGAGAAACAAGTGTCTTAGGGACAGTCACGTAGGAGGATGCCCCCAAGTCACCAATCACAATGCTATGTCCTTAAGACACAATACACAACAATGAAATTAGGGAGAGAGACAATATAGAAGAATGGTGATACAAATAGAAGAAGGTCACAACAGAGCGGTGTCCTGGTATCCTAGACCTTACAAGAGAATCAAGGGTCATCCCAAGAGGCCTAAACAACACACAACACATCATGGGGGAAGCACATCAGAAGAGTGATAAAGGGTTAGAGATACTTACCTGTTAGGATCATTGTCTTACATTTTTTAATTTAAAGACCTCTTGGAGAGGTACTTGATCATGTTTAGTGCAAAGTTTGAGTGCTTCTTATGTAATTCTTATTTACTATCATATGATGATTGTTTTGTAATTCCTTGTTGAAGTGAGACTTTTTTTTGCTTATGAGGGGGAGACCCACTATTATTTCCAACTACTGACAGTTGTTTTATTCTTTTTCAATTTTTAGCAAGTTTTCATTGTTCAATCTTTCTAACACAGTAATATGAATCATCCTCTACCATTTCACTTGTCTGTATCAGTTGTTTCACTTATTTTTCTGATGCATTTTTGTTATCTCCCTATCCATATAAGGATAATGGAGGAGGAACCTTAGCATAAATTCCCTATCTTTGTGGACGAGGTGGATTATCTACTTGCTTCTTATCCACTTCAATCATACCTACGATATTATCATAGTCTAAATAATCATCATCATCTACTTCGACTAAACCATGTTCCAACATATTGGTATTAGTATGTTTAGGAAATGGATTAGTAAATATTTGTAAATTTTGATTCAGTGGAGCAACCGACTTATTCCTGTTATCATTCACACCCGATACTTGTATGATATTCGAATCAATAAGGTCTTGTATCTCATGTTTTAGACGCATACATCATTCAGTATCATGTCCTTGTGTTCTATGAAAATGACAAAAGGTATTAGCATCGAGGTAAGGTACTCGTGCTCTACTAGGATCGATAGGTTTAATAGAGGGAAGTTTCAAAATGTTATTACTCATAGCTTGATTCATTATAGAACGATAGGACTCAGATATCAGAGTAAACTTTCTTGGTTGATATGATGTCTTCTTCAAATTTGTGATAACAGACACATTAGAAAAGTTGTTCATATTCGGTCCATTAATATTGATGAAACTCCTATTGCTATTATTTCTCTTAAAGTTGTTTTGTGATGATCCACCCATGGTTGACTAACTTGAGCCGATGAGTTTTGGTTTTCATACTGACTAGACAAAAGTTGGTAATCACGAAGGCCGGTACATAAATGTTGAAAGGAGTTATAATTCATCAAGAGGATTTTATCACGAATGTTAGGTTGTAGATTAGTGATAAACACCTTCTAAACATCCTCATCTTTCACCTGATACTAAATTTGTGCATACAAATCTTGATACCAAATAATAAACTCAGTTAACTTATCTTTCAGACCTTGCTTGCAATGAACTAAATCAATCAAAGAGACTTGAGGTCCAATGTTTGCTTGAAAGTGTTGTAAAAATTGATCAATCAGTCACAAAAAGGAGTGTATTGAATTTGGAGGCAAAGAGCAAAACCATTCTAAAGCAGTATCTTTGAGAGATCGTGAAAAAAGTTTTACCAACAAGTCCTCTTCAAAATAGAAATCACTACACATAGCTGTGAATGTTGCAACATGAGTATTGGGATCACCATTTCAACCATATTTTTCAAAGCGAGGAGTCTCAAACCTCTCGGGCATAGGAGTTGTCAAGATTGCATAGGAAAGGGGATTACGGGCATGATATGTTGGTATATTAGGCTATGAAGAATTTGTCAAATTTATTACCATTTGTTGTAAAGTAGTGATGCCCTGTAAAAGTTGGTTGAGGATGGCATCATTGGGAGATGCAGTTTGTTGTGAAGAATTGGAACCAAAGTGAGGAGGTGATTGATCTTGAGATGTTATAGGCGGAGGTTGAGAATATGGAAATGGTCATTGGACATAATGATAGGTGGAAGATGGTTCCGAGTAGGTAATAGGTAGCTGGAAATGAGTGGAATAGATAGGTAGTTGAAAACAATTATGCATAGAAGAGGTCTCCTTAGAAACCAAATTCTTATAATCAAATCCCATAGCTTTGTAATTAGTGTGATTAGATACTCTAATATCAGTGGTAGCATTACTACAAGCATTCTCATTAGTTGTTAAGATTGTGGATGTACAAGTGGATAATCCCGTAGTTGGTATAGATGCTGATACTTGAGTATGAGGTGGGGATAAAGTGTTATTTATCACTTGTGCACATTCGGTCACTAGCATAATGTTGGTTTGTACAATATGTGCTAGAACATGAATTGCATTAACACCATCTTGTCCCTCTTTTATCAATTTTCTTATGTTATGAATTTTAGGAACAACTTCTTTACCTATTCTCTCATTTTTCATAAATGATTGAAATTGTGCTAGCTCTTTATCCAATTTTTCTATTTTCTCATTAGATACATATCATGTCACCTCAATAGTATCATCAACATCATGAAAAGTTTGTTCTTCCATTGTACTTGTAATGGGTGTAATATCTTGTAATAATTGAGTCTCTCCTTTTGTAAAGAAGGTGTTCAATATACCAACTTCTTAAAGAGCACTAGATCCCATGTGTCATATGCTTCTTCTTAGAGAAATATTTCTCTTAGGATAGCAAGTTATTCAACTTACGCAGCAATATGCACAAATTTTAGGTGCAAGATATGTTGTAAATGCTTGATTTTTTGTACTTTTGCAATGCAAATATATGGAAGCAAAGGTGTTGTAAAGATTTTGATCAGGGGTAGAAAATAATGTGTCTGATATTTATCCAATATAGCAATAAGATCCTTCACAACACACTCTTGATGGAAATCTAAAAGGATGATAGACAAAAACCTGGTGAAAATACACTAAAATAAGTAGTTTTTCACCAAATTTTAATGCAAAAGAGCATGACAAAGGGTGTTGTGTTGTAAATATGGGCCTAAATGGTGTTGTCATTGATGTCAACATACTCCTATTTCATTTATGTCAAGAAGTGGATGAGTTGTGTGCTGAGGATATTGATAAAATTAGCCCTATCAAAACTAGAGAAGAACAATGAAGACAATGAAGTTCTATAAAGTAAAGATTCCAGCCAGTTGAAGATCAGAGTATACTCATCAAAGGGTTTGTATATTTGTGTCTGAAGATGATCTAGTCAAGATTTGAAAGATCCTCATGAAAATATGGAGGAGTTATGGCCATGAGAGTAAAATCAGTTCTGGAAATTGTTCAGAGGTGACAAAGTGACACAAATAGGTTTGGTGAGATCTGGAAATATAATATCATGTTTTGCAGATCTGGTAGCATGTTTGGAAGGCTAATGTGAATTGACAACTCAATTAGTTCATGGTTTGGAGGTCCACAAGAAATCCTTCTAATGTGGCAGTGATGACCGATTATGTTCTTAAGGTTCCAGATGAAGATGTGAATGATTACAGTAAGCAGAAGTGATGCGGATGTTCTTGATGATTCAAGCAAGCTTGTGGGGATCTCTAGATTGTGTCCAATTCATGTTGGTGGTTAGCATTGAAGATTAAGCTTGTAATTGAATATTTACCTTCAAGTGATAGTATTCTTCCTAATCTTGGCCAACTAGATGATTTGCGCATGTTGCGGATGATCTTGAAGATGTTTTGTGAAATATGGTCTGTTCCTCGAAGAAGATTGAAGTCCTAGCTATGTGTAGCTGACAATGTAGTGATGCACATGAAGTTTTTTGTAAAAAGTGAAGTTGTATTTTTGTAATTACTCTATAATAAAATAAAGTATGTGTTGTGCCAACTTTGATGATCATTCCAAAGTCAATGTCGTGTATAAATAAGAATTGCAAACTCGTTCAAAAGTATCTATGGGAATTATGAGAAAGTAGTAGTGAAGAGAAGCAAAAAGCAGAGGAGAGGTGTTGAGCTTAATGGAACTGACTCAAGCATAGTAATGATGCTAATCTCTAGTTCAAGTATGTAATACTTATACTCTTCTATAGATAGTGTGTCTCTTGTAGGTAGTTGGCCTCTTGTGAGTAGTGTGCTTAGGCAGTAAGCCCTAATTGGCAAGTGCCATTTTTCATATTCTTTTAATAGAGAATACAATCTTGGGTTAACTTCACCTCGTGGTTTTTCCCTTAACCGGGTTTTCCACATTAAAATCTTGGTTTTATATGTGTTGAGTATGTTTTTGCTTTTGAATTATTGCATTATGCTTCCATGATTAAATCATTGATATACTGTTGAAATATAAGAAAGTTTTAAGTGTCTGAAGAATAAGATTTTGGTAACAACTAATTCACTGCCCCTCTCAGTTGTCTATCCTTGAGTCAACAATTGGTATCAGAGCTAGTTCATCTAGAAGAAGTTTAACTACTTGAGGAGATCTAGGATGTCATCCTATAAGAAGGACAGTCTAAGGTTTGAGAGAACAAACTACACTCTTTGGAAAAATCGCATGGAATGTCACTTGCAATGCATGGGAGAGCAGTATTGGAACATGACTACAAATGAGTATATTGCCCCAAAGAATGGTCCAACAACTCTAGATGAAATTAGAAATGCTGAAAATAATCTTCGAGCTAAGGAAGCCCTACTAAGTGCCTTGTCTGATACAGAGCTGACAAATGTTATGGGATTAAAAAATGCTTATGAAATTTAGACGAAAATGGAGATTCTACATGAAGGAGACAAATATGTTAAATGTGCCAAGCTACAAAGTCTAAAAGGAAAGTTCAAAAACCTAAAGATGAGTGAAGATGAGAATATCGCTACATTTATGCCAAAGGTAAATGAGCTTGTTTGTGGCATTAGATGTGCTGGTGGACTATTGGATGAAGATGAGATTGTTGTCAAAGTTCTCAGATCCTTACCTCCTGCTTACAAACACAAGGTTGCTACTATTGACGAATTTAGATCCTTAACAAATATTACAAGGGATCAATTGGTTGGGAAGATATCTGCATTTGAGTTAGCTAAGTTTGGAGATGCTCTCCCCAAGACTAAATCTGCATTCAAAGCTAGTACCTCTACAAAAGGTAAACAAAGATATGTCGTAGGAGAAAGTTTCTCAAAGAAATCAACATGGTATGATAAAGCAAGAAAAGATCTAGAAGAAGATGAGTCAAAAGCTGCACAACTTGAAGCCCTTATTGTAAAAAGACTGCTAAGAGGATTTGGTAAGTATGAAGAAAAATTGCCTTTCAAATGTTTCAACTGCAACAAGATTGGTCATTTTGCCTCAAGATGTTCAGAAAGATTTTCAACGCCAAACCCTAATAGATCAAGATTCTAAAAGAAGTGTTACTATGTTTAAGAAGATGATGATGAAGGAGTAACAGATGATGAATCTAAGATAGGAAACATATCCAGAAGTGACTGGGTGTTTATTGTCATCAATGAAGAAGATCCAATGCCTATTGAATCTGTCAATCATAAGATGGTAGAAAGAGCTCTAGCTACTCAGGTGGAAGAAAAGGATGAATGGGTCATTAATAGTAGATGCTCTCACCATATGACTGGTGTTAAGAATATGTTCTTAAACCTGGAAAGATATGAAGGTGGAGTTGTAAAGTTTGGGGATAATTCTGCTGGCAGAATTAGAGGTAGAGGAACCATTTCTTTTGATGGAAAGAAAAAACTAGTGATGTTCTATATGTTGAAGGTTTAAAGAATAATCATCTCAGTGTTGGGCAATTTGTAGACAAAGGCTATGATCTCCATTTTAAAAATGGAAAATGCAAGATCTTTGAAATCTCTAGAATTGAGATTGCATCTGGTACATAGACAAAAGGTAACATCTTTCACTTGGTTGGTACTGGAAAAAGTTGCTTATTTATTCAAATTGATCAAAGTTGGTTGTGGCATAGGAGAATGTGTCATGTAAATTTTGATAATATCATTAAGATAAGAAACACTTAGGCTGTAAGAGATCTTCTAAGACTGGTGAAACTAGCTAACAGTTTGTACAAAGAATGTTAGTTAGGTAAGAAGAATAGAATCTCATTCAAAAGTAAGGAGCAATCTTCAACCAGATTGTTGGACTTAGTGCACACTAATCTATGTGGTCAAGCAAGAATCAGGAGTCTACAAGGTGATAGATATTTTATGTTGTTGATTGATGACCACTCCCAGATGATGTGGGTGACTTTCTTGAAAAAGAAATCTGAATAACTTGAGAAATTCAAAATATTCAAGGCTATGGTAGAAAATGAAACTGACATAAACATCAAATGTCTCAATTCTAACAGAGGTGGAGAAATCACATCCGGAGAGTTCATAGAATTCTATGAGAAACATGGGATAAAGAGACAGTTATCTTCTCCAAGGACTCCACAGCAGAATGGAGTAGTGGAGAGGAAGAACCATACCATCTAAGAAGCCTCTAGGACCATGATGATGGAATAAAATGTTCCTTAGATATATTGGAGAGAAGCTATAAGTACTGCTATTTATACTCTTAATCAAGTTCAAATCAGAGGCAATACTGGTAAGACTCCTTATGAACTCTGGTTTGACATCACCCCTACTGTGAAGTATTTCAGAGTCTATGGTAGAAAATGCTATATCAAAAGAGATGAAGACCTTGGTAAGTTTTATGCTAGGAGTGATGAAGGAATATTCTTGGGTTATTCTACTCAAAGCAAACCTTACCAGTGTTATAACAAGAGATTAAAAAAGATTGTAGAAAGTACAAATGTGAAGTGATGAAGGTATAGAAAATCCCTCAAGATACTATGAGTATGAAGCAGATGACCAAAATGATATCTCAGATGAAGGAGAACAAGTCCGAACTCCAGTTCAAATTCAGACTGATATGAGGAATCTAAAAATTTAAGAAGAAGAGACAGGCTTGGATGAACCTATCCAAGAATTAGAAGTGCAAGTGAATCCCAAAACTCCTAGGTATGTAAGACTAAATCATTTTGAAGACCAGATCATAGGAGATAGAAGCAAAGGTGTTTAAACAAGAAGAAATAATGCTCAAGACTCCGTGAAGTATTGTCTAATTTCAAAAATTGAACCAAAAACTGTAAGTGAAGCATGCAATGATGAAAATTAGGTTAAAGCTATGAAGGAGGAATTGATACAGATCGAAAAGAATCACACTTGGGATCTTGTTCCCAAAGCTAAGGACAAAAATGTGATTGGGACTAAGTGGGTTTTCTAGAATAAACTGAATGAAGAAGGTGAGGTAGTAAGAAACAAAGCCAGATTGCTCTATAAGGGTTATTCTCAAGTAGAAGGAGTTGACTTTGAAGAAACTTTTATTCTGGTAGCAAGGATTGAAGCAGTTAGATTATTTCTTGCCTTTGCTACCTTCATAGATTTCAAGGTATATTAGATGGAAGTCAAGTCCGCTTTCCTAAATGGTGATCTGGAAGAAGAGGTATATATTGAGCAACTGGATGGATTTCAATTGTTTGATCATGGAGATATGGTCTGTAAATTGAAGAAGACATTGTATGGACTCAAACAAGCCCCAAGAGCATGGTATGAAAGATTGGACAAACATCTTCTGAAAATTAGTTTCAACAAAGGTACTGCTGATAGTAATCTATATTTTAAGATTGATCATGAAAATATCTTGATTGTTAAAGTATTTGTTGATGATATTATTTTTGGAGGGAAGGATAGTATGTGCAAAACTTTTGCAAATCAAATGAAAAGTGTATTTGAGATGTCTATGTTTGGGGAAATGAATTTCTTCTTGGGTCTGCAAATCACTCAAACAAAGAAAGGGATCTTCATATCACAGACCAAATATGTGAAAGAATTGTTGAAAAAATTTGGGATGAAAGATTCAAAGGTAATGAATACTCCCATGGTTACTAGATGTAAGTTGAGTAAAAATGATGAATCTCATAAAGATGATCAAAAAAAATATAGGTCTATGATTGGAGGATCGCTCTATCTCACTCAAACTAGACTTGACATTATGAATGTTGTCAGTCTTGTTGCCATATTTCAAGCTGATCCTAGATAATCTCATGTTATGGAAATCAAGAGAATTCTGAAGTATTTAAAGGGAACAATTGAGTATGGATTATGGTATCCTAAAGATCATGATTTCTCCCTTCATGCATATATAGATGTTGACTAGGCAGGAGGTGTGGATGACCAAAAGAGTACCAGTGGTGGTGCATTCTTTTTGGGGAAATGATTGGTTTCTTAGTTAAGCAAGAAACAAGAGGAAATATCTCTGTCGACTGCAGAAGCAGAGTATATTGCAGCAGCAGGTAGTGGCACTCAAGTACTGTGGATGAAGCAAATGTTAAGAGACATCAGAGTAGAGTATGACGAACCTATCAAAATCTTCTGTGATAACTCAAGTGCAATAAACATATCAAAAAATCTAGTGTTACATTCAAAGATAAAACATATATCCATCAAGTTCCACTTTTTGAGAGAGTAGGTGAATAAGAATGAAGTCAAATTGGAGTTTGTACCCTTAAAGGATCAGATTGCAGACATTTTTACCAAACCTCTACGTAAGGACAATTTTGAGTATCTCAGGGAGAAGATAGAGGTTATTACCCCTCTGATTCTAAATTAAGGTGCACTGATATGCATCAGTCTGGTGGATCCCATAGTCATATCTCGTGACCTGAATTGATGTTAGGTGGTTGCTACTCAGGGGGAGTAGTCAGTATAATTCTAAAATATGAGAAGTGGTTGCAAGTATGTGCCCTTTTCCATTGATGTCAAAGCAGGAGAGAAGACATGTGAAAAACAAAAGTGGTTACTGATCAAGGGGGAGTAGTAAAGGAAGAGAAGACATGTGAATGATTGCTGGTGAGAGGGAGAGATATGTCATCCAGTGAGGAGAAGTTCTTGTCTTGATGGTTAAAACAATTTTTCAGATCATATGTTGCCATCAATGACAAAGGGGGAGATTGTTGCAAGTATGGGCCTAATTGGTGTTGTCATTGATGTCAACATAGTCCTGTTGCATTGATGTCAAGAATTGGATTAGTTGTGTGCTGAGGATATTGAGAAAATTAGACCTATCAGAAATAGACAAGAATAGTGAAGATAGTGAAGTTCTATGAAGTAAAGATTCTAGCTAGTTGAAGATCAAAGTATGCACATCAAAGGGATTATATATTTGTGTCTGAAGATGATCCAATCAAGATTTGAAAGATCTGAATTAAAATATGGAGTTATGGCCATGAGAGTAAAAATAGTTTTGGAAATTGTTTAGAGGTGATAGAGTGACACAAATAGGTCCGGTGAGATCTGAAAATATAATATCATGTTCTAGAGATCTGGTGGAATGTTTGGAAGGCTAATGTGAATTGACAACTCAATTGGTTCCTAGTTTGGAGGTCCACAAGTAATCCTTCTAATGTGGCAGTGATGACTGACTATATTCTTAAGGTTCTAGATAAAGATGTGAATGATTACAGTGAGCAGAAGTGATATAGATGTTCTTGATGATTCAAGCAAGCTTGTGGGGGTCTATAGATTATGTCCAGTTTGTGTTAGCGGTTGGCATTGAAGATTGAGCTCGTAATTGAAGATTTACCTTCGGGTGATGGTGTTGTTCCTAATCTTGGCTAATCAGATGATTTGCGCATGTTGTGGATGATCTTGAAGATGTTTTTCCAAACATGGTGTGTTCCTCGAAAAAGATTGAAGTCCTAGCTATGTGTAGCTGACAATGTAGTGATGCGCATGAAGATTTTGTAACAAGTCAAGTTGTATTTTTGTAATTGCTCTGTAATAAAATAAAGTATGTGTTGTGCTAACTTTGATGATCATTCCAAATTTGATGTCATGTATAAAAGTATCCGTGGGAATGATGAGAAAGTAGTAGCGAAGAGAAGCGAAAAGCAGAGGAGAGGTTTTGAGCTTAATGGAACTGACTCAATCATACTAAAAATGCTAATCTCTAGTTCAAGTATGTAAAACTTATATTCTTCTGTAGATAGTGTGTATCCTATAGGAAGTGGGCCTCCTATAGGCAGTGGGCCTCTTGTAAGCAGTGTGCTTGGGTAGTGAGCCCTAATTGGCAACTGTATTTTTCATATTCTTTTAACAAAGAATACAATCTTGGGTTAGTCAACCTATGGTTTTTCCCTTAACCGGTTTTTCCACATTAAAATCTTGGTGTTATATGTGTTGAGTATGTTTTTGATTTTGAATTATTGCATTATGCTTCCATGATTAAATCCTTGATATATTGTTGAAATATAAGAAAGTTGTAAGTATCTGAAAAATAGGATTTTGGTAATAACTGATTCACCCCCCCTCTCATTTGTCTGTCCTTAAATCAACATATTGTGAGAAAAATGATGATGGACATCAAATTATATTAGTAATAACAGTCACCTAATGCCAAAATATCCATCACAACACACTTATAGTGCCACTCAAGGTCAAACCCTAGTGAAAATATAGCAAAAATAGGTAATTTTTTAGGGTTTTTCAATTGCAAGACCTAGCAAGAAGGGTGTTGTAAATAATTTAAGGAGGCATAGAAAATGATATCAGTGATATCATTCATCTACAAGCATAAAATATTTTACAACATGCTTAGGGTGCAAACTAGGCTGATTCCTAGGGCAAAAATAGCAAAAATATGTAGTTTTTCATCATTTTTTCAATACGAGAGGCCAATAAAAAGGTGTTGTAAATAATTTTAAGAGGGTAAGAAGATAATACCCCTAATATAATTCAATTAGTGTAAAAATATCTTTTACAACATGCCTATAGTGCAAGTGTAGAGAGTCAATAAGGCCAAATCTAGTGAAAATCAAGGTTTTTCAAGCCCTAGGTTTGAGATCTTGATGTAAAATGCTATATGAATGTTTTTCAAGATGATATATGATCAAAATTTTATGCTCTCAGATTTGAAAATGATTTCCATTCTCTAACATGCAAAATGCAAGTGCAAATTTAATGAAAAATCAATGAAAATGCTAGTTTTTGTTGAAATTTTCTATGCAAAAATGCAAATTTGTTGTAAAATGAAAGACTACAGCCAAATTAAAATTTTAATGACCCTCTAAAATCAGTAGAAAAATCTGAAACAAGATTTAACGTACAAACCCTAGATTTTGGAATTACTAGGTTATATGCAGAATTCACAATTTTCAACAAAACCCTAGCAATTTTATGATGAAAATGCAATGAAAACTAATAAATTTTTGTAATTTTATATAAATTAAATCAGATCTAATGTATAAATAAAAAATTTGATGAAATTCAAATTAATTGATGCAAAATAGAAACCCTAGCATGCAATGTTTTTTCAATTCTTCCAATTTTTTAATTTTTTTGTAAGTTTTTTCAATGCAATAAGATGAATGACTATATGAATGAATGAAATTACTGTAAATATGAAGAAAAACACTCAACAAGGTGCAAATAAGTCCAATAACATTGGTTCACCAAAATGTAAAGGATGGAATTTGGATAGTTGAGTTTTTGGTAGTTTGTGTGTGTATCCTCCTTTCACCCTTTCATTCAAGGACCTAGGGTCAAGTTCCAAATTACTATCCTACCCTAGGTCACTATGGGATTGTAGGGAAATTTCAATTTTTATGATTTGATTGTCAATTATCTTCTCTTATGCTCAATTATGCCTTAAAACCCTAATTATGCAAATATGACAGTAAACAGATGAATTACAGAAAATGTTGCTACAGAAATATGTGAAATAACAAATAACTATGCACCTATTTTCGAGGTTTAGAGACAGAAAAGTCAAGGACTAAAGAGTGGGTGTTCAAGTCCAAGGTACCAATTTCTTTATAGGATCCTGACCTCCTTCCAACACTGATATGCACTGTAACTTTTGTTTCCAAAAATTCAACTACAGAGGACACAAGGACTAGCGCCCAAGTCCCAGAAAGGCCTCAAAGTCCTGCCTCTCTCTAGATCTTGAATCCTTGATGTCTGTTGATCTTTCCTGCAACTCTACTTTTTCTAGATGCGACACCTGTAACCGAGAATAACAAAACTTTGGGAGGGGGTTGTGGTGTTTAGAGGCTTGCCTCAGTCAAGACCCAGAGAGACATTCAAGTCTTTTGAACACCATTGTAAGATAAAAAGTACGTGCCTAGGGAGGCAGAGCTGAAAACCAAATGATAAATGCTTACAAACACAAGTGAATGTCCCCTTGTAGTGAAGATCTCATTGAGGAAGAAGCTCTTCATGCCATGAGGAGATGGATGTTCAAAGCTACAAATACAAACACATAAACCACACAAATCTTCTTTTGAAACACAATGAAAGCCTTGAATCACCATTAGAATGCTTGAGAACCAAAATTTCCATCTAACTAAAAATCTTGTAATCATCTAGTTTACAAATGAATTCCTAAACATGCTTTTATATGAAACTACAAACACTCCCACCAAGAATTTTGTAACTAAAAATTACGGTGTTGGCATAGGACCCAAATAATGGTCACAAGCTGACACCTAAAAATTATGACTACCCCAAAATAGGGTAGGACTAGGGTGCGGTCGCCCAAGTCACCATTCCCCCTATTTTGGGTAGGGGTTATCTCAAGTGGTCCCCTAGGTCCCATTTGCCAAGACATTTAGGGGTTTTCTCATCGGGATGTTGAAATATGATGTAATGTGTCCTAAATGTAGCTAAGAGACCTGGGAGCTAAACCTTATGAGGGAAAAGCCCCCAATGGGACATTTTCTGATGTTACATCTTAAAACAAATTGCATATATCTATGGTTTTGATATTTCTATGTGTTCTACATATGAAATCCTTTGTTATATAGATTTTGATAGTTTTACAAATCTCATGGGAACATATCCTCCAATATTAGATGATCTCTCTAAATTCATAGATAATAATAAATATGTTGCATCATTTAGTAGTGATGACTTCAATATGTTCGATGAAGCCTGAGATGACTTTATCTCTATTAGGCATTCCACTATGCCTCCTATTGCTAATACATGTGATGATAACTTAGTTCTACCTTATGATCTCTCTCCCAAAGTTGTTCCCACTTATGAGGACACTTTGGCACAAGAAGATGAATTCATTGACACATCCCTTAACATCACAGACCATCTCTTTATTCCAATGCTCCCTCTGGCTAAGATGAAGCATTAGTGAATGAAGAGTTCCCACCATCACTTTATTCCAATGCTCTCTCTAGACAAGATGAAGCATTAGTGAATAAATAACCCCCTCCAACAAATAATATTCCATGGATTGATAACGAGTACTCATATAACAATAATAAAAATTCTCTCCCTACCATATTGCATGAAGCTTCTATGGATTATCCTATCGACCTTAATCCTTTAGCTAAATATTCAAGTACTTTGGACATCACTAAGGAAGTAAGATCCTTGATCTCCCTCCTTTGGTTGAATGTTCAAATCGCTTGGTTATCACTAAAGATGTGAAAACCTTAGATACCTCTCCTTTGGTTGCGTATTCCTTGAACATAACTAGAGATACAATCACCAACAATTATCCTCACCACACCTTACCTTCCCTTCATCCTATGCTCTCTCTTCAAATGATGCAGCATTAGTGGATGATGAAATTTCTCTCACATTAAATCCCTTATGAATGGATGTCAAGATCACTCAAAACAAATCATTTCTTCCACCTCCTAAGAGAGTAGTGAATAAGTGCCCTAACTCTAGTACAATGTTGACAAGTTTTTTGATATATCCTAAGATAATAGACATGAATTGTCCACCAAGAAATATCCCATAGACTTAGGTAAGTACTTCTCCCCCTTTGGCCACACTTGATGTAGCACCTATGCTGTTTGCTCTCAAGGGTGGCCTCCTCCTAGATATATATGTTGTTAGCATCATGTTGTGTGTTGTGTTACATGTTGTTTAGGCCTCCTTGGATGACCCTTGATACTCTTGTAAGGTCAAGGATAATAGGAGGCTACCTCTGTTGTGACCATTCTTCTATTTATATCATCATTCTTCTATCTTGCCTCTACTCTATTTTATTTTTGTATGTCATGCCTTAGGGATGTAACATTGTGGTTGATGACCTGGGGCCGTCCTTCTATGTGATCATTCCTAAGGCACGTGTTCTTCTCTCTCATTTTATTGTTTACCTTCTTCTAGTGATTCTATCTAGTCAGTAGATGATGAAAAACAAACAACTAATTGATACGGGCCATGTATCCCTTCAGCAAGCAAAGAAAAAATGAACCTATTCCATACATGAAGATGATTTATATATCTAACACTTGGATAGTAAAATCACTCTGTGTGATATTTGATGTTGTCTTATCTTTCTAACAAATCATAAGAATACATCTACTATGTGCACTTGGATTATCTTGTATCTCACCTTCTCGTTACACTCGGTTCTGAGATGCCTGTACTATAAGCCTAATGGCTATACTCAAATTCAAACATGTATGTGTAGCCTTGGTTTGTTTGATGTGATCTTCTTTTAGTTGCAAGTATGTGCCTAATTGGTGTTGTCATTGATGTCAACATATCCTCAAGTTGTCATTGTTGTCAACTGTATCCTATTCTATTACTTGTTCAGAAGCTATATATGTTGAGAATATTGAGAAAATTGGCCTCTTTGGAAGAATCAAGTGAGTTACAGTGGAGTGTAGTGTAGATAGTGAGTTGTATGCTGAAGAATAGTCTGGTAGAGTGCTCCACATTTCTCTCTGCTTAAAGATCTTGGTTCGCAGATTGGAAGTTATTTGAAGGGATGTCTAAAGATGCTAAATCTTGAGTTTAAGCTTCCAGCGTGAAGATTTGAGAAAGTTGCATTCACTAGAGTAAAACCTACTTTTCCTGATTATTCTCTGGTGATAGGGAGAAAGTCTTTTGCTCCGTATTCCTCAGTAATAAAGTATTCTACTCTGTGGTTCTAGAGGGAAGTTTGGGATGATGATAAGTGCCTACAATTGCAATGGTTCATGTTTTGGTGATCCGCAAGCTATCTTTCTTTTATGACAGTTGATGACACTGAATTTCATGTGTTTCAGTGTGAAGATTCCTATGGTTAAAATTGTTAAGGTTTGTGCGGTTGCACCTGATGATTCTAATGTGCTGTGGATGCCTCCCAATCATGTTCCTATCTTGACATTGGTCCGTGATTAAGGAATTGAGATCGTGTTTGAATATTGTTCCTAGATAATGTAGTGTGTAACCAGTCTTAGCTGACTTGGTTAATTCTAGCAATTGTAGAGATCCCCTAAAGATTATGGAAGCATGTTGTAATGTAAAAAATCATGCTTAGGTCCCAGCTAAGGCATGGTCTGATCCGCATACACTTTTACTTCATTTCCTTTGCATAATGTTGTAATAGGTCAAGCCCTATTTTGTAAATGTTTGTAATGCTGACCTTGGGGATTGTTCCAATGGTTGATGACTGTAATGCTGACCTTGATGATCATTCCAATGTTGATGAAGTATATAAATAATTATAGTTGAGTCATGGAAAAGAGCTTCTAGTGTGAAGATGAGAAGATAAGGAAAAAGGTTAAAGCCAGAGTAAAGTAGAGAAACTATTGTACTTCAATATATTTATCTCAAGCTTGAAGAATATGTTGATCTTAGCAGTGAGGCACCAGTAGGGTTTAACAACCATTATTGTAATCTTGCTAGGTTTAGGGTTGAGGTAGTGAGCTTGGTAGACCTAGTTGTTCTTCATGGCAGTGAGCCAACATGTTCTAGGCCCATGGAGTGACCAAGGCTAAACATCTTTATTTCAAGATTGCAATATATTTTGAGAGCTAATCCTTTCCATGGTTTTTCCCCACCCTAGGGTTTTCCACATAAAATCTGATGTCTCTTGTGTTTAATGCTGCATCTCTATTTATGTTTCTAATTTCATGATAAATCATAATAATTGTGGATGAGTAATTAATGTTTAAGTGTAGAAGTGATTAAGTTTTTGAGACAATTGATTCATCCCCCACTCTTAGTTGTTTGACACATTTCAACAATTGGTATTAGAGCAAGGTTCCTCAGAAGAAATCTTAACCACTTGAGGCTGATCCAAGATGTCATATAAAAAGGAAAGTGTGTGGTTCGATGGGACAAACTATTCCATCTAGAAAATTCACATGAAAACCCATCACCTCTACCTAGGTTATAGTGCCTAGAAAATAACTGAAGACAAGTATGAAATTCCAAAAGGTTGTCTACAAACTGAAGATGAGATCAAGCAATTTGAGTTGAACATAAAAGCCAAAGATGCCTTAGTAAGTGCTCTATCTGATATCAAAGTGATAAGGATCATGGAGCTGAAAACTGCTCATGAAATTTGGGAGAAGCTGAAGAATCTATATGAAGGATATGCTTCTATGAACAGAGCTAATATACAGAGTTTGAAGGCAAAATATGAATGTTTGAAGATGAGTGAAGATGAGCGAAGATGACAACATAACATCCTTCATGGAAAAGATCAATGAAATTGTGAGCAACATTACAAGTGTAGGAGGAAAGATTGAAGACATTGAAATTATGAACAAAGTTCTTAGATCACTACCTAAATCTTATAGTCATAAGGTGGCCACAATTGAGGAAATAATAACAGTGACAACAATCACAAAAGATCAGCTACTTGGGAAGTTGACAGCCTTTGAAATGAGAGAACTTGGTGATTCTCTTCCAAAAACAGAGACTGCTTTCAAGGCCAACAATTCAGAAAGAACCCCCAGATCTAACAAGTAGAAGGTGGATCCAGATTATGAGCTTGAAGAAGTTGAAGCCAATTTTGTCAACAGTCTTCCCAGAGGTACTGGTAAGTTCAAAGACAAATCACCTTTTAAATGTTTTAGTTGTGGTAAAGTTGGTCATTGTACTTCTAGATGTCCCACAAGAATACCTAAGCCAAGACCTGATAGACCTCGAATTCCAAAGAAATGTTACTATGTTGAAGTTCTTGATGATGATGAAGGCATATCAGATGGTGACCTAGATAATGCTAGTACTTCTACAAATAAACGCTTGTTTATTACTATTAAAGAAGAACATATGTCTACTAATCCTACTAGCTGTGTGAAGGAAGAAAACTAGTGGAAAGTGCGTTGGAAATTCAGTTTGTTAAAGATAAAGATGAATGGGTTATTGATGGTGGATGCTGTCATCACATGAATGGTGACAAAAGTAAGTTTGTAAGTATGGAAATATATTATGGATGACTGATTAGATTCTAAGATGACACAACTAGTAAGATCTGTGGAAAAGGATCTATTTCTTTTGATGGCAAGCATAACACTGAAAATGCTTTATATGTAAAAGGATTAAAACACAATATTTTGAGTGTTGGTTAGATGTGCAACACAGGTTATGACTTGAGATTCAAGGACAATGGATGCAAGATCATGGAAAGTTTTGGAATAGTGATTGCAACTGGTAAGATGACTAAGCGTAATATCTATCATCTAAAAGGAAATGATAACTATAGTTTGTTGGCTCAGGTTGATGAAAGCTAGCTATGTCATAGAAGGATGTGCCACATCAATTTTGACAACATTGTGAAGATAAGTTCCATTGAGGCTATAAGAGATTTGCCCAAACTTATGAATCCTATTGATACATTGTGCAAGGAGTGCCAATTTGGAAAATAGACAAAAACAAGCTTCAAGAGCAAGGACCAATCTATTGAAGGGCTATTGGAATTAGTGCATACAGATCTTTGTGGACCTACTAGAGTAAGAAGTTTGCAAGGAGACAAGTATTTCATGTTGTTGATTGATGATTACTCTAGAATGACTTGGGTTACCTTCTTAAAGGAAAAAGTAGAAGCCCTAGAAAAGTTCAAAGCATTCAAGGCAATGGTTGAGAATGTGATAGATTTAAAAATCAAGTGCTTGAGGTCTGATAGAGGTGGAGAATTTACATCAAATGAGTTTAACTTCTTCTATGAGGAACAAGGGATAAAAAGACAATTATCTACACCTAGGACTCCACAACAAAATGTAGTACAAAGGAAGAACAAGACAGTTCAAGAGGCTGCTAGAACAATGATGAAGGAGGTTGACCTACCAGAAGTATATTGAAGAGAGGCAATTCTCACTATTGTATACATTCTAAATAGAGTTCAAGTCAAAGGTAATAGTTCAAAGACTCCTTATGAATTGTGGCATGGTAAAGTTCCCAATGTGAAATAGTTCAAAGTTTTTGGTAGTAAGTGTTATATTAGAAGAGATAAAGATTTAGTTATGTTTGATGCAAGATGTGATGAAGGCATCTTCCTTGGATTCTCCACTAAGAGCAAAGCCTATTAGCGCTACAATAACAGATTCAAGAAGATCATTAAAAGTGCAAATGTCAAAGTTGATGGAAGCAAGGAAAAAGGATCCAGTGGATATGAATCATATGAACCAGATGCTTTTGTAAGAAATGAAATGGTATAGCATGAAGACAGTTCAGATGAAGAGGAACAAGCTCTAAAAACTATCACCAAGAAACTAAGGTATGTAAAACTGAATCATTCTGAAGATCAAATCATAGGAGATAAGAGAAAAGGAATTATGATGAGAAGAAGAGCTACAGAAGAGCAGGTAAATTTTTGTTTGATTTCCAAGATTTAACCTAGGATTGTAAATGAAGCCTGTAACGATGAGAATTGGGTAGAGGATATGAAAGAAGAACTGATGCAGATAGAGAAGAATCAGACATAGGATCTTGTCCCCAGACTAGCATACAAAAATGTAATTGGCACCAAATGGGTCTTCAAAAATAAGATGAATGGGAATAGTGAAGTGGTAAGAAACAAAGCAAGATTAGTATGTAAAGGATACTCTCAAATTGAAGAAATAGATTTTGAGGAAACATTTGCACTTGTGGCTAGAATTGAGGCAATAAGAATGTTCTTAGCATTTGCATCCTACCAAGATTTCAAGGTATATCAAATGGATGTGAAGTCTGCATTCTTAAATAGAGAATTGGAGGAAGAAGTCTATATTGAACAACCAGAAGGATTTCAGTCATCACATTAGGGTGACATGGTATGCATATTGAAGAAGGCATTGCATGGATTATAACAAGCCCTGAGGGCCTAGTATGCTAGGCTAGATAAGTATCTAGTATAGTTAGGATTCAACAAGGGTACTACTGACAAAAATCTCTATTTCAATAACAATAATGAACAAATCCGAATTGTTGCATTCCTTGTTGATGACATCATCTTTGGAGGCAATGAAGGTATGTGCACAGTTTTTGCTAGAGAAATGTAGAATGAATTTGAAATGTCAATGTTTGGTGAGATAAACATCTTTTTAGGTTTGGAAATCAATCAATTAGATAAAGGTATCTTTATTTCACAGTCTAAGTATTTGAAAAAATTGTTAAAGAAGTTTGGGATGGAGGACTCAAAACTGGTAAGCACTCCCATGATAACTGGTTGTAAGTTGATTAAAAATGATGACTCACCTATGGCAAACCAAAAGAGGTATAGCTCTATTATTGGAGGGTTACTTTATCTGACCCAAACTAGACTTGAAATAATGCATGCAATTTGTCTTGTGGCAAGATTTCAAGCATAACCTAAAGAATCACATGTGATGGCAGTCAAGATAACACTGAGATATATAAAAGGCAAAATAGACTATGGATTGTGGTATACAAAAGATAATGATTTCACTCTCAGTGCATACATAGATACAGATTGGGCTAGAGATGTGGATGATAGGAAAAGTACAAGTGGAGATGGATTCTTCTTGGGAAAAAGGCTACTATCTTGGTTAAGCAAGAAACAAGACTCAATATCTCTGTCTACTGTAGAAGCAGAGTATATTACAGTAGCATGCAGTTGCACTCAACTGTTATGGATTAAGCAAACATTGAAGGACATCAAAGTTGTGTATGAATATCCAACTACATTTTTTTGTGACAATACAAGTGCCCTAAATATATCAAAGAATCCAGCAATGCATTCACGAACAAAGCATATATCCATAAGATATCACTTTTTGAGGGAAAAAGTGATAGAGAATGAAGTCAAGTTGGAGTATGTATCTACAAAAGATCAAATTGTAGACATTTTTACCAAGCCTCTACCTAAGGATACTTTTGAGTATCTCAGAGAGAAGTTAGGGGTTATCACCCCTCTTAATCTAAACTAAAGATGCACAAGAGTGCATCAATCTGGTGGTACTCAAGTTCTACATCAAGATCTGGATTGATGCTTTTAGGGCTACTTCTCAGGGGGAGTAGTCAGAAAGTTTAGAAGAGAGATTGGATTAGAGCATAAGAGTGCAAGTATGTGCCCTTTTCCATTGATGTCAAAGGGGTAGAGAAGTCATGTGAAAAACTTAGGTGGATAAAGTGTGCAAATGTATAAAGAGATAGGGGGAGAATCTTGTCTTGATGACTATTACAGTTTTTCACATCATATGTTGCCATCAATGATAGAGGGGGATATTGTAGCAAGTATGTGCCTAATCGATGTTGTCATTGATGTCAAAATATCCTTGTTTTCATTGGTGTCAATTGTATACAATTCAATTATTTGTTTAGAAGATTTATATGTTGAGAATATTGAGAAAATTAGCATCTATGGAAGAATCAAGTGAGTTACAGTGTAGTGCAGTACATAGATAGTGAGTTGTATGCTCAAGAATAGTATGGTAGATTTCTCTACATTTCTCTTTGCTTGAAGATCTTGGTCAATGGATTGGAAGTTATTTGAAGAGATGTTTGAAGATGCTAAATCTTGAGTTTAAGCCTCTAGTGTGAAGATTTGAGAGAGTTGCATTCACTAGAGTAAAACCTACTTTTTCTGATTATTCTCTGGTGATAGGGAGAAAGTGTTTTGCTTCTCATTTCTCCACAATAAAGTATTTTGCTCTGTGATTCTAGAGGGAAGTCTAGGATAATGATAAGCACCTACAATTACAATGGTTCATGTTTTGGTGATGCACAAGCTATCTTTCTTTTATGACAGTTGAAGACAATGAAGTTTGTCATGCCCTAAATTTTACTCAACCTAAACCAAACACAACTACCAAATTCTTTTGTCTTTCTAGTCCTACTAAGGTAAATTCAAGTTTTGAAGTTAATCTAGAATCGATGACATCAAGTTTACAATTTCCTCTCACTACTTAAGCAATCTTAGTTTGTATTTTTCCCTAAGTGTTTCCTTATTGAGATGTACAAAACTTTTCCTAGGTATCCTAGAGTATAGAATTTGGTTGCTCTTCTAACTAATTTCCATTTTCTATCTACATTTGTTACCCTAGTATAGCTATAAAGAGAAAAATTATTGCTTAATAATAACTTGACCATCAAGAGTTTGAAAATGAAGAGATACATTTAATATAAATAACCTTACACAAACAATAATGCATGGGACAAACTCTTCATTTGAATTAAACTATTTATTTAGTTTACTATTAACATCAATGACACAAGAATCATTTGATGCTATCAAGACTCAAAAGATAGATTATCTTAGTTTCATGTTCTAATCTATAAATGACAATTACTTATTGTTTTTAGTAGTTTTAGATTTAGATGTAACTACTTGCTACATTTTAACTCATATACTAAACTTTCATTTCATTGACTTAATGTTCAAACTAAACAAAATTTCCAGTTGGTTATACTACTTTTCTTGATCAAAGGTTTAAATAAGTTAGCTATTACTTTTTGACTTGGTTTTCAATTTGGGATTTCCTCGCTCATTTGTAGTTCAAGAAGATCTCCTATATTTCTCTATGGAATTTATCCTATCTACAAGATTTATTCATTGAGATAAACTTTAAGATTAATTATAACTCCAACTTATTACTATTAATGTCAAATCATAACTTTATAATTTATTGGCAATTGATTCACCACCACTAGACAAATTTAACGTTTAATGATAATCCGATTCTAAGTTTGATTAATGTCTAAGTCAAGTTAAAATACATGTATATATATTACGTCACTAATTTATTGGCAATCGATTCACCACCACTAGACAAATTTAATGTTTAATGATAATCCGATTCTAAGTTTGATTAATGTCTAAGTCAAGTTAAAATACATGTATATATATTACGTCACAATATTAATGGTTTTAGAAATTTTAATTACGCTTTCATTAAATTTTAAATTGATAGATTTATTACAATTATGTTTTAACTCCATTTAACTTAATTTTTTATTCCCCAAATATTAATTTAAAGATTCTTAAATAGAAACTACCTTATTCTTAACTCAAAAACTAATTCTCTTCTTATTGATTTCATTTGTTGAATCATACAATGCAATCAATATGATTATACATTCAAATCATTTTTGTCTTTTTAAAAAAATTTCTAAATCAAGTGTATAAGAAATGATTACAAGATAATCTATGAAACATGAGTATCCTTGATAACTAAATAATACAATGATACAACCTTTTCTTCCAAAGAAACACATAACTTGCTTTTCTTGCACATCCATTTTTTTTACTTAAAACATAACAATTGATCCTTTCTTTTTCTTTTCACTCAAATGCATAAGTAAGAACACAAGTTTTCTACTATAACACCTTTCAAATGATCTACAAAATTTGGTACATAAAGTACATCATGAAAGGAAGATGTCTTTCTTAAAAACAAAACAATATTTCTTTTCTATCCAAGAGACTTGAACAACTCCAAAACATCTTCAACCTCCATCCAAGAACCTGAAAATGAACAAGAGAGGAAAACAACAATATGCCAATGGGCTCTCCACCCACCTATAGGGTTGTATAACAGCCCACCCCCAAGCATGGGGTAATCACTTAGCCATATGAAGCCACACAACTCGTACACAAGTACAACAACAATATTTTACATATACATAAAGCACAACACATTTCTATCACATTGGTTTACCTCAAGGGGAAACCACTTAGGGGGAGTGGGGTCTCAACCAAACATGGGGAACAAAATATATTATACTCTCCACACAATCCACACCTTATACCTCCCAACAATATATATACATTTCTGCAAAATACAAGGGGATACTCATATCACATAGATACAAGGGCACTCATACCCTAGTAATGGCCATTACCTGAATGGAATACTCATATTCCAAAAATGAAAAGCCCCAATGTGATGGAGCTACTCCCACTCAAAACCCCTATACATGAAGGATCAAGGCTCCTCTATGCAAGAGGGGGTCCACTCCCCTATAACACATAAAGAACATCACACAACACAAAGTAAAGCATGTATTCACAAAGCCCAACAAAATCATTAAATAAACATTGTTCCTTCTTTCAAATTTCAATGCAAGATGAGGTATGGCATGAGGTACAACAAATTAAAATCAGATTTAAGAATTTAAATTATAGTAACAAATTTGAAACAAGATATTAAATGCAAATCCTAAATTTCAATAGTAACTATGTCTTCAAATTTTTATTTTTTATTTTCTTTTGAGTAAAATATAGCAATGAAGATATTTTAAATGTAATATGTATAATTATTAAATGACAAATTCTTTTTTTCTAATCATATCTAATATAAAAATCAGAAATATAATTCATGCTATGATGATCTAGGTTTATGACATGCAAATGAGGTAACAAATATGGTTCTTTCAAGAATTACATTGAAATGTTTGTTTTTCCAATTTCACAAACAACAAACCTTTAGAAAACAACATTTACATTTAATAAATAAATAAATAAAACATATAATATTTACATTAAATCAACAAAGAAAAATGTATAAAATTCACACTTAATCAATAAAGAAAATATAATATTTACATTTAATCAATAAAGAAAAACACGATACGTCAATCACAATATCCAACTAATGGTAGAATCCTTGAATGAAAATCATAAAAATGAGTATCTCACCCCCTACTCCATGAAGAGTTTTTAAAGAGAAGAATGGAGTAACTTCCTACCCAAAACTAACTCAACCACCCAACTAACTCAACCAACCAACTACCTCAACCACTCAACTACCTTCCCATTTTCGTCACTTTTGTAAGTGGGGCTTAAAAGAAGGTCTAAAAACCTTTTAAAATATTATAAATGACAAAATAAACTTCTAACCTATGTACCTTAGATAGAAGACAATTTTCTAAACATAAAATACAATCTAGATCTCTTAAAAACACTTAAAAATTATTTTAAAAATTACAAGGTTAAATACCACACAAGAACATAATCATTTTATCACATCAAACTAAAAATAACATTTCTTAGCATCATGACCACTAGTCCTTAGGGCTCCATGCGTAGGTTTGGCATCACACAGAAAGACATAAAGTGGCTAAATGACCCCCATCATCCATTGACATAATAATTCTACATGTACACTCAATAAGAAGTGTTAGTACAATATAGAGCCAAAATATATCCATCATAAATAACATATTATCACAAATCCATTAATAACCATAGACTAACATTTAAAATTCATCATTCACAAATACATAAATCAAATAATCTCATCAAATGATATCATATGGAATCAAATCATAAAATATAACATCCATAAGTATATCAAATACCATACACAATAAATAAATGTGCCATCCATAAGTATTGAGTATCATAATCATCAAAATGTCTCTAGGAACATCAAGGATCTCAAATAAATAAGAGTACATAGAATAGGGGTCTCTCCACAATAAAGTATTTTGCTCTGTGATTCTAGAGGGAAGTCTAGGATAATGATAAGCACCTACAATTGCAATGGTTCATGTTTTGGTGATCCGCAAGCTATCTTTCTTTTATGACAGTTGAAGACAGTGAAGTTCATGTGTTACGGTGTGAAGATTCCTATGGCTAAAATTGTAAAGGTTTGTACAGTTGCTCCTGATGATTCTAACATGCTTTTGGATGCCTCCCGATCATGTTCCTATCTTGACATTGGTCCGCGATTAAGGAATTGAGATTGTGTTTGAAGATTGTTCCTAGATAATGTAGTGTGTAACCAGTCTTAGCCAATTTGGTTAATTCTAACAATTGTGGAGATCCCTTGAAGATTATGGAAGTGTGTTATAACATAGAAAATTGCATTTGAGTCCCATTTAAGGCATAGTGTGATCCACATACACTTTTAGTTTGTTTCCTTTGCATAATGTTGTAATTGCTCAAGACCTATTTTGTAAATCTTTGTAATGCTAACCTTGGAGATTATTCTAATTGTTGATGATTGTAATGCTGACCTTAATAATCACTCGAAGGTTGATGAAGTGTATAAATACTTATATTTGAGTTGTGGAAAAGTGGTTCTAGTGCAAAGATGAGAAGATAAGGAGAAAGGTGAAAGATAGAGCAGAGCAGAGGAACTATTGTACTTTAATATATTTATCTGACTTGAATATGTTGATCTTGGCAGTGAGCTGCCAGTAGCATTTAACAGCCCTCAGGGTTTAACAAGCATTATTGTAATCTTGCTAAGTTTAGGGTTGAGGTGCAGTGAGCCTACTAGACCTAGTTATTCTTCATGGCAATGAGCAAGCATGTTCTAGGTCCTTGGAGTGACCAAGCCTAAAAATCATTATTTCAAGATTGCAATATATTTTGAGAGCTAATCCTCTCTGTAGTTTTTCCCCACCTTGGGATTTGCCACGTAAAATCTAGTGTCTCTTGTGTTTAATGTTGCATCTGTGTTTAAGTTTCTAATTTCATGATAAATCATTATAATTGTGGATGAGTAATTAATGTTTAAGTGTAGAAGTGATTGAGTTTCAGAGACAACTGATTCACCCCCCCTCTCAGTTGTCTGGCACATTTCAACATATTTCATGCATAGATTTCATGTTTTTCTTTTGTTATTATCTTAGAATAAGATTTGTAACCTCTCTTATCTTATCTTAGCATATGTTATCATTTTTTTGTGGGAACATTCGACGATCATGAGCACATGTCACCTTGGAGGCATGGGCTTTGTGGGAGCTCTTTTTTCCTTGTTTGTTTTCTCTCTACCATAAAGAACTTGATATTGATACATGACATCAACCACCTTAAGGTGGGGGCATATATAAGGTAATCTGTCTAATGATTTTGGTACTAACAAAGAGTGTTTGTAATCCCTTTGTGGAGGCAGGATGTTGTATCTCTAGTGTGAGTACACATCTTTATCTATATTACAATCAAAGAAGCCCTATGCAGAGGTGGGATAACGTATCTCTTGAGATAGTTTATATCCTTTTATTAAAAATCCCTCTATGAAGGTAGGATAACGTATCTATTGAGCTAGTGCGTATCTTTTTATTAAAAAGCCCTCTATGGAGGCGGCATGGTTTATCTCTTGAGCTAATGCACAACCTTTTATTTCAATTTTTTTGTGTGGAGGTGGGGTTGGATTTTGAGACTATCCTCCCTTAAGCGTGTCTTTAGTGGTTGTTGTGGCATAAGCCCAACTGTCTATTGTGCCTGAAGAGTGTTTGAGATAGTGGTGTAAGACTCAAAATGACTCAGCAAGCTAGGATCCCTGTAATCAAGACAATCATCCACACAATGATACAAGATAATATGCTAAAGCAATGAAGCAATATGATATACAACAAAGTGTATGAAATTGTTATCAAATACAATGATAGAGCCTTACTTATAAAGGCAAGGATGACAATCAAGAAGTTGCAGTCATGTGACAAGTGTCATAGTGCTATCACATGTGACAACTAGAGGATAGGATGCCAACTAGAGCACATGTGGTGGATAAGATAACTCGCTACAACTAGAAACAACTAGAGACATATAGACAACTGACTAAGTCAACTTAACATGTGAATTGCATGTGATGTGTGAATATTATTTAACTAATAAATAGTTAAATAATATGAATTATCCACACAAGGGGAAATTAACTAAACTAGTTAGGAAAAACCCCTATTCACAACAACACCCCCTTAAGTGCAACTTAGGGAGTAGCTAACTAAAAAAAGATGCAATGATGGGTCCCAACTGGGTAAAACAACAAAGTTGTGTCACACTTTTATAAAGGAAATGGTCAATGCTGATCTAAATTTTTAACTTGAATCATTAAAAAGTGACATATACATTTTGAAATTTGAAATGGTGTAAATTAATGAAATGTATAATTTTTAGTTTATTTTATGTTTGTATTTTTTATAAAAATTTAAAAATTACTTGAATACATTTTTTTGTAAAATTGACACTATAATTTAGTTGCTGATAAAATGTTAAAAAATGATGTTAAGTGGGGTGTCGCTCTTTTTATAGTAATTTTTTTTTCCTGCAATTTTTTTTTGTGTATTTATAACTTGAATGTTTAGTACATGGATTTATTTTTGAAGCATTTTGATAAATATACATTTTTAAATAAATATTAAAAGTTGCGTGCACTATTATTTGGATGGGACGTCAACTTTTGCCTTGACTATTTATCCAAAATAGAAAAAAAATTATATCATCTTGACATGGAATCTCTTGTTTAGTGCATCATATTTTTTTTAATTTTTTGAATAAACTTTACTATTTTTTCTTGATAAGACAATCAACCTTATATTTTAGTGTTGATGACCTACTTTTAGTAAAAATAAAAAATAAATTTTAACAATAATTAGACTATTAAAAAACTACATTTTTTAAAACTACACTTACAAATCTACCAAAGGGTATTTTTAGATTTTTAAAAAAAAAATTACATGAGTAGGAATTGTTGAAATGTCAACTTTTTTGAAATTTTGTATTTTTCTGGTAAATTGGCCTCCAAGTGGTGCTACGTATGTATTTAATGGACACTTCTAGTTGGAAAAGTTGTGTCCCATATCTAACTTAGCTAGAATGAATCTCACTAGACCATATGTTTGAAAAAAAATAACTTTTAGTTAGAAATGTTTAAATTCACTTGTGATGATAAGTCAGCTAAAAGTGTGACACAGTTCTATGCTTTTACCCAAATACTAGGCCATGTTAGGTACCCATGTACAATAAATCTCAAGTCGAGAAAAGGAGAAAACATCATGGGACAAAACTCCTCTCCAAAATTGAGAATGTAGAAAACAAATGAAAGATGTGATGGAAGGAGGACTCAAGACCCCCTACAACTACATCCAACACATATGTACAATCAATTACCCCCCCCCCCCCCCCCAATAGGAGAGAAAGTGTGACCCTATAGGTCCGCCCACAATGAAGTAGCTCATGTGCTGATGGTGAATGCCTGAAGAAGAATTCTGAAGAAGAGAATCCAAATCCTGCAAACAACATTCTTCCCCTTAGGAAGAAACAAGTCCAAATGTTGATGTCAAAGAAACACTATCTCAAGGTATGAGGGAAAAAGCATCATGATGTAAGATGTAACATAATCAGGTGTTGTATGCCTAATCAAAGAATGTGAAAATCCAAGACAAGATGAAAACTCAAGATCATTAATCTCCAAAGACAAAGAATCCTCTGAATGATGCTCAAGATACTCCAACTCAGAGCCAAACTGTGACAAGTAAAGAGGAGAGGAAGGTGCCCACTCATCTGAAGTAGAAGAATCAACTCCTTCAAATAGGAGATGAATGTCACTAGTGATGTCTTCCAAGTCATCAAAATAGGACTCACAAAACAAGTCTGAAATACCTACCAAATACTCATTCCCATAAACCTATATTTGGAAGACAAAGAATATCCTACTCAAATGAAGTGGATGAAACTATGTCAATGCCAATCTCCATAGAAGCAAGAGAAGGAGGAAGTTTAGAACTAGTCTCAAGAATTGAAGTAGATTCAAGAACACCAAGGTTCAAGTGACCAAACTTCTCCTCACAAACATGATTCACACTTGATCCATGGGTGTGAATAGCAATAAATGGATCTACATCATCATCAGAAACAAAATGGGAGAAAGTATACAAGCAAGATGCATGACTAGCCATCCTAACAACAATGATATCTTTGTTCTCCAAGTCATGTATGATCACAGAATGAAGAGTGAACTCAACTGTATTCCTTGCACCACAATGAGAAATCTGGTAGATGGAAAAGAGATTGGTTTTCAAGGAAGGTACACAAAACACATTATTGAATGTACACTCACCAACATCAATAGTTCCCTTTCCAGTTGCATGCATGTATTTACTATTACCCATCAAAATAGGTGGTGAAGTACATGACTCAAATGAAGAGAACATCCCTTGTGAAGATGCCATATGATGAGAAGCTCCTGAATCAACAAGCCATCTATCTGTGTAGACTTGTTGAAGAAAAGAGTGCTTGTCCTTTTCCTTTGTCTATCCCATTAATAATCCCTATTATCCATGTCTTTGATGGTGTAGATGATTATGGTGGCGAAGAGAAAGAATTGGGTAAAACTGATGTTGATGAATAATACTCAATGTTATGTTTTTGAAGAGGTTGTGACATCTCATAAAAAAATTTCTCATAACATTTAGTCTCATCATGACCCAATAGCTTACAATAAGAACACTTTGGCTTCTTCTTCTTATTGGACTCTGTTAGGACTATTCAAAATTCACTTAATCCCATCTAGTTTCATAATTTTCATTTCCATTTGTCTACTGTCTATATTCCTTTTCCAATTATACCTATAACCACCTAATGATCCTTCATGTGTATTTCATGTCATATCCATATGAAAAGCCTTTATATTTTGATCACATATGTATTTTTGTCTATTACCGCAATCCTGCAGTATACCCTAATGCCCCTTGCGAGTGAGCGAGAGTCTAGGGAGTTGAATGTGTTGTTTACTGCTTTCCCGCAGTATGAGAGAAGTTCACTTGCAATATTGTGGTGAAAGCAATGACATGTTCAAGTATCCCATGGTCCCACAATAGTTCCAAGATAGTCTTGTAGGCTAGAGGTAAAGGTTCCAAGCAATATATGTTATGTATTACAGTCCCATGGTGGTGATGATGTCAACTGGTGGAATTGCGGTATGAAGTTCAAACTAATAGATAAGTGTCACCGTAGTCCCACGACAACTTCAAAATGTATTGGCGGCCTTACGGTAAGCAGTCTTAGGTAACATAAAATATGTCCTGCGTCCCCACATGGATTTTAAATTTAGCTTATGGGCTAGAGGTATAAGTCTTAATGATGTGTATTGTACACTATGGCCCCATGGTGATTGAAGAATCAATCTACGGTATAATGGTAAAAGATAAGATAGCAGTAAAAATGGCACCGAGATCCCACAATGGTCAAATCAAGGACTTGTGGAAGAGTGGTAAGATTTACAAGATCAAAATTGATCCCACAGTCCCATGACATCAACCTTATAAGGTTTCTGGGATAGTGGTAAACATAAAACTTCACTCTCAACGATCATGTAGTCCCATGATGAGATCTAACATTGCTTGCAAGTGATAATGCAGTAAAGGAATGAAAAGGTAGGGGTTTCAACTCGCTATCCCATGGAGTTTCTTAACCACATGAGTGGGATTGCAATATAGCAATGGTTACAATAAATTATGCAAGGCATCATTGTCATTAGATCATCCTTGATCAATGATAGACATTCAAAACATGATCATAGTGACCGATGCTTCTCACTTGGCATGAAGAAAAATTAATGGCAGAGCAGTCTGGTATGGGAGCCCAATAAATTTCTATTTTTTATAACATTTTCATTAATCACATCAATTCAAAGCATTTCAAAGAGTGGATTGGAGCATCTGGAGGGTGATAAGGTTGCAGTATTGATATACATTGTTTGGCAAATTCACAGGTGAGTCATTCAAGTCCATATTTACAAACTCAAGTGAATTCTCGTTGCTATCAAATAGTTAGATGAAGTATATGAGTAGCTTTCGAAACCCTAGGTTAGTCTTCAATTAAATATGGCCCCAATAAAGGTTGACTATAGCAAGAAAGTTGAGTCCTCTATCTCAAAAGATAAGAAAAGGCCATTACAATAGTCAATTCTAGATGTGTTACCACAATCAGTGGATAAGGGGTATAATAAGGTTTTCAAAGATGAGTTCCAGGGTTGTAGCAATGCTATCATTCCTGTTCCAAGATGGAGTTTATTTTTGTATTTTTATAACAAGAAAGATTCCCTAGCGCCTATGTGCAAACCTTGGATTCTTGATATGAATAAATTAGTGGTACAAAATGTTTTGTGGATGCATAGTTCATTTGGATTTTGGCACAATGTTACCATGGTGCTAGAAAGACAATAAGGCTAACTATTGGCTCACCACTTATGACAGTTACAAGGGATGCAATAATAGAATGTTTTCTATTGAACAAAATAGCCTTGACAAAAGTAGATACTCAAAAAAGTGAAAATAATTATAGCATGTTGAGAAAAAGTTATAGAAGTGATGAACCTCCCATGTATATGAAAAAGGGAGCCAATAATAGAAGAATGCCTATTCCTAGTATTTCTATAGAGCCATTCCCTATGGATAGTTTCACTATATATTTCAAGAAAACCTACATGCTTTGTGTCAGATTCTTGGGGAAGATGCATAGGAAAAGATGCCAGCAGGGATAATGATGATGGCAATGAGGATACATAATCATGAGCTTAATATTGAATATGATTTTCATATCTAGAGAAGAAATTACATAAAGGATTTCTTTAAACATTAGAAAGCAAGGCACCTTCAAGGTCTAGACATTATTATCTATTGTGTCATTTGATTTTGTTTCCAAATAGAAGAAAATGGAGTTCAAGAATGGATTTGAGTATGACTAACAAAAGAGGTTATAGGTTGCCTATATCGTGTTGGTGTTAAGGTTGCCTATATAGTGTTGGTGTTAACATTGCCTGTATAGTGTTGGTGTTATGTTTGGGACATAATTTGTTACAAGAATGATTATGTGAATTTTCATAATGATTGGATTATCAAGATAATGGCTACTCTTGGTAAAGTTGTACCAAGATTGTCCTTAGAGGTCAGACAATTTTTGAGACCAAATGCAATGAGGCCTAAACAAGGACATATGCATAATTTCAGTGATTTCTTCTTTTTACCCAATTACACATTCATAAGAGTTTGTGGATGTACTTAGGGACCACACATTTTGCCAAAATTGTGTCCCTCAAGGTTGGCATTCATGGAGTTTATGTAGAAAATGTTGTGGATGGAAAGAGATGTTATGAAGAAATAGAAAAATGGTACATTGTTTCTTGACTTAACCATGTTTGAGGGATTGAATATTGGTGCTGATATTCTAGAGGAGCTTCAATAATTTTTGAAAAATATGTACTCTTTGAAATGTTCAACTGAAAGAGTTTTTGACCCAAAGGGTCACATGAATTTTATTAGGCAGGTAATTCTTACAAAATCTGGGATCTCTCACAAGGTAGACTATGAAGAGGATGTTATCAAAAATTCCCTCACACTAGAACAGGTATATGACAGGAGAAGAAAGTGGGAAATACTAATGAAATTGGAAAAACAGAAAAAGGAGAAGGATCCAAAATTTCTTAGGTTTTTTGCAGAAGAAATTGATCCTTTTAAAAGCTTAAATCTGATGATTGACAATTTTGAGAAATTGTACATGGTAAATCCCAACAACAATCTTAAAATGTTTCAAAGCTTCCTATCAAAAGGGCAAAAGGGGTTGTAATCATTGAGCTTCTTGATGATACTATGTCTGTATTTAAATCCTCACCTCATCAACTACTTTCTAAAAAGAAAAAAGTTTATGATGTTACTGCATTAGTACCATATGAAATAACTGAAGGGATGGGAGATATAGAGGAAGTTGCCAGTATACTACAACACATGAGTGAACATGTAGAAGTTAATGATCCTTCAAAAATAGATGCAAAAGCTCATATGCCTAAAGCAGGGATAGGAATCTAGGAACAACGAGAAAAGGAAATGCTTGAGGATGAAATAGTTGTTGATTTTTTAAGATTAATGGATGATGATGAGTTTATTCATAGTCCTGAATTCAAAGATTTCTAGTTGAAAAAGAAAATGAAAGAGTTTAAGCAAAAGGTTGAAATAAATAATTCGGGAAAGGATGAATCACAACATGAGCAAATTATTTCTCAAACATTAAAAGAAATGAAGATTGATGAAATAAATGTTAGTCTTTAAGAGGCCAAACAAATTGTTTTGAAAAACAATATGCTGATGATTCTAGGGATGGACTTGAAGGCAATATTTCTATGGGACCAATTAAGAAATCAAGATGATCCAATGTTGGTTTCTAAATTTGATTTTGAAAATGGAATGAGTGGTGTGGGATTAATCCCAAAATTTAAACATTGGCTATATGGAGCATGATGTGGTCCAAGAAATGAGAGGGATAGCCATGGTCAAAACATTGAAAGATACATCAGTCTTGGAAGCAGCCAACCTCACCATGACTCATCCATGTTCACCAGAGCTGATGTTCAAAACATGTAAAAAAAGTTGCTTGAGTATGGAAAACTCAAATTGAAATGAATGAGGAAGTCAACAGGTTGTATTTGGAGAATGTCAAATTGAAGAAGCAACTCAAGCGAGTTGGTGAGTCTCAAAATAAAGAAATTATACCTTATTATCCCCCATAAGCCCAAGAAGTTGGTGACATAGTGCCTGTTGATCAGATGAATGCTTTGAAGTTGAGGTTCAAAAAGCAAATTGAGGACTTGAAAAATCAAAATGAGACAACAAAAGGAGAAGCAAGATTGAAGATTCTTGATGTATTTGAGAAAATTTTGGAGTATAGAGTAAAATTGCTTGTTGACAAACTAGGAGATGTGCATGAATGCTATAATGTTTTGTCTCAGGCAATTAAACAATTGAAAGTTCATCTTTTTATTTTGGATCCATTATTCAAGAGATGGCAACCAACACATCATACATTGATTACTCTATGCCAAGTTATGCAAATAAATCCAACTCCTCCTATTGCACTCAAACCATCAAGAAAAATGGTCAAGATGATTTTGGATGTGTTTCAATATGTGACTGGAGAGAGTCAAAAGATGCAAGCAAAGATAGATTCTTTTTCTACTTTCAAACATCAATTCATTCCTTCAATTTTGACAGAAAGTAAACAAATCAAAAGCTTTGAAGAATGGAAAAATGAGTTTGATCAAATAGTTTCTCAGGTGATTGAATACTTGAAAAGGGATGAAGCTATAAACATTCATAGTTTCAATCTAATTTTGGATAGAGTGATTGCACTAGATGTTGGGTATGCAAAATTTAATAAGTAAAAGTTTTATTGAATAAAAGATGGAAGGATCACTAGTCCAATATGCTCCAAATTCAAGAATAAAAATTACCAAGTGAGTACACTATGTATCAATTAGAGCAATAATATCTTTTGACTGAAGAATGAATAAGGAAAGTATGCAGTGGAACAAAGTGAGCATCAACCTGACATCATCACGCACCAAATCTTCATCAACGAATTTTGGACATCCTCCTATTTTGTCTCTTTCTTGTTTTATGCTTTTCAAAATGTATTCAAAATATATTTGGTGGTCTTTTTGAGACTTGTCAAAAGTAAATATTATAATATGTTATACCAAGGGGTGGCAATGTCAAAAGCCACTTTTCAATGTGAAAGGTCTAAAGCTTGTTGCTTCTTTCATCACTATAAGAAGGAAACCAAGACCATGGGCAAATCTCTCTAGAAGTTGATTTTGGAAAGAGACATTGTAAAGGCTTATTCTCTAAAGCATATCAATAAAACCAAACTGCATTTCTCTGGTCCCTAAAAACTAGTTCACAATTGCTTGTCAAATGTTCTTGTTATATTTTATTTGGTTGTCTCCATTTTGTTTTCTCCTTGTTAATTGAATTAGCATATCAAGTATATGACTAATTTTTCAAAGCATCCTTAATGTTTTGGGTGATTTATCTGATAGGGTTTCCTCAAGTAGGAATTAAATTCCATTGAATAGATCACTATAATTTAGAGGATCCAAGATGGATAACTAAGTAGAGCCAGATAAAAACTATCTTGCATGTTTCTACCAGTCATAGATAATACTATGCCAAGTAATTCGAGTTATGACTAGAAAGTAAGCACAAATCTATTTGTGATTAGACTCCATTACCTTGTTGAGAAAAAGGCACCACTCAATTCTTTTTCAAAATCATTTCCTTGTATTATATTTAAAATCCAATTTTAATTTTCTGTTGTAGAAGTAGGAGTAGTGTATAGTATAGATATGATAACCTATTAAAATCACATGCCAATCTGAAATAGGTTAAATTAGATGATTTAATTGATAAAATTTCATAAAATTCATGATATTCTTATAATTCACCAACAAATTTGAGGAGTACTTATTCACTGGTGAACATAAGGTAATACCCACCTAGGCAAAACAAAGCCTAAAGTGTAGGGAATCCCAACCATCCTGGTTGATTTTGTCAGTTGGCCAAATTGGTTGCTTAACCTAATTATAAAGCTTGGCATCCTTTTAGGGTTTTGCATACTACAAATTTAAGAACCAACAAATTAGCGACTCTACTGGGGAGTTGCAAAGAATTCAAACTCTTGGAACTCTGAAAGACCAAAAGACAACTCCAATACTTTCCTCTTTTTTTAAAAGGAGGTGGCAGCTCTTGACATAAATCTCTAAAGATTTGAATTGAAGAATAAAGAAACATAACGTCACATCTTTCTAGTATGGATGGTAGAAGATCTCAATAGAATTTGAATAACAAGAACCAAAAATTCAAAGAAAATAGTAAAAAAGGTTCAAAACCTCTTCCTACTACAAGTGCACCCACTGATGATAGAATAAATTCAGTGAATGACCCTATAATTTCAAAAATCCATGACAATCTACAAAGTACTTAAATGAATGTCTCATCATAACCTTATATCATATTTAACAACCGTATGATTGAAACAGAAATATGTAAAAATAAGCAGTTTCAACCAACAAATCTATTCAATATTCATGAGTTTCAAAAGGAATTTGAAGGCCATTTGGAAACAGGAATGAGATTGAACAAGGCTAACCAAGACTTTGAGCAAAGGATTGCACAACAGTATGCTAAATGCTCACAACAAGGGTTTATCGAGAAAACTCCAAGGACAATAAAGTTTACTAATTCTAGTGCTATTTCAACATTAAAAGGGAAATTAACTGATCAGGAGTTAAGATAGGAGGTAGAATGTATGATAGTACAAGTCAAGAGAGGATTAAATTGTTAAGAAGACAAGAAGAATTGGAGCAAGAATTACTTCAGTTGAATTCCTGGTCTATTACAAATGCATTGCAACATAGACTTGTCAATAATCACACTACATGTGGAAATGCAAGTGGTCCTTTGGTCTCACAGGAAACCCACAGTACAATTGAAAGGCATGTCAATAAAATTAATGCTCCACATGTACAACATAATATTCATAGATGGCCAGTCTCAAATCTTGGAAATATTCTAGTGGTATCTTAGGGAAATGATTACCCTATTCCTCCTGGCCAAATAATTCAAAATCAAGGATGTAATCCATATGCAGGACAATACCAATATCCATATCAAGCTCCACATCATAATGTACATTCCAACATGTATCATCTTGGAGGGATGCATCATAATGTGCACGATAATGTGAATCATAATGTAGGGATTAACTATAATATGCATCCAGGAGTGTATTAGCAACCTTAACAATAAGGACCTCATCGCCACCAATATCAGCCTCATAAGAGGCAAAATCCATTTGCAAGAGGCCCAATGAATGTGGATAGATTCAGATAGCTTAACTTTCTTGGTATCTAGGGATATCAAAATGACATTGATAACAAGGTAAGGAAAGTAATTCCTAAATTTTCTGATAATAATGCTATCTTTGGAGAAGACCATACAAGAGCATTTGAAACTATCATGGATAATTTTGATGTTAAACATGAAGATGTATATATGAAATTGTTCATGCAATCACTAACTGATGATGCAAGGTATTGATATAGAAATATGCCCGGTGCTTCAATCGGATCTTGGGTTGAATTTAAATGGATCTTCAAGGAACAATATGGTGATCATTTTGATCCAAATTTTTCTTTGCATGAATTGACAAATATTCAAAAGAATTATAATGAATCAGTGGCATATTTCAATACTAGGTTCATGAAAGTTAGAATATTCTAGAAGAGATGAGGTTAGAATATTGTATAACCGTAAGACTCATCAAAAATAGGCATCCAAAAGAAGAAGACAATTTGGAAAAGGTATGGAATGCTGTCAAGGATTTATCATATAAGGTGGTAAGAAATGTAAAAGGAATACCTTATGATAAATCCAGTTATCCCAGAAATGAAAGACCAAGGTTGTAGGATATGCCCTATAGGACAAATTGAAAAGATGGGAGGCTTGTGGTTCAAGGTCAAAAGAAAAATGTTTATAGAGACACACCTGATCCACTGAAGAGACATGGGGAAAATATGGTAGATGATACTCCATGGTGTGTACCTTGCAATTTGCCCCATTCTCCTGATTTTTGTGTGGTTGCACAATCAATGAAATAAAATGAGATTACATATGATTAGGAGAGAGATGAGCATACTATAAATATGGTGGCAGTAAGGCCCTATGAGGTACAAAGGGATTATTCTTCTTCAGAAGATGATGGATTAGAGTTTGATGCAAATCATTAGAGGTATAACAGTCATGTTGGCCAACAAGAGGTATTCTTTGATCAAGAGGATAAGAACATAAGAGATACTCGGGTCTACTCTATAAAGCCACATTCAAATCATGCTTAGTTGAGGAGACCTACTAAAGAAGATATAAAAACACTTACAGTTGTTTTTATAGGACAAGCTAGGAGCAACTACAATCTCAGGAATAGAACTATCAATGCTAATCAAGGTATGCCAAGGAGTTTGTTCATAAAAAATCCACAAGCTAATAAGAAGATTGTCCCAGAACCTCAAAGGGATGGTGAAAATAGAAATACCCAAAAGGTAACCCAAAAATATGTCCCAAGAGATCAGTGATTTTTTTAGTGGCTAATTTTCACCAATTGGCTAATAGTTGAAATTGGGGATTCAAAAATTGGCTAATAGTACAAGCTATAAGGTGATCTGAATCACCACATTTTTACAAAATTTTATTTTAGTCCTAGTTAAATTGACAGAATATTTATTTTATTAAAATTTTAAACTCAAAAATTTGCCACAATATTTGATAGCTAATTAGATTAGATTCACCTAAATTTTAAAAGTTTTAGTAGAAAATGAAATTAATTTGCAAATAATATTATATAATTATTGGATACTTTAGGGCCATATCACCAACTTTTAATCACCATCATTGATTTTATTTATAATCTAACAACTGCAGTTGTATTCCAAGGGTTAAAATGTACCCATGGAGCTCCAATGCCCATCGAGCCTGAAATTGTATTTGGGTTGTTGATCTCAACTTATAATCTAACGGATAGGGTTAAATTCAATGGGCCAAAATGTACCCATAGAGCTCCAATGCCCATGGGGCCCAAAATTGCATTTGGGCCATTAATCTCCATTAAGATCAATGTCTTGAATGCAATTTCAGGCCCCATGGGCATTGGAATTCTACGGGTGCATTTTGGTCCATATAATAGAACCCAAACCATTAGATTATAAATAAAATAAATGGTGGTGAAAAATAATTTATGGCCAATTTAAAATATTTAATGTTTGATTTAAAATATTAAGGAATTAAGGAATTATAGACATGGGCACTACACCTTAAACTAGTCAATCACTAGCACCTTTAAGACTTTACTTTTCCATAGGAATTTAATTTGTTCTTTAGGAAGGATTTGCCATGGTAATTATTGCATTTTCCTATTTATTTGTCAAGATTTGCCAGGATTTTCTACAAATTTCTAGTGATTTAAGAAATTCACCAATAAAATTAAAAATAAAAATTAGAAAAAGGAAAGATTTGCCAATAGCAATTAATATTTTTTTCAAAAAAATGAAAGATTCGCTAGGATTTTCTATCTTTTTTTAGGAGGGGTTTCTTAAAGTTATCACTGCAAGAGACACAAGAAAGACTTATCAAAATAAGATAAGGAGTGATCCCAAGTAGCCAATAATGGAGGAAAAGAAACTTGCCAAAGTAGAAGAAAGTAAAATAGAACCTATGACAGGTATGTGCTCTTTTGATATTACTCAGGATTTGTCTCAAATAAAATTATTAGTTCCATTAATGGAGATAATGAAATTTTACATAGAGTATAGAGATAGTGCTATGGAATTGATTTCAAACATGCAAAATAAGCCTAAGGTTCATGGTAATGGTCACAGTGACTCAGAAAAGAATAAGAAACAAGTGAACAATGTCAAAGGAGAAGCCATGAAGACTCCTGAGATTTACTTGGGGACTACTTTGAGAATGATTCCATGCCAAGTTGATCCTTTGTATATCACATTGTTGATTAATAATGAGTTGGTGATGAATTGTATGATAGACATAGGAGTTGTAATAAATATCATACAAATGGTGTTAATTTAAGGATAAACAACTGAGAGGGGGGCGGAGTGAATCAGTTGTCTCAAAAAATTATATTTTTTATTCACTAAATATCTTCTTATATTTCAACAACATATCAATCATTCAATCATGGAAGCATAATGCAATAATTCAAGAGTAGAAACAAAATTAACAGAAGTAACACCAAGATTTTAACGTGGAAAACCTAGTTAAGGGAAAAACTACAGGGTGACTAACCCAAGATTATATTCTCTATTAAAATAACATGAAGAATAAAATGGTACTTGCCAATTAGGGCTCACTACTCGAGCACACTACTCACAAGATGCCCAGTGCCTATGAGAGACACACTCTCTACAAAATAATATAAGTATTACATACTTGAACTAGAAGTTAGCATCTTCACTATGCTTGAGTTAGTTCCATTAAAGCTCAATACCTTTGCACTACTTTTCACTCCTCTCCTCTACAACCTTCTCATCATGACCAAACACATACCTTTGAAATGACTTCGCAACTCTTATTTATACATGACATCGACTCTGGAATGATCATCAAAGTCAGCACAACATACACTTATTTTGTTACAGAGAATTTACAAAAATACAACTTGACTTGTCACAAAAACTTCTTGCACATTACTACGTTGTCAGAAACTCATAGCAGGGGCTTCAATCTTCTTAGAAGAACACGTCATGCTTTGTAAAACACCTTCAAGATCATCTGTACCATGTGCAAAACATCTGATCGGCTAGGACTGGGAAGAACACCATCACCCAAAGGTAAATCTTCAATTACAAGCTCAATCTTCAATGCAGACCAACAACACAAACTGGACACAATATAGAGACCACAACAAGGTTGCTTGAATCACCAAGAACATCCACACCACTTCTCCTTACAACAATCATTTGCATCTTCATTTGGAACCTCAAGAACACATCCAGTCATCATTGTCACACTAGAAGGATCACTTGCGAACCTCCAACCTATGAGCCAATCAAGTTGTCAATTCAAATTAGCTTCCCAAACATGCCACTAGATCCACAGAGCATGATATTGTATTTCCAGATCTCAGCAAACCTATTTGTGCCACTCTTCCACCACTGAACAACTACCAGAACTAGTTTTACTCATGTGCCCATAACTTCTTCAAATCTTCATGTAGACCTCTGAAACCTTGACTGGGGAAGCTTCATACACATATCTACAAACCCTTTGATACACATACTCTGATCTTCAACTGGATGGGATCTTTGTTTCATAAAACTTCATTATTTTTACTATTCTTCTTTGTTTCTAATGGAGTTAATTTTCTCAATATCCTCAGCACACAACTCATCTAATTCTTGACATCAATATAATAGGAGTATATTGACATCAATGATAACACCGGTTAGGCCAATACTTGCAACAATCTCCCCCTTTGTCATCAATGGAAACATATGATGTGAAAAACTGTTTTAACCATCAAGACAAGAACTTCTCTTCACTAACTGACATAGCTCCCTCTATCAATAGCAATCATTCTCATGTCTTCTCTTCCTACTCCCCTTTTGATTAGCAACCATTTTTTTTTTCACATGTCTTCTCTCCCCCTTTGACATCAATGGCAAAGGGCACATACTTGCATCGATACTTCAGAATCATAGTGACTTCTCCCCCTAACTAGCAGCTTCCTATCATCAATCCAGACCACAAGATATGACTGTGAGATACACCAAACTGATGCACTGTAACAGTTCACCTTAATTCAGAACTGGAGGGGTAATAAACCCTAACTTCTCCCTGAGATACTCAAAAGAATCCTTTGGTAGAGGTTTAGTAAAAATGTCTGCAATTTGATCTTTTGAGGGCACAAAATCCAATCTGACTTCTTTCTTGTTTACCTGCTATCTCAAAAAGTGAAACTTGATGGATATATGTTTTGTCTTTGAATGTAACACTAGATTTTTTGATATATTTATTGCACTTGAGTTATCACAAAAGATTGTGATAGGTTCTTCATACTCCACTCTGATGTCTCTTAGCATTTGCTTCATCTGCAATACTTAAGTGTAACTACATGTTGTTGTAATATACTCTGCTTCTACAATGGATAGAGATATTACCTTTGGTTTCTTGCTTAGCCAAGAAACTAATCTTTTCCCCAAAAATAATGCACCACCACTAGTACTCTTCCGGTCATCCACATTTCCTACCCAATTAGCATCTGTATATGCATGAAGAGAGAAATCATGATCTCTAGGATACCATAAACCATAATCAACTATTCCCTTTAGGTATCTGAGAATTCTCTTTATTTCCATGACATGAGATTCTCTAGGATCATCTTGGAATCTAGCAACAAGACCAACAACATTCATAATGTCAGGTCTAGTTTGAGTAAGATATAGTGGTCCTCTAGTCATTGACCTGTACTTTTTCTGATCAGTCTTAAGAGATTCATCATCTCTGCTTAGTTTACACCTAGTTACCATGGGAGTATTCATTGGCTTTGAGTCTTCCATCCCAAATTTCTTCAACAACTCTTTCACATATTTGGTCTGTGATATGAAGATTCATTTCTTTGTTTGAGCAATTTACAAACCCAAGAAGAAATTCATTTCCCCAAACATAGACATCTCAAATTCACTTTTCATTTGATTTGCAAAAGTCTTGCACATACTATCTTTTCCCCAAAAAATGATATCATCAACAAACACTTCAACAATCAAGATATTTTCATGATCAATCTTGAAGTACAAGTTACTATTAGTAGTACCTTTGTTGAAACCAATCTTCAAAAGATGTTTATCCAATCTTTCATACCAGGCCCTTAGGGCTTGTTTTAGTCCATATAATGTTTTCTTCAACATGTAGACCATATCACCATGATCAGACAATTGAAATCCATTTGGTTGCTCAATGTATAGTTCTTCCAAATCACCATTTAGGAAGGTAGACTTGACATCCATTTAGTATACCTTGAAATCTTTGAAGGCAGCAAAAGCAAGAAATAATTTGGCTCCTTTAAATCTTGCCATCATAACAAAAGTTTCTTCAAAGTCAACTCCTTCTACTTCAGAATAACCCTTATAGACCAATCTAGCTTTGTTTCTGACTACTTCACCATCCTCATTCAGTTTATTCTAGAAGACCCACTTAGTCCCAATCACATTTTTGTTTTTAGGCTTCGGAACAAGATCCCAAGTGTGATTTTTCTCAATCTGCATCAACTTTTCCTCCATTTCTTTAGCCTAGATTTCATCATTGCATGCTTCACTTACTGTTTCTGGTTTAATCTTTGAAATCAGACAATACTTCTCTGAATCTTGAGCAATCTTTCTTCTTGTTTGAACACCTTTGCTTCTATCTCCTATGATTTGGTCTTCAGAATGATTCAGTCTTACATACCTGGGAGTTTTAGAAATTTCTTGTACTTCTATTTCTTGGACAGGTTCATCCAGACTTATCTCTTCTTGTATTTCAGGATTCTTTAGATCAATCTGAATCTGAACTGTAGATGAGGCTTGATCTTCTTAGACCAAAACATCATTCTGATTATCTGCTTCATACTCATAAACCTTGAGGGATTTTCAATGCCTTCATCAACCTTCACATTTGTACTTTCTACAATCTTTCTTAATCTCTTATTATAACACTGGTATGTTTTGCTTTGAGTAGAGTAACCCAAGAATATTCCTTCATCACTTCTAGCATCAAATTTGCCAAGGTCTTCATCTCTTTTAATGTAACGTTTACCACCAAAGACTCTAAAGTACTTCAAAGTAGGAGTGATGCCAAACCAGAGATCATAAGGGGTCTTACTTTTATTACTTCTAATTTGTACTTGATTAATAGTATAGACAACAGTGCTTACAACTTCTCTCTAGTAGATTTAAGGGACATTTGCTTGCATCATCATGGTTCTAGATGCTTCCTGGATGGTCTAGTTCTTTCTCTCTACTACTCCATTCTACTATGGAGTCCTTGGAGTAGATAATTGTCTCTTTATCCCATGTTTCTCACACAATTCTACGAACTCTCAGGATGTGAATTTACCACATCTATCAGAGCTAAGACATTTTATGTTTACTCCAGTTTCATTTTCTATCATAGCCTTGAATATTTTGAACTTCTCAAGAACTTTAGATTTCTCTTTTAGGAAAGTCACCCACATCATCCAGGAGTGGTCATCAATCAGTAACATGAAATATCTATCACCTTGCAGGCTCTTGATTCTTGCCGGTCCACATAGATCAGTGTATACTAAGTCTAACAATCTAGTAGAAGATTGTTCTTTACTTTTAAATGTGACTCTTCTTTGCTTACTCAACTGACATTCTTTGCACAAACTGTTAGTAGGTTTCACCAATCTTTGAAGATCTCTTACAACCTGAGTGTTTCTTATCTTGATGATATTATCAAAATTTACATGACACATTCTCCTATGCCACAACCAACTCTGATCAATTTGAACAAATAATCAACTTTTACCAGTACCAACCAAGTGGAAGATGTTACCTTTTGTTTGAGTACCAGATGCAATCTCAGTTCCAGAGCTTTCAAAGATTTTGCATTTTCCATTTTTGAAATGGAGATCATAGCCTTTGTCTACCAACTACCCAACACTAAGAAGATTATGCTTCAGACCTTCAGCATATAATACATCATTGGTTTTGTTCTTCCCATCAAAAGAAATAGTTCCTCTACCTCTGATTCTGCCAACAGAATTATCACCAAATTTTACAACTCATTCATATCTTTCCAAATCTATGAACTTATTTTTATCACCAGTCATATGGTGGGAGCATCCACTATCAATGACCCATTCATCCTTTTCTTCAACTTGAGCAGCCAGAGCTCTTTCTACCATTTTATGATTGATAGATTCAATGGGCATTGGATCTTCTTCCTTGATGGCAATAAACACCCAGTCGCTTCTAGACTTGTTTCCTATCTCAAATTCATCATCTGTTACTCCTTCATCATCATCATCTTCTTAGACATAGTAAAATTTCTTTTGGAATCTTGATCTATCAGGATTTGTCCTTGAAAATCTTTTTGGACACCTTGAGGCAAAATGACCAATCTTGTTGCAGTTGAGACAAGTGAAGGGCAATTTTCCTTCATGCTTACCAGATCCTCTTGGTAGTCTTTTTTCAATAAGGGCTTCAAGTTGAGCAGCTTCTGCCTCATCTTCTTCTAGATCTTTTCTTTCTTTTTCATACCATGATAATTTCTCTGAGGAATTCTCTCCTGGATCATACCTTTGTTTGCCTTTTACAGAGGCACTAGCTTTGAATGCATATTCAATCTTGGGAGGTGCATCTCCAAACTTGGTTAATTCAAATATAGATAATTTCCCAACCAATTGATCCCTTATGATATTTGAAAAAGATTCAAATTCCTCAATAGCAGCAACCTTGTGTTTGTAAGCAGGAGGTAAGGATCTAAGAACTTTGGCGATAATCTCATCTTCATCCAAGGTTCCACCAGCACATCTAATGCCACAAACAAGCTCATTTACCTTTAGCATAAATGTAGTGATATTCTCATCTTCATTCATCTTCAGGTTTTCAAATTTTCCTTTCAGACTTTGTAGCTTGGCACATTTAACATATTTGTCTCCTTCATGCATAAGTGCCAGTTTTGACCAAATTTCATATCCAATTTTTAAATCCATAATATTAGTCATCTCTGAATTAGATAAGGCACTAAGTAAGGATTCTTTGGCTTGAAGATTATTTTTAGTATCTCTAATCTCATCTATAGTTGTCAGACCATTCTTTGGAGGAATATACTTCTTTGTAGTCATGTTCCAATATTGAATTCCCATACATTGTAAGTGACATTCCATGCGGCTTTTCCAAAGAGTGTAGTTTGTTCCATCAAACCTCAGATGATCCTTCTTGTAGGAAGACATCCTAGATCTCCTCAAGTGGTTAAACTCTTTTAGAGGAACCTATATGTAATACCAATTGTTAATTTAATGACAGACAACTGAGAGGGGGCTGAATCAGTTGTCTCCAAAAATTAGGTTCTTTATTCAGTAAATATCTTCTTATATTTCAACAGCATATCAATGATTCAATCATGGAAGCATAATGCAATAATTCAAGAGTAGAAACAAACTTAACACAAGTAACACCAAGATTTTAATGTGGAAAACCCGATTAAGGGAAAAACCACAGGGTGACTAACCCATGATTATATTCTTTGTTAAAAGAATATGAAGAATAAAATGACACTTGCCAATTAGGGCTCACTGCTTGAGCACACTACTCACAAGAGGCCCACTACCTATGGGAGACACATTGTCTACAGAATAATATAAGTATTACATACTTGGACTAGAAGTTAGCATCTTCACTATGCTTGAGTCAGTTCCACTAAAGCTCAATACCTCTGCTCTGCTTTTCACTCCTCTCCTTTACAACCTTCTCATTATGACAACACACATACGTTTGAAATGACTTCGTAACTCTTATTTATACATGACATCAACTTTGGAATGATCATCAAAGTCAACACAACATACATTTATTTTGTTATAGAGCATTTACAAAAATACAACTTGACTTGTCACAAAAACTTCTTGCACATTACTATGCTATCAACCACTCATAGCATGGGGCTTCAATCTTCTTAGAAGAACATGTCATGCTTCACAAAACACCTTCAAGATCATCCGTACCATGTGCAAAACATCCAGTCAGCTAGGACTAGGAAGAACACCATCACTCAAAGGTAAATCTTCAATGCGGACTAACAACACGAATTGGACACAATCTGGAGACCACCACAAGCTTGCTTGAATCACCAAGAACATCTGCACCACTTCTGTTTATTGTAATCATTTGCATCTTTATCCAGAACCTCAAGAACATAGTTGGTCATCACTGTCACACTAGAAGGATCACTTGCAGGACTCCAACCTATGAGCCAATCGAGTTGTCAATTCACATTAGCTTCCCAAACATGCCACTAGATCCGCAGAGCATGATATTGCATTTCTGGATCTCACCGGACCTATCTGTGCCACTCTACCACCACTAAACAGTTGCCATAACCAGTTTTACACATGTGGCCATAACTTCTTCAAATCTTCATGCGGACCTATAAAACCTTGAGTGGAGAACCTTCAGACACATATCTACAAACACTTTGATATGCATACTCTAATTTTTAACATGATGGGATCTTTGTTTCATAGAACTTCATTATTTTTACTATTCTTCTTTGTTTTTGATGGGGTTAAATTTATCAATATCATTAGCACACAACTCATCCAATTCTTGAAATCAATGTAACAGGAGTATGTTGAGATCAATGACAACACCGATTAGGCCCATACTTGCAACAAAAGGTAGTTATGAAAGAACTTGATGTGTGAATTGATTCCACATATGCAAAGTGCTATGTCATGGATAAAACATCATTTCCTAGCATTGGTATCATAAGGGATGTGGAGATAAATATTTATGCTTATCCTGAAGCCACATATAAGACTGATATTACTGTAGTTGATATTCCACCATAATATGGCATGTTATTATCAAGACAATGGACTGTTGTAGTTGGTGGAAATGTTCAACTAGATATCTCATATGCAACCATACCTATGAATGGGAAAGAGGTCAAGTTATGTAAAGAACCAAGAGCTAAGCAAGTAGTAGAAATAATTGATCCTAATCAAATGAACTTCTTTTGTGATGTTGACTTGGGAAATTTCAGGGTTGAACAATCATAGCCTCAGCTACAAAATGGTGATCTAATTGGCAATGATGTTCAATTGGATAAAGATGGTGTCTAGAAAATGTATTCTAATAGGCCCCCAATGAATAAGGGAATGATGCTACTGTATTTTTTATTGCACCTAGCGATAAAAACTAGTTCAAATATTCTTTTTTTTATCATTTGAATGCACAAATAATATAGCAAAGTATGAAGCATTATTATTGGGGATAAATTTTGCTATCGAGAATGGGATTAAGATGTTGACCATATATGGAGACTCTGAGCTGGTTGTATCACAAGTGTTATCCAAATATGCCACTAAAAATAAAAGGCTCAAGCAATACAAGCATGTTGTATGGGATACAATTGAACTCTTTGATGTATTTTTAATAGACTGGGTGGATAGATCAAAGAATTTCACAGTTGATTTTCTTGCTAATATTGCACTAATAAGAAATGATATTACATTGACCGGTGTGTTAGAGGTAGAATTTAAGACCAGACCTATATATTCTAAACAATATATATAGTTGGCAAGTTTTTAATGATGATAAGGATATGTTGAATTTCCTACAGTGTGTGGATAAGTATGAAGCTCAAGAAATAGATGTCAATGCTTTTATTAAGAAGGTTGATGGTAAGGAAACTATTTTTGGTTAGGAAGTTGTACAATTGAAAACAAATAAAATTTAAAAAGTTCTAGTTGCTTTGGAGCTTATTTTTGATGGAAATGATAGTGCAACTATGAAGCAAACACCAATTCATCAAGATGATCTTGAATAGGTGAATCTTGTTACTAATAATGCTCCAAAGAAAGTGTATATTGGCATGAAAATATATCCAAAACTTAGGGACATGCTCATAAGACTTCTAAGGAAATACAAACATGTATTTGCATGGTCCTATGAAGACTTGAAAGCCTACAAAGAAGACCTATTTCAATATGAGATCCCATTGAAGCTAGATGCCAAACCTTTCAGGCAAAGACAAAGGCCTATCAATCTAGTTTTGGAGCCAAAAATGCAAGAAGAATTGTTGAAGCTTAGGGATGCTAGTATAATCAATCCTATTAGGCATTCTTCTTGGGTTTCAAACTTGGTACCAATCAGAAAGAAGAATGGTGTTATAAGATTGTGTGTTGATTTTAGGAATTTGAACATCTCATCATTGAAAGATAATTAACCACTCCCAAATATGGAGGCTATGTTGCATAGGGTAACAAGTTGTGAATTGATTTCCATGATGGATGGGTTCTCTGATTACAACCAAGTCAAGGTCAAGGAATCAGAGCAATACAAAACTGCCTTCACAACACCTTGGGGCACATATGTGTATGTAAGGATGCCTTTTGGTCTCACAAATGCTAGTGCCACTTTTCAAAGAGCTATAGATGTTGCATTTGTAGACCTAATCAATATCATAATGGTTCTATATCAAGATGAGTTGACAACATATTCAAAGAAAGTAGAGGATCACTGCTTATATTTGGAAAAGATATTTATAAAGGCACTAGAATATGGCATATCATTGAACCCTAAAAAATGTCATTTTATTGTCATTGAGAAAAAACTACTTGGGCATATAGTCTCCAAAAAAGGTGTGAGAATTGATCTAGAAAGGGTTGCTACAATTCATAATAATCCCATCACAAAAATAGTAAAGCCCATCCAATCATTTTTTGGGCAAATAAATTTACTAAGAAGATTTATCTCTAATTTTGCTCAAATTGTTAAGCCCATTGCAAAGATGTTGAAAAGGGGATCAAAAATTGACTGGAGACTAGAAGCAATTAACACATTTGCACCAATCAAAAGACTAATTAAGGAGGCCCCTATCCTAAAATATCTTGATTTTGGTAAGCCATTCAAGATTTTTTCTTCTGCTTCTTTTCATACCATTGTTATTGTCATGTTATAGAAAAATGGAGAAGGACATGAATAACCAATATCATTTTTTAGCAAATCACTTCAAGGAGATAAGTTAAAGTATGATGTGATTGAGAAGCAAGCATATGCTCTTGTAAAGGTAGTTAACACATTCAAACCTTATTTGGTAGGAGCACATGTAACTACATATGTACCAAATGCATAAGTCAATGATGTCCTTCTACAAACAGAAGTCACAAGAAGAAGGTGTAGAAGGATAAATATAATTCAAGAATTCAATATTGATATCAAGATCACCAAACTTGTAAAAGGATAGAGTTTAGCCAAATTAATGGCTAAATCCAATTTAGAGGCTACACAAGTATGTGAAATTGAGAAAGAAGAAGGTATGATGTCAAGCATCAAACATACACCCTGTTATAAAAATATAGTTCACTACCTCAGACACATGAAGTGTCCAGATGGTTTGAATGAAAATCAAAAAAGAACATTGAAGCTATAAGCATCAAGGCATGTTTTTCATGAATGGTGATTTGTTTTGGAAAGATAAAGATGGTGTTCTACTTTTTTGTCTGGATCAAGGACATGCAAATAGCATTCTAAAGGAGATGCATGATGGTGGACATTTCTCAGCCAAAACAACTACACATAAAATATTGAGAGTATGTTATAATTGGCTGAATATTTTCACTGATATTCATACATATGTAAAGAAATATGAAGCATGCTAGAAATTTTCTGACAAATTGAAATATCAAGGTGCTTTACCTTTAAGGCCCATTAAAATTGATGCACCCTTTCACCAATGGGGTATTGATTTTATTGGAGAGATAGATGATAAGTCATGTGGTGGGCATATATGGATTCTTACTGCCAGTGACTACTTTACTAAATGGATTGAAGTAGTTCCAACTAAGCAAGCTACGAGTAAAGTGGTCATAAATTTCTTACTAGAAAATATTATCACCAGATTTGGAGTTCCTATAAGAATTATCACAGACAATGGTATGTGTTTCAGATCTGATGAATTCAAAAAATTATGTGATTCTTATGGAATAGTTATATCATATGTCTCTCCATATCATCCCCAAGTTAATGGTCAAACAAAATCAAGTAACAAGAGTATCATGAAGATAATTAAGAGGATGCTTGATAACAATAAAAGGGCATGGGATTCAAATCTAAAGCTTGCATTATGGGTAGATAGAATCACAGTAAAAAAGGCAACTAGCAAGTCACCTTTTGAGTTGGTCTATGGAGCTCAAGAGAGAATGCCAATACATAATTTTTTTCCTATATATAAATTCATATTGTAGGAGGATATTGATATGCCTAAGCCAATATAAAAGAGGATGGAACAGTTGGCAGAGCTGGATAAAATTAGGAGCAAAGCATAAAAGTAAAATGAAAAGATGTAGGTACAAATGAAGTATCTTTTTGATAAAAAGGCCAAGGACTAGAAGTTGTAGGTTGATGATATGGTCCTTATGTGGAACGCTTGAAGTCAAGACAATGAAAAGAATGGAAAATTTGAAGCTCTATGGCTAGGACCATTTGTCATAATTGGCAAATGTGTAATGAAGATTATTATTACATGCAAAACATGGTGGGTGAAAGTCAGGAATTGCTAGTACATGGACAATTTCTAAAGCACTTATTTTCTTAAAGAAGATAAAATTCCATGCATAGTAGTTTGGGTTTTCCCAATTTTGGTTTTCTTTGTTCTATATAGTTTTGTGTTTTGGTCTTCACCTTGGATAAATGTTCTAGATCCTTGCAATGTCAGTTAGCCATTCATCCCCAACAAGAGCCACTATTAGGACTATTCAAAATTCACTTAATCCCATCTAGTTTCATAATTTTCATTTTCATATGTCTGCCCTAGGAGTCTATATTCCTTTTTCAATTATACCTATAACCACCTAATGATCCTTCATGTGTATTGCATGTCATATCCATGTGAAAAGCCTTTGTATTTTGACCACATATGTATTTTTGTCTATTACCGCAATCCTACAATATACCCTAATGGCCCTTGCAGGTGAGCGAGAGTCTAAGGAGTCAAATGTGTTGCTTACTGTATCCCCACAGCATGAGAGAAGTTCACTTGTGGTATCGTAGTGAAAGCAATGATAGGTTCAAGTATCCCATGGTCCCATAGTAGTTCCAAGATAGTCTTCCAGGCTAGTAGTAAAGGTTCCAAGCAACATATGTTAAGTACTATAGCCCCATGGCATTGATGATGTTGACTGGTGGTATTGCAGTATGAAGTTTAAAGTAATGTATATAAGTGTCACCGTAGTCCCGCGGATGCTTCAAAATGTATTGGCGGGCTTGTAGTAAGAAATCTTAGGTAACATAAATTATGTCCCACAGCCCTGCCTAGATTTGAAAGTTAGCCTACGGGTTGGTGGTATAAGTCCCAATGATGTGTATTATACACCATGGCCCTACAGTGATTGAACAATCAATTTGTGGTATCACGGTAAAAGCTAAGCTAGCAATAAAAATGGCACCACAATCTTGCAATGGTCAAATCAAGGACTTGTGATAGAGTGGTAAGAGCTAGAAGATCAAAATTGATCTCGTTGTCCCACAAAAGAAACCTTATAAGGTTTCTAGGATAGTGGTAAACATAAAAATTAACTCTCATATGATCCCGCAGTCCCGCGATGAGATCTAACATTACTTGCAGTAATATTGTAATGGAACGGAAAGGTAGGGTTTTCAACCCACTACCCCATAAAGTTTCTTAACCACATGAGTGGGATTGTGATACAATTGTGGTAACAATAAATGCAAGGTGTTATTGTCGTTAGATTATCCTTCATCAATGGTTGACATTCAAAACTAGATCACAATGATCGAAGCTTGTCACTCGGCACGAAGTAAAATTAATTATGGAGCGGTCTAGTATGGGAGCTCAATAAATTTTGATTTGTCATATAATTTTCATTATTCAAAACAATTTAAAATGTTTAAAAGAGTAGGATGGAGCATTTGGATGCTGATAAGGTTGCGGTGTTGATATACATTGTGTGGCAAATTCACAGGTGAGTCATCCAAGTCCATCTTTGCAAAGTCAAGTGAATTCTCATTGCTATCAAATAGTTTGGTGAAGTATACAAGTAGATTTCAAAACCCTAGCTCAATCTTAAATTCTATATGCCCCCCCAAAAGGTTGAGTCTAGCAAGAAAGTTGAGTCCTCTGTCTGAAAAGATAAGAAAAAGCCATTACGAAAATCAATTGTAGATGTGTTACCATAGTTAGTGGATAAGGAGTATAAGAAGGTTTTCAAAGATGAGTTCTAGGGTCGTAGGGATGCTATCATTCCTATTCTAGGATGGAGTTTATTCTGGTATTTCTATAACAAAAAGGATGCCCCAGCTCATGTCTGCAAACCTTGGATTCTTGATATGGCTGAATTAGTGGTACCAAATGCTTTTGTGGATGTTGAGTTCATTTAGATTTTGGCACAATGTTACCATGGTACTACTAAGACAATAAGGCTACCTGATGGTTCACCACATGTGACAGTTACAAGGGATGCAATAATAGATTGTTTTATGTTGAACAAACAAGCCTTGACAAAAGTAGATACTAAAAAAGTGAAAATTATGATAACGTGTTGAGAAAAAGTTACAGAAGTGATGAAATTCCCATGTATATGAAAAAGGTGGCCAAGAATAGAAGAATGCCTATTCCTACCATTTCTATAGAGCCTTTTCCTATGGATAGTTTCATTGTATATTTCAAGAAAACCTACTATGCCTTGTGTTAGATTGTTGGCGAAGATGGATAGGAAAAAATGTGAGCAAGGATAATAATGATGGTAATGAGTATACAGAATCATGAGCTGAATATTGAATATGATTTTTCTTCATATCTAGAGAAGCAATTACATGAAGGATTTCTTCAAACATTAGAAAACAACGCACCTGCCAAGTTTAGACATTATTCTCTATTGTATCATCTCATTTTGTTTCAAAATAGAAGAAAATGGAATTCAAGAATGGATTTAAGTATGACTGACAAAAGAGGTTACAGATTGCCTATACAATACTAGTGTTATATTTTGGACAAAAATTGTGACAAGAATGATTATGTGAGTTTTCATGATGATTGGATTGTCAAGATAATGGTTACTCTTGGTAATGTTGTACCAATATTATCCTTAGAGGTCAGACAATTTATGAGATCACATGCAATGAGGCCAGAGCAAGGCCATATGTATAAATTTAGTGATTTCTTCTTTTTACCTAATTACACAACCATAAGATTTTATGGATGTACTTAGGCACTAGACATTTTGCTAAAATTTTGTCGCTCAAGGTTGGCATTCATAGAGTTTATGTGGTAAATGTTGTGGATGGAAAGTTATGTTATGAAGAAATAGAAAAAGGGCACATTCTTGCTTGACATAATTGTGTTTGAGGGATTGTCTATTGGTGCTGATACTCTGAAGCAGATTCAAGAATTTCTAAAAAATATGTACTCTTTGAAATGTTCAACTAAAAGAGTTTCAACCTAGTGGGTCACATGAATTTTGTCAGGTAGGTAATTCTTACAAAATCTGGGATCTCTTACAAGGCAGACTATGAAGAGGATGTTATCAAAAATCACCTAACATTAGAACATGTATATGATATGAGAAGAAAGTGGGAAATACTAATGAAATTGGAAAAAGAGAAAAAGGAGAAGGATCCAAAATTTCTTGGAATTTTTGCAAAATAAATTGATCCTCTGAAAAGATTAAATCTAATGAATGAAAATTCCAAGAAATTGTATGGTAAATCCCAACAACAATCTAAAAAGGTTGCAAAGCTTCTTGTCAAAAGAGAAAAAGGGGTTGTAATCACTGAGCTTCCTGATGATACTATGTTTGTGTTTAAATCCTCACCTGATGAACTACCTTCTAAAAAGAAAAAAGTTGATGATATTACTATTACAAGTATGTGCCTAATCAGTGTTGTCATTGATGTCAACATATCCTTGTTGTCATTAGTGTCAACTGTATCTTAGTCTATTACTTGTATGTTGAGGATATTCAAAAAATTATACTCTCTAGAAGAAACAAGTGAGTTACAGTGAAGTGCAGTACAAACAGTGAGTTGCATGCTGAAGATCAACTAGTAAACTGCTCTTCATTTATTTCTTCTTGAAGACCATGGTCTGCAGATTGGAAGTAACTTAGAGGTATGTCTAAGGATGCTACATTTCAGGCCTGAGCCATCCACATGAAGATATGAGTGAGTTGTGTTCATCAGAGTCAAACCTACTTTTTTTGTAAATTCAATTGAGACAGGAAGACAATATTTGGCTCCACATTCCTCCGCAATAAAGTATTTTTCTCTATGGCTCTAGAGGGAAGTCTGGGATGATGATAAGTGCCTACAGTTGCAATCATTCATGGTTTTGTTGTCTACAAGCTATCTTTCTTTTATGACAGTTGAAGATAGTGAAGTACACGTGTTTTGGTGAGAACATTCCTATGGATAAAGTGGTTAACATTCATGTAGTTGCTCTTGATGATTATATTGTTCTTATGGATGTCTCCTAATCATGTTCCTATCTAGACTTTGGTCCACGTTAAGAAATTGAGATGGTTTATGAAAATTGTTCCCAGATAATGTAGTGTGTAGCCAGTCTTGGCCGACCTAGTTGATTCCAGTGACTGCAAAGATCTCTGGAAGATTGTGGAAGGTTGTTGTGGCATGGAAGATTGTGTTTGAGCCCTAGCTAAGGCATGGTGTGAACTATATTTCATTCCCTTTGCATGCTATTGCAATAGGTCAGGACCTATTTTGTAAATGTTTGTAATACCGACCTTGGAGATTGTTCCAATGGTTGATGATTGTGATGCCAACCTTGATGATCATTCTAAGGTTGATGTAGTGTATAAATACTTGTAGTTGAGTCATGGAAATAGTTTCCTTGAGAAAAAATGAAAATATATTAAGAAAGGTCCAAAGTTAGAGCAGAGAAGAGGTAGAGGAAAGAAGAGGAAGAGTAGATCAAAGGAAGAGTAGGGTAGAGGAAGAGCATAGTAGAGGAATTGTTATTCACAATATAGAAAGGTGTTGATCATGGTACTGAGTCTTGGCAATAAGCCACTAGTAAGGTTTAACATCCCTTATTGTAATCTTGTTAGGTTTATGGTTGAGGCAGTGAGTCTTCTAGACCTAGTTGTTCTTCATGGCATTAAGCTAGTATGTTTAGGCCTATGGAGTGACCAAGCCTGAACATCATTATTTCAAGATTGCTATATATATGGATCTAGTTAATCCTCTCCATGGTTTTTCCCCACCTTGGGGTTTTCCATGTAAATCTAGTGTCTCTTGTGTTTGATGTTATATCTATGGTTAAGTTTCTGATTTCCTGCACTCATGGTCAAATCATAATAATTGTGGATAAGTAATGACTGTTTAAATTGCAAAAAGTGTTTAAGATTTTGTGACAACTGATTCACCCTCCCCACCTCTCAGTTGTCTGGCACATATCAACAATCGGTATCAAAGCTAAGTTCCTCTGAAGAAAGTTTAACAACTTGAGGAAGATCCAAAATGTCTTACAAGAAGGAAGCCCCACATTTTGATGGAACTAATTATGTTCTCTAGAAGGCTCGAATGAAAAGCCATCTTCTTTCTCTTAGTTACAAATTTTGGAAAGCTACAAATATAGAATACACCATACCTCCAAATGGTCTGATGACTAAAGATGAAATCAAAGAATGTGAGATAGATGTCAAGGAAAAGGATGCTCTGCTAAGATCATTAACTGAATCAATATTGATGAAAGTGGTGGATCTTGAAAACACAAATAAGGTATACAAAAAGTTGAAAAATCTATATGAAGGAGATGATTCTATGAAGGAAGCCAAGTTACAAAGTCTGAAAGTGAAATTTTGAAGCTTAAAGATGAATAATGATGAAAACATATCAGCTTTTATGCAAAGAGTTGATGAACTTGTTGCAATGATAAAAGCCATAGGCGGAGCCCTCGAAATAAAAGAAATTATTATGAAAATTCTTAGATCTTTGCCCATGTCCTATTGTCACAAGGTAGCTGTGATTGAATAATTCATGTAAGTAAAAATTGTTAACAGGGATCAGTTGCTTGGCAAGCTTACTTCTTTTGAAATGAGGGAGTTAGATGATGCTCTACTGAAAGTTGAGACGACCTTCAAAGCCAGTACTCTTGGAAGTACTTCTAGATTAGAAAAAGTATAATGTAGAATCTGATGATGAGTTAGATGAAGCTAAAGCCAACTTTGTGGATAGACTACAAAGAGCATCCGGTAAGTATAAAGGAAATCTTCCTTTCAAATGTTTTTCCTATGGTAAAGTAGGTCATTTTTCTTCCAGATGTCCTAAAATAATTAAAAAAAATAGAAGAAGATATGAGAACAGGCCGAGGACCCAAAAGAAGTGTTATTATATTGATGATTTTGATGATGATGGAGTATTAGATAATGGCGAACTAGATAATGCTAGTTCCTCTATAAATGAATGCTTGTTCATTGCTATTAAGGAAGATCTTATGTCTACTAATTCTCCTAGTTGTGTGAAGGAAGAAAAACTAGTGGAAAGTGCTTTGGCTACTTAGGTCATTAAGGAAAAGGATAAATGGGTTATAGATAGTGGTTGCTCTCACCACATGACTGGTGATAAAAGTAAGTTTGTAAGTTTGGAAAAATATGATGGTGGACTGGTTAGGTTTGGAGATGATACAACTAGTAGGATTTGTGGAAAATGATCTATTTCTTTTGATGGAAAGTATTATTCTGAAGATGTCTTGTATGTGAAACGATTAAAGGACAATCTTTTGAGTGTGGGTCAGATGTGTGACAAGGGCTATGACTTAAGCTTCAAGGACAATGGATGCAAGATCAGGGAAAGCTCTCGAATAGTCATTACAACTGGCAAAAAGACTAGACATAATATCTATCACTTGAAAGGAATGAAGAACTATTGTTTGTTGATTTGGATTAATGAGAGTTGGTTATGGCATAGAAGGTTGTGTCACATAAATTTTGATAATATTATGAAGATAAGTACTACATAGGTTGTTAGAGATTTGCCTAAGCTTGTGAAGCCTGCTAATCTAGTTTGCAAGGAGTGTCAATTTAGAAAATAAACAAGAACAAGTTTCAAAAGCAAGGACCAATCGGTTGGAGGACTACTTGAGCTAGTGCATACAAATTTGTGTGGACCTACCAAAGTAAGAAGTTTGCAAGGAGATAGGTATTTCATACTGCTCACTGATGATTATTCTAGAATGACATTGGTCACCTTTTTGAAAGATAAATTCAAGGCATTTAAGGCAATGGTTGAAAATGAGATGGATTTGAAAATCAAACACCTAAGGTCTGATAGAGGAGGAGAGTTCACATCAAATGAATTCAATTTCTTTTATGAAGAACATGGAATAAAGAGATGACTATCTGCGCCTAGAACTCCACAACAAAATGGAGTTGTTGAAAGGAAAAACCTATAGAACAGTTCAAGAAGCTGCTAGAACCATGATGAAGGAATCTTATCTTCTAAAAGCATATTGGAGAGAGCAATTCACACCACAATATATATCCTAAATAGAGTTCAAGTAAAAGGTAACAATTCAAAAACTCCCTATGAATTGTGGCATGGTAGAGTTCCTACTGTGAAATATTTCAAAGTTTTTGCTAGCAAATGTTATATCAAAAGAGAAGAAGATTTAGGCAAGTTGATGCTAGATGTAATGAAGGAGTCTTCCTTGGTTACTCCAATAAGAGTAAGGCCTACTAGTACTATAATAAGAGGCTGAATAAGATCATTGAAAGTGCAAATGTTAAAGTTGATGAATATAAGGAAAGGTCTTCAAAACAAGTGGATATGAGTTAGATGATCCAGATGTTTTAGAAGTGGTGCAACATGAAGACAACATAGATGAAGAAGAACAAGATTAGGTAAGTGCTACCAAAACTCCAAGATATGTAAGAATCAGTCATTATGAAAATCAAATCATAGGAGATAAGAGAAAAGGGATCTTAACTAGAAGAAAAGATATAGAAGAACAAGTAAATTTATGTTTGATCTCTAGGATTGAACCTAAAATTGTGGACAAGGCTTGCAAAGATGAGAATTGGATAAAGGCCATGGAAGAAGAATTGATGCAGATGGAAAACAATCAGACTTAGGATCTTGTTCCCAGACCAACAAACAAGAATGTAATTAGTACAAAGTGGGTCTTCATAAACAAAATGAATGAGAATGGTGAAGTGGTGAGAAACAAAGCAAGATTGGTATGCAAAGGATATGCTTAGGTTGAAGGAATAGACTTTGAAGAAACTTTAGCTCTAGTAGCAAGGATTGAATTAATAAAGATGTTTCTAGCTTTTGTAGCATACAAAGATTTCAAGGTTTACCAAATGGATGTCAAGTCCGCCTTCTTAAATGGAGAATTGGAAGAGGAAGTCTATATTGAACAACTAGAAGGATTTCAATCATTAGAACAAGGGGACATGGTATGCAGATTGAAGAAAGCATTGTATGGATTAAAACAAGCTCCCAGACCATGGTATGCATGATTGGATAGGTTCTTGATACAGATAGGGTTCAGTAAAGATACTACAGATAGTAATATCTACTTCAAGATTAATGATGAACAAACCTTGATTGTTGTAGTTTTTGTTGATGCTATTATTTTTGGAGGCAATGAAGGTATGTGCTCAGTTTTTGCTAGAGAAATGTAAAGTGAATTTGAAATGGTTATGTTTGGAGAGATGAACTTCCGTTTAGGTCTATAAATAAGTCAATCAAATAGGGGTATCTTCATTTCTCAGTATAAGTATGTGAAAGAGTTGTTAAAGAAATTTGGGATGGAAGACTCTAAACCAATATGCACACCTCTGATAACTGGTTGGAAGTTGAGGAAAGATGATAACTCACCCATGGCAAACTAGAAAAAGTATAGATCTATGATTAGAGGATTACTTTATCTGACTCAAACCAGACCTAACATAATGCATGTAGTGTGTCTTGTGGCAAGATTTTAGGTAGAACCCAAGGAATCACATGTGATTCCAGTCAAAAGAATTCTGAGATATTTGAAAGGCACAATAGATTATGGTTTATGGTACCCTAAGGATTGTGACTATACTAATGAATATACTAATGCTGATTGGGCCAGAGATGTGGATGACAGAAAAAGTACAAGTGGAGGTGCATTCTTCTTGGGAAAAAGATTTGTATCTTGGCTAAGCAAGAAACAAGATTCAATATCCTTGTCTACTGCAAAGGCAGAATACATTGCAGTAGCATGCAGTTGTACTCAAGTGTTATGGATGAAGCAGACTTTGAAGAACATCAAAGTTGTGTATGAAGAACATATTGCAATCTTTTGTGACAACACAAGTGCCATAAACATATCAAAGAACCCAGTGATGCATTCAAGTACCAATCACATATCCATTAGGTATCATTTCCTAAGAGGAAAGGTAATAGAGAATGAAGTCAAGTTGGAGTATGTTTCTACCAAGGATCAGATTACAGACATTTTTACCAAGCCTTTGCCCAAGGATACTTTTGAGTATCTCAAAGAGAAGTTAGGGGTCATCACCCCTCCTACTCTAAACTAAGATGCACAATAGTGCATCAGTCTAAAGGTGTTCAGAGGTCTGGATTGATGCTTTTTAGGGCTACTTCTAAGGGGGAGTAGTCAAAAAGTTTAGAAAAGAGATTAGATTAGAGTAGAAGAATGCAAGTATGTGCCCTTTTCCATTGATTTCAAAGGGAGAGAGAAGTCATGTGAAAAACTTAGAGTGCAAATGTGTAAAAGAAAGGGGGAGAATTTTGAAGAAAGGAAGAAGTGCAGGTGTATAAAGAGAAAGGGGGAGAATCTTGTCTTGATGGTTGTTGTAGTTTTTCACATCATATGTTGCCATCAATGACAAAGGGGGAGATTGTTGCAAGTATGTGCCTAATCGATGTTGTCATTGATGTCAACATATCCTTGTTGTCATTAGTGGAAAATGTATCTTATTCTATTAGTTGTTTATAAGAATTGTATGTTCAGGATATTGAGAAAACTAGCCTATTTGGAAGAAACAAGTGAGTTACAGAGAAGTGCAGTATAGACAATGAGTTGTATGTTGAAGATTAATCTGGTAAACTACTTTGCATTTATTTCTACTTGAAGATCGTGGTCTGCAGATTGGAAGTAAGTTAGGGGTATGTTTGAGGATGCTACATTTTTTAGTCTAAGCCATTCGCATGAAGATCTAAGTGAGGTGTATTCACCAGAGTGAAACCTGCTTTTTCTGTATGTTCTGTTGAGACAGGAAGACAGTATTTGGCTCTGCATTCCTCTACAATAAAGTATTTTTCTCTGTAGCTCTAGAGAGAAGTCTGGCATGATGATAAGTGCCTACAGTTGCAATGGTTTGTGGTTTGGTGGCCGCAAGCTATCTTTCTTTAATGATAGTTGAAGATAGTGAAGTTCATGTGTTCCAGTAAGAAGATTCGTATGGATAAAGTGGTTAATGTTTAGGCAGTTTATCTTGATGATTATAGCATACTCATGGATGTCTCCTAATCATGTTCCTATATACACTTTGGTCTGTGTTAACAAATTGAGATGGTTTGTGAATATTGTTCCCAGATAATGTAGCGCGTAACCAGTCTTAGCTGATTTGATTGATCCCAATGATTGCAGAGATCTCTAGAAGATTGTGGAAGGATGTTGTGACAAGGAAGATCATGTTTCAGTCCTAGCTAAGGCATGGTGTGATCAACATTTCATTCCCTTTGCCTGATATTGTAATAGGTCAGGACCTATTTTGTAAATGTTTGTAATAATGACCTTGGAGATTGTTCCAATGGTTGATGATTGTGATGCCGACCTTGATGATCATTCAAAGGTTGATGTAGTGTATAAATAGTTGTATTTGAGTCATGGAAAAGGTATCCTTGAGTGAAAATGAAAATAGATTAAGAAAGGTCCACAGGCAGAGTAGATAAGAGGTAGAGGAAAGAAGAGGAAGAGCATACCAAAGGAATAGTAGAGTAGAGGAATTGTTATTCACAATATAGAAAGGTGTTAATCGTTGTAGTGAGTCTATCACATCACCTGCATTTCAACATTAATTGAATAAATTATATTTATTTAATTAATTTCACAAAAATCAACCTTTTTCTTCCATAATTAAATAATATTTAATTAAATCATTATACTTTTCAAATTTCAAGTCCACATTAATTAAATAAATCTAATTATTTAATTAATTCATCACAAATCCTCTCTTATCTATAATTAAATAATTTACATTATTCAATTAAATCTATTGTTCTTCCAAATTTAAATAAATCATGCAAATTTATTTAAATTATCTCAATCCTCTAAAAATAAATAAAATCAAGTATTTTATTTATAATATTAATATTCCTCTATCATGCACAAACAATTAAATAAAATTATTTATTTAATTTCAATTATCTTTCCAATTCCTCTAAAAATATTATGTTAACTCATGTGCACAATTAGTCTTATTTTTGGAACTCTAAAAAAAGAAAAACTAAAGTTAACTTAATTGGCTTTAATTTATCTTGTTTTCATCAACTCATGAATTAGAAGAAAAAGCATTCTAGTTTAGGAAATCAAAATCTATCTTTATCAAAAAAGAAATTATCTTAATAAAAATATCTTTTTGGAGTGACACATGTCATTTGCACATTCAACATGAGTTATTTGATTTATCTCAACCATTCGTTCTATGGATTTATTTCATCCATTGATCGATCATGTTTGAAATCTATATAAACCCCCCTCATCTCCTTCACAAATCCTCTTCGATCAGTGATTCTCAGGCATCTTTTAACAGCACTTTGAGCATACATCGTGTCGTTGAGCACCTTACAATCTTTTAACATAGATCTTTTGAGCATGAATACCTCTACATCTGCTAGTTGCAACCATGGTTTCGCAACGTTATTGAGAAATCTACATATCTACAAAGAGAACAATACAATCTAGGTGAAGTCTTTCTTGTTTTATTTGATTTATTGATTGGCTTTTTACTTAGATCGATCTCTTTATGTTATGGGTTATTGAGTTGTTATTATCATTTTTGTGATTTTATCATTCAACCTCTCAATTTTCCTCATACACATTCTAGATCATCACATAAACCAGAACTACATATCATCTCATTTCAATCTTAAGGTACCTTGATCCCATAGATATGGGTATGTAGGCAGTCTGGCATACAAAGGAAGTATCTAGTAGTCAGGTACATAAGATCTCATCATTTTACCAACCGAATCTCAAACACCTTGAACCACTCATCACTCTACCTAGAACTACATATTTATCATTTTCATCTTTCATTGTAATGTGCCTTGATCTCATGGATACAAGATATGTAGCTAGTATGGAATACGAAGGATGTATCTAGTACTCAGGCACATACGATTCATCATTCTTCACCCATCTCAATCAATTGACATGTCATCTTTCTAGTCTTCCATTTATCACAATCCATTCAACTCAACTTGACTAACTCATCCAGCAAAAATAACAAACAAATGCATCCTTTCAAAGAAAAAGTCCTTAAAAAACCCAGAGCAAAGAAACTTACAAGTTATAGAGCCATATGCTACCCTACGTATCGATTGCCAACATTAGCTAAATCAATCTCAAACCACACAATAGATCAACAAACTTGTTTTTTTACAGGATGTTCCATGTTCAAAATCAGACCAAAACACGCGTCTTAAACGATATGTTGCATTTCCTAAAACCAGACATTATCTTCTCAAATAGATAACATCCTTTAACGGACACATCATTCCTACGATAAGGCTATTATCTACCCAACCAATCCAATCTATCCAAAGAAACCTCTTTGGCAAGAGAATATGTTGGCTGTATATTTACTTTATAAGTTAGTCAATTTGCTTTATGGTTTATCTTTTGGCTTCTTTCCAATACCTATTCGAGACTATCTTGATTTATCTATATCTTGGTATGTTGAGATGTAGTACAGAATGGGGGCATAGTCATTACTTTTGTGTGCCATGTTTGAGGAACAATCTTTAGGCATCTTTCTTAGCATCATATTTATCTTGTGTGTGTTACAACCTAGCATCTTACGTATTTAATACTCTTCTTGCATTTATGTATTGAAGTTTATTTTATGTTCAAGACTATGGCTCATTCACATGTTCAACAAGGTTATATTATGTCTAAGGGATCTAAGTTCAAACTGCTTGCTTGTAGAGTCAATGTCCATGCATTTAGATATCACAGTAGCTTGGTCATTTATACCCTGGTGACAAACTATTGATGTGCTATATCAAAAACAACGATTGCTCTTTATATACATTTGTGAAACAATTGCAATAAGCTCATCCATTTACACCATCCATTTTTTCACGACATTATATAGTTTTTTAAGCAAAGATCAATCAATAGTCTTTCTATCATGTTCTATTCTATCTCCACTTTCTTCTATTCAACCTCGCCTATCCCCAACACTATCTTCTAGTTGAGCGTCAACCCAGTTCTTCTGTCACTTCCCTATCTTTCCTCTCGAGGGGGCATCCTATGCCAGCTACACAAGGGTTGCTAGATACACTAGGGCATCAAAATTGTATCATGTCTTCAACAATCATTTTCTTTGAAACAATGCTATAAACTGCATTGCATCAAAGAGGGGCAAAATGTAGACACCCTAAAATCACCAGGTCTTCAAATCACTTGCATTTCATCTAATCAATCGCATCACCTATATTTCAACATTAACTGAACAATCTAATTATTTTATTAATTTAATCAAATTCTTCCAAAACTCCAAAATTCAACATTAATTGAATAAATTATATTTATTTAATTAATTTCAGCAAAATCAACCTTATTCTTCCAAAATTAAATAATTTTAATTATTTAATTAAATCATTATCCTTTTCAAATTTTAAGTCCACATTAATTAAATAACTCCAATTATTTAATTAACTCATAAAAATTCCTCTCTTATCTACAATTAAATAATTTACATTATTTAATTAAATCAATTCTTCTTCCAAACTTAAATAAATCATGCAAATTTATTTATATTATCTCAATGCTCTAAAAATAAATAAAATCAAGTATTTTATTTATAATCTTCATATTCCTCTATCATGCACAAACAATTAAATAAAATTATTTATTTAATTTCAATTATCTTTCCAATTCCTCTAAAAATATCATGTTAACTCATGTGCACAATTAGTTTTATTTTTGGAACTCCAAAAAAAACAAAACTAAAGTTAAGTTAATTGGCTTTAATTTATCTTGTTTTCATCAACTTATGAATTAGAAGAAAATACATTCTAATTTATGAAATCAAATTATATCTTTATAAAAAAAGCAATTATCTTAATAAAAATACCTTTTTGGAGTGACACATGTTCTATGCACATTCAACATGAGTTATTTGATTTATCTCAACCATTCATTCTATGGATTTATTTCATCCATTGATCGATCTTGTTTGAAATATACATAAACCCCCCTCATCTCCTTCATAAATCCTCTTCAATCACTTATTCTAAGGCATCCTTTTACAACACTTTGAGCATACATTGTGTCATTGAGCACCTTACAATCTTTTGACATTGATCTTCTTAGCATGAATACCTCTACATCTATTTCTTACAACCATGGTTTCACAATGTTATTGAACAATCTACATATCTACAAAGAGAATAATGCAATCTAGGTGAAGTCTTTCTTGTTTTATTTGATTTATTGATTGGCTTTTTACTTAGATCGATCTCTTTATGTTATGGGTTATTGAGTTGCTATTATCATTGTTGTGATTTTATCATTAAAGCTCTCGATTTTCCTCATACACATTCTAGATCATCACACAAACCAGAACTACATATCATCTCATTTAAATCTTAAGGTACCTTGATCCCATGGATATGGGTATGTAGGCAGTCTCTCATACAAAGGAAGTATCCAGTACTCAGGTACATAAGATCTCATCATTTTACCAACCTATGCTCAAACACCTTGACCCACTCATCACTCTACCCAGAACTACATATTTATCATTTTCATCTTTCATCGTAATGTGCCTTGATCCCATGGAAACAAGGTATGTAGGTAGTCTAGAATACAAAGGATGTATCTAGTACTTAGGCACATACGATTCATCATTCTTCACCCATCTCAATACATTGACATTTCATCTTTCTAGTCTTCCGTTTATCACAATCCATTCACCTCAACTTGACTAACTCAAGAAGCAAAAACAACAAACAAATGCATCATTCCAAAGTAAAAGTCCTTAACAAACCTAAAGAAAAGCAACTTACTTATAGAGCCATATGTTGTCCTACATATCGTTTTCCAACATCAGCTAAATGAATCTCAAACCACGCAACAGATCAACAAACTTGTCTTTTATAGGATGTTCCACATTTGAAATTAGACCAACACACGCATCTTAAATGACATGTTGTATTTCCTAAAACTAGACATTATCTTTTCAAATACATAACACCCTTTAACAAACACATTATTCCTTCAATAAGGCTATTATATACCCAACCAATCTAATCTATCCCGAGCAACCTCTTTCCCAAGAGAATATGTTGGCTGTATGTTTACTTTGTAAGTTAGTCAGTTTTCTTTATGGTTTATCTTTTTTCTCCTTTCCAATACCTATTCGAGACTATCTTGATTTATCTATATCTTGGTATGTTGAGATACAGTACAGAATGGGGGCATAGTCATTACTTTTGTGTCCAGTGTTTGAGGAATGATCTTTAGGCATCTTTGTTAACATCATATTTATCTTGTGTGTGTCACGACCTAGCATCTTACATATTTAATACTCTTCTTGCATTTATGTATTGAAGTTTATTTTATGTTCAAGACTATGACTCATTCACATGTTCAACAAGGTTATTTTATATCTAAGGGATCTATGTTCAAACCAATTGCTTGTAGAGTCAACGCCCATGCATTCAGATATCACAGCACCTTGGTCATTTAAACCTTGGTAGCAAACTATCCATGTGTTATATCAAAAATAAAGATTGCTCTTTATAAATATTTGTGAAACCATTGCAACAAGCTCATCCATTTACACCATCCATTTTTCCATGAAATTATATAGTTTTTTGAGCAAAGATAGATCAATAGTCTTTCTATCATGTTCTATTCTATCTCCACTTTCTTCTATTCAACCTCACCTATCTCCAATGCTAGCTTCTAGTCGAGCGTCAACCCAGTTCTTCTGTCGCTTCCCTATCTTTCCTCTGGAGGGGACATCCTATGCTAGCTACACAAGGGTAGCTAGATACACTGGGGCATCAAAATTGTATCATGTCTTCAACAATCAGTTTCTTTGAAACAACGCTATAAACTGCATTGCATCAAAGAGGGGCAAAATGTAGACACCCTAAAATGACCATGTCTTCGAATCACTTGCATTTCGTCTAATTTGTCGCATCACCTACATTTCAATATTAATTGAATAATCTAATTATTTTATTAATTTCATCAAATTCATACAAAACTCCAAAATTTAACATTAATTGAATAAATTGTCTTTATTTAATTAATTTCAGCAAAATCAACCTTATTCTTCTAAAATTAAATAATTTTAATTATTTAATTAAATCATTATCCTTTTCAAAATTTAAGTCCACATTAAGTAAATAAATCTAATTATTTAATTAATTCATCACAAATCCTCTCTTATCTACAATTAAATAATTTACATTATTTAATTGAATCATTTGTTCTTCCAAATTTAAATAAATCATGCAAATTTATTTAAATTATCTCAATCCTCTAAAATTAAATAAAATCAAGTATTTTATTTATAATCTTCATATTCCTCTATCATGCACAAACAATTAAATAAAATTATTTATTTTATTTCAATTATCTTTCCAATTCCTCTAAAAATATCATGTTAACTCATGTGCACAATCAGTCTTATTTTTGGAACTCTAAAAAAACAAAACTAAAGTTAAGTTAATTGGCTTTAATTTATATTGTTTTCATCAACTCATGAATTGGAAGAAAAAGCATTCTAATTTATGAAATCAAAATCTATCTTTATCAAAAAAATAATTATCTTAATATAAATACCATTTTGGAGTGACACATGTCGTGTGCACATTCAACATGAGTTATTTGATTTATCTCAACCATTCATTCTATGGATTTATTTCATCCATTGATCGATCATGTTTGAAATCTATATAAACCCCCCTCATCTCCTTTACAAATCCTCTTCGATCACTTATTCTCAGGCATCCTTTATAGCACTTTGAGCAGACGTCGTGTCATTGAGTACCTTACGATCTTTTGACATTGATCTTTTGAGCATGAATACCTCTACATCCCGTTGTTGCAACCGTGGTTTCACAATGTTATTGAGCAATCTACATATCTACAAAGAGAACAATACAATCTAGCTGAAGTCTTTCTTGTTTTATTTGATTTATTCATTGGCTTTTTACTTAGATCGATCTCTTTATGTTAAGGGTTATTGAGTTGGTATTATCATTGTTGTGATTTTATCACTCAACCTCTCAATTTTCCTCATACACAATAATATATATTGTGAGTTAATCATCTACGTGGTTTTTCCCCACCTTGGGGTTTTCCACGTAAATCTAGTGTCTCTTGTGTTTGATGTTGTATCTATGGTTAAATTGCTGATTTCATGCACTCATGGTCAAATCATAATAATTGTGTATAAGTAATGAATTTTTAACTAGTAGAAAGTGTTTAAGATTTTTTGACAACTGATTCAACCCCCCTCTCAGTTGTCTGGTACATATCAACAATTACTCCATTAGTACCATATAAAATAACTTAAGGGATGGGAGATATAGAGGAAGTTGCCAATATACTACAACACATGAGTGAACATGTAGAAGTTGATCAGCCTCCCAAACCAAATGCAAAAGCTCATATGCCTGAACCAAGAATAGGAAGCCATAAACAAGGAGAAAGGGAAATGCTTGAGGATGAAAGAGTTTTGATTTTTAAGATTCATGGATGATGATGAGTTTATCCATACTCCTGAATTCAAAGATTTATGTTTAAAAATGAAAATGAAAGAGTTTAAGGAAAAGGTTGAAATAAATAAGATGGAAAGAATAAATCACAAGATGAGAAAATTATTTGTCAAACATTCAAAGAAATGAAGATTAATGAAATAAATGTCAGACTTAAAGAGACCAAAAAAATTGTTTTGAAAAGCAATATGTTGATCATTCCAGTGATGGGCTTGAAGACAATGTTTCTACTGGACCAAGTAAGAAATCAAGGTGATCTATTGTTGGTTTCTAAATTTGATTTTGAAAATGGGATAAGTGGTGTGGGATATAATCCCAAAATTGAAACTTTGGCTATATGGAGCATGCAAAAGAGAACACAGAAACCAAAATTGTTAGATGTGGTCGATGAAGTGAGAGGGATAGCCATGGTCAAAACATTGAAAGATACATCAACCTTGGAAGTAGCCAACCTCACCATGCACTTATCCATTTTCATGAAAGTTTCTATTAAAAACATGGAGAAAAATTTGCTTGAGTATCAAAAAACTCAAATTGAAATGAATGAGGAAGTCAATAGGTTGTATTTGGAGAATGTCAAATTGAAGAAGCAACTCAAGGGAGTTGATGCATCTCAAAATAAAGAAATGTACCCTATTATCCTCCACAAGCCCAAGAAGTTAGTGACATGGTGCATGTTGATTAGATGAATGCTTTGAAGTAGAGGTCTGAAAAGGAAATTGAGGACTTGAAAAAGAAAAATGAGATAACAAAAGGAGAAGCAAGATTGAAAATTCTTGATGTATTTGAGAAAATTTTGGAGTATAGAGTAAAATTGGTTGTTGACAAACTAGGAGATGTGCATGAATGCTAAAATGATTTGTCTCAGGCAATTGAACAATTAAAAGTTCTTTTTTGTAGTTTGGATCCACTATTAAAGAGATGGCAGCTAGCACATCATACATTGATTACTGTTCAAAGTTCTACAAAGAAATCCAAGTGCTCCTGTTGCACTCAAACCAGCAGAAAAATTCATCAAAATGATTTTGGATGAGTTTCAATATTTGACTAGAGAGAGAGTCAAAAGATACAAGGAAAGATAGATTCTTTTGCATGCTTTAAAATATCAATTCATTCCTTCAATTTTGATAGAAAGTAAACAAATCAAGAGCTTTGAAGAGTGGAAAAATGAGTTCAATCAAATAGTTTCTTAGGTGATTGACTAATTGAAAAGGGATGAAAACATGAACATTCACAGTTTTAATTTGATTTTGGATAGAGTGATTGGACTAGATGTTGCATATGTAAAATTCATCACTGAAGTCAAAGTGTTGTTTGATAAGAGATGGAAGGATCACTAGGCCAATCTGCTCCAAATTCAAGAATACAAATGGCCTAGTGATTACACTATGTATCAATGGGAGAAACAATATCTTTTAACTAAAGAATGAATATACAAAGTATGCAATGGAGCAAAGTGAGTATCAAGCTGGCATCATCAGGCACCAAATCTTCATCAACAAATTTTGGACATCCTCATGTTTTGTCTCTTTCTTGTTTCATGATTTTCTAACTGTATTTAAAATATATTTTAAGATTTTTGGGACATGTCAAAAGTAAATATTGTAATATGTTATATCAAGGGGTGGGAATGTGAAAAGCCACTTTTGAATGTGAAAGGTCTAAAGCTTGTTGCTTCCTTCATCCCTATAAGAAGGAAACCAAGACCTTAGGAAAATCTCTCAGGAAGTTGATTTTAGAAAGAGACATTGTAAAGGCCTTTTCTTTGAAGCATATCAATAAAACCAAACTACATTTCTTTGGTGCCTAAAATACAGTTCTTAATTGCTTGTCGAATGTTCTTGTTATATTTTATCTAGTTGTCTCCATTTTGTTTTCTCCTTGTTATTTGAATTAGCATATCACATATATGACTAATTTTTAAAAGCATATTAATGTTTTAGGTGATTTATCTGATAGGGTTTCCTTAAGTAGGAATTAAATTCCATTGAATAGATCACTGTAATTTTGAGGATCCAAGTTAGATAACTAAGTAGAGCTAGATAAAAAACTATCTTGCATGTTTATGCTAGTCATAGGCAATACTATGCCAATTAATTCTAGTTATGAATATAAAGTAACCAAAAATCTATATGTGATTAGACTTTGTTGCCCTATTGAGAAAAATACAGCGATCAATTCTTTCCCAAAATCATTTCCTTGTATTATATTCATAATCCAGTTTCAATTTTATGTTGTAGAAGTAGGAGTAGTGTGTAGTATAGATATGATAACCTATTCAAATCACATGCCAATCTGAAATAGGTTAAATTAGATGATTTAATTGATAAAATTTCATAAAATAGATAATTTGTTTATAATTGACCAACAAATTTGAGGAGTACTTATTCAGTGAACATAAGGTAATACCCACCTAGGCAAAGTAGAGCCTAAAGTGTAGGGAATCCCAACCATCCTAGTTGATTCTGTCAGTTGGCTAGATTGGTTGCTTAACCTAATCATAAAGTTTGGCATCCTTTTAGGGTTTTGCATACTATATATTTGAGAACCAACAGACTCCTCTTTGGAATAATATTTGTGGTATTTATTTGGTTCTTTTGTTTTCTCATTAGACTTTGAATCCTTTTGTTTCTTGCCCTTATTATTTGAAGCCTTAGGATCTTTTGTGCTTTGTGTTGCAACTAGATCTTGTGATCTAGGTGACTTCAATGTGCCCATGTGTAGTAGCTTGGCTTCTTCTCTAGCGAGTTGTCCAACAAATTCCACAAGTGAAGTCATAGTAAACTTACTACCAAAAGCAACCATAGTAGCATAAAAGGTAGAAACATAAAATGAATAAGCATGACCCAATTTTTCAAGAATAGATAGAATCAATTGTTCATCTTCTTTCTCAAGACCACACTATTTGAGTTGCCACTTGACAGACTTCAACTTGGTGAAGAAATCTTTGATTTGATCAAGATCTTGAGGATTGAGTGTAATTATCTCATTATCCAATTTGAACCTTCTTATTTTATCTTGCTTGGCAAATAGACTGCTTAATGTTGTCCATATCTCATTTGGTGTTGTAGAAGACTCAACATGAAATCTAAGATCTAGAGAGATAGCAAGACAAAGTGTGTCATAAGCCTCATCTCTTCTATCTAACCATTTTCTTCTTGTAGTAGCCCTTGTGGGTTCAGGATATGTGCCTAAAGTTATTCTATGTAAATTTTGTTTATATAATAGAAACCCCATGTTTGTCTTCCATTCATAATAATTATATGGAGTTAAAACTAAAATTTGAGGCACATCCATGATGAAAAAGAAAGAGAACAATACAACACTTTTTTACTATGTAAGAGAGCCCCTCCCCTAATTTGTTGTGGCACTTTATACTTAGTGCAATTTATAATTTTTCTCAAGTGACCAAAATTGGGAAAACAATCAAAATATCTTAAAAAAGAGATCCAGGTGAGATTACAATCACTCAAAATGATGTATTGCATCAAACAAATCATCTCAAAAAAACAAATTTCACCTTGTCAAGTTTCAAAATACCCACGTTATCACTCAAAAGCCAAAAAATGACAAATTAAATAAAATGAACCTAGAGCTAAATTTGAGAAAAGTGCATGGATGAATTTGAAGAGCTCTTGAATACCTTTCTGATACAACAAGTATCATGAAAATCAGAGATCGTGGTAGAAATTTATGAGCTCAGAAGCCAAAAAGAGAGATATGTCTTCAACCTGAAATAAATGCTATCAAATAGTAAGATCAAAGGAAATTACTAATACCATTGTGAAGTTCTCTCTATCATATTTCTAATGATATATTATTTGTCTGATTTCAACACCCTGGGTAGAAGTTATGCAAAAAGTAGAAAAAGGCCTACTTTAGGGCTTTAAGGGGCAAAACAAGCCTCCTAGTGGATGGAATATTCCCTCCAGTTGTCAAAATATGCAATGTAGGCTGCAAATCCACTAGTTGTTTGTCAAAACTACCTTTGACCATGAAAAACCACTATTAGTAGTTTAAAACTGCCTATTTTGTGAAAATAACTATTTAGATAAACTAAAACCAACAAAGGTTTTCAAAAAACTGTTTGTGTTCTATGGAAAAACCACCGAGCTTATTTTAAAATCCTTGTAAAGGAAGGAAACCACCTAATGAGTTTTCTCCTTGCTAAAGCTATGGGAATATTCCTGTTGAGGATACCGCTCCTTGGTCTTGCAAACTACAATAGTTTTTTTTGTTTAAAAAAACTATGAAAAAAAATGAAAAAATTTAAAGTCAATTTTAAAAAAATTGGATCGAAGCTGCCACTCAAGTCGGCTTAGTTGTGGCTACTACCACCTACTGGGAGGTCCACTTTGTGCAGTCTACAAGTTGTGCTTACTATGACAGTGACTAGCCAGGTATGAGGTATTTGAAGGTACCTTTGTATCTACAAAAGCCTTTTTAAAAAAAAACTTCAAAAAGGCTTTTTTCAAGTGCCTTTTTTTATTTTTCTAAAACAAAAACATTTTATAATGTTTTTTTTGGTTAAAAACAAATAATCCTTACAATTCTGAGATGAAAAATACTTGATTCCGATCTGACTGCTTGCATAGATGAAGTACACAATACTAGCACAGGTGACTGTATAGTACGAATTTCGCTGCAAGGCTAACCAGGGGTAAAAATTTTGACCTTTGATTTTGGCATTTGAATGGCTGATCTATACAAATTTGGGCCTCTTGATTACAACGGTGATGTTGATTTGACCTAGGATGCACCTAACACACAACTCCTAGCAAAAACTCTCCAATGAGGGAGAAAATTACAAATATAGCTTTGATACCATGTAAGAGTCAATGTGACTCATTAATCTAGGATCCCTACAATCAAGACAATCTTCCATAGAAAGATGAAAGCGAATATGTTAGAATAATCCAGAGCAATATGATATACAACAAAGTGTATGAAATTGTTATCAAATACAGTGAGAGAGCCTTGCTTATAAAGGCAAGGACAACAATCAAGAAGTTGTAGTCATGTAACAAGTACCACTGCCCTATCACATGTGACAACTAGAGGATAGGATGCCAACTAGAGCACATGTGTTAGATAAAACATCTCACTACAACTAGAAACAACTAGAGACATCTAGAAGACTCACTAAGTCAACTTAACATGTGAATTATGTGTGACATATGAATATTATTTAACAAATAAATAGTTAAATAATATGAATTATCCACACAAGGGGAAATTAACTAAACTAGTTAGGAAAAATCCCTATTCACACAACAGGTGGGACTTAGCAATAAGCACCTTCTGTCACCTTGTTTGTCATGTTTAAGATGTATAGTATGTCTATGGCATGCTATACGGTGCTTGTGTCTTCCATGTGTTTCCCCCTCGCATAGTGTACAAGTTGTGGTGATGAGTCTCCTTATGCTTGGGTTTTGTATCGCATGTTTTCCCCCTCACATAGTGTAAAGCATATGACAATGAGTCTCTTCTATGCTTGGGTTTTGTATGGTGTGTTTCCCCCTTGTGTACTATAATGGGTGTGGCAATGAGTCTCCCCTACACTTGGGTTTAATATTTCATGCTTTCTCCCCTTGGTGTACTGTAAAGGGTGTGGTGATGAGTATCCCCTACATTCTTGGGCTTTTGTGTTACAAATTTTATTTCCATGCATTTAAATATATGAAAATGAAAAAATTATATCACTATAATCATTGTGTTTTGCATGACTTCTCTCATGTCTTTATTGTGTTTTATGTGTCTTAAATACTATCTTCTCCATGTCTTGAATGCATGTTATTGTCTTCATTGTGTCTTATGTGCCTACAATGTGTTTTCTAAAGCTTACCTAGGACTGGGGGCTAGAAATAGTTCCTCAATCTTTGTGTATGCCTTAGCTTTAAGTGCCTAGCATGTTTGATGTGTTTTATACTATACTTTAATTCATGTATGGGTCATAAGATCATACATACATTAAAGTGGAGGCTAAATGTTATGTTGTAAAATATCACCCTAGGACTTTTACCTCCTAAGTTTAGCTCCCATGTCCCTTAATTTTAATCATGCATGTTAGAAATGAATCCTGAGACAAAATCCCCTGAAACCCATGGCAAATGGGAATCAAGAGATAGCCCAAAGCTTAATGCAAACCCAAAATAGGTCCCAGGGCTTGGGTGCCCATGCCTCTGCCTTGACCTATTTTTTCAGGGTCCCAAATTTGAATGTCAGTTGGAGATTGTTAAAAGGTTTCTGTTGTCCACATCTTGAGTTTGAATTATGAAATTTATAGCCGGAATGCATATATAGTCATATTTAGGACTTCATTTGAAAACTAGAAGATGATTTTGAGATTTTGGAAACTTATGATTTTAGATCATTCAAGGTATTCATTGTTGTTGTAGAGCATACTTGTGTTGTTATTGTATATTTGGCTTCATCTTCTCATGGCATGAAAGAGCTTCATCTCCATGAGAGATACACCTCCGATGTGATATCTATTTGTGATTCAATCTTTTGATCATTGTTTTTTCCTCTATCCTACAAGGACACACACTCTCTATCTAAAAATGGTGTTGGAAGACTTGAATGTCATTCTTAGGCTTGACCGAGGCAAGCTCCTAAACACCACAACCCCCAACCCCTCTCTTGTGATTGTAGGTGACAAGCATCAGATCTTACAGAGAAGAGTTTTAGAGGACTATTATAGAGCATAAGGAAGCAAGATTTGAAGAAAAAGGTATAGTTTCATCAATCAAGTTGATTTTCATCACTTAGTATCTCTAGATATAATTTGTCTAAACTATACTCAAATCCTAGTCAATCTAACTCAGAAATATTCATTATCTAGGATATACTTAAAATAAGTAAATTTTGATAATTTTATCTTTTCAGATAGTCTCTTATTGCATATCCACAATTTATAAAGGTCTATGACTTCCTATCATTCTACTCTCCAATTCAATATCAACCATACTTGGTTTATATAAATAGAATCAACTCTTTAAAAACAAAGTGCTTCTTAGTCTCTTTATATTGTCTTGATCTATGGTTTCATGACTTTTTGATTATTGACCAAGGTATACAATAGACTAATGAATATCATACTTGACTTAAGAGCTAAAATTTTCTAAACTCTTCAAGGAAAACTTTGGGGTTTTTAACTCCCCTAATCCCATACTTTGAAGTATCAAAATATCCCTATTCTTATAAAACTAATAATTTATATTCATAATATAATGTGAATGAGGTAACCATTCATCTAATCTTTACTACTAGGTCATTGATCAAATTGACCTTTACCTCATAAGACAATAGTACACAATGTTTATCCTTTTACATGTAAGGTTTTAATGAATACTAACAAAGCATAAGTAGTTTTTGAATAAGTTCAATCTTTTGATTTGAAAAAAGGATATAAGTCTAAACACATAATAAAATAATGATGTCTTTGACCTAATGGTATCCTTTTGTCTACCGATTTTAGATATAGAAAAGTTAAGAATGAAAGCACATCATCTTTGTATAATAAAAATACATGATCTAGTTAAAGAAAGCATATATATATTTATCATATCTTCAAGTACTTCTAATTATGTCTACATCATTTCTATACACTTCTTGAATTAAAGAAAATCTTTCCCAAAGACTTGTATTGAAAATAAATAAACTTACATGACTTAAAGATACATCTTGATCCAAACTTCTAGTCTCGACTTCTAAGACTTAAAACAATAAAATTGAAAGGCTCGGGTTAGAATTCCAAAGATGAATTCAACAAGTATTAGAAATAACAACACAACACTTGAACTCTTTACTCTCCTGATTACAATAGAGATAATAGATGACTATGGATAACTAGAACAATCAGGTATCTCCTTGAGTCTAAAAGTAGTTTGGATGCTACACTGACACCCTTTAAAAAGAAGCATGTAGAAATACATAACCTTAGTAACATAACAAAATAATGGTTGTATCTATCTGAGTTCTTAACTGCAAAAGTGTACTAATTATAGACAACAACTATCTTATTAAGGTTACTATCCCTTCGACCTTTTACAAATAAACTTGCAATCAACTTTTCAGTCCGCATAGGAAAACCATAAACTTCTCAGTCATAAAGGCATAAAACAAAGGTTAATCTATCTCATAATTTCTCCATAATGAACTAAGCTCTTTGGCCTTTACTTCATACAAAAAAATTCTGCATTCAACAACCTAAATTACAAGGCTTCACTAAGCTTATTTATTATAAAGGGTCATATAGTAACATTCTATGTTAATAAACTATAGAATTCTTAGAGAAAGTTAAAGGCTATCAACCTTATAATACTCTAAGATATCAAGGAATAACTCCTAAATAACTCTTAGATAAAGTTAAAGGCTATCAACCTTATAATACTCTAAGATATCAAGGACTATTGCTTGAATAACTCTTAGAGAAAGTTAAATACTATTAGTCTTATAATACTCTAAGATATCTAGGACTAACACCTAAATAACTCTTAGAGAAAGTTAAAGGCTATCAAACTTATAATACTTTAATAAATCAAGGACTAATGCCTAAATAACTCTCAAAGATGAACAAAGTTTGTCGATCATATAAAAACAGAGGAAATGCTTTAATTTTACCAGCTGGAAAATATACAAAGCATTGGTCACAATGCTTACATAGAATCCACCATAAGGTATACACTGTATTGGCCACAATGGTTATAGAGCATTGGCCATAATGTATACATTGCTTCGGCCAAAAAACATTTAATGCATTGGCCTAGTAATATACAATTATGAGCCCCATAACATACAAATTAATGGTATCATAACATACATAGATGTTAGCCTTATACAAGCAGCGTATCGACCACAAATATTTCTCACATAAAAGAATGCAAACTCATAGTTCTTAAACTGATAGAAGACTTTGAAATACAAGAAAATAAGCTGAATCAATCCTAGTTGAGATATATCCTTCAATCTCTTATCTTCCTATCTTCAAAGAGCTTCTATCTCCTTAGCATGTCATTTATATCCTTCAAGTAAGGCTAAGTGCTAAAACTCTTGTTGTTCACTACTTCTTCTCACTCTCTGTGTGTCCCGAGAGAAAAATCCTACAGAGATTAATAACCACTAGGCCATACCACATTTTCTCTCTCCTTAAACATAGCCTACATTAATATCGTTGTGGGCATGAAAATAGTGGAAGAGATGCTCATAAAGGACCACTCCACACATTGGTTTAAGAGCTCATCCTTACTCTCTAAATTAGTTAGGGAGTAAAGTGGTCAACCCACTTAATCCTGAAATCTATTTGCAATAACATGAAATCATAGCTATGATATAAAAAAGTCTAATGAGCACCTCAAAATTTTAGATTCTTAAATAATATTAAAATATATAAAAATAACCACAAGGTGAAGAAAATACCCAATACTTATGTTGTCACAAACATCCATAAGGATACAAGAATGGGGTCGAGGTTTCTCGCCCTCACTATCTCATAAAAACATAAGAAAAAGGATGAGTTAACATAATGAAACACTTATTGAGAATCTCCAACGATTAAAATAATATAAATTCACCTCTAATAAAGTAATTATAATAACATAAACTATAATCATAACGCATAAGTAAAATAACAACTATCATCCTTATCTTGTTGAGAATTATTTTTATCCTAACTTAGTTTTCGACAAAACCTATGTTTATTTGTCTTTTGAATCAAATCAATAATTGTCAAGTCAAAACCCAAAACTTTGACCAAATAGGTCTATCAAAACTTACCACTTACAATGTGGTTCACCAGACCTTAAAAGCACAAAACTTAGATGGGAACATGTCCTTTCTATTCGTCTATTCACTTCTCTCTGATGATTCTCTCCCTCTCTTTCTCGGAGGGTGGAAATATTTTCCTAGTTACAACTCACAATCAACAAACTAGGATTAGTGTATATTTAGTTAATCCATATACATCATGAATAAATAATCATGATAACATATAATGAAATGTCTAAATTTTGTGCATATAAACATAAACTCATGAAATCATTGATTTATCCTGACATTTTCACATAATGTCAAATCATTAAATCATGTAAAATTATCTACTAATTACTTAAAAGTAAAAATTAAAACATAATCAAAATTAGGGATGTGACATATGTCCCCCATTGAGATTCATTGTCCTCAATGATAGAATGTGTCCAAAATAATAACATGATAAATTTTTTTATTCAAATTTAAAAATTATTAAAAAAATGAGGAAATTTTTGATTAAAATCATGGTAACATTCCCATGTGGTACTATCCTCTACATATTGGTCCCACTAGACCTTGCACTAAGTAACTTAACTATTACGCAAGAAAAACGTGTGATCTTCGAGCACATTGAGAGGCTCAATCATGACCACTCCTTGGTCATGTACCTGTAAGGCATTCTAGTCAAGAATATAATTATCACCTATTATATACTTTTTCAAAAATGAAACATGAAAAATATTATGCATCCTAGCAAGAGTTGGTGGTAGAGTGATTTTGTAGGCAACTAGATTAATCAATTCGAGAACTTCAAATGGTCCTACATATTTAGGAGCTAGTTTGGCAGACCTTCTACACTTTATGGAAATTTTCTTAGGTTTGACCCTCAAAATAGCTTTTTCTCCAACTGAGAATTGCCTTGGTGTATGCCTAACATTAGCATAACTTTTCTTTCTATCATTTTCTTCTACCAATCTATTTCTAATTAGGTTAACCTATTCTTCCATTTCTAACAACATTCCAGGACCAATGCTAGTCCAATCTTCTAGCTTGTCCTAACTTATAGGTGTTCGGCATCATTTTCCATATAATCCTTTAAATGGAGACAACTTGATAGTAGAATTTTAGGAGTTGTTATATGCAAATTCCACAAGTGGTAGATACTCTTCCCACTTGTATTGCTGATCCATACAATATATCCTCAATAAATCTTCTAGAATTTGATTTACCCTTTTCATCTGATCATCTATCTCATGGTGATAAGTTGAGCTTATATTGAGATGAGTTCCTAGCACTAAAAACAATGTTTGTCAAAATCATGACATCATGCATGCATCTCTATCTGAGATAATCTTATCAAGAACTCCATGTAATCTAAACACTTCTTGCACAAACTTGCAAGCTATGGTTGGTGCTCCATAAATTAAATTTCCTAGTATAAAATGAGCTACCTTGGTGGGTTTGTCCACCACCACTAAAATAGCATTAGATATATTTTGAGACATTCAAAGATCTTGTACAAAGTCCATGTTAATGACTTGCCACTTCCATTCTAAAAGATCATGTGGATACAGAAGTCCTACCAAATATTGATGGTTAGCTTTGACTCTTTGGAACTCTAGGAAACTTGCTACAAATCTTGCAACATCATTCTTCATTCCTTTCTAGAAATAAAGAGGTTTCACATTGTCTATGAGTTTTGTTACTCTTGGATGACCTGGAGTTTTGTTCCACAAAAGTTTTCTCAATTCTACTGAGTTTCAAACATACATCCTTCTGTTGTATCCTAGAAGCTCACTTGGTTTAAAATAGAATGCATCATAGCTTGAATCTTGAGAATTTACTGAGAGAGCATTCTTAACTCACTCAAAGAACTCATCACTTAAAGAATTTTGCAATACCAAATCCTTTAAGTTTGGGTGGATAGAGACAATAGATGAAATATGTCTCCATCAACTTAGAGTATCTGCTGCTCGATTCTATTTTCCTTTGATATAATTTATCTCAAAATCATAGTTGAATATCAAATCCAACCATTTTCTTTGTCAAGCATTTAGATGAGTTTGGGAAAATATGTACATAGGGTCTTGATGATCTGACTTCAATTCAAAAGGCTTTCCTAGCAAGTAATGTCACCATAGTTTCAAAGCATGTACAACTGCTACTAACTCTAAGTCATGAGGAGCATAATTCTACTCATATGCTCTCAACTTCTTGGATTCATAGGCTACTACTTGCCTATTCTACATAAGAACTCCTCTTAAACCTTCTCTTGAGGCATTAGTAATGACAGCAAATTAACTTTCCAAATTAGGAACTTCCAATATTGGTGTAGTTGTCAACATCTCTTTCAATTGGTCAAATGCCTCCTGACAATCTGATGTCTAGTCAAAATGCTTTCCTTTTCTTTGATGTGAAGTGATTGGACTTGCAATCTTATAAAATTTCAAAACAAACTTCCTATAATAACTAGTTAATCCCATGAAATTATGCACTCCATGCACATTCTTTGGCATAGGACACTCAAGTATACCTTTAATCTTTGTAGGATCTACAAATATTCCTCCATATGATATGATATGCCCAATGTAATGTATCTCTTTCTAAAAGAAAGTACACTTAGAAATCTTCCCAAACAATTTATTCTCTCTCAACCTTTATAGAACTATCTGTAGATGTTACAAGTGCTCTTCCCCATTCTTATAAAAAAAAAGAATGTCACCTAGACACACTAGAACAAATTTATCCAAGAAATCTTGGAAAATACTATTCATCAAATTTATAAATGTTGCAAGAGCATTCATAAGTCCAAAAGGTAGAACTGTGAATTCATAATGATCATACCTTGTTTTGAGAGCTATTTTATGAATGTCATCATCTTTTATTCTTAGTTGATGGTATCTAGATCACAGATTGATCTTTGAGAACACTGAAGTGCCACACATTTGATAAAAAAGATCATCAATATGTGGTAAAGGCTACTTATTCTTTATCATTTCTTTGTTAAGCATATGATAGTCTATACAAATATGCAAAGTTCCATCCTTATTTTTAATAAAGATTATACGTGCTCCCCATGGAGATACATAGGGTCTAATCAATCCTTAAGCCAATAGCTCTTGAAGCTAGGCTTTCAATTCCATCAACTTTATATTATTCATATGGTATGACGCATTTCAAATCAGCTCAAATCCTAGTATTATATTAATTGAGAAATAAGAATATCTTTTTAGACGTAATCCTAGAAGTTCATCTAGGAAAACATCCTGAAAATGCCAATGAAAAGGATAGTTCTCCAAAGATGCACTATGATTACTAGGATCCTCTTCTACCTGCTCCATTTTGACTACAAAAAAGTTGACAACCTTTTCACCTTGCCTTCTTCAATTGCATTGCAAAGATTGGTCTGATCAAAACTTCTCTGAGTGCCTTGCAAAAAGAATTTGTTTCCTACATCATCTAGACACAACTATTTTTTGCAAAATAGTCGACATTGGCTCTATACCTCCAAAGCCAATTTATTCCTAAGATAACATCATAGGAACCTAGGGAGCTACAAACAAATTTACCTCAATTTAAAAAAATAGGAAGTTCAATCTTGGCTTCAAACAGACACTTCTCTACTTGAGCTTTCATCTAGTTAGCATATTCAATTGACCAGTGTGTAGCCATATAACCAACTCTTCTAGGAAATTTACTTAATACTCTTGGAGAAGTAAATCTTTTAGTTGCTCTAGTATCAATCAAAATAGAAATAGGAAATCCAAATAAAGTATGTATTGTCTCAATGGGAGTAATTAGGTACTGCACCTGAAAATTGTCCAAAAGCACATGGATCCTCTATTGAAAAGCTTCTTGTTGAGTAGGTAAAGCATTACCATGCTGCTAAACTCCCTGGTTCTTGGGTGGGCACTAATTTGCATAGTGATCTCCACCACAAGTGGAACATCCTCCAAGAGGTCCTCTCTTGTCAATAGGTTTACTTGAATTATTATCATTCATTCAAACATTTCTATTGTTCTTGTTTTTATTTGTGGGTCCATTCCTATTATTTTTGGAACCCTTGTGACTTTTTGTAGACACATCCTATTTGTCATTTATTTTCTTGAAAGGCTAAAAAGTTGGTGTTTTATTAATCCTCTTGTGATTCTTCTCACAGTATGTAGAAATTGACTTCACTTTTTTCTCTTGTTTGATTGCCTTCTCTAAAACCTAGTCCATAGTGGTAGGACCATGCACATTCACTTCTCCACCAATCTAGACATTCAGGCCCATGTTATATTTCTTGATTATGAACCTTTCATCTTTCTAATATTGTGGCACATACTTCAGAAGATGTGTGAACTTTTTGCAATATTCCACCACTGACATATCTCCTTGACATAGATTTTGAAAATCTGTTAGCTTTTGATCGAAGAAAAGTTGTGGTAACCACCTCTAGTGAAATAAGACCACAAATTAATCATAGGTTAAGATCAAAGAACATAACCCCAATTCCATTTTCTTGTTCACCCACCACATGGATGCTTCCCCTACTAGCTGAAAGATACCCCATACCACCTTGGTTATCTCTGAGTTATTTGAAATATTGAAATACTTTTCCATCTCTGTCAACCAAGTTTCTGTAGCATCACTACTTTCTACTCCATCAAACTTAGGTGGCATGACTTTCTTCAGGTCTCTCGATAGCTCAGAGGCAAGTCTACTTCTCTTCTCCTCTTGAGACTTAGTCTTATCAACATTCTCCCTTTGATCATCATGGATACTAGATTCATGGACATATTCACCATCTTCTTGATGTAAGTCCTCATTTCCTCCTCTAGATCTAACTTTACCCCTAACCTCCCATTCCAAGTTACCAGGCCTTTACTTGGTTTCATTTAGCATGGTAAATATCTGATCCACCTTAGCCATTAGATTTCCAGAAGGATTTGACTCTCCCTAACTATCTTTAAGATTTGTTCAAGTTCCAACCATGACAATACTCTATATCACACCTGATATTTGTATCAAATTATAAATTAGAATTTAGAAATAAGGCATCACATTAATTTAGAATTCATCAATAAAATCCATTCACAAAACTCAAATTTGTGCAAAAACAATATTATCTTTAACATAGTTTATTCTAGGTATAAATACATCCTTATTTAGATAACTAACTCAACAAGACTACATGTCACTATCAATTAAAGAATACTCCTCAGGTTCCTCTCCACCATTGAAATCCAATGAAACAAACTTAGATGGTGGATGCACATGTAGGTACTCCTCCAACACCTCTTTTCCTAAAACAAGAGCATCATGTCCACACCCTAATGGCATGTCATGTTTAGTAAAATGTTTACTTTTTTTAACAACACAAGTAGGAACAATAGTTTCCTTTCTAGTCATATACACTTAAGATCATTTTCCAAAGTCTCAAAATCCTCCAACCAAGCACCCTCAGTATAGTTAATGTGCTCTTTGAGTTTAACCTCCTCAATAGGTTATTTCTTAACCTATAAATCTTGTAGATGTTGGGGAATGGACTTTTTGGTGGGGAATGGACTTTCCCAAAGTCTTGCATTGAAGACAAATAAAATTAAATGTGTTGAAGGTATTATTGATAAAAACTTCTAGTCTCAACTTCTAAGACTTAAAACAATAAAGTTAGAAGGCTCGGGTTAGAATTCCAAAGACAAATTCAACAAGTTTTAGACGTAATAACACAACACTTGCACTCTTTACTATCCTGATTACAATAGAGATAAGAGATGACTATGGATAACTAGAACACTTAGTATCTCCTTGAGTCTAAAAGTAGTTTGCATGCTAAACTAAAACCATTTAAAAACAAGAACTACAAAAATACATAACCATAGCAACATAACAAACAAATATCTATCTAAGCTCTTAACTGCAAAAGTGTAGTAATTATAGATAACAACTATCCTATTAATGATACCATCCATTTAGCCTTTTACAAATAAACCTACAATCAACATTTTAGTCTACATAGGAAAACCACAGAGTTCTCAGTCATAAAGGTGTAAAACAAAGGTTACTATGTCTCATAATTTCAATGTAATGAACTAAGCTCTTTAACCTTTACTTCAACAAAAATATTCTAAGTTCAACAACCTAAATTACAAGGATTCACTAATCTTATTTATTATAAAGGCTCACAATAACATTCTATGTTAATTGATTGTAGAATTCTCAAAGAAAGTTAAAGGCTATTAGTCCTATAATACTCTAAGATATCAACGACTAACACCTGAATAACTCTCAAAGAAAGTTAAAGGCTATCGACCTTACTATATGCTAAGGTATCAAGGACTAACACTTGAATAATTCTTAGAGATGAATAAATTCTTTCAATCATATAAAAACATAGGAATTACTTTAATTTTACTAGCAGAGAAACATACAAAGCATTGGCCACAATGCTTATAGATCATCGACCATAAGGTATACACTGTATCTATCACAATGCTTATAGAGAATCAGTCATAATGTATACTACTCCAGGTAGAAAATGCTTAATGCAATGGCCTGGTAACATACAGTTATCAACCTCTTAACATACAACTTAATAGCCTCATAACACACATAGATGTAGGCCTCATACAAATAGAGTATCAACAATAAATAGTTATCATAGAACTAAATGTAAACTCATGGTTCTTAAACTAATAGAACACTTTCAAGTAATGAAAAGAACCTAAATCAATTAGTTGAGATAGATCCTTCAATCTCTTATCTTCCTATCTTCAAAGATCTTCTCTCTCATTGGCCCATGAGTGCTATCCTTCAAGTAAAGCTTAGTGCTAAAACTCTTGGTGTTCACTGTTTCTTCTCACTCTCTATGTGTCTTGAGAGAAAACTCATACATAGACTAATAGGCACTAGACCATGTTGCAAGTATGTGCCTAATTGGTATTCTCATTGATGTCAATATATCTGTATTGTCATTGGTGTCAACTGTGCACTCATTTTGTTACTTGCTTATAGATGTTGAGGATATTGAGAAAATTAGCTTATCTGGTAAGAATAGTGAATTGCAATAGAAATAGTGCATAAGAACAGTTTAGAAGAATGCTCCTAATTTCCTGTAGAATGAATATCTTTGCCTACAGATTGGAAGTTATTTAGAATCCTATTTGAAGATGTTATATTCCAAGGTTGAGCTTCTAGAATGAAGATTTGAGTAAGTTGTGTTCACCAATGTGAAAATTACTTTTTCTGTATGTTTGGTGATGATAGGGAGAAAGTGTTTTGCTCCATATTCCTCTGCATTGGAGTATTTTTGTCTATTGTTATGGAATCAAGTCTATGCCGATGTTAAGTGCCTTCAACTAAAATGGTTCATGATTTGGTGGTCCTATTGAAGGGGGTAAATCACAAAACACACAACAACAAAAATTGAACACAGAAAATAGAACTTTCTTTTATTGATCTGGGCAACTCATTACATTACAGAAGCTCAATTACAATCAGAGGATGAATCCTCTACTGGCTACAACACATTACAGCTTTCCCAACCACAAGACTCTAGAATCTTCAGCCTTCTGTAACCCCAAATCTGCTAGGGTTTCTATTTCCCTCCTATTCTTGACTCTACACTGGCCCCCCTTAACTCTACTACCCTAAGGGTTCCCAAAAATGGTTATATATAGCCCTTTTTGGTGACCACCAGCTTTATTTTGAAATTTGCATCTCCCTCCAAAAATAGGTCAACTTTGTCGGGCCATAACTTTTGATCTGATTGTTGGATTTTCAATTATAATACCTTTTCGGAAAGCTCTCAAAAAGACGATGGAGCATCAAGTAGTACCGATAGGTAGACTACTTGGGTTTCCCACCAAATTTCAGGCCCATCCGGAGCCTCTAAGTGCCTCAAATTTGACTTTGAATATGTTAATAAGATTTTTGGAATTTGAAATTTTAATATCTCACAGATGACAAATGATATTGAAGTGATTTCTTCACCATTAGCTTCAATTCACTATTCTAGAGGTCTGCGTAAGATTTTGTATCCAACCGTGCACAAATGCAAACTTACTAAAAATAGTAACCCTACCAAATTTAGCCCTTATTGAAAAGAAACAACATTTTTTTTTTTTGGGTTGATGCAAGATTGCTCTTACACCCTAGATGCTCCTGCATTAGACACCCGGGGTAATTTGAAAAGTGACCCTGTCACTTCTCATGTGTTAGAGGGAAACCAAAATGATTAACCTCAGTCTCAGATAACCATGATGAATCTTCAACAGGCCTTCCTTTCCATTTCACCAAGTATTCTATATACTGCCTGTTTCTTGTACTCTTACCCACACGGCTATCCAGAATGCCCTCTATCTCCTCCTTCTCTGAAGTAGATACTGGAATGTCCCACTGTGTTCCTTTATCAAGTCCATCATCATGATACTCTGTCAGATCTGAAATGTTGAACACTGGTGAAATATTCATGTCATCAGGCAACTCTACCTCAAATGCATTTCCTGAATCGTGCTTCTTCAGGATTCTACATGGTCCAAATTTCCTCATCTTCAACTTATTATATGTACCAACTGGAAATCTTTCTTCTCTCAAGTGAACCATGACTTCATCACCCTCTTGAAACTCCTTATGCCTCCTCTTCTGATCTGCCTTAGCCTTGTACTGAATATTCATCTTATTAATGTGCGCTCTTACCTCTTCATGCAAATTCTTCAGATGTTCTGCAAAGTCTTCAGCTTCAGCACTTGTCTTTTCTCCTTTGTCCAGCTTCCTTAACTCAGAAGCATTTCTCAGGCTATTGCCATATACAACCTGGAATGGTGATTTACCAGTACTCCTATTGACAGAATTGTTGTAAGCAAATTCTGCCTGTGGTAAAATCAAATCCCATCTCTTGGGCTTATCTCCTACTAAGCACCATAGCAGGTTACCCAAACTCCTATTCACCACTTCGGTCTGTCCATCAGTCTGTGGATGATGTGCAGAACTAAACTTCAAATCTATCTTCAACTTCTTCCATAATGTCCTCCAGAAATAACCAACAAACTTGGTATCTCGATCTGAAACTATGCTCTTTGGTAGACCATGTAGTCTCACCACCTCTCTAAAAAATAATTTAGCAACATGAACAGCATCATTAGTCTTCTTGCAAGGAATAAAATGTGCCATCTTCGAGAATCTGTCCACCACCACAAAAATGGAATCATGTCCTCTTTGTGTCCTTGGTAAACCAAGAACACAATCCATACTGATATCATCCCATGGCTTCTCTGGTACAGGTAATGGCTGATATAGACCTGTGTTCTGACTTGCTCCTTTTGCCATTTGACATACTCTGCAACTCTGCACAAATTTCCTCACATCCTGCTGCAACTGTGGCCAATAATAATTTTCACCAACAATAGCAATGGTCTTATCTCGACCAAAGTGTCCAGCCAATCCTCCACTATGCTTCTCCTTAATCAAGTTCTCTCTCATGGTAATCCTTGGAATGCACAACTGGCTTCCTCTAAACAACATGCCATCTTGGATTATGAAGTCCAACCATTTTGTCTTGTCCAAAGTAATAGGTTCCAAACAAGCTTTCCAGGCCTCTGCAAAATTTGGATCTTCACGACACAAACTTTTGAGCTCATCGAACCCAACAACCTCTATCTTCATTTCTGTCAACAAACTTTGCCTTCTGCTCAAGGCATCTACAACTCTGTTGGACTTCCCACTCCTGTGCTTCAAAACAAAAGTATAGCTCTGCAAAAACTCAACCCATTTTTAGTGCCTTTGGTTCAACTTTCCTTGACTATTAAGATATTGCAAAGCCTGATGATCAGTATATAAAACAAACTCCTTTGGCAGCAAATAATGTCTCCATTTCTTCAAAGCCTGAACTATTGCATAAAGCTCTTGATCATAAACAAAATACTTTTTCTTGGCATCATTAAGCTTCTCACTAAAATAGGCAATGGGCTTACCTTCTTGACTTAGAACAGCTCCTATACCACTACCACTAGCATCACAATCTACCTGGAATACCTTATTGAAATCTGGAAGTGCCAACATAGGTTGTTCTACGACTTTCTGCTTCAATGTATCAAAGCTCTTGTCTGCTCCTTTAGTCCATCTAAATTCTCTTCTATCCCCTCTCATTGTCTCAATTAGGGGTGCACAAATGCTACTGAAATTCTTGATAAACTTTCTGTAAAAACTTGCCAAACCATGAAAAGATCTTACCTCCGTTGCACTCCTTGGCATAGGCCATTCAATGATAGCCCTTACTTTTTCTGGGTCCATCTTAAGACCTTCCTCTGAGACAACAAATCCTAGGTATACCAACTCCTTTGCAAAACTACATTTCTTCAGATTGATCAACAACTTCTCCTCCCTCAGCTTCTCTAAAACTCTTCTGATATGCATCAAATGCTCATCCTAAGTCTTACTAAAAGTCAAAATGTCATCTAAATAAACAATAACAAAACTTCCCAAAAATTCCTTCAGTACCTCGTTCATGAGCCGCATGAATGTGCTCGGTGCACTGGTTAGCCCAAATGGCATGACTAACCACTCATACAAGCCCTCCTTTGTCTTGAAGGCTGTCTTCCATTCATCTCCTTCTCTGATTCGAATTTGGTGATACCCACTCTTCAGATCAATCTTCGTGAAGTACTTAGCTCCACTCAAACAATCCATTATGTCATCCATTCTCGGCAATGGAAATCTGTACTTGATTGTGATCTTGTTGATGGCTCAGGAATTTGTACACATCCTCCACTCTCCATTTTTCTTTGGTGCTAGTTCTACAGGTACCGCACATGGACTTAGGCTCTCCCTTATCAGTCCCTTCCTTAACAGCTCATGAACTTGTCTGTTCAACTCTTCACTCTCTGTTGGAGTCATTTTGTGGGCTGCCTTATTTGGCAAACTAGCTCTTGGTATTAAATCCATTTGATGACTTATCTTCCTTACTAGTGGTAAACCTTCTGTACATTATCAGAGACAATATCTTGGAATTCTTCCAACATTTCTAAGACTTCGGCAGGTACATCTTCACATTTCTCTTGACTAATCTTAGGAATCAATGCAAAGCAATGACGCTCATGCTTCATACCCTCCAAAAACTTTCTACCATAGACAAAGCAAATTCTGGCAGTACTACATACCTTTTCTTCCACCTCCTTCAAGAGCTTCAACTTATGACGGACTTCATCCTTTGTTAGGGAGTATGTGTTTGTGCGGCCATCATGGACAGCGCTCCTATCATACTGCCATGGCCTCCCCAATAACATATGACATGCATCCATTGGTATGATGTCACACAACACTTCATCATGGTAGTCACCAATCTTGAACTTCACTAAACACTGTTCATTGACCAAAGCTCTATGGTCCTTCTGCAACCATACAATCCGGTATGGATGCGGGTGCTTTCTTCTTGTCAACTTCAACTTGTCAACCATCTCCTCTAAAACAAGATTATCAGTGCTTCCACTGTCAATAATACTATCACAACACTTACCTTCACATTTGCACCTTGTGCGGAATCAACTCTTCCTCTGATTGGGTTCTTTCTCCTCATTCAACAAAGTTCTTCTGACAATTAGGGTTTCTCCCCTTTCTGCATCTTCGGAGTGCTCAGACTGTGCATCTTCATCCACATGTGCAACTCGTGCATTACCTTCAGGTCTTCTATTCATCCTTCCTTGATGTTGTGGACACTCGTATGCTCGATGCCCTTCTTCTCCACATTGGAAATAGGTTCCTCTAAAACCTCCTCTTCCAGGTCCTTGCCCAGGTCTACCTCTTCCTCTTCCTCTTTGCTCACCATTGTTCTGGTCACGAGGGTGGTAGGTATTATCTCCTCTCTGATTTTGACTGGTGCCAACTTCTTCACTTTTCTTTGTATCTTCCTTTTGGCCCCCATAGGGTCTTCCACCGGTCCTTCCGCCTTGACCTCTTCCCCTTTGATTGCTGTCGAATCTTTTATTCAGCTTCTCTTCCACCTTTAGGGAAAAATGGTATGCATCTTCTATGGTGGTCATTCTGACCAGGCTCAGCTCCTCTTGAATACTCGGCCTCAACCCATTCATGTAACGGGCTACCTTCTCCTTGTTGGGCTCTGCATGGCCTGTCTTGATAGTAATCTTATAAAACTCTTCTGTGTACTCCTTGACAGACTTGTTACCTTGCTTTAGTCCTTGCAGCTTCTTCAACAACTCCATCTCATAGTCCACAGGAATGAACTGCTTCTTCAGTTTCTCCACCATCTGATCCCATCTGGTGATCTTTCCTTTTCCTCTTTTGTTCCTCTCTAATTGGACCTCCTTCCACCAAATACTGGCGTGACCCTTCAACTTTGTTTTTGCAAACTTAACCTGATCTGGGTCCTCCACATCTTCATACTCGAAATACTCCTCCATGCCATTGATCCAATCAATAAGTTGTTCCAGATTCAAATCTCCAGAATATGTAGAAACTTCGATCCTGGGCCTTTTTCTGATCTTCGAAATGGCCTTCAACAACCTAACTTCTGCAGGATTTCCTCCAGCTTCTTGTTCTTCCTCAAATAGCTCCTCTTTAGCTTCATCTTCACTTTCTTCTCTTGTTCTCAGATCAAACCCTCTTCGCAGCTCCTCTTGCAATGTGTCGATTTGCCTTTGCATGGCTCTAAAACCCTCTTCCGTCAAAGCATTCCTCCCAACATGATTTCTTCGTGGAGGCATCTTGATCTCCGCAGCAAACCCACAACCTCAAGTCCTAGTGCAAACTGCCTCACAGTCGGCGATATGTCTACACACTCAGGAACCCTTGCTCTGATACCACTTGATGAAGGGGGTAAATCACAAAACACACAACAACAGAAATTGAACACAGAAAATAGAACTTTCTTTTATTGATCTGGGCAACTCATTACATTACAAAAGCTCAATTACAATCAGAGGATGAATCCTCTACTGGCTGCAACACATTACAGCTTTCCCAACCACAAGACTCTAGAATCTTCAGCCTTCTGTAACCCCAAATCTGCTAGGGTTTCTATCTCCCTCCTTTTCTTGACTCTACACTGGCCCCCCTTAACTCTACTACCCTAAAGGTTCCCAAAAATGGTTATATATAGCCCTTTTTGGCAACCACCAGCTTTATTTTGAAATTTGCATCTCCCTCCAAAAATAGGTCAACTTTGCGGGGCCATAACTTTTGATCCGACTGTTGGATTTTCAATTATAATACCTTTTCGGAAAGCACTTGAAAAGACGATAGAGCGCCAAGCAGTACCAATAGGTAGACTACTTGGGTTTCCCACCAAATTTTGGGCCCATCCAGAGCCTCTAAGTGCCTCAAATTTGACTTTGAATATGTTAATAGGATTTTTGGAATTTGAAATTTTAATATCTCATAGATGACAAATGATATTGAAGTGATTTCTTCACCATTAGCTTCAATTCACCATTCTAGAGGTCTGCGTAAGATTTTGTATCCAACCGTGCACAAATGCAAACTTACTAAAAATAGTAACCCTACCAAATTTAGCCCTTATTGAAAAGAAACAACATTTTTTTTTTGGTTGATGCAAGATTGCTCTTACACCCTAGATGCTCCTGCATCAGGTCCACAAGCTATACTTTACTTATAATAGTGGTTGTTAGTATTGTTCTTGTACTCTGGTTTGAAGAATCTTATTGACAGAGTGACCAAAGATTGTACAGTTGTTTCTAGTGATTACAATGTGCTTATGTATGTCTCCTGATCATGTTCCTAACTTTGGATTGGTCTGCAAAGAGAAAATTGGATCGTCAATGAAGAATGTTCTTGGCAGACCTAGTGCTCTCAACAGTCTTGGTTGACCTAGTTGAATTCATTATTTGCGAAGATACATCAAAGATTGTAGAAGTGTGGCATGGCATGGAGGATTGTGTTTGAGTCCCAACTAAGACATGGTGTGATCTACATACATTGTTACATCTTTTCATCAGCTAAATTTGTATTAGCTCCAGACCTATTTTTGTGCATGTTTGTAATGCCGACCTTGGAGATTGATCCAACAGTTGATGAATGTAATGTTGACCTTGATGTACATTCCAAGGTTGATGAATTGTATAAAAGTATGTAATAAAGTTGTGAAAGTGTGTGTGTGTGTGTGTGTTGTCAATATGAAGTGTTGAGTGCAAAAAAGTAAAAGAGCAGAGCAGAGGAGTCATATTGTGCTTCATTGGAACTGAATCCTAGCATGGAGTAGATGCTATTCAATCAGTTCAACATCTTGGCAGCGAGCCTCCCTTTGGTAGTGAGCCAAATTCATAGGTAGTGAACCAATCTTTGTAATGAGCAATTTGGATAGTGAGCCTCTAGTTTTTGTTATTGTTATAACTTATATATTTTTGTGGGCTAACACCCACTGTGGTTTTTCCCTTTTAGGGTTTTCCACATAAAAATCCAGTGTCTGTTGTGTTGAATGTATGATTGTGATTAAGTTAATGGATTGATGCTTTCATGGTTAAATATGATTATGAATAATTAAGTTACTGATGTTTTGACATGCATGTGAAGCTAAATTTTTGTGATAACTTATTCACCCCCTCTCAGTTGTCTGATATATTTCAACAATTGGTATAAGAGCCAAGTTCCTCTGAAGAGAGCCTAATAGCTGGAGGAAGATCCAGGATGTCTTATAAGAATGAAGCTCTAGGTTTTTGATGGGTCAAATTATGATCTTTTGAAGATACAAATGAAAAGCCATCTTCTTTGTCTTGGTTATAAAGTATGGAAGGCTACAAAACCGCAATATACCATGCATCAAAATGGTTTGATGACTAAAGATGAAATTAAAGAATATGAGTTGGATGTCAAAGCAAAGGATGCTCTATTAAGCTCCTTAAGTGACTTAGTGTTGATAAAAGTTGTCAACCTTGAATCTATAAATGAGGTATCGGTGAAGCTAAAAATCTATATGAAGGAGATGATTCTATAAAAGAAGCAAAGCTATAAAGCCTGAAAGTGAAATATGAGGGTTTGAAGATGAGTGAAGATGAAAACATAATGACCTTTATTCAAAGAGTTGATGAACTTGTCACTGGAATAAAGGGTATGGGTGGAACTCTCGGTGAAAAGGAAGTTGTGATGAAAATTCTCATATCACTACCAAAGTCATATAGTCACAAGGTAGCTGCTATTGAAGAATTTATGACTGAAAAATATTGATAGAGATCAATTACTTGGATAGCTTATAGCCTTTGAGGTGAGAGAATTTGGTGATGCCCTGCCTAATGTTGAATCAACTTTTAAAGCTAACTTACTTTAGAAAAGATCTCTAGACATGAGAAATACAAGGTGGATGATGATTTTGATAAAATTGAAGTGAACTTTGTTGACTGCTACAAAGAGGCTCTGATAAGTTCAAAGGTAAATTACCTTTCAAATGATTCTCTTGTGGCAAAGTAGGTCATTATGCTTGCAGATGTCCTAAAAGAATTGAAAGAAATAAGAAGAAACATGAGAGCAGGCCTAGAGTTCCAAAGAAATGCTACTATGTCAGAGATTTTGATGATGAAGGAGTGATTAATGATGAATCTGATGATGCTAGTACTAGTGCAAATGAATGTATGTTTATTGCTATTAAAGAAGATCCCGTGTCTACTAATTCTGCTAGCTATGTGAAGGAAGAAAAACCAGTTGAAGAAAGTGTTCTGGCTGTTCAAGTTAAGAAAGATAATGATGAATGGATTATTGATAGTGGATTCTCACATCACATGACTAGTGATAAAAGTAAGTTTGTAAGTATGGAAAAATATGATGGAGGACCGGTTATATTTGGAGATAATGCAACTAGTAAGATTTGTGGAAAAGGATCTATTTCATTTGATGGAAAGCATAATACTGACAATGTTCTATATGTGAAGGGCTTGAAGCATAATCTTTTGAGTGTTAGTCAAATGTGTGACAAAGGATATGATCTGAGATTCAAAGACAATGGGTGCAAGATCATGGAAAGCTCCGGAACAATGATTGCTACCAGTAAGAAAGCAAAAGGTAACATCTATCAATTAAGAGGAACTAATGATTACTATTTACTGGCCTAGGCAGATGAAAGTTGGCTATGGCATAGAAGGATGTGTCATATAAACTTTGATAATCTGGTAAAGGTAAGTTCAGGTCAGACTGTGAGAGATTTACCAAAACTTGTGAAACCCTCCAACACAATTTGTAAGGAATGTCAGTTGGGAAAGTAGACAAGGACAAATTTCAAGAGCAAAGAATAATTTTCTACTAGCTTGCTGGATCTAGTGCATACAAATCTCTATCATCCTACAAGGGTGATAAGTATACAAAGTGATAGGTATTTCATGTTGCTTATTGATGATTATTCTAGAATGACTTGGGTTACTTTTCTAAGAGACAAATCAAAATCCCTAGAGAAATTCAAATCTTTCAAGGTAATGGTTTAAAATGAAATAGATCTGAAGATAAAATGCTTGAGGTCTAATAGAGGAGGTGAGTTCACATCAAATGAATTCAACATTTTCTATGAAGAGCATGGGATAAAAAGTTAGCTATCTACACCTAGGACTCCTCAGCAGAATGGAGTTATGGAAAGGAAAAATAGGACAATTCAAGAGGCTGCTATGACAATGATGAAGGAAACAGATTTGCCAGAAGTGTTTTGGATAGAGGCTATTCATACTGTTGTTTACATCTAAAACAAAGTTCAAGTGAAAGGTAATGACACTCAAACTCCTTATGAATTATGGTATTAAAAAATTCCTATAGTAAAATATTTCAAAGTCTTTGGAAGAAAATGCTATATCATGAGAGATGAAGATCTAGGAAAGTTTGATGCAAGGTGTGATGAAGGAATCTTCCTTGGATACTCTACCAAGAGTAAAGATTACTGGTGCTACAACAAAAGGCTCAAAGGGATTTTTGAGAGTGCAAATGTGAAGGTAGATGAAGGCAAGGAAAAAATATCAAACCTAAATTGTTATGAACCAAATGAACCTGTGACTATAATGAATGAAGGAAAATATGAGCAAGTAGATAGTCATGATGAAGAAGAAACTCCAAAAAGTGCTATCAAGACTCCCAGGTATGTAAGGATCAATCATTCTGAAGATTAGATTATAGGTGACAAAAAAAAGGTGTGCTGACAGGGAGAAGAGCAGCAGAAGAACAAGTGAATTACTGCTTGCTTTCAAAGGTTGAACCAAAGACTATGAATGAAGCATGTAATGATGAAAGATGGGTAAAATCCATGGAGGAAGAGCTAAAGCAGATAGAAAAGAATGATACTTGGGTATTAGTTCTCAGACCTGCTAACAAAAATGTTATTGGAACCAAATGGGTTTTCGGGAATAAGCTGAATGAGAATTGAGAGGCTATAAGGAATAAGGAAAGACTTGTATGCAAAGGATGCTCTCAAATTGAAGGAATAGATTTTGAAGGGACTTTTCCTCCTATAGCTTGGATTGAAGCAACCAGAATGTTCCTAGAATTTGTAACCCACAAAGATTTTAAAGTGTATTAGATGTATGTAAAGTCTACATTCCTAAATGGTAAGTTGGAAGAGGAAGTCTACATTGAGCAACAGGAAAGATTTAAATTATCAGACCAAGGAAATGTTCTGTGCAGATTAAAGAAGGCCTTGTATGGACTCAAGCAAGCCCCTAGAGCATGGTATGCAAGGTTGGATAAGTACCTAATGCAGTTAGGGTTCAACAAAGGTACTCCTGATAGTAATCTTTATTTCAAGATTAATGGAGATCAAATATTTATTGTTGAAGTCTTTGTTGGTGATATCATTTTTGGAGGCAATGAAGGTATGTCTATAAAATTTGTTGGTGAAATGAAAAATGGGTTTGAGATGTCCATGTTTGGTGAGATGAATTTCTTTCTAGGTCTTCAAATCAATCAATCAGATAAAGGAATCTTCATATCTTAGTCTAAGTATGTGAAATAGTTGTTGAAGAAGTTTGGGATGGAAGAATCTAAACTAGTGTGTACTCCCATGGTGACTAGCTACAAGTTGAGTAAAACTGATGAATCACCTAAGGTTGATAAAAAAAAATATAGATCCATGATTGGAGGATTGCTTTACCTAACTCAAATGAGACCTGATATTATGCATGTAGTCTATCTTGTTGTAAGGTTTCAAGCTGATCCAAGAGAATCACATGTGATGGTAGTCAAGATAATCCTAAGGTATTTAAAAGGCACTCCAGATCATGGCTTATGGTATCCAAAGGAAAATGACTTCACTCTTAGTGCTTATATAGATGCAGACTAGGCCACAAATGTTGATGATAGAAATAGCAGAAGTGGAGGTGCTTTCTTGTTGGGAAATAGATTGGTTTCATGGCTGAGTAAGAAACAAGATTTAATCTCTTTGTCAACTGCAGTAGAGTATATTAAAACAACATTTTGTTGCACTCAAGCATTATGGATGAAGCAGACATTTAAAGATATAAGAGTTGTGTATGATGATCTAATTGCAATCTTTTGTCACAATACAAGTGCCATAAACATTTCAAAAAATCTAGTGATACACTCGAGAACAAAGCACATATTAATAAGGTATCACATTTTGAGAGACAAGGTGACAGAGAATGAAGTAAAGTTGGAATATGTGTCCACAAAGGATCAGATTGTAGACATCTTCGCTAAGCCTCTGCCTAAAGATACCTTTGAGTATCTCAGATAAAAGTTAGAGGTCATTACCCCTCCTTCCCTGAACTAAGATGCATAAGAATCCATCAATGCAGTGGAGCTCAAAGTGTCATTCTTTGATCTAGAATGATGTTCTAAAGGCTACCTCTCAGGGGGAGTAGCTAGATGTTTCTAATAAAGTAAGTGGATCAGAGCAGTAGCATGCAAGTATGTATCCTTTTCCATTGATGTCAAAGGGGAGAGAAATCATGTGAAAAAGTTAGGGGGATAAATAATGAAGATGTGTAAAGAGAAAGGGGGAGAACCTTGTCTTGATAGTCTTTTCAAATTTTCACATCATATGTTGACTTTCTAGTTCCTTGGGAAATTACAGTCCTTAGTGCTCTTCCACACTACTGAGACTGAAGTCCCAACACTTGTCACAAGATAGTAGTCTTTGACTTTGGTACCCTAGCACAATTGGAGTAAGATTCTAGCATCAGTAAGCTCCCTCCTAGCGGCCAAAGCTAGCCCACCTCCCCAAGAATCAAACCAGAAGTCTACCTTTTCTCCATTGTGAATTATCCATGTCAAGATAGGTTGTAGCATGTCTCTACTTCTGATGAGGAAATTCTATATTGCTGAGCCTTTTGAGGGCTCTTTTACTGTGAAGATTCTCTCGTTGTCAAAGGAGTCAAGGTATTTTGCTTTCATGAGTTTGACCCAAATAGCATTAGGTTTTGCATACATATCCCCCACTAGTTTTGCTCCCAGAGCTTGGTTTTGTATGTCTATGTTGAGGATTTTGGCCCCTCCATCTTCTTTACATCTACACACCTTATCCCATGCCAATAGATGTATCTTCTTCTCTTGAAGAGTGCCCTGCCATAAGAACTTCCTACATATCCCATCTATCTTTGAAATAATGCCTTTTGGAATATGGAAGACTGACATCATGTAGATAGGCACCGCAGATAGAACCATTTTTATCATAACAATTCTACCTGCCAGTGATAGACTTCATCCTTTCCAACTAGATAGTTTTGTATTCAGACTTGACAAAACCTTTTTCCATAATTCATTTTTGTACCTGCCATTAAAGAGAGGGAGACCTAGATATCTTCCAGGAAAGGATTAACTAACAAGGTTAAGAATACCATGAATTTCGCTCTGCAGTTTGAGAGACACATTCTGGAAAAAAACCATCGACTTGTTAAAGTTAACCAGTTGTCCTGAGATTTGGCAATATAACTTAATTGTTTTCATCATTACTCTGACTTCTTAAATAGAGGCTTGACCAAAGAGTATTGTGTCATTTGCAAATAAGGTGTGGGAGAACGGATCTTGAATCCTATCAATTTTAATGCCTTTCCATTCTGACCTTCTCTTTGGTTCCTTAATCGCCCATGTGAGAGCTTCTGTCATAAGTAGAAAAAGGTAGGAGGATAGAGGATCTCCTTGGCTCAGCCCACGTGTGGGTACAAAGGTTTCTGACTCCTTGCCATTAATAATAACTAAAACCTAAAAACCTGAGACACAAGAAAAAATCCATTTTACCACTTCTCTAGAGAGCCCTAATTGATGTAGAATAACAAGAAGGAAGCTCTGTTTGACTCTATCATAGGCCTTGGACATATCTAATTTTACCACCATGGCTATGTTTTTATCTTGGTCAACAGAATGTAGTATCTCATGAGTTAAGATAGCTCCCTCCAGAGTCTCTTTACCTGGGACAAAACCACCCTGCTCCATTGAGATCAATTAAGGCATACAGTTAGACAACCTCTGCACTAGGGCCTTCGAGATTATTTTGTAAATGAAGTTGCAAAGTGAGATAGGCCTGAAATCTTCAAAAGATTGAGGTAAGTTTGATTTTGGGATGAGCATGAAGCATGTTGACTTAATTTCCTTGAGGACATTTCTTTTTTTCCTTGATTCCTTGACTGCTAGGAAGACATCTCTGCTTACCATGTCCCAACATTTTGAAAGAAGATTTTGGTCCAGCCATATGGGCCTGGGGTTTTTTCACCTGCCAGAGAGAAGATAGTTGTTTTGACCTCTTCTATAGAGAACTTCAATAAATTGAGGTTGTGACTCTCCTTGATCAGATTGGGTACAAAATTGCAGATGTTCTGGTCGCTTTGATTATCAGGAATCAATTTAGTGAGGAGGTTGCCAAAGAAGACTTTTGCAGCAGAAAGTATTTCTAAAGAATCTGTACAAACCTACCCATTTTGTAACTGAATTGACTTGATGGAATTTGCATAGTCACATGCTTTAGAAGAGTAGTGAAAAAAAGAAGTGTTTTTATCTCCTTCTTTAAACCATAATTCCTTCGATCTTTGCCTCCAATAGATTTCTTCTCTCTTTAGGATTTCTTCAAGTTCAGCTTTGAGTTGCTTTTCCTGCTGATAGGGGCAGACATCCATGCCATTTTTTACTATACTATCCGCTAGAGATCTCAATTCTTTCTATAATCTATATTTTTTATTTATCTGGGCATTCACCATAACTTCCTTCGACTATAGGAATGCTAGCAAGGATCCAACTATATTTGCTTACAAGTTTCTAAAGCCTTTGTACCAAGTCCATTTTATGCATATACTATGATCATTGTATCAATACCAAAAACTAGCTCACGCAAGCATCTCCTTCATGGCATTTCATGAAACCATATTTCTTTGAATCATTAAACAGTGTATTAGTTTGCAAATCATTTCTACTTCAACATCAGACAATAACCTCCTTCGATGGGCATTCTTTGCCTACTCAAAAGTCTTTAGCTTGACATGAGCCATGAGGATGTTGGTGAGTAGTACATTCTCTAAGATTTCTCCTTGAGAGAAACTGCATCTTATTTTATGTTTTAATGGAGGATCATACCTTTTTCGAATAATCTTAACCTAGCATGAGCTTGGGAAATGGCTACCAAATGCATTTTCTTGAAAATTTCTAAAGCCTAATCAATAGATCCATACTATACATATCCTGCAATTAATGCATACCATGAGATGACATTGCATTCTTATGGAGACATCCTGCTGAATGGTTAAGTGCATTGTAGACTATTCCATGTCACACCCATATTGTTATCAATTATAGCATTCTGTCAATATGTTCGCTACTTTGTCTCCCATATTTGGTAAAAGAAAGGGCAAGAGTTGGGGATACAATCAATTTGTGAGCTATTGAAACCACAAAGAAGAGTTCTCATGCTTAGGAAATGTCTGACAATGAGAGTTCAGGAGGTCGAGACTTTCTTGAATTACTGAACCATAGTTGGACAGGCGGGAAGTTCAATAACCCACAAAATATCTGACAATGAGGGGTTAGTAGTTTTTCAAATTCAAGACCTAATGCAACACCCAACTATAAAGAGTTCAACTTTTATAAAGTTGAAAGACTTCACATAACAATTTTGGAGATTCAATAATGTTTGACTTTAATAAATCCATAACCGGACTTCAAAAGATTAACTTTGTAGAAATTCAAAATTGAAGCCCTGAAACAGTGCTTTGGGTGAATGACAAAAATCTCCATATCTTTCAGATGACAGCTCCATTTTCAAATAAAATTGGTCAGCAAGGTGACTATATCCTCTGAAGTATAACTCAAAATTCATTTAACCTCCAGTAGTACGGAAAGAAAAATTTGGGCTCATTTGTGAATTGTGGGCGGTAAAATCTAAAGCTCAAAATCTTCCAAATGGTGAGACAATTTGGGACAAAACCCCAGGCAGATTGGATAGGAGCCATCTAAGACTAAAATCATCCAAGGATTTTACACCAACTCATATATTTTCAAATTTATATATTTTGCGGAATTTGGCAGGCGCAAGGGTGTGTAGAGGAGAATGCACAAACATTTGAAAATTTTCAAGATCAAATTTTGAGGGTAACACCTGCAAACCAAGGAAATTGTACTGATGGTGATGCTCCAACATCCACCTATTTTATCATCAAATTGTAACATAATAAGATTACCATTAATTTATGACAAAAAATTTACATGTACTATATTTTCAATCTTGTGATAAATTACATACTTGTTGATTGGACTTCCTCTCATAACCCTATATTGGATTACTTACAGACATTGGATGTATAATTTGACCTTGGAATTTCATAGTGCAGACAATTACATACATTGATTTTGATTTATAATATCTACTCATATAATTAATTAGAGATTTCAAATACAAATATATTAAATTGTAGAGCCTTGTAAAATATTACCTAGGAGTCAATACCAAACTTATGTTGTAAAAGGTCATATGTGAGAACAATATTATCCAATATGGATGTGTCCATCATCTGCTTCTACCCTTGTGTCGCATCGTCCTGCCACTCTATAACATCTACATCCTAGGTAGCATCCTGGGTCCCAAAATCATATAATGCATGACATGACCCACAAATATGGGGGGACGGAAGATGCGTACTACTCTCACTCTCTCCATCTTGTGAAAGATCACAACCATGTTCTACTATATTCTGGGTGAGGGAGCTTGAGGAATGTAGTGTCTCCACCTTAACACTCTCCTTCAAATTTGAAGAGAGTGAGACATGTTGTGGCATCATAATAGGTCTCAGTGGATGGTTCTGGGCATGATGCCCACTCTCTCTATCCTATACAGATCCACTACCTCTACTCTAGAACTCTTGGATGTCAAAGTAGTTTTAGATCTCCTTGAGGACAAACTCATAATAGAGTTTCCTCAAAAAATATTAGGGGACCTCATTATTATTTCAAGGGAGGTCATCAAAATCCATGTGCCATCTATTGAATACTGAGGGGGGGTGAATCGGTATTCTTAAATTAAAACAATTAAACCAATTACAAACTTTAATAATCAGAAAGCAAAGTAACCACAGAAATACAAGCCATAAAAACATGACACATAGACAATAGATTTTTACATGGAAAACCCAAGAAAGTGAAAAACCACAGAGAGGATTATCTCTCAATATAAATTACAATCTTTTACAAATGATGATGTTCAGGCTTGGTCACTCCAGGGCCTATAACATGTTGTCTCACTGTCATGAAGTACAACTAGGTCTAACAGGCTTACTGTGACAACCCTAAGCCCGAAAGAATTACTATGAGGGCTCTTAAACCTTACTAATTGCTTACAGCCAGGCTCACTGCCAAATACAAGTGAAGTTGTAAAAGAAATATGAATACTACAACGGCATCTATTAGTATGCCAGGGCGCAGTCATTTAACAATTAAATATTGAGTCCTAAGTCTTCATCGTCACTAATCTTTTATCTCTACTCTGCTATTTTGATACTCGCATCAATCACATTCACAGTACTTCTTCACACACTTCATATTCATATTTTCCCAAACACTGAATTCAATCCCATATATATATCAGCAACACTTAAGATCTTCATATTACATCAGCATACTCGGATAAAGCGTATAGTTGATAAAATTGTAGCTTATCAGCCAAATCCATTCATCAAAATATATTATAGACCCAAATAATAGTTGAAACATCTTCTCATATGTTAGCTCCAACTATAGAACCACTTAGGAGAAAGTTCTAATGAATAGAACTTACTGCACATAAATCAAACTATCATGTCAGCCTCAAACTCAGTCTACTACTAGTTTTGTTCAACTGTCAGATCACAAGTTTCACTGTAGACCACTTGGATTTCTCAAAATCATGTCAAAGACTCCTTAGGCATCACCCATCATACCTTTGGAACCATAGAGAAAAATATTCTTTAGTGGTAGAATGTGGACCATCAGAACTTAGATTTTGTCACAGTCAAACTCTGTCAAACACTGTGGTGATTTTTAGTAGCTTGCAACAATCTTTCCAGTGGACTTCAAATCTTATAAGTCTAGATTTAAACACTTCATAGAAGTGTTTAAAACACCTCAAAATTGCATAACAAAATATGCACCTGCAGAGAAATGCGAACCATTTTACTTCGCACTGTACACTATCCTTGTCTTTTCTCTATTCATCCAGACTTAGATATTTTCTTCAAATGACTTATAGTGGAATTCATGACTTGAACATTGGAGTATATCATCATCAAATATCTCTGAGTCAACATACATGAACTACATTTGCTAGTCTTCATCTGTGGAGGCATATTGATCTACTTTCTGTCCCTTACTCTAAACACTGTCCATACTTAGTCATTTTGGCCTTCCGGTCTTGAATACTCTTGTGCCTTGTTGCAAAACGAAGTCGGTCTTCCGAAGTGATGTTTTCTTTGTCTTGTTGCCATCAATGATAACACTCAATTATTTAGCATAGCAGTGTCTTATGCTAACAATCTCCCCCTTTGGCATTGATGACAACACTTAGTGAAAAATGCTTGTCTACCTTGATTGCTCCCCCTTTCTACATGCACTCTATATTTCTTCTCTCCCTAAGATGTTTTCCCATTTTCCACTAATCTTCTTCTCCCCCTTTGACATCAATGGCAAAGGTGTAGATTCTGGAGTCAAAATTTGTCAAAACTACAAAATTTGCTATAATCTGTTGCATATGTATACAAGTGCAATCTTTAACTTTATTCTACATATGCTAGAGGATGTCATTGAAAATGATATTAATTTGGCCCAATTCACCATCCCATCTTTTCTTGGAATTATCCATTAGTTGATTAATCTTTTAGATCTTGATGGACAGATTAGATAGTGTTGTGTGAAGAGGACAAGAGAAAGTAGCAGAGAACATTAACTTGTGACTCATCAGCAATCTAAGAGAGACAAAGAACAATATAAAGATGTTAATATATTTTTACATGATACTACATACATTTGGTTGGATAAATGATGGTATAAAACATCTATAATGATTCCTAGTCTTATTCAAGGCAGTGCTATCAAACAAATTGTCATATCATCTAGAATTGATAATCAACCTAAAACTAAGTTACTCAATTAGTATTGAAGAGTAAAAGACCTATATGTTCTCTGTGTTTTATCAAAAATGTAAGGTTGAATTCAGGCTTTTATGCTCTAGGATAGAATTGTTTGGACAACAAGGATTCATTCATCATAAAGGAGTTGAGTAGACTGAATAGGCCATGTTGTAGTTGATATCAGGATGGAAGGTGCAGGTGTTTTAGGGCTCTTGTTTGGTAGATGACCTTGTTGTTGGTAGCAATCCTAAAAATAAACTCCTGTAACAGACTTGGAGACACAATATGTCTTGCAGAAGATCTTCCAAGTAGAGGTTTTTAATAGTGAAAGACCAGGACAATTATTTCAAGTAGTCATTCATTCATAGTATTCTGTTAGAGATAGTAAGACAATAAAGATGTAGGGCAGGGAAAATATAGACCTTCCTTGTGATTGGAGGCCTTTATTTGTTTCTTACAAAGAATGTGGTTGTAGAGCTTGCAGTTGATATGATGTAACGATTGATTTTGTTGATATGTTGTAGTTAAGCATATCTTGCAGACTTGCAAGTGAATGATATTGAAGACCCAAATTGATGAGACATGTGCCCCACTATATAAGATGTCCAATACTTTGGGGGAGCTTGTTACTCTTTGCCATTCATGAGACATGTGGAGTATACTCTCTGTAGATTAGAGGGAAGTGAAAGATGATGGCAGAGTAAAATAACTATTGCACTGAACAATGAGTCAAGGGTTTTAAAGTAAGAAGACAATGCACAGAGAGATCCATTAGAGGATAAGTTATGTAGTACATAATACAATGAGGGTAGAGTGAAATGCATTGATAGAGTGTGGATACCACAGAGGTGCTCAAGTGTGATATGTTGTTATATGGAGCCTAATCAGACTCAGAGGTTAAATTAACCCCACTTTTATCAGTGTTGTTTCCCCCCAAATTCTTACGGGGTAAAGGGGCAGCGCCCCTTGTAGGGATTTGGGGGTAGTGCTGCCAAGACGAGGTCAAGGGGTAGTGCCCCTTGTGGGGGTTTAGGGGTAGTGCCCCCATGGCGGGGTCAAGGGGCAGCGCCAATTGCAGGGTCTAGGGGCAATGCCCTTGAAACCTCACACGGTTTTTTATTATTTATTAAGGTGTTGGGAGTTATTTTTCATTAGCCGACATAAAAAAACTCTATTTTGTAACTGACAAAAGTTGTGATAAAAATGGCTAAGGATTAGGCTTTCTGTGATGTATTGTAGCATTTGTAATGGTATTAAGTTGTAGAGATTGCTAGTTGTAATCAGTTTGATTTACTGGATAATAATATTGGACTCTCTGTTTGGTGGATGTAGCCCAAGTTTGGGTGAACCACATTAATACTTGTCTCTCATTGTTATTATTTCTCTGTATTTTCATTCCTCTATTTAATATTTATTTGCATTAAATTGATATCTTATGCTAGCTAAACCTAACATGATATGTCACAAATTTATGGTGTCATGATCTTCATGTTACTTGACAGTAAGGTTTTATTAAATTGTTTCTTGTTATGCTTGAATAGTAGGTGTTTATTTCAAGGATGACATTTATGTATTAACAGTTCATATAGTGATAACAGTGGGTAGTGTTTCATGTCTCTTTTGGTGGTCCATACTTCATTCATAATCCATATTTTATTCATAGTAGGTATCAATGCTAACAATGACATGGACAGTGCTAGAATATCATTTGACAATGCAATGATTGTTTTGGATACTTTGTCATGTGATGTCAAAAAGGGGGAGAGAGAGTGTAGTTTGGTTTCATCAGGAGTGATGTGGTTTTGTCATCAATGACAAAGGGGGAGTTTGTTGCCCCTATATCAAATGTTGTCATTGATGTCAAAAGAGAGTATGCAGATGATGTTGCAAGATGATGTTACAAGATGCTATGTGTGTTGTGTTGCTGATCAAGTACATGTTTGGTAAGCTATGTTTGAGTTTGATCACCTTCAAGGAATCATCATCTTGTCATCTTGATGTTTTCATGTAGTGGTAGATGTTCATGATCATGAGTTCCATATGGCTTCATATGTCTTTATGATGTTTTGGAGGATAAGGTATTCTCAGTTGATGTTGTTATGTTTAGGTTGATCATGCCATGGTTCAGTGGCTAGATATCAGTTGGTTCAAGGTTCTTGATGGTGTTTTTTTTGTAATGACAATGCTCTTAATGATGTTCACTTGGACATGTTCTCTTGGCCTTGGTGTTTCATGATGAATTTCATGATGGAATCCTCTTTGTTTGTATATATGGTGTGATACTATGGTTCTCTACTCTGATGTTATGGTTCTCTCACGATCTCCTATGATATATGTGATACAGATGCATATTATTGTTTTTCATACTCTAGCAGGGATATTTTGTTTGAAGTTGATTTCATTGTTATCATTATGAGCAAAGTGTTGGTAGACTGTGATAGTATCATTGTTATCATTGTGATCTTCTCAGTTTGCAATAATAGTGAGCTTGTTGGGTGTCTCGCTATCATTGGCATCATGAGACAATTCAAGGTTATTATGACAGAGGTATGAAGTTGTATTTCATGACAAAGGATATGTTTTTGTAATCAGGAGGAGTCAGTTTTTGCTCAAGTTATGAGATGTCTTATTCAAGATCAGAGGTTGGGTTTCTTCAGAGTGTTGAAATAGTGTGGAAAATCAACTTGGTTGAGTGGTTGATACATTGCATTCATAGGTGGCCAGAGTTATTTCATCATTTAAGGTTGTGGAGTTGATCTACTTTCCATGGTTGAGAGTGTGTTGAGCTTAGAATTCTTTTGGCAATGTTCAAGGTTTGTATTAAAGTGTTTAAGTCATCAAAAATCCCTAAAACACATCTTAAAAGCCCTACTTTACCCGTCATCCCTTCCTAGTCACTTTTGTTATAAAACTTAGTTGCCTTATTATAATGAGTAAGTCACTTAGTTTTTACATGTTGGATGAGGCTTAAAACATAGTTGATCAGCCCTATCATCTAGAGTCACTGATTGTTATAGGTTGTTCTTTAAATGAATTCAAAACTGAATCAGGATCTTTCATTTTGTGAGTGGGAGATAAAAATTGACGGGCCACATTTAAAACAAATTCAAATCTTAACAACAGCTCAATTGCTTGTAAGTGAATAGTCACCAATCTTGATAGGGCCAGAGAAATTGATGTTTTGGTGTGTGTGATATTTTTGAGGATGCAAGTTGGTGATTGGTATTCTAAAGAGTGATATCTTCTTACTTGTGTATATAGTTAGTAAATATGGCAATGGTGTAAAAAAATGAATGATGAGAATATGGAAGTTGTAGATATTTGATGATAAAATTCAATGTGTGGGTGAACTTCATATGCATAGAAAGGAAGCCATATATAAATCAAGAGAGATGAATTGAAAAATATAGATGCAATCAAAATGTATGAAAGACAATGAATTCAAAGTATAACAGAGGGCTTTATCTAAAAGGTAGAAAGAATGAAATAGGATGTTACATGTTTTTTACTAGATGATGTGTAATGAATGAAGTGATGGGACTTGTTTAGGTGTATTGCACTATCTTGTACCTACATGCTCATATGTGATTTGTGAAGTATATTGAAGAAAAATAGAGACTTTGGCTGGAGCAAACTTGAAGACCATGTTCAAAGCATATGTAATGCAGCAGGGGCCAAGAAAATTTAGTGAGAGGACTATATGATATTTCTAGATGATTTGTTCAAGATTTATCACTAAGAAGAATGGTATCTTTTTTATCTAATATTATGATTTATATATTGGTTTAACAAGAAGAAATTCAGTCAAGTCATTTGGTGTGAAATATAAGTTTTTTTGATAGTTTGCAGAAAAGGGTAAAGAGATTTCTAGAGATATTTTATGACATTTCTTGCATGGGACATGTTTTGTCATGTCATCTGATATGATATGTACTTGAAGGATGATTTGATTGGAAGGAGATATAAGAGGTTGAAATTGTTTGTAGATGTTGTGCAGGAGACTTATATTTGATTATTGTGGTTATTGTAATAGGGTAATCCCCTAAAGTTGTATTTCCTCTTTCATTGTTGATTGGTCATTGAGAGCAAGGAGGTTTGGTTAGTGAGACCTATTGTGTAGCCAATGAGGCCTTTTTGATTAGTGAGATCTTTGTGTAACCAGTGAGGTTTTGAATAAGCCAGTGAGGCAACTTTGAGTGGTTTTCCTACTAAGGAGGGTTTTCCACTTGTGAAAAACTTGTGTCATGATTCATGTTGTTTTCATCTGTGTGTGTATATTAATGTCTTTCTCATGAGGTTCTGTTCACACCTTTTATTATCATACTTGGTCATATGTGCTCAATAGATTAATGATGTCTTCCTCTCTCTTTATCTTGTAAGTTAATAGGTGCAAAAAGATTAAAAAATTGTACAACACTGATTCACCCCCCCTCAGTGTTGTCGTGGACTCCAACAAAACATTGTCCTTTAACAAAGATTGGAAGATAGAGAAAAGAGGTGAAAAGGTAGAGCAGAGTAGAGGAACTACTGTACTTCAATAAATTAATCTAAAACATGAAGAAGATACTGATCTTGGGAGTGAGCCTAGCAGTGAGTCACTAGTTGGGTTTAACAACCCTTATTATAATCTTTCTATGTTTAGGGTTGAGGCAGTCAGCTTGCTAGACCTAGTTGTACTTCATGGCAGTGAGCCAACATGTTCTCGGCCTGTGGAGTGTCCAAACCTGAACATAATTTTAAAAAGATTGCAATATATTTTGAGAGCTAATCCTCTCCATAGTTTTTCCCCACCTTGGGGTTTTCTACGTAAAAATCTAGTGTCTCTTGCATTTGATCTTGCAATTGTGTTTTGGTTTCTGATTTCATGACTTCATGTTTTAATCATAATATTTGTAGGCAAGTGATTAATTTTTTAAAATGCAAAATTAGTTAAAGTATTGAGACAACTTATTCACCCCCCCTCTCAGTTGTCTAGTGTATTTCAATAGAGGGGTGGTCTCCATCAAGGAACCATCCCTAGGGTTTCCTAGGTGACAATGAAAATGGTTCTGACCTAAGTCAAAACCTTAACCTTAGAAATCTATTTAAGTATATCAAATTAAAAAGAGGAAACCCGAATAGGTACTAATTTAAATTCTTACACTATCCATAACCTAACACAAGGAAAATAAACTTGTTAAATTAAAACCACTTTCAATATTCTAATCAAATAAATTTAAAGGAGAACAATTTAAATCAAACATTGCTACCATAAAACTAATATATCCAGATAATTAATTTTATATTAATAATAAATAGCCACAAAAATAGTTAAAACAAATACTGTATCTCGCCCTGATCCAACTAACAAGTCTACGGAAATTTCAACAACATAACATTGCAAATACATCCATAGGTTTTAAATAATCTAGAGATAAAAGAAAATTTAATTCAAACAACTATAGAACTATACACATGGCCTAATATTCACTTATGTATGTTTACAAGTGGAAAAAAGTTTAAAAATTGCTTACCCATCCCTAAGCATTAGGGAAACACTTTTTCAACCTAAAAAAAAAGTTTATAAAAATAATTCATGTCCTTACTTTCCACACATTGATTTGTGTTTGCAACTTGGAGGATAATTTAGGGGAAATCTCTTTCCCCAAGGAAAGGCTATTTCCCAACCAAGTCTACTTTATTTTGCAATTGTTTTCTAATATATATTTTTTAAATGTTTGCAAGTTTTCAAATCTCAATGCTTTAGTTTACTAACATGAGCATATAATTTTCCTTCTCAGAAGATTCTTTTTTTTATTTCAAGAGAAAGATATATTGTAAACGAGAATAATGCAGCGATCTGAAAACTATTGGTGTAAAAGTGTATATATTATCCATATATATATTCTTATAATTAAATGAAAGCAACTGATAGCATATATATAACTGAACTATGTAAAAATAAATAATACTGTGAATACACACAATTCTATGTATATACATAGAACCGTGTATAGACACAGTGTGTATGCAAACAGAGGAGTGTAAACATAAATAAATCTCTTATATATATATATATATTGCTGTGTATATACATAAATATACCCACTGCAAAAAAAACACAACTGGGCTGAAGGAAGTGAAAAAAAAACAGAGTTTTAAAACATTTTTGAAACTATATTAAATGGAAGTAGTTTTTTTTTTTGTTTTAATGGGGTAGCCACGAACTTGTGTAGTGTGCAGGCCTATGGCAGGCTTTGTGCAGGATGCCACCCCCCCACCGAACAGATCCCACGCTGCAAGGGTGCGACTATAGATTTGGCATTGCCGCCCTACACAGTGCCTTTCATTTTTTTAGTTTTGTTATTAAAAAAAGCACTAAAGGAAATAAAATACACTCAGCGCCTAAAAATATTTTATTTAAGCTTAATAAAAATAAACTTTGATACAATTTTTCTCTCTAGCTAATTTTTTTTAAATAAATTAAAATAGAGAAAAATAATATCAATTTATATAAAATAAAAAGTTTATATATATATATATATATATATATATATATTCTTTTCTTTTTTAAGAAAAGAAACAAATAACTAATCTTTGTTAGGACCAATAATGTATTCTTACTTTTTTTTAAAAGATATACACTTATGTTTATTTTGTGAAGATATATAAATCTTTCGAATAAATAAAACTACTTACTTTTGAAGGACATATAAGCATTTTCTTTGTAAAGGGCATTATATAAGCTATTTTTTAAAAAAGGGCATAGAGATAGAAGGGTAACCCCCATATATATATAGATATAGACACACACACACACACACACCAATCCAACTTTATTAATTTAAATAACTATTATTTTTCCTTCTAAGCAAAATATCAATAATATATATATATATTTTTTTCTTTTTCATATGCTATAACATTGCAAAATAACTATAGGGCTCAACCTAATTTTCTCTTCTTTTGTTTTGCAAATAAAAATAACAAAAAAATATATATATTCTTTAATAGCAATATTTCCAACATAATGCAAATAACTATAAGATGAACCAAACCTTTATTTCAAGACATATTTTACAAGAGTAGAATAACATAAAATGCAAAACTTACAAGAATGGATTTTCGCCCACATCCTAACTACCCATGTACAAAGCTTTTTGAGCTTAGGATTTTACATAGCCATTACATCAAATACTAAGGCCTTAAACATAGCCTAGGATCCACAAAGAGCCTCTTTCTCCATTCCATCTTCCCTTATCCAAAACTTGTAATAAGCCAAGAAAGACAACATAGCCAATGGAGGTGCTCACCACCTAGCCATAGGCTTTCTCACAAGCCTCCCCTGAGCTAGGAGGCCTATAAGTATCCACTAAATACAAATAAACATAAAGGAGTCAAACACACACACAAACAAAGAAGCACAATCCCAACCAAGGATAAACGCAACACCAAGTCCATATACCATGGATTTGGACATGGGGGAGAGAGTGCACCCATCTACTCAAGGGGAAAGACATCAATATCAAGTTCTCATTTCTTCACACTACTTACTCAAATATCAACTTAATCATTATCTCATCAAAATCATCTCCTATAACAACTTAACCATCTCATTATTCCAATAATCACAACGAGGGTACTCTTACCTCTCCAACACAACCATAATCTCAAATAAAGCCTCAAGCCAAACAACTCCTCTGAAGGAGTGATCTTTCCCTGAGGAGGTTCTCACATCTCTCCAAACCCCAATAAAAGGCAAGCTTCTTCCACACAAGTGGTGAGCATTTGCCATAAACAACCCATCCCAAAACATTAACACAAAAACAATAACACAACCAAACAAGAACATATAAATACATGCATTACATAAGCAAATAAACAACTACTAAAAGCTTGAAGACTCTTGAGAGCTTACCTCTCAAGCTCTCCAAGTATGAAGGAGTTGAAGAATATCTACTCAAGAGTTATCCAACACTTCAAAATTCCTCTTCAAGACGCAAGCTTGTCCCCAAATCCAAAGACAAAAGCCAAAAAGAAAGAACCCTTCTCACCTCTACAAGAGGGAGGTATATAGGGTTTCAAAACCCCTCCCAATGAATGGGGAGGTGACACTTGTCACCTTCTCATTCATTCTCACAAGCACAACTTCCCACAAGTCCTCTCACACATGTGTGAGATCTGGAGGAGTAGGGAGGTGACACTTGTCAACCTCACTTGGGTTGTGAGATTGAATGATACAAGTCACCTAATCCTTAACCTAAAACCCTAATCTTGCCATCTAACTCCTAGGGTTAAAAAGAGGGGTCAAATATGAGTTAAAACTCATGATTTGAGGTCTCTAGGTACCTAACCCATAGGCACCTGATCTAGGCCCCTTAAACACATGAAATTAACCTTAAAAAGTTCAAAAAACATCATTTAAGAAGCCCTTAAAACTTATGAATGAAAATGACACATGGATGACAGTCATCATCCATCTGACTATTTGACAACCTTAGAATACTCATAAATCAAAGTATACAAATAAAACACATTACAATCATTACAATTTCAACAATAATGTTAATCCACCTTAGGGATTAGGTTGGAATTACTAGTCAAATACATGAGTTACTTAGTAGACCTCCGAAATACCATTGGCTATAGAAATGTATGTATACTTCAACACACACATTAATATGTCCAATGTTAAAAATATGAAGCAACAAGAATTAAACATACACAGAGTCACTCAATAAACTGAGTTTCTCAAACATAATACCATCACTTTCAAAAATCAATGTATAGCCTTATTTCAACCTTTCCACAAATTTGTTTTCTAATCATCACAATTAGGTGTTCTAATAACCATTACAACAACTCAATCTCACTTAGAATAGTATAATTTAATCATAATTCATTTCACAGTAATCAAGAAGTAACATAATTAACCACCAAGTTACAAACTTATCCCTATGTTCAAAGATATAATCCTTTCCAATTTTCCTATATCACTTAAATCCATTCACATATGTAACCTAGAGAATCAATGGTAAAACAAATCATCTTACATTTAAAAATTGAAAATTAACATAATCACTTCTATCTAAGTCAACATCATCATAGTTGAACAAAATATGATTTATCAAGTCAAGACATGTATCTTGCATTCACAATCAACACAAGTACCTTATAAATACATTCACTACAACACTATAACAACTCTATGACAAGGTCACCATATAAACCTAAGCCTGGGTAAGGCAATACAATTAGGTCTAATAGTGCCACTAAAACAATCGCATAAGGGTGGGCCTCACAGAAATGATACTTTATAAAAAATGGCTACCATTTCTATAGAAGTAGGTAGATAATCATCAATATTAAAAGTTCCATCATTATTACTTTTGATTTTAAGTTTGTGAGAAGTGGGAGCTTGTGTTGAAGAAACTTCAATTACCTTCGAGATCTTACGGTGTGGGGGTGAGATTTTATATTCACCTGTAAAGGTGGCTGTAAAATCTAACGAACCTCAATCATCACCAAAAAATACAATCAAAGGATCGACACTATCCTTACTAACACTGTTGTTATTAGCAGAGAATAGTAGTTTGGTCTTTGTTAAAGAAGAGATCAAATTTCTAAAATAAATTTGATGTATGACTTAGGCTTGTATGATGCAACTTTGCGTAACTGAATCATATTGAATCATATGGATTTTGTTTTCAAAAATGAACTTTATTGAATGATGAAGGGTAGACAAGATTGCCCCTATGGCATGAATCTACGGTCTACCAAGAAGAGGATTATATGATAGAGAATTAGACATGACATGGATAAGGGTAGGCAATGTCATAGGTCTAGCCTTAACATTTAAGGTGATTGTACCTGTATACGCTTAAAAATGACACAATTTAGTTTAAGTAAGTATTCTTAATATTTATTCCCTTCTAATTCTTCTATCACTAAATAAATAAACAAATTTGTTTATTCGATTCACATTCCTCTAAGTTAATTAAATATCATAATATTTAATTACCTCTTCTAAAAGTCAAAATTAAATAAAATCCTTTATTTAATTAAATTCTTCCAAACAATTAAATAATTCTTAATTATTTAATTAAATTAAATTCTTCCTCCAAATTTAAAGAAATCAAATCAAATTTATTTAAAATCTCTCAATCTCTAAAAATAAAATACAACCAAATATTTTATTTATTCTTCAATCTTGCACAAACAATTAAATAAATTTATTTATTTAATTTCCTTTCTTATCTTCTAATTCCTCAAAAATCTTCCAAATCTTCTAAAAATAAATATTATTCTTCATGCACACAAAATTAAATAATTTATTATTTAATTTCTCTCAAAATCATCCAAAAGCAAATCACAAGTTGAGTTAACTGACTCAATCAACCTTGTTTTTATCAATATCACTTAAATTAGAAAAAAAACATTCTAATTTATCAAAGCATATCTTATCTTTATAAAAGAAAGCAGTTAACTCAAATAAAACACGTTTTGTGTGACACTTGTTTTCTTTCTATTCGTGCACATTCTCTCAAGGTTTCTATATCGTTGATCTTCTCATTCTTTCTATATCGTTAATCTTCTCTCTCACAAGTCTATAAATTGAAACTAATTCCTCCATTTCAATCATCTAAGCTTTCAGTATTGTTACTCTGTAGGAATTACAGTGCACCTTTGGCACCCAAGTCATCCCATTTGCTTGCGATCAACTTGTTACCATATCACTACCATTGTTGTGAAGCTCATATTCATTACAAAACACTATAATGGCCATTCTCCATTGACAATCTTTGAATAGGAAGGAAGTTCACTCTCTGGGGTATAACGACCCCTTTTGCAATGCTGGCATTGAGAGTCGGTGGCTCTTAAATGCTTAAAATATCATCTAAGATGACACCTCTTGGAGAGCATAGGATTGTGTTGGGGTGAGTAAAACTCATTAAAGGAGGAAGGAAAATATCGAAGGGAAGATTGGTGATGGGATAGCAGGAGTCAACGGAGGTTTCTGGGCGAAAGTTGAATGCTACAAAATATCTATGTGGAGAGGAGAAGTTGTAGGTGGGAATTAAAGAAAGGGAAAATGGCAGGTAAAAAGGAAAAATACTCTATCTTTGGGGAGGGACCAAGATTTGGTGAAGCGACTATCTAATTTTTAGAGGAAAGAAAAAAACAAGAAGAGAGAAGAAAGAGAGAATGACAGAGAGAGGAGGGAAGCAGCAAAGGGAAGAGGAAATCACTCAAGAAGCATACCAGATTGTAGTTAGAGGTGCGCTGAAGGTGAGCATGACCAGGATAGAGGTATTTTTCCTCAGTTCATTGTTTCCCCAGCACAAAAACTAAAATACATTTGCTACACTTCTTCCTTTAGCACAAAAAAAATATTTACATTTCCTCCATCCATGAATTTATTTTCTTTGTGCAGATCAATTCCCTTAGTATTTAGATTAATTGGTTTCAATGAAGGATCATGTGTCTTATAATTTATAATTTTTAGAAAGAAAAACAAGATCACGTGGTTTCTGATTTATAAATTCTAGTGAAAACAAAAGGGGTTCAATTTTACTAAGATTATATTGAGGGCAACCATACAACAAAAACTGGGATGTAATGATACTGTGAAGAGATCTAACTCCCAGGAAACCCTTTTGCTATATGATGGCTTCTCTGAAAGAGATTTACATTATAACTCTTCTTAAGTTTACTGAGTGGCTTTTGTTTTGGTCATTTTGGTCAGTCAGGGTCTACGTCTTTGGAAGGAACTGTGGGAGAAATAAGAGGAATCGATTCCTCATATTACAGTCATTAGAGGGACGTGAGGTTACTTAGAGGGTTTTGGAAGTAGTCATTGCTTTCTTTAAGCAATTTTGGACCTTTAAATTAGACTTAATAAATTTTATATCTTTAGGTCTGAGATTAGAATAGTGTTTCAAGCTTAACGACCTCCTATGTACTACGAAATATCTAATTTCTGAGTTGAATAGTTTATTTTGGGTCTGTTGCATTAGCTTATAGCAGATTTTATTGATATATGTTAGCAGTTTTCAAGCTCTTATTACCAGCTCAGCACACATGGTTAGATATTTGATATTTTTAGTCTGTATACAACCGTTATACATAGTTGCATATGTATTAAAACTAGCCTTGTGGAAACTGTCGCCATTGTGTCTAAGAATGTTATGGCAATAAAATACCTTAGATTCATCTACTTGTGGTTGTGCATTAAAATTGGTCACAAAATCTAATTGGGAAAATCTGCAACCCAAGCATTTAAAGGAACTACTATAGGAGGGAAATTAAGATTAACATTTTTGTAAGTCTTTTTACTTTTTTTTTTGTTATGTTAAAAATGGATGACAATATGTAAAATTTATGCTGAGTTGACTTGCGTCACCATTTGCCATACTTCTCTTATGATATCCATGCATTCCTTTGTGAAGATTAATTAAATTGGGGGTCTCCAGAGTGTTTATAAACTGATCTAACTGGCAGAAGGCCATTTTCAACAAATTACACTGTCCACGAGAGTTAGGGTCATGTAGATCATATTTTTCCCCTTTACTATTTTAAATTTATAACTCAGTGATTTTAGTCTTTTTGGTCTTTTTGGATGCCTCATTTAGTCAAACGAGATGAACAAGGTCTAGGCATTAAAGTGGTCATTTAGAGTGGCTCTCTATGGGCCTGGGGCTCGTAAGTGGCTGCCAGGGGAACTAGTAGTAGAGTTATAGTAACAAGTGATAACTAAATTAAAAAATTAGGATAAAACACTAATAAGATAATTAAACCTCATGCATGGCCTTGAGCTCTTGTAAAGGCTAAGGATGCAACGAGAAGGCCTATCCATCTACGGGCCGTCGAGTCATCTGTTTATAGGGCATGGATTCGGGCACGATTGAGTCTCTTCGTCTGTATGAGAGGTACTTGGTCCCGTGTGTGCCATCCCTTTGAGCACACATGAGGCTAGTCCATATGATTACACTCTAGTATCTAGCACCTTAGGAGTTGTGAGTACTATCTGAATTATGACTTAGATGAGTACACCTATGTTATGACTTTGGTTGTATGCATTGTTCGCCGTGTCTACTCCGTGATTGATGTGAGTGTAGGCCATTTTGTATCCCCTTGTTTTTCATCCATTTGGGCCTTGTGACTATCTCTGAGCATGGTGGGGTGGTCTCTTAGGAGTCCACATGGTTGGGAGGCATTGCCACCACCATTGGGGATCGACGAACAGGTTTTGGAGCACCAGTTTGAGATGATCTTTCTTTCCATTACTTCAATCAACTATTGTAACCGTTCAGCCCTTGCATCATACTTAGGACTATGCTATTATATTTGTATCATATTCCAGAATATATCATTGTAATTGTATATGCAGTTATGTAATTGAACTCTCTTAGTAGAGAAGTTATAATCATTGTATTTAATGAGAACAAATGTGATGTTCCTTTATTGCTTTACGAATTTCAGTGTGGGTATTGGATCCAGCTTTATTTTATGCTTATGGATTCATGTTTTTTATCAAATGGGATTATGAATATTTGCTTTGGTGTTTAATATAAATGGTAACAATCTATCGATTTGATAGTTGAACCTGTGTATGTTGTTTAGTTATGTAAAAAAAAATCTTGTCCCCTTTTGGCTCTTACCCTTCGAGGTTACATCACGAGATGTTACATCTGGTATTAGAGCCCATGTTCACACACTGGGAGCTCTGGCATACTTGAGCCTTCTATGTTTTGGTTGTGTTTGGCGTGTGTGGCATGAGCTTGTTATATTGTTCTATAGTCATGCTATTATTCTTTCATGCCTTATTATGTTGCTCAGGTTGTCTTTGTGATGATCTATTTTGATGTGTTCTTTGTTCCTTTAGGATGCCTCCTAGGGGTAGAGCTAGAGGTAGAATTAGAGGTATAGCCACTGTTCTTCGACGTAGCACCTGACATGATGCCAATCAGGGTAATCAAGGTAATGAGGGTAATTCAAGCAATCAGGGCAATCAGGGTGAGCATCAGGAGGAACCACGTGTTGAGAATCAAGCCGAAGGGCTCGGGGGTTCTAATGTTTTAGCTATTTTACAACAAATTTTGGACTGATTAGGACCTCGTCAGGAGGTATCTCATGAGGCAGAGTCACACCCTTCTCATCAGGATGGTCAAGATGCTGGAGCTAAGCGTGAGCGTTCTCGTAGTCTAAATCATTCGAGAGTAGTTGTTCTAAGGGATAGGGTGGATGGAGATAGTGTTACGGTACGTCACATGAGGGATCTTCTTAGGGCTCATCCCCCTACTTTTCATGGTTCTAGTATAGGTATTGAGGTAAAGACTTGGTTTATCGATCTCGATTGATGCTTTGCTATGCATCCTTATAGTAGCAATACTAGAGCTTGATGTCTCAGAGATTTTGCATCTATATGGTGGAGAGTAGAGGAGCAGAAGCTTCACCTAGACATTGCTTCCATGTCATGGGGACTATTCTTAGAGAGGTTACATGCACAATTTCTTTCAGATCACTATTGATAGAGATGTGCTAATGAGTTCCATGAACTTCGTCAGTTCACTATGACAATAGATTAGTATGAGCACCGCTTCTTTGAGCTGAAGCAATATGCTAGCATTTCCAATGATGAGCCGATGTTAGTACCACATTTCATCAGGGGCTTGAATGCTCGTATCAGTGGTGGTGTCCGTGTGTTTGAGCTGAAGACCTTAGAGGTTGCCGTGGAGAAGGTGAGGTTGATAGAGGAGAATTTGACTAGAGGTTTTGGTGGTTAGGTAGGTGTTCAAATTGGTAGTGCCCCTCCTTCAAGATCATTTGCTTGGGGTACACAGTCTTAGGGAGATGGACCATCTAGATCACATACTGCACCTCCTAGACACGGTCAGTGACAGAGGCATAGGCCTGCTCAGTCTCAGTAGAGTGGGCAGAACCTTGGTACTCTATTTTCTAGAGATTGTTCATGTCATCATTCTCAGAGTTGACAACAAAGTGGTCCATCACAGAGTTTTTAGAGTGCTCAATAGAGTTCTAGGGGTGGTGGATCCCAGCAGTCAAGTGTACCATTTTTGGGCTGAGCTTTTGGTAGGGGTGGTTGTTATGCTTGTGGGCAGCATGGTCATATAGCTGCTCAGTGTCCTTAGAGATCAGTGGCTGGAGGTAGTTAGGGACAGGATACTTTAGAGCCTACAGTAGGTGAGGCTAGTAGATCACATAGAGTTTTTATGGCAGTTGATAACCATCACGCTGAGCATCAGGGAACCATAGTCGAGTATTCAGGTGTGTTATGTGGGATTAAACACATCTATCTTGTTTGATTCAAGAGCTTCAGATTCTTTCATTTCTCCTTCTCTTGTGCAGCATTGTGGACTGATGGTGGCAAGGAAAGACATTGGTTGGCAGGTTGACTTAGCTACTAGATCCAAGGTGGCTGTAGACTCCCTTGTTCGTGGTTGTGTGTTGGATTTGGGCACCTTCACTACCACAGTGGATCTTTGTGTGTTGCCTTCGGGGTCCTACGGGATTGTTTTAGGCATGGATTGGTTGGAGACCCACCTAGCCAGTATAGATTGTCGGCATAAGTTAGTTTAGTGTGTTGACGATGTTGGAGAGCATGTTGAGTTAGTTGGGGTTCAGGGACCCATTTCTCTTCATGTGATTTCAACTATGCAGCTGAAGCGTGCCATGCAAAAATGTTGTCGAATGTTCACTATTTCAATTAGTGATCTTGCTAAGGGTGGGATTTAGGGGGTATCTCTTGATGATCATCCTATTATTCTAGAGTTTGCAGATGTCTTTATGAGTGATATTCCATGTATGCCACCTAAGCACGACATAGACGTTTGTATTGATCTCATTCCTGGTGTAGAGTCTATTTCTCGGGCACCATATCACATGACTACTCAGAAGTTGGGTGAGTTGTGGTTGCAGTTAGAGGAGTTATTGGAGAAGGGTTTCATTCATCCTAGTGTATCCCCTTGGGGAGCACTTGTCATCTTCGTGAAGAAGAAAGACAGATCTCTTTGCTTGTGCATTGATTATCGCCAGTTGAACAAAGTGATGATGAAGAATCGATACCCATTTCTTTAGATAGATGATTTGTTTGATCAGATGAGGGGAGCCAAGGTGTTCTCCAAGATAGATCTGAAGTTAGGATACCATCAACTTTGCATTCATGAGGTAAACATTCATTAGACAACATTTCATACACGCTATGGGCATTATGAGTTACAGTTGTCCCTTTCGGATTGACCAATGCTGCATCAGTTTTCATGAGTTTGATAAATGGGGTGTTTCACACCTATCTTGACCAGTTTGTTCTCATGTTCCTTGATGATATTTTGATTTATTTGAGGACTATAGAAGAGCATGAAGGCCATTTGCGGCAAGTGTTGTAGTGCTTGCGAGATAATTAGTTGTTTGGTAATTTGGCCAAGTGTGAGTTCTTCCAAATTAAGGTGAGATATTTGGGCCACATCATCCTAGGAGAGGGTATCTAAGTGGATCCTTCTAATATTTAGGCTATTGTGTATTAGCCAGCACCAAGGAATGTGACCGAGGTTCACAGTTTCATGGGATTGGCAAGTTACTATCACCAATTTGTGAGAGATTTCTCTCAGGTAGCCCATCCCATCACTTCTCTTCAGAGAAAAGGGAAGAAGTTTTTGTTGTTAGATCAGTGTGAGTCAGTGTTTTAGGCTCTTAAGGAGCGGCTGACTAGTGCACCTATCCTAGTAGTGCCACATCCTACAAGTGATTTTGCAGTGTGTACTGATGCTTCATTGGAGGGTGTGGGGGTAGTTCTCATGCAAGAGGGATTAGTGATTACATATGAGTCTCGTAAGCTCAAGGATCATGAGCTAAATTACCCCACCCATGATTTGGAGTTATCAGTTGTCATCCATGTGCTTTTGCATTGGAGACATTTCCTTTTGGGACATCGGTTTGAGTTGCATAGTGATCATCGAGTTTGCACTCTATCTTCACTCAGCTGAATTTGAATGCTCGACAGTGCCATTGGATGGAGTTCCTTTGTGAGTATGACTTCAAAGTTCACTACATTCAGGGTAAGGAGAATGTTGTTGTAGATGCCTTCAGTAGGAGGAGACATGAGATTTTAGTTTTGTCTCTTGGAGTGGATTTGCAGAGCTGTATTTTGGAGTCACTTCCTAGTTATACTTGGTATCAGAAGGTGAGAGCAGAGTTTGAGTCTGGGAGAGTCCTTGAGAGCAGGTTTGCAGGTTTCTCACTCGAGCTTGATGGACTTTTATGATAGCTTGGTCATATTTATGTTCTAGATTCTGGTGATCTTCGTTCCTTAGTTTTAGCAAAGGCCCATCTTGCACCCTATTCAGCTCATTTGAGTGTCACGAAGATGCATGCCGATCTTTGATAGTTGTATTATTGGGCAGGTTTGTAATGAGATATTGTCAACTTTGTGGCTCGATGTCTTGAGTGCCAACGGGTGAAGGTAGAGCATCAACACCCACCAGGATTATTGCAGCCTCATTCCATCCCTGGATGGCAGTGGGATATGATATCTCTAGATTTTATAGTGGGGCTACCTATGTCTTTGTGTCGTCATGATGCTATTATGGTCACAGTCGACAAGTTGTCCAAGGTGGCACACTTCTCACCCATGAGATATTCTACACTACAATGTCCGTAGCTCGAGTGTTTATGGAGGATATTGTGCGTCTACATGGTATTCCTCATAGGATCATTTCTAATCCTGATCCAGTGTTCACTTAAACTTTGTGGACTTCTCTTTAGCATGCTTTGGGAGCTCAGCTTAATTTCAGCTCTGCATACCATCCCGAGACTGACGGACAGACGAAGCAGGTTAAACAGGTCTTAGAGGATATGCTTTAGATGTACGTTATGGATCAACAGTCTCATTGGGAGGACTATTTGTACCTAGTTGAGTTTTCTTATAACAATGGGTATCACAGTTCTCTCAGTATGTCTCCTTTCTAGGCCTTGTATGGTAGGCCATGTCGCACTCCATTGAGTAGGGATCGCTTAGCGGACTAAGTTATTTTGGGTCCAGAGATTCTTCAGGATATGGAGCAGCAGGTAGTACAAATCAGAGAGAATTTGGCTACAACTCAGGATCGACAGAGGAAGTATGCTGATGCCCATAGGTTAGATCGCCACTTCTAAGTAAGTGACCATGTGTTTTTGAGAGTTTGTCCGTGGAAGAGCCCCATCCATTATGGGAAAGGCTCGAAGTTGGCACCTTGTTTTGTTGGACCTTTTGAGATCCTTGAGAGGATTGGCCCTATTGCCTATCACCTTGCATTACCGTCAAGTCTATCATGCATCCGTGACGAGTTGTTCCATGTTTCAGTTCTTAGACAATATATTCCTGATGTGACCCATGTTCTTGATTGGACTACTTTGTAGGTCAAGGCGGACGGGCAGCTTTCTTTGGAACTCATACACATCCTTTAGAATCAGAGGTTGACCATCATGGGTTAAGACATAGAGCAAGTAAGGGTCCAATGGGATCTTGACAATGAGTCCTCAGCGTCTTGGGAAGATGCGGCGAGGATGAGAGACCTTTATCCATATCTTTTTGTAGACTTCTAGGGGATGTAATGACCCTTGTGTTCGTATTATGCATTTCTTATCTTGATGGACTTGGATCACTGTATAATTTATTTTTGGATTACGCATCTTCTTATTATTTTGTATTGGCACCAGTGATGTGCAATCTCGATACTATTATGGTGTGGACATTAATATTACTTATGATGGATTTCATGCTTACATGATTGATGTTGCTTCGTCTATATGATGTATATATATGCATAGGTACCTTGACGTGTGCTTGGAGTGTTTCAGGTACTGAGTATCGACTCTGCCTGGATTCACAGGCCTGAGCATACTCTTATTATCCCCGATGGTGGTTACTAGAGATAGTCACAGGCCCTGTTCTCTATACCCTATCCTAGCCCACTACACTCGGTTAGAGTAGTATTATTATGTTGTGGTCTTACCGTCTGGATTACCTTATTGTCATGTGTAGTTTGCCAGTCCATTTGTTGAGACTTTTTGCCTTAGTTTCTGTGGATTGTATTGAGTTTCATGGTCTAGTGTGTCCTTTGGATGCATATTAGGGTTTGCAGGCTTCTAGAAGTAAGCCTAGTCCTAGGGCAATAGGATGTAACGACCCCTTTTGCAGTGCTGGCATTGAGAATCGGTGGCTCTTAAATGCTTAAAATATCATCTGAGATGACACCTCTTGGAAAGCATAGGATTGTGTCAGGGTGAGTAAAACTCATTAAAAGGGGAAGGAAAATATTTAAGGGAAGATTGGTGACAGGATAGCAGGAGTCAACGGAGGTTTCTGGGTGAAAATTGAATGCTAAAAATATATGCGGGGAGAGGAGAAGTTGTAGGTGGGAATTAAAGAAAGGGAAAATGGCTGGTAAAAAGAAAAAATACTCTATCTTTGGGGAGGGACCACGATTTGGTGAAGTGACTATCTAATTTTGAAAGGAAACAAAAAAAACAAGAAGAGAGAAGATAGAGAGAATGGCAGAGAGAGGAGGAAAGCAACGAAGGGAAGAGGAAATCACTCAAGAAGCATACGAGATTACAGTTAGAGGTGCGCTGAAGGTGAGCACGACCAGGATAGAGGTATTTTTCCTCAGTTCATTATTTCCCCAGCACAAAAATTAAAATACCTTTGCTGCACTTCTTCCTTTAGCACAAATAAAATATTTACATTTCCTTTGTCCATGAATTTATTTTCTTTGTGCAAACCAATTCCCTTAGTATTTAGATTAATGGGTTTCAATGAAGGATCATGTGTCTTCTGATTTATAATTTTTAGAAAGAAAAACAAGATCACATGGTTTCTGTTTTATAAATTCTAGTGAAAACAAAAGGGGTTCAATTTTACTGAGATTATATTGAGGGCAACCATACAACAAAAAATGGGATGTAATGATAGAGTGAAGAGATCTAACTCCCAAGAAACCCTTTCGCTATACGATGGCTTGTCTAAAAGATATTTCCATTATAACTCTTCTTAAGTTTATTGAGTGGCTTTTGTTTTGGTCATTTTGGTCAGTCAGGGTGTATGGCTTTAGAAGGAACTGTGGGAGAAATAAGAGGAATCGATTCCTCATATTATAGTCATTAGAGGGATGCGAGGTTTATTAGAGGGTTTTGTAAGTAGTCATTTCTTTCTTTAAGTGATTTTGGACCCTTAAATTAGACTTAATAAATTTTATATCTTCAGGTTTGAGATTAGAATGGTGTTTCAAGCTTAACCACCTCCTATGTACTACGGAATATCTAATTTATGAGTTGAATAGTTTATTTCGGGTCTGTTGTAGCAGATTATAGTAGATTTTATTGATATATGCTAGAAGTTTTCAAGCTCTTAGAACCAGCTCAGCACACATGGTTAGATATTCAATATTTTCAGTCTATATACAACTGTCATACATAGTTGCATATGTATTAAAACTAGCCTTTTGGAAACTGTCGCCATTGAGTCTAAGAATGTTATGTAAATAAAATACCTTAGATTCATCTACTTGTGGTTGTGCATTAAAATTGGTCACATAAACTCTAATTGGGAAAATCTGCAACCCAAGGATTTAAAGGAACTACTGTAGGAGGGAAATTAAGATTACCATTTTTGTAAGTCTTTTTACATTTTTTTTTTGTTATGTTAAAAATGGATGACAAGATGTAAAATTTGGGCTGTGAGTTGACTTGCGTCACCATTTGTCATACTTCTCTTATGATATCTGTGCATTGCTTTGTGAAGATTAATTAAATTGGGGGTCTCAGGAATGTTTATAAACTGATCTAACTGGTAGAAGGCCATTTTCAACAAATTACACTATCCATGAGAGTTAGGGTCTTGTAGATCATATTTTTCACCTTTACTATTTTAAATTTATAACTCAATGATTTTAGTCTTTTTAGTCTTTTTGGATTCCTTGTTTAGTCAAATGAGATGAACAAGGTCTAGGCATTAAAGTGGTCATTTGGAGTGGCTCTCTATGGGCCTGGGGCTCGCAAGTAGCTACTAGGGGAACTAGTAGTAGAGTTATAGTAACAAGTGATAACTAAATAAAAATATTGGGATAAAAACACTAATAAGATAATTAAACCTTGTGCATGGCCTTAAACGCTTGTAAATGCTAAGGATGCAATGAGAAGTTCTATCCGTCTGCAGGGCGTCAATTCATCCGTCTGTGGGGCGTTGATTCATCCGTCTGCGGGGCATCAATTCAGGCACAATTGAGTCTCCTCATCTATATGAGAGGTACTTGGTCCTGTGTGTGCCATCCCTTTGAGTGCACATGATGACACTCCATATGATTACACTCTAGTATCTAGCACCTTAGGAGTCGTGAGTAGTACCTGACTTATGACTTATATGAGTACACCTATGTTATGACTTTGGTTGTATGCATTATTCTCCGTGTCTGCTCTGTGATTGATGTGAGTGTAGGCCATTTTGTATCCCCTTGTTGTTGTTCATCCGTTTGGGCCTTGTGACTATCTCCGACCATGGTGGGGTGGTCTCTTAGGAATCCACATGGTTGGGAGGCATTGCCACCACCATTGGGGACCGACAAACAAGTTTTGGAGCACCAATTTGAGATGATCTCTCTTTCCATTACTTCATTCAACTATTGTAACCATTCAGCGCTTGTATCATACTCAGGACTATGTTATTATATTTGTATCATATTCTAGAATATATCATTGTAATTTTATATGCAGTTATGTAATTGAAGTCTCTTAGGAGAGAAGTTGTAATCATTATATTTAATGAGAAGAAATGTGATGTTCCTTTATTGCTTTATGGATTCCGGTGTGGGTATCGGATCCGCCTTTATTTTATGCTTATGGATTCATGTTTTTTATCAGATGGGATTAGGAACATTTTCTTTGGTTTTTAAATAAATGGTATCAATATATTGATTTGACAGCTGAACCTATGTATGTTGTTTATTTATGTCAAAAAAAAAATTATCTTGTCCCCTTTCGGGTCTTACCCTTTGGGATTACGTCATGGGATGTTACATGAGGGCCTTATTCATACATGGAAGATCGATTGAGATAGGCAGCCAACAAAAGCTATGAAGTATTGAGGTTTGCAAAGGTTTCATCTTTGTTTGTTAGATCTTGATTGTTTCCCTTTTTGTTGAGTTTTGGGTATTATTGATATTGATATATTGATTATTCATGTTAACACCAATTTTCCCTTAACAGTACCTAGTGATTGTTTACCAACATTATCAAAGCAATGGATGATGATTTTATTTAGTTTTATGAAAGATGTATCAACATTTAGTTTGTGTAAGAAGTCTATGCCACAAAAAATAAGACTTGATCCACCATCAATTATAGTGTGTCTTATCCTCATTCTATTAATAATGATAGATATCATAAGAGGCTCATATTGGTTTTGAACTTCTATGGGAGGTAATTCATGTTGTTGAAATGAAATATCTGATGTTGTCGCATGCATACAACTAAACAGAGATGCTACATCATTTGGTCTAATAGAAGGTGGAACAATTATATTTAATAGAGCCTCTTAGAGAATTTAGTGGTATGTAGTTGATGTTTGTATTAAATCCCATAGAGAGATCTTAGTCAGAGTAGCGTAGAGCTACTTGACAAGATTGTATTCTATACCAATATGTTGAGAAAGATGAGGAGGTGGGGGAAGAAAAGGTTGAGAAGGTGGAAGAGAAGTGGGCACACTTCGTGCTTGCTTACTTTCCTTGTTATTATGAGTATTGTATGCATGAGCAATCATATTGTAATGTTGTGACACAATTTGAACACCTTGATTTCTTTGAGTAATTTGCTTTACTATATTGAGAAGGTAACCAAGAGGTCAAGATTGTTTTAGAACACCTCTAACTAAAGAAATAGGTTTAGATAAAGGAGGTGGATTAGGTGCCTCATGCACAATGAATTTAGGAACATTAATGCACTTATTCAGTATCCTCTTAGTGGGCGGAATAAGCTTGTTAATGATGATAGAACTAATATGTTGTTGTGATGGATACCCAATATATTCCCATGGATGATCCATTATAACAAAAAAATCTTCATCCACTAATGCTTCCTCGTTTGAAGGGAGATCATTGGAATGAAAATAAGGTAGAGTTATATTAAGAAATGTATCAATGATCTCATCCTATTGTGCCAAAATATCTTCACTTTTGGGAGAGGGATCCAACGCATAGGGTGATTTAGGCAAAGTTAGGTCACCATCATATGCCTTAGAGGTGATTTTCAATGATATTATCATGAATTGTAGTAGAAGAAGAAGAACTATCACCATCATCTTTCTCATCACTATTCATGGAGATGAATTTAGCAAACGTCCTCTAATATTGATAGAAGTAATGTGAAGAAGCCAATAATACATGTAAGTGTGATATAGAACAACAATGTGCAATTGGATTTAGACATGATTTGATTATCTAAAATAGGATTACAATCAATGACCTACAAGTGCAAGATAAGCGGGGCTTTCCAAAAATGTGGTGTTTTTAGTAACCACAACAACTAAGTCTGGAAAATGTAAGATGTGTAGTATGTGCAAATGATTTTACTAAGTAAACACAAAAGGGATTTAGAAATCTTTTCTTTAAATGAAGTTGCATAAGTATCAAATGAAGCTAGATGGTTTTGTTTATGCCATTACTTTACAATTTTAAAGATAAGATGAATGCATGAATGTTCTTGCTTTTTAATTTAAACAAATATTGAACATATGATGAGTTACAACAAGTTAAAATAAGATTTAGCAATCCCTCCACATAGCAAAGATCTGAAAATAAGATTTGAAATACAATCACTAAATGTAAGACTAGCTAGGGTTTCACCATCAAACCCTAGATCTTGAATGCTTATTTCCTAAACCAAATTTTTTTGATGCAAGAACGCAATTTGAACATCAATGATATTTATGAAATTCTATAGTAATGTAACATAAGACTTGAACATTAAGTAGCATCAGAAAAATATGGATCAAGAGTTTAATGAACACACCCTAGGTGCAAGACTAGCTAGGTTTTCTAAAAATGCATTTTTTTTTAAATCCTAATAATGAATGAGTGAAAATGCCAAATATACTACAAGGAAATGATTAAATGATGTACGAGAGTAAAGTAAAATTAGATTTGAAATGTAAATGCCATTAGTAAAATGTGAAAGAAGATATCAAATTACAACCTCTAGGTTTAAAAAATTGACTAGGTTTTGCAACAACTTTTTGAAAAAAAACAAAAACAAACAATAAATAGATTCAAATGTAAGATATAGCACTATGAAATGATTAATTTCTGCAATATCAATCAGATCGGATCCAAAAATAAAAAATTTATATCATGCCATATCTAAACTTATGGAAAATAGACAATGTGACAAATATGTTTTTTTTGGTACCTCTTCATCAATTGCTTGATTTTCTAATTTCAAATGCAAAGATGCAAGATTGTTCTAAACACCATGAATGATAAGGTATAGAAAATGAAGTCACTTTAACCAACCTAACAATGCAACAAGACCTGAACAACTAACTAGTCTACAAACCCTAGGTTGAAGATTAGCTAGGGAATCTCTAGTAAGAATTGTTTTACTTTGTAAATGTTAATTTTTTAATTGAAATATTTAAGTATTTTTATACAACAAAAATTAGTATTTGTACAAAGTTTATTATTAATTGTCAAGGTTGCAAGAAGAAGTGAAAGTTTGAGCCACTAGATACCATTAACTGATTTTTAAAATATTTTTCAATAAAAAAACTGCATCTTTACTTTATAAAAATTAAATATTTATTTTACACAATAAATTTTAATTTTTTAGTTTAAAAAAAATATAACTAATAATCACTAATTAAAAATTATGAATAAAATAATTAACTGCCTAAAAATACAGTTACTAATAACTCTTAAATAAATAATTAGGACATAGCCACCTAATGACAGAGAGAGAAAAGTAATAAAAACAACTGATTAGAGGACAGTCAATCTATATAATAGAGAACACCATCTCAACACCTGCCACAAGAATTTCCCCATGGTCATGATATTTGATAGGCTCAGAAATATGTTTACAATTATTATATTGTTTTGCCTACCTTTACATAAATTTATATTACTACTTATTTATTACACTAATCAAGTAGTAATTTTATTGAATCTGTATTCTCTTATCACACTAAAATATGTAGTAATTTTATTGAATCTATATTATCTCGTAGCATTGCTATTTAACATTTGTCATAACAGACACAAGCCATTCCCTTAGAAGTGAACTCGCAATCTCCAGAAAAAGCAAGGTCTTCATCTTCGCAGATACTTTCGCACCGCTAAAACGTCCGCACAAACTCCCGCCCTGTCGTAATTATGAACAAATTACAAATCAGTGAGTATATCAGAACTCTTATTAAAAGTTTCAACAACAAACATAATATTTTCATTCGTATTAACAAACCCATCTATTAATGTAGATAAAATTGAAGAGGACAATAAATATTACCAGCATCGAAAGCGAAAACAGAAGGCGCTGCGAGCAATAAAATCAGCAGAAACACATATATGCCCTTCACCATGTTAACAAGTACAGATGTCCAAACGTAATATATTTTGTGTGAAAAGAATTTAGTGATGGCACTACTTATAGGAGTGATTTTATTTATTAGTACCTGCCTTCAGTTGTTACTATTGTAACGAGTTCAACTTATCTAGTTATTAATCTATTGATTGCAAACCAATCAAAAGATAGGATTATTTTTCTTGTCGGACAAATTTGATTTAAATCTGTACTTTTCCTATGTGAACATTATAAATTTTTAACAAAAAATTATTTAGAAATGATTTATCTGTATTGTCATTCGCTGAAAAAAATGACCTCTTCTCTGTGGATTGTCGGTTTGTCGGGAGAGTGCAACAAAAAACTATAAATGCGGAAAGAATTTTGATTTGAAGGGAGTACATGGCAAGTAAACAAATTATGAACACAAATTTTGTCTCCCACTAGTTAAGTCATGCCTAAATGGATGGCGATTAATTTTTTGCTTCATTAGCTAAAAGTAATATAATTTTAATTTAGTTTTTAGTGTTCTACAGATTATATTTTATGTAATTAGATTATTTATTTTATTTAGTCAAAACTTTAAAATCTATAGTATCATTAATTTAATTATATTTTTTATTTTATTCTTCAAACTTACAATATTTTAATGCATTTTAAATTATAAAAGTATTAGTATTCTTAGTATACTTTAGGGTTCTACACATAAATAACCTATTTTCACTAAAATATTTTTTAACCATTTGATCTTAACCATTGATGTCTAATTAAATGGAGCTAAACTACATGCTTTTATTAAATGAATGCACCCAAAATTATTACTAAACCAGAATATTACATTAATTAAAATAATTAAAATCATGTTGTCTAAAAGTACTTACTATTATTACTTACATAAAAAATTAAGTGACTAGGATAAAATACTGTAGTGATGTAAATATGAATATGTTTTTGTTATTATATTATGTAATTATTCTTCAAACTTACAATATTTTAATGCATTTTAAATTGTAATAGTATTCAATATTATTACATTTTAATATCTTACGCAAACATTTCAAATCTATCCACACTGTTATTATATTATGTAATTATTCTTCAAACATACAATATTTTAATGCATTTTAAATTGTAATGGTATTCAATATTATTACATTTTAATATTTTAGGCAGACATTTCAAATCTATCCACACCCAGTTAGGGTTAGGGTTCTACACATTTTATTTTATAAAATTATATTATTTTTCGGATTTCAATTTCATTTAGTCAAGAGTTAAAAATCTAGGATTTCAATTTTATTTAGTCAAAAATTAAAAATCTACATTATTACAAAAAATATTTCGCCATGTTATTACATTTTTTATTTTATAAATAAATACTATATACGACCAATAACTAATCAACAAAAAAAAATTACAACTAAACAAATACTATAATAACAACACGACAAGGCAGGTACTGGCCACTACGTGGCACTTATTTACTTTATTATTTGTGTTATATCCCTGCAGCATAAATATTTTCTCATCTGTGTTTTTTGGACTCTTAGATATGGCGTCTTTTATTCTCTGTATAAACTCTTTTGTTAATGTTATGGGTGTCTCATCACCTTTTTTCCGTCTTTCAAAAAAAAAAAAATTCCTGCAGCATACTTTTAGACGGTGAATTCAACTTAAGTATTTTGGAGTACTTTGATATAATTACAACAATACACCGATTCCTGCATAATTTTGGACGTCGGATTCAATGTAAGTATTTTGGAGTATTTTGTTGTATTGGACTCCATTTAGATTCCATCATCGGCAGCCTTGTATTATGATTTATCGGTTTAGGTTATTGATAGGTTGCTAAGTATTTTATCTAAATGAATGAAGGTTATTAAACAATTTTTTTCCTTCCAAAATTAATTTTTTTTTGGTCCACAAGTGAAATGTATTATTGTGGAATCACCTAACTATTTGTCAAAAGTAAAAAAATTTAAAGGTGGAGACAAGGGTAGTTGTAGAACTCTTCTACCATATCCTCACAATACCAAATTTAGATATTTTGATTAACAACTACTGCAAAGTTTTGCAAGTAAGATATAATTACTCGCAATAAACCCTTCACTTTTGGAAAAAAACAAAATAGTATGCTAAGAATCACAATGCTCTTAATACCAAGCCCAAAAGTAAAACCAGTTTGGTCTTACAAAATGTAGCCTAGGATCTTATATTACATGATTATGCAAAAAGATGAGCAGAAAGTCAATGCTTAAAACTGTAAATGCTTAAAGAAGTGATATGAGGAAGAGTTTGCATAACTTAGATCTATAAAACTTGGATCTACAAATACTTCTTCTCCCTTATACACAAATTTGCCTCCTACTACTCTAAGCATGTGCCCTTGTCATATATATATATATATATATATATATATATATATATATAGAGAGAGAGAGAGAGAGAGAGAGAGAGAGAGAGAGAGAGATGGTTTTGGTGACAAGAGGTGGCCATATGTGTATCAATGTGTATCAAAGGGATGTGACAACTATTGTGAACTATCTTCTATCTCAACATGTCTTTCTCATCCATTAACATATATAATCCAAATGTATAAGGTGTACATTCATTCTAGAGGGTAAATTCATATTCCCAAACATATAAGGTGTAGATTAATTTGAGCAAGTTTGTGTGGTAAATTTTATTAGAAAAGGTAATACAAACATATTAATGGTTAGTTTCAAATCTATAATTTTTATACCAATAGATATATGTATGCCTTCTTCTATTTCTTCATCTTATTGTAGAGCTTGTTGTAAGGACCCACATCCTTAAACTAAGTAGAACAACCCAAGAATTAAAATAACATATGTGGAAGGAAGAAAAACTTTCTTTATTCACACAAGATACACAAATCATAAATCATATCCGATTAACACAAATCAATAAATTCAGTACTTCACAAAATCTTTCCATATAGACTGGAATGCATTCCTTAAAAGGATGACTTGATTACATAAGTACAACTAGACTTAGATCTTGTAGTCCATAAATTACAACTTCACATAACAAAATATTGCCCATCTTGTCATGCTGGAGAGAAGATATCATCAAGGGATCTACCTCCCAACCATGAAGCTACAAGCTTCCCCATCCTTACTCCCTGACCCTTCAGGAAGGCTCTAGCACACTGAGGTCGACTTGCATGAAGGAACTAGGTGTGATAAATAACTAACAACTTATATATATCAACGAACAAGTGCACACTCCATGGAAAAGACATTGACTCAAAGAATACATATCAACATGAATATTACATAATGACCATTTTAGGATAAGGATAATATATCGCTTCATTGGAATAACATCCTACATTTATTATTTACATAACATGCATCCATACTTGCAATTATAAAAGAAAAATATAACAACACCAATAATTTAAGTAAGCATCCAAGATACATTTAGTTGACAAGTCATAAACTAATACATTTCAATCTACTAAAGTATATACACAACCCTTTTTGTGTCTAATTCCCCAAATAGTTTTTCATCAGCTGCCACCCACTCAGGTGAATAGGGATGGATTAGAAAGGTTAAAAAAAGAAATATGATGTAACTGCACTCACAACACAACAACATTGATAGAAAATAACTATATACAAGCTCAAGATCTTAACTCTAATTTGACCAAATCGGGTCATGTATTTGTCATAGCTCAAACACTTTCAAATACTATATAAAACACCTTACATCATAAGAAGGGTTGTAGGGTTTATTCAAGAAGTATTTTATTCAAGGTTCCCAACCACCCATAATCAAGGATGCCAATGATCACTTATTTTCCTCAAACACTGACAACTACGTGCATTATTATTTAAATAAGGAAATTTAGTTGTAAAATGCACATATAATGTATCATCATACCTCATCTTAATTATAACCATATTCTCCATATGGACATATAATTCTTTTGACCATGTTAGTAAGCACATGATATCCCCTAATTTAGGTAAATCAAATATACCAACATGAGTTATAAAAATAATGATCATTGATCAATAAGACACCATTCATTATAAAAATAGTATTTTTAGTCAAGAAGGAACAATTAAACGAACAATCATAAATCTAGATCATAGTTAACACTTTCTCTTAGTTGACAGGATCATGAGAAATAAATTTGAACTCTATTGCAAAAGATATGACTATAAAACCCTAAACAAAATCCTCATCAAAGCTTATCTAAAAAGATCGCAACCACACTTTTATTAATAATCCTCTATGCTACCCTTAACAATGTTATTTAGAATGGATTTATATTAAAAAATAAACAACATGTTACAATCACCGGGTAAGGTGAGAGCATATGACGAATTATCTATTTTAGTTAAGAATCCCTCTAGATGAAAGAGTTACATATACTATAAGAGTTGAGCAAAGATCAATAAGCCATTACTAATTACAAGTTTGAAGTAGATTGATAGTCGAATAAGATGGGTACATATAGGTAATGAGAGGAAGTTAGTTAGTCGAGGAATGGACTCCTTAATTATGAGTCATTGTGAGTTACCTCCCTAAAAACTAATGTGAGTGGCTAGTTTGTAGGCAACTTGGTGAAACCTCTCATAACCACCCAACAACCTTGACACCCTAATTTAAGACACATGTCAAGATTGTATAAAGGCACACCTAACTAGGCTTAGGCTTAAGTGTGTGAAATATATAAACATTAATACCTTACTTAAGCATAGCTTAGGTGGGTACAAGAAGGATGGGTCCCAGCTACTAGGCCTTGTGAGGTACCCATTAACAAAGCAATCTCTCATGATGTGGAGAAAGATAGAAGACCATATGGGGAAAAAAAATACCCTCTAAAAGAGAGAAAATAAGCATGAAAATTATATAGGTGAAGAAGTACTATTTATTTCACTAAGTACAATATATGCTTCCCCCATAGGAGAGAAAATGATAGAAGGCCTATGAAACTCCCACATAATACATATCCTGATGCAGTGAGGCTAAATATTGAACAAAGGATGTAGGTGTAGATCCAAGAAGTCAAACAATGTCCATTACCTTGGGAAGATATGAAACCACCTAAAAATGCTGGATATCTTCCCATGCTGGAAGATATTTTAATGACCTTGAATCATGTTGAAGTTGATCCAAGGATGGAGATTCCCATGTTGATGCCTTTGAAGAGTGCTTAGATGTTCCCATGTTGATACTGAAGGGTGCCATAATCATATCAGGTGCACGCTCAATAGATGAGGATGATGATGATCCAAAACAATGTGTAGACTGATGTAGAGTATGAATATCTAAAGAGGATAATAGAGATGCAACTTCATTGAATCTATAATCAAAGAGAAGACTAATGTCCTCAATGTATGCTTCCATGTTAGCAATGTGGGAGTCTACAAATAAACAAGTATTGTCAGGTAGAAATATGTCCCAATCAGCAATGCTAGGAAGACTGATATCGTATTGTAAAGAAGTACTCGAAGCTTTCAAAGAAGCTACTCTAAAACCTGATGAAGCAACACTAGGAGGTGGCAGAATATTTGCCAATGTAGGAGGTGTAGAGACAGGAGATGCAAGCAGGTATGTCTCTATGTCATTAGTATAGTCAAGACTTTGCCAATACGCAAGTTCCTATTCAGTATTCATACAAAGGATCATCAACATCATCAAGGGAAAGAAGTGCATCTATAGCGGGATCACCTGAGAATGGAGGTTCATTGGGGTCTCAATACATTTTCCATAATTTGGTCCAAAGAGCTCTAGGGCAATTAATGTGTGATAGAGGAACCCACTAAGTGTGGTTAATAACACGTAAACCAATTAATTGTAAGACATGATTATTCTTATTTTCTCATACAATTTTCTACCAATATGTGTTGTTGGCAATATTGTCATTGACATCAAAGATCTACTAGAGTTTGTCAGTTGGCCCTAGGAGTTTGTTGGTTCTTGACAATAGTTCTTGATCTTCCTAATCACATGAGTATTTGTGTACTTGATCATTCATTGATCATTCACCATATCGTTATTAGTTAGTTTCAAGGAATCATCATCAAGGACTCATGAGTAGGTCAATAGTAATCATAAGTTTGCATTATTATTATCAATAATATGAAAAGAAGATTATATTTTTACTATGAAAATACATTAGTATGAATCAATTTTTGGGGAGATCATTAGGTGGTGCTTATGCTGACATAGTTTTCACACTTGATGGTTATTTGTATCACATATATTGCTCAGTTGCAAGTTTTCAATATATAGGAGTATGTGATATTAAGTGGTATAGTGCTTGTATTATCCATTCAGGGGTACATAGAATGATAGGATAGTCAAGAGGATCAATTATCTATGGTAGTGATCATTGTTAGGTGACAATGTCATGGGGAGATTACATTTAGTGTATTTGTTGCAAAGGTTTGGTTGTTTCAAGATTAAAGGAATTTTTTTGTCATATCAACATTATGAATCAAAAGAGTTTGGTTGTAGAAGAAAAAGATCTTTGATGGCATGTTTGGAGACCTAAAACCTAAAGCTCTAAAACTCTAAGGGTCTCCTAATCCCCAAGGACCTACTTCTCTCTTTTTGCAAAGTAAGGAGTTTCTATGATTGGTTTATCCACTATGACAGAGGTTGTTAGCAAAAGAGAAGGTTCATTTTTGTCTTTAATGAGATTTTAGGGTTTTCCAATAAGCATTTTAGGGTTTGAACAAGTTTTGGAGATCTAATTGCTAAAGTCCTATAACCCTAAAGGACTGCCTAAAACCCTAGGCACTAAGCATATAAAAGTAAAATTGTGTTTATAGATAGGTTGCCCTTTTTGTTCTATTTTAATAGTGACTTGATAGCACTAGTCACCAATAACTTAAGTGACAACCTTAAGCCACCTTTATCATCTAGTGAACTGACCCCTCATCCTATTGGTGACTGGCTTCTCTCAATCATATCTTGTACAGTGGCATGAAAAGGAGAGTCAACATCTCCCTTTTAATTCACTATTGGTGAGAAGGTTTACATCGATGGTGTATGTTCAAAAACATAATGACTATTTCTTGCTACATTGAAATTGATAGGCTGTAACCCATATCCCTCTTTGTAGTAGTTTTACTAGTTTTGATAATTGTCTGTTGTTTGGTGGTTTGGAAGTTTTTCAAATGTAGTTTTATTCTATGTCCCCATGGATCTAAGTTTGAATAACAAGGGTAAATCAAGAAATTTTTTATGTGAGGCAGTTGATGAAGTTTTTATTAAAATATATTTTGCATAAGTGAAGAAGAAGTGTGTTTGTTTGTACATATAAACTAAAGGGAGAAAGGTAAGTATATTTGTAGAAGTAGTATTTGGATCTATGTGGAGCAAGGTAAGTATAATTGCAAAAGTAGTATTTGGATCTGTGTTTCTCATTGTAAACAAAGAAGTTCTTTTTTTTTGTGCTGGGTAGATGATAGTTTTTGAAGAATCATTCTTTGAATAATAAGTAAGGTAGAGTGTAGTACTACTTTTTAATGTCTTCACAAAGAGGTGATTGAATGAGAGAGTTATAGAATCCATCTGTAACCTTTGATGATATTACAAACAAAGTAGTACTATGTATGTTTACTCATTTTGTGATTGGAGTTGATGCTCCTAATTTGATTAGAGTTGGTGCTCTTGAGTGTTTGGAGTTACTGCTCCTAAATACAGATGTCAAAGTGTAATCAATGAGATTTGGGTAGTGAGATCTAATGGTGATCTTTTTGTGAGGTTGAATTGGTCAAATAAAACCAATCAAATCTTCACACAGTGGTTTTTCCCTTGTTAGGGTTTTCCACATACTTCCTTGTGTTATGGTGTGTTTGGTGTTGTTCTTTAGTTTTCTAAGTGATTTCATGTTCTAACATAATAGTGTTTACAAGAATTCAAAGAGTTAATAAAGTTAATTTTATTAGATCACCGATTCACCCCCCTCTTAGTGATCCATTGTATTCTAATTATTGGTATCAGAGTTGCAGGTTCCTTGCATAAAATTAACAAACCTGGGTTGATCTTGGTAGTGGAATACTATGGAAAAAGGAAAAGGAAATAAGGGATGAAGAAGTTCTAAACATAATGCTAATAAACAAGTGAAACTAAAACCAATTACAAATGATGATGGAGAAGTATTTGTAAGAAATGTCTCACAAATTGAAATAGATACAAGGTTCTAGAGGAAGAATCTTCTACTGTTGGAGTACCTATGTTTTGATGGCACAAATGTTACTTTTTGGGCTATTATGATGAAAACCTGTATATCCTCTTTAGTGTCTGATGTTTGGATCTCCAAAGAGAATGGGTATGCTATACCTTATCGACCACCTACTACTACAAATGGTAAAAAATCTTATGAATGTAATGCCAGGGAAAAGAGTGCTATTCTTTGAGCCCTACCTAATGATATTGTTGTTGAAGTTATGCACTGTGAAACTACATAGGATGCTTGGAAGAAACTAGTTAGTATTTATGAAGATGGTGTCTCTGAAAGAGAGGACAACCTTATGGTTGAGAATAATGATAAATAAAGGAGACATTCATATGGAGAAGGAGAGGTCAAGATTGATCTAGAGGATGCTGGAAAGTAGATCTTGAAGAAGAACTCTATTATGCTTACAATATGGTACATTTTTTATGGTCTTATTGTTCTTTAAGTGCCTTCAAGAAGAAAAGGAATACAAGACCAAAGCACTTTCAACCCTTAAAGAAGAAGAAAAATTGATCATGGATTTAAAGTTACAAGTTGAACAAGTTATGCAAATAAAAGAAGTAATAAATCAGTTTAGTGTAAAAGACATAGATTGTGAAAGGTATGAGTTAGAGATAGTTTCCTTGAGAAAGGAACTAGAAAAGACATCCTTCAAGGTGCACAAGAACCTTCAATTTGAAAAGAGCACTGAATGTTTAGATGAGATATTAAATGAGCAAAGATCACCTTTCAATAAGATGTGACTTGGTTATAAAGAGGATTCTAAGAAGCCACAAAATAAGTCAAATGAAGCCCCTATGAAAAGTGAAAGAAGCAAGAAGAAGGAAGGTCAAGTCTCACAAAAGGAGAGCACTTATTCACAAGCCAACAAGAATAAATATAGAAGATATTTCCATCCAGGACAGTATTAGATGACCAAATTTTAAAAATCTTTTTATGGTTATTTCTATTTTTGTCATGAATTTGGTCATAGAGTAGTAGATTCCTAGATCCATTCAAGGAAAGTTGATTGGAATGAGAGTTCTAGGGTGTTTTAAAATAGAAGATATAATATCCTATGTTATAAATATAACCATCTTGGTCACACTACAAGAGACTCTAGTACACAATTAAGAAATAATGGTTTTGGATTTTCAAGAAACTATTATTCTTTTGTTCCTCTACTTGGTTACAACGTCATATGCTATAAATGCAATAACCTTGTGCATAGAGCATATTATTATAGAAGTAGTTTAATGGAACCATCTAGATATGTAACAAAAAGACAAACACTCTGATCAAGCAAGAGAAAAAATCTATGAATGTTTGGAGAAGGAAACAAGAGCAAGAGAAGAATGAACCTAAGCTTGTGCACACTGCACAAGAGGCATCACTAAGTGCATAAGGAGTAGCATGAGTTAAGGGGGAGATGATCATTGATGTGTCATTCATCCCCATAGACAACAACAAAGAGGTTGCTTCTCAGTAGTGATAGGAAGTGTTTGATGATCCAAGAAGAGAATAGTCTAGAGACATTAATGTTAGGTTTATAACAGTGTAATATGTAAGAAGAGAGAATAAAGGTGAGAAATAAAACTCTCATAACCCTAGAAGTTGTCATGAAAATAAATATCTTCATATAGATGACAGAGACAATGAAGAACTATTTGTCAAGGAACAATCATATCTCAAGGACTATCATAGAAACAAAGAAACAGTGATATCAAAGTTATCTAAGAATAGTATAAACAAGGTTATGAATACTTTGAGCACTTCACATTAAAATGTGTTGAAGGATCATAGAATAGGTTAACAATGGTGATGGATCTTGATACTAGAATCTGACACATGAGGTTAGCAATGCTAATAGTGAAAAGACTAGAGAGTGCCAAAGTATAAGAAAGATTGATACAAAAGATAGTAGATAGTGCCAGAGACCTTGAACAAGTCTTGACAGTGGTATCAGAATGCAAAATGAGTCCATATAGTTAAGTAGAATGAAAACTTCACAACATCAAATCCCATGAAAAAGAACAATGAATATACCCTTGTTGAACCTGCACATTCATAAAAGGCAATAAAAAGGCTGAGTAGAGATTACTACGTCATGGGAATGATCTTGCACAATCTTGAGTTCAGACTTTGATATAAAAACCCTACCATAACCTATTTTGTTAAAATATAAAGTTTCTATTAGTTACATTCAAGTGAAGAATGGACAGGGGTATGTTAGAGATTAGTGATAGTGATAAGACAATAGTCTTTGTCAAAAGTTGTCTCAAGACACTGAGTTTGTCACTGTGGTCAAGAAATTTGTATGAGAGTTTTATCAAGGTTGTAGATCTCAATAAATTTTGTGAATTTTCACTCCATTTTTTTGTTGACTCTTTATTGACAGTGTTTGATACTTGTTAGTGATCTCTTCTTGTGTCTAACTACATACTATGGTAGTGATCTCTACTAGTAGCAGTTTTTTGCTCTGTTTACATTTGCCCAAAGGATAATGATGTTGGAGAAGTTGAACCTCTATAATGGAGAAGTGGATCTCTAATTTTGTCATTATGATGGAGAAGTTGATCTATGATTTTTTTAGTGTTGATCTCTAATGTTATATCAGTCATTGGTTGTTCATAAAAGTGCTCTCTCATGTTGTATCAGTCCCTTGTATCAATTAGGTCTAATTTGGAACAATGGAATAGTGTATTGGATGCTTGGAATAGTGGAAAAATGTATTGGATGTCCATATTCCCATGATCACAGTGCACAAAAGTAATAGTAAATGGAGAGAGGAGCTCTAAGCAAAGAGTAATAGTATATCAGTTATTGCTTATGTCAGCAATGATTCTATTTTTGAAATTTTAGTGATGCATCTTGGAATTTGAGGAGGTACTCTGTTAATAGGGAAGAGGATATGAAAAGGGAAGAAAAAAGTTTACAAAAGTGTATAATGTAGTGTTGTCAAGAAAGAGTTTGAGAGAATTTTATAAGGTCTAAGGATAGTGAGTATGGAGGGGTCTTGCAAACAAGAAAATAGGATAGTACATCCAAAGTACAATGTATGGAAGGAGTACATATGGATACTAAAGTCAATACTCAAAGAATCATGGGATAGTTTGTGATTGTGAAACAACAATATGCAAAAAAATGGGCTCAAATAGTCTGAGAGGCCAACCAAATGTTGAAATATGCATGGGGTATCTTAACTTATTTGTGGTTGTAATGAATCTTTCAATGAAGTTATTGGTACATTGCCATTGTGTCTCTATGTAAAAAATCTAAGAAATCCTTGTTACACTTTTACATTCTTTCAGTTGTGGAAGATCATAATTTGTGAGAAAATACAAGAAGGTGAAAAGACTCACATAGTGATCATCATTTAGCAACCAACGATAGAGATAGAGGAATATTAGAGAAAGGGGCAATTCTTTAATAGACAGGGGGAGTTCTACAGATAGGGAGAGCTTCACTGAATGGAGGATTATCTCATGAAAAAGGGTATAGTCACATCCATTTGCCATTGATGTCAAAGGCAGAGAGAAATTCATGTTTGTGTTTTTCCATCAATGACAAAGGGGGAGATTAATATTGTCATTAATGTCAAAAGTCTACTGGAGATTGTTGGTTAGCCCTAGCAGTTGGTTCTTGACATTAGTCATTGAGCTTCCTTATCACATGGGTATTTGTGTACTTCATCATTCATTGATCATTCATCATATCATTAGTAGTCATCAAGGACTCATCATCAAGGAATCATCAATAGGTTAGTAGTCATCAGAAGTTTGCATTATTGTTATCAGTACTATGAAGAGAAGATTATATCTATACTGTGGAAAGGCATTAGTATGAATTAAATTTTTGGGGAGATCCTTATGTGGTGTTTAAGCTGACATAGTGTTCATACTTCAAGAGTATTTGTATCACATATATTGCTCATTTGCAAGTTTCCAATGTATAGGAGCAAGTGATATTAAGTGGTACAATGCTTGTATTATCCATTGAGGGGTACTTAAAATGACAGGATAGTCAAGAGGATCAATTGTCTGTGATAGTGATCAATTGTGTCAGATGATAATGTCAGTAGGAGATTGCAAAGTGTATTGGTTGCAAAGGTTTGGTTGTTTCAAGGTTAAAGGAATTTTTTATCATATCAACATTATGAATATGTAAAGTATGGTTGTAGAAGGAAGGGATTCATGATGGCATGTTTGAAGACCTAAAACCTAAACCTCTAAAACACTAAGCGTCTCCTAATCCCTAAGGACTTAATTCTCTATTTTTGAAAAGGAGTCTCTTTGATTGGTTTATCCTTTATGACATAGGTTGTTTGTAGAAGAGAAGGTTCATTTTTATCTTTAATTACAATTTAGGGTTTTCCAATCAACATTTTAGGGTTTGAGTAAGTTTTGGAGTCCTAAATGCTAAAGTCTTAAAACCCTAAAGGACTACCTAAAACCCTAAGCACTAAGAACTTAAAAGTAAAATTGTCTTTATAGATGAGTGATGTAGGAGCATCCTAGGCTATAGAGCAATGTTGTATCAACAAAAACATTTGTATTTTCTTTTGTTTTCTTTCATTTTCTAGTTCAGTCAGTTAGAAGTAGTTTCAATATTTTGTACCATATTTTTCTACATTTGTATTTCAAAGCTTGTAGAGTAGGACTTAGCATTGAGGCATCATCATGCACATCATATCCAAAATTCAAATCGTTTGGATTAGTTTTCTGAAAGTTATCACTGTCAGAAGATCACCTTTTCTAAAAAAATAGAGCATACAAAATAACCAATTGAAGGAGAAGGATTCTGGAGAACTCCCATGAGTTGTAGAGATGAATGAAACATCATTCAATGTACTTTTGGACCTTTTTAATCTTCCTTGAGATTCATACAAAGTTTCAATCATTTGTAGAGCATTACTAGTTGTTTAAGGCTAATGTATCCATTTTGACATGTTACACCTATTGATAACTGAGAGGGGGGGTGAATCAGTTATCCTGATTATTTCTTCTTTTGAACTTTCTTATTAATCAAGCATCATTGAATCAAACAAACAAACATTACCATGAAATGAGAAACACATGACACAATATTTTTGACGTGGAAACCCAGTTAAGGGAGAAAACCATGGGATGATTAACCCAAAGATTATTCTCTGTTAGAAGAATAAGGAATTACAAAAATGGCACTTGCCAATTAGGGCTCACTGCCCGAGCACGCTGCTCACAAAGAGGCACACTGCCTACAAAGAGACACACTGTCTACAAAAGAATCTTATACAATACTTGAACTGATTGGAAGCATCTACATATGTTGGAGTTCAGTTCCGGTTAGGCTCAGTACACTGATCTGCTGCACTTCATCTTTCCTCTGTTCTTTAATCTGCTTTCCTTTCACATACCGGGTCTTTCTTACTACTTCTACTCTGCTCTACACTTATTTGCATACACCATCACACTACTACACATCTCACAACAAAATCCATCCTCTATATATATCTGCACTAGTGATTTCATTATCTTTCTAGTCGACACCCGGAATAGTCTATCTTCTCACAAACTTTGATCTGTCGGCTGAATCCTTGCATATCAAGTAATGCGGATCAAGCATATACTTGTAGATATCATTAATCATGTCGGCCAAACATGATTCATGCCTTCACAACCTTTACCATCAATAGTAACACATCTGGAAAATAGTCTGATGCTCTGTCAGTCAGTTCTTCCTCTATTCTCACTATCTCTCAAGAATCTGGTACTCAACTATTCATATCTTCTTTCTTGTCCATCACCAGAGGCTAAATCCTTGGAATATACTACTCAAGGTAGTCCTTTTGACTTCCCCAAATCCGCACTGCACCAAGATACTTCCTCTGAGAGATCCGGACCAATCTGTTGGACCTTGCCACATGCTCTGTTCTTGTTCACTGGACCACAACAGTCTTCATTCTGACTTCCGGTAGAGACACATCATGACTTGCGGATATGTGGGATGACCTTTGTTGCCATCAATGACAACAACCATGAATCCATATAGTGTCTCTTGCCAACAATCTCCCCCTTTGGCATTGATGGCAACACTTAGTGAAAAAATGACTAAGTGTTTACACTATGCTCCCCCTTGGCTGATGCTCTAACTTTATATACAATTTCTGGAACTCCCCCTTAGTTGGATTCCTCATTTTTCACTTCTCCTCACTCCCCCTTTGACATCAATGGCAAAGGGTAGGGTCCGCACACCAAAATTTTCAAAGATTTACTATACATAGCTGCATATTTACATACTCACAGAAACTGAAGAATGTCTGCAAAGGATGTCTTCAATTGGACTAGTTCTGTAGCCCAACTTTGCTTCATTCTGTCCAAAATTGAAATGTGACCACTTAACAAAAATGCAAAAGCTTCTACCCTCTTGAGATCTGTCGGATCATTTGTTTGGGCGGTAGTCTGAGCATCACTGATGGCCTCATGCATAGTTTCTAACTTAGGGATTATAATCCTTCTAAGTTCTCCCATCAGGTTGGTTATGTTCTTCCTTTCCTTCTCAAAGTTCTTTATTGCATTTGTGATTGCAATAGTTTGACATTCTTGATTCATTATGGAGGAAGAGAGAGGATCAAAACTTTAAGAGAGACTTTGTAGTTTGTCCTATTCCTCTTTTATTTTCTTGTCAATTTCTGCTGTTGCCTTTGACCAGGAGATGCAAAATTTGTAGATGTCACTGCCATCTTTAAGAGCATTTTCTAAGCTCTTTATTCCAATACTCATATTCCTCCTATCATTAGAGATTAATCCTAGTACTTCTGAAAATCTCTTATCCAAAAATTCTTTCTGGACCTTTTCTTTAGCTGATTTTTCTAGAGAATCAAAATGTGTATCAACACTGCTGACTAAGGTTTTGAGATTACCGGAAGAGGAGGCTGTCGGATCTATCTGGACTGATGGCATAATCTTTTCAAGCACTCTGGAAGCAGCCTCTATCAACTCACAATCTTCCATATGAGACTTTAGGAGTTTTTCATTTGCCTTAGCATTGGCAAATGTAGCTATCTTCATTGTCTATACCGGAGAGAGGGAGTCAAAGTTGAATGGACCTTTTAGAAGCTCCGGTTCATCAATCTCTATTGTTTCTTGGCTCAGAAACTTTTGAATAGTTTGTGCAGTGTCTCTTGCCGGAGACAGATGTTTCTTCTCTTTTGCAGTTTTGTCCTTTGGAGTCTTTACATTCTTCCCACTTTCAGTTATGGTTTTCTCTGTTGGAATCTTCTCTTTCTCTGCATCCTTGCTGCTGTCAACCTCTTTTTCTTTTATTACTGCTTCTTTCTCCTATAATTTCTCTTCTTCTTGGGATCTGGAGACTATAGGAGAAGCTGGAGAAGAGATGTTACTCTGTTCAAGGGGCACTTCTTCCGGAGCAGATGATTCCAAGTCCACAGCTATTTCTGCACCTAAGTCCTCTACAACAGGAAGATTAAACCTTTTGAAGGCCTTCCGGAGGATCTCTTCTGTCTCTATGGCCACCTTGTCAGTCTCAGCAAGCATGAGTTGATTCATTCTTGCTTTACTCCTAAACTCATCTTTGCGGTCTTTGAATATTATGTTCATTGTCTTGGGATCAATTTGAGGATATAGCTGAATAGCTATCTGCTCCTGGATCTCAAGATCTTTTGCCTGAGCATTATTCTTTCTTATTTCTAATTCCTTTTCTAGGCTTTTAGGAATTAGAGATATGATCTCAATGAAAGCCTTATTGTATATGTTCAAATACTTGATTGTGGCTTCCTGCAGAATCTTTTGGTCAGCCTCATTGTAGTCATCATAGAATTCAGTCATTGGTTGAAGGTTTCCATCCACCGTGACTGACTTGATTACACTCTCTAGAGACAGGGTGGACTTTTCAACAAATACCTCTGCCATTTCTTCCTTGTCTTGACCTGTGGAGGGTTTATCGGATCCTTTCTTCTTCTGCTTCTTTATTTCTTTTACTCCCTCATCTGACTCAGTTTCCTCTTCATCCTTTTAGCTTTCATAAGCCCTTGTGGCTTTTGTCTTAGATCTTTTACCGGATGCCTGGACTTCTGATTTTGAGCTTTTGGTTCTGACAGGTGTAGATCCTTTTGATGATCTGGTCCAGGTTGAGGTTTCCACCGGAGCACTTTTCTTGCTTTTCTTTTCTGCCTCTTTCTTTTCTTCCTCAGCCTTTCTTCTCTTTTCCTGGTTGGCATCAAGTGCCTCCTTTGGGATGCCTAGGCCTTGAGCAATATGCTCTACTTCTTTTCTCACCTTCCTCTTTATCTCAGGTTCCCTGAGTTCTACATGGATCTTCACACTCAGCTCCTCAAAGGTTCCAAACCTTTCTGCCTTTGGATCTTTGGGCTGACTAAGCATGTGTTGAACATGCAGTTCCACAATCTGTTCATCAACCTCATACCCCATGGGCATGATCCAGACAATCCTTGGCTCCACTACCTCCATTAGGCATTGATCAGTATCCACCATAAAGCAAACTGAGTCTTTGTATTTTTCAACAAGAGACTGGGGAATTCTTTCTCTTGCTTGCATCGTGCTCTGGAAGTTTTTGAAGTATCCCCATAGGGCTGTATTTCTTTCTTTGGCATCCCCAAGCCCATGTAAATAATCTCTTATCTGGACTGCAACAGGTTTATCATTTTGCCATGCCCATCCACTTGATCCGGGCAGCTCATTCATGAAGTAGAAAAATAGACATAATATAAGAGTACCATACTTAAAAGAATTCTTGTTGTCCTTCTTGATTTTGTGTATATTTTCTATTAATTGGCTTAAGACAAGTTCACAGAGATCATAATCTGCATTCTTCCTTAGCATTTCATAGGCAGTATATACTGCAGTTTCGGATACAGAATTCTCCCTGCTGGAGTGATAGATCTTGTATCCTATTATCATGGATGCATACTTGATATCCGGATCAGAAATATCTTCAATGGTCATTGCCCTCTTATCAAATTTTGATCTGGTGGCCTCAGTTACAATGTTATTTTTGACAAATTTGAGGATAGGTATCCCTCCGGAAGAGTATAGACTAGTTACTACCCTAATTGCCTCTTTTGTGATCTTGCAAGGTCTATCCAGCCATAGGAAGTTGTCATGCATCCTGCTCAATACATACCGGACCCATTCATCTTCTTCAAAGTAGGGGAAATTAATGAATTGATCAAATTGTTTCTTTTGGATACCTTTATACTCTAGTTTAAGCTCAAAAGCATTGTCTATCAGTTGTTTGTGATAGAGATCTCTCAATTTGAATTCCCCGAATTCCTTAATGCTTGCATGTATGTAAACCCTAACGTCTTCTGTGTGTAAAATGCCATGAGGAACACTAGAGAATGCTCCTAAGGGATCTACCTCCAATGACTTGTATGGATGTTTCTTAAATTCAGGTCGAGGCCTATCTGAGATTTTTACTATATTTGGAGTAGCCATTTCTCAAAAGATTTGTAGCATGATATCAAAAATGGAAAATACCTTATGCGTCTTCGATTACACGGAGTGGTTGGATTGATTTATGTATGTAATGACTTCAGCAGGAGATCTTTGGTGAGCTTGATGAATCTTCTTACAGAGCTCCACTTTTCGCTTCTTTTTGAGTGCAGAATGAGCAAGTGATTTTATGAGAAATCCCTTATATTGCTCCACAAACCCTTATATCTGATGGCAATAAATTCTCGACCTACATTATTCCAGTTTGCCTTATCCAGATAGCTTGGAGTACCAGATCAGTCCTGATCTATGAACATCATGCGGATCTTCCAATCATGAACAAATCAAGATGACACATTACAAGAATATCCCAAACACTCTGTCCAATCTGCAGAATAAGACAATGCACTTCTGAATCTCTCCAGACCCTTTTGTAATCCTCTGTCATTCCGGAGCATCTCCTGAAACAGGGCTTACTTGATCGATCACAACTTCTTTACATCTTCATGCAGACCTCTAAAATCTTATCTGGATCATCTCAAGACATGTATCTTTAAACCCTTTACTCCGCATCTTGTGCCATATCCGGCACCACTTGATTGGCTGGGGGAACAGGATTTTCTTTGAGTCTCCCCCTGAGCCAGAGCTCACTTTTTAATTTCTGAAAGAAATATCAGCACCAGAGTCTGGTGCGGATCCAACCTCTACATTTTCTGAACTTTTCTTCACCCAAATCTTGTTCATCTGATTCCTAACTTCATCCACATTCATCTTTTGTTTACCCTTGTCTTGATTCTGATTATATACCGGACCTCTTTTGTCCTGATTCTTGCTTCTGCAGACTTTTGCATTATGACCGGACCTATTACAGATTTGGCAAATAACATTTCTTTGCATATTTGACTGATAACCTCTTGATATGCATTGATTAGCCATATGACCTACTCTATTGCATGCAAATCATCTACCATTGAATGATTTGTTTATTTGCATATTTCTGCATTCATGAGATTTGTGTCCATACCTTTTGCAGTTAAAGCACTGTTCGGAGAAGGATGAATTAGTCTGATTCATTCTCTTCCTACACTGATTAGCTTTGTGACCAAAGTGATTGCAGCTGTGGCAGTATCCATTGAAGGATGGATATCTTTGAGCATTGGGCTGTCTTACCGGAGGTCTTCTAGGCCTATTCCTTGGATTTTCTGATCCAAAATTCTTTTGACTGGATCCGGAGCTTTCTCCTTTCTCATATCCCAAACCATACTTGTCATCTGTCCTCTTTTGACTTCCAAGAAGTACTTCAAGTTGGGCAGAACTTATCTTGAATTTTTCTTTATATTCATTTGCTGTTTGAAGATCTCTTTTGAGAGAGACAATTTGATCCTTAAGTTTTTCTTCATTATGTTTGGCATCTTCAAGACCAGATTCAAGATGTCTGATAATCCTGTCCATCTAGTGGCATTCTTCTGATTTCTCTTCAAGAGATTGTCTTAGATTGTCTTCAGCTTTTCTTTTTTCTTCAATCTCTTGAGTAAACTTTATAGTTCCTGATTCCATTTCATGTCTTAACATAATGACTTCTTTTGATAACTTTTCACATAACTTGGTTTTCTCAGTCAATTCTTCATTTGTATTGCTTTCTTCACTTTGTCTTGCCAATTGTTGGAGCAGCTCCTTTCTCTTTTTCATAGAGAGACTTAATTTGTCCTTTAGTTCTCTCATGAATTCATTAGCCTGTTTGAGTCTTTCCTTTAATTCATTGACTTCAGAGTTTGACTATCCAAGATCCTCAAGGGCAGTCTTGAGTTGCTCCCTTAAACCATATGCATCCATTCGAACTCCCAGATCTTTCTCAAGCTGTCAGGATCTATTAGGAGGAACTTAGCTCTGATACCAATTGTTGATAAATGAGATGGGGGGGGTGAATCAGTTATCCTAATTATTTCTTCTTTTGAACTTTCTTATTAATCAAGCATCATTGAATCAAACAAACAAACATTACCATGAAATGAGAAACACACGACACAGTATTTTTGACGTGGAAATCCGGTTAAGGGAGAAAACCATGGGGTGATTAACCCAAAGATTATTCTCTATTAGAAGAATAAGGAATTACAAAAATGGCACTTGCCAATTAGGGCTCACTACCCGAGCACACTGCTCACAAAGAGGCACACTGCCTACAAAGAGACACACTGTCTACAAAAGAATGTTATACAATACTTGAACTGATTGGAAGCATCTACATATGCTGGAGTTCAGTTCCGGTTAGGCTCAGTACACTAATCTGCTGCACTTCATCTTTCCTCTATTCTTTAATCTGCTTTCCTTTCACATACCTGATCTTTCTTACTACTTCTGCTCTGCTCTGCACTTATTCGCATACACCATCACACTACTACACATCTCACAACAAAATCCATCCTCTATATATATCCGCACTAGTGATTTCATTATCTTTCTAGTCGGCACCCAGAATAGTCTATCTTCTCACAAACTTTGATCTGTCGGCTGAATCCTTGCATATCAAGTAATGCGGATCAAGCATATACTTGTAGATATCATTAATCATGTCGGCCAAACATGATTCATGCCTTCACAACCTTTACCATCAATAGTAACACATCCAGAAAATAGTCTGATGCTCTGTTAGTCAGTTCTTCCTCTGTTCTCACTGTCTCTCAGGAATCTGGTACTCAACTATTCATATCTTCTTTCTTGTCCATCACCGGAGGCTAAATCCTTGGAATATACTACTCAAGGTAGTCCTTTTGACTTCCCCAAATCCACACTACAGCAAGACACTTCCTCTGAGAGATCCGGACCAATCTATCGGACCTTGCCACATGCTCTATTCTTGTTCACCGGACCACAACAGTCTTCATTCTGACTTCCGATAGAGACACACCATGACTTGCGGATATGTGGGATGACCTTTGTTGCCATCAATGACAACAACCATGAATCCATATAGTGTCTCTTGCCAACAACTCCTTCATTGGAGATTGTAACTTCTTCTTTGGCTAACATAGAAGAATTCTTGAGCTTGAAGATAATGTATAAACATGTCTTAGATGCATAAGAAAGTAGTTCATGATTAGAATTTGATAGATAGCTCAAATTCTTTTTGAAAAAGGCACTTCAATGCCATATCTTTCTATTACGTAATTAGGCCTATGAGCCCTTGTTTATAGTCTGCATGTTGTCAGCATATAAGCATTTTAGATCTATGATATATTGAGCATTTGAATCATTCTTTCTATTCTATATTGGATTTGTTTTCCTTCTGTTTACTCATGTTGCACAGCTTGGACAGTTCATTCTATGAACCCTCTGACCATGGCTACACCAAGTGGTATCAAAGTGAAGTTTGAATCCTTTGGGAGTGAAGTTTAAGTTAATTTGTGAAGGTTTTTCATAAGATCTTGTTTTGAATAGATCCCTAACCTAAGACAGACTAACTGTGTTAGCAATTGATCATTGATTATGAGGGAGTTGCCACTTTGTAGCCCAATCATCAAATTTGAGGCAGTTACACTTGATCCTAGGAAGAGATGTAGTTGAGGAGAGTAACTATTGTTGCTACTATGGCTGGAAGAATGGATGAAATCATAGAGATGATGAAGAAAATGAAAGTTTGATTCAATGTTGTTGAAGAAGATAGAAGAAGAGGACTAAAACCTCAACCTAATGTTGAAAGGGATGATGAAGAATATTAATAAGTTCATCAAAATGAAGAAACCTTAGAAGAAGAAGAGGAATCAGATCAAGTGAAAATATTGAGAGCTATTTCAAACATTAGGAAGCTACCTAGAGTGGAAGTACCAAATTACACTAGAAATTTGAATCTAAAGGAATTGATCAATTGGATAAATGATTTGGAAGAATACTTTGAATATGAAGAAATTGAAGATCTGAAGAAGGTGAGATTTGTAAAGACTAAGTTGAAAGGACATGCTTCTAATTGGTGGAAAGAGGCTGAGTTGGATAGAAATAGGAGAGGAAAAGAAAAGATCATAAAGTTGGATAGAATGGTGACAAAATTGAAGAATAAATTTATGACCTACTGACTATGAGTTGGAGATGTTGAAGAGATTGAAAAACCTGAGACAAAAGGAGGAATATGTGAAGGAGTATACTGAAGAATTTCATAAGATGATAATAAGGATAGGACATCGTGAAGCAAGTAAGGAGAATGTGGAAAGATACATCAATGTACTGAGGTTGAACATTCAAGAAGAACTGATTTTGGTATGGATGACAACAGTATAAGAGGCATATCATTTTTCCCTAAAATTTGAAGACAATTTGAAGAAGAAGCATGAGTAGACATAGAGATGTAGGAAAGGTAAGTTTCAGTGAGGTAGAACCTATTCTAGAGGAGACAAATCATATGTGGAGCAGACAAAACAAAACAACCCATTCAAGAAAGAAGATGGAGATAGAAATACCTACCAGAGAGATGATAGAACTTTCTGCCATAGAGGGAATCATAATTCTTACTAGAATGAAGGATACAAGAAAGATGAAAGAATATTTGATAGGAGAAGATTTTGAGGAACTTGTTTTAAGTGTGAACATGAAGGACACAGAGCATTTGAATGTCATCAGGGAAGTACAAGTAGGAAGACAAAAAAAAGTGGAAGAGTAGCTTATGTAGAAGAAGAAACTATTGGATCACCTAATTCAGTTGGAAACCTAGAGAAGGAGAATCAATTGTCATGAGGAGAGCACTATTTCATGCAGTGACAACTGAGGGACCACCAAAGAGGAAAATTTTATTCTAGACTAGATGCAAATCAGGAGGTAAATGTTGTAAGGTTATCATTGATAGTGGTAGTACTAATAATTTGGTTATAAAGGAGATGGTGACTATGCTAAACCTAGAGAGATTGAAACACCCTAATCCCTACATGATAACATGAATTTACGATGAACACAAGGTACTAGTGAGTGAATAATTTTTGGTGAAATTTCTTATAGGATCTTATCATGATGAAGTATTGTGTGATGTTATGCCAATGGATGTATGTCATATATTGTTGGGTAGAGCATGGAAGTGTGATAGAAAATATATACATGATTGGATAAGGAATACTTACACTATAGTTTCAAATGGAATGAAAATTACCTTGATTCATTTCTAAGATGAACCTAAGAGTTAGATGTGTGTAAAAAACAAAATTTGTTTGGTTAATGGAAGGAAATTTTTAGATGGTTTGAGACATGAGAATATTGGTTATGCTTTGATTCCTAGGAAGCCTCAAACCCTAACTACTGAGAGTAAAGAGTCATAGCTAGAGGAGATAACTGAATTGTTGATAGAGTATTAAGACATCATATCAGATAATGTAGTAGAAGGATTGCCACATATTAGGAGTATTAGTCATCATATGGATCTTATACCTAGAGCTAGTTTCCCTAACAAAGAAGCACACAAGATGACACCAGCAGAGAATGCATAATTGAATAGACAAATATAAGAGTTGTTGAGGAAAGGTTTGATCAGAGAAAGTTTGAGCCCTTGTGTAGTACTAACAGTGTTGGCACCGAAGAAGGATGGAGAATGGAGAATGTGTATAGACTCTAGAGAAATCAACAAGATCATAGTTAAGTATAGATTTCCATTTCCTAGGATGGATGACATTATGGATTATTTGAGTGGAGCAAAGTATTTCACAAAGGTAGACTTAAAGAGTAGACACCATCATATTAGGGTTAAAGAAGGAGATTAATGGAATATTGCTTTTAAGACAAATGAAGGATTGTATGAGTGCTTAGTGATGCCTTTTGGATTGACAAATGCACTAAGTACTTTTATGAGATTGATGAACGAAGTATTGAAGAATTTTTTTGGCAAGTTTGTTATTGTATACTTGGATCATATTATGATTTTCACTAAGAAAAAGGAAGAACATTTGTGGAACCTATGACATGTATTGCAGAGATTGAGAGAAGAGAAATTGTTGATAAAGATCAAGAAATATAGTTTCATGAAGGAAGAATTAGTATATTTGGGAATTGTAATTTCTGCAAAAGGATTAAATATGGACCATAAGAAAGTTAGAGCAATTGTCCAGTGGCCAACACCTAATAGTATTGGAGAAGTTAGATCATTTCATGGGTTAGCTAGTTTCTACTAGAAGTTCATTAGAAATTTTAGTTCAGTATGCACACTGATGACAAAGACAATGAGAGGTGATAGAAGTGATTTCAAGTGGACATCAGGAGTAAATAAAATTTTTGAATTGTTGAAGTAGAAAGTGACACAAAAACCCATGTTAGCATTATCGGATTTTAGAAAAGTATTTCAAGAAGATTGTGATGCAAGTGGAAATGCAATAGGAACAATGTTAAGTCAAGAAGGTAAACCAATAGCATGTTTCAGTGAGAAGTTGAATGATGCAAGGAGAAGATATTCAGTTTATGATTAAGAATTCTATTCCATAATTCAAGTTTTGAAGAAGCGGAGACATTATTTGTTACCTAAAGAGTTTGTGTTGTATATATATCATCAAGCTTTACAATATCTGAATAATCAAGGAAAGTTAAATGTGAGACATATTAGATGGGTAGAGTTCATGTAGAGTTACAAACTTGTACAGAAGTATAGGAGTGGGAAGTCAAACAAAGTTGCTGAGGCATTGAGTAGAAGAAGGAATTTGCAGATAGAGATAAGAGTTGAAGTATTAGGTTTTGAAGGGTTGAAGCACTTGTATGAAGAAGATATTGATTTTGCAGAGCCTTGGAAAGCACGTAAGGAACCTGTTGTGAAAAATATAAGTAAGTGGCTGGATTATTTCATTTAGGAAGATATGTTGCCCAAAGGAAATTAGTTGTGTATACCTAGGAGTTCAATGAGAGATAATATGATAAAGGAGAAACATAGTGGTGGATTAGTAGGACATTTTGGAATTTATGCAATAGTGGCTTTGGTAAGTGAACATTACTTTTAGCCTCAAATCTATAAGGATGTAAGGAAGTTTGTGTAGAGTTGTAGAGTATATCAAGTTTCAAAAGAGAGTAGTCAGAATACTAGATTGTACAAATAGTTGATAGTACTAGAGAAACCTTAGGAAGACACAAGAATGGAATTAATATTAGGATTGCTGAAGACATAGAGAGGACATGATTCTATATTTATAATGGTGAACATATTCTCAAAGATGACACATTTCATACCTTTTAAGAAGATAACTGATGCATTGCATGTTGCTGACCTATTTTTCAAGGAGATTATGAGGTTACATGGATTACCTAGGAGCATAATTTTAGATAGGGATACAAGATTCATTGGATACTTTTGGAGGACATTATGGAAGAAGATGAAGATAGATTTAAAGTTTGGTTCAACATTTCATCCACATACTGATGGACAAATAGAAGTGGTAAAATGGAGTTTGGGAAACTTGTTGAGATGTTTGATAAGAGAGGATGCAGAAAATTGGGATCTAATTCTATCACAAGCAGAGTTTGCATACAATAATTCAGTGAACAGAAGTACATGAAAGACACCAATTGATATAGTAACTAGAGTAAACCCTAGAGGAGTAGAAGATTTTATAGATATCAGTATAGAGAATAAGAAAGGTACAGAAGAAGAAGAATTTGTAGGATACATGGAGACTATCCATAATGAGGTTAAGAATCACTTGGAGGAAGGAGATGAACAATAAATACAAAGAACAAGAAAATGTGAAGAGAAGACAAATAATTTTTAGTTAGAGATGAAGTGATGGTATATCTGAGAAAAGAGATATTTCTAGTAGGGACATATAAGTTGAAGATTAAGAAGTTTGGACCCTGTACGATACTCCAAAAATTTGATTCAGGAAATGCATATGAAATGGAGCTACCAGAGACATTGGGAATATCACCTATACTCAACATTGCAGAACTATATCAGTACCATGAAGTAGAATTAAGTGATAGCATTGAGCAAAATTTGAAGAATTAGTTATCACAGCAACAACCAAAGGAAATAGAAGACATCTTTGATAGTAGAGTTGGACACAACACCAGAGTAAAGAAATTCAAAGAATATCTTGTGAACTTGAAAGATACACCGAGAGAAGATTCTCATGGATTTCTTAGGTTGAGGTAGACCATGTTGTTTTTCCTCTAACCCAAGAAAACTGAGGGAATCACTTTTTCAATAACCTTAGGTGTCTAATGCTAGAGCATCCAAGTTCATAGAGAAATCTTGCACAACCAAAAACATTTGCATTTTCTTTTTGTTTTCTTTCATTTTCTAGTTTAGTCAGCCAGAAGTAGTTTTAACATTTTGTACTACATTTTGCCACATTTTCATTTCATAGCTTGTGGACCAAGACTTAGCATCTAGACATCATCTTGCAGATCATATCCAAAATTTATATCATTTAGATTAGTTTCCAGAAAGTTATCTCTATCAGAAAATCACCTATTCTCACAAAACATAGCATACATAACAACTTGCTAAAGGAGAAAATTTCCAGAGCACTTCCATGACTTACAGAGCTAAATGAAACATCATTCAAGGTACTTTGGGACCTAGCTGATCTTCATTGAGATCTGTATCAAGTATCCATCATTTGTGTACCATTACCAGCTGTTTAAGGCCAACCTATCCATTTTCACATGTTACACCTTCATTGGAGATTCTAACTTCTTCCATGGCTGATGCAGGGGAATTCTTGAGCTTGAAGATGGTATATAAACATGTCCTAGATGCATAGGAAAGTAGTTCATGATTGCAATTCGATAGATAGCTTGAATTCTTTTCGGAAGAGGTGCTTCAATGCCATATCTTTCTATTGTGTAATCAGGGCTTTGAGCCCTTGTTTGTAGCCTACATGTTTTTGATTATATAAGGCGGCTAAACAAGGGGCCGAACCCTTAACAAAAGCAGAGAGGCTCGAAGACAAAACATAGCCTTACACCAGAAACAACATATACCACCAGTACATAATGCTAGCAGAACCAGCAAAACTAGCAAATAAAACTAAAGCCAAAAAATAGAGTAACAGAGTATCAACAGTAAAATAACAAAGACAGAGGAGACCACAACTCTCCTTACTAGACCATAGAGTTAATAATAGCATCCACTTTTTTAGCCAAATCATCACTATCAGTATTGACAGTAACTCCCAAATTCTTCAGCACAGAGAGGTTAAGGAGAGTAGAGGTTTTGAGCACAATGGAGAGAACCCGTTCCAACTTCGCAATGCAGACCTGCAGACCAGCAAGATCAGCCCCCAGACCATCATCAGTCTCCATAGCATCCTCGGCTTCTTCCACAAACATATCGCCTACTTTGTCAGCATGTCCAGCAAAGTCAGTTGTTTCCTCCCCTGAATCATGCGTTTCCTGTTTGTCTTCCTCATCGCCCAAAATATCCTGAATCTCCACATCCCTGTCGTCCTCCCCCCAGGTGGATTCATCCGAGCCGCTCTTAGAATAGTCAATGAATTTGGCAGAGGGAGCCAGCTTGCCAGCAATATGCCCAGACCGCCGAACTGCAGAAGAAAACCCCTCCCTACAAGCCTTCATAGAGGAATCCTTTCGCTGTCCCACCGGGGTCCTACCAAGGGTTTTAGGGGTCTCAACCACAGTCTTCCCAGTACCCATATCACTAGTAACCTTCCACTTTTTACCCTTCTTAGAAACAGTCGGGCCCGGGGAATCGACAAGATTTGCCACAGGAGTACAAACTTCAGCAGTATTGATAGGAACAGGGGAGGGCCCAGGTTCAACAACATCAGGAATATCCTTAGGGTTAGAGGAGGGCTCGCCATCCCCACTAGTGGCAGGAATGGATTTAGAGGGCTCGAGGGCAAGATGATGATTATACAAACAGAGAATAAGGCCCTGGTGGAGAGGGATAGGCTTCAGAGCAGGGTTTTTAGCCATTTTCGCCCGAACCCTAAGGACAGAACACTCGAGGGAAGAAAGCAAATAAAAAGGAAAACTAATTTTAACATTGCGACAGAAATGATTTAATAGGGGGAGGTGGTAGTTATAAAACCTGGTAAAATGCCCCTCGAGGGTAAAGTAATTCATAAGGATAAAACAAATAGTGTCCCATGGCTCCGGCAGCTTGGCTCTTTCAAAACCGCCCTGGTAAGGGACAAATTCTTCACCATCTCCAAGGAAAAGCTGCTAGCTGGAGAGGCCCGCAATTTTAGTTTTGCCTTGCAGCTTCAAACCCTGGGTAGACATACCGGTGGCCATAGCTATTATGCGTTCAGAAACTTCAAATTTAATGCCACCCACCGAAACCCATCGATTCTGCCAAGACTGCGCAAACTACTCAGAAAGAGCTTCATTGTAGCCATTAAGCCTCTCCAAATAGGGGCTAATCCCACCCTCCTTGTAGTAATGCCAAGCAACCAAATTGTCCCTAAATTCATAGCACGAGATAGGTTCAGTTCTAATTCTGTCGCCCCCCATCGCAGTATGACAGCGCATTCCACAGAGACCCCCAGACTCCTCCTTATTCTTAATAGGAGAATTATGATCATTAACAAGGCAGGTAATGTGGGTAATAACATCACACACAATCTCATAATAATGGGAGGCCTTACAGACATCAATCCCATGCTTAACCATAATTATGTAGCACAAGCCATGATGATCTGGCCATCCGCTCACCTTATGAGAAAGAGGAGTGGATTTGATAGCAGAAAAAGTACAAAAGGACGCGTACTTCAAGGGACACGTTAGCCCCTTCCCAAGGAACTGACAGTATGAGCTGTCTTTCGAACACATCAGCCTCATTGAAACCCAGCCACGTCTTTAAGAATAAGATTCTTAATATTCAAAGGAAGGTAATCAAATTGGCGCCAAACCCTCCAATTTGAAAAATGCTGTCCGAGATCAGCACAAGCGTCCGCCATGCCATTACCCTCATGGTAAATATGAGAGATATGCACATTAATAAACCTTTGTAAGAGAAGTTGAATATCTCTGATAATGTCTTTCAGCTGGATACCAACATTTGACTTATTAGTTATGGCATCGATGACCATTTTAGAATCTCCCTGAATCTCCAAATTCTAAATACGAAGAGATATGGCCAATTTAAGCCCCCAGAGAAGAGCCATAGCCTCAGCATAGTTATTGCTATGACAACCTAGACCTCCAGCATAAACAGCAAACATCCACCCTCTATTATCATGGATGATCCCTCCCCCACTAGCTGTACCAGTAAGCTTAGAGGCCCATCAAAATTGAGCTTCATCTAGTTAGAAATCGGAGGCTTTCATTTAGTGTTGAGTTGCTGTAACAGTTTAGTATTGTTATAAGCCGGAATATGGTTGAGAACCTTCCAGTTTACCGTAATTTGTTCTTCCTCTGGGGTCAGAGGTTTCTCCGCAGTGCGGATATGTGCCGAAGTAACACTCTCCACAAGAGTCTTAATGAAAGTATGAGAGACCTGAGAGACCTCTCGAGTAGTATCCCTGAAGATCCGATGGTTGCGATCTTTCCACAAAGTCCAACTCAAACACGGCAGAGTCTGATTCCATAACTCAATGAGCCAGGGATGGGAGAAGGGAGGATACCAATTGTTAATAACTTCCAGGATATCAGAGTTGCAAGCCCACTGAATACCAAAATTACTGAGGATAAGGCTCCAAATGTCCTTAGCAAAGTTACAATGAAAAAATAAATGAGAAACCGTTTCCTCCTTTTCACATCATAGACAACATTTGTTGACCAAAGTGAAACCTCTCTTCTGCAAATTATCTTGAGTTAGAATTTTGTTATGAACAGAGGCCCACCAGAACATGTTAATTTTTGGGATCAGTTTGTGCTTCTAGACTTTTCTCCATATCTCCTTTCTATGAAGCTCAGGAACCAATAAGTGATAGGCAGACTTAACAGAGAATCAGCCATTCTTATCTGGCCACCAAAATTGCTCATCTTCACGAGGGAAGAGGGGAATTCTAACTTCCTGAATCAACTTTTGAACCAACTAAGCTTTAGAAGCAAGGTCAGGGCGATGGGGGCAGCAATCCAACAAATTCCTCCAGCTCCTGTGACCATTATTGTTGGATATATAATCACTGACCTTATGGCCAAAAAACTGAGTAGCAATGCCAGCAATCGCACCCATATCCCTCTGAGAGATGAGAGCCTTGTCTTTAAGCCAAATATCAGTCCAAAACTTAATACCCAAACCATTTCCCAGCTTCCAATGGATCCCTTGCATGAGAAGATTTCTAGATTGTAACATTTTGTTCCAAATGACCGATCCCTTAGGAAGACCTTCTTGTTGGAGGAAATTAGACCATTCAGTGACATGCAAATATTTGGCTTGCATGATTTCTCCCCAATCTTTCTGATGATGGATCAAATTCCAATTAATTTTGGAAAGCAGGGCTTTGTTCATATTCCTTATGTTACGGATATTGAGACCTCCATGGGATTTAGGAAAACAAACTTTGTCCCAGCTGACCAGGGACATCTGTTGTTTATCTTCAGCTCCCGTCCATAAAACTTTTCTTTGAATCTGTTCCAACTTAGCAGCAAAAGAAGCAAGAATTTTGAAAAGAGAAAGGAAATAGGTGGGAATACCTTGCAAGGAAGCCTGAAGAAGCTGCAATTTTCCAGCACTGCTGAGGACTTTGCCCTTCCAACCAATCAATTTCCGTTGGGTTCTTTCCAAAAGGCTATTCCAGAAATTTGGGGAAACTTCTTTAACCAAAAAGGGAAGACCCAGATAGATAGAAGGGAGAACATCTTCAGCACAATCAAGGATATGGATGATTTTTTGATGGAGAGAAGTGGGAGTATTAAAAAAATACACATTACTCTTTTGGAAATTAATGCTTTGCCCAGAAGCAAGGGCATAGAGGTTCAAAATAGTCTTCCATCTCCGAGCTTCAATCACCGAAGAGGTGCCAAAAAGAAGGGTATCATCAACAAATTGCTGCACAGACATAGGGGCAAGGGAGGAAGCAGGTTTAATGCCCTCAAGGTGTTTAGAGACCACGTTATATTGAATGAATCTCCCAAGAGCCTCAGCCATTATGATAAACAAGTAAGGAGAAAGGGGACCCCCCTGCCGGAGACCATGCGAGGAGGAGAAAAAACCCTGAGGAATCCCATTAACCAATATAGAAAATTTGGTAGAAGAGACAGCCGTCCAGATGAGGAGATGAATTTTGTCATTAAACTCAAATTTTCTAAGAACTTGAAACAAAAAATTCCAAGAGACCCTATCATAGGCTTTAGAGATATCCAACTTAAGGGCCATACCCGGAAGTCTGCTCTTCTCCATGGAATGAATAGTTTCATGGGTGGAGATCATAGCATCCAAAATTTGTCGCCTAAGAATGAAGCCTTTTTGAGAAGGAGAGATGATTTTGTCAAGGAAAGGTTGAAGTCTCATGACAAGGACTTTGGTACAAAGCTTATACATAGTATTACACAAGCTGATAGGTCAAAAATCAGAAAGATTTGTAGGTTTCAACTTTTTAGGGACAAGGACAATAAAGGTGTTGTTGAGCTGCTTTAAGAGCTTACCAGTTTTAAAGAAATCCCAAACCACAGTAGTGAGATCTACCCCCACAATATCCCAGTACTCCTGAAAAAAGATTGGAGGGAAGCCATCCGGAGCCGGAGCTTTAAAAGAACCCATAGAGAATAAAACAGCACGAACCTCCTCCTCAGAAATAGGCCTCATCATTTCCATATTGTCGTCCTCAGTTATGAGAGAGGGGATATTGTCAATAAACTGCTTAGTAGCCCTATCATTATTAGCACCAGTGGCTGGTTCAGTCAACAAGTTCTAAAAAAATAACACAGCTTGTTCCCCAATCTCATTGTCCTCAGTGATAACATGCCCATTGTCCAAACACAGTTTTGTGATGGAGTTAGCCTTCCTATGTTTCATGGTAGAAATATGGAAAAAGGCAGTATTGCGATCTCCCTCCTTAAGCCACTAAACCCGGGATTTTTGCTTCCAAAAGACCTCTTCACGGCCCATAAGATTCTTCCATTCCAAAATCAGATCATGTTCTTGCTTAGAAGTATCTTCGGACACATCACCTTGAGCAATCCACTGCTGAATATCCTCAAGTTTTCCAGCTAAAGTTTTCTTCTGCCAAAACACATGACCAAAACTGAGTCTATTCCATCCCTGAACCTCCTGTTTAATATGCAGCAGCTTCTTAACTAAACGGAACATAGGAGTACCCTGGATAGGAATTTGCCACCATTGGGTCACCAGTTGCCTGAAATCCTTATGCTTAATCCACATAGCTTCAAATCTGAAAGGGAAAGGACCCCGATGACAAGAATCATGCCAATGGAGGAAAATAGGGCAATGATCAGATATTGTTCGCAGAAAAGCCTGCAATTGCATCTTATGATGATTATCCCAGTTACTTGAAATAAGAACCCTGTCTAATTTAACCTGGATCAAATGGTCCCCACGTCTCCTGTTGGACCAGGTAAAAATCTGATTTTGAAGCTCCACATCAAGAAGTCCCCAATCATTAATAAACTCAGCAAAATCAAACATGCTATCAGAGTAATCAAGGTTCCTACCATATTTCTCAGAGGGATACAAAGGAGTATTGAAGTCACCAGCCAACATCCATTTGGAACGCGGAGCCTGGGTCAGGGTATTACGTAAATCAGTCCATAAAGACTGTCACTGAGCTCTGGTGTTAGGAGCATAAATATTGATGAGATACTAGTTGAAAGAGGGTAAAGAGAAATTGGTAACCAAGAAATGCTTGTCAGAAGCCACAAGGGAGCCCCAAAATTTCATACTGTTCCACATAGTAACAATCCCGCCAGAAGCCCCAATAGCAGGGCTAATACAAAACTCGGCCTTAGGCCATATGTAATTAGCAATTTTCTTAAAGTTTTCCTCAGTCATCTTGACCTCCTGTAGAAGCAAAATGTCTAACTTGTTATCCAAAATACAGTTTTTGACCTCAAACTATTTTGAAGGGCTATTGAAACCCCTCAGATTCCAGGATAAGATCCTCATTTTAAAGGTTTGAGGGAGGGGACCTCTAGAGTTTTCTGCTTACCACTGGTAATTTCCTTAGCAATCTCTCATTGCCGAGTTTCCCAAAGGGTTGGCCTCCCTTGTTTTGAGTCAGTGCCAACATCAGCAGTCTTCTTTCCATTACGAGTCTTCCTCTTAGGGGTAATCCAGCCTTCAGGATCATTCGAACTACCACTGGGACCAATGTCAACTATCAGGGAAGGATCAGCAATATGATCATCAACTACCCACACGTTCCTGGTTGACTCAAGGTCATTAGCATCTAAGGGAACAGTAGAGGAAGCCTGTAGATCAATGGCTTTATCAACTTCAACCAACTCATTGATCAAAAGATCTTGTATTTCGCCCTCCTCACATCCAAAAGAATTCTGTCGGACTGTCTGCCTAACAGTGTCAAAAGCCTCATTCTGACAACCTATTTCTAGAAGCTGTTCAGCATTCTCCTCCAACAAAGCAGTATCCTTATGAGTCTCAGCTGTCAGGTTTGTCTTGTCCTTATCCTATTCAGGATGGTCTTCTAGGAAAGCATTTTCCGCATTACCCCCCATTCCCTGATGGTCAAGGGAAACAATTGTTTGTGTGTGGTCCTCAACCTCATTATGGGATTCAGTCTGGCAACCCATGGGCTTATTTTTACATTGAGTCATTATGTGGCCCTTCTTCTTACAAATTTGACAGAAGGTGATAGCATTTTCATAAAGGATTGGCTAAGTCCATACCCCATATTTAGAGTTTAATGCAATGGACACAGGAAGGGTTTGGTTTATCTCCACATTGACACAAAAATGAGCAAAAAAATAGCGGGATTGAGTACGGGTAGTATGGTCCATAGTAACAAACTGGCCAAAAGAGTTACCAATAGCAGAAAAAATCTTTTCATCCCAGAATTCTAAGGGGAACCTAGGTAAACGAACCCAAACAGGAGCAGATTTATTAAGATCCGAGCTAGGGTCAAACCTAGGTTTCCATTGGCATAAAGCAAGCGAGTGCGACTCATAAATCCAGGGTCCCCCAGTAAGAGTAGCAATCATATCCTCCCTACTGGTAAATTTAAACAGGAATACGCCTCTTGCCATAGCAATGACCGAAACACTACCCTTAACTCTCCATCGAGAGGAAACCCATTTACGGACCATCTCAATATTGGGACGAAAGGAAAAAAATTTACCTACTAGAGCAAGATCCATGTTTGCCACAATTTCTTCAACCAGACCATCCAGAATAACCAGAGTCGTGCCATCTGCAGAAACTTTCTGACAGGCATACCCGTCATGCATTTAGAAGACCCCACCGGTTCCCCTGTTACCACTTGTTTCCATTCGTTGGACGGAGCGTCCGCCATCACAACCCCAGAGGTACTACCCAAGGCAGCCGCCTCCATTGACACCGAAAGCAGTCAAAGCTAAAAACCCTAAAAAACCCTAAGCAACCCTGGAAAGCAGAGCACGCAGCATCAATGGAGTAGGCTAGCCTACATGTTGCCAACATTTAATAATTTTGAATATATGATATATTCAGTATTTGAATCATTCTTTGCATTCTATATTGGAGTTGTTTCCATTATGTTTACTCTTGTTGCATGACTTAGACAGTTCATTCTTTGAACCCTTTAATCATGAGTGCACCAACAAGTTATCATTTTTGTTCTATTTTAATGGTGACTTGATAGTGACGGTCACTAGTAACTTAAGAGACAAACTTAAGCCATCTTTTTTGTTTGGTGACCAACCCCTGATCATAGAGGTGATAGGTCTCTCCCAACCATATCTTGTGCAGTGACATGAATATGAGAATAAATGGCTCCCTTTTAATTCTCTATTGGAGGGAATGTCTGCATCAATGATATATGTTCAAACATATAATGACTATTTCTTGATGCATTGAAATTAATGGGTTGTGACCTATATCCCTCTTTTTAATAGTTTTAATAGTTTTGATAACTGTCTATTGTCAAGTGGTTTGGAAGTTGTACAAATTTAATTTTTATTCTATGTCCCCGTGGATCTAAGGTTGAATAAAAAGGGTAAATCAAGCATTTTTTTGGGTGAGGTAGTCTGAGTTTTGAAGAAAATATATTTTGCATAAGTGAAGAAGAAGGGTGTTTGTGTGTACATATAAACTAAAGGGAGCAAGGTAATTAATTTTTGTAGAAGCAATATTTGGATTTGTGTGAAGTAGGGTAAGTATAATTACAAAAGCAGTGTTTAGATCTATGTTTTTCATTGTAAACAAAGTAGCACATTTTTTGTGTTGGGTGGATCATAGATTTTGAAGAATCATTCTTTAAATAATAAGTAAAGGAAGAGTGTATTACTATTTTTGAATGTCTTCACATAGAGGGGATTGAATGAGAGAGTTATAGAGTCCATCTGTAACCTTTGACGATATTGTAAAAAGAGTAGTACTTTGTATGTTTACTTGCTTTGTGATTGGAGTTGGTGCTCCTAAATCTAGATGTCAAAGTGTAATTAGTGAGATTTGGTTAGTGAGACCTAATGGTGATCTTTTTGTGAGAATGATTTGGTCAAATAAACCCAATAAACTCTTCACACAATGGTTTTTCCCTTTTTAGAGTTTTCCACATACATCCTTCTATTATGGTGTGTTTTATGTGGTTCTTCAGTTTTCTAAGTACTTTGATGTTCTAACATAATAGTGTTTTCAAGAATTCAAAAAATTAATAAAGTTAATTTTATTAGATAGTTGACTCACCCCCCTCTTAGTGATCCATTGTTTTCCAACATGTGCTTGGTCCAGGAATGAGTCCATACAAATGTGGCAATAGGTGAATAGGTGAATCCATTGGATATCATTGTGCTAAAACTTGTATTTTCCATTTTCCAGGGTAATGAAATATGGATGATTTGTTATCCCCATTAGTTGACTTAGATAATTTTCCTCCTTTTGAACATTATGTTAGTTCAATGATTAAATAATGCCTATGTATAATCCCCCAAAATAATACATGAAAGAGACACTCTATAAATTGAGAATGTGAATAATGCAAAAATACAAGAGCTAAATACCTCCCCTTAGATTTGACACTTTATTAGATAGTATGATATATCTAAGTAGGCATGATTAAAATCATGCCCTAATACTTAGCCTATTTACAACTCTAATTTTAGTACTTTAAAGTTGCCTTTTAAAAGAATTGTAATGTTATCACTAACAATTTTGATAACATAACCTAAGATTTGCCCCCAATTTAAATTCCCCTAAAAAATTTTGGAACTACATGAATAATCCCTTGTGTATATTATCCCCCCCTAAATGTGGTACTTTATCAAAGTAGCACTTTTAAACTAGTCCAATATCAAAGTAGCACTTTTAAACTAGTCCAATTGGAGCATAAATGGGCACTTTATAAGTTGATTGTGATATTATGCTCAATAGATTTGTGGCTTGAAAATTTCAGCCTTAAAAATATATATATAGAAAAAATACCATTTTCCAAAAGATTTAAAAAAAAATATTGCAAAAATTTAATCTTAGGGATGTCAAGGGAAAAATGTGAAATAAGGGATTTGTCCATTGTGAATAGGGACAAAATAGGGACACCAAACTAAAGATTTAAATGCCCTGTAAGAGTTTGTAATACCTTCAAACTTGACCTTAACAATCCAACACGCTTGCTACAGGTAAATGGCGACGTACAATGGAGGGATAGTAGCCTATGAGGAAAAACAAAGTAGAAGCACCACTCAACGTCTATAGGGGTAGACCTACTCCATAGTGGTAGGTCAAGGTAGACAATGTAGATGCCCGCTCAAGTGGCATACACACAAGTGCTGTGGAGTTTAAGGGGCTATAACCAACCAAGGGTCGATTGCGACCCTACTGCTCCTCTCTGGCCTCAATGACCTTCCACAACACACACAAGCATGCAAACTCTAATGATCTAGTGAAGGCCCAATGTGACGCTACACGACAAGTGGTGAGCTCAAGGAAATACTATGAGAGAAAGGTAAAATGCAGGGTTTGGTTTGTTCAATAGGTTGAGGTGCCTTTTTTATACAAGATGCAAACTTTATAAATAGGCTACAGCCCTTTCAATAGGTGGCATGCCTTCTATACAGGCTATGAACCTTTTATAGGCCACAACAGTTATAAGGCAATGCATCTCTTTAAAATAAGCCATAGGCTTTGCTGATGAGCCTGTGTGCCTTCCAAATGCATTCAGTGGCTATGGAAGCTCCTCTCGTCAGCCCTACTCTAAGTTGTTTAGAATCCTGTTATGGATCTGGCATCATGTCTAGGTAGGTCTTCCCTTGGCTATTGGGTCCTCTCACATCTATGGTGTTGTTTTTTCTTACCAATAGTGGATCTGTAAGCCACCCAGAAATCCAGACTCAAACACAACAAACCCTCTAAGATATGAGTAAAGCCCAATTGCCTCCTTCCTCGAGGATCAGCTCTACAACCAGACTTTGACACAAGTGAACCAACAAAGACTTAAAATAGCTTTGATACCATATTAGAGTTAATCCAAGATAAATAAGCCATTACTAATTACAATTTCGATGTAGATTGATAATTGAATAAGATGAGTACATATAGGTAAGGAGAGGAAGTTATTTAGTTGAGGAAAGGACTCCTCAACTATGAGTGGTGGTGTGTTGTCTCCCTAAAAATTAGTGTGAGTGGCTAGTTAGTAGGCAACTTGGCGACACCTCTCCTAACCACCCAAAAACCTTGACACCTCAATGAGGTATGTGTCCAAATTGTGTAAAGGCACAACTAAGTAAAATAACATAATTTAACCAACATAACACTTTAACACAATTATAAAGAAGTAATAGAACATAATTCAACCTAGGATTTCATACTAGTTTAATATTCATCATTCAACATACATGAAGATACTAATTAACTCACAAAATTTCACAATTTATAAAAATCTTCACGAGACAAAAGTCTTCCACTAATTTGGTATGAATTCATTACCAATTATTATATATATCGTAGCGAAGCGAACAACTTCTTCTCATTTAACAATCTCATTTATCTAGTACCCTATAATATAAATGTTTTTGAAATAACAAGCATGAGTAATCTTCTAAGTATATCCATTTATCACTATGTTAATCTTTCGACCATTTTCCTAAAATAACAATATTATTAATAAAGTCTTAATATATAGATTCTAAGTTCAATATCAAGAAAAATATGTAACCGTTATCCAAATAACTTGCTAAGTTTGTACCTTGTCTTTTAAACTATGACTTATATCAACTTTAGAATATTCTATATTAATGAAATCTGAAAAGAAGTAAATAATTCTAATTAAAACATGCTTTCCATAATAATGGAAAAAATGAAAAGAAGTATTTAATTCTAACTAAACACATCCTTTTCCTTGACTCATTTTCATGCTAAATAAAAGGAAATCAACTTACTCAATACTCCTAAGTATTAGTTATGTTTCTTATGCATTAATGCAACCATAGGCATGAGGCTAAATACATGATGCCATTGCATATAATGGTAATAATAGATATACCTTTATCACTAAAGTGGTACTCATATGATCATGGCATATGCCCAAGACACCATTGCATACAATTCAATCACATATAAATTAACACCATAGTAAAAATTATTCAATTTTTAGGCATGTGACCAAGTATGACACCTCTGTAATACAACAGAAATCATATGTATATAATCATGTATCATATGATGCCCCTATATTAAAAAGGGGATCATATATGGATATTTGGCCAATAATAATAAAATTGCATCAACATATATATTTACAAATAGTGTAACGAAATGCCACTGTATATAGTTGAATTTGTATGTATACTAATATGAGTACCTATGAATGCAATGTTATAGAAGTGTTTGGATGTGAAGTCTAATAGTTCATTTCATCTCTCTTGTTTTGTCCCTTCATCTTCTTTGAAAAATATTGCATATATTTGGGAGAAAATTTTTAGGAATGTATCAATGATAAATAAAAAGATTAATGCCCTACTTTCTTGTGGATGTTGCCATATTGGTGAACCATGTTAAATTCTTGTGTCTGTGTGTGCTTTTTATTTCTCTTATTTCTTCATAATTCATATGAGAGCTGCAGAGATCCACAGAGAGCATATTGAAGATTGAGGGTTTGAAATTTATCTGAAGACATCAAGGGATCATAGATTAATTGTATAAAAATTTAGAAAAAGAGAATCGAAGGTCAATTGTGTTTCCATAGATTATGGAAGATTGTGGCTACAATCACAGGAGGTGAAAGAAAAAAAATTGAATAAACTGCTACCTAAAGTCATTAAGCAGGATATTTTGTTGTTCAAAGAGGAAGAACTAGGTTGACAAAGAGATCAAAGGTTGGATTATTCAATTGTTCTAAGAAATGATTGATTTGCAATAAGACTATAACCGTAAAAGAAAAATTTAAGATTTTATTGGAGATTTCAAGGACTTTTTTTCAGAGAGTGAAATAATAGGAGGATTCATTTTCGCTGCAGATCTAAAGACAAAAATTTGAACGATGGAGCCACTTAGAAAAACTAGCGCCAAACATGGAATGTGATGCCATTTTTGAAATATGAATAAAATCCAAAAGGTCATGATTGGATAAAGACTCTTGAGGTTTTATTTGTAGAATGTTATTTTAGGAAACTTTTTTAATTATTTTTCAATAGAGATTATTTGTTTTAAGATTGGCGAAGAGGGCAACCATGGAAAATTAAATCTAAGGATCCAGTATGGGACCTGTGAGGAACACATCAAGAATGTCTTGGTCAATTTTATCTCTAAGATACGAAAGAAAACCTCTTCATATTCTTAATCTCAATAATATCTGCCTTCATATGTGAAGGTATATCATGGGTTCTGATTTACATAACTTCCTTCTGTAAATCCCTATGCTCTACTACATCAATAAAACCACAATAGGGGTTAGAAACAATGAAGACCACAAACAATAGTAGCAATGTGCTCTCTTCCAAGAAGTCCAAGTTGAAGAAAAAGGAAAAATCTGAGAACAATAGCGTATATATCAAAATACATCATAATAATAATGAAATTGTATATGAATATGACAACAAGAGATTGATTGTTTATTAATTTTCACATTCCAAGATTTAAATTTCTCAAATGATCTTTGAGTTATGGTAATATTAAATGGTAACACTGAATCATCTAAATTTTTTTTTTATGTAATTTCGTTTGAGTCATGTCTAATAGATGTTTTGGATGAGGATCATAAATTTTGGACCCCACTCTTAATTTTAATACATCTCTAACATTAGATGATACCCATGTATCATCATGCCAATATTTTTTAGTTAAAGATTTGATTTCATTATTTAATTTCATGTCAGATCTTGGCAGTCTACTACTAAAAATCCAACATTGTTTAATTGGATCATTATCAATACTTTATCTTCTCTTTGTTGCTCTTCTCAAAGTTTTAGGATGTATCACTAGTATTACTTATCATTCTTTTATTTGAAACTGATTTATTAACTAAAGTAGTTTTTATAGCTCTTCATGTTGCATTTCTATCTTTAGATCGACTATTTTTTCCAATAGAATCAATAGCACTAGCAACACTAGATATAACCTATTTCATTGAGTCATATCTTTTTTTAGCTTTTGAAGAAATGCCTTTCTCATTACTTTTCACATATTTCACATTTTGATCAATTGCATCATGAGTTGACATTGAAGTCCAAGACTTTTTCTATAAAAATAGTTTATATAATCTATTTGCATGGGTTCTCATTTATCTCAAGAAATAATACTAGGAAGATTATCCAAGACATTTCTTTCAATTTTGAAGAAAAAATTTCATATTTCATATTCATTTCTTATTTCCATATTTTCAGTAGTACAATTGAGGTTATCATTGCTATATCCAACTTTATTTAAATAACTAATATAATCAATATCATTAATAGGTGGGTTTAAAGATGTACCTAGATTAATTTCTATAGTCACATTTTTCATATCATTGAAAGTTGTTTTTTAATACATACCTCGATTTGTTTCTTTAGTCACATTTTCTTTCATATTCACCATTTCTACATTTGCATCATCTACATTCATCCCATCCTTCATAGTCTCTTAAATGTTCTTCTCTTCAATAGTTATGAAACTAGATGCTTTGATACTCTTCATTTGTCACATCTTTATTCTTCAATCTCTTTGCCTTTTTTCCTCTTTCTCTCTTGTAGATGTCTGAAAATGGTCACAACCACATTCATCCACCTACACAATCCAACCCTAATTCACCCACATCAGTTTATCCAATTGGATTATTAATTAAATATTTTTAAATTATTTAATTAATTTATTCTATACACTTTGCCTAAAAATCAAGTTCCTCTACTATAGTTTAAAAATTAAATATTTTTTACTATAACTAGTTCATAAATCACATGTCCAAAATTAAATAAATTATCATATTTATTTAATTCCCTATTTCCTCCACTTTTGATTACTTTTGGTAATTATCATTATCTTCTTCTAATTCATGTGCACATGAATTAATTTTAATTAACTCGCTGTTAGAAACTCCCATGTTTCTAGAAGTCCACTTGTCATCCAATGTACACACATGTACATGATAAGTCTTACTTTGGAAGTATGGTCAAATCTTCCATAGAATGTACATTTGTCTTATTTCTTCCACCCCACTCCATGTGTCACTATTCAAGCTAATTTAAAATTATATGTGGCACTATTTCAACACTATTCTTGTAATTTTAAATTCCACTTGTCCTCTCTATGGAATTTAAAATTCCTTACAAAATCCATCCCTTACCTTTTCATAAATGAGTCCTTAAATGTCAATCCTAGCCATCCATCTATTCAAACTTACAATCTCATCCATTGATTATCCCTTGAATCTTGAAGCAAACTTCTCCTCCAATCTAATCATACCATTTGTCCAATTCTCTTTGCTTGAGGATCCTCAAGCAATCTCAACCATTAATCCTCCAAATTGATCCTAGCCCTTCAATCCCATCCCCAAAAATCTATAAATTGAGGCCTCCACCTCTGATTTTATGCGAGTCATCATATGCAAGAAAAATCTACCAATTTGAGTGCTCAACATAACTAGAATTAGTTCAATTCTAAGTAGTTTAGTCATAGAATATCATGTCTTAGAGTAGATCACTACTTATGTGCTTAGATAGGGTGTAATTTATATAATTAGTGCATTAGTAGTTTAACTCAATCCTGAGGTCACATGGACTTGGGTTTGGGGTGAATTTTAAGGTAATTTGCATTCATTTAGGACCCCACTTTCATAGGTAGACATTTTGGCATGCCTAGTGGGACCTCACCACCTTTTAGCTAACAAAATTGACATGATTTGTATGCCTTTTGTTGTGACAAGTTTGATTAGTGGCTAAATTATATAGAGTAACACCTACTAAATAGATCAGCACCTAGCTTGGTAGATCATCGCCCGTCCTATGAAGGTAAAAAAATGTTATTTTTGATGCTTTTGGTCAAATATTTCGGCTATACATGTTCTATGTGGTCTTAAATCATCACTTAATAACTTTTGGGACACTCTAGCTCTTTGTTTTACAAGAGAAACTCATTTTACAAAGGGGTAGTGTTGCCTAACTTGGATTAGTGTCTGTCATAACAGTTCAGTGCCCAACCTTGCACATTAGCACCCATCTAGAACTAGCATAAGACTAACATTTTGTGTGTTTCCTTTGTTAATATTGGTGTTTAATAGTGGTTTTTAAGCTTCTAACTATCATTTTGTGCAGGTCTAACTCTCTATTTTGTAGAGAAAGTGCATTTCACAAGGGGAACTCTACCAAAACTACATCAGTGTCTGTCACAGCAGATCAACACTTAGTCTTGTGGATCACTGCTTAGCCTTAGGTATAATATCAATGCCTATTTTTTTGTTTTAGTGCTTAGTCTTCTGAATTAGTGTTTAGCCTAAAAATTGGGTTTTTTGGACTAATATTTGTCTTGTAGCGACATTCGCCCATCCAAGACCTAAAAAATTCATCTACTAACATCTTTTGAAAGATTTTGATAACATAGAAACACTTATTTTTGGTTCACTAAAATTAAACTTGTGTGTTAGCATAGCAAATATTTACTTTTGGTGTAGTAAAACAAATCTAGGAACATTTCAATTTGGGCTCTAAAAAGAATGTAGATCCTAGTTGGCATGTCTTCTGCACTTGGACATTTATGTTAGTAGATCCCATGTGATAGAATCAAAGTATCCTCTCCCCTCACCTTCAAAAGAATCTTGGGTGAAGAGAAGTAGTTTTATTCTCTTCTTTTTCATTTTCTTAGAGAAGGGTCCGCCTTAGTGGGAAAAGAGGTACTCACCCCAAGGGATGACCCTAAGTGGTACTTCCCATTTGGTAGATACTATATAAAAGGCCTAGGTGAAAGTTGAAGCTTCTTGGTGACGTATTTTCATTCTAACATTTCACAGTATCCACACACTTGTGTGTGAGATACATCAACCCCATTCTATCCTTGCAAAAGGATTGATGTAAGTGGCTAGGATAGGGTTCTAAGTGGTTCACTGTTACATGAATGAGTGTCAATTCCCTGAATGTTTCCCCACTAAATACCTTAAGGTAGAGGCCTGCCCTTTTTAACCTTGTGGAGATTTGGTCAAGGCAAGGGGAAACATCATCCCCTATAGATTCTCACCATTGGCTCCCTTAAGATGAGATGGAAATCCTCATCTTAGCATAAGCTATATGTAGCTTTCCAAGGAGAGGGTGATTGTGTCATCCTTCAAGTGTAGGAGGTCCTGGCCATCCTCTCTCAAGAAGATAATATAATCACACATGTGCTAATCTATGTGTTTGCATTTGATTCAAAGATTCCACACTGCGAGACAATCTGCCATTCACCTTGACCATAGGTAGCTTAAGCATTGTCTTCAAGTTTTTTCAATTGTGTTCATACCCATGAAAATTTCAGCCTTGATGGGCTTCTCAAACATACACATTACTTTATACGTCATGTCAAACCTTTCACCATTGTATGCTATTGGTTGGAATGTTTGTATTACTTGCCAAGTAAAACTATCATTGACATTATCCAAACACAATTTGAGCCATTCAAAAAAGTCAAACATTGAAACATTTGAACCTCCCAAATCTATCATTTAACCTCCAAAGTCCAAAAAAAGCACATCTAGAGTCAAAGATTTGCCAAAAATCTAACTCACCACCCTTAAAATCACACAAAACCATAACTATCCTACATCAGCACCTAGCCCTCTAAATCAATACCTAGTCCTCTGAATCAACACCCATTTTCAAACCCATCAAAAAGGTCAAAATTGTCCTTTTAGTTGCTAGCAATACCCATTCCACATCATCCCTTGATATTACATGCCACCTCATCCATACCTTGGTGACCCATTTGTAACTCTTAGCTTATTATTCACTCTAATCAATGACCATTATCCTTGTCATCATCCTCATTAGGTTATAGATTACCCATGTCATACATAGTTAATTAACCATAATCCATCATCATCCTTAAACCATCTTTTGCCAAAACTTTACTTATCATCCATTATCACCACTAATAAAACCTATCTTCCTTAATCAATTCCTATTGCTCCATAATCAATCATTATCCTGAAATAAACTAAATCCTTACCCAACCATTTCCTCATCCAAATCAATCCTAATCATTAAATTGATCTAAATCACATCCCAACCCTAATGTTAGACTCAAGAGCAAACTATCCTTTTGTTTATAGTAAGCTTAAGACTTAGTACATTGTAAGTTTAGTATAAACTAAGTATCATCGACTCCCTTGGATAAATTTGCTTAGGAACTTAGACAACTCCTAAGTTAGTGGACTTGAAGAAATCCCATTTTGCTTGGTACATCTTGCCTACCCCAAGTAAAATAATCCTATTATCCCTTCGCTTAGGCTCATTGTCCACCCTAAGTATATAGGATAACCATTGACCTTTAATCATCTTTATCTATATTTTAGACCTATCTCCATCCATCATCATTGGTACCTCATCATCCAAATCTGATCCAAATTCACCTTTTATGCCTCCCATAACACAATCACAAGCTAAGAGAATGGATGCCCGCTACTAACCCCTCTCTCCTAATAGTTCTACTGTGAGAAGCATGTATGGATACGTCAACCAACCCAAAATGGGTGAAACATCTACTCATCCTCATCTCACCTATTGTCCCACCTTTTTTAATTTCCTTAATGAAAAGGGGTTACATGACAAGTTTGACCAATTCATTGAAAATCATAAGCATGAATTTCTTGAACACGTCATCAAATATGGTGCATGCCTCCCACATTCATTTGACCATGACAAACACAATACCATATTCCATGACAAGCCACCATTGCCTATCTATGATCAATGATGGGGACATGTCCCTAATCCTAATGAACCCATCTATGACAACCCATGGGCTAGTTTTGCTTCCAACACCAACACCGTCCATGCCTTGGGACAAAACATGAGGGCTAGAAGTGTTACACAACCACAAGTATCTAACCCCCTATTGGGTTACCCTATGACATGCTACCCTCCAATGTGCACATTTCTAGGGTACCTTCTAATGTCATCATCACTGCCATACCACCTCTGCCAAACAATCAGCAACAAGCCACCATAATTGTACCACAACCTCTCCCTCAATTAAACATTCCACAAAGATCAATCATCACACAAATGGTGGTACCACCCATGACTCAAACACCCATTGTGAATCCACTTAGCCAACAAAAAAATCCCTTGATGAGCTATGCCAATCCCACACAGACATATCAATCTTCCATGCATCAATAATCTCACCATGGGTCATTGATGTAAACTCCTTACGCTACCCAACAACAACCACCACTCCAAAATCAACAAGTCATCCCACAACAACAAGCCTATGGGTCCCATGTTTACATGCAAACTATAGGCCTTCTTCCACATGCACAACAACAATAATACATCCATCCCCAACAACAACAACAATACATCCATCCCTAACAACAAAAATACGTTCATCCTAAATATCAACAATCATCGTCACAACCACCTCTTACTAACCCTTTCAGTCAAGAATGGAAAGAGATGGAAAATACACTTAAAAACACCCAACTAGGGACCCAAAAGAAACATTATAAGTTCAAAGACTTATGTCCCTATGCATTTGATAGAAACATCACCATCACACCTTTTCCTCAACACTTTGAAATGTCAAATATTGATAAATATAAAGGAAAAGGAGACCCTCGTGACCACATAAGGAGTTTTTCATGGCATGCCAAGAAGTCGCCTATGATAACCAATTCCTACTTCATCTTTTTCCATGAAGCCTAGGAGGACAAGCCCTAGAATGGTTCATGCACTTGCCCTATGGCTTCATATCCACTTTCTCCAATCTTTTGGAGAAATTTGTCTCTCACTTCTCATATAACGTAGAGATTGAAATTACTATGCTTGCCCTTTGTGACACTAAAGAATGAAGTGGTGAGAGTTTTTCCACTTATCTACAAAGATGGAGAGCCCTTGCTAGCAGCCTACCTTGGATGTCCCCGAGAAACAACTCATGCACATTTTCATCCAAAATCTCAACCAAGAAATGGCCTTCCACTTGCAAGTACATTGTGCATCTACCTTTGATAAGATCATAGAAAAAGGGGTCACTATTGAAAAAGAGCTTATTCCAAAGGGTCTAGTTAAAATCTACAACAAGAATGAAAACTACAAAACCTCATATGACAAATCTAAATTTTCGGCTAAAAATAAAAACACCATAGGTGATGGTGCTACTAATTCTAAGTATATCCAAACTGTCACTTCTAAACCAAAAGAGACAAATGTAGTAAAAAATATTTTAAACAATGTCTCCGTCACATCTACTCCTCCAAAGAGAAATCCCCCTAACAATAGAAAATGAAAGTATACAACCTTGGGTGATCCACTTGAGGTTGTATTCCAAAAACTTGTCCTAGAAAATATGGTTGAGTTCCCCATGGTGAAACCATTTTATGAAAACCAACCTAAACCTGCATGGTACAAATAAAATGAATATTGTGACTATCATCACATAAAGGGCCATCCTGCAAGCAAATGCATGAAATTAAAGAACTATATCAAAGACCTCGTTGATTGTGGTGACATCCAAATAGAAGGAAACACCAACCCATCACCCAATGATGGCCTAGGCATCTACCAAGACCCACTTTCCCACTACAACAATAACCAAACCACATCCAAACCATCATCTTCCAACACCAACCCTAGCAATAAAGCCAACAACATTGCCTACAACAACATTTTGCCTCCTTATGAAAATGTAGTAGGTTGAATCGACCTTGATTCTACTCATGATGCCACCATCAAACTTAAAAATACCATCCTCGAATGTGCCATTACCACCCGCCGTGGGTGTGCAACTATAAAGGGTCCCATCCTCCTTTACTACCATGTTTGAATACAACCTCCTTGATCATCTTGGGAAAACCCCCACGCAAATCTTCATCTTGGAACTCCTTAAGACATCTACCATTAACCATGAAATTATTGACAAGGCCCTCCAAGAATCTCATGTTCCCACTAACATACCTCTAGCTCAATTCCAAAACCTTATCCCTTAACTATCTTCATCCTACCACCTCACTTTTAGCCATGCCGACATGCCACCGATCGATCCCACACATAAGAAAGCATTGTACATCAAAGTCCATATCACCAACCATAAAATCAAGAGGGTGCTCTTGGATAATGGATCTAGTTTGAACATATGGACATTAAAATTCATAAAACTCATGGGGTATTTAGTGGGTGACCTACAACCTTTGGTCATTTCCATCAAGGCATACGACAACATGCAGAGACAATTAGAGGACACTATATCTATCAAGGTGGGCCCACTCACCATGCCTACTCTATTTCACATGATTGATCTTGATCTTCCATATAATCTTCTTCTAGGCTAACCATGGTTGCATACCATGCAAGCTGTTTCATCCACTTACCATCAATGTCTCAAGTTCCCTCATAACGAAATGGAAGTCACTATTCGTGCTTACCAACAAACTTTTGAATATTGCAAAGCTTTAGATGTTGTTTATGATTGACAATTTCATTACCCAAGCACCTATGGGAATCATGTCAAAGACCCCTCATCCACTCCATCCACATCATCATCCACTCGACAAGTCACCATTAAACCATCACAAGATTCCACCTCACCTTCCACCCATTTACCATAAAAGGTCAATATCATAGAAAATGGGTGTGGTGAATATGAGATTCACAATGCCTTCCATGTGGGACAGTTAACATTATGCCCATGCTCTCATGGTCATTATCTTTAGGATAAGGAACAAGAACAGTAGCGCAGGATCAGTGACAAAATTCCCTTTGTACCAACACAGGTCTCTAGAGAAGAAGGAGCCAAAGAAACAGCCTTGAGTGATTGGTTCCACTATGATGAAACCACCCCATCACCTATAAATATGGAATACTTCAAAGAAAAATATCCTCTACCATTTCAAATTTGTACCAAAATGCCTTACCATGGAATAAGACTTGTTGCTGATGAACAAGGTGTTACAAAACCCCTTTCAATTGACCCTACATCTCCCAAGAAATACGCTCAATACTTCAGTTTAGGATATAATCCACCGACTATGACAATCCTCACTTAAACTTTCATGCAGGTAACATAATCCTCTTCTAGTGTTGAAAACATCACTCTGAATGTCATCCTAGCTTAACATGAAGATCTTGATCTTTCATGCATCTTCCTCGACAACACCATCTTTGTTATTGACCTCCCCCTCATTCATTCTAAACTCATTTCTTGGGATTATAAAGGACCCCCACCTCTTGATGTATTTCCACATGATGATGCCCTATCCATATTCCTAGAACTCCATGACACCTCACAGTATGACATATGCTTGCATGTCGATTCTTACTTTGGAGAAGAGGAGATCCTTAGTCCAAAAAAACAAAAATCAAAAACTAGAAAATCATCCCCTAGCGAAAACCTCTCTAAGGTACTTTTAGACACAAAAGAGAAAAAGAAAGATGTATATCTTAGTGAAAACCTCTCTAAGGTGCTAGAAGATGAGCATCTCTATCTTCCTCCCATACCATCCTAATGACAAGAGCATCCCAACATTCTAATTGAAGGCACCAAATAGATCAACCTCAACATGCAAGAATTGCCCAAGATCACACATCTAGTAGAAAGTCTTGATACTAAAGAAAATCAAACCTCTCCATAGTGCTTCATGAAGCACCTGATGTGTTCACTTGGTCCTATGCTGACATGCCAGGATTGGATCTATCCTTGGTTGTTCATCATCTTGTGGTACATCGTAATGCAAAACTTATGAAGCAAAAGCTCCATAAGATGCACTTGCAAGTAACCTTACTTGTCAAAGTAGAGATGCATAAGCAATTAGATGTCTGCTTTATCTGTCTAATTGACTATCTAGAATGGGTATCCAACATTGTTCCAATTGCTAAGAAACCTAGGGGCATCCGTTGTTGTACAGACTTTTAAGATGTCAAGAAGGCATGTTCGAAAGGTGATTTTCATGTCCCAAAAATTGATATGATTGTAGAACTCACAACCAAGCATGAGATGCTTTCCCTCATGGATGGTTTCTCTAGGTACAATGAAATTAGAATCACCCTTGAAGATCAAATAGCTTTTACCTATCCTTGGGGAACATATTGCTAGCAAGTCATGCCCTTTGGCCTAAAGAACATGGGGGAAACCTATCAACATGTAATGATTACCATCTTCCATGACATGACACACAAGATAATGGAAGACTATGTAGACAATCTCCTAGGGAAATCTAGAACCAAGGAATAACATCCTAAGGTCTTGCAATAGATCTTTGCAAAGCTCATAGAGTACAAGCTTCGTCTCAACCCCAAGAAATGTGTTTTTAGCATAACATCAGGAGAACTCTTAAGGTTCAATGTTTCTCGCTTAGGCATTGAGGTGGATCCTACTAAAGTCATGACTATAATAGAAATGCCTCCTCCAAAGATGTTCAAATAGCTTTAAAGTCTCCAAGGTAAGCTCCAGACTATACATAGGTTCATTGCTCAACCCACAGATAAATGTCATCCCTTCTCCCATTTGATTTAGAAATATGTACACTTTAAATGGGACCAAAATTATTAGTAGGCATTTGATCACATCAAGGAGCATCTATCTTCACCACTAGTCCTAATGGCACCTATCCCTAGAAAACCCCTGTTATTATATATAGTAGAAACTTCAGTAGCACTAGGGGCACTTTTATCCCAATAGGATGATACCGACTGCAAAAGGGCTATATAGTATATTAGCAAGACTTTAGTCAGCTATGAGCTTAACTACACCCCTATGGAATGCACATGTCTAGATGCCATTTTTTTTCCCAAAAGTTACGACACTACATATTAAGTCATTCTGTCAAGCTCATCTCTAAAGTTGATCCTCTCAAGTACCTTTTTTCCAGGGCTTCACTCACAGTATGAATGGAAAAATGGGTCATGTTGTTGAGTAAATTTGACATTGAGTATGTTAACAGAAAAGTAATCAAAGGACAAGTTGTAGCAGATCAATTGGCAAAAGAACCCCTCATAGATTAGCAAATGCTATCCATTGATTTTCTAGATGAGTCCGTCCTAACCATGAAAGAATCAACAAACTAGAAATTATAGTTTTATGGATCATTCACCAATCACGATTTAGGGGCAAGAATATTATTGGTTACTCCGCAAAGTGATTATATACCCAAAGCTTACTAACTTGCTTTCCCATGTACAAATAATGTAGTTGAATATGAAGCTTTGGTCATTGGTCTCAAGACAACATTGCAATGGAATATCTTGTAGCTACATGTCTATGTACACTCTCAAGTGATCATCAAATAAGTGAATGATGAGTTTCTCATCAAGGATGACAATCTAGTGCCCTATAAGAAAATGGTTGATGAATACGAGCTATTATTCACCTACATATAGTTTGAGTAGGTACCTCACCTTCAGAACAAAGCAGTTGATGCCATGCTTACTATTGGTTCCCTCCTGTATATGCCTTACGATAGTCATCAGTGCGAGTTTCTTGTGGAATAGTTCCTAATGCTAGCATATGGTATCGTTGAGTTGGAATTCGTGTGTTAGATCTCCAGACATGATAAATACAAGGTGGATGATGACTTTGATAAAATTGAAGTGAACTTTGTCGACATGCTACAAAGAGGCTTTGATAAGTTCAAAGGTAAATTACCTTTCAAATGATTCTCTTGTGGCAAAGTAGGTCATTATGCTTGTAGATGTCCTAAAAGAATTGAAAGAAATAAGAAGAAACATGAGAGCAGGCCTAGAGTTCCAAAGAAATGCTACTATGTCAGAGATTTTGATGATGAAGGGGTGATTAATGATATCTAATGATGCTAGTACTAGTGCAAATGAATGTATGTTTATTACTATTAAAGAAGATCATGTGTCTACTAATTCTACTAGCTGTGTGAAGGAAGAAAAACCAGTCGAAGAAGGTGTTTTGGTTGTTCAGGTTGAGAAAGATAATTATGAATGAATTATTGATAGTGGATTCTCACATCACATGACTGGTGATGAAAGTAAGTTTGTAAGTATGGAAAAATATGATGGAGGACTGGTTAGATTTGGAGATAATGCAACTAGTAAGATTTGTGGAAAAGATCTATTTCATTTGATGGAAAGCATAATACTGACAATGTTCTATATGTGAAGGGCTTGAATCATAATCTTTTGAGTGTTAGTCAAATGTGTGACAAAGGATATGATCTGAGATTCAAAGACAATGGGTGTAAGATCATGGAAAGCTCCAGAACAATGATTGCTACTAGTAAGAAGACAAAAAGGTAACATCTATCAATTAAGAGGAACTAATGATTACTATTTACTGGCCTAGGCAGATGAAAGTTGGCTATGGAATAGAAGGATGTGTCATATAAACTTTGATAATCTGGTAAAGATAAGTTTAGGTCAGACTGTGAGAGATTTACCAAAACTTGTGAAACCCTCCAACACAATTTGTAAGGAATGTCAATTGGGAAAGTAGACAAGGACAAATTTCAAGAGCAAAGAACAATTTTCTACTAGCTTGCTAGATCTAGTGCATATAAATCTCTATCATCCTACAAGGGTGATAAGTATACAAAGTGACATGTATTTCATGTTGCTTATTGATGATTATTCTAGAATGACTTGGGTTACTTTTCTAAGAGACAAATCAAAATCCCTAGAGAAATTCAAATCTTTCAAGGCAATGGCTTAAAATGAAATAGATCTAAAGATCAAACGCTTGAGGTCTAATAGAGGAGGTGAACTCACATCAAATGAATTCAACATTTCCTATGAAGAGCATGGGATAAAAAGTCAGCTATCTACACCTAGGACTCCTCAGCATAATGGAGTTGTGGAAAGGAAAAATAGGATAGTTCAAGAGGCTGCTATGATAATGATGAAGGAAACAGATCTGTCGGAAGTGCTTTGGATAGAGGCTATTCATACTATTGTTTACATCCAAAACAAAGTTCAAGTGAAAGGTAATGACACTCAAACTCCTTATGAATTATGGTATAAAAAAATTCCTATAGTAAAATATTTCAAAGTCTTTAGAAGCAAATGCTATATCAGGAGAGATGAAGATCTAGGAAAGTTTGATGTAAGGTGTGATGAAGGAATCTTCCTTGGATACTCTACCAAGAGTAAAGATTACTGGTGCTACAACAAAAGGCTCAAAAGGATTTTTGAGAGTGCAAATGTGAAGGTAGATGAAGGCAAGGAAAAAATATCAAACCTAAATTGCTATGAACCAAATGAACCTGTGACTATAATGAATGAAGGAAAATATGAGCAAGTAGACAGTCATGATGAAGAAGAAACTCCAGAAAGTGCTATCAAGACTCCTAGGTATGTAAGGATCAATCATTCTGAAGACTAGATTATAGGTGACCCAAAAAAAGGTGTGCTGATAGGGAGAAGAGCAGTAGAAGAACAAGTGAATTACTACTTGCTTTCAAAGATTGAACCAAAGACTGTGAATGAAGCATGTAATGATGAAAGATGGGTAAAATCCATGGAGGAAGCGCTAAAGTAGATAGAAAAGAATGATACTTGGGAATTAGTTCCTAGACCTGCTGACAAAAATGTTATTGGAACCAAATGGGTTTTCAGGAATAAGCTGAATGAGAATTGAGAGGCTATATGGAATAAGGAAAGGATTGTATGCAAAGGATGCTCTCAAATTCAAGGAATAGATTTTGAAGAGACTTTTCCTCCTATAGCTTGGATTGAAGCAATCAGAATGTTCCTAGAATTTGCAACCCACAAAGATTTTAAAGTGTATTAGATGGATGTAAAGTCTACATTCCTAAATGGTAAGTTGGAAGAGGAAGTCTACATTAAGCAACAGGAAAGATTTAAGTTATCAGACCAAGGAAATGTTGTGTGTAGATTAAAGAAGGCCTTGTATGGACTCAAGCAAGCCCCTAGAGCATGGTATGCAAGGTTGGATAAGTACCTAATGTAGTTAGGATTGAACAAAGGTACTCCTGATAGTAATCTTTATTTCAAGATTAATGGAGATAAAATATTGATTGTTGAAGTCTTTGTTGTTGATATCATTTTTGGAGGCAATGAAGGTATGTGTATAAAATTTGTTGGTGAAATGAAAAATGGGTTTGAGATGTCCATCTTTGGTGAGATGAATTTCTTTTTAGGTCTTCAAATCAATCAATCAGATAAAGGAATCTTCATATCTCAGTCTAAGTATGTGAAAGAGTTGTTGAAGAAGTTTGGGATGGAAGACTCTAAACTAGTGTGTACTCCCATGGTGACTAGCTACAAGTTGAGTAAAACTGATGAATCACCTAAGGTTGATAAAAAAATATAGATCCATGATTAGAAGATTGCTTTACCTAACTGAAATGAGACCTAATATTATGCATGTAGTCTATCTTGTTGTAAGGTTTCAAGCTAATCCAAGAGAATCACATGTGATGGTAGTCAAGATAATCCTAAGGTATTTAAAAGGCACTCCAGATCATGGCTTATGGTATCCAAAGGAAAATGACTTCACTCTTAGTGCTTATATAGATGTAGACTAGGCCACAGATGTTGATGACAGAAAGAACAGCAGTGGAGGTGCTTTCTTCTTGGGTAATAGATTGGTTTCAAGGCTGAGCAAGAAACAAGATTTAATCTCTTTGTCAACCGCAGTAGAGTATATTACAGCAGCATGTTGTTGCACTCAAGCATTATGGATGAAGCAGACATTTAAAGATATGAGAATTGTGTATGATGATCCAATTACAATCTTTTGTGACAATACAAGTGCCATAAACATTTCAAAAAATCTAGTGATACACTCGAGAACAAAGCACATATTAATAAGGTATCACATTTTGAGAGACAAGGTGACAGAGAATGAAGTAAAGTTGGAATATGTGTCCACAAAGGATTAGATTGCAGACATCTTCACTAAGCCTCTTCCTAAAGATACCTTTGAGTATCTTAGATAAAAGTTACAGGTCATTACCCCTCCTTCCTTGAACTAAGATGCATAAGAATCCATCAATCCAGTGGAGCTCAAAGTGTCATTCTTTGATCTGGACTGATTTTGTAAAGGCTACCTCTTAGGGGGAGTAGCTAGATGTTTCTGATAAAGTAAGTGGATTAGAGCAGCAACATGCAAGTATGTATCCTTTTCCATTGATGTCAAAGGGGAGAGAAATCATGTGAAAAAGTTAGGGGGAGAAATAATGAAGATGTGTAAAGAGAAAGGGGGAGAACCTTTTCTTGATAGTCTTTTCAATTTTTCACATCATATGTTGACTTTCTGGTTCCTTGGGAAATTACAGTCCTTAGTGCTATTCCACACTACTGAGACTGAAGTCCCAACGCTTGTCACAAGCTAGTAGTCTTTGACTTTGGTACCCCAGCACGATTGGAGTAAGATTCTAGCATCAATAAGCTCTCTCTTAGCGGCCAAAGCCAGCCCACCTCCCCAAGAATCAAACACGAAGTCTACCTTTTCTCCATTATGAGTTATCCATGTCAAGATAGGTTGTAGCATGTCTCTACTTCTGATGAGGAAATTCCATATTGCTGAGCCTTTTGAGGGCTTTTTTACTATGAAGATTCTCTCGTTGTCAAAGGAGTCAAGGTATTTTGCTTTCATGAGTTTGACCCAAATAGCATTAGGTTTTGCGTACATATTCCATGCCAATTTTTCTCCCAGAGCTTGATTTTGTATGTCTATGTTGAGGATTCCGGCCCCTCCATCTTCTTTAGGTCTACACACCTTATCCCATGCCAACAGATGTATTTTCTTGTCTTGAAGAGTGCCCTGCCATAAGAACTTCCTTCATATCCCATCTATCTTTGAAATAATTCCTTTTGGAATATGGAAGACTGACATCATGTAGATAGGCACCACAGATAGAACCGCTTTTATCATAACAATTCTACCTGCTAGTGATAGACTTCATCCTTTCCAACTGGATAGTTTTGTGTTCAGACTTGACAGAACTTTTTTCCATAATTCATTTTTGTACCTTCCATTAAAGAGAGGGATACATAGATATCTTCCAGGCAAGGATTGACTAACAAGGTTAAGAATACCATAGATTTCGGTCTGCAGTTGGAGAGACACATTTTGGAAAAAAACCATCGACTTGTTAAAGTTACCCAGTTGTCCCATGATTTGGCAATATAACTTAATTGTTTTCATCATGAATCTAACTTCTTAAATAGAGGCTTGACCAAAGAGTATTGTGTCATTTGCAAATAAGGCGTGGGAGAAGGGATCTTGAATCCTATCAATTTTAATGCCTTTCCATTCTGACCTTCTCTTTGCTTCCTTAATCGCCCATGTGAGAGCTTATGTCATAAGTAGAAAAAGGTAGGAGGATAGAGGATCTCCTTGCCTCAGCCTAGGCGTGGATACAAAGGTTTCTAACTCCTTTCCATTAATAATAACTGGAACCTAAAAACTTGAGACACAAGAAAAAATCCATTTTACCACTTCTCTGGAGAGCCCTAATTGCCATAGAATAAAAGGAAGGAAGCTCCATTCGACTCTATCATAGGCCTTGGACATATCTAATTTTATCACCATGGCTATTTTTTTATCTTGGTCAACAAAATGTAGTATCTCATGAGTTAAGATAGTTCCCTCTAGAGTCTCTTTACCTAGGACAAAACCACCCTACTCTGTTGAGATCAATTCAGGCATATAGTTAGACAACCGCTGCGCTAGGGCCTTGGAGATTATTTTGTAAATGAAGTTGCAAAGTGAGATAGGCTTGAAATCTTCAAAAGATTGAGGTGAGTTTGATTTTGGGACAAGCATTAAGCATGTTGACTTAATTTCCTTGAGGACATTTCTATTTTTCCTTGATTCCTCGACTGCTAGGAAGACATCTCTGCTTACCATGTCCCAACATTTTGAAAGAAGATTTCGGTCCAACCATTTGAGCCTGGGGTTTTTAAACCTGCCAGAGAGAAGATAGTTGTTTTGACTTCTTCTATAGATAACTCCTTCAATAAATTGAGGTTGTGACTCTCCTTGACCAGTTTGGGTACAAAATTGCAGATGTTCTGGTCACTTTGATTATTAGGAATCGATTTAGTGAGGAGGTTTCCAAAGAAGACTTTTGCAGCAGAAAGTATTTCTAAAGAATCTGTACAAGCCTGCCCATTTTTTAACTAAATTGACATGATGGAATTTCCACAGTCACGTGCTTTAGAAGAGTGGTGAAAAAAAGAAGTGTTTTTGTCTCCTTCTTTTAACCATAATTCCTTCGATCTTTGCCTCCAATAGATTTCTTCTCTCTTTAGGATTTCTTCAAGTTCAACTTTGAGTTGCTTTTCCTGCTGATAGGAGCAGGCATACATGCCATTTTTTATTATACTATCCACTAGAGATCTCAATTCTTTCCATAATCTAAATTTTTTATTTATCTGGGCATTCACCATAACTTCCTTTGACTACAGGAATGCTACCAAGGATCTAACTATATTTTCTTACAAGTTTCTAAAGCCTTTGTAACAAGTCCATTTTATGCATATACTATGATCATTGTATCATTACCAAAAACTAGCTCGTGCAAGCATCTCCTTCATGGAATTCCATGAAACCATATTTCTTTGAAGCATTAAACAGTGTATTAGTTTGCAAATCATTTCTACGTCAACATCAAATGATAACCTCCTTTGATGGGCGTTCTTAGCCTACTCAAAACTCTTTAGCTTGGCATGAGCCACGAGGATGCTGGTGAGTAGTACATTCTCTAAGATTTCTCTTGAGAGAAACTATAACTTATTCTATGTTTTAATGGAGGATCATACCTTTTTTGAAGAATCTTAACCTAGCATGAGCTTGGGAAATGGCTACCAAATGCATTTTCTTGAAAATTTCTAAAGCCTTATCAATAGATCCATACTATACATATCTTGCAATCAATGCATACCATGAGACGACATTGCATTCTTATGGAGACATCTTGCTGAATGGTTAAGTGCATTGTAGACTATTCCATGTCAAACCTGTACTGTTATCAATTATAGCATTCTGTCAATATGTTCACTACTTTGTCTCCCATATTTGGTAAAAGAGAGGGCGAGAGTTGGGGATACAACCAATTTGTGAACTATTGAAACTGCAAAGAAGAGTTCTTGTGCTCAGGAAATGTATAACAATGAGAGTTCAAGAGGTCGGGACTTTATTGAATTACTGAACCATAGTTGGGCGGGCGGGAAGTTCAATAACCCACAGAATATCTGACAATGAGGGATCGGTAGTCTTTCAAATTCAAGAACTAATGCAACACCCAACTATAAAGAGTTCAACTTTTATAAAGTTAAAAGACTTCACATAACAATTTTGGAGAGTCATAAATGTTTGACTTTAATAAATCCATAACCGAACTTCAAAAGATTAACTTTGTATAAATTCAAAATTGAAGCCCTGAAATAGTGCTTTGGGTGAATGACAGAAATCTCCATATCTTTCAGATGACAGGTCCATTTTTCAAATAAAATTGGTCAGCAAGGTGACTAGATCCTCTAAAGCATAACTCAGAATTCATTTAACCTCCATCAATACGGAAAGCAAAATTTGGGCTCATTTGTGAATTGTGGGCAGTAAAATCTAAAGTTTAAATCTTCCAAATGGTGAGTCAATTTGGGACAAAAACCTAGGCAGATTAGATAGGAGCCATCCGAGACTAAAATCATCCAAGGATTTTACACCAACTCATATATTTTCAAATTTAATTATTTTGTGGAATTTGGCAGGCTCAAGGGTGTGTAGAGGAGAATGCACAAACATTTCAAAATTTTCAAGATCAAATTTTGATGGTAACACCTGCAAACCAAGGAAATTGTACTGATGGTGATGCTCCAACATCCACCTATTTTATCATCAAATTGTAACTAAATAAGATTACCATTAATATATGACAAAACATTTACGTGTACTATATTTTAGATCTTTTGATAAATTACATACCTGTTGATTGGACTTCCTCTCATAACCCTATATTGGATTACTTACAGACATTGGATGTATAATTTGACCTTGGAATTTCATAGTGCAGACAATTACATACATTGATTTTGATTTATAATATCTACTCATATAATTAATTAGAGATTTTAAATACAAATATATTAAATTGTAGAGCCTTGTAAAATATTACCTAGGAGTCAATACCAAACTTATGTTGTAAAAGGTCATATGTGAGAACAATATTATCCAATATGGATGTGTCCATCATCTACTTCTACCCTTGTGTCACATTGTCCTGCTGCTCTATAACGTCTACATCCTAGGTAGCATCCTGGGTCCCAAAATCATACAATACCCCACATGACCTGCAAATATGGGGGGATGGATGATGTGTACTACTGTCACGCTCTCCATCTTGTGAAAGTTCACAACCATGTTCTACTAAAGTCTGGGTGAGGGAGCTTGAGGAATGTAGTGTCTCCACCTTAACACTCTCCTTTAAATTTGAAGAGAGTGAGACATGTTGTGGCATCATAATAGGTCTTAGTGGATGGTTTTGGGCATGATGTCCACTCTCTCTATCCTATACAGATCCACTACCTCTACCCTAGAACTCTTGGATGTCAAAGTAGTTTTAGATCCCCTTGAGGACAAACTCATAATAGAGTTTCCTGAAAACATATTGGGGGACCTCATTATTATTACAAGGGAGGTCATCAAAATCCATGTGCCATCTATTGAATACTGGGGGGGTGAATTGGTATTCTTAAATTAAAACAATTAAACCAATTACAAACTTTAATAATCAGAAAGAAAGGTAACCACAGAAATACAAGCCATAAAAACATGACACATAGACAACAGATTTTTACGTGGAAAACCCAAGAAAGGGAAAAACCACAGAGAGGATTATCTCTCAATATAAATTACAATCTTTTACAAATGATGATGTTCAGGCTTGGTCACTCCAGGGCCTATAACATGTTGTCTCAATGCCATGAAGTACAACTAGGTCTAACAGGCTTACTGTGACAACCCTAAGCCCAAAAGGATTACTATGAGGGTTCTTAAACCTTACTAATTGCTTACAGCTAGGCTCACTGCCAAGTACAAGTGAAGTTGTAAAAGAAATATGAATTCTACAACGACATCTATTAGTATGCCAGGGTGCAGTCATTTAACAATTGAATATTGAGTCCTAAGTCTTTATCATCACTAATCTTCTATCTCTACTCTACTATTTTGATACTCGCATCAATCACATTCACAGTACTTCTTTGCACACTTCATATTCATATTTTCCCATATATATATCGGCAACACTTAAGATCTTCATATTACATCGACATACTCAGATAAAGCATATAGTTGATAAACGTGTAGCTTATCAGCCAAATCCATTCATCAAAATACATTGCGGACCCAAATAATAGTTGAAACATCTTCTCATATGTCAGCTCCAACTATAGAACCACTTAGGAGAAAGTTCTAATGAGTAGAACTTACTGCACATAAATCAAACTATCATGTCAGCCTCAAACTCAGTCTACTACTAGTTTAGTTCAATTGTCAGATCACAACTTTCACTGTAGACCACTTGGCTTTCTCAAAATCATGTCAAAAAATCCTTAGGCATCACCCATCATACCTTTAGAACCGTAGAGAAAAATATTCTTTAGCGATAGAATGTGGACCATCAGAACTTAGATTATGTCACAGTCAAACTCTGTCAAACACTATTGTGATTTTTAGTAGCTTGCAACAATCTTTCCGGTGGACTTTAGATCTTACAACTCTAGATTTAAACACTTTATACAAGTGTTTAAAACTCCTCAAAACTGCATAACAAAATATGCACCTGTAGAGAAATGCGGACCTTTTTACTTTGCACTGTACACTATCCTTGTCTTTCCTCTATTCATCTAGACTTAGATATTTTCTTCAAATGACTTCTAGAGGAATTCATGACTTGAACACTTTATAGTTGGAATTCATGACATACATAAACTACATTTGTTAGTCTTCATCTATGGAGGCATATTGATCTACTTTCTGTCCCTTACTCTGAAAACTGTCCATACTTAGTCATTTTGGCCTTCCGGTCTTGAATACTCTTGTGCCTTGTTGCAAAATGAAGTTGGTCTTCCAGAGTGATGTTTTCTTTGCCTTGTTTCCATCAATGATAACACTCAATTATTTAGCATAGCAGTGTCTTATGCTAACAATCTCCCCCTTTGGCATTGATGACAACACTTAGTGAAAAATGCTTGTCTACCTTGATTGCTCCCCCTTTCTACATGCACTCTATATTTCTTCTCTCCCTAAGATGTTTTCCCATTTTTCACTGATCTTCTTCTCCCCCTTTAACATCAATGGCAAAGGTGTAGATTCTGGAGTCAAAATTTGTCAAAACTGCAAAATTTGCTATATTCTGTTGCATATGTATACAAGTGCAATCTTTAACTTTATTCTACATATGCTGGAGGATGTCATTGAAAATGATATTAATTTGGCCCATTTCACCATCCCATATTTTCTTGGAATTATTCATTAGTTGATTAATCTTTAGATCTTGATGGACAGATTAGATAGTGTTGTGTGAAGAAGACAAGAGAAAGTAGCAGAGAACATTAACTTGTGACTCATCAACAATCTAATAGAGACAAAGAACAATATAAAGATGTTAATATGTTTTTACATGATACTACATACATTTGGTTGGATAAATGATGGTATAAAACATCTATAATGATCCCTAGTCTTGTTCAAGGCAGTGCTATCAAACAAATTGTCATATCAATTAGAATTGATAATCAACCTAAAACTAAGTTACTCAATTCGTATTAAAGAGTAAAAGACCTATATGTTCTCTGTGTTTTATCAAAAATGTAAGGTTGAATTCAGGCTTTAATGCTCTAGGACAGTATTGTTTGGACAACAAGGATTCATTCATCATAAAGGAGTTGAGTAGACTGAATAGGCCATGTTGTAGTTGATATCAGGATGGAAGGTGTAGGTGTTTTAGGGTTCTTGTTTGGTAGACGACCTTGTTGTTGGTAGAAATCCTAACAATAAACTCCTGTAATAGACTTGGAAACACAATACTTCTTGCAGAAGATCTTCCAGGTAGAGGTTTTTAATAATGAAAGACCAGGACAATTATTTCAAGTAGTCATTCATTCATAGCATTCTGTCAAAGACAGCAAGACAATAAAGATGTAGAGCAAGGAAAATATAGACCTTCCTTGTGATTGGAGGCCTTTGTTTGTTTCTTGCAAAGAATGTGGTTGTAGAGCTTGTAGTTGATATGATGTAATGATTGATTTTGTTGATATGTTATAGTTAAGCATATCTTGCAAACTTGCAAGTGAATGATAGTGAAGACCCAAATTGATGAGACATGTGCCCCATTGTATAATATGTCCAATACTTTGGGGGAGCTTGTTACTCTTTGCCATTCATGAGACGTGTGGAGTATACTCTCTATAGATCAGAGGGAAGTGAAAGATGATGGCAGAGTAAAATAACTATTGCACTGAACAATGAGTCAAGGTTTTTAAAGTAAGAAGACAATGCACAGAGTGATCCATTAGAGGATAAGTTATGTAGTACAAAATACAATGAGGGTAGAGTGAAATGCACTGATAGAGAGTGGATACCACAGAGGTGCTCAAGTGTGATATGTTGTTATATGGAGTCTAATTAGACTCGAAGGTTAAATTAACCCCACTTTTATCAGTGTTGTTTCCCCCCAAATTCTTATGGGGTAAAGGGCCAGTGCCCCTTGCGGGGATTTGGGGGTAGTGCTGCCAAAATGGGGTAAAGGGGCAGTGCCCCTTACAGGGGTTTGGGGGTAGTGACCCCAAGACGGGGTCAACGGGCAGTGCCAATTTCAGGGTCTAGGGGCAATGCCCCCGAAACCTCACACAGTTTTTTATTATTTTATTAAGGTGTTGGGAGTTATTTTTCATTGGCCTACATAAAAAAACCCTATTTTGTAACTGACAAAGGTTGTGATAAAAATGGGTAAGGATTAGGCTTTCTGTGATGTATTGTAGCATTTGCAACAGTATTAAGTTACAAAGATTGCTAGTTGTAATCGGTTTGATTTACTAGATAATAATATTGGACTCTCTATTTGGTGGATGTAGCCCAAGTTTGGGTGAACCATGTTAATACTTGTCTCTCGTTGTTATTATTTCTCTGTATTTTCATTCCTCTGTTTAATCTTTATTTGCATTAAATTGATATCTTCTGCTGGCTAACCCTGACATGATATGTCACAAATTTATGGTGTCATGATCTTCATGTTACTTGACAGTAAGGTTTTCTTAAATTGTTTCTTGTTATGCTTGAATAGTAGGTGTTTATTTCAAAGATGACATTTATGTATTAACAGTTCATATAGTGATAACAGTGGGTAGTGTTTCATGTCTCTTTTGGTGGTCTATACTTCATTCATAATCCATATTTTATTCATAGTAGGTATCAATGCTGATAATGACATTGACAGTGCTAGAATATCATTTGACAATCCAATGATTGTTTTGGATACTTTGTCATGTGATGTCAAAAAGGGGGAGAGAGAGTGTAGTTTGGTTTCATCAGGAGTGATGTGGTTTTGTCATCAACGACAAAGAGGGAGTTTGTTGCCCCTATATCAAATGTTGTCATTGATGTCAAAAGAGAGTATGCAGATGATGTTGCAAGATGATGTTACAATATGCTATGTGTGTTGTGTTTATGATCAAGTACATGTTTGGTAAGCTATGTTTGAGTTTGATCACCTTGAAGGAATCATCATCTTGTCATCTTGATGTTTTCTTTTAGTTGTAGATGTTCATGATCATGAGTTCCATATGGCTTCATATGTCTTCATGATGTTTTGGAGGATAAGGTATTCTCAGTTGATGTTATTATGTTTAGGTTGATCATGCCATGGTTCAGTGGCTAGATATCAGTTGGTTCAAGGTTCTTGATGGTGTTTTTTTTGTAATGACAATGCTATTAATGATGTTCACTTGGACATGTTCTCTTGGCCTTGGTGCTTCATGATGAATTTCATGATGGAATCCACTTTGTTTGTATATATGGTGTGATACTATGGTTCTCTACTCTGATGTTATGGTTCTCTCACAATCTCCTATGATATATGTGATACAGATGCATATTATTGTTTTTCGTACTCTAGCAGGGATATTTGGTTTGAAGTTGATTTCATTGTCATCATTATGAGCAAAGTGTTGGCAGATTGTGATAGTATCATTATTATCATTGTGATCTTCTCAGTTTGCAATAATAGTGAGCTCGTTGGGTGTCTTGCTATCATTGGCATCATGAGACAACTCAAGGTTATTATGACAGAGGTATGAAGTTGTATTTCATGACAAAGGATATGTTTTTGTAATCAGGAGGAGTCAGTTTTTGCTCAAGTTATGAGATGTCTTATTCAAGATCAGAGGTTGGGTTTCTTTAGAGTGTTGAAATAGTGTGGAAAATCAACTTGGTTGAGTGGTTGATACATTGCATTCATAGGTGGCTAGAGTTATTTCATCATTTAAGGTTGTGGAGTTGATCTACTTTCCATTGTTGAGAGCTTGTTGAGCTTAGAATTCTTTTGGTAATGTTCAAGGTTTGTATTAAAGTGTTTAAGTCATCAAAAATCCCTATAACACGTCTTAAAAGCCCTACTTTACTCGTCATCCCTTCCTAGTCACTTTTGTTATAAAACTTAGCTGACTTATTATAATGAGTAAGTCACTTAGTTTTTACATATTGGATGGGGCTTAGAACATAGTTAACCGGCCCTATCATCTAGAGTCATTGATTGTTATAGGTTGTTCTTTAAATGAATTCAAAACTGAATCAGGATCTTTCATTTTGTGAGTGGGAGATAAAAATTGATGGGCCACATTTAAAACAAATTCAAATCTTAATGGCAGTTCAATTGCCTATAAGTGAATAGTCACCAATCTTGATAGGGCCAGAGAAATTGATGTTTTGGTGTGTGTGATATTTTTGAGGATGTAAGTTGGTGATTGGTATTCTAAAGAGTGATATCTTCTTACTTGTGTATATAGTTAGTATATATAGCAATGGTGTAAAAAAAATGAATGATGAGAATATGAAAGTTGCAGATATTTGATGATAAAATTCAATATGTGGGTGAACTTCGTATGCATAGAAAGGAAGCCATATATAAATCAAGAGAGATGAATTGAAAAATATAGATGCAATCAGAATGTATGAAAGACAATGAATTCAAAGTATAACATACGGCTTTATCTAAAAGGTAGAAAGAATGAAATAGGATGTTACATGTTTTTAACTATATGATGTGTAATGAATGAAGTGATGGGACTTGCTAGGTGTATTGCATTGTCTTGTACCTACATGCTCATATGTGATTTGTGAAGTATATTGTAGAAAAATAGAGACTTTGGCTAGAGCAAACTTGAAGACCATGTTCAAAGCATATGTAATGCAGCAGGGGCCAAGAAAATTCAATGAGAGGACTGTATGATATTTCTAGATGATTTGTTCAAGATTTATCACTAAGAAGAATGGTATCTTTTTTATCTAATATTATGATTTATATATTGGTTTAACAAGAAGAAATTCAGTCAAGTCATTTGGTGTGAAATATAAGTTTTTTTGATAGTTTGTAGAAAAGGGTAAAGAGATTTGTAGAGATATTTTATGACATTTCTTGCATGGGACATGTTTTGTCATGTCATCTGATATGATATGTACTTGAAGGATGATTTGATTGGAAGGAGATATAAGAGGTTGAAATTATTTGTAGATGTTGTGCAGGAGACTTATATTTGATTATTGTGCTTATTGTAACAGGGTAATCCCCTGAAGTTGTATTTCCTCTTTCATTGTTGATTGGTCATTAAAACCAAGGACGTTTGGTCAATGAGACCTATTGTGTAGCCAGTGACACTTTCTTGATTAGTGAGATCTTTGTGTAACCAGTGAGGTTTTCAATAAGCTAGTGGGGCAACTTTGAGTTGTTTTCCTACTAAGGATGGTGTTCCACTTGTGAAAAACTTGTGTCATGATTCATGTTGTTTTCATCTGTGTGTGTATATTAATGTCTTGCTCATGAGGTTCTGTTCACACCTTTTATTATCATACTTGGTCATATGTGCTTAATAGATTAATGATGTCTTCCTCTCTCTTTATCTTGTAAGTTAATAGGTGCAAAAAGATTGAAAAATTATACAACACTGATTCACCCCCCCTCAGTGTTGTCATGGACTCCAACAAAATGTTGTCCTTTAACGAAGATTCAAAGATAGAGAAAAGAGGTGAAAAGGCAGAGTAGAGTAGAGGAACTATTGTACTTCAATGAATTAATCTAAAACATGAAGAAGATATTGATCTTAGGAGTGAGCCTGGCAATGAGTCACTAGTTGGGTTTAACAACCCTCATTATAATCTTTCTAGGTTTAGGGTTGAGGCAGTCAACTTGCTAGACCTAGTTGTACTTCATGGCAGTGAGCCAACATGTTCTAGGCCCGTGGAGTGTCCAAACCTAAACATCATTTTAAAAATATTGCAATATATTTTGAGAGCTAATCCTCTCTGTGGTTTTTCCCCACCTTGGGGTTTTCCATGTAAAAATCTAGTGTCTCTTGTGCTTGATCTTGTAATTGTGTTTTGGTTTCTGATTTCATGACTTCATGTTTTAATCATAATATCTGTAGGCAAGTGATTAATTTTTTAATGTGCAAAATTAGATAAAGTATTGAGACAACTAATTCACCCCCCTCTGAAAATGGTTCCGACCTAAGTCAAAACCCTAACCCTAGAAATCTATTTAACTAAATGATTATCAAATTAAAAAGAGGAAGCCCAAATAGGTACTAATTTAAACTATTACACTATCCATAACCTAACACAAGGAAAACAAACTTGTTAAATTAAAACCACTTGCAATATTCTAATCAAATAAATTTAAAGGAGAACAATTTAAATCAAACATTACTACAATAAAACTACTATATCCAGATAATTAATTTTCTATTAATAATAAATAGCCACAAAAATAGTTAAAACAAATACCATATCTCACCCTGATCCAACTAACAAGTTTGCGAAAATTTCAACAACATAACATTGCAAATACATCCATAGGTTTTAAATAATCTGGAGATAAAAGAAAATTTAATTCAAACAACTATAGAACTATACACATGGCCTAATATTCACTTATGTATGTTTACAAGTGGAAAAAAGTTTAAAAATTGCTTACCCATCCCTAAGCATTAGGGAAACACTTTTTCAACCTAAAAAAAAAAGTTTATAAAAATAATTCATGTCCTTGCTTTCCACACATTGATTTGTGTTTGCAACTTGGAGGATAATTTAGGGGAAATCTCTTTCCCCAAGGAAAGATTATTTTCCAACCAAGTCTACTTTATTTTGCAATTGTTTTTTAATATTGTTTTTTTAAATGTTTGCAAGTTTTCAAATCTCAATGCTTTAGTTTACTAACATGAGCATATAATTTTCCTTCTCAGAAGATTCTTTTTTTATTTCAAGAGAAAGATATATTGTAAACGAGAATAATGCAGTGATCTAAAAACTATTGGTGTAAAAGTGTATATATTATCCAGATATATTCTTATAGTTAAATGAAAGTGACTGATAGCATATATATAACTGAACTGTGTAAAAATAAATAATACTGTGAATACACACAATTCTATGTATATACATAGAACTGTGTATAGACACAGTGTGTATGCAAACAAAGGAGTGTAAACATAAATAAATCTCTTTTTTAAAAATATATATCTATATATATATTTATTGCTATGTATATACATAAATATACCCACTGCAAAAAAAACACAACTGGGTTGAAGGAAGTGAAAAAAAATAGAGTTTTAAAACATTTTTGAAACTATATTAAATGGAAGTAGTTTTTTTTTGTTGTTTTAATGGGGTAGTCATGAACTTGTGCAGCGTGCAGGCCCATGGCAGGCTTTGTGGAGGATGCCACCCCCCACCCAACAGATCCCACGCTGCAAGGGTGCGACTATAGATTTGGCATTGCCGCCCTACACAGTTCCTTTCATTTTTTTAGTTTTGTTTTTAAAAAAAGCACTAAAGGAAATAAAATACACTCAGCGCCTAAAAATATTTTATTTAAGCTTAATAAAAATAAACTTTGATACAATTTTTCTCTCTAGCTAATATTTTTTTAAATAAATTAAAACAGAGAAAAATAATATCAATTTATATAAAATAAAAGTTTATATATATATATATATATATATATATATATATATATATATATTCTTTTCTTTTTAAAGAAAAGAAACAAATAACTGATCTTTGTTAGGATCAATAATGTTTTTTTTTTTTTTTTTTAAAGATATATAATTATGTTTATTTTGTGAAGATATATAAATCTATCGAATAAATAAAACTACTTACTTTTGAAGGACATATAAGCATTTTCTTTGTAAAGGGCATTATATAAGCTAGTTTTTTTAAAAAGGGCATAGAGATAGAAGGGTAACCTCCATATATATATACATCAATCCAACTTTATTAATTTAAATAACTATTCTTTTTCCTTCTAAGCATAATATCAATAATATATATATATATTTTCTTTTTCATATGCTATAACATTGCAAAACAACTATAGGGCTCAACCCAATTTTCTCTTCTTTTGTTTTGCATATATATATATATATATATATATATATATATATATATATATATATATATATATATATATATATATATATATATATATATATATATATATATATATATATATATATTCTTTTTCAAGACATAATGCAAACAACTATAAAATGAACCAAACCTTTATTTCAAGACATATTTTACAAGAGTAGAATAACATAAAATGCAAAACTTACAAGAAGGGATTTTCACCCACATCCTAACTACCCATGTACAAAGCTTTTTGAGCTTAGGATTTTACATAGCCATTACATCAAATACTGAGGCCTTAAACATAGCCTAGGATCCACAAAGAGGCTCTTTCTCCATTCCATCTTCTCTTATCCCAAACTTGTAATAAGCTAAGAAACACAACATAGCTAATGGAGGTGCTCACCACCCAGCCATAGGCTTTCTCACAAGCCTCCCCCAAGCAAGGAGGCCTATAATTATCCACTAAATACAAATAAACACAAAGGAGTCACACACACACACAAACAAAGAAGCACAATCCCAACCAAGGATAAACGCAACACCAAGTCCATATACCATGGATTTGGACATGGGGGAGAGAGTGGACCCATCTACTCAAGGGGAAAGACATCAATATCAACTTCCCATTTCTTCACACTACTTACTCAAATATCAACTTAATCATTATCTCATCAAAACCATCTCCTATAACAACTTAACCATCTCATTATTCCAATAATCACAATGAGGGCACTCTTACCTCTCCAACATAACCATAATCTCAAATAAAGCCTCAAGCCAAACAACTCCTCTGAAGGAGTGATCCTTCCCCAAGGAGGTTCTCACATCTCTCCAAACCCCAATAAAAGGCAAGCTTCTTCCACACAAGTGGTGAGCATTTTCCATAAACAACCCATCCCAAAACATTAACACAAAAACAATAACACAACCAAACAAGAACATATAAATACATGCATTACATAAGCAAATAAACAACTACTAAAAGCTTGAAGACTCTTGAGAGCTTACCTATCAAGCTCTCCAAGTATGAAGGAGTTGAAGAATATCTACTCAAGAGTTATCCAACACTTCAAAATTCCTCTTCAATATGCAAGCTCCTCCCCAAATCCAAAGACAAAAGCCAAAAAGAAAGAACCCTTCTCACCTCTACAAGAGGGAGGTATATAGGGTTTTGAAACCCCTCCCAATGAATGGGGAGGTGACACTTGTCACCTTCTCAATCATTCTCACAAGCACAACTTTCCACAAGTCCTCTCACACATGTCTGAGATATGGAGGAGTAGGGAGGTGACACTTGTCAACCTCAGTTGGGTTGTGGGATTGAATGAGACAAGTCACCTAATCCTTAACCTAAAACCCTAATCTTGCCATCTAACTCCTAGGGTTAAAAAGAGGGGTCAAATATGAGTTAAAACTCATGATTTGAGGTCTCTAGGTACCTAACCCATAGGTACCTGACCTAGGCCCCTTAAAAACATGAAATTAACCTTAAAAAGCTTAAAAAACATCATTTAAGAAGCCCTTAAAACTTATGAATGAAAATGACACATGGATGACAGTCATCATCCATCTGACTATTTGACAACCTTAGAATACTCATAAATCAAAGTATACAAATAAAACACATTACAATCATTACAATTTCAACGATAATGTTAATCCACCTCAGGGATTAGGTTGGAATTACTAGTCAAATACATGAGTTGCTTAGTAGACCTCTGAAATACCATTGGCTACATAAATGCCTATATACTTCAACACACACATTAATATGTCCAATGTTAAAAATATGAAGCAACAAGAATTAAACATACATAGAGTCACTCAGTAAACCAGGTTTCTCAAACACAATACCATCACTTTCAAAAATCAATGTATAGCCTTATTTTAACCTTTCCACAAATTTGTTTTCTAATCATCACAATTAGGTGTTCTAATAACCATTACAACAACTCAATCTCACTTAGAATATTACAATTTAATCATAATTCATTTCACAGTAATCAAGAAGTAACATAATTAACCACCAAGTTACAAACTTATCCCTATGTTCAAAGATATAATCCTTTGCAATTTTCCTATATCACTTAAATCCATTCACATATGTAACCTAGAGAATCAACGGTAAGGCAAATCATCTTACATTTAAAATTTGAAAATTAACATAATCACTTCTAACTAAGTCAACATCATCATAGTTGAACAAAATATGATTTATCAAGTCAAGACATGTATCTTGCATTCACAATCAACACAACTACCTTATAAATACATTCACTACAACACCATATAAACCTAAGCCTGGGTAAGGCAAAACAATTAGGTCTAATAGTGCCACTAAAACAATCGCACAAGGGTAGGCCTCAAAGATATGATACTTTATAAAAAATGGCTACCATTTCTATAGAAGTAGGCAGATAATCATCAATATCAAAAGTTCCATCATTATTACTTTTGATTTTAAGTTTGTGAGAAGTGGGAGCTTGTGTTGAAGAAACTTCAATTACCTTCAAGATCTTAGGGTGTGGGGGTGAGATTTTATATTCACCTGCAAAGGTGGCTGTAAAACCTAACGAACCTCAATCATCACAAAAAAATACATTCAAAGGATCGACACTATCCTGACCAACATTGTTGTTATTGGTGGAGAATAGTAGTTTGGTCTTTGTTAAAGAAGAGATCAAATTTCTAAAAGAAATTTGATGTATCACTTACGCTTGTATGATGCAACTTTGCGTAACTGAATCATATTGAATCATATGGATTTTCTTTTCAAAAATGAACTTTATTGAATGATGAAGGGTAGAAAAGATTGCCCCTATGGCATGAATCTACTGTCTACCAAGAAGAGGATTATATGATAGAGAATTAGGCAAGACATGGATAAGGGTAGGCAATGTCACAAGTCTAGCCTTAACATTTAAGGTGATTGTACCTGTATACGCTTAAAAATGACACGATTCGGTCTAAATAAGTATTCTTAATATTTATTCCTTTCTAATTCTTCTATCAATAAATAAATAAACAAATTTGTTTATTCGATTCACATTCCTCTAAGTTAATTAAATATCATAATATTTAATTACCTCTTCTAAAAGTCAAAATTAAATAAAATCTTTTATTTAATTAAATTCTTCCAAACAATTAAATAATTCTTAATTATTTAATTAAATTAAATTCTTCCTCCAAATTTAAAGAAATCAAATCAAATTTATTTAAAATCTCTCAATCTCTAAAAATAAAATACAACCAAATATTTTATTTATTCTTCAATCTTGTAAAAACAATTAAATAAATTTATTTATTTAATTTGCTTTCTTATCTTCTAATTCCTCAAAAATCTTCCAAATCTTCTAAAAATAAATATTATTCTTCATGCACACAAAATTAAATAATTTATTATTTAATTTCTCTCAAAATCATCCCAAAACAAATCACAAGTTGAGTTAACTGACTCAATCAACCTTGTTTTTATCAATATCACTTAAATTAGAAAAAAAACATTCTAATTTATCAAAGCATATTTTATCTTTATAAAAGAAAGCAGTTAACTCAAATAAAACATGTTTTGTGTGACACTTGTTTTCTTTCTATTCATACACATTCTCTCAAGGTTTCTATATTGTTGATCTTCTCATTCTTTCTATATCGTTAATCTTCTCTCTCACAAGTCTATAAATTGAAACTAATTCCTCCATTTCAATCATCTAAGCTTTCAGTATTGTTACTCAGTAGGAATTATAGTGCGCCTTTGGCACCCAAGTCATCCCATTTGCTTGTGATCAACTTGTTACCATATCACTACCATTGTTGTGAAGCTCATCTTCATTACAAAGCACTATCATGGCCATTCTCCATTGACAATCTTTGAATAGCAAGGAAGTTCACTCTCTAAGGTGTAACAACCCCTTTTGCAGTGCTAGCATTGAGAGTCGGTGGCTCTTAAATGCTTAAAATATCATCTAAGATGACACCTCTTAGAGAGTATAGGATTGTGTCAGGGTGAGTAAAACTCATTAAAGGAGGAAGGAAAATATCGAAGGGAAGATTGGTGATGGGATAGCAGGAGTCAACAAAGGTTTCTAGGTGAAAATTGAATGCTACAAAATATCTACGAGGAGAGGAGAAGTTGTAGGTGGGAATTAAAGAAAGAGAAAATGGCTGGTAAAAAGGAAAAATACTCTATCTTTAGGGAGGGACCACAATTTGGTGAAGCGACTGTCTAATTTTGAGAGGAAAGAAAAAACAAGAAGAGAGAAGAAAGAGAGAATGAAAAAGAGGAGGAAAGCAATGAAGGGAAGAGGAAATCACTCAAGAAGCATACTAGATTGCAGTTAGAGGTGCACTGAAGGTGAGGACGACCAGGATAGAGGTATTTTTCCTCAGTTCATTGTTTCCCCAACACAAAAACTAAAATACCTTTGTTGCACTTCTTCCTTTAGCACAAATAAAATATTTAAATTTCCTCCATCCATGAATTTATTTTCTTTGTGCAGATCAATTCCCTTAGTATTTAGATTAATGGGTTTTAATGAAGGATCATGTGTCTTCTGATTTATAATTTTTAGAAAGAAAAACAAGATCACGTGGTTTTTGATTTATAAATTCTAGTGAAAACAAAAGGGGTTTGATTTACCTAAGATTATATTGAGGGCAACCATACAACAAAAACTGGGATGTAATGATACTATGAAGAGATCTAACTCCCAGGAAACCCTTTTTCTATACGATGGCTTCTCTGAAAGAGATTTCCATTATAACTCTTCTTACGTTTATTGAGTGGCTTTTGTTTTGGTCATTTTGGTCAGTCAGGGTCTACGGCTTTGGAAGGAACTATGGGAGAAATAAGAGGAATTGATTCCTCATATTATAGTCATTGGAGGGATGTGAGGTTACTTAGAGGGTTTTGGAAGTAGTCATTGCTTTCTTTAAGTAATTTTGGACCCTTAAATTAGACTTAATAAATTTTATTTCTTTAGGTCTGAGATTAGAATGGTGTTTCAAGTTTAACCACCTCCTATGTACTACGGAATATCTAATTTCTGAGTTGAATAGTTTATTTTGGGTCTGTTGCAGCAACTTATACTAGATTTTATTGATATATGTTAGAAGTTTTCAAGCTCTTAGTACCAACTCAGCACACATGGTTAGATATTCAATATTTTCAGTCTGTATACAACCATCATACATAGTTGCATATGTATTAAAACTAGCCTTGTGGAAACCGTCGCCATTGAGTCTAAGAATGTTATGGGAATAAAATACCTTAGATTCATCTACTTGTGGTTGTGCATTAAAATTGGTCACACAAACTCTAATTGGGAAAATATGCAACCCAAGCATTTAAAGGAACTACTGTAGGAGAGAAATTAAGATTACCATTTTTGTAAGTCTTTTTACTTTTTTTTTTCTTATGTTAAAAATGGATGACAAGATGTAAAATTTAGGCTCTGAGTTGACTTGCGTCACCATTTTCCATATTTCTCTTATGATATCCATGCATTCTTTTGTGAAGATTAATTAAATTGGGGGTCTTAGGAGTGTTTATAAACTGATCTAACTGGTAGAAGGCCATTTTCAACAAATTACACTATCCATGAGAGTTAGGGTCATGTAGATCATATTTTTCCCCTTTACTATTTTAAATTTATAACTCAGTGATTTTAGTATTTTTGGTTTTTTTGGATGTCTCGTTTAGTCAAACGAGATGAACAAGGTCTAGGCATTAAAGTGGTCATTTGGAGTGGCTCTCTACGGGCCTAGGGCTCGTAAGTGCCTGCCAGGGGAACTAGTAGTAGAGTTATAGTAACAAGTGATAACTAAATTAAAAAAATGGGATAAAAACACTAATAAGATAATTAAACCTCATGCACGGCCTTGAACACTTGTAAAGGCTAGGGATGCAACGAGAAGGCCTATCCGTCTACGGGGCGTCAAGTTATCTATCTGTAGGGCATGGATTCGGGCATGATTAAGTCTCATCATCTGTATGAGAGGTACTTGGTCCCATGTGTGCCATCCCTTCGAGCACACATGATGCCAATCCATATGATTACACTCTAGTATCTAGCACCATAGGAGTCATGAGTACTACTCGAATTATGACTTGGATGAGTACACCTATGTTATGACTTTGGTTGTATGCATTGTTCGCCGTGTCTGCCCCGTGATTGATGTGAGTGTAGGCCATTTTGTATCCCCTTGTTGTTGTTCATCCATTTGGGCCTTGTGACTATCTCTGAGCATGGTGGGGTGGTCTCTTAGGAGTCCACATTGTTGGGAGGCATTACCACCATGATTGGGGACCAGAGAACAGGTTTTGGAGCACCAGTTTCAGATGATCTCTCTTTCCATTACTTCATTCAACTATTGTAACTATTCAGCCCTTGTATCATACTCAGGACTATGCTATTATATTTGTATCATATTCTAGAATATATCATTGTAATTGTATATGCAGTTATGTAATTGAACTCTCTTAGGAGAGAAGTTATAATCAGTGTATTTAATGAGAAGAAATGTGATGTTCCTTTATTGCTTTACAAATTTTGGTGTGGGTATCAGATCTGCCTTTATTTTATGCTTATGGATTCATGTTTTTTATCAGATCAGATTAGGAATATTTGCTTTGGGGTTTAAAATCAATGGTATCAATCTATCAATTTGATAGCTGAACCTGTGTATGTTGTTTACTTATTCAACAAAAAAAAATTATCTTGTTCCCTTTTGGCTCTTACCCTTCAAGGTTACGTCATGGGATGTTACATCTGGTATCAGAGCCCATGTTCACACATTGGGAGATTTGGCATACTTGAGCCTTCTATGTTTTGGCTATGTTTGGCATGTGTCGCGTGAGCTTGTTATATTGTTCTATAGTCATGCTATTATTCTTTCATGTCTTATTATGGTGCTTAGGTCATCTTTGTGATGATCTGTTTTGATGTGTTATTTGTTCAATTAGGATGCCTCCTAGGGGTAGAGCCAGAGGTAGAATTAGAGGTATAGCCAGTGTTCTTTGATGTAGCACCTAGCATGATGCCAATTAGGTTAATCAAGGTAATGAGGGTAATTCAGGCAATCAAGGCAATCAGGGTGAGCATCAGGAGGAACCACGTGTTGAGAATCAAGCCGAAGGGCTCGGGGGTTCTGATGTTTTAGCTATTTTACAAGAGATTTTGGACCGATTAGGACCTCGTCAGGAGGTATCTCATGAGGCAGAGTCACACCCTTCTCGTCAGGATGGTCAGGATGCTGGAGTTGAGCATGAGCATTCTCGTAGTCTGAATCATTCAAGAGTAGTTGTTGTGAGGGATAGGGTGGATGGGGATAGTGTTACTGTAGGTGACATGAGGGATCTTCTTAGGGCTCATCCCCCTACTTTTCATGGTTTTAGTATAGGTATCGAGGTAGAGACTTGGTTGATCAATCTCGATCGATGCTTTGCTATGCATCCTTATAGTAGAAATACTAGAGCTTGATGTCTCGGAGGTTTTGCATCTATATGGTGGAGAGTAGAGGAGCAGAAGCTTGACCTAGACATTACTTCCATGTCATGGGGACTATTCTTAGAGAGGTTCCATGCATGATTTCTTTCAGATCACTATTGACAGAGATGTGCTAATGAGTTCCATGAAATTTGTTAGTTCACTATGATAGTAGATCAGTATGAGCACTGCTTCTTTGAGCTAAAGCAATATGCTAGCATTTCTAATGATGAGCCAATGATAGTACAACATTTTATCAGGGGCTTGAATGCTCGTATCAGTGGTGGTGTCCATGTGTTTGATCTAAAGACCTTAGAGGTTGCTATGGAGAAGGTGAGGTTGATAGAGGAGAATTTGACTAGAGGTTTTGGTGGTTAGGTAGGTGTTCAGATTGGTAGTACCCCTCCTTCAAGATCATTTGCTTGGGGTACATAGTCTTAGGGAGATGGACCATCTAGATCACATACTACACCTCCTAGACACGGTCAGCGAAAGAGGCATAGGCCTGCTCAGTCTCAGTAGAATGCGCAGAACCTTGGTACTTTGTTTTCTAGAGATCATTCACATCATCACTCTTGGAGTGGACAGCAAAGTCGTCCATCACAGAGTATTTAGAGTGCTCAACAGAGTTATAGGGGTGGTGGATCCCAGCAGTCACATGTACCATTTTCAGGCTGAGGTTTTGGCAGGGGTGGTTGTTATGCTTGTGGGCAGCATGGTCGTATAGCTACTCAGTGTCCTTAGAGATCAGTGGCTGGAGGTAGTTAGAGATAGGATACTTCATAGCCTACAGTAGGTGAGGCTAGAAGATCACATCAAGTTTTTGCAGTGGTTGATAACCATCAGGCTGAGCATCAAGGCACCATAGTCGAGTATTCAGGTATGTTATGTGGGATTACCACATCTATCTTGTTTGATTCAAGAGCTTAAGATTCTTTCATTTCTCCTTCTCTCATGGAGCATTGTGGACTCGTGGTGGCAAGGTAAGATGTTGGTTGGCAGGTTGACTTAGCTACTGGATCCAAGGTGGCTGTAGACTCCCTTGTTCATGGTTGTGTGTTGGATTTGGGCACCTTCACTACCATAGTGGATCTCTGTGTGTTGCCTTTGGGGTCCTACGGGATTGTTTTAGGCATGGATTGGTTGGAGACCCACCTAGCCAGTATAGATTGTTCGCATAAGTCAGTTTAGTGTGTTGACAATGTTGGAGAGCATGTTGAGTTAGTTGGGGTTCAGGGACCCATTTCTCTTCATGTGATTTCAGCTATGTAGCTGAAGCATGCCATGCAGAAATGTTGTCAAATGTTCACTATTTCAATTAGTGATCTTGCTAAGGGTGGGATTTAGGGGGTATCTCTTGATGATCATCCTATTCTTTTGGAGTTTGTAGATGTCTTTCCAAGTAATATTCTAGGTATGCTGCCTAAGCGCGACATAGACTTCCGTATCGATCTCATTCCTAGTGCAGAGCCTATTTCTTGGGCACCGTATCCCATGACTACTCAGAAGTTGGGTGAGTTGCAGTTGCAATTAGAGGAGTTATTGGAGAAGGGTTTCATTCATCCTAGTGTATCCCCTTGGGGAGCACCTGTCATCTTCATGAAGAAGAAAGATAGATCTCTTCGCTTGTGCATTGATTATCGCTAGTTGAACAAAGTGATGGTGAAGAATCAATACCCATTACCTCGGATAGATGATTTATTCAATCAGATGAGGGGAGCCAAGGTGTTCGCCAAGATAGATCTGAAGTCAGGATATCATCAACTTTGCATTCATGAGGTGGACATTCATTAGGCAACATTTCATGCACCCTATGGGCATTATGAGTTACAGTTGTCCCTTTCAGGTTGACCAATGCTCCATCAGTTTTCATGAGTTTGATAAATGGGGTGTTTCACACCTATCTTGATTAGTTTGTTCTCATGTTCATTGATGATATTTTGATTTATTTGAGGACTATGGAAGAGCATGAAGGCCATTTGCGGAAAGTGTTGCAGTGCTTGCGAGATAATTAGTTGTTTCGCAATTTGGCCAAGTGTGAGTTCTTCCAAATTGAGGTGAGATATTTGGGCCACATCATATTAGGAGAGGGTATCTAAGTGGATCCTTCTAAGATTCAGGCTATTGTGGATTAGCCAGCACCAACGAATGTGTCTGAGGTTCGCAGTTTCATGGGATTGGTAAGTTACTATTGCTGATTTGTGAGAGATTTCTCTCGAGTAGCCCATCCCATCACTTCTCTTCAGAGAAAAGGGAAGCAGTTTTTGTGGTCAGATCAATGTGACTCAGTGTTTTAGGCTCTTAAGGAGTAGCTGACTAGTGTACCTATCCTGGTAGTACCAGACCCTACAGGTGATTTTGTAGTGTGCACCGATGCTTCATTGGAGGGTGTGGGGGTAGTTCTCATGCAAGAGGGATGAGTGATTGCATATGAGTCTTGTAAGCTTAAGGATCATGAGCTGAATTACCCCACCCATGATTTGGAGTTAGTGGTTGTCATCCATGTGCTTTTGCATTGGAGACATTTCCTTTTGGGACATCGGTTTGAGTTGCATAGTGATCATCGTAGTTTGCACTATATCTTCACTCAACTAAATTTGAATGCTCGACAACGCCGTTGGATGGAGTTCCTCTATGAGTATGACTTCAAAGTTTACTACATTCAGGGTAAGGAGAATGTTGTTGCGGATGCCTTGAGCAGGAGGAGACATGAGATTTAGTTTTGTCTCTTGGAGTGGATTTGCGGAGCCATATTTTGGAGTCACTTCCTAGTGATACTTGGTATCAGGAGGTGAGAGCAGAGTTTGAGTCTGGGAGAGTCTTTGAGGGCAGGTTTGTAGGTTTCTCACTCGAGCCTGATGGACTTTTATGACATCTTGGTCATATTTATGTTCTAGATTCTAGTGATCTTCGTTCCTTACTTTTATCAGAGGCCCATCATGCACCCTATTCAGCTCATCTGGGTGTCATGAAGATGCATGCCAATCTTTGATAGTTGTATTATTGGGCAGGTTTGTAATGAGATATTGCCGACTTTGTGGCTCGATGTCTTGAGTGCCAATGGGTGAAGGCAGAGCATCAACACCCACCAAGATTATTGCAGCCTCATTCCATCCCTAGATGGAAGTGGGATATGATATCTCTACATTTTATAGTGGGGCTACCTATGTCTTTGTGTCATCATGATGCTATTATGGTCACAGTGGACAAGTTGTCTAAGGTGGCACACTTCTCACCCATGAGATATTCCTACACTGCAGTGTCTGTAGCTCAAGTGTTTATGGAGGATATTGTACGTCTACATGGTATTCCTCATAGGATCATTTCTGATCCTGATCCAGTGTAAACTTAAACTTTGTGGACTTCTCTTCAGCATGCTTTAGAATCTTAGCTTAATTTCAGCTCTGCATACCATCCCAAGACTGATGGACTGATGGAGTGGGTTAAACAGGTCTTAGAGGATATGCTTCGGATGTACGTTATGGATCAATAGTCTTGTTGGGAGGATTATTTGTACCTAGTTGAGTTTTCTTATAACAATGCGTATCACAGTTCTCTCGGTATGTCTCCTTTCCAGGCCTTGTATGTTAGGCCATGTCGCACTCCGTTGAGTTGGGATCGCTTAGCGGACCAAGTTATTTTGGGTCCAGAGATGCTTCAGGATATGGAGCAGTAGGCAGTGTGGATCAGAGAGCATTTGGCTACAACTTAGGATCGGCAGAGGAAGTATGCCGATGCCTGTAGGTTAGATCACCACTTGTCAATAGGTTAGATTGGACTACTTTGTAGGTTGAGGTGGATGAGAAGCTTTCTTTGGAACTCGTACACATCCTTCAGCATTAGAGGTTGACCCTCAGGGGTTAGGACATAGAGCAAGTAAGGGTTCAATGGGATCCTGACAGTGAGTCCTCAACATTTTGGGAAGATGTGGCGAGGATTAAAGACATTTATCCATATTTTTTTGTGGACTTCTAGGGGATGTAATGACCCCTGTGTTCATATTATGTTTTTCTTATCTTGATGGACTTGGATCACTGTATAATTTATTTTTGGATTACGCATCTTGTTATTATTTTCTATTGGCACCGGTTATGTGCAATCTCGATACTATTATGATGTGGACATTATTATTACTTATGATGGATTTCATGCTTACATGATTGATGTTGCTTCGGCTATGATGTATATATATGCACAGGTACCTTGACGTGTGCTTGGAGTGTTTCAGGTACTAAGTATTGACTCTACCTGGATTCACAGGCCTGAGCATTCTCTTATTATCCCTGATGGTGGTTACTGGAGATAGTCATAGGCCCTATTCTCTATACCCTATCCTAGCCCACTACACTTAGTTAGAGCAGTATTCTTATGTTGTAGTCTTATCGTCTGGATTACCTTATTGTCATGTGTAGTTTGCGAGTCCATTTGTTGAGACTTTTCTCCTTAGTTTCTATGGATTGTATTGAGTTTCATGGTCTAGTGTGTCCTTTGGATGCATCTTAGGGTTTGTAGGCTTCTAGAAGTAAGCCTAGTCTTAGGGGGATAGGATGTAATGACCCCTTTTGCAGTGCTGGCATTGAGAGTCGATGGCTCTTAAATGCTTAAAATATCATCTAAGATGACACCTCTTGGAGAGCTTAGGATTGTGTCAGGGTGAGTAAAACTCATTAAAGGAGGAAGGAAAATATCTAAGGGAAAATTGGTTATGGGATAGCAAGAGTCAACGGAGGTTTTTGGGTGAAAATTGAATACTACAAAATATATGCGGGGAAAGGAGAAGTTGTAGGTGGGAATTAAAGAAAGGAAAAATGGCTGGTAAAAATGCAAAATACTCTATCTTTGGGGAGGGACCATGATTTCGTGAAGCGACTGTCTAATTTTGAGAGGAAATAAAAAAACAAGAAGAGAGAAGATAGAGAGAATGACAGAGAGAGGAAGAAAGCAGCGAAGGGAAGAGGAAATCACTCAAGAAGCATACCAGATTGTAGTTAGAGGTGCGCTGAAGGTGAGCACGACAAGGATAGAGGTATTTTTCCTTAGTTCATTATTTTCCCAGCACAAAAACTAAAATACCTTTGCTGCACTTCTTCCTTTAGCACAAATAAAATATTTACATTTCCTCCATCCATGAATTTATTTTCTTTGTGCAAACCAATTCCCTTAGTATTTAGATTAATGGATTTCAATGAAGGATTGTGTGTCTTCTGATTTATAATTTTTAGAAAGAAAAACAAGATCACATGGTTTCTAATTTATAAATTCTAGTGAAAACAAAAGGGGTTCAGTTTTACTGAGACTATATTGAGGGCAACCACACAACAAAAACTAGGATGTAATGATAGAGTGAAGAGATCTAACTCCCAGGAAACCCTTTGGCTATACGATGGCTTCTCTAAAAGAGATTTCCATTATAACTCTTCTTAAGTTTGTTGAGTAGCTTTTGTTTTGGTCATTTTGATCAGTCAGGGTGTATGGCTTTGGAAGGAACTATGGGAGAAATAAGAGGAATCAATTCCTCATATTATAGTCATTGGAGGGACGTGAGGTTTCTTACAGGGTTTTGGAAGTAGTCATTGCTTTCTTTAAGTGATTTTGGACCCTTAAATTAGACTTAATAAATTTTATATCTTTAGGTCTGAGATTAGAATGGTGTTTCAAGCTTAACCACCTCCTATGTACTACAGAATATCTAATTTCTGAGTTGAATAGTATATTTCAGGTCTGTTGCAGCAGCTTATAGCAGATTTTATTGATATATGTTAGAAGTTTTCAAGCTTTTAGTGCCAGCTCAGCACACATGGTTAGATATTCAATATTTTTAGTTTGTATACAACCATCATATATAGTTGGATATGTATTAAAACTAGCCTTTTGGAAACCATCGCCATTGAGTCTAAGAATGTTATGGAAATAAAATACCTTAGATTCATCTACTTGTGGTTGTGCATTAAAATTGGTCACATAAACTCTAATTGGGAAAATCTGCAACCCAAGGATTTAAAGGAACTACTGTAGGAGGGAAATTAAGATTACCATTTTTGTAAGTCTTTTTACCTTTTTTTTTGTTATGTTAAAAATGGATGACAAGATGTAAAATTTAGGCAGTGAGTTGACTTGTGTCACCATTTGCCATACTTCTCTTATGATATCTGTGCATTCCTTTGTGAAGATTAATTAAATTGGGGGTCTCGGGAGTGTTTATAAACTGATCTAACTAGCAGAAGGCCATTTTCAACAAATTACATTGTCCACGAGAGTTAGGGTCTTGTAGATCATATTTTTCACCTTTCCTATTTTAAATTTATAACTCAGTGATTTTAGTCTTTTTGGTCTTTTTGGATTCCTCATTTAGTCAAACGAGATGAACAAGATCTAGGCATTAAAGTGGTCATTTGGAGTGGCTCTCTACAGGCCTGGGGCTCATAAGTAGCTGCTAGGGGAACCAGTAGTAGAGTTATAGTAACAAGTGATAACTAAATTAAAACATTGGGATAAAAACACTAATAAGATAATTAAACCTTGTGCATGGCCTTAAGCACTTGTAAAGGCTAAGGATGCAATGAGAAGGCCTATTCATCTGCAGGGCGTCGATTCATCCTTTTGTGGGGCGTCGAATCATCCATTTGCAGGGATTCGATTCGGGCACGATTGAGTCTCCTCATCTGTGTGAGAGGTACTTGGTCCCGTGTGTGCCATCCCTTCGAGCACACATGATGACACTCCATATGATTACACTCTAGTATTTAGCACCTTAGGAGTTGTGAGTAGTACCTGACTTATGACTTAGATGAGTACACTTGTGTTATGACTTTGGTTGTATGCATTGTTCTCCATGTTTGCTCCGTGATTGATGTGAGTGTAGGCCATTTTGTATCCCCTTGTTGTTGTTCATCCGTTTGGGCCTTGTGACTATCTCCGAGCATGGTGGGGTGGTCTCTTAGGAGTCCACATGGTTGGAAGGCATTGCCACCACCATTGGGGACTGGAGAACAGGTTTTGGAGCACTAGTTTGAGATGATCTCTCTTTCCATTACTTCATTCAACTATTGTAACCATTCAACCCTTGTATCATACTCAGGACTATGTTATTATATTTGTATCATATTCTGGAATATATCATTGTAATTTTATATGCAGTTATGTAATTGAACTCTGTTAGGAGAGAAGTTGTAATCATTGTATTTAATGAGAAGAAATGTGATGTTCCTTTATTGATTTACGAATTCTAGTGTGGGTATCGGATCCGCCTTTATTTTATGCTTATGGATTCATGTTTTTTATCATATGGGATTAGGAACATTTTCTTTGGTGTTTAAACTAAATGGTATCAATATATCAATTTGACAGCTGAACCTATGTATGTTGTTTATTTATGTCAAAAAAAAAAATATCTTGTCCCCTTTTGGCTCTTACCCTTTGGGGTTACATCGTGGGATGTTACATGAGGGCCTTATTTATACATGGAAGATCGATTGAGATAGGCAGCCAACAGAAGCTATGAAGTATTGAGGTTTGCAAAGGTTTCATCTTTGTTTGTTAGATCTTGATTATTTCCCTTTTTGTTGAGTTTTGGGTATTATTGATATTGATATATTGATTATTCATGTTAACACCAATTTTCCCATAATAGTACCTAGTGATTATTTACCAACATTATTAAAGCAATGGATGATGATTTTATCTAGTTTTATGAAAGATGTATCAACATTTAGTTTGTGTAAGAAGTCTATGCCACAAAAATTAAGACTTGATCTACCATCAATCATAGTGTGTCTTATCCTCATTCTATTAATAATGATAGATATCATAAGAGGCTCATATTAGTTTTGAACTTCTATGGGAGGTAATTCATGTTGTTGAAATGAAATATCTGATGTTGTCACATCCATACAACTAAATAGAGATGCTACATCATTCGGTCTAATAGAAGGTGGAACAATTACATTTTATAGAGCCTCTTAGAGAATTTAGTGGTATGTAGTTGATGTTTGTATTAAATCCCATAGAGAGATCTTAGTCAGAGTAGCATAGAGTTGCTTGACAAGAGCATATTCTATACCAATATGTTGAGAAAGATGAGGATGTGGGGGAAGAAAAGGTTGAGAAGGTGGAAGAGAAGTGGGCACACTTGGTGCTTTCTTACTTTGCTTGTTATTACGAGTATTGTATGCGTGAGCAATCATATTGTAATGTTGTGACACAATTTGAACACCTTGAGTTCTTTATGTAATTTACTTTACTATATTGAGAAGGTAACCAAGAGGTTAAGATTGTTTTAGAACACCTCTAACTAAAAAAATAGGTTTATATAAAGGAGGTGGATTAGGTGCCTCATGCACAATGAATTTAGGAACATTAATACACTTATTCACTATCCTCTTAGTGGGCGGAATAAGCTTGTTAATGATGATAGAACTGCTATGTTGTTGTGATGGATACCTAATATATTCCCATGGACAATCCATTATAAGAGAAGAATCTTCATCCACTAATGCTTCCTCGTTTGAAGGGAGATCATTGGAATGAAAATAAGGTAGAGTTATATTAAGAAATGTATCAATGATCTCATCCTATTGTGCCAAATTATCTTCACTTTTGGGAGAGGGATCCAAAGCATAGGGTGATTTAGGCAAAGTTAGGTCACCATCATATGTCTTAGAGCTGATTTTCAATGATATTATCATGAATTGTAGTAGAAGAAGATGAACTATCACCATCATCTTTCTCATCACTATTCATCAAGATGAATTTAGCAAATGTCCTCTAATATTGATAGAAGTAATGTGAAGAAGCCAATAATACATGTAAGTGTGATATAGACAAGTGGGGCTTTCCAAAAATGTGGTGTTTTTAGTAACCACAACAACTAAGTCTGGAAAATGTAAGATGTGTAGTATGTGCAAATGATTTTCCTAAGTAAACACAAAAGGGATTTAGAAATCTTTTCTTTAAATGAAGTTGCATAAGTATCAAATGAAGCTAGATGGTTTTTTTTATGCCATTACTTTACAATTTTAAAGAGAAGATGAATGCATGAATGTTCTTGCTTTTTAATTTAAACAAATATTGAACATATGACGAGTTACAACAAGTTAAAATAAGATTTAGCAATCCCTCCACATAGCAAAGATCTGAAAATAAGATTTGAAATACAAACACTAAATGTAAGACTAGCTAGGGTTTCACCATCAAACCCTAGATCTTGAATGCTTATTTCCTAAACCAAATTTTTTTGATGCAAGAATGCAATTTGAACATCAGTGATATTTATGAAATTCTATAGTAATTCAACATAAGACTTGAACTTTAATTAGCATCAGAAAAATATGGAGCAAGAGTTTAATGAACACACCCTAGGTGCAGGACTAGCTAGGTTTTCTAAAAATGCAATTTTTTTGAAAATCCTAATAATGAATGAGTGAAAATGCCAAATATACTACAAGGAAATGATTAAATGATGTATGAGAGTAAATTAAAATCAGATTTGAAATGCAAATGCCATTAGTAAAATGTGAAAGAAGATATCAAATTACAACTTCTAGGTTTAAAAAATTGACTAGGTTTTGCAACAACTTTTTGAAAAAAAACAAAAACAAACAATAAATAGATTCAAATGTAAGATATAGCACTATGAAATGATTATTTTCTGCAATATCAGTCAGATCCAAAAATAAAAAATTTGTATCATGCCATAATGATCTAAACTTATGGAAAATAGACAATGTGACAAATATGTTTTTTTTGGTACCTCTTCATCAATTGCTTGATTTTCTAATTTCAAATGCAAAGATGCAAGATTGTTCTAAACACCATGAATGATAAGGTATAGAAAATGAAGTCACTTTAACCAACCTAACAATGCAACAAGACCTAAACAACTAACTAGTCTACAAACCCTAGGTTGAAGATTAGCTAGGGAATCTCTAGTAAGAATTGTATTACTTTGATAAATGTTAATTTTTTAATTGAAATATTTAAGTATTTTTATACAACAAAAATTAGTATTTGTACAAAGTTTATTATTAATTGTCAAGGTTGTAAGAAGAAGTGAAAGTTTGAGCCACTAGATAACATTAACTGATTTTTTAAATATTTTTCAATAAAAAAACTGCATCTTTACTTTATAAAAGTTAAATATTTATTTTACACAATAAATTTTAATTTTTTATTTAAAAAAAAATATAACTAATAATCACTAATTAAAAATTATGAATAAAATAATTAACTGCCTAAAAATACAAAGTTACTAATAACTCTTAAATAAATAATTAGGACATAGCCACCTAATGACAGACAGAGAAAAGTAAAAAAAACAACTGATTAGAGGACAGTCAATCTATATAATAGAGAACACCATCTCAACACCTGCTACAAGAATTTCCCCATGGTCATGATATTTGATAGGCTCAGAAATATGTTTACAATAATTATATTGTTTTGCCTACCTTGCTTTACATAAATTTATATTACTACTTATTTATTACACTAATCAAGTAGTAATTTAATTGAATCTGTATTCTCTCATCACACTAAAATATGTAGTAATTTTATTGATTCTATATTATCTCGTAGCATTGCTATTTTAACATTTGTCATAACAGACACAAGCCAATCCCTTAGAAGTGAACTCGCAATGGCCCCGAAAATGCACCGCTAAAACGTCCGCACAAACTCCCGCCCTCTCGTAATTATGAACAAATTACAAATCAGTGAGTATATCAGAAGTCTTATTAAAAGTTTCAACAACAAACATAATATTTTCATTCGTATTAACAAAACCATCTATTAATGTAGATAAAATTGAAGAGGACAATAAATACTACCAGCATCGAAAGCGAAAACAGAAGGCGCTGCGAGCAATAAAATCAGCAGAAACACATATATGCCCTTCACCATGTTAACAATTACAGATGTCCAAACGTAATATATTTTGTGTGAAAAGAATTTAGTGATGGCACTACTTATAGGAGTGATTTTATTTATTTACTGTTATTATTTGTCTTATATTCCTGCAGCATAAATATTTTCTCGTCTGTGTTTTTTGGACTCTTGGATATGGCGTCTTTTATTATCTGTATAAACTCTTTTGTTAATGTTATGGGTGTCTCATCACCTTTTTTCCGTCTTTCAAAAAAAAAGTTTCCTGCAGCATACTTTTAGACGGTGAATTCAACTTAAGTATTTTGGAGTACTTTGATATAATTACAACAATATACCGATTCCTGCATAATTTTGGACGTCGGATTCAATGTAAGTATTTTGGAGCATTTTATTGTATTGGACTCCATTTAGATTCCATCATCGGCAGCCTTGTATTATGATTTATCGGTTTAGGTTATTCATAGGTTGCTCAGTATTTTATCTATATGAACGATGGTTATTAAACAATTTTTTTCCTTCCAAAATTTTTTTTTTTTTTGGTCCACAAGTGAAATGTATTATTGTGGGATCACCTAACTATTTGTCAAAAGTAAAAAAATTTAAAGGTGGAGACAAGGGTAGTTGTAAAACTCTTCTACCATATCCTCACAATACCAAATTTAGATATTTTGATTAACAACTACTGCAAAGTTTTGCAAGTAAGATTAATTACTCCCAATAAACCCTTCACTTTTGGAAAAAACAAAATAGTATGTTAAGAATCACAATGCTCTTAATACCAAGCCCAAAAGTAAAACCAGTTTGGTCTTACAAGATGTAGCCTAGGATCTTATATTACATGATCATGCAAAAAGATGAGCAGAAAGTCAATGCTTAAAACTATGAATGCTTAAAGAGGTGCTATGAGAAAGAGTTTGCATAACTTAGATCTATAAAACTTGGATATACAAATACTTCTTCTCCCTTATACACAAATTTGCCTACTACTACTCTAAGCATGTGCCCTTGTTTACACACACACACGCGCGCGCACACACACACACACACACACACACACACACACACACACACACACACACACACACACACATGCACACACACACACACACACACACACACACACACACACACACGCACACCCGCGCACCCGCGCACGCACGCATGCACACACACGCACGCGCGCACACACACACAGAGATGTTTTTGGTGAGAAGAGGTGGCCATATGTGTATCAATGTTTATCAAAGGGATGTGACAACTATTGAACTATCTTCTATTTCAACATGTCTTTCTCATCCATTAACATATATAATCCAAATGTATAAGGTGTACATTCATTCTAGAGGGTAAATTCACATTCCCAAACATATAAGGTGTAGATTAATTCGAGCAAGTTTGTGTGGTAAATTTTATTAGAAAAGGTAATACAAATATATTAATGGTTAGTTTCAAATCTATAATTTTTATACCAATAGATATATGTATGCCTTCTTCTATTTCTTCATCTTATTGTAGAGCTTGTTGTAAGGACCCACATCCTTAAACTAAGTAGAACAACCCAAGAATTAAAATAACATATGTGGAAGGAAGAAAGACTTTCTTTATTAACACAAGATACACAAATCATAAGTCATATCTGATTAACACAAATCAATAAATTCAATACTTCACAAAATCTTTCCATATAGACTGGAATGCATTCCTTAAAAGGATGACTTGATTACATAAGTACAACTAGACTTAGATCTTGTAGTCCATAAATTACAACTTCACATAACAAAATATTGCCCATCTTGTCATGGTGGAGAGAAGATATCATCAAGGGATTTACCTCCCAACCTTGAAGCTACAAGCTTCCCCATCCTTACTCCTATAGGAGAAGCCTGACCCTTCACGAAGGCTCTAGCACACTAAGGTCGACTTGCATGAAGGAACTAGGTGTGATAAATAACTAACAACTTATATACATCAATGAACAAGTGCACACTCCATGGAAAAGACATTGACTCAAAGAATACATATCAACATGAATATTACATAATGACCATTTCAGGATAAGGATAATATATCACTTCATTGGAATAACATCCTACATTTATTATTTACATAACATGCATCCATACTTGCAATTATAAAATAGAAACATAACAACACCAATAATTGAAGTAAGCATCCAAGATACATTTAGTTGACAAGTCATAAACTAATAAATTTTAATCTACTAAAGTATATACAGAACCCTTTCTGGGTCTAATTCCCCAAATAGTTTTTCATCAGCTGCCACCCACTCAGGTGAATAGGGATGGATTAGAAAGGTTAAAAAAAGAAATATGATGTAACTGCACTCACAACACAACAACATTGAGAGAAAACAACTATATACAAGCTCAAGATCTTAACTCTAATTTGACCAAATTGAGTCATGTATTAGTCAAAGCTCAAACACTTTCAAATACTATATAAAATACCTTACATCATTAGTTGTAAAATGCACATATAATATATCATCATACCTCATCTTAATTATAACCATATTCTGCATATGGACATATAATTTTTTTGACCATGTTAGTAAGCACAGCATATCCCCTAATTTAGGTAAATCAAATATACCAACATGAGTTATAAAAATAATGATCATTGATCAAAAAGACACCATTCATTATAAAAATATTATTTTTAGTCAAGAAGGAACAATTAAACAAACAATCATAAATCTAGATCATAGTTAACACTTTCTCTTAGTTGACAGGATCATGAGAAATAAATTTGAACTCTATTGCAAAAGATATGACTATAAAACCCTAAACAAAATCCTCATCAAAGCTTATCTAAAAAGATCGCAACCACACTTTTATTAATAATCTTCTATGCTACCCTTAAAAATGTTATTTAGAATGGATTTGTATTAAAAAATAAACATGTTGTAATCACCGGGCAAGGTGAGAGCATATGATGAATTATATATTTTAGTTAAGAATCCCTCTAGATGAAAGAGTTACATATACTATAAGAGTTGAGCAAAGATCAATAAGCCATTACTAATTACAAGTTTGAAGTAGATTGATAGTCGAATAAGATGGGTACATATAGGTAATGAGAGGAAGTTAGTTAGTCGAGGAAAGGACTCCTCAATTATGAGTCATGGTGAGTTGCCTCCCTAAAAACTAATGTGAGTGGCTAGTTTGTAGGCAACTTGGTGACACCTTTCGTAACCATCCAACAACCTTGACACCCTAATTCAAGACACGTGTCAAGATTGTATAAAGGCACACCTAACCAGGCTTAGACTTAAGTGTGTGAAATATATAAACATTAATACCTTACTTAAGCATAGCTTAGGTGGGTACAAGAAGGATGGGTCCCGGCTACTAGGCCTTGTGAGGTACCCATTAACAAAGTAATCTCTCATGAAGTGGAGAAAGATAGAAGACCATATGGGGAAAAAAAAATACCCTCTAAAAGAGAGAAAATAAGCATGAAAATTATATAGGTGAAGAAGTACTATTTATTTCACTAAGTACAATATATGTTTCCCCCATAGGAGAGAAAATGATAGAAGGCCTATGAGACTTCCACATAGTGCATATCCTGATGTAGTGAGGCTAAATATTCAACAAAGGATGTAGGTGTAGATCCAAGAAGTCGAACAATGTCCCTTCCCTTGGGAAGATAGGAAACCACCTAAAAATGCTGGATATCTTCCCATGCTAGAAGATATTTTAATGACCTTGAATCATGTTGAAGTTGATCCAAGGATGGAGATTCCCATGTTGATGCCTTTGAAGAGTGCTCAGATGTTCCCATGTTGATACTGAAGGGTGCCATAATCATATCAGACGCATGCTGAATAGATGAGGATGATGATGATCCAAAACCATGTGTAGACTGATGTAGAGTATGAATATCTAAAGAGGATAATAGAGATGCAGCTTCATTGAATCTATCATCAAAGAGAAGACTAATGTCCTCAATGTATGCTTCCATGTTAGCAATGTGGGAGTCTACAAACAAACAAGTATTGTCAGGTAGAAATATGTCCCAATTAGAAATGCTATGAAGACTGATATCATATTGTAAAGAAGTACTCAAATCTTTAAAAGAATCTACTCTAAAATCTGATGAAGCAACACTAGGAGGTGGCAGAATATTTGCCAATGTAGGAGGTGTAGAGAGAGGAGATGCAAGCATGTCTCTGTGTCATTAGTATAGTCAAGACTTTGCCAATACGCAAGTTCCTATTCACTATTCATACAAAGGATCATCAACATCATCAAGGGAAAGAAGTGCATCTATAGTGGGATCACCTGAGAATGGAGGTTCATTGGGGTCTCAATACATTTTCCATAATTTGGTCCAAAGAGCTCTAGGGCAAATAATGTGTGATAGAGGAACCCACTAAGTGTGGTTAATAACACGTAAACCAATTAATTGTAAGACATGATTATTCTTATTTTCCCATACAATTTTCTACCAATATGTGTTGTTGGCAATATTTTCATTGACATCAAAGATCTACTGGAGTTTGTCAGTTGGCCCTAGGAGTTTGTTGGTTCTTGACAATAGTTCTTGATCTTCCTCATCACATGAGTATTTGTGTACTTGATCATTCATTGATCATTCACCATATTGTTAGTAGTTAGTTTCAAGGAATCATCATCAAGGACTCATGAATAGGTCAGTAGTAATCATAAGTTTGCATTATTATTATCAATAATATGAAAAGAAGATTATATTTTTACTATGAAAATACATTAGTATGAATCAATTTTGGGGGAGATCATTAGGTGGTGCTTATGCTAACATAGTTTTCACACTTCATGGTTATTTGTATCACATATATTGCTCAGTTGCAAGTTTTCAATATATAGGAGTATGTGATATTAAGTGGTATAGTGCTTGTATTATCCATTGAGGGGTACATAGAATGATAGGATAGTCAAGAGGATCAATTATCTATGGTAGTGATCATTGTTAGGTGACAATGTCATGGGGAGATTACAAAGTGTATTTATTGCAAAGGTTTGGTTGTTTCAATATTAAAGGAATTTTTTTGTGATATCAACATTAAGAATCAGAAGAGTTTGGTTGTAGAAGAAAAGGATCTTTGATGGCATGTTTGAAGACCTAAAACCTAAATCTCTAAAACTCTAAGGGTCTCCTAATCCCCAAGGACCTAATTCTCTCTTTTTGCAAAGTAAGGAGTTTCTATGATTGGTTTATCCACTATGACAGAGGTTGTTAGCAAAAGAGAAGGTTCATTTTTGTCTTTAATGAGATTTTAGGGTTTTCCAATCAGCATTTTAGGGTTTGAACAAGTTTTGGAGATCTAATTGCTAAAGTCCTGTAACCTTAAAGGACCGCCTAAAACCCTAAGCACTAAGCACATAAAAGTAAAATTGTGTTTATAGATAGGTTACCCTTTTTGTTATATTTTAATAGTGACTTGATAGCACTAGTCACCAGTAACCTAAGTGACAACCTTAAGCCACCTTTATCATCTAGTGAACTGACCCGTCATCCTAGAGGTGACCGGCTTCTCTCAATCATATCTTGTACAGTGGCATGAAGAGGTGAATCAACATCTCCCTTTTAATTCACCATTGGTGAGAAGATTTACATCGATGGTGTATGTTCAAAAATATAATGACTATTTCTTGCTACATTGAAATTGACAGGCTGTGACCCATATCCCTCTTTGTAGTAGTTTTACTAGTTTTGATAATTATCTGTTGTTTGGTGGTTTGGAAGTTTTTCAAATGTAGTTTTTTTCTAGGTCCCTGTGGATCTGAGGTTGAATAACAAGGGTAAATCAATAAATTTTTTATGTGAGGCAGTTGACGAAGTTTTTATTAAAATATATTTTGCATAAGTGAAGAGGAAGTGTGTTTGTTTGTACATATAAACTAAAGGGAGCAAGGTAAGTATATTTGTAGAAGTAGTATTTGGATCTATGTGGAGCAAGGTAAGTATAATTGCAACAGCAATATTTGGATCTGTGTTTCTCATTGTAAACAAAGAAGTTCTTTTTTTTGTGTTGGGTAGATCATAGTTTTTGAAGAATCGTTCTTTGAATAATAAGTAAAGGAAGAGTGTATTACTATTTTTTAATGTCTTCACATAGAGGTGACTGAATGAGAGATTTATAGAATCCATCTGTAACCTTTGATGATATTACAAACAAAGTAGTACTTTGTATGTTTACTCATTTTGTGATTGGAGTTGATGCTCCTAATTTGATTGGAGTTGGTGCTCTTGAGTGTTTGGAGTTACTGCTCCTAAATACAGATGTCAAAGTGTAATCAATGAGATCTAATGGTGATCTTTTTGTGAGGTTGAATTGGTCAAATAAAACCAATCAGCTCTTCACCTAGTGGTTTTTCCCTTGTTAGGGTTTTCCACATACTTCCTTGTGTTATGGTGTGTTTGGTGTTGTTCTTTAGTTTTCTAAGTGATTTCATGTTCTAACATAATAGTGTTTACAAGAATTCAAAGAGTTAATAAAGTTAATTTTATTAGATCACCGGTTCACCCCCCTCTTAATGATCCATTGTATTCCAATTATTCGTATCAGAGTTGTAGGTTCCTTGCATAAAATTAACAAACTTGGGTTGATCTTGGTAGTGGAATACTATGGAAAAAGGAAAAGGAAATAAGGGATGAAGAAGTTCTAAACATAATGCTAATAAACAAGTGAAACCAAAACCAATTACAAATGATTATGGAGAAGTATTTGTAATAAATTTCTCACAAATTGAAATAGATACAAGGTTCTAGAAGAAGAATCTTCTACTGTTGGAGTACCTGTCTTTTGATGGCACAAATGTTGCTTTTTGGGCTATTAGGATGAAAACCTATATATCCTCTTTAGTGTTTGATGTGTGGATCTCCAAAGAGAATGGGTATACTATACCTTATCAACCACCTACTACTATAAATGGTAAAAAATCTTATGAATGAATGCCAGGAAAAAGAGTGCTATTCTTTGAGGGTTGTCTAATTATATTGTTGTTGAAGTTATACACTGTGAAACTACATAGGATGTTTGGAAGAAACTAGTTAGTATTTATGAAGATAGTGTATCTAAAAGAGAGGACAACCTTGTGGTTGAGAATAATGATAAATAAAGGAGACATTCATATGAAGAAGGAGAGGTCAAGATTGATCTAGAGGATGCTGGAAAGTAGATCTTGAAGAACTCTATTATGCTTACAATATGGTACATTTTTATGGTCTTATTGTATTTAAGTGCCTTCAAGAAGAAAAGGAATCCAAGACCAAAGCACTTTCAACTCTTAAAGAAGAAGAAAAATTGATCATGGATTTAAAGTTACAAGTTGAACAAGTTATGCAAATAAAAGAAGTAATAAATTAGTTTAGTGTAAAAGACGTAGATTGTGAAAGGTATGAGTTAGAGATAGTTTCCTTGAAAAAGGAACTAGAAAAGACATCGTTCAAGGTGTACAATAACCTTCAATTTGAAAAGAGCACTGAATGTTTAGATGAGATATTAAATGAGCAGAGATCACCTTTCAATAAGACATGACTTGGTTATAAAGAGGATTCTAAGAAGCCACAAAATAAGTCAAATGAAGCCCCTATGAAAAGTGAAAGAAGCAAGAAGAAGGAAGGTCAAGTCTCACAAAAGGAGAGCACTCCTTCACAAGCCAACAAGAATAAATATAGAAGATATTTCCATCCAGGACAGTATCAGATGACCAAATTTGAAAATTCTTTTTATGGTTATTTCTATTTTTGTCATGAATTTGGTCATAGAGTAGTAGATTCCTAGATGCATGCAAGGAAAGTTGATTGGAATGAGAGTTCTATGGTGTTGTCAAATAGAAGATATAATATGCTATGTTATAAATACAAGCATCTTGGTCACACTACAAGAGACTCTAGTACACAATTAAGAAATGATGGTTTTGGATTTTCAAGAAACTATTATTCTTTTGCTCCTCTGGTTGGTTACAAGGTCATATGCTATAAATACAATAACCTTGGGCATAGAGCATATTATTATAGAAGTAGTTTAATGGAACCATCTAGATATGTAACAAAAAAATAGACACTCTAATCAAGCAAAAGAAAAAATCTATGAATGTTTGGAGAAGGAAACAAGAGCAAGAGAAGAAGGAACCTAAGCTTGTGTACATTGCACAAGAGGCATCACTAAGTGCATAAGGAGTAGCATGAGTTAAGGGGGAGATGATCATTGATGTATCATTCATCCCCATAGGCAACAACAAAGAGGTTGCTTCTCAATAGTGATAGGAAGTGTTTGATGATCCAAGAAGAGAATAGTCTAGAGACATTAATGTTAGGTTTATAATAGTGTAATATGTAAGAAGATAGAGTAAAGGTGAGAAATAAAACTCTCATAACCCTAGAAGTTGTCATGAAAACAAATATCTTCATATAGATGATAGAGACAATGAAGAACTCTTTGTCAAGGAACAATCATATCTCAAGGACTATCATAGAAATAAAGAAACAGTGATATCAAAGTTATCTAAGAATAGTATAAACAAGGTTATGAATACTTTGAGCACATCACATTAAAATGTGTTGAAGGATCATAGAATAGGTTAACAATGGTGATGGAGCTTGATACTAGAATGTGACACACGAGGTTAGCAATGCTAATAGTGAAAAGACTAGAGAGTGCCAAAGTATAAGAAAGATTGATACAAAAGATAGTAGATAGTGCCAGAGACCTTGAAAAAGTCCTGACAGTGGTATCATAATGTAAAATGAGTCCATATAGTTAAGTAGAATGAAGACTTGACAACATCAAATCCCATGACAAAGAACAATGAATATACCCTTGTTGAACCTGCACATTCATAAAAGGCAATAAAAAGGGTGAGTAGAGATTACTAAGTCATGGGAATGATCTTGCACAATCTTGAGTTCAAACTTTGATATAAAAACCCTACCATAACCTATTTTGTAAAAATATAAAGTTTCTATTAGTTACATTCAAGTGAAGAATGGATAGGGGTATGTTAGAGATTAGTGATAGTGATAAGACAATAGTCTTTGTCAAAAGTTGTCTCAAGACACCGAGTTTGTCACTGTGGTCAAGAAATTTGTATGATAGGTTTATCAAGGTTGTAGATCTCAATAAATAATTGTTATTGATTCAAGACAAAAAGAAAATGATTGAAACAATGTTAAAATGGCGTTTAAGAAGCCATGAGGCTATAGTAAAGCAAATGACTTTCCTTTTTCAAAGTGCAATGTTTCTTTGTTGAGTATTAGTCATCAAATTAAGTGCATTCAAGTTTCATAGTACTGTGTTTTTGTATCAAGTTGGTTGCATTAGATGAATACTTGTTTGAATTAGTCTTCTCTTGTGGATACTTGTTTGGATCAGTCAATGAAATCTTTGATTGTAGTTTGATTATAGTAGTTCTCTAATCTCTGTGTGTAGCAGTGTTTTCCATGGATGATGGAGTGGTGAAGAAATGTCCTATTTGCTCAATGTATAAGAAGTATTTTGTGAATTTTCACTCCATTTTTTTGTTGACTCTTTGTTGACAGTGTTTGATACTTGTTAGTGATCTCTTCTTGTGTCTAACTGCATACTATGGTAGTGATCTCTACTTGTAGCAGTTTTTTGCTCTGTTTACATTTGCTCAAAGGATAATGATGTTGGAGAAGTTGAACCTCTATAATGGAGAAGTGGATCTCTATTTTTGTCATTATGATGGAGAAGTTGATCTATGATTTTTTTAGTGTTGATCCCTAATGTTATATCAGTCATTAGTTGTTCATAAAAGTGCTCTCTGATGTTGTATCAGTCCCTTGTATCAATTAGGTCTAATTTGGAACAATGGAATAGTGTATTGGATGCTTGGAATAGTGGAAAAGTGTATTGGATGTCCATATTCCCATGACCACAGTGCACAAAAGTAATAGTAAATGGAGAGAGGAGCTCCAAGCAAAGAGTAATAGTATATCAGTTATTGATTATGTCGGCAATGATACTATTTTTGATATTTCAGTGATGCATCTTGGAATTTGAAGAGATACTCTATTAATAGGGAAGAGGATATGAAAAGGGCAGAAAAAATGTTACAAAAGTGTATAATGTAGTGTTGTCAAGAAAGAGTTTGAGAGAATTTTATAAGGTCTAAGGATAGTGAGTATGGAGGGGTCTTGCAAACAAGAAAATAGGATAGTACATCCAAAGTACAATGTATGGAAGGAGCACGGATGGGTACTAAAGTCAATACTCAAAGAATCATGGGATAGTTTGTGATTGTGAAACAACAATATGCAAAAAATGGGCTCGAATAGTCTGAGAGGCCAACCAAATGTTGAAATATGCATGGGGTATCTTAACTTGTTTGTGGTTGTAATGAATCTTTCAATGAAGTTATTGGTACACTGCCATTGTGTCTCTATGTAAGAAATCTAATAAATCCTTGTTACACTTTTACATTCTTTCAGTAGTGGAAGATCATAATTTGTGAGAAAGTCCAAGAAGGTGAAAAGACTCACATAGTGATCATCATTTAGCAACCAACGATAGAGATAGAGGAATATCAGAGAAAGGGGCAATTCTTTAACAGATAGGGGGAGCTCTACAGATAGGGAGAGCTTCACTGAATGGAGGATTATCTCATGAAAAAAGGTATAATCACATCCATTTGCCATTGATGTCAAAGGTAGAGAGAAATTCATGTTTGTGTTTTTCCATCAATGACAAAGGGGGAGATTGTTGGCAATATTGTCATTAATGTCAAAAGTCTACTATTGGTTATCCCTAGGAGTTTGTTCTTGACGTTAGTCATTGAGCTTCCTTATCACATGCGTATTTGTGTACTTCATCATTCATTGATCATTCATCATATCATTAGTAGTCATCAAGGACTCATCATCAAGGAATCATCAATAGGTTAGTAGTCATCAGAAGTTTGCATTATTGTTATCAGTACTATGAAGAGAAGATTATATCTATACTCTGGAAAGGCATTAGTATGAATTAAATTTTGGGGAGATCCTTATGTGGTGTTTAAGATGACATAGTGTTCATACTTCAAGAGTATTTGTATCACATATATTGCTCATTTGCAAGTTTCCAATGTATAGGAGCAAGTGATATTAAGTGGTACAATGCTTGTATTATCCATTGAGGGGTACTTAAAATGACAGGATAGTCAAGAGGATTAGTTGTCTGTGATAGTGATCAATTGTGTCAGATGATAATGTCAGTGGGAGATTGCAAAGTGTATAGGTTGCAGAGGTTTGGTTGTTTCAAGATTAAAGGACTTTTTTATCATATCAACATTATGAATATGTAATGTATGGTTGTAGAAGGAAGGGATTCTTGATGGCATGTTTGAAGACCTAAAACCCAAACCTCTAAAACTCTAAGCGTCTCCTAATCCCTAAGGACTTAATTCTCTATTTTTGAAAAGGAGTCTCTTTGATTGGTTTATCCTTTATGACATAGGTTGTTTGTAGAAGAGAAGGTACATTTTTATCTTTAATTACAATTTAGGGTTTTCCAATCAACATTTTAGGGTTTCAGTAAGTTTCAGAGTCCTAAATGCTAAAGTCTTAAAACCCTAAAGGACTACCTAAAACCCTAAGCACTAAGAACTTAAAAGTATAATTGTCTTTATAGATGAGTGATGTAGGAGCATCTTAGGTTGCAGAGCAATGTTGCATCAATAAAAACATTTGTATTTTCTTTTGTTTTCTTTCATTTTCTAGTTCAATCAGTTAGTAGTTTCAGTATTTTGTACCATATTTTTCTACATTTGTATTTTAGAGCTTGCAGAGTAGGACGTAGCATTGAGGCATCATCATGCACATCATATCCAAAATTTAGATCATTTGGATTAGTTTTCTGAATGTTATCATTGTCAGAAGATCACCTTTTCTCAAAAAATAGAGCATACAAAATAACCAATTGAAGGAGAAGGATTCCAGAGAACTCCCATGAGTTGTAGAGATGAATGAAACATCATTCAATGTACTTTTGGACCTTTCTAATCTTCCTTCGGATTCGTATCAAGTTTCCATCATTTGCAGACCATTACTAGTTGTTTAAGGCTAACGTATCCATTTTGACATGTTACACCTTCATTGGAGATTGTAACTTCTTCTTTGGCTAACATAGAAGAATTCTTGAGCTTGAATATAATGTATAAACATGTCTTAGATGCATAAGAAAGTAGTTCATGATTAGAATTTGATAGATAGCTCAAATTCTTTTGAAAGAGGCACTTCAATGCCATATCTTTCTATTACGTAATTAGGCCTATGAGCCCTTGTTTATAGTCTGCATGTTGTCAGCATATAAGCATTTTAGATCTATGATATATTGAGCATTTGAATCATTCTTTCTATTCTATATTGGATTTGTTTCCCTTCTGTTTACTCATGTTGCACAACTTGGACAATCCATTCTATGAACCCTCTGACCATGGCTGCACCAAGTGGTATCAAAGTGAAGTTTGAATCCTTTGGGAGTGAAGTTTAAGTGAATTTGTGAAGGTTTTTCATAAGATCTTATTTTCAATAGATCCCTGACCTAAGACAGACTAACTGTGTTATCAACTGATCATTGATTATGAGGGAGTTGCCACTTTGTAGCCCAATCATTGAATTTGAGGCAATTACACTTGATCCTAGGAAGAGATGTAGTTGAGGAGAGTAACTATTATTGCTACTATGGCTGGAAGAATGGATGAAATGATAGAGATGATGAAGAAAATGAAAGTTTATTTCAATGTTGAAGAAGATAGAAGAAGAGGACTAAAACCTCAACCTAATGTTGAAAGGGATGAAGAAGAATATTAATAAGTTGATCAAAATGAAGAAACCTTAGAAGAAGAAGAGGAGTCAGATCAAGTGAAAATATTGAGATCTATTTCAAACATTGGGAAGCTACCTAGAGTTGAAGTACCAAATTACACTTGAAATTTGAATCTAAAGGAATTGATCAATTCGATAAATGATTTGGAAGAATACTTTGAATATGAAGAAATTGAAGATCTGAAGAAGGTGAGATTTGTAAAGACTAAGTTGAAAGGACATGCTTCTAATTGGTGGAAAGAGGTTGAGTTGGATAGAAATAGGAGAGGAAAAGAAAAGATCATAAAGTTGGATAGAATGGTGACAAAATTGAAGAATAAATTTATGACCTACTGACTATGAGTTGGAGTTGTTGAAGAGATTGAAAAACCTGAGACAAAAGGAGGAATATGTGAAGGAGTATACTAAAGAATTTCATAAGATGATAATAAGGATAGGACATAGTGAAGCAAGTAAGGAGAATGTGGAAAGATACATCAATGTACTAAGGTTGAACATCCAAGAAGAACTGATTTTGGTATGGATGACAATAGTATAAGAAGCATATCAGTTTTCCCTAAGATTTGAAGACAATTTGAAGAAGAAGCATGAGTAGACATAGAGATTTAGGAAAGGTAAGTTTCGGTGAGGTAGAACCTATTCTAGAGGAGACAAATCATATGTGGAGCAGACAAAACAAAACAACCCATTCAAGAAGGAAGATAGAGATAGCAATACCTACCAGAGAGATGATAGAACTTTCTGCCATAGAGGGAATCATAATTCTTACTAGAATGAAGGATACAAGAAAGATGAAAGAATATTTGATAGGAGAAGATTTTGAGGAACTTGTTTTAAGTGTGAACATGAAGGACACAGAGCATTTCAATGTCATCAGGGAAGTACAAGTAGGAAGACAAAAAAAAAAGTGGAAGAGTAGCTTATGTAGAAGAAGAAACTATTGGATCACCTAATTCAGTTGGAAAGCTAGAGAAGGAGAATCAATTGTCATGAGGAGAGCACTATTTCATGCAGTGACAACTGAGGGACCACCAAAGAGGAAAAGTTTATTCCAGACTAGATGCAAATCAGGAGGTAAATGTTGTAAGGTTATCATTGATAGTGGTAGTACTAATAATTTGGTTATAAAGGAGATGGTGACTAGGCTAAACCTAGAGAGATTGAAACACGCTATGCCCTACATGATAACATGAATTTATGATGAACACAAGGTACTAGTGAGTGAATAATTTTTGGTGAAATTTCTTATAGGATCTTATCATGATGAAGTATTGTGTGATGTTATGCCAATGGATGTATGTCATATATTATTGGGTAGAGCATAGAAGTATGATAGAAAATCTATACGTGATTGGATAAGGAATACTTACACTATAGTTTCAAATGGAATGAAAATTACCTTGATTCATTTGGAAGATGAACCTAAGAGTTAGATGTGTGTAAATAACAGAATTTGTTTGGTTAATGGAAGGAAATTTTTAGATGGTTTGAGACATGAGAATATTGGTTATGCTTTGATTCCTAGGAAGCCTCAAACCTTAACTACTGAGAGTAAAAAGTCATAGCTAGAGGAGATAACTGAATTGTTGATAGAGTATTAAGACATCATATCAGATAATGTAGTAGAAGGATTGCCACCTATTAGGAGTATCAGTCATCATATGGATCTTATACCTGGAGCTAGTTTCCCTAACAAAGAAGCACACCAGATGACACCAGCAGAGAATGCATAATTGAATAGACAAATACAAGAGTTGTTGAGGAAAGGTTTCATCAGAGAAAGTTTAAGCCCTTTTGTAGTATTGACAGTGTTAGCACCGAAGAAGGATGGAGAATGGAGAATGTGTATAGACTCTAGAGAAATCAACAAGATCATAGTTAAGTATAGATTTCCATTTCCTAGGATGGATGACATTATGGATTATTTGAGTGGAGCAAAGTATTTCACAAAGATAGACTTAAAGAGTAGACACCATCATATTAGGGTCAAAGAAGGAGATTAATGGAATATTGCTTTTAAGACAAATGAAGGATTGTATGAGTGCTTAGTGATGCCTTTGGATTGACAAATGCACTAAGTACTTTTATGAGATTGATGAATGAAGTATTGAAGAAATTTTTTGGTAAGTTTGTTATTGTATACTTGGATCATATTATGATTTTCACTAAGAAAAAGGAAGAACATTTGTGGAACCTATGACATGTATTGCAGAGATTGAGAGAAGAGAAATTGTTGATAAAGATCAAGAAATATAGTTTCATGAAGGAAGAATTAGTATATTTGGGAATTGTAATTTCTATGAAAGGATTAAATATGGACCATAAGAAAGTTAGAGTAATTGTCGAGTGGCCAAAACCTAATAGTATTGGAGAAGTCAGATCATTTCATGGGTTATCTAGTTTCTACTAGAAGTTCATTAGAAATTTTAGTTCAATATGCACACTGATGACAAAGACAATGAGAGGTGATAAAAGTGATTTCAAGTGGACATCAGGAGTAAATAAAATTTTTGAATTGTTGAAGTAGAAAGTGACACAAAAACCCATGTTAGCATTATTGGATTTTAGAAAAGAATTTCAAGTAGATTGTGATGCAAGTGGAAATGCAATAGGAACAATGTTAAGTCAAGAAGGTAAACCAATAGCATGTTTTAGCGAGAAGTTAAATGATGCAAGGAGAAGATATTTAGTTTATGATTAAGAATTCTATTCCATAATTCAAGTTTTGAAGAAGTGGAGACATTATTTGTTAGCTAAAGAGTTTGTGTTGTATATATATCATCAAGCTTTACAATATCTAAACAATCAAGGAAAGTTAAATATGAGACATATTAGATGGGTAGAGTTCATGTAGAGTTACGGACTTGTACAGAAGTATAGGAGTGGGAAGTCAAACAAAGTTGCTGAGGCATTGAGTAGAAGAAGGAATTTACAGATAGAGATAAGAGTTGAAGTATTAGGTTTTGAAGAGTTGAAGCACTTGTATGAAGAAGATATTGATTTTGCAAAGCCTTGGAAAGCATGTAAGGAACCTGTTGTGAAAAATAGAAGTAAGTGGCTGGATTATTTCATTTAGGAAGATATGTTGCCCAAAGGAAATTAGTTATGTATACCTAGGAGTTCAATGAGAGATAATATGATAAAGGAGAAGCATAGTGGTGGATTAGTAGGACATTTTGGAATTTATCCAATAGTGGCTTTGGTAAGTGAACATTACTTTTAGCCTCAAATCTATAAGGATGTAAGGAAGTTTGTGTAGAGTTGTAGAGTATATCAAGTTTCAAAAGAGAGTAGTCAGAATACTAGATTGTACAAATATTTGATAGTACTAGAGAAACCTTAGGAAGACACAAGAATGGAATTAATATTAGGATTGCCGAAGACACAGAGAGGACATGATTCTATATTTATAATGGTGAATAGATTCTCAAAGATGGCACATTTTGTACCTTTCAAGAAGATAATTGATGCATTGCATGTTGCTGACCTATTTTTCAAGGAGATTGTGAGGTTGCATGGATTACCTAGGAGCATAATTTTAGATAGGGATACAAGATTCATTGGATACTTTTGAAGGACATTATGGAAGAAGATGAAGATAGATTTAAAGTTTGGTTCAACATTTTATCCACATACTGATGGACAAATAGAAGTGGTAAATTGGAGCTTGGGAAACTTGTTGAGATGTTTGATAAGAGAGGATGCAGAAAATTGGGATCTAATTCTATCACAAGTAGAGTTTGCATACAATAATTCAGTGAACAGAAGTACATGAAAGACACCAATTGATATAGTAACTAGAGTAAACCCTATAGGAGTAGAAGATTTTATAGATATTAGTATAGAGAATAAGAAAGGTACAGAAGAAGAAGAATTTGTAGGATACATGGAGACTATCCATAATGAGGTTAAGAATCACTTGGAGGAAGGTGATGAACAATAAATACAAAGAAGAAGAAAATGTGAAGAGAAGACACAAAGAATTTTTAGTTGGAGATGAAGTGATGGTATATATGAGAAAAGAGATATTTCTAGTAGAGACATATAAGTTGAAGATTAAGAAGTTTGGACCATGTAAGATACTCCAAAAATTTGATTTTGGAAATGCATATGAAATGGAGCTACCAAAGGCATTGGGAATATCACCTATACTCAACATTGCAGAACTATATTAGTACCATGAAGTAGAATTGAGTGATAGCATTGAGCAAAATTTGAAGAATTAGTTATCACAGCAACAACCAGAGGAAATAGAAGACATCTTTGATAGTAGAGTTGGACACAACACCAGAGGAAAGAAATTCAAAGAATATCTTGTGAACTTGAAAGATACACCGAGAGAAGATTCTCATGGATTTCTTAGGTTGAGGTAGACCATGTTGTTTTTCCTCTAACCCAAGAAAAGTGAGGGAATTAGTTTTTCAATAACCTTGGGTGTCTAAGGCTAGAGCATCCAAGTTCAGAGAGAAATCTTGCACAACAAAACATTTGCATTTTCTTTTGTTTTCTTTCATTTTCTAGTTTAGTCAGCCAAAAGTAGTTTTAACATTTTGTACTGCATTTTGCCACATTTTCATTTCATAGCTTGTGGACCAAGACTTAGCATCTAGACATCATCTTGTAGATCATATCCAAAATTTATATCATTTAGATTAGTTTCCAGAAAGTTATTGCTATCAGAAAATAACCTATTTTCACAAAACATAGCATACATAACAACTAGCTAAAGGAGAAAATTTCCAGAGCACTTCCATGACTTACAGAGCTAAATGAAACATCATTCAACGTACTTTGGGACCTAGCTAACCTTCATTGAGATCTGCATCAAGTATCCATCATTCGCGTACCATTACCAGCTGTTTAAGGCCAACCTATCCATTTTCACATGTGACACCTTCATTGAAGATTCTAACTTCTTCCTTGGCTGATGCAGGGGAATTCTTGAGCTTGAAGATGGTATATAAACATGTCCTAGATGCATAGGAAATTAGTTCATGATTACAATTCGATAGATAGCTTGAATTCTTTTCAGAAGAGGTGCTTCAATGCCATATCTTTCTATTATGTAATCAGGGCTTTGAGCGCTTGTTTGTAGCCTACATGTTGCTGACATATAATAATTTTGAATATATGATATATTGAGTATTTGAATCATTCTTTGCATTCTATATTGGATTTGTTTCCATTATGTTTACTCTTGTTGCATGACTTAGACAGTTCATTCTTTGAGCCCTCTAATCATGAGTGCACCAACGAGTTATCATTTTTGTTCTATTTTAATGGTGACTTGATAGTGACAGTGACTAGTAACTTAAGAGACAAACTTAAGTCATCTTTTCTGTTTCATGACCAACCCCTGATCATAGAGGTGATAGGTCTCTCCCAACCATATCTTGTGTAGTGACATGAATATGAGAATAAATGGCTCCCTTTTAATTCTCTATTGGCAGGAAGGTCTGCATCAATGATATATGTTCAAACATATAATGACTATTTCTTGATGCATTGAAATTGATGGGTTGTGACCTATATCCCTCTTTTTAATAGTTTTGATAACTGTCTATTGTCAAGTGGTTTGGAAGTTGTACAAATTTAATTTTTATTCTATGTCCCCATGGATTTAAGCTTGAATAACAAGGGTAAATCAAGCATTTTTTTGGGTGAGGTAGTCTGAGTTTTGAAGAAAATATATTTTGCATAAGTGAAGAAGAAGGGTGTTTGTGTGTACATATAAACTAAAGGGAGCAAGGTAATTATATTTGTAGAAGCAATATTTGGATTTGTGTGAAGTAGGGTAAGTATAATTACAAAAGTAGTGTTTAGATCTATGTTCTTCATTGTAAACAAAGTAGCACATTTTTTGTGTTGGGTGGATGATAGATTTTGAAGAATCATTCTTTGAATAATAAGTAAAGGAAGAGTGTATTACTATTTTTGAATGTCTTCATATAGAGGGGATTGAATGAGAGAGTTACAGAGTCCATCTATAACCTTTGACGATATTGTAAAAAGAGTAGTACTTTGTATGTTTACTTGCTTTGTGATTGGAGTTGGTGCTCCTAAATCTAGATGTCAAATTGTAATTAGTGAGATTTGGTTAGTGAGACCTAATGGTGATCTTTTTGTGAGGATGATTTGGTCAAATAAACCCAATAAACTCTTCACACAATGGTTTTTCCCTTTTTAGAGCTTTCCACATACATCCTTCTATTATGGTGTGTTTGATGTGGTTCTTCAGTTTTATAAGTACTTTGATGTTCTAACATAATAGTGTTTACAAGAATTCAAAAAATTAATAAAGTTAATTTTATTAGATAGTTGATTCACCCCTCTCTTAATGATCCATTGTTTTCCAACATGTGCTTGGTCCAAGAATGAGTCCATACAAATGTGGCAATAGGTGAATAGGTGAATCCATGGGATACCATTGTGCTAAAACTTGTATTTTCCATTTTCCAGGGTAATGAAATATGGATGATTTGTTATCCCCATTAGTTGACTTAGATAGTTTTCCTCCTTTTGAACATTATGTTAATTCAATGATTAAATAATGCCTATGTATAATCCCCCAAAATAATACATGAAAGAGACACTCTATAAATTGATAGTGTGAATAACGCAAAAATACAAGAGCTAAATACCTCCCCTTAGATTTGACACTTTATTAGATAGTATGATATATCTAAGTAGGCATGATTAAAATCATGCCCTAATGCTTAGCCTATTTACAACTCTAATTTTAGTACTTTAAAAGTTGCCTTTTAAAAGAATTGTAATGTTAGCACTAACAATTTTGATAACATAACCTAAGATTTGACCCTAATTTAAATTCCCCTAAAAAATTTTGGAACTACATGAATAATCCCCTGCGTATATTATCCCCCCCTAAATGTGGTACTTTATCAAAGTAGCACTTTTAAACTAGTCCAATTGGAGCATAAATGGGCACTTTATAAGTTGAGTGTGATATTATGCCCAATAGATTTGTGGCTTGAAAATTTCAGCCTTAAAAATATATATATAGAAAAAATATCATTTTCCAAAAGGTTTAAAAAAAATATTGCAAAAATTTAATCTTAGGGATGTGAAGGGAAAAATGTGAAATAAGGGATTTGTCCACCATGAATAGGGACAAAATAGGGACACCAAACTAAAGATTTAATTGTCCTGTAAGAGTTTGTAATACCTTCAAACTGGACCTTGACAATCCAACACGCTTGCTACAGGTAAATGGCGGCGTACAATGGAGGGATAGCAGCCTATGAGGAAAAACAAAGTAGAAGCGCCACTCAACCTCTATAGGGGTAGACCTAAATCATAGTGGTAGGTCAAGGTAGACAATGTAGATGCCCGCTCAAGTGGCATACACACAAGCGCTCTGGAGTTTAAGGGGCTATAACCAACCAAGGGTTGATGGCGACCCTACTGCTCCTCTCTGGCCTCAATGATCTTCCACAACACACACAACCATGCAAACTCCAATGATCTAGCGAAGGCCCAATGTGACCCTGCATGACAAGTGGTGAGCTCAAGGAAATACTATGAGAGAAAGGTAAAATGCAGGGTTTAGTTTGTTCAATAGGTTGAGGTGCCTTTTTTATACAAGATCCAACCTTTATAAATAGGCTATGGCCCTTTCAATAGGTGGCATGCCTTCTATACAGGCTATGAACCTTTTATAGACCACAACAGTTATAAGGCAATGCATCCCTTTAAAATAAGCCATAGGCTTTGTTGACGAGCCTGCATGCCTTCCAAATGCATTCAGTGGCTTGTTGGCAGAAAATAGGGGGAGAGCAGGGAAGGCAAAACGATGGCCACCAGAAAATACAAAAACAAAACCCAATGCTACAGCAATGTAATGATGTACAACATAAAACAAATACAAACACACAGGAGACAATACACAAAGGAGACAGCAATATATTTTTATATATATTCCTTTAAGGTTACATACAAAACTTCTTACAATTTACAGTGTAGAGCTGCTGCTCTATTTTCATACTCTGCGCCAAACTCTGGAGCTGCACAATAAAACAAGTCTGGAGCTGCTGTCCAGAATCTCCGTAGCTATTTGTGTCTCTGTTGCTGCTACACACAGAAACCTTCTATTCTCTCTGCTATTCACCACAAAACATTCTCTCCTCTGTTCTCTCTATTTGCTGTTCTCTGCAAGAACATTCCTCTGTTACTACAGGTTAACTCATGCTCTACTCTATCTCTCTGACTTTTCCCTCCTTTTTGTCTCTTCTATCATACCTAGCAAAATGGGTTCTCAAATACACTTGAATTTCAAACTTACCTACCTCATTAACTTCTGGTAGGCCAATGATGCTGAAGAGATTTGAGGGGATCCCAATCTGGACGTGGGGGCTGACAACATTAAATGAACACTGACGGAGGATTAAATTTCCAACACTCCCCCTTAATCTGATGTTAGGTGTCAATTTGCAATCTTCATTTTGGAACTGATCTCTGGAGATATACATTTGCCTTTGCCTTTCCAGAGCAGATCTCCGGAGCTCTTTTTTCCATGCTACATCATCTCCGGAGCTGCCCTCTGCATCTCTGGAGCTCCTTGTCTACATCTCCAGAGCTGACTCTCTGCAACTCCAGAGTTCCTTTTCTGCATCTCTGTAGCATCTCCGAAGCTGCACATACATTCCAGAGTTGAATCTCTGGAGTTCTCCTGTTGTCTTTCCAGATCTGAACCTCTGGAGCTATCTTCTTTCTAGGGTTGCACACCTTCGGAGCTATCCAAAATGCCAAGCCTATCCCTTAGGCATTCAAACGAATCTTTTGGCAATGCCTTTGTGAAAATATCAGCGAGCTGCTACTCAGATCTGCAATACTGCAACTCAATCTCTCCTCATTCAACCAACTCCCTTATGAAGTGATAATGGATTTCAATGTGCTTGCTTCATCCATGGAAGACTAGGTTCTTTGTCAGGGCTATTAATGAAACATTGTCACAATGAATGGTTGTACCATCTTCTTGCTGCTCATACAAGTCTGCAAGGATTCTTCTCAGCCAAATAGCCTAACATGCGGCTGCATTTGCTGTAATATACTCAGCTTCTGCTATAGAGAGAGAGAGAGACAATGGGCTGCTTCTTGGATGCCCATGATATCACACTTGAACCCATGTGAAATACATAGTCAGATGTGCTCTTCCGGTCATCAACATTTCCTGCCCAATCACTATCCATGAAACTAGCCAACTTAAACTCATCAGAAACATTATACAAGATACCATAGCCTGTTGTGCCATTGACATACCTCAAGATCCTCTTTCCTGCTTGCCAATGTGTGTCCTTAGGCTTCTCCATGAACCTAAAAATCAGGCTTACAACATACATCAAATCAGGCCTAGTTGCTGTCAAGTACATGAGGCTTCCAACCATGCTCTTATAGAGGGTTGGGTTTACTTCCATGCTGCTATCCTCTTTACTCAACTTTAGACTTGTGGTTGTTGGTGTAGGGGCAGGTTTACTATTGTCCATCTTAAACCTTTTCACAATCTATTTGGCATAGTTAGTTTGCGAAATAAATATTCCATGCTCTGTTTGCTTGACCTCAATGCCGAGAAAATACTTCAGCAGACCTAAGTCTATCATCTCAAACTCATTCTTCATTGCCTCTTTGAAATCAGTAATGAAAAGATCACTATTTCTAGTAAAAATCAGATCATCTACATACAAAACAGCAATCAAAATTTTACCTTCAGCTTCTTTGATGTAGAGTGTGGGCTCACTATTGCTTTTGCTAAAGCCATTGCTCAACAAATATGAGTCAATCCTATTGTACCATGCCCTAGGTGCTTGTTTCAGCCCATAAAGGGCTTTCTGGAGCCTATATACTTTGTTCTCTTGCCCTGGGACTTCATAGCCAGGTGGCAGCTCCACATACACATCCTCTTTCAACACTCCATTCAAGAAGGCTGACTTTACATCCATCTGAAACACCTTTCACTTGTGTTGGGCTGCTATTGCAATGACTGCCTGAACTATTTCCATCCTTGCAACTAGTGCATAGGTCTCATCATAATCTCTTCCAGGTTGTTGTTTGTACCCTTTGACAACTAGCCTTGCCTTATGTCTTTCTATCTTTCCTTCAGCAATAGACTTGGTCTTATAGACCCACTTAACTCCAATCACTTGTTTACCTTTGGGTAAATCAGTTAGCTGCCATGTGTCATTCCTCACTATGGCATCTAATTCTTCATCCATGGCCTTACACCATTTCTCCTCTTTCACAGCTTCTTCAAAGTAGATTGGATCACTAGAAGAAAATAATGCAAAATTCAAATCTTCATCATCATCAGCATACCTTATGCTGTCATAAATCTCCTTCACACTCTTTGTCCTCCGTGGAATCAATGATGTGAGTGTGGGGTCTGAATTGCCTCCGGAATTGCTGCTGTTCAGACCTCCAGAGCTACTGCTGTGACCTCCAGAGCTACTGTTCTCTAGAGTTGTAGACCTCCGGAGCTACTGATCTCTAGAGCTGCTGTGCTGAGCATCTCCAGAGCTACTATTTTCTAGTGCTCTACGGTAGTTTCTCGCCGAGTTGCTGCTCTTTGTAGCTCCTCTAGAGTTGCTGTCCTCCGGAGCTTCTTCATCTTCAAGGGGTATTGTGACTGAAATACCTGTGGTGCTGTCCACCATTCCATCCCATGCTTCATTCTCAATGAATTCAATGTCTCTGCTGATCACAAGTTTTTTGGTGATGGGATTATATAGTCTATAGGCTTGTGATTCTTCACTATAGCCTAAGAAGATACATTTCTCACCTTTATCATCAAATTTTTCCCTCTTCTCTTTAGGCATGAATGCATATGCCACACACCTAAAAATTCTTAGGTGCTCAATAGTCCATTTGCTATTTGTCCACGCCTCTTGTGGAATCCTATCACGAACGGCCTTTGTAGGACACCTATTCAATATGTAGACCACTGTTGCTACAGCTTCACCCCAATAATCATTTGACAGTCCCTTTGCTTTTAGTATACTTGCTGCCATCTTTGTGATGGTTCTGTTTTTCCTTTTAGCAACTCCATTTTGCTGTGGAGTATACTTTGTTGTGAACTATTTATGAATACCTTCATACTTGCAGAAATTTAGAATTTGTTTGGAGATGTACTCTCCTCCTCTATCTATTCTTAGGGCCTTGATATGGTGGCCGCTTTACTTTTCAGCCAATGCCTTAAACTCCTTAAATTTCTCAAAGGCCTTTGATTTGTTCTTCAAAAAGTAAATCCATATTTTTCTGCTATAATCATCAATGAAGGTCATGAAATATACATTCCCACCTAATGTGGGAGTTTTCATAGGGCCACATAAATCTGAATGCACCAACTCCAATGGTGCTCTTGCCCTTCTTGAATACCCTAATTGAAAAGGTTATCTATGCTGCTTTCCTAAAATGCAGGCTTCACATTTGCCATCGGGCTCTACAATATTAGGTAGCCCTCTAACCATGCCTTTCCTAGACAGTAAACTCAAACCAGAAAAGCTTAAGTGCCCATACCTCAAATGCCACAATTTGGATGGGTCTTTGATGACTGTCCTTAAGGCTGTTTGCTGTCCCACTGCTATGAGCACCGGAGATAGTGTAGGAAACTGTGCTAGAGATAGCGCTGGAGTTAGCACCAGAGATGACACCAGAGTTAATGACAAAGTAAACATTCTGTTTCTCATCATCTGCACTATTGCAATCACTTTCTTGCTACCTCCTCTATCAAATATGGTGCACCCTCCATTTTCCATCAGGATTCTATAACCATTTTGGAGTATCTATCCAATGCTTAGTAGGTTATGCTTTATGCCAGGGGCATAATAAACATCCTGGATCTGCATTTTCTCACCTTGCTTGCTGAGGACTGTTATGATGCCTCTTCCTATGACAGGGACCTTTTGACTATTTCCCATCATGATTTCAGACTTGACATTTCTGTCAATATAGGCAAACAAGTTTTCATTACCACTCATGTGGTTGCTACACCCACTGTCCAAATACCAGACTTCAGGGCTGCTCTTCTCAGCAAGGTTGCACACTGTAAATACCTTGGAATATTTCTTATTTTCAGCCCTATTCTCATTTTCTACATTAGCATTATGGCCTCCATGGTCTTGTTGTTTCTTTCTACACTCACTAGCATAATGACCAAACTTATGACAATAATAGCATTGAATATTACTTTTGTCATACCTCTAATTAGAACTGCTATTCTTCTTCATTCCTTAATAGCTTGGCTATGAGCTGCTTGCCTCTTCTTGGCTGTTTGAAACTCCTCTTCCGGAGTTGCTTCTTCCTCTACCTCTTTGACCTTTACCTCTGTTGTTCCTTCCTCTTCCCCGACCTCTTGCATTGGTCTGAGCCTTGAAGGCTTGCTCAAGAGGAGTGGATCTATTCAACCACTGCTCATGGCTCTGTAGAGAGCCGATCAACTCATCCACTGCCATCTTGGACAGATCCTTTATCTCTTCAATGGTTATGACAATAGGGTCAAATCTAGAAGGTAGACACCTTAGGATTTTTTAAACAATCCTTTGTTCATCCATGGTTTCTCCATTTATCCTCAGCTGATTTAGCATGGTAGAAACCCTGGTGTGAAAGTCTGAAATAGACTTACTCTCCTTCATCTGAAGGGTCTCAAAATCTCTTCTAAACAACTAGAGCTTGACTGACCTCACCTTGTCAGTTCCCTTGTAGTTGTTTTGCAATATCTCCCAAGCCTGCTTTGAGTAGTTTGCTACTGTAATGCGGGGGAAAATAGCCTCTGTCAAGGCTACCTCAACTAGACTGAGGGCTTTTGCATCTTTCATCCTAGTTTCCTTCAACTAGTTTCTTTGAGCATTCATTAGGGCTGCATAAGCTGCTGGGTCTATGGTGTCTGTGAACCCATTAGTGACCAAATCCCATAGGTCATTCGCAACCAGAATGGTCTTCATCTTCTTAGACCAAATATCATAGTTCTGCCCATCAAAATTTGGTGGCTGTTGTCATCCTTTGCTATCCCCACTTGCCATGCTTCTCAAAACTGAGAAGGCTGAGAATGCCTAGACAAACTAGGGCTTCTGAAATACCCACACAAACTTGACTGCCTAGAAAAATAGGGATCCGATACCACTTGTTGGTAGAAAATAGGGGGAGAGCAGGGGAGGCAGAATGATGGCCACCAGAAAATACAAAAACAAAACCCAATGCTACAGCAATGTAATGATGTACAACATAAAACAAATACAAACACACAAGAGACAATACACAAAGGAGACAGCAATATATTTTTATATATATTCCTTTGAGGTTACATACAAAACTTCTTACAATTTACAGTGCAGAGCTACTGCTCTGTTTTCATACTCTGCCCCAAACTCTGGAGCTGCACAATAAAACAAGTCTGGAGCTGTTGTCCAGAATCTCCATAGCTATCTGTGTCTCTGTTGCTGCTACACACAAAAACCTTCTATTCTCTTTGCTGTTCACCACAAAACATTCTCTCTTTTGTTCTCTCTATCTGTTGTTCTCTACAAGAACATTCCTCTGCTACTGCAAGTTAACTCATGCTCTACTCTATCTCTCTGACTTTTCCCTCTTTTTTGTCTCTTCTATCATACCCAGCAAAATGTGTGCTCAAACACACTTGAATTTCAAACTTACCTACCTCATTAACTTCTGGCAGGCCAACGGTGCTAAAGAGATTTGAGGGGATCCCAATCTTGATGCGGGGGCTGACAGCATTAAATGAACACTGACAGAGGATTAAATTTCCAACATGGCTATGGAAGCTCCTCTTGTTAGCTCTGCTCTGAGCTATTTAGACTCCTGTTATGGATCTGGTATCATGTCTAGGTAGGTGTTACCTTGGCTATTGGGTCCTCTCACATCTATGGTGTTGTTTTTTCTTACCAACAGTGGATCTGCAAGCCATCCAGAAATCCAGACTCAAATACAACAAACCCTCTAAGATATGAGCAAAGCCCAATTGCCTCCTTCCTCGAGGATCAGCTCTACAACCAGACTTTGACACAAGTGAACCAACAAAGACTTAAAATAGCTTTGATACCATATTAGAGTTAATCCAAGATAAATAAGCCATTACCAATTACAATTTCGATGTCGATTGATAATTGAATAAGATGAGTACATATAGGTAAGGAGAGGAAGTTATTTAGTTGAGGAAAGGACTCCTCAACTATGAGTGGTGGTGTGTTGTCTCCCTAAAAATTAGTGTGAGTGGCTAGTTAGTAGGCAACTTGGTGACACCTCTCCTAACCACCCAAAAACCTTGACACCTCAATGAGGTATGTGTCTAGATTGTATAAAGGCACAACTAAGTAAAATAACATAATTTAACCAACATAGCACTTTAACACAATTATAAAGAAGTAATAGAACATAATTCAACCTAGGATTTCATACTAGTTTAATATTCATCATTCAACATACATGAAGATACTAATTAACTCACAAAATTTCACAATTTATAAAAATCTTCACAAGACAAAAGTTTTCCACTAATTTGGTATGAATTCATTACCAATTATTATATATATCGTAGCGAAGCAAACAAGTTCTTCTCACTTAACAATCTCATTTATCTAGTACCCTATAATATAAATGTTTTCGAAATAACAAGCATGAGTAATCTTCTAAGTATATCCATTTATCACTATGTTAATCTTTCGACCATTTTCCTAAAATAACAATATTATTAATAAAAATCTTAATATATAGATTCTAAGTTCAATATCAAGAAAAATATGTAACCGTTATCTAAATAACTTGCTAAGTTTGTACCTTGTCTTTTAGACTATGACTTATATCAACTTTAGAATATTCTATATTAATGAAATATGAAAAGAAGTAAATAATTCTAATTAAAACATGCTTTCCATAATAATGGAAAAAATGAAAAGAAATATTTAATTCTAACTAAACACATCCTTTTCCTTGACTCATTTTCATGCTAAATAAAAGGAAATCAACTTACTCAAAACTCCTAAGTATTAGTTATCTTGCTTATGCATTAACGCAACCATAGGCATGAGGCTCAATACATGATGCCATTGCATATAATGGTAATAATAGATATACCTTTATCACTAAAGTGGTACTCATATGATCATGGCATATGCCCAAGACACCATTGTATACAATTCAATCACATATAAATTAACACCACAGTAAAAATTATTCAATTTTTAAGCATGTGACCAAGTATGACACCTTTGTAATACAACAGAAATCATATGTATATAATCATGTATCATATGATGCCCCTATATTAAAAAGGGGATCATATATAGATATTTGGCCAATAATAATAAAATTGCATCAACATATATATTTACAAATAGTGTAATGAAATGCCACTGTATATAGTTGAATTTGTATGTATACTAATATGAGTACATATGAATACAGTGTTATAGAAGTGTTTGGATGTGAAGTCTAACAGTTCATTTCATCTCTCTTGTTTTGTCCCTTCATCTTCTTTGAAAAATATTGCATATATTTGGGGGAAAATTTTTAGGTATGTTTCAATGATCAATAAAAAGATTAATGCCCTACTTTCTTGTGGATGTTGCCATATTGGTGAACCATGTTAAATTCTTGTGTCTGTGTGTGCTTTTTATTTCTCTTATTTCTTCATAATTCATATGAGAGCTGCAGAGATCCAAAGAGAGTAGATTGAAGATTGAGGGTTTGAAATTTATCTGAAGACATCAAGGGATCATAGATTGATTGTATAAAAATTTAGAAAAAGAGAATCAAGGTTCATTGTGTTTCCACAGATTATGGAAGATTGTGGCCACAATCATAGGAGGTGAAAGAAAAAAATTTGAATAAACTGCTACCCAAAGTCATTAAGCAGGATATTTTGTTGTTCAACGAGGAAGAACCAGGTTGACAAAGAGATCAAAGGTTGGATTATTCAATTGTTCTAAGAAATGATTGATTTACAATAAGGCTATAACTATAAAAGAAAAATTTAAGATTTTATTGGAGATTTCAAGGACTTTTTTTCAGAGAGTGAAATAATAAGAGGATTCATTTTCACTGTAGATCTAAAGACAAAAATTTGAACGATGGAGCCACTTAGAAAAACTAGCGCCAAACATGGAATGTGATGCCATTTTTGAAATATGAATAAAATCCAAAAGGTCGTGATTGGATAAAGAATCTTGAGGTTTTTTTTGTAGAATGTTATTTTAGGAAACTTTGTCTTCAATTATTTTTCAATAGAGATTATTTGTTTTAAGATTGGTGAAGAGGGCAACCATGGAAAATTAAATCTAAGGATCCAGCACGGGACCTATGAGGAATGCATCAAGAATGTCTTGGTCAATTTTATCTCTAAGATACGAAAGAAAACCTCTTCATATTCTCAATCTCAATAATATCTACCTTCGTATGTGAAGGTCTATCATGGGTTCTGATTTACATAACTTCCTTCTATAAATCCTTATGCTCTACTACATCAATAAAACCACAACAGGGGTTAGAAACAATGAAGACCACAAACAATTGTAGCAATGTGCTCTCTTCCAAGAAGTCCAAGTTGAAGAAGGAAAAATCTGAGAACAACAACATATATATCAAAATACATCATAATAATAATGAAATTGTATATGAATATGACAACAAGAGATTCATTGTTTATTAATTTTCACATTCCAAGATTTAAATTTCTCAAATGATCTTTGAGTTATGGTAATATTAAATGGTAACACTGAATCATCTAAATTTTTTTTATGTAATTTCGTTTGAGTCATGTCTAATAGATGTTTTGGATGAGGATCATAAATTTTGGACCCCACTCTTAATTTTAATACATCTCTAACATTAAATGATACCCATGTATTATCATGCCAATATTTTTTAGTTAAAGATTTGATTTCATTATTTAATTTCATGTCAGATCTTGGTAGTCTACTACTAAAAATCCAACATTGTTTAATTGGATCATTATCAATAATTTATCTTCTCTTTGTTGCTCTTCTCAAAGTTTTAGGATGTATCACTAGTCTTACTTATCATTCTTTTATTTGGAATTGATTTATTAACTAAAGTAGTTTTTATAGCTCTTCGTGTTGCATTTCTATCTTTAGATCGACTGTTTTTTCCAATAGAATTAATAGCACTAGCAACACTAGATATAACCTATTTCATTGAGTCATATCTCTTTTTAGGTTTTGAAGAAATGCCTTTCTCATTACTTTTCACATATTTCGCATTTTGATCAATTGCATCATGAGTTGACATTGAAGTCTAATGCTTTTTCTATAAAAATAGTTTATATAATCTATTTGCATGGGTTCTCATTTATCTCAAGAAATAATACTAGGAAGATTATCCAAGACATTTCTTTCAATTTTGAAGAAAAAATTTCATATTTCATATTCATTTCTTATTTCCATATTTTCAGTAGTACAATTAAGGTCATCATTGCTATATCCAACTTTATTTAAATAACTAATATAATCAATATCATTAATAGGTGGGTTCAAAGATGTACCTAGATTAATTTCTATAGTCACATTTTTCATATCATTGAAAGTTGTTTTTGAATACATACCTCGATTTGTTTCTTTAGTCACATTTTCTTTCATATTCACCATTTTTACATTTGCATCATCTACATTCATCCCATCCTTCATAGTCTCTTAAATGTTCTTCTCTTCAATAGTTATGAAACTAGATGCTTTGATACTCTTCATTTGTCACATCTTTGTTCTTCAATCTCTTTGCCTTTTTTCCTCCTTCTCTCTTGTAGATGTCTGAAAATGGTCACAACCACATTCATCCACTTACACAATCCAACCTTAATTCACCCACATCAATTTATCTGATCGGATTATTAATTAAATATTTTTTAATTATTTAATTAATTTATTCTATACACTTTGCCTAAAAATCAAGTTCCTCTACTATAGTTTAAAAATTAAATATTTTTTACTATAACTAGTTCATAAATCACATGTCCAAAATTAAATGAATTATCATATTTATTTAATTCCCTATTTCATCCACTTCTAATTACTTTTGGTAATTATCATTATCTTCTTCTAATTCATGTGCACATGAATTAATTTTAATTAACTCACCGTTAGAAACTCCCATGTTTCTAGAAGTCCACTTGTCATGCAATGTACACACATGTACATGATAAGTCTTACTTTGGAAGTATGGTCAAATCTTCCATAAAATGTACATTTGTCTTATTTCTTCCACCCCACTCCATGTGTCACTATTCAAGCTAATTTAAAATTATATGTGGCACTATTTCAACACTATTGTTGTAATTTTAAATTCCACTTGTCCTCTCTATGGAATTTAAAATTCCTTACAAAATCCATCCTTTACCTTTTCATAAATGAGTCCTTAAATGTCAATCCTAGCCATCCATCTATTCAAACTTACAATCCCATCCATTGATCATCCCTTGAATCTTGAAGAAAACCTCTCCTCCAATCTAATCATACCATTTGTCCAATTCTCTTTGCTTGAGGATCCTCAAGCAATCTCAACCGTTGATCCTCCAAATTGATCCTAGCCCTTCAATCCCATCCCCAAAAATCTATAAATTGAGGCCTCCACCTCTGATTTTATGCGAGTCATCATATGCAAGAAAAATCTACCAATTTGAGTGCTCAACATAACTAGAATTAGTTCAATTCTAAGTAGTTTAGTCATAGAATATCATGCCTTAGAGTAGATCACTACTTATGTGCTTAGATAGGGTGCAATTTATATAATTAGTGCATTAGTAGTTTAACTCAATCTTGAGGTCACATGGACTTGGATTGGGGTGAATTTTGAGGTAATTTGCATTCATTTAGGACCCCACTTTCATAGGTAGACATTTTGGCATGCCTAGTGGGACCCCACCACCTTTTAGCTAACAAAATTTACATGATTTGTATGCCTTTTGTTGTGATAAGTTTGATTAGCAGCTAAATTATATAGAGTAACACCTACTGAGTAGATCAACACCTAGCTCAGTAGATCATCACCCGTCCTATAAACGTAAAAAAAATGTTATTTTTTATGCTTTTGGTCAAATATTTCAGCTATACATGTTCTATGTGGTCTTAAATCATCACTTAATAACTTTTGGGACACTCTAGCTCTTTGTTTTACAAGAGAAACTCATTTTACAAAGGGGTAGTGTTGCCTAACTTGGATTAGTGTCTGTCATAACAGTTCAGTGCCCAACCTTGCACATTAGCACCCATCCAGAACTAGCATAAGACTAACATTTTGTGTGTTTCCTTTGTTAATATTGGTGTTTAATAGTGGTTTTTAAGCTTCTAACTATCATTTTTGCAGGTCTAACTCTCTATTTTGTAGAGAAAGTGCATTTCATAAGGGGAACTCTACTAAAACTACATCAGTGCCTATCACAGCAGATCAACACTTAGTCCCATGGATCACTGCTTAGCCTTATGTATAATATCAATGCCTATTTTTTTGTTTTAGTGCTTAGTCTTCTGAATTAGTGTCTAGCCTAAAAATTGGGTTTTTTGGACTAATATTTGTCTTGTAGTGACATTCGACCATCCAAGACCTAAAAAATTCATCTACTAACATCTTTTGAAAGATTTTGATAACATAGAAACACTTATTTTTGGTTCACTGAAATTAAACTTGTATGTTAGCATAGCAAATATTTACTTTTGGTGTAGTAAAACAAACCTTGTTTGCAACAAACAAATCTAGGAACATTTCAATTTGGGCTCTAAAAAGAATGTAGATCCTGGTTGGCATGTCTTCTGCACTTGTACATTTATGTTAGTAGAACCCATGTGATAGAATCAAAGTATCTTCTCCCCTCGCCTTCAAAAGAATCTTGGGTGAAGAGAAGCAGTTGTATTCTCTTCTTTTTCATTTTCTTAGAGAAGGGTCCACCTTGGTGGGAAAAGAGGTACTCACCCCAAGGGATGACCCTAAGTGGTACTTCCCATTTGGTCTACTATATAAAAGGCCTAGGTGAAAGTTGAAGCTTCTTGGTGACGTATTCTCATTCTGACATTTCCCAGTATCCACACACTTGTGTGTGAGATACATCAACCCCATTCTGTCCTTGCAAAAGGATTGATGTAAGTGGCAAGGATAGGGTTTTAAGTGGTTCACTACTACATGAATGAGTGTCGATTCCCTGAATGTTTCCCCACTAAATACCTTAAGGTAGAGGCCTGCCCTTTTTAACCTTGTGGAGATTTGGTCAAGGCAAGGGGAAACATCATCCCCTATAGATTCTCACCATTGGCTCCCTTAAGATGAGATGGAAATCCTCATCTTAGCATAAGCTATATGTAGCTTTCCAAGGAGAGGGTGATTGTGTCATCCTTCAAGTGTAGGAGGTCCTAGCCATCCTCTCTCAAGAAGATAATATAATCACACATGTGCTAATCTATGTGTTTGCATTTGATTCAGAGATTCCACATTGTGAGATAATCTGCTATTCGCCTTGACCATAGGTAGCTTAAGCATTGTCTTCAAGTTTTTTAAATTGTGTTCATACCCATGAAAATTTCAGCCTTGATGGGCTTCTCAAACATACACATTACTCTTATATGTCATGTCAAACCTTTCGCCATTGTATGCTATTGGTTGGAATGTCTGTATTACTTGCCAAGTAAAACTATCATTGACATTATCCAAACACAATTTGAGCCATTCAAAAAAGTCAAACATTGAAACATTTGAACCTCCCAAATCTATCATTTAACCTCCAAAGTCCAAAAAAAGCACATCCAGAGTCAAAGATTTGCCAAAAATCCAACTCACCACCCTTAAAATCACACAAAACCATAACTATCCTACATCAGCGCCTAACCCTCTAAATCAATATCTAGTCCTCTGAATCAGCACCCATTTTCAAACCCATCGAAAAGGTCAAAATTGTCCTTTTAGTTGCCAGCAATACCCATTCCACATCATCCCTTGATATTACATGCCACCTCATCCATACCCTGGTGACCCGTTTGTAACTCTTAGCTTGTTATTCACTCTAATCAATGACCATAATCCTTGTCATCATCCTCATTAGGTTAGAGATTACCCATGTCATCCATAGTCAATTAACCGTAATCCATCATCATCCTTAAACCATCTTTTGCCAAAATTTTACTTATCATCCATTATCACCACTAATCGAACCTATCTTCCTTAATCAATCCCTATCACTCCATAATCAATCATTATCCTAAAATAAACTAAATCCTTACCCAACCATTTCCTCATCCAAATCAATCCTAAGCACTAAATTGATCTAAGTCACATCCCAACCATAATGTTAGACTCAAGATCAAATTATCCTTTTGTTTATAGTAAGCTTAAGACTTAGTACATTGTAAGTTTAGTATAAACTAAGTATCATCGACTCCCTTGGATAATTTTGCTTAGGAACTTAGACAACTCCTAAGTTAGTGGGCTCTAAGAAATCCCATTTTGCTTGGTACATCTTGCCTACCCCAAGTAAAATAATCCTCTTATCCCTTCGCTTAGGCTCATTGTCCACCCTAAGTATATAGGATAACCATTGACCTTTAATCATCTTTATCTATAGTTTAGACCTATCTCCGTCCATCATCATTGGTACCTCATCATCCAAATCTGATCCAAATTCACCTTTTATGCCTCCCATCACACAATCACAAGATAAGAGAATGGATGCCCGCTACTAACCCCTCTCTCCTAATAGTTATACTATGAGAAGCATGTATGGATACGTCAACAAACCCAAAATGGGTGAAACATCTACTCATCCTCATCTCACCTATTCTCCCACCTTTTTTGATTTCCTTAATGAAAAGGGGTTACATGACAAGTTTGACCAATTCATTGAAAATCATAAGGTTGAATTTCTTGAACACGTCATTGAATATGGTGCGTGCCTCCCACATTCATTCGACCATGACAAACGCAATACCATATTCCATGACAAGCCACCATCGCCTATCTATGATCAATGATGGGGACATGTCCCTAATCCTAATGAACCCATCTACGACAACCCATGGGCTAGTTTTGCTTCCAACACCAACACTGTCCATGCCTTGGGACAAAACATGAGGGCTAGAAGTGTTACACAACCACAAGTATCTAACCCCTTGTTGGGTTAACCTATGACATGCTACCCTCCAATGTGCCCATTTCCAGGGTACCTTCTAATGTCATCATCACTGCCATACCACCTCCACAAAAGAATCAGTAACAAGCCACCATAATTGTACCACAACCTCTCCCTCAATTAAACATTCTGCAAAGATCAATCATCACACAAATGGTGGTACCACCCATGACTCAAACACCCATTGCGAATCCACTTAACCAACAAAAAAATCCCTTGATGAGCTATGCCAATCCCACACACACATATCAATCTTCCATGCATCAACAATCTCACCATGGGTCATTGATGTAAACTCCTTACGCCACCCAACAACAACCACCACTCCAAAATCAACAAGTCATCCCACAACAACAAGCCTATGGGTCCCATGTTTACATGAAAACTATAGGCCTTCTTCCACATGTACAACAACAATAATACATCCATCCCCAACAACAACAACAATACATCCATCCCTAACAACAACAATACGTCCATCCTAAATATCAACAATCATTGTCACAACAACCTCCACTCCAACATGTATCGCAACCACCTCTTACTAACCCTTTCAATCAAGAATGGAAAGAGATGAAAAATGCACTTAAAAACATCCAAGTATGGACCCAAAAGAAAAATTATAAGTTCAAAGACTTATGTCCCTATGCATTTGATAGAAACATCACCATCACACCTTTTCCTCAACACTTTAAAATGCCAAAATTTGATAAATATAAAGGAAAAGGAGACCCTCGTGACCACATCAAGGAGTTCTTCATGGCATACCAAGAAGTTGCCTATGATAACCAATTCCTACTTCATCTTTTTCCATGAAGCCTAGGAGGACAAGCCCTAGAATGGTTCATGCACTTGCCCTATGGCTCCATATCCACTTTCGCCAATCTTTTGGAGAAATTGTCTCTCACTTCTCATATAACGTAGAGATTGAAATTACTATGCTCGCCCTTTGTGACACTAAAGAAATTTGTCTCTCACTTCTCATATAATGTAGAGATGGAGAGCCCTTGCTAACAGCCTACCTTCGATGTCCCCGAGAAACAACTCATGCACATTTTCATCCAAAATCTCAACCAAGAAATGGCCTTCCACTTGCAAGTACATTATGCATCTACCTTTGATGAGATCATAGAAAAAGGGGTCACTATTGAAAAAGTGCTTATTGCAAAGGGTCTAGTTAAAATCTACAACAAGAATGAAAACTACAAAACCTCATATGACAAATCTAAATTTTTGGCTAAAAACAAAAACACCATAGGCGATGGTGCTACTGATTCTAAGTATATCCAAATTGTCACTTCTAAACCAAAAGCGACAAATGTAGTAAAAAATATTTTAAACAATGTCTCCGTCGCATCTACTCCTCCAAAGAGAAATCCCCCTAACAATAGAAAATTAAAGTATACAACCTTGGGTGAACCACTTGAGGTTGTATTCCAAAAACTTGTCCAAGAAAATATGGTCGAGTTCCCCATGATGAAACCATTTTATGAAAACCAACCTAAACCTGCATGGTACAAATAAAATGAATATTGTGACTATCATCACATAAAGGGCCATGCCACAAGCAAATGCATGAAATTAAAGAACTATATCAAAGACCTCATTGATTGTGGTGACATCCAAATAGAAGGAAACACCAACCCATCACCCAATGATGGCCTAGGCATCTACCAAGACCCACTTTCCCACTACAACAATAACCAAACCACATCCAAATGATCATCTTCCAACACCAACCCTAGCAATCAAGCCAACAACATTGCCTACAACAACATTTTGCCTCATGAAAATGTAGTAGGTTGACTCAACTTTGATTCTACTCTTGATGCCATCATCAAACTCAAAAATACCATCCTTGAATGTACCATTACCACCTACCGTGGGTGTGCAACTATAAAGGGTCCATCCCCATCCTCCTTTACTACCACATTTGAATACAACCTCCTCGATCATATTGGGAAAACCCCCACGCAAATCTTCATCTTGGAACTCCTTAAGACATCTACCATTAACCATGAAATTATTGACAAGGCTTTCCAAGAATCTCATGTTCCCACTGACATACCTCTGGCTCAATTCCAAAACCTTATCCCTTAACTATCTTCATCCTACCACCTCACTTTTAGCCATGCTGACATGCCACCCATCGATCCCACACATAAGAAAGCACTGTACATCAAAGTCCATATCACCAACCATAAAATCAAGAGGGTACTCTTGGATAATGGATCTAGTTTGAACATATGGACATTAAAATTCATAAAACTCATGAGGTATTCAGTGGGTGACCAACAACCTTTGGTCATTTCCATCAAGGCATATGACAACATGTAGAGAGAATCAGAGGACACTATATTTATCAAGGTGGGCCCACTCACCATGCCTACTCTGTCACATGATTGATCTTGATATTCCATATAATCTTCTTCTAGGCTAACTATGGTTGCATGCCATGGAAGCTGTTTCATCCACTTACCATCAATTTCTCAAGTTTCCTCATAATGAAATGGAAGTCACTATTCGTACTAACCAACAACCTTTTGAATATTGCAAATCTTTAGACGTTGTTTATGATTGACAATTTCATTACCCAAGCACCTATGGGAATCATGTCAAAGACCCCTCATCCACTCCATCCACATCATCATCCACTTGACAAGTCACCATTAAACCATCATAAGATTCCACCTCACCTTCCACCCATTTACCATAAAAGGTCATTATCATAGAAAAAGGGTGTGGTGAATATGAGATTCACAATGCCTTCCATGTGGGATAGTTAACATTATGCCCACGCTCTAGTGGTCATTATCTTTAGAATAAGGAACAAGAACAGTAGTGCAAGATCAATGACAAAATTCCCTTTATACCAACATAGGTCTCTAGAGAAGAAGAAGCCAAAGAAACAACCTTGAGTGATTGGTTCCACTATGATGAAACTACCCCATCACCTATAAATATGGAATACTTCAAAGAAAAATATCCTCTACCATTTCAAATTTGTACCAAAATGCGTTACCATGGAATAAGACTTGGTGCTAATGAACAAGGTGTTACAAAATCCCTTTCAATTGACCCTACATCTCCCAAGAAATATGCTCAATACTTCAACTTAGGATATAATCCACTGACTATGACAATCCTCACTAAAACTTTCATGCAGGTAACATAATCCTCTTCTAGTGTTGAAAACATCACTCTAAATGTCATCCTAGCTTAACGTGAAGATTTTGATCTTTCATTCATCTTCCTCGACAATGCCATCTTTGTTATTGACCTCCCCCTCATTCATCCTAAACTCATTTCTTGGGATTATAAAGGACCCCCACCTCTCGATGTATTGCCACATGATGATGCCCTATCCATATTCCTAGAACTCCATGACACCACACAATATGACATATGGTTGCATGTCGATTCTTACTTTGGAGAAGAGGAGATCCTTAGTCCAAAAAAACAAAAATAAAAAACTAGAAAATCATCCCCTAGAGAAAACCTCTCTAAGGTACTTTTAGACACAAAAGAGAAAAAGAAAGATGTATATCTTAGTGAAAACCTCTCTGAGGTGCTAGAAGATAAGCATCTCCATCTTCCTTGCATACCATCCTAATGGCAAGAGCATTCCAACATTCTGATTGAAGGCACCAAATAGATCAACCTCAACACGCAAGAATTACCCAAGATCACACATCTAGCAAAAATTCTTGATACTAAAGAAAAATCAAACCTCTCCATAGTGCTTCATGAAGCACCTGATGTGTTCACTTGGTTCGATGCTGACATGCCAGGTTTGGATCTATCCTTGGTTGTTCATCATCTTGTGGTACATCATAATGCAAAACTTATGAAGCAAAAGCTTCATAAGATGCACTTGCAAGTAACCTTACTTGTCAAAGTAGAGCTGCATAAGCTATTAGATGTTTGCTTTATCTGTCTAATTAACTATCCAGAATGGGTATCCCACATTGTTCTAGTTGCTAAGAAACCTAGGGGCATCTGTTGTTGTATAGACTTTTAAGATGTTAAGAAGGCATGTTCGAAAGATGATTTTCATGTCCCAAACATTGACATGATTGTAGAACTCACAACCAAGTATGAGATGCTTTCCCTCATGGATAGTTTCTCTAGGTACAATGAAATTAGAATCGCCCTTGAAGATCAAATAGATTTTACCTATCCTTGGGGAACATATTGCTAGCAAGTCATGCCTTTTGGCCTAATGAACATGGGGGAAACCTATCACATGTAATGACTACCATCTTCCGTGACATGACACACAAGATAATGGAAGACTATGTAGACAATCTCCTAGGGAAATCTAGAACTAGGGAATAACATCCTAAGGTCTTGCAATAGATCTTTGCAGAGCTCATAGAGTACAAGCTTTGTCTCAACCCCAAGAAATGTGTTTTTAGCATAACATCAGGAGAACTCTTAAGGTTTAATGTTTCTCGCATAGGCATTGAGGTGGATCCTGCTAAAGTCATGACTATAATAGAAATGCCTCCTCCAAAGATGTTCAAATAGCTTTAAAGTCTCCAAGGTAAGTTACAGGCTATACATAGGTTCATCTCTCAACCCACAAATAAATGTCCTCCCTTCTCCCATTTGATTCGCAAATATGTACACTTTAAATGGGACCAAAATTGTTAGTAGGCATTTGATCGCATCAAGGAGCATCTATCTTCACCACTAGTCCTAATGGCACCTATCCCTAGAAAACCCCTATTATTATATATAGCAGAAACTTTAGTAGCACTAGGGGCACTTTTATCCCAATAGGATGATACCGGCTGCGAAAGGGCTATATACTATATTAGCAAGACTTTAGTCGGCTATGAGCTTAACTACACCCCTATGGAATGCACATGTCTAGATGCCATTTTTTTTCCCAAAAGTTATGACACTACATGCTAAGTCATTATGTAAAGCTCATCTCTAAAGTTGATCCTCTCAAGTACCTTTTTTCCAGGGCTTCACTCACCATATGAATGGAAAAATGGGTCATGTTGTTGAGTAAATTTGACATTGAGTATGTTGATGGAAAAGTAATCAAGGGACAAGTTGTAGTAGATCAATTGGCCAAAGAACCCGTCACAGATTAGCAAATGCTATCCATTGATTTTCCAGATGAGTCCATCCTAACCATGAAAGAATCAACAAACTAGAAATTATACTTTTATGGATCATTCACCAATCATGGTTCAGGGGCAAGAACATTATTGGTTACCCTGGAAAGTGATTATATCCCCAAAGCTTACTGACTTGCTTTCCCATGTACAAATAATGTAGTTGAATATGAAGCTTTGGTCATTGGTCTCAAGACAACATTGCAATGGAATATCTTGCAGCTACAGGTCTATGTACACTCTTAAGTGATCATCAAATAAGTGAATGATGAGTTTCTCATCAAGGATGACAATCTCGTGCCCTATAAGAAAATGGTTGATGAATATGAGCTATTATTCACCTACATATAGTTTGAGTAGGTACCTTGCCTTCAGAACAAAGTAGTTGATGCCATGCTTACTATTGGTTCCCTCCTGTATATGCCTTAGGATAGTCATTAGTGTGAGTTTCTTGTGGAATAGCTCCTAATGCTAGCATATGGTATTGTTGAGTTGGAATTCATGTGTTAGATTGTTGGTCATAAAAATCCTTGGTATCATGACATCTACACTATCTCCAACATCACACATTCCCTCCTATATCCACTTGTAAACAACAAAAACCCCTCATTCATCGAGCCACTCTCTACACTATTACTGACACCCTCTATCATTGAAGCTATGATGGCACTCTCCTTAGATGCTTAAACACAAATGAAGCTTCCCTTGCCTTACACGAAGTCCACATAGGTACTTGCAGAGAGCACACAAGTGGAATTGTCCTATCCAAGAATCTCTTGCATACTGGATATTATTGGCCTACTATGGAACATGATTCATGTGAGTACATGAAGAAGTATAAGCCTTATTAGCAGCATGGAGATCTCATTGATACTCCTTCCCAAGCGTTGCAACCTATTACCACACCATGGCCTTTCTCTCAATGGGTCTAGATCTCATTGCTTAAATCCACCCATCCTCCTCCGATGGAAATAAATTCATCATCATCACCACCGAGTACTTCACTAAGTGAGTTGAAGTCGTTCCTCTCACTTTCACAATAGGACACCAAGTTTCCAAGTTCATCGTCTACCATATCATCTACCATTATGGTATTCCATCTACCATTATCAATGATAATGGTAAATCTTTCAAAAACCATGATGTTTGGGACCTTTGTGAACAATACCACATCTAACATCATTCGTCCACTCCATATTACCGACAAGGTAGTGGTGAGGTTGATGAAACTAACAAAACCCTACTCAAAATTCTCAAGAAAGTTGTCAATAAAACTCTCTATGATTGGCACCTCCTTATCAATCCCTCCCTTTGGGCCTATCACACTACTAACTGCACACCTATAGGAGATACACCATATTCTCCAGTCTTTGGAGCTGAATCTATCCTTCAAATAGAGACTGAATTGCCCTCATTGTGTATCTCCTTGCATAATATTATCACTAATGAGGAATACCATGTTGCACACCTCCAAGAACTCAAGCTATTAGATGAACAATGCCTCAATTTCCTCAATCATGTCCAAGCATGCCAAAACTAGCTTAATAGATCCTAAAACACCAAGAGCCATACTAAGGAATTTGCAATAGGGGACATGGTCTTGAAAGAAATTCAGAGGAATTTGTCTAAGTGAGAAAAGAAAGGGAAATTTGAGCCTAATTGGCTAAGACCCTACATTGTCACTACAAAGTATGTCTCTGGAGCATACCGCCTCTCCACCATTGAAGGAGAATAACTTGATGAGCCTATGAACATTATTCACTTAAAGTGGTTCCATAGTCAGTCTATTGAATACCCTATGGCAAAAATACAAAAAATCAAAAAATAGTGAAGACAAATAATCCATCCTATGGTGAAAACCACTCCTTGTGTCACCTTGGATAAGTACCATGATGAAAACCTACTTGTAGGTGTCATGTGTAGCTTTAATCTCAATCCATTGTTCAAACTACATTCCCACCTTCATCTGCACTATCCAGTATATCCCACGATCCATTCATCTGAGCTTCTGTTGTCCATCATTCCCAAAATATCTCCCATCTCCCAATGCTTAATCTCCACCTTTCCATGTCACATATTTCCACCACCATGTCACTCACCTAAGCCTATCATCCACCACAATCCTTGGTTGCTTTGATAGTTCTACCATTTCACCTCACCAAACAACATACCCACCTTACACTATTCATCACTCCCCCCAACCTATCGTGGTCCTTATACCATGGTATAGTTGGAAAATTGACATCCACATCCTCTAAACCAAACTTCATCATTCTTCATGAACCAATCCCTATCATTACATCATCAAGTCTGTCATAACGACATATTATCACAACCTACATTGTAATGTATCTTGATCCTGTGGATATAGGGTATGTAGGCAGTTTGAAATACAAAGTATCGAATACATCTGTACATACAATGTACCCATCCAACCCGCTTGGATGGTCCCACTTTCCTAAACTTGTTGATTCTACCTAATCTACAAACGATACACTTGCTAGGCATCTTATCAAAGCATAACAATCCCATGAAAACTCTTTCACTAATAGATTGGCTTTTCTATAACTAGCAACATGTATCCCTCTTGCCTATCCTTAGTTTATCTTAATCCACCATCAATTCTTGTCCTAGGATGCATTTTTCTTACAATAGACAAAATTATCAATCTTCCATCCATCCTTTGGCAAGAGATACAATGGCTGTGTGTTTTCATTCAGTCATTATTTTGGTCTTCGATTTTTATTTTGTGCACCATTCCTAGATTACTTCAAAGTTGTTTTGATCTCATTTTATCATGGCATGTGACAAAAAAATCTAGAATGGGGCATAGTCATTGCTTTCGTATGTCATGCTTGTGGAAGGTTCTCATTACTCCATCTTAGTATTCATATGTTGTGGATCGTAGGGTCGGTTCTAGCATATTAATTCTCTTTTACATCTAAAGTTTTTCATACCTTTTGTGTTATAAGGGTTTATGCTATGAGTCCCCTTCTCTCATCTAGACAAGATTGTACTGTTATGGGCATGTATGGGTTTATTCTATTGTTTCCAGTGTCAAGTCCTATGCATGGATTCCTTGCCACCTTGCCTCCACATACCTTTGTGCATAACATCCTATTCAATATCAATAGTAGGACTAAAATTTTTATTGGCAGAAAATCTTAATATGTTGTAATCCATTTATCTTACACATTTACATCTACACTCATCACCCCATCCCTCTACTTTTGCTTAAAGATTCATCCACACCTACATTTCCGTCACTCCCTCCTTTCTACTAACCCATATCCTTGCTACCATCTTGTGACCAGTTTTAGGGACCTATTTGCATATTATGATCACTCACGTCATCGCCTTATCAACCCCTATGCATCCATCCTCTCGCATAACCCTACAACACAAAAATGTTAGTCCAACTATAATTATTCTAGTATCATATACATCACATATCCTTTATCCATAAATAACCATAGATCATCCTGCATCATAAGCATGTTAGCATCACACATCCATACATCCATCATAACACATCCTACATCCAAACACAAGTCAAGTTATAACATCTCATATCAAAACCATCACAAGTGCACATATATCACATAACAACATCCATAAACCACCCAAAGTATACACATAATAATATATCCATCACATATAAATGAATGCATCCATGACATCATAAATCAATACATCCATCATATATCCATTACATCATAAATCAATACGTCCATCTTATATCCATGACATCAGAAATCAATGCATCCATCATATAACCATCATATCATAAATCAAGGCATCCATCTTATATAAACACATATAACAAAATGCATCCATCATATATCATAATGTATCCATCCATAATACATTGTACATCAATTGAATAATCCATCTCATATGTATTTATCAAAATGTGATCATGATACAAAATCTAGTCCTTAGACCTATCAAAAAATAGTACATGTATACATAATTTACCTAGGCGGAGCTATCCCTACCTTACTTAGCTAGTCCTAAATCTCTTTGAGGAGAGGCCCCGACATCCTACTATACTACCTATCTCAGTGCCTGAGGAGGTGGTATTTGTGCTACCGCACCTATCTATAATGGTGAAGGTTGTTGTACAGATCTCTCCGACTACCCTCACCTCCTAGATCTTGAAGCCCCAAACCTACTCTGATAGCTAGCTCTCTGCTCTGCTAGCACTACAACCTCATACAGTGGCGTATAGTGTTGGGCCTCCCTATTAACCTCTCCTATATGTTATAATATCTTCATCATCTCCATCTTCCCTATCCCCAAGGCCTCACATGCCTAATCTCTCTCCCATGGATATCATTGTGCTAATCCATGTAACTGTGTCACCTATGCCTACAACCCTATAACCTGTGTCTGCATGGCACATGTTTGTGTCAACTCCCCCTATAACTAGGCTACCTATCCCTATAATTAGGCTACCTATCCCTCTAATTGAGCCACCAGTCCCTCTAGCTGGGTAGCATGTCCCTCTCATTGGACCATCCGTACCTATAGTTCAACTATCTATCCCTATAGCTGGCGTATCTACTCCTATGCCCTTGCCAACTCTGATCTAGCTGCATCACCTCCGCCATCAACTCCACCATAATCTCCAACCCCTACATCCATCCCCTCTACCTGTACCCCACATCATCACTCTCATCATCCTCATCCTCATCCTCATCATCGTCACCATCCTCCTCTGTTGCCACCTCCTCTAGAACTACAAAACCCACAGGCACTATGACTCTCACTGGCCTCTACCAAGTCTACCACTCCTTATATGATGTCATAGTCCCTACATCTAATACCTCCTGTTTAGCATCCCATGCCTGTGGTTGGAGTCCCTTAAACTCTGCTATAATCATCTGTGCATTAGCCACTAAATGTCACGACTATTGCTCCTCTTGTATCCATGCAAACCTCACATCTACCTATGGTACATCCTGCACTAAATTGAGATTGCCACTGAACTCACTCTAGTAGATACCTTTCTACAATCAACTCTTTCTGACCCATCAAGTATCATGACTACATCACATAGCCTAGCTAGACCTCATCGTCCAGCCACCTCTCCACCTCCCTCCATGGCCGCCACACAAACTCCACTATCTCATCCATCACCTGCCTCTACTATCCCATATTCCCCAAAGGACAAAGCATCTGATGTCCTCTATAAGCATAAATAAATGGTCAATGTCATGGCCTATCTTGCATTGTCAATGGCTGAGTCACTAGGATATGCTCCCATGCCTAGATGTGCAACAATGTAACACCACAACCCAGGCTCCCTAATTGCTTGTATACCACCGCATCTATGTCATGGTACAAATATAGTAACATACATGGGCCCCATGTGTAAACCACTTGATCAGTTAGCATCTGATGCAACAAAACTCCCCAAACCACTAGGAATCCATGTGATCTTTTATCTGGGACCAAGGTCCCTAATATCAATCCTTCTATAAATAGAGCTAATTGATCTAGTCTCCTCTCTGTTGCTAGCTAGTATACCATCTCCATCCTATCAGCTTCATATGGCATGTGCCTCAGGGCAATCAACTGGTCAAGATATCCTGCTCCATGTCCATGATCATATACAACCCTCTTGCCATGAATGGGGACTTGTAGGAACCTTCATATTCCTTGAGTGTAATCATCACCTCCCCTATGGGCAACAAGAAGGCACAATGCTTTGGCTACCATTGCTCCACTACAATGGTCATTATAGCCCTATCAATGTGAATCTGTGGCATATCTACAATATGCCACAACCTGAGTACCCCTAAGATGAATCGATATGTGTCATCTAGCTTCTCACATAAATTGAATGTAGGCATCTACCTCTCCCAAGACTGTACAATGCCCTTGTCAGATCCTTCACCATCCCACAAGCACACCATGTTAGCCTTTATCTTATCACTACTCACTTATTCTACGCATCAACACCTTTTCCAAGATGCCCTTCTATTGATCACACCCTCTTCCCCTGCAAGGGAATATGTTCCTACTAACTTTACCTCACCCGAAAATAACCACCCTGCCCTCCCACTTTCCTATTCCTCTTCTCCCATCCCACAATCCCCCAAAATCCCCCAAAACCCCTCAAAAATAAAAAATAAAAAATAAAAAAATCAAAACATTAAAAAATAAAAAAATTAAAAAGGAAAAAAAATTGAAAAGCACATAAAAATTAAAAATTAAAAAAATTAAAAAACAAAAAGGAAATGAAAAAAAAAGCCTCCCCCGGTCAGGCAGGGCACCTTTTCATGCATGCCTGCACTGACCAGTATGAGGCTAGTGCCTGGGCCCTTAGTTAGGCATCAATCAGCTGGGTGGGGCACTGATTGGTGCCTACATACACCTATCGATATCGGGCCAAGTGCCCTGACCCCTGGCTAGGTGCCGATTGCCCAGATAGACCACCATTTGGCACCCACCTAGGTGGATCACTGTCGGGCTGACACTGATGTGCCAGATTGGGCACCATTCCCTGCCCCCCATCTCAAAATGCAATGCACCTCTTTAAAAAATGCACCAAAACTAAAAATTAACATGTCAAAATTAGCAATCTAAGTGCCATTTCATTTCAAAATCCCTGCCCAACCATTTCATTGAAACCCTCTCCCCCCATTTTTAAAACCCTAGCTTTTACTAACCTAATCAAATAATAAAAATCATAACCAAAAATGTTAAAACCACTTATTGGCTTGCTTGCCACTACAGGTTGAAGATACTCTCTCACCTGCTCTACTCAGTGCTCCTCTAATGGAATATCCACCATCGCTCCACTCTCCTCTTCCCACTTCTTCACTCTCTCCTCTAAATTCAAAAAAGTAAAATGGGCATTTAAAGCTCCTTTCCACTTTTTTAACCCCTCCATACTAACTTTTTATGCTTTTTTTAATCTTTTTACTCCAACATTTTATCTTTTTTTTTAAATTTTTTTCTCCTTTCCCACCTAACTTCTTTTTAACATTTTTTCCTGTACCCACCTCCTTTTTCCCTTTTTTCACGATTTCTTTCTTGTTCTTCAGTCTCAGGACTCCTTTCACCCCCTTTCCGTCATCTTTTCTCCTGTTTTGAGTGATCGTCAAAAAATTTATTTTTTTCACCAATGTCTTGAGGGGACATTACCTTATCACTTATTCCTCTATCACTCATTCATCGGGGCATATTTATCAAAAAAATTATATTCTTTGATATCCCGTCAACCTGACAGCTATGACACCATATCAAAGAGGAGCAAAATGTAGACATTTGAAAATGGTCACAACCTCTTTCATCCACCTAAGCAATTCATCCTTAATTCACCCACATCATTTCATTCGATCCAATTATTAATTAAATAATTTTTAATTACTTAATTAATTTATTTTACACACTTTCCTTAAAAATCAAGTTCCTCTACTATAGTTTAAAAATTAAATATTTTTTTACTGTAGTTTATAAATCCCATGTAAAAAATAAAATAAATTATCATATTTATTTAATTCTCTATTTTGTCCACTTCTGATTACTTTTGGTAATCATCATTATCTTTGTCTAATCTATGTGCAAATGAATTAATTTTAAGTAATTCATCATTACAAACCTCCATATTTCTAGAACTACACTTGTCATCCAATGTACACACATGTACATGACAAGTGGTACTTTGGAAGCATAGTCAAATCTTCCATAAAGTGTACATTTGTCTTATTTCTTCCACCCTACTCCATCTGTCACTATTCAAGCTAATTGAAAATTGCATATGGCACTATTTGAACACTATTCTTCGAATTTTAAATTCCAATTTTCCCCTCCATGGAATTTAAAATTCCTCACAAAATCCAACCCTTACCTTTTCATAAATGAGTCCTTACATGTCATACACCTACCCAATCCTAGCCAACTATCCATTCAATCTTGCAATCTCATCCATTGATCATCCCTTGAATCTTGGAACAAACTTCTCGTCTAATCCAATCATGCCATTTGTCCAATTCTCCTTGCTTGAGGATCCTCAAGAAATCTTAACCATTGATCCTCCAAATTGATCCCAGCCCTTCAATCCCATTTCCAAAAATCTATAAATTGAGGCCTCCACCTCCCATTTTAGCCAAGTCATCATATGCAAGAAAACTCTGCTAATTTGAGTGCTCAAGTTAACTAGAACTAGTTCAATTCCAAGTAGTTTAGTCATAGTATATCATATCTTAGAGTAGATTACTACTTATGTGCTTAGAGGGTACAATTTAGATAATTAGTGCATTAGTAGTTTAATTCAGTCTTGAGGTCCCTTGGACTTGGGATTGGGTGCATTTTAGGGTAATTTGTATTCATTTAGGATCCCATTTTTATGGGTAGAAATCTCTATTTGCTTCAATTTTTTCATGTGTCATGGGCTTCCTATGTTTTTCTCTTTGACGTTGACTTCATCCCATTATTACCAAACCCTCTTGATAAAAATAACAAATGATATTTAATCTATTTTCAGATTGATATACCTCTTTGAAATTTTGAAGTACAACTAAATGTAGATCCTTTATTCTATAATTTTGAAGTAAAAGTAGATGTGAATAATAAAAACCCTCTTTCTTGATTCCTCTTGAAAATAGACCTTATTCTTAATTCTATTTCAAAACTATTCATATGATTGATTCCTTTTAAAATTTGAATAGAATATGGTATGCCAAGAGATTCCACACGACACCTATGAATTAAAAAAACACATAAATTATTGCTATCATGTTGTACATCAGAAAATGAAGTTGCAAATATATAGTGGCAGTACATTTTTACTCAAAATGGGAAATAATGAATATCTTAGAAACATGTATGCATCTTAAAATGAGTGCATGGGTAACACTTTCGAGTTGTCTTACACTTTCATCCACTTAAATATTTCTATGTAGAAGGTTTCTGGCCAATAGGTAAACACTTAACACCATTATGCCCAAAACAACATGGTGCATACATGATACAAATGTTGATAGGGGTTTTCGAGTGGAAAAGTTACAATCGATAGCTTACTGGGCAACACAATATCAGGTGAAACTTTGGAAAAAAAAGAAAAAAATGAAATGTCATTTTTTCCTAGATTTGAGTCACTAGAAATGCTTCTGCCTGGAGCCTGCAATGTCATAGATCCATGTCGACTGTTGAATTTGAGGTAGGACTTTTTTATTTTTTTGAGTTCTATTGTTTAATTTCTATTTAAATAAATTTATTTACAAATGTGAGTTTTCTAAAATTTAAACCAAAACCTTACAAATAAACTAAAATCATAAAACCCAAACTATAAATATAAAAATCAAACTAGAACCCTAAAAAACCAAAAAAAAAACACTAAAAAAGAAACTAAAACCCTAGAAATGAAACTAAAACCCTAAAAATGAAACTCCCTAAAAACAAGAAAAAATTCTATTTAAAAAAAAACCTATTTTACACCTTTCAAAATCATACATGTGGCAATTTTGAATCACTCCAAAAATTTTACACCTAACAACCTATGCATGCCTTTGAATATGTACACATTTTATTCATCTTCATACACCTACTTCTAAAATTAGATAAGGATAACTAGAGAGTGAATATACAATTAATTATATAATGAATGTAATATAGTAAGACAAGAACCCAAAGGATAACTAGAAGTGGATAATTCAAAGAAGAGAAAGTGATAAGAAATTTATGTTTAATTTCAACCAATTTAATGAAAACCTGAAGCCTAAGTTTAATTGGGACAAAGCATCCATGTCTATGACATGAAATTAAGGGCATCTTGCTTTAGATGAAACATTATTACTAGGAATCTTAGTTAAGTGTACAATGGTTATGCCAATGAGGTCTTAACTAAGTGGACATTAGGAGTTGATGACCATAGTTAAGCCATATATATGCACTTTGAAGCCTTGTATCACTTGTAAATGATTGAATGATAGTGACATGAGGATCTTTTCTCACTCTTAACATACTTTTCTCCATGTTTGAGCATTTCTTTAGCTATATATTTTGTTTTTCAATTGTGTTATGCCTTCTTGAATCTTCATATTAAACTTTGTTATTCTCTTTAATGTATGTCGCAATTTTAATAGAATAAGAAAAAATGTGAGGTTAAGCATTGTTTATGGTCATGCCTATGTTTGAAGGTTTTTTAGGGCTTTCTCAACTAAGATCCATTGATCATGAACATGGATGAGGTATATCCTCCCTATTTATATATTTGTTCGTATATGACCTATACCTAATCTAATACTAAGTCCTTATTCTTTAATGGTCGAAACCAAATCCCTATATTTATAAATATATCTTAAGTCGTTTGGTTCAAAAGGTTTTGCATGTATAATCCTGAACCTTGTTTAGAATTAGGTATATGTGAAATTAACCACTATTTTCCTAAATCAAAATTAATCATGGGCCCAAACTAACTTTACTCCAAATCGCCATTGCCTAGTGTTAGGTCTCAAAAATGCAGGTTACAAGTCCTAAGAGGATGCCAGGCTCTATAATCAAACTTGCAACGTTTTTGAGCTAACGAAAGGAGTTAACCTATATGGTTGATGACTCCCTTCACTTCAAGTTCTGCTAAATCTAGGTAGGTGGACCTTGATAACTGAAGCAGATTAATAGTTGTATGACTTAGTTGAATTTATGGATCTATTCACAGTGGCATGAAGTGAAATAGATGAAGGCTTACTAACTAATTCCTAATGAGAGTATTTGGGATTTTAAGAATGTGGATTGTATTTGTATAAAAGTGTTCTAAAATTGATCAGTGCCTAATCTATTGGGTAAATGGAGTCAATGGGTGGGTTGTGATATTGGAGATAGGCTTTTGGAAGATAGGTAGATTCACTTCTCAGCTTAACTCTAACAGTTGGGCACTTTTAAATGTCTACACCTTATGCAGACATGCAAGTATATCAATCACCTTGACTCTTCTTAATGATCCCAGTGATATCCCCTTATGTTACTATGAAGTTGTGAAATGATTTTTAATTCAAATGTGAGGAGAAACCAATTAAGACAATTTATTTGAAAGGATTTTAATCCAGACAGCAACCAATCAAAGTAGACTACTCAAAACATATTTTAATCATTCTACACACAAAAACCAATCAGTAGCATCACACAAGTATAGCAAATGAGTATTGACAAATCAAATGTATTAGAAAAAGCAAGGATCAACATGCAAGAATAAAACCACAAAGCTATTTTCTACACAATATGCCAAATTAGATTGCCAAAAGATGAATGAAATGTACATAGGAGACTTGCTTATGTAGGCAAGCATGAGGGAGTGAGAATCTCATACACAATGACTTGAAACAATTTTTAATTCAAATGTGAGGAGAAACCAATTAAGACAATTTATTTGAAAGGATTTTAATCTAGATAGCAACCAATAAAAGTAGACTGCTCAAAACATAATTTTAATCCTTCTGCACACAAAAACCAATCAATAGCATCACACAAGTATAGCAAATGGGTATTGACAAATCAAATGTATTAGAAAACGCAAGGATCAACATGCAAGAATAAAACCACAAAGCTATTTTCTACACAATATGCGAAATTAGATTGCCAAAAGATGAATGAAATGTACATATGAGACATGCTTATTTAGGCAAGCATGAGGGAGTGAGAAGCTCATACACAATGACTAAGCAACCCTCCAAATGTGCAACACTTGTCTACTCAAATGACACATTGATGCAGAGGTTAAGGTAGAGATTATAGAAGTTCACTTCCTACAAGAGGTTTCCCAGAAGTGTTTGTGTTTACAAAGCCTACACAAGGCTATTTCTGAGATTTATATGGCCTAGGACCACTATCTAGTGTCCTCCTCACAAGCTGTCCAACTCTTTCCTTGGAGAGAGTTACTACTTAATCCCACCTTTCTACACAATCCACCTTGGTTTGACTCACAACTTCCTACCTACACCTCTACCAACAATACTCACACACATACTTGTCATGACTGTCATGAATCTCTGACCTAAAGATTGATTTCTACCATCTATATGACAATGGACAACAATCACAGTAGGACTATTCTAGGATAGTGTTTGAAGAAGACTAAAATCTCATGGAATTGGTACAATCAACTCCTAAAGGTTTCAAATGACTCTCAACTCTCAATGCATGCTAAACACTCAATGAACAACACTCACATTCTTCAGCCATACTATGTTATGTAGGATAGGGGACGGCAAGTCACATTAAGACTGTCTTATGACAACATTGAAGTGACAGTTTAGGTATTGCAGTCTAGCATCAACTAAAACAACATGACTCCTCTATCATGAAGGATCACAATAGACATCTACCAAAGCAGGATCAACATGAACTCACTGACCAACACCTTACTGTTGTTATTTGTTCTGACAGGAAACAACAACTGTCACAGGACTGTCTTAAGGAAACAGTCTTAAAGGGAGGTTAAACCTTTGCAACTAAAAGAATGTTTGACAACACATTAAATGCAATCAGCACTGCTTGATGTATGATCAAAAACTCAACAAGAAAATGTACTTTAACCCACACATGCAGAACCGTACGGGCTGTTGGAGGACAGAGACAACAACTTGTCTTTTTTTTTTAAGCAAAGTCTAAAATGATAGCAATGTGAAGGAGAATGCATACAATATGCATGTCTGATGTCCACCAATGTCCTGCACTAATTCATTTCCACCTGCAAACATGAACTCCACCATATCTTGTTAAAGCAAACTTGGATGTTTTGACTGTCCTAATACAGTCCACAATTAATTCTCTTAACTAGTCTCTAGTATGACTAGCTAAATGCATACCAAAACACCTAGAGACTGGAGTGCAGGCCTAAACCATAGAAAAAACATGAAATGAAAGTCCTCTCCTTCTATCCTACTGAAGCTTAAAGGTATCTTTCAGAGGACAAAGGAGAAGATACACATCTTCTTACAAAACCTAGCTTTTGGAGGGTTTTATAACAATTTTCAAAAAATGATTTGATGCTCTCTCTACAGGAAATGTCAAGAAGGCAAACCAGACTCCAAAGGAAGGTTATTCATAGCATTAATGAATTTCACAATTTTCAACCTCTGTGCTAACCGTACCATGTCATACCAGGGACTGTCTTCGGCAGAAAAATAGAAAAAACATTGGTTGCACTCCAAAAAATTGTCTTTTTCCATTCCTTTTGGCATGTTTATAAAAAGTAAATCTTTTTTGAAAGTTTTCTAACCTTTCCTCTTCCTATTCTTGTCCATACAACTGCCCATGAAGGCAGTAAATCGATGGAGATGGCAGTTTTTTCCAAAAAAACAAGTTTCTAAAGAAAACCTCCTAAAAAATAGGTCTTATCAACATCCTCAAGGACTAGTCAACCTAAAATGACTAAAAATTTATTACAAAATATCAAAATGGCTTTCAAAGCCTTAGAGGTAAACAAATTAACATAAAAATCAACTAGGAAAACAACACAATGATTTAAACTGTGGAGCTCCTGCACCATACTCCCCCTGTGGGAAAAACTCAAGTCCCTTGAGTTGCCAATTGTTGAAGTGTCATGCCATGCTTCATAATATCTACTTCAGTCATCCAAGTGGCCTCTGAATTAGGGAGATCCTTCCATTTCACCAAGTAGTCCTTATAGACACCTCTCCGAGTCTACTTGATAACTTTGGAATCCAAAATGCACTCCAACTGTAAAGGTTTGCTTGGAGGCAAATCCTTGATCCAATCAGCATCTTCAGCCACCACATCTGATCCACTTTCATCAAGCAATGGAGGTCTAAAAGGAAAAATATCACAAATATTGAAAATTGGAGAGATACCTAGGCCATCTGGTAGCTCAATCTCATATGCATTTGGACCGAATTTGTGCACTATCCTACATGGCCCAATCTTCTTCATCAAGAGTTTAGTTGGTTGACCCTTTGGCAAGCTCTCTTTCCTTAGATATGCCATGACTAAGTCACCAACTTTGAACTGTACTTCTCTTTTCTTCAAATCTGCCTTTTCTTTGTACTTTGTGACTGATTTTTCTAGTTGCAATTTGACTTGATCATGAACTATTTTCATGGAGGCAGCAAACTCTTCACCAAGTGTACTCCTTCTATCCCAACCTTGGAGATCCTTCAGCTCAATTGGCCCTCTTGGATGAAAGCCATAAACTATCTCAAAAGGACTTTTACCAGTGCTCCTATTCCTTGAATCATTGTAGGCATATTCAGCCTAACTGATAACCAAGTCCCATGCCAAACCATGCTGCTTTGTAAGGCACATTAAAAGGTTTCCAAGTGACCTATTAACCACCTTAGTCTGACCATCAGTTTGTGGATGGTAGGCTGATGAAAAGGACAACTGTGTGCCCAACTTCTTCCACAAGGTCCTCCAGAAGTGACCTACAAACTTAGAATCTCTGTCAGTTAAAATGGACAATGGTAAACCATGTATCCTTACTACCTCTCTGAAAAATAGACCTGCAACATGAGATGCATCATTTGTGCATTTACATGGCACAAAATGAGCCATCTTGCTGAACCTATCAACAATAACAAAGACACTATCCACCCCTCTGGCTGTCCTAGGTAACCCAAGCACAAACTCCATGCTGATACTTTCCCAAGGTCTATTGGGAATGGGAAGGGGCTGGTATAGACCTGCATTTGAAGACACACCTTTGGCTCTTTGACAGATTGCACAACTAGCTACATATTTTCTCACATCTGATTGCACCTTTGGCCAAAAATAAAACCTTGTGACTTGTTCTAGTGTCTTGTCCAAGCCAAAATGTCCTCCTAAAGAACCATTATGCTTCTCCTTGATGATGTTGTCCTGCATAGAGCACTTAGGGACACATAGCAAATTGCCCTTAAACAAGAGGCCTTCCTGCAAAACAAAATCTGCATACTCTCCATGGAATGTGTTAGCCAAGTTCACACAAACATCATAAGCCTCTTTGAAATCAGAATCTTCTTTATACATCTCTTTTAAATAGTCAATACCCATGCTTTCTAACTAAATTTCATGAACAAAAAGCAACCTCCTACTCAATGCATTAGCCACCTTATTAGAGACACCTGTTTTGTGCTTAATTGTGAAAGTATAAACTTGTAGCTGTTCCATCCATTTAATATGTTTATGGCTCAATTTTTCTTGACTGTTAAGAAAGCTTAAAGCATGATTATCAGTAAACACAATAAATTCCTTGGGTAGCAAATAATGTCTGCATTTCTTAAGAGCTTGCACCATTGCATAGAGTTCTAAGTCATAGGTAGAATACCTTTGCTTGGCTTCATTCAACTTTTCTGAAAAGAATGCCACTGGATGTCCTTCTTGGCTAAGAATAGCACCAATAGCTTGCTGACTTGCATCACACTCAACAACAAATACCTTATCAAAATCAGGGAGTAGTAAGGTAGGTAACTCAACCACCTTTGTTTTCAACAACTCAAAACTATCATCAGCTTCCTTTGTCCACTGGAATCTACATTTGACTCCACCCTTGATGGTGTTGAGGATGGGAGCACTAATGTGACTAAAACCTCTGATAAACTTCCTATAGAAAGTCACCAATCCATGGAAACTTCTAACATATCCCACTATTTTTGGGGTAGGCCAACTGAGAATAGCCTCAACCTTAGAGAGATCCATCTTCAAACAGCCATTAGAAATGACAAATCCCAGGTATACAAGTTTAGTTTTCATGAACTCACATTTGTCTAAGTTGATCATCAACTTGTGCTCATGCAGCTTCTCTAACACCTAACCAACATGCTTCACATGGTCTTCTCTTGTCCTGCTGAAGATTAGTATGTCATCAAGATAAACAATAACAAATTTACCAATGAATTCAACCAATACCTCATTCATCAGGTGCATAAATGTACTTGGCGCATTGCTAAGACCAAATGGCATAACAAGCCATTCAGAAAGACCTTCATTGGTCTTGAAAGCAGTCTTCCATTCATCTCCCTGTCTGATCCGGATTTGATGATATCCAGATTTCAAATCAATCTTTGAGTAATAGCATGATCCTCCCAGGTAATCCAAAAGATCTTCAATCCTTGGCATTGGAAATTTGTATCTTATGGGGATCTTGTTTATGGCCATGGAATCTGTGCATAGCCTTCACTTTCCATCCTTCTTAGGAGCAAGTACACTTGGAACTGCACAAGGACTTAGACTCTTCCTAATCAACCCTTTCTCCAAGAGATCTTGAATTTGCCTTGCCACCTCTTCATTTTGCTATGGTGTCAATTTATATGCAGCCTTGTTAGGCAATGCAGCACCAGGTATTAAGTCAATTTGATGACTAATATCCCTAATGGGTGGTAAGGAGTTGGGAACTTCCTCTACCACAAGGTCTTGATACTTATCCAGAAGTTGTTGTACTTCCAATGGAATCTCCTTCTATTTTTGATCTTGTTGATCTGATCCACTCTTGGGCTTCATGACCAAGGCATACCCCTAGTTGTCTTTCTCCTTCAAGATGTTTAAGAACTCATTTCCATTCACCAACATGACACTGCTGTTATTTTACTTTCCCTGGGCTGCTCCAACAAAGGATCCATTTTGAATGGCCTTCCATTCTTGGTGATGACATAAGTGTTCTTCTCACCATCATGCTGAGATTTAACATCATACTACCATGGATGGCCAAGAAGTAGGTGACATGCATCCATAGGTATGATTTCACATAGTACTTTGTCCTTGTAGTCACCAATTGCAAATTCAACCCAAGCTTGTTCCTCCACCATGAAACTTTGGTTCTTGTTCAACCAAGAAATCTTGTGAGGACTAATATGAGGTAGCCTCTTCAACTTGCACTTCTCAACTATCTCAGTGGATACCACGTTCTCAATAGACCCTGAATCCACTATGATTTTATAGAGTTTCCCATAGGCTAGGCCTTGGGTTCTGAAGAGATTCTTTCTCTGAGGGGGTTCTTGCTTCAATGGTATCTTCAATATAGATCTTTGTATCATCATACTCTCTCCATCTAAAACAGGTGCAGCACTTCCCATTGGTGAATTCACACTTTCACAGTCATCATCTTTCACTAACTGATTTCTCTTCCCACTGTCATGAGAGCTGCTAGCTTTCCTTGGACATTTGTTCATTGTATGGCCAACTTGGTTGCAGCCATAACATCTTCCAGTGAAGACTCCTGGTCCTCTACCTCCACCATTTCTACCTCTGCCATTATGACTTCTACCACCTCTAAAACCTCCTCTATGCTCTGTTACTGATTGTGTTTCTTGCTAACTGTTATTTTCAATTTTGTTGAACTATCCACGGCCAAAATTGCCTCTACCTCTTTGGTTTTTGCCACCTCTTCCTCTGGCACTTTGGTCACCCTTCCTTCTTAGCTTTTCCTCTACTCTAGAGGCCAATAAGAAACTTTCATCCACTGTCTTTGGTAACACCAAACTTATCTCATCTTGCAGATTGTATTTCAGCCCATTCAGGTATCTAGCCACCATCACTTTTTCATCTTCATTATGATTTGCCCTCATACTGAGTCTATGAAATTCTTCTGTGTAGGCAGCCACATCCATATCTTTTTGTCTCAAATTCTGAAATCTCCTTATGATTTGAATCTCATACTCAGGTGGCATGAACTTGCTTCTGAGCATAGCCACCGTTCTGCTCCATTTAGTGATGGGACTCTTCCCAATCTTCTCCCTCTCACTCTGCATATAGTTCCACCATACCAGTGCAGAACCTCTTAGCCTTATCTTGGCGAACTTAACCTTTTTACTGTCATTAAACTCCTTGTAATCAAAGAAGTTGCACATAGCTTCTATCCAGTCAGTGAGAACATCTCCATCCAACTTGCCATGAAAGGTAGGCACATCCATCTTGGGATCACCACTGTCTCCATGAGCACCCTTAAGTGCATTCAAGAAGGCTTTCTGATTTGCAGACATATCCTGCTCTAGAGGATCCTCTTCTACCTCTGTTTCTTCATTTGTGTCTAAAGAACTTCCTTCTTCTTTTGTCTTGCCGTTAGACTTCTTCTCTTCTTGCCACTTTGCTTCTTACAATCTTACTTCTTGCAATGTTGCTTCAACCATCTCTTCCACCAACTTCTTGATGGCCTCTTGACTCATTGTCTTGGGAGGCATTATACTAGCCTCTGTTTCAATTTCCTCTTCTAACATACACTTTCTTCAATCAAAATATTGGCTCTGATACCAATATGATGCAGAGGTTAAGGTAGAGATTATAGAAGTTCACTTCCTACAAGAGGTTTCCTAGAAGTGTTTGTGTTTACAAAGCCTACACAAGGCTATTTCTAAGATTTATATAGCCTAGGACCACTATCTAGTGTCCTCCTCACAGGCTATCCAACTCTCTCCTTGGAGAGAGTTACTACTCAATCCCACCTTTCTACACAATCCACCTTGGTTTGACTCACAACTTCCTACCTACACCTCTACAAACAATACTCACATACATACTTGTCATGACTGTCATGAATCTCTGACCTAAAGACTAATTTCTGCCTTTTATATGGTAATGGACAACAATCACAGTAGGACTGTTCTAGGACAGTGTTTGAAGAAGACTAAAATCTCATGGAATTGGTTCAATCAACTCCTAAAGGTTTCAAATGACACTCAACTCTCAATGCATGCTAAACACTCAATGAACAACACTCACATTCTTCAGCCATACTGTGTTATGCAGGACAGAGGACAACAAGTCACATTAAGACTGTCTTATGACAACATTGAAGTGACAATTTAGGTATTGTAGTCTAGCATCAATTAAAATAGCATAACTCCTCTATCATGAAGGATCACAACACACATCTACCAAAGCAGGATCAACATGAACTCACTGACCAACACCTTACTGCTGTTATTTGTTTTGACAGGAAACAACAACTATCACAGGACTATCTTAAGGAAACAGTCTTAAAGGGAGATTAAACCTTTGCAACTAAAAGAATGTTTGACAACACATAAAATACAATCACCACTGCTTGATGTATGATCAAAAACTCAACAAGAAAATGTACTTTAACCCACACATGCAGAACCGTATGGGCTGTTGGAGGACAGAGACAACAAATTGTCTTTTTCATAAAGCAAAGTCTAAAATGATAGCAATGTGAAGGAGAATGCATACAATATGCATGTCTGATGTCCACCAATGTCCTGCACTAATTCATTTCCACCTACAAACATGAACTCCACCATATCTTGTTAAAGCAAACTTAGCTGTTTTGACTGTCCTAATACAGTCGACCATTAATTGTCTTAACTAGTCTCTAGTAAGACTAGCTAAATGCATACCAAAACACCTAGAGACCGGAGTGTAGGCCTAAACCATAGCAAAAACATGAAATGAAAGTCCTCTCCTTCCGTCCTACTAAAGCTTAAAGGTATCTTTCAGAGGACAAAGGAGAAGATACACATCTTCTTACAAAACCTAGCTTTTGGAGGGTTTTATAACAGTTTTCAAAAAATGATTTGATGCTCTCTCTATAGGAAATGTCAAGAAGGCAAACCAGACTGCAAAGAAAGGTTATTCATAGCATTAATGAATTTCACAATTTTCAACCTCTGTGCTAAAAGTACCACGTCGTACCAGGGACTGTCTTCAGCAAAAAAATAGAAAAAACATTGGTTGCACTCCAAAAAAACTATCTTTTTCCATTCCTTTTGGCATGTTTATACAAAGAAAATCTTTTTGGAAAGTTTTCTAACCTTTCCTCTTCCTGTTCTTGTCCGTACAACTGCCCATGAAGGTAGTAAATCGATGGAGATGGCAGTTTTTTCCAAAAAAACAAGTTTCTAAAGAAAACCTCCTAAAAAATAGGTCTTATCAACATCCTCAAGGACTAGTGAACCTAAAATGACTAAGAATTTATTACAAAATATCAAAATGGCTTTCAAAGCCTTGGAGGTAAACAAATTAACATAAAAATCAACTAGGAAAACAACACAATGATTTAAACTATGGAGTTCCTGCACCACACATGTTTGAGTAAGTGGCAAGTTTGCATGAAGTAGGTGTCTCACAAAGGTGAGAACACATGTCTTCACCACATGAGGTGAGACAAAAAGGTAAGAAGGCCAAAGTTGGACTTAACCAAGTGTGAATATTAATCTCCTAGACATGCTAAAAGCTAACTAGATAGATAATGTAACTTTTCACACTAACAAAATGTATTTTCACACTTAATTTGAATAACATAAACGTCCACTTTGGAGACAGTCAGATAACATATAAGCATGATATATCCATACAACTGTTGAACACTTGAAAGTAAATCAATATTTATTCAAACACCTTCTCCATTGTATTTACCTTGAAAATATGAACATTGTAACAATAGTTTCTGATATGAGATGGATGGGCAGAATGGATAAACCTATCTACTACTGGTGATTTTCAACCTACTCCTACTGATTATTGTTTGATGATTTCATTTGGTATATATACATTACATCTTCTAGGATTATGACCCTTCATACCCTTCCTGTGTGTCCCTTCATTTGCCATGAAAGATAATGATTTTACAAAACATTAGTCTCTTGTTTGTCTTTCTCCTTAACTATTTTCCATCATCTGGGTAAATAAATTTGCTAATTAGTTATCTTTTGTCCACAAGTTCACTTTGCATTCTAACCCAATCTAGAAAATATAATCTTTGGGTACAAAATAATTTACCCCCTCCATGAATTCCTTGGCAATCAAAAATTACCTTTCATTTTACATTCCCATGCAAAATATTTTTGCCATGACTATTAACATTAGTCAAAATAACTATTAGCATCCCCTTTGTCAAATTCATATTTCATTTTATCCTCACTTACTTTCATCATATTTTGGGCAAAAATAATCTCCGTGAAGAAAATCTATCCTTAGGTAAAATAATTACCTATTCATTTACCCTTTGTATGCCAATATTTCTCTCTAAATTAAAGCATTATATTCCCAAACTCCAATGAATGCAAAAAATTAATGTCCCATTTGATAATTTTATTCCACTACATAATACCTTATAAAAATAGATAAAAACATTTCATTTTATTTCCCATGGGCCCGCATTCTTCTTTATAAAAAGCCTTTTAAATTTCATCTCCTACTTAATTTCATTTCTCAGAGTACTTCATATTTAATTCTTTTTACTTCCACTGCTACCCCACATATGAATTAGGGTTTGATGGTAGGGATGCAGGAAGAGACTTCAAGTTTACCACATTACTATGCACATATTGGAATTCCCTTGCGGGGATGTGAGAATGAGCCTGCGATCCCGCACATTGTAATATATTCTGTAGCAGGGATGCGGGGGATGCCTGGAATGCTTCCTGCAAGCCCATGCCTTCATTTGATGGCCTCTACCTAAAAATACATCTGCTCAAATGTTAATGTGGCATTTTGTATGCTTCTAAATTTTGCATATATATCTACCAGGCCACTTGCAACTACTATAGCTGACAAGAATACTCTTTCGATTATGCTTCAAGGAATGTTCATACTCTGGTCTAGGGCACCTATTTTTACATAAGCTTGGAGTATGTCGGCAAAGGTTTCCAAGTCTTCCACATCATTCACCCACTCCATTATACACAACAACACCTCTAGAGGGAAATTCATCAGGGTTTCTTTTGAACTGTCCACGGTTTGAATCCCCCCACTACTTATTTTGAAATCTCATCTGTGACTTCTGCAACTCTCGCAAATCCAAAATCTATGGTGGCATACAATTGACATTAACTTCAATCTCTAACAATCGATCCTTCCTATGCCATCGATATGAGTATTTTGGTTGAATAGAATTAACATGTTGGCCACTATGTTTTACCAATAGCGATCACCACATTTGGTTTATACTCATCATTGCTACTTGTCTAGAACTCATACTCTACATGCTCATCAGGATGAGGCATGGATTCAGCCCAATGAGATGGACAATCTCATGAAGAATGGTGCTCCCAATATCAAATACAGAGGGATGGTGAGTAAGGTGGCAATTTGTTGTCCAAGGCTTGTCAATGTTGAAGTGAAAGCTACCATCCTCTTGAAAGACTGCATATGCTATTGTGACATTGTCCACAATGACCACTTCCACCTATGTAGCATTGATGATCTAGGCCACTATCCTCCTAAACTACAAAATCCCATCTTACAGAGCCCTAAGATAGAACTTATCAGGCTATTGTAGCCACAAACCTACCAATGTCGATGCACATTCCTTTATGGGGTTGATTACTTCATCTCACTTGTAGATTCAAGTCCTCTAGGTGATCAAAATATATGATGGAAAGATACCACATAATGTTTAATTTTTGCACCAGATTTATTTCATTCTCAATTTTGTCTTCAAATCTTAAGATGGGCAATAAATCAACAATACTTGTATGACACATGTCAGGCCCCCTTATGGACCCGGCTAAAATTTTTTCATTTTGAAACAAGTTTTGATCTTAAATTGATCCGAGAGTGCCTCAACATACTTGTAAGGTGAAAAAATGAACTGGGTAGACATTAGAATCTGCTTTCTGACATATTTGTACAGTGACCAAAACAAGCCAACTAGCCTTCAAAATTACCCTGGAAAACTGGTCAAATAATATCCCAGAGCCGTGAAAAAGGACAAGCATGTATAATTTTGACCCAAGAATTTAGTACAACAAACAGATCAGAAAAATACATCTCAAGGTGAAAGATATCAGTCTCCAAAGTAGCTCACTCAGACTTTTCTGTAGCCGCACCTGTCAAAACCTGATTAGAGCTCTCCAACTTGTAATTTTAAAAAAACATCAATTCTCTTCCTAGGAAGTTGTAACTGGAGGATTTAGTTCATTTAGGATTGATGAGAGCATGTACAAGAGATTTTCTCACCAATCATCTATGATCACAAAATATTGAGGGTCAAAGTTGACCTCTCCAGAGGTGAAAACTGTGAAATCAGGGCTAAGTGCATTTGCTTTTCATTTTAAAAAAATAGTAAATGAGATGCCGGAATCTTGGAACCGGGCATAGATGTAGATTTTCATAATATGGACCAGGAACACCAATCAGTTTGTTATGATCATCATTTAGTCCCTAGATATTATCCTCCAAAGTTGGCTTCCCAGACTGATTTCACATTGTGCATGTAGCAAAACGTTTCCAAAACCCTTCAACTTGACTCCTCAAAACTTAGTCAAATCTTGTCATAGGAAGCTGAAATCAGACATGTACACTCACATATGATAGGTAAGAATGCTTGCAAAGTGGTTTTGAATGAAAATGAGTAGGCTCCGAATTATGATCCCTCAAAGAAAGCTCCTTGGGTAGATTGCACAAGTCTATTTCTGAGAGTTACAGCTGATTTTTTCACATGGAAACCTATTTTGTTTGCAAAACTTGGTATGCAATTTTAGGTTCCAACACCTAGCAAATTAAGTATAAAATATTTAAATTTGCATGCAATGATATTGTATAAAAGGATAGAGACCTAATTCATCCTGGATCATCTATTACCAATTAGAGAATCATATTGTTTGATCAATTAAGAATCAACAAGAACTAAATTGTCATCTAATGTTATAAGGACATTCATGTAAGGATTTAATTTCTACTTGGTGTGACTTCAAACTTGTTCCATGTTGTTAAATCAATCTAAGGGATTAACTAAAGCACAAGGTGGTAATGAAGTTGACATCCTATCCATTGCATAATAGGTTTTATTGGTGCTTTTGAGAACCAATCTCTTTTTAAAATATCAGAGGTGAACAAGATTCTAAAGACAAAAATCACAAAGAACAAGGCCATAGATTAGGTTTATGACTATTAAAAAAAGATTGAAACTACAGGGTGCGTAGATTAGAATTGCAAGTATAAGTTCAAATTAGAAAAGAGCACAAGTCATTTCTTACTTTTTCAAAGCTTCACATTCTTGAGATTGATAGGTGAAATTGAGATTGGATCACTAAGCACAATTTATCCTAGATAATTAGAAAATGAATTATTTTATTTTATTTCAAAAAGATAGGTAATTATTAGAATATTATGTAATTGACATATTGTGCTCAATATATCTCTCCATTTGAATTGTTTACGTGAATGGTTAAATTAAATTTTATCACTTTGAGCCTAGGTTCTGAGTGGCATTCAACTTAGATGTATGTCCATGATGTGTACAAATAATTTGATCATGTACTTTAAGTAAGATGGTAAAGTAGAACCTAATAGACATCTCAAATTAAACTTTATTAAGAGGTTAATTAAACCAATTCAATTGTCAATGTACGTATTTGAATAGTTTTTCCAAAGAGGCATAACTACAATGGCAAAACAAGGTGAAATGGTGTTAGTGTGTGAAGAAAAATAACTTTAAAAACATTAAAAAATAATAGCTGACAATTGCATCCTTAATAATTAAACATATATAAAACATAAATGTTTGAAAGTCTCAAAAAACAACCAAAAATAAAATCACTAATTACAAAGTAGAAACAAAAATAACAACAAGAAGTGGCAAAATTAAGAATTAATGAAAATCACAAGTATAAATTTCATGATTTGATGGAATAATGGTGTTAATCGTGTATGCATAAAAAAACATTTACTGGTGATTTGCTGGAATAATAAACATTATTTACCATAAATTTATGGCACTGTAGTTTATTAGGTTTAGAATTCACTCAACTATATAGGTTTAGAATTCATGCATCCTCACTTTTAACCAAGATTTTTCTATAATTAAATTTATGAAGTCATAAATTTGTAACATAAAATTACAAGTAATTTTAAACCCTAACTTTTATAGAGGTTATTATATATTATTGGTGAGTGGAATGTTATTTTATATGTAATAAAATGAAAACCTAATAAAATATAATGTTATAAAATCCAATGAAAAAGAAATAAATTAAATTTTATTATGTAGATAATTAAATTAAATTAAATTGATGTCTCCATAGTAGAATCTGTAAAATATAACTTCTCACATTGTTGAATATAATTTGCTCCTTTTCATTTATATGATAAAACCTTAATAAACTAACATATTAATTGATTGTGCAAAAAGAAAACCAAACCCTAATAAAATATAGTGACATTTCATTTTTATAAATAACTTAAATTAAATTAAATTTTATTAAACTATATTTTATTAGGGTTTTATCAAATGAAATAAAAAGGAGCAAAGTATATACAACAATCTTATTCCATTGGTAAGTGCATTATATTTTATAGATTTTACTATAGAGTCATCAATTTAATTATTTTTTTGGCATAATAAATTATATATATATTAAAAACTAGCATATCTACATTTAAAAAATATATCTAAAATATGCGCCTAGAGAAGGATATCTCTCGACGTATTTTAGATATATTTTTTAAATATAGATATTCTAGTTTATCTATTTGTGTAAGCATGTTAAAAATGTACAAACAAAATTTGAAACTTAGGTATTTCATGGTGGGAAGTTGTAAATTTACTATTTTTTTTCTAAAATAGAATGGTCTAGCAAATAGTTAAATGAATTTGTATATATTTTTTTAATACTTGTTGTGGATGACGTAAATGTTGTGTTGATTGATGAAGATTTTTTGATATATGTTTTTAAATTTTATGTACATGTATCCACATTTTATGTCTTCATACTGCATTTAAAGTATGGACAAAATTTATAACTTGAAAATTAATTTATGAACATTATTTACTAGAGATTTCTTAACTTAAATGTGTAGATTGAATGCATTTAATTTTTAAATTTTAAATGTTTTTAGTTTTGTTAATTTAAATTTCTACATAGAATGCATTTAATTTTTAAATGTTTTCGAATTAAATTAAATTCTCATTTTATAAATTAAATATGTAATTTTACTTTTAAATGTAGATTTGCATACACATACATTTCATATTGTGGATGATTAGGGTTCTCATCACTCAAATCCTAATCTTGCGGATATATATAATGCTAGGAGTGATTTGTATGTGAGCACTCTTGATAGACTTAATAATGCTATCACACATTTGGACCATACCATCCTTATTACACCAAACCTGTCTAATAGAGACATGTTCATGGCTATCTTAGATAAGTTTAGATATATGATAAAGACTATGAAATCATATAACCCATATGGTGATGTTAGTATTGAGGATTTCTATGTGTCACTTGCTAGTACTATTATTGGGATTGTGAAATGGCGAGCAATCAATAGGGTCATTTTATTAGATATGGTTCATATCATGTTTCCATAGTATATTGGATGTGATATAGTTATAGGCCATCCTATGACCAAGTGCACAGATCTAGTTGTTGGACCACTTATATACCCTAAATGGTTGGCATAACATCATCTATGGCCTCATAATGATGAGTTCCCTTTATGTTTTGGTAAACAATTATATGCATAGGTTCATTTAGATTTTCATGTTGATTACACATCTATCCCTACACATGCTAGATAGGGAAGAGGGATGTTTTCTAATAAATGTCAATTCATATGTCCTAAGCTACCACTACCCATTGATAAGAAGGCATTAGCAAGTCCCAACCTTTCTGTACTTCCCAAAAGCTTGATTTGTTTAGACTTTAGGTATTATTGCTAGTGAGATTAACCACTTGGTGTCTCGCCATGTTAGTAGATACATCTCGTGCCCACACACCAAAATTCCTCCAGCTAATGCCACTTGCATGAGTTATGATCCTTTCATCTGTGTTGACATAGTTTCACCATGTGATGTGTCACAAACTACTAGAGAGTATGCACTTCATATATTGAGTACATGTCTCACATAGGATCTATTAGATGTGTACATGAGTTTATCAGTTTAGAGTACAGGACCACTCTTGGTGCTATGGCCACATATTTTAGGTGCCATACTGATCTATGAGCTACACATAGTCAGACAACCACACAGGGCATGGGGGGAGATCATGTTACTCTAGGAGGTCACTCTTCAACACCTTCATAGTAGGTTCTACCACAGCCTCATACTACTAGTGCAATTTTTTTACTAGGATCATTCTATGGACTTCTATTTGACGATGTTGCAATGACCCCTAATTCATCTTACACTAGTGGCATTGGGAGGGTCATCAATGGAGCTACACATGTTGCTCGTGATGAGGTATATATTAATTTTTGCATTTAATCTACTGTAAATTTGTTATAAATTATATATTTAAATTATTAAATATAGTTTTACATCATGTGTATTGACTCTTAAAATCAATCTTACACTAGGGTCTAACTAGAGTGGTGGGACCTGACACTTTGCAGTAGATAGTATGCAGTTGAGGGATGTGATGTAAAGTATTTAAGATAACATTTGAACAAGTACTATATTTTAAATATTTAATACATAATCATAGAAATAATTTTAATGTGCATGGATCTACACATGAGTCAGATTTCATAGATGGTTGGGATCTACACAGGGTTCAAAATAGGGCTCAAGATAGGGCTCTACACATGATTTTAGTCATGTGTTAAGTGAGGCTCGTTCTTCCCATAGGAGGCACTCATGATGTTGTTAGACTATTTGTTTGTTATTTAGACCACATCTATACACTTATGTTTGAACCAGACTTATTTATATTATGTAGCATGTGGCATGTCTTTATATCATACATATTAGCATTTACATGTTTATTTATAGCTTGTTATGTTTTTTTTGTTATTTGCCACATGTGATCTATAGACTATATGTAAATATATGTGCATTTATATGTTTAGTTATAGAGTTATTCTACTGCAATTGTGTTTATATATATATATAGCTCTTTATGTTTTGTTTGTTATTTGCCACATGTGATATATATATATATATATATATATATATATATATATATATATATATATATATATATATATATATATATATATATATCACATGTGGCAAATAACAAACAAAACATAAAGAGCTATTCATATAATTTATGATATATCAAAATATACAAATTGATTTAACATTGATTTGACATGTACAAGTTAAGAATATAATATAGATATTTCAAATTTAAATCTTTTAATATCTTGTAATATAGATCTTTTAGTTTCTTTCCATTTCTTTTAATACATCTTTTAATAATTTTTTTCATCTTTGCCAAAAAATAATATTTAAATTTATACAGTTGAAAATTAAATATGTCTTCATTAATGTCCTAATTGAATAAAATGAAGCCATACAATAACAATATTAATAGTCCAAGTCAAAAATAAAATTTGTAACCTAAATACTCCTCCTCACATAACCTATAACTTCACCAAACAATTAGCATATAATTGAGAGATCCAAACTAAATATTTTGAGTGGCGAGCTTAATCAATATGAACAAACCTTTGTATTTATTATAATTATATGGGATACAACAAATTTATAATTATAAGTGTAAGATACATTAAAAAATTGAAAGTAATGCATGAACCTAAATTGAAAATAGACAAAATTTAAATTGTAATACAAACTTTTATTGATCTAATTACATGTTTGTGCTTATATATTTTCATGCTTTTCTAATATAAAACTAGTTGCTCCCAAATTGGTTGATAATATCAATAATAGCATAAATCCACTTGGTCACAATGTAAAACAAACTAATGAACAAGAGAGTCAGAAGACATGATGAAAGTGGTTCTTAATGTTGAATGCACAAGACAACTGAGAGGGGACAGGGTGAACCCATTGTATCAAAAAATTTAAACCCTAAAAAACATTCTACATCAATTCATTTAAACCGTAATTCTGTTATGAAGATTAAACATGAAAAAAAAATCATAGAAACTTAAGCACATCAACACCATGCACAATAGAACACTAGATATTTTTATGGAAAAGCCAAAAAGGGAAAATCCATGGTAAGGTTTAACTCACAATATATAGTAGTACCAACATCAAATTACAAAGAGGCTCACTGTCCAAGGACTCAGTGCCTAAAGAAATGTTCACTACAATAGGCCCACTGCTAAAATGACTCACTACCATAAGGGCTCACTACCAAAAGGGATCACTGCCATGAATTGATATAGTAGCATCTACCACATGCCTAAGTTCAGTTCCAATGAAGGACAATATATATCATCTTCGCAGCCTCAAAACATAAACATCCTCACCTTCACTTTTTCACACTCACATGAATCATTGACACTTATTTATATGAATCACCAACCTTGAAACAGACATCAAGGACGGCAACACATTCTACAAGTCTCTGAGGTCGACAGACATACATAATTCAAATTAGGTCTAAATTTAAACATCCTTGTGAATCAAAGGAATAAATGTAGGACATTTCATAGCTTATCTCAAACCTAAATACATCTTAACATTCTTCAACATGCTTCCACAATCCAATAAGTACATTCACAAAGAGTGTTAACACTAGGATGTTTAGGCACGTGCTTCCATGAACACAACCATAAGTTGCAGAGAAAGCACAAGCCTTCAACATGATCTAGAGACATCCATAGACAACGTGAAATCACCTAGGAGCCAAAAAAACTAGCTACAACAAATCTCACTTGAAGATAGATCACAAATTGTTCACAACCAACACTCGCAAGCTCTGCTACTCATAAAAACTACATTTCGAAGCACCAAATCATAATTCCTTTTGATGGAACATAGATATTGTTTTTAGAAACACTCATCTAGAACTGTAAGACTAGAAACTAAACTGTAGAGAAATGTTGAGAAAAATACTTTCTCCCTATCATACTATAAATGCCGCTAGGCATAGTCTTCAAACTAGTGAGTGTGATGCCACAATAATGGGTTTCATTTTTTGGCACATCCTAATTTTTTCTGAAAGCACGAAAATATAATGATTTAAGTGTTGAAAGGTTCCATTTAATGGATTTTAATTAAAGGTGGTTTCTTCAAACCCCCTTGGATAGAACCTGAGGCTAGTTTTAAACCTTACCTATAATGGAGTCTCCTCTACACCTATCAAAATGATGATAAAAAACCACTTCTGATTTACCTTTTGGGGGATCAAATGAATTCATTTAAAATTTATGTTTTTAAGTATGTAGTCCTTATTATAAGGTTACCAAAAAGTATAATTTTAAATATATTTAATTTGATTATTATACAAGTTTTTTTATTTCTTGTGAATGTAGATTTTTCAATGAACATCAACGTCTTTGTTTCACACATATGAAAAAATAGGAAAATAGAGAAAAAAATTATAAAAAATACATGTCCTCTATGTATTGATGTCGTTATGCCAACAAAAAAAATGAATTTTGATACATACAAAAAACTTAGGTTGGATGGAATATGCCTATGTTTAAATCATAATTGGTTTGACTTCAAAACTTAATTGAAAAAAAATATTCAACAAAACATTATGAAATAAAATGCATCCTCTTGATATCGGCATTGCCAATCTAAATTCAAAAGAATTAGAATTTTATCCTCTGTAGAAAAAAATTTATGTGCAACATAATATGCATCACTTTAAAAAAATGTTGTTTACTATTAAAAACTAGTTATCAAAGGAGACAAAAAATTTTACAATTTAACTCCAAACTTTAAAAAAAATATATGTTTAGAATCTATAGACAAAATATCACAAATCACAAGTTCACATCATCTTCAAATTCTTAATGGTTTAGTTGCTATAAGTTGTAGAAAGTGAATATTTATTTCAAAATGTTGATTTCAATGTCATGTTTGGCCAAGAAGTGTAACCCATTATTGTGGGATGACCCGTGATCATAGCTTTCAGTTCATAGTGTTCCAAACAACCACATTTTAGATTTAACATCTTGAATTGCTTCCCTAAAACATATCCAAACTTCTGACTCTAGTCTTCAATACAAGAGAAACGTGGAGCAAAAACTCGAACAGTATCCTGTAAGCCAAAATACATCTTCACAACATTGTCTTTAATATTTATCAAATTTTTTGAAAAGCACTTGGAAACTCAATAACAAGAAAAATATAATAGCATCATCAACACTTCTACAAGTTATTAAAATCACTTTAGCACTATAACTCAATCAACCAACAACACAACTATAGAAGATATAGTTGACACCAATGATGACACAAACATGTTAACATCAGTGACAACACCAATTAGCACATACTTGCAACAATCTACCCCTATCTCATTGATGGCAACATATGATGTGAAAAAACATCATGACATAATTCTACACTAATGTCATTCTCCCCCTTTCTTTTATACATCTTACTCTCCCTTTGTTTTCACATGAACTCCCTCCCCCTTTAACATCAATGGCAAAGGGTGACACACCCTTTTCAAGCTTTCTCCCCCTAAGTATGATACTACACATACTTGTACTAATTTTAGCTACTATGAATACTCCCCCTTAGGAGTACACACTAATTGGTATTAAATCTTACTCTCATTTGAGAGGACCTCAAGACGTTCACAAACTAACACTTCTGGAGTAACATATCTTGTCTTAAAAACTTCAGACATGACTCTGCATAGATTAGGGTATGAAATCCAACTAGGAATTTTCCTTCTTCTTTGGGAACATAACATCATATATTTTATCAACCATCATGATAGTTTATGAAAATAATGCAACTTGTAACAAAGATAACATACATAGCCAACAATCTCCTTAGAGCAACACTCATTTATCTGCAACAATTCTCCTACAGGTTCCTCCTATCATCAGTCACTGCTACCTACTCCTCCTCAGAGATAGACATCATTAGTCACAAATAAAACAATGTCTTCTTCTATTTTAGGAAGGTAGTCTTCACATCTATTTGATATATTTTGAAATCCTTATGTGCTGCATAAGCCAAAAACAACCTAATAGCCTCCAAACTTTCCACCAAAGCAAAAATCTTTCTCATCGTCTATTCATTCAACAAGTCTCGCTTTGTTCCTTACAACTTCTCAATTCTCATTCAACTTATTTCTAAAAACCCACTTTGCTTCAATCACATTCTTGTCTGCATGCTTGGGGACAAGTTTCAAGTCTTGTTCTTTGCAATTTACATCAATTCTTCTTCCATTGCCTTAACCCAATGTTCATCTTTACATGCTTTAGTAACTGTCTTAGGTTAAACCTTTAAAAATAAACAAGATTTACCTATACTTTTGCTACTTTTCTTCTTTTCAAAACTCCTTTGCTTATATTACCAATGGTATGATCTTTAGAGTAATGCTTCTGTACATACTTAGGGGTCTTGGGAATCCTGTAAGGCCCGCCCTTGTCCGACTGGTGTGTATCATATTATTCACCTAGCTCTAGATTAAAATGATAAAATGATTGATTATTATATAATATGGTTGCCAGATGGATACAGGTAGTGATTGGTTATGCATCCTCATTAATATGTTTAATTTGCTTCGGCTATGATATGTATATGTGAAATTAACTTTGAGATTGAGTGTGTAGGTATTTCTAACAAAACCACAGATACCGGAGATCATTCCACACCTTATGTTGTAATCCCTTGTGAAGCCAATCTAGTTCCATGAGGAACCAAGATCAACTCTATGTTTGGTGCAATGTTGTAATGTTGTAATATTGTCTTGCATGAGGTTGAATGGGTTAGGTCTACCCTTTTGTAAAATTGAATTATGGTTTGTGTTGTAAGAATTGTATTTGAATTTCATTTTTTTTAATTTAAATTTTTGAGACCCTTTTCTTGTGTCTTAACTTGACCCTGGGTGTCCTAACTAAGTTTAAATTGACCCTGGGTTATACCCCATGGGTCTAGGGTCACTTTTGACTTGGGTAACCCTTGATTAACCTCCATATGGTCACCTTAACTTCACAGTGAAGTTAAGTGAAGAATTTGGAGGTATGGGAAGGATAGGATGAGTGGGACCAACACTCAAGCCCATCCTTTCTCTATTTTCAAGGCTTGAAATGACTCCATGGTCCACCAATAATGGAGGGGCTTATCTTCTTGTTCCTTCACTTTTGGTGAGAGTCCCCATGAAGTGGTGTGGTCCTTCATGAGTGGGGTTATTTTTTAATCCCACTTGGGATAGTGGGGATATTTTATTAATTCCATATAGGATAGTGGGTATATTTTATTAATTCCACTTGGGATAGTGGGGATATTTATTAATTCCACATAGGATAGTGGGGATATTTTATTAATTCCACATAGGATAGTGGGGATATTTTATTAATTCCACTTGGGATAGTGGGGATATTTTATAAATTCCACATAGGATAGTGAGGATATTTTATTAATTCCACTTGGGATAGTGGGGATATTTTATTAATTCCACTTGGGATAGTGGGGTTATTTAAATATTACAATCTCAAAAAAATAAATTTTTAATTCATCCACTATGAATTTAAAATTTGCAAATAATGTGAGCCCTTGATGTCACAATCCACTCTTCCCAAAAAAATGAATTTTTAATTCATCCACTATGAATTTAAACACAAATAATGAGAGCCCTTCATCTCAACTTTTGATCCTCACCCTCCATCATCTTTTCAAAAATCCATAAATAAGACCTTCTTTAAGCAATGAGAGAAGACTGGATTTTGTTGGGGAACTTGATTCTTCCAGGGGAACTTCATTCTTGCAGGGGGACTTCATTCTTGCATTCTTATCATGCCTAATTTCCTCTAGGAAATCTTCTTCTGGCATCCTCATAATGCCCAATTCCTTCTCTATTCTCCTCTTCATAGCCTCATAATGTCAAAATTATTCTAGCCATCCTATATCCTCCATTCATTATCCCTTGCTTGTGATCATAGAGAGATTGTTTTTTTTGAGAATGGAGATTTGGAGAGGAGGCTGGAGAGGAACTCTACATCAACTTCATCCATTAAAGGGCTTTTTAAGGTTGTATTTCAAGGCCTTTCCTTTGCATTTTCTATTTCTTGCATGATGGATTTGTGAAATGAAATTTGATTTGTTGTACTGTAAATTATGTAATTGTGGGGAAATTTATTTGGGTGTTGACAGAGCTTCTTCCACTTGGGAGAAATACCCATCAAGTGTGGGGCAGGGGAGTAGTGATCCTCCTCGAGTACATGCCTTGTTTCTTTTGAGATGTTGAAAATCTTGAGGACATTTGTGTGATTTTGAGAAAATTGGTTATATGGCTTGAGAGCCAAATATGATATCCCTTGGAATCTGATTATCTTGCTTGGCTTGAGGTCATGAGGAAAATTGTGTTGAATTATTGTGAAAGGTGGTACTCTAGAGTTGAGTGTGTCCACTCTTTTACCCCTCTTTAAACTCACAGTGGATGAGTTTTGTGTTGTGTAAATATCTATGGGTGTATTTGTGTTTTGGTGTTTTGTTTTTATTTTGTTGTGAAGTATTGAATCCCCTAGGTGTGTGGATGATCTCCCTAGCTCGGGGGTGACCCTCTTGCGGGTCTACGGTAGGGAGGAGAGCAGCTTGTGTGGTGTTTCTTCCCTTGTGAGATATGCAGGTTTTCTGGGAGCTTATGGTGAAGCTTGGAGAAGATTATTGGATCTTAGAAAATATTTTATTTTCCTTTACTCTTAAGGGAGCTTGGTCTTTTAATAGCTTCATCCTTGTTGATTTTACAAGAGGAGAACATTCTCTCTCTTTCATTGTATAATTTGGTATTTTGGAGTTGTGAGGAAATTACTTCCTTATTGTATTAATAGTTGTAGTTTTATTGTTCATTTAGTTTTGCCATTTGGAAAGGAAATAAAATTGGATTAAAGTTGTGTAATTGAGTTAAATAGAAACTAATCTCATATTAAAAGTTTGCCTTAATATGAATAGTGAATAGTAATAGAATAGTGAATAGTAAAAGTGAATAGTGAATAGTGAATAGTGAATTGTAAAAGTGGGATTTATTTATGCATATTGTATAATACGAATTGAATAGATGCTTAAACTTAGAGTTGCAATTCGGAAATACAATGTTTATATTTGTAAAAAAAAAAATTAACTCTTTGCTATGTTTTTAATGATTTATTGGATAGTAATTTGTTTTAACAAATTATATATATATTCTATACTTTCTTTACAGTTAAGGAAATTATTAATGAAATTGTGAGTTAAAGTGAACTGAGATAATGGTAGTATATATATATATATAGATATATATATTTAAATTAAATATTAGAGAAATAGAAGAGAGGGCAAATGATCATGCTTTGTTGAAAAATGATCTATCACCTAAAACAACTGTTGTACAAATGTAATTCGTGAGTGTAATACCCCGCTAACAACTACTTTGTTTACTCCTTAAGCATACACCACCAAGCACGCTTACGCGTGCGAGGGGGTTTTCAGAGTAGTAAGAGAAAAATTTTGATAGTTTGTATCATAACCACATGATGCATGTGGACATGACACGCGTGAATATGTGTTGTGACCACATGGGAAATGTGGGCATGACATTTGGCATCAGAGCCCATGTTTCAACATTGGGAGCTCTGGGGTTTGCGTGTTGTTTAGACCGACATGGAGTGGGTTGTGCATGGTTTGACCCTTGTCCTACTACATGTAGTTGTGAGAGAGTGAGGTTGTGGTTTGTCGACTAACCTTCACCTTGAGGAATACCCATCCTCTTGTTTTATCATCGTGATGGCCTTGTCACATGATTATAGAAGTCTTCCACTTGTGTTTTGTGGTGGTTGTGATCCTCTTGATTGATTGTCCTCTCGAGTTAGTTGGTCTAGGTGGTGAGGGTTTCGTTGGAACCTTCTTGCCCTTGTGTATTTTTGTGGAGAGTAGTGACATCTTAATGCCCATTTGATTTATTCTTGTCTTGTGAGCTTGACGTGTGTTTATCATAAGGTTGAATGGCATAATCTTTTGAATCCCTAACCCTTGTTATCATTAGAAATTGGCATTGTTTCCTTTGGATTGATAACTCGAAAAGATTGTATGAAGTGTATCTTGCTTTAAATTTTATGAGTGCAAGTTGCGACATGTGTGATTGCATTAGATTACCTTGTAAAAATACTAAGAAAGAAAGAGGTGAAAATTAGTTTTATGCATGGCAAATTGTTAAGAATTAACATATGTCCTTAAATTGTTCAAAAATGAATTTGTTTACTTGGCGAATTTTTTTTGTAAAGTACTTCTACAAAATAAAATTTTGCATTTTATAACCTTATTTTTGTGTCAAATTGATATCATGTTATGCATACCTTGTGCAGAAAAGATGTTTAGGTTCCATATAGTAGAATAGTAAAACTAGAGATGTGATCTTGCTATTAGATTCTTCTTGTGACATGCCTCTACTTTATGAACCTTGTGTTAGATAAATGTGTGATGGTTTCATAGTGCATATGTAGTATTATATGGGATATCATTAACTCTATGATATGTGATGTGTTGTGAGTCACCATCTTGTGAGTTGAAATAATGTTGTTTGGGTTCAACTATGATCTATCAAGCATAGCTAGTAAATTGGTGTACTTACTTGAGGGTGTTGCCTTATCTCTCAATGTGAAGTCATGGTTGGATTCCAATATGCTCTAGATGGATTAATTTGAGTTGATGTTTGAGTAAATTTCTTAGAGAACCTTTATGGTAATTATTATGTGACTTTGGGGTATGAAAGTTGTCCTTCTTCACTAAGTAACGAACATTAAAGGAGAATTGTGTTATGTGTTACCTTGTGGATGTAAATACCTATTATGAACATGTTTGCTATGTGTTGTGATTATCCCGTACATGCTTAGTGTACTCATGAGCTTGTGATACTGGGTATCCATCCATGGGCTGAGTGTATAACTACATGTATGATGGAATCATGCTTGTGTGGTTGTTTGTATGAATACCCTATAAGATCCAATCTTGGAGTTGGAGACCTTCCATGTGTGGAGTTAAGTAGTGGAGAGGAAGAACTTAGGAAGCTATGGCGACGTGTTGTGACCGCATGGGAAATGTGGGCATGACAAATCCCTTCTAGAGCTCCTTAAATTTGCACATTCTTCTCCTTATATTTTTCTTCTTCACACTTGAAGGCCCATCTAATTCATTTTTATTCATCTCTGATTTCATTTGTAGTTCCTCAAGCACCTTCAGTCAACATGAACTCTCCTCTATACTAAAAACAACTATGTTTTGTTAGGCCAAACTTCTGTTACTCATTACTTTCAATTCAATCATCAAAATTAAATAAAATTTTGGATGTAGATGTATCCAATGATTAATAACCATATGCCAAAACCATAGAGTAATATCTTTAATATCAGACCAACATGGACCAAATTACTAGAAGACTATAGCTTGAGTTTACCATATGGATTATTATATAAAATTCATAACATGTCTTCTTACCTGATCATGTTTTCTTGCACAAAAAAGATAATCTATATAACTCTACGTTTATCCATTTGAATCATAGTCTTTGATGTGTCTTAAGCCTTTGTTGCTAATCCTTAACTTTATCTCTTCATAGTGAGGGATCATCACCATTACTTTGGTAGAGGAGAGAAGATTTCCTTTAAAGCTCCCCCTGAGCTGAAGCTTTCATCTTAGTTCCTAGAGGAAATATTTGTACCAGATGCTAGTGCAAGTTCATCATTCACCTCTGTTACTTCCTTCTTTATCCAAAACTTTTCATCTCCTTCTTAGTCTCTGTAAGTTCAACTTTTTCTTTTGGTTCATTCTTCTCTACCAGATTATCCTTCTTCATGCATTTGCTTATGCAAAACATAGAGGTATGTCCAGATCCATTGCAATTGTGGCACACAATATTTCTTTGACCGATATTCCTTTCATTCATTTGAGATTTACATTGGTTAGCTTTATACCTAGATTTCTTACATATATAATAGTAAACACTAAAAGATTTAACTATTCTATCCTCACTATAGCCATTTCTCATTTGACTTCTACACTCATTTGCTCCATGTCCCATTTTATAGCATGCATAACACCAACCAAAATTTTGACTCACTTTACTCTGCATTCAATAGATTTATGACCAATTTTATCATAAGTGAAGCATTGACTAGAGAAGGATGGGACATTTTGATTCCTTATACTCCTACATTTTATTGCGTTGTGTCCATACTTATTTCACAAATGACAAAAACCATTGAAACATGGATACCTTTGAGCATTTGGTTGTCTGACCAGAGGTCTTCTAGCTTTAATCTTTTGATTCCTAATCTACTTGCCCTTGTTCCTCTGATTTGAAGTCTGATCTAATTTTGAACTTTCACATTTTTCATGTTCTAAGCCCTCTTTATCATTGGAGCTTTTCTAACATACAATTATTTCATCAAGCCTTGTAGAGGTTATCTTGAAATTTTCTTCATAATTTTTTGCCTTCTTCAAATCTGATTTCAAATTCACAACTTCTTGTTCAAACCTTGTACATTCTTCAAATTTGTCTTTCACCATTAGGTTCAGATATTCCTCAATCCTTGCCTTTTCTTCAACTTGCATTTTCAAACCATTCATAGATTCACTTACTAGCCTCAATTATTTAATGACATCCTTGTTTCTTTCTTTGAACTTCTTGACTTGCTCTCTTAATTTTTTTGATACACTCATCTACTTCTTTAACATTCTCCTTCGGATCTTTGATTTCTTGTTTAGTCCTCTCTAGGTCTTTAAGAGTAACCTTGAGTTCATTACTACTGACAGATATGCAATCATCTTCTTAAGATCCATCAAATAAGGAAAGATTCTTCTTATGCACCATCCTAGATCTACCTCAAGCTATTAAGCTCTCCTTCAAGGAACTTGGCTATAATACCAATTGTTAAATGTACAAGAGAACTGAGATGGGGGTGAATCAATTGTATCAAAAACTTTAAACCCTCACAAATATAATCACATCTACATCAATTGACCTAAACCATAATTTTGTTATGAAGATTAAACATGGAAAACAAATAACAGAAACTCAATCACATCAACACCATGCACAAGAGAACACTAGATTTTTATGTGGAAAACCCTAAAATAAAAAAACTATAGTGAGAATTAGCTCACCTTATGTAGTTGTATCAATACCAAATTACAAAGAGGCTCACTGCCAAAGGTCTCACTTCCTGAGTACTCACCATCCAAATAAATGCTCATTGCAAAAATGGCTCACTGCCATGAACTAATATAATAGCATCTACAACATGCCTAAGTTTAATTCCAATAAAGCACAATATATATCACCTTCACAACCTCACAAAAAAAACGTCCTCATCTTCATATTTTTGCACTTACACATGAATCCTTTACACTTATTTATACCAATCATCAACCTTGAAGCATACATCAAGGTCAATAACACATTCTACAACCTTTGGAACAATCTCCAAGGTTAGCAAACATATAGAATTCAAATTAGGTCTAGACCTAAACATCCTTGTGAAGCAAAGGAATGAAGGAAGAACATTTCATATCTTATCTTGGACCTAAATACATCTTCACATGCTTCAACACTCTTCCACAATTCATGCACATCTGCAAAGAGTGTAAACAACCAGGTTAGCCAAAACTAGTGTTAACACTAGGATCTTTAGGCATACTTTTCCAAGAACACAACCATAACATGCAGACCAAGCCCAAGCCTTCAACACAATTTTGAGATGTCCATAAACAACATGAAATCACTTGGAAATCAACAAATCCAACTACAACAAATCTCACTTGAAGATAGATCATAGACTACTCACAACCAACACTACCAAGCTCTACTACTCATGAGAACTACATTTCTGAGCACCAAATCACAATTCCTTTTGATGGAACATAGATATGGATCTTAGGAACACTCATCAAAAATAGCAAGACCAAAAACCAAATTATGGAGGAATGTGGAGTGAAATATTTTCTCCCTATCGCACTGCAAATGTTGTCAGGCAAAGTCTTCAAATTGGAGATGATAACTTTTAGTTCATAGAATTTTAAAAAACCAAATTTTGGATTTAACATCTTCAACCACTTCCCTAAACATATCCAAACTTCACACTTTTGTCTTCAATATAGGATAAATGTGGAGGAAAAACTCAGACAGTATCCTGTAAGTCAGAATACATATTCACAACAGTGTCTTCAATATTTATCAAATTTTCTCAAAATCACTTGGAAATTGAACAACAAGAAAAACATACTAGCATCATCAGCACTTCTGCAAGTCATTCAAATCACTTTAACACCATAACTCCATCAACCGACAACAACTATATAATATACAATTGACACCAATGACAACACCGATTAGCACATACTTGCAATAGTTAATCGCTTGTTACTTTGTATCATCTCAAATCGATAGGGAAATAAAAAATAAAACACATTATACAAGACAAAATAAATAAGTGACATTTACTACAAAACACCAATTCATAGTCACTATGCCAATGTGCACCACTAAATTTGTCCCTACATCATCCACATTCAAAATAAGAACATGAAAAACGATACAAACATTAAAAAAAAAAAGATAAAGTATCCACCATTGATGTTGGAACAATCCTCCACAAATTGATCAAATCTCTTAAATTTATGAATTGCAGGTTGTGCCACTTGTGTTTCTTTTGGTATTGTAGATTCTTCAATTGATTTTTAATACAAGATCCTACATATAATTCATTTTGGTGCTAATCATTGTAAGCCCTTTAGGAATTATAAATTGTTGCATATTTTCTTATTTTTCTTGCCATTATGCTTGTTTTATGTATAAAAGTATTTAGAGTAAAATGGCTTAATTATAATAAAAGCATGTACAAATCTCCAGAAATTGTAACCTCTTCACTCTTGTGAACATATTTAATACATTGATGCAATAAATTGCATTTCTTGACATCTCAATCTTTACAGGGACTTGCGAATTACTACAACTAATCTAGGATCAAAGAGCTTCAATGAAAGCATTAAGGAACCAAAAAATGATAGAATAAATATATTCCATCTATAAATAGAAATATGTTCTTGTGGATGAGTGATACATGTAGTTTACATACATTTAACTTAAGCTCTTCGTACATATAATCTAGATCCTCTCTGTCCTTTATTATCTCTAAAATCTTTTCATGGTCTTCAATACCCAACTTCCTTTTTGTTGCCTATATCCTATTTTTTGAAAACTATTCAAATTTAACCATGTTGTTATAATCCTACAAAATAATCAACAAATATAATACCACTTTTATCTATCTTTTTATTTTTTATATAATAAGTACCTTCAACAACAACTAATCTAGTGGGATACTCTTCTCCATCACCACCTATAATATAGGGTTTTTCAAATAGCATTTTGGTTTTGTACATATGAGTAAATAGTAATCTATAGCTTCGACATTGTTAAGATTTACAATCATAGCAAATATATCTCCTACAACAAATACACAGATTCGAAAGTCAACTCAAATGTTTACTTATTATGTTCTAAAATTTAGTTGACACAAATCTAATTTCACTAACACTTAGTTACTTAGACAAAACCAGTTTCTGTTAAATAATCAATATACATGTAAAAAATGTTTACTTGCAACAACTAGATCAAATAAAAATTTAAAATCATCTGAGTATAAAGGATCATGGAGATCTATATGATCATTATCTTCACAAGGAGGCCTTAAAACTAGTTTAAATTTCATTTCCTATTTTCAAACATATCCATAAATAATATGTTGACATTGTTGATAATTTGCATTGTTCTCAATCGAGTCAACACAAAAATAGGATTTTTCTCTTATTTGGATTGCAAGTGATTTTCTATGTCCAACAGTCATCACTTGATGAAGTCTTCTAATACTGACAAATTTTTGACAATTATAAGGATTTGAGTGATTGATATTTAGAATCATGGAAATTTAAATTTGTATTCAAAACATGTACATGTACTAATCATAAATAAATGTAAATGGAGAAATTACAAGATTCATGTGCTCTACAAATATTAAAGTTTTCAATATGTTTTAAATACCTTTGGCTTCCCTAAAATAGCATTTGGTACTTATTGAGCCACTTTTTCCTTCACAAGTCCCAAAATGAGTCTTGCACCATTCAACAATTTCATTTGCACTACGTATGGTGTTACTGACAAGATCATGTTGGTGAAGTCCACACTTCAGACATGCACCAGCTCCATAATGGTCACCTTTTCCATGTTCACTTAAAAAAAAATTCTACACAAATTTTATGCTACATCTCACATGTTGTTGGCTTAACCAATTAAATGATTTTGTATATTTGAATGGTCTTATAAAGTAAATAAATGAGCATTAGAACCATTCGATTAAATAAAGGTTAAGAATGCATAAATTAACTTGTCTAAAATATATAAATAAATTATAAAATTTGAAAGAAAATAAATTTAGCACTAACCAACACATCCATCTAACCAAATCCAATGAGTTGAAGAATGTATGCCATATTATCTCAAATCATCAAAAAACATTGCAAAACAATGGGTTACATAGCTTCTATCATGACCAATATCATCACTAATATAAAAATGAAATATATATCGATGATATTTCATTCATGTGGGTTACTTTGGACACTAGCCACTTGAAACTCAACATGTCTATAACAAACATATACAAAGATTATGACCTTAATTGAATGATAATATTGACATTGAATCTCAGTTTTAGGACTAAATGTATAGTTCTTAGAAAAATCCACAACCAAAATAATACGACCTTGTGGAAAATAATTCTTTGACTCATGAAACCAATCTGCCTGCCATCTTGCACCATGACAATGTTGGATATGCAGATATATGATACTATAAAATTTGTTGATAAACTCATTGCAAGGTAATTCACTTTCTTTGAAAGTAATTTTTCTGGATCAACTCTTGACCTAGTTGTGTATTTTCATATTCAAATCTCTTCTACAAAATCTCCATTCAATTATCAATATTTTCAATCAGATCAAGCTTCTTCAAATCTCCACAAGTTACACAATTTTTTTTGAAACACTACACATTCAATTCACCTGAAGCTTCTGTTTTCCACATAAAATGGACTTCATAAATTGTGTTGTACTCATAGGGATGATAATATTTGGATGAGTTGTTGCCATAAATTTTTTATATGATTGAATGTGTAGATAAAATTCAACATGATTCCAACAACAAGTTTCATGAACTTTATTTATGCATACAAAATATGGACACAACTTTTCAAACACCCTTTGAGTTATCTTTACCTCTAAGAATTCTTATTTGAATCCTTCAAAACATTGACTCTATGTTGTATCTAAAACATGTTTTGGATGATGATACTTTTCACCATCTTCACCTGTTATTGTATAGTATCCCTTCTATTAGAGGTAAAACTAGAGTGGTTGATCCAATATTCAATGACTTGTTTTTTCACATCTTATAGAATTCTAAGATTTCTGGGACACCTAGAATATTTACCCAATTATTTTCTATGTTTTCACCAAGCTTATTTCTCTTTGAAATATATCTTTGAACAGTTATACATGCAAGAACTTTCCAATTGCTTTCACTTGTCTCATATGTCATTATTTTTACTCAAAATCATAGTCATCAATGCCATGCGTGCCACACTTAAATCGCTTGTTCCACTAGTACTTTTAATAGAGTTCAAAGCTTCTTGCAACTTTTCAACTATTTCTATTTTTCCAAATTTGTTTTTTCATCCCTATTATCAACCCCTAGCAACTCTAAAACATGGGTCATTTTTTTACCTAAACAACTTCCCACAAATTGTGCTCTTGCAATTAGAGATTTGTATTCAAAAAATTCATCCCAAAATCCCTTAGAATGCAATTTTAATGTACTTTTAGGTAACATTTCCTTAAGTGAAATCTTACTCAAAAGAACATCTTCATCTAAATCCACTAGACTTTCCATATCGTTAAAATAAATTGTATCATCATTTTCCCTCTCAGTCAGAATATTCTCTACTCCTTGTTCAATTTCTTCTTTAATTTATTCAAACCATGCATGTTCTTCCTCTTGTCCATTAGTAATTTTAGCTTGTTCTTCGTAACTATGTTGAACCAATTCTTCCAAAGTTGAATTTCTCTCATTTCTTATCTTACATTTTTATCTTCGTCAGACTTGTTGTAAATATGTACCTACTCATTTTTTTCATTGATGTCAACATATCCTTGTTACCATTGGTGTCAACTGTATCCTATTTTGTTGCATATTTAGAAGACTGGAATGTTGAGGATATTGAGAAAATTAAAGAAGATCAATGTATGCACACCATATGGCTATGTAGAAGATTGTCTGAAGTAGCTCCAGTCAATATTTGAGAGGTCCACAAGAAGATTTGAAGAAGTTATGGTCATTTGAGTAGAATCAGGTTTTGCAGTGTTCAGAAGAGACAGAGTGATAGTAATTTGGTCTGGATTGCTCCACATTGAAATATTAAAATCTACAGATCTAGAGGCATGTTTGGGAAGTCAGTTTGTATCATCAACTCAAGTGGTTCATGATTTGGAGGTCCGTAAGTGAGACAGTCATGGCAAATAGTGTTCTTGAGGTACCAAATGGAGATGCAAATGATTTGGAGTGGTGCGGATGTTATTGTTGAATTTAATGTTCATGTGGAGCTCTCTGGATCATATGACTACTATGTTGGAGGTCCGTATTCAAGTTTAGTTCATTATTGAAGATTTTCTCTTTTGTGTTGTCATTCTTCAAATTCTTGGTCAACCAGATGATTCAAGCATGTTGTAGATGATCTAAGAGCAAGTCCCTAGAGTGTAGCATGTTGTTCAAAGAAGATTCTAGTCTTAGCTATGTTTGGCTGATAGTATAATGATCCACATTAAGTCAAGTTAACCTTAATGTTCATTCCAAGGATGATGAAGTCTATAAATACTTGTTGATGAGTTGTGGAAAGAAGTCCTTGTGCGAAAATGATAAAATCCTAAGAGAGGTACAAAGGTAGAGTAGAGAAGAGAAGGATTAGAAGAACAAGAGAAGTAAAGGATGAAGATATAGTGAAGAAGGTTTTGTCAGCTTTCAATGGGATAGAACCATGCATGAAGAAGATGCTATTTCTCAGTTCATTATCTCTATGTTGAACATAAATTCTTGTAGGCAGTGAGCGTGCTATAGGAAGTAAACATCCTTTGAGCAGTGAGCTCTAGGTAGTGCACCCGAAGGCATGTGCCTTCCCTTTCAGTTTAAGTACTTTTAATAGGGTATGAATCTTGTGGGTTAACCCCCACCATGGTTTTCCCTTAACCAAGTTTCCATGTTAAAATCTTGGTGTTAAGTGTGTTAACTTTGATTCTACTCATGTATTATTGATTCATGCTTTAATGTTTACATCATTAATTTGTTTGTGAGTGGTAAAGAAGAATTAATTGTAGCAAATGTTAAAATTGTGGGACAAGTGATTCACCTCCCCTCTCAGTTGTCTGACTTAATTCCAACAATTGGTATCAGAGCTGGTTCCTCTGAAAGAGGTTTGATTGCTTGAGGAGATCCAAGATGTCGACTTACAAGGACAATCTAAGGTTTGATGGAACAAATTTCCCTCTGTGGAAGAAGTGCATGGAGTGTCATTTTCAATGTATGGGTGATGCCTTTTGGTTGATAACTAAGGATGAGTATAAGATTCCAAAGAATGGCCTTACAACTCTAGAGAAACTCAAGGATGTTGTACACAACATTCAAGATAAAGAAGCATTGTTAAGTTCCTTGATTGATACAGAAATGATAAATGTCCTAGAACTAAAAACTGCTCATGAAATCTGGAATAAGTTGGAAACTCTATATGAAGGTGATAAATATGTCAAATGTGCCAAGCTACAGAGCCTAAAGGGTAAATACGAAAGATTGATGATGAGTCAAGATGAAATCATTACTTCCTACATGCAAAAGGTGAATGAACTTGTGACCGGTAGCAGGAGTGCTAGTGGAGTATTGGAAGAATCAGAGATTGTTGCCAAAGTACTCAGATCCTTACCTCCAGCATATAACCATAAAGTAGCTACCACTGAAGAGATCAAGATTGTGACAACTGTTAGAAGGGATCAATTGGTTGGTAATCTTTCAGCATTTGAAATGAGTGAGTTTAGTGATTCTCTTACCAAGTCTGAATCTGCATTTAAGGCTAGTGTTCATGCGAAGCAATGATATGATCCAGGTCAAAGCTCTTCAAGAAGATCAAATAGATTTGAGAAGACAAGGAAGGATCTTGAAGATGATGAAACTGAGCTTGATGATCTTGAAGCCCTTTTTGCCAAAAGATTGCTAAGAGGATCTAGTAATTATGAAGGAAAGTTGCCATTCAAATGTTTTGCTTGTAATAAAATTTGTCATTTTGCCTCAAGGTGTCTAAAGAGGGTTTCAAAGCCAAACCCTAACAGATCTAGAATTCAAAAGAATTGTGACTATGTCCAAGAATCTGGTGAAGAAGGAGTCATAGATGATGAATCTAATCATCAAGGCTCCACTAAAAATGATTGAGTGTTCATTGTTATTAAAGAAGAAGATCTGATGCCTACTAAATCTGCTAGCTTTGCAAATGTGGAAAGTGCTTTGGCTGCTTAGGTTGTGGAAAAAGATGAAAGGGTAATTAATAATGTATGTTCTCATCATATGATTGGTGACAAAAGTATGTTTGTAAGCCTTGAAAAATATGAAGGTGGATTTGTGAAGTCTAGAGACAATTCAAATGGTAGAATTTGTGGTAGATGATCCATCTCTTTTGATGGTAAGAATAACACTAATGATGTTTTGTATGTGGAATGATTGAAGCATAATCTTCTCAGTGTTGGATAGTTGGTTGACAAGGGTTATGATCTCCAATTCAAGGATGGAAAATATAGAATCTTGGAAAGATTTAGAAGTAAAATTGCATCTAGTACTTAGACTAGAGGTAACATCTTTCATTTAAGTAGTTCTAGTAAGGATTGCTTGATTTCTCAGATTGATCAGAGTTGGCTATGGCATAGGAGGATGTGTCATGTGAATTTTGATAACATTGTCAAGATAAGTTCTACTCAGGCTGTGAGAGATCTTCCAAGATTTGTGAAACTTGTTGATAGCATGTGTAGAGAATGTCAATTGGGTAAATAGAATAGAACTTCATTCAAGAGTAAAGAACAATCTTCAAGTAGATTGTTGGAACTACTGCATATTAATCTATGTGGTCCTACTAGAATTAGGATTGTGCAAGGAGACATATATTTTATGTTGCTAATTGATGATTACTCTCGGATGATGTGGGTAACATTCTTGAAAGAAAAATTAGAAACTCTTGACAAATTCAAAGTGTTAAAGGTTATGGTGGAGAATGAGGTTGGTGTAAAGATAAAGTGTTTGAGATCCAACAGAGGTGGAGAGTTTACCTTCAGTAAGTTTAATACATTCTATGAAAAACAAGGAATAATAAGATAGTTATTTGTTGCTAGGACTCCTCAATAGAATGGAGTTGCAGAAATAAAGAACTAGACCATTCAAGAAGCTGCTAGGACCATGATGATGGAAGTAAATGTTCCTCAAGTCTATTGGAGAGAAGCTGTGAGTACTGTTGTCTACACTCTTAACTGGGTATAGATCAAAGGCAATTCTAGTAAGACCTCTTATGAACTATGGTTTGGTCATCCTCCTACTATGAAATATTTTAGAGTTTTTGGTAGTAAAGGCTATGTCAAAAGAGATGATGATCTAGGCAAGTTTGATACAAGATGTGTTGAAGGAATATTTATGAGTTACTCTACTCAAAGCAAGGCATACCGGTGCTTTAACAAGAGATTGAAAAAGATTATTGAAAGTGCTAATGTCAGAGTTGATGAGAGGAAAGGACATTCCAGGTCTTCCAGATATGATTCAAATGATCAAGATTAAATTTAATGTCAAGGAAGGCAAGTTCAAACCCAAACTCAGATCTAGATTGATCTGGAAAATCTAATGACTCAAGAGGATAATGCAGATGTTGAGGAACAAGATCAAGAAATAGAAGTTCAAGTGAATCCGAAAACTCCCAGGTATGTAAGGTTGAATCATCCTGAAGATTAGATAATAGGAGATAGAGATAAAGGTGTTCAAACCAGAAGAAGAATTGCTGAAGATCAAGAGGAGATTTGTTTGATTTTAAAGATTGAACCAAAATTAGTAACTAAAGCCTACAATGGTGAAAACTCGGTAAAAGAAATGGAAGAAGAATTAATGCAAATTAAAAAGAATCACACTTGGGATCTTGTTCCTAGACCTAAAGAAAAAAATGTGATTGGAACTAAATGGGTCTTCCGGAATAAACTAAGTGAAGATGGAGAAGTTGTAAGAAATAAATCAAGGTTGGTATGCAAAGGATATTCTCGAGTGGAAATAATTGATTTTGAAGAAACTTTTTCTCCCATAGAAAGAATAGAAGCAGTTAGATTATTTCTTGCATTTGCTACTTTTAAAGATTTCAAGGTTTATCAGATGCATGTCAAGTGAGCATTCCTAAATGGAGAGTTGGAAGAAGAAGTCTACACTGAGAAACTGGAAGGATTTTAGCTGTCTGATCAAAGAGATATGGTATGCAGATTGAGGAAAGCATTGTATGGACACAAACAAGCCCCAAGAGCCTGGTATGGAAGATTAGATAAGTATCTGCTAAAGATGGGATTTAGCAAAGACACTGCTAATAGTAATCATTACTTCAAGATTGATCATGAGCACATTCTGATTGTTGAGGTATTTGTTGATGATATCATTTTTGGTGGAAATGAGAGTATGTGCAAAAAATTTGCTGATCAGATGCAAAGTGAATTTGAGATCTCAATGTTTGGAGAAATTAGTTTCTTCTTAGGTATGCAAATCATTTAGTTAGATAATGGCATCTTCATATCTCAGTCTAAGTATGTACGAGAATTGTTGAAAAAGTTTGGAATAGAAGATTCAAAACTAGTGAGCACTCCCATGGTAACCAAATGCAAGTTGAGTAAAGATGATGTCATTGATGTCAAATATGTGCCTAATTGGTGTTGTCATTGATGTCAACATATTCTTGTTGCCATTGATGTCAACATATTCTTGTTGCCATTGATGTCAACTATATCCTATTTTGTTGCTTGTTTAGAAGGCTAGAATATTGAAGATATTGAGAAAATTAATGAAGATCAATGTATGTGAAACATATGGCTATGTAGAGGATTGTCTGAAGTACCTCCAGTCAAGATTTGAGAGCTTCGTATTAAGATTTGAAGAAGTTATGGCCAACTAAGTAGAACTAGGTTTTGTAGTGTTCAGAAGAGACAAAGTGACAGTAATTTGGTCTCGATTGCTCCTCATTAAAATAGTATGATCTTTGGATCTAGAGGCATGTTTTGGAAGTTAGTGTGTATCATCAACTCAAGTGGTTCATGATTTGGAGGTCTGCAAGCAATCTTTCTAGTGAGACAGTCATGGTAGACAGTGTTCTTGGGGTACCAGATGGAGATGCAAGTGATTCTGATGATTTGGAGTAGTGTAGATGTTATTATTGAATTCAATGTGCTTGTGGAGATCTCTAGATTCGTATGACTACTGTGTTGGAGGTCCGCATTCAAGTTTGAGCCCATTATTGAAGATTTCCTCTTTTGTGTTACTATTCTTCCTAGTCTTGGCTAACTAGATGATTCAAGTGTGTTGTGGATGATTTTTGAGCAAGTCCCTGGAGTGTAGTGTGTTGTTTGAAGAAGATTCTAGTCTTGGCTATGTTTGGCTGATAGTATAATGATCCGTATTAAGTCAATCCAACCTTAATGTTCATTCCAAGGATGATGAAGCATATAAATACTTGTTGATGAGTTGTGGAAAGAAGTCCTTGTGCGAAAATGATAAAATCCTAATAGAGGTACAGAGGCAGAATAGAGAAGAGGAGAAGAAGAACAAGAGAAGTAAAGGATGAAGATATAGTGAAGAAGGTTTTTGGAGCAGATTAGAAGTTTTGTTAGCTTTCAATGGGACTGAACTAGGCATGAAGAAGATGCTATTTCTCAGTTCATTATCTCTTTGTTGAACATAAATTCTTGTAGGTAGTGTGCCTCCTATAGGCAGTGAGCCTGCCTTGAGTAGTGAGCTCTGGGTAGTGTGCCTAAAGGCATGTTCCTTCCCTTTTATTTTAATTACTTTTAACAAGGTATGAATCTTGTGTGTTAACCTCCACTATGGTTTTCCCTTAACCGGGTTTCCAAACTAAAATCTTGGTGTCAACTGTGTTAACTTTGATTATGCTCATGTGTTATTGATTCATGCTTTCATGTTTATATCATTAATCTATTTGTGATTGGTAAAGAAGAATTAATTGCAGCAAATGTTAAAATTGTGGGACAACTAATTCATCCCCCCCTCTCAGTTGTCCGACCTAATTCCAACAAGACTTTCTTCAATCAAACAACCTTGACCTACTCCTTTTTTTCCCATCACAAATTATATTTTAATTCACCTACATAAATATGTACATATGATGGAAAGGTCAACTAGTGTCCAAGTGGTAAAGTTATAGCATGTATATTATGATTTAACTAATACAATTAATTGTCTTTATCTAAGTGTTTCAATAAATTTATTGAATTTTACACACTCATGTGTAATGACAAATTAAACGTAGTAAAGTTCTAATATTCCTACATGATTCTTGAAGCTAGGTGGATTGGTTGTACAACTACTTCACAAGGCAAGTCTAAATTAGAGGAATAACTAGTCATTTTTTATTGACACATTACTTGATTCATTAGTGAGGGCAAGGTAAAATAATTTACATAGGAGATTTCTATGATATGGGAAAGAGATAGCTTGGGATTTAACATATGGATTTAAATAAAATAAATGGTCTTTATCTAAGTTTTAATAAACTTCTTGAATTTTGCACTCACGTGTAATAACAAATTAAACTTAGGAGAGGTGTCTAATAATGAGATTGGGATTTTCAATTTGAAGACCTCCTTTGGGTATAAATTTAGGTTTGGGATGAATTTCACACAAAAGAGGGGACATAGATGTTCTATGTTCCATAATGAACTTATCAAACCAACTTTGATATTTGTATCATGTGGAAGTTGGATCTAGGATTAGGTTATGTCTTGGATGGGGATATTGATTGTATGTTGATGAATTTTGAAATATATAGTATGATGTCCATGAAATTGGATTGGAATAGTAGATTATGGGTGATAAATGGATTGATGATGGATTAAGATGTGGATTAAATGGAGAACAAATGCATGAGAAATGATTAGGATTGGATTGAGATAGTAGATTTTGTTGTGGATTATGGGTGACAAGTGGATGAGAGATGTATAGGATAAGGATGAATCATAAAATTGGATGAGGAACATGTATTAGATTTAAGTTTTGGTTTTTTAAATTTGTATATAACTCTTTTACATAAAGGGAGAGAAAGAAAAAAAACCTATACTACTCAAGTGGGAGTGTGGTATTTGAATTCACCACTATGCTAATCATGTTCATATATAGTGTCAACCCAATGTTTTAGAGTGCTAACTATAGAGGATTGGGACCATACTCCTAGCCCACTATACCATCTCCAAAAATTCATGGGGTGAGTAACTTCTAAGGAATAACGTCTTACCAATGTATCATAGGTTACAAACAAATAATGGCTTCCTAATCTTGGTTTAAAAAAGGCTTAACTAAGGGAGTCCTCAATATAGCTTGTGGTACATGAGGCCCAAATCTGTGATACAAGGGTGTTTTTTGAGGCCTCAATATTGGTGGGATGAAACAACCTCACTTGATGGTTTACTTAAAACACACAACCACTTAGCAAAATAATGAAAACTACTCTAGGCAAATTTATATAGCCCACCAGAACATGAGTTTTGGCCAAACACTTGCTGATGAAATCCAAGTCACTAAAACCCCTAAAAAATAAAAAATAAAAAAATCACATCATTTCTGATTTCTAAGATTGTCTTACGATGGGAGGAAAAAGCATATGCAAATATGGACTTGGGAAGTTCACATAAACAAACATCAAGAAATTAATATTGTAATTTAATTTACAACATAGAATATACAAAAATACAACTTGCTAATTTTCTAAATGAAACTTAAAATGTAATGAAATATCAATCATGTAAATTAATCAATTCAAATTAACTTGAATTTTTCAACGTTCATTGGATTGAAAAATAAATTTTCATAAAATAATTTACAAAAATACAACTTACTAATTTTCTAAATGAAATACATAAATAAATGTGTGTCCTTCTCATTTCCTCATTACTTGATCAATTTTGTAGTTGCTAGGTAACTGGTACTTACTCATTGAGATGTTTGTGGTTTTTTCGATTTCAAAAGTACATACATGAGTAATATTTAATACATGGATGAGAGAAAGAAGAAAAATGTTAAATTTTATGATTTTGATAAGTCTTTTTAAGATGATGCATTGCATGCTTTTGGCATATCCTTGGAAATACATTCGTGTGAAGCCACATAGATGATATAGAATTAAAAGCTTCTTTCAAGATGACTCCCCATTATGAGTAAGTATTAGATTATGTGAAATGTAATGGTGGGAAGGCACCTGTACCTAGGTGATAACACATGTATCAGTATACTTGACTATGAGATAGTCAAGATTTCATTAGTATAGTTTGCCTGACATCCCAGGTTGGTACAAAACTTCATAAATATAAGTAAAATCCATTATGTAGGTGTGAATATAGTGAAATTTGTAATAAATTTTGTAAGATGGTTTGATTAGCTATATTTCTTCTGATAGGGGTTCAATTTTGTAATCTATATCATTTTGATCCATATTCTTACATAAAAATCTTATAGATAAGATTGTTAATTGTTCTCTTAAGTTTATTTTTTATGACCTTCATATTTATATGAACTAAAATAATGTTTAGTTTTATTCTTGATGTCATAAATCTTCTAGTCTTTTGGATCTTAAATTCTAATTGATTTGGTTGTTTATATGTTCCTTTCTTGTCAAAACCTTTGTATTGCATATTTCTTTATTATTAATCTAGGACTCTTTCTCTATAGTAAATCAATTTTTATAAACCCTAATTAACAAAAATCAATCAAATGCTAATTTAAAAAAACTAAACCCTAATTAAAAATTCAATCAAACCCTATTTAAAAAATATGATTTAATAGAATAAAAGTTACAAAAATATGATTAAATTCATTCATATTGTTGCTAAAAAATCAAGAATTACCTATTAATTCTTATAATTCCTTTTGCCTATACTATTGCACTATAATTTTTAATTCTATTGTACTACATTATCATTCACTATACCAAAAAAATTACTATTTAAAAATAATTATATTATATAGGTTCCTAATAAGGTTTTGCCCCCATTTAATTCACCTTGGATAGTTACACTTGGAACCTTACTGGGTAGAAAGGTACTACCCAGTAAGGTTCTAGGTAGAACTATCTATGTGGCATCCAATGTGGCAGTCCACCCACTCTTCCCCACAAATTTTAAAAAGTTTCATTTAGCTACAAATTTCTTGTATTAAAATGCATTTTAAAAAAACTTGTCGAATACCCTTTTGTATTGCTCAAAATGTAGATTCTAGAAGTTTTTTTCTCATATTTTAATTAATTTTATTATTGTATATTTAAATTTATTATAAGTAGGTTTTTTCCCATCAAACATGAAGTTGATTAAAAGTTAAAAATAAATAGGCAAAACATATTCAAAAAATTTCAAAACTATATGGTGCACTAGAGGAGAGAATCCTCTCCAAGAGGATTTTTTTTTTTAAAATTATGTATTGTAAAAAAGTTGAGATCCCATGGAAGCTACAATGTTACGATTAAATTTTACTTTAAAAAAATTATTAAAAAGTACTTATTTATCAAAAATTAAAAAAAATTCCCATGCACTAGAGATTTGAGTTGGCTAATTAGGAAGAAAATTAAAGAAAAAAATTAATTTTTCTATATTTTCTTTATGTCCTATTAATGTCACTTTTTTTTTGAAAAGTATCAACATTTCAAATTCATCAATTAAATTTATTAAAAATTATATCCACATACTTTTAAAAAAAAAATTTAAAAATTATAAGCATAAACTACATTAAAAATTCTACAATTCAATAGTTTATGTCATTTTAAAATTTAAACATACGTATGACTTTTTTGATATTTAAGTTGGAAAAATATGTTTGTGTTGATCATTTCATTTATAAAAGTGTGACATAGTTCTGAATGTTTACCCATCTATTCTTAATATTTTGAAATCAAAATCCACATTTTTCATTTGGTTTTAGGCTCGAGAAAGGAATCGTAAGCTGGCCCTTAGACTTGGACCTACAATTACAAGTCTATTTTTAGAGCAAGTGAAAAGACTAACTTTACCAATATGGCTAATGATGTTTTTTTCTGATTTTTTTTTATGAAATTAAAACCCATTATAGATGGCGATGTGTAGTTTTCAGGTATGTATTTTTTTATGATTCAACTTGTTTTTCTATTTATTAATTAATTTATAAGCAATCTTGTCCATAAACATGAAATAAAGGTTTTAATATTTTCTTAATAACTTTTAATTTTTAAAGTTTTAAAAAAATTTACATGTCATCAATCTACACTTTATACTTTACACAATGAAAAAGAAATTTGTTTCATGATTAGTTTAGCTCAAACTATGTTGACCATACATGAGTGGTTTTCAAAAAGAACAATTAGGGCTTATAAAAAAACATATATTTGCATGAAAAATATAAAAAAATCTTCATCAAACTTCACTATAATACACATATTTCCCCAAAAGGATTTACAAAAATACTTTTATTTAGGTCAAATTATGTTGGTCATGCATGTGCATGGTATGGTCCTAAAAAAGTAACTTTTAAAAAGTGGTTTTTATAAAAGCTTATAAAAAATTAATTTGTATCATCTAGTTATTAGAATAAATTACATATTTGAAAAGTAGACTCAAAATACTCCATTTTATATTACTAGACATTCTTAAGATTCTATGTGTAAGTTCTTCAAATTTTGACTCCAATTGTGACAAACATTAGTTTTCAAGAAAAACACTTCCACTTTTTGGCCAAAAAGTGAACCCAACTTCTTGCGCAAACCCTGGTAGAGATCTTTCCTCTTCAAGTAAAAGTCTAGAGGAGTTGTTGTCATTGTGCTTGTAATTATTATTTCTGGGCTACTAAGCTTCTTATCTGAATGGAAGGTTATTGTGAAGCTTCCCTTTTTGCCCATCCCTCTTGTGTAGAGTATGAACCACATGGGCCTTAGTGGGGATGTTGTCACCAATTATTCCATGGTCTTCTTTCTAATTGTTATTCTTGATGGGTATAAGATCGAATTTACAAATGTTTTTTGGGGTTTTTTCTGCCTAGAGGCACTGTCAATGCTAGGGGTGTATTCCCATGCCTAATACCAAGACCAAGCAAGGAAGAGGTGGAGCTTCTAGGTTGTCACAAAGAATAGGGAATGTGAAGAGTGGCCTAGTATGGAGTAAATCCTGTTATAGGTTATAGCCAATCTAGTGGTGTACAGAGTCCTACTGGAGTAGGTAGTTATGACTATGGAGTTGGTCATTAGATGATGTGAAAGCTTCTTAAATAGCCTAGCTCCTTTGTATGTTTGTACATTGTGGTTTTACTTGCATGCCTCAATTTCATCTAAGGATTATGTAGATTTTCTATTCAAAATCTATGGTTATGCTTATTCCATTTTGGTGACTTTTTAGACTCATGGGTTTTTAGATGATAAGTAGTTATCGATTTGCATAACATGATGGTTTTGCAGGTTTTACATGCTTAATCAAAACTTGAGTTTTTTTGTATATATATGGATAAACTATCTCTTAGAGATTATGAATCCCTAGTGGTATTTTTGGTTGCAACATAGTTGCAGGTTTACATGTACGCTTTGTGCATGGTTTGAGGAGGTTATTTTGTAGACATCTTAGTGTGAAGATGTTGGTATCATTTTGTATGAAATTATCTTATGGCTTCCTTAACTAAGGTTACTCATTATAGAGTGGCAAATTAGATCTGATGTGGATCTACCATTTGAGTCTTAAAGTCTATAGGTTATCCTCTTTGATATCTTACTTTCTAGGTTACTGATGTGATGTTGAGTTTTTCATGTTTTTATAGATTGGGATCTTTGAGTTATATATTTATGTGGATTAACTACCCATTCGCTATAGTGAGATTACTTAAATGTGGATTGTCTATCTACAAGATTGATTCAGTGTTGATATAGATTTTTTTTGTATGTTTTCTTTGAGATGAGAGGATGGATGATTAGATTGTCTAGGTTAGTTAGTTATTGGGAATCGTAGCATGCTTATCATGATACCATGGATACCTCAATATCACATTTCAGTGGAAGCTTTGGTAGTGATGTGGTTTCATCACCTAGTGATGGATCATTTTTATAGTAGTTTTTGGTGTGATGGATGAGCTTCTCGTAGTGAGATTTCTTTAGCATTTGAGTTCTATTATTAGCAGATGGTTATCGTCATGTGATTGAAGATGTTGATCCTTGTTTATAGGATGTGTTCTTTTGAACATGTGGTCTTCCTTTGTGGGGATGTTAGATCTATATGTCATGATGTGTTCCTAGGCTATCCAGACATGTAGTGTGAGCTTTGACAATAGTATTGTTGGTGCTATAGGTATTGAGTACTTTGGCCATTTTCTTGGAGAGTTTCATGATGGTGCAGTCTCAATTTTTTATCATAGCATGGATTGATCATGGATGCTTGGAGACTTGGGTGAAGCTAGAGTTGTCTTGAGATTAGAGAACATTTGTTGAGATAGTTATTCTGTAGAGGTTTCAACAAGAAGACTCAAGAGTCTACACCTAGATATGGGTGTGAGGTTATTATGGACCTAGATTAGATTGTTCTTCAAGAGAGTCTTGCGACTTGGTGTATCCTAGAGGAATATTCTCATTCCCTACTCTCAGACTACTCAGTAGGTTATATTCAAATAGGTTTTTCTCATCCTATTAAACTTTAGATGCATTTATTTTTATGCTTTATATTCTAATGGTTATGGACCTTGAGCTATGGTTATTAGTTCTAGAGGGTTCATTTCATGGATGCTGGCATGGGTATCTCCTTGTGCATATGAGTTTGGGTCATGATGAGGAGTTTAGGAGATGTAATTGGGCTTATTGTAGTTTTTTGTAATGGATATTTGATCTTTATCTTCCTTGGTTAGATGGGCTTACATCCATTATGGTTAGATGATACACATGTTTTTTTTGATCTTTGAGATTTAATGGTTGGGTGTTGTTAAGGCTTTTGTTTTGGGGTTGTAAAGGAGATCATACTTGGCATAGCTTAGCACTTGGTGGTGTTAGTAGAAGGGTGTGATATTTTTTTCATCTTCTCTTTATGATATTATGTTTCTTCTTACAGTTTCTTATTCATCTAGTATGATCAATGAGTTTGTGGTCATCTCATTTATTATCTTTTCACAATGGTATGTGATCCTTTAATGTATATATTTTTTGAGATGTAGAGGACTTTAGAGAAGTGAAGGAGATCAAAGGTGAGAGAATTTAGCAAAAAATTGTTTGTGGAAGTATGCTCTATTAGTTTTTATGATCATTATTAAAGCAATTAGAAAATGCAACACAATGAACAATGAACACAACAAGATACCCTAGGAAAACCCTCCAACTCGAGGGGAAAAACCCAGCAACAATATATCTCTTATATATTGAATGATAAGAATAATAATCTGCTTTACAATGGCCAAATCCAAGGCCTACAGGGATAGCTTCACTTCTTGAAGCACAATGTATAAGTTCACACTTGATAAATCTGATTTGCACTTGAAATAACTTGATCTGCTCCTTAGAAGTCTGCTTTGCCTTGTGAATTATGCTTGTGATTGAATATATTCGAATATGTGTCTTGAACAATGAGGAATCATTATATATACAAGTGAGAGTCAAGAGACGCATCTCTTCAATCTCCCTGTCAGCCTCCACCAAAAGTTATGTCTCCAAAATAATGCAAGAAGTTGGCTGGAAGTGGGAGCCCGACGCTGCTCCTCCAACATTAAAACTCCCTCTTAGCTAGGGAGGATCCTTCTAGCTGCATAAGACATATCACCTCATTGTGATGTCAACCACATTGGCTACACTCATATGTCAAAAGAAAGATACCACCACATTGTGATATCAGATATCACCTCAATATGATATCAACCATAATGGCTACAACAATGTATAGTTTGTACAAGTGTTCATCACTTACATGACATCCACCATGGCTCTCCCAGAGGGTGGAATCAAGGTATTTCACCTCAAACTTCTCTCAGAGAGAAGAACTCGTTATCAAGGTATTTCACCTCGAACTTCTCTCACAAAGAAGAACTCGTTATCAAGGGATTTCACCTAAAATTTCTCTCACAGAGAAGAACTCATTATCAAGGGATTTCACCTCAAACTTCTCTCATAGAGAAGAACTCATTATCAAGGGATTTCACCTCGAACTTCTCTCATAGAGAAGAACTCATTATCAAGGGATTTCACCTCGAACTTCTCTCACAGAGAAGAACTCGTTATCAAGGGATTTCACCTCGAACTTCTCTCATAGAGAAGAACTCATTATCAAGAGATTTCACCCCGAACTTCTCTCACAAAGAAGAACTCATTATAGAGGATCACTGATACTGAGACTCTTTCTCAGTTAAGGCTATATTCTCCACTATACCAAGCTTATCTCGAAAGTACACAAACTTTAACTTGGAGAGAGGCTTGGTGAGAATGTTTGTCATCTACTCATCATTGCTGACATACCTCAACTCTATAGCTTTCCTCAATACCATATCTCTAATATAATGGTATTTGATCTCAACATGCTTGGTTCTGTCATGAAACACTAGATTGACAAAAAGCTTCACACTGCTCTGGTTATCACAATGAATGATAGTAGGCTTCATTGATTGTCCAAACAATCCTGCAAGGAGCTGACGAAGCCATACTACTTCCCAAGCTGCCATACAAACTGCAATATACTCTGCCTCTGTTGTACTCAATGCTACAGATGACTGCTTCCTGCTGCACTAGGAAATCATAGTAGATCCCAAACTGAAGCAACATCTAGAGGTGCTCTTCTGATCAGTGACACACCCTGCCCAATCAGAATTAGTATATCCATGCAGCTTCAAGTCTACACCAGAAGAATATCTCAAGCCATACCGAACTGTGCCACGCAAGTATCTTAGGATATGCTTCACTACAACTAGATGTATTTGCCTTCGTTCACACATGAACTGACTAAGTGCACTCACTACATAGCAGATATCTGGTCTAGTATTTACTAGATACATCAATGATCCAATCATTTGTCTGTACATGCTAGGATCCACCAGATTTGAACTAGCTGCAACCTCTTTTAACTTCAACAAATTTGTCTCCATAGGTGTAGACATCGGTTTGCAATCCATCATACCAAATCTCTTCAAGATGTCAATAGTATACTTCCCTTGACTTAGAATGATCTCATCTAGTTTCTGCCATACTTTTAAACCAAGGAAGTAATGTAACAGACCAAGATCCTTCATTTCAAATTCTGAAGTTAACTCCTTCTTACATTTGAAAATGAGGTGAGATTCTCCAGTAATAAGTAGATCATCAACATAGAGAACCAAGATTAATGCTTCACCATCAATTACCTTGAAGTATAGGTTTGAATCAGCATCATTCTTGGAGAAACCCAAGCTCATCAAGTATCGATCAATTCTTTCGTACCAAGCACGAGGAGCCTGCTTAAGGCTGTACAAAGCCTTCTTCAACTTGCGAACATGAGACTCCTTCCCATGAACCTCAAAGCCATCAGGTTGCTCAATATATACCTCTTCCTCAATTACACCATTTAGAAATGTTGTCTTCACATCCATTTGGTGTATTTTCCATCCTTTAAATGCTGCAATAGCAATGATGGTTCTAATGGATGTATAATGAGCAACTAGAGCAAAGGTTTCCTCATAATCTACTCCCTCTTTCTGAGAGAATCCTCTAGCCACAAACCTAGCCTTGTACTTCTCGATGCTTCCATCAGCCGCATGCTTGATCTTGAAGAGCCACTTAGAAGAAACAATAGATTTTCCTTTAGGTCTAGGTACAATATCCCAAACATCATTCTTGATGATGGATTGATACTCTTCAGCCATAGCATCTCTCCATACTTGCTGACTAGTAGCTTCCTCAACACTAGAAGGCTTAGAATCAATAATTTAACTCATTAATAACACATAATCTGAGAACTTATGAGGTCTCTTTCTTTCTCTAAGAGATCTGCATATTTTCCTGCCTCTTGCATGTTTTCTCGAGACCACTGAGGCCTTTTTCATACTACAACAATATCACTAGGTCCATCAGTTGGTTCCAAAGGCTCAACTGGATCATCATCTTCTTTTGAATCAAAAGCCTCCCTTTGAATCTCAGGACTATGGTCAACCTCCATCTCCTGAGGAGACTCTTAGTCTTCATTATCTATCTCCATATGAATGCTCTTAGATCTTTTGAATGCAACATCCTCTCCAAATGTAAAATCCCTGTTGATCTAAATCAACTTCTGACCTGGGATGTAAATTCTATAGGCTTTTGAAGTCTCACTATAGCCTACAAATATTCCCTTCTTGCCAGATGGATCTAACTTTGTCCTTTTATCTTTTGGTATATGAACATACACTGGACAACCAAAGATCCTTAAATGACTTACTTCCAGCTTCACCCCTGTGAATGCTTCTTCAGGAGTCATGTTCTCTAAGATACGGTGAGGGCTTCTATTCTAAACATAAACAACTGTCTTAGATGCTTCAGCCCAAAGGAAGGTTTGCAGATCTTGGTCATGAATCATAGCTTTGGCAGCTTCTACAATAGACTTGTTCTTCCTTTCTGCAACACCATCCTGTTGAGGGTTGTAAGGGACACAAAACTCCCTCTTAATCCCTACTTCAATGCAAAAGTTACGGAATCCTTCAGAGGTGTACTCCCCTCCATTGTCAGATCTTAGAACTTTGATCCTCTTCCTAGATAAGTTCTCTACCTGAGCTTTAAACTCTTTGAACATCTAAAGTACTTCTTTAGATTCTTTAGATTTCAAGAAATAAATCCAAGTCTTTCTAGAGTGGTCTTCAATAAAAATAATGTAATACAAGAAACCACTCAAAGAAGCAATAGACATTGGACCACATAAATCAGAATGAATGAGATCTAGAATACATTTAGATCTACTTTCTCTACTATGAAATGGACTTTTAGTATTCTTACCCATGGCACAACCTTTGCAGGTACCTTCATGCTCCTAGTTAAATTTCAGAAGACTCGTGACCATCTTCTCCATGATAGGTAGAGCCTGAAAGTGTAGGTGAGCCAATCTTTGATTCCAAAGATCACACAAGCTTGAAGAATCATGTACTAATCCCTGAAGTGGACAAGTGATTAGCCTATAGAGGCTCTCATGTCTAACTCCAATTACTCGAGCAGTTTTGAAGTTGTAATTCTTCATCGACACAAGAACTTTGCCTTCAGAGAAGGCAACTTGGTATCCCTTGTCTTCCAAAGCTGAAATGGAAACCAGATTTCATTTGATGCCTGGAACATAGTGAACATCACTTAACCTTAGAGTAATGCCAGAATTCAAGTGGAGAGTAGAGATACCAATCCCTTTCACCAAATAGCTCGCATCATCTCCAATGATAACTCGTTCACTAGAATTCCTCTCCATCAAGTTTGATAAATGCTCCTTAAAACCAGTGATATGTCGAGATGCACCACTGTCAATCAGCCAAGTGTTGGTGTCAGTAGGTACATTGCTTGACAATGCCGAATAGAACAAATATTCACATGATTCCTTCTGAGGAGAGGCATCATCAACATCTACAATGGTGGCCTGTTGCTTAGGTCTGGAAGGACAATTCTTGGCAATGTGACCATACTTGTCACACCTAAAGCATTGGATTTTGCAGAGGTCCCTCTTCTTCTTGAAAGCGGGAGCACCATCAGTTCCATTATCTTTGTTCCTCTTGAAGAATCCTTTCTTCCCATTCTTTCTTTTCTTCTTAGATGATTAAGAGGCAAGGACACGAATGTCTTCATTGGTAGAGCTTTGACCAATTCCTCTAGCGGCCAATCTAGACTCCTCTTGAATGCAATCTACTCTCAATCAATCAAACTTGGGAAGTTTTGATCTTGCACTGATTCCTTGAATGTAGGATTCCCCTGGTGAAGGAAGGCCATTGAGAGAAAGCATGGTCAAGTCTTTGTCATCAACTACATGACCAATTGTAGAGAGCTGATTTCTTAATTCCAAAATCTTCATAAAGTAAGCAATAACCGTTTCTCCTTTTTCCATTTTCACATGATGTAGTTGTTGCTTTAGTGCAAGAGCCTGACTGGTGTTGTTGATTTCGTACATCTCCTCCAAGGTTTTAAACATGTCCCTTGCCGTCTTCAACTTGGAGACAATAAGAACAATATGATCTTTAATGGAGTCAACCAATATCTTCTTCGCCTTGATGTCTTTCTTTTTCCACTGTAACTTCTCTTCTTCCTCCGATGGTTCGGGAACTTTGGTTTCCACAAACTCGGCCAAGTCATTTTCTTCCAAGGTGAGCATGATTCTAAATCTCCATGATGTGAAGTTGGATGCTCCTTCCAGTCTATCCTCAATTTTAAGACTGTTCACCATCTTGACTAAAATAGGGATAGACAATAGATATAAAGAACAATAGAGAGTATTGTTGCAATGACAAATCTGATCACGATCTTCTTCAAACCCGCTCTTATACCATGTTAGTTTTTATGATCAGAATTAAAGCAATTAGAAAATGCAACACAATGAACAATGAACACAACAAGATACCCTAGGAAAACCCTCCAACTTGAGGGGAAAAACCCAGCAACAATATATCTCTTATATATTGAATGATAAGAACAACAATCTGCTTTACAATGGCCAAATCCAAGGCCTACAGGTATAGCTTCACTTCTTGAAGCACAATGAATAAGTTCACACTTGATAAATCTATTTGCTCTTGAAATAACTTGATCTGCTCCTTAGAAGTCTGCTCTACCTTGTGAATTATGCTTGTGATTGAATATATTCGAATGTGTGTCTTGAACAATGAGGAATCATTATATATACAAGTGAGAGTGAAGAGACACATCTCTTCAATCTCCCTGTTGGCCTCCACCAAAAGTTATGTCTCCAAAATAATGCAAGAAGCTGGCTAGAAGTGGGAGCCCAATGCTGCTCCTCCAACATCAACATGCTCTATTTTGTAGTAGGTGGGTATGTGCAAGAAGTTGAGTCCACTTTTTGGCCAAAAAGTTGAAGTATTTTCCCTGATTTTCAAAATTTGTCATATTTGACCTAAAATTTTGAAGCACTTAAAGGTGGAATCTTTGAAAAAGTCACTAAATATGAAATGTAGTACTTAGAGTCTAGTATCAAAATATGTAATTTTTTTCAATACCCAGATGATAGAAATTGATTTTGAATAGGTATTTCTAAAAACAGCTATTTAAAAGTAACTTTTTTTTACAATACCATGTACGTGTACGTCATCCATATTTTGACCTAAATAATCATATTTTTCTAAATCCTTTTGGGAAAAGATTTATAACTCACTGAAGCATGTTTTGCATATTTTTTTGTAATTTTTTATTGAATAATTTTTTTTATTAATTTTTATTGCGCATTTTTGGTCTTTTAAAAAGTCATCGTGTATGTCACGCATAAGATGACCTAAACTAAACATTTTTTGAAAAAAAAATTTAATTGAAAAGAATTGTCTAAAGTACATTTTCGTACAATTTAAAAAAAAAACATTTTAATAAAAAATTATTAAAATACTAAAAAACCCTGATAATTCAAGTTTATGGACCTATTTTATCATAAATTGATTAAAAAATAGAAAAAATAATCCAATTGTAAAACCAATACATATTTAGAATCTCCACTGTCTCATCTATAATGGGTTTTAATTTTGTCAAAATATTCTACAAAATGGAACTTTAGATATATGCCCAAAGTCACTATTTTGTTGTGACATTGACAGGACCTTCAAGTTGCCAGTCAAACTAGGTCCAGAGGTCAGGTTCAGGTCCCCAAAGCATTTCCCAAACTAGGTTACAAAGAAAAACCCAAGCTTAAAATTCAAATTTTAAATAACGGGATCCCGTTTCTTACTACATCGGTTCAAAATAAAATGGGATCCCGTTTACTAAAGGGGATCCCATTTATTATTTGTCCTTTTCTTTAATAAGACTATGACTGTCAGTCCTGCAACTTCCTCTATAGTACGGCTGACAGTGACATTTGTAGCATTCTCTACCATCATTTTTTCTTTTGTAGGTCCAGCAACTTGGAATATTGTTTGAATTTTGATAGAAGCCATCATTGAGACACTATTTGAATGAAATTTTCTTGAATTGCTACTTGTTTGAAGGAATTGAACAAAGAAGAAAGGCTTTCAAGTTTTTGACATTGATTTGTACATGCTTCATAAATTTTTTAATCATGGGATCACAAAGTCATAATAAGATGAAAGATAGGAAGCAATTAACCCCTAATGAAATTGAAGTAAAGAGAGAGAAGGATGCAAAAAGACAAAGAGATAGAAGAATAAAGATTCAATCAATGAATAATCCTGAAGCATCCAATTCCACAAGTATTGAAGATAAAAACATTGAGGAGACCATGGATGTAGACGATGCAAATTTGCAAGAGGTGAATGTGGAAACTAATATGATTATACAAACTACTCCTGATATGTCTTCAAATCCCTCTATCAATGCTATGGATAATCTTTCAATAGGCATAAATCTAGGTACTTCTTCAAATCCACCTTTGAATGAAATGGAAATGGTGTTGATAGGAGATTTAAAACAAGCTAGATATAACAATGTTGAGATTGATAATATTCATAGAGATCAAAATTTGAAACAAATTGTGGTTGAAAATGAAAATGAAAATGAAAATCCTTTTGTTTAAAATGAAAATGAAAACTGTTTTGCTGTTGAAAATGAAAATGAAAATCCTTTTGTTGAAAATGAAAAAGAAAACTGTTTTGTTGTTGAAAATGAAAACGAAAATCCTTTTGTTGAAAATAAAAATGAAAACTGTTTTGTTGTTGAAAATGAAAATCATTTTGAAGTTGAAAATAAAAATGAAAATCCAGGATGTGATGTTGAAAATGAGAATTTTTTTTTTTGAAATTGAAAGAGATGTTTTGGATAATCTTCTTGGTAAAATTTCTTGGAGACAAATAAGAACACATGCAAATAGATTATATAAGGAATTTTTTTATCATAAAAACTATCATTTCAATGCCAACTAATGATGCAATTAATGAGAATGTGGAAAATGAGAAAAGTAATGAAAATGTTAGGCATTTTTGTTAAACCAAGAAGAAAAGATCAATCACTAAAACATGCTATGTCTATTGTTGCTAGTGCCATTGACTCTATTGGAAATAATAGTCGATCTAAAGATAAATATGCAGCGAGACGAGCTATAACAATTGCTAGAAAGAATAAAATAACTTTGAATAGAAGAATGGTAAGCAATATTAGTGGAATTCTAAAAATACATCCTAAAACATTGGTAAGAGAGGCAAAAAGAAGAGAAAGTATAGAAAATGATCCAATTAATCAATGTTGGAGTTTTAGTGGTCGAATTCTGAGATTTGACATGAAACTGAATGTTCAAATCAGATCTTTGATCGAAAATATTCGCATGATAATACTAGGGTATCATCTAATGCTAGAGATGTTTTGAAAATTAAGAGTGGGGTCTAAAGTTCATGATCCTCATCCGAAACACCTATTAGATACAATGCAAACTGAATTTTATAGAAAGTTTTCTGATGAATTAGTGTTACCTAGTAATATTAAAATAAGTCAAAGATGTTTTAAAAATGCAAACCATGGTATGTAAAAATTAATAAGCAACGAATATCTTCTTGTTGTAGAACACATGTTCAATTTTGTTATTATTATGATGTGTTTCAATATATACATTGTACTTTACATAGTAACATGATTATACAAGAATGTGATATTAATATGCCAACTGAAGAAATAAAAGAGTTTATATCAAATTTGTTCTTTGAAAGATCTAATGAAAAATTATTTTATTTAAGTTCATGTATTTCTGGACAATGCACTAGTTGTGGCAATCTTTCTTTGTTAAGAGTTTGTATGCATGAAAGTGTTGAAAATAATTTTGGACAACAATTAGTGGATGTTAAAAGATTTAAGAATGTTGAATATTCTTTAAAAGATGGAAAATTTTGAAAGCGTTGTGATTTAATTATAGAAAAGGTTAGTGTGCATGCATTCATATCAGAATTTAAGAGTAAAATTGTACCAAAATACGTCAAGCACTCTCAACAAGCTTGATGGCTTGATGGACATTTTCATGTAGAAACACATTTCTAGTTGGTACTATACTATCAGTGGTTGATTTTGTAGAAAACTATACTTTATCTCCGCAAGAGGAAATTCAATCATAATATTACAATTCAGTGCAGGTTGCTATGTTTGTTCATATTGTTTATAGACATGCAGATGATAGCACAGCAAATGATAGAAAAGTTTCGAGGGAGTATCATTTTTATTTGAGTGACAAGTTGTTACACTCATCAGAGTTTGTTCAATATTGTTTCAATATATTTTATACAAATTTAAGAGAAAGAGAAATCTAGATGACTGAACATCTTATATGGTAAGATAATTGCATGGGGCAGTTCAAGAATGCTCGAATGTTCTGTTGGTTAAGTAGGGTTCACATGGTAAAGGAGAACATGATGGAGCTGGTGTGTGTGTTAAAAGAATTCTTGCTAGACAACAATTAAAATTTGAGGATGCAGTAAAATTTAAAGATGCACATGGGATTGTAGATTGGTTCAATACAAGATTATGTACACCTGGATCAAGTGAGTACTCTAAAGTTCATCGATTCTTTTGGTTGGTTGAAGAAAAAAATATTCTACCTAGACTTGATTGCCAAACAATCAGTGGATCTACTAAATGGCATTCATTTAGGAGTTTAAATGCAAGTACATGGACTATCTGGACAAGGGAGCTTGCATGTTTTTGTTAGGATTGTATTTCAGGAGATTGGGAAGCATGTGAGAATACAGAATGGGTTGAAGAGTGGAAGCAAAGACCATTGACACTTGTACAAGCACACAATCAAAGTGAAACAACAATTGAAGACAATGATCAACTGTTTGCATCAGACGATTATGACCATGTTTTAGACCTTGTACAAGAGGGTAATTTAATTCAAATTATTTTATTTTATTTCATTTCATTACTAATTTGTAGTGCTTTTATTTATTTATATGTGTACATATGAATGAATGTATGTTGATTGGTCAAATTTTATGGACATGTGCAAGTTATTGAATCAAAATTTGTTTGTAGGACATGTGTATGTTGTTGTTGCACCAAAGAAGAATGAAGAGGAAATAGAATATTGGTTGGATCGTTGTGTGGAGACTAAACATAAGTTAAAAGTACCTCGAGAAGATAATGACAGCTTTCCTTATCCAACAGGTTTGGTGATCCCCTTAAGACATCCCCTTAAGCAAATTTTAAGAACTTCTTTGATCCCCTTAAGCAAATTTTAATAATTTCTTTGATGATGGCTATAATTATCCAATAGGTTCGGTGGTGATTGTTGGCACTTGACTATGGAAATACATAATAAGGAAGAATGGTTTGCCTGCATTCGAAGATTATGAAACACATAAGAAGATTATACACTACTCACTTTTGGTGTGGGCAACAAATATAAAACTGGAGAGGTGTCATGGAAAACCTGCAAATAAAGAGCTATGGATAATTTCTATGGAAGACCATGAGACAATCATCGATGCGTTGGAAAAAAGAGAGGATGGAAATGGTACAATGGAATAAGTAAATATAGGTAAATATAGTTAAATAGATTTATATTGTTCTTTTAAATACATTAAATACATGTTTTGATATTTGTTGTGTGTTATTAGTTGAAATTGATTTAAATTGTCATTTTATATCCTTAGGCCATCATCACAAATTCATCACATACTTTGAAACGAAAACTTGAGAGGATGCATATTAAACCTATATCTACACATGTGTGGGCACTTGTAAATATAGGTACAAATTGTGTATATCTAGATAGTTTTATATAGATTAAAATACATGTTTTATATATTATTTTTATATTAGGTTGCGTGAAGACCTGCTACATTCCCCACAAGTTTTGGATTTTCTTGAGATGGCATAACCACATTTTGTAAATATTATTTTGAGTTGGCATATATGTACATACACAATTACATTATTACACATTTTGTACACAAGTTTGTATACATGTGTTTGTACACAATTTTATACTCTACACTTTTATATATTATTTGTTAAATGCGCATGTTTTCTACTTTGAATTTACTTTAAATTTGATTTTATTATATTGTTAAATTTGGTTGCCTTGGGCAACTTCACCAAATTTTGAGAACTTAAGACGTCCCCTTAAGACATCATAAATTAGGACCCCTTAAGACATCCAAAAAGTTAGCATCTTTGTAGGTTAATTAATGGCCAATTTGAAGTTGTTAATGGACCACAATATCCTAACAATTATGTTACTTCTATGTTTCAATAACCATATGTCTCTCAATCCAACCATTACGCTATCATCTTCATTCTATCCTTAAAATTTCTACTTTATTTGATGTGCTCAATAATGAAGATGAACTAGTACTGAGCATTATAGATTAGGTTAGTAATTTTCAATACATAGATACAACTCCATGCCTTAATGTTATTTCTTTGGAATTTGTAATTTCTCCCTTCTAGATTCTAGTTAATGGTTCATTGTGTGGATGTTTTAGAGCTATTGAATTGGTTTGCATCAACGAGGCCTGGAATCTTGCTTTATCTAAAACTATGGAAATGTATGGTGGAGATGTAAAATTAGTTGGAATTTTTCCTTTTAGCTAGTCATGTGAGTTTTTGAATTTATTTATTTGTGAGTTCAAGACATGATTTAAGATTTGATTTATTTTATTAGTTGACATTAGTGGAGCTGGGGCATCTAGAGGTGGGGCATTTGGAGCTGGGGCTGGGGCTGGGGGTGGGGGTGGGGCCCGATCATCTTGTGCATTGAGGAAGTCCTCAATATCAAAGTGAATATCATCCAGATTCATGATATATATAAAAACATATATGAACCTGCATGTATACATATAAGTTCATACAAACTTGAGTACAAATTTAAAATTAAATCAAGAATATATATATATATATATATATATATATATATATATATATATATATATATATATATATATATATATATATATATATATATATATATATATATATATATATATATATATATATATATATATATATATATATATATATATAAACATATAATGTACATGTTCAAAAATTATAAATTATATGTATGTTTCAAGAAATTATAGTTGAAATAAATTTAAATTAGACATATAGATACATACATGCATGTACAAATTTCAAAATGTAAGAGAGCTATTATATAGTGAACTAGATGTAATTTTCAAATTGAAATCAAGGGATTTTCATTCGAGACCTAAATTTTGATTCTTATAGTGAGGGAGACAAGAAAGATCAATTTAATACTATACAGATCAATTTAATAGTAGGGCTATTAGGACTACAATAACGAATTTGTTCTCAAGGTTTGTTATCATATGTTAGGTCCAAGGTTTCAATTTTGTTAATTTTTCTATGGAGTTGGCTATTGGTTTGATGTTAAGTACTCATTCTAGGAGATCCAACATTTCCTATGGCAAAGCTACAAATAGTTTGTAATGGTTTTGGATAAATTTTTCTAACTAAATATGACAAATAAGCTTGGTCAACAAACAATAGTCATGCTTGCATTGGTTTGAGCATTGGATCAATCATGAATTCATAAATTGGATATGTGTTTGAGTATGTGAAAATTTGAGTGAATCCTTACCATTTGATAGGAAAGAGGAAATCATCATGTGACCTTTAGTATCTTGTATAATGTTGTCATGACCATTAAGGACTAAACATTAATTGTTATTAAATTCCTAGATTGTTATATGGACATTTATGATAGCCTTAAACCAATAACAGACTTGTCATGAGGGATAATGAACTACAAAGGGACAATGAAATTGTTGTTAAGATGTAAGACTCCTCTAGAGATTCAATTGCATTGTCTAGATAATCAAAGAGACATAACCATGTGGGAATGATTAAATCTTCCACTTTTAAGATAGATGACGAGGTAAAAAGGTTAGGATGCTTTGTTTAAGTTGTGATTGTAGGGATGATCTATCTAGAAAAAAGATATTAGTTGATGGTGAACTAGCTTGATTTTGTTTCATATTTTCTATTTGCAATTGTTGTTTTCTATTTAGTTGTTAGTCACTTGACTCTTATGTGTGTTATTTAGCTTTAGACTAAGCCCATTTAATTAGTCTAAATAGTCTTAATTTGCACTATCTTAACACTAGATGATTATCCCAAACCTTAAGAACAATTTAAAACTCTATTTTACTATCAATATATATCAATGAATGGTGAATGTCTAGGATTAGGTGGATGGATAATAGGAGGAAATGGATTAGGATTGTGAGTGATTGTACTAGAGAGGGATGGCATATAGGTTTGTCTTTGTAATATAGTTCATAGTATCTATAGAGGTCATTTAAGAGAGGTGATTTAAATTTAGGATGTGAAGTTGGAGGATTAGATGGTGGTGAGGGTAATGAAGGGATTGATGGATTAGAAGGTGGATGGACCAATGAATTAGGATTGGGATTACATGGTGGTGTTGGGATAGGACTTGTATGCTATTGGATAGGCGTTTGATTGGATGATGATGAAGGATACCCATAGGATGCATAATCTAGAGTGGTGTTCCCCTTGTCAAAGGTAACATAAGGACTTAAGAACACTTGATCTTGGTGAAAAGGGTAACTTGGACTTGCACATTCTTATTGTGAAGGAACTTGATAGTCTTGTAAAGTATTTGATGATGAGCTGAAATGTTGGAATAAGTAGTTGGATGATCTTTGGGTATGGATTGATATGGATATTGGTTGATATTGAAATAAGTGGGATACCTTTGATGTAGAATTGACATGATATGTGGATGGACTAGGTTGGTATGATGATGGAGGTGACACATAGGACTGTGGTGGAATTTGTTGATGTTGTGGTTGTGTTTGTTGGGTTTGGGATTGGTGGGTGGCTAGGAGTTGTTGAATGAGGGCTCATTGTTGTGCTCAAAATTGTTGTTGGGCTAGGATCTTTTTCTCTTGTGTTGGGATGGATTTCCACATATGTTGAAGTCTTTGTATTTCATCTTGTTGTTCAAAATATGCATCATGATCTACAAAGTTTTCATGATCATTGGGAGGAAATTGGGGACCTCTTAGGATTGTAACTTTGGGTTTGGCATGGTCAACTTGGAGAGGTTGTGTGGCATATCCCTATAAGAGGATGAAGGGTGATAGGAGGTTGTAGGATGGCTAAAAGAATTCACATGATGATAATGTTCAAGTTTATCAAGATATGCATCATGGTCTACAAGGTTCTCTTGTTCATAAGGTTCATCATATTCTACAAGGACCTCACAATCATTGGTACCAAATTCAAGACCTCCTATTATGACCAGGGGTTTCCTATTGATTATGAGTTCAATAAGCTTCTTTTTTATTGTCACAACCATTTTGGACAAAAGAAATGAATTAGAACAGATGCATCTATGCTATTGAATGATGTCATAGAAACCAGTGGACTATCATACCACCTAGGTAGAATCATAATGAACATCTGCAAGACTATAACTAGACTTGGAAATCTACCTTGAGGTGGATATCTTGTACATGCCACATGATCTGAAAACCTAAATTTGGTGAAGTTGCCTATGGCAACTAAATTTGATAATGGAGATCTAGGATTGACTACTAGTTGCCTAGGACTAATCTAAGTATGAAGATGAATATATTCTGATGATTTGTGATTTAAATTTAATGAATAATTTGATGCTTTGTTTTTAACTTGTGACTGTAGGGATTCAATCTAGCTAGAAAAAGATATTAGTCAAGATGGTTCTAGCTCGATTTTGTTTCCTATTTCCTATTTGCAAAATTATTGTTTTCTATTTAGTTGTTAGTCCCAACTCTTTCCTTTTAAGAAGTATATCAAATCTAATTATATGCACAAAATTTTGAAGTTAATTCGATGCATTTTCATCAGGAGGACCAAGTATCAACAAATTCAAGAGTACATATGGATCATAGTGTTGGAGATCACAACAAGTGTTATTATCCTAGAAGATCTTATGTAGCAGTCTACTTCTACATATACAATTTTCTATTAGGAGAAAATATCTTTTGCCAAATTTGTATAGAGTTGTCTATAGTGTGTTCCAGGGTAATCAAATGATGTAAGTCACAATTTAGAGGGTTGAGGGATAAGTTTGTGTTGAGTCTACAGGAGGTGTTTTCTTATATAGACCTCTCCATAATCTAGGTGTCTCCATGTCTAACTCAAATGTTTCAATGGATATTATATCTCGATTAATGATAACATTTTATATATGGCTATGAGATCCACGATCATATCAATGTTTGGTAGAGAAAAGTTATCTTTAGGGTATCCTTTTTTGATGTCTCAAAAGTTAGTGCAAACATGAATTCCCTTGGGTTTCTTGCTAACTAAGACCACATTAGAGACCCATTTAGGATAAGTAATAGTCTGGATGAACCCCACATCCAAGAGTTTATACAATTCTTCTTTGACCAAGAGGGCTACTTGGGAGTGCATTTTGCGTAGCTTTTATTGAATAGGTTTGGCATTGAGGTGAACCACAAGAGGATGCATGACTAAAGTTGGAGTCTCAAGGCATATCACCATAAGACCACATGAAGAAATCAATGTAATATTTAAGGGTGATGGTTATGCCTTCTTTGATGTCAAGGTCCAGTGGAGCTGCTATCTTAGAGAGTTTAGGGTCCTCTTCTATTCACAGGTTGATGTATATAACATCCTCAACAAGGAGAGGGGAGTCATCTTGTATCTGAGTGGTATCTAATGGAAGGTGAAGTTTGTCATTAAGGAGCTCTTGGGAAGTGTCCATTTTTATTGTATCATTTTAATCAATCACAAGTTTCTTCTTATGTCTTGTTGCTTTTTTGCCTACTAGGGTGCCTTAGGACTAAAGGGTTCTTCTTTCTCTCCAAAATAAGCATAGGTGTTAAGTATGGTGCAAAAGTCTTCTTATGATTACCATGGGGATGTGGTCTTGACACTTCATAAGTTTCATGATGGCTTCATCATTTTAAAAAACATCAAATCATAAAAGGTCATGTTGATCCCAATCAATAAGCTCAAGGGATTATAGGTCTAAGGAGATGGTGAGGATAGTGACCTATCATGAAAGAGGTTAGTGGTGGCAAGATCTTCGTAAGGATCATGAGTGGAGCATACATCAATAACATTAAGATTAGGGGAAGCATTACCAATGAGGTTAGGATCGTATCACAATTAACATATGATGTTCATCCTAGGGGCATAACCTAGCTAGTGAGGACAGCTACAAGTGTCCGTAAAGTTACATTTGTTGGCTTGATTTCATTCTTGATTAGTTGGCTATCACAAAAATTGTAAAATCTTCTCGATTCTTGATTAGTTGGTTGTCTCTAAAGGTTTGATTATGAAGGAAGTCATAAAGGTTTTACTATGGTTTGTTGTAATTTTTTTACATGACAGTTACCTATTCAATAATGCCTTTAAAATACAATGATATACATTGATATAAGTAAATTTTATAAAAACCAAATATATATATTATCCCAATGCTATATAAATTTTGATAGTTTGTTCAAAATCACCCCTTTCATATGATATAGTCATTTCAAATTTTCAATTGTATTTTATAGCTAAAATGTCTAAATACAACTATTCGACATTCAAATTGAAATCAAGTTTTGACAGTTTGTTCAAAATCTCTCCTTTCAAATGATACAGTATTTTCAAATTTTCAATTGTATTTTACAGCTAAAATGTCTAAATACATCTATTCAATTCTCAAATTTAAACAAAATTTTGACAGTTTGTTCAAATTCTATTCTTTTATATGATATAGTCTTTCAAAATTTCAATTGTATTTTACAACTAAAATGTCAAAATACAGCTATTGAATTCATAAACAGAAACCCTAAATAACAATCTACATTTTAAATTTTGATTGTATTTTACACAAAAAAAAGAAAGGGAAACTTCACAAGATTCATTGCCAAATTGTAGAAGTGGAACAATCCACTTACCTAATGTTTTGATGGTGAAAATTGTCTTCCTCAACTCGGGATCCCGTTCTCAACTGTTGCCTATCGCTGGGAAAAATGGGGTTGCAACCATTTTTAAAAAAAGTTAATACTTTTAAAAAATGGGATCTCGTTTAGAAACAAGATCTCGTTTCATAAAATGTGATCCCATTTTTTTGTTCTAGGTTCGGGATCCCGCTAAGGAACGGGATCCCGTTTTGGATTTTAGGCTCAAGATCCCAATCTAAAATAGGATCCCGTTTTGTAGAAATGGGATCCCATTTTTAGTTACCCGATTTCGGATTTTTTTCTAACTCTGAAACTTCCACCTTACGTGGACACAACTTCTTACATTTACCCAGGTTGGTTGAAGTTTGTAGATTATTCTGACTGTTCTTGACTAGTACTACATGATTTGATTATTTTCCACACCGTTTATGTAAGCACTGATTGGTAGAATTGAGTATCTTTGGATGACATTAATCATGCAACATGAGTTTTAGGATGTATGTGTGGCCTTGGTACATTATTTTTCATTGGATTGTAGTATCAAGGGTCTTTAGTTTTTTTTGCACATCAATATTTTTGATGTGTTTGTTATCTTCGAAGATGGTAATTTTTTTAGAAGTACAGTGGAATATCTAGGGATGAGAGCTACAGTATGGGTTGGATATATTGTTGGAATGAGTTTACTGATGTTGTATGGTTAGTTGGATGTATTAGAAACTAGTTGTTGTTCGTATTCTAGCTTTGGTGCTTGATTCTTATCAACTACCCATTAGATTTGGTGTTTGTGTTTGGATATTGGTTAGTACAGGTTTATTGCTTCTATATGATAGCTTAGTGTGGCATGTCTTTCAAGGATATTACCTTACATGGTTTGACATGATGCAAGATGTGATGGTGGTCACATTAATTATTGTTTTAGGTATAGAATGATGGAGCACATGGACATTTACTCAGTACATGTTTGGAATATGGTTTGTTTCCTTGATGTTTGAGTTTACTTGTTTTCCCTCCCCTTATGCAATATCTGGGAGAAGAGTAGATGCATTTACTAAGCATAAGTTGGAGTTTTGGTAAACATGTGATAATCAGCCATCAAAAGTAGGTGATATTTCTAAGCATGGTTATTTGCAGCATGAATTGGAATTCAAGCAGGAGATTGCTGGATGTGAAGTTTGATTGTTCATTTCATCTACCCTTTTTTGTCATTCCATCTTCTTTGAAGAATATTGTATATATTTGGGCAAAATTTTTTATGTTTCTTGCTACAATCAATACAAAGATTAATGCCCTGCTTTCTCATAGAAGTAGTTATATTGGCAAACCATGTTAAATTCTTGTATCTATGTGCAACTTTATGTGCTCTTTATTTGTCCTATTTCTTAACAACTATTACATTCTCATATGGATACAATAAATAAATGCCATAAATGCCAGGATACTAATGAATTCTATAACCCATGGCCAATGAAATGAAAAGTCACTAAATATAATACGCAATCATATAACCTACAACAAATATAATGAATTCCAAATAAACAGAATGCAATCCATATGATGATAATGAATATCACTAAACAAAAATATAAATTATGTATCTATAATGAAATGCCGATAGAGATATTAATCGCATACATTTAATGCAATATCATTTCAATCATAGATGTTATTTGCATACTGAAATGAATTACTATTGTTTAAACAGAAATGCCAATCGTATAACTATAATTAAATACCATTTATTATTGTAATGTAGGTGCTATCATATATATACCATTATGTATGATATGAAGACCCCGTATTATAGAGGTAATTCACACATAAAATTATAGGCCAAATTGATACAATCCCAGCAAAAATCATCATGCAAATTTATGTGCAAAAAGTAATTACAGGTTCTATTGATTTCTAAGAAACATAACACATCATGTTTATGAACCTCAAGGCATCTTGATTCCTTCACAATATAGATACCAAAAATTAGAATAGATTTAACATCCTCAAGCTTAAATATATATTTTACACCATACTGATTAATTGCGAGTACACCCTACAGAAAAGATTCATGCAAGTCAAATTGCTTTACAAAAGCACTGCATAGAAGGGTTACCATACACCCAAGGATACATAGCTATCATATGAGATAATCATGTTGGAGATTGTAATCCCAACTACTTCATTGAATTTGCCAGTAGAACATGTCATATCCGTAGCCTCCTGATGGCAGTCAACCTCAATATTAATGACAGCATTAAAAGCAGATCCTACTAAAGATTTTTTATGGACTCGAAAGGTTTTCTCCAGCCTGTCTTCTATCATATCTCCTGATCTCACACGGTTTATGGGTGACCTAGAAAATATTATTTTATGCTGTGTTCTCTCTCCACTGTATGCATTGAGCATTCTTTATAATGGGTGGTTTTGTATTTTGGAACTCACTCTTTCAAGAGTCCAGCTCCATAGAGCTGTAAGAAGCCATTTCAAGAAGTTGTAAGAATTTGTGTCTGTTGTATGAAGTTGTCTATGAAAGAGCCCAAGCTCAGATGATGGAAAGACTAATGCATTTTTTATCTTAATAGATATAAAGTGTTTGTGTTTATTTTGTTTTTTCTACTCCCTGTTTCTTTCAAATCATAGATATTTCATAGATATCTCTACCATGCATCAGTAGATAATAATCAATATAAAGCTATCAAACTATAAAATTAAATCTCAGGGATAGATAGGGGTTTAACCAAATGATTCTTATAGAGGTCGTTAGAACCACATTTTTAATGATTTACCTACTACATCACAGACAAACGAAATCAATGGATTTCACTGAAGACAATCAAACGCAATCTAGGAAATAATTCTTAATTAAGTATGCACTATAAAAACCCATTATACATTATTTTCACAATCTTCATAGTATTCTTCATTATTCTATATATATATATATATAAAGACAATCAATGAAGGATACTATGTTCAGTAAGACACACTTGATAAAACCTTCACAAACATCATTAATTCTTGGTACTCCCAATCTGCGATTCCCTCTGACCTGCAAAATCAATTTTCCAAAATGCAGAACCAAAAATTCTCTATTATTTTTTCCTACAATCCTTTTAAAACCCATAGTGGTGATTACAAAATAATTAATTTCACTCCTCCTTTACTGGCTAATTTTAGCCCTATCCTGAATCACGCCAATAAGCTAGAAAGAAAACATTTATTTTTCTTTCTTATTTCAAATAAATAGAATAATTGAATATAATAAATGAGAATCAATGCATAATGAATATATATAACCAATTTACTATTACAACACTATTCTTTTCAATTATTCCTTTAAAGTTAAAGAAAGAAGCATTATAAAATATCAGACACACATTGGAATATAGATTCCTATCATTCCATCATAGAACTGATAAATTAGGATCATGAAATACTTCCCCGCTGAGACATTGCATCGTCTCAATGGAAAATTTCAAGAAATAAATTGCCCTAGACAATTCCTCATCAATTTAATAACATATTTTCAAAAATCAAAGCAATCAAAAGAATCTAGGATCCAATTACAACATTATTACCAAATTTTCAGAGAACAAAACATGTTTTGAATTCCATGTAAATTAACTAATTTTTATAATCGAACGATTTCAACACAATTACTAATATTTTCACTCATAAACACACATTCATATTCATGCAAATTAAACTACATGATGACTAAGTGGTGTGTATAGATTGCCTTGAGACAATTCACCTTTAGTCAGGTAGAACCTTCTCCTTGATGATACTCATTCTTTATAAAGTGTGGTTCCTCTCACATTTGTAAGTAAAGTCAGTCCATCAAATCTTTGTATTAATTCATCAAATTGAATATATTATTTCTTAATTGTAAATTCATAAATAAGCATCAACTAGGTCTGTGACATCCTAACCATTTTTTTGGTACTCTTATGTTATAGTCATGATTAAGGAAACGTCAAATTTATCTTCATCGAGTTACCATACCTTTCCTTCCTAATTTACCTTAACCCTGCATCTTATCTACCTGTCGAAGATGTTGATTCCTTCTCATTTGCCTATTTGTTCATAACCAAATAGTTCCTTTATCAAACAATGAACACTTCTAGAAGTTGTGAGAACATTAAATGATATTTTGAATGAGCTAGTTATTGCCCAATTTATTTATTAGAATGATCAAGAATGATCTCTTTCTAAAAATTGATTCTTCAAGGAGTTACTTGTTATTCTCACTCACACATTATGATATATATGAATGTTAACCAATAAAGGTTATCCCAACTTGAGTATCTATTCAAGCATCCCTAATTATGAATGCAATCATGGGGATAATGATATCCATGTCTAGATTCATATGAAAATGATTTCTGTTCAATGAATCTTAAAAAATCACTCATATCTATTAATTTAGGATCATTGTTCTCCTATCTCTATTAAGAAAGGTTCATGGAGTTAATCCTTAATGATTCCTTTCTTCAAAATATAACAACTTGTAGTAATTAAAACAAGTCTTATCATGATCAAGGATATTTTATAGATGAATGACTTTAACCATTAATCATATTCGAAGAGTTATAATTACCTACTATAGTACATATAGTCACTCTCATAAAACAAGATATCAACTCAATATGTTTGTTCAACTATACACTTGGTTAGTTCCTATCATGCGAAGCAGGTATTACTTATTCCACCCAACAAAGAATATATATACTAAAATGTGCTTTATGGCTCGGAAGAGGAATGACATAAATTAGTAGAAATTTTAAAGCAATCTTATTAAAGTGAATGTTTTAGTCAATCTAAACTCTCGAAAATAGACGATATGAGATATAATATCACTAATTTTGTCCATATGGGACATTCATTTCCACATAGTCAATACAGATGGTAAGTCGACAAAGATTGGGGACCAAAAGTGGGTCGTGAGATGCCACTTTTTTTATGAAATCAGGAAATATTAATGTTTGATGAGAAATTGAAGATAGTTACACTAAAGTTTTGAAGACGCAACAAAAACAAGAGTCATAGTGCTCCAAATCTAGTTTCTAAACTACTAATTTTTTTCAAAAATTGTTTAGATTAAGGGGTTCAAGAAGGGGGGCACACAAATTGGTGTCGTTTTTTTAAAAAAAAAACATAAGATAGTGTCTAGTGTGGCCCCCCCTAAAATGTTAACTTTTTCAGTATTCCAAAAATCACTTCAATAAGAAATTAGCTAACACCATGTGGTTTATCCCTGATTTTTCTGATAATTTTTTCATGAATAATTGATCTTTTTACTAATTTTCAAATTGGACACATTGCAAATTTTTTGAAAACTAATAAAAATCTTTTTTTTAATACATACATAGAATGGAGTCTAGTTTCTAAAAATGTAATTTATTTGAAATTTTGATGAACGGTTTTTAAAACGTCAAAAATACCACACACTAGTTTTTGACAAAAAATGGATACACTAACAAAAGAAATTAAAGATGAAAACCTCAAAATACTCGAAGTGTGAAAAAAATTATATGGTTAGAAATATAAGAGAGAGCTTATGATTATCATGGTATTTTTTCAACTTGTCATTGAAACAAGTGCAAACCTTATGGGGATTACGCTTCAGATTGTGTATTTTTTTACAATCTACAAAAACACATCATTGGATGTTCAAAACTCAGTCCAAGCCTTTGGGATAGAATCCTAAGGCAAATCCAAGCCAAAGGCTTGAAAATTACCAAAGAAGAGCATAATATAAGCATGTTATAATGTGCTCACATTATGTGCATTAAAATAATGTGAGCACATTATAACATGCTTGTCTTATTGTGAAATAAAATCATTTCACCTTCTCTCCCTCCATCCTTACCCCTCTCTCTATTATTCTTTCTTGCCCTCCCTCTTTACCCTCCTCTCTCCCTCTCCCTCTCCTCTTTACCTACTACCTTCTCTCTCTCTCTCACCTATCTATCACCTAGTTTTTCTTTTCCTATCTTTCCTAGTTTTCCTTTTCCTTTCCAATTTCCCTTTAGATCCCACCAATTTATTCCTATTTCACTATTTTCCACCTCTCCTCTAACCATTATTTCCATCCAATTAACTTTTATTTTATCTTTTTTCCATTTCATCCACCAAATTTATATCCTTATCCCTCTTTGCATGCCCTAGTTTTCATGTTTCCATTTGCTTTATTGATAAGGGAGAGGGAGAGGGATGATGAGGTAGAGAGGAGAGACATAGAGGGGAGAGAGAGAGGTAGAGGGACAATATATATAGGGAGATAGAGGTTTATTGTAGCTTGGGTTTAGGGTTGAGGGTCAATATTTAGGGTTTCAGGGTTTAGGGTTTATGGTTTAAGGGTTAAGTTTTAGAGGTTTAGGGGTTAGGGTTTGGATATATAGAGAGGACCAATGGGGTTTAGGGTTGCTCTAGTTTAGGGGTTTAGAGTTTCTTAGGTTTAGCAGTTTAGGGTTTCTTGGGTTTAAGGTTTACGGTTTTAGAGTTGCATGTCAAAACTACTCTCTCTCTCTCTATCCTACTATCTCTCTCTCACCACTTTACCTCCCTCCCCACATTCAATGCACTTAAAACACTTATAACTTTCCATGCATGACAAAATGTGCACGCATTTTAGGCTTGATAATATCAAGCCATAACGTGAGTGCACTATAATTAATGTGCTTGTGTTTTAGGCTCAGTAATACATTGCCAGAATGTGAGCACTTTTATAATGTGCTCGTGTTATGACTTATATGGGACAAGAATGTCATGTGGTGACTTTTTGGTCTCTCATCTCTTTGCATATACCCCAGACTATGTCTCCATCCAATATGGGATAGACAATTGGATATATCCATTCAAGATTAATTATTCAATATGCTCTTGCTATATATTTCAGCCCATCAAAATCAATCAGGTTTTGAGTCTCTTATAGAAAAATCATAGTACACCCATTACTATACAAAGTTTTTCTATAAGAAATACCAACCAACCAAACAAACCTTGCACTCTTCCTCAAATTTTGGCTACTAATCGAATACAAGATTAATCCGCACTGAGGATCTTTTGAGTATTGGTTACTTCTACTTATCTTAGATTATGGTTTTTTTATTCTGTATGTCATACATTCCTATTTGTATGTGACTCTAGATTCATCACTCAAGAAGCTAAACAAGCATTCTCAATACTAAATAAAATAAAGAGTTTCAATGTTAAACTCAAGGAGGATATCACACCAACCATAAAATGTTATCAAAATTAAGGAATGAAATGATCATCATGATTGCTACTCCAAAACATGGTTTCAACATTAAATCACAAAAGGTCAACATTGAAAGCAAGTAGATCAACACAATAAGGTGAATTGATCAAGATGATTTCACCACTAAAATACAAAACATTTTCAGTAAAGAATAAGAATATCATCATGGTTTCAATACTCATTCATCAGAGGTCATAAATAAGAATAAGGAGTTTAGTGATTATGATAATAAAACACTAGAGATCAATATCAAGAGTAAGATGATATGGACACTAAATTACCAAAGGTCAACATGAAGAATGAGATAACTCTAACACTAAATCACCAAGGATCAACATTGAGAGATAGAGTAGTTTCAACACTAAACCATCAAGGAACAACAATTAAAACATAAGATGATTTCGACACCACATCATCGAAGATCATCAATGAATCATCAACATTAAGGTATAAGAAAATTTTGACACTAAATAATCAAAATCACAAATTTAACTAATAAGGAGGTCAACAATAAGTGAGAAATAAAATCTCACTTAAAAATCAATGGCACAACATGTAAAAATTATCTACTATTCCTTAGCACAAGATCTTAGTTTGTAAGTTAGAGTCCGATGTGGAAAATATTACTAATTAAAATTTTTAGGCATAAATTACTCATCACTTAAAAGAAACAACTCTATAATTTATCATATAAGTGTGTGATGGTTTAAGTAATGACTTTTTGCACATTAAAGAACATGATAGTTGGATTCACCAAAAGACTAACAATCTTTCAATATGCACTAACACAATTCTATTTGTACAACCATGGCGAGTTATAGGATACATCAAATGGTTCAGTCAAAAGATGTATGATCAAGGTACAAATTTGTTTTTTGGTAATAAGACTTTATAATACTTTAAGTAATTGGACTATTAGGTGCAAAGGCAATTATGAAGTCACAACACACAATTCTATAGATGCTAGATCATACAAGTTCTATGTATTATAAAACAAATTAAACTTAAATATGAGAACACATAGAGTTTAATTATAGATATTCTAATACAATTATACCTTAAAAGACAATCAAACTAACTAAACATTCTAATCATTTTGTTTTCTCATATTGTTGTATACAATTTTCCACATGCTCATAATAAATGCAAAGTTTTTGTAATTTACCATCTACCTAAAATTAAATCATAACATAATGCAGGAAAATATATTATTTCCAAAATACCAATAGCTTAATAATTTCTACAAACTAAAACTACTTTCCTATATACAATCACATCATACTATCCATTCCTAGCTAAATTATAATCTATATGATTCTATAGTTTAATCATTTCTCTTGCATATGTAACAATAAATTAATAGGAAGAACATTTTAGCCATTATTCATCTATCCTACTAAATATAATAGCATCTTACTAATCATTTCAAATATGTATAATAAAAAGAAGAAATGATTCTCATCAAATGATGGTTCTAATCACATTTGTAAAAACCTATGTATAACAAGTGTCATAATAAGATGCAACTCATACATAGTGTACAGAGGATATACAGTCAACATGAAAAATCTATCCTTGATCTTATCCTTGATCTAATTGAAAACATTACCTATTATTAACAACCAGGAGCAAAGTAAGGCTAAATGTTGTTATCACTAAAGATACTATATAAGATGAACTTAGAAGGGCTATCATGATCTAAAGATTTTACCTTTTAGGATCCCACTCATATAGTGTGAGTTTAAACAAGAATTAGGCAAATTTTATCTATTACTCTTTATCTTCTAAATCTTCATCCATTACCAATCTCTTGCTTACATATGCTACAAAATAAACCTTGAAAACAAAGGTATTGATATGGATTCAGAAGTGGAAACAATGCTTTAGTGACAACTAAAATATTTTTAAATCAAATAGGGTCAATTTTTCAAGCCTCTATAGAGAAAGCCTCAAGTGAAAAATAGTCAAAAAGCTTCAATTATAAAATCTAAGTTATTCACAGAACCTTAGTCAAGATTGTAGAGAAATGTAATCACAAACAATGATAAAATATTTTTAATACACATAAAAATCCATAACCAAATCTAATTCAAAGATATGACCTCAAAAGTTTTCCTTCTTATGTACAATCATCATACATAATGCATCATTCACATAGGTCCACAAAATATTAGAATAATTGTAGGGGCAATCAATCAACATACAAGACTTTCACAAAATACAATCATTCTCAACATCAAGAATTACAACTTTTCCTACAAGAGGAAGGAAAATGAATTGACCAATTAACTTCTAGTTCTAGGTCAATGGCATGAGATACTACAACAATTACTCCAACCTCCACTATTTCTTGATTCATCTGTGAAGTCTTCAAGCCAATTCTGGAGTCTACAAACACTCGATGCCCTAGTGCTTGATCCTAGAGATTTTATACTAGATGAAATGATCCACATGCTTAAACTAAGTAGAATAACCCAAGAATGAAAATAGCATATGCAGAAGCAAGAAATTTTTTATTTATTTAAACAAGATATACAAATCATAAATCATATCTCATTAACACATATCAATTGGCTCAAGCTTAATTTTGATGGGGCTTCAAAATCTAATGGAAAGGCTAGTGGTGGTGGAGTTATCCGGGATGTTAGAGGGGAGCTTGTTGCTACCTATGCTGGTGGTTTAGTCATCCAAAGTAATAACTATGTTGAGGCCTCTTCTCTCTTATGGGGAGTTAAACTAGCTATTTCATTGGGTATTTTTCATTTGCCTATACAGGGGGACTCTAAACTTGTCCTGCATGTTGTTACCAATGCTTCGATCTATGTGTGGAGGCTAACGGATATCATTGTGAATATCCAAATTCTTATTCAGAGAAATTCTAGAGTGGAATTTTCTCATTTATACAGAGAGGGGAACAAAGCTACTAGTGCCCTCATAGATTATGGTTAGCAATTTATGAATTGGTGGTGTTGGTGCCAATTTAACAATATTCCCGTTAACATAAGGGAACTAATTCAAAAAGAGATGACTTGTCAAGGATGATGCAACACATTGAGAGTGCCAGCCTGGTTGGATAGTTTTTTTGGGCGATGGTGATGAGGAGACTCAAATATGTTGTCATTATGACATATTGTAGCTTTCATGCCATTTTGGCATCTTTAATCACCTGCATTAAGATGAGATGGATTTGTGATGATGATAGTAAATTTAAAAATATCATTTTTGAGCATGGGAGAAATTGGCAACAATTGGAGATTGTGAAGGTGGCTTAGGATATTGATGTCTCATGCATGTTGGTTTATTGCCTCATTTATTATTTCATCATTCTGTTCAAAACTTTTAGAATTTACTTGTGAAGACATCTTGTGATTAGGTATCTTCAGCTCTATGTTCTCTTTGTTTTTGAGGTTAAGAAGATCATGGGTGGAGATAGAATTCATATTGAGCTAATATCTTGCTGGGAATTTAAGGATAATGTTGTTGTTTAGCATTATTGGAAGGAGGGTGGCATAAGTCCTTTTCTGAAATGCCTCAATGGTTATGATGAAAAAATGTCTATGCAGTGTGCCCTATCATGGTAGAATCGTAGAGTGACCATTGGCAGAATTGGGTTTGAAATCTCTAAACTAAGGGAACTAAGCTGCAAGGGAAGGCTAAGGTGGCTAACAATCTGAATCAGAATCTTTTTCTAGGTGAGGGAGAGGAATTATTCTCTTACTAGGGAGGGTTTGAATGTGCTCAGCTGCCAGAGCCATGGGATGAGATGTGCTTTCTTCTGATGAAGGATTTCACACTAGAAGGTTGATTCACCAAGTTTTATAATTATCACCTTCCACTACTCAATCGTTTTAGGCTAAATGCTTTGATTAGTTTTCCTTTTTATCTATTATCTTCCCTTGAACACTATTTTTTGGGTGAAATCCAAATTTGACAAGAAACCCTCTAAACACCTTGTTCCTCTGCATCAAGGTCTCATCATTCGTCTATATAATTTTCACCTTGCCTTGGACCCTCCTAAGCCAATCCATCCCTCTATTGTTGAGGTCCCTACTAACACTTCCCCCATTCATGCCATTGTTTCTGAGGAACGCGGCCCTACTCCTAATTCCTAAAAATTGAAAGGGGTTTCCTTCTCTGAGACCCTTGAGGAGACCATGATGCATACTCCAGTTTCTAAAGGGAGTGTGAAAAGTAAGAAGATAAAATTTAGGGAGATGGCTGGTATTGGGGAGGTTATTGGGGACATAGTAGGGACCCATAAGAATCTTAATAGTGATAATGTGGGCCCTATGAAAAAACACAAAACCAAAATGGAGTGTAAGAATGAGAGTTTTTCTTTTGGAGTGAGAAGGTCAGGGAGAATTGCTGGAAAACCGTCCCCATAGGCCAAGTTAATTGATTATTCTAAAAGTGATTCAAAAGCTTCCACTTAGGGGGATGATCAGTTGAAAGCTGGAGACATTGAGGTTCAAGAGATTTCTGAAGAGGAGGTAGATGAGGGAGAAGAGAAGCAGACTGAGGATTCTAGTGGTGGTCCTGTGGACAATGCTGGTGAAGGGGGGAAGATAATTGTGGTGAAGGTTGAAGAGGAGACCAAGGAGGAGGGAGTTGATCAGGGGAATGATATTGTTGTCCTCAGGGGGTGGGTGGATGATTTGGAGTAGAAAATTCAATCTATGGGAGGTTTTATCAGTAGTATGCTTTGTCGCTCAGCAATCCTCAACCTTACTCTACTGCAAGAACATGGGACTCAGACTGCTGATGAGGATGAGGATAAATTTAAGAAACTTGATGAAATTGTGCAATTTCTAGTTAATGGCTGGGAGAATGTATCTCCTTAGTCATGGTTTTCTTTATGTTTTATGTTTTCTTTTTGCTACTATATATTATCTATTGTTAATTGTTTGTATTTGTTGTTAATGTTGTAGTTGGTTTTGGTGGCTCTTTTTGTCTGTGAGCCATTGTTGCTTCTTTTTGTAATGTTGTTGTAAGGGTTCAACCCCTAGCTTTTGTCGTCTTATATAATAAAAAACACATATCAATAAATTTAATAATTTAAAAAAAATTCTATATATATTGGAATACATTCCTTTAGAATATTACTTGAATGCATAAGTACAATAGGGCTTAGTTCTTGTAATCCACAAATCATGACTTCATATAATAGAATATTTTCCATCTTGTCATAGTTGAGAGAGAATATCATCAAGGGATTTACCTCCCAACCATAAAGCTTCAAGATTCCTTGGCCTTATTTCTATAGGAGAAGCCCAACCCTTCACAAAAGTTCTAGTAGACTGAGGTTGACTTGCATGAAGGAAATAGGTTTGATAAATAAATAACAACTAATATCATCAACTAACAAATGTACACTCCATGGAAAACACATTGAGTATTAGAGAATCCATATCAATAGGAATATTATGTAATGATCATTTCAAGAAAAGGATAATATATTTCTTCATAGCAAAAGCATCCAACATTTCTCATTACAATAATGGACATTCGTAGTTCCAATTATAAAAGGAAAACATATCAACACCAATAATCCATGTAAGAATCCAAGATACATTTAGATGATAAGTCATAAACTAATAAGTTTTAATGTATTCAAGTGGGTATCCAATCCTTTCTAGGTCTAGTTCCCTAGACAATTTTTCATCACCTACCACCCACTCAGGTGGATAGGAATGAATTAGAAAGGTTAAAAAGAAATAGATGATGTAAGTGCACTCATGAGACAACAAAATTGAGCCAAGACAATTATATACAAGCTCAAGGTCTTAACTCCAATTTTACCAATATGAATCACATATCAATCATAGCTCGAACACTTTCAAATACTATATAAAACACATTGCATCATTATGAGGGTTGAAGTCTTTATTTGAGAAGAAATATTTGATTTGAGGTTCCCAACTACCCATCATTGAGGATGCCAACGATGACTTATTTTGCTTAAGCACTCACAACTACACATTATTATTTAAATAAGGAAATTTAGTTGTAAAATGCACACTTAATGTATCATGATACCTCATTTTCATTATACCCCTACACTCCATTTGGATATATAAATGTTTTTATCACATTAGTAAACACAAGATATCCCCTAATTTAGGAAAATGAAATATACCAACATGAATTATGAAACAACAATCTTTGATCAACAAGACACTATTCAATATAAAAATAGTATTTTTAATCAAGGAACAATTAAATGAACCATCATAAATCCAAGTCCTAGTTAACACTTTTTCTTAATTGATAGGATCTTGAGAACTAACTTTGAACTCTATTGCAAAAGAAATGACTATGAAATCCTAAACAAAATCCTCATAAGAATTTATCTAAAAAGATCTCAACCACACTTTAATTAATAATCTTCAATGCTACCCTTAACAATGATATCCAAAATGGATTCATATTGAAGAATAGACAATGTTTCTAATCACCAAGATCCCTTAGAGGCAAGGTGAGAGCATAGGATAGATTATCTATTTCCAATACGAATCCCTCTTGATAAAAGATTTACATATTCAACATAGCACTTTGACACAATTATAAAGAAGTAAAATAACATAATTGAGCTTAGGATTTCTTTCAAGTCTAATATTAATCATTCAACATAAATGATGATACTGATGTATTCACATAATTCATAATTTAAACATCTTTTCTTGAAAAAAAAACTCTTCCACTAACTTGGTATATTGTTTAACAATCTAATATATCTAATATCCTATGATATAGATGTTTTGGAAATAACAAATATGAGTAATCTTCTAACTATATCCATATATCACTATGTTAATCTTTTGGCCATTTGCCTAAAGTAACAACATTATTAATACAACTCTTAATATCTAAATTCTAAATTTAATATCAAGGAAATCATTTAACTATTATCAAAATAACTTGCTAAGTTTGTATCTTTTCTTTTAAACTATGACTTATATATCAACTTTAGAATATGTTCTATTAATGATATCTCAAAAAGTAATTAATTCTAATTAAACACATGCTTTCCATTATAATACAAATTTGAAAAGAAGTATTTAATTCTAATTAAACACATGCTTTTCCTTAACTAATTTTTGGGCTAAATAAAAGGAAATCAACTTACTTAAAGCTTCTAATTATTAGTTATGTTTCTTATGCATCAAATCAACCATAGGCATGCAACCCAATATGATGCTAGTGTAGACAGTGGTAATCATAGATATAGTTTTATCACTGTAATGATACTCATACAATCATGGCATATAGAAAAGACACCATTGTATACAATGTAATCATAGATAATTAACATCACAATGAAACTTATTCAAGTTTTAGGCATGTAGCCAAGTATGATGCCTCTCTAATATAGTGGGAGTCATATATATTCAATCTTGTATCATATGATGCCCAGGTATTATAGAGGGGATCATATACAAATATTCATCCAATACAATATCATATTAATAAAATTGCATGCATATATATTTATGAATGGTGTAATGAAATTGCACTATATACATTTGCTTTTGTATGTATACAACTATGTATACATATGAATGCATTGTTATAGAAGTATTACATTCTCATATGGCTACAATAAATAAATGTCATAGTAATACTAATGAATTTTATTACCCACAACCAATGAAATAAAAATTCATTAAATATAATACACAATTATATAATTTGCGGCCAATATAATGAATGCCAATTAAATAAAATGAAATCCATATCATGATAATAAATATCATTAAACAAAACTATAAATTACACATCTATAATGAAATATCGATTGAGAAAAAAAATCTAAGATGAGTTATAGAATGACTCTTCTCGCACATGGGGTTAATGGTCAACAGGTAAGGAACATGCCTATTATGTAAGACTTTGGCAAAAATTTTAGAAGGGTCAAATTTGAGGACAATAGGCAAAGACAGAGATTATGTCTAAATAAGGAGAGCTGACAGTTTAACACACTAGAGAAAGCTCCTCCAAGAAGAGGGTACTTCTTTTACAAGAAACCTTTGAAATCACAACAAGAAGCCTTTCTTGATTACCAAAAGGGCAGACACTCAAGTTGTTTTCCAAGAACATCAGATCCACCTAGAAGGGAGCTCTTGGTAAACCAAAAGTAACCCAAAATGTCCATTGGTCTGAGGAGGGCACATAGGAGATTTTTTAAGTCCTGTCAAGCTAATATACATACAAGGAGGAGGGAACCTAATCAAAAGAAAGGATGGACCCAAATCCTCTTGTTAAAAAATTCACGAGAAGAAAGGAATATCAAGAAATGAATCTTTGTCTAGAGGATATCTACGTTCTACAAAAAATGTTTGCCCTATGAGACACTACACTTATAGGTAAGGTCTTGTCTCCACATTTTTCTAAAGATGATCTAAAGGAATGATATTTAAGCAACTAGCTAGAAGTTAAGGAATATGGAGTATTAGGGAATGGTTTCTTCTTCTTTTTCCTTTGAATCTAGAAAAAAGAGGGATACAGTCTTAGAAAAGAGATTATGGGGGTTTGGTCAAACAACAATCTTTTGTCAAGAATAGAAACCAATCTTTCATGTTACAAGAGAGCATATCCCTATTCTCCCTTTTTGGGTAGAACTTCCCTATCTTCCAATGGAATTTAGATATATGGAAACACTATGCTCTATAGGGAACTCCCAAGGAGTCTGCTAGGAAGTAGACATTAGTTTGGAAACTCTCTAGTCCTCTTCTGTTAAAATACACAGTCTCTGAAACAAAAGATCTACTGCTAAAGACAGTAAAGTTGATAACCTCTCAATGTTTCTAGCTACAGGAGATTCTACTTGAAGATGGTATTCAATAAGAAGATCTTGCAAGACAAACTGATTTTCTACACTAGAGTAAAAAAATAATTACATAGAAGCCAAATCTCCACTTCAAGTGGATGAGTCTTCACCTCAACACCTCATAGCTGAAGAGGAAGTAAGTAGAAGAAATCAAGAGGCTTTAGTTGGTCTACAAGTGGTCATACCATCACCCCACAAAGTTAAAATAGGGGAGGAGGAAGAAGCTAATGATGGAAATGAAGAGCTAGAAAAGGAAGAAGTTGATGAGGGAAATGAAGAGCTTGAAAAATCAAATGTTTCTCTTTAGAAAGGAGAAGATGAAAATAGGTAGCCTGGAGACATCAAGATTCAAAACCATCATTATACACTTTTCCTAGGGGAGGAAGGTCTTCAACAGGATAACATGAAGCTTCTCTCTTTGTATCAGGGTTAGAGTGTTAGAGTGAAGGATGGGGAGCCCCTAAGGCTACAATCCCTAGGTGGGGATGACTTCTGATCTGTTCAGGTAGAGAAATTGAAGATGAAGGAGATTGTGTTCCCTGACTTTGTCATTGATGGAGGGGAGTTGAATACTAGGCCTATAAAGAACACAGACTCCCCCAAGTTTTCTAATGATCTCATTCAAGGTAATGAAAATCTCAAGGATTTATTTGAGCAAGTCCTAATGAAGGTGGTAGGTGATTTGATTGAACAGATTGTAGATGAAGTGCTCTAAGAGGCAGATAACATGACGGGGAAGCTACCTCTAAGCATTTCCCAAATAGAACTAAGGACCACTAAAAAAAGATAAAGCCAACCCTGATAAGAAAGACTGAAAGACAGTGAAAATGTAGAAAATTTGATGGCACTAATCAAGAATCTCCCTTAATCCCTACTATTGATGCTTAAAATTGCGCAGGTTCCAACACCAACATGGGAAGTTTCAAGAGTGTGGGACTTGCTACTCGAAACAACCTCCAGATTTTAAAGAAGCTAGCTCTTCCAATTTAAATGTGCTTTGAGTAAAGGGAAGGAAAAAAACAATATTACAGATACAATAAGTAGAACTAAACCTATGGCGATGCACCTGAATGAAATATATTCTTCCAATTAGCACAGAGGATCTAATCCTTAAGATACAGTTATATTAAAGAGAAAGTATTGCATGATTAATATAAGTAGATGTACTTGAGTAAGGTCAAAAGGCTAAACACAGATAAATTTGCAAAGACACAAATAATATCAGCAAAGGCATAGAACAAAGTTCTTTTCATTAATATTCCAGTATCATAGAAGGCATAGTAACATGCACATATATAATAACCTTCTTATCAGAAATAACAAAAATAAAGGAAAATGATATAATCTTGTCACAGTAAAGTCCTGAATTCTTTATTTAAATTCTTGATAAAAACTTATCAAAAGTTCTACCTTTATCGATTACTATTGTAACTTATTTAAAACCAAAAACTTGACCAAAATCACCTTTAACAACCCAAATCTTAATGGAAAAATAGAATAGGAGCTATCTGAGAGTCCTCAACTATTGAGATCTCCTAAATATGCAACTGTAATATCCCGTGCGCTCATTGGTTGTAGCATCAATATACATGGCACTCTAACTGCATCATCGTTAAGACAAATGGTGACACCCACAGGCTCATTGCTCAAAACAAATTGTGACACATGGTAGCATCTGCTATAACTACTTAAACTCTTTTAACTCCAAAAGAAACACAAGAGAATACCACTTGTCATACCCCTCTTTACTTTCAATGTGATATGTGTCCCCCTCCGCTTCAGGCTCAAAACTATATCCTTATACCTAGGTGACTTACCGTTATGACATCTGTCACCATCCGCTTACTCTGAAATTGAGATATAATATCATGGGACCCGCTGGGTGCATCACTTGCTACCTGTATAGAAAATAAACTAGGACAGATGACATCATCTGCTTGAAACAAAACTAGACATGTAGTGCCTTCCGCAATAACATGAAACTTATAAATAGACCCTAAAGGATACTCAGAAGATGACACTTGTTGCACTCCGGTGTAACTGGAAAACAAAATACCTTCATCCTAAGAGCATTAAAATGAAAAGAGACCCTTCTTCTAATGTCACCATGTGGTGCCCTCTGTAATAAGTATGAAACTGTGTCTTTATAAAATTGTGGCCCACCATACATTGGAAAGAAAACACATGCAGCACTGTTTGCTTAAGGCTCAAAAAGACACACGGTAAACTCCACTAGCAGGTAGTAACAAAAGAAACTTTTAAAGACTACCTTTGGTGTAGACACATTGCGAAGCTCGTAGTCACCATAAAAATTCAATAAAAGAAACCACTAGCTGATATGTGGCATGCTCCGTAACAACTCAAAAGAAAAGTAACACATGGTAACATCCGCATAAAACTTAAATTGTTTGCCTTTCACTATAGCTTAGACACTTGGCGCAATCCACGCACAGAAACATACATAGTCACAAATATTTTCTGTTGTAACATTATATCGCAACAGTACTAAAACAAAATGTAGAGTTTACTCTATAGTTCTTGGCGATCACCAGGACTTCTGAGCCTGCTTAGAAAGAACCCCCAAAAAGGAAACAAAAATGATACAGCCACAAATATGAAAACCTCAATGACATATTTTATAATGTCGTCTAATATATAGACCATTCTGAATCTGACAACCCCTACCTCCTTTGCAAATCCTAAAAAGCAAAATGAAGATTGATTATATCTTTATGTGAAAACAATTGCAAAATCTAGACTACAACTTTCAACTAAAATTCTAGCTGAGCCATTGGTACCAATACAGCATCAACCTCTGCCATAGTAGATGAATCACTCAAACCTTGGAAAATTGTCTGATCATTCTATTTTGTCAAAAGCAGAGCCTTTAATTCATCTATCATCAATACTGTGTTATCATCTGGGAAAGGTGAAGGGAGGCCCAGCTGGACTAGACCTTCAATATGCTTTGTCATATCTTTCACTCCCTCCTTTACAATATCAAGGAGCCCTTTACAATTCATAGCTGTAGTATTGCAGCTTAAAACCTCATTTACCTTTTTGGTAGCAACAATTCTGTCATCTATACCTGTTGCAGGAAATGCTTCATTTGTTGTGTCATACAACTTCTGTAATAGAAGCTAAGAATTAGAAATCCTCAAGGAAACAATAAAAAATGTAGCCTACACAGAAGATTCCACCTTCTCACACATTTGTTGGGCATTCAATAAGAAAGTGAGAGATGGCTTGAGCTGAATAATCTCCTCAGAGATTTTTTTCCACACTGAACTATATAACTCCTTAACCAAATTCAAGATAACTCAGTAGTTAGCTGCTTGTTTTTCTGCTGCTTAGCTAGATACTGTGCATGAGATGCATTATTGGCATTCTTCTCCTTTAATAGCATTTGTTGCAATTGTGTCACCTCTAACAATTTATCCTAATATTTCTTCTTTGCAGTAGCCCTTTCTTGCCTCAAAATAGTAACAACAGCTTTTTCTTGTGCCAACTTAGTTTTCAAAGATGCAACTTGTGCATGTATGGTCTGATGAATTTGTAATGACACAGTAGTCTGTAACTATTTATTTAATGAATCAATTTCATTAATTTTTGACTGTATCTCCCAGGTTAAATTACTGCTATTAACCTTTTCCTAGGCTAGATTAGCTTCCACCTTTTGTAGCCTTTTATATATTTTTAGATAATCTATAGCCACTACAGTAGTAGTCTCATTCATTAATTCTACCTTGTCTTGGGGTCTAAAAAAAGACATATCCATGGCCATAACATTCATTCCATAATCTTGAGGTTGTATTTGCTCATTTGGCTTAACCACATTTGGAGACAAATGTGTCACAATCAAAGACTATTGAATAGGATCAAAGAGTGACCTCATATGAGCCACAACAGGGGTTTTGTTTTCTTTCTTCCTTTTCTTTTCCATCCTCGCCTCTTTGGCCTTCCTTGTTGTATCTGATTAGGCTTGGAAACTAAGAGGAGATGTAATATAGCCTCCAGTAAAAGGATGACCCTGAGGCAGGCCATAAGGAATATCAGACATTTGACTAGGGGAAACTAAGGCGAGACCCACTTGGGCACAAATGGAGAAAATAGTGGTAAAATGATGGCCTATGAAGACATCACTGGTACACTAACAGATGGAGAAAAGGTTTGAAAAGGCACAATAGAAGTGGCAGGAGACATGGAAACTTGGGTATTCAAAGATGCCACTCCTAAATAAGAAGAAATAGATATAGGGGAAAAGGGAGAAGTACTTACTTGAGCTTCAGATGAAATGACTAGGGCTTGCTGCTATTGGGAAAAAGGTTTCTCTTCTTCTTCCTCTTTAGGCAATATTAGACTTCTAATTTTATGAGGCCTGTCAGATGCCTCCTTAGGATCCTCTTCTTATTCCACATGATTCAACTAATATATACAAGACTGGAACATGATCATAAGTATTTGTCTCCTCAAGATAGAGCAAGATCTAAAATTTGCCACACAAAGTAAATCCTCCTCACACATGAACAATAGCAAGGGAAACCAATGGAGATAAAAGCACAACCACCTAACCATGTGGAACCCTAAGGTCCACCCCCTATGCTAGGAGATAACAATAAGGTCCCATTAAGCAAACAATCAAGAAGACAATAGGCTAATAGGTTCAAGGACTACACATGACTTAAATACAACACTAGTCAATATGAACATCACAAGTATCTCAAACATCACTTACACACTTAACTATACTTCTAGAGGCACTCACACAACTGAAGGAGGGAAAACCCAATTTAGGGAATGCTAGGCTACAGTAGAGAAGAGTGTCATCACATGGTCCTAAAATGGGTTATCTTGATAGTCTCTGTTGGCCCCCATCCATGGGTTATCCTAGCAGTCCACATGTCAGCTCCCATCTATGGTTATCCTGGTAGTCTCTCATTAGATGCTGGCCCCATAGGGTGACATATGCGGAACCAACATTCCTTTTGTGAGGACAAAGAAGTTGATCTTTCCAACCACGACCTTCTTATCCCATCCTTAGCTTGAACGAGCACTACATGCATGGGTAAGGCATCCAATTATCTTATTTAGTGTGGAAACTACCCAACCCTCTAAATTTGTTATTATGTTATCACTCGATTAAAAACTTCCAATGGGTTATCCTGGTAGCAACTTTGGGCATCGGCCCCACATTGAAAGCCACTCCCCTACTTGCATCTAGAAGACGCTTACCATCACAATAACAAGTAACATATACAATGCAAGGCATTTACCTTCTTGCATACAAATCATAATCACAGGGGCCAATTATTGTCCCAAAACATAAACCAAGCATGAACGACCACATTCTCATCATGAAGGATTTACAACACAAAATACACATCATTTCACATCACACAGAGTAATGAATTATCCATCTTGCATAGTCATCATAACCACATGAATAGGTACACTGAGCAAGGCATTATCCATCTTGCATAGTCATCATAACCACACGAATAAGTACACTGAGAAAGGCATTATCCATCTTGCACATGTATCATACTAACATGAATAGGAGACAATATTTCAAGAATATATTTCATATGATGCACACATAGCCAACCCATACACAATCACACCCTCCCAGGCCTCTACAAACAACTTCCCCAAATGACACAACACTTGACACCATAAAAAAAACACAATAGTTTCACATCACATTCACTATCAAAGTACATCATAAATGAATACCCTTCAACAATATTTTTAAGGAATGTAATATTAATCCAAGCATGATTAATCATCTAACAATTATAAAATGAATCTATCTCAATATTATAGAACTATAACCTTCTAATCACCAGTAGCGGTTATAATATGATCATAAGATATAAGTATCCATGAGTATCAATATTTTAACTAATAATTCTAAAGACTTATTTTCAATTTCATTTAATTAAAACGATTGCAAACAACATGCAAATAACCCTAAGGCATACAAATTAAACACAACAATTATTTACACTATTTACACTAATGTAGATTTCATTAATAATCTAGACAATTTTGTAAATACTATTAAATATAACTGTATAAGCAATCCTAAAAGCCTATAATATTAGAATTCCATAGATCTCTTACACTAGTTAGAATCACAAGATAGAAAACCCGAAGCTATAATGAAAGAACCTTGTTCTAAGGTTACCTTGAGAGGAATGAAATATAGAACAACAAAACATTCATATAGATCTAGCATCTTCATCAAATCTACAACACTTTTAACCACATGCATATGATAGAATCAGCACAAAATGAATTTGTTGAAAAATCTTAGAGAAACCCTGTTTGAAAATATAGAGTTATTGGTGACGCAACTAACAATTTTTAACAAAGATGAAACGGGTGAGGGGTAGACAGTCAAAAAATATTCATATCTCAAAATAGGAAAACTAGGTATAGATGATTTTTGGATATGATTTAGACATCCGACAAATGCCCATATATAAAAAAATTAGAGAAACCCAGTTCGTAAAAATAAAGTTATGTCTAATGCAACAGATTGCTAAAATAGAGACGAAATGGGTGAGAGGTAGATAGTCACAAAATATTCATATCTCACAAATGACAAACTTAGTATGGCTGATTTTTGGATATGATTTAGATATCTAGGCTGTACACGATATATAAAAAAAATAGAGAAACCCAGTGCATAGAAATAATGTTATGTCTAACGTAACAGACTAGTAAAACAAAGACAAAATGGGTGAGAGTTAGACAATCACAAAATACTTATATATCAAAAATGACAAACTGGTATGGCTGATTTTTGGATATGATTTAGATATCCAAACCGTGCAACATAGTTAAATAATTATAGAAGCCTAGTTCATAAAAGTAAAGTTATGGTTGACGCAACCGAATATAAAAATAGAGATGAAATCGATGATTCCTAGAAATGCAATGCTATGGACATGCACAATTGGATATGATAACAATGCTTCTAACCTCTCAAGAAAATTACAATCAAAAGGAAAAATCATAAATCAAACATTTTCTTCAACACAAAACTGAGACAGAAATTAGAACCCAAGGAACCTGATTTTGCTTGCTTGACTGGGCTGAAGATTCGATGACGGGTTCAACTGCTATAGCCAAAAACTAGTCTCACCCATCTCCTCTCTCCCTCCAAAAGTTCTATTTGCTGAAGATTATTATGAGAGACAATTCCCCCCCCCCCCCCCCAAATATTTTCTAGAAGATTCTTCCCAATAAAGGCAAAAAAATTCTGCCTAAATCCCTTTCTTACAATTTACTATTTTGTTATCATTTAAAACTAGACCAGACAATATTTTTGTTATCTTATTTATTTCCTTTACAACTAGAAAAGAATCATTTTTATTCTTATTTATTTAGTATTTACTATATATGAGTTTTATGACAACTCATAAATATTATCTATTTTTATTGCCACTTAACACAACATTTAATTATATTAATTAATTTATTTATCTTTAGCTAGCATTTACATTTATTATTATCTTTTTACTATTTATCTCCATAAATTCAAATTCTCATAAAGGCATTTATATATATTTATTTATTTAAGAAAAATGCTTTCATAACTAATAATATTATTTTAATGCAATAATTAACCAAAGGAACAATCAAACAATGCAAAACTAAATAACCTAAATGCCAAACAATACCTGACACTGCACGATCGAAAGCATGACCACAATGATAGTGACTGACCATTAGGCCCATACATACAACACTGACTGGGTGCAAAACTGGATACTCATCCTTTTCAAGGATGATGGCTAACTAGGAGACCACATGTTATCTCTGTTCAATAGTTTCCATTGGATTTAAGGCATGCTTAGACCTGTCAATTCAGGTGGAGTTGATGCCTGGTACCTGCATCCTACAACAACCAAATAATCAAACAAATATATATATAGTCAAATACACTATGAAAGGGAATCGCAGCATAGCATGGTACTCACCTATGAGTAATGTGGCACTATCCTTTTCACCATCACATCAAACACGTAATCACAACACACATAGCAATCAGTTATTGAATGACTAAATACGAACCATCATCAGATAATCACATGATACACATAATAAGATTAATCCACACAAAACATCACAACATAACATCCTATATATATATAGCCAAATACACTGTGAAAGGGAATTGCAGCATAGCATGGTACTCACGCATGAGTAATGTGGCACTATCCTTTTCGCCATCACATCAAACACGTAATCACAACACACATAGCAATCAGTTACTAAATGACTAAATAAGAACCATCATCAGATAATCACATGATACACATAATAAGATTAATCCACACAAAACATCACAACATAACATCCTATGATACAGAGTCAGTCGCATAAAAATCAATTCTAACATATGACAATTGTAGTAAGATCAACATCATAATCTCTTGAATGTAAAATAATGTCAGAGCATATAAATTATCAGTATCACAACAAAAATTATCAAAAAAACATACTAACTGTCATATGAAACCACACATGAGCATAATCAAGAATGTCATCAACGTGAATGTAGCATCTACCAACATCATATAATGTACAACATAAACTATCTAACATACCCTAAATATTCCTATTATTTTACCTTCATATTCATGCTCCTTAGACAGACCATCTGCACATCCAAAATAATATTGGAGGAACATTACATGATATACATAGATCTCTTAGATGCATTAGGAATTTGGTTAACAATTATGATAGTTTATATAAAGAATTTTTTTTCAGAAAGGCACTTCAATGCCATATCTTGCATATTTGTTGTAACTCAGAAATAAAGCATGTGAGCCCTTTGATTCTAGCCCACATGTTTCTAGAATATGAGTATTTTGATTTTAAGATATATTGAGAATTTGAATCTTCCATTGTATTCTATATTTATGTTATTTCTGTTGTGTTTACTCTAACTGCATGGTTTCGATAGTCCCTTCTTGGGACCCTCCATCCATGACTGCACTAGTTTGCATGAGACAACACTAGAAATTTGGTTGATTTCCCTAGAGAATGAAATTATAGTAGTCTATGATCACTACTAGGGAACTTTATTGGATCTCTAATAGTAAAAAGAGTGGATGATGACTATGCACCTAAAGTTGCATCCTTGATCATACATATTACAAGATTCAATAGGGTTGCAATAAAAAAATTGCAAAATGATTATGACACATCATCATAAGATGTTGTAATAATAAATAAGGAATTGAATGATGAAAACCAAATTTACAAGAATATATGTAACAAATCAAGGCAATTGTTCTCACTACTTCAACTTCTTGATTCCAAATTGCCTAGAAAAGTAGCATGCCCAATGATGAAAGAAGAATGTTGCAGAAATAGATTCATACTTTGCAAGGTGAGGTCTAACATATAGTCCTTAAAGCCAAGCATGATATTAGGGATATTGTTAAAACAATTCTAAGGGATAGACTTATTAATTTGATAAGAACGATTGACAATTTCTAAGAGTACCATGAAAACATGAGAGACACTAATGAACACATGAACAAGGTAGCTCCAAGACTAAAGGAATTAAACGTTAAATTGATTCTTTACACTACTTTCATGAAATTCATCTTCAATAATGCCAAGTATAATCTTGACAACCTCAATCATATAAATAAAATCTTTGAGATGTCATACCTTTTGGGTGAGGTGCCACATGCGATCTTAGGTGTATGAGAAAGAACAAAACATTGGCTTTCCCTTTTCCTTTTTAGTAGGTGGCTTGCCTGGGAGTTCACCCCAAAGTTCAACCATAAGTATGTATCTCCAGCGGCATATATAAAGGGACAAAATTTGAAAGGTGAGCTCAATCCACTTGTGCCATAAGGGGTGGTCCTTGTAGTCCCCGATGATTGTAGATGTGGGTTTGAGATTTTAGTCTCCTGTCACTACTATGTCATGGTGTTCTTAGGAGTTCCTTCAATACTAAAGTTTGATGTAGAATCCTAAGACCCTTTTTCCATTTATCATTGTGGTGTAAGGAATACAGATTGTACCTTGAAGTGACTTACCATGTAGGGTCTTTGGTTGAGGTGACACAGTTCCTTGATTGGGACTTATCCTTTCAAGTCGAGAGGTGTCCACATGGTCCAAGACCTTGGCATACTTTAGTTAACCATTCCAATTGGTCTATTTAAAATCACTAAAAGGTGAGGTAATCCAACCTTCATAAATATCCTTTAATAGTAGCTAAGTTGTACTTATTTTATTGTTTGTGAACTGTGCTGAAGTGAGCTTTATGGTAGAAAGCTTGCAAAATACCTTGTCTTCCAAAAGTCAAGAGTTACAAAACAAGCAAATATGAATGATACGTGTTTTCTATGTTTGTTGTGTTTTTATCATTAATTAAAACAAACTGAAACAAACTTAGAAAACCTAATTTTATGTCACAAGCAACAATGAAATGCATCTATAGGTTTTTGAAATGCACATGTAGGTTCCTACTATGCACTTGACACCTTGTGCAATGCACATGTTAGGACTAAAAACCATAATTGAGGCATTTTGAGTTGGAATTGACTAGTTCTGCAATGTACCTATAGGTTTTAGCACCACACTTGAGATCTATAGCAACATATCTACCTTGGTTAAAAATTTTAGGGAGAATTCTGAGGGTGCACCCTCCTCATTTCATTCTAACAGTGATCCTATACTAATACCATAAACTTGCTTAGCATGATTAGCCCATCCATTTACATTAGTTTAGGTTAACTTGCATAATCTTGTTGGTCTTACTTTATCCATTGCCTTCACTTAGTTCACCTTGCATTGACCAAAATAGCATTTGTCATCCTAAGTCATCTTTAGTTTCAGTCATCTTTAATGTTTGTAAATTAGGAAAATTTATCACTCTTGAACCTACCTTGGTTACAAACTTGGAATCGTCAAGGCCTTGCCATTTTCTATTCACAACCAACCAACCAGTTGGGCCTAATACTCATAAGACTAGTTTAGTTTCATCTTTTTCAAATTACAAAGATGAGTCTAACTCATTGTCTAGTCTAGACTCAATTCAAACAACCCTTCAAACATTATCCTTATAAGGTCTTGACAATTTCAAGTAGTCACTTTGATAGGTCATAGTTTGCCATTAGTACCCTTTTGGTCAAAATACTCAAAGTTGGTTACCCATTAAGCTTCAAACACTATCATAATTTCATAGTCACTTATCATTTCCCTCATTTTAGTCTTAGTTGCATTTGTCATCTCTATAACCAAAAAGGTCCCAAAAAACATAGTAGTCTCAGATTATCATCCTTAGAATCCCAAGGCTAGCAAGTCTTATATGGTAGATACATACTCACAAAGGAAAAGAAAGGGAGTGGATTCCATAAATCATCCCCACAACAATATCACTAACATGATGAGATTTGGGTCTTCCTCTAATGAACAACATGTGTGTTGCCCTCACATGGATAATCCCTTTGAGAATTATACCTTACAAGAGAATGACCAAGGGGTACAGAAGATAGATGAAGCCTCTAAAGATCCTATGCTATTGTAAATCTTAGATGAGATGATAGTTGCAAATCCCCAAGCCTACCTCATACAACTCTTGAAAAATGGGACCAAGCTTCCTACGAGAGTAGACATAAACATGATTATAGGTTCACCCTCAAACAATGTCACACAAACTCAAGATCACATGACCACGTTGACTAGTCATTTGAATCCAAATAAAAATTCTCATTTGTCCTCTTATAAGAGGAAAACCCTACTTAATCTCCATCATTCATATGACTCAAAAGTCAACACTCAATCTACACCCTTCATTTGAACCATAGCGTTCTATAAAAGCAACTCTCCAATCTCATTTTCTCAGTTCCTAGCTAGTTAATCACAAGAAGAGTCTTCAATATTTTGCTAATCATTCCATATTGAGCTTCTCATGAGTATTGCATGTCTACAAATCAGAGAGCAATCTAAGAAAGGTCAAGAATAACAATTGACAGAAGCCACGTTTAGATTAGGAACTTATATTAGTTTGCTTTGTTTTTTGATTGTTATGGTATTTTGTACTCCATTGATGAGTTAGGGTTCTTGTGATTGATAATAGAATGTTTCTTTGATTTTCCCTAGCTTACAGAAACTATGAATTGGTCCCTTTGTGGAGTAGAGGCCACATAAGGCATGTGGAAAGGCTAAAGAGTGGAGAAGGCATTAGGTGATCCATGGGTTAATCCTTGAGCATATTGATATTGATCCTATGGAGGGTACATGAATAATCCCATAAATCTAACATATATTGTGGTGACTAGCATGATGACATGTTGATGTCATGGGCCTAATGTATATGGTTGGGAAAGAGATAATGTTGACCAAACATAATCTTTAAAACATCATTGTCAAGTGATTATGGTTTAAGCCTATAATATTAAATTCCTCTATGTGTCTCTTGGTTGGTCTTATAGGAAATATTCTATGATATTGGACCAATGATGAATTGTTGCATGGAGAGGATAGGCCTAGAGGGCATTGACAATGATGGATCAATGTTTTTGACCTAATTATTTAAGGGGCATGTGTAAAGATGATCCATGTTAGCTAGTATACATTGGTTATGGTGGGTCCCATTTTACTTTTGGGTGATCAAGTTGCACATCTTTCTTTGTAATGTCACACTTTCTATATATTCATTATCATACGAGGTTGGATGGTGCAACCACTAGAGTCATATTTGGTTTGGTTACTTTTAAATGTATGTATGGTGAGTCCCCTATAACTTTATCCTATATGCCTCAATCACACTATTGTACTATGCTTGGAATGTGTATTTCTCTCTTCGTAGTGGCTCATTGACCATTGATATCTTGTAGATGATTTTCAACCATTGACCTAGCCAATTACATGAAGAGGTTATTCATGAGTTAATAAAACACATTTTCAAATAGGTAAAAGGTAAGATTTTTTGTTACTACACTCCACCCTATGCTGCACTATAGAATGCCTTTGGGTATAATTAATTCTGCTAATTTCCACCAAACCATACCATAAGAATGAAATAAAACAACAACTCATAAATAAAATAAATCTTAAGTAAATAAAAATAGCTCTTTAAATTTTTTTAAAGTACAAAATATAAATGAAATAAAACAATCTTAAATAGTTCTAATTAAAATTTAAAAAATAACTCTTAAATCCATGAAATAACTCTTAAGTAAATAAAATAATTCAAGTGTGATATTCAGTTTTTAGTTATATGTATTTAAGAAATATTATACAATTCATTATATATATGATCCTGACCTCATCCCTTATGGTGTCAGGGGCCTTGCACTTAATAAGACTTGATCCTTGGTGAGCTCATTTAGAACCTTTCAACTTCACCAGTAGACCAAGGGCTAATTTTTTGTCTCAACTTCTATTATTATATCATGTTTTTTTAATCTTAGTTTCAAATTTTTAAATAGATTCAATATATCTCTAAACAATCTGATTTTTTAAAAATAATAAAATATTTCGATTTAAGTTGTTACTCTTATCTATATTATTAAAAGGTGTCCCCATAGGAAATATGGACATTTGTCCATTAAATTTTTTTGTTATATTAAAAACCAATTTTTATGCTAAAAGTTTAAAGAAAAACCTATCTAGTAATTATTATTTTTATATAATTTTTACTTTTCTATATATTTGAAATGTATTTTTTCACTCCCACAAACCTTTCTAATTATTAATAAGTATAATATAAATTTTAAATTTCAAACAATAATACATATTTATGTATTTTCTACATATTTAACTCTTGTCGCTTCTATTTTAATAATTTTATATATATTTAATTCTTGTAAATTCCATTTAAATAGAATAATGTTAAGTATCATTTAATAATAATAATAATAATAATATGAGGCATATAACATTGACATGATCCCCAAATATAAAGTTCTTACATTGAAATATGTTTCTATAGTCATAGAGAAGAGCTGAAAGATTATGATTCTAGTAATCAAAAATCCAAAAATTGAAGAACTAATTTAAATCAAAATATTAATAGGTTATGGTAAGGAGTTACATTGCATTGTTGGGATCCACACCAATGGAGAAGGTGAAATGAGTGAGCATTTCAATTGTTTCTAGAAAAAATTAATATATGATAGCCAATAACTCAGGTGAGCATATCAAATTGCAAGATTTGAGGTGAGTTGTAAGGGAGTGCAGATAGAAAACAAAAGAATCACCTTTCCAAGAATCAATCCAAGGACGTGGAGGAAATCTTTGTTTTTTCTAAAGGTATTTACATTAGTTCTTTATTTTTTCTTGTTATTATCATGGTTTGAAATATTAAGTAGATTGTACTTCATTACAAAAAAAGACTTATCTATCTATTGTGATGTATTTAGATAACCATGTACAATATAATTGGTATTGATTTGTTTTAAGTTCTATGTTCAAATATCAATAACTATTTTAATCTTTTTGATTAAAGGGGTAAAATGACTTTTGAAGGGACCCCTAAACACTATGACGAGATGCTGGGCCAAAGATAAAACATGGAAGGATAGCAACCAAAAGACAAAAACACCTAAGGTGACAAAATAGACCTAGATATTAAATCAAAAAAATTATACTATCAACAAACATACATTATCCCAGCATACACCCATCCTCCTAGATCCTGTCAACATGGTCACATAGTTTTAAGAGTTCTAATAGTAGCCAGGTCTTGTTTGTAAAATTATTCATGAAGTTTGGCAAAGCCTAGAAGTTTATCCTTCTCCTCTTGGACAAATTTCTTTTTGCTTCCCTGGGTCCTGGACCTCAGGACCCCCTAATTATTACTTTTATCCTAGTTACATTTGTTCTCTATTTTCTATATCTTACCCTTAGCATCCTTCTCTTCCCCCATCCCTGCCATGTGTTCTTCTTTTAGGTCCTTCACCTTCTCTGTGAGGATTCTTATTCCTTCTATGTTGTTCTATTTGGTGTACTTGTTGATATCCAACATCCTTTAGAAATTGTTCTTAATATATTTCACCTTTGTTTCCCTATTGTTCAGGTAATTGTCGTATTCCTTACTATGCGACGCCAAGTCCTTTTCCAATTGATTAACCTTTAGGATGGATTTCGAGGATATTTAAATTTCCTCATCCATCCTATCATCACTTTAAACACCCCTTTCTATCCTTTTCTAAATAGTTGTGAGTCAAATGCTAATCCTATTTATCTCTATAAAAAACCATTTGATTAACATGTGTTGGCTATCAACAGCTTCCCTCACCATGCCTAGATCTTCAGAAAGCTCCTCCCTATTCATAGCCAAAGATATAAGTAATGAAAAGTTCTCAGGAAGCTTGCTACAAGGATTTGGGATTTGAGGAAATAGAATACCAATCCCATGATGTTCAATCACCATACCCTTGACTTCTTCCTCTTTGGGATTATCATCCATCCCCATTTTCAACATCAACTTTTTAACTTTAAAGTACCTTTATCAGCAGATGGACCTTAATTTCCTCCTAATTCTACTTACCTTTCTTCTTCATATCTTTCTTCTATTTACCCACCTTCTCGTATGTATACCCTTCATCTCCAAGATCCCCAAAGGAAAAGCCCATGGACTAGGAGTCCTCTTTTCTTTTCTATTTGGTCAGGGTTCTCTTTTCACAAGTCCTTTTTATCCTTTAAGGCATTTCCCCCTCCTTTTCCTTGGAGGAGTGTGGAGTGGAGAGAAACTCCAAATAAACCTCTTCCCTAGTCCAATTCATGGAAATGGAGTAGTCCACGATGGTCTGATTCTTTCCCTTCTTCATGGAGCTCCCCTTTATCTCCACAGTAGGTACTAGGGTTTTCATATGCTCCATGATGAGAGAAATGAAGCAATCATGTATAAAAAGTAACCTAGGGTTTATGTAGTTTTCTTTTATGGAAAATTCCATGGAGGATAAAAGGTAAAAAGGAAAAGAAAGTACCACTTATGTCTTAAGTGATTTAGGTGCATGAAATGATAGGAAACCTACCTTCAAGGCTAATGTAGTGCACGATAACCTCTACCACTTAACCCTAGATAGGTTAGATGGAATTCATTTCATATCCTCCCAAGTTGAACTTGACTAGAAGGTGTCAACAAGATAGTTATCGTTGCACCAAAATATTGACCTATTAATGCCTGATACAACCCCCAAAGTTAATGAATCCATGGGAGGTGGTTAAGCCTTGTCATGAACCCAACAATTGCACTACACAACAAAAGCCAGTGCAAACCTTGCAACAATCCTCCCTAGTGCAAGTGAGGGGTTTGAACCTATACCGTAGCTCTACTACCAATTGTTAGCAAGAAGGTTGTCACACCAAAAGATTAACCTATTAATGCTTGATACTACCTCCAGAGTTAATGAATCCAGAGGAGGTGGTTAAGCCTCGTCACGAACCCAAGTGCTGCACTACATAGCATAAGAAGACCAAGAGCATACACCTTGCAACAAGAGGTTCCTCTAGTTTCCTTTGAAGAAGGATTTCAATGCTTCCTCTCCCAATTTATGGTCCCTAAAAAATTTCCTCCCATCCATAGATGGGCCTATAATACTAGCTATGAAGTCCTCTGTTATCTTGGTCTCAATCCCATAGGCTTTAACTATTCTTCCCCACCACCCTTTTGCAAACATATATGAAGCTATTAGGTCCAACCTGTGTAATTTTTTCCATCAGGGGGACAAGTCCCCATCCAGCAGGACTTTTTATAGATGGGGCCACTTGTAGACCCCATTTTAGGAGAAAGGCTCTATTCTATTCCTATCACCTTCCATTTTAGTCGCTCTTTGGTTATCTCTTTCTAAAACCTCCAACTTCTACAAAAGAAAAGGTGCTTTCACAATTTTAACTAGAAGGGTCTTCGACCTACCCAGAAAGCATGCAGAGTGCTATAGAGTTATCATCATATTAACTCTTGGAGATGTTGAAGTTGTCATAATTTCCTTCCTTAATCAAAATGGATTTCACCTTAGTTGGCATATTGAAAAGCTTTTCCCATTATTTGATATCATGGGAAATCACTCTTTCATTTGCCATAATGCCAGCCAAACCATTACCTTCTTAAAATATATGGGAAATTAAAGAATTCTTAAAATAATTTATCAAATGAATTTATTAACATTTGTATGGTCTGACTTGGGACTTGGATTTCCTTTAGGGAATTTATGATGTTGAGTGTGTCCCCTTCGATCCATACATTCTTATAACCTTTCTCGTAGGCTAGCTTGATGATATGGTAGGCTATCATAGTTGTGGAGTAGTGATTTGACTTGATGCCCAATGGGAGCACCACAACCAAAATAAACCTACCTTTATCATCTCTTAACACCTCCCCACTTTCATTCAGCTCGTGATTCCCTTTGGCCATGCCATCAAAGATGACCTTGTTTGATATCATGGGAAATCACTCCCTCCTTGGCCATAATGTCAGCCAAACTGTTACCTTCTTAAAATATATGGGAAATTAAAGAATTCTCAAAAGAATTTACCAAATGAATAGAAACCTTTATCAACATTTTAATGGTCCAACTTGGGGCATGGATTTCCTTTAGGCAATTTATGATATTGAGTGAGTCCCATTTTATCTAGACCTTCTTATAACCTTTCCTATAGGCTAGATTGATGCTATGGTAGGCAATTGTAGCTTTGACATAGTGATTTGACTAGATGCCCAATGGGAGCACCACAACTAAAATAAACCTATCTTCAACATCTCTTAACACTCCCCCAATTTCAGCTAACCTGGGATTCCCTTTGGCCATGCCATCAATGTTGACCTTGACCCACCCCAAAGGTGGGTCTTCCATTTAACTGGATGTTTTACCTTGTAAATTTACTTAAATGGGATAGAGATATCAAATGCTAAGCACCATTTAGAAGACACTTTATTATAATAATTGGAAGTGTGATCCTTTGAACCATTTTATTTTTTATCTACCATACCTTGAGTGAAGTTTTCCATAATATATCTCATAATTTTTATTGTCACACCATCAACAGACATAGTTGTCTCACGTAAAATCCTATTATTTCTTTCTTTCCAAACTCTCTAGGCCACATGGGGGAGGGTGAGGGTCTATATGAATCTAAGAGTAATTTAATTTAGGGAGGGAGCTTACCACAAGCCACCAAGTCCTATAAGGAGTTTGTAAAAACCCAATCCAAGTTCTAAAAGAGAGAGAATCTTTCCCCATATTTCTCTTGAGAAGTCGCACCTAGTCAATAGGTGGATCTCTAACTCGAATTGATTCAAACATAAAGCACACCTGTTAGGAATGGAAAAACCATATTTGTACAAGTTATCAATGGTTAAGATATTGTTTTGAGCTAAAATCTAGAAATAGATATTAATTTTTGGAATGAGATCTAGAATGCAAAGGTTGGCCTAAAAGGGTATGGCAGTCTGAACATGAAGCAACATCTCAAAGCCAAACACCACTAAGAAGTTACTTGAAGGGGAAGAATTCAAAACCATCTCATCCTCTAACTGTGAATAGGGCATGTGGAACCTAGAGAGGAAGACCTAAAGGTTATTAAGAATGGGATTCATTTTAGAGAGATTCTTCTACCTGTCATGTGCTGTGTAATCCACCACCTGCTGACCCACAATTATGATGCAAATCTCCCTTATAGGTCTGGCTCACTCCAGATTAGATAACTTCATGTCTCCATACCAAAGGTCCTCCAAGAGTTGAATAGAATTAATGTTCCAAACCTTCTACTTAATGTCCTCTCTAATTAAGTTTCTACTGACAACAATGTTTTTCTAAATGTTAGAGCCAACTGGAAGTGACTCCTTATCAACATCTAAAACTTTAGAAAAGTTATGGAACCTAATGATATATTTATAGTTCACTATATTAGTCCATTGATTTCTTTCCCTGGTCAATCTATAGGCCATCTTGGCCATTAACACTTGGTTGAACTCTTTGATTTTCCTTATTATGAGACCCCCTATTTCATAGGCTTATAGACAAGGTCTCAAGCCCCCAGTAATATTTTCTTCTTCTCTCCTATTGCAATCCATAAGAATTTCATCTATATCTACTCAATCTTCTGCATATATTTCCCTAGCAATTTGAATAGGCTCATAGCATACACCAACATGTTATGCAGAGTAGCTTTTAATAATTGAATCTTTCCTGCTTGACATAAAAGAACCCCCTTCCATCCATGTAGTTTAGCATGGAAGCGATCCACTAGCCTTGATCAAAAGGCTTCAAGAACCTTTTTTCATAGAGGTAAGACAAGGTAACTGGAGGGAAAAAGTTCCACTTTGTAGTTAAGAATTTTAGCAATTTTGACTTGTCTCTCTGCTTGGGTGGGTTCATAAACAAAAGCATACTCTTAGGCAATATTATCTTTTTTCCAGAGGCTTCTTCATATCTAAATAGAATTTGTTCAAAAATTCTAGCTTTAATAACTAAAGCCTCTCCCATAATAATAGTATCATCAATAAACTGGCAATGAGAACAAGGATGGCTAGTCAAAGAAGGACTAACTCCTTGAAGGGTCCCTGAAGAAATAGATTTGGGTATGTTGAACCCTAGCACCTCCACCATTATAATAAATAGGAAGGGAGAGATCAGATCTCCCTCTTTGATCCCATTGGAAGAATTCAGAAACTCAGAAGGAGTATCATTAATCAACACTTAAAACTTGTCCGAGGTAATCATCTGATTAACCAGATCCATGAATTTTTAGTTGAAACCAAATTTGGATAAAACCTTCAATAGGAACCTCTAGTTCACTCTGTCATAAGCCTTCATGAGGTCTATCTTGAGGAAAAATCCTTCTTTCTTGTTCTCCATTAATGAATGAATATTCTCATGACACATGATGATGGAGTTCAGAATCTGCCTTCTTGAGACAAAACCACTTTGTTTGGAAGAGATTATCTTCGAAAGAATAAACTGGAGTCTGGACGCAAGAAACTTTGATAAGATTTTATATAGCATTTTACATAGGCTAATAGGCTTGAATTAGAAAAGGAGTTTGATCCAATTTTCTTAGGAATTAGAGTGATGAATGTGGTACTCATCTCCTTGAGAAATCTCTTCTTACCAAATAATTCTCTTGTTGCTTCCATCATGTCTTCAGCCACAATACTCCAAAACACCTAAACGAAGAAGGGAGGAAACTCATCCATCCCAAAGGTCTTATTTCCTTCACAAGAGAAGACCACCAAGAAAACATACTCATCTATGGGACTACAAGTTAATCTTTTGTTGTCCTCCATCAAGAGGACTCTGGGAACAACCTCCAACATACTCTCTTCAAAATCTCGATGAGTGATCATCTTTAAGAAACTTTGAGTAAAAGTCTGTAGTAGCCTCTTGTAGCCCCTTCTTGTCTGTTGTTTCATTGCCATTAGTCTAGATGATTCTAATCCTATTAGTAGTTTTATGCTTTAGAGTAGATAAGTGGAAGAATTTTATGTTCCAGTCCCCACTTTTGAGCCAAACTACTCTAGAACTTTGTTTCTAGAAATAATCTCATGAAGATTAGTTAAAGGATCAATTTCTTGATTGTGTAACTCTATATCCACACCTTTCATCCTAATTTTTTATTTAATAATGTCAAGTTTAATTTTGACTACCTCCTTATTCTTAAATATCTACCAAAAGGAACTTTTATTACATTTCAAAATGTTGGTCTTGACATTGGCTAACTTTTCCATCACTTTGAACATAGCCGAAACTTGAACCAAGATCTACCACCAATCCCTTAATTTTTGCTACAGGTCTGAATGTTTTAGCCACATCTTTTCAAATTTGAATGGAAACCTTTTCTTCTTTCTTAATTTAACGGCTAAGAGAGAGAGATAGGGTAGTGATCTGACCCTATTCTAGTCTGGGCTATTAAAGAGACATAACACTCTTTAAACAAGTCCAATGAGAGAATGGCCGATCCAATTTCACCTATATTAAATCTTCCCCAACTCTACATTTTGACTAGGTGAACTCAGCTCCTTGATGCACCAAATCAAAAAGAGCCTAATTATCAATGAAATCTCTCAGAGCCATCCTGCTTTACTCCAAAGATTGGGAGCCTCTATGTTTTTCTGTTTTGTTAAGGGGGAATGTTGAAGTAACCCATCACTAGCCATCTCACTTTAATATATCTATTCTTGAACCTATCCAACTTGTACCATAATTTTTTCCTATTATTTTAAATGTTTGAAGCATAAACATTTGAGATAAGATCTAGGAGCAACCATCCCTGATATGTTCAAAATGAGTTGAGACATGATTTGGATCCTCTATAAGAGCTTCCCCTTTAACATATCGTAGATTCCAAAAGGTGGTGATCCCTCAAAAAGCTCCCTCTAAATTAGATCCATGCAATCTGCAGTCCTTAAAGATTTTATTCCTCATCAACATCACCTTATCAATCAACATCTTTGTTTCTTGAATCAACAAAATGTCTTGTTTATGATCTTAAATCACCATATTCATCAGGATGTCTTGTTTTTTAGAGTTATTCACCCACCTTATATTCCAGATATAATCTTCATAATAATAGGTTAGTGGTGCCTCCTAGGCATATTTCCCATAGAGTTTCCTGCAGTCCTCCTCCAATCTCTTTTTTTCTCTCTTTCCCTTATTTAATGAGAGATAGCCTCCCCTCGGTTTTGTGTGTTGAACAACAATCAACTTTAAATTTATTATTGGTAGTCATCCTTTTGTTGGGCACTAGAGATTTCTTCTTCATCTTCTCCTTAACTATGATAAAGGGTTCCTCTGTGCATTCAATAGTGTGATCATTTCCCCCATTAACTGGGAAAAGAGAGACCTAAGAGGCTAAGTCCATCCCCTCCAATGGAGATGCATTAACCTAAGGAGAAACCTCTAACTCTCTATCAGTTTCCTAGGTCAACTTCTTAAGAGGTTGATAAGGAGAATCCAAACTTTTCTCCTATACCACTTCATCTTCTCCTAGACATGTAGTAGAATTTTCTTGTTTGACATTCCTATTTCTTTCTTCTCATTTCTCTTCCTCATCCTGTGAGGCCGAAGAATTCTTTACAAGTTTTGCATCCTTATTGCAATCCTATACCCCATCGAGACCCAAGTCCATAATGATTAAGGAATCTATCTCTTAAGCCATAGCTTTTAGGGTTTCCTCTATAGTTGAAACCATTTGGGAATCTCTTTTCTCCCTCTAGACATTATGCATGAATTTATTTAATTTGAGAGGGTACTGCGTTGGCCAATGACTGACCTTATAGTGGAAGCAAGCAAAAGGAATGTATTCAAATTGCACTGATTGAACCCACTCCCCAAATTTAGATATCACTTTGATAGATGCGAATAGATTCAGATTCTGTGCCACACAAAAATTTTCTGGCATAAACCATATGCCTTCAAATAATTGTCATAAAACCAATAGTCAGGAGCTGCACAAATGCACTCACTATTCCCTTTAAAACTTCTTCATCGTAGACTTCTAGTGGTAGTCCATGTAACCAAACCCAAACTGGGGCTACATTAAAGGATCTTTTAAAAGCGTCAAACCTTGGTTCCTACTTCTTTAGAGCCAGGGATGATTTCTCAAATAACCAGGGCCCTCCTGCAAGAACATTACATACATCTTCTTCACACAAGAAGGAGAAAGAGAAGAAGTCTTTGGCTAATGATGCAATATCAACTTGCCCTTTATTTCTCCATTTTTTAGAAGCCCAAGACTTAAATAGGTCAATGCTCAGTCTAGGGCCTAGAAACTTACCTACAAGGGTCATTTCCATACGAGATTCCCCTTTCTCAACTATGCTATTGAGGAAAAGATAGAGAGCACTCACTTGATAAAGGATTCTAAGAGAGACAGATTAAGTATGAGTTGCCTTTAACTTTAAGTAGAGATCCAATAAGCGTAGACCAATGGTTATTCTGCTTCTCAAAAAATAGGTTCTTTGTTGGGTTATCCACTTCCTTCTGATCCTTAATACCCAGCTTGGGGTTTTCTTCCTTGGGTTTCTCCCCTAATGACATACCTTTTAGGTTTGGTGGATTACCTTATTCTGCTATCCCATCATGAACCACACTAGTAGTGGGGTCCTCTTCCTCTAACTTCTTCCCGTCGGCAAGACAACCATTCAACAAGACACCTTCTCCAGAAACACCTCCATTTTCCTACAGATTGCTACCACAAGCTCCCACCATTTTTTAATTATATCTATTATATCTATTTTAATATTAGATACATTAACATATATAATATATTTAGATTTAAAATATACTTGCCTTCCCTCTGAAATGCATGTTTAGTAACTTACGTATCATATACCTACTTGTGCCTGTCATCAAGGTTATCACTTCACTTTTCTCTCTATAAGTCAATTTCATAGAGAATGCAGATATATTTTAGAGATTGACATACATCTATTTTAATAAATTTAATAGATTTATTATCTTTTAATACATCTATTATATCTTACATATCCTCTTCTTTGCTTTCAATAGAAAAATAGGCACTATAACCCTATAAAGAAAAACATTTGTTGCCGAAAAACAAATTGTTTTTTGTTGAAAAACAAAATATTTTCTGATCTATAATATATTTACAATAGACAAATGCACTATTGTACAAACAATTTACTTGACATGGAGTGGCTGAAAGAAAAATTAGTCAGTCCTTTTTTTTGGAAATAGAAATATCACAACTGTAGCAAAAAATAATGTCTAACCTAACAACAAAAGGATGAAATATTTTTCACTGAAATGGTATGGATGCTAACCCAGTTGATGCTGAGAGTAGTACATATATGTTAATTGGAAATATAAGCAATTTGACATGAACTACTAGTCCACAATGATCAACCCTAAGAAGAATCTCCATTTTAATGTCTTAAGAGTCCATTTTAATGTCTTTTCAACTTTTTCATATAGGACAATTAGATTTTACAAAAAAACTCTACTTTTGTTAATATGTATTTTGAATTGGGATAACTAGACTTTATGTAATGCTCTGCTTAATGCTTTGCTTACTAACAAAACTGATTGATGTTAATCATAGTCTTTAGTTGGGTTATGAAGTATATTTTTTTCTTGGAAAGAGTACTTGTTACAATGTATAACAAATTTTTGAAACTTTCATTATTGATCTTACTAAATCATTTTAACCAATTATCTTTAGTTTTTAAAGCATTTAAGTTGAGATTTTTTAATGGAAGGGGAATGGATGGAGAATTATGAAAATATAATGAAACATATATTTTGTCTTTTTTTTTAATTATTTATCTCCAATTTTCAATTAATATCATTAGGAGATTAATTGTTTGCATATCTTTATTTTAATTATAATTAGAATTAGAATTTTTGATACAAGTTAGTTTCACTATCTAATATTTTATGTTATGTATTAATATTTAATACATTTTATATTGCAAATATTTACAATTATCTAATAATTATTTAAGAATTAATTAATTATTATTATATTAAATAATAAAAATTTATTAATTCAAAGAATAAAAAAAATGTTCTCAAAATTAAATACTATTAATTCAAAGGTGTAAAACACATAAAATGTCTTATTAGGGTTATGGTTCATAATTATATTTTTATCTTAAATTTGATTTAATTTTTAATTTGATGATATGTTTTTTATAATACTTACCGATGGCAAAAAGGACATCGAAGAAGCCCATTGTAGAGGAAAAGGAGATCATGACTAAGAAATCTATTGAAAAAAAAGAAAGTTTGTAAGGATGAAAAGAAGGTACCTAGAAAATGTGAAGATGAGAAAGGTACAAAACTAAATAAAAGAACAATTAGATCTTTAAGATCTACTTGTTTAAAATTCTCAAGAAAGTGCACACAGCTATCAATATTTTGAGCAAAGCTATGAGAATTATCAATAAGTATATCGATGATATTTTTGAGAAATTTGTGAGTGAGGTAGCCAATTTTTCTCCCAACAAAAAATATAATATCATCAATATACGAGAGATTTAGACAGTTGTGAGGGTATGTCTTCCTCAGGATCTTGCAAAAGATATAGTCACTCACTATTCAAAGATTGTTATTCAGTTTATAAATGCTTGATTTTTTTTTCTATTTTGAATATCATGGTTGTTTTATAAAAAAATTTAGAGTTAGAGAATTTAATTTGTGTAAATGGTTCTAATCCTTAACTTTTGTATAAGGGAATTCTCCATTAATTATTATCTTTTATGATGGTTTGAAATAGCTAATAAGAGGATGAAGTTGAAATGAAAACTTTCAAATTATAAATGCATTGGCATTTAGTCGAGAAATCTTTTCATTATTATGGTAGAGGCCTTTAGTCAAGAAATCATAAATTAATGCAGGTTTTCTAATTGGAAAGGTATTGTTATTCCTCATGTTCCCTTATCTATCACTCACACTCTTTTTGCAGGTGATACTTTATTGTTTGGTTATCCTTCCTTAAGAGACATCAAATGCATTCAGAATACGATTTCAAAATATTGTGCAGTGTCAAATCAAGAGGTAAATCCAAAGAAATCAAATGTTTTCTTCTTCAATACTAAAGTAGATATCCAAAATAAAAATATTTCTTTGTTGAAATTTAAATCAGGTTCCCTCCCTAGTTAGTATTTGGGCATTCCATTGTTTTTTGGGCCAAACAAGAAGTCATTTTGGTCCAAGATTTCTCAATCTATTCATAATAGAATTGCCTTATGGAAGGGAAGATGGCTTACTTTTTCTGGTAGGATAACTCTTCTTAAATCAGTCTTGATAGCAGTCCCAATTTATATGCTTTCAATTCTAAATATTCCTAAGGAAACTATTGAGGATATACAGAAATCTCTTAGATCTTTTCTTTGGAAAGGCAGTTCAGAAGGCAGCAATAAAGTTCCATTGATCTCTTGGCACAAGGTCAATATTCCCAAATCTTTAGGGTGAGCAGGTATTCATAATTTAGAAGCTCAGAATAAGTCTTTAGGTGCTAAACTGGCTTCGAAGCTTTACTCAAAACCTTAGTTAAAATGGTGTAGACTAATGCAGCATAAATATCTGGATTCCTCTTATCCTAAAAGAATATTTACAATTGAGAATCCCCCCAAGCACTCTAATATGTGGAATTTTTTGGTTGCTTGTAGAACGGTTATTCTTCCTCATCTCTCTTGGAAGATTTTTAATGGTTCTAAGGCTTGTTTCTAGGAGGACTCGTGGAACTGTTTCCCTCCTTTATCTCAATGTCAAGGTTTGGATCAAGCTAAAGAGTTTCTTTTTCTGAATTGGGGTAGTAAGGTGAAGGACTATTTTACTATCATAAGGGATGGTCCCTTTACTTCAGTTGTGTGGAAATATTTCTATGGGTGTGATTTTCCTTAGGTTCAAAAGGATTTAATTTTTAGTCAACTTTAGAAGAGGATGAATTGATTTGGACATTTACAAATAATCGTTCTTATTCTGTTCAGGATGGATATAGATATTTGTTATTTAAAAAGGGAAATATGAATTTGGACGGGCCTTATTCTATATGTTGAAATGTTTCTTGCCTCCCAAAAGTAGATGCTTTTACTTGGTTGGCCCTTAAGAAGAAAATTTTGACTAGTCAAAGATTATGCAAAATTGGAATTGTAGAGCCTTTTAAGTGTGTTTTTTGTGGCAAGTTTGATGAGGTTCCTGATCATCTTTTTGTTCTCTTTGTTTTTTTTGCTTCGGATTGTTGGTATTGGCTTTTCTCAAAGAGTAATTAGTATTTAGTTACCTAATTCTATTTTGGATTTATTCTCTAGTTGGTAAATTCTCCATAAAAGTTCCACTTTCTCTTCTATTTGGATAGTTTCTCCTTCCATTGTGATTTGGTGTTTATGGTTAGAAAGGAATCAGAGGATTTTTAGAAGATAATTTTAAAATTTTGATGGAATTATATCAGTGATTGAGAAGACTATCTCTGAAGTTGTCATGAGTAATCTACAAAGAAAAGGTGTTTCTAATTTAAGTTTTTCCTCTTGGGGTGATAAGCTTTTAAAAGGTTAGAAGTTCTTGAAACCTTTGCCAGACCTTGGTAAATCTCCAATTCTAAAAATTGATAGAAGCTTTATTAAGTGGAAACCTCCCGACTTTCATTTTATAAAACTTAACTTTGATGGTGCTTTGCATGGTAACCTAGAGCCTACTTCGATTGAGGATGTTTTAGGAAATGCTATAGGAGAATTAATGTTGGCTTTTTCCAGTAGAATTCCAAAGACCAAAAATAACCAAGAAAAAATTATGGCTTTAATTGAAGGCTGGAAGTTGGCAAAAAAGCTTAATAATATTGATCTTCATATTGAAGGGGACTCCTTGATCATTATAAATGCTTTGAAAAAGAATTTTTCTTTAAATTGGAGAATTAATTATTTACTACAAGAGGCATGGGTTATTTTGCAAACCTTTGAGAAATTTTTTATATCTCATTGCTATAGAGAAGGAAACAAATTGGCAGATGCATAAGCCAATTTAGGATATGAATTGGAGGAGGATTTTTTGGTTTTGGATAGTAGAAACATTGGAGATTTTCCCAATATTCAAAGCATTGTGGTGAATGAATCGTTCACATGTGTGGCTTAAATGCCACATTCTTTTTAATCTACCCTTTCTCTATTTTTTGTAGGTCATATATGTGACTTAAGATCATAATGATGATTTTTAATCTGTGATCTCTTTCTTTGGCAAGAAAATCTTCACTGATTCATATTTCTCTATACTTCCTATTAGCTCGCAGTGGATTTCCGTAATATGATATCACTTATGTGATCTGGACATGATGATGAGCTTTAATTTCTTGGCTCCTCTAGTTTATTTAACCATGGCTTTCTCCTATTTCATTCATTCATTGGTGAAGGATGGAGATCTAGTTGAATCACAGACTTCTCTTCCCTGTGCAGAAATGAGAGACCACCTTCTTTAGGAATGTGAATTCGGAAGGTTTAACTTATGTATTTGCCATTGAAAATCAAGACATTGAAGAAGATGTTCAAGAGGTAGTTGGGAAATATTTGCTGGATGCTCATGTGAGATCTCTCAACCCATCTTAGATGGTGTCGATGCTTGTGTCTAATGTGATGGACTTGGTTTAGGATTCATCACTGGTAAGGCAATTAATTACTAAATATGTTCATCATTTTCTATATTTGGAGGACCTGTTGATTGAAGCTTTTTAAAGTTACGATTTTTTCTAGTCTGGTGAATTAATTGGGGGAGTGTTCACAAAGTGCCAAAGTCTCCATTGTCCTACTCACAAGTGCACTTTTAATGCCTTTGGCTCAACCATTCATCATGAAAATGAGGATCTCCTACACATTTCTCTTCATGCTCACAGGAGTAAATTGGGGGAAGCGTTGATGAATTGTGTGGAAGAAAAATTTCATGCTTTGTTGTTCCTACTCCAATTTCATCCCCAGATTTCTCCTCATCCTAGGTCTCCAATTGATCTAGTTGCAACCGAGGGTAAATTTCTATTGTAGGATTTGAATGATGTTGCAGTTGGTTAAAGTCCTTGTTTGGTTGTACTGTTTATAGTTAGTATATGCAATCTCTTTTTGTAAGCCTGTATAAGTAAGGGCATGTATATATTTTCTTTGTAATGATCTATGTTGGCTATGGCCTCAAAATTGTTCTAGGGTAGTTGGTCTCTGGTTGGCAGGTTCTCCATTTCCTACTATTTTGTCTTGTAGGTTCTACATCTCCTGCTATTTTGTAATAGTCTCTATTTTATATAATATAATATAATTATGGTGCTATGCCACCTTTTGCTAAAAAAAAATAAATTTGGTTTTAGATTATTAAGTATTGATATTAAAATTTTACATTGGGAATTCCATCATTGGAAAATATTAAATGCATTATCCTCCAAAAAGTAAAATTTTCTAACTACTATATTAATTGTTCTATTTCTATGAACTTGGTATATATATAAAACATTTAATTTAATTATTTTATAAAACATAATACTACATAAAAAGAGCTTAGAATCATAAAATTCTCCAATATTATAATTATATCAATTATTGGTTTTCTATCTCTCATGGCTACATGAAAGATTATCAAAGTCAACAAATATGAAGAATAAACACCATTAAAAAGTGTTTAGCAAGCTACATACCGAATTTTTTCAACAACTAACATCTCTAAGGTTGCATTGAAAATATAAGTGTTAAGAAAATGGCTTTTGGTATGCAATTCAATTGTATTGTGAAAAATTCACACAAAATAATATAAAATAGATTACTAATTGGAACAAAATGCACCCACATTATGGAAATATTTAGACTACAACAATATTAGAACAACTACTAAAATTTTTAATATATTATTTTTTTTAGCTTTTAAATAAGCAAAGATAGAACCAAAAGAGTAGAATTTTTGGGTTAAAAAGGTAATATCCTAAAACAAGGCTAAGAGATACAAACAAAAATGAGTGATTTGTGGAAATTAAATCAAACAACCATGTTGTGAATGATTTGTGTAATTTTGAAAGGTAAGAGTATTTTCAATAAATAGATAAGTATATTATGTGGACAAATACTATACTTATGTTTACAAGTACTAAGGTGGAAATGTACATGCATTGAAATACTTCATATTATATGTTTGTCTTATGATGTCAAATGATGTCTTTAAATAATTACTCGATACCACATGATTTTATCTATTAATATAAATTTGTGAATTAATATTGCAAAAATGAGATCATTTTAAATAACCTAATTCTAACCCCAACCCTAACACTAACTCCAGTGTTAGAATTAGGGTTAGGGTCAAAATTAGTGGTACATTAGATATGAAAATGGAAACCTAATGGGATTGGCAAGGATGGCTAGGGTGGGTAAAGATAGATTTCAACAAAGCATAAAACTCTAAAAGAAAAGATATAATAATGGAATAATGATAAGTAAAAAAAATCTCCCAAAAGTTGTAAAAAATGATAATGCCATGATAAATGACATATCTAAGACCCTAAAAGAGATAAATCATACAAAATACATACCAAGTCATCTCATGGTTGGATAGAAATGGGCATGAGTCAAGAAAATTATGATTAGGATTAGGGTTCATGTTCAATTTACAATTAGGGTTATAAATATGGTTAGTGTTAGGGTTGCAGATAGAATGAGGCTTACAATTATCGTTAGAACCAGAGTTATAGCTACAATTAGGGTTGGGGTTAGGGTTCATGTTAGAGTTAGGGTTACATATAGTATTATAATTAGGCTTACAATTAGGGACCTTCCAAGTATGGTTAGAATTAGTTTTCAGCTTAGGGTTGGAATTAGGGATAGAATCAACATTAACTATATCTAAGGGTAGAATTAGGGCTAGGGTTAGAGTTAAGGTTAGGGATAGAATTATAGTTATTGTTAGGGTTAGAATTATTTTTAGAATTAGGATAGGGTTAGAATTAGAGGCAGGGTTAGCATTACTATTAGGATTAAGGTTAGGGTTCGGGTTATAGCTATAATTTGGGTTTGAATTAGGGTTTGAATTAGTATTAGGGTAAGAATTTGGGTTTAGGGTTTAGGGTTAGGGATAAAATCAAGGTTATAATTATAATTGGATTTAAGGTTAGGGTTACAAGGATTAGGATTATGGTTAGAATTAGTGTTAAAATTAAGTTTAGGGTTATAGTTTATGTTAGAATTAGGATTAAAACTACAATTAGAATCAAGGTTAGGGATGCGGTAACAATTATGTGTAGTATTTGCCTGAACATTAAGGTTAGGGTTATAGTTATAATAAAACACCAAAAATCATTAATATTTATATTGATATATAGAACTATGGTTAGAATTAGGATTGGTATTAGCATTGGAATTAGGAATAGAATTAGGGTTAAGTAGATTTTGGGGTTGAATTTGGGTTAGGGTTATAGTTACAATTTGGATTAAAGTTAGAAGCTAGGTCTATAATTAGGGTTAGGTTTAGGGTTCTCATTAAAGTTAGAACTAGGGTTAGAAATATAGTTAGTGTTAGGGTTGGGGATAGAATTATATTTTGGCTAGAATTTAGGGTTAGGTTTAGGGTTGGGTTAAATTATAGTTAGAGTTATGGTTATTATTAGGGATACAATTAGGTTTAAGGTTACAGTTACATTTAGGGAAAGGATTATAATTATGGTTAGAATTATGATTAACAATAAAATAGGGTTAGGATTAATGACAAAATTAAGATTATCAATACAATTGTAGTTATGTATAGAATTCATGTTGATTAGATCTAGGGGAAGAATTAGGGTTAGATTTTGAATTATGGTTTGGGTTCGAATTAGGGTTAAGTAGATCTAAGGGTACAATTAGGGTTAGGGGTATAATAAGGGTTAAGGTTAGAATTAGGGTTATTATAAGGGTTAGAATTATTATTAGAATTAGGGTTAATGTTAGAATTAGAGTTAGGATTTGCATTACAATCATGATTAGGATTAGAGTCATAGTTATAATTTGGGCTCAAATTAGAACATAGGGATACAATTAGAGTTAGGGTTAGAGTTCAGGTTCAAGTCATAATTAGGGTTAGAAATATCGTTGGTGTTAGGGTTGATAATGTACATGCATTGGAATACTTCATATTATATGTTTTTCTTACTATGTCAAATGATGTCTTTAAAAAATTATTCCATACCAAGTGGTTTTATCTATTAATATAAATTTTCGATTCAATATTGCACCAATCAAATCATTTGAAATGACCCAACCATAATCCTAACCATAATTCTAACTATAACCCTAACACTAAGTCTAGAGATAGAATTAATGTTAGGGTTAGAATTAGTTGTATATTAGATGTGAAAATGGAAGCCTAATGGGATTGGCAACGGTGGCTAGGGTGGGTAAAAAATAGATATCAACAAAGCACAAAACTCTAAAAAAAAGATATAATAATGAAATAATGATAAAATATAATCCTTCAAAAGATCTAAAAATGTTTATGCCATTAGAGATGACATATCTAAGAGCTTAAAAGTGTTAAATCGTACAAAATGTGTGCCATGTCATCTCATGTTGGGAAAGAAGTGGGCAAGAGTAAATAAAATTATAAGTTTTAAATTTTAAAATTTAAGGGTCAAATTGATGTGATGCAATTTGACTTTTAAATACTAATGTGGAGCAATGGAATACTAATATTGAGGTGAGGAATGAGGTTAAGGACATGGGTTAGTGTTAGAATTAGTTGTAGAGTTAATGATAGAATTAAGGTTAGTGATAGAATGAGGGTTAGGATTAGAATTATGGTTAGGGTTAGAATTAGGGTTAAAATTAGGTTAGGGTTAGACTTACTGTTAGGGATAGAATTGGGGTTATCTTTAGGGTCAGAATTAGGGTTAGAATTAGGATTAGGATTAGAATTAGAGCTAGGATTATCATTACTATTAGATTTATGGTTAGGGTTAGGGTTATAGTTATAATCTAAGTTTCAATTAGGGCTTGAATTACTAATATAATAAGTATTGGGGTAAGAATTAGGGTTTTGAATAAAATAAAGATTAGAATTATAATTAGATTTAGGGTTAGTGTTGGAGTTACGGTTAGAATTAGGGTTATGACTACAATTAGAATTAGTGTTAGAATTAGGGTAGGGTTATGATTTAAGTTAGAATTAGGGTTAAAATTGTGATTAGAATCAACATTAGGGTTAGGGTTAGAATTGGGGTTAGAATTAGGGTGAATGTTAGGGTTAGGATTATAGTTACAATATAACTATGGTGATGTAGGAGCATCCCTAGTTCAAGAGTAATCTTGCATCAACCAAAAACATTTGCATTTCGGTTTGTTTGTAGTTTAGTTTGTTTCTTTTCATTTTCCAATTTAATTCAAGCAGTTTATGTGTTTTGGTCCACATTCTATTGCAGTTTCATTTCAAACATTGTAGAGTTAGACTTAGCATCTATATTCATTCATATACATCATATTCAAAAACTAGATAATGTGGATTAGTTATCAAAAAGATATCATGATTAGAAGATCATCTATTTTCTTAGAGTAGAGCATTCTGACAGTCTTAGACAACCAGCTAAAGGAGAAGACTTGCGAAGCATTTCTTTGACTATGGAGCTTAATGACACTTCATTCCATGTTGTTTGGTTCATGGCTGACCTTCCTTAAGATCTACAAACCATTCCATTCATTTGTAGAGGGATTCAATTCCTTTATGTTTGACCTACCCATGTTCACACATTACAAGCCTTCATTGGAGATTGTGATCTTCCTTGGCCGATGCGGAGGAATCTTATGATCTGGATATGATATATAAGGGTGTAATAGATCCCTAGGAAAGTAGTTGGTAATAGATTCATAACTCTTAGTTTAGATTTTTTGTGTGAAGATACTTCAAAGCTATATCTTGAGCATATTTTGTAGTTAGGCTTATGAGCCAAATTGTAAGCCTGCATGTTGCCTGCCAATTTGTACTTGAATACTTTGATATAATGAATTACTTAAATTGCATTTGTTCCATATGTTTGAGTTGTTTCTATTGTGTTTACTCTTACTACATAGCTTGGGTAGTTCACTTTGTGGACCCTCCGACCGTGACTGCACCAAGTGGTATCAGAGCAAATGTTTTAATCTTTAGGAGTGAATTGAGCGATGTTGGCCAAATTATTCCATAAGATCTTACTATGGATAGATTGCCAATCTAATGCAGGTTACTTGTGTCGCAATCGATCATCGAATATGAGGCAGTTGTCACCTTGTAGCCTAAATGCTGAACTTGAGGTAGTTTGCACTTGATCCTAGGAAGATGCCACTGAGCAAAGTTGTTTCTGTTGGAAAAATGGTTGGTAGAATGGATGAGATGATGAGAACAATGAAAATTCATTTGGATGCCGTTGAGGAAGATAGGCAAAGAGGTTTGATTCTGAGACCTAATATTGAGAGTGATGATGATGATGAATTTCAATCTGTTGAACAAGTTGGCAAAACCCTAGGTGGTGATGAAGAAGAAGAATCAGATCAAGTAAAGATGTTGTGAGCTATTTTGAAGATTGGGAAGAAACCTAGAGTTAATGTACCAAATTATATTGGTAATTTGAATCTAGAAGATTTGATTGATTGGATAAATTAAATGGAAGAATCCTTTGAATATGATGAAATTGAAGATCTAGACAAGGTGAAATTTGTGAAGACAAAGCTAAAAGGACATGCTACTATATAGTGGAAAGAAGTTCAGTTGAATAGAAATAGAAGAGGAAAGGAAGAGATTGCAAAATGGGATAGAATGGTGACAAAGTTGAAGAATCAATTTATACCTATTGACTATGAGTTGGAGTTGTTGAAGAGATTGCAGAACCTAAGGTAAAAGGAGAAATTTGTGAAGGAATATACTAAAGAATTTCATAAGATGATCATAAGGATAGGACATAGTGAAGCAAGTAAAGAGAAAGTGGCTAGATACATCAATGGACTAAGGTTGAACATTTAAGAAGAACTAAGCTTATCAATTTTCCCAAAAAGTAGAAGAGAAGTTGAATAAGAAGCATGATCAGAGACAAAGAGGAAGAGGAGGTAAATTTTAGAGAGGCAGAACATTTTCTAGAGGAGACAAATCACATCTAGAACAAAATAAGTCTAATAGCCCATTCAAGAAAGAGGACAGAGATATCAATGCCTACCAGAGTAGTGACATAAATTTTTATCATAGAGGAAATTATAATTCATACTGGAATGAAGGATACAGAAAAGAAGGAAGAGGATTTGATAAGAAGATATTCAGAGGCACATGTTTCAAGTGTGGAGGCGAAGGACATAGAGCATTCGAATGTAATCAAGGGAATACAAGCAAAAGGACAGAGAACAGTGGAATAGTAGTCTATGTGGAAGAAGAACATGTTGGATGGCCAAATTCTGTTAGGAAACCTAAGAAAGGAGAATCACTTGTGATGAGGGGAGAACTATTTCAAGAAGAGATAAATGAAGAACCACCACGGAGGAAGAGTTTGTTTACAACAAGATGCAAATCAGGAGGTAAGTGTTCCAAAGTTATAATTGATAGTGGTAGTTCAAGTACTTTAGCTTCAGAGGAGATGGTGACTAAGCTGAAGTTGGAAAGATTGAAATAGCCTAAGCCCTATTAGATAGCATGGATTCAAGATGATCATAAGGTACTAGTGAGTGAACAATGTCTGGTGAAATTTCATATTGGATCTTATCATGATGAAGTCTTATGTGATATTATGCCTATGGATGTTTGTCATATCTTGTTTGGTAGACCATGGCAGTATGATAGAAAAGCTATACATGAGGGGAGGAAGAAATACGTATACTATAATAGCAAATGGAAAGAGAATTACTTTTATTCATTTGGAAGATGATCCTAAGAATGAGGTGTGTGGGAATGCTAAAATCTATTTGGTAGATGGTAGAAACATTTTTTATGGTTTGAGACATGAGAATATGTGTTATGCCTTGATTCCTAAGAGGCCTAAAGTTTTGAAGGAGACTGAAGAAGAATAGTCAGAGGAGATAAAGGAATTGCTATTATAGTACGAAGACATCAAATCAGACCATGTACCTGAAGGATTACCACCAATTAGGATTATAAGTCATCACATGGATCTAATACCGGGAGCAAGTTTGCTTAAGAAAGCAGCACATAGAATGACACCAGTAGAGAATGAAGTGTTGAATAGAAAGATACAAGAATTGTTGAGGAAAGGTTTGATTAGAGAAAATTTGAGTCCTTCTGAAGTGCCTACAGTATTAGAACCAAAGAAAGATGGAGAATGGAGAATGTGTACTAATTCCATATAAATTAACAAGATCACAGTTAAGTATAGATTTCCTCTACCTAGGATGGATGATATTATGGATTGAGCAAGATATTTCACAAAGATAGACTTGAAGAGTGGATACCATCAAATCAGAATCAAAGAAGGAGATGAATGGAAAACTACTTTCAAAACAAATGAAGGATTGTATGAATGGTTAGTGATGCCTTTTGGATTGACAAATACACTAAGTACTTTCATGAGGTTGATGAATGAAGTCATGAAGAAATTATTGGGTAATTTTGTTATTGTGTACTTGGATGATATTCTAATTTTTAGTAAAACAAAAGAAGAACATTTGTGGCATATTAGACAAGTTTTGCAGAGATTGAGAATGGAGAAATTACTGATAAATATAAAAAATGTAGTTTCATGAAGGAAGAATTGGTATATTTGGGATTTGTGATTTCTATGCACGATTACAACCATCAAGACTAGAAACAATGGATTTCTTCACTGCTCATTCATATGGTGGGGATGAAGTGACTGCTTCCCTCTTCCTTGAGTTAGAAGAACTATTGCATTGTGAAATGGATGCCTCCAGCTAAAATAGAGTACCTCTCCTAGTACCCTTAGCAAGCACCATAGCTCCTCTAGTCATCATGCATCCTTCTTTCAAAAAGACAACCTGCACACCTGCATCATTCAAACTACTTACAGAAAATAGGTTCTGTGCTAAGCCTAGGATGTGTATAATCCCAGAGATCCCCTTCACTTGACCATCAGGGAATCGGATAGAGACTCTTCCATGACCAACGATCTTCAGATGAGAGTTGTCACCTAGATACACCTTTCCACCATCGAACTCCTCATACTTAGTGAACTAGTCTCGATGCGAGGTCATGTGGAATGATGCACTAGAGTTGATTAGCCACACATCATCAGATGTATGGGTTGCTAGGGTTGCGATGAAAGCATCACCATCGTCTTGTGACTTGTCAAAATTTGATTCAGGAGCTTTCTTCTTTTTCTTCTTCTCCTCTTTGCATTCCTTTCAAGAATGCCCAGTCTTGCCATAGTGCCAACAAAGAGTCTTGGACTTTCTAGGAGATTTGGATCTCCCATGGGATTTGGATCTACCCTTCTCAGCTTTCTTGTCCTTCTTCTTCCCTTTCTCCTTGGGTCTTCCATGAATTGCAAGGGCCTCTTTGGCTACCTCAGAAGACTTTCTCTGCATCTCTTTAGACAACAATGAAGAAACCACCTCTTCCATTTTGAATGTGGATGTGGTGCTTTCGATTGGCATGACAAGATGATCCCATGAGTCTGGTAGAGAATGAAGCAAGGTCATACACTGATCCTCCCCCTCCATCTTTACACCAATAGATGTCAATTATGCAACCAGCATGTTGAAAGTATTCATATGTTCAGTAATGGATCCCCCATCCTCCATTCGAAGAGAATACATTTTCTTTCTTAGAAAATGTTTATTAACTAGGGATTTGGCTTGATACACATCCCTCAACTTCTTCCAAAGGAGTTTTACAGTAGTCTCCTCATGGACGTTTAACAACATAGAATTGGCAAGACTAAGTCTTATGAGACCCTTAGCCTTCTGATCCTTGAGATCCCGGTCATCTTGTGACATTGCAGCTAGTTTAGTTCCGTTCACACTATTCCAAAGGTCTCGGTCAACTAACATGTCTTCCATCTTGAGCTTCCACAGCTCGAAATTACTGCCATTGAACTTCTCTACTTAAAACCTTCGTAATGTGCCTGCCATCTCCTTGCTACAATAAGATACAGAATGTTCTACATAGACTCCCACTCAACCTAATATTATCTCAAAAAACCCCTACTCAATAACTAGGACCAAAGGTGATCAAGCTCTGATACCAACTGAAAGGAAGCTAGGTGTGCAAAAATGCTTCCTACACTAATCTAATGAAGAGAGGGCTATGTAAATTCAAATTTATCCTAACTATTACAGCAATGTTAAACTATTAACATGAGATATTCCAGTAAAACACAAGAGCTAGAAAGTAGACAGAAGAAGAGAAACAAAGATTTATGGTGGGGAAAACCCTTATTAGGTGAAAAACACCACACTCAGAAACCCACACAATGTATTAACAAATCTGAAAGAATGTTTACAATACACTTTCAATGCAAGCTTCAATGGTCTTCGACACTCATGTCTGGAGTCAATCCGGCAGCATAATAGTACTTGTAAACCTATGATGCAAACTCCATATCCAAGTACCTATTTATATAGAAAATAAAAGGCAATATTGGACCTTTCTTGGAATGGATGTCCAAAATGGCTTCATGGACCAAAACCCATACCTAGGGACACTTGGCCAACATTGTAGAATGTGCCTAACACTTGTTCACAGCTCCCATCCCAAAGGGGTCACCTATTTCCAAAATGGGCTATGACAGATGCTCTTACGACACTTACGACCGTCATATAATCTATCATAGCAGTTACGACTTACAGCTGTAAGAGAATCTATCATACAGATGCAATAAATAGCATATTCTCTTACATGTCATATTCCACCTTGGGGCACCCAAATATACCTTATTCAAAGATGCTTCATGACACATGTCATCACCTATCTTACAACCTTCTATTTCTGACTCTTACAAGTCATAGATTTGTCATAGGAATCCGTCATAACCATTTTGGTCAAACATTCCTTGCACAACATGGAGGATGCCGACACATGGCAGAATATTCCTACCACTATGTGGGATGCCTATCTCCTCATGTGAGGACAAAATAACAAGTTGTCATATTCCATGTAGGATTGACACATCACCGTACCACATCCCACAGCATGACAATATGGAATTTCCAAATATTTACAAAATAGGCAATTAAATAATAAATACAAACATTAAAAATTCAGAGAATTATCAAGGTTGAGACACTTTAATTCCCAAAAATAATCAAATAAGAGTGGCTAAAGGCTAAAGCCCCTCGCCATGAAATCTGATGGGTCCCTAACACCATCTCAGACGAGTTGAGGCCTTGTCTCCTGACAGCCTTGAAGCAATCAAACCAATTAGGAAACTCCTCAAGAGTGGAATGCCTAGTCATGGCACAAATGTAAGTTGAACTCTTTTCTGGTCCCCAGGGTGATTAACACCCATGAATGTAGCCCAAGATGCCTTGTCCTCATAAGACTCGCTAATAGGAAGAGATAATGCTTTCCCCCTCATAGGTACTCCAAGAATGCGATATAAATCATATAGAGTGATAGTCCACTCTCCAAAAATCTATGGGAACTTGAATGTGTTCCTGTCTGCATCCCAGTAAGTCAAGATGTCACAGCATATGCAGGATACAGGATGAATCACAGGTACATGGCAAACCCTAGCAAGACATGCCCTCTTTAGTATAATACGATCCTCAATACTCAATGAAGCAAACATCCATGAGAGCCATCCCTGCTCTTGGCAAACATTGCATTAGATACATGTGTCCTACAAAATCAGAGGACAACTTTAGATTAGATCTCGTAAACTCATAAAATACCTAAAAATTGTAAAACTACAGAAAACCTTACACAAAAAAATCACATAAACCTTCAAAAATTGCAAGAAATGGGTAGATTCAGTAACCAAATCATGTCAGATCGAAGTGAAACAAGCATTAAAAAACATCAAATGTAATAAAAAATTAGTCTATCAGGGTTGCCCCTAGGTGACCCAGGTGTTTTTAAGGATCTCCCTTGGGTGACCCTGTTGCTCTTCAAGATCTACCGTGGATGACCTTGCTATTAAATAGGATCTCCCCCGGGTGACCCTGCCCAACAAAAGGGACAATCCTAGGAGCAAATCCCTTAAGAAAAATCACTCTAAAAAACTAATTTTTTGATTGATTTCAGAAAACAAAAGACCAACCTTTCTCTAAACCACGAGACGGACACAATACAACAAAGAAAATCACCAAAAACAGACAATTTTTAGAGATTTTTCATAAAATTCAAACTAGGGTTTAGAGAAGGGTTTTTCACTGATTCCATACCTGATTCTTTGTGATTGAAGAAGAGGCAACCATCTCTACAATCTCCTCAATGATACCTCTCTATTGACTACTCACATGAAATATTCGGTCACCATTTTGCTCTGATCTCACAATTTGGCTTACTTTGTTTTCCATTAGCTTAGTTTATTTATGCATTTTAGATTAGTTCTTTGCTTTTATGCATCTATTTCATGCATTTTTTTGTGTGTTTTCATCCCTACAGGTTCAAACCAACAAAGGTAAGAAACTAGTCAAACTCAAGCAATCTATGCTAAGATTCATCATTTCTATTTTCATTATTTACTTTCATATATTTAAATGTCATATTAATAATAGTTATTGCAGGTACAAATTACAGGAAAATTGACAATAGGTAAGGCCTAGTTCGGGAATGGTATCTACCTTCCATGTAGACTATCATCCCCGAGGGAGAAAATATGTAAGCACAGAAATCATGTACTACCTCCATAAGGACCCCTATGATGATTTAAATCCTTGTCACGTACATGTAAGCATGAAATAATGACCTCCAAGTAGTAGGCCCCTTGATGACATGTCCTCTTTCTTGTCTTGTGTTGTTTCTTCCTTATCGATTTCCCTCTCTCCTCATTTGCGATGCTTTTTGACACTTGTTGCGACACTTTTCAACATGCATTTTCTGGCTTTCAAACTTGATCCTAAGCCTTGTGAGTGTCTTGTAGGTGAGTTTTCACCTCTCCCCTTTGTTTTTCCTCTAGTGTACATCCTAGAAGCCTTCTAGAGGGTTCCTTGTCCATCTCCCACTTTCGATTTTTAGTTTCGTCGAACCAATCCAAATCTCCCCCTATTATTTCTAGATCTCCCCTGAGAGATTTTGTTGCAAATAGGTGCCTAAGTAGTGTTGTCATTAATATCAACATATGCTTGTTGCCATTAATGTCAACATATCCTTGTTGCCATTAATGTCAACTGTATCTTATTTTATTGCTTGGCTAGAAGACTGAAATGTTGAGGATATTGAGAAAATTAATGAGGATCTAATTACACTGACCATATGCTTATGTAGAGGATTGTCTGAAGTAGCTCCAGTTAAGATTTGAGATGTCTGCATAAATATTTGAAGAAGTTATGGCCATCTGAGTAGAACCAGGTTTTGCAGTGTTCAAAAGAGACAAAGTGACAAGAAATTGGTCCAGATTGCTCCACAATTGAAACACTATGATCTGTGGATCTAGAGACATGTTTGGGAAGTTAGTGTGTGTCATTAACTCAAATGGTTCGTGGTTTGGATGTGCACAAGTAATCTTTCTAGTGTGACAGTCATGGTAGATAGTGTTCTTAAGGTACCAGATGAAGATGCAAGTGATTCTGTTTATTTGGAGTAATGTGGATGTCTCTGGATCATGTGCCTATTGTGTTGGAGGTCTGCATTGAAGATTAAGCTTATTATTGAATATTTCTTCCTTGGTGTTACTATTTTTCCTAGTCTTGGCCGACCGGATGATTCAATCATGTTACGGATAATCTTAGAGCAATTCTCTGGAGTGTGACTTATTGTTCAAGGAAGATTTAAGCCCCAGCCATGTTTGGTCGACGCTATAGTGATCTGCATTAAGTCAAGCTGACCTTGATATTCATTTCAAGTTTGATGAAGAGTATAAATACTTCTTGATGAGTTGTGGAAATCAGCCCTTGTACAAAAATGATAATCATAAGAAAAGTGTAGAGGCAGAGCAGAAGAGAGGAGAAGCAGAAGAACAAGAGAAGTAAAGGATGAAGAGATAGTGAAGAAGTGTTTGGGGGCAAAACATAAGTTTTTGTGAGCTTTCAATGAGATTGAACCAGGCATGATGAAGATGCTATTTATTAGTTAAATCTTTATGTATTAAACATAAATTCCTGTTGGCAGTGAACCTCTTTGAGTAGTGAGCTCTGGGTAGTGTGCCCGAAGGCAAGTGCCTTCCCATTTCTTTCAAGTACTTTTAATAGGGTACGAATCTTGTGGGTTAACCCCCACTATGGTTTTCCCTTAAGTAGGTTTCCACATTAAAAATATTGGTATCAAATGTGTTCATTTTGTTTCTACTCATGTGTTGTTGATTCATGCTTTAATGTTTACATCATTAATCTGTTTGTAAGTTGTGAAAGAAGACTAAAGTCTGAAAAGGTTAAATTTGTGGGACAACTAATTCACCCCCCTCTTAGTTGTCTAGCCTAATTCCAACAATTAGTAATTGAGCCGGTTCCTCTAAAAGAAGCTTGACTACTTGAGGAGATCCAAGATGTCAACTTACAAGAAAAAAAGTCTGAGATTTGATGGAACAAATTACTCCCTTTGGAAGGTACGCATGTAGTGTCATTTGCAATGTATGGGTGATGCATTTTGGTTGATAACTAAGGATGAGTATAAGATTCCAGAGAAAGGTGCTACAACTCTAGACAAACTTAAGGATGTTGAATACAATATTCGAGCTAAAGAAGTATTGTTGAGTTCCTTGACTGATACAGAGATGACAAATGTCCTAGAATTCAAAAATGCTCATGAAATTTAGAAAAATTTAGAAATTCTATATGAAGGTGATAAACATGTCAAATGTACCAAGCTATAGAGCCTGAAGGGTAAATAGGAAAAGTTGATGATGAGTGAAGATGAAAACATTACTTCCTACATGCAAAAGGTAAATGAACTTGTGACCGATATCAGGAGTGTTGGTGGAGTATTGGATGAATTAGAGATTGTTGTCAAAGTGTTCAGATCCTTAACTCTAGCATACAAGCATAAAGTTGCTACCATTGAAGAGATCAGGACTGTGACAACTGTTACAATGGATCAGTTGGTTGGTAAGCTTTCAACATTTGAAATGAGTGAGTTTGGTGATTCTCTTTCTAAGTCTGAATCTACATTGAAAGCTAGTATTCATGGAAAACAAATATATGATCTGGGTGAAGGCTCTTCAAGAAGATCAAACAGATTCGACAAGACAAGGAAGGATCTTGAAGATGATGAAAATAAGTTTGACAAACTTGAAGCCCTTTTTGCCAAAAGATTGTCAAGAGGATCTAGTAAGTATGAAGGAAAGTTTCCATTCAAATGTTTTGCTTGTAATAAGATTGGCCATTTTGCCTCAAGGTGTCTGGAGAGGGGTTCAAAGCCAAACCCTAATAGACCTAGAGTTTAGAAGAAATGCTACTATGTCCAAGAAGCTGGTGAACAAGGAGTCATAGATGATGAATCTGATCATGGAGGTTCCACTGAAAGTGATTGGGTGTTCATTGCTATCAAAGAAGAATATGTGGTGCCTACTAAATATGTTATCTATGCAAATGTGGAAAGTGCCTTGGCTACTCAAGTTGTAGAAAGTGATGAATGAGTAATTGATAGTGGATGTTCTCATTATATGACTGGTGATAAAAGTAAGTTTGTAAGCTTTGAAAAATATGAAGGTGGATTTGTGAAATTTGGAGACAACTCAGCTGGTAGAATCTGTGGTAGAGGATCCATCTCTTTTGATGGTAAGAATAACACTAATGATTTTCTGTATGTGGAAGTATTGAGGAATAATCGTCTTAGTGTTGGACAATTGGTTGACAAGGGTTATGATCTCCAATTCAAGGATGGAAAATGCAGAATCTTGGAAAGCTCTAGAATTGAAATTGCATCTGGTACTCAGACTAGAGGTAACATCTTTCATTTAAATAGTTCTGGAAAAAGTTGTTTTGATTTCTTAGATTGATCAAAGTTGGTTATGGCATAGGAGAATGTGTCATGTGAATTTTGATAACATTATCAAGATAAGTTCTACTCAGGCTGTGAGAGATCTTACAAAACTTGTGAAACCTGCTAATAGCATGTGTAGAGAATGTTAATTGGGTAAACAAAACAAAACTTCATTCAAGAGTAAAGAACAATTTTCAAGTGGATGGCTGGAACTTGTGCATACTGATCTATGTGCAACTGCTAGAGTTAGGAGTGTGCAAGGAGACATATATTTTATGTTGCTGATTGATGATTACTCCCAGATGATGTGGGTAGACTTCTTGAAAGAAAAATTAGAAGCTCTTGACAAGTTCAAGGTGTTCAAGGTTATGGTGGAAAATGAGATTGGTGAGAAAATAAAGTGTCTGAGATTCAGCAAAGGTGTAGAGTTTACCTCTGGTGAGTTTGATACATTCTGTGAAAAGCACAGAATAAAAAGATAGTGATCTTCTCCTAGGACTCCTCAACATAATGGAGTTGTGGAAAGAAAGAACTGGATCATTCAAGAAGCTGCTAGGACCATGATGATGGAAGCAAATGTTCCACAAGTCTATTGGAGAGAAGCTGTGAGTATTGTTGTCTATACTCTTAACCAGGTACAGATCAAAAGAAATTCTAGTAAGACACCTTATGTATTATTGTTTGATCATCCTTCTACTATGAAATATTTCAAAGTTTTTGGTAGTAAATGCTATATCGAAAGAGATGAGGATCTAGAGAAGTTTGATGCAAGAAGTGATGAAGGAAGTTTTCTGGGTTACTCTACTCAAAGCAAGGCATACCGGTGCTTTAACAAGAGATTGAAAAAGATTGTTGGAAGTAATAATGTCAGAGTTGATGAGAGAAAATAGAGATCTTTCAAGTCTTATGGATATGATTCAGATGATGAAGATGAAAGTCAAAATCAAGGAAGTCAAGTTCAAACTCAGACTTAGATCCAAATTGATCTGGAATATCTAGCAACTCAAGAAGTTAGTACAGATGTTGAGGAACAAGATCAAGAATCAGAAGTTCAAACAAATCCCAAAACTCCCAAGTATGTAAGGTTGAATCATTCTGAAGATTAGATCATAGGAGATAGAAACAAAGGTGTTCAAACTAGAAGAAAAATTGCTGAAGATCAAGAGGAGATTTGTTTGATTTCAAAGATCGAACCAAAATCAGTAAGTGAAGCTTGCAATGATGAATATTGGGTAAAAGCAATGGAAGAAGAATTAATGCAAATTGAAATGAATCACACTTGGGATCTTGTTCCTAGACCTAAAGAAAATAATGTGATTGGAACTAAATGGGTCTTCCGGAATAAACTAAATGAGGATGGTGAAGTTGGGAGAAACAAAGCAAGGTTGGTGTGTAAAGGATACTCACAAGTGGAAGGAATTGATTTTGAAGAAAGTTTTTCTCTAGTGGCAAGAATAGAAGCAGTCAGATTATTTCTTGTATTTGTTGCTTATAAAGATTTCAAGGTTTATCAGATGGATGTCAAGTCAGCATTCCTGAATGAAGAATTGGGTGAAGAAGTCTACATTGATAAACCGGAAGGATTTCAGTTGTCTAATCAAGGAGATATGGTTTGTAAATTGAGAAAAGCATTGTATGGACTCAAACAAGCCCCAAGAGCCTAGTATGCAAGACTAGATAAGTATCTGCTAAAATTAGGTTTTCGCAAAGGTACAACAGACAATAATCCTTATATCAAAATTGATCATGAACACATCTTGATTGTTCAATTATTTGTTGTTGATATCATTTTTGGTGGAAATGAGAGTATGTGCAAAACATTTGCTAATCAGATGCAATGTGAATTAGAGATGTCAATGCTTGGAGAAATGAATTTCTTCTTAGGTCTACAAATCATTTAGTCAAGAAAGGTATCTTCATATCTCAGTCTAAGTATGTGAGAGAATTGTTGAAAAAGTTTGGAATAGAAGGTTCAAAACTAGCGAGTACCCCTATGATAACTAGATGCGAGTTGAGTAAAGATGATGACTCCCCTAAGGCAAATTAGAAAAGGTATAGATCAATGATTGGAGGACTTCTCTATCTGACTCAGACCAGACCTGATATCATGAATACAGTTGGACTTGTTGCTAGATTTCAAGCTAATCCTAGACAATCCCATGTTGTAGCAGTCAAAAGAATTTTTAGATATCTCAAAGGGACACTTGATTCTGGCTTATGGTATCCAAAGGATAATAACTTCACTCTTCATATATACCCAGATGTTGATTGGGTAGGAGATGTGGATGACAAGAAAAGTACTAGTGGTGGTGCATTCTTCTTGGGAAGGAGATTGGTTTCTTGGATGAGAAAAAAGCAAGAGGCAATATCTATGTCTACTACAGAGGTAGAGTATATAGTAGTAGCAAACAATTGTACTCAAGTTCTATGGATGAAGCAAATATTGAAAGACATTAGAATTGTGTTTGAGGAGCCTATTGCAATCTTCTATGATAATTCAAGTGCAATAAGCATCTCAAAGAATCCAGTGTTGCATTCAAAGAAAAAGTATATATCAATCAAGTTTCACTTCTTGAGAGAGAAGATTACTGAGAATGAAGTCAGATTGGAGTTTGTTTCTTCAAAGGATCAGATTGCAGATATTTTCACTAAGCCTTTACTAAATGATACTTTTGAGTATCTCAAAGAGAAGTTAGGGGTTATTTACCCCCCTGATAAGAACTAAGATGCACCAGGGTGCATCAGTCTGGCGGAATTCACAGTCATATCTTGTGATCTAGATTGATGTTAATGAGACACTACTTGGGGGGAGTAGTCAGTATGCAAATTTTGGAGATCAATCTAAAACAAAAAAAGCGGGAGAAAAGATTGCAAATATGTGCCCTTTGCCATTTGTGTATGAGGAAAATCAATTGTGATAAAATCAAAACTAACAAATCAATAACCCATAACATAAAGAGAACTAATCTAAATAAAAGCCATTATCAATAAATCAAATGAAATAAGAAATCTTTTACCCATATTTGTGTTGTTCTCTTTGTTTGAATGTGGATTACTCAATAACGTTGTGAAACCATGTTTGCAACAAGCAAGTGTAGGTGCTCAAATATCAATGTCAAAAGATTGTAAAGGTGCTCAATCGATGCGATGTATGCTCAAACCACTATAAAGGATGCCTGAGAATAAGTGATCGAAGAGCATTTGTGAAGGAGATGAGGGGGGTTTATATAAGTTTCAATAAAGATTGATCAACGGTCCAAATAATTTAGAAGAATCAACAGAGGAGAAAAACAAATAACCATGATGAATGTGCACACAACGTGTGTCAATCCATAAGGATATTTTTATTAAGATATGATGAAAACAAGATTGATTGAATAGATAACTCAACTTGTAATTTTGCCTTTTTTAGAGTTCTAAAAATAAGACTGATTGTGCACATGAGTTAACAAGATATTTTTAAGAGGAATTGGAAGAAAACTAAAATTAAATAAATAAATTTATTTAATTGTTTGTGCATGATAGAGGAATAGATAAGATATGAAGATTTAAATAAATTAAACAAATAAATTGATTTAATTTATTTTGCATGATGAAGGATAAATAAAATATGTGATTATATTTTATTTTTAGAAGATTTATTTTTAGAGGAAAAAGCAAATTAAATAAATAAATTTATTTAATTGTTTGTGCAAGATTAGAGGAATATGAAGATTATAAATAAAATACTTGATTTTATTTATTTTTAGAGGATTGAGATAATTTAAATAAATTTGCATGATTTATTTATATTTAGAAGAACAATTGATTTAATTAAATAATGTAGAGTTATTTAATTATAGATAAGAGGATTTATGATGAAATAATTAAATAATTAATTTGTTTAATTGATGGAGACTTGAAATTTGAAAGAGGATAATGATTTAATTAAATAATAAAAATTATTTAATCATGGAAGAATAAGGTTGATTTAATGAAAATTAATTAAATAAAGAAGATTTGTTTAATTAATGTTGAAAGTATGTGATTTAGAAGAAATAGATGAAATTAATTAAATAATTAGATTATTTAATTAACACTAAATCTAGGTGATTAGACATATTAGATGAAATGTAAGTGATTTGATGACTTGGTCATTTTTGGGTTTCTACATTTTGCCTCTCTTTGATGCAATGCAGTTTATAGCGTTGCATCAAATAAAATGATTGTTGAAGACATGATACAATTTTTTATGCCCCAGTGTAGCTAGTTGCCCCAGTGTAGCTGGCATAGGATGCCCCCTCGAGAGGAAAGACAGGGAAGCGGCTGAAGGACTGGGTTGACGCTCGACTAGAAGATTGTGTTGGAGATAGGTGAGGTTGGATAGATGATAGATAGAAGAAAGGAGATAGGAGAGAACATGAGAGAAAGACTACTGATTGATCATTGCGGGAAAACTATATAAGGCCATGGGTAAACAGATGGGTAAATTAATGAGCTTGTTGCATTGGTTTTCACAATTGTTCATAAAGAGCAATTCTTATTTTTGATATAGCATGTGGATAGTTTGCTGCCAAGGTATAAAAGACCAAGGTGCTATGATATCTGAGTGTGTGGACATTGACTCTGCAAGCAAGTGGTTTGAACTTAGATCCCTTAGACATAATATAACCTTGTTGTACATGTGAATGAGCCATAGTCTTGAACATAAAATAAACTTCAATACATGTAAATACAAGAAGAATATTAATATGTAAGATGCTAGGTCGTAACACAGACAAGATAAATATGCTACCAAGAAAGATGCTAAAGATCATTCCTCAAACATGGCACACAAAAGTAATGACTATGCCCCCAATCCGTACTACATTGCAACATACCAAGATTATAGATAAATCAAGGTAGCCTTGAATAGGTAATGGACAAAGGAGAAAAAGATAAACCATAAAGTAAATTGACTGACATACAAAGTAAACATACAGCTAACATATTCTCTTGCCAAAGAGGTTGCTCATGATAGATTAGATAGGAAAGATAATAGTCTTATTGTAGGAGCGATGTGTCCATTAAAGGGTGCTATCTACCTAAAAATACACCGCCTTGCTACAGGAAATGCTACATGTCATATGAGATGCATGTGTTGTTCTCAACAATAGAACACTCTGCAGAAGACAAGCTTGTGGATCTAGTGCTTTGGTTAAGCTAGATTTAGCTGATGTTGGCAATCAAAACAATAGGACAGTAGATGACTCTGGAAGCAAGCTACTTTGCTTCAGGTTTGCTAAGGACTTTTGTTTTGAAAGGATGCGTTCACTTGTTTTGCTACTTGAGTTAGTCAAGTCAAGGCAAATGGATTTTGATAAACAGAATACAAGAAAGATGGCATGTCAATGGATTGAGATGGGTGAAGAATGATGAATTGTATGTGCCTGAGTACTAGATACATCCTTTGTATTCCAGACTACCTACATACCCTGTATCCACAGGATCAAGGCACATTACGAGGAAAGATGAAAAATGATAATATGTAGTTCTATATAGAGTGATGAATGGGTCAAGGTGAAAGGAGGAGATCTTATGTACCTGAGTCCTAGAAACTTCCTTCATATTCCAGACTGCCTACATACCCATATCCATGGGATCAACGTACCTTAAGATTGAGATGAGATAATATGTAGTTCTGGTTGGTGTGATGATGTAGAAGAAGCACTGAAAAGATAAGCGCCTTCTTGTAGGAGCGATGTGTCTATTAAAGGGTGTTATCTATGGAAAGGAGAAAAGATTGAAGTGTTTTGCAAACCATGAACAAGGAACCATTCCTAGACCTAGGTTATGGAAGGAATTGCTCACATTCTGGTAGAGGAATTTGCATGGATGACTGATGAAGAAGACAAAAAGTTTGACCCAGGACAAGACAGTGCTAACTGTTGACACAAATCAAGATATGGGATGATGAGGACGGACACTAACAAATTTCCAAGCTATACTAGATAGGGAGATGGAAATGCAAACAAGGTCAATGGTTTTATTATGGATGGATGGATGAAGCTTGTTCTGAAAATGGACATGGAATGAATAGGACTTGATAGATGATGGAAGCTGGCTCTACACATAGCGTCTGTTTTCTAGGTTTTCACTATGGTACTTATCCAAGGCACCTGTTTGCTAGGTTTTCACCATAGGATGGATTATTTTGTGTTTTTGTGTTTTTCATTTTCATTTTTTTTGGAATATTCTGAGGATCAGGCATAAAACTTCTTGAGATGGACACTGTTAAGTGGCTCATCTAGAGGAATGTCATCAGGTATAACTAAAGTATAAGCTCTTGATCCATATGCTATTTTGACAATAAAGGGACCTAACCAGTTAGGTTCAAACTTGCCCTTCTTTACTTGTTCTGCTTGATTTCTCTAATTCTCTTTGAGTACAAGATCACCAACTTGAAACCATCTTTCTTTGATCGTTTTGTTGTAATTATGCCAGAGGTGGTTTTGATAAACATGGAGATGATTAAGTGCAGAAAGGCACCTTTCATCTAGTAGTTCTAGTTCAACTAATCTGGAAGTGCGATACTCCTCTCCGCCGATCAGGTTCTGCATGGATACTCTGAGGGATGTGATCTTGACCTCTATAGGTAGGATGGCTTCAGAGCCATAGACCAAGGCATATGGTGTAGCACCAGTTAGAGTTCTGATACTAGTGCGGTAGGCCCATAGGGCGGGATTGAGTTGCAAGTGCCAATCACAACCAGCTTGATTGACTATTTTCTTGAGGATTTTGAGAATGGTTTTATTGGAAGCCTCAGCTTGGCCATTACTCTGTTGATAGTAGGGAGTTGAAAACTGATGTTGGATATTGTATTGTATGCATAAGGCATAGACATCTTGATTCTTGAATGGTCTCCCATTATAGTGACAATGGCTTGGGGGATACCATACCGGCAAATGAGGTAGTTTAGGATAAACTTGGCTATTTTCTTACCTATCATATAGGTCATGGGAATAGCTTCAACCCACTTCGTGAAGTACTCAATGGTGGTAATAATGAATTTATGGCCATTGGATGAGGATGGGTGGATTTGTCCTACGAGGTCGAGACCCCATTGAGAAAAAGGCCATGGAGTAGTCACAGGCTGTAGTTCATGAGTTGGTGCATGAATTAAATCTCCATGCTGCTAGCATTGTAGACACTTCTTAGCAAACTGCAAAGCATCATGCTCTATTGTAGGCCAGTAATAACTTGTTCTAAGTATCTTCTTAGCGAGATTAGGACCAGTAGAATGTGCACCATAGACACCTTCGTGTATACCTCGTAAGGTAGCTTCGGCTTAAGACATTGTAAGAGGATACCATCGAGACTCCGGCGATATAGTGTATCACCCAGAATGGTGTAACGAGAGGATTGACAGATAAAGGTTTTGCGCTAGGTTGATGATAGTTCAGAGGGAAAGGTACGATTTTTAAGGTATTCGTAGATATCTTCGTACCATGGGGAATTGGAACCAACAAGTTCAGAGATGATTTCAATAACTAGAACATCGACGGCTGGTATCAACAACTACTAGATCAAGAATTCACATTTTTGTGTATTAGCAGGCATGTCTATAAGTGACCCTTCAGAAACCATAGAATTTGTAGCCTTGTTATGCTCTCTTGGAATTTGCTCAAATGTGATGCTAGAAAAGTGTGGTTTGTAGGGATCCACTATTTTCTTGTAGGGGATAAGCTTTTCATCTTTTGTTTGGTACTCATCTGTGACTTGGCAAATGACTAGTTGTGAGTCTCCATATACTTGTAATTCTGTGATGTCTTATTGAACTGTTCTATTGAGACCTATGAGGAGTGCTTCATACTTGGCTATGTTGTTGGTGCAACGAAATACAAGCTGATATGACTTGGGAAAATAGTCATTTTGAGGTGTGATAAATAAGATGCCGACCCGTGATCCATACTATGTAGGAACCATCAAAGTATAACTTCCACATTATTGAGTTGGAAAGAGTGAAGAGATTCTCATCCGGAAAGTTTGCTACCATAGGGTGTGTATCTGTCATGGGTGCTTCTGCTAGTTGATCTGCTAGTACTTGTCCCTTGATTGCTTTACAATCCATATACTCAATGTCAAACTCACTAATAATCATGACACATTTAGCTAGTCTGCATGTAAGAGCTGCTTTCACTAGTAGATACTTCAATTGATCAATTTTTTTGTATGAGATTTGTGTGTTGGTTTAGCATGTAATGCCGCAGCTTTTGGGAAGCGAACACTACTACTAAACAAGCTCTTTCCATCGGTGAATAATTGAATTCATATCCCACCAAGGTTTGACTAATATAATAGATTGCATTCTCTTTTCCTGACTCATCATGTTGTGCTAGCAGGGCCCCTAGGGCCAAAGTTGTAGTTAAGATGTATAATATCAAAGGTTTATCAATAACTAGTGGAACCAAAATAGGAGGTGTAGCTAGATACTCTTTGAGCTGATCAAATGCTGCTTGACACTTATCATCCTATCAGAATGAGACATCCTTTCGAAGCAAGTATTGAAATGGTTGACATTTATCTGCTAGCTATGAGATGAAATGCCTAATGGACTGCAACCTTCCTTGAAGGCTCCTTAATGCTTTGAGGTTCTTTGGTGGAGGCATCTCCACTATAGCCTTGACTTTTGTGGGGTCTACTTCAATGCCTCTACAAGATACAATGTATCCCAACAACTTCCCTAATGTTACACCAAAGACACACTTCTTTGGATTGAGGCGTACCTGGTATTATTCGATCCTATCAAAGATCTATCCTAGAACTTGTATGTGACCTACCCTAGAAGATTTATCTAGTATGTCATCCACATAGTCCTCCATGATATGATGAAAGAGATCATGGAATATCACTGTCATTGCTCTTTGATAAGTTGCCCCTGTATTCTTTAGACCAAACGACATGACACACCAACAATAATTTCCCCACAGACAAGTAAAAGTTGTTTTATGTTGATCTTCTTTTGCTATCCTTATCTGATTGTAGCTGGAGAATCCATCCATGAGAGAAAGCATTTCATGACCTACTGTCAAGTCTACTATGAGGTCAATGTTTGGTAGTGGAAAGTCATCCTGGAGACATGCTTTGTTAAGATCTCTAAAATCATTACACATGTGGATGCGCCCATTGGGTTTAGACATAGGTATAATGTTTTAGACCCAATTTGAATAGTCAATAGGTCAGATGAACTTTGCATCTAACAACTTTTGTATTTCCACTTTTACTAAGAGGGCTATCTGTGGGTGCATCTTCCTCAGCTTTTACTTGACTGGTTTAACTGTTGGATCTACTGTGAGATAGTGAACCACTAGCTTAGGGTCTAACCCTAGTATATCAGCGTAGGTCCACGTAAAGTTGATGGTTCTCTATAAGAAGAATTTGTTAATATTCTTGTGCTCCATTTCTGATAATGATGCCGCGAGGAATGTGGTCCTTAGATTTTTCTCTGTGCCAAGGTTTATCTCTGTAGAATCTTCCACTAGGAGAGATGACTTCTCTTGACACTTAGAAGGTAGGGGAAGGTCAAATCCTCCATCCTCAAGTGCCACAATTGGGTTTTCACTATTCGATACATTCTTATTTTGTGATTGGGAGGTGCCACAGTGTGGTTTTCACCTAGAGATCTTTCTTTATTTTTACTTTTGCGAATGGAGGATTTGGCATTCTCACCAAAATAAACTGTTGGCTCTAGTTCCATTACAAAACATACTTTATGATCGCCAAGAGGGATACGTTCTTGATGTCCCATGAACTCGACTATAGCTTTGTCATTCTTAAATACATCTATAATAGGGGACCCTTGTTGGTCCAAATCGATAAGTTCAGGGTAGACAAGTGTTACTTTCTGGGTGTTTGTGGTGGATGTTAGGGATACGGATGATAGCATAAATACAGAGGATTCTGTAAATAGGTTAGTCATATGGAGGGAAGAGTCATTGATGGTATCCTCATTAGACGTTGAATCTACGAGAGAAGTTTCAGCTACCTTGTCGAGGATACCCTCAATGTCCAAGGCGCACGGTACCTTTCTACCAAATCCTAACCCCTTCTTGTCTAGTTTCTTTGTCACACTAATGAGTTCCATTGTTCCTTGATTCTGTTTCCCAAGGCCACCTTTACCTTTATAGCCCATGTTTTTGACTATCCTTAAGCCATTGCCATATTGCTTGACTAGTATTGTGACCAGTTCTTTCTCCTTATAGAGCCAAGAAGAGATGTCTCCAATAGTTTCCTCTTCCAATAATTTTCCCTGTTGGAATTGGGTTAAGGATGTTGGGGGAGGAATAGCTACTTTTTTAGTTATTTTGGCAATGGGTGGTTGGCCGTAAGATTTAGGAGATAAAGGCATCCACCCTACACAACAGGATTTTGAGATATCATACATTCCAAAGCCTATATCACGGATGTGAGCTTTAATTTCAGGAAGAGGATTAGGTTCACTTGCAGAGGCTTCTTTTAGATTTGCCATATCGACATATAGTGGGGATTCAAGGGCTTTGTCATTTTGAGGTACCTGGTTGCAATTCTTATAGCTGCCTTGTATGACATGCAGTAGAATTCAAAAGGATTGGGGTCTCCTGGGATAGTTATCTCTATGCCATTGAATGGGAACTTTAGAGACTGATGGTACATTGAAGGAATAGCTTTCATTGTATGGATCCATGGGCGGCCTAGGATAATGTTGTAAGGCAGCTCAATATCAAGGACTTGGTACCTGGTTTCAAGCATGATGGGGCCTAGTTGTATAGGCAAGTGGATAACACCTTCTGAGCAGCGTTCAGCATCATCATATCCCTTGATTGTAATACTTTGATCAATGTTGACATGATCCTCAGAGTATCCCAATTTCTTAAGTAACTTTAAGGAATAGATGTTGAGACCAGCACCACCATCTATAGTATACGTTTGATTTTGCGTTTATGGATGAGAACCTCAATATGAAGGGCATCATTGTGACATGGATCATGGGATGGGACGTCCTTTTTAGTGAAGACCACATTGTATGGCAAAGCAATATTACCTACTATAGCTGAGAAATCTACAACCACTATGTTGTTAGGAATCAAAGACTCTTGGAGGGATTTTTATACCACCACTTTATGTGTGGGTGATGACTGTAGAAGGTTCAAGATAGAGATCTGTGCTGGCATTTTCCCTAGATGTTTGACAATATTATAATCAGATTGAGTTGGGAGACTAGGTGTAGGACCACGGATGGTGATACAACCACGATGAGTTGTAACAACACAATCTGTAGATTTGCCTTTGATTGTGAGGGTAGACACTCAACTCTCTTCAAAATGACCCACAATGGAGTCAAAGGAAGTGGAAGCATTATTGACACCTTTACCTTTATCTTGAGGAGGAGGCAGACCACGGTGAGGGAATGGTTCCTTGTACATGTTGAGGTCTTTGTTCATGTAGTGAGCTGGTGGTTCATCTTCAAACGAGATTTGGTTGCCTTTGATGAGATTTTGGATTAGGTGTTTTAGTTTCATGCATGATGCGGTTCTGTGCCCTTTGCTCCTATGGAATTCACAGTATTCATTTTCTCTGTACCGTGTAGTTTTGTAGATAGGTTCGCCATATGGGGGAGCATCGCATAAGGTGATGAGGTCTTTGTGTAAAAGCTTCTGTAGGACCAACTCTATGGGCTCTCCCAAGGGAGTGAATTGCCACTGCAGAGGGTAATCTTGTTGAGGCCACTCTTGTTTTCATTATTTTTGGTTTTGATAAGGTTGTCTTTGTTGTTGCTGCTATTGAGGTGGAGTTTGACTCAGTTTGGAAAGCTGCAGTGGTGTTTGTAATGTTTGGACATGTTTAGAATCAACCACCCCATCATTGACCACGTTTTTATTTTTGTTCCAAAACTTTGGTTTATCATTTATTTTCTATTGAGGAGCATTGTCTTTGGTTTCTTTAAAGATTTTGACCACACCCTTAGCAATGAGGGCCTTTTCATTGTTGATTCCCTTCTATGTAATTTTGTCAAAGGTTGTAGCACTAAGAATTTGCAAATGAAAACCCAATTCTTGGTTGAGATTCTACACAAATATGCTAACAAGCTACTTTTGGGGTATCTTGAATGGAAATTTGCTAGCCATTTGTCTCCATTGTTGAAGGAAAGTTGAAAGTTTCTCCATTTTTCTATTTGTTGTTGCATAGATCAGTCATAGAGATCTCATGCTCTACGTTGTAGGAGAAATAGGTGGTAAATTTCTCTGCGAGTTCGTTAAAAGATTTGATACCTGTGGGGAAGTGTGAGAACCATTCTATAGCTTGACCTCCAAGACTGTGAGGAAAGAGATGCATAAGATATGTGTCGTTATGTGAGACCTTGAAGCAAGCAAGATAGAATTCCCTAAGATGGTCTTTTAGGTCTCCTTTTCCTTTGTATTTATCAAATTTGAGAATAGTGAAATTTTGAGGAAAAGGGATCATGGGTAATGACAGATCAAAAGGGTAAGGACACACTTCTTCTAAAGAGAAGGTCTTCTTGGTGTGGCCAAACATAAGATTAGATAGTTGTTGTTGAACTTTCATGATTTTTAGTTCCATCATTGTGGGAGGGGTTGGAAACATCTCCTATTGTCCTAGAAGTGGATGTTGTTGCCCATACAGAAGATTCTAGTAAAAGCCATGGGCACTGGAGTTATAAGGGTCATAAGATTGGTTGGGGTCGTATGTGTTGTATGTTGGATTTAGATTGGGTTGGAATTGGATGCTTTGATTTAGAGGAGGTGGGGGTGGTGCTAGATAAGAATGTAGGCTTTGCGATGGTTAAAGAAAAGAGTTTGGTGGGGGAAAGCTAAAGTTTGTTGGGTTAGGTTGCGGTTGTGGAACATAGCTTTGGGAAGTTTGGTTTTGGGAAATTTTGAGGGTGGATCGATAATGTGTTGAAAAAGTTTAGCGCTGAAGATCATTATGTTGGGGGGACATAGGTAGATGTGTTTTGCGATGGTTGAGGTTGATATAGGATGAGTGTAGAAGAATGTTGTGGTTGGGGTTGCATGACCCTGGTTGGTTGTGGGATACGAAGGTTTGATGATGTTGGGGGAGGTGTTTGTTGAGACCCTTGTTGCATGCCTACATAGTTGTTCCCTAGATTGAATTTGGTGGGAAACCTTCTTGTGATGGGGTATCCAAGTTTCCACTTATGATTGGTGTGGGCATTCTAGGAGTTTGTTGTATGTTTGGTCGAGATATGGTAGCTTGTTTGGCTAGCCCTACCTGTCATTGGAGAGTCTCTTGTTGGTTTTTTTGTAGATCTCCATAGGAGTCAGAAGTGGTGATATGCATCTCTCTCCTGTTGGGTTTTGATAAAGGGGATTCTCATATTGTGCAATAGTTCTCCCTTGTGAGATTTGTTCATATAACAGGGTGGTCACCATTGACATGGTTTGGACCGCCATTATAGTATCTTGGGTGTTGTTTTTCTCGCTAAGTTTGGATAGATCAAAACCTTTGGGTAATTTGGCTCCTTGCTCTGCTAGCAAGTGAAAGAAATGATCTTGGTTCTCACTAAGGATTTTGTCAAAGGTGGCTACAGATCTAGGATCTTGTATGAATTCATCAAAGTCTTGTCCCTCTTCTTGAGAGAATTGACCTTTTTTCAAAGTGTCTCTTCTTGAGATGGGACTTGATCGATGGTATAACCTTGTGGAACAAAATCTAGAGGCATGTCGGTGGTATAGTGAGGTGTATTTACCAAAGGGACCCTACGTTCTTGAGATGGGCCTTGATCGATAGCATACCCTTGTGGGACAAAATTCGGAGGCATGCCGATGGTATAATGAGGTGTACTTACCAAAGGGACCCTACCTTCTTGAGGATTGTTTGGTTAGTCAAGTTGTAGCATGTTTGGAGAGTTGGTTGATCTTTCCATGAGTATCTTAGGAGTAACTTTGGGAGTAATGTTGGATCTGCCCGATTGCGATGTGTGAGGAGGTGATTTGCGCTTCCTCAGGACAACTTGCTTGGACTTCATAGTTTGCTAGAGTCTAGTGGTTACCATGGAATACTCTAGGATAAAAGCTGGGATTCTGCTTGTACTTTGGAAAAGACAAAATTTTTTATGCACAATTTACTAGACAAAAGGTACTGTACTGTTCTGACCAAAGGTACGGGACTGTGTAACCAAAAGTGAGCTACTATAATACCAAAGGTGATGGACTGAGCTACCAAAGGTGAGGTACTGCTATACCAGAGGTGATCTACTATGACCAAAATCAAGCTACTATTATACCAAGGGTGCTGAAGTAGGGTTACTAGAGGTGAGGTACTGTTATACCAAAGGCAAGCTACTATATTACCAAAGGCGAGCTGCTATTACAACAGAGGTGCTAAAGTAGTGTCCGATGCTTTTATAAGGCAAATTTTGATAGATTTGGTTTTAGTTCTGATTGGATTTGCTTTGGCAAGAGAAAACACAACAAACAAAGTGGCAAAAAGGACTGACACAACAGGTAGTCTATGTTTGAGGCTCACAAAAAAGCCCAATGTTTCCACAGGTATAAGACAATTGCAAACAATATCAAGCACTTTTTATCCCTAGAGACAAGGTTTCATTGTAATAGATCAATTTAGAAACTTAATACTCCATCGACCAAATGTCATTCCATAAAGGTGTCAGCTATTTATATCTTTGCGAGAGATGATAGGTAGGGATATCTCACCCTCCCCTTGGAAAGCTCAAGTAGGTCACAAGAGATTTATGGCCGAGGGAATACTATCTCTTCCCAAGGGAGCCAATTGTGAGTATCTTGAGGGCTCAAATCAATTCTCCTTGCACTGATGATTACCGTAATGTTTGGAGGTAGATCGGGTAGTCACTATCTAGAATGGTTCTTAGTAACTTTGAGGCACCAACACCTTACGAGCAATGCGACAAGCTAGTAAAAGCTTTAACCAATTCTACTAAGAATATCAAACACTTCACTTGATGTGAAAATTATTTCCACAAAGAGCTAGTATACCTCTTTTTAGTTTGGCACCACAAGGTAAGGCTGACATCGGTTAGGATTTGGCTTTCGCCTTATCCCTCTTATATAGTGGTTCAAAGGAAAACTCTGCTTAGGTTCATCCCTTTTGGAAGAAATGCAATCCAAATGTAGGCCCTTCTAAAGGAATAACTGAAATGTAAGAGCAATCACGTCAAACAAAGGTTCAATTGTCCCGTTATAAGAAAAATAAGGTGCAACTAGATTAGGCACACACACGTTTGTAGTTGTTAATTGTCCCTTATGAAATCGAAGTGTTTGGCATTCATGTCCATTGTCCCTTAGAAAATTGAAGTGTTTTTGCATTCATGTCCATTATCCCTTAAGAAAGCAATATGTTCCTAAGACTTAGATTGCAAAAGATGTTTGTTCAATTGTCCCTTAAGAAGGCAATATATTTCTAAGACTTAGTCCAATAGAGTGAGATTTCTTCAACGTTCGTCCTGCATGAACATGTTAACAAAAAACCTATTTGCTCTATGTGAGTGATAAGAAGCTAGAATAGGTCAATTAGTTTCCACAAAAACTCACAAGTTAGCAAAAAATAAATCAATTTGACAAACAACGCTTTACTGTGTGACCAAAAGTGACTTACTGCGATGCCAAAAGCACTGAACTATGTTGCCAGAAGCAAGTTGCTGCAAACTAGAGGTGATGTGCTGTGCTACCAGAAGTGCTGCTGCAGATCTAGAAGAGACATATTGTGCTACTAGAAGCACCATATTGTGCTACCAAAAATGTGGTACAGTTCTACCAAATGTGCCGCACTATCTTAGATCTAAAAAAAGTTGTATTTTATCAAAAAAGTTAGGTCAAAAGATAATTTCATGTTTGCTTTGTAGATCTGGGATGTAATAGCTAATAGATTTGTAACCTGGGATCCAGAACAACTCCAAGAAATCCATAAATAGATAGGTTAACACAAATTTTTTCAAAATACTCCTAAATACGTCAGCTTAGGAAGTACAAAAGATAATTGAATGATAAATAAATTAGCTTGTTAGTCAAATCAATGATAGTTATTAGAGTTAAAATCTTGCAAATCACAAAGCAAGATCTCAAAACCCTAATATGCTAGAAGCGCCGTACTGCTCTACCAAATGCACTAGACTGTGTTACCAATAGCGTACTATTGTGCTACCAAAGGCACTACAGTATCGCTCGAGGGCGCTATACTATACTACCAAAAGCAGTTTTCTATATTGCCAAAAGTGCTTTGCTGTCTTTTGCACTGTTCCATACTGTACTTCAAAAAAATCAATTTCTTGAAGAAAAAGAGGGATTAGTGGGTCCTACCGAGCATGCCAGAATGTGTATGAGGAAAATCAATTGTGAGAAAATCAAAACTAACAAATCAAAAACCCATAACATAAAGAGAACTAATCTAAATAAAAGTCATTATCAATAAATCAAATGAAATAAGAAAGCTTTTACCCAGATTTGTGTTTTTCTCTTTGTTTGAATGTGGATTGCTCAATAAGAATGTGTATGAGGAAAATCAATTATGATAAAATAAAAACTAACAAATCAAAAACCCATAACTTAAAGAGAACTAATCTAAATAAAAGCCATTATCAATAAATCAAATGAAATAAGAAAGCTTTTACCCAGATTTGTGTTGTTCTCTTTGTTTGAATGTGGATTGCTCAATAACACTGTGAAACCATGTTTGCAACAAGCAAGTGTAGGTGCTCAAAGATCAATGTCAAAAGATCGTAAAGGTGCTCAATCGATGCGATGTATGCTCAAAGCGCTATAAAGGATGTCTGAGAATAAGTGATCGAAGTGGATTTATGAAAGAGATGAGGGGGGTTTTTATAGGTTTCAACAGAGATCAATCAACGGTCCAAATAATTCAGAATAATCAACGGAGGAGATAAAATAAATAACTATGATGAATGTGCATAGGACATGTGCCAATCCATAAGGATATTTTTATTAAGATATGATGAAAACAAGATTGATTGAATAGATAACTCAACTTTGTGATTTTTCCTTTTTTAGAGTTCTAAAAATAGGACTGATTGTGCATGAGTTGACAAGATATTTTAAGAGGAATTGGAAGATACCTGAAATTAAATAAATAAATTTATTTATTTGTTTGTGCATGATAGAGGAATAGAAGATTATAAATAAAATATTTGATTCTATTTATTTTTAGAGAATTGAGATAACTTAAATAAATTTGCATGATTTATTTAAATTTAGAACAATAATTGATTTAATTAAATAATGAAGAAATATTTAATTATAGATAAGATAGAATTGAATGAATTAATTAAATAATTGGATTTATTTAATTAATGTGGATTTGAATTTCGAATGAGGCTAATGATTTAATTAAATAATGGAAATTATTTAATCATGGAAGAATAGGGTTGATTTAATGAAAATTAATTAAATAAAAAGAATTTATTCAATTAATGTCAAAATTATGTGATTTGGAAGAAATAGATGAAATTAATTAAATAATTGGATTATTTAATTAACGTTTAAATGTAGGCGATTAGAAGAATTGATGAAAATCAAGTGATGGGATGACTTGGCCACTTTTAGGTGTCTACACCATTGATGTCAAAGGGGGAGGGAAGTCATGTTAAAAACTAGTTGCTTGTAAAAGGGGGAGATATAAAGAAAAATGGTTGCAGCTGTGATAAGAGAAAGGGGGAGAAGTTCTTGTCTTGAGGGTTAAATTAGTTTTTCACATCATAGGTTGCCATCTATGACAAAGGAGGAGATTGTTGCAAATAGGTGCCTAAGTGGTGTTGTCATTGATGTCAACATATCCTTGTTGCCATTGATGTCAACTATATCCTATTTTATTGTCTAGTTAGAAGACTAAAATGTTGAGGATACTGAGAAAATTAATGAAGATCTAAGTACGCGGACCATATGGTTGTCTAGAGGATTGTCTGAAGTAACTCTAGTTAAGATTTGAGAAGTCTGCATAAAGATTTAAAGAAGTTATGGCCATCTGAGTATAACCAGGTTTTGTAGTGTTTAGAAGAGACAGAGTGATAGGAAATTGGTCTAGATTGCTCCGCAAATGAAACACTATGATCTGTGGATCTAGAGACATGTTTGGGAAGTCAGTGTGTGTCATCAACTCAAGTGGTTTGTGGTTTAGAGGTCCACAAGCAATCTTTCTAGTGTGACAGTCATGGTAGATAGTGTTCTTAAGGTACCTGATGAAGATGCAAGTGATTCTGTTGATTTGGAGTAGTGCGGATGCTATTGCTAAACTCAATGTGCTTGGGGAGGTCTCTAGATCATGTGTCTACTATGTTAGAGGTCCTCATTGAAGATTGAGGTTGTTGTTGAATATTTCTTCCTTGGTGTTGTTGTTTTTCCTAGTCTTGGCCGACTGGATGACTCAAGCATGTTATGGATGATCTTAGAGCAATTCTCTAGAGCATGGTGTATTGTTCAAGGAGGATTTTAGCCCTAGCCATGTTTGGACAATGGTATAGTGATCCGCATTAAGTCAAGATGACCTTGATATTCATTCCAAGGTTGATAAAGAGTATAAATTCTTGTTGATCAGTTGTCAAAATTAGTCCTTGTGTGAAAATGATAAGATCATAAGAAAGGTACAGATGTAGAGTAGAAGACAGGAGAAGCAAAAGAACAAGAGTAGTAAAGGATGAAGAGATAGTGAAGAAGTGTTTGTGGGCAGAGTAGAAGTTTTTGTGATCTTTCAATGAGACTGAACTAGGCATGATGAAGATGTTATTTCTCAGTTAAATGTTTCTGTATTAAACATAAATTCCTGTAGGCAGTGAGCCTCTTTGAGCAATGAGCTCTGGTAATGCACCCAAAGGCAAGTGCCTTCCCTTTTCTTTCAAGTACTTTTAATAGGGTACGAATCTTGTGGGTTAATCCCCACCATGGTTTTTCCCTTAACTGGGTTTCCACATTAAAAATCTTGGTGTCAAGTGTGTTCATTTTGTTTCTGCTCATGTGTCGTTGATTCATGCTTTAATGTTTACATCATTAATCTATTTGTAAGTTGTGAAATAAGACTAAAGTTAGAAAAAGTTCAATTTGTGGGATAACTAATTCCACCCCCCTCTCTATTGTCTTCCCTATTTCCAATAGATCCTACTAACGCAAGTGGAGATTTGGATTCTTCCACATGACTAATCTAATTCTTGATGCAAAACCTTTCCTATTCCTCTCTTCTACCATCTCCTAGCCTATTTTTCTGCATTTGACCCTGTCTAGTCCCGATCTCCCCCAGGTGACCCAAGGTTGCCCCCTAGGAAACCCTACTGGTAGAAAGGGTGACCCTACCATTTTTAAAGCCATAGAAAAAATCAAGTTGCTCTCTCATTTTTGCTCTGTTTTCACCTATTTTTTTCTGTTTGCATAGTTTTTGATCCCTGATATAGAGTTAACTATTTCATGAACCCACACATGCATAATTAACTCTATTTGATCTCAATTTAACTCTTCAATCAATCTCATGCATTCCCTGACCTCCGTTTCCTCTCCAGTGATAAGCTATCATTGCTTCATCGCTCTTTGATCAACTGAGTTCACTAGGTAATCAACCTTCTTAACTCCCCAATCTATTCTTGTTAACTCATCAATCAAATGAGTTAACTCTATGATCAATTCCTTCGTCTAAACCTATAAATACCCCCTTCCTCAAGAATAAAGGGAGGTAAATTCATTGTGGACACAGCTCTTGCAAAAATTTTCTCTCCAACTTATCACTCAAATGCTCTTACAGGATGAAAGTGCATTTTCTTTATGCATTCAACCAAGTAGCATCACACTACTTCATTCTATGCCATTGTACTCAATCCAAGCTCTCATCGAGATCATACAAGCTTCATCAAAGCTTGTTTTTACTTCTTTGGGTCATTTTATTACAAAGAGGTTCACCTGCCGCCACAAAAGGATTCAAGGTTACCTATTACAAGGATTGCTGACGGTAGTTGAGTGAAAAAATATTCATTTCTCTCATGTTCCTTCATTGTTTTCATTCAAATTCATAGTAATTAGAGAATCAACTTTACTCTTGGGAACAGTAAGACATTGTTTTTTCCTTGATAGTTAGTTCTTGCATGTTAGATTAATCGCTTTCATATTTCTAGAGATCTAGGTTGTTAGAAAAAGCATTTTCCCTTGTAATTAGATTAAATCACTTCAAAACATCAAAAACACAAAAAACATAGGTTAACATTACATTGGAAAAGTCATATAGAATTGTATACATATTTCCCTTTCATATATTAGAAGCACTTTGATTTCCAAAATACTCTAAAAAATACCAAAAAGAACATTGTGCATATCATTTAGCTTGTATACATATAGACATCCTAGAATAGACAAAATTACAAACCCTTGATTCCATCATGAGGTAATCATGATTCAAACAATTCCAAACAAACCCCTGGTTTCATCACAAGGTAAAACCAAAGTCAAAACACAAGTCAGACCCTAGGTCAACAAAACTATAGGTCAAAATGCTAGATCTAGTTAAGGTTAACAATTACACAATTTCCTTCATCCTAAACCATGAATGTGCTTAGGAGTGAGAGGAGAGTGGGTAAGGGCTATCCGTGAGGAGATCTGAGAGATTCATCTAAGGCCTCAACAAGAAATATTTGTTCTACCACAAGAAGACCCATTTGTCCTTTTGTTGTTAGAAGAAACTAGACAATGCCAGATACAACAAGAACTCTTACAACGCATACAAAGATAAGAGGACATCAAGGAGAACAATTATTTACCCACATAGAGGTGGAATCTTAGAAATCCAAACAGAAGGAGATAAACTAGTGACCCTTTGGGTCGTAGGGTTATCTCAACTACAACAACAATCGAATGAAACATACAACAAAGCACACAACAACAAAGGCCATAGTACTTGCCGATCCCTCTCCACGAAGTCTAGCTCTCTAATGAGCCAAACCCCCACTGTGTCTTGCCTCCTCTCTACTGGCTAATTCCACGTGAGTGATAGTGACATGGTGGATTAGCCCGTGGCAAGGAGGGAAAGGGTCCATGTGCGTGCCGAAATCTGACCCGACAGCCCGAAGCAACCAGAGTCATGATTTTGAGTGTACATGGCTTGGTTCTATGCCCCTTAAAATTTGAGATTTCTTGGGCTCAAATAACTCAAAATGTAGGGCATTTCTTTAGTTGTTAATGTTGCAAGTATGTGCCTAATTGGTGTTGTCATTGATGTCAACATATATGTGTTGTCATTGGTGTCAATTGTGCTCTTATTTTGATTCTTGCTTGTAATAAGTTAGATGCTTTGTATTAACTTAAATCAATGTTGGATATGATGAGTAAGTGATCTTGATATTGATGTTTCAAGTGGTTTTGAGAAAATTTGTTCCTGTAGTGGAAACAATGTATAGAAGAGTATCTTTGTTTACAACAGAACAATCTGGTAGATTGCTCCACATTTCTTGTAGAATGAATATCTTTATATGTGGATTTGAAGTAATTGAGAGACATGTCTGAAGATGTTATGTTCCAATTTTGAGCCTCTGGTATGAAGATTTTAGTGAGTTATGGTCACCAGAGTAAAAACTACTTTTTCTATATATTCAGTGGTGACAAGGAGAGTATTTTGCTCAACATTCCTACGCATTAAAGTATTATGATATGTGGTTCTAGAGTTAATTCTACAATGATGATAAGTGCCTTCAATTCTAGTGGTTCATGATTTGGTGGTCCGCAAGTGATCCTTTCTTTATAACAGTGGCCAACAGTGTTGTTTAAGTGCTCCATTTTGAAGAATCTTCTTGACAAAGTTATTAGAGGTTGTGTGGCTTTTCCTGGTAATTACAATGTGCTTGAGGATGTCTCCTAACCATGTTCCTACCATTGGATTGGTCTGTAAAGAGAAATTTGGATCATGGATGAAGACTATTCTTAGAAGATTTAGTGTTAACACCAATCTTGGCCTACCTGGTTGTCTTCACTACTTGCGAAGATACATCGAGGATTGTGGAATCATGTTGTGGCATGGAAGATTACATTTGAGTCCCAGCTAAGGCATAATGTGATCCACATACATCTTTACCTTAGTAAGTTTTCTTTAGGTTTGGACCTATTTCTATGTATGTTTGTAATGTCAACCTTAGAGATTGTTCCAATGGTAAATGAATGTAATGTCGACCTTGATGTACATTCCAAGGTTAATGAATTGTATAAAAACATATAATCTATTTGCAAAAAAAATGTCTTTGTGTGAAAACGTGAAGATAAGTGAAAATCTGTAAGAAAAGCATAGCAGAGGAGTTATATTGCACTTCAATGGAACTGAACCAATGAGAGCAAATATATAAGTAAAAGACATTAGAATTAGAACTAACCTTAGAATTAAATTAGGGTTACCGTTAAGCATAAAATTAAGGTTAGCAATACAATTAGGGTTAGGGTTACAATTTAAATTTATTATGGAATTGGGCTCAGCACAATAATTCAAATTTAGGATAAAATTAGCGAAATATATAACCAAATGGTTGGGGTTAGAATTAGTGTTATGATTAGGGCTATAATCAGGGCTAGAATTACCATTAGAATTAGAGTTACAATTAGAGAAAATATGTATAACAAAAAAACAATAGGGTTAGAATTAGGGTTAGAATTTGGGTTAGAATTATGATTAGCGATAAAATTAGGGTTAGGGTTATGATTAGAATTAGGGATATAATTAGGGAAACTAGGAAATTATAATGGTTAGGGTTAGAGTTCAAATTAGGGATAGAATTAGGGTTATTGGTTTACCTATAATTAGGGAAAATATATAAGTAAAAAATAATAGAAATAAAACTAGGTTTAGAGTTAAATTAGGGTTAAGCTTAAGGATAAAATTAAGGTTACCAATAGAATGAGGTTTAGGGTTACAATCAGGGCATATATATAACCAAAGGGTTGGGTTTACAGTTAGGTTTAGGGATAGAATCAGGGTTAGAGTTAGGTTTAGGTATAAAGTTAGAGTTATAGATTTGGTTATAATTAGTGAAAATATATAAGAAAAGAAATTAGAATTAGAACTAGGGTTAGAGATAAATTAGGGTAAGGGTTAAGCATAGAATTAAGGTTAGTGATACAATTAGGCTTAGGATCACAGTTCAAATTTAAGATAAAATTAGGGTTATCGTTAGGGTTACAATTACAGTTATGGTTAGCATTAGTTTTAGGATTAAGGTTAGGGTTATGGTTACAATTATAATTATGACTTGAATTAGTGTTTTGATTATGGTTGGAATTAGGGTTAGGATTAATATTATAGTTAGGAAAAGAATTACGGTTGGAATTATGATTAGATTTATATAGGGTTAGGCTTAGAATTAGGGTTGGGGTTAGAATTAGGGGTAGGGTTAGAATTAAGGTTAGGGTTGAAATAATAAAGTCAGGGTTAGGGTTAGGGTTAGGCTTAGGCTTAGGGTTAGGGTTGTTGGCAAGAGACACTGTGTGGCTTCATAAGTGTTGTCATTGATGGCAACAAAGTCTATCCCACACATCCGCAGTACAAAATATGCCTTTACCAGAAGTCAAATTGAAGATTGTTTGTGTCCAGTGAATAAGAATAGAGTATGTAACAAGGTCTGACAATCAGGTCTGGATCTCTTAGATGGTGTAACTCAGTAAGTTACGGACTTGGACAAGTCAAGAGGGGTACCATGAATATTGTATTCTAGATATTTAGCCTTCGGTGATAAAGCATGTAAAAGATATGAGCATCTGAGTGTTGGGTTCTAGTCAGGCAGAGTAGACTAAGGAAGAACTGATCGACAAAGTATCAAATCTCAATCCAGATGTCGAAAAGGTGTTGATCAAGCAATTTGTGGCATTATACATTGTTGGTTGACATGATTAATGACTTCTATGCCTATGTTTTTTATGTGCATCACTAATCAAGCATGGATTCAACCGATAGATCAATAACTTGCAAATATCTTAGGTGTTCTTGTTGCCAACTAAGAAGTTGGAAATCCTTGATGCAGATATATATATACCTGATGGATTCAAGCTTGTCAGTGTGAGTAAGTGATAGTATGAATTATTAAGTGCGAAGAAAAGCAGAGACAAGTGCGAAGGTAGTAATTCAAGCCTGAAACGTGACAAGAAAGTAATATTAAGTAGAGGAAGACTAAAATGTGCCAGATCAGTATACTGTGCCTAACTGGAACTAAATTTTTGCATGTATAGATGTTGTTCACTAGTTCAAACACCTTGCTATCATCTATAAGCATTTGTAGACTATAAGTCTCTTGTAGGCAGTGGGCCTCTTCTGAGCAGTGTGCTCAGGTAGTGAGCCCTAATTGGCAAGTGCCAAATTTCTAGTCTTTATTCTTTTAACAGAGCATATAATCTTGGGTTAGTCACCCCATGGTTTTTCCCCTAACAGGGTTTCCACGTAGAAATCCTTGTGTTATGTGTTAATTTATTTTTAGTTCTTATGATTTCCTTGCCTTGATATAACATTAAATGATAAGATAAGAAAAGAAAGTAAAAATAGAAAAGTTATAAGATAACTGATTCACTCCCCCCTCTCAGTTATCTGCATTGTTTCCAACAATTGGTATCATATCTAAGTTCCTCTAAACAAAGTCTAATAGCTTGAAGAAGATTTGGGAATCTTAATGTATGCATATGGTATGAAAGAACAAATTCAGTCTTCCTTAGATGATCTTGAACAATCCCATTCTGACGTCAATAATTTTAGAGAAAGACTCAAACAAGTTGATGATTTCATAAATTAGCTAAAAGAAAAACTTAGTAATTCTGTGAAAAAGAGAAAGGAACTACTCCAGAAATTAGTAAATTAGATTGAAGTCAATAATAATGATGAGGATATGAATGAGAAAAATAAGCTATGTGAGAAGCTATCAAAAGAAGTCCTTATGATAAGGCATGAAATGGAATTAGGGTTATAAGATTCACCTAAGAAATTGAAGAAAAAAGAAAGATTGAAGATAATCTAAAACAATGCCTCAAGGAGAAAATAGAGGACTGCCACAAAATGAACAGAATAATTAGGCATCTTGAATCTGATCTTGAAGAAGCTAGAGACAATGAAGAACAACTTGCGAATCAGATAGACACTCTTAAACAAGATATTCAAACTACAAAGGAATACAAAGAAAAATTTAAGATAAGCTCAGCCCAACTTGAAGTTCTTGAAAGGAAAAAGAGGGTAGATGATAAGCGTGGCTTGGGATATGAAAAAGTTGAAAGTTCTAGAGCTGATCATAAGAACTTTGGATCAGGAAATCAAAGAAACATGCCTAGAAGACCTCCGGTAAGGCAACCAAACGCTCAAAGATATCCATCCTTCAATGGATATTGCTTCAACTACAACAAGTTTAGTCATAAAGTAATCCAGTGTAGAAATAGAATGAATCAATTCAAACCATTCTTCTCTGGTCAATGTTTCAGTTGCAAAAGGTATGGTCACAAATTATCTCATGAATGCAAAAATATGCAAATGAACAATTCTTTCAATGGTAAATGCTTTGTATGCAATAGAATTGAACATATGGCTAATGAGTACAGATCAAGAGGATATCATTCAAATAAGCAAAGAAATGTTGTGTTACAATTGTAATGGATCCAGTCATATCGCCAAATTCTGCAGAAGCAGAAATCAGGATAGAAAAGGTCCAGTGGAACATGATCAGAAACAAGATAAAGGCAAAGGTAAAGTAAATGCGGATGAAGTTCAAAAGGAGATAAGTAAGATTTGGGTAAAAAGGAGTATAATGAATATTGGGGATGGATCTGCACTGGAATCCGATACTGATATTCTTTTCAAAAACTAAAAAGTAAGCTCTGGCTCAGGGGGAGCTATAAAGAAGATCGTTTTCCCCCAGCCAGCTAGTGAGTGCCTGAATTCAGCCAATTAAGTCAGAATAAGAGGTTGTGGTTTAAAGGGTTTGATGAGATTCACTTGAAAGTCATCCAATCAAAATTTGACAAATCCACATGCAGATTTGAGCAAGTTATGAGGAGATCATGTATTAATAGCTATTTGGTAAAGCAGAATTTCACAGATAGGTCCGGTATGATCCAGAATTGAAATTTTTTAATCTACGGACCTATGGGATGTTTGAGAAAGGTGAAGATATGTTGTCAACCCTCATAGATAATGATTTTAAGATCTGCATAGTGATTCAAGAAAATCTCTCTCAATACAGGCTAACCAAATGACTTAAGTTGTGCATTTATTACAAAGGGAAATTAGGTTTTTGGGCAAGGTTAAAAGGTATCTCATCCATCATTTGCAACCCTTTGCACTCAAAAATAAGGAAGAAGAGCTCTAAGAAGAAATCCAGCAAAATACTCAAACTCAGTTGAAGATCGAATCCAAGTGCAATATGTTTCAGTAGTCTCTCCGAACCCTAAGGCATGAAAAGGTATTTCTTTTGTAAATCTCTCCAATCTTTGTTAATTAGAATGGCTACTCCTATGGTTGTAAATGTTTCCAAAAGACCAAGACTAGTTTTCAAAAAACATCCTCACAAATCTATTGAGATTGATCCTTTGGGTGTGTTTTCCCATATCTTGTATGGCATTCTCCATGTAGAAGACATTAGGGTTTATATACATGCAAACATTGAGGAATTTGGAGACTTGAAATTGATGAATCTATACCACAATCAGTTAAGCAATGATAACTTTGATTTAAAACTAGAGTTCGAGACCCTAAAAGATAAGAATTTTGCACATTGCATACATTTTCTGTCTTTTGGAGAGGACGAATGGGTCCGGTATATCTTAAGTAGGATCCATGATAACTTAATGTGGTTAATGAGGCCTTTCAAAATAACCAAAGATTCCATAAAAAATGTAACTAGTTTGCACTCCATTGGTGGGTTGCCTGCTCTTAAGTCTGTGAAGAATCAAATAGTATCTGAAAGCACAGGTTCAAAATATGATAAGAGGGTAATGACCATTGAAGACATCACTAATCCAGATATCAAGTTTGCCTCAATTGTGATTGGATACAATATTTACCATTCAAGTAGAGAAAACTCTATATCTTGTACTACCATCTACACTGCATACCAGATGCTAAGAAAGAATGCAGATTATGACCTGTGAGAACTCCTGTTGAATTAGTTGCTGAAGAACCTACAAAAGATCAAGAAAGATAAAAAGAACTCTTTCAAATATGGTGATTTGGTGTTATGCTTGTTTTTCTACTTCATGAATGAGTTACAAAGCTCAAAAGGTCTGATTTGGGAAAATGACAAACTGGTTGCTATATAGATCAAGGATTACTTATATGAACTTGGTGATACTCAAACCTGAAAGACAGCTCTCTGGGGTTACTTCAAAAACTTCTAGAGCATGATGCAAGAAAGAGAAAGAATTCCCAAAACAATAGTGTAGAAGCACAAAGACATAGTCTGTTTTATGGTAGATACTGATCAGTGCCTAATAGAGGCAGTTGAGCCAAAGACAGTATGGATATTGCCCATGGGCTAGGAGGTTTATGGAAACATATTGGAGATTCATATTCAACATTTACTGATTCAACCCACAGATCCCAAAGAAGAGAGGTTTGGCACTTTTGAAGAATTAAACATAAAACTGCATGTTGAACTAAGAAGGCCTGAGACAAAAAAAAACTGAGAAGAGAAGTTGAAGAACTAGCTAAGAAATCTAGCATCACTAGAGAAGCTATTATTGCAAACAGAGAAAGAATAGAGAAAATTGAGAAAGAAAAAGAGGAAGCAAATAAAGAATAGGTTCCAGTAGAAGCCTCCACCTGGACTAGAACAACCAAGAGTTCTACATCTGGGAGCTCTAAAGCTGCAAATCTAGAAGCCCATTCATCTGCAAAAGAAAAGAGAAACAAATCCAAGGCCAAAAGAGCCTATGTGAGTCTTAAGGATGATTATGAGACTGAGTTAGATGTAGAGATTAGAGAATTGAAGAAAGCAAAAGTAAAATCCTCCAAAGTTGATGTGGAGCAGAAGTCAGCAGAGTTTGTTGAGAAACCTACTCTTTCTATTGCTGCTATCATCAAGGAAGTTACTGTGGATGGGAACTTGCAGTCGATGATAGAGTTCTATGATGAATACAATGATGTTGACAAGAGAATTCTGGAGGAAGCTACTATAAGGTATTTGAATAGCTATAACAAAACATTCATTGAAATAATTTCATTAATTCCAAAAAGCCTAGAAGATGTATTGGAGCAAAGAAAAGAGAATGCAAAGGCAAAAGATTTGGAGATCTGGGAGCAGATAGTGATACAGCTATGTCCCCCTATCACTCCAAAACAAATGGACATGGTTTTTAAGGATTGTAAAGATGATTTCCGAAGTAAGTCCCAGATGAATAAACTCATGGTTGGAGAAACTTACCAAATAGAAAATGAAACAAAATAAATTCTCTAGAATGCCTTGAAGAGATTTAATCTTCCCATTATAGAGGAAACAGATGAAGAGCCTTCCAACATGGATTTCGAAGGATTAAAGAAAAATGATGAAAAATCATCTAACGCATTAGATTCCTCTGTTTTGGAAGAGAAAGGATAGAAAGAAGAAACATTTTCTAACAAGGATGTTGAAGGATTAAAGAAAAATGATGAAGAACCATCTGAGGCATTAGACTCCTCTATTCTGGAAGAGGAAGAATAGGTTGAAGAAATGAATATCAATAAGCAAGTCAGTTTGAATGCCCCCAAAAGGAAGGAAGTAGAGTCAGCAAGAGACACTATAGAGATAGTACAGAACTTCCTAGACAAAGAAATAATGGAGTAGATAGATGAACTTGAGTTAATACAAGGGCCACTAAACTTTGACTCTCTCTCTCTCTCTCCAGTTCAGATAATGAAGGTAGCATCTTTTGCTCAGGCCAAAGCAAAATAAAAACTTCTAAAATCACACATGGAGGATTGTGAGCTATTGGAGATTGCATCTGGGATGCTGGAGAAGATTATGCCAACCTATAAAAAGGATCCTTCTACCTCTCCATCTAGTAATCTAAAAAACTTGGTCAATTTTGTTAACACTCATTTTGAATCCTTAGAGAAATCGACAGAAACTAAGGTTCAGAAGGAGTTCTTGGGAAAGAGGTTTAGTGAAGTACAAGGGGTAATTGCTAATTATAGAAGAACCTTAGGAATTGGCATAAAGAACCTTGAAAACACTCTTAAGGATGGTGGGAACATATACAAATTTTGTTTAACTTAGCCCAAAGTGATAGAGGACATGGAAAAGAATGTGAAAGAACAAGAAGGAAAACTGTCAAGCTTATCTCAGAATTTTGATCCCCTTACTACCTCTCTAGTGAATCATGAATGTCAATCTATTGCTATAATAAATGAAATTAAAGAACTAGTTAAGGACAAAATGAACATAATGGATAGAATGGGTGAGCTCAAAGGGATAACCATCCCTAAGTTAGAGGCAATGCATGATGCCTTGACAGAGGCACAAAATACAGTCTAGACTAGTGATCCAACAGACTTAAAGAGGGAAGAAGCATATGTGTTTTTGTTAAGTGCACACATCTCCATTTTTGACAAAATGAAGAGGAGTTGGGCCACATAAATCATACAGTTGAAGACAACCTTTGCAGATATACTTAAGTATATGTAAGTATAACATATGATTTGTATATACTTATGTGGCCATGTAAAGAATAATTTTTACAAAAATTTGGTATGCGGATTCCACCGTTTGCCATTGATGTCAAAGGGGGAGTGAATAGTAGTGAAAAATGAGGAATCTAGCAAAGGGGGAGCTCTGGTAAAATTGTTCAAGAGACAAAGCTCAAATAGAGGGGGAGTTACTATGACAATAAGCTATTTTTCACTAAGTATTTCCATCAATGCCAAAGGGGGAGATTGTTGGCAAAAGACACTATGTGGCTTCATACATGTTGTCATTGATGGCAACAAAGTCTATCCCACACATCTATAGTACATAATCTACCTTTACCAGAATTCAGATTGAAGATTGTTTTGGTCTAGTGAACAAGAATAGAGTATGCAACAAGGTTCGACAATTAGGTCTGAATCTCTCAGATGGTGTAACTAAGTAAGTTATGGACTTGTACAAGTCAAGAGGGGTACCATGACTATTGTATTCTAGAGATTTATCCTCCGGTGATAAAGCATGAAAAAGATATGAGCATCTGAGTGTTGGGTTCCAATCAAGCAGAGCAGACTGAGGAAGAAGTGACCGACAGAGTATCAAGTCTCAATCTAGATGTGTGAAATGTGTTGATCAAGCAATTTGTGGCATTATACATTGTTGGCCAACATGATTAATGACTTCTATGCCTATGTTTTTTATGCACATCACTAATCAAGCATGGATTCAACTGACAGATCAATAACTTGCAAATATCTCAGGTGTTCTTGTTGACGACTTGTTGACGACTAAGAAGTTGTTTGAAATCCTTGATGCAGATATATATATATATATACCTGACAGATTCAAGCTTGTTAGTGTAAGTGATAGGATGAATGATTAAGTGCAAAGAAAAGCAGAGACAAGTGCGAAGGCAGTAATTCTAGCCTGAAATGTGATAGGAAAGTAATATTAAGCAGAGGAAGAATGAAATGTGCCAGATCAGTATACTGTGTGTAACTGAAACTAATTTTTTGCATGTATAGATGTTGTTCACCAGTTCAAACACCTTGGTATCATCTGTAAGCATTTGTAGACTGTAAATCTCTTGTAGGCAGTGGGCCTCTTGTGAGCAATGTCCTCAGGCAGTGAGTCCTAATTGGCAAGTGCCATATTTGTAATCTTTATTCTTTTAACAGAGAATACAATCTTGGGTTAGTCACCCCATGGTTTTTTCCTTAATAGGGTTTCCATGTAAAAATCCTTGTGTTATGTGTTAATTTCTTTTCAGTTCTTATGATTGCCTTGCCTTAATATAACATTAAATGATAAGATAAAAAAAGAAAGTAAATATAGAAAAGTTATAAGATAACTGATTGACCCCCCCTCTCAGTTATCTGCATTGTTTCCAACAAGGGTTAGGGTTAGGGTTAGTGAAAGAATTAGAGTTATTGTAATAATAATTCTATATCTAACCCTAATTCTATACCAACTCTTATTCTAACCTTAATCAGAAGATTACACTTATATATATTTTTTATAAGCCTAATGTTATATCTAACCCTTTTTAGAGGTCTAATCCTAACCCAATCCCTAAACAAAATCCTAATTCTAAATGTAATCTTCATTTAGACCCTAACTCTGACTTTAATTATGACTTGAGCTGTGCTAACATACACTTAGCATATATTTCTATGAACATAACCATAACCCTAATTAGATAAAAACCATAACCCTAATATTATATTATAGGCTAGATATATCATTACTATTATATATTATATTCTATTATTAATGTAATATAGCTATATTATAATATTTAAAAATAAAATCGTAATATAGGTATATTATATATTTAGGATATAGGTATATTATATATTTTTCATATAATATAATATATAATTATATTTATTATATATTATATTATAATATTATATTATATATTTACAATAATTATTATAGTTATATAACATAGTTAGAATTAGGTTTGCATTGCAGATTTATATTTTAAAAATATATTTGAAGTAAGCCGAGAGAAATGCTTCTCGAGGTGCCTATTTTTTAATCACTAATCCTATCATTAGGGGCCTCTAGAAGGATATCTCTCAGTATACTTTAGATATATTTTTTAAAATATAAATATGCTAGTTAGTTTCTGTCATGGGCTAGTATACTTATGCATGGGTTGGGTGTAATCTTTATCTATATAACTAATGAGAATCCAAAATTGATTTTGTTATCCAATAATTTGAAAAAAAACTATTTATTAATTTTCCTATTACATGAAGTTGTGATCAGTTAGTGCAGAAATAGAATTATTATATATATATTTTTATTCTTATTCATATGTCAAAAAAGATTTTGATTATCTGGTGTGAAAAATATTTAAAGCAGTTTAATGCATAGTGGCAGTACAAAAATATTTAAACCAATTGAATGCATTTTAAACAAATTCAATGACAGTATGGGTCAATAAATGTTTGATGTGAATAAAATTTACAATGATTGATTGCATTTAAAACCAATAGTGGCCACATCCAATTCAATATAGTGGCCACAGGTGTCTTTTCTGATTTTGAAAAATATTTAAATCATGTCTATTCAGAGTTGGAAAAGATATATATATGTACTCAGCTTTGAAAAAAGTTAAATTATTTAATGTGCACTGATGCACACATTGAATGTTGACCAAAACATCCATGTGTTTTGCACAAAAGTCTTCATGGTAAATTAATAAGTGTCAGTGTGATATGACAATAATAGTTCAAAGGTTGTCATAGAAGGTTGCATAATCCATAAGTCTCTCATAGATGACAAAGGAGCATTTGAGAAAATTTCATATTATTATTATAGTTTGCAAGACCCCTATAGGAAAGAAAGGTATGGAAGTTAATACATGTTCATAAACTTTAGGTTTTCAATTTTTTCTGCAGTCAGTTATTGAGGCGTCCATACTAGTATGACTATTATTTATGTCTATTGATATTTTTATTTTCTCTAAAATGGTATAAGTAATATATTAGATCCTACAATTTGTTTCATGATGCAAATGTTTCTTCTCTATTGAAATTTTCCTAAAAATAGGGAAAATAATTTTGTGTAGCTACAATTTAGGGACAAACACATGATAGAAGTTGCACTTGTATCACATCATCTTCTTGTTCTAGTTTTATATTTTGTGGATAGGAAATGCAAAATGGGGCTTAAACAATTATTAGAGAAGCAATTTAATGTTTAATATGTCAGGGAAGTTGGATGCCATAGTGTAAATTTGTATTTCATGTTCTAAGTTGATTGACTATGGCTATGAGTTTGAATATTGTAGAGTTAAAATATAGTTGTAGGAAATAAATCACACCGCGAGGACCATTCTAAGAATTACTTCATGAAATGACTGTTGCAAATAATTGTATCTGGTAGTGCACTCTCAATTTGGTCTCATCTTCTTGGTCCAATTTTGGATCCGATTGAGTAATTTTACTTGGAAATCTAAAGTAGGACTTAGAACAAACTTGGCAAGACAATTTCCAATGTTTTAAGAAATTTAGAGGCAACTACACAAGGGGATTCACATGTGACAAGAAGTAGGGTATGCATATTAAGCCCTCTAGAGCTCATGGGTCTCTGTTATTGTAGAATTCTTTAGAATTTACGCCTCTTTTCATGTTTACATTCATTCAGAGCTTAATGTTTACTTACTTTGCATAACTGTTGAATTTTCTTGGGAGAATAATAATTTGTATTTGTAAACCAATAGACAAGAAAATTTGACTAGTACAAATCTATGTCACTTTCAACCAACTTATCAGCACAAGTGAATTTTAGTATTTATAACTAAAAATCAATTTTGGTCAAACATATGATCTAGTAAGATTCATTCTAGATAAGTTAAATATGTCCACAACTTTTCCAACTAAAATTGTTGGCTAGATGCATATGTAGCACCACTTTGAGGCCAATTTACCTAAAAAATGAAATTATTTCAAGAATTTAATGTTTCAACAACTCCTACTCATATAAATATATTTTTTTTAAATGTAAAAATACACTTTTGTAAATCCATAAGTGTAGTTTTCAAATATATATTTATTTTAATAGTTCAATTATTATCTATATTTTATTTTTATTTTTTTTTACTAAAAGTAGGTTAGTAGCAAAAAAGTATTAGGTCAATTACCATTTCAAGAAAAATACTAACACTTATTAATTTTTTTTTTTAAAAATATGATGCCCTAGATAAAAGAATCTAGATTAAGATAGTATAATTTTTTTTCTATTTTAGATAAATATTTAATATAAAAGTTGACATTGATTGAGAACAACCATGTTTCAGTACATGCACATTTAAATATTTATTTAAAAATATATATTAGTTAAAATTGAAAAAAATATATCCATGCCCTAAAGTTTCAAGTTATAAATATACACAAAAAAATTGAAGAAAAAAAAAAGAAAAAATTACTATATAAAGCTTGACATCTCATGTAACATCATTTTTCAGCATTTTATCAGCAACTGAAATATAGTGTTAATTTTTAAAAAATTATATTTAAATAATTTTTTAATTTTTTAATTTTGTCAGTTAACCAGAGTAGTTTCATTAAGGGGAGATACAATTTAGATAACCTCATCACTAGCTGGGAGAGCATCTACTTGTCCAAATTCATAGGTCAAGATGCATGCATGGTCTTGTGTGATTTTGAAAAAGCATATGACAAGATTGAGTGGTGTTTTGTCTTGACAATCTTGGAAGCATTTGGTTTCCCTAAAACCTTTTGTAAATGGGTTGAAGTACTATTCAAAGGTTCTTCTACTCAGACTGATGTTAATGGGGTCTTGTTTGAGTCTAGTGTGCTTCAAAGATCTATTAGGAAAGGCTACCCCTTAGCCACTCCTCTATTTACATTATTGTAGCTAATGCTTTGCAATATATTTTGAAAATTGGTTTCATTACTCCTCATGTCAGAGGCATTGTTCTACCTAGCAAAATTGAGCTTTTAAGTGTACAATTTACTGAAGACACTTCTCTTTTATTGGAATTGAAGCATGGGAATTTTAAGAATGTTATTGAAAGACTCCATTTTTTGTGACACCTTTGAGGCTAAATTACTCATTGTAAATCAACCATTTTGAGTTAGAAAGACCATCTTCCTGATTGGATGGGGGTAAGCAAATGGCAATTGGATGGCCCCAATAATATTGTAAGGTATCTTGGGATCCTCTTTTCTATTGATCCATCTCTAAAGGAAATGTGGGAATGGATGATAAACAATATTGAAAAGAAGAATGAAAAATGGCATTGAACTCACCTTTTATCCCTTGCAAGTAGAGTACAAGATTATTACAAGGTTTTGGCCTCTCATAGCATTTACAATGCATTGGCATAGTTGTTTGGTAGCTACCAAATGGAAAAAATACAAATGATTATTAGGGAGTTCCTTTGGTCTGATTGCAAAGGGAATAAAAAAAGACACAATGTTTGTTGGGCCTGGTGCTATGCCCCTAAAAATTTGGGAGGTCTTGGGCTCAAAAAACTCAAAATGTAAGGCATTTATTTGGATGTTTATGTTGTAAGTATGTGCCTAATCAGTGTTGTCATTGATGTCAACATATTTGTGTTGTCATTGGTGTCAACTGTGATCTTATTTTGATTATTGCTTGTAATAAGTTAGATTCTTTGTATTGCCTTATATAAGTGTTGGAGATGATAAGTAAGTGATCTTGATATTGAGTTTCCAAGTGCTTTTGAGAAAATTTGTTCCTCCAGTGGAAACAATGTATAGAAGAGTATCTTTGTTTACCGTAGAAAAATCTGGTAGATTGCTCTGTATTTCTTGTAGATTGAATATCTTTATCTATGGATTGGAATTTATTTAGAGACATGTTTGAAGATGCTATGTTCCAAGTTTGAGCCTCTAGTATGAAGATTTGAGTCAGTTATGGTCGCTAGAGTAAAAACTATTTTTTATGTATATTCATTGGTGACAGGGAGAACGTATTTTTCTCCAGATTCCTCCACATTAAAGATTTATGATTTATGATTCTAGAGTTAAGTCTGTAATAATGATAAGTGTCTTCAACTCTAGTGATTCTTGATTTGGTGGTTTGCAAGTGATCCTTTCTTTATAACAGTGGTCGACAGTGTTGTTTAAGTGCTCCAGTTTGAAGAATCTTATTGACAAAGTGATTAGAGGTTGTGCGGCTATTCCTGGTAATAACAATGTGCTTGTTGATGTCTCTTGATCGTGTTCCTATCTTTGGATTGTTCTGCAAATAGAAATTTGGATCGTGGATGAAGACTACGCTTAGAAGACTTAGTGTTAACACAAGTCTTAGCTGACCTAGTTGCATTCACTACTTGCGGAGATACATTGAAGATTCTAGAAGCATGTCATGGCATGGAAGATTGGATTTGAGTCCTAGCTAAGGCATAATGTGATCCACATACATCTTTACCTTAGCAAATTTTGTTTAGGTCCAGACCTATTTCTATGTATGTTTGTAATTCCCACCTTGGAGATTGTTCCAATGGTTGATGAATGTAATGCCGACCTTTACGTACATTCCAAGGTTGATGAATTGTATAAAACATGTAATGTAGTTGTAAAAAAATGTCCTTTTGCAAAAATGTGAAGATAAGTGAAAAGGTGTAAGAAGAGTAGAGTAGATGAGTTATACTATGCTTCAATGGAACTGAACCAAGGCATGGAGTAGATGCTATCAAATGAGTTCACCAACTTTTGGTAGTGAGCCACCCCTTGGTAGTGAGCTGATCTTGGCAGTGAGCCTCAACATTTCTAGTGAGTACTTTGGATAGTGAGCCCTAAGCCAGTGAGCCTTTGTTTTTCAGTATTTTTATAACATATATATTTCTATGGGCTAACACCCACTATGGTTTTTCCCTTATACAATTTTCAACATAAAAATCTAGTGTCTCATGTGTTATTATGTTGAGCTTCATGTTTCATGCTTTCATGGTTAAATATTAATAACAGTGATTGAACATTTGATGTGTGGATAATTGGTTAAAGTTTTATGACAACTAAGTCACCCCCCTCTCAGTTGTCTTGTGCATTTCGATAATTGGTATCAGAGCCAAGTACCTCAGAAGTAAGCCTAACAACTTGAGGTAGATCTAGGATGTCTTACAAGAAGGAAGCTCTATAGTTTTATTGGATGAGTTATGCTTTATGGAAGGTTTGAATGAAAATCTGTCTCCTTTGTCTTGGTTATAGAGTGTGGAAAGAAATAGAAACTAAGTATACCATGCCTCAGAATAGTTTAACTACTGAAGATGAAATCAAAGAATATGAGTTAAATATAAAAGATAGAGATGCTATGTTAAGTGTCTTGTCTATCACCGAATTGATAAAGGTCATGGATCTGGAATCTACTCATGAAGTCTGGAAAAAGATAAAAAAATCTCTATGAAGGAAATGAGTATGTTAAAAGTTCCAAATTACATAGTCTGAAAGTGAAATATGAGGGTTTAAAGATGAGTGAAGATGAGAACATAACATCCTACATGCAAAAAGTTGATGAAATTGTTAATGGAATAAAAGGAATGGGAGGAACTATTGATGAGAAGGAAGTTGTGATGAAAATTCTTAGGTCATTACCTAAATCCTACAATAAAAAGGTAGCTGCAATTGAAGTAATGACTATGAAAGATGTCACCAAGGATTAGTTGCTAGGAGAACTTACATCTTTTGAGATGACAGAGCTTGATGATGCTTTGCCGAAGATTGAGACTACTTTCAAAGCTAGTACTTAAGAGAAGATCTCTAAAGATAAAAAGTACAAGGTGGAATATGATGTTGAGCTTGATGAAATTGAAGCCAACATTGTTGACAAACTACAAAGAGGTTCTGGTAAGTTTAAATGAAAATTACCTTTCAAATGTTTCACATGTGTTAAGGTTGGTCACTATGCTTCAAGGTGTCCTGAGAAAATTGAAAGGAATAGAAAATGATTTTGGAATAGACCTACGGTTCCAAAGAAATGCCACTATGTTAGAGATCTTGATGATGAAGGTGTGACAGATGATGAATCTGATGATGCTAGTACTAGTGCAAATGAATTCTTGTTTATTGCCATTAAGAAGAACCTGTGTCTACTAATCTTGCTAGCTATCTGAAGGAAGAAAAACTAGTGGAAGAAAGTGCTTTGGTTATTCAGATTGAGAAAGATAAGGATGCATGGATTATTGATAGTGGATGCTCACATCACATGACTAGTGACAAAAGTAAGTTTGTGAGTTTGGAAAAGTATGATGGAGATAATGCAGCTGGTATGATTTGTGGACAAGGACCTATTTCTTTTCACGAAAAGCACAACACTAATAATGTCCTATATGTGAAGCATTTAAAGCATAATCTTTTAAGTGTTGGTTAGATGTGTTATGATCTAAGATTCAATGATAATGGGTGAAAGATCATGGAAAGCTTTGAAATAGTGATTGGTATCAGTAAGAAGACCAGAGGTAACATTTACCAATTAAGATGAACTAATGATTATTGTTTATTGGCCAGACAGATGAGAGTTGGCCATGTCATAGAAGGCTATGTCATATCAACTTTGATAATTTGGTGAAGATAAGTTTAGGATAGGCTGTGAGAGATTTACCAAAACTTGTGAAACCTAGAAATACCATGTGTAAGGAATGCCAGTTGGGGAAGCAAACAAGAACAAGTTTCAAGAGCAAAGAGTAATTCTCTGTTAGTTTGTTGGATCTAGTACATACAAACTTGCGTGGTCCTACAAGGGTAAGAAGTCTACAAGGAGACATGTAGTTTATGTTACTTATTGATGATTATTCTAAAATGACCTGGGTCACTCTTCTAAAAGAAAAATTTGAAGCTCTAGACAAGTTTAAATTTTTGAAGGCAATGGTTGAGAATGAGTTAGAATTGATGATCAAATGCTTAAGGTTTGATAGAGGAGGTGAGTTCACATCAAATGAATTCAATATTTTTTGTGAAGAACTAGGGATAAAAGGACAATTCTCTACACCTAAGATTCCTCAATAGAATGGAGTTATTGAAATAAAAAACATGACAGTTCAAGAGGCTGCTAGGACTATGTTAAAGGAAGCTGACCTACTTGAAGTGTATTGGAGAGAAGCCATACATACTGTTGTGTACATCCTAGGTAGAGTTCAAGTCAAAGGTAACAACTCTAAAACTCCTTATGAATTATGGTATGGAAGAGCTCCTACAGTGAAGTATGTCAAAGTTTTTGGTAGAAAATATTATATTAGAAGAGAAGAAGATCTAGGCATGTTTGATGCTAGGTGTGATGATGGAATCTTCCTTCGTTACTTTATTAACAGTAAGGCCTATTGGTGCTACAAAAAGAGACTAAAAAAGATCATTGAAAGTGCTAATGTTAAGGTTGATGAAGAAAAGGAAAGAATATCAAATCTGAGTGGCTATGAATTAGATGAACTTGTGGCTATAGTGAATGAAGAAAAGGTTGAACAAAAAGATATCCAAGATGAAGAAGAGGCTCTAGAAAGTGTTGTTATGACTCCCATGTATGTAAGAATTAATCATTCTGAAGATCAGATTATAGGTGACAAAGACAAAGGGTTACTGATAAGGAAAAGATCTGCAGAAGAACAAGTGAATTACTATTCACTTTCAAAAGTTTAACCAAAAACTATGAATGAATCTTGCAATGATGAAAATTGGGTAAAGGCCATGGAAGAAGACATGATGTAAATAGAGAAGAATCAAACTTGGGAATTGGTTCCTAGGTCCCTACTGATAAGAACATGATTGGGACTAAATGGGTTTTCAGGGACACGCTGAATGAAAATGGAGAAGTTGTACGAAACAAAACAAGGCTTGTGTGCAAAGGATGTTCTCAAATTGCAGGAATAGATTTTGAAGAGACTTTTTCTCAAATGGCTAGAATTGAAGCAATCAGAATATTTCTGGCATTTGTAGCTCATAAAGATTTCAAAGTGTATTAGATGGATGTGAAATCTGTATTCTTGAATAATGAGTTGGAAGAGGAAGTTTACATTGAGTAATCATAAGGGTTTCAATTGTCAAATCAAGGAGACATGGTATGCAGATTGAAAAAATCCTTTTATGGACTAAAGCAAACCCCCAAAGCCTGGTATGCATGGTTAGACAAGTATTTCTTGCAATTAAGGTTTAGTAAAGGTACTGCTGACAACAATCTCTATTTCAAAATCAATGATAATCAAATCCTGATTGTTTTAGTCTTTGTAAATGACATTATCTTTGGAGGAAATGAATGTATGTGCATGAAGTTTGCAAGAGAAATGCAAAATGAATTTGAGATGTCTATGTTTGGGGAAATGAATTTCTTTCTAGGTCTGCAAATTATATTTGACAGAGTTGTTGAAGAAGTTTGGGACAGAGGACTCAAGACTAGTATGCACTCTGATGGTGACTGGTTGTAAGTTGAGCAAAAAGGATGAATCACCTAAGACTGATCAGATAAGGTACAGATCTATGATTGGAGGATTACTTTATATAATGCATGCAGTGTGTCTTGTGATAGGGTTTCAAGAATATCCTAGAGAGTCACATGTGATGGAAGTCAAGAGAATCTTGAGATATTTTGAAGGCACATCAGATCATGGATTAAGGTAGCCAAAAGATAATGGTTTCACTCTCAATGCTTATACAGATGTAGGTTGGGCTAAAGATGTTGATGATAGAAAAAGTACAAGTGGAGGTGTTTTCTTCTTGTGAAATAGATTGGTTTCATGGCTAAGCAAGAAGTAAGATTCAATCTCCTTGTCTACTGCAGAAGTAGAGTATATTACAGCAGCATGTTCTTGCACTCAAGTGTTATAGATGAAGTAGACTTTGAAGGACATAAGAGTTGTGTATGAAGATCCAATTGTAATCATTTTTGACAATACAATTGCTATAAATATTTCAAAGAACCCAGTGATGCACTCAAGAACAAAGAATATATCTATAAGGTATCACTTTTTGAAAGAAAAGGTCACAGAGAATGAAGTAAAGTTGGAGTATGTGTCTACAAAGGATTAGATTATAGATATTTTCACTAAGCCTCTGATTAAGGATATTTTTGAGTATCTCAGAGAAAAGTTAGGGATTACTACCTCTCCTCTGAACTAAGATGCATATGAATGCATCAATCCAATGGAGCCTAGAGCCTTATTCTTTGATTTGGATTGATGCTTTGAGAGCTACCTCTCAGGGGGACTAGCAAGTGTTCTTGATATGTGTTCCTGACCAAGAGTAGTATTGTTTGATTAGAGAAACATAGTGCAAGTATGTGCCCTTTTCCATTGCTGTCAAAGGGGGAGAGAAATCATGTGAAAAACTCAAGGGGAGAAAGAGTGTAGATATATAAACAGAAAGGGGGAATATCTTGTCTTGATGTTGTTTACAATTTTTCACATCATATCTTGCCATCAATGACAAAGCAGAAGATTGTTGCACGTATGTGCCTAATCGGTGTTGTCATTGATGTCAACATATCTATGTTGTCATTGGTGTCACATGTGCTCTTATTTTGATGCTTTCCTGTAATAAGTTAGATGCTTTGTATTGGCTTATATAAGTGTTGGAGATGATGAGTAAGTAATCATGATATTGAGTTTCCAAATGCTTTTGAGAAAATTTGCTTCTCCAGTGCAAACAGTGTATAGAAGTATCTTTGCTTACAACAAAACAATTTGGTAGATTATTGGGTGCTACCACAATAATGGGTTACACTTTATGGGACATCTTGATTTTTGCTAAAATCACATAGTTTTAGAAAATATAACACTTTAAGCCTAGAAAGGTTCCATTTAAAGGATTTTAATTGAATAGGGTTTGATCAGACCCCCTTAGATTCAAACCCTCTTGGATAGAACCCCGCTAGTATTAAACCATACCTATAATGGAGTCTCCTCTACACCTATCAAAATGTTGATAAAAGGCCACTTTTGATTTACCTTTTGGGGGATCAAATGAATTCATTTAAAATTTATGTTTTGTAAATATGTAGTTCCTATTATAAGCTTCCCAAAAATTATAATTTTAAATTTATTTAATTTGATTATTATATTTAATTTTTATTTCTTGTGAATGTAGTTTTTTCAATGAACATCAAGGTCTCTGTTTCACACATACGAAAAAATAGGAAAATAGAGAAAATAAATTCTAAAAAATATCTATGTCCTAGATATTGATGTCCTTGTTTCAACAAAAAAAGAAAAATTGAATTTCGATACATATAGAAAAAGTTATGTTTTATGGAATACGCCTATTTCTAAATTGTAATTGGTTTAACTTCAAAACTTAATTAAAAGAAAATTCAACAAAATATTATGAAACCAAATGCATGCCCTAGATATCAGTGTTACCAATCTAAATTCAAAAGAATCAGAATTTTATCCTTTGTGGAAAAAATGTTATGTTCTATAGAATACGCATCACTATAAAAAAATGTTGTTTACTATTAAAAACTAGTTATGAAAGGAGACACAAAAAAATATTACAATTTAATGCCAAATTTTTAAATATATATATATATATATATATATATATATATATATATATATATATATATATATATATATATATATATATATATTTAGAATCTATAGACAAAATCTCAAAAATCACTAGTTCATATCATCTTCAAATTCTAAACGGTTTAGTGGCTATAGGTATTAGAAAGTGAAGATTTAGTTCAAAATGTTGATTTCAATGTCAAGTTTGGCCAAAAAGTGTAACCCATTATTGTGGGATGACCTTGCTCTACATTTCTTGTAGAATGAATATCCTCATCTATGGATTGAAATTTATTTAAATCCATTTCTAAAGATGCTATGTTCCAAGTTTGAGCCTCCGGTATCGAGATTTGAGTGAGTTATGGTCACCAAAGTAAAAACTACTTTTTCTGTATATTCAGTGGTGATGGGGAGAAAGTATTTTGCTCTGTATTCCTCCACATTAAAGTATTATGATCTATGATTCTAGAGTTAGATTTACAATGATGATAAGTGCCTTCAACTCCAGTGGTTCATGATTTGGTGGTCCACAAGTGATCCTTTCTTTATAATAGTGGCTGACAATGTTGTTTAAGTGCTCCGGTTTGAAGAATCTTCTTGACAAAGTTATTAGAGGTTGTGTGGATGTTCCTGGTAATTATAACGTTCTTGTGGATTTCTTCTAATCATGTTCCTACCATTGGATTTGTCTGCAAAGAGAAATTTGGATCGTGGATGAAGACTACTCTAAGAAGACTTAATGTTAACACCAATCTTGGCCGACCTAGTTATTTTCACTGCTTGCAGAGATACATCGAAGATTGTGGAAGCATGTCATGGCATGGAAGATTGCATTTGAGTCCCAGCTAAGGAATAATGTGATCTGTATACATCTTTATGTTAGCAAATTTTGTTTAGGTCCAGACCTATTTCTATTTATGTTTGTAATGTTGACCTTGGAGATTGTTCCAATGGTTCATGAATGTAATGTCAACCTTGATGTACATTCCAAGATTTATGAATTGTATAAAAACATCTAATGTAGTTGTGCAAAAGATGTCCTTGTACAATAATGTGAAGATCAGTGAAAAAGTGTAAGAAGAGCAGAGTAGAGGAGTTATACTACACTTCAATGGAAATGAACCCAAACATGGAGTAGATGCTATCAAAGCAGTTCACCAACTTTTGGTAGTGAGCCACCCCTTGGCAGTGAGCCTCAACATTTGCAATGAGCATTTTTGGTAGTGATCCCTAAGGCAGTGGGCCTCTGTTTTTCGGTATTGTTATAACATATATATATTTATGTAGGCATAACACCCACTATAGTTTTTCCCTTACAGGGTTTTCCACATAAAAATATGGTGTCTCATGTGTTGAATGTGTTATTGTGTTGAGCTTCATGTTTCATGCTTTCATGGTTAAATCTTACTAATAGTGAATGAACATTTGATCTGTGGATAAGTGGTTAAAGTTTCGTGATAACTGATTCACCCACCCTCCCAGTTGTCTTGTGAAGTTCAACAGTTAAATGGATCTTGAAGGTTCTAAATAGGTCTAAGCCATTGAAAGGCTTTATTAGGAATAACATTTCTTTGTATAAGCCTAAGAAATGGAAAAGTTGGTCTTCACTGTACCCCTAGGATTTGATGTTTAGGATCTTCACTATTTACCCTTTGGTTCTAATGTTTTTGGTAGTATTTGGAGGGCTTCAAAAAGTGTAAAACAATTGATTAAAAAAATGATGCCTTTTCCACAACATACAATGTTTTTTTATGATATTCATGTTTGTATGGTGGAATTTGCATTTGAATAATAAACTGCTTGCTCTAACCCAGGGGTTCTCTACAAAGTTGTGGGTCTCCATAGGAATTTGTGACTTTGGAAACATTTTAGATGGGGGTTATATAAAAAGTTTGCAGTAGTTACAAAATTATTTTGGGCTAATATTCAATGAATTGAGGACACTATTTAAAAAAAAATGATTTCAAAGAACCTTTATGTGTTGTTAGCTAGTATAAGAGAAATTTTAGATAGATTCAACAATAACCAGGGTATGGGTTGGGAGGATATGTGTTTCTCTTTTGTCTTCAAGAATTTATGGTTTGCCAAGAGTGAGCCTAAAAATTTGTGCTTTAGGTGGTTATTGATATTAAAAAAGCTTTCTATTTTTAATGGAGTCTAAAATGATAATGTCCATGTTAATGTGTGTAAGTTGTGTAATTTTGTTGAAAACTTTGAGCATTTATTTTTTGATTTCCCTTTTGCAATGAAATTATGGACTTTGTTTTTGGATAATAGTCTGGGTTGGGACTATAAGCATGGTTTTAGTTGTTATGAAATTCTTTATGACTATGTGGATTATTTTTCTAAATATTTGAATAATTTTTGGTTCATTCTCACAAATGAAATTCTATGGCAGATTTAAAAGGATAGGAATGATGAGATCTTTCATGACAAGAGAATGGTACTTACTAACTCAATATTTGAGCTCATATGTTTAAATATTGTGTACTAGGTTTCTGTCAAAATGGAGATTCCAATGAATGAGTTTTTTCATATTGCTTAAAGAATGTTTGACACTAGTCTACATAAAAGAGGTGATAATTTGGATGAGGAATAGTTGAAGTTGCTGAAGGAATACATGAAGGAGAAGAAAATAGAGGAGCTAGAGCTTAAAGTTAAGATCAGGGAGAAAAAGATGTATGGTCATTAGTTAGAGTTTACACCTATAGTCAATGATAGTAACATTCCAAGAGCTTGACTACTATGAGAATCATAGTAACAAAAGAATGTTGTTGGGAGTAGTTGATTTCCATAATATAAAAAAGAATTCACTCATTACATTAAGTATTAAATCATTATATTACTAAAATATCACATAAATTTTATTAAAAATTAAGAATGATCTATTATTTGAAAAGATCACTCATTAATTTTTCTAATTCTCTCTGAGAAAGATTTAATGATGGCACTACTTATAGCTAAGATACCCCATCTTGGCAGGAGTGAATTTATTTATTTATTTATATTATTAGTCTTATTTTGTATATGGGATTCAAAGTAAATTATTTTTTAGTACATTGATATGATTAAAACAATATGATGATTCTTGCATCAAATTTGGATTCGATCATCAATGGGCTTGTATTATGTTTTATTGTTTACATATGAAGATGACTTTCTATTGCTGGTTAGGATGGAGTCTGATTCGTAATGTAAATCATACTAGTCAGTCATCATTCACTTGTCACAAACCACTAGCAGTAGCTAACTAGGTTTTATAACCTTTGGAATCAACTTATAATTATTTACAAGGAAAGTATACTAACTATAGGTCTTTGTTGGTGTTGTGTCTCTTTTATTTGAATGAATGGAGGGTCTATTGAATAGTTTTTGCCTTCCAAAACTCATTTTTGTTGCTTATTCCACAAGTGAAACTTACAATTATCAGATCATCCAATAATTTTTAAAGATTAAAGAAAATTGAAGGTGGAGACAAGGGTAGAACTGTAAGACTCCTTTACCATATCCTCAAAAAAATAAGTTTAGAAATTTTGATTAACAGTTGCTCCAAAGTTTCGCCGATGATGGCATGGTTCGGTGGTTAAGTCGCTCAGGATGTAGTGGCGGCCACCAGAGTTCAAACCCCCACTGGGCCAACGAGCTCGCAAGGCTTTACGCCTTCGCTGGGCCAATGAGCTCGCGGGTTTGAAGTGTTCTTCCTAGGGGATGAGGTCCCCCAGTTGTGGCCTCACCGGTTCATTGCTTCGGGCAAAAGCATTCGCGTGGAGCCGGAAGGCGTGTCGCACCAGTGTCGCCGGTCACATTAAAAAGTTTACCAGGCGCATTTAAAAAAAAAAAAAAACAGTTGCTCCAAAGTTTTGCAAGAAATGGATAAGTTCTTGACCTACAATAAACTCGTAACTTTTAGAGAAAAATAGTATTCCAAGAATCACAATGCTTTTAATAATAAGCCCCAAAGTCAAACTCGTTTGGTCTTACAAAAGGCAACCTAAGATACTCTTTTACACGATTATTGAAAAAAATGTGAACAAAGATAATGCCAAATAGATTTCTTCAAGATGAACTTTTTCAAAACCAAAATTGGGGTCAAATTAGGTAGCACTTTTCTATTGAGGATGACTATTTTATTAATTTGAATCTATAAGTGCATCAAGGCCAAGGTTTTATTCATAAATCTACAAGTCCTACAATTTTGAAATAGATCTTCTGAGAGAATTTTACTCTTAATATTGTAAGTTTACCTAATCTCTAACATGAAGAAGAGTTTTCAACATTTAATTTGTCATTCCAAATGTTTGAAACTAATTTATTTTCTTGCATTTTGTAGAAACAAGATCAAGTTAACAAATCTATGAATTCTTAGAGAAGTGTTATGAAGAAGAGTTAGCATAACTAAAAATTAATTGGTACAAAAAATAATTTCAAAACATAATGTCAAAAAGTATGATTTAGAATTACTTAAGAAAATATGTACATTCTATGTGATTTTGACATTTTAAGACAAAAAAATAACATGGCAATAATGATTATTGCAAATTATGGATGACATTGAAAATGTAAGCATTGTAAGTTCAAATTTATTTCACTTATTATTGAATGGAACACAACTAAAGAAAAACTAGAGTTGCATTTACAAATAAGCACAATAGTGTTGGAAATGGCAGAGTGTATAGAATGTTGTAGAGAACTAAATCATGGTTGCATAATAATAGTAGATAGTATTATATAGTTAAATTCAAGATGATTTTACCTTCACTCCAAGATGGCTTTTAAAAAGCCTTTCAATATAACTTCTCGAATTACCATCTTCTGGGACTACAACTCATTGTTTAACTATTTCACAATAAACTATAGGTCACTATGGTGACGTTATTAATGTAAACCTTAATATTCCAATGCTACTCCCTTTAAGGTTTACATTACATATTTATAGAAAATATAACAAAACATGTTGATTACACAAAACAAATTGTTATGGAGTAAAATATTTAGCCTTCATTAATCAAGACCTATTTTAACATCCTTTTAGCATTAAATGATTAAATCTTGATCCTAATTAATAAACCTAAAAAATAAACTTGGGACTTGTCTAAGCCCACCTTAAATGGAACTCTCTAGAGTTTGTGGGGCTAAAGGAATGGGGCACCTAGCACCTTCATCCTAGATATTAGCCCCACCCTATGTTTCTAGTGTCATCCTAGAACACCTCCTTATCTTATCCATGTCAGCTCCATTTGGTTTTATTCATTGTTTTTGAGCAGGAATGCATATAAGGAGTTTTGTTATTCATTTATCACCTAGAAATGGATAAATGACTAGTGGCATGATATGAGAATGTTGGAGTTGCTTTGATATATTGTTCTCCTATGCTCATGTGTTCTTCAAGGTTGGAATAGCTCTTTGTATGGATTAATATGATTCTTATTTGTAGGTCTTGAAGGAAGTTCAAGCCTCCATCTTCTATCTCCTTGTTGGTACATGGTCTTGAGTCATCTACTCCAACTAGGGTTTTAGATCTTGTGGTAATATTTATTATTTGCGTTCTATCTTTCATCATTTATTACATAACTAGCCTCTGCCTTCCAAGAACATGTACTCTTGGATCTAATCATTGCCATAATGAAGGTGGAAACACCAACATAGGGTTTGACTAAGTCATGGCATTATACACAACCATTTCCCTTCTTGCTTATATGCAAGTTACAACTGGAGGAATCTAACAAAAAGAAGTTACATGAAGGAGGACAACCAGATCTAAAGATTCTACCAAACCCTAATTTAGGTCTAGGGGGCACAGTGCCTTGGTCTTTCTACCCTCCCAAACTTAGGTGCTAGTTTTCCTCTACTTCCTGATCTCTGTTGTGCTTTTAAAAATTTCGTATCTTTTTCTAACAGTCATATATTCACAGATGTTGTTCAAATAGGGTTTCATGTTTTTCCCTAGTTTGGTTGGTGGAATGTGGTTGACACTAATTTATACAAGAATAGGACAAAACCCATGTAGTTTGGCTCTCCTTCTAAGGTAGTAGCTAAACTTGGTTTGTGTCCTAATATTGGATAAAAGAGGGTTTGACCTAGTTTAACATTTTACACTAAGTCTTCCTTTTCCATATTAACATTTTGGTGAACCCAACAAGTTGTCTTGCACTCTAGCATCCTTCTTGTTTCAGATTTGAATTGTTTTTTGTCCTAGATCTGATTATATTGAGTTCATTGTTCATTTTGCATAGTTACATAGCTTGCTTTTGCATAATTCCATTGTTAGGATTTGCATAGACCTTGTGTTTATAGAAAACCTAGCTTGTCCTAGAGCCTAAGGTTTGGGTTTAAAATCTTATTTCAAATTTTACTGATGATATTTGCTAACCAAATCTAATTTTCCATTGCTTTAAGAATATCATAAGTATCATTTTGTGTTGAAATTTGAAAATATTACATTGTTCAATTGCTACACATGTTAAAATTTGAAGCTAGCATTTGATATAGAGATTGATTTAATTGCTTGCGTAGAGTTGAATTTGATCAAATCTTTAGTGTGGAATTATAATTGTTTACATTCTTGATAAAATTGTAAAAACTTTGATTCATTTTTTTTTTTAATTCAAGCTCCTCTTTGTCACATCATTCACTTCTTCTATTTATGCATCTTGTGTGTCACTAGAGCTTGTAAACATTTTATGAGTTTTGTGACCTAGTAACCTATTTCTAAGATCTTGGTGTGAATAAGTCATCAAATTATGGGTTTTAATGCTTTGAATAGCATAGATTTCAATACATCAGAACCCCAATTCATTAATCTAGTCATACAAGAGTTCCCATTACCTCTCCATGATATTCCTAATTCACATATCCCAAAAGCATCAACTTTTCATGAATCTGTCAACATTGATGACCTTGTGGCTCATGTTCCTGAAGCTCAAATTCAGATATTAGACATAGATTTGGCTAATTTTCATAAATTTGTAACATTGGAACATATATCTAAGGAGGTTATCCCTATCATTGAGTGTCTAAGAATTTTATTGCTTGAAGGATAATATGGAATAGAAGTCTTGCACAACTTAGCTCACATAGTGCCCCTCATTTTGGTTTTCTGATAGACTAGTGGTTATTGCTTTATAGCTAGACATTATGACATATTACTGATGATGGATTCACTATTCTGATGTAGTTGATGACACTTATTGATATTACTATGATGACACTGTTGATGTTTATGATTAAAACATTATGCTTTTGATATGATTAGTTATGGGTTAAATGATTATGTAGATTAGTTTTATTATGTTTCATATGACTATCTGATGATATGATATCTGGTTGTTTTGTCATTGATGAAATTGTTTAATGTGGATACTTGTGATGTGTGTTGTGAAATGACAGTGTAGTATTGCTCATAATGAGTACCCTACTACGCTGTGATTCCCTGTCACCTTGTGCCTGTTTAGATGATTATATTTATATATATTTGTATTTGACACTTTGGTTTGCTGCAAGTTGTAGGTACTAGGCATCGACTCCACCTAAATTGGCAAGTATGAGCGTGCCTTCATACCAAAGGATGTTGTGGGAGGGAGATAACATGAGGTCCCTTAGTTCTATGGGGATGAGTACTCATTGTGGATTTTGTTAGTTTGATCGGTTGGGCAAGATTATCGAGTCCTTGTTGCTCTTTGGTATGTAGTCTTTGAGTCATTTTGTTGATCTAATGTTTTATCAAGTAGATTATTAATCCATTTTTTAAGTAAATAACATTAAGTTTAAAGTATATCAAATATTTGTCTATGTTGTTAAATAAGTAATGTTAATTCTGAAATATTGTTTCAAATAAGAATTAAATTTATGATTTTAATAAGTAATGATAGTAACAACAATAATAATAATAAATCAGAGATAGTTAATATTTTATCAAGTGAATAGATAATTTTGTGTATAGATACATAAGATATTATTTTATATTATTTATAGATTATTATTAATGTTTTTGTGAGTTGTCTTGAGTGCATAATAATTGTTTAGATTCGTAGAATTTACCCGTAGATGGAAATTAAATGAATTGTGGGCGGTAAGAGTGTGGAGAGAGTGGGTTATGCTGGGGGGATGAAGGGAGTTTATTGTTTTCGCTATTTTGGTTTTCTTTGGAGTGGATATTTTGGGGGTAATTCATGGAATGAGGGGGCATAATTTTGTTTTCGGGAGAAAGGGGAGAGGAAGAAAGAAAATAGGAGAAAGATAGAGAAGGAACAACACAGTGAAAGAAAATTTGGGTATGTTTATAATTTTTGGATTTTGATATGATTTAGCAAGATACTTTTATCAAATCACTGTTTTACAAATTTGTTTCTAAGTTCATAGATTGTTTTTTTTAGCTTTCATTATTTACCTTGGTATATCTTGTTCTTTGTGGCATACCCTGCAAATAAACATTTCATCTCTCGATTGTGATTAAACTATGATCAAAACCTCATCTGGAACAGTCTCTCTTTCTCTGATGCATCTTACCTTTCAGCTCTCATTCATGTTGTTTCGCACTTGACTGCCTGGTTGCATAGCCATACCATCAATTTCTCTCTGGCCACTCTGCAATTTATTTTAACCCTTATTTCATTATATTCCAAATAGTTGATTCTTTTGGTGTGTATGATTGACCTCAGCTTAGTATGGCCATTTGGGAGACATCCTGAACTTGAACTCTATCATAACCGATTTAACCATGCACGATGATGCTCTGGGTAAATTGATCTGGGTATTGTGGTGTTATTTGTTTCTTCTAGCTAGAAATTGTGTAGAGACTCCCAAAAGCTTCTATAATGTTGACTTCTCCAACTCTTATGCTGTACGTTTCATTTCTTCCTGGAGCGGCCAATTAGCACTCTGCTCACCAGTGCTAATTTCTTTAGATGTTTAAAACTTGTTCCATCCAACGAATTGTTAGAACCAGGGTCCTTAGAATTTAACATTTAATCTAACGAACTATTGAATTATTCTATTCCTAAACCTTGCATGTTCCCCTGTCATTTTCCTGGTGTCAACCTGAGCTTGAATTTTCCTGAGGTGGCCTCTTTTGAGGTGCATGGGCATCGTCGAGTTAACCATATATTTATCGTCAATGATACCTATAATAAAATCTTTCTAAACTTAGTCATTGTCTGCCTGGGTGGAAATTGCCCAAATTAATTGCTGCAAATTCAGATCAACTTATCATTATTATGACATTTTACTTCCATTTTGATCAGCAAACCGTAATTCCTTCTTTTAGCATTGATTCCAAACAGTAAGTGTTAATTGAGTGTATTTTTTAATCTACCTACTTCTACAGAGGCGATTGCCTTTCAACTAGTATTGATATATGGCTTGAAGTATTTTAGTTACCTTATTTAAATTGCTGCTTGGCGTTTGAAAGAATGCCATAGACCCAACTTCGTGTGACACCTTAAATCGATTCCTACTCACAATTTAAAAAAAAAGTAAATCACAGTTTGAAGTTTGTAATTCCATGTTCTTCCATACCGTTGACGCCCTTCGTGGTGCATTGCTCATGTTGCAAATAATGAATTTTTTTTTTTAGTGGCGCCATCCGGATAGGTAGTTTCCTTAGGATTGAATCATTATAACTGAAAGATGACCCTGCAATCGGTCATAAGACCTTATGAATTTTCTTTGTTGCATTCATAAATCTCCACACCTCAATAATAGTGATTGTGTATTTATTCCCCCTAAGAATAAGATTATTTGATGTGAAATAGAAGTTTCTTGTTTATGACTAGATTGTTGAGACATGGACCAGCTAGGACTCGAACCTAGGACCTTCCATTTGCTGCTGGAGTGCTCTACCACTGAGCTACTGGCCCCTCTTGGACCAGTCCATCGTCGGTCCGGGTGTGGCTTACACCAACACCCCCCCTTAAGCCACACCTCTCGTGTGCTTGGGGCTCCTAGCCTGGCCTGGCTCTGATACCATGTTGAGACATGGACCAGCTAGGACTCGAACCTAGGACCTTCCATTTGCTGCTGGAGTGCTCTACCACTGAGCTACTGGCCCCTCTTGGACCAGTCCATCGTCGGTCCGGGTGTGGCTTACACCAACATAGATTAGATAGTAGGTTTCCTTAATTGTTGGTTGAGTAGTTAGTGTTAAGGGAGTAGTTTTCGAAATAAAAGAGTTTTTGTTTTTAAGAAAGATTTATCCCTTTTCAAAAATTTCTTACGAAAATTAGTAGATACAAATACATATTTATAGAAGTTGAAATTAAATTATTTATGTTTAATGTTATTCCTTGCTAATTAGGCTACTATGTAAATGAATTTGTTTTAATTTAAATAAAAGTTAGGGAAAGTTAAAATCACTAGTTGAATATGCTAGGTTGGGGGATCTCGTTTCATCTAAAGTTTTATATCCGAGTAATTTTAAATTAGTTATTATTATTTAATTTATGTTTTTCCTGTTAATGTGATGTATTGAGTCGATTAGGCTAATAGTATGCATTCGGTTGCAAGTATCATATTGATTATGTGATCTACTATTTGTTGATGCAATGAATATGTTCTAGATTGTAGTTAGGGGTCAAGGAGCAAGAAGTTAGGGATGAGTCCAGAGGCTTAGGGTATTATAGTTCACTCTTGTTGTGATTTGTAGACAACTTGAGATTATGGTGATGTTCAGTTGTCCTTGTTTATGGACATTTGATATTTGATAAACAATATTCTTGGGATCATTGTATTTTATGCAAGAGGGTTCTTACTTTGCAGTGTTTGTGTGACTCATTATTATGATGTTCTTGTGTGGTTGATAGGGTCACCTAGATGCATGTAGGGGAGTGACTTTCAGTGTGGGGCCGGTGCCCAAAGTGGCTATCAAGGTAACCGATTGGAAGTAGTTGACAAATGATAATCTAATAATAAAATTTAGGAGGGTGGGTAGTCATTCACAGTAAACAAGATAATTTGATTCCTCTCCCATGCCTTTGGGGCTAGTTTAGACTAAGGATGGGATGAGAAGGCCTGTTGATTCCGCATGTGTCATCCTATGGGGCCGGCATCTAGTGAGAGAATGTCTAGGTAACCTAGGTAGGACCATGCAATGACACGCCATCCTATTGTAATCTAACATTTCCATCCTTTTGTTATTATTCTCTTATTTTTGTTCGCCTCTGCATGTTTTGGTGTTGATGTGTATCATGACTAAGTTGTGTTTTCTTTGGGATAGTCTTGATCAGTTAGTCCATTGTTTCATGTATGTTTATGTCATGGGACCTCATTGTTATCTCCTAGCATGGGGGTTGGGCCTCAAGGTTCCACATGGCCGGGTGGTTGTGCTTTATTCCATTGGTTTTCTAACATAATGGTTCATGGGTAAGAAGATGTATCTCTGATGATTCTAGTTTTGCACCTGTACATGAAGACAAACATTTATACTACTTGCATCTAGATTTGTGTATCAGTGGAGATAATTTTATAAATTGATGTATTCAGGAAAGAGATTATGTATCATTAAAATTTTGTAATTCCTCTTGTAGGATATACTATTTGTACTTGTACTTATTATTGAAAGGATGATGTATCTATCTGATGATGTAACAAAAGTTGTTAGTTGACTCTTTTGATTTATTTGAATAAGCTATGTATGTTGTTAATTTTGCATGATCTTAATAATGCAACTATGTAATCCCTAGAGATGTTAGTTAATTTGATGCAATTAGACTATGTTATGTCTTGTTATCGTTACTTTTATTTTAAAAAACAAATTCCACCTTTGTATTGCTTTAGTTGAACTTATCTCTAGGTTTGCATGGCAAGGCATTGCATTTTGGTATCAGAGACAGGTCTAAACGCTGGGTACTCTGGTTATAATTGAGCAAATTATGTTCACCCAGTACTTACACTCTGTAGATTAAATTCTCTCCCTTTTTAGTATTCCTTGTCTTATGAATTGGAGTTGTCCTTTGGTGGTGTGTGTGTGTAGGAAGATGCCTAAGGGTTGAGGTCAAGGTCAGGGTAGAGGACATGAGAGACTTGGTGGTGGTACACCTACTTCTAGTTCCCCTTATGAGAGTTCTCAGGAAGGTGGGGGCCAGATATGGAGAATTAGGGTCAGCCAAAGGGAGCTCAGTTGCGTCAATTGCTTGAGCAAGCCCTTTCTCATCTAGGTCCTAGACAAGAGGTAGATCATCTAGGAGGGAGACAGGAGGTAGAACAATCAGAGGTTAGGGAAAGAGAGAGGTAACCTAGAAGGAGAGAGATAACATCAGAGTAGGAGGCTACCTTAGCCAGTCACATGAGAGATCTTTTAAGAGCACACCCTCCCACTTTTGATGGATCTAGTAGTGGTTTGGAGGTAGAGACCTGGTTGTTGGATTTGAGTAGGTGTTTTTCCATGCATCTGTATGGTAGTAACACCAAGATGAGATGTACCATCTTGTATCTCAGAGGTTTTGCTTCTACTTGGTGGCATTTGGAGGAACAGAAGTTGCACTTGGACATTACTATAGTTTCTTGGGAACTGTTCTTGGAGAGGTTTAGAGCTCATTTCCTGTCAGATCATTGGAAGTAGTGTTGAGATGACGAGTTACATGAGTTGAGATAGATGGCCATGTCAGTAGAAGAGTATGAGTGTAGATTTTATGAGCTTAAGCAACATGTAGGCATCGGCGATGATGAGGCTATGTTAGTTCAGCACTTCATAAGGGGCTTAAATGCCCATATCAGTGGTGGATTTCATGTTTTCAAGCATAAGACTATGGAGGTGGTAGTCAAGAAGGCCCATTTGGTAGAGGAGAATTTGGCTATGGCTCTTGGAGGTCACACAGGTGTGCATATTAGTAGTGCACCTTCGGCAGGCTTCGACTCTTGTGGTGGTTAGTCTCAGGGAGTAGGTTCTTATAGAGGTCATCATGTACCCACAAAGGGTGGATAGTAGTAGCAGCATTATTCTTAGGCCAAACCAAAGAATTCTTAGCCTTAATAGGGTAATAGATTTCAGACTAGGAAAGATCGGTCTTGGCAGCAGAACAAGCATAATCTTACTGATCAACCAGCTCAAAGCACGCAGTCTATAGTTAGCAGAGGGAGTTTTCAGTAGTCTAATGTTTTTCTGAGTGGCAGAGGTTTTGGTAGAGGCACAGGGTGTTTCTCTTGCAACCAGTAGGACCACATAGTTAGGCAGTGTCCTCAGAAGAATGTTTTAGGATTTGTTCAAAGGCCAATAGCTTCATAGCTTACAATAGGTGATGTAGGTAGGTCAAATAGAGTATTTGCAATGGTTGATAACCACTAAGAAGATCATCAGGGCACAGTTCTGGAGACTTCCAGATTGATGCGAGGTATTAATTTTTCCATTCTTTTCAATTCTGGTGGTTGTGATTCATTCATTTCTCCTTCTCTAGTAGAGCATTGTGGACTAGTGGCAATAAAGTAGGATGTTAGGTGGCAAGTTGAATTAGCATCTAGGGCTAAGGTCACAGTAGAGTCTCTAGTGCATGGTTATGAGTTGAGGATTGCTCTTCTATCTACCACAGTAGAACTCCGCATCCTACCCCTTGGTTCATATGATATAGTTTTGGGTATGGATTGGTTAGATGCTCACAAGGCAGTGATAGATTGTCGGCATAAGTTGGTAAAGTGTGTGGATGATTCTGGTAGAGAGGTAGAGGTAGTTGGTATTTAGATACCCATTTCCCTACTTATGATCTCCGCCATGCAGCTGAAGAGATGTTTGTGTCAGGGTTGCCAGTTGTTTGCCATGTTAGTTAATGACTTTGAGATGGGGGAGAGTCGAGAGACATCTCTTGACAATCATCCTCTCCTTAGAGAGTATGCAGATGTTTTTCATAGTGAGATTTTGGGGATGCCACCTAAGTGTGATATTGACTTCAGGATAGTTCTTCTTCCTAGAGCAGAACCCATTTCTAGAGATTTGGTGGTCCTCACTAGCCCATGACATTTCTATTTTGTTTTTGGTCCATGAGCCAGCTAGTATAATGAACTTTGTTAGCCCTGTGCTGCATGTGACTTATCATAGTCACATAGTAATTTGATAGTCATTACTAGTATATGATCCATGAGAGCACTTCTCTTCACATGACCCCTAGTGATAGAGAAAGCTAGTGTTAGAGTCATTTGGCTTGTGTGTTTTTTTACATGTTTGTTTTTGTGATAATATATTATTTAAACTTGTATTCTCTTCATGATTCCATGTCTTCATCATGTCTTCATGTGTATTTCATCTATTCTTTATATGTTGTGTGTATGCTTCATGTCAAGCATGTATGCATCATGTATGCTATGTATTACCTTTGTGTATGGCATGTATTAGCTTTTTGTATTTTGTGTGTCTTGAATCTATTCCTTATATATGCTTGTAGAACTCCATGTATATGTGAATTATGTTATAATGTCTTGCATGTTTGCAACTTTAGAATCCCAAGCTTGGGGGCTACTTGATGGGGAGCATGCAGCGGAAACATAAAACACCACAAAATATATTGAACCACCATAGTGGTTGAACCATTGAACCTCTCGGTTGAACCCACTGAACTTGTTAGTCTCGAACCATCAAATTCTTAAACTCATTGAACTTACAAACTATTCGTATCTTTTGAACTCTTGAACCATTCGCTTGAACCATTAAACCATCAGTTCCACGATCGGCAAAATACACACACCATCGGCTAGTTAATAAATCCTTAGGCTGATAGGCCGATACAGCTCTGCAGGGTCGGTGAGACTTAACTCATCGCTGAAACAAACTTTGATCGGCTGATAGGCCGATGATACACTCAACACTTCAACTCTACCATTTCACCATGATGAATGGTGATACGCTGATAACTGTTCTCCTCTGCAACACATACACACACACGTAGATTTACCTATGCTGTAACTATGCAGATTTCTTTAACTTGCTATAACCATACATACATACAGACTACTGGACTAAATCAAATAGAAGGAAATTAAAACCTAGGGGAGTCATTCCACTGGTTTCGGCAGAAGCCTCAACTAGTAGAATGGTCCCAAACCAAAACACTGCGACGAGACCAAATCAAAATCTTTATTGTTTCTACTCAGAAATGTATAATTACAAAATGTTTCTTTTTCTTTTCTTGTCTCCTCCTTCATTGTCTGTCCTCTTCAAGCACACGCTCTTATAAAGAACCTAGCCAAGGCAGTTACACTTCGATGGAATTTGAATCGATCCGTCACCTTTCTGCTAGACAGTTACAAACATGCAGTTACAACTACTTCTTGCCAGCTATGCCAAATTGGCTCACAACATGGGACTACCTCATCTAGGGGACACATTTGTCCAAATCAAAACAATTGGTGCTAGGCCTTACAATAAATTAAATGAGAATAGGGGGCTTCTTGACAGTAATGGGGTGCTCCTGCACCATATTCCCAGACTTGAAAAATTTCCATGTCCCATGGAAATGCTCAGTGAGAACTGCAACAACTCTGTCCTCTTGATGTCTTCAACTCTAACTTGATGCCTCTGCTACTTTTACCCTTCAACTGTGACTCCTCTCATTTGAGTTTAACTGGCTGCTCCTCCAAATGCTGCTCCAAACATAAGTCCACCCTCAATGCTGCACCAACACTTCTGTCCCTCACCTGGGAGTCCTCTCTTGCCTTTCTCCCTAGGACTTTTGGCGACACCCACTGGACCTCCTTCTCAGGCCCTTGAACCATCTCTTGTGGCTCCATGACAGATCTCCTATCTGCTTACCTGTAGCTTGCGGACGTGCATCTACAACCACAAATATTAGCAAACTAAAACACCAATCCCTCAATTAGATTCCCAGAGCTTTCGTTGGCTCTGATACCAATTTGATAGGGAGCGCGCAGTGGAAACATAAAACACCACAAAATATATTGAACCACTGTAGTGGTTGAACCATTGAACCTCTCGGTTGAACCCACTGAACTTGTTAGTCTCGAACCATTGAATTCTTAAACTCATTGAACTTACGAACTATTCATACCTTTTGAACTCTTGAACCATTCGCTTGAACCATTGAACCATCGGTTCCACGATCAGCAAAATACACACACCATTAGCTAGTTAATAAATCCTTAGGCTGAAAGGCTGATATAGCTCTGCAGGGTCGGTGAGACTTAACGCATCGCTAAAACAAACTTCAATCAGCCGATAGGCCGATGATACACTCGACACTTCAACTCTACCATTTCACCATGATGGATGGTGATACGCCGATAACTCTTCTCCTCTGCAACACAGACACACACACGTAGATTTACCTATGCTACAACTACGCAGATTTCTTTAACTTGCTATAACCATACAGACATATAGATTACTGGACTAAATCAAATGAAAGGAAATTAAAACCTAGGGGAGTCATTCCACTGGTTTCGATGGAAGCCTCAACTAGTGGAATGGTCCCAAACCAAAACACTGCGATGAGACCAAATCAAAATCTTTATTATTTCTACTCAGAAATGTATAATTACAAAATGTTTCTTTTTCTTTTCTCGTCTCCTCCTTCTCTGTCTGTCCTCTTCAAGCACATGCTCTTATAAAGAACCTAGCCAAGGCAATTACACTTCGGTGGAATCTAAATCGATTCATCACCTTTCTGCCAGATAGTTACAAACATGCAGTTACAACTAGTTCGTACCAGCTATGCCAAATTGGCTCACAACATGGGACTATCTCATCTAGGGGACACATTTGTCCAAATCAAAATAAATTAAATGAGAATAGGGGGCTTCTTAATAGTAATGGGGTGCTCCTGCACCACTACTATAGTCCACAACTTGGTGGAATGCTTTCGGCTTCTTTTTTTCATGTTGCAAATCTATCTTCAACTTAGTGTAGTGTGCATTTGAATGAAAGTTCGTACACACTCTAATGTGGTTGGTAAATGTGATGGAGTGAAACACTTACCCTTGCTTAATTAGGACCTATTTTAACACCTTTTGAGCATTAAATGATTAAATCGCAATCCTGATTAATAAACCCATCAAAATAAATTTAGGACTGCTCTAATCCCACCTTAAATGGCACTCTCCAAGGTTTGTGGGGCTAAAGGATTAGGGTGCCTAGTGCCCTTGTCCCAGATATTAGCTTGGAACCTATTTTTGTAGTGTTAGCGAAGAAAACCTCCTTAGCTTATCCACATCATCTCCATTTGTTTTTATTCATTATTTGTGATTGGGAATCTATATAATGACTTTTGTTATTCAATTATCACCTACAGATCGCTAAATGACTTGTGGCATACTATGAGAATGTTGGAATTGCTTTAATATATTGATCTCCTATGTTCAAGTGTTCTTCAAGGTTGGAATAGCTCTTTGTGTGGATTTTTAAGATGCTTATTTGTAGGTCTTGAAGGAATTTCAAGCCTCCATCTTCTGTCTCCTTGTTGGTGCACGGTCTTGAGTCACCTACTCCAACTAGGGTTTCACATCTTGTAGTAATCTTTATCATTTGCATTCTATCTTTCATCATTTATTACAGATCTAGCCTCTAACCTCCTAGGGCACACTCTATTGGATCTAATCATTTTTGTAGTTGAGGTTGAAACAACCACATGGGTTTTGACTAAGGTAAGCCTCTATACAAAGCACAATCTTTTCCCTTATTGGTTGTGTACAAGTTATAGCCAGAGGAATCAGAGAACAAGAAGTTATAGGAAGGAGGAAAATAGACTATAGAAGGCACTCATATCTAAGATTCTTCCAAACCCTAATTTGGGTCTAGGGCACCCAACACCCTTGTACTTTTTCCCTCAACTCAGGGGTTGGTTTTTCTCTACTCCCTGATCTCTGTTGTGTTAGATTTTTTCGTATCTTTTTTTGATATTCATATATTAGTAGATCTTGTTCAATCACAGTTTCATATTTTGTCCTAGTTTGGTTGGTTGAATTTGGTTGAAACACCTTTATCCAACAATAGGACAAATCCCTTGTAGTTTGGCTCTTCTTCTAAGGTAGTAGCTAAACTCGGTTTGTGTCCTAATGTTGGATAGAAGAGGGTTTGACCTAGTTTAACCTTTTAGGCTAACTCTCCATTTTCCATCTAAACACAAATACACATTCTTGAGAAGATTTTTCTTTGAAGAAATAAGTCTTGAATTAGGTGGAACTCCATCTTGACCTTCCTCATAACCCTTAGAAGGGTGTAGTTCCCAAGCTAAATTTTTGGAGTTCCCAGATTACCACCTCCCCAAACTCTCGAATCATAGATCCCCTAAATTATTGGACAACAATCCATGCTGAGCTACATGCACAATGCTCCATCAAGTTCTCTCATGACCCTTGAAAGTCTATAATTCCCCAAATCCATAGACTCTCGAACTATCTAGGCAACAATCTATATTCAGTTCAACAAATCTCTTCTTGTCTTCAAAAATTAAACTTTACAATATATGCATTCTTCAATTCTGTTACCATAAAAGGAACACATAATAAAACCAAAACATACGCGTCTCATACAAGACACCTTCTCTAAGAGAGAAGCTATCTGGAGATGATGAAAACTCCTCCAGTCTTCAGTGCCCCTAGCCTCCTACATAGGAAACTTGAACCCAAATCAAAGTCTTTGTGCCCTCCTTCTCTAATGCAGTGTAACAAATAGTTTTCCCTTTACACACTTCTCCTCTCATTACAATGGCCTACAATAATCATATGTCAAGTTCTTCATCACAACAACCATGGATGCACACATAGGAGAGGATACAATAGTGCTCTAATACCATGTTGGAAATGGCAAATCATATAGAATGTTGTAGAGAACTAAATTATGGTTGCATAATAATAACACTGAATAACATTATATTGTTGAGTTTGGGATGATTTTACATTTATTCCAAGATGTCTTTTATAAATCCTTTCAAATATAACTTCCTGAACTACCATCATACGGGGATACAACTATTTTTTTAACTACTTGACAATAAACTACAAATCACTATGGTGACTTTATTAATGGAAACCTTAATATTCCAGGAAATATATGTATTTGGAAAAACCCTTATGGGAAAAGAACTCCACCATGAAAAAGAGGAACAGGTATGTATTAATATTTGAAATAAGAGAACATATGAAACAAACTTTGTCTCTTCAATTTGATAGCATTTTTGCAGCCCCTATGTACACGTGAAATCTCTATAAACTCACTAGTATAATAACCCCTCATCCATGTGCACATATTAATATGCATATAATTAAGGTTTTTTTATAATACCATGGGTGCTAAAACAACATGGACAAAGAAAACAATGCAAAAAAAGCACCCAAAAAGGGCCAAAATGACATTTTTCAGGGGTGTCACACCTCACCCCTCATGCCTATCCCCAAAATATCTAGTGAAATCTTTGGCTCCACTTATTAGAGCCTTTTACCCTAACTAGGGAAAGAATCACACCCTTTGGGACCACTCATATAATGTATAATATACCACACACAGGACAACAAATAAATATCACACTACCCTAACAATAAAAGTGCAATAATTTTGTAAACTTGTGTCCAACACTTAGAGGTTCCGAAACCAAGATGAATAAGGTTAAGATGTATATAACAACACCTACATCTACTATTCCAACAAATTCTAATAAATTCACAAAATCTTAGAAGAAACCATTTACAAAGTACAACAACAACAATAAAAATAATGCAAAAGATGTAGTCAACACAATTTGGACTACCACTCCACCTCAATTCACTACTTTGTCTTCTCCCATTTATTTACCTTGTTGTGTATAGTGGTAGTATAGATGAATTAGTATATGAGGAAATGGTTAACAAATTGGGATTGAAGAGAACGAGACATCCATGCTCATATAGAATTGGTGTGTGGAATGATGGTTTGTGAGATTCAAGATATAGAAATTTAATATGACATTAGGTGTTGTATAAAATTGTACCACTGTATGTGTGTCATTCAATGTTGAGAAGAACCTAGCAATTTGATAGAAGCGATGTATATAATGGGAGAGATACTACATACACAATATGGAAGGATGGAAAGAGAAACAAGTTGATTCTATTAAATGAGACTAAGAACCACTTCTATAATAGTGTTTGATTTTTCATTCAGCATGTGTGTTATGCATTAATTTTAAGTATCTATGGCATCACTAGATTTTCAAAAACACTAACTTTGGTGAAGAGATACCACAAAATGTGGAATGTTGGAGTAATGGTCATCAAAAGGATGTCATTTAGAGAATAGTATGGATTAAGGATACGAAGAGGAGCTATACCAAGGAATGTTCAATAGTAGAAGATATACTAAGGAGCAATATAGAGGAGTATACCGCACCAAAAAATTGACCATACAAGATGAATGATAGAGATAGAAAAGAAGTTGATGAAGGAAGAAAATGAAAGAGGTTGGTGGATGAAAGAAGATAAAGAAGATGGGACACTAAAGATGATTGGTACTGATGAGTGTTAGGCAATACTCATCAAAATGTGCTTTTATATCTCCTTTTCCTATCCTAAACACTATTCCAAATGACTAATTTGTACTTTAAGACTGTTAAAACCTTGTTTAGTTATGTTAGATTGAGCTGTGATGCTGGAGTAGTAGTTTTAGTCAAAAGGTTTGATGTTTTGAGTTCAATCTAAAAAAAATGTAGAAATATCTCTTTTTTATTACAGGAACCCATTCATTTTAGATAGCAAGGTTTTGGAAGACTCTGAAGAATCTTTTGCCATCTCTAGAGTTGTGTAGAATAGATATTATGAGGTCTCAAGAGTTTTCTCTATAAGAAGTATGGAAGGATGTCAAGAGCTAAGTACCATGGAGTTGTACAGACATATAGGTTGCATAATCTTCAACGTTGTGTTCCACAGTGTTGTTGTAGTTAGGTCGTTGCAGACATCTCTAGAGCTATTGTTTAGGCACACTATAAAAAATCTCTAGAGTGGTTCTAGGAGAATCTTTGATATTCTACATGAAGGAACTAGAGTTTTTGGGAGAAGACCATAATAGTTGCCCAATTGAAGAAGAAGCGCACATGTTGACTATTTTTTGCAAGGTTTAAAAGATTTTGTTAAAAGATTGTTTAAAGTTATTTCTTTTCTTTATCAATGGCCTTCATGGCCTAGTTGAACTTAAGTTCAAACTCTTGATTTAAGGGACACCTTAAGTACCACTTTAAATATTTTATAAGGTTCCACACATATGATTTTTTTGAATGTTCAGTTGCATACATAGAATAAGGAATCAAGATCTTTGTATCTAGTAGAGAACTAGGAGTAACATAATAAAATCCAAAGATATTATATCAGTAGAACAAAAACATAATATATATTGCATGGAAGTAGTAGAATAGCTATAGAATAGTTTTGAAGAAGAAGAAATTTATACTTTATTTTTATACAATATTTTGAAGATTCTTGAATAAAAAGTAGGTAGTTATATATCTATGCATTTTGAGATGGTGAATTAGTCTCTCTTCCATAGGTGCAGAGCAAGGGCCTACTCCCACCAAAGGAGAGAAGTCTAGTATTTATTGTTTTGATTTACTGCTTTATTGAATTCTTCAGAATGCTTAGTTTAGTTTCATTTATTTGGTAATTATTAGATCATATTTTTGTCTCATATCATTTACAATTTTTCTAGTTTTATCATTAAGTAGTTCATTTCAGAAAATTGTACTTCAGATTCTTAGATTTGATCTTCCTATAGACACCTAAAAATGACATACCCCACACCAAAATTTTTGCAATATCCCCACCATCTCATACCACGTGAACTTGTCCCCTTCCTCTAGATTAATTAAATATATCATTTTTATTTAATTAATTTTCTTAATTCTCACTATTAGCTACCCAATACTAATTAAATAAATAATTAATATTTATTTAATTAATTATCCCTCTTCACCATTAACCCTAATTAATTAAATAAAGTCCATTTATTTAATTCATTTGAGCTTACCCATAGCCAAACATTAGTTAATTAAGTAAATCTCATGCTACAGGTCATCAACAACATCTTCTCAAAATAATCATTGCTTCTAATTCTCATGTTAATATATCATCATGATATCATCTCTGATGACAACAAACATACTCTATTGACAACAAATGTACTCAATATAACCTTGATTGATATTAAACAACACATGGCATCAAAACATGAACATCAACAACCAACCATGATTATCAGTAACTACTTCTAGCACACCATAAACTGAGTGTTGACATCAATGACAACGACACAACCATATCAGTGACAACCTTAGGTAACATATGTGGAACACAAAGATCTTAAACCCAAAGCCCTATTAGTCAATAAGGAAGTATGACCATGCAAAAATACTTGGAGAAAGATCTCCATTAGATTTGACAATGGAGGGAAAATTTTGTTTTAAGGAATTCAATAAGTTTTGCAAACATTTAGGTATAATCAACCAAAAGACTACTCTTTGCACACCTCAATAGAATGGGGTTGTAGAAAGGATGAACCAAAATATGATGAAAAGAGCCAGAAGTATGTTAAGTACTGCATACTTGTATAGATGTTTTCATAAAGAAGTTTTGAGTACTACTTGTTACTTGCTTAATAGATCTACTTATATGACTCTTGATTCAAAAGCTTATGTAGTGGGCATAGGTAAGAAACCTTATGTTTCACATTTAAGAGTTTTTGGTTGTGAGGATTTTGTTAATGTACCTATAGAAAAAGACTAAGCTATATGGAAAATAATATAAATGCATTTTAATTGGATATTGTGAGAGTGTTAAGGGTCATAAGATTTGGAATCTACTACCCTTGAAAGTTTTATTTTCTAGAGATGTTATTTTCAGAGAACATAAATCTATCTCTATTTATGAACAATAAAAGAGAAACAAGGGAAAAAGATAATTCATTTTGAATTAAAGCAAGAGGATGCATAGGTGGAAGAAGAAAATGATGGATTTGAGGATGGAGAGGAAGACAAGGGTTCAAGTGAGAGTATTGAGATAGGTGACCTTGAAGAGGTTGAGCATGCAATTGAACAAGATGAAGAATCTCATGCTCCACCCTTGAAAATATTCACAAGACATTGGAATCCTATTGACAAGTATAGCCGAAAATATTTATATTGTATATTTTTTTTGTGTTGCCAATGAACCTAGATCTTATACGGAGGCTAATCATTCAAATGATAGTGAGTCTCAAAAATGATCCATATAGGAAGATATGATGAATTTAAACTCAAGTAACATTTGGGATCTTATTTGTTTGCCCAAAGGTGGGAAAGGCATTGTTTGTAAATGGGTTTATAAGAAGAAATTTTGGAGCAGATGGTTCATTAGAGAGGTACAAGGTTAGACTAGTTTCCAAGGGCTATTTCGAAAGAGAGGGAGTTGAATTTGGTTAAATATTCTCTCTTGTTGGTAAATTATCCTTAATTAGATTTCTTTTATTCATAGATACTACTTATGATTTTCAAATTATAAAACAAATTATGAATGTTAAAACTACATTTTTGCATAGGGATCTAGAAGAGAAAATTTATATGCAACAACTGAAAGGTTTTGAGGTAAAAGGGAAGGAACACATGGTTTACAAGTTAGAAAAATCCCTTTATGGGTTGAAATAGTCAAACCAGATGTGATATCAAAAATTTAACTCATTTGTGTTGAAATTGAGTTTTGTAAGAAGCAAGGAGGATCACTATATTTACATTAGATGTATCAATGATCATATACTAATTATTGCCTTGTATGTGGATGACATATTTTTTAATAACACCAAGGGTATGACTAGTGATCTAAAGGATCAAATTTCAAGTGATTTTGATATGAAAGATCTAGGAGCATAAAGAAAATATTGGGTTGGAAATCATGTAGGATCATGAACATAAAAAGTGCTGGTTGTCTTGGAGTAAGTATGTACATACTATTTTACAAATATTCAATATGCAGGACTATAAGCTAGTTAGAACTAAGATAAATTTAGAAATGTGTCTTAAAGGTGAGGATGATTTTGATGATATGTGTAATGTGCCAAATGCTAGTGTAGTTGGTAGTTTGATGTATACGATGGTTTACACTAGGTTAGATAATGTCCAAGTTGTGGGAGTATTGAATAGGTTTATGCCTAACCCTAGTAGGGAGCATTAGAATTATTTGAAGAGATTATTTAAATATTTTTAGGGTACTTCTAATTATTGGTCAGTTTATTCAGGTATTGATAGTGTGGATTAGACGTTGGACAAATAGCGCTTTGTTGATGCACACTAGGTGGGTGATTTGGATAGTTAGATGGCCACTAGTGGCTATTTTTTTATTTTGTTTGGTGGTGTAGTGAGTTAGATCAATAAATGGCTTCCCATTGTTTCTTTATCCACAACTGAAGAAAAAATATATGGCTAAGTACTACCCATGTTTCCAAGGAGGCAGTTTGGTTACAAATATTGTGTGTAGGTATTAGTTTTGATTGTAGGATAATTTAGATTGGTTTTTATAGCCAAAATGTAGTCTATTTGGATAATAATATAATGTTTCCTACTTAGGCAAGGCATGTCTAGATGTTCAATACCACTTTGTTCGGAAAATTGCTACAAATGGACAAGTTATGTTGTGGAAGGCTGAAACTCAAGAGAATGTTGCCAATTTTCTTACAAATCTTATGAGCACTAAAAAATTCTCTTGGTGTATAGAGGGGATCAACCATATTTCTTATGATTAATTTCATTTAAATTTCCTATGGATTCATTTGCAATCTACAATGTCAAGTGGGAGAATGTTAGAATTAAGGTTCCATTTACCTTGCAAATCCTATGTATAATATTTGTGTGTCTCCAACATTCTTGGAAGGTATCCTTGGACACATAGGAAGTATTTGGAATAATTATTTTGTAATTTTAGATTCCCTAGATTCTTGGCATTAGTTGTCATATGAATTCATGAAATGGAGCACAATGGTGGTAGGACTCATTTATTGAATTTTCCCAACTCTTGGCACTAGGATTGAGGAATGGAAACATGTTATGAAGCATGAGTTGGAAACTCCATCTTGGGGCACTATATTTGAAGATGTAGGAGTTACTTTTTCGTCGATTCTATAACAATTAAATTTCTAGTTAGAGGCTCATTAATTGAGTTCATGTGAAGTCAATGTGAAGTTATATTATTTAATATTATAAAAAGATACTCTATGAGATGGGCATGAGATTCTGTGTAGCATACCATGGTTTTGGTACCCATTGCTTTGGTAAAACCATGTGATTTTTCCTTTCTTGCATATATATTGAGAGTATGATATGGTGGATTTACACATTTATTTTGACAAGTACACAAGTATTGTTCGAATGTTGTCAAAGTTGTGAATGGCAGTGCATTGATATTATATTGTGTGAATTAAATAATAATACATACATGCCATCTTTTTTTGGTTGATTTTTCCCCAAAATGGTTTGTCCACATTATATACTACATTATGTGATGTTTTCATGGCATTGTTGATTTATTATGTTGGTCATTTACTTCCATAATCTCATTTGGCATTCTACAGTTAAGTAGTGTTTGGATGAATGGTGTTTTATCAAAATTACGTCTTAATTTCATAAATTTATAGACTTTTTTTCATATATCTTTTTGTAGTGGTTGTACAGGTTTTATTCCTAAAATAATTCTTCCTAAGGACATAGACAGTTATCCACTCCTTAGCTATATTCAACATAAAATATGGGTATGGGCATGGGCTTGAGGATGTTTTAGATGTGAATGACCTAAGGGCCATGGGAGCCACCCATAAGGGGTGTGTGCTTATGTACCAAACTCATTGCTATGTTGGCAATGAAAGTTGGTGGGAGTATTAAATGTAGAAAATATCAATAGAGATGACACCTCTTGGATAGCTTAGGATGGAGGAAAAGTGAGATTTTATTATTATTTTAATCTTCCTTGCCATGCCTTTACAAGGAGGGATAGGAAAGTGGTTGGGGGAGTTGAATGTGGCAGGAAATATCTGTCTGGTAGGTGTGAGTGATGAAAAGGAGACAAGGATGGAAAATATCTGTGGGAGAAAAAGGGTGGATGCAAAAGAGAGAGAGCTGGAGTTATAGAGAGGATGCAAAAGAGGGGAGTCAATGATTGGGGGACTCTATTTTGGAGCAGAGAACAAACAAAAAAAACATGGGACATCGAATCACTGAGGGGAGGATACCATTGCAAGATCTGAGGTGAGCTAAAGAAGAGGAAAAAGGAAAAGAGAATAGGGGAAAGTGAATATCTCAGGAAGCATACAACTTTGCAAGAGGAAAGGTGCATTGAAGGAGAGTACAATTTAAGTAAAGGTATTTATAACCCTTTTTTGGCTTTCCAGCACAAAAACTAAGTATATTTGTTGCTATTGCTTTAAGCACAGGACCAAAAAAAAAGAGAAAATGAAACCCTATTACTAATATATGTTTGCTGCATATTTCATTAAACATAGAAAACTGAAACTCCACTACTATTGTTCCTAAAGCTATGCCAGAAATAGACTTAAATGCCAGATATTTACATTGCCTTGTTCTATACATAAAAGGGCCTTCGAAGAAAGATCACGTGTCTTCTGATTTCCTTGTTCTGTACATAAAAGGGCCTTCGAAGAAAGATCATGTGTCTTCTGATTTGTATGTTTTAAAAAAAAATAGAGGTTTATTTTATAGAGATTAAAATGAGTGTAGCCATACAAATAAACTGGGACGTGTTATGGAGATTGAAGAAATCTTAGTCCCATGAAAGCCTTTTTGTTATATGATGCCTTCTCTGAAAAGATTTTCATTTCAACTTTTCTTATGAATATGAACGTCCTGTTGTTTTGGTTATTTCTGTCATTTGCTGCTAATTCGTAGCCTTACGAAAAATGTCCTCTTGACTTAAAGAAGGTTATGGCACTAACATACCATAGATATACTGAACTGCTTATGTGCATTAAAATTAGTCCCAAAATCTTTAATTCAGAAATCTGTCCTGCAACACAAGGATCTAAGGGAACTACTATAGGAGAAAATGATTAAGATTTCCCTTTTGTAATTCTTTTTAACATTTTATTTTTCCATGTTAAATATGGTAAACAATATGCAAAATTTGGCTATGAGAAGACTTGCTATACCCTTTTTCCATTCTTTTCTTTTATTATCTGTGCATTCCTTTGTGAAGAGTGATTAAATTGGGGTCATTGGAGTTACTACACAACTGATCTAACTGGCAAAAGGCCGTTTTCAACAAATTACACTGTCCAAGAGAGTTTGGGTCTTGTACATCATATTTTTCACCTTTACTATTTTAAATATTTAACTCACTATATTTTTTTGTCTTTTTGGATGCGTCATTTAGTCAAACGAGATGAACAAGGTCTAGGGATTATGTTGGCAAGAGACACTATATGGATTCATGGTTGTTGTCATTGATGGCAACAAAGGTCATCCCACATATCCGCAAGTCATGATGTGTCTCTACCGGAAGTCAGAATAAAGATTGTTGTGGTCCGGTGAACAAGAACAGAGCATGTGGCAAGGTCTGACAGATTGGTCCGGATCTTTCAGAGGAAGTGTCTTGGTGCAGTGCAGATTTGGGGAAGTCAAGAGGACTACCTTGAGTGGTATATTCCAAGGATTTAGCCTCCGGTGATGGACAAGGAAAAAGATATGAATAGTTGAGTACCGGATTCCTGAGAGACAGTGAAAACAGAGGAAGAACTGACTGACAGAGTATCAGACTACTTTCCGGATGTGTTACTGTTGATGATAAAGGTTGTGAAGGCATGAATCATGTTTGGCCGACATGATTAATGATATCTACAAGTATATGCTTGATCCGCATTGCTTGGTGAGCAAGGATTCAGCCGACAGAACAAAGTTTGCAAGAAACTAGACTGTTCCGGATGCCGACTAGAAAGGTGATGAAATTATTTGTGCGGATATATAGAGGACGGATTTAGTTGTGAAGGGTGTGACTATGAAAAGATATATGCGAAGAAGAGCAGAACAGAGCAGAAGTACCAAGACAGATCCGGTATGTGAAAGGACAGTAGAATAAAGAACAGAGAAAAGATGAAGTGCAGCAGATCAGTGTACTGAGCCTAACCGGAACTGAACTCCAGCATATGCAGATGCTTCCAATCAGTTCAAGACTGTGATTTTTATCACTTTGTAGACAGTGTGTCTTCTTGTAGGCAGTGGGCCTCTTGTGAGCAGTGTGCTCGGGCAGTGAGCCCTAATTGGCAAGTGCCATTTTGTAATTTCCTATTCTTCTAACAGAGAATAATTTTGGGTTAATCACCCCGTGGTTTTCTCCCTTAACAGGGTTTCCACGTCAAAAATACTGTGTCATGTGTTTCTTATTTCATGGTAATGTTTTTGTGTTTAATTCAATGCTGCATCAATTAATAAGAAAGTTCAATAAGGGAAATAATTAGGATAACTGATTCACCCCCCCTCTTAGTTATCAACAATTGGTATCAGAGCTAAGTTCCTCCTAATAGAGCCTAACAGCTTGAGGAAGATCTAGGAGTTCAAATGGATGCATATGGTTTAAGAGAGCAACTCAAGACTGCCCTTGAGGATCTTGAACAGTCAAATTCTGAAGTCAATGAATTAAAGGAAAGACTCAAACAGGCTGATGAATTCATGAGAGAATTAAAAGACAAATTAAGTCTCTCTATGAAAAAGAGAAAGGAGCTGCTCCAACAGTTGGTAAGACAAAGTGAAGAAAGCAATACAAATGAAGAATTGACTGAGCAAACCAAGTTATGTGAAAAGTTATCAAAAGAAGTCATTATGTTAAGACATGAAATGGAATCAGGAACTATAAAGTTTACTCAAGAGATTGAAGGAAAAAGAAAGGCTGAAGACAATCTAAAACAATCTCTTAAAGAAAAATCAGAAGAATGCCACCAGATGGACAGGATTATCAGACATCTTGAATCTGATCTTGAAGATGCCAAAGATAATGAAGAAAAACTTGAGGATCAAATTGCCTCTCTCAAAAGAGACCTTCAAACAGCAAATGAATATAAAGAGAAATTCAAGATAAGCTCTGCTCAACTTGGAGTTCTTCTTGGAAGTCAAAAAGGGACAGATGACAAGTATGGTTTGGGATATGAGAAAGGAGAAAGCTCTGAATCCGGTCAAAAGAATTTTGCATCAGAAAATCCAAGAAACAGGCCTAGAAGACCTCCGGTAAGACAGCCCAATGCTCAAAGATATTCATCTTTCAATGGATACTGCCACAGCTGCAACCACTTTGGTCACAAAGCTAATCAGTGCAGAAAGAGAATGAATCAGATTAATTCATCCTTCTCCGGACAGTGCTTCAACTGCAAAAGGTATGGACACAAATCCCATGAATGCAGAAATATGCAAGTAAACAAATCATTCAAAGGTAGATGCTTTACATGCAATAGAGTAGGTCATATGGCTAATCAATGCAGATCAAGAGGATATCAGTCAATTATGCAAAGAAATGTTATTTGCCAAATCTGTAATAGGTCCGGTCATAATGCTAAAGTCTGCAGAAGCAAGAATCAGGACAAAATAGGTCCGGTGTATAATCAGAATCAAGACAAGGGTAAACAAAAGATGAATGCGGATGAAGTTAGAAATTAGATGAGCAAGATTTGGGTGAAGAAAAGTTCAGAGAATGTAGAGGTTGGATCCGCACCAGACTCTGGTGCTGATATTTCTTCCAGAAATTAAAAAGTTAGCTCTAGCTTAGGGGGAGACTCAAAGAAAATCCTGTTCCCCCAGCCAATCAAGTGGTGCCTGATGTGGCACAAGATGCGGAGTAAAAAGTTTAAAGATATAAGTCTTGAGATGATCCAAATAAGATTTCAGAGGTCCGCATGGAGTTATAAAGAAGCTGTGATCGATCAAGTAAGACCTGTTCCGGGAGATGCTCCGGTATGACAGAGGATTACAAAAAGGTCCAGAGAGATCTGGAAGTGCACTATCTTATTCTGCGGATTGGACAGAGTGTTTGGGATGTTCTTTCAATGTGTCACCTTGATTTATTCATCATTGAAAGATCCGGATGATGTTCACAGATCAGGACTGATCTGGGATACTCCAAGCTATCTGGACAAGGTAAACCGGAATAATATAGGTGAAGCATTTATTGCAAACAGATATTAGGGTTTGCGGAGCAATATAAGGGATTTCTCAAAGATCATTTGCTCATTCTGCACTCAAGAAGAAGCAAAAAGTGGAGCTCTGCAACAAGATTCATCAAGCACACCAAAGATCTCCTGCCGAAGTCATTGCATAAAGAAATCAATCCCACCACTCCGTGCAAACCGAAGGCGCATAAGGTATTCTCCGTTTTTCATTATCTCACTGCAAATATTTGAAGAATGGCTACTCCAAATATAGTTAAGATCTCTGATAGACCTCGCCCCACATTCAAGAAACATCCTTACAAATCATTGGAGGTAGATCCACTAGGAGCCTTCTCTAGTGTTCCTCATGGTGTATTACATACGGAAGATATTAGGGTTTACATCCATGCGAATCTTGAAGACTTTGGAGAATCAAAGCTGATGGATATCTATCACAAACAATTGATAGATGACTCCTTTGAGATCAAACCTTAGTACAAAGCCATCTGGGACAAACACTTTGCACAGTGCATTCATTTCCCCTGTTTTGAAGAAGATGAATGGGTCCGGTATGTACTAAGTAGAGTACATGACAACTTCCTATGGTTGAACCAGCCCTTCAAGATCACCAAAGATGCAATTAGGGCTGTAACCGGTCTGCACTCATCCGGTGGATTACCTGTTCTCAAGTCTGTCAAAAATCAGACAGTTAGTGATGCAACCGGATCCAAGTTTGACAAGAGAGCTATGACAGTTGATGACATCACTGAACCGGATGTCAAATTTGCAGCTATGATAATTGGTTACAAAATCTATCATTCCAGTAGGGAAAATTCAGTACCGGGAACTGCAATCTACACAGCTTATCAAATGTTAAAGGAGAATGTAGACTATGACTTTTGTGAGCTTCTTGTGAACCAACTCTTTGAAAATCTGTAGAAGATCAAGAAGGACAAGAAAAACTCCTTCAAGTATGGCAATCTGATCCTCTGTCTCTTCTTTTACTACATGAATGAGCTTCCCGGATCCAGTGGATGGATATGGCAGAATGACAGACCGGTTGCCATCCAAATCAGAGACTATTTGCATGGACTTGGGGATGCTAAAGCAAGAAATACAGCTCTATGGGGATACTTCAAGAACTTCCAAAGCATGATGCATGCAAGAGAAAGAATACCCCAATCCCTTGTTGAAAAGTACAAAGACACAGTATGCTTCATGGTTGAAACAGATCAGTGTCTAATGGAGGCAGTGGAGCCAAGGACTGTTTGGATCATGCCCATGGGGTATGAAGTGGATGAATAGATAGTAGAGCTGCATGTTCAACACATGCTAAGCCAGCCCAAAGATCCTAAGGCAGAAAGGTTTGGAACCTTTGAGGAACTGAGTGTAAAGATACATGTAGAACTCAGGGAACCGGAGATAAAGAGGAAGGTAAGAAAAGAAGTTGAGCATATTGCTCAAGGCCTAGGCATCTCAAAAGAGGCACTAGATGCCAGCCGGGAAAAGAGGAGAAAGGCTGAGGAAGAAGAGAAAAGTAAAGAAAGTGTTCCTGTTGAAACTCCCACCCGGACCAGATCATCAAAAAGATCTGCACCTCCCACAACCAAAAGTTCAAAACCGGAAGTCCAGGCATCCGGTAAAAGATCCAAGACAAAAGCCACAAGGGCTTATGAAAGCCAAAAAGATGAAGAGGAAACAGAGTCAGATGAGGGAGTAAAAGAAATAAAGAAGCAGAAGAAGAAAGGATCCGGTAAACCCTCCACAGACCAAGACAAGGAGGAAATGGTAGAGGTATCTGTTGAAAAGCCCACTCTGTCTCTAGAGAGTATAATCAAGTCGGTCACGGTGGATGGAAACCTTCAACCAATGACTAAATTTTATGATGACTACAGTGAGGCTGACCAAAAGATTCTGCAGGAAGCCACAGTCAAATATCTGAACATATACAATAAGGCTTTCATTGAGATCATATCTCTTATTCCTAAAAGCCTAGAAAAGGAATTAGAAATAAGAAAGAATAATGCTCATGCAAAAGATCTTGAGATCTGGGAGCAGATAGCTATTCAGCTATATCCTCAAATTGATCCCAAGACAATGAACATAATCTTCAAAGACTGCAAAGATGAGTTCAGAAGTAAAGCCAGGATGAATCAACTCATGCTTGGTGAGACTGACAAAGTGGCCCAAGAGACAGAAGAGATCCTCCAGAAGGCCTTCAAAAGGTTCAATCTTCCTGTTGTAGAGGACTTAGGTGCAGAAACAGCTGCGGATTTGGAATCATCTGTTCCAGAAGAAGTGGGCCCTGAACAGACAAACATCTCTCCTCCGGTTTCCCCTATAGTCTCCAGATCCAAAGAAGAAGAGAAATTACAGGAGAAGGAAGCAGGGGTGAAAGATAAAGAGGTTGACAGTTCCAAGACTGCAGAAGAAAAGAAACATCTGTCTCCGGCAAGAGACACTGCACAAACTGTTCAACAATTTTTGAGCAAAGCCACTATAGAAATTGATGAACCGGACCTGCTGAAAGGACCATTAGATTTTGACTCTTTGTCACCCGTGCAAACAATGAAAATAGCCTCATTTGCAAATGAGAAAGTCAAAGAGAAGCTGCTGAAATCTCACATGGAAGACTGTGAGCTTATGGAAGTAGCATCTGGAGTGCTAGAAAAGATCATGCCATCCTTTCAAAAGGATCCCATAGCCTCCTCTTTCGGTAATCTCAAAACCTTAGTCAGCAGTGTTAGTACACATTTTGAATCTCTAGAAAAATCTGCTGAAGAAAAGGTCCGGAAGGAATTTTTGGATAAAAGATTTTCAGAAGTATTAGAATTAATCTCTAAAGATAGGAAGATTGTGAGTATTGGAATAAAGAGCTTAGAGAATGCTCTTAAGGATGGCGGTGACATTTACAAATTTTGTATATCCTGGTCAAAGGCAACAGCAGCAATTGATAAGAAAATAAAAGAGGAACAGGACAAGCTACAAAGCTTATCTCAAAGTTTTGATCCTCTCTCTTCCTCCATAATAAATCAAGAATGTCAGACTATTGCAGTCTTGAATGAAATAAAGAGTCTTGAGAAGGAAAGGAAGAATATCACTAACCGGATGGGAGAACTTAGAAGGATTATAATCCCTAAGTTGGAAACTATGCATGAGGCCATCAGTGATGCTCAGACCACCGCCCAAACAAATGATCTGACAGATCTCAAGCGGGCAGAAGCTTTTGCATTTTTGTTGAGTGGTCACATTTCAATTTTGGATAGAATGAAGCAAAGTTGGGCTACAGAAATGATCCAATTGCAGACATCCTTTGCAGACATTCTTCAGTATATGTGAGTATGTAAATATACGGCTATGTATAGAAAATTTTTTGAAAATTTTGATGTGCGGACCCTACCCTTTGCCATTGATGTCAAAGGGGGAGTGAGGAGCAGTGAAAAATGAGGAATCCAATTAAGGGGGAGTTCCGGAAATTGTATATAAAGACAGAGCATCAACAAAGGGGGAGCATAGTGTAAACACTTAGTCATTTTTCACTAAGTGTTGCCATCAATGCCAAAGGGGGAGATTGTTGGCAAGAGACACTATATGGATTCATGGTTGTTGTCATTGATGGCAACAAAGGTCATCCCACATATCTGCAAGTCATGATGTGTCTCTACCGGAAGTCAGAATAAAGATTGTTGTGGTCCGGTGAACAAGAACAGAGCATGTGGCAAGGTCCGACAGATTGGTCCGGATCTTTCAGAGGAAGTGTCTTGGTGTAGTGCGGATTTGGGGAAGTCAAGAGGACTACCTTGAGTGGTATATTCCAAGGATTTAGCCTCCGGTGATGGACAAGGAAAAAGATATGAATAGTTGAGTACCGGATTCCTGAGAGACAGTGAAAACATAGGAAGAACTGACTGACAGAGTATCAGACTACTTTCCGGATGTGTTACTGTTGATGATAAAGGTTGTGAAGGCATGAATCATGTTTGGCCGACATGATTAATGATATCTACAAGTATATGCTTGATCCGCATTGCTTGGTGAGCAAGGATTCAGCCGACAGAACAAAGTTTGCAAGAAACTAGACTGTTCCGGATGCCGACTAGAAAGGTGATGAAATTACTTATGCGGATATATAGAGGACGGATTTAGTTGTGAAGGGTGTGACTATGAAAAGATATATGCGAAGAAGAGCAGAACAGAGCAGAAGTACCAAGACAGATCTGGTATGTGAAAGGACAGCAGAATAAAGAACAGAGAAAAGATGAAGTGCAGCAGATCAGTGTACTGAGCCTAACCGGGACTGAACTCCAGCATATGCAGATGCTTCCAATCAGTTCAAGACTGTGATTTTTATCACTTTGTAGATAGTGTGTCTTCTTGTAGGTAGTGGGCCTCTTGTGAGCAGTGTGCTCGGGCAGTGAGCCCTAATTGGCAAGTGTCATTTTGTAATTTCCTATTCTTCTAACAGAGAATAATTTTGGTTTAATCACCCCGTGGTTTTCTCCCTTAACAGGGTTTCCACGTCAAAAATACTGTGTCATGTGTTTCTTATTTCATGGTAATGTTTTTGTGTTTAATTCAATGCTGCATCAATTAATAAGAAAGTTCAATAAGGGAAATAATTAGGATAACTGATTCACCCCCCCCCCTCTCAGTTATCAACAGATTAGAGTGGTCATTTGGAGTGGCTCTTTATGGGCCCGAGGCCCGTAAGTGGCTGCCAGGGGAACTAGTAGTAGAGTTATAGTAACAAGTGATAACTAAATTAAAACATTGGGATCAAAACACTAATAAGATAATTAGACCTCGTGCATGGCCTTGATCACTTGTAAAGGCTAACGATGCAACGAGAAGGCCTATCCATCTATGAGATGTTGAGTCATCCATCTACGGGGCATTGATTCGGGCATGATTGAGTCTCCTCGTCTGCATGAGACAAGTACTTGGTTCCATGTGGTACCATCTCTTTGAGCATGCATGATGACACTCTATATGATTACACTCTAGTATCTAGCACCTTAGCAGTCATGAGTAGTACCTGACCTATGACTTGGATAAGTACACCTGTGTTATGACTAGCCATCTAGTATCCCCTTATTGTTGTTCATCCGTCTGGGCCTTGTGTCTATCTCCAAGCATGGTGGGGTGGTCTCTTAGGAGTCCACATGGTTGGGAGGCATTGCCACCACCATTGGGGACCGATGAATAGGTTTTGGAGCACCAGTTGGAGATGATCTCTTCTTCCATTACTTCATTAAACTATTGTAACAATTCAGCCCTTGTATCATACTCAGGACTATGTTATTGTACCTATATCATATTCTAGAATATATCATTATAATTGTATATGTAGTTATGTAATTGAACTCTCTTAGGGGAGAAGTTGTAATCATTGTATTTAATGAGAAGAAATGTGATGTTCCTTTATTGCTTTATGGATTCTGGTGAGGGTATCGGATCCACCTATATTTTATGCTTATGTATTCATGTTTTTATCAGATTAGATTAGGAACATTTGCTTTGGTGTTTAAAATGAATGGTATCGATCTATTATATCAGCAACCAAATATGTGTGTTGTCTACTTTTGTCAAAAAAAAATTATCTTGTCCCCTTTTGGCTCTTACCCTTTAGGGTTACGTAGCGAGATATTACATCTGGTATTAGAGCCCATGTTCACACACTGGGAACTCTAGCGTACTTGAGCCTTCTATGTTTTTCTATGTTTGGAGTGTGTGGCATGAGCTTGTTATATTGTTCTATAGTCATGTTGATATGCTTGCATGCCTTAGTATGGTTTATAGGTTGTCCTTGTGATGATCTATTTTGATGTGTTCTTTGTTTTTTTAGGATGCCTCCTAGGGGTAGAGCCAGAGGCAGAATTAGAGGTATAGCCACTATTCTTCGACGTAGCACCCAGCATGATGCCAATCAGGGCAATCAGGGTGAGCGTCGGGAGGAACCGCGTGTTGAGAATCAAACTAAAGGGCTCAGGGGTGCTCATGTTTTAGCTATTTTACAGCAGATTTTAGACCAATTAGGACCTCATTAGGAAGTATCACATGAGGTAGAATCACACCCTTCTCGTCAAAATGGTTAGGATGCTGGTGCTGAGTGTGAGCGTTCTCGTAGTCTGGATCATTCGAGAGTAGTTGTTGTGAGGGATAGGGGAGATGGAGACAGTGCTACTGCAAGTCACATGAGGGATCTTCTTAGGGCTCATCCCCCTATTTTTGATGGTTTTGGTATAGGTACCAAGGTAGAGACTTGGTTGATCGATCTCGATCAATGCTTTGTTATGCATCCTTATAGTAGCAATACTAGAGCTCGATGTGCCATTATGCATCTTAGAGGTTTTGCATCTACATGGTGGAGAGTAGAGGAGTAGAAGCTTCACCTAGATATTACTTTTGTGTCATGGGGACTATTCTTAGAGAGGTTCTATGTACAATTTCTTTTAGACTACTATCGACATAGATGTGCTGATGAGTTCCATGAACTTCGTCAATTTCCAATGATGAGCTGATGTTAGTATAGCATTTCATCAGGGGCTTGAATGCCCTTATTAGTGGTGGTGTCCATGTGTCTGAGCCGAAGACCTTAGAGGTTGCCATGGAGAAGGCAAAGTTGATAGAGGAGAATTTGACTAGAGGTTTTGGTGGTTAGGCAGGTGTTCAAATTGGTAGTACCCATCCTTTAGGATCAGTTGCTTAGGGTACACAGTCTCAGGGAGATGGACCATCTAGATCTCATACTGCACCTCCTAGACATGGTCAACAACAGAGGCATAGGCCTGCTCAGTCTCAGCAGAGTGGGAAGAATCCTGGTACTCAGTTTGCTAGAGATCATTCATGTCATCGCTCTCAGAGTAGGTAGCAAAGTGGTCTGTCACAGAGTTTTCAGAGTGCATAGTAGAGTTCTAGGGGTGGTGGATCCCAGCAGTCATGTACACCATTTTCAAGTTGAGGTTTTGGTAGGGGTGGTTGTTATGCTTGTGGGCAACATGGTCATATAGCTGCTTAGTGCCCTTAGAGATTAGTGGCTGGAGGTAGTCAAAGACAGGCTACTTTAGAGCCTACAGTAGGTGATGCTGGCAGATCGCATAGAGTTTTTGCAGTGGTTGATAATCGTTGGGTTGAGCATGAGGGCACCGTAGTCGAGTATTCAGGTGTGTTATGTGGGATTGCCACATTTATCTTGTTTAATTCAGGAGCTTCAGATTTTTTCATTTCTCCTTCTCTGGTGGAGCGTTGTGGACTTATTGTGGTAAGAAAAGACGTTGGTTAGTAGGTTGAGTTATCTACTAGATCCAAGGTAGTTGTAGACTCCCTTGTTCATGGTTGTGTGTTGGATTTGGGCACCTTCACTACCACAATGGATCTCCGTGTGTTGCCTTTGGGGTCCTACGGGATTCTTTTAGGCATGGATTGGTTGGAGACCCACCTATCCAATATAGATTGTCAGTGTAAGTCAGTTCAGTGTGTTGATGATGTTGGGGAGTGTGTTGAGTCAGTTGGGGTTCAGAGAGCCATTTCTCTCCATGTGATTTCAGCTCTGCAGCTAAAGCGTGCCATGCAGAAACATTGTTAGATGTTCACTATTTCAATTAGTGATCTTGCTGAGGGTGGGATTCAGGAGGTATCTCTTGATGATCATCCTATTCTTTAGGAGTTTGCAAATGTCTTTCCAAGTGATATTCCAAGTATGCCACCTAAGCGCAACATAGACTTCTGTATCGATCTCATTCCTAGGGTGGAGCCTATTTCTCGGGCACCATATCGCATGACTACTCAGGGGTTGAGTGAGTTGTGATTGCAGTTAGAGGAGTTACTGGAGAATGGTTTCATTCATCCTAGTGTATTCCCTTGGGGAGCACCTATCATCTTCGTGAAGAAGAAAGATGGATCTCTTCACTTGTGCATTGATTATCGCCAGTTGAACAAAGTGACCGTGAAGAATCGATACACGTTGCCTCAGATAGATGATTTATTTGATCAAATGAGGGGTGCCAAGGTGTTCTCCAAGATAAATCTGAAGTTAGGATACCATCATCTTTGCATTCATGAGGTAGACATTCATCAGACAGCATTTCATACACACTAAGGGCATTATGAGTTCACAGTTGTCCCTTTTGGGTTGACGAATGCTCCATCAGTTTTCATGAGTTTGATGAATGGGGTGTTTCGTACCTATCTTGACTAGTTTGTTCTCATGTTCCTTAATGATATTTTGATTTATTTGAGGACTATGAAAGAGCATGAAGGCTATTTATGGCAAGTGTTGCAGTGCTTGCGAGATAATTAGTTGTTTGGCAATTTGGCCAAGTGTGAGTTCTTCCAGACTGAGGTGAGGTATTTGGGCCACATCATCTCAGGAGAGGGTATCTTAGTGGATCCTTCTAAGACTCAGGCTATTGTGGATTGGCTACCACCAACAAATGTGGCTAAGGTTCATAGTTTCATGGGATTGGTAGGTTACTATCACCAATTTGTGAGAGATTTCTCTAAGGTGGCCCATCCCATCAGTTCTCTTTAGCATAAAGGGAAGAAGTTTGTGTTGTTAGATCAATGTGAGTTAGTATTTTAGGCTCTTAAGGAGTGCCTAACTAGTGCACCTATCTTAGTAGTGCCAGATCCTACAGGTGATTTTGTAGTGTGCACCGATGCTTCATTGGAGGGTGTGGGGGCAATTCTCATGTAGGAGGGATGAGTGATTGCATATGAGTCCCATAAGCTGAAGGATCATGAGTTGAAGTACCCCACCCATGATTTGGAGTTAGCAGTTGTCATCCATGCACTTGTGCATTGGAGACATTTCCTTTTGGGACATTAGTTTGAGTTGCATAGTGATCATCACAGTTTGCAATATATCTTCACTTAGCCAAATTTGAATGCTCCACAGTGTCATTGGATGGAGTTCCTCTATGAGTATGATTTTGAAGTTCACTACATTTAGGGTAAGGAGAATGTTGTGGTCATAGTGGACAAGTTGTCCAAGGTGGCACACTTCTCACCCATGAGATCTTCTTACACTGCAGTGTCTGTAGATCAAGTGTTTATGGAGGATATTGTGTCTGTATGGTATTCCTTGTAGGATCATTTCTGATCATGATCCAGTGTTCACTTTAACTTTGTGGACTTCTCTTCAATATGCTTTGGGAGCTAAGCTTAATTTCAGCTCTGCATACCATCCTGAGACTAACGGATAGATGGAGCGGGTTAATCAAGTCTTAGAGGCTATGCTTCGGATGTACGTTATGGATCAGTAGTCTCATTGGGAGGACTATTTGTACCTAGTTGAGTTTTCTTATAACAATGGGTATCACAGTTCTCTCGGTATGTCTCCCTTCCAGGCCTTGTATGGTAGGCCATGCCGTACTCCTTTGAGTTGGGATCGCTTAGAGGATCAAGTTATTTTGGGTCCAAAGATGCTTCAGGATATGGAGCAGCAAGTAGTATGGATCAGAGAGCAGTTGGCTATAGCTCAGGATTGGCAGAGGAAGTATGCTGATGCCCGTAGGTTAGATTGCCATTTCTCGGTGGGTGACCATGTGTTTCTGAGAGTTCATCTGCAGAAAAGCCCCATCCATTATGGGAAAGGCTCGAAGCTGGCACCTCATTTTGTTGGACCTTTTGAGATCCTTGAGAGGATTGGTCCTATTGTCTATTGCCTTGAATTACCACCGAGTCTATCACACATCCACGATGTGTTCCATGATTTAGTTCTTAGACAGTTTATTCCTGATGTGACCCATGTTCTTGATTGGACTACTTTACAGGTCGAGGCGGACGGATAGCTTTCTTTGGAACCTGTATGCATCCTTCAACATTAGAAGTTGACCCTCAGGGGTCAGGACATAGAGCAGGTAAGGGTCCAATGGGATCTTGATGGTGAGTCCTCAGCATCTTGGGAAGATGTGATGAGGATGAGAGACCTTTATCCATATCTTTTTGTAGACTTCTAGGGGATGTAATGACCCCTATGTTTGTCTTATGTTTTTCTTATCTTGATGGACTTGGATGACTATATACTTTATTTTGCATTATGCATCCTGTTATTATTTTGTATTGGCACCGATGATGTGCAATCTCGATACTATTATGATGTGGACATTATTATTACTTATGATGGATTTCATGCTTACATGATTGTTGTTGCTTTAGCTATATGATGTATATATATGCACAGGTACCTTGAAGTGTGCTTGGAGTGTTGAAGGTATTAAGTATCGACTCTGCCTAGATTCATAGGCCTGAGCATACTTTTATAATCCCAGATGGTGGTTACTAGAGATAGTCACAAGCCCTATTCCCTATTCCCTATTCCCTATACCCTAGCCCACTATACCTTGTTAGTGTTGTGTTTCCGTGTTGTGGTCTCACCATCCGAATTACCTTATGGTCGTGTGTAGTTTAACAGTGTGATGGTTGAGACTTTCTTCTTGGCTTCCTTTGATTGTATTGAGTTTCATGGACTAGTGTGTGCTTTGGCTACATTTTGCCATTTGCAGGCTTCTGAGAGTAAGCCTAGTCCTAGGAGGTAGTATGTAACAACCTCCTTGCTATGTTGGCAATGAAAGTTGGTGGGAGTGTTAAATGTAGAAAATATTAATACAGATGACACCTCTTGGATAGTGTAGGATGGAGGAAAAGTGAGATTTTATTATTATTTTAATTTTCCTTCCCGTTCGTTTACAAGGGGGGATAGGAACATGGTTGGGGCAGTTGAATGTGGTAGCAAATATCTTCCTGGTAGGTGTGAGCAACAACAAGGAGACAAGGTTGGAAAATATCTGTGGGAGAAAAAGGGTGGATGCAAAAGAGAGAGAGATGGAGTTCAGAGAGGATGCGAAAGAGGGCAGTCAATGATTGGGGGACTCTATTTTAGAGTAGAGAACAAACGAAAAAAAACATGGGACATCAAATCTTTGAGGGGAGGATACCATTGCAAGATCTGAGGTGAGCTAAAGAAGAGGAAAAGGGCACAAAGAACAGGGGAAAGTGAATATCTCAAGAAGCAATGGACTTTGCAAGAGGAAAGGTGCATTGAAGGAGAGTGCAATTTAAGTAAAGGTATTTATAATAGTTCTTTGGCTTTCTAGCACAAAAACTAAGTATATTTGTTGCTATTGCTTTAAGCATAGAACCAAAAAAAAAGAGAAAATGAAACCCCATTACTAATATATGTTTGCTGCATATTTTATTAAACACAAAAAATTGAAACTCCACTACTATCATTCCTAAAGCTATGCCAGAAATAGACTTAAATGCTAGATATTTACATTTCCTCTTGCATGGGATTGATAGTTAAAATGTAGATCTCTTTCCTTGTTCTCTAGATAAAAGGGCCTACGAAGAAAGATCATGTGTCTTCTGATTTGTAAGTTTTTTAAAAAATAGAGGTTTCTTTTATAGAGAATAAAATGAGTGCAACCATACAAATAAACAGGGACGTGTTATGGAGATTGAAGAAATCTTAGTCCCATGGAGCCCTTTTTGTTATACGATGCCTTCTCTAAAAATATTTTTATTTCAACTTTTCTTATGAATATTAAATGTCCTGTTGTTTTGGTTATTTCTGTCATTTGCTGCTAATTCCCATCCTTGTAGAAAATGTCCTCCTGAGTTAAACAAGGTTATGACACTAAAATACCTTAGATATACCAAACTGCTTATGTGCATTAAAATTAGTCCCAAAATCTTTAATTCAGAAATCTATCCCACAACACAAGGATCTAAGGGAACTACTATAGGAGAAAATGATTAAGATTTCCCTTTTGTAATTCTTTTTAACATTTTATTTTTCCATGTTAAATATGGTAAACAATAGCAAAATTTTTCTGTGAGAAGACTTGCTATACCCTTTTACTCTGCTTTTCTTTCAATATCCATGCATTCCTTTGTGAAGAGTGATTAAATTGGGGTCATTGGAGTTACTACACAACTGATCTAACTGGCAAAATGCCGTTTTCAACAAATTACACTGTCCACGAGAGTTTGGGTCTTGTACATCATATTTTTCACCTTTACTATTTTAAATTTTTAACTAACTATTTTTTTTGTCTTTTTGGATGGCTCGTTTAGTCAAATGAGATGAACAAGGTCTAGGCATTAGAGTGATCATTTGGAGTGGCTCTCGACGGGCCCAGGGCCCGTAAGTGGCTGCCATGGGAACTAGTAGTAGAGTTATAGTAACAAGTGATAACTAAATTAAAACATTGAGCTAAAAACACTAATAAGATAATTAGACCTCATGCATGGCCTTGACCGCTTGTAAAGGCTAAGGATGCAATGAGAAGGCCTATCTGTCTACGGGACGTTGATGTTAGACTTAGGGCAGACAACTGAGAGGGGGGGGTGAATCAGTTGTACAAAACTTTCTTTAATTAAACACTTAACTTCACTTTGCAATTCAGCAACATAATAATAAATCAATCATGGAAAAATAATGCAATGAATCAAGAGCATAAACACATCAACACATGAGACACCAAGATTTTGACGTGGAAGACCTGGTTAAGGGAAAAACCATGGGGTGATTAACCCAAGACTGTATTCTCTGTTAGAAGAATAGAAAGAACAAAATGCAACATGCCAATTAGGGCTCACTACCCGAGCACACTGCTCACAAGAGGCCCACTGCCTACAGGAGACACATTGTCTACAAAGAAATAAGTATCACCTATTTGAACTGGAAATCAGTTCCATTTAAGCCCAATACCTCTACTCTGCCTTTCATTCTCCTCATTGCTACCACACTCTCATCTCAACAAGGACACTTTGAAATGACTTCTCAATCCCTTATTTATACAATACATCAACTTAGGAATGATCATCTAAGTCGGTAAACATCAACAAGAACATCCACAGGATGTGTAACTCATCTAGTCAGCTAATCTCGGAAAGAACACCATCATCCGGAAGATTTCTCAATTGCGAGCTCCAACTTCAATGCGGACCACCAATACAAACTGGCCACGATCCAAAGACCTCCACAAGCTTACCTGAATCACCAATAACATCCACACTTTATCTTCTTACAAAAATCCTTCTCCCCTTCATCCAGAACCTCAAAAATACAGTCTGGCATTACTGTCACAAAGGAATAGATTCTTGCGGACCTTCAAACCATGAACCAATCGAGTTGATACTTCACAAAGACTACCTCAATAGTCCCTCAAATTTGCAGAACAGAATAATACATTTTTGGATCTCACCGGACCTGTCTGTATCACTTTGTCATCTCTAAACACCTATCGGAACCAGTTTTACTTGAGTAGCCACACCTTCTTCAGAGCTTCATGCAGACCTCTAAAATCTCTACTAGATCACCTTAAGACACATATATACAAACCCTTTAATCCACATCCTCTGATCCTCATCCTATCTTGGACTTTTGCCTTACTATGATCACTGTTCTTCACTGTTCCTGATTGAGACTAATTTTCTCAATATCCTCAACTCACAGCTCATCCAATCCTAATATTTAATGCAACAGGAGTATGTTGACATCAATGACAACACCAGTTAGGCCCATACAACAATCTCCCCCTTTGTCATTGATGGCAACATATGATGTGAAAAATTGTTTTGACCATCAAGACAAGAACTTCTTCTCATTATCACAACTCCTCCTATCAACAACAACCATTCACATGTCTTCTCTTCCTTTACTTCTCCCCCTTTCATTAGAAACCACTTGTTTTTCACATGTCTTCTCTCCCCCTTTGACATCAATGGCAAAGGACACATACTTGCAATTCTAACACTTCAGAATCATACCTGTTGCTCCCCCTGAGTAGCATCTCCCCATCATCAATCCAGATCACAAGATATGATTGTTATATCCACCAGACTGATGCACCTTAGTGCACCTTAGTTCATCACCAGAGGGGCAATAGCCCCTAACTTCTCCCTAAGATACTCAAAAGAATCCTTATGTAGAGGTTTAGTAAAGATGTCTGCAATCTGATCCTTGGAAGGTACAAACTCCAATCTAACTTCATTCTTGTTCACTTTCTCTCTCAAAAAGTGAAACTTGATGGATATGTGTTTAGTCTTTGAATGCAACACCGGATTCTTAGTTATATTTATTGCACTTGAGTTGTCACAGAAGATTGTGATAGGATCTTCATACTCCATTTTGATATCTCTTAGCATTTGCTTCATCCAAAAAACTTGAGTGCAACTACCTACTATTGCAATATAATATGCTTCAGTTGTAGACAGAGATATTGCCTCTTGTTTCTTACTTAGCCAAGAAACCAATCTCTTACCCAAAAAAGAATGCTCTACCACTGGTACTCTTTCGGTCATCCACATCTCCTGCCCAATCTGCATCTGTATATGCATGAAGAGAGAAATCATGATCTCTAGGATACCACAGACCATACTCAACTATCCCTTTTAGATATCTAAAAATCCTCTTAATTGCCATGACATGAGATTCTCTAGGATCAGCCTGGAATCTAGCAACAAGACCAATAGCTTGTATAATGTCAGGTCTAGTTTGAGTGAGATACAATAGTCCTCCAATCATTGACCTATACTTTGTCTGATCACCCTTAGGAGAGTCATCATCTTTTCTCAAATTACATCCAGTTTCCATGGGAGTATTCATTGGTTTTGAATTTTCCATCCCAAATTTATTCAACAATTCTTTCACATATTTGGTCTGAGAAATGAAGATTCCTTTCTTTGTTTGAGTTATTTGTAGACCCAAGAAGAAATTTATTTCACCAAGCATGGACATCTCAAACTCACTTTTCATTTGGTTTGCAAAATTTTTACTCATACTATCTCTTCCTCCAAAAATGATATCATCAACAAACACTTCAACAATCAAGATGTTTTTATGATCAATTTTGAAATACAAATTACTGTTAGCAGTACCTTTGTTGAAACCAATCTTCAAAAGATGTTTGTCTAGTCTTTCATACCATGCTCTTGGGGCTTGCTTTAGTCCATACAGTGCCTTCTTCAACTTGCAAATCATATCACCATGATCAGACAATTGAAATCCATCTAGTTTCTCTATGTACACTTCTTCTTCCAAGTCACCATTCAGGAAGGCAGACTTGACAACCATCTGATACACCTTGAAATCCTTGAAGGTAGCAAATGCAAGAAATAATCTGACTGCTTCAATTCTTGCCACCAGAGCAAAAGTTTCTTCAAAATCAACACCTTCTATTTGAGAGTAACCCTTGCAGACCAATCTGGCTTTATTTCTGATTACTTCACCAACTTCATTCAGTTTGTTCTGGAAGACCCATTTGGTTCCAATCACATTTTTATTTCTAAGTATGGGAACAAGATCCCAAGTGTGATTTTTCTCAATTTGCATTAGCTCTTCCTCCATTGCTTTAGTCCAGTTTTCATCATTGCAAGCTTCATTCATCGTCTTAGGTTTAATCTTTGAAATTAGACAATACTCTTCTGAATCTTGAGCAATTCTCCTTCTTGTTTGTACTCCTTTGCTTTTATCACCTATGATCTGATCCTCAGAGTGGTTCAGTCTTACATACCTAGGAACGTTGGAAAATTCTTGCACTTTTGATTCTTGATCAGGCTCATTGAAACTCAACTCTTCTTCCTGATTTTCTAGATTAGTTTGGATCTGACTTACAAAGGAGGCTAGGGCTCCTTGAATTAGAACACCATTTTGATCATCTTCATCATATTCATAAAACCTTGAGGGTTTCTCAATTCCCTCATCAACCTTCATATTTGTGCTTTCTATCATCTTTCTCAGTCTCTTGTTGTAACACTGGTATGCTTTGCTTTGACTAGAGTAACCCAAGAATATTCCTTCATCACTTCTAGCATCAAACTTTCCTACATCTTCATCTCTTTTAATGTAACATTTGCTACCAAAAACTCTAAAATACCTCACAGTAGGAGTGATGCCAAACCAAAGTTCATAAGGAGTCTTACCGGTATTGCTTCTGATTTGAACTCGATTGAGAGTATAGACTGCAGTGCTGACAGCTTCTCTCCAATAGATCTGAGGAACATTTGCTTCCATCATCATGGTCCTAGATGCTTCCTGGATGGTCAGGTTCTTTCTTTCCACTACTCCATTTTGCTATGGAGTCCTAGGAGCAGACAATTGTCTCTTTATTCCATGCTTCTCACAGAATTCTATGAACTCACCGAATGTGAATTCTCCACCTCTATCAGACCTTAGACATTTCAATTTTAATCTGGTTTCATTCTCTACCATAGCCTTGAATATTTTGAATTTTTCAAGAGCTTCTGATTTCTCTTTCAGAAAGGTTACCCACATCATCCAGGAATAGTCATCAATTAGTAACATGAAGTATATGTCACCTTGCACACTCCTGATTCTTGCCGGACCAGAAAGATCAGTATGAACTAAGTCCAATAATCTGATAGAGGACAATTCCTTACTCTTGAATGTGATTTTTCTTAGCTTACCTAATTGACATTATTTGCACAAGCTATTAGTAGGTTTCACTAACTTTGGAAGATCTCTTACAGCCTGAGTATTTCTTATCTTGATGATATTATCAAAATTCACATGACACATCCTCCTATTCCATAACCAACTCTGATCAACTTGAACAAATAAGAAACTTTTACCAGTACCAACCAAATGAAAGATATTACCTTTTATTTGAGTAACAGATGCAATCTCTATTTTGGAATTTTTAAAGATCTTGCATTTTCCATTCTTGAATCAGAGATCATAGCCTTTGTCCACCAACTATCCAACACTAAGAAGATTGTGCTTCAAACCTTCAACATATAGTACATTACCAGTTTTGTTCCTTCCATCAAAAGAAATAGTTCCTCTTCCTCTGATTCTACCAGCAGAATTATCACCAAACTTTACCACTCCTCCTTCATACCTTTCCAAATCTATGAACTTATTTTTGTCACCTATCATATGGTGAGAGCATCCACTGTTAATGACCCAATCATCCTTCTCTTCAACTTGGGCTACCAGAGCTCTTTCCACAGTCTTATGATTGACAAATACAGAGGACATTGGATCTTCTTCCTTGATGGCAATGAACACCCATTCATTTCCATATTTATTTCCTGTCTCTGATTCATCATCTATTACTCCTTCATTATCATCTTCCTCATGAACATAGTAATAGCTCTTTTGGAACCTTGATCTGTTAGGATTTGAACTTGAAAATCTTTTCGGACACTTTGAGGCAAAATGACCAATCTTATTGCAGTTAAAACACTTAAAAGGCAATTTCCCTTCATATTTACCAGATCCTCTTGGTAGTCTTTTTGCAATAAGGGCTTCAAGTTGAGCAGTTTTTGCTTCCTCCTCGTCTAGGTCTTTTCGTGTTCTTTCATACCATGAGAGTTTTCTTGAAGAGTTCTCTCCCGGATCAAACCTTTGTTTACCTTTCACAGAGGCACTGGCTTTGAATGTAGATTCAGTCATAGGAGGGGCATCTCCAAACTTGGTCATTTCAAATGCATATAATTTACTAGCCAATTGATCTCTTGTGACAGTTGTATGGGCTCTGAATTCTTCAATGGCAGTAACCTTGATTTTATAAGAAGCAGGAAGGGATCTGAGAATTTTGCCGACAATCTCATCTTCATCCAAGACTCCACCAGCAGTTCTAATTCCACAAACAATCTCATTACTCTTGGCATAAAAGTAGCAATATTTTCATCATCTCTCATCTTCAAATTTTTAAATTTTCCTTTCAGACTTTGTAGCCTTGCACATTTAACATACTTGTCTCCTTCATGTAGAAGTTCTAGTTTTTCCCAAATCTCAAAAGTAGTTGGTAGGTCAATAACATTTGAGAGCTCTGAATCAGATAATGCACTTAGAAGAGCTTCTATAGTTCACAGATTGTTTTCAGCATCTGTGATTTCATTTGGGGCTTTCGGACCACCCTGTGGAGGTGTATACTTTGCTGTAACCATGGTCAAATACACCATTCCCATACATTACAAGTGGCATTTCACGCGACCTTTCCAAAGATTAAAATTGGTTCTATCAAATTTCAGACTATCCTTCTTGTAAGACGTCATTCTGGATCTCCTCAAGTAGCTAAGCTCCTTTTAGAGGAACTTGGCTCTGATACCAATTGTTAGACTTAGGGCAGACAACTGAGAGGGGGGGTGAATCAGTTGTACAAAACTTTCTTTAATTAAACACTTAACTTCACATTGCAATTCAACAACATAATAAGAAATCAATCATGGAAAAATAATGCAATGAATCAAGAGCATAAACACATCAACACATGAGACACCAAGATTTTAACGTAGAAAACTTGGTTAAGGGAAAAACCACGGGGTGATTAACCTAAGATTGTATTCTCTGTTAGAAGAATAGAAAGAACAAAATAGCACATGCCAATTAGGGCTCACTGCCTGAGCACACTGCTCACAAGAGGCCCACTACCTACAGGAGACACACTATCTATAAAGAAATAAGTATCACCTACTTGAACTGGAAAGTAGCATCTTCACCATGGTTGAATTAGTTCCATTTAAGCCCAATACCTCTGCTCTGCCTTTCACTCTCCTCCTTGCTACCACACTCTCATCTCAACAAGGACACTTTGAAATCACTTCGTAATCCCTTATTTATACAAGACATCAACTTAGGAATGATCATGTAAGTTGGTAAACATCAACAAGAACATCCACAGGATGTGTAACTCATCCGGTCGGCCAATCTCAGAAAGAACACCATCATCTGGAAGATTTCTCAATTGCAAGTTCCAACTTCAATGTAGACCACCAACACGAACTGGACATGATCCAAAGATCTCCACAAGCTTACCTGAATCACCAATAACATCTACACTTCATCTTCTTAAAGAAATCCTTCTCCCCTTCATCTGGAACCTCAAGAACACAGTCTATCATTACTATCACAAAGGAATAGATGCTTGCGTACCTTCAAACCACAAACCAATCGAGTTGATACTTCACAAACACTTCCTCAACACTCCCTCGAATCCACAGAACATGATAATGCATTTATGGATCTCACCGGACCTGTCTGTATCACTATGTCATCTCTGAACACCTACCAGAACCGGTTTTACTTGAGCGGCCACACCTTCTTCAGATCTTCACACGGACCTCTGAAATCTCTACTGGATCACCTTAAGACACATATATACAAACCTTTTAATCTGTATCCTCTGATCCTCATCCTATATTGGACTTTTGCCTTACTGTCATCACTGTTCTTCATTGTTCCTGATTGAGACTAATTTTCTCAATATCTTCAGCTCATAGCTCATCCAATCCTTATCATTAATGCAACAGGAGTATGTTTACATCAATGACAACACCAGTTAGGCCCATACTTGCAACAGTTGAGTCATCCGTCTATGGGGCGTGAATTCAGGCATGATTGAGTCTCCTCGTCTACATGAGAGGAGTACTTGGTTCCGTGTGGTACCATCCCTTTGAGCATGCATGATGACACTCTATATGATTACACTCTAGTATCTAGCACTTTAGCAGTTGCAAGTAGTAACTGACCTATGACTTGGATGAGTACACATGTGTTATGAATTTGGCTGTATGCATTGTTCTCCATGTTTTCTCTGTGTTTGATGTGAGTTCTAGCCATCTTGTATCCCCTTTTTGTTGTTCATCTGTCTAGGCATTGTGACTATCTCTGAGCATGGTGGGGTGGTCTCTTAGGAGTCCACATGGTTGGAAGGCGTTGCCACCACCATTGGGCACTGACGAACAGGTTTTGGAGCACCAGTTGGAGATGATCTCTCTTTCCATTACTTCATTAAACTATTGTAACAATTCAGCCCTTGTATCATACTTAGGACTATGTTATTGTACCTGTATCATATTCTAGAATATATCATTGTAATTGTATATGTAGTTATGTAATTGAACTCTCTTAGGAGAGAAGTTGTAATCATTGTATTTAATGAGAAGAAATGTCATGTTCCTTTATTGCTTTACGGATTCCAGTGTGGGTATCAGATCCACCTGTATTTTATGCTTATTGATTCATGTTTTTATCAGATGGGATTAGGAACATTTGCTTTGGTTTTTAAAATGAATGCTATCGATATATTATATTGGCAACCGAATATGTGTGTTGTCTACTTATGTCAAAAAAAATTATCTTGTCCCCTTTTGGCTCTTACCCTTTAGGGTTATGTAGCAGGATGTTACAGCTTATAATGGAAGTTCACAAGGAATTGGAAGGCTACTTTGTTGCATTGGTTATTGAGATAGAGTGTGTGGAATTACTTCGCCCATGGCTCTAGGGAATTTTAATTGGTTTTATTTATTGCGAGCATTCAAAATCCACTTCAAAAATTAGTTGATAAGGGTTACATAGACATTATGGAGGTAGTAAAGAAGACCATTAAAGTCAAAATTAGGGAAGCCAACTTAGAGCCTCTATTGTTGTTGCGATGAATGGACACAAATAAAAATAAGCCTTCAGTTGCTCATGATGTCTTCAATTCTTTTACCTCTATATGTCCAAGCTCTCCTATAGGTCAAGATACATCCCTTATGGTAATTTTAGATTGAAGTCTATGTTAAGAGTGTTCATTTCAATTTTGATACTATTTGATAAATGATATCTTAGATGGTTCTCTACTTATGGTGCATAATGTTTGTGAGTTGGTGAGCACTGTGGTATAATAGTGCATAATGTCAAGGTCTAATGTTTTTTTATTATAATGCTATCTCTAAACTATAAGCATTATCTTTTTAATGCCATGTTTTACACCCTTTTCTATAAGGTCTTGGGCTAGTGGTTTCTTGATGGTTATATGCGTTAGGATATATGATAGGATGCCTCCATAAGTAGTTATGAATTTGTAATATAGGATGAAAATAGAATGGTTGAATGGTCATGAATGTAAGAGTTGCATATAGAGATTTGCAAATTACATCTCTGATTTTTGTAGTTTATCTAATTCAATATAACGAGTGATCCATACCCACTATTCATCAATAAAAAAATATTTATTTTAAATATGCACTAATTTACTTTTATATATAGAGTAAAATTATCTAAGTGTAAGATAATCCAATTCAACTATTATTCTAAATAGTATTGCAAATAAATTAAAAAAGATGAAAAAACGAAGTACAAAATAAAATAAAAATGTATAAATATTTACAAATATAGGTATGTAATCATTGTACATTTCAAATCAACAGTAAATTTCAATTTTATAATTTAAATTGGTATTAAATATGATTTATGCACCAAATGGTGAGCTTTAGATCTTATTTCTATCTTATAAGGGAGGTCTCCAAAAGTGTATTAATTGCACATAACTTGGAAGAGAAGGAATGTTCTTTGTATCCTTAAAGGGAGTCATCCAAAAAAGTATTAATTGTACATAACTTGGAGGAGAAGGAATCACTTGTTAGAAATCAAGATTTTTAATTATGACATGGAGAGAACAATACTTATTGTTCATTAAAATAATATATACTCAATTTAGGATTAGAAGTTGTACACTAATATGTTATATAAATTATGAAGTATATATTTAATTTGAAAGATTTGATGTGTTGTTCACATAGATGTTTTAAAAAACCAAAATAGTTGCCTAGAAAGTAGAAAGTTAAACTATTCAATGGGATGGCAAAAACATTATATTTTACTTTACAACATAATATTTAACATGTTTTTGATTAAAGTGGCCAAATAGGTTTTGAGAGGGGACCCTAAAACCCTTCACAAAAAGAAGCATACAAAAAGAAGTAAGCCAACTGAAAGCTAACTAGAAGCTACCAGTAAACATAAGCATATAAATAGTAGCTACAAAGAGTCCAAATAAAACCAAATTAGACAAGATTAGTTCATCTTCTTAAGGGTCTCTGTCGCTTCTAATTCCTATTCATAAAAAGCCTAATGCATTTTGGCAAACTCTATAAGCTCTTTCTTCTATGCTTCGAACAGCTTTTTGTTTCTTCCACTGGTGCAGTTTTCTAGTGTTTATTGTGTTATCTCCATTATCCTGATTATCCAGATCCACAACATTCAAGATGTCCTCGGCCTTGAAATCCTTGAGTTGTTCCTTTCTTAGCTCTTTAAGCTTCTCAGCATTTTCATAATATTTAGCATGTTGTCTTTATGTGGAGTGACATATCTTTTTAGTATAAGATGATGACTAGTTTATACACTTTTGTGTATTAATGACAAATATCAAATTATATTTTTCAATAAGTAATCAAATCTAGGTAGGGAACACCACTCTATTATATATTTATTGATATTTTTATATTTAAACAATAATGAAAATATATTTTATTTCTACTGCATAAAACTTAAAAAAGCCAACACATAAAATAAAACCTAAAACTATAAAACTAAATTTCTAAAGAGTAAGATATATTATATTGACTACACTTGTAAAAGTGAAAACAAAACAAAAGAATTGGGGACATGATAAATGGTTAGTTTTTCAAAAGTAAAATTGAAATTTTAATAATAAATTAATTCTTTAAATAAAAGTAAAATAAAATAATTCTAAAGTAAAACAAAATAACTCTTAGATAAATAATTATGAGAGAGCAACCTATATCATGTCATATTAATGGCAGAGAGACAAAATTAAGAGAAGGAAAACTCTACTCTATATGGTAGAGAACATCATCTCAACAACTTCACAATAAGGCTAGTTAACAATATCGGTATAAATATAATAACTTTGCCAAAAAATAAAACGCACACTATCTAACAATATGGCTATAAATATATGCGTCTATTAGGAGGGAATTTAGTAACATGGATTCTTTATTATCCTACATTATTTAGGTACTACAAGGTTCACCTAATGTCGTAACTTTGTAATATAGGATGAAAATAGGATGGTAGAATGACTATGAATGTAAGAGTTACATATAGAGCTTTGCAAATTACATATATGATTTTTGATATTTCTCTAATTCAATATAACAAGAGTGATCCCTACCCACTATTCATCAATAATAAAATATTTAATTTAAATATGGACTAATTTACTTTTATAAATAGACTAAAACTATCTAAGAGTAAGAAAATCCCATTGAACTATTATTCTAATAGTATTGCAAATCAATAAAGAACAGAAAAAGAAAAAATGAAGTACAAAATAAAATAAAAATGTATAAATATTTACAAATAAAGGTATGCAATCCTTGCAATATTAAATTTCAATTTTGTAATTTAAATTGTTATTAAATATGATTTATGCACCAAATGGTGAGCCTTAGATCTTCTTTCTATCTTACAAGGGAGGCCTCCAAAAGTGTATTAGTTGCACATAACTTGGAAGAAAAGGAATTTTCTTTCCATCCTCCAATGAGTCATTCAAAAAAAGTATTTATTGTACATAACTTGGATGAGAAGGAATCACTTGTTAGAAATCAAGATTTTTAAATATGATAGGTAGAGAATTATACATATTGTGCATTGAAAAGTAATGTATGCTCAATTTAGGATTAGAAATTGTATGCTAATGCATTTTATAAATTATGAAGTATATATTTAATTTGAAAGATTTCATATGATGTTCACAAGGATATTTAAAAAAAAAACAAAAGAATTAAACAATAATGACAATATATTTCATCAATTACAATAAAATTAAAATTTTAAAAAGTAAAATATAAGTATATAATATTGACTACACTTTTCAAAGTGAAAAAAAAATAAAAGAGAAATGATAAATGGTGAGTTTTTCAAAAATAAAATTGAAATTTTATATAATAATATAATTCTTTTAATAAATATAAAATAAAATAACTCTTAGATAAATAATTGTGACAGCGCTACCTATTTCATATCATATTAATGACAAAGAGACAAAATTAAGAGAAGGAAAACTGTACTCTATATAGTAGAGAACACCATCTCAACAGCTACCAAAAAAACTGTCCCACCATCACCAAATATTTTAACACTGTCAATTATTACTACTTATTTATTTAGTAGTAATTTTATTGAATCATCACAAAACAAAAAAAAAAAACTGCCCCCATAATCACGAAATATTTTAACAACTTTTACAATACTCTCAATTATTACTACTTATTTAACACACTAATAAAGTAGTAATTTTATTGAATCATCACACTAAATGTAGGAGTGCTATATTAGCAATCACGATAACACATAAGCTGGCTAATAAAAGATTGCTGTTTAACAGAAGTCATAACAGATACAGGCCAATCCCTTTATAGTGATCTCGCAATTTCCGTCAAATGCATCCTCTTTATTTTGGCAGACATGATGACATATCAAACTGGAGAAGCATTGCCCATCGAATTCACCGCTAAAACCTCCGCATAAACCATTTCCATCTTGTAATTAAGAACAAATAAAGTAGTAATTTTATTGAATCGTCACACTAAACATTAGCAGTCATCCATAAGACATAAGCTGGCTAATAAAAGATTGCTATTTAACAGAAGTCATAACAGATACAAGCCAATCCCTTTGTAGTGATCTCACAATTTCCGTCAAACGCATCCTTTTCAATTTTGCAGACATGGTGACACGTCAAACTGGAGAAGCATTGCCCCACAAATTCACCGCTAAAATCTCCGCATAAACCATTTCCATCTTGTAATTACGAACAAATCACAAATCAAAAACCAAATTACAAATCAGTTTCAACCTGCTTTGTTAAAAGTTTCAACAACAATATATTTTCATTAGATAAAATTGAAGAGAAGAACAATAAATATCACCACGCAAAAAAGCAGAATCAAAAGGCGCTGTGAGCAATAAAATCACCAGAAACACATATATGCCTTTCCCATACAGATGTACAGACGTCCAAACGTAATGTAAAAGATTTAGTGATGGTCATATTTATAGAGGAAGAGATTAATCTGCCGGGCCGGCGGTTTGTGGTGAGCGACAGCTATACAGGCTTAATTTTAACTTTTTATTGTTGTTATTATTAGTTTTATATTGCTGCTGTGTTAAATTATGCAGGCTGTGCATTATGTTTTATCCTTACTTGCAGGGAGTCTGATTCGCAGTGTAGAATCATACCTACTGGCCAGTCATCGTTCACTATAGAAATGCTAGTATCAAATTGACGTAGCATTTGCCTTTTAGTGGCAGGGCAATGTAAATGAAGTTTTAAGTGTTATGTAAGTATCATTATTAGTTTCTATCGTACGCTGGTATATTTATGCATAGGTTGGGTGCAATTTTTTTTTCTATATAACTAATGAGAATCCAGAATTGATTTTGTTATTTTTACGTTTGTCATCATTCAAACATCGAACTTATTTCACGTGAAGTTGGGTCACCCATGGCTTTTCTCCACGAAGGCAATCCTCTCTATGGTTCATAAGTGCCTAAAGTTTTTATTTGAGGGATGTGTGCACGCTATACATCATAGTTAGTACTAGCCTATCACTCGTCATGGACACTTTACACTTGACTACTTCTAGCCAAATCAAGTGGGAGTTGCTTGAACTAGAGAAGATATATTCCTTTTGTCATATCAAAAGTATAAAGAACATAAAATTGCAGATTTGTCGCTTAGTAAGATAACTTATAGTGATGTCCCTGGAGCCTCTCAATCTTTTGAGGCTATGATAGTAGTTCCCCATGTCCTGTAGGTAGCGAATGAAGTTAATCTTGAATCAAAGGTTCCTCCCGATCCTCGAGCGTCTGGTAGATATGTTGAGGTTCCCCCTCCGCCCTCCTTTTAAGGACAATGAGGCAACTGTCAAGCATAGAATAGACATCCCCTTAATTGCAATATTACTTTTGTCCCATCGGCCTCTTTGGAGACTAGTGAAAAGCAATCAATTCCACGTAATCTATTTTTTGAGGTTTATCAACCACATGTGGATGCTCAAGTACCTCCACGTATTTCACAAGTTGAGAGCAAAGAGCAACACCCTTTGAAGAACCCTCCCCTTGTGGTCTCTCAACTTGTGGTGGTTCCTCTTGATTCGTCCAATTTTCTTGAACCAAAGGAAGAAAAGGAACCCACATTGGAAGATACTATGGTTCCCCTAGTAAAAATCATGAATATAAATAAGTGAAATCAACTTGCAAGAGAATAGAAGAAGCATCATCGTTCTATGGCTCACCTTGTTGTAGGAGAGGAGAATCTCCCTCCTTGCAATGATCAGTCACCAATAGATGCAAAAGAGATATCTAATTGTGCTTCATCTCCTATAGCAAAGGAAAGTGCTTCACAAGCTATAGAGGAACCTATTGTGCTTTATTCCAATAGCAAGCCCGAAGGTAATATTGATATAGGTATGGCTCTTGTTCCTTCTACCACACTTGCAGTAGTTCCTCCTACATATTGTCTACCATCCCTAAATAGTGATAAGTAAGATTGTGAGGAGGATGATTTGCTTTAGGCAAACTCATGACTGTGGCCCCTCTCTTTTATGTTATGATTGCACATGTTGTTATCCCCGTATTATGTTGCTTGACATGTTATTTATGTGCATTGAGCTCTCTTTGGATGACACTTGATACCCTTGTGGGTACAAGGATACAAAGGGACTGAAATCCATTGTGACATTCTCTCTATTTGTATCATCATTCCTCTATATATTATAAGTTGCATTTTATCATTGTTGTTTCCCTTGGGGATGATGCAAGGCGAGTGATTTAGCATCCTTTCTTATTGACTTAAGGTTTTATATTTACTTTCACATGATATTTCCTCCTTTGTCTTCGTAGTTTTACCGACTGGTGGATGATGACAGTTCCTAATATCTATAATCATGAAAGGTCTCCTATTATACAGCCATTCATATACTAATGCTGGTCAGATAAATTTATTTATGTTTTTTCTTTACATTACTCACTCTAACATGATAATTACATGTATTATTTATGTTACATCTTGTTGCTATGCTCGACGTCATACCATTACTACAGAAGCCATTGTGTATCATGCTCGTAGCATCACCTTGATTTGCCTTTTCTGGGGTTAACCCCTTGATGTGATGTAGCTTTTTGGGAACACATATCATGTCGCCATGTGATTCTAGAAAGTTCTCGTGCCTATCTTATATTTTCTTCTACCTTAAATCAATTACTCTCTGAGGAGGCAAGCAATAACTTTAAGGTGCAGGCATGCATCACACTATGCTATTTTGATTATTGATTATGATTAACGTGAAGCTCATCTAGCGATTCAGTGGTCCTCACTAGCATGTGACGCATTCAGTTAATGTGAAGCTCACCTAGTGATTTGGCAATCCTCACTAGCCTATGATACATTCACTTGACATGGAAATCACCTAGAGATTCAGTGGTCCTCACTAGCTTGTGACATTTCTATTTTGTTGTTGGTCCATGAGCCACCTAGTATAATGAAGTTTGTTAGCCTATGTGCTTCATGTGACTTGTCATAGTCACATAGTAATTTGACAGTCCTTACTAGTCCATGATCCATGAGAGCGCTTCTCTTCACATGACCCTTAGCGATAGCGAAATCTACTGCTAGAGTCATGTGGCTCGTGTTTTTTTTTACATGTTTGTTTATGTGATAATATATTGTTTAAACATGTATTCTCTTCATGATTCCATGTCTTCATGTGTATTTCATCTATTCTTTATGTCTGGTGAGTATGCTTCGTGTCATGCATATATGCATCGTGTATGACATGTATTACATTTGTGTATGACATGTATTAGCTTTTTGTATTATGTGTCTCTTGCGTGTATTTCTTATATATGCTTGAAGCACTCCATGTATGTGTGAATTATGTTACAATGTCTTGGATGTTTGTAACCTTAGAATACCAAGCCTAGGGGCTACTATAGTCCACAACTTGGTGGAATGATTTAGACTTCTTTTTTTCATGTTGGAAATCTATCTTCACCTTACTTTATTGTGAGTTTGAAAGAAAGTTCCTACCCACTCTAATGCGGTGGGTAATTGTGATGGAGTAAAATGCTTACCCATGCTTAATTAGGACCTATTTTAACACCTTTTGAGCATTAAATAATTAAACCTCAATCTTGATTAATAATCCCAACAAAATAAATTTAGGACTGGTCTAATCCCACCTTAAATGGAACTCTCTAGGGTTTGTGTGGCCAAACGATCAGGGTGCCTAGCACCCTGGTCCCGGATATTAGCCTCGACACTTTTTGTAGTGTTAGCCAAGAATGCCTCCTTAGCTTATCCACATCATCTCCATTTGATTTTATTCATTATTTGTGAGTTGGAATGTATATAAGAAGGATTTTTGATATTCGATTATCACCTAGAGATGGCTAAATGACTTGTGGCATACTATGAGAATGTTGGAATTGCTTTTATAAATTGATCTCCTATGTTCAAGTGTTCTTTAAGGTTGGAATAGCTCTTTGTGTGGATTTTTATGATGCTTATTTGTAGGTCTTGAAGGAAGTTCAAGCCTCCATCTTTTATCTCTTTGTTGGTGCATGGTCTTGAGTCACCTACTCCAACTACTATTTCACATCTTCTTGTAATCTTTATCATTTGCATTCTATCTTTCATCATTTATTACAGATCTAGCCTCTACCCTCCTAGGGCACATTCTCTTCAATCTAATCATTTTTGTAGTTGAGGTTGAAACAACCACATGGACTTTGACTAAGGTAAGCCCCTATACACAAGACAACATTTTCACTTATTGGTTGTGTGTAGATTATAGCCAAAGGAATCAAAGGACAAGAAATTATAGGAAGGACAAAAATAGACTGTAGAAGACACTTAGATCTAAAGATTCTTCCAAACCCTAATTTGGGTATAGGGCACCCAACACCCTTGTATTTTTGCCCTACCAAACTAGGGTGTTAGTTTTTCTCTGCTCCCTGATCTCTGTTGTGTTAGATTTTTTGTATCTTTTTTTGATAGTCATATATTGGTAGATCTTGTTCAATTAGGGTTTCATGTTTTGTCCTAGTTTGGTTGGTTTAGTTTTGTTAACACACCTTTTTACAACAATAGGACAAAACCCCTATAGTTTGGCTCTTCTTATAAGGTAGTAGCTAAAATCAGTTTGTGTCCTAATGTTGGTTAGAAAAGGGTTTGGCATAGTTTAAACTTTTAGGCTAAGTCTCCCTTTTCCATCTAAACACAAATACACATTCTTTAGAAGATTTTTATTTGAAGAACCAAGTCTTGAATTAGGTGGAACTCCATCTTGACCTTCCTCATAACCCTCAAAAGGGTGTAGTTCCCAAGATGAATTCTAGAGTTTATAGATTACCACCTCCCCTAACTCTCAAATCATAGACCCCTAAATTATTTGACAACATTCTATGCTGAGCTACATCCACAATGCTCCATCAAGTTGTCTCATGACCCTTGAGAGGCTATAATTCCCCAGATCCATAGACTCTTGAACTACCTAGGCAAGAATCCATATTGAGTTCACCAAATCTTTTCTTGTCTTCAAAAATCAAGCTTCACAATATATGCATTATTCAATTTTGTTGGTATAAAAAGAACACATAATAAACTAAAACATATGCTCCTCATACAATACACCATCTCTAAGTGAGAAGTTATCTCAAGATGATGAAAACTCCTCCAGCCTTTAGTACCCCTAGCCTCCAATTTAGGAAACTTGAACCAAAATCAAAGCCTTTGTGCCCTCCTTCTCTAATGCAATGTAACAAATAGTTTTCTCTTTACACTCTTCTCTCATCACAATACCTTATAATGATCCTATGTCAAGTTCTTCATCACAACAACCGTGGATTCACACACACGAGAGGATACAATAGCGCTCTGATACCATGTTGGAAATGGCAGAGCATACAGAATGTTGTAGAGAACTAAATTATGGTTACATAATAATAACACTTAATAATATTATATTATTGAATTTGGGATGATTTTACATTCATTCCAAGATGGCTTTTATAAATCTTTTCAAATATAACTTCCTGAACTACCATCATATAGGAATACAACTAATTTTTAACTACTTGATAATAGACTACAAGTCACTATGGTGACTTTATTAATGTAAACCTTAATATTCCAAGAAATATAAGTATTTGGAAAAATCCTTGTGGGAAAAGAACTCCACCATGAAAAAGAGGAACAAGTATGTATTAATCTTAGAAATAAGAGAACATATGCAACACACTTTGTCCCTTCAATATGATAGAATTTTTGCAGCCCCTATGTACATGTAAAATCTCCATAAAACTCACTAGTACAATAACCCCTCATCCATGTGGACATATTAATATGCATATAATAATCTTTTTTTATAATACCATGGGTGCTAAAACAACATGGACAAAGAAAAGAGTGCAAAAAGCACCCAAAAAGGGCCAAAATGACATTTTTCAGGGGTGTCACTCCTCAGCCCCCATGCCTGCCCCCAAAATATCTAGTGAAATCATTGGCTCCACTTATCAGATCCTTTGACCCTAACTAGGGAAAGAATCACACCCTTTGGGACCACTCATATAATGTATAATATACCACACATAGGACTACAAATAAATATCACACTACTCTAACAATAAAAGTGCAATAATTTTGTAAAGTTGAGTCCAACACTTAGAGGTTCCAAAACCAAGATGAATAAGGTTAAGCCTTATATAACAACACCTAAATCTAGTATGCCAACAAATTCCAATAAATTCACAAAATCTTAAAAGAAACAATTTACAAAGAACAACAACAACAATAACAACAACAACAAAAATAATGCAAAAGATGTAGTCAACACAATTTTGACTACCACTCCACCTCCATTCACTACTTTGTCTTCTCCCATTTATTTACCTTGTTCTTTATAGTGGTAGTATAGATGAATTAGTATATGAGGAAATGGTTAACAAATTGGGATTGAAGAGAGCAAAACATCCATGCTCATATAGGATTGGTTTGTGGAATGATGCTTAGTGAGATTAAAGATAGGAAAAGAATATGACATAGGGTGTTGTATAAATTGTACCAATGCATGCGTGTCATTCGATGTTGGGAAGAACCTAGCAATTTGATAGAAGTGATATATATAATGGGAGAGATACCATATACAAAATATGAAAGCATGGAAAGAGAAACAAGTTGATTCTATTGAAAGAGACTAAGAACCACTTCTATAATAGTGTTTGAATTTTCATTGGGCATGTGAGTTATGCATTAATTTTAAGGATCTATGGCATCACTAGCTTTTCAAAAACACTAAAATTGGTGAAGAGATATGAGAAAATGTGGAATGTGGGACTAAAGGTCATCAAAGGGAAGTCATTTAGAGAATAGGATGGATTAAGGATAGGAAGAGGAGCTATACCAAGGAATGTTCAATAGTAGAAGATATACTAAGGAGTAGTATATCAGAGTATGCCGCAACAAAAAATTAACCAAACATGATGAATGATAGAGATTGAAAAGAAGTTGATGAAGGAAGAGAAGGAAAGAGGTTGGTGGATGAAAGAAGATAAAGAAGATGGGACACTAAATATGATTGGTATTGATGAGTGTCAGGTAGTACTCATCAAAATATGCTTTTATATCTCCTTTTCCTATCCTAAATGCCATTCCAAATGACTGATTTGTACTTTAAGACTGTTAAAACCATGATTGGTTATGCTAAATTGAGATGTGACACTGTAGTAGTAGTTTTAGTCAAAAGGTTTGATGTTTTGAGTTCAAGCTAACAAAAATGTGTAGAAACATCTCTTTTTGATTATAGGAACCCATTCATTCTAGATAGAATGGTTTTAGAAGACTTCGGAGAAGCTTTTGCCATCTCCAGAGTTGTACAGAAATGATATTATGAGGTCTCAAGAGTTTTCTCTAGAAGAAGTATGGAAGGATCTCTGGAGCTAAGTACCATGGAGTTGTACAGACATATAGGTTGCATAGTCTTTGGAGTTGTGTTCCACAGTGTTGTTGTGGTTAGGTTGTTGTAGACATCTCTGGAGCTATTGTTTAGACATACTATACAAAATCTCTAGATTGGTTCTAGGAGTATCTTTGAAGTTCTACATGAAGGCATTGGAGTTTTTTGGAGAAGACTATAGTAGTGGCCGGTTTGAAGAAGAAGGACACATGTTGACTATTTTTGTAAGGTTTAAAACTTTTTGTTAAAAGACCATTTAAAGTTATTTCCCTTTTTTTATCAATGGCCTTCACGGCTTGATTGAACTTAAGTTCAAACTCTTGATTTAAGGGACACCTTAAGTGTCACTTTAAACATTTTTAAGTTTCCACATGATGATTTTTTTGAATGGTTAGTTGCATACATAGAATAAGGAATCAAGATCTTTGTATCTAGTAGAGAACTATGTAGTGCCCCCTCATCATTGGCTTGTGATAGCAGTGGTTTTGCATTGCTCTCTGTCAAATTGGTAACAGTTGTTAGTCGTTCATTGCATTGATTCAGTCTGAGACAGTTGATTAGTAGGTCATGATTTATGTTATTTTGATGAACTATGTTTGACTAGTATAATTAGACAGGTATTATGAGTTTATTATTGCACTACTGTTATTTTAGTTATGATGCAAATTAATATCATCATGTGTTATTTGAATTGTGGTGGTTGAATTCAGATAAAAGTTGTTATGATATTGTTTCAAGAGCAGAGACGGTGTAGTACTACTCGCTTCGAGTACCCTACTACACCACGATTCTCTGACTCTGTGTGTGTTGGCATATATGTGTTTGATTTTATACAACTAATTGCTCGGATGCAGGCTGTAGGTACCGAACTTCGACTCCACCTGATATAGCAGGTTCGAGCGGGTTCTTACACCAATGGGTATTAATAATGGGAGATAATGTGAGGTCTATTCCACTAGGTCGGTCCTTGTCTTCTGTTGTTGTCTCGAGTCGTGGTCTTGCCTTGTTATGTTGGGTATCTCGTGTTGTGATGTATAGTCGAGTCGTGTTAATAATGTTTATTTGTGGTTGGAAAAATACTTTTATGATCTATTATTAACTAATAATGCTTCTATTATGATTATTACATAATATTTGATAGAAATTTAATTAATAATTTTAATAGTAATAATAGATAAATTATAAATATTTAATATCATATTAAATGAGTAAATATCCTTTGTTAGATACTATTTTATATTGTATTTATAAGTTTAATTTTATTAATAGTGAGTTGTCGTATGAGTGGTTATAAATTATAAGATTGGAAGAATCTTTCCGGTGGTGGAAAATTTAATGAAATTTAATGTATTTAATTTTTGAGAAAGTGGATTCTAGTAACGGGAGAGTTATGGGATGGAAATTATGGTTATGGCTATTTTTATGATAGTAGGAATATTTAAAGTTGATTTGATTTATAGCAGTAGTAAAATGGTTATCACTTGTGTGGTTTATACTTTATATTCTCTAATGCAGTTATGTTTCCCTAGAGGAGTTAAAAGTGCACTTTTCTTCATGTCGTGTATTATGACATCTTTGGTTACTCTTATTGCATTTACTTGCTTAAAAAAAAAAATTAGTTTTGTAATTTTGTACTTTTTGCCTTGCACTCTAAGGTTGCATGACGGGGCATTACATTTGGTATTAGAGCCAAGTTTAAACACTGGGTACTCTGGTTACAATTGAGCCCATTATGTGACCTAGTGCTTAAACTCTGTAGATTAACTGTATCCCAGGTTGCAACACTAAGGCCTCTCGATTGTTATTGTTGCCCTAGGTTAAACAATTTTCTTGTTGTAGTGAGTTGGTAATAGTATCTCTCACCTGTATGTATTAGTATGAAGGTTGATAAGTTTACAGACTTGCTCTTTAAGAAATGAATTCTTTGTCATGTTTACTTATTTGTCTATGATGTATTCTTTCTTCTTCATTTATGAAAATGTGATGATATATTTGCCAACATGAATTTCCTGAATGATAGTGCATGTAATTAAGTATTGGAATGATTTAATCATTTGGTGAGTCATGTGGTTATGTGATGTCATGTGCAGGGTATCTTAACATGGTTGTTGATAACCTAACATTTATCACCTAGCTGGTCATGACTTCGTATTGAAGAATTGTTGTGATTTATGAAAATTATCATTTTGTATGCCTGTGTGAGAACCATGTGCAGGGATCAAATTGGAGCTTGTATTGGACCCATAAGATCATGAATTTGATACTGTAAGTCAATTATAGATTTAAATTATTCCTGTGTTACATCATACATTCCCTTTATATTTTCTTGCATAAGGAAGTACTTGTGTATGTTCATAGCTTAGTAAAAAAAAAAAATTGTACTGTATTAAAGATAGAAGTTGTTTGTATATAAGTAGCGACTGTGTTGCCTTAAATCCTTGTATAAAAGTTTCTTAAATAAAAGGATGTAGTTAACTAAATCATTTGAGTGTTGGTGTACATTCTCTAACAAATTCTGGACCTTGTGTCCTTGAGTGTTGTGTAGCGGATACTCCCTTTATGTGACTAAAATTAGTCACATCGTGATGTGAATTTGTTGTATAATTTGGTTGTTTTGAAATTTTTAACGGTTGTTTCATGTGTTGTTGGGGGTTAGCAATGAATTTTATTTCTTTGAACTTTCTTATGACAAGAGTGGTCACCAAAACTCTTTTCTTTTTACTTGATTTATTTTTGGAAATTGCTGGCACTCTGTGACGTAAAGTTGGATTTGATTATTTTCCCACTTGGGTTTGCAATTATTTTTACAATCTCTATGGTGGCTATTCCAAATGTCGGATGTTGTTGGCCCCAGTTGTTGTAAGTGTTGTTCTATCATGTTCATTTTGAACCTCTAATAGTATGTTCAAGGGAGGACTCCGTGGAGAATTGTACTCTGCATGACTTATAAATTAGTGAAAATAAGAAATGAGATATATTCCTTTCCTTGGTTATATGTGACTGTAATTCTTTGGATTGTATGAGATTGCCGAAAAGTGTAATTAGTTATGAGTAGATCATAGGATGTGCCATAATGGTAAAGAATTGATGTTTCTCTTGTTGAACATTTGTGCTTGATATATGAACAATTGGTTATTATGGATGAGAATGTTGGCAATGGAATATGACAATGTTAATATATTATGTTCTACCTTGATTTGTGACTTCCAGGAGTAAGTCAAGTTTTAGGGAGGGAGGATGTAGTGCCCCCTCATCATTGGCTTGTGATAGCAGTGGTTTTGCATTGCTCTCTGTCAAATTGGTGACAGTTGTTAGTCGTTCATTGCATTGATTTAGTCTGAGACAGTTGATTAGTAGGTCATGATTTATGTTATTTTGATGAACTATGTTTGACTGGTATAATTAGACAGGTATTATGAGTTTATGATGGAACTACTGTTATTTTAGTTATGATGGAAATTAATATCATCATGTGTTATTTGAATTGTGGTGGTTGAATTCAGATAAAAGTTGTTATGATATTGTTTCAAGAGCAGAGACGGTGTAGTACTACTCACTTCGAGTACCCTACTATGCTGCGATTCTCTGACTCTGTGTGTGTGTTGGCATATATGTGTTTGATTTTATACAACCAATTGCTCGGATGCAGGCTGTAGGTACCGAACCTTGACTCCACCTGATATAGCAGGTTCGAGTGGGTTCTTACACCAATGGGTATTAATAATGGGAGATAATGCGAGGTCTATTCCACTAGGTCGGTCCTTGTCTTCTATTGTTGTCTCGAGTCGTGGTCTTGCCTTGTTATGTTGGGTATCTCGTGTTGTGATGTATAGTTGAGTCGTGTTAATAATGTTTATTTGTGGTTGGAAAAATACTTTTATGATCTATTATTAACTAATAATGCTTCTATTATGACTATTACATAATATTTGATAGAAATTTAATTAATAATTTTAATAGTAATAATAGATAAATTATAAATATTTAATATCATATTAAATGAGTAAATGTCCTTTGTTAGATACTATTTTATATTGTATTTATAAGTTTAATTTTATTAATAGTGAGTTGTCGTATGAGTGGTTATAAATTATAAGATTGGAAGAATCTTTCTAGTGGTGGAAAATTTAATGAAATTTAATGTATTTAATTTTTTAGGAAGTGGATTCCAGTAACGGGAGAGTTATGGGATGGAAATTATGGTTATGGCTATTTTTATGATAGTAGGAATATTTAAAGTTGATTTGATTTATAGCAGTAGTAAAATGGTTATCACTTGTGTGGTTTATACTTTATATTCTCTAATGCAGCTATGTTTCCCTAGAGGAGTTAGAAGTGCACTTTTCTTCATGTCATGTATTATGACATCTTTGGTTACTCTTATTGCATTTACTTGCTTCAAAAAAAAAAATAGTTTTGTAATTTTGTACTTTTTGCCTTGCACTCTAAGGTTGCATGACGGGGCATTACAAACTAGGAGTAACATAATAAAATCCGAAGATATTATATTAGTAGAACAAACACCTGATATATATTGCATAGAAGTAGTAGAATATATATAGAATAGTTTTGAAGAAGAAGAAATTTATACTATATTTTTATACTCTATTTTGAAGAATCTAGAATAAAAAGTAGGTAGTTTTATATCTATGTGTTCTGAGGGTGGTGAATTAGTCTCTCTTCCATAGGGGCAGAGCAAGGGCCTACTCCCACCAAAGGAGAGAAGTCTAGTATTTATTGTTTTGATTTACTACTTTATTGAATTCTTGAAAATGCTTAGTTTAGTTTCATTTATTTGGTAATTGTTAGATCATATTTTTGTTTCATATCATTTACTATTTTTCCAGTTTTATGATTAAGTAGTTCATTTCAGCAAATTGTACTTCAGATTCTTAGATTTGATCTTCCTGTAGACACCTAAAAATGATGTACCCCACACCACCATTTTTTGACATCTCCCTACTATCTCATACCATGTGAACTTGTCCCCTTCCTCTAGATTAATTAAATAAAACATTTTTATTTAATTAATTTTCTTAATTCTCACTATCACCTACCCAATATTAATTAAAGAAATAAATAATATTTGTTTAATTAATTATCCATCTTCACCATTAAACCTAATTAATTAAATAAAGTCCATTTATTTAATTAATTTGAGCTTACCCATTACCAAACATCGATTAATTAAATAAATCTCATGCTATAGGTCATTAGCAACATCTTCTCAAAATCATCATTGCTTCTAATTCCCATCTTAATATATAATCATGATATCATCTTTGCTGACAACAAATATACTCTAGTGATAAAAAGACATACTCAATACAACCTTGATTGATATTAAACAAGGCATGGCATCCAACCATGAACATCAGCTACAAACTATGAACATTAGCAATCGCTTCTAGCACACCATGAACTGAGTGTTGACATCAATGAGAACCACATTAGTGACAACCTTATGTAACATATGTGCAACACAAAGATCTTCTTAAACTTGAAGCCCTAATAGTCAACAAGGAAGTATGACCATTCAAGAAGACATGGAGAAAGATCTCCATTAGATTTGACAATGGAGGGAAAAATTTGTTTTAAGGAATTTAATAAGTTTTGCAAACATTTAGGTATAATCAACCAAAAGACTATTCCATACACACCTCAATAGAATGGGGTTGTAGAAAGGATGAACTAAACCTTGATGAAAAGAGCTAGAAGTATGTTAAGTAGTGCATAGTTGTATAGATGTTTTCAAAAAGAAGTTGTGAATACTACTTGTTACTTGCTTAATAGATCTGCTTATATGACTCTTGATTCAAAACCTTATGTAGTGGATACATGTAAGAAACCTTTTGTTTCACATTTAAGGGTTTTTGGTTGTGAAGATTTTGTTCATGTACCTATAGAAAAAGACTAAGCTATATGCAAAAGAATAAAAATTCATTTTAATTGGATACTGTGAGAGTGTTAAGGGTCATAAGCTTTGGAATCTACTACCCTTGAAAGTTGTCTTTTCTAGAGATGTTATTTTCAAGGAACATAAATCTATCTCTATTTGTGAACAATGAAAAGGGAAAAACGGGAAAAATATAATGTATTTTTAATTGAAGCAAGAAGATGCACAGGTGGAAGAACAGAATGATGGATTTGAGGATAGAGAGGAAGACAAGGGTTCAAGTGAGAGTTTTGAGCTAGGTGACCTTGAAGAGGTTGAGCATGCAATTGAACAATAGGAAGAATCTTATGCTCCACCCTTGAGAAGATTCACAAGACATTGGAATCCTATTGATAGGTATATCCCAAAAGATTTATATTGTGTATTTTTTTTACGTGTTGACAATGAACCTAGATCCTATAGGGGGGATACTCATTCAAATGATACTAAGTGTTGGAAATAATCCATATAGGAAGATATCATGAATTTAAACTCAAGTGACATTTGGGATCTTGTTTGTTTTCCCAAAGGTGGGAAAGTCATTTGTTGTAAATGGGTTTATAAGAAGAAATTTTGGAGCTAATGGTTCATTAGAGAGGTACAAGGTCAGACTAGTTTCCAAGGGATAATCCGAAAGAGAGGGTGTTGAATTTGGTTAAATATTCTCTCTTGTTTCTAAATTATCCTTAATTAGATTTCTTTTATCCATAGCTACTACTTATGATTTTCAAATTATAGAACAAATTATGAATGTTAAAACTACATTTTTGCATTGGGATATAGAAGAGAAAATTTATATGCAACAACCTAAAGGTTTTGAGGTAAAAGGGAAGGAACATGTGGTTTACAAGTTAGAACAATCCCTTTATGGGTTAAAACAATCAAGCCAGATGTGATATCAAAAAATTAACTCATTTGTGTTGAAATTGAGTTTTGTAAGAAGGAAGGAGGATAACTATATTTACATTAGATGTATTGATGATCATATACTAATTATTGCCTCGTATGTGGATGACATATCTTTTAATAACATCAAGGGTATGACTAGTGAGCTAAATGATCAACTTTCAAGTGAATTTGATATTAAAGATCTAGGAGCATAAAGAGAAATATTGGGTTGAAAATCATGAGGGATGATGAACATAAAAAGCTTTGGTTGTCCTGGAGTAAGTATGTGAATACTATTTTACAAATATTTAATATACAAGACTATAAGCTAGTTAGAACTAAGATAAATTTAGAAATGTATCCTAAAGGTTAGGATGACTTTGATGATATGTGTAATGTGCCAAATGCTAGTGTAGTTGGTAGTTTGATGTATACGATGATTTAGATTAGGCTAGATAATGCCCAAGTTGTGGGAGTATTGAGTAGGTTTATGCCTAACCCTGGTAGAGAGCATTAGAATTATTTGAGGAGATTATTTAAATATTTTTGGGGTACTTCTAAGTATTGGTCAGTTTATTCAAGTATTGATAGTGTGGATTAGACATTGGACATATAGGGCTTTGTTTATGCACACTGGGTGAGTGATTTGGATAGTTAGAGGGCCAGTAGTGGCTATTTTTTTTATTTTGTTTGGTGGTGTAGTGAGTTGGATCGATAAATGGTTTTCCACTATTTCTTTATCCACCACTAAACAAAAAGTATATGGCTAAGTACTACCCATGTTTCCAAGGAGGCAGTTTGGTTACAAAGATTGTGTGTAGGTATTAGTTTTGATTGTAGGATAATTTAGATTGGTTTTTATAGCCAAATGCATTCTATTTGGCTAAGAATCTAATGTTTTTTTCTTAGGAAAGGCATGTCTAGATGTTCAATACCACTTTGTTTGGAAAATTATTGCAAATGGACGAGTTATGTTGTGGAAGGTTAACACCCAAGATAATGTTGCAAATTCTCTTACGAAGCTTAGGAGATCTAAAAAGTTCTCTTGGTGTACAAAGGGCATGAACCTTATTCCTTTTGATTAATTTCATTTATATTTCCTATGGATTCATTTGCAATCTAAAATGTCAAGTGGGAGAATGTTAGAATTAAGGTTCCATTTACCTTGCAAACCCTATGTATAATATTTGCTTGTCTCCAACATTCTTGGAAAGTATCCTTGGACACATAGAAAGTATTTGGAATAATTATTTTGTAATTTTAGATTCCCTAGATTCTTGGCATTAGTTGTCATATGAATTCATGAAGTTGAGTACTATGGTGGTAGGACTCATTTATTGAACTTTCCTAACTCTTGGCACTAGAATTGAGGAATCAAAACATGTTATGAAGCATGAGTTAGAAAATCCATCTTAGAGCACTATATTTGAAGATGTATTAACATTTTTATTGATTCTATAACAATTAAATTTCTAATTAGAGGCTCACTGATTGAGTTCATGTGAAGTCAATGTGAAGTTATATTATTTAATATTATAAAAATATACATCCCTTATGCTAAATTTAGATTGAAGTCTACGGTAAGAGTGTTCATTTCAATTTTGATGCTATCTCATAAATGATAGCTTCGATGGTTCTCTACTTACGGCACATAATGTTTGTGAGCTGGTGAGTATTGTGGTATAATGGTGCATAATGTCAATGTCTAATGTTTGTTTATTACAATGCTATCTCCAAACTATGAGTATGATCTTTTCAATGCCATGTTTTACACCCTATGCTATAAGGTCTTGGACTAGTGGTTTCTTGATGGTTATATGGGTTAGGATATACGATAGGATGCCTCCACAAGTAGTTATGACTTTATAATATAAGATGAAAATAGGATGGTAGAATGGTCATCAATGTAAGAGTTACATATAGAGATTTGCAAATTACATCTTTGGTTTTTGGAATTTATCAAATTCAATATAACAAGAGTGATCCCTACCCACTATTCATTAATCAAAAATTATTTATTTTAAATATGGACTAATTTATTTTTATATATAGACAAAAATTATCTAAGAGCAAGATAATCCCATTAAACTATTATTCTAAACAGTATGGCAAATAAATTAAAAAAGAAAGAAAAAATGAAGTACAAAATAAAATAAAAATGTATAAATATTTACAAATAAAAGTATGCAATCATTGCACATTTAAAACCACCATTAAATTTTGATTTTATAATTTAAATTGGTATTAAATATGATTAATGTACCAAATGGTGAGCTTTAGATCTTCTTTCTATCTTACAAGGGAGGTCTCCAAAAGTGTATTAATTACACATAACTTGGATGAGAAGGAATCACTTGTTTGAAATCAAGGTTTTTAATTATGATAGGGAGAGAACAATACTTATTGTTCATTAAAAATTAATAAATACTCAATTTAGGATTAGAAGTTGTACACTAATATGTTATATAAATTATGAAGTATATATTTAATTTGAAAGATTTATGTGATGTTCACATAGATGTTTTAAAAAAACAAGAGAGTTGCATAGAAAGTAGAAAGTTAAACTATTCAATGGGATGGCAAAAACATGATATTTTATTTGAACAACATAATATTTAGCATGTTGTCTTTATGTGGAATGACATAGATTGACTTATGTTCTATTTGTAACTAAATTTTGACCACTATTACTTATCTTTTTAGTATAAGATGATGACTAGTTTATACACTTTTGTGTATCAATGACAGATATCAGATTATATTTTTCAATAAGTAATCAAATCCAGGTAGTGAATACTACTTTGTTATATCTTTATTCATATTTTTATATTTAAACAATAATGAAAAATATATTTTATTAATTACACTAAGGTATTCTACTACATAAAAGCTAAAAAAGCCAACACATAAAAAAAAGCCCTAAAGCTATAAAATTAAAAAATGGTGAGTTTTTCAAAAGTAAAATTGAAATTTTATATAATATATTAATTCTTTAAATAAAAATAAAATAAAATAATTCTAAAGTAAAATAAAATAACTCTTAAATAAATAATTATGAGAGAGCGACCTATATCATATCATATTAATGACAAAGAGACAAAATTAAGAGAAGGAAAATTGTACTCTATTTAACACCATCTCAAGAGCATCACAATAAGGCTAGTAAATAATATGGGTATAAATATAATAACTTTACTTAAAAATAAAAAGCACACTTTCTAACAATATGGTTTATGAAAGAAATTAATAACATGAATTTTCTATTATTCTACATTATTTAATTTAGGTACTACAACATTCACCTAATGTCTTGACCTTGTAATATAGGATGAAAATATGATGGTAAAATGGCTATGAATGTTTGATTTCGCAGTAATGAAAGCAACTACAGATGTACAGACGTCCAAACTTAATGAAAAAGATTTAGTGATGTTCCTATTTATAGCGGAAGAGATTAATCTGCAGGGCCGGCGGTTTGTGGCGAGCGACAGGCTAAATTTTATCTTTTTATTGTTGTTATTATTATTAGTTTTATATTGCTGCTGTGTTAAATTATGCAGGCTGTGCATTATGTTTTATCGTTATATCTACTGGCCAGCCATCGTTCACTATAGAAATGCTAGTATCAAATTGACACAGCATTTGCCTTTTAGTGGTAACACTACCTTTTATCCGTCATTTTTTTAACCACGCCGTGTAATTTTTTTTTCTGAGAATCCAGAATTGATTTTGTTATCCAATAATTTGAAAAAAAAAATATTTATTGATTTTCTTATTGCATGAGGTTGTGAACAGTGAGTGCAGATATATATATATATATATTCTTATTATTATGTCAAAAAAAAGTTGATTGTCTGATGTGAAAAATATTTAAAGCAATTCAAGCATATAGTAGGTGGCAGTACAAAAATATTTAAACCAATTGAATGCATTTTAAACAAATTCAATGACAGTATATAAACGTTTGATGTGAAAAATATTTACACTAATTGATTGCATTTAAAACCAATAGTGGTCACAACCAATTCAATATAGTGGCCACGTGTCTTTTTTTTTATTTTGAAAAGTATTTAAATCATGTCTATTCAGATTTGGAAAAGATATATATTTGTATTCAGATTTGAAAAAAAGTTAAATTATTCAAATGTTTGATGTGAAAAATATTTACACTAATTAATTGCATTTAAAACCAATAGTGGACACAACCAATTCAATATAGCGGCCACACGTGTCTTTTCTGATTTTGAAAAATATTTAAATCGTGTCTATTCAGATTTGGAAAAGATATATATATCTTTGTTCACATTTGAAAAAAGTTAAATTATTCAATGTGCATTGATGCACACATTGAACGTGACCAAAAAAAAACCTTGTGTTCTACACGAAAGTCTTCATAGTAAATTAATAAGTGTCAGTGTGATATGACAACAATATTTCAAAGGCTGTCATAGAAGGCTGCAAAATTCAATTCTCCTCTTACTAAATGCCTTAGGGAGATGCTACCTAATGAGTGTCAAAAGAGTCACTTTCATGGAGAGAACAATAAATAACTAATCATATTCTAGGGGCATGTTAGGATGTGTTTTGCAAGACCCTTGGAGGAAAAAAAATTATGGAAGTCAATATATGTTCAGAAACTTCAGGTTTTTAACTTTTTTTTTTAGTTAGTTGTTTGCAGGTCCGTACCAGTATGACTATCATTTATGTTTATTGAACTTTTTATTTTCTCTAAAATGGTATAAGTTGTTAGACTTAGGGCATACAACTGAGAAGGGGGGGGTGAATCAGTTGTGCGAAACTTTCTCTCTTTAAACATTTGAATCTTCTTTAGTGATTAGCATAATATTAATCATGAGCCATAATGCATTTAAATCAAAAGTAGAAACATATCAACACATATGACACCAAGAATTTGACGTGGAAAACCTGATTAAGGGAAAAACCACGGGGTGATTAACCCAAGAATGTATTCTCTGTTAAAAGAATAGAAAGAACAAAATGACACATGCCAATTAGGGCTCACTGCCTACAAGAGACAGTGTCTACAAAGAAATAAGTATCACCTTTATGAACTGGAAAATAGCATCTTCACCATGCTTGAATCAGTTCCATTTAAGCCCAAAAACTTCTGCTCTGCCTTTCGCAATTCTCCTCGCTACCACACACTTATCACCGCAAGACACAGTTCAAAATGAATTCACAAACCCTTATTTATACAAGGCATCAACTTAGGAACAATCAGTATCAACTTAGGAACAATCATCTAAGTCGGCAAACATCTACAAGAACATCCGCAAGATGTGTAATATATTCGGTCGGCCAGTCTCAAGAAGAACACCAATATCTGTGGTCATTCTTCAAATGCAAACTCTAACTTCAATGCGGACCACTAACATGAACTAGACATGATCCAACGATCATCATAACCTTCCCTGAATCACCAAGAACATCCGCACTTCATCATCCTACTGGAATTCTTCTCTCCTTCATCCAGAGCTTCAAGAACACAGTCTGTTATCACTGTCACAAATGAATAGGCTCTTCCGGACCTTCAAACCACTAACCAATCTATTTGATACTTCATAGGGATGTCCTCAACACTCCCTTAGATCCACAGAATGGGATAATACATTACCGGACCTCAACGGACCTATCTGTGTCACTCTGTCACCTCTGGACACCTGTCGGAGCTGGTTCTACTTGAATGACCATAACTTCTCCAAATCTTCATGCAGACCTTTGAAAACTTGACTGGAGCATCTCAAGACTTATATCTACAAACCCTTTAAACCACATCCTCTGATCCTTAACCTATCTTGGACTTTTACCTTGTTGTCATCACTATTCTTCATTGTTCCTGATTGAGACTAATTTTCTCAATATCCTCAGCACACAACTCATCCAATCCTTCTTATTAATGTAACATGAGTATGTTGACATCAATGACAACACCGGTTAAACCCATACTTGCAACATAAGTAATATATCAGATCCTACAATCTGTTTCATGATACAAATATTTCTTCTCTATTGAAATTTTCTTTAAAATAGCAAAAATAATTTTGTGTAGCTGTAATTTAGGGATAGGCACATGATAGAAATTGCACTTGTGTCACATCATCTACTTGTTCTGGTTTTATGTTCTGCAAGATGGGGCTTAAACAATTATTAGAGAAGCAATTTAATATCTAATATGTGACAAAAGTTGGATGCCACAGACTAGGGCTGTGAGTTTGAATATTGTAAATTTAAAATATAGTTGCAGGAAAGAAGTCATATTGTCAGGACCAGTCTAAGGCTTACTTCATGATGTATTATGTGTTGAAAAGATTTAGTGATGGTCCTATTTATAGTGAAAGAGATTAATTTGTCGGGCCGCTAGTTTGTATCGAGCGACGCCTATACAAGCTTAATTTTTTTTTTAATAGAAAAAGGTGTGGGAACACCCATAGATTAGAGATGATAAAAATGTTACAGATAAAAAGTTCTTAGCCAAGTTCAGGAGTGAAAATAGCCAAAGAGGACATTGAAAGACCAGATAAACAGAGAAATTAAACAAGAGAACCATCCCCCTTATACATGGGAATGATTTTACCCACAACAGTTAACACTTGTCACTTCACTTTAAGAAGTATGAAGAGAAAGGATACGCAATCCCCAATTTTCCATCCAATTGGTTGAAAAAATCAAATAAGTCTCAGATTAGTGAACTGTAAGAGATCTGATTACTCCTCTTCCACGTCCTTGTCAGAAGCTAGAGGTAAAGAGTTATGCCGCAATAAAAAGAAAGGACAGCTCATGTCAGAGGATCGTTGCTGGGCTAAGCAAATTTCAAAATCAGCAGAACTATCACGTCACCCCTCAAAACTGACTAGAGGTTTGAAAAACTAAAAGACTACCTCCATCGGTAACACACATAACCGTCGGAGTATTGTCTCAACACTGCATCGACCAAAGAGGTCTTGCCGACGTCAACCTTCAACAATTCATTGGAGTAAACAAGGCAATCGGGGAGAGAACTTAAGGCAAGGCCAACAATGATAGTCAAGCCGATGGACAGCACCATTAGAGAGACATACTCCATCGTTGGAACACAAACAAGTTGCACCGAAGACCCCCGTTTGGCCAATAGCACATCACAGGAACAAAACCACCATAGGGGAGACACAAATTGTCGAAGAAACAAGCTAAAGAAAAGCCGATGGTTCCTTGACCCAGCCAACTGTAAAGCCCTAATGTGCATGTGGAAATCCACCCACTTGAATTTCTACTTATGACATGACTTCTCTCTAGTAAATATAGTACACTCAATGACCATTATGCTTGTGATCAAATAGAGGTCATCAGAAACATGAAAACCAATCTGGATACCATTCAAGGCAAGTTGGGAGAGGAGTGAAGTTTAAAAGAGGGGCAGGAGGGCAGTAGCAGACTGTGCCGAATTCATGTCTAATGAGTGTCTGATACTTGTTCCATCTCATACGCAATGAGATTAGATAGGTTAGATTAATCTTTATCTCTTGGTAGGTACCCCCTTATACATGGGAATGCTTTTACCCATAGTACTTAACACTTGTAACTTCACTTTGAGAAGTATGAAGAGAAAGGATACGCAATCCCCAATTTTCCATCTAAACGGTTGAAAAACTCAAATAAGTCTCGAATCACTGAACTGTAAGAGATTTGATTACTCCTCTTCCACATAATTGTCAGAAGCTGGAGATAAAGAGTTATGCCGCAATAAAAATAAAGGACAGCTCATGTCAGAGGATCGTTGCCAGACTAAGCAAATTTTAAAATCAGTAAAATTGCCACATCACCCATCGGAACTGGCAAGAGGTTTGAAAAAGTGAATGAATGCCTCCATCAGTAACACACATAACTGTCAGATACTGTCTCAACACTGCACTGATCAAAGAGGTCTTCTCGATGTCAACCTTCAACAATTCATCAGAGTAAACAAGGCAAATAGAGAGAGAACTTAAGGCAAGGCCAACAACGGTAGTCAAGCCGATGGACAGCACCATCGGTGAGACATACTCCATCGCTGGAACACAAACAAGTTGAGCTAAAGACCCCCATTTCACCGATAGCACATCACAGTAACAAAACCACCATAGGGGAGACACAAATGGTCAAAGAAACAGGCTAAAGGAAAGTCGATGGCTCCTTGACCCAGCCAACTGTAAAGCCCTAACATGCGTACAAAAATCCACCCACTTGAATTTCTACTTATGACATGGCATCTCTCTGATAAATATAGTATGCTCAACGGCTGTTTTGCTTGTGATCAAATAGAGGTCATCAAAAACATGAAAACCAATCTGGATACCATTCAAGGCAGGTTGGGAGAGAAGTGAAGTTTAAAAGAGGGGCAGGAGGGCGGTAGCGGACTGCACCGAATTCATGTCTAATGAGTGCCTAATACTTGTTTCATCTCATACGCAATGAGATTAGATAGGTTAGATTGATCTTTCTCTCCTGGTAGGTATGATACAGATGCATTCTCTTGTCCTATGGCTAGATTGGCTAACAGGTCTGCCACCTTATTGCCTTCCCTTAGCGTATGAGAAATAAGAAAATTATCCAATCTATTTAGGAGGGTGACGGCCTATTGAAGAATATAATTAAGCTTCTAGTTATCCAAGCCTCTTCCTTTAATTGCATTGATCACTATCAGGGAGTCCCTCAATCCATACACTTTTAATGCCTTTTTGAGCAACCAGTAGCAATCCATGGACTAGCGCCCAAGCCTCTGCCTCATTATTGGTTCCTCTAGGAAGTCTAGTTGATTTGGCTGCAATGAGGGAACCATCCTCTTTTATAATTACACATCTTGTAACTGAGGGACTCGGGTTGCCTCCACATGCTCCATCAAAGTTTAACTTGGAGAAAGGGGGGGAAGGTGGGATCCATCTAACATGGTCTCTTTTTACAGAAATGTTAGCAATCCCGGAGGGGCCACCAAGTCCTAGCTTTACCACTGATGGCCAGAAAGAGATTATTGCCACATCCCATTTGGACCACACTAGATTCCTGACATTGGAGTGTCAAAGGAAGGAAATTAACTGATCAGATAGAGTCACTTCTAGTTTGTCGCAGACCTGATTCATAGATCTTGCTTCCTTTTTGAAAATATGGATGTTCCTTTCCCACCATAAATGCCAAATGACCATCAATGGGCCCATATCCCACAAACAGGCTAAGTGAGAGTTAACAACTGGCCGAGGCCAATTCCTAAACATTTGGAGCAAAGATTTGGATAAAGGGCTTAATCAATTTTGCTTTCTAAAAAACCAGAGCTGACATTCTCTACTGAAGGGACATAATAGAAGCAGATGGTCTATGGACTCTTCCACTCCTCCACATAAAACACAAAGAAAATTTGAGCCTAGACCCAGTCTTTCGATTTGATCCCCTGTCAAGATTCTTTTATGGAGCGTGCACCACACAAAATATCCAGCTTTAGGGAGCAGAGCATTTCCCCAGCATAGATTTGAAGGCCATTCTATAGTAGTTTTAAGCATACAATCTCTGTACCACTCCCTGACTGAATACAAACCCGATTTAGACCCCATCCAGGCAACTTTATCATTAAGATTGGAAACAATTACTAGTTTCTTCCTTAGGACTTGGTTGAGTAAAACTTTTTGACCCCTTGGAAAATTACAATCTCAGGTGCTCTTCCATGTAACTGCAACTGAAGTCCCATCCCTGAACACACTCCAGTAGTCTTTAACTTTTGAACCCCAGCACGATTGGAAATAGATTGTAGCATCTGTAAGTTCACTCCTAGAGGCCAAAGCCGGCCCACCACCCCAAGAATCAAACCAAAACTCAGCCTTTTCTCCATTGTGAATTATCCATGACAACTTGGGTTGGAGTATGTCTCTACTTCTGATGAGGAAGTTCCAAATTGTTGATCCTTTGGAGGGATTTTTAACTGTGAAAATTCTCTCATTATCAAAAGAGTCCAGATATTTTGCTTTCATGAGTCTTACCCATATAGGATTGGGTTTCGCATACATATTCCAAGCCAGTTTGGCACCCAAGGCTTGATTTTGTATGCCTATATTAAGGATTCCAGACCTCCTTCATTTTTAGGCCTGCACACTTTGTCCCATGCTAAAAGATGGATTTTCTTCTCTTGAAGAGTGCCTTGCCATAAAAACTTCTTGCAAAACCCATCAATCTTTGAAATAGTGCCTTTTGGAATATGAAAGACCGACATCATATAAACAAGCACCGCAGACAGGACTGCTTTTATCATTACAATTCTACCTACTAGTGACAACCTGCGTCCTTTCCAGCTAGCCAGTTTTGTATTCAAAATTTTCACAACTTTATTCCATACATCATTTATGTACCTGCCATTGAAAAGAGGGAGTCCTAGATATCTTCCAGGCAAAGACTGAATATCAAGGTTTAGGGTGCCCCAAATTTCATTCTGAAGTTGAAGAGGCACATTCTGGAAGAAAACCATCCACTTATTAAAGTTGACCAATTGTCTCGAGGCTCGACAACACATCTTGATTGTCTTCATCATGATTTTGGCTTGGCCAAAGAATATTGTGTCATCTGCAAAAAGAGCGTGAGTGAAGGATTCTTGGATGACTTTGATCCTAATGCCTTTCCATTCTGACCTTCTCTTGGCTTCCTTTATTGCCCATGTGAGAGCTTCTGTCATAAGAATGAATAGGTAAGGGGATAAGGGATCCCCTTGCCTCAGCACTCGCGTGGGTTCAAATGTTTTAGACTCCTTTCCATTGATAAGGACTGAGACCTGGAATCCTGATACACATGAGAGAATCCACTTTGCCACTTCTCTATAAAACCCTAACTGCCGCAGAATAACGAGGAAGTTCCATTCCACTCTGTCGTAGGCCTTAGACATGTCTAATTTAACCACCATGGTAGCCTTTTTGTCTAAATTCATAGAATGTAGAATTTCATGCGTTAAAATAGCACCCTCCAAAGTTTCTTTGCCTGGGACAAAACCACCCTGCTCGGCTGAAATTAGTTCCGGCATATAGATAGATAATCGCTATGCTAAAGCCTTGGAAATGATTTTGTAGATGAAATTAGATAGTGAGATTGGCCTGAAGTCTTCAAAAGATTGAGGAGAATTTTATTTTGGAATGAGCATTAAGCATGTTGATTTAAATTCCTTGAGGACATTTCTATTTTTCCTTGATTCTTCAACTGCTAGAAACACATCTCTACTTACTGTATCCCAGCATTTTTGAAAGAAGATTTATGTCCAACCATCCATCCCTGAAGCTTTCTCACCCACTAGAGAGAAGACAGCTGCTTTGACTTCTTCTATAGATAACTCTTTCATTAAAATTTGGTTATGGTTCTCCTTCACCAGTTGAGGGACAAAATTACAGATATTTTGATCCCTTGGCTGTTCAGGGATCAATTGGGAAAGAAGATTTCCAAAGAAAAATTTTACAGCAGAGAGGATTTCTGTAGAGACTGTACAAACATGCCCATTTTATAATTAAATTGACTTAATTGAATTTGCACTATCACGTACCTTAGATGAGAGGTGGAAAAAAGAAGTATTTTTGTCTCCTTCCTTTAGCCATAGCTCCTTCGATCTTTGCCTCCAAAATATTTCTTCTTTTGTTAAAATTTCTTCTAGCTTGGCTTTCAGTTGTTTCTCCTGCAGAAAGGAGTAGGTGTCCATACCATTTAGAATTATAAAATCTTCTAGAGTTCTCATCTCTTTCTATATTCTAGATTTTTCTTAAAAAATGTTGAGGAATTGGGACTTATTCAAATCCATCACCCTGTGCCTTAGGAGCTTCAGTTTGCTTAATAACTGAAACATGCGGGAACCACTCACAAAAGGGATTTGTGCCCACCAATTTTTGAGTTTTTCTACGAAGGAGGCATATCTTAACCACATTGTCTAAAATCTAAACCTCTTCTTTCTAGTTATGGCATCATCTCCTATTCTTAGCCTGACTGGAAAATGATCCAATCCCACTAGTGGCCGAATCTCTGCCTCAAATCTCACAGGGAGATTAACACATTCGAGAGATAACAAAAATCTATCCATTCTTTCCGCAATTTTTAGAAAATCCTTCCTTCTATTTGACTAGGTAAATTTGCCATTTTTTGGCATAGAGTCTAAAAGAAGATTCTTGTTAACAAATTCTTTGAAGTCTCTCTGTGATCTAGCCAGATGAGTGATACCCCCCATTTTTTTAGAATCATCAAGAATGGAATTGAAATCACCCCCCAATAAAAATATGTTTCTTTTCAAGAGTCATAGCCACACTAACAGTCTTTCCCATAACTGACTTTTTTGAGACAAATCAATAGGGGCATATACATTAACTATACAAAGGTCTGCTCCAGAATGCAAAGAGGGGAACTTTCCTATTAGGAAGTTATCATTTCTTTCCATCACTTCCAAAGGTTGAATATGCTTTCTCCTACCTATAGAAGTTCCTCTAGAGGCACCTCACGCCGCCATCACCTCGAAAGACCATCCTCCCCAGTTTTTGAAAACTTGAGTATTTGGATCAACAGATAGTTTAGTTTCTTGTAGAAACAAAATATCAGGTTTTTCCTCATCAATTTGAGCTTTGATGAGTTTTCTTTTGTTAGGGGCATTAAGGCCCCTAACATTCCATGTGAGTAGCCTCATTGTTTCCATGGAGAGTTTTGTACTTTCCTCTTGCTTGGACTATATTTGGTCTGATGAGTCTATCTGGTAGGATGATCTTTATGCTTTTTTAGTTGTTTCTGTTTGGAGCTTTTCCTAATGGAGGGAGGAGTACCCTTAGAAAGGGGATTGTTCATGTTTGTTTGATTAAGGCCTAGAGATGTGGTTTCAACCTTGTCTGAATCTTCCTAGAGAACTTCATCAGGTATCTCCTCTATCACATTGTTTGCTACCTTCATCAGAACTTGATCTAGAAGATCTTGTAGAGTTTCATTATCCTACAGTAAATCTTTTGAGAAATCTTTGAGCAAAAGATCATTCCCCACATTCTCCACTTGAAGATTTTTAGGGGTTTGAATCATTTCTCGCAGAGGGATGTCTTCATCCCAGTTAAGCCAATCCTCCTCCTCCCTTGAAGGTAAGTCACTATTCAAAGCATGGCCTTTCTCTTCTTTGTCACTAGAGTTCATTGGGGTTTTTTCTTGAGTGATCATCTCTTCATGCTCAAGATCCTCTATAGGAGTGTGCTGACCCTTTCCACTATCATAGCCAAGAGCCTCCTCAGTTAACCCTGACCCTACCAAATTTAAGCCTGCTAGAACCACCTGGAAATCCCCTGGACTAGAGGCAGTCAGCTCGTGGTCTTTAGCTTTTTCACTCTGTTCATAGAGGCCTACATAGTCGCCAGGAGTTTGAGCCATCTCCACAATAGTATCATCTACAGTCGAGACTGGGCTTTTCATATTCTTCTAAAGATCTGTTCTTTTTTCCTTGTCCATTGATTCTTCAAAGGTTAAGAAAGCTTTTAGCCTTTCAAAATCATTCGTGTCAGCCCCATCTTGCATCACAATTTCTTGATACCTTAACCCATGTGTAGATCTCATTTTGAGCCTTTTGGGTAATAACTCTTTAGTGTCTGTGAGGACTTGTAGCCTGACTGTTGAAGATGTAAGATTCTACACTGGAATATCCACTTCTTGGCACACCCCTATGGAGTTGCCTAGACACTTCAAAATTTCCACATCCCTATATTCCAGTGGAAGATACGGGAGTTGAATCTAGAGGGGAGTCAGAGGGATTTGTTCTTTCCCAACATGGAAGTTAGGTTTCCATTCCTGGCAGTAGATCGCTGTTTGGTTGAACTTCCATATCTTCTTAATTTTATCTTTTTATTGTTGTTATTATTAGTTTTATATTGTTGCTGTCTTAAATCATTCAAACTGTGCATTATATTTTATCATTACTTGCAAGGAGTCTGATTCGCATTGTAGAATCATACCTACTTGCCAGTAATCGTTCACTACAAAAATGGTAGTATCAAATTGACGCAGCATTTGTCTTTTAGTGGTAAGGGGGCCTTTTATCCATCGTTTTCTTACCACACCGTCTAGTTTCAAGATTATAATGGATCTATTAAAGAGGATGAATTCAATAGTGATAGTTACTATTAAATAAAAAGTAGGGCAATGTAAATAATGTTTTTAGTGTTACGTAAGTATCATTATTAGTTTTTTTCCTAGGCAAGTATATTTATGTATGAGTTGGGTGCGATTTTTTTTTCTATATAACCAATGACAATGTAGAAGCAAGTTGTTCTTGAATATCATTCCCTTCAATAGTCAAAGGTTAATTTTTGTTATTCTTATATTTTTTTAAAATCTGAATAAAAGTACTAAATGTATTATGTCAAAATAGATTTTTATTGTTTGATTGAAAAATATTTAACGCAATTCAATGCATATAGTGGGTGGTGGTAGAAAAATATTTAAATCAATTAAATGACAGTATGCTCAAAAAATGTTTGATGTGAATAATATTTAAACTAATTGATAGAATTTAAAACCAATTCAATATAGTGGCTACATGTGTCTTTTCTGATTTTGAAAAATATTTAAATCATATCTATTGATTTGGAAAAATATCTGTGTATTCGGATTTGAAAAAAGTTAAATTATTCAATGTGCATTGATGCACACATTCAATGTTGACCAAAAAAGCCTTACACAAAAATCTGTGGTAAATTAATAAGTGTCAGTGTGATATGACAACAATAGTTCAGAGGTGTCATAGAAGGCTACAAAATTCATAAGTCCGTCATAGATGACAGAGCAGCACTTGAGAAAATTTCATATCGTTGTTTAGTTTGCAAGACCCTTGCAGGAAAAAAAAAGGTATGAACGTCAATACATGTTCATAAACTTTAGGTTTTTAATTTGTTTTTTGCAGTTAGTTGTTTGCATTATGACTATCAATTATGTTTATTGAGCTTTTTATTTTCTCAAAAAGGTTATAAGTAATATATCAGATCCTACAATCTATTTCATGATGCAAATATTTCTTGTCTATTGAAAATTTCTTAAAAATAGGGAAAATAATTTTGTGTAGCTGTAATTTAGAAGCAGACACATGATAGAAGTTGGAGTTGTGTCGCATCATCTACTTGTTCTAGTTTTAAGCTTTGTGGATTGATTTACTTGGAAATGCAAAATGGGGCTTAAGTAGTTATTAGAGAAGCAATTTAATGTATAATATGTGAGGCAAGTTGGATGTGAGAGAGTAAATTTGTATTTCGTTTCCAATTTTATAAACTATGGCTATGAGTTTGAATATTGTGGAGTTAAAATATAGTTATAGGAAATAAATCATATTGTCAGGACCATTCTAAGGCTTACTTCATGAAATTGGTAGACTATGGTTATGAGTTTGAATATTGTAGAGTTAAAATACAGTTACAGGAAAGAAATCACACCACCAACACCATTCTAAGACTTACTTCATGAAATGACTTATCTGGCAATGCACTCTCAATTTGGTCTCATTTGCTTGGCCCAATTCTGGATCCTATTGAGTAATTTTACTTGGAAATATAAAGCAAGACTTAGAACAAACTTGGCAAGACTATTTCCAATGTTATAAGAAATTTAGAGTCAAATACACAAGTGGATTCACTGTGACAAGAAGCAGGGCATGCATATTAAGCCCTCAAAAGCTGATGAGTTTGTGTTATTCTAGAATTCTTTAGGTTTACCCATCTTTTTATGCTTACAACATTTAGAGCTTAATTTTTACTTACTTTGCATAACCTAGATTATTTTACCCTCATATTTATTTCCTAATGTCTAGAGAGACAAGTGACCATTGAATTTGTTTTGGAGAATAATAATTTGTATTTGTAAACCATTAGACAAGAAAATTTGAATGGTCAGTAATTTCAAACTTATATCGGTTAACACAATAGGCTGACTGATATTTTTAACAAGATTATATCGGTTAACCAAACTAGTTTCATTAAGGGGAGATACATTCTAGATAACCTCATCACTAGTTGGGAGAGCCTCAACTTGTCCAAATTCATAGGTCAAGATGCATGCATTGTCTTGCATGATTTTTAAAAAGCATATGAGAAGATTGAGTGGCATTTTGTCTTGACAGCCTTGAAGCATTTGGTTTCCCGAAAACCTTTTGTAACTGGGTTGAAATACTCTTCAAAGGTGCTTCTACTCAAGCTCAAGTTAATGGGGTCTTGTTTGAGTTCATTATGCTTCAAGGATCTATTATGAAAGGGTTCCCCTTAGCCCCTCCTCTATTTACATTATTGTAGCTGATGCTTTGCAATATATTTTGAAAATTGGTTTCATTACTCCTATCAAGGGTATTGTTCTACCCAATAATGATGACATTTTAAGTGCACAATTTGCTGACAACACTTCTCTTTTCTTTGAATTGAAGCATGGAATTTTAAGAATGTTATTTAAAGACTCCATTTTTTGTGACACCTCTGAGGCTAAATTACCCATTGTAAATCCACCATTTTGAGTCAAAAAGACCATCCTCCTAATTGGCTAGGTAACCAAATACCAATGGGGTGGCCCCAATACGATTGTAAGGTATCTTGGGATCCCCTTTTCTATTGATCCATCCCTAAAGAAAATGTGGGAATGGATGATAAAGAAGATTGAAAAGAAGAATGAAAAATGACATTCAACTCACCTTTTATCACTTGCAAGTAGAGTACAAGATTGTCAAAAGGTCTTGGCCTCTCATATCATTTACAATGCCTTGACATAGTTGTTTGGTAGTTACCAAATGGAAAAAAAAAAATGATTATTAGGGAGTGCCTTTGGTTTGATGGCAAAGGGAATAAAAAAAGACATCATGTTTGTTGGACCTGGTGCTGTGCGCCTAAAACTTTGGGAGGTCTTGGGATCAAAGATCTTAAAATGCAGGGCATTTATTAGGCTGCTAAATGCATCTTGAAGGCTATAAATAGGTTTGAGCCATTGAAAGGATTGATTAGGAATAACATTTTTTTTGTATAAGCCTATGAAAGGTAAAAGTTGGGATTCACTGTACCCTAGGATTTGATGTTTGGGATCTTCATTGTTTGCCCTTATGGTTCTAATGTTTTTGGTAGTATTTGGAGGGCTTTGGAAAGTGTGAATGACTTGTTAAGAAATATGATGCCTTTTCCACAACATACAATGTTATTGTGGCATTCATGTTTGTATGGTGGAATTTGCATTTGAATAGTAAACTGCTTGCTCTCACCCAGAGGTTTTCTTCAAAGCTATGGACCTCCATAGGAATTTGTGACTTCGGAAACACTTTTTATGGGGGTCATATAAAAAGTTGGTAGTAGTTAAAAAGTTGTTTTGGTCTTCTTGACTCTCAAAAGAGAACTCTTTTTGTTATGAAAAAAGGCATTGTTTAGTGTCAAGTTTCAAATTGAGATGAAATTTAACACAAAAACCTTGGCTAATATTCAATGGATTAACGACACTATTTTTGAAAAAATGAGTTCAAAGAACCTTTCTTTGTTGTTGGCTGGTATGAGAATTTTTTTTGATAGAGTCAACAATAACTGGGGTCTGGGTTGGGAGGATAAGTTTTTGTCTTTTGTTTTCAAGAATTTGTGGTCTGCCAAGAGTGAACCTAAAAATTTATGCTTTGGGTGGTTATTGATTTTAAAAAAGCTTTCTATTTTTAATGGAGTCCAGAATCATATTGTATTGCCCTTTTGTAATGAAATTATGGACTTTGTTTTTGGGTAATAGTCTCAGCAGGGGCAATAAGCATGGTTTTAGTTGTTCTAAAATTCTTTATGTCTATGAATTATTTTTCTAAAGATTTGAATAATTTTTGGTTCATTCTCAGAAATAAAATTCTATGGTAGATTTGGAAAGATAGAAATGATGAGATCTTTCATGACAAGAGAATGATACTAAATCGATATTTGAGCTCATATGTTTCAATATTGTGCACTAGGTTTCTGTCAAAATGGAGATTCCAAAGAACAAGTTTTTCATATTGCTTAAAGAAGGTTTTACACTAGTCTACATAAGAGAGGTGGTGAATTCTCATTTCTGGCCTTAGGGAAGGAATAGTTTGGATGATGAATAGTTGAAGCTACTAAAGGAATACATGAAGGAGAAGAAAATAGAGAAGCTAGAGTTTAAAGTGAAAATGAGGGAGAAAAAGAGGTATGGTCATTAGTCTTTTTACTATTAGTCTTTATTTTTTTAGCAGAAAAAGGTGTGGGACACCCATAGATTAAAAGTCTTAAAAATATTACAGATAATACGGCCAAAGCCAAGTCTTAATAAACTAAGACGACATCAAGGGCCCTTGAAAGGCCTGATAAAATGATCATTGTCATACAAAAAAAAAATAGAAACAAAGAAAAAAATTAGGAGAAACATGTCTTATGGCAACCATGGCACAAAACTGAGAAACCATGGAAAACACCCCATATCACAATGGTCAAAAAAGATCCCCTTACTAGCAATGGAGCAGGCACAGATAGAGCACACATGGACAACAGAGAGCACAACCTGAAGCTACCTTTCACACCACTGCCGGAGCTGCAGGTAAGTTATGTTCATCCAAATCCACAGCTATAAGAGGCTGAATTCCTTCGTCAGGGTCCTCCAATGCATATTGGGGCATTCCTGGAGCTAAATCAAGGGCGTGAATCCTTAGAAACTGGATGGCCATGAACACATCCTTCATCCTTTTCACTTTTTTCTTGGAGATGAGAAAGCAATGAGACCTCAATGCCTCATCAATTTCACCACTACTCTGGGATTTTAAACTAGTTTGCAAGGCCCTGTATATAGCTTGTTGCAGGGGAGAGGTCCATAGGGAAGAAAGATTGAACAACCCCCTGATTATAGCATCACCTTGATCTATTCTGTACATAGAGACTGACGTTTCCCACCTTTCAACTATGTAAAGGTTTTTATAAAATAGTCCTGCCGCTAGAGCATGCACATACTCGCCATCCATTACTAGATCCATAATATTGGATAAGAGCTGAGAAATGACATCTAAATAATTTAGTGCATGCCCCTCATAGCCTCTTATCCAAGCATGACCAACTATATTCCTTGCTGCAAACTAGATGAGAGTGCAATCTGAGTCGAGCAGAGTCATCAAATCTTCCGCCTTGACCCTCCCTCTAATCTCTAGATCCCACTCGAGGGCTGGAAAGAATAGTCTCTGGTTGAGGCGTATGTCGGCCATATAGGCTTCCTGCTAGAGATTTGTAGGATACAGAGGTAGGAGAACTATAGGGTAGTTGATATGATAGAGGAAAGTGATGACAAGGGAAGTGCAGACGAAAGGCAACAATAGAAAAACAAGATCCTTTAACAAGCCAACACCGCCATATATAAAAATAATGTAAACCCATGTCATCTTGGCGGAAACAAGCTGGCAAAGTACATCAAAGACATCATTGGGTCAAAGACCACAGGCAACAATATTTGGGGTACATAATTCAATGGAGGCCACCATCTAAAAATTGCAACGTGTCCTCTGCTAGTACATCCCTACAAAAAGGATGAAGTCATTACAGTTCCTAGCGAAAACTCATTAAAACCAAGCATTTAAGGCTAGGCATATCCTTTTAAAATAGCTTTTTATGAGGACAGATTCATAATCCCCACCTACCCACCAACATGGCTAAAATGTCTTGAAAAGTCTCGGATTAGTGAATCTCATGAGAACTAGCCATCCTCTTGAACGGATTTGTTAGAATTTGAAAGAAGGAATTTATGCCACTTTTAAGAGAATGTACCATACTTGTCAGAGGAGTGAAGCTAGCCCAATCCATATTCAAACCAAATTCAAGCCTGTCACCAACTACAACTCATTCACCAGGAGATTTGATACGATGTATACCAACAAAAATAATACTTTTCAATGAAATTCTTAACTATGCCATAAAGATGTAGCCTGAACAAATTAAAGTCAAGCTAATCTACTCCCCGTCACTTCTTCCATCTCATGTGATAGGAGGTTTGACAAAAGGGTTGAGTGAATTTGAACTCCGGGAGGGAATAATACAGTTGTGCTCTCTATCCAAACGGCTATATTTGCTAACAAATCAGCCACCCTGTTGCCTTCCCTGTACGTGTGAGAAATAAGAAAATTATCTAGCCTAGTCAATAGAATGTCAGCCTACTAAGGAATATAGTTGAGCTTCCAGTTGTCTAAGCCTCTTCCTTTTATAGCATTGATTGCTATCAAAGAATCCCCCTCAATCCACACATTTTTAATCCCTTTTTCAACCATTAGTTGCAAACCATGAACTAGCGCCCATGCTTCCGCCTCATTATTGGTTCTAGTGGGTAATTTAGATGATTTAGTTGTAATCATAGACCCTTCTTTGTTTCTAATAACACATCCTGTACCTGTAGGACCCAAATTCCCTTGGCATGCACCATCAAAATTTAATTTGAAGAAAGGAGGGGATGAAGGAATCAATTTTACTTGATCTCTTTTAGGAGTGATTTTGGATAACCCTGGAACACAGCCAAAGTTTAACTTACTAGCTGATGGCCATTAATCGAATAGTTGTTACATCGCATTTAGACCATACTAACTTATTGTTTGTGCATCTCAGGCAAACCATTAACAAGTAAGATATTGCCACTTCTAGTTTGTCACAAACCTGACTCACAGACCTTGCTTCCTTTCTAAATATACAAAGATTTATTTCCCACCATAAGTGCCAAATAATCATTGAGGGACCTATATCCCATAAATAGGCTAAGTAAGAATTCGCAAATGGATGGTGCCAATTCCTAAACATTAAAAGAAAAGATTTGGATATAGGGCTGATCCAATTTATCTTTCTAAAAAACCATTGCCAACATTCTCTGCTAAAGGGGCATAGAAGAAGGATATGATTCGTGGACTCATCCTCACCTCCACATAAAACACAAGGAAAGTTGGAGCCAAGACCCAACCTTTTGATTGGATCTCCTAACATAATTTTATTATGAAGTGTGCACCAGGCAAAAGCTCCTACTTTAGGAAGTAAAGTGTTTCCCCAACACAGATTTGAGGGTCACTCTAAAGTAGCTTTATGCATGCAGGATCCCTTCTCTTACTGAAAATCTGTGCGACTTTGACCCCGTCCAGATCACTTCATCCTCCCCACTGGAAACAATTACCAACTTCTTCCTTAATAGCTGAGAGAAACACTTTCTAATTTCTTGGGAAGTTACATTCATGAGTGCTCTTCCAAGCTAGGAAAACTAAGGACCCTACCCTTGTCATGAGCCAATAATCTTTGACATTGATCCCCTAGCTTGACTGAAGGAATCTTGCTTCTGTGAGTTCCTTCCTTGCTGCCAAAGTCGGTCCACCTCCTCAAGGATCATGCCAGAAATCTGGCTTTTCTCCATTATGGATTGTCCATGTCAGGTTAGGCTGAAGAATGTCTTTACTTCTTATTAGGAAATTCCAAATTGTTGATCCTTTGGGAGGGTTCTGCACTGTAAAAATTCTCTCATTATCCAAGGAGTCTAGATATTTTTCTTTCATAAGTCTTACCCATATAAAATTGGGTTTCACATACATATTCCATGCCAATTTAGCCCCCAAAGCTTGATTTTGGATTTTGATATTAAGAATTCCAGTCCCTCCTACCTCTTTAGGCTTACACACTTTATCCTAGGCTAATAAATGGATTTTCTTCTCTTGAAGATAGCCTTGCCACAAGAAATTCCTACAAATCCTATCTATTTTGGTGATGATGCCTTTTGGTATGTTGAAGACTAACATCATGTACACTGGCATAGCTGATAGAACTACTTTTATCATCACAATTTGGCCTACCAAGGACAATCTACAACCTTTCCAACTAGCAAGTTTTGAGCTCATGTTTTTCAGAACTTTACTCCATAGTTCATTTGTATATCTTCCATTGAAGAGAGGGAGACCAAGGTAATTCCCGGGAAGAACCTATATGTCTAGATTTAGAATACCCCGGATCTCATCCTGAAGTTGAAGCAGCACATTTTGAAAGAAGACCATAGACTTATTAAAATTAACCAACTGTCCCAAGGCCCGACAATATATCTTAATTGTGTTCATCATGGTTCTGGCTTCTTGTAGCTAGGCATGACCAAAGAGTAATGTGTCATCTGCAAAAAGAGCGTGGGTGAAGGACTCTTGGATCCCTTTGAGTTTGATACCTTTCCATTCTGATCTTATCTTAGCTTCTTTTATTGCCCATGTGAGTGCCTCTGTCATCAAAATAAAAAGGTAAGGGGATAAATGATCCCCTTGCCTTAGCCCTCGCGAAGGTTCAAAGGAAACCGACTCCTTGCCATTTATAAGCACTGATATTTGAAAGCTTGAAATACAAGAGGCAAACCATTTTATCATTTCTTTAGTGAATCCTAATTGCATTAAAATATCTAGTAGGAAACTCCACTCTACTCTGTCATATGCCTTGGACATGTCTAATTTAACAACCATTGCTATCCTTTTGTCTTTATCAACAAAGTGTAGAATTTTATGCATTAATATGGCACCCTCTAGAGTCTCTTTCCCTGGTACAAAGCCTCCTTACTCAGTTGAAATTAAATCTGACATGAATTTAGAAAGCCGATGCGCCAAGGCCTTAGAGATTATTTTATAGATAAAGTTGCATAGCAAGATTGGCCTGAAGTCTTCAAATGTTTGGGGAGAGCTAATTTTTGGAATAAGGATTAGACAAGTGGTCTTAATTTCTTTGAACACATTTCTATATTTCCTAGATTCTTCCACTTCCAAAAAAATGTCTCTGCCGACCGTGTCCCAACATTTCTGAAAGAAAATTATGGTCCACCCATCTAGCCCCGAGGCTTTCTTACCTGCTAGGAAAAAGACTACTACCTTAACTTCCTCTAAAGAGAATTCTTTCAATAGATCTAGATTATGATTTTCTTTAACTAGTTTGGGAATGAACTTACAGACATTCTTACCCTCTATCACTTCAGGAGTCGAGCTAGATAAGAGATTCCTGAAGAAATCTTTTGCTATAGAGAGAATTTATGTCTAGTCAGTATAAACCTACCCATTTCCCAATTTGATTGACTTGATATAGTTTGTGCCCTCCCGCACCTTGGCTGAAAGATGAAAGAAGGAGGTATTTTTGTCTCCTTCTTTCAGCCATAATTCCTTTGATCTTTGCCTCAAAAAAATATCTTCTCTTTTCAGAATTTCTTCCAGGTCGGCTTTGATTTGCTTCTCCTTCTAAAAAGAGGATAGATCCATACCATTTTTTATTATTTAATCTGCTAGTGCTCGCATCTCTTTCTATATTCTAGACTTTTCTGCAAAGACATTGAGAAACTGAGATTTATTCCATTCCATCACCTTATGCCTTAGAATTTTTAATTTACTTACAAGCTGGAACATTTGGGAGCCTATCACAAACAGGATTTGCATCCACCAGTTCTTAATGTTTTCAATGAAGGAATCATCTCAGAACCACATTGTTTGAAATCTAAACTTCTTCTTGCTAGGGAAGGAATTTCCTCCTATTCTTAATCTGACCGGGAAGTGATCAGAGCCCATCAAAGGCCAGATCTCTATCTCAAATTTAGTTGGAAGATTGAAGCATTCTGAAGATAACAAGAATCTATCCAGGTGTTTTGCAATTTTTAAAAAGCCTTTCCTTCTGTTCATCCAGGTGAAAAGTCCATTTTTGGGAATACAATCTAAAAGAAGGTTTTTGTTAATAAAATCTTTAAAATCCCACTGAGATCTAGCTGGGTGAGAGATGCCCCCTGATTTTTCAGAATCATCCATAATGGAATTGAAATTTCCCCCTAATAAAAATACATTCCTTCTCAACAAACCTAGCCATACTGACAAATTTTCCCATACTTGTCTTTTCTGAGCTAAGTTTATTGGGGCATAAACATTAACTAACCAAAGATCTGCACCATGGAGAAGCGAAGGAAACTTACCTATTAGAAAGTGGTCACTCTTTTCCATAACCTCCAGGGGTTGTATATGCTTTCTCCACCCTATGGCAAGCCCACCAGAAGCTCCCCTAGCAGCCACTACCTCAAAAGACCAGCCTCTCCAACTTTTGAGGGCATGAACATTCGAATCAACAGACAGTTTTGTTTCTTGTAACATTATGATGTCAATTTTCTCCTCATCAATCTAGAAATTGATGAGTTTTCTTTTGTTAGGGGCGTTAAGACCCCTAACATTCCATGTAAGTATCTTCATGTCTTCCGAGGAGAGTAGTTCACTCTCCTCTTGCTTGGACTATAGTTGGCCTGAAGATTTTGCTCACTAGAATGAACTTTATTCTTTTTCATCTATTTTTGTCTAGAGCTTTTCCTGATCGAAGGGAGAGTACCCTTGACAAGGGGACTTTTTAGATACATCCTATTGAGGCCTAGAGGCATATTCTCGAGATTGGCTGAGTCTTCCTGAAGGACTTCATCAGCTATCTCCTCGATCACGTTATTTACTACATTATTAGTCTTATTTTGGATATGGGATTCAAAGTAAAGTATTTTTGAGTACTTTGATATGATAAAAACAATAGAGCAATTCTTACATCAAATTTGGATTCCATCATCAATAGGCTTGTATTATGTTTTATTGTTTACATATGAAGATGACTTGCTATTGCTAGTTAGCATGGAGTCTCCTTCATAATGTAAATCATACCGGTCGGTCATCATTCACTCGTCACTAACCGCTGACAATGACTAACTGGGTTTTATAACCTTTGGAATCAACTTATAATTATTTACAAGGAAATTACAGTAACTATTGGTCTTTGTTGGTTTTGTGTCCCTTTTATTTGAATGAATGAAGGGTCCATTCAATGATTTTTACCTTCCCAAACTCATTTTTGTGCTTTATTTCACAAGCCAAACATACTATTATCAAATCATCCAATCATTTTTCAAAAGTAAAGAAAATTGAAGGTGGAGATAAGGATAGAATTGTAAGACTCCTCTACCATATCCTCACAAAACCAAGTATAGATATTTTGATTAACAATTGCTCAAAAGTTTTGCAAGCAATGGATAAGTTCTTAACCTACAACGAATTCCTAACTTTTAGAGAAAAATAGTATTCCAAGAATCGCAATGCTTTTAATAATAAGCCCAAAAGTCAAACTAGTTTGGTCTTACAAAAGGCAACCTAAGATGCTCTTTTATATGATTATGAGACAAGATGTGAACAAAGACAATGTCTAATAGATTTCTTCAAGATGAACTTTTTCAAAACCAAAATTGGGCTCAAATTAGGTAGCACATTTCTATTGAGGATGACTATTTTATTAATTTGAAGCTATATGTGAATGAAGGCCAAGGCTTCATTCATAAACCTACAAGTCCTACACTTTTGAAATAGATCTTCTAAGGATCAAACTCTTAATATTGTAACTTTACCTAATCTCTAACATGAAGAGGGGTTTTCAACATTAAATTTGTCATTCCAGATGTTTGAAAGTAATTTTAATGCTTACATTTTGTAGAAACAAGCTCAAGTTAAAAAAGCTGTGAATTCTTAAAGAATGTTATGAAGAAGAGTTAGCATAACTAAAAAATAATTGCTACAAAAAATAATTTCAAAACATAATGTCAAAAACTTTTATTTAGAATTATTTAAGAAAATATGTACATACTAATTGATTTTTACATTTTAAGATAAAAAAGTAACATGGCAATAATGATTATTGCAAACTATAGATGACATTGAAAATGTAAACATTGTAAATTCAAATTTATTTCACTTATTATTGAATGGAACACACTAAACAAAAATTGTAGGCACATTTACAAATAAGCACAATAGTGTTGGAAATGGCAAAGTGTATAGAATATTGCCAAGAACTAAATCATGGTTGCATAATAGTAACACTGGATAGTATTATATTATTAAATTCAAGATGATTTTATCTTCACTCCAAGATGGCTTTAATAAAGCCTTTCAAATATAACTTCTTGAATTCATCTTATGGGACTACAACTAATTGTTTAACTACTTCACAATAAACTACAAGTTACAATGGTGACTTTATTAATGTAGACCTTAATATTGCAACACTACTCCCCTTAAGGTTTACATTACAAAAATAGAACGTATAATGTAAAACATGTTGATTACACAAAATAAATTGTTATGGAGTAAAATGTTTACCCTTGATTAATCAGGGCCTTTTTTAACATATTTTAAGCATTAAATGATTCAATGTTGATCCTGATGAATAAACCTAACAAATTAAAGTTAGGACTTGTCTAATCCCACGTTAAATGGAACTCTCTAGAGTTTGTGGGGCTAAAGGGCTGGGGCACCTAGCGCCTTGGTCCTAGATATTAGCCCCACCCTATGTTTGTGGTGTTAGCCTAGAACACCTCCTTGACTTAACCATGTCAGTTCCATTTGGTTGTATTCATTGTTTGTGAGTGGGAAAGAATATTAGAAAGTGTTTATCACCTAGAGATGGCTAAATGACTAGTGGCATGCTATGAGAATGTTGGAATTGCTTTGATATATTGATCTCCTATGTTCAATTGTTCTTCAAGGTTGGAGTAGCTCTTTGTATGGATTGTTATGATTATTATTTGTTGGTCTTGAAGGAAGTTCAAGCCTCCATCTTCTATCTCCTTGTTGGTGCATGGTCTTGAGTCACCTACTCCAACTAGGGTTTCACATCTTGTGGTAATCTTTATTATTTGCATCCTATCTTTCATCATTTATTATAGATTTGGCCTCAACCCTCCTAGGACATACACTCTTGGATCTAATCATTGCTATAGTGGAGGTTGAAACATCAACATATGGTTTGACTAAGGCAATCCCCTATACACAACATAACCATTTCCCTTCTTACTTGTGTGCAGGTTACAACTGGAGGAATCAGATGACAAGAAGTTATAGGAAGGAGGACAACAAACTATAAAAGACACCTAGATCTGAAGATTCTACCAAACCCTAATTTAGGTCTAGGATGCCTAGTGCCCTAGTCTTTCTACCCTCCTAAACTCAGGTACTAGTTTTCCTCTACTCCCTGATCTTTATTGTGATATTAGCTTTTTTGTATATCTTTCTTACAGTCATATATTCAAAAGACAACACGAATTTCATCAAAATAAATGTAATATCATCAAATCACATTGAAAAACATGTGGAGACTGTAACATCTTTTGTTCCCATCCCATTTAAACTAAAACAAGAAAACTAGACAATTCACACCATTATTAGAATCTCTTTATATCTACAACTTTTAAACAACAATCTCTTCAAGCTTCCACCTATTTGACCTCTTGATCCAAATAAGATCCAAGCATCTCTTTTTTATTCAAAGGCCTTTTTTTCAATTTCACCGCACTCTTTGTCATGACACTAAAAGATGTATGCATCTTAAAGATGAAGTTCAAGACCTCATCGACTCTAATGTCATCCAAGTTGCTAGAGTAAATGACAAAGGAAATAAATTGGTGGCTACTCCCAATAAAAATATTTAAATATTCACAAACCCATTACCTCATCATGAATCTAACATTTTAAATCCATTTTAAGAAATACAATATAGTCATCAAGAACAAGATTATAAAGGAGATGTGTGCATGGTATATACTCACCCTCATCTAGAGTGAGTTGAACATGAAGAAGCTACATCTTTCACTCCTCATGATGCTACCATTGAAGCTCCCATTGGACCTATTTATATAACCATTTAAATCAATGATAAACTCATAAGAAGTTCTATGATTGATCCCATTTGCATCGTAAATGTAGTACAACTAAAGAGTTTCTCCTACATGCAGGGTTTACACCACGATCACTACGATGTATCATAAATTGTGATTAGAGAACATGATGGGTCTATCCCTCCAACTCTTGGTGCCTTGACCCTCGATGTCAAGGTTGGGCCAAGAACATTGCATGTTACTTTTGTCACCATTCATATATGGAACTTATTTCATGTGAAGTTGCATCACCCATGGCTCTGCTCCATGAAGGCAATCCCCTCTATGGTTCATAAGTTCCTAATTTTTTGATTTGAGGGATGTGTTAGTAGCCCATCACTCATCATGGACACTTTACACTTGACTACTTCTAGCAAAAACAAGTGGGAGTTGCTTGAACTACAGAGGATATATTCCTTTTGTCATATCAAAAGAATAAAGCACATAAAATTGTAGATTTTTCACTTAGTAAGACAAATTATAGTGATGTCCCTAGAGCCCCTCAATCTTCTAGGGATACGATAGTAGTCCCCCTGTCTTGCAAACAGTGAATGAAGTTAAGCTTGAATCAAAGGTTCCTCCCGATCCTCGAGCGTCTGGTGGATATGCTGATGTTCCCCCTCTACCATCCTTTCAAGGAAAATGGGGTAACCATCAAGCACAAAATATACCTCCCCTTAATTGTAATATTACCTTTTTCTCATTGGCCTCTTTGGAGACTAGTGAAAAGCAATCAATTGTGCATAATCTATTTTTTGATGTTTATCAACCACTTGTGGATGCTCAAGTACCTCCACCTATTTCACCAGTTGAGAGGGAAGAGAAGCCCTCTTTGAGGAACCCTCCCCCCACGGTCTCTCAACCTATGGTGGTTCCTCTTGTTTCTTCTAATATTCTTGAAGCAATGGAAGAAAAGGAATCCATGTTGGAAGGTACTATGGTTCCCATAGTAAACATCATGAATAAAATAAAGTCAAATCAAATTGCAAGAGAATGGAAGAAATGTCATCATTCTATGGCTTACCTTGCCATAGGAGAGGAGAATATCCCTCCTTGCAAGGATCAGTCGCCAATAGATGCAAAAGAGATATTTAATAGTGCTTCATCTCTTCTAGCAAAGGAAAGTGCTTCAAAAGTTATAGAGAAACATATTGTGCTTTATTCCAATAGCAAGCTCGAAGGTAATATTGATATACGTATAGCTCTTTTTCCTTGTACCACACTTGCAGTAGTTCCTCTTGCATATTGTCTACCATCCCTAAATGGTGATGAACAAGATTGGGAGGAGGATAATTTGCTTTAGGCCAACTCACAACCGTGGCCTCTCTCTTTTATGTTATAATTGCACGTGTTGTTATTCCTGTATTATGTTGGTTGGCATGCTTTTTATGTGTTGATCTCTCTTGGGATGACACTTGATACCCTTGTTAGTACAAGGATACAAAGGGACTAAAATCCATTGTGACTTTCTTTCTATTTGTATCATCATTACTTATTGGCATAGGGTGATTTAGCATCCTTCCTTATTGGCTCAGGGTTTTATATTTTCTTTCATGTGATATTTCCTCCTTTGTCTTCATAGTTTTATCGATTACTGGATGATGACATTTCCTAGTATCTATAATCATTAAAGGTCTCCTATTATACAACCATTCATATACTGACCCCACTCAAGTAGATTTCTTTATTCTTTTACTTTACATTATTCACTCTAACATGATAATTACATTTATTATTTATGTGGTACCTTGTTTCTATGCTCAATGTCATACCATGACTACACAAGCCATTGTGTATCATGCTCGTAGAATTGCCTCAATTTTCCTTTTTTGGGGGCAACCCCTTGATGTGATGTAGCTTTTAGGGAACACATATCATTTGGGCATGTGCTTCTAGAAATCTCTCATGCCTATCTCGTATTTTATTCTACCTGTGATAGGTAAAAATTCAGGTTAATAAGATCAAGCATAGCCATGAAAACCTAACCCTACCATCATCAAAGAATGTAATCCAAATGAAACTAAGAGCATGCAATTCAAGCATAATCTCACCTAGATTGTGTCATTCCTTGTTTATGATGTGGATTGCTTCTTCAACAATGAACAATTGTGAAGATAAAAGCTACCATGATGGATAAATGATAATGACGATAAGCTCAATGGGTGCTATGGATACTTAAGTGCTTAATATGCTCAGGATGATAATGTCGATGCTATATGAATGTTGAATATATGTAGTATGGAATGACAGGGTGTTTATATAGAACTCAACCAAAATCAATCAACGGTATAGATTCGGTGGCTATGTGAATGGCTAAGATTGAAGGATAGACATAGGTGAGTGTGAAGATGACAAATGGAGAGAATATAGGGCTTATGTGTGCTTGTGTACATAAAAAAGTACTACATATTAAATAAAAGGATGTAGTACCACTTATTTTTTTAAATGAAAGAGGCACACAATGTCGGCTCATGAAATAAATGATAAGATAAATTAATTAAATAAATAAAATTTATTTAATTAATTGGAAAGTGGGTTTATGGAAGGAATTTTAATTAATTAGATAAAATTTATTTAATTAAAAATAGATAGAAAGAAGATAATTGAATAATTAAAGATTGTTTAATTATAGTTTAGAAGAAATAGCTAATGAATTGATTAAATAAATATAAATTTATTTAATTAATAGAAGAAATAGATGTGTTAGGGATATTGCTCAAGTCTATTAGACAAATGTAGATGATATGTAATGCAATGTTTGAATGGTAATGATAATGAGTAAATTTTGGGTGTCTACATTTTACCCCTCTTTGATACAATGTTCGATAGAGCGTTATATCAAAGAAGATAAGATATGCCTTCAAAAAACAAAGTTATGCCCTAGTGTAACTAGCAAGTGATGCCCCCTTGAGAGGTAAGCCAGGCTAACTAGGAAGGGTTGGGTTGGCTTGTGATAGAAGAAAAGCTAGGACATAAGGTTGACATGAAGAAAATGAGGGTTAGTTGGGAACAAATGGGATGATGTAGATGAAAAGAGGTTTTGGCATAGAAGAATTAGGGTTTGGATAAGGCTATAAGTAGGTTTGGCAAAGGCAAATAAGCTCATTTGTGCTCCGTTGTGTTCAGAAATCTATAGAGATTTAGAGCTCCTTAAAGGTGGTGTGCGACGAGAGTGGGAGAGCTATCAGCATGGTGATTCCATGCAGAGATCATTGTGTTGAGCGAGTGAGGACACATGGATGACCAAAGGGGTTAGATGTACTGATATGTATCGAATTTTTTACTAAAAGCATGATTTTGATAGGCTAGAAGCATCATAAATGTACACACATCACTAAAAGTGACTAGGTCTTAGGATAGGTAGTTTAGGTCGCTTGTATAGGAAAACAAGTCGCTTATAATAGTTAAGTTCACTTTTAGGCACGGCTTAGTCGCATATAGAAAAACTAGGTTGCTTTTAGTTGGATAGATAGATGTATAGCCAAAATGTGCATATATATAAACAAGTCGCTTATGGGCAAACAATAGGCGTATAGGGAAATGCAGCTTGCTTAGAAAGAAAAAATGCTCACTTAGGGGATAGAGCTCGCTTATAGGTGAAAGATAGGCGCAGGTAGAGGTTCAGGTCGTATATGGTCAAGCAGTGATCGCATGGGTAGAATAGGTCGCATATGAGCGAGATGTAAGCACATATGGTAAAAGAGGTCACTTTTGATCAGCAGATAGGCGCATATAGTAAAATGAACTGCTTACGGTAGAGAAAAGCTAGGATAGCAATAAACGATCAAATTTTTATAGCATTTAAGTAGGGCAAGGGACTGACATGATGAATGAAATGATGTAGGATATACTACCACCTTTGTTATCACAGAAGCCACATCTTGGGAATTTGCGGTTAGTGAGATTGCTGGATGCAGAGGAGCGGCTAGTGTTAGAGATCCTTGGGTTAGAGCATGTGTCGAGATTGGAGCCAATGCAGGCACATCAAGGACTGATGACAGTGATGGTGGAGTGATGGATGAGCAAGCATAGTTCTTTCTTGTTGCTGATAGGAGAAGCTACGATCACACTAGAGGATGTGTTTTGGATTCTACGGATTCCTATAGTTGGGGAACGAGTGGATTATGATCCTAATATGGGTCCAGTTGTGTTCAAGAGACTATTTGGGACACCAGACATTGGAGTAGAGGGCTCAGAGATTTTGATGGTGAGGATGGAGGAGCTATGTGACAGACTGCAGTGAGTAGTAGTGGCTATCATCATATGCCTAGTGGGAGATAGACAAGAGAGAGGCTTTCTGGTAGGATGGGGGACAGTGATGGAGGGGATGTTCTCCTATGGTACGAGATATGCATGGGTGGAATGTGTGCTTTGATAGCTCTATCATTTCCTGCATGATTGTGCGTATATGTTCAGAGCGAGTATGTCTGCAGGAGTTACAGTTTTGCATGTGTGGGCTTATGAGCATATTCCAGTGATGAGACCAGAGGGATGGGTGGCTAGAGCAGTAGGAGAGCCTTATGCTAGGATGTATAGAGGAGTAGTGTACTAGTGGAGGAGATTGGATGAAGTAGATACATTTGTATGGAGGCCATGGCTGGGATGTGAGAGATGGGATGAGGAGGATGCGAAGCTTGTCTATGCTAGGTAGGTGAGATATATTTTTGGACACAGAATATATATTATAGATCGCTATTTCCCAGAGAGGGTTTTGAGATAGTTCAGTTTACCACAGGCAGTACCAGTTGGAGATGCCATTTTTGGGAGGACTAGACATGAGGTGTTTGATTGGGGGCTAGAGGTTGTGGTTGACATAGCTTTGGCAGAGAGAGATGGGATACAGCCAGTTGTATGGCAGTGGGGACAAGGTCCTGCAGATCTAGACATGTTGCCAGATTATGATGCATACTGCGTGACAACTAGACTGACTCGGCTGACGCGGGTTGGAGAGATTGGGGAGATAGGGATGGAGAGACTAGTCAAGAGGAGGCGATGATAGGCTCCACCAGTGCAGGCTATTGTACCAACAGTGGCAGGGATATAGGTACATGGACATATGCCAGGACAGCCTCAGATACTTGCACAGCCTCAAGGGTAGATATTGGTGGGTGATGATGTTGGGATTAAGAAGCTGTGGAGGAGGATCAGAGAGGAGAGGAGATGGAGGCAGCGGGCGCAGATGAGATTGAGGAGGGTAGAGATAGATAGACACTAGGCAGTGATTGGCTTGCGGCATGTTAGAGCTTAGGTGCAGACATACTAGGCTTAGTTACAATTGAGAGTGTAGGCTGGGGATGGATAGGATGATGGTACACTTGTGGGGGTGACAGGAGAGAGAGATGCAGTAAGACAGAGTGATTAGATGATGAGGTTAGAGCGAGGTACTGCAGTATAGCAGATGCAGGCAATGAGAGCAGAGAGAGATGTTCTATGGGTAGAGAGGGATATGGCTGTGTTGCAGCTACAGGGGATGACTAGTGAGTGGGATAGAGCAGTGACTGCATTAGGTACAGATGGGGCGATGATGTATTTGGCCACACAGTTGACATAGGTATAGACAGAGCTACGGAGAGTATGGGGTGAGGTGGAGTACTATAGAGGCTTATACTATGGGGTTGTACCGGCAGAGCAGAGGTAGCCTAGATTTAGGAGTAGGTCAGGGGCTTTAGGTTCATGGAGGTCAGGTGGATCTTGATCAATAGCCTTAGTGATGGGGCCACTAAGAGATAGGGGGCTAGATGTAGGACCCAGTGGTGGTGGTCAAGGCGAGGGAGGTACCAGTAGTCACTAGGGCTACCTTGTTTTATGTTGTATCATGATGAGGCCTAGAGCTGATTTTACATACATTCGTTATGGTTCATCTTGTATATGCAGACACTTGTATATAGACACATGTATATATATATATATATATATATATATATATATATATATATATATATATATATATATATATATATATATATATATATATATATATATATATATATACGATGATATATTGGTGATCTATATGATGTTGTAATGGATGCACTGCTGGTATTATGATGGTTATGCATGTTGTATTTGTACTTGCATGGATTATGTATGGATGTTTATGCAAATGATATGAATGGAAATGGTATGATAATGCAAATATGTAAATGGTTATGATATGATATGGGCTTAAGTATATAGATAGATGGTAATGAGATAATATATGATGGACATATGTATGTCTAACACACTTGTTTTACAAGATACAAGCTATGGACAAAAGATGACGGAAATGATTGATCTTGGTTGAGGACTATATAGGTGAAATAATAGGATGAATAGATGGGATGACGGGCATATTTTTAAGTAATTGCTCAAAATGTAAAGAAATGCAATCCTTATGTTTGATATAGCATGTGGACATTGTGCACCAGAGTATAGAGGACCAAGGTGTCGAGATATCCAATGAAAAACTAGCATGCTACAACCTTGTCTGAACACATAAGCTCGAGATGTTGAGCCAACATGCACAAGATTTGAATAACAGCTAGTGTTTCAAGATGGACTTTGATGCTACAAGCAATGGTTTGAGCTTATCTCCACTACACATAATGATAGCTTGCTAGTTATATGTATGGAGCTAGTCTTAACATAGAATAGTCTCATGTGCATAAGAGACTGTTTAGCTTCTCAGATGCTAAAGATATTGATATGTAAGATGCTAATCCCAACACGTACAAGGTACCAATATGCTTAGGAAGAGAATAAGATCATCCTACAAACACGGCATATGAAAGCAATATGACCATGCCCCATTCCTTAGTTCATTGCAACATACCAAGATATAGATAGATCAAGGCAGTCTTGAATAGGCATAGAAAAGGGACAAAACATAAATCAAAAGATAAAACAAATGATATTGTTATCACGTTCTCTTGCCAAATTTAGGTGCTCTTAGATGGATTTAAGCTGGCACCTTGTTGAGAGGAAAGCTGCATCCTGTTGAAGGCTAAAGATGTTGATAAACTGCTATAGCAAATGTTGGCTTAAGGCATGCGGACAAATAGCTTCTGGCTTATTCTTGATTGGATTAAAGTGCTTGAGCTTTCAGTATACACAAAGTTTGCTTCCTACTTGAGCGGATCAAAGAGAAGAAGATGGAAGATGAGAGAAGATGAAGAAGATGGGGTGGATCATCTGTGCTTGAGTATTAGAAACTTCCTTCGTATTCTAGACTGCCTACATACCCTATATCCACAGGATCAAAGCACATTTACGATGAAGATGAGACATGATGAAAATGTAGTTCTGGGTTTTATTGATGATATGTGTGATGAAAGATAGAAGAATGTGTTATGAAAGATCAAAGGAATGATTAGAAGAAAGATGAAATATGAATGATGAAAGAAAAGGGGCTATCATCTTAGCCTAAATCAGAGTGCTTCCTTGACATCTCAAATTGCCTACATACCTTGTATCCACGGGATCAAGGCTTTAACGATAGAGCTGAGATGTAGTTCTTGCTTATTACGTGAGACAGGTGATGTTGAAAGACTGACATGATTGTTTGAATGTTTGCGTTGACGATGTCTTGCAATTTTTAGATGTCAAATGAGCACAAATTGTTACAAATTGTTTTGCCAAGTTTGTTGTTGGATGAATGCTATGGTTGAAGTTGAAAGTTTGTTGTGTTGTGAGCTAAAAGTGTTTGATGTGTTATGAGCTAGAGATAGCGGTATCCACTTCCAAATAAGACTCAACAAATGCCCCTAGTGCGGGATGAGGTTTATTATGAAGAAGTGACGATAAGGATGACGTGTGGTCAAGATGCTAAGGTGCCAAAAGAGATAGTTATCACAACAATGTCTCAAGTATGATAACTAGCATTGATAGAGGCGAAGATGGAAAGGCTATTTATAGCAATGACTGTGGATTATGATATGGACTATATGGGATAGGATGGTAAAATATGGTAGGAAGAGTGATGATTAAACAAACCAAGTAGATGATGGAAGCTGGTCACTACACAGTGCCTATTTGCTAGGTTTTCACTATGGTACTTATCCAAGGCGCTTGTTTACCAGGTTTTCACCAGAGGATAGATTATTTATCTTATACTATTTTTTTTTGTTATCCAAAGTGCCACAAAGTGGTTTTCACTATTGGATGAATTTTTTTTTTTTAGATAGCTAAGATTCAATGATAAAACTTGTTGAGATGAATACTATTGACTGGTTCATCCAAGGGAATGCCTTTAGGTGTTGAGAGAGTGTATGCACCTGATCCATAAACTACTGTGATGATGAAAGGACCAAGCCAATTTGGTTCAAACTTGCCATGTTTTTCCCAGTGTTGCTGATTCCTTTGATTTTCTTTAAGGACAAGATCTCCAACATGAAATCGACATTCTCTAATTTTTTTGTTGTAGCTGCAACATAGATAGTTTTGATAGACTTGGAGATGGTTGAGTGCTGTAAGACGCCGTTCATCTAGAAGCTCAAGATCATGGAGTCTAGATACTTGATATTCTTCCTCTAAGATGGTATGTTGTAAGGATACTTGCAATGAGGGGATCTCAACCTCAATAGGTAAAATAGCTTCAGTGCCATACACAAGAACATAAGGTGTGGCTCCAGTGGGATTTTAGATACTTGTTCTATATGCCCATAATGCAGGATGGAGTTGTAGATGCTAATCCTTATTAGCTTCATTGACTATCTTTTTGAGGATTTTGATAATTGTTTTATTAGAAGCTTTAGCTTGGCCATTGCTCTGAGGATAGTAAGGGGTAGAGAATCTATGTTGGATATGGAACTTGTTACAAAGATCTCTGACCTCTTGATTCTTGAAGGGACGACCATTATCTATGACAATAGCTTGAGGAACTCCGTAATGGCAAATGATATAGTGTAGAATAAACTAGATATTTGCTTGCCTGTGATATAAGTCGTCGGTATGGCTTCCACCCACTTTGTGAAATATTTGGTGGCGGTGATAATGAACTTATGACCATTTAATGAAGTAGGATGGATTTCACCTATGAGATCAAGTCCCCACTACAAAAAAGGCCATGGAGTAATGATAGGATGAAGCTCATGTGTTGGTGAATGTATTAAATCTCCATGTTTCTGACATTGTAGACATCTCTTTGTAAATTATTGTGCTTCTTTTTCCATGGTTGGCCAATAGTATCCTGCTCGTAGAAGTTTCTTAACAAGGCCAGCGGAGTGTGAGCCACAGACACCTTCATGTACATCATGTAAGGCCACTTTTGCTTCCTCAGAATCAAGACACCTAAGAAGGATACCATCAAGACTCTGGCGATAAAGGGTGTCTCCTAAAATAGTGTAACAAGAGGCTCGGTGGATAAAGGTTTTGCATTGGTTGTTAGATAGTTGAAGTGGAAAGGTTTGGTTACAAAGATACTCGTATAAATCCTCGTACCATGGTGAATTGGGACTAACAATGTCACATATAAGGTTAGACCATGGAACTTCAAATGCTGGAATCAAAAGTTGTTCAACCAAAAACTCACATTTATGTGTATTAGAAGGCATGTCTAGGAGAGACCCAATCATTGCCATAGCATCTGCTACTCTATTCTGTAGCCTTGGGATTTGTTCAAAAGTGATATTGTCAAAATACTTTTTAAAATCATCAACCATTAGCTTGTATGGAAGAAGCTTCTCATCTTTTGTTTGATATTCATCTAAGACATGTTTGATAACCAGCTGAGAATCACCAAAGACTTGTAACTGTTTGATAGCCCATTGTACTGCCATGCGCAATCCTGTAATTAAAGCTTCATACTCTGCTATGTTATTGGTACATGGAAATGCAATTCTGTATGATTTGGGTATATAGTCTCCTTAAGGGGTAACAAACAAGATGCCTGCTCCCGATCCATGTTGTGTGTATTATCCATCAAAGTATAGCTGCCACCATGTTGGAGAGGTTAAATTGAACAATCCTTCATCAGGGAATTCTTGATACATTGGGTGAATATCTATGATGGGTGCTGCAGCTAATTGATCAGTGATGACTTGTCCTTTGATGGATTTTTGATCTACATATTGTATGTGAAATTCACTTAAAATCATGACCCATTCTACTAATCTTCCTATGACGATTGCTTTAGAAAGAAGATATTTAAGTGGATCCACATTAGATATGAGCTTGGTTGTTTGGTTCAGCATATAGTGTCGCAACTTTTCGGAAGTAAACACTAATGCTAAAAATGCTTTTTCCATAGAAGAATAATTGAGTTCATATCCCACAAGAGTTTTGCTGATGTAGTAGATGGCTTGTTCTTTTCCTAAATTATCATGTTGAGCTAGAAGGGCACCCAATGTTGTTGTTGTTGATGATATATAAAGCAATAATGGGCGATCAAGCATGGGAGGTACAAACACAGGAGGTGTTGCTAGATATTTCTTTATTTTACCAAAAGCCTATTGACAATTTTCATCCCACTTAAAAGGTTCACCCTTATGAAGAAGATGTTGAAAAGGATGACATTTATCTGCTAGTTGTCAGATAAATCTACAGATGGACTATAACCTGCCTTGTAAACTGCAGAGTTGCTTAAGATTTGTTGGTGGAGGCATTTCCATGATAGCTTTTACTTTAGCTGGGTCCACTTCTATCCCTCGTCGAGACACAATGTATCCCAACAGTTTTCTAGATGTTACACCAAATACACATTTCTTTGGGTTCAGTCTGACTTGATACTTTTCTAATCGATCAAAGATTTGTGCTAATACCTGTAGATGTCCTTCTCTTGTCTTAGATTTTCCTAGGATGTCATCAACATAGTCTTCCATGATAGTATGAAAAAGATCATGAAAAATGTCTGTCATGGCTCATTGATAAGTAGCTCCAATGTTCTTGAGACCCAAAGGAATTACAACCCAGCAGTATGTGCCCCATGGAGAAATAAAAGACGTTTTATCTTGATCTTCCTCTACTATTCTGATTTGATTATACCTTGAAAATCCATCCATCAAAGATAGCATTTCATGTCCAGCTGAAAGATCTACAATGTTGTATACGCTTGGTAGTGGAAAGTCATCCTTAAGACATGCTTTATTAAGATCTCTAAAGTATGTGCAACAACGAACTCATCCATCTAGTTTTTCTATAGGTACCAAATTTGAAACCCATTCTGGATAATCAATAGGCTTTATAAACTTTGCTTCTAACAGTTTCTGAATCTCTGCCTTGACCAATAAAGCTACCAGTGGATGCATTTTGCGCAATTTTTGTTTGACAAGTTTTGCATTAGGAGATACTGCTAGATGATGTACCACAAGTGATGTATCTAGTCTCGGCATATCAGCATAAGTCCATGCAAAATTTATAGCTCTTTTCATAAAAAAATGTTGTGAAGTTTCTTCTTTCTTGCTCTGATAGTGATGCTGCGAAAAAAGTGATCTTTGGATTTTGCTCTGTACCCATGTTCATGTCTTTTGATTGTTCAACTAGCACGGTTGATTTCTCATGATAATCAGTGGCAACAAGAAGATCAAATTCCCCATCCTCAGGTGCCTTGAAGAGGTTTTCACCTTTGGATACATCCTTTATTTTTACATTGTCATGGTCAAGAGGCACCTTTCAGTTTTCACCTAATGACCTATTTTGTTTGATTTTGTTTATTTCACTTTTGTGACTGAAGGATTTGATAATTCCGCCAAAATATGCTAGTTTAGGTAGGTCCATCATGAAACCTACTTTGTGATCACCCAATGGAATACCTTATCATAAGCCCATGAATTTTGCAATAGCTTCATCATTTTGAAATGTATCTAACATCAGTTCCCCCTATTGGTCCCAATCGACAAGGTTAGGATATACGAGTGAAAGGGTAACGGAGGAATGGTTATGGCTAGAGGAGGCTGTAGAAATCATGAAGATGGACTGTTCTTGGAAAAGGTCAGTAATATGAAGGCAAGAGTCGTCGATAGTATCCAAATTAGAAGTCTCTCCTGCCGAGGAAGATCTAGCATCAATATAAAAAATACACTTAATGTCTTTGAGTCGTGGTACCTCCGGCTGATAACCAACACCTTGCTTATTAAACTTCTTAGACACAATAATGGGTTCAATAGGTCCTTGTTCCAATGATCCCAATCCACCATGTACTTTATAGCCCATGTTCTTTATGATGCGGAACCCATTGTTGTATCTCTCTACTTCTAGTTGGACTTGGTCATTTTCATCAAAGAATATCCAAGAGCCTATATCATCAATGTCTTCATCATCCAGGAATCCACGTTTAATGAATACAGTGGGTGGAGCTTTGATGACAACGGGGGATGAAATTAGTTTGGATGTAGAAGGTTTACCATAAGATTTAGGAGATAATGGAAGGGTGCCTACACAACAAGAGTCTTGGAGTGTGTACTCACCAGGGTCATGTTTGGTGTACTTGATACGAAGATTGGAAGCATTTTTGGTAGATGAGGGCTTGAGTAGGTCAAAAGGATCTATATAGGATGAAGACGGATATGCCTCGGTGTTGATAGGAATGTGGTTTGGACTCTGATGTTTAGCTTGAAAGGCATGGCAAAATTCAAATGGATTGGGATCAGCTTGGATAGTAATCTCAACACTGTTGTGTGGAAATTTAAGACATTGATGGTATGTGGAAGGAACTACCTTGAGGGCATGTATCCATGGATGACCAAGGATGATGTTATAAGGAAGGTCAATATCAAGAACCTGACAATGGGTTTCTATGGTGACAGGCCCCATTTGGATAGATAAGAAAACAATCCCTTTAGTATCTCACTCGGCATCATCATATGCTTAGAATATCCCAGTTGTTTTATCAATTTTAAAGAACATATATTAAGACCAGCTCCACCATCTACCAAGATTCGTTTGATACGGAGTTGTTTAACAAACACTTCAATGTGGAGGGCTTCATTGTGGGAAGGATGAATGGAGGACTAAAGATCTTTTGTCAGAAAAGGTTAAATGACAAGGGGTTTCAATGCTAGTGACCATAGATTTGAATTGTGTGATATCAATATCATTGGGCACCGAAGATTCTTGTAAGGCTTTGTCAAGGAGATCTTTGTGAGCAGGGGATATGTGAAGAAACTCAAGAATGGATATGTGCGCAGGTGTTTTGCCAAGGTGATCCAAGATATTATAGTTAGAGAATGGTCGAGGAGGATGAACAGGTGCTCCTTGAATGGTGACTTGACCTCTGTTAGTGGTTACAACACAATCAAGTGCTTTACCTTGGATAGTAATTGTAGAAATGCGAGCATGGTCAATGTGTCCAATGGTAGATGATTCATAGTTGTACTAAATGGCATTGCCAGCATGAGGCTTACTTGTTTTGTCATGAGATGGAAGTGGATTCTTGAAATCCTCTAGATCATAGTTTGATGTTGATTGTTGTGTAGGTTGAGTTGTTGAAGGGGTAATTTTGATTAAACCTTGATCGATGCAATCTTGGATGACATGTTTTAAATGCATACAACCATTTGTTTTGTGTCCCTTAACTCTATGGAAATCACAATACTCATTTTCTTTGTACCAAGGAGCTTTGAAGAGCAGTTCACCATTGGGTGGTGCATTTTGTAAGATAATATCACATGCTTGGAGAAGCTTTCGAAAGACAACTTCCATAGGTTTCGCTAATGGTGTAAATTGTTGACGCAGATTAGAAGTTTGTTGTTGGTGCATTCATTGAAAAGGTTGTGTTGTTGTAGAAGTAGCTTGGATGTTGATGGGAGCTTTCATAGTTTGTATGTTCTTTGCATCTACAACACCATTGTTGATAACATTCTTATTTTTGTTCCAAAAGTGAGACTTATAGTTGGAGTTTTGAAGATAGTCTTTGTTATCACATAAGATCTTGATAGTTCCTTTATCAATTAAAGCTCGTTCAATGATGCTTCCTTTGGAAACAAGTTCATCAAAGGTGCTAGCACTTTGCAATTGTAATTGGAATGATAGCACGGGATGAAGATTTTGAACAAAGATATCGAGTTGTTGCTTCTCAGGTATTTCCCATGATAGTTTGCTAGCGATATTATGCCATCGTTGAGTGAATGAAGAAAAACCTTCACCATTGCACTGTTTATTGTTAACAAGGTTGTTCATGTTCACCTCATGTTCAATGTTAAAAGCAAAGTGTGATTGAAACTTATTGGCTAACTCTAAAAAAGACTTAATTCCTAGAGATAAATGAGAGAACCATTCAAGACCTTGGCCTACTAAGATGCAAGGAAAGAGTCTCAAAAGATATGTATCGTCATAAGCAAAATCAAGACATGCCACAAAGAAAGCTCTAAGATGGTCTTCCAGATTTCATTTTCCTTTGTATTTGTCACATTGTGGAATTTCAAAGTGTGGCGGAAAAGGTGTCATATGAAGAGACTTGTCAAATGGATAAGCGCATATGTTTTCTAGAGAAAATGTCTTCTTGCCTTTTCCTACCACTTGGTTGATCATTTGTTGAATGTCCACTGAAGATAATTGCTATTGTTGCAAAGGGGGTGAAACATGGTATGATGTATATTGAGGTTGTGGTTGTGGGATATATGAAGCCATGACCATTTGTTGAGGTTGCGTACTCTCAAGTTATGTCAAAGGATTGGGATGTGACACATATGTGGTTAAGGATTTCTATCCTTGAGGCACAAGCGGTGGTTGGATATATTGTGACGAATGGGCACCAAGATTTTGCATCACATGCGAAGTGGAAGATGGATTGACATTAGTTAATGGTTGGGAAGTTGGAGTTGAATTTCTAACATGGTAAGTGATGGAAGGATTGGTAGATGCGAAAGAAATGGACAGTTGGGTTTGTATTTTAGACAACACGAGGATTGATATGTGTCATGTGTTGGGTGATAATAGGCAAGCCTTGGGTACATAAGATGGATTGATGGTGTGTGAAGGATTGGAAGAATATGAGGGAATGGATGTAAGTTGCTCAACATAAGTGACTGCAGAGCTAGGATTTGCTTGAGAAACGGTAGGAGGGTCACTCATATCAATAAGACTAACATTGGGATTATATGGTGTAATGGAAGGATTAGTGGAGATGGTGGAAAGTGTATTAGCAGTTGGTATATGAGATATGGTATTCATATGAGATATGGCAGATTGTGATGGTCATGAAGCTTGGACTATTGGTGTTGTTGGGATAGTTTGGGAGGCTTGCACACTATGGGATATGGGGATAGCTTGTGATGTTTGGAGCATTTGCGCTTGGGCCACATGGATAGCTTGTGTTACTTGAGGCATGGAAATGGTCATGGTAGGAGGAGTATGTTGAGGAACATGGAAAGGTGGAATGTTTAGATTTTGTGAAATGAGAGGGAGCACATTGGTTGGTATTAGCAAAGGTTCTAGAGTGTACACCGAGCGTGGTGGATCAAATGAAGTAACAATAGGCAATGAAAGAGATATGGTGGAAGATAGAACTTGTGATATGGTGGAGGATGGTGTGACTATAGTGGATGGTCCCTTTGAAACAACAGCGGGAGTGTTTGGATCATGCTCTTTAATAGCGGATATGTCAAAATCTCTTGGTAATTTAGCGCCCATGAGAGCAAGTTGCAAGAAGTAGTGATTAGGCTCAGATAAAAGAAGTCTCTCAACTTGATCCCACAGATGGGTATCCTAAAATTCTAATAAGTTGTCTTGGAATTATTCTTCAAAAGTCTCAAAAAATGTTTGAGGTTGCACTTGTTGTGAAGATGACTCTCTAACGGTATAGCCATGAGGTGTAAACATATGAGGAGGCATACTAGTCTTAAATTGAGTTGCATCTTTAAGATCTGTTGATCTAGATTGTTGCATCTTAGTTCCCATCTTAGCTTACAATTTGGCTTCCATTTTAGCTCATAATTTGGCTTCCATTTCAGCTCTATATTGACTCCTAGTTTGAGTCATAATGTGGATGTTGAAAATTGAAGTTTAGCTTGTCAATGTTTTGAGACTGAAAAGAAAGGTGATAGTTTGCTACTTGGTTGGTTGCTGGTTGCTTTGTTGTTTCGCTAGGTTATTGATTTGCTTGGTTGGCTGGTTGATGTGTTTGGTTGGTTGGTTGATTTTCTTTTTTGTTGGCTGGTTTTCCCTAGAGAATAGCTCACACACTCAAGGGAAAAGTTGTTTGCTAAAGGTTTCTATGTTGCTAATGTTTTGCTAGTAGATCAAAATGATTGGTTTGATGTTTGGTTTTTTTGGTTTGGGATCTCAAAAAAATGAAAAGCTCATGAAATGCGATTGATTGGTAAGCTCAAAACAAGAGACAAAGTCCAAGTATCTGGTAATGATCAGAGACAAGTCTGAAAGCTAATGCTAAAGCTAAGCAAGCTAGATTTGTGGCTAATTCAGTTGAGTCACTAAGATTTTCTAGTATTAGCTCATAGGCGACAAGTGATAGCTCATATGCAACTCAAAAAAGGCCAAAGGTGACTGGTAATAGCTCAAATATGGACTAGTTTAGGTTTTGACAATAGGTTACAGAGTTAACCAGAGGTGATCCAATTTTCCACAAGTGATGAATGTTAGCTCAAAAGTGATTTACTTCTGATTGGAAGTGATGTAGGTTAAGCCAAAGGTGAGATACTGTTGTTTAAAGGTGAACCGATTGAGACAAGAAGCAGCTGACTGTTGTTCAAAAGTGACTCTGTTTAGGCAAAAAGCGGCTAACTGCGATTTAAAAGTGATTTAGTTTAGGTGAAAAGTGGCTACCTACGATTTAAAAGTGATTTTGTTGTTTGTATGTAGGTAGTTTAGGCTGAAAAGTGATTGTGTTTGTCAGGAAAGATGTTTGATTTGTGATTTTTGACAAGAAAATAGTAATTACAGTCACTCACACTCACAACAATCACAAACTTGTACAACCTAGGCTAGGAAAGGACTATATTTGTTGAATCCCCTGGTCATGCTTATTCAAAGTAGATAGCTTCAGGATCTTGGTAGCACTGGCTCCTCTCCATGGCACACATTTCTCACGCATACCAAGATCTAGGTTTCTTGTAAGGCCTGTCCCTCACCAAACTTTAGGATTATCCTTGCTATCTCTTCTAAGAACCACATGAATTGGGGCAGCTTCAAAGGTCCCACCTTTTGCGTTAACAAATAGAGGGTTTTTGGCTACTACACAAAGTTGCTAATAAGGTCATCTGTTCAGGTGGCTATACATGTGACAACACTACTCTCCATTATAGAGTCTCCTATCCTTCAAGGGTTACGCCTTGGAGGGTTTTGGGGGAGATTGGCTATCGGTATAATGCAACAACACCCATTGTTTGTGGCTTTCGACACAAACACTTTTCTTATATAGTGGTTTGGAAGGACTTGGCTTTATCCCATTACCGCTTGGGTCGTATCCCTTCTCACACTAGGAAGGCAGACCCTCTAAAGATAATAACAAGTTCTCATACACCCAAGATTCATTTGATAGGCAAGGGGAGAGGATACTTTAGTTATTAAATTTGGGTTACAATTAATCACATGCAAGCAATCAAAAAAAGATAAATCAAGCATGGAGCAAGCAATGATTCATTTTAAGCACCAAGCCCAAATGTTCCTAATTTAGTGAAAAATGACAAGTCTTGGACTGATCGGAGCTGCAACAGATATGTTAGTAGTTTGATAACCTTCTTTTCTTGGACAATTGATAAGATGTTGCACAAATACTTAATTAGTAGCTAAGAAAACAAACTACAAATGATACAGACTGAAAGTGACACAGTTTACCAGAGGTGACCCACTCTTAGTCAAAAGCGATCTCTATTCTGTCACAGGTGAAATACTACAGATCATAAACGATGTTGAGAGAGCTAGATGTGAATTCATAAATCTCACAAGCGATGCAAAAAAGCATGAAGTGGTTGCTTACAGCTCATAAGCGACTTGGATCTACAAAAGAAATAGTATGCAACAAAAACCCTAGTTCTGTAATAAGTGACACGGTTAGCTAAAAGTGATCATTGTCAGATCAAAAGTGATTAAATTAAATGCAAAAGTGACCACTGTCTATATAAAAGTGATGTAGAACAACAAAAAGTGACCACTGTTAGTATAAAAGTGATCCAAAAAATGCTAAAGGTGGCAGATTTCAGCTTAGAAGCGACGCAGGTATTCAGACAGTGATAATTTTTTGCTCAAAAGAGACTAGAACTTGACGTAATCACTTAGAAAATCTGATCTTTATAAAAACAACTTCAAACAACAAACTAAATCAAGGATGTAGGTCCCACCGGGCATGCCAAAATGTGATAGGTAAAAAATTAGGTCAATAAGATCAAGCATAGCCATGAAAACCTAACCCTACCATCATCAAATAATCTAATCCAAATGAAACTAAGAGCATGTAATGCAAGCACAATATCACCTAGATTGTGTGATTCCTTGTTTATGATGTGGATTGCTTCTTCAACAATAAATAATTGTGAAGATAAAAGCTTCCATGATGGATAAATGATAATGATGATAAGATTAATGGGTGCTATGGATACTTAAGTGCTCAATATGATAATGTCGATGCTATACGAATGCTAAATATATGTAGTATGGAATGAGAGGGTGTTTATATAGAACTCAACCAAAATCAATCAATGGTATAGATTTAGTGGCTATGTGAATGGATAAGATTGAAGGATAGACATAGGTGAGTGTGAAGATGACAAGTGGAGGGAAAATAGGGCTTATGTGTGCTTGTGTACATAAAAAAGTACTACATGTTAAATAAAAAGATGTAGTACCACTTATCTTTTTAAATGAAAGAGGCACACAATGTCGGCTCATGAGATAAATGATAAGATAAATTAATTAAATAAATAAAATTTATTTAATTAATTGGAAAGTGGGTTTATGAAAGGAATTTTAATTAAATAAATAAAATTTATTTAATCAAAAATAGATAGAAAGAAGATAATTAAATAATTAAAGATTATTTAATTATAGTTTAGAAGAAATAGCTAATGAATTAATTAAATAAATATAAATTTATTTAATTAATAGAAGAAATAGATGTGTTAGGGATATTGCTCAAGTGTGTTAGACAAATCCAGATGATATGTAATGTGATGTTTGAATGGTAATGATAATGATTCAATTTTGGGTGTCTACACTACCTTAAATCAATTACTCTCCGAGGAGGAAAGCAATAACTTTAAGGTGCAGGCATACATTGCACTATGCTATTTTGATTATTGATTATGATTAATGTGAAGCTCACCTAGTGATTCAATGGTCCTCACTGGTATGTGATGCATTCACTTAATCTGAATCTCACCTAGTGATTCAGCAATCCTCACTAGTTTGTGATGCATTTAGTTGACATGGAAATCACCCAGCAATTCAATGGTCCTCACTAGCCCATGGTGTTTCCATTTTGTTGTTGGTCCATGAACCATCTACTATAATGAAGTTTTCTATCTCATGTGATTCATGTGACTTGTCATAGTCATGAAGTAATTAGACGATCCTTACTAGTCCATGATCTATGAGAGCATTTCTCTTCATATGACCCCTAGTGACAGAGCAAGCTAGTGTTAGATTCATGTGGCTTGTGTGTTTTTTTACATGTTTATTTATGTGATAATATATTTTTCAAAAATTTTGTATTCTCTTCAAGATTCCATGTCTTCATCATGTCTTCATGTGTATTTCATCTATTCTTTATGCCTTGCGTGTATGCTTCATGCCAAGCATGTATGCATCATGTATAGCATGTATTACCTTTCTGTATTGTGTGTCTCTTGCATGTATTCCTTATATATGCTTGTAGTAATCCATGTATGTGTGAATTATGTTATAATATCTTGCATGTTTGCTACCTTAGAATCCCAAGCTTAGGGGATACTATAGTCCACAACTTGGTAGAATGCTTTGGGATTTTTTTTTTCATGGTGGAAATCTATCTTCACCTTACTTTAGTATGAGTTTAAGTGAAAGTTTATACCCATAGTAAAGTGGTGGGTAAATGTGATGGAGTAAAATGCTCACCTTTTCCTAATCATGACCTATTTTAACACCTTTGGAGAATTAAACGATAAAATCTTGATCTTGATTAATAAAACCAACAAAATATATTTAGGACAGGTCTAATCCCACCTTAAATGGCACTCTCCAAAGTTTGTGGGGCTCACCCTGGTCCCAGATTTTCATCCCAACCCTATTTTTGTGGTGTTAGCCTAGAACACCTCCTTAGATTATCCACACAATCTACATTTGTTTTGATTCATTGTTTGTCAGTAGGAATGCATATAAGAAGGAGTTTTTATGTTCAATTATCACCTAGAGATGGCTAAATGACTTGTGGCATACTATGAGAATGTTGGTATTGCTTTGATATATTGATCTCCTATTTTCAAGTATTTTTGAAGGTTGGAATAGCTCTTTGTGTGGATTTTATGATTCTTATTTGAATGTCTTGAAGGAAGTTCATGCCTCCATCTTCTATCTCCTTGTTGGTGCATGGTCTTGAGTCACCTACTCCAACTAGGGTTTTGGATCTTGTGGTAATCTTTATCATTTGCATTCTATATTTCATCATTTATTATAGATCTAACCTCTGCCCTCCTAGGCCACACACTCTTGGATCTAATCATTACTATAGTTGAGGTTGAAATAACCACTTGGGGTTTGACTAAGGTAAGCCCCTAAACATAGAATAACCTTTTTCCTTCTTGGTTATGTGTAGGTTATAGCTAAAGGAATCAGAAGGCAAGAAGTTATAAGGAGGAAAATACACAACAGAAGATACTCAGATCTGAAGATTCTTCCAAACCCTAATTTGGGTCTAGGGCACCCAACACCTTGTCTTTTTTCCCTCCTGAACTCAGTTTTTGGTTTTTTCTACTCCCTAATTTCTGTTGTGTTAGATTTTTTCTTATCTCTTTTCAATAGTCATATATTCGTATATCTTGTTCAATTAGGGTTTCATGCTTTGTCCTAGTTTGGTTGGTTGAATTTGGCTGACACACCTTTATACAACAATGGGGCAAAACCCTTGTAGTTTGGCTCTTCTTCTAAGGTAGTAGATAAACTTTGTTTGTGTCCTAATGTTGGATAGGAGAGGGGTTGACCTAGTTTAACCTTAAATGCATGATGTTTCCATAGTCCACGATAATATTGTATATAGCTTCTAGAAGAGACCGTGTGTTGCTTTTTTGGATCGATGTTTGGGATCACACTCTATGACTCATTCTCTTCTTTTCATCTTAACGATGGATCACAGAGTGTGATCTGAAACCTTGATCCAAAAAAGCAACACACAGTCTATTCCAGAAGATACATACAATACTAGTTTAACCTTTTAGAGTAAGTCTCCCTTTTCCATCTAAACACAAATACACATTCTTGAGAAGATTTTTCTTTGAAGAAACAAGTCTTGAATTAGGTGGAACTCCATCTTAAGTTGCCTCATAACACTCAGAAGGTTGTAGTTCCCAAGTTGAATTCATGAGTTCCTAGATGACCACCTCCTCAAACACTTGAATCATAGATCCTCTAAATTGTTGGATAATAATCCATGTTGAGCTCCATCAGCAATGCTCCATCAAGTTGTCTCATGACCCTCAAAAGGTTATAATTCCCTAGATCCATACACTCTTGAACTATCTAGGCAACAATCTATATTGAATCCACCAAATCCCTTCTTGTCTTCCAAAATCAAACTTCACAATATATGCATTCTTCAATTTTGTTAGCATAAAAATAACACATAATAAAACCAAAACATATTCTTCTCATACAAGACACCATCTGTAAGAGATAAGCTATCTTGAGATGATGAAAACTCCTCTAGCCTCTCGTGCCCGTAGCCTCCAATTTAGGAAACTTGCACTCAAATCAAAGTCTTTGCGCCCTCCTTCTCTAATATAGTGTAATAAATAGTTTTCCCTTTACACACTTCTCTTCTCATCAAAATGGCCTACAATAATCATATGTGAAGTGCTTCATCACAACAACCACTAATTCACACACAGGACAAGATAGAATAATGCTCTGATACCATCTTGGAAATTGCAGAGCATATAGAATGTTGTAGACAACTAACTTATGGTTGCATAATAATAGCATTGAATAATATTATATTATTGAATTTGGGATGATTTTACATTCATTCCAAGATGGATTTTATAAATCCTTTCAAATATAACTTCTCAAACTACCATCATACAAGAATACAACTAATTGTTTAACTGCTTGGCAATAAACTACATGTCACTATGGTGACCTTATTAATGTAAACCTTAATATTCTAACAAATACATGTATTTGGAAAAACCATTGTGGGAAAATAACTCCACCATCAAAGAGAGGCACAAGTATGTATTAATCTTTAAAATAAGAGAACATATGCAACACACTTTTTCCCTTCAATTTGATAGAATATTGGTAGTCTCTATGTACAAGTGAAATTACTATAAAACTCACTGGTACAATAACCCCTCATCCATGTGCACATATTAATATGTATATAATAAAGTTATTTTTATAATACCATGGGTGCTAAAAACCATGTGAACAAAGAAAAGAATGCAAAAAGCACCCAAAAAGGGCAAAAACAACATTTTTTAGGGGTGTCACTCCTCACCCCTCATGTCTGTGCCCGAAATATCTAGTGAAAACTTTGGCTTCACTTATCGAAGCCTTTGAACCTAACTAGGCAAAGAATCACACCCTTTAGGACCACTCATATAATGTATAATATACCACACATAGGGTTGCAAATAAATATCACACTACCCTAAGAATAAAAGTGCAATAATTTTGTGGACTTGTGTCCAACTCTTAGAGGTTCCAAAACCAAGATGAATAAGGTTAAGCTTTCTATAACACCTACATATACTATGCCAACAAATTCTAATAAATTCACAAAGTCTTAGAAGAAACCATTTACAAACAACAACAACAACAACAAAAACAATGTAAAAGTTGTAGTTAATATGATTTGGACTACCAGTCCCCCTCCATTCACTACTTTGTCTTCTCACATTTATTTTCCTTGTTGTGCATAGTAGTAGTAGAGATGAATTAGTATACAAGGAAATGGTTGACAAATTGAGATTGAAGAGAACGAAACATCCATGCCCATATAGTACTAGTTTGTTGAATGATGCTTGGTGATATTCAAGATAGGGAAATAATATGACATGAGGTGTTGTATAAAATTATACAAATGTATGTGTGTCATTCGATGTTGGGAAGAACTTGGCAATTTGATAGAAGAAATGTATATAATGGGAGAGATACCACATACACAATATGGAAGGATGGAAAGAGAAACAACTTGATTCTATTGATTAAAACTACGAACCACTTCTATGATAGTGGTTGAGTTCTCATTGGGCATGTGTGTTATGCATTAATTTTAAGGATCTATGGCATCACTAGCATTTCAAAAACACTAAAATTGTTGAAGAGATACCACAAAACATGAAATGTGGGAGTAAAGGTCATCAAAGGGAAGTCATTTAGAGAATAGGATGGATTAAGGATAGGAAGAGGAGCTATACCAAGGAATGTTCAATAGTAGAAGATATAGTAAGGAGCGGTATAGAGGAGTACGCCACAACAAGAAATTGACCAAAGAGTATGAATGATAGAGATAGAAAAGAAGTTGATGAAGGAAGAGAAGGAAAGAGGTTGGTGGATGAAAGAAGATAAAAAAGATGGCCCACTAAATATTATTAGTGTTGATAAGTTCCTGGTAGTACTCATCAAAATGTGCTTTTATATCTCCTTTTCCTATACTAAATTTATACTTTATACTTTAATACTTTAAAACCTTGTTTAGTAATGTTAAATTGAGATGTGATGCTGTAGTACTAGTTGTAGTCAAAAGGTTCCATGTTTTGAGTTTGAGCTAAGGAAAATGTGTAGAAATATCTCTTTTTGATTACAGGAACCCATTCATTCTCAAGAGAAAGGTTTTGGAAGACTTCAGAGAATCTTTTGCCATCTCCATAGTTGTGTAGAATGGATATTACAAGGTCTCAAGTGTTTTCTATAGAAGAAGAATGGAAGGACCTCAGGAGCTGAGTACCATGGAGTTGTACAAACATATAGGTTGCATAATCTTCAAAGCTATGTTCCATAGTATTGGTGTAGTTAGGTTGTTGTAGACATCTCTAGAGATATTGTTCAAACAAACTATACAAAATCTCCAGAGTGATTCTAGGAGTATTGTTGTGTGGTTACACAACACGCCCCATTTTGACTTGGCAAAATAGGGACGCAACTTTTGTTTTGGCTTGTGTTGTCTGTTTCTGGCGGTTTGGTAAAAATAAGTCAGGTGCATCATCATCATGAAGGTCAGGATGAGGTAGGTCATCATCATGAGGTTAGTTTGTCAAAGTTCGTATTTTGTTTTTATGACTTCATGGTTAGAAAGAGCTTGAAATTCCATGCAGGTTTGCCTTTTACATCACTTGAAAATTCGTCCATATGAGGGAGTTATGAGCAGTCAAAGTTTTGGTCAAACCTGATAATTGCTGTATGATGAACATCATCATCATGATATTTGAAAAGCCCCCCGATAATATCATGCAGTCCCGAAACATCCGGACGTCAATCTTACGTGCCAGTGTGTTCTACCCGTCAAGCGATCCTGGAAACATCGCGAGCATCATGATATTCCAACATCGCGAGCATATTATAATATCATGCTGAAGATCATCATCACCTTGCTTAAGAAACCTACCATTTGCAAAATTTGCATGCGCACGACCAAGTCCTGGTGATCATCATCATCACGATCTTTCAAGGTAGGATCGCATTTCATAAAATCCTCCTGATCTCCTTTTGCGTGATCATGATGATCACCTTATCTTTCGAGGCGGAGGGTGATTTTCCTTTCCTAAGTCATGTTGAACAAGATCATCATGATCTTGTTCGTCTCTCCCGACAGTTCGTAATATCCTCCTGCCGAAAAGTATAAACTATTGCGGATATGATGATGACGATGACGTCACCATCACCTTTCTCCTTCGGCGGGATATTTTCCAAGGCATGATCCTGTTTCCCGAATATGATGATGACGATGACATCATGTTCGAAGATTAACACAAGGCCGGGATATCCTGATGACGTCATCAGGACCTTCAGCAGGGTCATTTTTAAAATCACCCAGTGTGAATATGATGATGATGATGATCATCATCCTGATCTTTTGAGAGGATCACCTTCTCCGAAACTGGGTCATACTGCATTCATGACCCGATCATCTTCCTTGGGGGGAACCCGATATTCCATTTATCCCCTGATTTTAACGAAGCATGACGGTGACGTCATCCCTTTGCATTTTATTGAAGCCCAATGATGACGATGACGTCATCATGATATGATATTCCTCAGCGGCAGGATATTTTCCAGGTCCTCCTGTTTGTCTTCATCATGATGATGACGACGATGTCTTTCTTTCCGAGTATGCAGAAACGAAACATCCTGATGTGCTTTTCATCAGAGCATTCGGAAAGGAGGAGCATCATATTTCATAATATCCTGCGGCTAGATACAAGACATAGAGTTGGTCATCCTCATGATGTTTGGCATCAGTATAACTGTTGCCGTCGGCCTAAGGTAATATTGTCAACCTAATCACATGTGGTCGCACTGATGCGAACATGATGATGATGACCCGAAACATTCAAACAGAGCATGCAAAGCCAGGTATGAAGTAATTTGTTAAGGGCAGTTATTTCCTTGTGTATTTTGACATACCTGATCATATTTGAACCCGATACACATGGAAATGGGCGGGAAAACATGAAGCGATAGAAATTTGAAAGCCCGACTGCCTGATTTTGGTCAACAAGGGTTGACCTGGTTGTTTTATGCTGTTTATGCATTTAGTGCATATTTTCCGCAGATAAAGCCTGATTGCCTGTAGCTGCGTTGGGAGGTATGTTTAATAAAAATGTTTACTTCCTGTTGTTTATCCGCATGATGATGAACTTAATGTTTGTCTGTTTATTTGCAGGGGGTCATGATGATGCTGCTGAAGCTGAACATTGAAGTCATGATGCTGCCGAAGCTGAACATTGAAGTCATGATGCTGCTGAAGCTGAGCGTTGAAGTCATGATGCTGCTGCTGAAGCTGAACATTGAAGTCATGATGCTGCTGAAGCTGAGCATTACAAAGTTGCGCATGGAAGCAACATGGGCCAGAAATGAGGAGGATATTGTCAAATATGCTGTTCGCCAGCTGGAGACCGAATCAAGTTGAAGATGCTGGAATATTCCGTGCCAACTGTGCATTTGCCAACTGACGAGGCATGTGCTTTTCATCTGGACCGCTGATTGCTATGAGAGGATCCTGATCCTTGGATCATTGTAACCGTTTTTTGGCAGTTGTTCTATATAAGAGCCAGAGCTTGTCATTAAAGAGGGGGGGATATACATTAGAATACACAGGCGCATCTGGCGCAAAAAGTCAATTACTATAGAATCAATTAGGAGATCGGATTACTGAGACTAATGAGGATAGAATTGTTGAAATGTCAAGGTTCTTTCTTCAGCTCACTGTAAATGTACCTGTTCTTGAGCATACTGAATGGATATGAAGTTTCAGATTACATCCTGATTGTAAATTTTACGTAATCTTCTTGTTGATTTCTGGATATGTACTGGTGAATGCTGTGTTCAACTGGAAGCGCTTTCATTTCATTACATGTTGTTGTCAACTTTTCCTTTGAAGATTTGCACTAGATCATGCGGATTTGTGGAATGTCCTGGTGAAGTATGATTTCTAGTTTTCCTTCTTTTCATTGCATGTATGGGAGCTTGTATGTGGATCAGTGATCTAAGTCCAGTAGTTTTGGGAATCTCATTCTTTCACCCTTTTCCTTTTTTCAATTTCATTAATTCATCACCATAACTACAAATCATGATAAATAACAAGTAGAAACAGTGAAATATGCTGAAATCCCGTAGGTAACTGAAGATCATTAGCATATTCGAGTTAAATGCATGTAGTATTGAAAATATCATGCAAAGAATCATAAATAATGGTAGAAATCATGCAAATATCAGCCTGTAGGCACATTATTTGACTAAATTTACAGTGCAGAGGTAGAATTGTTGGAGACTTATGCAGAGCAAACATCCAGAGCAGGATATTTGAAGATGATGATGATGAACAGTGCAGAAACACGTAAGGCCCCTGAATGGAAAACAACAACACACATCAACCACTGAGTAACGTCAGTAGATTAAGACCTAATCAACGGAGACTTGGGATCATGAATTCTTTGAATTCATCGTATCTTTCAAGATGAGTAAAGGTTGTTGTGTAACTTTTATTCTATGTTTGCGAATGACTAACATCATGACCAACATAAATTGGTGCTAGAAGGAGGGCCAAGTCCAGCAGATCACGTTCATCATCATATACTTTCAGGTTTGATGACACTCAGAGTAAGGTAACTTCAGATCGTCTGTGAATTTCATCATATTGCGTAAATATTTGCTGCGACAAGTTTGTATATGCACATTCTATGTAAAGATTTCCAAATCTCACATAAATATTGCAAGCTTTACAGTAGATTTCTTTAAATTCACTAAATATTGGCCAAAGATGCATAAATGTGTTCAAGCTTTGAGAATTTGAGCCTTAAACACGTGAGATCTGGTGCTACCGGTCAGAATATCCCAATATCCTGTCATATTTGCAGTGTTTTCACAAATATCGCGTAAATATTCAGTCTGATTTGCAAGTTGACCGCAAATATCACCTCGTCCGGTGGAATCCAGCCAATATTTGCAAAGTTTCAGCTAATTGGCCTCCAAATCGAGAAATCCTGGCTCACAGGATAAATACCAGGTCTAGACATAGTGAAATTTTTGAAGAATTGCCTGTTAGAGGTTTTAGACCTAGGACTGTAGACGTTCACCATACTCCAGAGTCTAGTGCGTCCAGAACTTCACCAGGACCTCCTCCTGTAACTCCTGTTGGTTTGCAAATACCTTCCGGTATACCCGTGACACTTCCTGTTCAACCTCAGGGTATACCTTTAGTCCAACCTCAGCCAACTGCACCACCAGTTCAGCCCCCTCAGGTTGTAATGTCTTTCTTTGCAGCAGAATCACCATTGACCTTTACTGCGTATCATGAGTTACCAAAGTATCCGGACAAACTTTGTCCAAAATACCATCCTTATCAGGATGCGGATGATCATATCAGGACGTTTAAAGAAGCTTTCTGCAGAGCCAGAATAGAGCATCAGGACGTGGTGTGCAGATTATTCCCTTTCTCCTTAGGGGAAGAGGCTTATAATTGGTTCATCAGTCTTGGTCAATCTTCTGTCGATTCGTGGGCTGTCTTAGAGAAGGCCTTTCTTGACAGATTCAAGGTCCCTATTGATCCATCCATGAATTACCACCTGTTTGCCACAATTAAGAGATTTGAGCATGAACCTATTGCAAATTTCAATGCTAGGTTCCAGAAAATGTTGTCCAAGCTAGTTACCCCATATGTGGTGGCTGATGATGCTGCTAGGAGTATTTATTATTCAGCCCTGGATCCATTAACCGCCATGTTCATCAGGAGAACACATCCTGAGATCACCACATTGACAAGAGCTTTTCAAGAAGCTATCAAGGTAAATCAGCAGCTGATACCTGCTCCTACTCCAAATATAGCATTCCCTGCTTTGCCTGGCATGCAATCACAATATCCAGCACAGTATCCTGCAGCTTATCCTTCGCAATATCCTGCACAATATCCAAATGGATCAGTGATGCCCCCAGCAATCATGCCTGCACCTTTGCAAGTACCTCCATTGAGTATCATGCCTCCTCCTAATGGAAATGGCCAATTGCCACAATATCCTGCACATACTCAGACACCTCAGGGTACAGATCCATCTCACAATAACCATGGATCCTCCTTTTTCCAGCCTCAGACTGAAAATGTAGTGGCTAAAGCTCAAGAGGAGAAAGAGGAAATCAAAGAAATGTCTGCTCAGTTGAGAAAGCTCACCACAGAAGTAACACACTTGAGAAATCAAGGGTTTTATTCACAGTCAGGTCAGAATAGGAGTTATTCCAATGACAGACCAAATTACCCTGACAGAGGATACAACAATAACTTCAACAGTAGTGCTGCAAATAACAATAATCCTCCTAGGCAGCCCAGAGTGTGGAACTCCAGGCCAAATAATGGTTCATTACCATCACCCCTAGACAATCAGCCTCCTGGTGAAGCCAAACAGACTACTAGAGTCAATCTTGCTGAGGCAGCCCTTACCAATTGGTGCAGGATTCACAATACCAATGCACATGCAGAATTAGATTGTCCACAATTTAGGATTGCTGCCAGCATCTTTCAGACTGAAGTGTCTAATACTTCTGGAAATCCACCTCAGGCAGAAGGAAATGAAATAGTTCCTTGTGGATATGACTCAGCTTTTGTGCTGGAAACATACACTAATCAGCCTCATCAGGAATATAATCATACCTGTGAAGAATCTGCCTTAACCTTTGAAGCAAACTATGTTTTCCCTTTTGAGGATGAAAACGAACCTACAAGAGAGCATGAGGAAGTACATGCATACCAGCAGCAATACCCTGGTAAGCACAATTATAACCTGAGGAGTAATGCCAACAGACCTGCCAGTCCATTGACATCATCTCTACCTCCAAACAACTTCAACACACCTCCTGATCCTAAGGCTAGCAATAACCCTGGGTTCCCTAAGGTGAATGCTCAATACTTGTCTCCTCAAAACACAGTAACAAAAGTCGCAAATGCACCTCATGAGTCTGACAAGTTAGTCAGTTACTTGGCTGATGAAATGAAGAAAATCAAGATCAGCCTGTCCCTATCTGAGTTACTGAAAACCCCTGCCATCAAAAAGGCATTCATGAAGTCGCTGGATGATCCTGCTCCTAAAGAGGATAATCACCTTTCGAGTCAATCCAATAACAGAGACCATACTGCTAAAGATAATACTGTCAAGCCCAAAGTGTCAGCCACAGTCCAAGCTGCTGAAACCTCTCACATGACCTTGTACAGAGACAAAACTGAATCACCTCCGTTTCTCCTCACCATAAGAATGTTCAGTAAGAATTTGCACAACTGTTTAGTTGATTCAGGAGCCTCAACTAATGTTATGCCTTTGTCAATATGCAACGCATTAGGACTGCATCCTGCTAAATCCTTAAAGAAGGTCACTCAACTGGACAAGACAGAAGTAAGTGTCGTAGGAGAACTCACTCACATTCACATGCAGCTAGCGTCTGATCCTAGGATCCAGTATTACATTGACATTCAGGTAGTTGACATACCTGATACATACGGGATGTTGCTTAGCCGGGACTGGTCTAAAACGCTTAACGGATACATGTCCACAGACTTCAGCCACATGTGGTTGCCATGGAAAGGTATACCTAATCAGATCAGGATTGATGCTGAACCTAGGATGAAACATATGATCACGGAATATAACAGAACAAATGAGATCATGTATGTAAACGTAGAACCTGGAGTTTATCACATTAGGCCGCAAACTATCCAAATAGAAGAGGTCCTGATGCTTGATGTTCATCATCATCATGATGATGATTATCATGAGGATATGCCAGTTGTAGAACTTAATAATGATCCTGATAATGAGAATGAAATAGATCGCTTCAGGGATTTTCAGATGCATTTATCTACTCAGATAAAATGTTGTCAATTATTAAATATACCTGCTAATGATATCTTGATTGACGGATGGTGCAGATTGCATGGCGAAGCACACTCGGAAAAGACTTGTGAACCATGCTTAGACATGATAATACTGGAGCAGACGTATAGTGAAGCATCATCATCATATTCCGAGGTGAGTGCTACATCTGATGATGATGATGATACTAATTTTTATTTGTCTTCTGCAGGAACAGAAGAGTCGACGGATCCTGATGAGGATCATATCCGAAAAATAGAAGAGATCCTGGTGTCTAATCAGACGAATGATGCGAGAGAGGAAAAGATCACTCCTGGTAGTGATTGCTTCATGGAACCGGATTACGAGTTGTCTGATGAAGACAAAGGTAGTGACCTGACGAAGTTCGAAGAATTTCTGGTCAAAGAAATAAAAAAAATGACACAACAGTGTAGATCTCCCCAGGAGGTTTTAATTAAAGGTTGGTGTAGGCTGCATGAGGCGCCTCACTCTGAAACAACTTGCTCACTGTGCTTACACATTTTGAAGAAGCATGCAGCTGTATGTGCTGAACATCATCCTCCTGCTAGGATGGAAGAGAAAGCAGAAAAGCCATCAGGCTCATCAGATAAAGGAAAGAAGAAACTTGAAGATGACACCCCTAAGTTAAAGTGGATATCAGGCGGAGCAGCAGCCAGAGCTACAAAGAAAAAAGAAAGCTCAAGCAAATGTCCTGCTGAAGATAAGCCTTGGATCCTGAGGTTTGATGGATCCAAATCTAAGCAAGGTTCTGGGGTAGGAATTGACCTTGTTGATCCATCAGGAAAATCCTATTTGGCAGCTTACAGATTACAGTTCCCCTGCACTAACAATGTCACAGAGTATGAAGCTCTGATTCATGGACTGTTGTTTGCCCATAAGAAGAGGGTGAAGATCTTACATGTCTTTGGAGATTCAGAACTAGTTGTGAGACAAGTAAGAGGAATTTACTCTTGTAACTACAGAAAGCTGTCAAATTACAGACATCGTGTGTGGGACCTGATTGAAGACTTTGATGCCTTCAACATCGTTCACGTGCCAAGAGAACAGAACCAAAGGGCAGATGCACTTGCTCAGGCCGCCAGTACGCTGGAACCGCTGTCTATATCTGGCCTGAAGAGATTTTTAGTAGAATTGGTGTCAGTACCTTCGGTACCTGACAATGTGACTAATCTCCAAGTGTTTGATGATGATCAGCACATCCTGGACTTCATATCAAACAGAGACGTATTTGAAGCTCAGATCATAGATGAAAATGGTATGGAAGATCATGTCTAAGAAGAAGATGAGATATTAGAGTTGCCTAGCAACACAATTCCCAAAGGTATGATTGAATTAGAAAGAGCCTTTGATCTGGATAATATGCTCAAACATAAGGATCTGCCTAAGGCAGATGGAGGCCAATATTCACAGGTGAATATTGGACAAGCTGATGACAAGAGAAATGTCTTGTTGGGTAAGGTTTGTACACCTGAAGAGTTAGAAGGAATAACTCAGGCCCTTAAGGATTATATACATGTAATTGCATGGACTTATGACAAGCTGAAGACGTATGACACTTCTGTCATAACTCATACTATACCTCTCAAGCCAGATGCAAAACCTTTCAGACAGAAGCAGAGGCCAGTCAATGCTCTGCTTGAGCCCATCATCCTTGAAGAGGTCAAGAAATTGTTAAATGCCCGAATAATATTTCCTGTAAGGCACTCCACTTGGGTGGCAAATCTGGTGCCAGTCAGAAAGAAGAATGGAGACATCAGATTGTGTGTAGATTTCAGGAACCTGAACAGAGCATCAGAAAAGGATAATTATCCTTTGCCCTCTTTGGATGAAGTTCTGCAGATGGTAAATGGAGCCAAGATGATGTCCTTCTTGGATGGTTTTCAGGATACAACCAAGTGATGGTTGATAAAATTGACAGATTAAAGACTGCCTTCACCACAAAGTGGGGGATATTTGCATATAGACGTATGCCATTTGGACTGATAAATGCTGGAGCTACATTCCAGCGAGCAATGGACATAGCCTTCAGAGGCTTAATAGGAAAATGTATAGTCATCTACATGGATGACCTGACAGTGTTCTCCAAAGAAAGGGGAAATCATGTGGCTAACCTCAGAAATGTACTGAAGAAATGTGAAGAATATGGAATATCTTTGAATCCCAAGAAGTGCATATTCGGGGTCACAACAGGAAAGTTACTAGGCCACCTGGTCACAGAGGATGGGATTATCATTGATCCTGACAGGGTGGAATCTATTATGAAGTTACCACTTCCAGGAAGCAAAAAGGAGCTTAAATCTTATTTTGGTAAGATAAATTTTGTGAGGAAGTTCATCACCGGCTTCGCTGAGATTGTCAGACCACTGAATGCCATGTTGAAAAAAGATGCACAAATTGACTGGACACCAGAAGCCAGAGCTACCTTTGAAGATATAAAGAAGGCCATTTCAGATGCTCCTGTCCTCATTAGTCTAGATTATACCAAAGATTTCTACATCTACTCATTTGCTTCAGAACATACTTCTGCAGCAGTGTTAACTCAAAGAAATGAAGATAAAGAAGAGAAACCAATTGCCTTCATGAGCTGTCCTTTCAGGGATGCTGAGTTGAGATATGTAGATGTTGAAAGACAGGCACTTGCATTAGTCAGAGCAGTAAAGAAGTTCAGACATTATATACTGAGAAGCAAAGTGATTGCTGTGGTACCAGATGCAGCAGTAAAGATGCTGCTGATGCAGAGTGAACCTGGTGAAAAAAGGGCCAAATGGATTACGGTATTACAAGAATATGACATGGAGATCACACCAATGAAGCTGGTAAGAGGACAAGCTCTGAGCCAGATGATATCTGAAACTGATCCAAACATCATCAGTCAACAGTATGTGATCAATGAGAAAGACAATAAAGAATGGTATTCAGACATCAGGCACATCCTGATCATGGGAAGATGTCCTTCAGGAATGCAAGCCTCACAGAGAAGAGCCTTAAAGATAAGATCCCAGAAGTATATGATGAAGGGAGGAGCCCTGTTTAAAAAGAATTATGAAGGGATATACTTGAGATGCTTAGAGAAACCGGAAGCCAATAAAGTTTTGACAGAGCTACATGACAAGTTTGGCACTGCCCACGGATCAGCATTGGCCACAACACATGCAATCCTCAGAGCAGGATATTACTGGCCTACAATTTTTAAAGACATAGCTGATCATGTTAAATGTTGTCATGTTTGCCAGGTTGCTGCCAACAGAGAAAAATATGCTGCACAACCATTGCAGCCAGTGATGGAAGAGCGCCCATTTGCACAGTGGGGCATGGATTTCATAGGACCAATCAATCCTCCGTCTTCTTCAGGCCAGAGGTATGTCCTAACAATTACTGATTATTGTACCAGATGGACTCAGGCTATCAGCAGCAAAACTTGTACTACTGATGATGTCATTAAATTTCTGGAAAGCAACATTGTCACCAGGTATGGAATTCCTTATGCATTGGTAAGTGATAATGGTTCTGCCTTCATTTCCACTAAATTGTCAAGTTGGGCTTTTGATCATGGGATCATACTTAAGTTCTCATCCAATTACTATCCCCAGGGAAATGGATTAGCAGAATCCACCAATAAGAATTTACTGAGTATCATAAGAAAATTGATAGAGAAAAATCCCAGGGAATGGAATTCATTTCTGAAATATGCCTTATGGGTAGACAGAACTAGAATGAAAATTGCATTGGGAAACTCACCCTTCCAGCTAGTATATGGGGTAGATCCTATCCTCCCTGTAAACTTGAAAATTCCTACTCTGCAGTTTGCCCAAGACTATCTAGGCATAGACAATAAACAGGAAGTCAGGTTGCTTCAGTTGATGCATCTGGAAGAAAAACGAAGTCAAGCGATTGACCAATTTGCAAAACATCAGGCTGTTGTCAAACGCTGGTTTGACAAGAGAGCCAGAATTAAAGCGTTCAGGATATCAGATTTAGTCCTGATGTGGGATAAAGCCCATGAAAGGAAAGGTGATCATGGTAAGTTTGATAGACTATGGATAGGTCCCTTTCAGATTTCTGAAATTTTAGGAGACAACACTTATAGGCTTAAGAACCTGACAGGTGAGGATGTCCCGTTGCCAGTCAATGGACAATTCCTCAAACATTATTTCCAGGCCTGAGTGATTTCAGGACAGTCTCGTGTATCATATTGTATATTTGTATAGTTGTTTGTATAGTTTGCTTGTTGTTGTTGTTGTTTTGTTGGTTGGGACCTTGTTCTAGTAAGTCAGGATGATGCACTTCATCACCTAAGAAAATAACTAAATTGTTAGGATTCAAGTGATGAGATCAGATTTAGATATAGATTGTAATTCATTCTGATAAATACTCATGATCAGGTTTATGATGTCTTTTCATCAGGGTACTTTTTCTTGTCCAAAGTGAATCAAACACAATGAAACACCTAACAGCCTTGGGTTTGTTGAAGATATGAGTATAGGTGTTAAGTGAAAAATCTAAAGGGACTCCCTTGCTACCAATACAATCTCCAACCTAAAGCTGCAAGTGACTACACCTTGTACAAATGAGCTGACATGATGATATCAAATTTAAATTTTTAAAGGAAAATCAGAAACGAAATAAAATTAGGCCATCTAAGTAACTCTACCGGGGCTATGGACGCCTGCTGGCAGTGGAGCCCTACTTAGGGAGATTGTATAGATAACCTTGCCGGGGCTATAGACGCCTGCTGGCAGCAAGGCTCTATCCAGGTTGGCTATGAGGGATGATCTCCAACTATGTAGTTTAACACCAGTTACTTATGTTTTCAACTTACTTTCAAGATGAGGATAATTAATCATATGCACACACATGATCCTTTGTTAGCTTTATCACCATACTGAAATTTTATCATTCAAAGATCATGATGATTTTACTTAGACAGAATTAGAACACTATAGATAAATGTGATCACATCACTTGAATCATTGGAATTTGTTTGTTTTCTTTGGTGGCAAGTTGTTGTGTGGTTACACAACACGCCCCATTTTGACTTGGCAAAACAGGGACCCAACTTTTGTTTTGGCTTGTGTTGTCTGTTTCTGGCGGTTTGGTAAAAATAAGTCAGGTGCATCATCATCATGAAGGTCAGGATGAGGTAGGTCATCATCATGAGGTTAGTTTGTCAAAGTTCGTATTTTGTTTTTATGACTTCATGGTTAGAAAGAGCTTGAAATTCCATGCAGGTTTGCCTTTTACATCACTTGAAAATTCATCCATATGAGGGAGTTATGAGCAGTCAAAGTTTTGGTCAAACCTGATAATTGCTGTATGATGAACATCATCATCATGATATTTGAAAAGCCCCCCGATAATATCATGCAGTCCCGAAACATCCGGACGTCAATCTTAAGTGCCAGTGTGTTCTACCCGTCAAGCGATCCTGGAAACATCGCGAGCATCATGATATTCCAACATCGCGAGCATATTATAATATCATGCTGAAGATCATCATCACCTTGCTTAAGAAACCTACCATCTGCAAAATTTGCATGCGCACGACCAAGTCCTGGTGATCATCATCATCAGGATCTTTCAAGGTAGGATCGCATTTCATAAAATCCTCCTGATCTCCTTTTGCGTGATCATGATGATCACCTTATCTTTCGAGGCGGAGGGTGATTTTCCTTTCCTAAGTCATGTTGAACAAGATCATCATGATCTTGTTCGTCTCTCCCGACAGTTCGTAATATCCTCCTGCCGAAAAGTATAAACTATTGCGGATATGATGATGACGATGACGTCACCATCACCTTTCTCCTTCGGCGGGATATTTTCCAAGGCATGATCCTGTTTCCCGAATATGATGATGACGATGACGTCATGTTCGAAGATTAACACAAGGCCGGGATATCCTGATGACGTCATCAGGACCTTCAGCAGGGTCATTTTTTAAATCACCCAGTGTGAATATGATGATGATGATGATCATCATCGTGATCTTTTGAGAGGATCACCTTCTCCGAAACTGGGTCATACTGCATTCATGACCCGATCATCTTCCTTGGGGGGAACCCGATATTCCATTTATCCCCTGATTTTAACGAAGCATGACGGTGACGTCATCCCTTTGCATTCTATTGAAGCCCGATGATGACGATGACGTCATCATGATATGATATTCCTCAGCGGCAGGATATTTTCCAGGTCCTCCTGTTTGTCTTCATCATGATGATGACGACGATGTGTTTCTTTCCGAGTATGCAGAAACGAAACATCCTGATGTGCTTTTCATCAGAGCATTCGGAAAGGAGGAGCATCATATTTCATAATATCCTGCGGCTAGATACAAGACATAGAGTTGGTCATCCTCATGATGTTTGGCGTCGGTATAACTGTTGCCGTCGGCCTAAGGTAATATTGTCAACCTAATCACATGTGGTCGCACTGATGCGAACATGATGATGATGACCCGAAACATTCAAACAGAGCATGCAAAGCCAGGTATGAAGTAATTTGTTAAGGGCAGTTATTTCCTTGTGTATTTTGACATACCTGATCATATTTGAACCCGATACACATGGAAATGGGCGGGAAAACATGAAGCGATAGAAATTTGAAAGCCCGACTGCCTGATTTTGGTCAACAAGGGTTGACCTGGTTGTTTTATGCTGTTTATGCATTTAGTGCATATTTTCCACAGGTAAAGCCTGATTGCCTGTAGCTGCGTTGGGAGGTATGTTTAATAAAAATGTTTACTTCCTGTTGTTTATCCGCATGATGATGAACTTAATGTTTGTCTGTTTATTTGCAGGGGGTCATGATGATGCTGCTGAAGCTGAACATTGAAGTCATGATGCTGCTGAAGCTGAACATTGAAGGCATGATGCTGCTGAAGCTGAGCGTTGAAGTCATGATGCTGCTGCTGAAGCTGAACATTGAAGTCATGATGCTGCTGAAGCTGAGCATTACAAAGTTGCGCATGGAAGCAACATGGGCCAGAAATGAGGAGGATATTGTCAAATATGCTGTTCGCCAGCTGGAGACTGAATCAAGTTGAAGATGCTGGAATATTCCGTGCCAACTGTGCATTTGCCAACTGACGAGGCATGTGCTTTTCAACTGGACCGCTGATTGCTATGAGAGGATCCTGATCCTTGGATCGTTGTAACCGTGTTTTGGCAGTTGTTCTATATAAGAGCCAGAGCTTGTCATTAAAGAGGGGGGATATACATTAGAATACACAGGCGCATCTGGCGCAAAAAGTCAATTACTATAGAATCAATTAGGAGATCGGATTACTGAGACTAATGAGGATAGAATTGTTGAAATGTCAAGGTTCTTTCTTCAGATCACTGTAAATGTACCTGTTCTTGAGCATACTGAATGGATATGAAGTTTCAGATTACATCCTGATTGTAAATTTTACGTAATCTTCTTGTTGATTTCTGGATATGTACTGGTGAATGCTGTGTTCAACTGGAAGCGCTTTCATTTCATTACATGTTGTTGTCAATTTTTCCTTTGAAGATTTGCACTAGATCATGTGGATTTGTGGAATGTCCTGGTGAAGTTTGATTTCTAGTTTTCCTTCTTTTCATTGCATGTATGGGAGCTTGTATGTGGATCAGTGATCTAAGTCCAGTAGTTTTGGGAATCTCATTCTTTCACCCTTTTCCTTTTTTCAATTTCATTAATTCATCACCATAACTGCAAATCATGATAAATAACAAGCAGAAACAGTGAAATATGCTGAAATCCCGTAGGTAACTGAAGATCATTAGCATATTCGAGTTAAATGCATGTAGTATTGAAAATATCATGCAAAGAATCATAAATAATGGTAGAAATCATGCAAATATCAGCCTGTAGGCACATTATTTGACTAAATTTACAGTGCAGAGGTAGAATTGTTGGAGACTTATGCAGAGCAAACATCCAGAGCAGGATATTTGAAGATGATGATGATGAACAGTGCAGAAACACGTAAGGCCCCTGAATGGAAAACAACAACACACATCAACCACTGAGTAACGTCAGTAGATTAAGACCTAATCAACGGAGACTTGGGATCATGAATTCTTTGAATTCATCGTATCTTTCAAGATGAGTAAAGGTTGTTGTGTAACTTTTATTCTATGTTTGCGAATGACTAACATCATGACCAACATAAATAGGATCATGCCTTGGAAAATATCCCGCCGAAGGAGAAAGGTGATGGTGACGTCATCCCTTTGCATTTTATTGAAGCCCGATGATGACGATGACGTCATCATGATATGATATTCCTCAGCGGCAGGATATTTTCCAGGTCCTCCTGTTTGTCTTCATCATGATGATGACGATGATGTCTTTCTTTCCGAGTATGCAGAAACAAAACATCCTGATGTGCTTTTCATCAGAGCATTCGGAAAGGAGGAGCATCATATTTCATAATATCCTACGGCTAGATACAAGACATAGAGTTGGTCATCCTCACGATGTTTGGCGTCGGTATAACTGTTGCCGTCGGCCTAAGGTAATATTGTCAACCTAATCACATGTGGTCGCATTGATGCGAACATGATGATGATGACCCGAAACATTCAAACAGAGCATGCAAAGCCAGGTATGAAGTAATTTGTTAAGGGCAGTTATTTCCTTGTGTATTTTGACATACCTGATCATATTTGAACCCGATACACATGGAAATGGGTGGGAAAACATGAAGCGATAGAAATTTGAAAGCCCGACTGCCTGATTTTGGTCAACAAGGGTTGACCTGGTTGTTTTATGCTGTTTATGCATTTAGTGCATATTTTCCACTGGTAAAGCCTGATTGCCTGTAGCTGCGTTGGGAGGTATGTTTAATAAAAATGTTTACTTCCTGTTGTTTATCCACATGATGATGAACTTAATGTTTGTCTGTTTATTTGCAGGGGGTCATGATGATGCTGCTGAAGCTGAACATTGAAGTCATGATGCTGCTGAAGCTGAACATTGAAGTCATGATGCTGCTGAAGCTGAGCATTGAAGTCATGATGCTGCTGCTGAAGCTGAACATTGAAGTCATGATGCTGCTGAAGCTGAGCATTACAAAGTTGCGCATGGAAGCAACATGGGCCAGAAATGAGGAGGATATTGTCAAATATGCTGTTCGCCAGCTGGAGACCGAATCAAGTTGAAGATGCTGGAATATTCCGTGCCAACTGTGCATTTGCCAACTGACGAGGCATGTGCTTTTCATCTGGACCGCTGATTGCTATGAGAGGATCCTGATCCTTGGATCGTTGTAACCGTGTTTTGGCAGTTGTTCTATATAAGAGCCAGAGCTTGTCATTAAAGAGGGGGGGATATACATTAGAATACACAGGCGCATCTGGCGCAAAAAGTCAATTACTATAGAATCAATTAGGAGATCGGATTACTGAGACTAATGAGGATAGAATTGTTGAAATGTCAAGGTTCTTTCTTCAGATCACTGTAAATGTACCTATTCTTGAGCATACTGAATGGATATGAAGTTTAAGATTACATCCTGATTGTAAATTTTACGTAATCTTCTTGTTGATTTCTGGATATGTACTGGTGAATGCTGTGTTCAACTGGAAGCGCTTTCATTTCATTACATGTTGTTGTCAACTTTTCCTTTGAAGATTTGCACTAGATCATGCGGATTTGTGGAATGTCCTGGTGAAGTATGATTTCTAGTTTTCCTTCTTTTCATTGCATGTATGGGAGCTTGTATGTGGATCAGTGATCTAAGTCCAGTAGTTTTGGGAATCTCATTCTTTCACCCTTTTCCTTTTTTCAATTTCATTAATTCATCACCATAACTGCAAATCATGATAAATAACAAGCAGAAACAGTTAAATATGCTGAAATCCCGTAGGTAACTAAAGATCATTAGCATATTCGAGTTAAATGCATGTAGTATTGAAAATATCATGCAAAGAATCATAAATAATGGTAGAAATCATGCAAATATCAGCCTGTAGGCACATTATTTGACTAAATTTACAGTGCAGAGGTAGAATTGTTGGAGACTTATGCAGAGCAAACATCCAGAGCAGGATATTTGAAGATGATGATGATGAACAGTGCAGAAACACGTAAGGCCCCTGAATGGAAAATAGCAACACACATCAACCACTGAGTAACGTCAGTAGATTAAGACCTAATCAACGGAGACTTGGGATCATGAATTCTTTGAATTCATCGTATCTTTCAAGATGAGTAAAGGTTGTTGTGTAACTCTTATTCTATGTTTGCGAATGACTAACATCATGACCAACAAGTATCTTCAAAGTTCTACATGAAGCCACTAGAGTTTTTGGGAGAAGACTATAGTAGTAGCCCAATTGAAGAAGGACACTTGTTGACTATTTTTAAAAGGTTTAAAAGAGTTTTTTAAAAGACTATTTAAAGTTATTTCTTTTCTTTATCAATGGCCTTCATGGCCCGATTGAACTTAAGTTCAAACTCTTGATTTCAGGGACACCTTAAGTGTCACTTTAAATATTTTTAAGTTTCCCCATGATCTTTTTGAATGGTTAGTTGCATACTTAGAATAAGGAATAAAGATCTTTATATCTAGTAGAGAACAATGACTAACATAATAAACTCCAAAGATATTATATCAATAGAACAAACACCTGATATATATTGCATGGAAGTAGTAGAATAGATATAGAATAGTTTTGAAGAAGAAGAAATTTATACTTTATTTTTGTACTCAATTTTGAAGAATCTAGAACAAAAAGTAGAAGGTTTAGAATCTATTTGTTCTGAGGTGGTGAATTAGTCTCTCTTCCATAGGTGGGGACTTGCAAGTATGTGCTAATTGGTGTTGGCATTGATGTTGACAAGATTGTGTTTTCATTGGTGTCAACTATGTCAAGAGTATGAATAGTTTGTGTTGAGTAGAGATAAGAGATAAGGTTGTGCACAAAGATGAGCATATTAGCTATTAATTATTGAAGGTGATTTGGTTACTTTGTAGAAGTGATGAAGATGTTAATAATATGGTTTTGATGGTTGGTTTCCAAGTTCTATTGAGAAAAATTGATTAATAAAGGAAATAGTGTGTTGAAGAGACTGTCTGGCTTAACAAAGTAGTGTTTTGGTTTTTCTCTGCATTTATTCCTTATTGAAAATCTACTTTTTTAGTTTGAATATGTTGTATAGAGGTGATCAGATATGCTATATTCCAAATTTTGTGCTCTAGTTCATTGTGCAGAGAAAGTTGTGTTCACCAATGTGTGAACTATTTTTCTAGGTTGTGCAGAGGTGTCTAGGAGAAACTATTTTGCTTCACATTTCTCTACAGATTTGTTTCTAGCTTTGTTGTTCTCAATTCATGCTTATAAGTTCTATAACTTTATTTAGTTCAAGTGGCTCATGGTTTCGTGCTCTGCAAGTTCATTTCATGAGTTGCACTTGATGACAGAGTAATCTAAGTGCTTTGGTGTGAACTTTCTTCATGTGAAAGATGTTACAAATGATTTTGTTAGTTTTCAGGTGCTTTTCGATGCTTCTAGATCATCTTCATGCTTGGTGTGTGGTCCATATGTCATCTTTTGATTTTGAGGAAGCATGCACTTAAAAGTTCATAGTGTTAACACAAGTTTTGTTGACTTGGTTGTTTACACTAATTGCGGTTGTGCTTCGGTGATTGTGAAAGCATGATGAAGCATGTATGTATGGATTTAGGTCTATGATAAGGTGTGATGCGGTCCGCATCCATTCCTTTCCTCCGCGAGAATGTTTTGGTCCAGAACTAATTTGAATTTTATGGGTTAAGATGTGTTTCTAACCTTGGAGAATATTTTCAAGGTTGATGATTGTATAAATAAGTGTCAAGGATTCATGACTAGATGGATGCCTAAGGAATATTATGTCTTTGATGTGAATTTCAAGAGTGTAGTCAGAGCTTTCATGTGTTAGGCTACTGGATGCAGTGACAAGAAGGTGTCTACTATTTTTCTGTTCATACTTGGTAGTGTGCCTTCTAACTGAGCAGAAGGTGTCTACTATTTTTTAGTTCATACCTAGTAGGGAACTGAACTCCATGCATAGGCTAGATGCAATTATATCAGTTCATACCTAGTAGTGAGCCTTCTTTTCTATCTCTTTCTTTTGGATAGTGAGTCATTTGACAGTGAGCCTTTCTTTCTGTCTTTCTTCTAGGTAGTGAGCCTTGGATAGTGAGCCCTTTGGAAGTGAGCCTTTTGTAAATTGGTATTGCTACTACTTTATATTGTGAGCTAATCCTCACTACGGTTTTTCCCTTCTTAGGTTGTCCATGTAAAATCTGGTATTGACTTGTGTTTGGTGCTCTATGAATCAATTTTTGTTATTTGCCTTTCATGCTTAATCATCATAACAAGTTTAAAGGTTAATGTGGATCTGAATGTTTATGAGGGTTTAAATTTTTTGATACAACTAATTCACTCCCCTCTCAGTTGTCTTCTGGATTCAACAATTGGTATCAGAGCAAGGTTCCATAGAAGAAAGATTAACAGCTTGAGGTAGATCAAGGATGGTGCACAAGAAGGATGTTCCCATGTTTTATGGATCATCATAAGAGGAATGCATGTCTTTCAATAGTGAAGAACTCAAGGTTACACTTGAAGACCTAGAGATGACTAAAGAAGAAATCAAATATCTAAAGGAGAATGTTAAAGAAGCAGACAAATGTATCAAAAAATTAAGAGAGCAGTTCAAGAAGTTTAAAGAAAGAAATAAGGAGGTCAGTGAACAATTGAGGCTAGCAAATGAATCTATGAATTTTTTAAAGTGCAAGTTGAAGAAAATACAATGATTAAGGAATATCTAAGCCTAATGGTGAAAGGCAAATCTAAAGAATGTATAAATCTTGAACAAGAAGCTATGAAAATGGAATCAAACTTGGAAAAGGAAAAGAATTAAGAAGAAAATTTTAAGATAAGTTTTGCAAGGCTTGATGAGGTGATTGCAAGTCAGGAAATTCCCAATGATAATGAGGGTTTAGGATTTGAAAAAGGTGAAAGTTCAAAATTAGATGAGACTTCAAATTAGAGGAATAATGGCAAGCGGATCTAGAATCAAAAGAATAAAGCTAGTAGACCTCCAGTCAAACAACCAAATACTCAGAGGTACCCATCTTTCAATGGTTTTTGTCATTTTTGCAATAAGTATGGTCACAAAGAAATAGAATGTAAAAGTAGAAGGAATCAAAATGTCCCATCGTTCTTTGGTCAATGCCTTAATTATAATAAAGTTGGTCATAGAGCTTGTGTATGGAGAAGTAAAGTGAGTTAGAACTCTATTAGGTGTTATGCATGCAATAAGATGGGACATAGAGCTAATGAGTGTAGAAGTCAAATGAGAAATGATTATGGGAAGAATAGGAGAGTTAAATATTTCAATGGCTATTGTTATACATGCAAGAAATTTGGGCATAAAGACAATCAATGCAAATATAGGATGAATGGAAGGAATACTACTCAGAGAAATGTTGGATGCCACAACTGCAATAGATCTGGATATGCCTCTAAGTTCTGCAGAAGTAGAAGAATGAAGAAGGATAATCCAGTAGAGGAGAATGAACCAGTACAAAAAGTTGATCCAGAAAAGACAAAAAGGGAAATGAATAAGATCTACATAAATAAGGATGCAACAGACATTGAGAATGAGCTTGTACTAACATCTAGTGCAGATGTTCCCTCTGAGCACTAAGATTAGAGCATTGGCTTAGGGGGAGTCTTATTGAAAAATCTTTTCTCCCCTGCCAAAGGAATGATGTTGATTCCTCAACACGAAGAGATAAGGTTAAGAATTAGCAACAAAGGGTTTAAGTCAAGATAGAGACTGTGATTACAAAGGATAAAGGTAGAATTGTGTAGATTAACTTCGTTGGTAATTTTGCAAGAGGATCTTATCCTCTACAAGGAGTCCTCTATGCAAGATAATTTGATCAAGTAAGAAGATATGTTATGATTTTTGGCTAATTATATGTCCGGTAAAATAAAGCTACAATGTTTCAGTAATTTGGTCCGCATTGGTCTGCTATTGAAGATATTACTCTGTGGTTTTTTCATATGGTTATTAATCATTGGATACATCTACATCCATAATTCTCTCTAATTTTGATGATTGACTTGAAAGTAATGAGTAATAGAAGTTTAGTTTGACATAACACAATTTTTTCCAGTACAAAGAATTTTTCATGTTGATTGGAGGTGTTTGAGGATCTACAAATGAACTCAAAGGTGAATGTATATGAATCAAATGAGTGTTCAAGTAGTGAAGAAGAAAAAGATAAAGAAAAGAAAGTGTAGGTTGAAGAAGCTCTAGAAATAATCCCTAACACTCCTAAGTATGTGGAAAAGCATTAATCTGAAGACTAGATCATTGGTGATAAGAGAAAAGGTGTATTGACAAGAAGGAGAGCTACTAAAGAAAAGGTGAATATATGTTTACTTTCTAAAGTAGAACCTAAAACAGTGGTTGAGGTATGAAAGGATGAGTATTGGATCAAGGCTATGGAAGAAGAACTAATACAGATTGAGAAGAATCAAAGTTGGGAACTTGTGCCAAGACTAGAGAACAAAAATGTAATTGGAACTAAGTGGGTATTCTGAAACAAATTGAATGAGAATGGAGAGTTGGTAAGGAACAAGAAAAGACTTTTGTGTAAAGGCTACTCACAAGTGGAAGGAATAGACTATGATGAAACTTATGCTTTGGTGGGAAGAATGGAGGCCATTAGGATGTTTTTGGCTTTTGAAGCACATAAGGATTTCAAAGTATATCAAATTGATGTGAAGTTTGCTTTCTTGAATGGTGAGTTTGAAGAAGAAGTGTACATAGAGAAACTAGAAGGATTTTAGTTAGACAATCAGATAAGCTTAATGTGGGTTGCAAGTTAAAGAAGGCATTATATGGATTGAAGTAATCCCCCGGAGCCTGGTATGCAAGGCTAGATAGGTACTTATTATAGCAAGGATTCAATAAAGGTACTGTAGATAGCAAGTTATACATCAAGGTAAGTGGATATCAAATTTTGATTTTGGAAGTGTATGTTGATGATATAAACTTTGGTGGAAATGAAGGTATGTGTAAGAGTATTGCAGATGAAATGCAGAAAGAATTTGAAATGTCAATGTGTTAGGAAATGAACTTCATCCTTGGCTTACAGATTAATCAAATAGATATGGGTATTTTTATTTCTCCGTCAAAGTATGTAAAAGAGTTGTAAAAAAAATTGTCATGGAAGATTCTAAACCAGTATGTGCTCTTATGGTTATTGGTTGTAGGTTGAGGAAGAATGATGAATCTCCTAACATTGATCATAGTAAGCATAGATCAATGATTAGATTATTAATATATCTAACTGCTACTAGACTAGATATTATGTATGTAGTCTGTCTTGTGGCTAGATTTTAAGGAGATCCTAGAGAGTGACATGTTATGGTAGTTAAGAGGATATTCATATATTTAAAGGACACTCTTGATTATGGCTTGTGGTATCCAAAAGATACTAACTTTAATTTAAGTGTTTATATAGGTGTAGATTGGGATGGTTGTGTAGATGATAGGAAAAGTACAAGTGGTGTTGCATTCTTTCATGGATATAGATTGATCTCTTGGCTAAGTAATAAGTAAGATTCAATGTCTTTATCTACTATAGAGGTAGAATATATTAATGTAGCATCATGTTCCACATAGGTGTTATGGATGAGACAAACCTTGAGGGATATCAAAGTTGTCTATGATGAGCAAATTTCTATTTTTTGTGATAGGACAAAGCATATCTTAATTAGGTATCACTTTCTGAAAGAGAAAGTTGCAGAGAATGAAGTGAAGTGTAGGTATGTGCCTACAAAGGATTGGGTTGCTGACATATTCACTAAGGCTCTTCCTAAGGATACACTTGAGTATCTTCAGGAGAAGTTAGGAGTTATTACCCCTCCTTCTTTGACTATATTCATAAGTAAATGCATCAATCCAATGAATTTTAAGATTCATTCTTTTCTGGACTGATGTTGGAGGCTACCTCTCATGAGAAGTAGGTAGTGGTCATGATGATTGTGTTGTAGTACAGGACAACACTAAGAGGAGGGGTGAATTAGTGTTGTATAAAATTTTAAAATATTTTTCACTTTTTAATATACTAAATAGAGCATGATAAAAACATCAAGGATCCATACAAGTACAATGATTAGTAGAAAGAATAAAACCTTTAATCCATCATAACAAAATTAGGGCACAAGAACACATGCAGACAAACACCTAATTTGATGAGTGGAAAACCCTCATAGAGATGAAAAACCACTCTAAAATGCCTCACTAGCTTAATCAAAATTATCCCTCACTGGCTACACAAAATGTCTCACTAACAAGTACAAATGCCTCACTGACAGAATCCTCACTAGATACAAGCCTCACTAGCAAATACAACCGTATCACTCACAATTAGGTGTCTCACTAGTTGATACAAGTGCTTCACTAGCAATGTGTGCCTCATTGGCAAAAACAAGGACATTAGAAAGAAAAACTCAATTTAGGGGGTTTCTGTGATTCATGGAATTACATCAAATGATTTGATCATCTTCATCACAAACATATCATTTACAAAACACATAACCGTATACCTCCTTCTATCTACAATCAGTACAATCTCCAAACACACAAATTTACTTTATCAAATTTCACACACTATATATTGACATGAAGATATATCACACCTCACTAACTCAAGAAAAAAAACTTAATGCATCATCTTTTTACTTAAGCATTGTAGAAGATCATCTTTGCACAAATTACAAAGACAAATACCCCTGATACAATACTTATTTTTGTCCGGCACAAGTATGCTGCCAATAAAAGTCTCTGATTTCTATCTATCTGCTTAATTCTTACAAAATGTTCTGATCATTACAACACAGCCATCAACAACATCTTGAATGATCCCTAAGATACAAAATTATCTTCCTCTATGTATTATATATCAAAACATGCCATACCTTCAAGACTCCAAAAACTCACATTACCATACCTCATGAATTTTACATGTATTCCTATCTCCTCAACACATATCACAATCTTTCATCATATAGTTAATCTGCGAAGGAATAAGGGTTAGAAGACCTTTCTGTTTCAACACATTTCATTACTCTAAGTTTGTAACACAAAGAATTCTTATCTCTACACATTCAAGTCCTATAAAGCAAGTCAAGTCTCAAATAGTACCTGAAACCACTCAGAGTTCTTTATGTAGAAAAGCCATTCAATCAAAACCTCTTTCATTCATTGAAAGACTTGTTGTGATGTTCACAACACGCCCCATTTTGCTCCTTAGCAAAATAGGGACCCCTGCTGATGTTTTGCTTTTTGCTTCTGCTTGTGTTTGTCTGCTTTCTGGCGGTTTGGTAAAAATGAGTCAGGTGTATCATCATCATGATATTAGATGAGGTTGGTCATCATCATGAGGTCAGTTTGTCAAAGTTCATATTTTGTTTCTGTGACCTCATATTTAGAAAGAGCTTGAAATTCCATGCAGGTTTGCCTTTTACATCACCTGAAAATTCATCCATATGAGGGAGTTATGAGCAGTCAAAGTTTTGGTCAAACCTAATAATCGCAAGTGATCATCATACTTTCATGTTGTCAAGGTCATCATGATCTTAGTTTATCACCCGATAAAAATTATGCGGTCGCAATATCCGGACGTCAATCTTAGGTGGTAGTGCCCTTTACCCGTCAAATGACCTTATGCGCATTGTGAGCATCATGATTTTAGGAGGGTCATATTTTATAAACTCGGTTTTGCTGGATGAAGAGCGTCATCATCATATTTGAAGCGCCCCCCCGATAATATCCTGAGGTTCAAATATCTAGACGTCAACTTTAAGTCATAGTAAGTTTTCCCCGTCGAGCGGTCTTTTGTATCGCGAGCGTGCTGATATTTTAACATTACCTGATATTATAATATCATGCTGATATTATAAGATCAACCTGACTTAGAAAATCCACCATCGGCATATTTGCATGCACATGTTAAAATCCTATCGGAGGGTCATCATCCTGATATTTGCTGAAATTCACTAAGATGATGATGACGTCTTCATATCCTCCTGATCTCCTTTTGCATGATCAATATGATCATCCTATCTTTTAAGGGAGGCTGATATTCCATTCTTCAAATAGCATGATCATATTTTAAATATCACCCTAGCGCAAACCTGATGATGACCTCAACTCATCTTCATGCTTCGAAGATAGAAAATGATGGTTACGTCATCATGATAATTCGATGAGGAGGATCATCATATTTTTTTTATCCTGTCCTGTTGTCAAGATCATCATGATCTTGTTTGTCTACCTGATATTTCGTGAAGTCCTCCTGCCGAGAAAGAACGACCTTTTGCAAATATCCTGATGATCATCATCATCACATTTCCATTCGGTAGGATATTTTCCAAAACATGATCCGGTTAGCGAAAATATCATGATGACGTCATGATCTAAGTTCGACAAAAGCCCCAAATATCCTGATGATCATCATCATCCTGATCTTTCGAGAGGGTTACCTTGGCCGCAAAGGGGTCATATTACATTCATCATCCTGATCATGCTCCTTAGGTGACCCGATATTGCATTTATCCCCTGATCTCAACGAATATGATGATGACGCCATCATTTGCATTTTAACGAAGCCCGAATATGACGATGACGTCACCATCATTTTCCTTTCCTCAGCAGCAGGATCACATTTCATATCCTCCTATTTTTCTTCGACATGAATATGATGATGATGTTATTCTTTTCCCCAATAGACAGAAGCGAAACATCCTGATGACGTCATCTGCACATTTGAAAGGGAGAGCATCATATTTCCAGAATATCATGCAGATGAAGTGAACATCGGCCAAATAGAGAATATTGGCCGACATGTTTTTTGACACGCCGATGGGCGGGAAATGAGGCGGTGGAATTTTAAAAACATTTTTTTGGCGCCCATGGCATTTTTTTCGGTCAGCGATGGTTGACCCGATGGGTTTTGAGCGGTCTGAATGCGTTTTGGACGCATTTTGAGAGTATTCTGGATCTGATTTCCACAATTTTGCGCAGTCACTTGGATTTAAACGATTATTTTAATTTCCTGCTGTTTATGTGATAAATGAAATACTTATTGCTTGTCTTGTCTTGCAGGCTTGCAGTTGAGGAAGCAACTGGAAAGTCAACATAGTGACCTCATGGAGGAAGCGAATCTGATCTCAGGACCAGGAAGATAAGGATGAAGTGCGAAAAAGTCAAGGCCATTCAAGTGAAGGAAAGAGTTGCAGCTGAAGGTATTACTACAACAGACAAACAGAAGTTATTACCCAGCTGCCGGAACTTCTCAGAAGGGGCAATATTTCGCCCAGATTTGACACTGCTCAGAGATATTTTTTTGAAGAGCTGGTTCACCTGTATTTATTGCTGTAACCAGGGGTTCAGTTAGGTTTTTACTGTAGTGAGGACAATCAGAATGTCTATATATTGTGCCTCTCTACACTGTAATACTTTACAACAGGGATTCTAGGAAAACAACAGTGGCTACAACAGGATTTTCTTTTAGAAATACACAGTGAGTTAGCTTAGCATAGTTTAGAAGTAGAAGAAGGAGGTCACCTGTTTGTCTGCAGTAAGGTGCGCGTGGAATGTCTAGCTGCCTTACTATATCTGTAAAGCTTGTAAGTTCTCTATAGTATGATCAATGAAACTAAGAGTCATTCCTACATTGTAAATCATGTATGACTATTCGTTTCTAATACAATAGAATCTGGAGTTCTGCATCTATCTTCTGAGTGTTCTCCTGCTCTTCTTTGTGTTTTGAAATATTTCCTTTGAGAGCTTGCAATTTTAAATGTATGTTTGTGAAAATGCTCAGAACTTACATTTAAGGTTTTTACTGTGGATTTGATCAAATTACTGTGGTATTTACATAGTGCATAACAGAAACAACTAGATCCTTCAGTAGATTAAATGAGTTATAGATTAGATCTTTCTAACTTTTCTCAACCCATCTGAAATATTTAGCTGAAAACGTAGAAATCTAAAGGAAATTGTCTCAAATTTGAAGAAGCATGCATAACAGAGTTAAGAGTAGACAGTTTTCATAAGTGCATGAAGGAGAAAGCTGCAAAAAAATCCAAGAAAACCATCTAAAACTTGCAGCACAGTATCACTTTTATGCAAAGGAATGAAAAGTATTGACATATCTCATGACCTTTTTGCATATTCTTAGTCCAGTAAACCACCAAACAAACCTAAACTACGTAAGGCCCCTTGAACATTACAGCTTCACATTGACCAACTGAACTTGACCAACCGAACCATTGTAGACTTGGGATTAGTTGAATCTCAAATGATTCCTTCTGATCTTTCAAGTATAGTTTCAGTTCATTATATGTGAATTTTAACTTATTGTTATGATTGCATCAAAACGATCATCAACAAGACCCACTTCAACTTCAAACCCTCCATGTGAAGACTGTAGGTACCCTTCATGTTTCACTCTATCAAAACCCCTATAAACCTCTACTATTTTCTCCAATTTTCATATAGACATGTAGATAAACATATCTGCTATTATATGGACCAAGTCACTCATCTTGAACAATCAACCAGGCTGAGTTATAAATTTTCCTAGTGATTTATCTCATTGAGAAACATAATATGAACCATTATAGATGTGTTGCACTAACTATGCATCAAAATTAAATTGGTGATCATAACCATTGAAATTCAAATCTTATTTAAATCACCACCATTAGATTATCACTTGGTGCCATTTAATTTTAAACTTCATCCTTTGATAAAGCAACTATCGTCCAAGCTTACAAGGTTTATTGGGAAGTCCGGTGACATCAAATGAGGACCGGTAATTTTCATGACTATAAGACCCTTAACTTGGTGAGTGTTAAGTGGTCTGACTTATGATAGTAAGTCACTTCAAAAACATATAATAAAGTGAATGATTTAAGTGATTGCTTAGACTTGAAGAGTTTTAGGAGGTTTAGGGTTTCATAGTAGATTTAGGTTTTACCATAGGCTTTAGAACTTCATTTGGATTTCAACAAGATTTACACTTGTCAACACATGATAACTAATTATCAATCAAGAAAGGTATGATAGAAACATAATTCATAAAGACTATGATCAAACACTAAACTCAAGAACTTGAACCTTTCTTAGGGCTTAGTATAGGTTAGGTTCCTTTTAGGGTTTCAACCTAGATTCTAGAGTTTTAAGACTTAATAAGAGTGACAAAAAGAAAAATCTAGTAAATCCATCTAAATTGCAAAGAAGGCTTAACTTGGCAGAAAGGTAATTTGACACCATCAAAGTATGAAGACATATGCAACACAATCATGAAGGGAAGATAGGCATGAGGGCAAGAAGGTCTTGAAACATGAAGAAAATGAAGGCAATCTTGCTCAGTATTTGCATCCTCTGTTCAACATCAACATGAAGATATTAAAGCAAACTGAGAAAATAAATCATGACATACTTGCAGAACCATCATCATGTTAAGACGATCAACACTATAGACCTATATAAAACATGCCTTAGTAATGCTTCATAGATTGCTACATCCTGAGGTCACATTATAAACACTAATCTAATACAAATGACATCTCATCAACATGAGTAACACCAACAACCTAAACAAGATGAAGTATTGCAACAACCTTGAAGATCATGATCATGAAAGCATCCATCATGATCAACATCAACTGAACCATGAAGAGCAACACATCCATATCAACTAAATCATGTAGCATGACAACATCCTTTTCACAATCATCAAATCTCCTATTGTCATGATGGTAAGATCATCAAATGTCATGTTGTCCTGATGGTACCTTGTGGAGAAGCACACCAACTCAACACGCTCAAGACCTTTTTGACATCAATGACAAACAACTGCCATCAATCTCCCCCTTTGTCATTGATGGCAAAACTTCATGATCCATCATGCTCTCTCTCCCCCTTTTTGACATTGGATGACAAAGTAAAGAAAACTCCCCCTGAGGCAAACACAAGAAACCAATAAATACTCCCATGTGAAGATGAAGTCCAATCACCTATCACAACTCCCCCTAGGAAGACTTGCCTCAAGAAATGCACTGTCGAGCAAAGATCTGAGGATGAAGCTATCATAACACCATAAAAAATAGATAACATTGTTCTTAAAAGTACAAGCCAACATTTATCACTATTACCAAAGAACCTGAACAAGGCTTCAATGCATGTCAAAAGATTTGCATAGCAGCAAGTATATGTAAAAGATAAGACAAAGACATTGTCAAAGATCATGAAAACTTGGAAAGCTCACTGCATAATAGAATGATTAAAAAAATAGTCCCCAATCTGAAAACTCTATACTCATGAAGGATTTAGTGAAAGTCTGAAAAGGAAAACACCGTCAGCACTTTGATTTGAAAAATGTTATCATTGATTAAGGGGATCACTGTAATATTCAGTTAAGACTGCAACTAAACTAAAATACATTGTCACGGTACTAGATATCACTACCACCATCTATGAACTTAGATTGCCCCATCTGATCAGAATGCTCTACTACTATCTACCTTTTGAATTAACTCTTAAACTCCAGAAGCTTTGACTATTTTTACAAAGATTGTTCTATCAGCATCTTGATAAGAAATCACTATCCTAGTCATAATACTGTCATTAGTTGTCCAAATATCAGTGTGACAAACTTTGCCATTATTTCTATCAATAAGGTCTTGTTAACTATTACCACAAGGACTAAAACAACATTGCACCTTTGATTAATACTCTTTATGAAGAGTAAACTTTTGATGAAAACCCTAAGCACACATTGTCTTCATTGTCTATGATCCATATCTTTAGATCTTGAACATGCATGTGTGAACTCTTGTATCAAATACTGAGCAAGTCCTAAAAGGAACACAAGTCATGAATGACACAAATCCTGAATGGTCAACATTTTTTGCAACATGATGAAGTCCTGCAAGTCTCGCAATAGTAACAGAAGATGATGGCCTTATATTTTCAAACCTTCAACAACTTTAACTAGATGAGAAAATATGAACCTCCTCCTTTGCATCCCATAATATCTTGAAACATCATGACTTTGATTAAAGGCAAGGTTAACAAGAACATCCTGTGATTCTAATTGAGAGCATGGCAATCAACATGACTACAACTGCATGAAGCAACACTTTCCAACAAATAGGATTAGGATATGATCAACTGCATATTTAGGATATAATCAACTCCATATCAACCTTTGATGTTTCTCTTCTCTAAATAGATAATGGTCAACAATTCCAACACAACCATCATGAAGTAAATGATAACTCTGTGAAGGAAGTAATGATAACAAGCTATGATGCTCAACTCAACTCCTTTGTCATCTACAACAACTGATGATAACATGATGAAACAAAGTGAGATCTAGCCAACCAACACTATCCTATAGTACACTTTGTTAGAAAGTCATCCACTCATCTCTATAACATAGTACCAATCACTCAACCTATCACAAAAAGCTTGAAGCATATCAAAGATAACCAATTTTGTTGCATGGTTTGGCCCTTGGTCTCCTTGTTTAGCATAGCATTGCGGTGGTTTGTGACAAGGGCTTAACCACCTCTCGTGCTTGATAAGTCAAGTGGTTGTATCAGGCATTAACAGGTTGATCTTTTGGTGTAACGGAAGATAACAATTGGTATCAGAGCCGAGGTCACGAGTTCAAACCCTGCACTTGCGCTAGGAGGGGGATTGTTGGAAGGTGTGGCCCTTGGTCTCCTTGTTCAGCGCAACACTATGATGGTTTGCAACAAGGGCTTAACCGCATCTCGTGCTTGTTAAGTCAAGTGGTTGTATCAGGCATTAACAGGTCGATCTTTTGGTACAACGATAGCTAACAAATTTGAGCACCACAAACTGAAGTCATGATAAAGAAAAGAATAATAATGAAAGGTAAAACCATATCTCATTACCTTATCATGAATACTGATGAACATAAAGCCATCATAACTAACTCTTAACAACATATGAGCCCTGAGAACATGACAGAAGCATGATTCATGACCAGAGCATGATGAACTCTTGAATCAAGCTCACAAGAACAATCAATAAAAGCATGAATAGAAAGCATCTTATGTAGAAATGAATAGCATCCATGACATCCATGACATTCACTGAACTCCTTGCTTGCCTTACCTCAACTCAACACCTATCTACCTTAATTCATTGAAACAACTCTATGCAATAATGAGTCATTGTTGTAACCATTAATATAATGAGTAGATCAACTCCTGATAACCTAATAACCAATTACTATTATGTAAACTACATTTTCATTGATCTTCCACTCTGCACCTTGACTAGATGTAATTTGTCTTGCTATGAATTATCCTAAGTGACTATACAAAAACTCACACTTACTGTACTTTGTCAATTCCATGTCAAACAAGTTCATGCAACAAACATGAAACAAGAGATCACTGCAATTCTTAGGGATGAAAGATAAGGCAATAAGTATCTCCCCCTAACTGCATGCTACCTCTTTATACACTTTGTGATGTTTCTTGTACAGCATGCACAAGATTAGGATTTTCTTCCACTTGGCCTTGTTTTCTTTTCCAAACCTGCATAGGACCTTTCTTCTTGTTGTTTAATATATTCACTTACTTTTGTTTGATCACATAGCTATTGGATGGGTTCATAAAACTATTCCCACACCATTGTGCTTTGTGTCTAGACTTATTACATTTATAACATATAATGTCATTGTCTAGACCAAAGAAAGGATAATTTCTTCTAGGCATAATATAAGAACTCCTCTTTACATTCTTTACAAGATCATGTCTCTCATACGTTCTATAATTTCTTGTACAATCTCTTTCTCTATGGCCATAAACATGACAACAATAACAATAACCATGAAATTGAGAATAATTGTACCTCATTGAGTGCCTGGTAGATAGAGATCTCGTAGACTTGATTATCCTTCCTCCTGTATCTTATGGAGTAGCAGCATGATAAGATAAGTCTATCTTCTTCCTTGGTGCATTTCTTGCTTTGGAACACTCTCCTTATTGATAACCTAGACCAGTAGTCTACTTGCAATTCTTTTGTTTGGTCAACATGTCATTCAACTTGTTTGTACTTTCTTCAAAATCTTGATATTTCTTTGATAGAACCTTCTGATCTTCGTAATCTTTTCTCAGATTGACAATTTATGCTTCTAATTTCAAACATTCAAATCTTTTCACCTCAAGGTCAGATTTTATTACATCTATTATTCTTTGGGCTTCCTTAATTTCATTCTTTAGACAAATACTCAGTTTATCATATTCATCAACTTGACTCTTTAAGTCTACAATTTGATTTCATGCCTCCTCAAACTCTAAAGAAACTTTTGCAAAATATGAACATACATTGTCTTTAGAGTCTTTTTCTTGTTGAAACTAATCTTCTAATCTCTAATTATCCTTTCTAAGTTGCTTGATCTGATCTAAGGCACACAAAATTTTACCTTCTAAATCTACCTTACAATAATTTTTATCAAACTCCTATATGTTTTCATCGACAAAGAGGTCTCCTTCTTTGTCATCAATCTCAACAGCAAAGTCATTTTCTTTATCACACTTTGTGTCACTTTTCGGGGATTGCTCATGTAATAACTCATCACATGACTTGAATGGGGTTTGCTATTTTTTCTTGGCATCTTTCTTTTCTCTATTTCTTTTATACTTTCCCATGGTACTCCAATATCAGGACCTACCCAAGCTCGTTAGACTTCTATAGGGAACCTATGCTTTGGTACCACTTATTGGAGTACACGACAACACTGTGAGGGGGGGTGAATCACTGTTGTATAAACTTTTAAAATCTTTTGCACTTTTTAAATACTAAATAGAGCATGATAAAAATATCAAGGATCCATACAAGTATAATTATTAGTAGAAAGAATAAAACCTTTAATCAATCATAAGAGCATTAGGGCATAAGAACACATGGAGATAAACACCTGATTTGATGAGTGGAAAACCCTCATAGGGATGAAAAACCACTCTAAAAATGCCTCACTAGCTTAATCAAAATTATCCCTCACTGGCTACATAAAATATCTCACTGACAAGTATAAATGCCTCACTGGAAAATATAACTGCCTCATAGGCAATCGGGTGCCTCACTGGCAAAAACAAGGACATTAGAAAGAAAAACTCAATTCAGGGGGTTTCCCTGATTCACAACATTACATCAAATGATTTGATCCTCTTATCACAAACATATCCTTTACAAAACACATAACCTTATACCTCCTTCTATTTAAAATCAGAACAGTCTCCAAACACACAAATTTATGTTATCAAATTTGACACACTGTATATTGACACGAAGATATATCATAGCTCACCAACTCAAGAAAGAAACCTTAATGCATCATTTGTTTTCTTAAGCACTCTAGAAGATCATCTCTATGCAAATTACAAAGACAAATACCCCTCACACAATACTTATTGTTTGTCCTACACAAGTATGCTACTAATAAAAGTCTCTCATTTATGTCTGTCTGCTTAATTCTTACAATATGTTCTGATCATTACAATACAACCATCAACAACATCTTAAATGATCCCTAAGATACATAATTCTCTTCCTCTGTGTATTATACATAAAAACATGCCATACCTTAAAGACTCCAAAAACTCACATTACCATACTTCATGAGTTTTGCATGTATACCTATCTCCTCAACACATATCATAATCTTTCATCATATAATTAATCTCTAAAGGAATAAGGGTTAGAGGACCTTTTTGTCTCAACACATTTTATTACTTTAAGTTTTTAACACAAAGAATTCTTATCTCTGCACATTCAAGTCTTATCAAGCAAGTCAACTTTCAAATAGTACCTGAAACCACTTAGAGTTCCTTCTGCAGAAAAGCCATTCATTGAAAACCTCTTTAATTCATTGAAAGTTCCACTTCAACTTCAAATCCTCCATGTGAAGACTACAAGTATCCTTCATGTTTCACTCTATCAAAACCCCTATAAACCTCTGTTATTTTCTCCAATTTTCATATAGACATGTAAATATACATCTTTGCTATTATATGGAACAAGTCTCTCATCTTGAACAATCAACCAAGCCGAGTTATAAATTTTAATTGAGAAATAGAATATGAACCATTATAGCTTTGATACACTAACTGCCCATCAAAATTAAATTGGTGAGCATAACTGTTGAAATTCAAATATTATTTAAATCACCACCACTAGATCATCGCTTCACGCTGTTTAATTTTAAACTTCAACCTTTGATAAAGCAACTACCATCCAAAATTAGAAGGTTTACCGGGAAGACCTATGACATCAAATGGGGACTGATCATTTTCATGACTAAAAGACCCTTTACTCGGTGAGTGCTAAGTGGTCTGACTTATGATAGTAAGTCACTTCAAAAACATATAATAAAGTGCATAATTTAAGTTACGACTTAGACTTGAAGATTTTTAGGAGGTTTAGGGTTTGATAAAAGGCTTTAGAACTTCATTTAGATTTCAACAAGATTCAGACTTATCAACACATGATAACTAACTATCAATAAAGAAAGGTATGATAGAATAATAATTCATAAAGAGAATGATCAAACACTAAACTCAAGAACTTGAACATTTCTTAGGGCTTAGTATAAGTTAAGTTCCTTTTAGGGTTTCAACCTAGATTCTAGAGTTTTAAGACTTAATAAGAACTTGTGACAATAAGAAAACTCTAGTAAATCCATCTAAATTGGAGAGAAGGCTTAACTTTGAAGAAATGTAATTTGACACCATCAAAGTATGAAGGAATATGCAATACAATCATGAAGGCAAGACAAGCATGAGGGTAAGAAGGTCTTGAAAAATGAAGACAATGAAGACAATCTTGCTCAGTATTTGCATGCTCTGTTCAGTTTATCACCATGAAGATATCAAAGCAACCTGAGAAAATAAATCTCTGACATACTGACATAACCATCATCATGTTAAGATGATCAACACTATAGGCCTATATCAAACATGCCTTAGTAATGCTTCACAGATTATTGCATCTTGAGGTCACATTATAAACATTGATCTGATACAAATGACATCTTATCAACATCAGTAACACCAATAACATGAACAAGATGAAGTATTGAAACAACCTTGAAGATCATGATCATGAAAGCATCCATCCTGATCAACATCAACTGAATCATGTAGCATGACAAAACCCTTTTCATGATCATCAAATGTCCTACTATCTTGATGGTATGATCATCAAATGTCCTATTTTCCTGATGGTACCTTGTGGAGAAGCACAAAAACTCAACACCCTGAACACCTTTTTAACATTAATGACAAACAATTGCCATCATATTGTTAGTTAGTGGGAGTAAGAGTCGATACAGTTTATTGTACACTCCTAAGGGGGAGTATTCAGAGTAGTGAAAAGAAAAGATCATGTGACCTGCTAAGAGTGAAATAAGAGGTGTGTCACCCTTTATCATTGATGTCAAAGGGGGAGAGAGACCAATGTGAAAAAGAACTAAATTAGTGATCAAGTAGAGAGAGTAAGATGTGTAAAAGAAAAGGCAAGAATAAGAAAGTAAAGAAGATTGGTGTAGAGTTGTGTCTTGTTTTCACATTATGTGTTGTCATCAATGATAAAGGGGGAGATTGTTTCAAGTATGTGCTAATCAATGATGTCATTGATGTCAACAAGCTTGTGTTGTCATTGTTGTCAACTTTGTCAATAGTATGTGTAGTTTGTGTTGAGAAGAAATCAGAGATAAGGTTGTGTAAAGATGAGGATATGAGCTATTCCTGAAGATGATTTGGTTACTTTGTAGAAGTGATGAAGATGTTAATAATATGGTTTTGATGGTTGGTTTCCAAGTGCTTTTAAAAAAAATAATTAATAAAGGAAACAATGTGTTGAAGAGATTGACTGGTTTAACAAAGTAGTGTTCTTGTTTTGTTCTGCATTTATTCCTTATTGAAGATCTACTCTTGTGGTTTGAATATGTTATTCTAAGGTGTTTAGAGATTCTATATTCCAAATTTTATGCTCTGGTTCGTTGTACAGAGAAAGTTGTGGTCACTAGTGTGTGGACTGTGTTTCTGGGTTATGCAGAGGTGTCTAGGAGAAACTATTTTTGTCCACATTTCTCTCCAGATTTGTTTCTAGCTTTGTGGGTTTGGATTCATACTTATAAGGCCTATATCTTTCTTTAGTTCAAGTGGTTCATGGTTTGGTGCTCAACAAGTTCATTTCTTGAGTTCTAATTGATGGTTTCTTGAGTTACAGTTGATGATAGAGTAATCTAAGTGGTCTTGTGTGAACTTTCTTCAAGTGAAAGATGTTGTGAAGGATTTTGTTGTTTTTTAGGTACTTGTGGATATTTCTAGATCATGTTCATGCTTTGTGCATGGTCCACATGTCATCTTTTGATTTTGAGGAAGCATTCACTTAAAAGTTCATAGTGTTAACACACGTTTAGCCAACTTGGTTGTTTACACTAATTGCAGTTATGCTTCGGTGATTGTAAAAGCATGATGAAGCATGTATGCATGGATTTAGGTCCATGCTAAGGTGTGATGTTGTCTGCATTCATTCCTTTCCTCAACGATAATGTTTTTCTCTAGACCTAATTTGAACTTTATGGCTTAAGATATGGTCCTAACCTTAGAGAATTTTTTCAAGGTTGATGATGGTATAAATAAGTGTCAAGGATTCATGACTAGATGGATGCATGAGAAATATGATGTGAATTTGATCATTACAGTAAGAGATTTCATGTGTTAGGCTACTGGATGTAGTGAGCGGAAGGTGACTACTATTTTTTAGTATTGTTGTGAAGGCAATGTTTATCTTGTGATGAATATTGAGCTTCATTAGAACTGAACTCCATGCATAAGTTAGATGCAATTATATCAGTTCATCCTTGGAAGTGAGCCTTCTCTTCTATCTCTTTCTTCTAGACAATGAGTCATTTGGTAGTGAGTGTTTATTTCTTTCTTCTGGGCAGTGAGCCCTTTGGTAGTAAGCCTTTTGTAATTTGGTATTGCTACTACTTCATATTGTGAGCTAATCCTCACCATGGTTTTTCCCTTCCTGGGCTTATCTTAGCATCTAAGTTTTTATCATTTTGTGCATTAATTGAAGTCCAACCAAAGCCTTATAGGATATCACTCCAACCAAAACATAGCTTCAGCCCAAAATTTATAAGACATGTTTTTAGCATGTAACATACATCTAGTCATTTCAACAATAGTTCTATGCTTCCATTCAACTACACCATTTTGTTGATGTGTATAGGGAATGCTTAGCTCATGTTTAATGCCAAAGGACTTCAAATAACCATTAAATAATTATTCACATATTTAGTACCATTATAATTCCTAAGTATTTTGAGTTTAAACCTGGATTGTCTTTCAACAAATTTAGGAAAATTAACAAAAGTATCAAGAAGCTGAACCTTGTTTTTAAGAAAATAGATCCAAGTCCTTGAATAACCATCAACGAAAGTAAGTACATACCTTGATCCTTGAATGGATTCATTTTTTATGGGTCCCAAAAAGTCACTATGAAGGAGGTGCAACTTATGATTTGTCCTCCATGCTTGACCTTTGGGAAAGGCCTCCATATGCATCTTACCACTCATTCATCCTGTGCATACAATTTTAGAAGGAAAAATACTAGTTAATCCTTCTACCATATTAGATTTTTGCATCAACACAATGTTGTCAGCATTGATATGACCAAGTCTTTCATGCCAAATATTAAAATCAATGGTAGATAACAAATAATATTTAGGAGTAGCAAACTAATACAAATTGAACAAATTATCATTGTCTAATTTAGCATTAGCAATGACTTTATCATTTTGATTTGGATCTATCACATAGCACATATCTTTATAAATTTGATCTTGTAATCTTGACAAAGCTTAGCTATAGAAAGAAATTTTTTGTCAACTCAGAAACATACAAAACATCATGTAACTTACCATTAGGAACATTCACATCTCCAATTGCTTCTACTTTACAACTATGATTATTTGCAAGTTGAAGAGGAACATTAGTTATATCAGGTTGCATTTATTCAAATATCTCATTATAAGAAGTAACATGTTAAGATACACCTAAATCAATAATCCACTCACAAGGTTTAGAAGAATTTAAAGCATAAGTAAAAGCACGCCCTGATTGATTGACATTATTATTATAAGGCTTGTGATTTTGTTGATAATTTCGCCTCATAGGTTGTTTATTGTTATTAGCGATTTTCTTCTTAAAATAAGCATTAGGACAATGACCATATTTATCACAATAGTTACAATGAGGCATTGTAGAAGGACTATTCTTTCGATTATCATAACTATTATTGTTGTTATTTCTATAACTATTATTAGTTTTATGAAATTTAGGATTATAATTTGGTTTATTATGAGGTTTAAAATTTGGTTTATTAATTTTAGACATAAAAGCATGCTCAATATTCTTAAGATTACTACATTGAATCAACTTAGCTTCTTCTTGCCTTAACAAATTTAAAAAAATATCATAAGATAATTGAGTAGATAACGTAGGAATAGATAATTGAGGTTGAATATTTGTAATAAATTGTAAAATTTGTCTAGGCAAACATTTTCTAAGAATAAAATGCATTAATCTAAGATCTTTGATTTTAACTCCTAAATATATTAATTGACTATTAAGAGAATCAAGTTTGAGAAGAAATTCATTCATGTATTTGAAATCCATATACCTGAGATCTTTAAGTTGATCTTGAAGTTGAATATTTCTAGATTCATTCGATCTATCATAAGTTTTCCCTAATATTTCCCATGAGGCATAGGCTTTCAGGCACACCCAATGTGAACATATGGTTCAAGTGACATTGAAATACCTATTAGGCTAAGGGATTCATCATTTTGTTGTCCTTTTGTCTAGTTCATCATGGCTTTTCATCGCACCAAGCTCTGATTTCAAATTAGTGACTACATCCAACATATGTTTAAATCATAAAATAAAGCTAATATAGATTTTCCACGAATGATAGCCAAATTCAATTTGATTTTAAGAGTTAAAGTAAACAAATTTTAATTCTTTTTTGAAAAAAAAACAAAAAACTATTTAGATACACAAAATGCAAATTTTTAAAAGAAATTTGTGTACATATGGAAAAAATACAAATTTGTTTTTAAAAAAATGCCTAATTAGATAACCAAAAGGTAATTTGTTTTTTATTAAATTGCATATAATACTTATTTTAAAAACTGAGTGAAAATGAAAGACAACACTGAATTTCATTTTCACTAAGGGGGAGAATTTGGATGACTTGCTCTTCTCTGATGACATGGAACTTATGGAAGGATCATAATAGACACAACTTTAAGGGGGGGAGTTCTCTGTGGATGCAATGTGTCACAAATTCCATCAAAGAATTGTAGAAGTACTTAATAATAAGGTTAGGAATGTCAATCACCTCACATTCTCCTCGAGGGATGATGAAATTACCAAAGCATGGTTGGGACTCTTAGTGCCTAAACTTTTGGGGGGAGGTGGCATCACAAAGGAGAAAAGAATGAAAGCTCATTGGCTAGCTCCTCCGAGTGGCCATCTAAAACACAATTTTGATGGGACTGCCAAAGGCAACCCCAAGCAAGTTGTTTATGGTTGTATTCTGAGAGACTATAAAGGTTTGGTGGTTTGCGCTTTGGCTGGCTCGCTAGGTTCTAGAACGAATAAATTTCTTGAATCTATGTCACATTGACATTGAAGGGGATTCATTGTTGTGCGTGAATGCTATTCGTCAAAACAATATTACCAACTGGAAACTTAGGAAACTCATCAATGTAGCTATTGATATCCTAAAAGATTTAGATTGCATTATTGCCCTTGTGTATAGAGAAGCCAATGCTACTATTGATGCCCTGGCCAACATTGGTGCAATCTCTTCTAAAGATGATGATTCTTTGATTGATTGTTCACAACATGACTTATTGCATAATATCATACAGAATGAAGCAATTTTTGTTCTCCAAGAATATGATAGTTTAAAATCTTGTAATTTTGTGGCACACCCTTAAAATTCCAACTATTAAATTAGTTCTATCTTTAACTTCACATATGTATTGGCCTATTCCACATTCTATCATCTCATCACCATTTAGGGATGGTAGGCAATATGCAAAAGGAACTACTTCAAGTGTGGTACAAGGAACATGATCCATACCTGTATCAATATTACCTTCAGGCTTGCTATTGGAATAAAGCACAATAGGTTTCATTGTATCTTGTGAAGCACTATTAGATATCTCTTTTGCATCTATTGGTGATTGATCCTTGCAAGGAGGGAGATTCTCCTCTTCTACGACAAGGTGAGCCATAGAATGATGATGCTTCTTCCATTCTCTCACAATTTGATTTCACTTATTTTTTATTCACGATGTCTACTAGGGGAGCCATAGTATCTTCCAACGTGGGTTCCTTTTCTTCCTTTGCTCAAAGAATAATAGAAGAAACAAGAGGAACCAACATAGGTTGAGAGACTATGAGGGGAGGGTTCCTAAAAGAGCATTAATCTTCCCTCTCAACTTTTGAAATAGGTGGAGGTACTTGAGCATCCACAGGCAGTTGATAAACCTCATGAAATAGATTACGTGCAATTGATTACCTTTCACTAGTCTCCGAACAGGTTGATGGGACAAAAGTAATATTACAAATAAGGGGATGTTTGTTTTGTTCTTGATGGTTTCCTCATTGTCCTTGGAAGGATGGCAAAGGGGGAACCTCAACATATCTACCACACACTTGGGGATCAGGAGAAACCTTCAATTTTGGCTTAACGTCATTTCCTACCTACAGGATAGTGGAACTACTATCGTAGCATCAGAAGATCGAGAGGGTCTAGGGACATCACTAGAACTTATGTTACTAAGAGTTCAAAACTATTATTTTATGTGTTTTATACTTTTGATATGACAAAAGGAATATATCCTCTCTAGTTCAAGTAACTCCCACTTGTTTTGGCCAGAAGTAGTCAAGTGTAAAGTGTCCATGATGAGAAATGATCTAGTACTAGCTATGATGTATAGTGTGCACATATCCCTCAAATGAAAAATTTAGGCACTTATGAACCATAAAGTGGATTACCTTCATGGACTGGAGCCATGGCTGACCCAACTTCACATGAAATAAGTTCAATGTAGGAATGATCATGAAAGTAACATCCGAGGTTCTTGGCCCAACCTTGACATTGAGGGTCAAGGCACCAAGAGTTGGAAGGATATACCCATCGTGTTCTCTAATTACAATTTATGATACATCCTAGTGATCGTGGTGTAAACCCTACATGTATAGAAACTCTTCAGTTAATACATTTGCCATGCAAATGGGATTGATCATAGCACTTCTTATGGGTTTATCATTGATGTAAATGGTTATATATAGAGGTCCATTAGGAGATTCAATGGTAGCATCATGAGGAGTGAAAGATATAGATTGTTGATGCTCCTCTCACTCTAGATGAGGGCAAGAATATACCATGTACACATCTCCTTCATAATGTTGTTCTTGATGACTATATTGTATTTATTGAAATGTATCCACAATGTTAGATTCATGATGAGGTAATGGAGTTGTGAATATTTGCAAATTTTGATTGTGAGGAGCCACCAATATATTTCCTTTGTCATTTACGCTAGCAACCTGGATGACATTGCAGTCAATGGGTTCTTGAACTTTATCTTTAAGACGCATAGTACATCTTTTAGTGTCATGACCAATGGTGTGGTGAAATTGACAAAAGGCCTTTGAATCGAAAAAAAAGATGCTTGCATCTTATTTGGATCAAGAGGTCGAATAGGTGGAAGCTTGAAGAGATTGTTGTTTAAAAGTTGTAGAGATAAAGAGATTCTAATAATGGTGTGAATTGTTTAGTTTTTTGTTCTAGTGTAAATGGGACGAGAACAAAAGATGTTGCAGTTGCCACATGTTTTTGAATATGATTTGATGATATTGCATTTATTTTGATGAAATTCTTTTTGTTTCCTTTGAATTAATGATTGTGCAGGACTTCGGATTGACCAAACAAAGTTGATGACTGATTATTCTCATACTTCAACTAACTGATAGTTGATAATTGCATAGGGTTGTGCAAAGATTGTTGGCAAGAGACACTGCTCTGATGAATGATTGAATGTTGTCATTGATGGCAACAAAAAAAGGATATTTCATCAGCATAGCAAAGACACTTTACTCTGGAAGGATAAATGGCTATGTATGGGCAGTATACATTATATAGTGTAAATGACAGTGTTTGTGTCAGTATGCCTCTGTAGTTGAAGATAATCATATGTGGTTTAGGTATGTTATTCATAGATACTTGGTGATCATTTGCTTCAGTGTTCAAGTCTTGACTTCCTCTGGAAGTCATATTGCAAAATATCTAAGTCCAAGTGAATAGAGTTAAGTCAAGGACAATGTACATTACCAGAGTAAAAGGGTCTGCATTCCTCCACTGTTGCATATTTTGTCCTACAATTCTAAAAGTATAATAAGGAGTCTAGAATGAATGTTGGATATGAATCTTTGAGTGTTATATGGCTCATAGTGAAAGTTATGATATGACAGATGAATTGGTCAAGTGTGTTCTTAAGAGACAAGCTAACAGGCATGTTAGATGTTTATGCGAAGAAGGTATATTGTTTGAACAATCAATCTAAGTGGTTGAACGACTAGTGCTGACCTATATGAAGACTATTAAATGATTTTTTGGGTCCACATTGTATATTGTGCACTAGTTCAAGCTGATAAGATATAACATTTATATACACAGTTCATGTTTGGCTTACCAACCTAATTATGAGATAAACCTTGTAGAGGATATATACTGGATGTATTTTGATGTTGTAAAAGTGTGGATGTACGGAAGTAGTGCAAATTTGATTTGTGAATGATTCTAAGTAATTTGCAAAATAGAAAAGGAGTAATAAGGGCAAAAAATAGAGTATATGTATGATAGTTAAAAAGAAGGATAGAAATAATGAAGACCTTTGAATCTATGTATTGAGCCTTCAATGGAACTATGATCCAACATTTGGTAGATGTATTTGCAAAAGTTCATCACTGGCAATGAGCCAATTTCATTCTATCTTCTATCTTTCTCTCTGAGTGGACAGTGAGCATTTCTTTGGATAGTGAGCCCCATGGCTATGAGCCTTATGTAATTCAGTATTGTTACCATACTATATTGTGAGCTAACACTCACTGTTGTTTTTCCTTTTTTGGGTTTTCCTTGTAAAATCCTTGTGTCTATGTTATGAATTTGTGGCTACTCTTCTCATGTTCACTTTACTTTCATGTTATTGAATTTGTTAAATGGTTAAGTGAATGTGTAAATTAAAAGGTTCTAAGAATATTGATTCACCCCCCACCTCTCAGTATTCTTTGCAATCAACAATTGGTATGAGAGAAAGGTTCCTTGGAAGAATCTTAACAACTTAAGGAAGATCTGGGAACGTGTACACATGGAAGGCAGAAGATATTTCACTTCTCCTAAAGTGTCATATGAGAGCAATGAAGAATTACAAGCTACTCTTATTGATCTTGAAAAATCTAAAGTAGAAATTAGGGATTTGAAGGATAACATACAAGAAGCTGATGAATGCATTTTAAATCTAAAAGACCAAGTCAAGAAATTCAAAGAAAAATAAAAAGAGGTTGTTGAGAAATTGATATCAACAAATGAGAGCCTGGATGATTTGAAAGTGGAAGTTGTAGAAAGAGATAAAGCAGAAGATCTAAAAATGCTGGGAAAAAGCAAATTAGAAGAATGTAATAAACTTGAAAAGGAAGTTGTAAGCTTGAAATCAGATTTGGAGAAAGCTAAGAGCTATGAAGAAAAGTTCAAGATAAGTTTTACAAAACTTGATGAGATCAGTGCTAGTTAAAAGAGTTCCAATGAAAAGCAAGGCTTGGGATTTGAGAAAGGAGAAAGTTCAAAATTAGGCCAAACAAACACTGTGATGAAGCAAAACAAACAGAACTATTTTAGAAATCAAAGAAGAAGACCTAGAAGACCTCCAATCAGGCAGTCAAATGCTCAAAGGTACCACCCATCTTTCAATGGCCATTGTTTTAATTGCAATAATTTTGGCCATAAGGCTACTTAGTGTAGGAGTAGAATAAATCAGAATGTTCCATCATTTTTTGGTCAATGTTTCAATTATAAGAAAATTGGTCATAAATCAAATGAATGTAGAAGTCTGGTAAGGAATGGCTTTTACAAAGCAACGAATACTCAATCATTCAATGGAAAGTGTTTTGCATGCAATAGATTTGGACATATAGCTAATCAATGCAGATCAAATCCAATCAATAGAAGGAATCAAGGATAAAGGAATGTGGTATGCTACAATTGCAATAAATTTGGACATGTTGCAAGATTCTACAGAAGTAAGAATGAGAAGAGAGACTATCATAAAGAGAAGAGGAAAATAGAGGAGAGAGAAGATAAGGACAAGAATAAGATTGATCTAGTGGAAATCAAGAAGGAAATGAATGAGGTTTGGATTAACAAGGATATAAATAAGGTAAGAAATGAATCCACGCCATTTTTTTGTACAGATACTTCCTCAGGGAAGTGGATGGTGAGCTCTAGCTCAGGGAGAGCTGCAATGAAAATCATAATCCCCTAGCCAGATTGTTAGTGCTAGGATCTAGCACAAAGATATGTTGAAAAGATGCATATGACAGATATGTTGAAAGAAATTTTGGAAGAAAAGGTTCAAACATGAAATATTGCAGAGCAATCCTAATAGACTATATTTTACAGAGATCTGTTTGACATCTTTTTCAATTGGGGCATTTATGAAAATTAAGTTAAGATAGATTAAGGATTAAAAAGGGGCTCATCTAATAGAAAATTCATTCTGCATTCCAACTTCCAAGTGTCTAAGGTAAACTAAAGCAAAAATTCCATGTGGACTATAGTGATTTTCAAAGCAAATCAAGACAAGATCAAGCAAAACTCTAATTTACCAAAAAGAGGTATTTTTCAGTTTTGAAACCCTACTATGAATTCATTTGAATCTTTACAAAAATGGCAACACCAAATGTGATTGATATAACCGAAAGAGCCCAACCAAAATTCAAAAAGCATCCATTCAATTCAACAGAGGTCAATCCAAATGGTGTGTTTTTAGAAATTTGTTTGGTGTGACGCATGTGGAAGATGTTGGGGCCTATATTCATGTTGTACTAGAGGAACACAAAGGTAGTCAACTCATAGACATATATCTAAAACATCTAAGTGGTGATACTTTTAACCTAAAAGAAGAATACAAGGCTTTGGAAGAGAATAAACTCATTGAGTATATAGATTTTCTAGTTTTTGCAGAAGATGAATGGGTCTGGTATGTCTTAAGCCAAATTCATGATGACTTTATGCGGCTCAAATCTACATTTAAGATAACCAAAGATGTCATAAAGGTCATCACAGGACTAAATTCTATCGGTATAGTACCTATATTGAAGGCTATGAAAAATGATACAGTAATGAAAGCTACCAGAGCAAAATTTGACAAAGGGCATTAACAATCAATGACATTGAAGATCATGTAGTTAGATTTACATCCAAGGTAATTGGCTATAATGTCTGCTTCATCAACTGGGAGAACTCTATCTATGGTACAACCATATACACTACCGATCAAATGGTCTTGAGGAAAATGCAGAGTATGACCTTTGTGAACTCCTCCATTAGCAGTTAATGGAGAACTTGAAGAAAACAAAAGAAAACAAATACCCTTTCAAATTTGGTACATTGATTTTGTGCTTATTTTTCTACTTTATGCAAGAGTTACCAGGCATCAAGAATAATTTTTGGACTACAGACAAACCGGTTGTAGTACAGATTAGGAACCAGTTGAATAACATAGGAAATATTAATGCACAAACTCAGCACTATGGGGCTATTTCAAAAACTTCCAAAAATTAATGCTCTAGGGAAACGATCCCTAGACCAGATGTTGATAAATATAAGGACACTATATGCTTTATTGAGACAAAAGACTAATGCTTGATGGAGGCTATTGAACCTAGAATAGTATGGGTTATTCTAATGGGCTATGAAGTAGATGGAGAAATACTAGAAAATTATGCCCAACATATGCTAAGCAAACTGAGAGATCCCAAAGAGGAAAGATTTGGGACATATGAGGAACTGTCTACAGAAATATGTGTTGAGTGAGAAAACCTATAATTTCAAAGAAGGCCCAGAAGATACCAGAGACAAGGGAAAAGGCACAATCAGAGAGAGAAGAAAAAGAAATGAAGGAAAGTGAACCAGTTAAGGCTCCAAAAGAGCCTAAGAGGCAACCAAAGAACCCAACAATAACAAAAAGAAGAACTAGAGGTTCTAGCTCCGCAGAAACTACATTTATGTCCTCCAGTCCCACACCCTCTACAAGTGTGGAAGCCCCTACAACTAGTCACAAGAGAAAGAAAACCAAAGGTCATAGAATGTATGTCAATACAGGAGTAGATGAGGAAGAGATAGAGTCAGATGAAGAAGTGAAGAAAATGAAAACTGAGGCCTAAAGCTTCTGGGAGCAGCAAGAGGAAACCTTTTGGTAATGGTAAAGCTGAGAAAAGGCCAAGGTAAGATAAGTCTTAGAGAAGAGAAGAAACTATAAGTCTTGAAGATGTCCTAAAAGCCATCACAGTTGATGGAAACTTAAAACCCATATATCAACTATACAATGAGTATGATGATCTAGACAAAAGGATCATTGAGAATGTTGTTCTTAGATACCTAGACATCTACAACAAAGCCTTTATTGAGATCATTACTAATCTCCTAGGTAGTTTGGGTAGTATAATGTCTGCAAGAAAGCAAGCTGATATAGCTAAGGATGTTGAGATCAAAGAGAATACACTGATAAAGTTATGTCTGAAAATCACACCAGAAGAAAAAGAAAAAATCTCCAAAGTGTTGCATAAAGAATTCAGAACAAAGGAAAGGATGAACACTCTCATGTCAGATGACATTGATAAAGTAGTGAAGGATATTGAGGAAATCAATTTGAGAGTGTTAAGGGGTCATCATTTTCCAACTACATATGATAAAGTAGAAACAAATGTTGAAGTTGGTAATTTTATTCCTGAGGAGAACATGGATCAAGGATTGGACAGAAGTGATGAAGAGCTGAAGGAGAAAGATGATCAAGTCCCTGCTAGTAGTTTAGATAATGAGGTTAAGGATCAATCCAAAACAAGTATTCCTTTGAAACAACAAACTGATGATCAAAAAGAGGAACAAGCTAAAGAAAACTCTTCTCCAGAACAAAAGAATGATGCAAATGATGTCATGGATTTAGACCTTTTGGAACAAAACCAAGAAGAAGAAGTCTCTGGTATAGCAAGAGACACTACATAATCTGTCAAGAAATTCTTGGAAAGAGAAAAACAAGTCCTGGATGAACCTAAATTTTTGTAGGGTCCAATAAATTTAGACTCTATGTCTCCTATGTAGAAATTCAAACTTGTGTCAGTTGTTCAAGCAAATGCACATGAAAATTTGATGAAAACACATTTATAGGATAATGAGATCATTGGTGTTGCATCTAATGTGTTGGAGAAGTTGATGCCTACATACCAAAAAGATACATCAATATCATCAACTGATCAACTTAAAGGTATGATAAAATCAATCAGCAATCGTTTTGAATCCTTTGAAAAATCTACAGAAACAAAAGTCAAAAATGATTTTGATGAGAAAAGATTAGTTGAACTGAAGACCATGCTAGCAAGTGATAAAACTCTGTTAGACAATGGAATAAGAGGTATACAGAGTACCATTAAAGAGGCTTGTGATTTATACAAATTTTGTTTATCATGGCCAGAAGCCACAAAGGAATTTGAAGAAAAGATAAAGGATCTGAAACTACAGATGACAAACTTTTCTTAGTCATTTGATCTAGCAATTGACTCAATCAGTGGCATAGAAACACAAGTTGTAAATATTCAAAACAACATAAGTAGTCTGCTCAGCAGATAGGAAGAAATTAAACACAAAATGTGTTTGCTGAGAAGGATGATAAGCTCCAAAATTGAGATCATGACAAGTCTAGTTGCAGAAGCTTTAAAGGTTCAGGGTACAATTGACATACCTATCAGCTTGAAGAAGGTAGAAGATCTGACAATTTAAGTAAATGAGAACATCCAAATCTTGAACAATGCTATGAATGAGTGGGTTGGAGAGTTAACACAATTAAAGATTGTGTACAAAGATATCCTTCCATATACAACAAACTAATTTGAGAGGTCACAATAAAGTATGACAATTTTGTAATTTTTAACACATTTTTGACCCCCTGTACATACACCTTTGCCATTGATGTCAAAGGGGGAGAAAAAACTAGCGAATAATGGGCAAACATCCAAGGGGGAGAAGAAAAATAGAGTATAGTTAGAAAGGGGGAGTAGACAAGAATTTTCACTAAGTGTTGCCATCAATGCCAAAGGGGGAGATTGTTGGAAAGAGACACTGCTCTGATGAATGATTAAATGTTGTCATTGATGGAAACAAAGAAAGGAGATTTCACGAGCATAACAAAGAGACTTTAGTCCAAACAAATAAATGGCTATGTATGGGCAATATACATTATATAGTGTAAATGACGGTGTTTGTGTTATTACGCCTCTGTAGTTGAAAATAATCATCTACAGTTCATGTATGTTATTCATAGATACTTGGTGATCATTTACTTCAGTGTTTAAGTCTTGATTTCCTCCAGAAGTCATATTGCAAAATATATAAGTCCTTGTGAATAGAGTCAAGTTAGGGACAATGTACAGTACCAGAGTAAAAGGGTCCACATTCCTTCGCTCTTGTATATTTTGTCTTGCAGTTCTGAAGGTATAATAAGAAGTCAAAAATGAATGTTGGTTATGAATCTTTGAGTATCATATGGTCCCCAATGAAAGTTATGATGTGACAGATGAATTGGTCAAGCGTGTTCTTAAGAGACAAGTTGACAAGCATGTTAGATCTTTATGTGGAGAAGATATATTATTTGAACAATCAATCTAAGTAGTTGAATGATTGTTGCTGACCTATATGAATACTATTAAATGATTGTCTGGGTCTGCATAGTAGATTGTGTACTAGTTCAAACTGACAAGATATAACATTTGTATACACAGTTCATATTTGGCTTGCCGACCTAATTATGAGATAAACCTTGTAGCAGATATATATACTGGATGGATTTCAGTGTTGCAAAAGTGTGGATGTATGGAAGTAGTATGCATTTGATGTGTGAATGACTCTAAGTAATTTGAAGAATGGAAAAAGCGTAATAAGGGAAGAAAATAGAGTATATGTAGGAGAGTGAAAAAGTAGGACAAAACTAATGAAGACCTCTAAATTTGTGTATTGAGTATCCAATGGAACTGTGATCTAGCATTTGGAAGATGCATTTACAATAGTTCATAACTGGTAGTGAGCCAATTTCCTTCTATCTTCTATATTTCTCTCTCAATGGACAGTGAGTCCACCTGCAGTGAGCATTTATTTGGGCAGTGAGCCTTACGTAATTCAGTATTTTTATATTAATATATTGTGAGCTAATACTCATCGTGGTTTTTCCCTTTTTGGGTTTTCCACGTAAAATCCTATTGTCTATGTGTTATGAATTTGTGGCTGCTTTTCTCATGTTTACTGTACTTTCATGTTGTTGAATTTTGTAAATGGTTAAGTGAATGTGTAAATGAAAAGGTTCTAAGAATACTGATTCAACCCCCCTCTTAGTATTATCTACAATCAACAAATATTAGTGAAATAATAATAATGCACCAATAAGATTTTGTCACAGATGTGAGATTGTAGGTTTCCAATAAATATTTTTTGCATATCACCATCTTGAATAGTGTATTAGACTTGCGAGAAGAGGGATTGATAATGCCCCATAAAATCGTTTACTTTTTCCTTTACTCCTTGTTTTTAATGGACCAAATCAGTCTAAGAGACTTGAGGTCCAATGTTTGCTTGAATGTGTTGAACAAATTTATCGATTAGTTGTGAGAAAGAAGTGATTAAATTAGGAGGCAAGAAGAAAAATAAATCCAAGGCTGAGTCTTTGAGTGACCTAAGAAAGAGTTTAGGCAATATTGCATCTTTGAAGAAGAAATCACTACACATAGCTATAAAGGATGTCACATGGTTGTTAGGGTGTCCCTTCCCATTAGAATTTTCAAAGAGATGGGTTTCAAACTTCTCAGACATTTGAGCTTCTAGCGTTAGAAAAGATAATGGGTTGAAAATATAATGTGATGTTATAGTAGGTTTCGAAGGACTTTGGTTTATGCTTGCTAACTTTTGTTGGATGTGTTGAACACCTAGAATATTGAGAGAGGAGTGAATCAGTATTCTATAAAACCACTTAAGCATTTAAACATTCATTCCACATAGCATATTTAATTTGTAGTAAGAAAGGAAAGCATGAAATAAACCATCAAAATACATGACACACGAACACCAAATTTTTACATGGAAAACCCAAAAAAGGGAAAAAACGCGGTGAGGATTAGCTCATATATATATATGAATAACAATACTGATTATAATTAGGCTCACTGCCAAAAGGACTCACTGTCCATAAAATAGAATGCTCACTACATGTGGCTCACTTCCAAAGGACTCACTATCCTGAATAGAAAGAGATAGAAGAAGGGACCTAGATCACTGCAAAATATGAACTACTAGTAATGCATCTTACTCATGCTAGAAATACAATTCCATTGAATCTCAAAATACTGACTTAACACATTTCATCTTAACCACAAACTTAAATCTTATCCTTCTCTACATCATATTTCTCTTACACACGCACTTGACTCTTTTGCATTGCATAGACTCATTTCTACACACAAGAATTCAATCTTGTATATATATCACACTCAAGCAAAACATCAAACAGGTTGGTAAATAGATGTACCATGTGGCTTCTTGTCCTGTCAGCCAAAAACTCAACTCTATATGCTTTGTAGAGAGAACCAAACCATGTTACACATTTAGATAGGTTGGCATAACATATTTTTACTCTCATGAATTTGTTTCATTCATGAATCAACTCCTCACAACCTCAACTCCTTTAGGTTGGAACAACATGTGAAGTAAGAATAGCATGAACTAATTCTTTTCTCATAGATCAACATGTGGATGACCAAAATGCTTTCCACTTGGAGGCTACATGCTCCTAACATATGTGAACTTGTCCTAAAATCCTCATATCAAGATATTCATCTATGGTGGAATATGAAGCATTATAATACACCATTGGCACTATTATTACACTATATTTCTGGAGTCTAATACTTTGTTAACTCTATCTTTCACTCTGGAAGGCTTCAAGATCTAAGTCTTTAGATTTAGAGTCCTTTAGTATGTACTAACAATCCCTTACAACCGCATATCAAGATTCTTCATAGCAGAGGAATGTGGAATGAAATATTGTGACCTTTCATAGGTTTTGTACTACAAATGCCTAAGGAAAATCTTTAGCAAATTGTGCCTTATTGTGGAACATCAAAATTGAAGGATACTATGCCTAGGTGTATTCTCCTCCATATTGCACTTAGTAGCTTCTACAGACCAACACTTAGGTGTATTATTACACTTTGTTTCCATCAATTACAACACTACTCATTGTCATACTCATCGGCCTCTTCATCATCATGCATATGTTGCCAACAAGATGGAAGTCATACCTTGCAAAAGTTGGTTAGTGATAGGGTCAGAAGATGAACTAGGTTGAGATTAGTAAGAATTAATAGGGCTAACCATTGGTTGTGACACTGTATGATTACCTTTTTATAAAGTGATATTAGGTCTAGGATGACTAGATATAGATGACGTGACACTAGGTGTAGTATTCATATAATTGAAGGGGATGCCACTATAATGGCAAACAAGATTCCCAATAGATAACCCAATAGATGTGGTAGCCCTATTACTTGTTTGTGGAGTTGTAATGAGTATGGAAGAAGTCTATGTAGGAATAGGGGGTGTTGATATGGGTGCCGACACTTGAGTCCCTATTAGATTTGAAGAAATCACATTAGTGATTATTTCATCACAACTAGATATTGACAAATGTAATGTTATTATGCACAATTTGAGCTAAGTTGTGCAAGACTTCTATTCCTTATTGTACTTCAAGCAATAAACTTCTTAGAATATCAACGATAGGGATGGCCTCCTCAACTATATGTTCTAATCTTATAAATTCTTGAAAATTAGGCAACTCCATGTCTAATCTTTGAATTTGAGCTTCAGGAACATGAGCCATGAGATCATCAATGTTGATGGATTCATGAATAGTGGATGCTTTTGGGATATGTGAATTAGGAATATCATGGAGAGGTAATGGGACCTTTCGTATGATTGGATTAATGAATTAGGGTTCCGATGTATTGAAATCTATGCTATTCAAAGCATTATAACCTATAACTTGATGACTTCTTCACACCAAGATGTTAGAAACAGGTCACCAAGTCACAAAACTCATAAAATGTTTACAAACTCTAGTGACAAACAAGAAGCATAAGTAGAAGAAGTGAATGATGTGATGAAAGAGGAACTTGAGTTTTTGTTTAAATGAATCAATGTTTTTGTACTTTTTGATGAAATAATGTAACCAATTATAAAGCCACAATAAATCTTTGATCAAATTCAACTCTACGCAAGAAATTAAATCAATATCTAGGTCAAATGCTAGCTTCAAATTTCAAAATATAACAATTGAACAATGTAATATTTTCAAATTTCAACACAAAATGATACTTATTATATTCTTAAAGAAATGCAAATCAGATTTGGCTAGCAACTAAGATCAACAAAACTTGAAACAAGATCTTATATCTAGACCCTAGGCTCTAGGACAAGCTACATTTTTATACAAATGCAAGGTTTTTACAAACCCTAACACTGAAATTCTGCAAAAGCAAGCTATGAAACTATGCAAAATGAATAATGAACCCAATATAATCATATCTAGGGCAGAAAACAACTCATATCTAAAACAAGAAGGATGCAAGAGCACAAGACAAGTTGTCGGGTTCACCAAAATGTTTATATGGAAAACCGAGACTTAGCCTAAAATGTTAAACTAGGTAAAACCCTCTTCTATCTAGCATTAGGACACAAACTAAGTTTAGCTACTACCTTAGAAGGAGAGCCAAACTACAAGGATTTTTTCCCTTTGTTCTTTAAATGAGTGTCAACTAAATTCAACCAACCAAACTAGGGAAAAACATGAAACCCTATTTGAATAAGACCTATGAATATACGACTATTAGAAAAACATATGGAAAATCTAATAACGCAACAAAGATCAAGGAGTAGAGGAAAACTAGCACCTGAGTTCAGGAGGGCAGAAAGACCAAGGCACTAGGTACCCTAGACCTAAATTAGGGTTTGGTAGAATCTTTAGATCTAGGTGTCTTCTATAGTTTGTTGTCCTCCTTCCTATAACTTATTGTCATTTGATTCCTCTGGTTGTAACCTGCACATAAGCAAGACGGGAAATGGTTGTATATAGGGACTTGGCTTATTCAAACCCTATGTTGGTGTTTCCACCTCCACTATAGAAATGATTAGATCCAATCTAATGAGTTCCTTGGGAGGGTAGAGGCTAGATCTGTAATTAATGATGAAAGATAGAGTTCAAATAATAAATATTACCACAACACTGTCATGCCCACTTTCCTTGATTTAAGATTTCTATTTCAAGTCAAATGTTTTAAACTACATATAGTTTGCCTTCAAATGAATAGTGAAAAGTGAATAATAAAATTAAATAGTGAATAGTAAAAGTGAATAATGAATAGTGAAAAGTGAATAGTAAATAGTGAAAAGTGAATAGTAAAAGTGAATAGTGACAGTGAATAGTGAATAGTGAATAGTAAAAGTGCATAGTAAAAGTGAAAAGGTCCCCATCCTAGGAAGAGACCCTCAAGGTGGCAGTAATTTCAAAAGCAATACTACAACCCAAATTTCATTTATTTCATGGTGGGGATATCTTTTAATACTTTTACAAAATTAATTAAAATATCAACTAATTCACAACGTTGCAAGTAGAAGAAAGAACTAGATAATTTTAATATCCTTTTAAAAATAAATTTTCTTTTCCTTTTCTTAATTCTAAATGGTAAAACTTAATGAACAAGAAAATTACAACTATCAACCCAAGAACAGAGGAATTCCTCACAACTCCAAAAATAACAATTTATACAACAATAGGGAGATAATTTTCTCCTTTTGAAAAAATTGACAAGGAAGGAGCTATTAAAAGATCAGGCTCTCCTTAAGACTTAAGGAAAATAAAATATTTTCTAAGATCCAATAATCTTCTCCAAGCTTCACAATAAGCTCCAAGATTATCTGCATAACACACAAGGAAAGAAACACCACACAAGCTGCTCTCCTCCCTACCGTAGACCCGCAAGAGGGTCACCCCCGAGCTAGGGAGACCATCCACATATCCAGGGTAGAATAGACTTAAACACATCACAACATAGAACAACAACAACAAATCAAATAATACACACACCCTCAAGGTTTGACTCACAATACAAAAACTTAGCTTAGGTGAGTTCAGGGAGGGTAGGAAAGTAGACATCTCTACCTCTAGGTGTCATCCCTTCACATTTTATCACTTTTTATCACAAGGCCTCAAGCCAACTTTATCACAAGGCCTCAAGCCAAAAATTTATCAGAAGGCCTCAAGCCAAAAATTTATTCTTCAACAAGGCCTCAAGCCTTCCAATGAATTAATTACCAGGGATATCCCAATATGCTCTCAAAGCCATAAAGCCCTCTAGGCTCAAAAGTACTAACATGCTCTCAAGGCATTTACAACAAGAACCAAGATGACACTTGAGGAGGGTCACACCTCCCCTTCCCTATACAAGATGAGCATTGCCTTCCAACTGGAAGGAGCTCTTTCTACACCCAACACAACACCCCAAAACAATAATAGAATACTCATAGAAGACATTTGCAAACTCATTCAACAAGCAAGAAACAAACATACATATAAAACAATAGATACACAAGAGAGTAGACTTGATTCACCAACCTTCCAAAGCCCAATTATGGAATGAAAGTTGATGAAGAGCTCCACTCTAGCCTCCTTCTCCAAAATTCTCCTTCTTTCCTCAATAATCCAACCCCAAAAATAATCTCTCTATGATCACGAGCAAGGGATAAAGAATGAAGGATATAGGATGGCTAGAATAATTTCAGCATTATGAGGCTATGAAGAGAAGAATAGAGTAAGAATTGGGCATTATGAGGATGCCAGAAGAAGATTTCCTAGAGGAAATTAGGCATAATAAGAATGCAAGAATGAAGTCCCTCTGCAAGAATGAAGTCCCCTCTTGCAAGAATGAAGTTCCCCTGCAAAATCTTGTCTCCCTAATTGCTTAGAGAAGGGTCTTATTTATAGATTTTCTGAGAAGGGAATGGAAGGTGAGGATCAAGAGTTGAGATCAAGGGCTCACATTATCTATGAATTTTAAATTCATAGTGGATGAATTAAAAATTCATTGTTTTAAGATTGTAATATTTAAATAACCCCACTATCCCAAGTGGAATTAATAAAATATCCCCACTATCCCAAGTGGAATTAAAAAATATCCCAACTTTCCCAAGTGGAATAATAAAATAAACCCACTCATTATCCATTATCCCTAATGGACTTAAAACAATTAACCTCACTCAAGAGGTCCCCCATTATAGCCTACATGTAGAAATAAAATACAATAAGTAAACTAAAATAAGAGAGAGTGGGTGACACACCATCCTCATTAAGGGGAACCCCACCAAAAGAGAGGCACAAAGAGACAAGCACTCCATTATTAGGGGATCATGGAGTTTCTCCATGACTTGGAAGTGGGCTTGAGTGTGGATTCCACTCATCCCATTGTCCCCATGCTTCCAAATTCGTCACTTAACTTCACCCTAAAGTTGAAGTGACCATATGGAGGTTAACCTAAGGTTATCCTAGTCAAAAAGGTCCCTAGACCTATGGGGTATAACCTAGGGTTGTTTTAAACCTAGTTAGGACTCCCAAAGTCAAGTAAAACCACAAGAAGAGGGTCAAAAAGAAATAAAGTTAAAACAAGATTCAAAACAACATTTCTTACAACACTTATCACAATATAATTAATTCAGAAGATAAAACTATTTCCCTTAACCTCATGCAACATTACAAAAATACAACATTACAACAATTTACCAAACACAAGGTTGATCTTAGTTCGTCGTGGAACTAGATCGGCTCACAAAGGATACAACATAGGGTGTGGAATGATCTCCTTTATTTGTGGTTTTGTTAGAAATACCTGCACACTCAATTTCAAAGTTAATTCCACATATAAATATCATAGCCGAAGCAAATTTAATACATGCATTTCTAAAGCATACCACAGTTCTTATAAACATAATGAAATCACATGACAATTTTCTATCTAACATCACCCAATTAGTTTTCCTTTAACATAATAAGATTTTAATAGTTTGAAAATCTGGGAACAACAGTCCCATAAATATAAAAATACCAACAATGGTAAGCTAAATAGTCACATGTACGGAAATGAAAAAATGTAGGCCTCACAAAGATGTGAAATCCTAGTTGGAGTAGGTGACTTAAGACCATGTGCCAACAAGAAGATAAGATGAAGGCTTGAACTTCCTTCAAGATCTACAAATAAGAATCATAACATTTCATATAAAGAGTTATGCCAACCTTGAAGAACACTTGAACATAGGAGATCAATATATCAAAGCAATTCCAACATTCTCATAGCATGCCACTGGTAATTTAGCTATCTTTAGGTGATAAATAAATAACAAAACTCCTTATATGCATTCCCACTCACAAACAATGAATAAAACGAAATGGATCTGACATGGCTAAGATAAGGACGTGCTCTAAGATGACACCACAAACATAGGGTGGGGCTAATATCAAGGACCAAGGTGCTAGGTGCTCCAGTCCTTTATCCCCACAATCTCTAGAGAGTGCAATTTAAGGTGGTCTTAGACCAGTCCTAAGTTCATTTTGTTAGGTTTATTCATCAAGATCAAGATTTAATCATTTAATGTTGAAAAGGTGTTAAAATAGGTCTTGGTTAAGCAAGGGTAAACATTTTACTCCATAACAATTTGTGTTTGTGTAATCATGTATTTTTATATGTTATATTTTTTTAATGTAAACCTTAAGTGGAGTAGCATTGGAATATTAAGGTTTACATTAATAAAGTCACTATAGTGACTTGTAGTTTATTGTGAAGTAGATAAACAATTAGCTGTATTCCCGTAATATGGTAATTCAAAGAGTTATATTTGAAAGGCTTTATAAAATCCACCTTGGAGAGAAGGTAAAATCATTTTGAATTTAATAATATAATATTATTCAGTGTTATTATTATGCAACCATGATTTAGTTCTCTGCAACTTTCTATACGATCTACCATTTCCAACACTATTGTTCTTATTTGTAAATGTGCCTATAGTTTTACTTTAGTTGTGTTCCATTCAATAATAAGTAAAATAAATTTGAACTTACAATGTTTACATTTTTTATGTCATCTATAGTTTGCAATAATCATTATTGCCATGTTATTTTTTTGTCTTAAAATGTCAAAATTACTTAGAATGTACAAATTTTCTTAAATAATTCTAAATAATTTTTTTTACATTATGTTATAAAATTATTTTTTGTAGCAATTATTTTTTAGTTATGCTAACTCTTCTTCATAACACTTCTTTAAGAATTCATGATTTTGTTAACTTGATCTTGTTTCTACAAAATACAATCAATAAAATTAGTTTCAAACATTTGGAATGACAAATTTAAAGTTGAAAACCCCTCTTCATGTTAGAGATTAGGTAAAATTATAGTATTAAGAGTATGATTCTCTCAAAATGTCTATTTCAAAAGTGTAGGACTTGTAGATTTATGAATGAAACCTTGGCCTTGATTCACATATAGCTTCAAATTAGTAAAATAGTCATCCTCAATAGAAATGTCTTACCTAATTTCACCCCAATTTTGGGTTTGAAAAAGTGCATCCTGAATAAATCTATTAGACATTGTCTTTGTTCTCATCTTGTTGCATAATCATGTAAAAGAGTATCTTAGGTTGCCTTTTGTAAGACCAAGCTAGTTTTACTTTTGGGCTTATTACTAAAAGCATTGTGATTCTTGGAATAGTATTTTTCTCTAAAAGTTAGGAGTTTATTATATGTCAAGAACTTATCCATTGCTTGCAAAACATTGGAGCAATTTTTAACCAAAATATCTAAACTTGGTTTTGTGAGGATATAGTAGAAGAGTCTTACAGTTCTATCCTTGTCTCCACCTTCAATTTTCTTAAATTTTGAAAAATGATTTGGTGATCTCATAATAGTATGTTTCTCTTGTGGAATAAGGTGCAAAATTGAGTTTTGGAAGGAAAAGAATATTGAATAGACCCTTCATTCATTCAAATAAAAGGGACATAAAACCAGCAAAGACCAATATTTAGTGTAATTTCCTTGTAAATAATTATAAGTTGATTCCAAAGGTTTTAAAACCCAGTTAGTCACTTTCAGTGGTCTGTGACAAGTGAATGATGACCAACTGGTATGATTTACATTATGAATGAGACTCCATGATAACTAGCAATAGATAGGCATCTTCATATGTAAATAATAAAACATAACACAAGCCTGCTGATGATGGAATCTAAATTTGATGCAAGAATCACTGTATTGCTTTTATCATATCAAAGTACTCAAAAATACTTTACATTGAGTCCCATATCTAGAATAAGACTAGTAATAAAACAAATAAATAAAATCACTCTTCCCAAGATGGGGTGTCTTAGCTATAAGTACTGCCATCATTAAATCTTTTTCAGAGAGAATTAGAAAAATTAATGAGTGATCTTTTCAAATAATAGAGCATTTGTAATTTTTAGTAAAATTCATGTGATATTATAGTAATAGAATGATCTAATACTTAATGTAATGAGTGAAAACAAAATTATATTATGGAAATCAGCTACTCCTAGTAACATTTTTTGTTTCTATCATTCTCATAGTATTCAAGCTCCAAGAATGTCCTGGTCATTGGGTTAGCTACATCCTCTAGATGTGGATCATTGATTATAGATGCAAACTCTAATTGATGACCATACCCATTTTTCTCCCTGATCTTCACTTTAACCTCTGGCTTCTCTATTTTCTTCTCCGTCATGTATTTTTTTAGTAGCTTCAACTATTCCTCATCCAAATTATCCCTTCCCTAAGGCTAGAAATGAGCATTCACCACCTCTTTTATGTAGACCAATGTCAAACCTTCTTTAAGAAATATGAAAAACTCATTCTTTGGAATCTCCATTTTAATAGTCACCTAGTGCACAATATTGAAACATATAATCTCGAATATTGAGTTAGTAAGTATCATTTTCTTTTCATGAAAGATCTCATCATTTTTGTCTTTCAAAATCTGCCATAGAATTTCATTTGTGAGAATGAACCAAAAATTATTCAAATCTTTAGAAAAATAATCCACGTAGCCATAAATAATTTTAGAACAACTTAAACCATGTTTATTATCCCACTCCAGACTATTACCCAAAAGCAATGTCTATAATTTCATTACAAAAGGGCAATCAAAAAAATAAATTCTCAAAGTTTTCAACAAAATTACACAACTTAAACACATTAACATGGACATTATCAATCTTGACTCCATTAAAAATAGCAAGCTTTTTAAAAATCAATAACCACCTAAAGCACAAATTTTTAGGCTCACTCTTGGAAGACCACAAATTCTTAAAGACAAAATACAAACATTTATCTTCCCAACCCAGACCCCAGTTATTGTTGACTCTATCAAAAATTTCTCTTGTACCAACCAACAACACACAAAGGTTCTTTAAACTCATTTTTTTCAAAAATAGTGTCGTCAATCCATTGAATATTAGCCTAGGTAACTTTTGTGTTAAATTTCATCTCAATTTGAAACTTGACATTAAACAATGCCTTTTTTCAGAAGAGAAAGAATTCTCTTTTGAGACTTAAGAAGCCCAAAACAATTTTTTAACTACTACTAACTTTTTATGTAACCACCATAAAAATGTTTCCAAAGTCACAAATTTTGTATCGAGGCCCACAACTTTGCAAAGAACCCCTAGGTCAGAGCAAGCAGTTTATTATTCAAATAGAAATTCCACCATATAAACATGAATCCCACAAAAACATTGTATGTTGTCGAAAATGCATCATTTTTTTTAATCAAGTGTTTCACACTTTCCAAATCCCTCCAAATACTACCAAAAACATTAGAACCAAAAGGGCAAACAGTAAAGACCCCAAACATCATTTCAATCCTGGGGGTATAGTGTGTAACACCCCACCAAGGAACCCCAGAGGACAACACTAACTAGGTCGAATAAGAGGAACATCTTTTTTTAAACACTATAGAATACATAATTGGGTCACTAAACCTATGTCCTCTAAGGTTCCTCAACTATGCTACTGATGCAGGAGTATCTAGTGGTGTAAGGGCAATCTTGCAACACCCAAAAAAGAAGTTAATTCAAAATCATTGCAGTTGTTTTCATTTCTTTCTGTAATTAGTGTTTCTAGTTCCATAATCTCCTGAATAATGATGTAGGACTTTCAGTTTTTTTTCCAAACTGCTAAAAATAGCAAACTGCCAGTTTTGGAAAGTTTGACTGCCATTTTAGGAAAGTTTGCATTTCGGCACGGATTGAAGTGAAAAGTTATAGAAAGCTTCATAACTTAAATATAAGACCTTTGGCAAAGGAATTAGGAAAAGATCATTTGTGAGCTGAAAGATATTAAAGTTTTTGTTTTCTGAAAAGCCCCTAAAAATTTCTAAAATGAGATATGAGGCACTAAAACATCCCATAACATCCCAAAAAGTTGACAGAAATCTATTTACAGATTTCTAGCATGATATTTTACATTGCTATCTTTCCGCTTCTTAAAACAATTCGTCAATCAGACACTCGGATCAAAAGTTATGCTTCCCAGAAGTTGACCTACTTTTGGAGGGAGTTGCAAATTTTGAAATTTAGCTGGAGGCCACCAAAAAGTGCTATTTATGACTATTTTGGGAACCCTGAGTAGTAGTAGGCTTAAGGGGAAAAGTGTAGAGTCAATAATAGGTGGGAAAACAAAAACCCTAGGTGATTTGGAGTTACAGAAGGTAGAATATTCTAGAGCTTGATGATGTGTAGCTGTAGTGTGTTGTAGCCTGGGGAGGATTGATTGCTCTGATTGTAATTGAGCTTCTGTAATGTAATGAGTTGTCCAAATCAATAAATAAATATTCTATTGTCTGTGTTCCATTTCTATTGTCGTATGTTTTATGATTTACCCCCTTCATCAAGTGTTATCAGAGCAAGGGTTCCTGAGTGTGTAGACAGATCATCGACTGTGAGGCAGTTTGCACCAGGACTTGAGGTTGTAGGTTTGTTGCAGAGATCAAGATGCCTCCATGAAGAAATCATATTGGGAGGAATGTGTTGATGGAAGAGGGTTTTATAGCCCTGCAAAGGCAAATTGATGCATTGAACGAGGAGCCACGAAGAGGGTTTGAGCCAAGAATAAGAGAAGAAAGTGAAGATGAGGCTGAAGAACAACTATCTAAGGAAGAACAAGAAGCTATAGGAGATCCTGCAGAAGTTAGGTTGTTGAGGGCCATTTCTAAGATTGGAAAGAGGCCCAAGATCAAAGTTTCTACATATTCTCGAGATTTGAATTTGGAATAGTGTATTGATTGGATCAATGACATGGAGGAGTATTTCGAGTATGAAGATGTGGAGGACCTAGATCAGGTCAAGTTTGTAAAAATGAATTTGAAGGGCCATGTAAACATTTGGTGGAAGGAGGTCTAGTTAGAGAGGAATAGAAGAGGAAAAGGAAAGATCACTAGATGGGATTGGATGGTGGAGAAACTGAAGAAGCAGTTCATTCCTGTGGACTATGAGATGGAGCTATTGAAGAAGCTGCATGGACTGAAGCAAGGTAACAAGTCTGTTAAGGAGTATACAAAAGAGTTTTATAAAATTACTATTAGGACAGACCATGTAGAGGCCAAAAAGGAGAAGGTAGCCCATTACATTAATGGGTTGAGGCCAAGTATTCAAGAGGAGCTGAGTCTGGTCAGAATGACCACCATAGAAGATGCATACTAGTTTTCCCTGAAGGTGGAAGAGAAGCTAAATAAAATATTAGATAGAAAGCAAAGGGGAAGAGGTCAAGGCGGAACGACTGGTAGAAGACCCTATGGAGGCCGTAATGAAGATAAAAGGAAAAGTGAAGAAGCTAGCACTAGTCGAAATCAGAGAAGGGATAATACCTACCGCCCTCGTGACCAGAACAATGGTGAGCAAAGAGGAAGAGGAAGAGGCCAACCTGGGCAATGACCTAGAAGAGGAGGTTTCAAAGGAACCTGTTTCCAATATGGAGAAGAAGGGTATCGAGTATATGAGTGTCTGCAACATCAAGGAAGGACAAATAGAAGACCTCAAGGTAATGTATGAGTTGCACATGTAGATGAAGATGCACAGTCTGAGTGTTATGGAGATGCTGAAAGGGGAGAAACCCTAGTTGTCAGAAGAACTTTGTTGAATGAGGAGAAAGAACCCAATCAGAGGAAGAGTTTATTCTACACAAGGTGCAAATGTGAAGGTAAGTGTTGTGATATTATTATTGACAGTGGAAGAACTGACAATCTTGTTTCAGAGGAGATGGTTGAGAAGTTAAAGTTGACAAGAAGAAAGCATCCACATCCATATTAGATTGCATGGTTGTAGAAGGCCATAGAGCTTTGGTCAATGAGCAGTGTTTAGTGAAGTTCAAGATTGGGTATTACCATGATGAGGAGCTATGTGAATGCCATATGCTATTGGGGAGACCATGGTAGTATGATAGGAGTGCTATCCATGATGGATGTACAAACACATATTCCCTAACAAAGGATGGAGTTTTTCAAGTTGAAGCCCTTGAAGGAGGTGGAAGAAAAGGAATGTAGTATTGCCATAATTTGCTTGGTAGACGGTAGGAAATTTTTGGAGGGTATGAAGCATGAGCATCATTGCTTTGTGTTGATTCCTAAGATTAGCCAAGAGAAATGTGAAGATGTACCAGCAGAAGTTTTAAATATTGTGGAAGAATTTTAGGACATTATCTTTGATAATGTACCAGAAGGTTTACCACCAGGGAGGAAGATAAGTCATCAAATGGATTTGATACCAGGAGCCAGTTTACTGAATAAGGCAGCCTAGAAAATGACCCCTGCAGAGAGTGAAGAGCTAAATAGACAAGTTCAAGAGCTATTAAGGAAGGGGCTGATAAGAGAGAGCCTAAGTCCATGTGCAATACCTATAGTACTAGCATTGAAGAAAGATGGAGAGTGGAGAATGTGTATAGATTCTTGAGCCATCAACAAGATCACGATTAAGTATAGGTTTCTATTACCGAGAATGGATGACATAATGGATTATTTGAGTGGAGCCAAGTACTTCACGAAGATTGATCTGAAGAGTGAGTATCACCAAATCAAAATTAGAGAAGGACATGAATGGAAGACAACCTTCAAGACCAAGGAAGGTTTGTATGAGTGGTTAGTCATGCCATTTGGGCTAACCAATGCACCGAGCACATTCATACGGCTCATGAATGAGGTACTGAAAATTTTTTTGGGAAGTTTTGTTATTGTTTATTTGGATGATATTTTGATTTTCAATAAGACTTGGGTTGAGCATCTGATGCATATTAGAAGAGTTTTAGAGAAGTTGAGGGAGGAGAAGTTGCTTATTAATCTCAAGAAATGTAGTTTTGCAAAGGAGTTGGTATACCTGGGATTTGTTGTCTCAGAGGAAGGCCTTAAGATGGACCCAAAAAAAGTAAGGGCTATCATTGAATGACCTATGCCAAGGACTGCAATGGAGGTATGATCTTTTCAAGGTTTGGCAAGTTTTTATAGAAAGTTTATCAAGAATTTTAGTATCATTTGTGCACCCCTAACTGAGACAATGAGAGGGGATAGAAAAGAGTTTAAATGGACTAAAGGAGTAGATAAAAGCTTTGATACATTGAAGCAGAAAGTCAAAGAGCAACCTATTTTGGCACTTCCAGATTTTAATAAAGTATTTCAGGTAGATTGTGATGCTAGTGGTAGTTATATAGTAGCTGTTTTGAGTCAAGAAGGTAATCCCATTGCCTATTTTAGTGAGAAGATTAATGATGCCAAGAAAAGTATTTTGTTTATGATCAAAAATTTTATGCTATAGTTCAGGCTTTGAAGAAATGGAGACATTATTTGTTGCCAAAAGAGTTTGTTTTATATACTGATCATCGGGATTTATAGTATCTTAATAGTCAAGGAAAGTTGAATTAAAGGCACTTAAAATGGGTTGAGTTTTTGCAAAGTTATACTTTTGTTTTGAAGCACAGGAGTGGGAAGTCCAACAAAGTTGTATATGCCTTGAGCCGAAGGTAAAATTTGTTGATAGAAATGAAGATAGAGGTTGTTGGGTCCTATGAGCTCAAAAGTTTGTATCCTAAAGATCCATATTTTGTAGAGGCTTAGAAAGCTTGTCTAGAACCTATTACTTTGGACAGGACAAAATGGTTGGATTTCATAATCTAATATGGCATGTTGTTTAAAGGAAGCCAGTTGTGCATTCTGAGGAGTTCCATGAGAGAGAACCTGATTAAGGAGAAGTATAGTGGAGGATTGGCCAGACACTTTGTTCAAGATAAGACCATTGCTATTGTTGGTGAAAATTATTATTGGCCACAGTTGCAACAAGATGTGAGGAAATTTGTGCAGAGTTGTAGAGTATGTAAGATGGTGAAAGGAGCAAGTCTGAATACAAGTCTATATCAGCCACTACCTGTACTAGAGAAGCCATGGGATGATATTAGTATGGATTTTGTTCTTGGTTTACCAAGGACATAGAGAGGACATGATTCCATTTTTGTGGTGGTGGATAGATTCTTGAAGATGGCACATTTCATTCATTGCAAGAAGACTAATGATGATGTTCATATTGCTGAATTATTTTTTAGAGAGGTGGTGAGATTACACAGTTTACCAAAGAGCATAGTTTTAGACCGAGATACCAAGTTTGTTGGTTATTTCTGGGGAACATTATGGAAGAATTTGAAGACAGATTTGAAGTTCAGTTCTGCATACCATCCATAGATTGATGGAGAAACAGAAGTGGTGAATAGGAGTTTGGGTAACCTGCTACGATGCTTAGTAGGAGATAAGCCCAAGGAATGGGATTTGATTTTACCATAGGTAGAATTTTCTTCCAACAATTATGTCAATAGGAGTATTGGTAAATCGCCATTCTAGATTGTATATGGCAATAGCCCAAGAAATGCCTCTGAGTTAAGGAAGCTCGATAAAGGAGAAAAGACAAGTGTTGAAGCTGAAAACTTTGCAGAACATCGTAAGAATTTGCATGAAGAGGTGAGAAAGCACATTAATAAGATGAATATTCAGTACAAGGCTAAGGCAGATTAGAATAGGAGATATAAGGAGTTCTAGGTAGGAGATGAAGTCATGGCTCACTTGAGAAAAAAAAGGTTCCCAATTGGACCATACAATAAGTTAAAAATGAAGAAATTTGGACTGTGTAGAATCCTAAAGAAGCATGATTCAAGAAATGAATATGAGGTAGAGCTACCATGTGGGATCAATATTTCCCCTATGTTCAACATTTCTTATTTAATAGAATATCATGAAGGTGGCATAGAGGATGGACCAATAGAAGAACAGTGGAGTATTCCAGCATCTACTTCAACAGAGGAAATAGAAGAGATCTAGGATAGCCATGTGGGAAGAAGTACTCAAAACAGGCAATATGAAGAATATCTTGTGAAATAGAAAGGAAGGCATGTTGAAGATTCTTCTTGGTTGTCTAAGGCAAAGGTTGACCATTTGGGTTTTCCTCAAACAAACACTTGAGACATGACAGGGTCACTTCTCAAATTACCCTCGATGTCTGATGCAGGAGCATACAGTGGTGTAAGGGCAATCTTGCATCACCCAAAAAAGAAGTTAATTCAAAATCATTAAAATTGTTTTCATTTATTTCCATAATTAGTGTTTTTGGTTCCATAATCTCCTGAATAATGATGTAGGACTTTCAATTTTTTTTCAAACTGCTAAAAATAGCAAACTGCCAGTTTTGGAAAATTTCACTGCCATTTCAGGAAAGTTTACATTTAGGCACAAATTGAAGTGAAAAATTATAGAAAACTTCATAACTAAAATATAATACCTTTGGCGAAGGAATCAGGCAAAGATCATTTGTGACTTGAAAGATATTAAAGTTTTTGTTTTCTGAAAAGCCCCTAAAAATTTCTGAAATGAGATATGAGGCACTAAAACATCCCATAACACCCTAAAAAGTTGACAAAAAATTGTTTACGAATTTTGAGCATGATAGTTCACATCACGATCTTTTTGGTACTTAAAACAGTTCGTCAATCAGACACCCAGATCAAAAGTTATGCTTCCCAGAAGTTGACCTACTTTTGGAGGGAGTTGCAAATTTTGAAATTTAGCTAGAGGTTGCCAAAAAGTACTATTTATGACTATTTTGGGAACCCTGGGTAGTAGTAGTGTTAAGGGGGAAAGTGTAGAGTCAAGAATAGGTGGGAAAATAGAAACCCTAGCTGATTTGGGGTTATAGAAGGCAGAAGATTCCAGAGCCTAGTGATGTGTAGATGTAGTGTGTTGTAGCCTGGGGAGGATTGATTCCTCTAATTGTAATTGAACTTCTGTAGTGTAATGAGTTGTCCAAATCAATAAATAAATATTCTATTTTCTGTGTTCCATTTCTATTATTGTGTGTTTTATGATTTACCCCCTTCATCAGCTACTCATAAAACAAGGTTACTTAGAACATTTCATTAACAACAAAAGATGAAAATCACATTAAATGATATTATTTATTTCCACATGTGACAACCAAAAATCAACAATAAAGATTATCTTCTAACTACTATCACAATTGATACATTTCTTTACAGTACTCATTACAAGATGAAGTTATCAATAATAATTGCATCATTACAATAATTTGCACATCACTTTCATCACCACATGGGAGAGATTACAACAAGATAGATTAAGAAATATAATCTGATATACCACCAGTATACATTACATGAAAGTATTGTCTTCGTAAACTAGAACAAGAATTGGAGTCCACATCACAATGAATAGTCTCCAAGCTCACGAACATGAAGTAAGAATACCCAATGGAGAAAAAGTACTAACCTCTCGACCATGTGGAACCCTAAGGTCTTCCCCCCATGCTAGGAGATAACACAAGATGCAACATTCGATTATAGTTAGGAGAAAAACATGCTAACATAAGCAGCAGTGTTATACATCATACCAATCAACATACTGCAGATAATCAACATGATTACACACTTACTACACATCCAGAGGCACTCACACAATAAAAGGAGAAAATATAACTAGGGAGTTCTAGACTGTAATAGGGAGGAGGGTCATCACATAGCTTGTCATAGGTTGTCCTGGTAGGTCTTCCTAGGCCTCGGCCCCCATCCTAGGTTGTCTTGGAAGCCTCTCTCAACCCCCGACCACCATACAAACTCATGTGGAACCAACCTACCTTTCATGAGGACAAGGGAGTTGGTCTTACCATTCCAGGCCTTCTCATCTCATCTCAAGATTAAATGAGCAATTGAGCCATGAGTGAGGCATACATTATCTTGATTAATGTGAATTTCTACCCATCCCCCTAGTTAATTATTAAGGTTATCACTAGATTAAGAAACACTCCAATGGGTTGTCCTAGACACCTCTTTGGGTTCCTACCCCCATTGAGAGCCACTCCCCCCTTGAAACTAGTAAACCCTACACCAGGTAAGGCGTTGACCATCATGCTTATTTATCATAATCCACATGATCATACATAGAGCAAGGCATTACCCATCTTGCACATTTATCACAATTAGATGAATTCATACCATTATGGGACACAACATTCTAGAGTTACATTTCACTCAACACACATGACCCACAACATAGCTAACCACCTTCAGGGTTAGATAATCATGACGACCATACACCCAATTACACCCTCCTAGGCCTCTGGAATCAATTTCCCAATGACACAGACACTTGACATCACTTTAAGCAATAGTATGTCATTTAATCCACCAATTATGACACATAGGTTAATACAAACAATTAATTTTAACAAGTTAACAATGTAAGATTCTAACCACACATGAATGTATTGTTGTTATCCAAGATTCTCATTTTCGATATGCGAATAAACCAATTCCCCCAATTTTATTAATGACCAAATATTCACTTTAATTAGTTATTCTATTCAACGTCACTACGAAACAAATTACAATATTGGTAACAACTACATTATACATTTTTCTTTTCTAAACCAACTTAAATAACAAACTTCTATCTATCATTCTAACACTAGCCAAGATTGACCTAGTTAATAAATTTAATACCTCTACAACATATTTGCACAAAAAAAATTAAAACATAATTATTATCAAAATGTATTTAATGCTAATTAAACTATTCTACAAAATAAATGGATAATTCTAATATCCATACTAATATTTGATAAAGATTAGTAATAACAAGCAAGGTATAAAAGATCCTAGGCTTTCATCATTTGCAAGATACATTCATTTATTGACAAGCTTCTACAAACCATTTTAAAGGTCCTTAAGAAACACTTAGATACCATAACATCAAATATATTAAATTTTATAAAAGTACCCTAATAAGATCATGAAAGAGTCCATAACATGACAAAATATTTACACTACATGGATCCTTATACTACCTTTAATATCTCAATTAGAGACTATGCTAAAGTGACCTATTTATTATCTAGACATCCACCTTTCTAATATATTATTATGACATTTCAATAACTATGTATTGATCTAGGTTAAATAATATTCTAACAACCAATTCTTAAATGGCTTAGAGGGTACTCTAAACAAACATGTCTCATCTAGGAATCTAAGGAGCTTATAACTTAATTATATGCATTATAATAACGAAAGATCCATGACAATAAGTTAATACCATATACATGCAAGGTTTTATTCCAAACATAGAGATGAACCACAAAACATTGTCATTGTAAAATCACTATTCCTTTCTAGGATATCGTTCTGGTTGACTACCATCATGGATGTTAAGTTCTACAATATCGTTTAGCTAGGGTTTCTATTTTGGCCCCACTCATAAATAAAAATATTACATAAAACATGATTAGGACTAACAACTGCCAATAAGATAAACATAATTAAGACTACAAACTATAAATCACAATATTACCCTAGCATGGATGAAACATATATTGACGATGCACAAAAATGGATTCGTTAAACAGGTTTAGAAGATTTTAAGCAAATGCAATTTGAATTGGATACGTGAAAGATAGTCAAGTTTTATCGGATGTTGCAACTACAACGGCTTCGGTAGACATTTATAGAATGTGGACACATAGGCTCAACATATGAAATATTTGACATAATGCATAAAGGAGATGTTATCTCATGCAATGTGATGGTTGAAGCATATACACAAATTGGATCTGTTGAAAAAGACATTAGAAACCTCCAAGCAAATTATGTAGTAGGTAGATTTCAAGTTAAATTTAACAACCCTCACCATCATTAAATAGATTAATGTATACTAAATAGGATTAGGTGAATCAACTTTAGAAACTATCAAGCAAATACAAATTGTAGGTGTAAAGCCAAGTTCAGCTACCTTTGACAACATCCTCCCTACGTGTGATTGAATGGGAGCTTTGGAACTGGTTATGGGCATCCATCATAGCATAATGGAAGGTGATTCTTGTCAGATATTATAGTGGAAATGCTCTGGTAGACATGTACACAAAATGTAGAAGTGTATACAAAGCATGTGAACTACTGGTAGAACACCTCAAAGAAATGTAGACTCATGGAATGCAATGACGGCAGGATATGCACAAAATAGATTTGTTGATCGGGCTTATAAAATTTTAGTCCCATGCTAATAGGTGGCGTAAAAACTAGAATCTGCAACTTTTCCTAGCATCCTCTTGTCTATGTTGAGATGGAATCTTTGGATAGGATAGGCAGTATGCAACCTGTGGAATAAAGCATGAGAGATGGGTATAATATTCTAGTTAGCAGTACGGTTATGTGGTAGAGTAGCTTGTTTGAAAACTAAAACAGTTGGTGGGGATATCTATAGGTGGCATTTGGTCTATGGCACACTACTACAACATTTAATAACTACCATACTTCCATGTATTTTGGAGTAAACACTTCAATGAGCTTCTTCAGTGCAGCTCACACATTTTGGATTTGTCTATCAGTCTGCCTCCATCTATTTCCTTAAGAAAATCCTCAATCCAAGGATCACCCATCGACATAATGGTTGCATTTATTAACACAAAAAATACAATGCAAAACATTTTACCACTTAGGCACAATTCATCATATGTTTATTGTCTTGCTATTAGGCATGTGTGTATGGATATTATCTATATTATACCTAATTGTAGTAAACCCGTGTGAGCATATACTCTAAGTATATATGCAGCTGTGAATATGGTTGATCGATTGTGTTTAAATTTATATGCACGGGCTATAGACATCTGTAATAGATATAAAGATTGTATGCATATAGTCATACGGTTATATATACACAATTTGTACATGAAAATATATACTACACATCTCAATACTATACCAATGTGTTTGCAGTTAACATCTACCAAAATTCATGTATATCAGGTTTAACAAAATTGATATCAATCAAATGTACATGTAGGGAAGCCTGTGGAGTGTGCCTCGTTACAGCTTATCCTTTTCAACTTGCGGCTGTAGCAGAAGCTTGTCCTTCATATGCCAGGTGACTAAGAGTATTTACAGGCATATCTCTTCCCTCCCAGAATATTTCATAGAAACATCCAACTGCATCCCCCAAACCTCCAGCCCCAAAATCTAGCATGGAATTCATCCACAGACCCCCAAAAAAAAAACATTTCTTGAGCAACCGCAATACGGGAAAAATCAACCAACCCAACTAACTATGCTAAAATTAAGTTTATTAAGTCCATAGTTATAAAATAATTACCAATTACTCAATTCTAAATTAATTCATGCAAATGGGTAATTCATTTACCCCACATTAACACGAACCATAATATTAATTATTTACCTAAAAATCCATGGTATTTATTTAACTTATTATTAGTATTATAATTATTGTTAATTTAACATTACATACACATTAATAATAATTTATTATATTTATTGGTTCGCAAATAACTTATTAAGTCTTAATAGTAATAATATGATATAACCATGTTAAATATTATAGTGGGTTAAATAATAATATACTATATACTATAATAATTTCTATTTCGTCTCAACGAAATCTAGGCATACATCATTAACCCACTGAACAAGATAGATCTCAAATGCCAAATCAAACCTGATCACTAGCCAGAGCCAAAAGACACTTGCCCAACAACTCAATTAAATGAATTCAAATGTTAATCAATTACCTGACCACTAACCCATGTCAAAAAGCAAGACTTCAAGCAACACTGCCTAACCATTAACAAAACTGATAGGTTAAACTGAACTTGACACACATTCTCATCAAGGATGATGACTTAGGGTGTGGAATCATGTTCTATCTCCATAACAACTTCTCCATTGGGTGCAAGGCACACTTAGACCTGTTAATTCAAGTGGAGTCGATGCCTAGTACCTGTAACCTACATCACAAAGATGAAGCATACATATGCATTCTCACTTTATGGAAAAATAGTACAGATAATGATAGGGATCAAGAAAACGTGTGGGCGTCACAAGTGAGGAACATGACTTCATCCCTCATCATACAAAAACATCATGGAGAGATTAATATGACATGTACATAAAACATAAACATATCCTCATCATCATACAACATCCATGGTTATTCCATAATCATAATCACCACATAATAATCGTCATGATAATCAATTCTAACATACAACAATCGCAGTAAGATCAATATCATAATCACCTAGAATGTAAGACAATGTCAGAGCATATAAGTCATCAATGTGAGTACAACATATGTCAATGTATCTATAACATTATATCCATCTACCATAATCATAGCATAGGAGGCATCACATCCTCCCTCCTAGAATTTGACTTACTCCCAGAAGTCATGGAAGCCCAACTGGTACATAGCGCATATTAGTTTCCAAACTTCTTTATCTAGCATCAAATATGCTCCTTTAAAAATAATCATATAAACAACATAGTTAATTTCCTTGTAACCATGGTTTTTGATTAGGCAAAACATCAAATCATTTCATACTTTTTCCTAAATTTTAACTTTTAGAAAGGTAGAAACAACAAGAATTTTCTTCTCTAGCCTTCAAAACGTATGTATTTCACAAAATAAGCAACAAGAAACGTGATTCTACACTCACTTCATGCATAGACACACAACAACTCACTTTAAGCCTTTCAAGGGATCATTGCATTCAGTGGATACTTTTACATGAACTAATTTCTAATTTTAGAATTTTCCACCTAATGATAACATCTATGAACATGAGAACACAATAATATAAAATTTTCAAGCATGATGATGCCTCTATATAACTTCTATAAACAAGGATGAAATAGACCAACATATATTCTTACAAAGCAATTTGCACAAATACCCTCGTCTACATTACTAAAAGTATACTTCACCTGACTACAAGAGCGGGCTTGCCCTTCTCGGACAAGACCTGAATCTCAATCACACAAGATACACACCTATTTATTAATCAAGTTCATAGTCCATAAACAAGTAATGCTGAGGTTAAATATGCATAAGGCATGCCAACACTAACACCCAAAGAACCCAACATTACATACAATGCAGTCTTAACTAAAGAGAAAAGTGGTCAACAAAATAAACTACCATTATTCAATGCACATCACGCTTAAAGTCTCACATACACATCCATATTAAGCAATTGTTCATAAGACAAGAAGGATATCAGTTCCTCACCTTTTTAACTAAACCGTATCATGAGATCTACTCATGACCAATCACACATATTTTGAGAATATCATACGATTTAGAGAATTGCATTCACACATTATGAGGAAAAAAATTTATTTTGAATCTCTTATTTTAACTATGGTTCCAACTAATTACCAAACATGCAAGTATAATTCTCCATGGAGTTCTCCCTTGTACATACTATCAGAGGTTCGTAATGAACATGATAGAAACAACACTTAACACTAAATGGGGCCAACAGAAACAAACATTTGGAATAGCCACCATAGAATTTTAACAAAAGTGAAAACAAAAGTGGGGAAATAATCAAATCCAACCTTAAATCATGAAATGTCAGCAATTTTCAACAATAAATATAGAGAAAAGAAATTTGGTGGCAACTCCTATCATAAGAAGTTCAAAGGAAAAAAATTCATTGTTATCCCCCAACAACACATGAAACAACTATCAAAAATTATAAAAGAACCAAATCAATTACAAACAAATCCACATCACGGTGTGGCTAATTGTAGCCACTAAAAGGGAGTATCCACTACACAACACCCAAGGAGAAAGGTCCAGAATGTGTTAAAGAATGTACACCAAACACAATGGTCAATTAAGTTATCTACATTCTCATACTTAAGCAACTACTTTAAGATACCCCACACATGACAACACCACATAACAAGAAAAATGCTTAACCTAGAGCAACAACAAGAACCAGAGGTCCCAATGCTTCAACCTAGGCTTTGATACTAGGTGTAACGCCCTGCCAAGAAACCCCAAAGGACAACACTAACTAGGTCGAATAAGAGGAATATTTTTTTTAACACTATAGAATGCATAACAGGGTAACTAAACCTAGGTCCTCTAAGGTTCCTCAACTACATTACTCATAAAAAAAGGTTACTTAGAACATTTCATTTACAAAAAAAAAAGAAAATCACATTAACTGATATTATTTATTTCCACATGTGACAAATGAAAATCAACATTAAAGATCATTTTCTAACTACTATCACAATTGATACATTTCTCTACAGTACTCATTACAAGATGAAGTTATCAATAATAATTACATCATTACAATAATTTCCATGTTGCTTTCCTCCACACATGGGAGGGATTACAACAAGATACATTAGGAAATACAATCTAGTATACCACCAGTATACATTACATGAAAGTATTGTCTTCGCAAACTGGAACATAAACTAGTGTCCATAGCACAATGAACAGTCTCCAAGATCACGAACATGAAGCAAGAATACCCAATGGAGAAAAAGCACCAAGCTCTCAACCATGTGGAACCTTGAGGTCCACCCCCCGTGCTAGGAGATAACACAAGATCCCACATTCAACTATAGTTAGGAGAACAACATGCTAATATAAGAAGTAATGTTATACATCACACCAATCACCATACTACTGACAATCAACATTATTACACACTCACTGCAGTTCCAGAGGCGCTCACACAATAGAAGGAGAAAATATAAGTAGGGAGTGCTAGAGTGCAATAGGGAGGAGTGTCATCACATAGCTTGTCATAGGTTATCCTAGTAGGTCTTCCTAGGCCCCAACCATCATCCTGGGTTGTCCTAGCAGCCTCTCCCAACCCCCGACCCCCATACAAAGTCATGCAGAACCAACTTACCTTTCATGAGGACAAGGCAATTGGTCTTGCCATTCCAGGCCTTCTCATCTCATCTCAAGCCTAAACAAGCACTTGAGCCATGAGTAAGGCATACATTATCTTGATTAATCTGAATTTATACCCATCACCCTAGTTAATTATTAAGGTTATCACTGGATTAAGAAACCCTCCAATGGGTTGTCCTGGACATCTCTTTGGGTTTCAACCCCCATTGAGAGCCACTCCCTCTACTTACAACTACTAAACCCTACACGAAGAAAGGCATTGACCATCTTGCCCATTTATCATAATCCACATGATCATACACAGAGCAAGGCATTACCCATCTTGGACATTTATCACAGTTAGATGAATTCATACTAGTATGGGAGACAACATTCTAGAGTTACATTTGACTAAACACACATGACCCCCAACATAGCTAACCACCTTCAAGGTTACATAATCATGAGGGCCATACACCCAACTACACCCTCCTAGGCCTCTGGAATCAATTTCCCAATGACACGGACACTTGACATCACTTTAAGCAATAGTATGTCAATTAATCCACTAATTATGACACATAGGTTAATACAAACAATTAATTCTAAGAAGTTAACAATGTAATATTCTAACCACACATGAATGCATTGTTGTTATCCAATCTACAACCATTCAATTTTTGATATGTGAATAAACTAATTCCCCCAATTTTGTACATGACCAAATATTCACTTCAATTGGTTGTTCTATTCAACATCACTATGAAACAAATTACAATATTAGTAACAACTACATTATACATTTTTCTTCTCTAAACCACCTTAATTAACAAACTTCTATCTATCATTCTAACACTAGCCAAGATTGACCTAGTTAATAAATTTAATACCTCTACAACTTGTTTCCACAAAGAAAATTAAAACATAATTATTATCATAATGTATTTAATGGTAATTAAACTATTCTACAAAATAAATGGATAATTCTAATATCCATACTAATATTTGATAAAGATTAGTAATAACAAGCAAGGTATAGAAGATCCTAGGCTTTCATCATTTGTAAGATACATTCATTCATTCACAAGGTTCTACAAACCATTTTAAAGGTCCTTAAGAAACACTTAGATACCATAACATCAAATATATTAAATTTTGTAGAAGTACCGTAATAAGATCATGAAGGAGTCCATAACATGACAAAATATTTACACTAGATGGATCCTTGTACTACCTTTAATATCTCAATTAGAGACTATGCTAAAGTGAACTATTTATTATCTACACATCCAACTTTCTATTATATTATTATGACATTTCACTAACTATGTATGGATCTAGGTTAAATAATATTCCAATAACCAATTCTTAAATGGTTTAGAGGGTACTCTAAACAAACATGTCTCATCTAGGAATCTAAGGAGCTTGTAACTTAATTATCTAATCATTGATTATGTATTCTAATTACAAAAGAGCCATGACAATAATCTAATTCAAGGTTTTATTCCAAACATAGAGATGAACCACAAAACATTGTCATTGTAAAATCACTATTCCTTTCTACAATATCATTGTGGTTGACTACCATCAAGGATATTAAGTTCTACAATATTGTTTAGCTAGGGTTTCTATTTTGGCCCCACTCATAAATAAAAATATTACATAAAACATGATTAGGATTAACAACTTCCAATAAGATAAACCTAATCAAGACTACAAACTATAAATCACAATATTGCCCTAGCATGGCTGAAACATAAATTAACTGTGTAAAAGTGGATTTGGTGAATAGGTTTAGAAACTTTTAAGCAAATGCAATTTGCATTGGATACATGAAAGATAGTCGAGTTTTATCAGATGTTGTAATTGCAATGGCTTTGGTAGACATCTATGGAATGTGGATGCATAGGCTCAACAGATGAAATATTTGACATAATGCATCAAGGAGATGTTATCTCATGCAATGTGATGGTTGAAGAATATACACAAATTTGATCTATTGAAGAAGACATTAGAAACCTCCAAGCCAATGTAGGAGGTAGATTTCAATTTAAATTCCACAACCCTCACCATCATTAAATTGATTAATGCGTACTAAATTGGATTAGGTGAATCAACTTTAGAAACTTCCAAGCAAATGCAAATTACAGGCGTAAAGCCAAATTCAGCTACCTTTACCAGCATCCTCCCTGCGTGTGACAGAATGGGAGCCTTCGAACCAGTTATGGGCATCCATCATAGCATAATGGAAGGTGATTCTTGTTAGATATTATAGCAGAAATGCTCTGGTAGACATGTACATAAAATGTAGAAGTGTTGACAAAGCAAGTGAACTGCTATCAGAATGTCTCAAAGAATTGTAGAATCATGGAATGCAATAACGACATGATATGCACAAATGGATTTGTTGACCAAGCTTAGAAACTTTTAATCACATGCTAACAAGTGGTGTAAAATCTAGAATATGTAGCTTTTGCTAGCATCCTCTTGTCTATGCCTAGATGGAAGCTTTAGATAGGGTAGGCATTATGCAACTTGTGGAATAAAACATGAGAGATGGGTATGATATTCTAGTTAGTAGTGCAGTTATGTGGTAGAGTAGCTTGTTTGAAAACTAAAATAGTTGGTGGGGATATCTGTAGGTGGGGTTTGGTCTGTGGCACCCTACTACAATGTTTTATAACTACCCTACTTCCTTGTATTTTGGAGTAAACACTTCAATGAGCTTCTTCAGTGCAGCTCACATATTTTGGATGTCTATATTAGTTTGCCTCTGTCTATTTCCTTAAGAAAATCCTCAATCCAAGGAATGCCCATTGACATAATGGTTGGATTTATTAACACGAAAACTTGAATGCAAAACATTTTACCATGTAGGTACAATTCATCATATGTTTATAGTCTTGGTATTGGGCATGTGTGTATGCATATTATCTATATTATACCTAATTGTAGTAAACCCGTGTGAGCATATACTTTGAGTATATATGCAGATGTGAATATGGCTGATCGATTGTGTCTAAAATTATATGCATGGGCTATATACATCTTTAATAAATATAAAGACTGTACGCATATAGTCATACAGTTATATATACATAATTTATACACAAAAATATATACTAGACACATCTCGATACTATACCAATGTGTTTGGACTTAACAACTACCAAAATTCATGTATATCAGGTTTAACAAAATTGATATCAACCAAATGTACATCTAGTGAAGCCTGTGGAGTGTAGCTCATTACCACTTAGCCTTTTCAACTTGCACCTATAGCAAAAGCTTGTCCTTCATATACCAGGTGACTAAGAGCATTTACAGGTAGATCTCATCCCTCCCAGAATATTTCATAGTAACAGCCAACTGCATCCCCCGAAACCTCCAGCCCCAAAATCAAGCATGGAATTCATCCACAGACCCCCCAAACAAAAACATTTCCTCAACAACCACAATATGGGAAAAATTAACCAACCCACCTAACTATGCTAAAATTAAATTTATTAAGTTCATAGTTATAAAATAATTACCAATTACTCAATTCTAAATTAATTCACACAAATGGGTAAGTTATTTACCCCACATTGACAAAAATCATAATATTAATTATTTACCTAAAAATCCATTGTATTATTATTATTATTATTGTTGTTGTTGTTGTTGTTGTTGTTGTTGTTGTTGTTGTTGTTAATTTAACATTACATACAAATTAACAATAATTTATAATATTTATTGGTTCACAAATAACTTATTAAATCTTAATAGTAATAATATGATATAACCATTTTAAATATTATAGTCCCAGGTTAAATAATAATATACTATATACTATAAAAATTTTTATTCTGCCACAATGAAATCTAGGCATACATCATTAAACCACTGAGCAAGATAGATCTGGAATGCCAAATCAAACCTGATCACTAGCCAGAGCCAAAACACAATTGCCCAACAACTTAATTAAATGAAGTCAAATGTCAATTGAATTACCTAACCACTAATCCGGGTTGAAAAGCAAGACTTCAAGCAACATAGCCTAAAGATTGACAAAACTGACAGCTTAAGATGAACATGACACACATCCTCATCGAGGATGATGACTTAGGGTGTGGAATCTTGTGCTATCTACGAAAAAACTTCTCCATTGGGTGCAAGGCATTCTTAGACCTATCAATTTAGGTTGAGTCGACTGCAACCTACATCACAAAGATGAAGCATACATATGCATTCTCACCTTATGGATAAATAGTACAGACAATGACAGGGATTAAGACATCGTGTGGACCTTAGAAGTGAGGAACACGACTTCGTCCCTCATCATACAAACATATCATGGAGAGATTAATATGACATTTACATAAAACATAAACATATCCCCATCATCATATAGCATGGGTTATTCCATAATCATAATCACCACATAATAATCATCATGATAATCATTTCTAACATACAACAATCGTGGTAAGATCAATATCATAATCACCTAGAATGTAAGACAATGTCAGAGCATATAAGTCATCAACATGAGTACAACATATGTTAATGTATTAATAACATTATACCATCTACCATAATCATAATATGGGAGGCATCACACAGTGTTAAACACACTAGGATACAAATAGGGGCTATGAATCACTATCTAATCAATCATCAACTTTAACAACTTTAACTTATTTAGAGCAGATTAGAACTTAAGCCTAACAACATTGACATGAACATGAAAGATTAACACAATGCACCACAACACATAACATCAAATGTATGTGGAAACCCCTAGAAGGGAAAAACCATGGTGATGTTTAACTCACAATATATGAAGCTCAAATAATAACTTTATTTTAGGGGATTTAACCCAAGGAAGCTGCTACTCCCTAAGTAACTTTGATTTAGGATCACTCCTAAGGAAGCTTCTATTCCCTGATGACTTTTTTTAGGGTCACTACCAAGGAATCTTCTACTCCCTGATGACATTGTTTTAGGGTCACTCCGAAGGAAGCTTCTACTCCATGATGAGAGGAACCTCCTACAACAATATAATTAAAAATGCATGAAATAATAGAAATAATAGAAACACAGAAGGAATTTATTGATCACAGGCCACTTCGAGGGGGCAACCTCCTTTGAGTAAGCTCAATACAATAAATTTGTGGATGCCTTCAATGCCCTCAACACGTACTTATATACTAAGTCTAATCTAAACAATTATTACTTCCCATGAATTTGGGATAATACAATATACTCACGGGACGACTTACAAAGGATGTGAGTCCAACAACAATATACTAACAAAGTAAAGAGAAGGGTTAAACATGGGTTCCTAACATCCCCTCCCTCTTAGAAAAGCTTTGTCCTCAAAGCTTAAGATGTGAAAATTGTTGATGAATTTGAAGGAGTGGTTCCCATGTAGCATCCTTTGGTTGCATTCCATGCCACCAAATTAATACCTCTGTGATGGATCGAGAGCAAAGATGATGAGTGCAGCTATCGAGGATTGCCTTCAGCTCCAAAATGATGGATCCTTCATTATATAGTTCTGGTAAAATAGTTTGTTCTCTGATGTTGGTGCCAACAAATTTCCTTAGACAAGAGACATGGAATACTGGATGAATGCAGGAAGAAGGAGGAAGCTCCAATTTATAAGCAACTGGCCCAATCTTCTAAAGAACCATATATGGCCCATATAACTTTGGAGCCAGCTTATGATGCCCTTTGAGTTTTAGGGATGATTGCTTCTATGGCTGTAGACGTAGAAAAACCATATCACCTACTTGAAAAGTGCACTCAGAATGGTACTAATCGGCTTGTTGTTTCATTCAATTTCATGCCATGTGAAGATTGTCCTGCAAAACGCAAAGAATCTAATCTCAGGTTTGGAGAACCGTGTTAACTGCTTGAACTGGTTAACTACTGGGGGTGTATGGAAGGAGCACTGGTGGTGCCTGAGCATAGATTGCTTCATATGGAGTCATTTTAAATGCAGTATGGTAGGAGGTATTGTACCACCATTCAACTAGAGGGAGCTACTTTGCCCACTGATGTTGTTGTTTTGAGGTGAAGCAATGAAGATAAGTTTCCAAACATTTGTTGATAATTTCAGTCTGACCATCTATTTGTGGGTGATACCTTGAACTCATCTTCAGTTTGGTGCCAGTGTGTCGAAATAGTTCTATCCAAAAATGACTGGTGAAAGTTGCATCATGATCTGAGACAATGCAAGAAGGGATGCCATGAAGATGGAAGATCTAGTCCATGAAAATTTGTGTGACTGAGGAGGTAGTAAAGGGATGGCTAAGGGCACAAAAATGACTATATTTAGAGAGGCGATCAACCACAACCAAGATAACTATCTTCGCTCCAGATTTAGGAAGCCCCTCAATGAAATCCATAGAAATATTTGTCCAAATCTATGTAGGGATGGGCAAGGGTTCAAGCAATCTAGGAAGGAGTGTTGTCTAACCCTTGTTGTGTTGGTAGGTATCACATTTAGCCACCATCTGTTGAATTGCCCTTTTCATTCCCTTCAAAAAGAAGTTATGTCATGCCCACTCATAAGTTTTGATGAACCTAGAGTGCCCTACTGATGGAGAAGCATGGAGTTCATAGAAGATAGCTTGTTGAAGATCTGTGCTCTGGGGAAGCACCAGATGACCCTTGTATCTCAGAGAAGCACCATCCCAAGAGTAATGTGGTACAACAACAGGGTTATTGGCCAACTTCTAGATGATTTGAGATAATGAAGAGTCATTAACATAGCCCTACTTGATAGATTCCAACCAATTTTGAACATGCATAGAAATAGATGAAAGAGAAGCTTGGTCATCAAATGTGTGAGAAAGAGCATCCACCACAATATTGTCCTTACCCTTCTTGTAAGAGATCTCATAATCATAACCCATGAGTTTGCTAACCCATTTTTGTTGTGCTAGGGAGGAGACCCATTGTTCCAGCAAATATTTGAGACTCTGGTGATCAGTCTTGATGCATAAATGATTCCCTAGTAGGTATGGCTGCCACATTTGTACTGCATGCAAAATAGCCATCATTTCCTTCTCATATGTAGAGAGTACTAAATTCTTACCAGAAAGGGCTTTGCTAGTGAATGCAATGGGATGTTCATCTTGAAGGAGAACATCACCAAGTCCATTGCCTCAAGCATCACTCTCAATAGTGAAGGTCTTTGAAAAGGATGGCATAGCTAGAATAGGTGTAGTACACTCGCTTGTTTCAGTTTTTCAAATGCACACTTAGCAGCATATGTCTTTGTAAAAACATCCTTTTTCAATATAGTTGTTAATGGAGCTACAATCTTCCCATAATCCTTAACAAACTTGCGATAGTAGGCAGTCAGTCCCAAAAAACTACAAAGGCTCTTGAGTGTCTGAGGATGCGGCCAATTTTTCATGGCATCTATTTTGGCAAGATCCACTTGAACCCCTTGGGCTGAAACAATATGCCCAAGATACTCCACTTCCTCCTGGCCAAAAACACATTTAGACTATTTTGCACATAAATTATGATTAGAGAGAAGTTGCAGTACAAGATCTAGATGTTGGAGAAGCTCAGCCCATGTTTTACAATAGATGAGGATATCATCAAAGAAGACCAAAATGAATTTCTGCAAGTAGGGCCAGAATATTTTATTCATTAATGCCTGGAATGTTGAAGGAGCATTAGTGAGGCCAAAGGACATGACCAAAAACTCATAGTGGCCATCATACATGTAGAAAGCCATTTTAGGGATATCATCCTCATGAACCTAAATTTGGTGATACCCAAATTGAAGATCCAACTAGGAGAAAAAAATAAGCACCATGAAGCTCATCAACAATAGGAATCAGAAACTTATCCTTGATTGTGATGTGATTAAGTGCTTGAAAGTCAATGCAGAGGTACCATGACCCATTTTTTTTGTACAAGAGGAACTGGTGAAGAAAAGGAACTGGCACGAGGGTGAATAATACCTTTCTTCAGTAAGTCCCGAACGAGCATCTCAATCTGTCTTTTGGTGAAATGGGTAGCGGTAGGGCCTGATGCTAGGAGGAACACTTCTAGGAAGGAGCTGAATATGGTGGTCCTCTGGTTGTGAAGGTGGAAATCCCATTGGTTTGGCAAAGACACATGTATATCTATCCAAAATTTGTTGTAGATCTGAAGGAGTAGTGGAGACTGTTGATGGTTGCATTTGAATGGAACGCAGCTAAGGAATGACACCATGTGAAGTCTTCTTAAGGAGCTTTTCCATTAGATGTGAACTGATGATGCTAAGAGACCCTGGTTGTAAGCCCTTCAATGTGTGTTTTTGCCCATTGTCTGAAAACTGCATCCAAATTTCAGCAAATTCCCATAAGATGGGTCCAAGTGTACGTAACCATTGAGCGCCCATAACTACATCACATCCACTTAAGGGTAAGGAAAACATGTCAAAGTGCAAGTTATAATCTCTAATAGAGATACGCACATTGCAACAGTTCCCTTTGCAAGGTAATGTGCCCCCATTAGCAATCATGACTTCAAAGGTGGAGCAAGGATGGACAAAACAATCATCCTGTTTAGCAATCCGAGGGTCGATGAAGTTATGAGTGCTACCAGAATTAATGAGTATTGTAAGAGGGAGCTTCTTGATGTAACCCTTGACCTGCATGGTTTGTGGGGTAGTGACTCCTTCTAAAGCATGGAGAGAGATCTCTGGGTGGTCTTCTTGAGAAGTAGGTTCAACAAGCGGCTATTGAGTTTCGACCTTATCATCTACTATATCTTGAGCATCTTCATACACTTCAGTTACAAGCAAAGAATCCACATCCAAGAGATAGAGTTTTTGCTCAACACATCTATGTCCCTAAGTGAATTTCTCATCACGAATATAACAAATCCCTTTTTCTCTTTGTGCTCGCATCTCTGCTTCAGTTAAATGCTTGATAGGAGCTGTTCTAAGACCTGGCATGATTGGAGATCTTTGGGAAACCATATTTCTAAATGAAACAAAATTAGATTTGGAGTGTTGTTGAGTTGTGATCTTGTCCTCTGCCAACTTAGCCAACACTAGGGCTTCCATCATTGTGCTGCGATGGAACATTTTAACCTCAGATCGGATTGCATCCTTTAGACCACTGACAATACAACTCCTAGAGAATTCATCATAAAATCCCTCTATGTGATTGGCTGATTTCTCAAATTTTGTCTAATATTCTCTCACAGTGACAGTTTGGAGAAGTTTAGTGAGTGCTCCTGTGAAGTCAACAAAAGCACTAGGGCCAAATCTTTGCAAAATGAGTATGCAAAAATCTGTCCATTTTGGCTCTTCATGAGCCTTGATGTACCAATGGAACCATTGAAGGGATTCACGTTCCAAATGAAAGGGATGCAAGTGGGACTTTGTTGACATAAAAAATATTATGCAAACTAAAATATTGTTCTGCCTGGTATATCCATCCAGTCGGATCATCACCATCAAAGCGAGGAAAATCAAGCTTCGGCCCACAAAAATTGCTGGAAGAAGAGAACCCAGTGTCTGCAGAAGACTCTGGCTGCTGTCTATTGTTTATGGCTGAATGTTGAAGATTGAGGCTGAGAACATGTTCATCCAGATCTTGGAGTTTGGTCTTGAGGGCTGCAAGTTCATCCTCCATGTTTTTTCTCCTGTGCAGGTGACAACCACAGCCAGGAGATTTTTTTTTTTTGGGAATGGGTAGAAAAACAAAAACAAAAACATTTTTAGTAAAGGAAAATTTGGATTTGGGAAAAACTTTGATGGGTAATTGGGGTTTAACTAGGTTTTTGACACTTTCTAAGGGACAAGGAAGTAGAAAATAGGGATTTCATAAGTGGGGTGAAAGAATGGGAAAATTTTCCAAGAGGGACAAAGGGGTAGAAATAAGAAATGAACATTGTGGCAAAATTTGAAGGCTATTGGGTGAGAATTGAAGAAGTTATGGCAAACCCTAAAAATAGACAAATGTGGGATTTCAGGCTTCGATAAGTAGAATTTGGGATAGGGTCCTCAAGGAAGGAAATATGTAGAATGAAATTCCTAGGGTTCCAGTGAATTTTGAGAGGAAATGGAGCTAGAGCAAGGAAGGTATGGGGATATGCAAATGGCTCTAGACATTCAATCTATGATTTGTTGGATCGAAATAGATATGGGTCCCAGGTATGTTCGGCTGCCTAAAGGTGTAGGGGAGACACTCAACCACCAATGTTGTCTAACGACTTGTGTATTGGGACAGTACCCCTCACTCCACGGCTCAAGTAAAATTGATAACCACTTTGCCACAAATGACAACTCTTGGTTTACCTCACGGATTGGAACTAGTCAATCAGGGAAGGGCCATTGCCCTTTTCATTGGTAGGTCTTCTTAATGGGCCAGCTACTTCAGAGTTCCTATGGTACTCCTCACAATGAGTTTTAGGGCTATGCCTAGACACTTCCCATAGTTGAGCGAATAGGGATATTCCCTTATCTGAACTTGTAATTGAAATGAACAATACATATGTGAAAAAGAAAGAACTACTGCAATAATCACAGTGCCTGGAGGCCACTACAGAAAAAAATTTGGTAGAAATTCCACCCAGCGAGCCCAAGAAAGTGTTCTGATACTAGATGAGAGGAAACTCTTCCAACAATATAATGAAAATGCATGAAATAATAGAAACACAGAAGGAATTTATTGATCACATGCCACTTCAAGGGGGCAACCTCCTCTGAGCAAGCTCAATACAATAAATTTGTGGATGCCTTCATTGGCCTCAACACGTACTTATATACTAAGTCTAATCTAAACAACTATTACTTCCCATGAATGTGGGATAATACAATATATTCTTGGGATGACTTACAAATCATATGCATCCAACATCAATATACTAACAAAGTAAAGAGAAGGGTTAAACATGGGTTCCTAACACCTAAAAAGAATTCAAAATATTACAGTATAATAGTCTTTTCTTACTGTCTAAAAATTGTCATTCAAGCTCACACCTTGATGATTGCACTTCTACCTCCACACACTTTCTTCTAAAGATCTGATCAATTAGGCACACTCTATACTTGATCACTATCATAAATATGACTTCAAAATGATTCTGGACAACATCAACAACAACTAATCTTTCTCCTTCAGTCACACGTCAACAATGCATTTATTCTACTTTTTATCTGCTTGCGAATCTTTACAATCAACATGCAATCATACCTTCCTAACTTAATTTGATTTACTATTTATATATGATATTACATTGATTGCATTGCTTTTCAACTAGATACAATATGAAAAATACATTTACAAGTTGGCTAGACAACACACAGTATGAAACGTGTAGAAGATAGGTCCAAATTGAAAGAATATGTTACACCAGTAGAAGATCTAGGCCTTGTGGACCCAAAAACTTTCTTAACTAGGTCCAAAACATCCTTCATTTATTCAAACATCAAGGAATTACATTCTCACACTCTACTCATTTCAAAATAGGACATCTAAATAAGGAAATCACATGAAGTCTTGAAATATAACGACCATATCAACTTGGAAACCCTGTGCGGTATAGGAAAAAAGAAAGATCTTCATGAATATTTTATAGATGAGTTCACATGACTCATAAAACACCTCCATACACACCTTTTACACCACACATTAAAGAATTGTGCCGAATGGATTCAAACATTTAGTCTACAATCACTCTGTTATCCGAAACACACCACACCAAGCTGTTAATTGAAAAGTTGAGCTATAGACCACCAAGAAGCCTAAAATAGAAAAGAAACATTCCATACACATCCAAGAACATGTTCATAGTATCACAAGGTCAATCATTCACTTTCAGTGGAATGCAGAACATTCTAGTTTGTCTTCAAGACTACACCATTCTGCCAGAGCACATACCGGTGTTCTATCATACATAACTTTGACAGTGGATGGAAAAATGATTTGAAACTTTGGGAATAATACCTTTAATGTCTTTTTGACACAACTTCAGAACCACATAGTGACATCTACAACTGCAGAGGAATGCAGAGCATTCTATTACCCTACTAGGAACCTCAACTATATCTTCAAGTTGTTGGTAGAAAAACGTCTTTCTAGTGATCAAAACATTATTAAAATTGGAACATACATAACATGACACTATATGAAGCTATGTTCCAAACCATAGAAGCTCAATAGCAAAATGATGAAAATGCAGAGCAATCTACCAGAAAGTCTTCAAAGAGCAGACATTCTAAAACAAGGATTGTCACCTTCCTCTAGATGCCAAGTCTTCTTTGCATCACCACATACAACATAGGATCAGTGGGATAGATCATACAATATGATTCAACCCATAAAGAATCCTTCCTTAACATCTTATTCTTTTAGTGCTTCTAATTCCCATATTAATAAAGCCTCAAACGCAACTCTACTTTGATTAGAAGAATAGTGTTTATGACTTCAATTGTGAGCTTTCTTTTTCTTAGGAATATGCAACCAAGAATAGTATCTTACTTTCTTGACATCATTGTATGTTATGTGACATCAATGTATGCTTTGTTGACATCAATGACAACACATATGGCCAACAATCTCCTCCTTTGTCATTGATGGAAACATATGCTCCCTTTAGATTCTCTCCCCCTTTGACATCAAGGACAAAGGGATCCAGTACCTGCTCATTCTCCCCCTTTTATCAGTTCAATCGTGAGTCTATAAAATTTTTCTTGTAAGCTCCCCCTATCATCAGTCACCACTACCTGCTCCCTATGAGAGGTAGCCATCATCAGTCCAGGATAAAGATATAGCTTGAACTCCCTTGGATAGATGCATCACTATGCATCTTTAGCAAGAAGTGGGAGTAGCAATTACCTCTAACCTCTACCTGTGGTCCTCAAAGATGTCTTTTGCAAGGGCCTTTCTAAAGATATATGCAATTTGATCTTTTGTTGGGACATATTCCAGCTTCACTTCCTTGTCTGCAACCTTCTCTCTCAAAAAGTGATACTTGATTGCTATGTGCTTGGTTCTAGAATGAATTATTAGATTCTTGGAAATATTAATAGCACTTGTATTATCACACAAAATATCAATAGGCTCATCATATAATACATTGATATCCTTAAAAGTTTTCTTCATCTATAACACCTATGTATAATAGGAGGCTACTACAATATATTCTACCTCTACAGTAGATAAGGACATTAAATCTTACTTCTTGCTCTACCATGAAACCAATTTGCTTCCTAGAAACAAAGCACCACCACTTTTACTTCTTCTATCATCAACACAACCAACCCAGTCAACATCAGTGTATGCACTCAAATCAAAGTCATTACCTTATGGATACCATAGAGCATAGTTAGGAGTTCCTTTCATGTATATGAATATTGTATTCATTGCCTTCTCATGTGTTCAATTAGGATTGGCTTGATATCTAGCAACCACACATACTACATGCATAATGTCAGTTCTAGAAGTACTTAAGTACAATAGTGCTCCAATCATAGACCTATAGATAGTCTGATCTACCTTTAGAGACTCATCATCTTTGCTCAAGTGACATCTAGTGACTAAGGGAGTACTCACTGGCTGTGAATCCTCCATACCAAACTTCTTCAACAATTATTTAGCATACTTATCTTGAGAAATAAAGATACCACCATCTAACTGGGCAATTTGATGACCAAGGAACAATGACATTTCACCAATTATAGATATTTCAAGTTCTTTTTGCATCTCCTTTGAAAAAATCTTACACATATCATCATTTCCTCCAAAAATGATATCATCAACATACACTACAACTATCAATATCATGCATCCTTCTTCCTTTATATAATGGTTTCTATCTGTAGCACCTTTCTTGAAGCCCTATTGAGGTAAGTAATTTTCTAATATTGCATACCAAGCCCTAGGTTCTTTCTTGAGCCCATACAAATCCTTCTTGAGTCTACATACCATGTCTTGAGCCCATGCATAGTGTCAATTACTTCCTTCTAGTATACATCAGGTAGATCTGCATCTTTCAACATTGCCCTAGACATTTCTTGCACAGTCATATTCTTCCATTCCACTATCCCATTTTGTTGAGGGGTTCTAGGAACAGACAAGTGCCTTCTAACACCACAATCTTCACAAAACTATTCAAATTCATTAGAAGTAAACTCACCTGCTCTATCTGATCTTAGTATCCATTTCATTTTCAACCAAAGCTTTGAAAACTTTAAACTTATTAAGAGCATCATCTTTTTCTCTTAAGAAAGTAACCCAAGTCATTCTAGAATAATCATCAATGAGCAACATAAAATACATTTCACCTTGTTGACTTTTTCTCTTGTAGGTCCACATAGGTCTGTGTGAATCAGATCTAATGGCTTTGAAGAAGAGTACTACTTGCTTTTAAAACTTGTCATTGTCTGTTTTCCCATTTGACATTCCTTACATACAATGTTTACAGGCTTGATTATCTTATGCATATCTCTCACTACATGAGTAGAGTTGATTCTTACCATATTATCAAAGTTGTTGTGTCCCATTCTTTTGTATCAACGTAGACACTCACTAGATTGAGTTAACAGACATGTTCTTCCATTTGCTTCTTTCAAGTGATGAATATCACCACTAGCATGAAAAGTAAGATTTTAACCTTTCTTGCACATCTGACTGACACTGAGGAGATTGTGTTGCAATCCTTTAACATAGAGAACATCCTCACTCATGTTCTTTCCATCAATAGATATGACACCTTTTCAACAGATTTGGGCTGACTCATCACCTCCAAACTTAATAGCTCCACCATCCCACTTCTTAAAGCTGATAAACTTTTCTCTGTCATCTCTCATATGATATGAATAATGACTGTCAATAACCCAAGCTTTGGTTTCTTCTTTTGCAAGGAAGTAAATCCATATAACCATTAATTTTGCATTGTTTTGAACTATTTGCAAGGTATCAAATTTTCCACATTTTCCAATCTCATTATTTTTGTCACCAACACTCATGGAAAGGAAAAGTGTTACATCATTTGAATTATCTTGATCCTCATCTTCTAAAGAACAACTATCTTCTATGGAAAATAGATTCCTTTTGAATTTACTATTTCTGTTACTTCTCCTAGTTTCTTTAAGAGGATATTTAGAAGCAAAGTGACCAACCTTTCCACAATTGAAACAGTTGAAGGATAACTTACCTTTGTATTTTCCAGAGCCTTTCTTCAAAGTTCATACAGAGTTTTATTCAGCATCATTAGGACTCTTATCATTAGTCGTCTCATCCTTCACATTTTTACTAACATTGAAAGTAGCATCTTTCTTTCAAAACTCTCTGTCAAACTCTCTTATTTCAAAAGCAATAAGGGTCCCAAACATTTGGTCTAAAGATTATGCATCCAAGTCAGTAGTCTCCTCAATATCGGATACCTTGGAACTATAAGATTTGGGAAGGAATCTTAGAACCTTTTTCACAACTTCATCTTCTTTTATTTCTCAACCAAGACCTTTGACACCATTGACTACTTCATTCACCTGGAGCATGAAACCAACTATATTTTCATCTTCTGAGATCTTTAGTGATTCAAATTTGTTCTTGAGTATTTGCATCTTGGCTTGCTTTACTTTTTATCTCCTCCACAAATAGTTTCAAGTTTATTCCAGACTTCTTGAGCTGAGATACAACCTATCCCCTTTGAAAGTTATGAATTAGTTAATCTAGTCATGATAGAAAACATGGTCTTGGAATTATTATCATACTTCTTGATTTCATCTACACCTATTGGAATAGAAGCAAGCATAGTGTAACCTTTCTTGAGAGAATCTGAAACTCCATATCCTAGTGAATTGATGTAGCCTTCCATCCTTACCTTCAAAAAAACATAATTTGTTCCATCAAACTTGGGAATCTTGCTGGATCCTCCTTGTGCCATCTCAGACCTTCCTCAAGTGGTTAAGCTTCCCTCAGATAAACTTGTCTAGATGATACCAATTGTTAGACACAACATGATATTAAGAGGGGGGATGAATCAATATCTAATCAATCTTTAACTTTAACAACTTTAACTTATTGGGAGTAGATTAGAACTTAAGCATCACAACATTAACATGAACATGAAAGATTAACAAAATGAACCACAACACATAACACCATATATATGTGGAAAACCCTAGAAGGGAAAAACCATGGTGAGGATTAACTCACAATATATGAAGCTCAAATAATAACTTTGTTTTAGGGGGTTTAACCCAAGGAAGCCACTACTCCATAAGTAACTTTGATTTAGGGTCACTTCCAAGGAAGCTTCTACTCCCTGATGACTTTGATTTAGGGTCACTCCAAAGGAAGCTTCTACTCCTTGACGACTTTTTTTAGGGTCACTCCCAAGGAAGCTTCTACTCCTTGAAATGAAAATAAAAGCTTACAATATAGCAATCTTTTCTCACTATATGAAAATTGTCATTGAAGCTCACACCTTGATGATTGGACTTCTACCTCCACACACTTTATTCTTAAGATCTAATCAATCCAGAAAACTCTATACTTGATTATTGTCCCAAATATGTCTTCAAGATGATTCCAGACAGCATCAACAACATCTTCTCTTTCTCCTTTAGTCACACATCAACAATGCATCTATTCTTATTTTTATTTGCTTGTGAATCTTTACAATTAACTTGCAATCATACCTTCCTAACTCTATTTGATTCACTATTTGTATATGATATTGTTGATCACAAAGAATAATGAGAGAGGGGTGAATTAGTATTCTGTAAAACTTTTCTTTCACACATTTATTAATCCATTTACCACATTTAATAACTTGAAAGAAAAACAAACATAAGAACAACAACCAAAAGGACATAACACATAGACACCAAGATTTTTATGTGGAAAACCTAAAAAGGGAAAAACCATGGTAAGCATTAGCTCACAATATATTATAATAATAATAACAAATTACATGAAGGCTCACTACCCAAGGACTCATTGTCCAAAGAAGTACTCACTGCCAAAATATGAGAAGAGATTATAGAAAGAAATGGCTCACTGCTAGGAGAGGACTACCATAGGTGTATCTACAAAATTCTGTGGTTCAGTACCAATCAGCTCAGTATACAGATTCAAAGGTCTTCATAGTGTCTGCCTTGATTTTTTGCTTTGCTTCACATATACTCTGTTCTTCTGCCTTTACTATCCTTTTGTTAATCACAAAACTATCTTAGGTCACACAATCATGAATTATCACTCTATTTGAGCATATCCATACCTTCAACACTGAAATCTATCGTATATATATATATATATATATATATATACAACAAGATTTGTCTCATAATTAGGTCGGTAAGCCAAACATGAAACGTGTATACAAATGTTATACCTTGTCGGCTTGATCTTGTGCACAAACAACAATGCGGACCGAAAAAAACATACAATAGTCTTCATATAGGTTGGGATCAATCATTCATCCACTTAGATTGATTGTTCAAACAATATATCTTCACCACATATAGATCTAACATGTCTGTCGGCTTATCCCTTAAGTACACATCTGACCAGTTTGACTATCACATCATAATTTCCAATGTAGACCATATGAGACTTAGAAAATCATATCCAATATCCATTATAGCTCTCTTGTCATACCTTTAAAACTGTAAAACATAGTATTCAACTACAAACAAATGTGGATCTCTGAATTGTCACTCAGTCACTGTGAAGCACTATCCAACTGCAAGCTTATAAAGAACAACTTGTAGAATGTGATAAAAAGAACTTCAGAAGCTATAAATCTAGATTTAGGTAGTCATAATAAGTAGCTTTAGTACATTCTAATTGCAAGACAAAATATATAATAGCGGAGGAATGCAGACCCTTTTTCTCTAGTACTATACATTATCCTTGATTTAGGTTTTCCCACTTGGACTTAGCTAAATCATAATATGTCTTCCGGAAGAAGTTAGGACTTGAACACTTGAACATGTGATCACTAGATGGCTATGAATAACATATCAAAACTGCATACCTAGTCGTTTTAGCCTTCTGGACCAGAATCCTTGTATTCTTTGTTGTCATACCAAGTTGGTCTATCGGAGTAAAGTCTCTTTTCCATGCCAAATTGGAATCCCTTTTCCTTGTTTCCATGAATGACAACATTCAATCATTCATTAGAGCAGCGTCTCTTGCCAATAATCTCCCCCTTTGGCATTAATGGCAACACTTAGTGAAAAATACTTCTGTGCTCCCCCTTTCTATATACACTATTCTCCCCCTTAGATGTTTTCCCATTTTTCACCAGTTTTCTTCTCCCCCTTTGACATGAATGGTAAAGGTGTGTGTACAAATACCAATATTGAGTCAAATTTTGTTGCATATGTATAGGTACAAATTGTCAAATCACTTAGTTACGTGTGAAAGGATAACATTGTACACAATCTTTAATTGTAATAACTCTCCAATCCACCTATTATTTGTACTATTAAAAATTTGGATTTTCCTATTTACTTGGAACACCAGATCCTCGGCCTTTTGTACATTGATAGGCATGTTAGTTATTGCCTGAACCTTTAGGGCTTCTGTAGCTTGACTTGTCATGGACTCAATTTTATGGCTTATCATCCCTCTCAATTAGAACATTCTACTTTTCATTTCTTCTTTTCTACTAAGTAGACTACTTATGTTGTTTTGAGTATTTACAACTTGCATAATTTCCATGTTGCTGATGGGGTTAACTGTTGGATCATAGGTCTTGGATATATTTTCTAGTTAAAGTTCCATGTTTTTGACCTTCTCTTCTATTTCCTTGGTGGTCTTAGGCCACAACAAACAAAATTTATATATATCACAAGCTTGCTTGATTGCATTCCACATATTCTTGATTCTACTTTCTAACAAAATTTTGTGATTGTCTAACTTGGTTTTCAACTCTGCTAGTCTTTTATCTTCGAATTCTTTTCTAGCCTTAATGTCAGTAGACTTTTCAAAGGATTCAAAATGAGTAATTACAAAATTTATTAGACCTTTGAGCTGATCAGTTGATGATACTCATGTATCTTTCTGGTATGAGGGCATCATCTTTTCAAAAATACTAGATGCTTCATCAATGAGTTCATTGTCATGTATATGTGTTTTCAGCATCTCTTCCTAAGCCTTAGCTTACACAAATGAAACCAGTTTGAATTTCTACGCAGGAGACATTGAATCTAGGTTTATTGGTCCCTGTAGAAACTCAAGTAAATATAAGATATATGTTCTTTTCTACATTTCCAAAAGATTTCTAGCATGGTCAATAGGAACTTGATTTGCAGCAGTGTCTCTTTCCACTTGTTCTTCACTAAGTATAACTTTGTTTCTTTTCTTCTCTTCTACTGGCTTTTATTTCTCTACTTTAGTGCCGGTTGCTATAATGGATGAGGTCCTTATTCTTTTTTGGGGGCTAGATGCAAACTTTTCCTTTTTAGATCTCTCATCTTTTCTTTCTAGAGTATTTGATGTCCATTCTACTAGAGCACTTGTTGTTTTTGATGTTTTCTCTGATTTCTCATCTTCCATAGACATTTTGGAGGATAATTCTCTAAATGTCCCATATCCATCTTCTTTGAGATCATTTGGTTTTCTCAATAGTACATCATCTAATTTGGTCAAAAAATCTTCTGCAACTTCATAGCCTAATGCAGGGACCTATATAGTTCTTGGTTCCATAGCTTCCATGAACCATGGAGCATTTATCTTTGTCTACCATGGATACAATGTCCTTTTTATACTTCATCACTACATTTTCAGGTATCCAGACCCTACATAACATTTTCCTTTGAAAGTTCTTTAAGTATCCCCATAAGATTTCATTCTGCTTGTCTGCATTTCCCAAACTATGCAAGTGGTTTCTTATTTGAGTGGCTAAAGGTGTGTGATCAAGCCAAACAATGTTTCCCAAGCCAGGTAGCTCTATCAGGAGGTAGAAGAGTAGACAAGTGATCAATGTTCCATATTTGAAAGGATGATTAGCTTGTTTTGTTCTTTTCAAGTTCTCCATTAGTTCACTCTAGAGCAATTCACATAGGTCATAATCTATATTATTTTTTATCATGTCATATGCTATGTGTATAGCTAGTGTAGACACAAAATTTTCACTATTGGAAAAGTATATTTTGTATCCAATAATCATTGATGCAAATTTGACAGATGTATCCTTAATATCATTTATGGTCAAGGCTTCCTTGTAAAATTTGGCTCTTGGTAGTTGCATTACCACATTGTTTTTTATTTTCTTTAACCCTGGAACCCTTCCGGTGGAACTCATACTAGTTAAAACTTTAATAGCTTCTTTAATTATCATGTATGGTTCATTAAGCCACAAAAACTCATCATAAATCATTCTTAGAATAAACCTAACCCATGTATCATTCATGATCCCAGGAAAATCCAACTAGGTGTCTAATTTATTTTCTCCTAGAACTTTATATTCATCTTTCAACACAACATCAACAGTAGTCAGTTCATCCAAATGCAATTTTCATAGATTCATGTGATCATATTGCTCTAGATTGGTGTGAATATATGCCCTAACATCTTCCATATGCATAACTCCATGTGGAGTATTTGAGAATGCCCCAATAGGATCATTTTCCATTGATTTGAAGAAATGTTTCTTGAACTTGGGGCAAAGCTTTGTAGTTATCTCGATTACTTGAGGAGTAAACATTTTCCTAGAATAATTCAAACTTCACAATAGGGTTTTCAAACTATAAGTACCTTTGTGTGTTGAATTAGGGTATTCTTCACTTGAATCATTTTGAATTGCCTTGAATCTCTGGAAATCTTTGATATCGCTTAGATTTCTGCTTTAATTTATCATAGACACTTAATAGTTTGAATGTAAAGTGATAAACTTTTTGAATCTAAGCCTTTTAACCATCGATTGCCTTAACCTAATTGCCATAAATGTAGTCTTTCAAAAAGCTGTCAAAACTCTTCATTGTAGAGCATAGTCAATTAGGATTGCTCTGCAATGCTCTGCACTTGAACCTTTCCTTCCAAAATTTCTTTCAAAAAAATCTGTCATATGTAACTTTTCATCATATCTTCATGCCAAATCCCAGCACAGACTATGTAGCTAGGGTCTTTGGATTTTCAATATAGCTCCCCCTGAGCTAGAGTTCCCAATTTACTTCCTGAATGAAGCATCTACACCAGAGACTGGTGCAGATCCATCCCTAACATCATTAACATCCTTCTTAATCTAGACCATGCTCATTTCCTTCTTGATTTCCACTGGATCAATCTTGTTCTTACCTTTGTCTTCTCTCTACTCTGTTTTGCTCTTCTCTATAGGATAGTCTCTTTTCTAATTCTTGGATATGTAGAATATTGTAACATGTCAAAACTTATTGCAATTGTAGCATACCACATTTCTCTATGCCTGATTCCTTCTATTGATCAAATTCATTCTTGTTCTACATTGGTTAGCCATATGCTCAAATCCGTTGCAAGCAAAACACTTTCCATTGAAGGATTGTGTATTCCTTGCATTGTTAAAACCATTCCTTACTAGACTTCTACATTCATTTGATCTATGACCAACTTTCTTGCAATTGAGACATTGATTACAGAATGATGCAACATTCTGATTCATTCTACTCCTATACTGAGTAGCCTTATGACCAAACTTATTGCAATTAAAACAATAGCTATTGAAAGATGGGTACCTTTGAGCATTTGGGTGCCTGACTGGAGGATTTTGAGGTCTTCTTCTTTGATTCCAAAACTGGTTGCATTTGTTTTCTTTATCTCAATGTTTTCTTGACCTAATTTAGAACTTTCTTCTTTTTCAAATCCCAAGCCTTTCTTGTCATCTACACTCTTCTAACTTTTAATCAACTCCTTAAGCTTTGTAGAACTTATTTTGAATTTTTCTTTATAGCTATTAGCTTCTTCCAGATCATATTTCAGAAGTAACACATATTTTCCTAATTTTTCACTTTCCTTAGACTTATCTTTCAATATTTGATTCAAATGTTCCTCATCTTTTTCTTTCTCTTCAACCAACCTTGATAAATTACTTAGAGTTTTATTTGCTTCAATCAACTATTCACTTAGCTCTCTATTGCTATCCTTTGATCTATTAACTTTCTCTCTTAGCTTCAAGATTCATTCATCTACTTCATTGACATTTTCCTTCAAATCCTAGATTTTTGCTTCATACTTATCGAGATCTTTAAGAGCTTCTTTTGATTCTTGATCAATTGTGACACTACCTAGAGTACGATACCTTCTAGTTGCCATGAGTATTTTTTCCCAGATCTGCCTCAAGTTGTTAAACTTCTTCCAACAAACCTTGCTTAGATACCAATTGTTGATCACAAAGAATACTGAGAGGGGGGTGAATCAGTATTCTATAAAACTTCTCTTTCACACATTTATTAATACATTTACCACATTCAATAACTTGAAAGCAAAACAAACATAAGAACAACAACCAAAAGGACATAAAACATAGACACCAAGATTTTTATGTGGAAAACCCAAAAAGGGAAAAACCACAGTGAGTGTTAGCTCACAACATATTACAATAACAATATCAAAATACATGAAGGCTCACTGCATTAGGGCTCACTACTCAAGGACTCGCTGTCCAAAGAAGTGCTCACTGCAATAGGCTCAATACCAAAATAAGAGAAGAGAATATAGAAAGAAATGGCTCACTACCAGAAGAGGACTGCTAAAGATGCATCTACATGATGCTATGGTGCAGTACCAATTAGGTCTGTATATAGATTCAAAGGTCTTTATAGTGGCTTCCCTGCTTTTGTGCTTTACTTTAGATATACTATGTTCTTCTTCCTTTACTGTCCTTCTGTTATCACAAAAGTACATTAGGTTGTACAATCATGAATTCACACTCCATTTGCCTATATCGATACATTCAATACCAAAATCCATCTAGTATATATATATTCACAACAAGATTTATCTGACAATTAGGTCAGCAAGCCTAATATGAAACGTGTACATACAAATGTTATACCTTGTCAGCTTGATCTTGTGCACAAATAGCAATGCGGACCCAAACAAACATACAATAGTCTTCATATAGGTCAGGACCAATCATTCAACCATTTAGATTGACATATAGATCTAACATGCCCGTCAGCTTATCCCTTAAGTACACATTTGACTAGTTTGTCTGTCACATCAGAACTTCCAATGTGGACCATATGAGAGTCTTAAAATCATATCCAATATCCATTATAGCTCTCTTGTCATACCTTTAGAACTACAAAACATAGTATTCAACTACAACACAAATGTGGATCTCTAAATTGTCACTCAGTCACTATGAAACACTATTAGACTGCAAGCTGATAAAGAATAGCTTGTAGAATGTGATCAAAATAAATTTATAAGCTATAACTTTGGATTTACTTAGTCATAATAAGAATCTTTACTGCCTCAAAACCACTAGACAATTTAAAACACAATAGTGGAGGAATGTGGACCCTTTTTCTCTGGCACTATACACTGTCCCTGACTTTGGTTTTGTCACCCAGACTTAGCTAAATCATAGTATGTCTTCTGGAGGAAGTCAAGACTTGAACACTAGAACATGTGATCACTAGATGGCTATAAATAACATATCAGAACCACATACAAATGTCTTTAACTATGGAGCCATACCATCTCAAACACTGTCACTTACTCTGTATACTATATACTACCCATACCTAGTCATTTTAGCCTTCTGGACCAGAATCCTTTTACGCCTTGTTGTCAAAACAAGTTGTTCTACTAGAGTAAAGTCTCTTTGCAATGCTAGACTGGAATCCCTTTGCCTTATTGTCATCAATGATAACATTCAATCATTCATCAAAGCAGTCTCTCTTGCCAACAGATATAACATTAATCACATTGCTTGTTGGCTAGATACAACATGAAAAATAAATTTACAGGTCGGCCAAACAACACACACACTATGAAACATGTAGAAGATAGGTCCTAATTGAAACAACACGTTACACCAGTAGAAGATCCAGGACTTGCAGACCCCAACATTTATTTAACCAGGTCCAAAAAATCCTTCACTACTTCAAACATCAAGGAATTACATTTGCACACTCCACTCATTTGAAAATAGGATAGATTTAAGGAAATCACATGAAGTATTGAAGTATAATGGCCATATCAACTTGGAAACCTTGTGTGGTATAGGAAACAAGAAAGATCTTCATGAAACTTTTCTAGATGAGTTCACATGACTCATAAAACACCCCCATACACACATTTTCTACCACACATCAAAGAATTGTGTTGCATGGCTTCAAACATTTACTCTACATTCACTAGATATTATTCAGAACACACTGTACCAATTTGTCAATTGAAAAACTGAGTTGCAAACCACCAAGAAGCCTGAAATAAAAAAGAGGCATGCCATGCACATCTAAGAACATGTTCACAAAACTGAAAGGTCAATCATTCACTTCCAGAGGAATGCAGAGAAATCTCGTGGGTCTTCAACACTACACCATTCTGCTAGAGCACATACCAATGTTCTATCATACATAACTTTCATAGTGGAGTGAAATATGATATGAAACTTTGGAAATAACACCTTTATTGTCTTCTTGATACAACTTCAGAACCACATAGCCACATCTACAACTATGGAGGAATGCAGAGCATTCCATTATCCTGCTAGGAACCTCTACTCTATCTCCAAGTTGCCAGCAAAAAAACATCCTTCTGGTGATCAAAACATCATGAAACTCATAACATACATAAAATGACAGGGTCAGTGCAAGAAGTTGTTGGGTTTACTTTTTGCCCAAAAAGTGGAAGTGTTTTCCCTGATTTTTAGAATTTGTCACATTTGACCTGAACATTTGAGGCACTTAAAGATTGAATCTTAAAAAAAGTTAGTAATATGAAATGTAGTACTTGGAGTCTAGTTTCTAAATATGTAATTTATTTTAATACCTAGATGATACAAATGGATTTTCAATAGGCATTTATAAAAAGTCACATTTTTTTTTACCATACCATGCACATGTACGACCAACATAATTTGACCTAAATAAAAGTATTTTTCTAAATACTTTTGGTGAAAGATGTGTAGTACAATGAAGTTTGATGAGAATATTTTTTATAATTTTTTTCCAAATATATTTTTTTATTAATTTTTTATTGGCCCTAATTGTTGTTTTTGAAAACCCTAGTGTGCTGCCAACATAATTTGAGCAAAACTAATTATAAAATGATTTTTTTTTCATTGTGTAAAGAATGATGCATAGATTGATGACATTTTTTTTTTTCAGAAAACTTTAAAAATTAAAAGTTATTAAAATATACAAACACTTGTCATTTCAAGTTTTTGGACCAGTTTGCTCATAAATTAAATAATAAATAGAAAAAAAAGTCTAATAAAAAAATTACATATTTGAAAACTAGACATTGGTATCTATTATGGGTTTTAATTTCATAAAACAATTTAGAAAAAAATGTCATTAGCCATATAGGTAAACTCAGTCTTTTCTCTTGTTATGTACTTAGAAAAAAACTTGTACGTCCAAGGCAAGGGGTTGACTTACCATGCCTTTCCCAAGCCTAAGATTTTAGGAATGGGTACCCATTCTAAAATGGGTACCCATTATGAATGGGTACCTATTTTAAAAGGGGTACCCATTTTAAAATGGGTACCCATTCCTTTCATGTGGGAAAAAAAGTGCGCAGGGGTGTTTTTCAAATTCAAATATCTATATAGAAATGGGTATCCATTCCTAAATGGGTACACGTTTAGGATCAGGCACCCATTCCTAAGCGGGTACCCATTTCTTAGCATGTTTAGGATCATAAGAGGGTACTTGTTTAGGCTTGGGCACCCATTCCTAAATGGGTGCCTATTTCTTTTAAAATGGGTACCCATTTCTATCAGGATTTTTTTTGCTCGTGACTTCCCCTCTATGTGGACCCAACTTCCTACACTTACCCAACACTATATGATGCTATGTTCCAAACCATAGAAGCTTAATAGCAAAATGATTGAAAAGCGGAGCAATTTACTGCACAATGTTCAAAGAGTAGACATTATAAAACAAGGACTGCCACCTTCTTCCGGAGGTGAAGTCTTCTTTGAATCACCACATACAACTTAGGATCAGGTGGAGAGATCATACATCATGCTTCAATCCATCAGGCATCCTTCCTTAACATATGACTCTTTTAGTGCTTCTAATTCCCATATTAAAAAAGCCTCAAACTCAACTCTGCTTTGATTAGAAAAATAGCTTTTATAACTTCAATCATGAGTTTTCTCTTTCTTAGGAATATGCAACCAAGTACAATACCTTACTTTCCTAACATCAGTGTATGCATGATAGGCTATATTATGTTGACATCAACGACAACACATATGGCCAACATACAATGAAGGTCAACTTTTAGCTTTCGTAGGCTTATACAAAGAAATGTTATTCTTAATCAACCCTTGCATTGGCTTAGACTTATTTAGAGCTTTCAAGATCCATTTAACAACCAAATAAATGCCCTACATTTTAAGGTCTTTGAGTCCATGACCTCCCAAATTTTTAGGCACATACAACTAGGCCGAACAAACATGATGTCTTTTTTTATTCTATTTGCCATCAGACCAAAGGAACTCACTAATAATCATTCAGATTTTTTCCATTTGGTAACTACCAAACAACTATGCCAAAGCTTTGTAAATGCTATGAGAGGCCAAGACCTTCTGACAATCTTGTACATTGCTTGCAAGGGATAAAAGGTGAATTCAATGACAATTTTCATTCTTCTTTTCAATCTTCTTTAACATCCATTTCCTTGTTTCCTTTAGGGATGGATCAATAGAAAAGGGGATCCCAAGATACCTTACAATCTTATTGGGTCCACCCCATTGCCATTTGGTTACCCCTAGCCAATCATGAGGATGGTCTTTCTGACTCAAGAATGGTGGATTTACGATGGGTAATTTAGCCTTAGAGGTGTCACAAAAATGGAGTCTTTCAATAAAATTCTTAAAATTCCCATGCTTTAGTTCCAAGAAAAGAGAAGTGTCATTGGCAAATTGTGCACTTAAAAGCTCATCTTTATTGGGTAGAACAATACCTTCGACAAGAGGAGTAATGAGATTAGTTTTCAAAATATATTGCAAAGCATCAGCTACAATAATGTAAATAGAGGAGGGGCTAAGGAACAACCTAACCTAATAGATCTTTGAAGCACAATGGACTCAAGCAAGACCCCATTAACATCATTCTGAGTAGAAGCACTTTTGAAGATTATTTCAACCATTTACAAAAGGTTTTAATAGGGAAACCAAATGCTTCAAAGACTATCAAGACAAAACGCCACTTAATCTTGTCATATGCTTTTTCAAAATCATGCAAGACCATGCATGCATCTTGACCTATGAATTTGGACAAGTTGAGGCTCTCCTAGCTAGTGATGAGGTTATCCAGAATGTATCTCCCCTCAATGAAACTAGTCTGGTTAACTGACATAATCTTGTTCAATATATCAGTTAGCCTACTAGTTAACCAATATAAGTTTGAAATTATCGACCATTCAAATTTTCTTGCTAATGGTTTAAAATACAAATTATTGTTCTCCCAATAAAATTCAATGGTCATTTGTCTCTCTAAAAATTAGGAAATAAATATTAGGGTAAAATACTCTAGGTTATACAAAGTGTTGGTGTAATAACCTCTAATCATAGTTAGGCTAATTATCCACATGTGTTTTTTATTTTGTCAAAGTTGTTAGTCGGTTGACTTACATCGATACCTCGCACTATCATTGTGGGTGGTTACTCACCGCCACGGAGTCCTATCCTTGTTTGGTGGATAATCAGGTACCACTCGCCTATTCATTATTATTCATTTGTGAATACATTTCGGTGATTTCATTTGCAATCTCATGCTTTCTTGTTATTCTAGGATCTTGGCAGTTTCTACATGGTATCAGAGATTTCATTCTTAGCTCCAAGTCATTTGTGCTTTTCTGTGTGATTCACCCCTTCAGGTGTCATTTCTTCTCGCTGTGACGTTTCATTTGTATTTGGTTTTGTTATTGTTTAAACATTATTCTTGTTGTGTTTACTGTGGAGTTCAAATTACCCATACAGGGCTTTGTTTTTGATGCCACAGAGAGGCCATTCGTCATCTTGGTTCGTTGTATTGTAAACGCCCTTATAAGTCTCGACATAAGAGACATTCACAGGCACCTATCTACATTTAGTGGTGGAGTTTGAAACCCACATCGATGATTCTGTTAGGTACGTCTAGTGTGCCTTCTTTCAACGGGCCGACTTCAATCTCCGACGCCCATTCAAAGGGCTTTGCAGAGGTCTCTAGTGGCCATATATGCTCAGCATCAGGCCTGCTATTAGGTAGATTCAACACCACACAGAGGCATGACAATAACATCCAGCATTCAGCGTGGGAATCGCCCATAGTCCTTCCAATTTACTCCATTGTTTCGCTACTTCAATGACCTCAATCTACACCTATTTTGCCCTTGTTTGGGCCGTTCAAATGGCCTCTCGAAAAGAACAATGGGTGTCATTTTTATTGCGATGAATGTTGGCATTATTCACATGACATAAGAAACAATGGGGGGGTGAGGTAAGCAAAGGGGGAGGGGGGGTACATTTTGAAAACTTAAGCCCTTAATCACATAAGGTTTTAGGCCCTGGTCGCGTACAGCCCAAGGGGGCTTATTTTGCCTCCTTATTTCAATTTTTTTCTCAAACATTTGCATGAAATTTTTTTTTTCCAAAAATTGGAATTTTTTTTGCTGTGGAAGGAAATTTTTTTTCTAAATGTAAAAATTGAAAGGCCTATAACATTTGCAAATCAACTCAAAATGAATGTAAACACTTAGGCTTATTAAGCCTACTTAGTTGTTCATTTACAACTTGACACTTGTTCATATGGCTTTGTCAAGTTGGTTAGGAGTTTCATAGAGGTGTCATCTTTCATTTGACACCTCTCTCTATTTTAGTGGGAGGCATCTTGCCACCACTCTACTTGTGAGGAGTCCTATCCTCATTATGTGGGTGAGTGGTTGCCTATCCTCACCTATATGTTCTCCTTTATGAACCTAATTAATTTACTCTAATTTTGATATTTGCATCTGACTTAGTGGATCTTAGCTCAAACTTCCTATATTGTATCAGAGCCACACTGAGTTCATTGCTGGTTCGTGGTTTCATGTTCTAAATTTTGTTTGTGAAAGACCAATTTGTTGGGTGAATCTACAAATTTATATTATTTGTGTCTACAGGACTTGGAGATGACATTCAAAGAGAGTGTGTAGGAGTCTATGTGTGTATGAACTTGAGCGAGTCTTCACACCACAAATAAAGTTCACATTGAAGCCTAGTTGGCTTTCTCTAAGCCCCTGTCCTCAAGCATCAGAGATGGTGATCATGGCTTTTGTTGTTTAAGTGTATACTATAGGAGCATATACACAAACCCACCAGCTTTGGAGGGCTTAATATGTATGCACTACTTCTTGTCACATGTGAATCCCCTTATGTATTTGACTCTAAATTGCTTATAACACTAGAAATTGTCTTGCCAAGTTTGTTCTAAGTCCTACTTTATAATTCCAAGTAAAATTACTCAATAGGATCCAGAATTGGGCAAAGCATATGTGACCAAATTGAGAGTGCACTACCACATACAGTTATCTACAATAGTCATTTCATGAAGTAAGTCTTAGAATAGTCCTTGTGGTGTGATTTCTTTCCTACAACTATATTTTAACTCTACAATATTCAACCTCACAACCATAGTCTATCAATTTCATGAAGTAAGCCTTAGAATGGTCCTGACAATATGATTTCTTTCCTCCAACTATATTTTAACTCTTCAATATTCAAACTCACATCCATAGTCTATAAACTTGGAACACGAAATAGAAATTTACTCTGTGGCATCCAACTTCCCTCACATATTAGACATAAAGTTACTTCTCTAATAACTACTTAAGCCCCATTTTGCATTTCCAAGTAAATCAATCCACAAAACTTAAAACTAGAATAAGTAAAATCAGAATAAGTAGATGATGTGACACAAGTACAACTTCTATCATGTGTCTGTCCCTAAATTCCAGCTACACAAAATAATTTTCCCTATTTTAAACAAAATTTCAATAGAGAAGAAATTTTTGCATCGTGAAATAGATTGTAGGATCTGATATATTATTTTTACCGTTTTAGAGAAAATAAAAAGCTCAATAAACGTAAATGATAGTCATACTGGTAAGGACCCTGCAAACATCTAACTGCTAAAAAAATTAAAAACCTAAATTTTATGAAAATGTATTCACTTCCATACATTTTATTCCTGCAGGGGTCTTACAAATTATAACAACAATATGAACTTTACTCAAGTGCTCCTCTGTCATCTATGTAGACTTAAGAATTTTGTAGCCTTCTATGATAGCCTCTGAACTATTGCTATCACATCACACTCACACTTATTAATTTACCACAAAGACTTTTGTACAAAATACAAGGCTTTTTTGGTCAACATTCAATGTGTGCATCAATACACATTGAATAGTTTAACTTTTTTCAATTCTGAATACAGATATCTTTTCTAAATGTGAATAGACATGATTTAAATATTTTTCAAAATCAGAAAAGACACTTGTGACAACTATATTGAATTGGTTGTGGCCACTATTGGTTTTAAATGCAATCAATTACTGTAAATATTATTCACATCAAACATTTATTGACCCATACTGTCATTGAATTGGTTTAAATACTTTTGTACGGCCATGCACTATATGCATTGAATTGCTTTAAATACTTTTCACATCAAACAATCAAAATATTTATGACATAATAATAAGAATAAATAAATAAATAATAATAATAAATAATTTTATTTTATTTTGTAAAAAAATTATTAGGTAATAAAATCAATTCTAGATTGTTATTGATTATATAGAAAAAAAAAAGAAAAAAAGAAAGCACCCAACCCATGCATAAATATACCTGCCTATGACAAAAACTAATAACGATACTTACATAACACTTCAAACTTTATTTACAATGCCCTAAATTTTTTTAAGTAGTAACTATCACTATTGAATTCATCCTGTTTAATAGATCCATCATAATCTTGAAAGTAGACGGAGTAGTAAAAAAAATGATGGATAAAAGGTCGTGTTACCACTAAAAGGCAAATGCTGCGTCAATTTGATACTCGCATTTCTATAGTGAACAATGACTGGCCAGTAGGTATGATTCTACACTTCGAATCAGAGTCCCTGCAAGTAACGATAAAACATAATGCATAGCCTGCATAATTTAACACAGCAGCAATATAAAACTAATAATAACACAATAAAAAGATAAAATTAAGCCTGTATAGCTGTCGCTCATCACAAACCGCCGGCCAGGCGGATTAATCTCTTGCGCTATAAATAGGACCATCACTAAATCTTTTTCATTACGTTTGGCCGTCTATACATCTGTAGTTGGTTACATGGCGAAGGGCATATATGTGTTTCTGGTGATTTTATTTCTCACAGAGCCTTTTGCTTCTGCTTTTTTGCGTGGTAATATTTATTGTTCTTCTCTTCAATTTTATCCAATGAAAATATATTCTTGTTGAAACTTTTAAAAAAGCAGTTTGAAACTGATTTGTAATTTGGTTTTTGATTTGTGATTTATTCGTAATTACAAGATGGAAATGGTTTATGCGGAGATTTTAGCGGTGAATTTGAGGGGCAATGCTTCTCCAGTTTGATGTGTCACCATGTCTGCCAAAATAAAGAGGATGCATTTGACGGAAATTGCGAGATCACTATAAAGGGATTGGCCTGTATCTGTTACGACTTCTGTTAAATAGCAACCTTTTATTAGGCAGCTTATGTGTTATCGCGATTGCTAATATAGCAATCCTACATTTAGTGTGATGATTCAATAAAATTACTACTTTATTAGTGTGTTAAATAAGTAGAAATAATTGAGAATCTTGTAAAAGTTTTTAAAATATTTGGTGACAATGGGGGCAGTTTTTATTTAGTGTGATGATTCAATAAAATTACTACTTCATTATTGTGTTAAATACGTATTAATAATTGACAGTATTGTAATAGTTGTTAAAATATTTGGTGACCATGGGACAGTTTTTTTTGGTAGTTGTTGAGATGGTGTTCTCTACTATATAGAGTACAGTTTTGCTTCTTTTGATTTTGTCTCTGCCATTAATATGGTATGATATAGGTGGCTCTGTCACAATTATTTATCTAAGAGTTATTTTATTTTATTACAGAATTATTTTATTTAATTTATCTATGTAATTTGCAAAGCTTTATATGCAACTCCTACATTCATGGCCATTCTACCATCCTATTTTCATCCTATATTATAAGCTCAAAATTACTTAGGCGGGCATCCTATCATAGATCCTAACCAATATAACCATCAGGAAACCACTAGTCCAAGACCTTATAGCTTGATACCCCTCCACCCATGTTTAAATTACCTATCTATTTTTTATACACCAGCTTAGCATGTCCCTCATGTTTGTTGCCTTGTTCATTTGATGATCCTAGTGCTTTATTTTCTAACTCTCATGCTATGTGATGATTCCTAATTACATCGCATATTCCATTTATAGTTTAGTTTAGCTAGAGGACCCCTACACCATCTCTGCACTATGTAATTTTGTGTCAAATGTCCCTAAACCTACTGACGTATAATCCAAAATGTCTCCTACCATTCATGTTTGGAATGATCTCATTAGTTCTTCACGTCTCAATTGTCTGCTGAGACATAAATCCTATCGAGGGATTAGGAAGTCCTAAGATGATATCACATGGTGGACACATGATTGTGTTTCATTGCATCACACCAACTCTTCATACAATATTTTTAAATGGTAGGATTCATCACATCCTTACAATGTGTAATGGTCATCAATCCTAGAGAAATAAATCAGATGGCCCCTTAATCATTCGAGAGAAGGACCTAGGCCCCATGTGGTATCATCGATAATGATATTAGATAGAAAAGAGAGACCTAGCTGAAAAGGTCAAACTAGGTCAAACCCTCTTTTATCCAACATTATGACACAAGCTGAGCTTGGTTTCTACCCAAGAAGGAGAGCCAAACTACAAGGGCTTTTGTTGTATAGAGAAGAATTAACCAAATCCAACCAATCAAACTAGGGAAAAACAAGAAACCCTAATTGACAACGATCAGAGCATAATAGACTATTGGAAGTAGAAACCTAGAAGCTAAATAGATAGCAAACATTCGGAGATCAAGGAGAACCTAGATATAGGTTTGTAGGGCCCAAAAGACTAGAGTGCTTGAGAAACCTAGACACTAATTAGGGTATTGGAGATTATGATGATTTATGTGTCTTTGCCTTCCCATGTTCTTGTCTCCTGTAGCTTGATTGCTGCAATTTCCTCCAGATCTGACCTATACACATAGGAAGGAAAATTGTTGGGTGCTATTTAGGATCTTCCCTAAGTCAATCCTTGTGAATGATGTTTCCACCTCCACAATAGCAAATATGATAGATAAAGAGTGTGTTCCATAGGAAGGTAGAGGCATCAAGGAAAGAAGTCACCATGAGCATGGAAACCTTAGCATGCTTGATGCAGTGTTGTAACTTGACTATAAAAATTGGTGTAGCCCAAAGAAAAAGAAAGATCTTCACAATACCTGCAACATGTTAGTGTTGTAGCAATAATCCACCATAGAGAGCTTTAGAGATAAGTAGAGAACACAAAAGAGAAAGAGAGAGAGTACAAGAGTGCCTGGATTACTTAGATGGTCAAATGAATAAACTAACTTGCTTTATATACATTCCTATTCATTTACAAAGAAACCAAATGAGGTTGACATTATGAACCATTTAAGATGTCCTAAGCTAACAAACCACCAATTTAGGTTCGGGCTAAAGGAGAGCCTAGGGCCCTTGGACGCCCTAGTCCTTTAACCCCATAACATCTGAATTAAGCCACTTTAGGTGTGCTTAGCCCCGCCTTACAGTTATTTTCTGGGTTTTGAGCATCGAGATCAAGAATTACATGCTTTATATTTAAAAAGGTGTAAAATAGGTCCTAATTAACAAGTGGAAATATTTTAGGTCCACCCAAGTGCTAAAATAAGTCTAAAATGCAAGTGTACACATTTTATGATATAACATTTAGCCCCCACTTTACCGTGGGTACAAACTTACATTCAAACTCACACTAAAGGATCATGGAGGAGAAATTTCAATCACAACAAACATAGAAACCATAGAATGTCACCAAAATTGAGGGGTGATCAAGCCCCCAAGTTTAGGATCATAGGAGTCTATGAATATCGGTATACACATAAGACACATGGTATAGTTCACTCATAGATGAAGCACTTAGAAAACATGAGATAATACAACTCATGTACATAAGGTATACACTTGATAGATCACAATGCATACACACAATACACAAAATATGGATGCCATACTCAAAGTATACATGCAATACACAAAGTATGCATGCCATACACATAGTATACATGTTTGACACAAAGTATAAACATAAGCTATAAAGTATAAATAGAATACAGATGAAACACACATGGAATACACACAAAGCACTCAAGGAGAATACGTAAGGAACACATTGAGAGAATACATTTAAGGCACATGTGAGGCATAAAAAAGATATAGGGAATAAGAATATATGAGGAGAATACACACATCATACATCAATCATAAGAAACACATAACGAAATACCTCGAGTTAGCATGACAAAGGAGATGTCAATCTAAATGTTGTCTCAATTACCATGCATCATTTGCCAAGATGGATTAAAGGAGAATGCTAAGGGGTTAGTTAGAAATGAGAAGAACAAGAGAAGTAGAAAGACATCATACACACAATCTATCTAAAGAGAAGTGTTTCCATTCAAGGGAATACACAAACTACCTCTCGCAAGAGTATTTGCACAAAGCCTTGCAAAATAAGAAGACGAAGAGACCTTACTATGAAACTCTAGTTGGTACCACAACCGTTCTCTGAAACATTCAAGGAGCTTCAACTTGGGAGAATAAGATAAACTCGTGATCTTGTTTCCAAGAATTCCCTAATTCGTTTCAAGAGAGTGTAGTAACAAAGATAATAAAAAGGTGTTTTGATTGAAAATTTGTGGCACAACCCTTCTACCAAACATGCAAGGAGCTTCAACTTTGGAGAACAAAATAGACTAAAGATCTTGTTTCCAAGCATTCCATAATCCTTTTCAAGAAAGTGTAGTAACAAAGATAATAAAAAATATTTTTGATAGAAAGAGGAGGATAAGGCTCATAGCATGATATATGCCCTCACCTTAAGGTGATTTCTAACTCCATCAGGGAGCAATTGACTTTAAGGTAGAGTGAGAAATAGATATAAGACAAGAATGAGAGATTTGTAAAACTACATGCCCAAATGATATGTGTTCTCAATAGCTACATCATAAGGGGTTGCCCCAGGATGAGCAAACTAAGGAGATCCTTACAGGCATGATACATAATGGCTTGTGTAGTCATGGTATGATGCCAAGAGTTATAAAAAGGTAGCACATAAATATGAAGAAGATGGAAGAAGCATCACATGAGAGTAGACTACACATAAAATAAAGGATGTTAAATCATCCATTTAAAAATAACAAAATTTTACATCACAACATGTAGAAGAATCAAGATACATATACAAGAATCACACGTGTTCTTTCTCCTTATACCTTTGTGCTACAAGGGTGTCAAGGGAGAACTAAAAATCAACAAGACATCACAATATAGGGATCTAACAATACATACAAGCATAACAAACATGAGAGAGAGGGGCCACACTTGTAAGTCATCCTTTACCAAATCATCCTTCCCAAACTTACTTATAAAATGGATGGAGGACAAGGTGCTCTAGGGACTACATCAAGTGTGGTCAGGAGTGCTTGAGCCAAACCTTGTTCGAAGTTGTTGAATTTTGTCACCCATGACTAAGTATTCCTTAGAGGAATGACTAAGTGCTCGATGATATGCACAAAATTGAGGTGTTGAATGATTATTTTGTTGAAGCTTTTTGTGTTTTGGAAGAGGAAGAGTGATTGAGCAGTCTTTGAGTAGACTTGACAACATACATTCATGTTGAGATAGAAGAGAATATTTTGGTGGAGTAGGAAGAAACCCTTGTTGTTATGAACATGGCAGAGAGAACATAGTAGAAGGCTAGAAACTGAAACCTACTTTTTACAAGTGTGGTTTTCATTCTATAGGTTCCTTAATTCCTTTTTCTTTATATCATAACCAATTTTCATTGTATCCTTGTTTAGAAAGAATTTTGAATCCACACCCAGAACACTTCTCCAAGTCTTAAGAAAGAGGGAGGTTATATGAATATCTTTACTGAAAGAATAAGTAGGTGTTGAAATACACAAGACAACTAAGAGGGGGATGAACCAATTATAGCAAAAACTTAACTTCTTTCAAACATCAACACATTAACCATTTAATTATGATTTACCCATGAAAGCATATAATCATAAACTTAAACACATTCACACATGGAAAACCCAATGAGGGAAAAACCATAGTGAGTGTTATCTCACAATATAAATAATATATGAAAAGTTACAATAAGACTCATTGCCGACTGCTCACTACCTTAGGGCTCACTGCCTAGCATGTTCATTACAAAAGAAGTGGCTCACTACCAAGAGAAGGGGCTCATTGGCAAAGGAGCTCACTGCCAGAAGTTGGTGAACTAAGATAGTAGCATCTACACTATGCCAAGGTTCAGTTCCATTGAAGCATAATAAATGTCCTCTGCTTTGCTCTACTTTTTAACTTCACACTTATCTTCACATCTTCGCATCATAATCAATTATTCATGACTTCATTACATGTATTTATACAATTCATCAACCTTGGAATGAACATCAAGGATGGTATTACAATCATCAACCATTGGAACAATTTCCAAGGTCAGCATACACATATACATTAGAATAGGTCTGGACCTAAACAAATTTGTGAAAGAGAAAAATGAATGCAGACTGTATACACCTAAAAATGACATGACTCTACTTAAATAAATATTTTAAATATTTATTTCATCTTCATAGTCCTCTATCAATAAATAAATAAATTTATTTATTTGATTCACTTCCTCCCATTTAATTAAATAAATTTTGTTTATTTAATTAATTTCATCTACATTAACCTTATTCTTCTAAAATATTTAAATAATTTTAATTATTTAATTAAATCATCCATTCTTCTAAATTTAAATAAAATGCAAATTTATGTAAATTAAATTTCCACAAAATAAAATATATTTAAATATTTTATTTATTCTTCCAAAATTATATGCAAGTAAATTAAATAAATTTATTTATTTAATTTGCTTTCTTATCTTCCAAATCTTCTAAAAATGAATTAAATAAATTTATTTATTTAATTTGTTTTCTTTTCCTCTAAATTATCTACAAATAATTAAATAAATCTATTTATTTAATTATGGTTTCTTATCTTCTAAAAAATCTTCATATCTTCTAAAAATAAATTCTTCTTGTCATACAAAAGTAAAAGCTAAGTGAAAGCAACTTTAAAGCAACTTTGCTCTTAAATTAGAAAAATAAATTCTAATTTAAAGAAAATGAAAAATCATGCTCATCAAGAAAGCTTTTAACTCAACAAAGCTTCTTTTTGAATAACACATGTCCTTCTTCTATTGGTTGCACGTTCCTCAACTATCCTCCTCCATTGATCTTCTTATTTCTTCTCAACCATTGATCTTCTTCTGCACAACTCTATAAATACAACCTTCTCCTTCTTCATTTAGGGATCCATCGTTTGAGCGAACTTATGCTGCAGAAACATATGCACACCTTTGGCACTTCATAGCACTTCATATTTAGCCTCCATTACATTTGTGTTTGAATCTCATCTTGAAATACAAGCAAGTATCCTAGCCATTCTACTCTTGTCATCTTCAACAAGCAAGGGAGCATTGGCTTCTGAGGGCTTCACATTTAGCAAGATCAAGAGCTGATAGGCGAATAATGGAAGATGCAAGGTAAGAGGTGTAAGTATCTTATTTGTTTTACTTTAAATCTCTCTTTTATCTTCAGATTTCATTAGTGTTTGGGCTTGTTATTCATTTTGATTAATCCATTTTCCCCTTCACATTTTGGTGCCAACCGTGGGGCTCTTGCCCATTTATTCTAATCGAAATATGAGTTTCTTGTAGACAGGTTCCATACAGGTGTCATATAGGTTTTTGACAAAGTCTTTTGGTGCATACACCCTTTGATTCAACGCATTCAATCCCTGTTTCAGTGCATTCATACTACGGCCCATATAACTCTCCAAATGACGCTTATACTCTATTTTATGACGCATTTAATCATTTAACACATTTGCATTGTATTATGATGCATTTACCTCCTATATTGGCGCATATGTAAAATGTTGCATGCACTCTCTATCTCTGCGCATTCAGACTGCATTGTGGCGCTTCTATTTTGCACTGTAGTTTTTAGAGTTTCTTGTGATTTTCTAATTGAGCTAACATTCTGGATTGCAGGATTAGAGGTTGGAATAGTTCATTTAGTTGCATTGATTAGTTCGTCTAGTTTAATTAAAGGAAAAAAGTAAAATGATGTTGCATGCAAATTCCACATAGTCCATAACTAGGGAGAGAGTAATTGAACCAGTGCTATATCTGCATATTGCTATCTTCTTTAGTTAGATTACTGCTATCTCTTACAAATTGGAATGAACATTGCTATGTCTTAAACACTTCAAAGTTAACAACCACGTGTGTGCACAAGTAGACTAGCCCATTTAGTTTGTCTACTTTTAACTAGGTTGGATTAATCACTGTATTCTGTGACTGCGAATGATAATAGGCATATGCTCTCCCCTTAACTGGGTGACCAAAAAGCTAGACTTGTCATTCTATTTGTTTAACCTTTAGGGGGGCCTGCCCTTGGATGCACGCCTATCCAAGTGCAAATGACCCTGAGTGGTAACAGGCTAAAGCCAAGCCCTACCAAGCCACTTAAAATAAATTGTGCTTGAGGTGAAAACCTCCTGCAATGAGTGCTGCTGTGTTACACTGACAGCCAACCTCCCCCAAAACCATCTAAGGCACAACCCTTTGAGGCTGGGAGACTCCATAACAGAGAGTAGTGCCGCTGTACGTGTAACCACTCGAATGGTTGCCCTGACTAAGAACCAATTGTGTAATAAGCCAAAAACCCTTATTTGTTGATGCAAAGGATGGAGCTCTTGAAGTGGCCTCGATTCATGTGACTCTTAGTAGAGGTAGTAGGGACAATCCTAAGGTTCGGTGGAGGTACGAGCCTAAGGAAACCTGGATCTGGTATGCGTGAGAAGTGAGTGCCGTGGAGGGGAGCGGATGCTACCATATCCTGGAGCTACATGCTTTGAGTATGCACAACTAGAGGATTCAATGAATATTATGCTATCCAACCTAGGGTGTACTTGTTTTTGAGTCAAAATAGTCCAAAAATACAAAAAAATAACAAAAGATAAAAATAAAAACTTCTTGCTATGTCTTTTTGCCATAATTGAAACCCAACATTTAAAAAAAGACCAAAGTTTTCAACCAAAAACAAAAAATCTTGAAAAATATTCCAAAATTCTACAAAGCTGAATTAAAAAACCAAAATGACACTTTTGCATCGACCTACAATGCATTTTGTGGTGCTTTTGCACTCTGTTATGATGCATTTGTTGTTGCGCATCCAAGATAGTGAGCTTTTCCCAGTCTATGAAGATAACATTTTTTAACCTTCTTAGACATCCATTCTAGTCTTGTGTTACTTTCTATGGAGATGACAAACCAATTAGAATATATTGCTCAAAAACTCCAATATCTGCAATTGTAAATAAACTTAGATCCCTCACCCCAAGATTGTGTAGCAATTTCTCAACAACTCCAAGTCTTACAACAAGAAATGGCAATCTTGAAAGCTGAACATGCTAGTACTAGCTACGCCTCACCCCAAAATCGTATATCCTTTTCCCATACTCATGACAAGGAAAGAACCACCTCAAGTTGGAAATCGTATTCCACTCCGTCTACTAGTCCTCCTTCGCCACTTGCTAAGATGCCTATCCCAAAGCATACAAATTCTACACCAACACCAACCTCAAGTTCCACACCATCTAAACCAACAAAAAAAAAATTCTTGGATGATTTTTGGGAAAGATATGCAACATATGAAAAGCTATGGAGAATTCCAAAATCCACTCATCCATCACCTCATCCATGTACTCCTACACCTACAAAGGATGTGATCCAAGGGCTACTAGTAGAGAGTCAACCATGTCCCCAAAATCTGGTTCTTGACCTTACAAAAGATTCTTCCAATAACGTGTCAAATCCTACATTCCCTTCATGTCATCTGCAACACCTTGAGCTTATCAAAGAACCTCCTACCATGCACCAAAGTCAAGGTCCATCAAACATCCATATTGTCAACCAAGAAGCTATCCAAGAGCTATCCACTTCCATTCAAGATAACCAAGAGCTATGTCAAGAGCACACCCTAGAGCATGTGGAAATAGCCACCCCTAGTCTAAGTCAAGATCAAATCACTTTCATGCAACCTATCAATAAAATGTATCTTTTCCATGATCAAGATGATATCCATAATAATGAACCTCTCCATGAGCCACTTGATCCTATCCATCTCTCAACAACTATACATGAACAAGAGATCCAATTCCAATCCATTCATAACATATATCTCCTCCATGATCAAGATAATCCCTATGAAGAAGTTATCCATGAGCAATTTGATCCTATCCATGAAAAAGAAATCCAATTCCAACCCATCCATAACTTATATCTTTTCTATGATCAAGATACTATCATTGATGAAGAACCTACACATGAACAACTTGATTCCATACCCATTCATGAGCAAGAAACCTCCATTACTCCTATCCATCTTCCATCTAGTCCTATCCATGATCCAACAACTTCCACTTCCTCTGATGAGACACTTGCCTCCCAAGTGCACATGAATGATCAACCTAATAACTTAGATCCTAAAGAGCATAATGATGATCAAGATTCTAGTGATCCTTCACCATCCATTATTAACCAAGCTGCAAATCCGTTATCCTATATCCTTGGTCTCACTACCTTCATGCATGAACGTTCTTCATTAGAACACCACCAACCATTATCCTCTATCTCATCTTCTCCATCCAATAAAGAACTTGTGTCTAGTGTTCCACCTACACATGATCCTATTTTCCGCTGCATACTCCAACATATGAACTATCAAGGTAAAGGCTTAGGCCTTCATGAACAAGGTATTTTAGAGCTCATCCATGTCAATGTTCCTCCTCCTTCATATGGCCTTGGATACACACCTAAAGGTGAACAATCTAGAGATGTTGGTACTTCCTCCACTCCTCCTAAGTCTACCACTTTCCATCGCAAACCCTATCATATCCCCAAAACATATGTCACCATTCCACCTCCATCATCCTACAATTGTCAAAAGCATGTGACCATACACCTTCCACCATCCAACCTACCTCCACTACTTCCAACTCCTAATAGCCCTCTATGCATCCTACCACCACTTCTTCCAACACCTTATTCATCCATCTATAAATCCTCTAAATATCCCAATCATGGCTAACAAATGCACATGTTGTCTAAACAATGAGCTTCCACCAATTTCACTTCCACCATCTCCAGGGGATTCAAAAGCACAAATCTGGATGCCTCTACCTATAAAGTCAAAAATCCTAAGAGTCCTCATGACCTAGGATACAAAAGCCAAGACTCAAAGAATTATCCATATCAGAAGCTGCATACACCCACACACCTCAATGCCAAACTATAAAAGGTGTGGTCACCAAGTAACAACTAATTACTTTTGTAGCTGTACAAATGCCACATATACCCAAGCCCATACCTTCACAAGTAAAATCTAAAAGAAAAATGGTTTGAGTAGCCAAGCAAAAAGCCCTAAAGTTACATAAGGCATCCACCTCTAAATCATCCCAACCATCCACTTTCTCCCATGCTATCCACAAGTATAAAATCCTTCCATCCCACATGACAAACAAAAATTAGAAGTATACTAAGGCTATGTGGGTCCCTAAATTCATAAATCATTCATCTACCAAGCAAAAAATCTCCATTGCTTCCCACATCACCTACCTATCATAAGCTTCAATGTTTATCATAGTGTGTGCAACCATTGGTCATGGTTCTCTTCCATTCCACAACATTTCTACATACCTCCATCTCCCCTTCCTTCAACTATTATCCTACATATCCTCCCCATCCTACTCCCATGGTCCATGCTTTTGCATAAACCTTCCTTCCATCCTTGCATAAGTCCTTCTGTCGCACCTTCCATTATCCAATATCTACCTTCTCCATCTCACTTTCATGCAATCCCCTAACAACATCTATGAGAGCACTCGACATGGTCCATGCAATGACATCTTTCTAGTGGGACTATCACCTTTCATGGAACCAAGCACTCGGGTCCCTCTCTTCCGTATTCCACCTTATCCTATCTAAATAAGTAAAAGATAATAATAATGAAAAGAGTAAAGAAAAATCCCTTCATCCAACTGTGAAAATCTGGCAAACAGGTGCCTTGGATAAGTACCATGATAAAAACCTAGCAAACAGGCATCATGTGTAAGTTGATCTCCTATGTCACCTACACTTGGGGGCACCTTGTCTCATCGGCATATCACCTTCTGCTATCATACCTTTCCTTACTATTTCCTATCCTATTCCTCTATTCATTTCATACCTATATTGTCAAGTCTATCCATCCTGATCCTCCATTCCTCTATTTCTTTGATCTTGATAAAGATTGGGGGCACAATGTTGACAAATATTTTATATGTCTCTTGACATACCTTATCCCTCCAAAAACCACACAAATCCTTCATTATCCTATCATCCTCCTTCATCGTAAGCTTTGTCATGTCAAATCCTGAGTTATTCCTATGTGACATAGTCCTTGAAGATCACATCCCTGATTCCTTCTATCCACCATTACCCATCCCCATACATACCCATTTTATTCTTTATCACCTATACATCTACCTATCCATGGTGTTTCCTTCTCATTAGTATCATCCAATCGGTATTTGTTCCATATCTGATCCATAGCTGTTCTATATCTGATCCATATCTGTTCCATATTGTGTCTCATCCGATCCATAACTTAGGTCCATCAGGGTTCTTCCCGAACTACGTCGCCTCTGAGCTATTACGTAGGCAAGGCCATTATTAATGTGCCCTTGAGGCTCTGCTTCCCGTCCATCCCTATCTTGTTGTTTGTCCTTCATTCTTTTTGCATCTGCACCCTTTCACCAGGCAAGCACGCGCAACAAAGCAGGCTTCCCAAAAACAAAATTCTGGACACAAAAACATCAACCTGTCCAAAGTAGAGCACCATACCGAAGCACTCAAATAGACTCTATATCAATTATGGCAAAAGACATAGCTAATGCAAGAATGTTTTATAAATAGGTTAACTTACAAGGTCTTGATTTTTTGATATTATGTCTTCCTATGCTACTCAAGGATGCCAAAAGCTAGAGATGCTATGATGGGGGCATAATATTTTTCTTTGTCTACTGCCTATGGATTAAACTTTAGTAGTGTAACGACTTTTGTCTAACGACATGATCAGCAAAAGATCATCAAGGACTCCGAGGTCTAAACATGAAAAAGGGCAATCCTTGTCTGTTGAAATGCAAGAAGTACTTAGGTCATCTAGATTCAAGTTTGACTAGATGCTTGTATCAACTTGCTATATCAAAAATCCATGTAAGAAGTACTCAGGTCATCTCGGTCTAATTATACCTAGATGCTTGTATTTTCTTACAACATTTTAAAAGCCCAATGATGAAATAAGCACTTCAAAATACTTGCTATATTGACAAATATCCATATCCATATCCATACCATATCTAATTGCAGTTCATATCGATATCCATATCCATTTGCATTTCTCCATATCCCATCCAATAAAGATCCAAAATGCAGCAAATCAATGTTTGCAAAAGCTTGTGATTTCTTCTGTCAAGTCATTTCTTCTATCGATCAAATTTCTATTTATCTTCATATCTGTCATCAACAGTTCTAGCTGTCAATCTGAGCAATGATCAAAATGCAAGTTTATCCTTAATCCATACCAATTGAGTCAAGCCAATCTTGTTGAATTATCCAATCGCAATCAATGGTCTTGATCCTAATCTTGTCATAAACCATATCAGTCAATCATAACTATCAATGGGATATGTCTTTCCCATACCTATCGTGTTGATCTAGGGATATATCGTTCCCCACCATGACAACACTATCCTTTGTGTTGCTCTAGGGATCTATTGTTCCTCACCATGACAACAATATTGTATATCGTTATTAGTATATCATTGGTTTACCGCTTGACAGGGGCAATACCTTGTTTGTTCTTGTATCATTTGTGTATACTTGCTTACTTGCTTATGTGTGTCATCATTTTATTTTGCATCACATATCATTCACCATCTTTCTTCTGCATCTAACCATTTCTTCTTCTGGCAACCTATCTCATCATAAGATTGTCCATCTCACGTCTTCTACCTTCTCTCCATCCAATTTCCCGAGGAGGCATCTTGTCGTTAAACTTGTACCAGGGGCAAACTGGGCCATGTATCATTTTTAGACAATCTTCTTCTTTGAAACAATGTGATAAAACACATTGCATCAAAGAGGGGTAAAATGTATACACCTAAAAATGACATGACTCTACTTAATAAATATTTTAAATATTTATTTCATCTTCATAGTCCTCTATCAATAAATAAATAAATTTATTTATTTGATTCACTTCCTCCCATTTAATTAAATAAATTTCGTTTATTTAATTAATTTCATCTACATTAACCTTATTCTTCTAAAATAATTAAATAATTTTAATTATTTAATTAAATAATCTATTCTTCTAAATTTAAATACAATGCAAATTTATTTAAATTAAATTTCCATAAAATAAAATATATTTAAATATTTTATTTATTCTTCCAAAATCATGTGCAAGTAAAATAAATTTATTTATTTAATTTACTTTCATATCTTCCAAATCTTCTAAAAATAAATTAAATAAATTTATTTATTTAATTTGCTTTTTTATCTTCCAAATCTTCTAAAAATAAATTAAATAAATTTATTTATTTAATTTGCTTTCTTATCTTCCAAATCTTCCAAAAATAAATTAAATAAATTTATTTATTTAATTTGCTTTCTTATCTTCCAAATCTTCCAAAAATAAATTAAATAAATTTATTTATTTAATTTGCTTTCTTATCTTCCAAACCTTCCAAAAATAAATTAAATAAATTTATTTATTTAATTTGCTTTCTTATCTTCCAAATCTTCTAAAAATAAATTAAATAAATTTATTTATTTAATTTGCTTTCTTATCTTCCAAATCTTCTAAAAATGAATTAAATAAATTTATTTATTTAATTTGCTTTCTTTTCCTCTAAATCTTCTAAAAATGAATAAAATAAATTTATTTATTTAATTATGCTTTCTTATCTTCTAAAAAAACTTCATATCTTCTAAAAATAAATTCTTCTTGTCATACAAAAGTAAAAGCTGGGTTAAAGCAACTTTAAAGCAACTTTGCTCTTAAATTAGAAAAATAAATTCTAATTTAAAGAAAATGAAAACTCATGCTCATCAAGAAAGCTTTTAACTCAACAAAGCTTCTTTTTGAATGACACATGTCCTTCTTCTATTGGTTGCATGTTCCTCAACTATCCTCCTCCATTGATCTTCTTATTTCTTCTCAACCATTGATCTTCTGCACAACTCTATAAATACAACCTTCTCCTTCTTCATTTAGCAATCCATCGTTTGAGCGAACTTATGCTGTAGAAACATAAGCACACCTTTGGCACTTCATAGCACTTCATAGCACTTCATATTCAGCCTCCATTACATTTGTGTTTGAAGCTCATCTTCAAATACAAGCAAGTATCCTAGCCATTCTACTCTTGTCATCTTCAACAAGTAAGGGAGCATTGGCTTCTGAGGGCTTCACATTTAGCAAGATCAAGAGCTGATAGGCAAATAATGGAAGACATGAGGTAAGAGGTGTAAGTATCTTATTTGTTTTACTTTAAATCTCTCTTTTATCTTCAGATTTCATTAGTGTTTGGGTTTGTTATTCATTTTGATTAATCCATTTTCCCCTTCATATAGACAATACCATGCCTTAGCTGGGACTCAAATGTAATCTTCCATGCTACAACACACTATCACAAACTCCAAAGCATAATCGCAAGTAGTGAAAACAACCAAGTCAATCAAAACTTATGTTAACACTAAGACCTTTAGGAACACGCTTCATGGAAAATATGGATTACACTTTGTGGACCAATCAAAAGGAAGGAACATGATCTAGAGACATCCACAAGCATGTTATAATCACCATGAACTTCCGCACAACCTCCAAACATTATATTCAGAAGATTCTTCAAACCAGAGCACTTAAACATTACTGTCAGCCACTCTCAGAAAGGAAAGATCACTTGTGGAGCACCAAATCATGAACCATTTCAATGGAAGGCACATAACATCATTCCAAAATTAATTCCAAAACTACATACTGTAAAACTTAAATGCAAAGAAATGCAGAGCATAATACACTTTCCCTATCACCATTAAATACACAGAAAAATAGTTTTTACTCTGCTGAACAGAACTTGCTCAAATCATCATACAAGAGGACCAAACTTGAAACATAGAAACTACAGACATCCCTTAACATAACTTCCAAACTATAGACAAAGATATTCAATATATAGGATATGTAGAGAAAAACACTGCATTGTTCTTCTCAGACACTTGCTCAAACTCATTCAAATAATTTCCTTAGATCCTGACCATAGGTGTTGACATAAATGACAACACTTATTGCTCATACTTGCAACAATCTCCCCCTTTGTCATTGATGGAAACACATGATGTGAAAAACCATCAAGACAAACAAACTTACTTTTCTTTTTTGATCCTTCTTGTTTTATACTTTCTCTGGCTGCAGCTTTCTCCTTATGTTTTTCAGATGAACTTCTCTCCCCCTGTGACATCAATGGAAAAGGGTGTTGTACCTTTTCTCTTCCTTTAGTTATCAAGGCTCAATTTAGATCTTATTAATACTACAGTACTCCCCCTATCACCAACATGCTACAACACTTACTACTCTTTATCAGGAACTCAAATCAGTAACATCTACCTACTCCCCCTAAGAGGTATCCTTCAAAACATCAATCTAGATCAAAGTTCATGAGACTGTGGACACCACTAGACTGATGTACTAATCAAAAATAGAATTACTCTTTCACTCCTCCTGAATGCAATAATCAATTCACTACTTTCTTCCCTTTAATGTTAGCTTTCAACATTAGTTCAACCAGAGATGTAGTTCTTAGACCTTTTTTATTAATCCTTCACTTTGTCTCTTCATGCTAAGGCATCAACATCAATCATTTAGTAGGGGAGAAAATATTTTCAATAAAAGCTCCCCTTGAGCCAATGATCCCAATTTACTTCTCAAAGGAAGTATCTACACCAGAAGGTGGTGTGGATCCATCCTTGACCTCTTTTACATCCTTCTTAATCCAAATCTTGCTCATTTCCTTCTTGGTTTCTGCTAGATCATCCTTGTTCCTTCCCTTATCTTCCCTCTGCTCTATTTTCTTCTCTTCTGCAGAATAGTTTCTTTTCACATTCTTGCTTCTGTAGAATTTTGCAACATGTCTAGGTCTATTGTAATTGGAGCAAACAATATTCCTCTATCCTTAGTTCCTTCCATTGACTGGATTCATTCTTGATCTGTATTGGTTAGCCATATGCCCAAATCTATTGCATGCAAAGCATTTTCCATTTAAAGATTGAGTATTCCTTACGTTGTTGAAACCATTCCTTATCTGACTTCTACATTCATTTGCTATATGACCAATTCTCTTGCATGTAAAGCACTAACCAGAGAAAGATGGAATATTTTTGCTCTTGCATTGAGTAGCCTTGTGACCAAATTTACTACGTGAATGAAAATAGCCATTGAAAGATGGATACCTTTGAGTATTTGGTTGCCTGACTGGTGATCTTTTTGATCTATTCCTTTGATCCTAATTCTGTTTGCCTTTGTCTTCCTTGACCTCATCATTCTTCTCTTTAAACGTTGTAGAAATTTCACCTTTCTCAAGTCTCACACCTTCTTTATCGTTAGGATTTTTCTGACTTGCCATTGCCATTAATCTATCAAATTTGGTGGCACTCACACTAAGTTTATCTTGTTTATTCCATGCATGTTTCAGATCATCTTTCAGATCCACAACTTCATCAAGCTTTATGGAGTCTTTAGTTTTGTCTTCCAGAAATTTATCAAATTTTTCTTTTTCTTCATTTGCTAACCTCTATTCTTAACTATACTATTTGAGTCTCTTCTTAGGCTCCTCATTTTGCTTTCTTAACTCTTTGATGTATTCCTTTGATTCTATTATATTTTTCCTTTAAGTCTATGTTTTCTTCTTTAGATTTCTTAAGCTCTTCAAGAGCAATTTTGGGTTCTTCACTGTCAGTGGACAAACATTCATCTTCTGAGGATTTTATATTATTGCAGGCTTCAGTCATTGATTTAGATTCAACATTGGCAAATAAACATAAATTTATTTGTTCTTCAGCAGCTCTCTGTCCTTTTACTTTACACTAACAATCTTCTTGTACTTTGTCTAGAAATTCCTTTTCTTCAATCTCATCTTCTCTGATATATACTTCCCCCATTTTTGTATTTTCCTCTTCTTTTTATGGCAAAATATTTGAATTGGGTGCATATTTATTAACTATTGAATAGTTATGTATGTCTTCATCAATCTGGACATTAGCACTCTCAATGATGCTTCTCAATCTCTTATTGTAGCAAAGGTAGGGCTTACTCTTAGTAGAGTATCCAAGGAAAATTCCTTCATCACACATAGTATCAAACTTGGCTAGCTCTTCTTCTCAGTTGATATAACATTTCCTTCCAAAAACCTTTGAAATATTTCATTGTAGGAACTCTTCCATACCACAATTCATAAGGAGTTTTAGCATTATTACCTTTGACTTGAGCTCTGTTTTGAATGTAGACAACAATATGTATAGCTTCTCTCTTGTACACTTCTGGTAGGTTAGCTTCCTCTATCATTGTCTTAGCAACTTCTTGAATAGTCCTGCTCTTTATTTCCATCACTCTATTTTTTCTAGAGTTTGATAGCTATTTTCTTATCCCATGAGTCTCACTGAACATATTGAATTCATTAGAGGTAAACTCTTCTCCTTTGTCAAACATCAAACATTTGATTTTCATATTCAACTCATCTTCAACCATTGTTTTGAAGACATTAAAAGCATCTAAAGATTTTGATCTTTCTTTAAGAAAACTAACCCAAGCCATTCTAGAATAATCATCAATAAAGAACATAAAATACCTGTCATCATGGAAACTTCTTACTCTTGTGGGACCACAAAGGTTTGTATGAACTAATTCTAGCAGTTTGGTTGAAGATTTTTCTTTGTCTTGTAGGCTTCCTCTTGCTTGCTTTTCAACTTGATACGTCTTGCAGATGATATTGTTAGAATATATAATCTTTGGTAGATCTTTTACAACTTGAGTTGAGCTTATCCTTACTAGATCATCAAGATTGATATGACACAATTTCCTATGCCAAAGCCAACTTTCATTGTTCTGAGTCATGGAGCAAAAAATTTTACCTTCTCTATGATGATAAAGATTTCCTTCTATCCTTTTCTACCAGCTATTATAGCTCCTAATTTATCTCTGATTTCAAAAGCATCATTCTAAAATACAAGACTGTATCCTTTTCTGCACAACTATCCAACACTCAAGTGATTTTGCCTTAAGCTTTCAACATAAAAAACATTAGTATGCTATTTTCCATCAAGACTTATTGATCCTTTTCCACATATGTTTATAGTATAATCATCTCCAAATCTGACTAATCCTTCATCATACTTCTCAAAATCAATAAGCTTACTTTTATCACTAGTCATATGATTTGAGGAACTACTATCAATAACCCAATAGTTATTTTCTTGAAGCATATCTTCACTATCAGTACTTACCTCTGGGTCAAGGCATTCTTCATTATTGCAATTGACATCCTTTGAATCAGTGAAAAAGTAGTGATCATCTTCATCATCTTTAACATAATAGTATATTCTTTTGGACATTTTGCTTTTATCTTCTTCATTATTACTTCTCAAGTTTCTTTTTAGACATCTGGATGCATAATGACCAATTTCATCACACTTGAAACTATTGTGAAGCAGCTCATCCATGTGTGCCATCTCAGATCTACCTTAAGTTGTTAGGCTTTGTTATAAGGAACCCTCACTCTGATACCAATTGTCAAAATACACAAGACAGTTGAGAGAGGTGTTGATCAATTGTAGCAAAAACTTATCTTCTTTCGAACATCAACACACTAACCACTTAATTATGATTTAACCATGAAAGCATATAATCAAAAACTTAAACACATTCACACATGAGATACCAGATTTTTACGTGGAAAAACCAATGAGGGAAAAACCATAGTGAGTGTTAGCCCACAATATAAATGATATATCAAAATTTACAACAAGGCTTACTGCCAGAGGCTCACTAGCCAGAATGATCATCGCAAAAGAAGTGACTCACTACTAGAAGTTGGTGAATTGAGATAGTAGAATCTACACCATCCTAAGGTTCAGTTCAATTGAAGCATAATAAATCTCCTCTACTCTGCTCTACTTTTTCACTTCACACTTATCTTCACATCTTTGCATCATCATCAATTATTCATGACATCATTACACGTATTTATACAATTCATCAACCTTCTAATGAACATCAAGGTCAGCATTACAATCATCAACCATTGGAACAATCTCCAAGGTTGGCATACACACATAGATTAGAATAGGTCTCCAACTAAATAGATTTGTGAAGGAAAAGAATGAATGCGGACCATACCACACCTTAGCTAGGACTCAAATGCAATCTTCCATGCTACAACATGCTATCACAAACTCCAAAGCATAATCACAAGTAGTGAAAACAACCAAGTTAGCAAAAACTGGTGTTAACGCTAAGACCTTTAGGAACATGCTTCATGCACAATCCAGATTACACTTTGAACACCAATCAAAAGGCAGGAACATGATCTAGAGACATCCACAAGTACGTTACAATCACCAAGAAATTTGGTACGACCCCTAAACATTCTATTTGGAAGATTCTTAAAAATGGAGCACTTAAACATTACTATCGGCCACTGTCATAAAGGAAAGATCGCTTGTGGAGTACCAAATCATGAACCATTTCAATTGAAGGCACATAACATCATTACAAATGTAATTCCAAAACCACAGATTGTAAAACTTAAATGCAAAGAAATGCGGAGCAGAATACATTCTCTATGTCACCATTAAGTACACAGAAAAATAGTTTTTACTCTGGTGAACAAAGCTCTCTCAAATCTTCACACCGGAGGCTTAAACCTGAAACATAGCACCTACAGACATCCCTTAACATAACATTCAAATTATAGACAAAGATCTTCAATATACAAGAAATGTAGAGCAAAACACTGCATTGTTCTTCTTAGACACTTACTCAAACTCATTCAAATAATTTCCTTAGATGTTGACCTTAGGTGTTGACATCAGTGACAACACTTACTTCTCATACTTGCAATAGAAGGATCATACATTTGATCATGGTGAAGAGGGTCAATCATTCTTTCAACCATCCCATGAGGGTTGAAATTGAAAGAGACCTCATCATTACCAAGACATGTATTTGAGTTAGATGATACTTTATCACAAATGGCCACCATTTCTATAGAAGGTAGATCTTCATCTATATTAAAGGTTCCATTATCATTAATCATGAGTTTGAACTTTGTACTCAAGTAGGAGTTTGTGTTGAAGAAATCTCAGTTACCTTCGAGATCTTTGGGTGTGAGGGTGAGATTTTATATTCACTCGTAAAAGGAGGGTGTAAAATCTAACAGGCCTGAATCATCACTGAAAAATGCATTCAAAGGGTCAACACAATCCTGAATAGTATTTGTGTTAGTAGCAGAGGATAGTGTTAAAGAAGGGATCAAACTACTTAAAGGATAAATGCGTACACTAGGTGCACACATTATTTTCTTGTTACTGCGGGCATTGTATGTGTGAGCAATCGTATGATGCTGCGACATAGTTTGAACTATAATCATAGCTTTATAGAAAGGAGGTGGATTAGGTGCATCATGCACAATGATTTTAGGAACATTAATACACTTATTCACTATCCCCTTATTGAGAGGAATAAGTCTATTAATGATGATTGAATTGATATTATTTTCCTTTCGAATAAACTCAACATCTATCCTCGAGGGACTTAATTTGAGAGACCACTCTTCATCCACTAATGCTTCCTCTTTTGATGGGAGATCCTTGGAATGTGTTGGTTATTATAAATTCGCAACTTGATCTCAAAAGGGAAATCTAAAGAATAACCAATACTAATGATTTATTTACCTTGAATGATTAGCCAATGAAGATGAAAATATGATTAAATCCTTTTCCTCTGCACTTTAGGCTCTACAAAACCTAGGAGGGTAATCCTTTAAAGTATTTATCCTGCATCTCTTTATTGTTTTTCTCAAATACTGATGTAAGAAGATATGCTCTATGTGATATGCCAAAGAATGGTGGATATACTAAAGTAACTGGCTAGATCCTTACGCTTCTATATCTTCATTTAGCAATAGAGCAGGGAAATAATATTACACAAATAAATTACTTCAAGGAATGGGAAATTCATTTTGATTTTCAATATAGATGACCAAAGATTTGCATCAGACACAAGTTCTGACAAGTTAATGCCAATCCTAGGCTACAGAGTCAAGATAGTTATAAAATGGAACCTAATACAATAATATTTTCTTAGCTCATGAAACATTGTAACAATGCAGTACATTATCACACATTTATTAGTTCAAAACTAATTCTACTTATTAATCCCTGGAAACATTCATGGCATTCAATATTTTCCTAAAGCATTGAATTCACTCCTTGAGCATGAAAGCCATAAGAAAAACATTCATACACTGGAAAGACTGTGAGATGAGTAAAATGATCCTTAATTAGTTTCTATTCATAAATGAGATGAAGAATACAATGTCAAAGACAATATAGCTTTGAACTTGGTAGTCTATTTAAGCTATGAACTGGTACTGTCACACAAAATTCACAAATACATCACATTCTATCCTTAGAAAACACCTAGTTAAACAAAAATGAATTTATTACTACGTGCTCTTAAGATACAAATTCTCAAAGATCCTTTGCCAAAGGCCTTGAATTCCCTTCTATAGAAACAAGGGAGCAAACAATCTTCAGGGATTATGATAAGTGTCACATTTTCATTTGATAATCCTACAACAAGAAAGGACAACAAAAGAGAACAATCCCTAACCAATTAGGCATGCCTCTGTAACAAATCATTTCCCCTAATAGGTAGGAATACATTCCTTTATCTTGCATGCTTTCCAATTTCTAGCATGGAGGCAAGCAATGATGCTAACTGATGGTGGTTTTCTAGATGCCCTTTTAGCTTAGCCACCCTTTAGATCCATATACCTGTTCATAAAACAAGAATCATCTACTTCACCTCTCCAAACACACATGAATATATAAGAATACCTACTAGGAGAAAAAGAACAAGGGACCCCCAAAGACCAGTGTCCCGACCATCGCGCCACACTCTAGGCACAGTGATGTGACTCCTCATCTTTCGAGAGGAGGTTTCCAACCACCTCAACCCTCAAGAAGCCCAATGAAGCCACATATAGTTAACTCTAGAAGTGCTGAAATCCTAGCCAAAGAGGAAGCAACAATAGTCATTAGTCTAACTTAAACAAAGAACTAATTGTTCTTATCAATTTAGTTCCTTCCTTCAATCACTAGTTCTTTCATCCCGGTCAACAACACTCCTTCAATTGCAGATGTTGCTCTATCAAGTTCCATTGTCCTGAGGGAGGATAAGAGGGATGAATAAGGCCTCTCTTCCCCCAAGCCCAATTTGGAGAATCAAAATAACATGGAGCTATTAGATTTGTTAGATAGGAAATCAAATCCCTCACCATGATGAGACCAAAGGATAGAATGGCAATGGATGCAATTTAATGCCTATTGCCCCACCCCCTAAATCTTACCAGATCCTCCCATCTCTTAGAAAAAAACATCTCTAGTTCCTTAATTTTGTAGGAAAATAACACTAACAAAGAAAAAAGAGACGAACTTCTTAAAGAATAGGGTGGAAAATATAACATACTAAAAAGGGGAGTACCCATTTTGTCTGCACAAAACGAATGATGTGTGTAATAACAACAGGGACATCTATTTATAGAAAAATTGTAGAGGATCCACATCTGAATAGTTAGACTCTGTCTATTTCATGATCATTTCAGTTCAACTAGTACCATGACATGTTGATCTTAAATGGAAATCTTTCAGTATTCTACCAACACTACTAGAAGGGGAAAATGATTTTTTCTGTAGAATGCCAATTTCTACAATAAGGATGCCAATTTGGGTTTCTGGATTGCAACATTTTATCATTTTTAAGCATCGCTCCCTACTAACAGAATATCATAACACCATGCAAAAAATCCCATTGAACCAAATTATCAATCCCCAAAGGCTAATATCATATCTTGCCAGTCTCTTCATTATCTTGTACAATGGTGATGAGAAAGATCTGGCACATCCCTAATAAAACCATCACCATACCAGCCCATTATTCATCATGTGCTAGAACTCATCTAACCCATTTAAAAATGGACTGTCGATTACATGATATAAACCCTGAATCAATAACATAGATTTGTCCAACAAGGTTGAAAATCTGTATCATTTGTGGAAAGATTCATGGACCTGTTATCCTTTTTCCTTTGCTCAGAGTAAAATGGCCAACCTGGTATTTTCCTTTAAAATCCCTTTGAAAGTCCCTATAAAGCAAGAATGCCAAATTCCCCAGGGAACCTTGCCTAAAGAACCTGACCATTGGAAAGAGCTTGAAAAAATAGGCAGGTTTGCTTTTTTCATCACCCTAGAATTCGACCAAACAAAGAAGTTATTTGGTGGGCTTGAAAATCTGCATCGGCCTTGGGAAATGTAGAAAAAAAAATTGAGTTTTTATGCATTTCAGAATGTATATCGGGCTAAGGAAATGCATATACAAGGGGGGAATCTTTCACAGATTCCCATAATATTCCTAGTTTACATATCAGGTTGCATCAAAATATACAAGGATAGATGTATATTTTAGCTTGTATATTCGCATGTACAAGTGAAAGATACAAAGAGATATGCATGGAAAATGTACAGGGCCGGCAGATATACATGTACTACAGTGGAATGTACATCGGCGCATATACAAAAGAGAATGTATATTTCGCTTGTATGTTTGCACATACAAGTGAAACATACAAGATAAATATACAAGGTCCCAATGTGCATTTGCCACAGTGCCGTGGTGTATATACAAGGTTGCTGCAGAGAGGATATACAAAGGCATTTGTATGTCATCAACATACAATAGGTGGGGCCCTCACATGTACAATTAGATTGTATGTCCTATACATACAAAGGATCAAATGCTACAGTTGTATGTATATCAGATTGTATGTTTTCACATACAAGGCCAATATACACGGAACATATACAACCCAGACCCAAATATAAGTTTCAATTTGTTCTACGGTGTTTTCAGGGCCGCCTTGTATAAAGGTGTTTGTATGTTTTGACATACAAGGGAGTAGATACAAAGATACAAACAGGTGCAAAGAAGGCCAGACTTCAAATGGATATATATTTCGGTTGAGTGCAACATTGAGTCTGACTTGTATGTATGAGTGCTCGTATGTTTCGATATACAAAGGGAAGATACAAGCTAACATACAAGTGGTAGGGCCCGCATATATAAAGGAGCATGCATCTACAACGGGAATGTACATTGGCTCAAAGATACAAAGGAGATGTATATTTTGCATTGTATGTCTTCCACATACAATCAAATATATAGGGGAATATACAAAGTAGATATACAATGATGACACGCAAGCTGGATTTCAAGGTTCTTTCAGGCTATTTCATAAAGTTTGAAGTCCGCATCTTGCATATACAATTGTGTTTGTATATTGTGATATACAAAGGGGAAGATGCAGTTTTCAGCGCCACTTCTCAGACCAACCCAACGGCAAATCAGAAGGTGCCACGTGGTAGTGGCAAATGCATACAAAGGCTCTTGCATATACAAAGGCATTTTCAAATGCATTTTTTGAGAGCAATTATAGAGGCCTTTTCGTGCCAAGAAAGCAGAGAAACATACAAAGTTTTCAAGCATGCAAAGACAAGATCAGAGGTATTTGTAGAGGTGATATATACATAGATGCAGAAGCGATATACACAAGCAGTTGACCAGATCTTTGACCACCGATATCTTCCCCATTTCAGCAAATTTTGACATGCTGTAAGAGGCAAAAATGCTTGTTTTTGCCTCCTCTTTCATTTGAACAAGTTTTGGGGAGATTTTCCAGTTTCCATTTTTGGATCTAGCTTTGTATATTTTGACCGATTGGACGTCTCAATGGCTGTCTTGAAGTTTTGAGGGGTTTTTTCTCCGTGTAGTGGCTTAGGTTGGTGAGTTTCTACAGGTGCATTCATGGTGTATGGGCTCTTTGCCTTTCAGGACTCTTTCCTGCACGACGAGCGACGACTTTGGAGGTTACTTCTCCATCCCATATCCTATCTTACATCCTGGCTGCCGTGTTCCACATTTTCTCCTGGTGATGGCATGGTCCACGTCCCTTCACCATGCCTCTACCCATCCTTTCCTACTCCTGGCATTTATGGCCTCATTTTCTACAAATCTGAGTCTCCACGCCCTTCCGGCAAGAGCCTAGCTTATAAAGGACAATGTAAAACTTTTAAAGAGGAGGATGGTATTTTCTTGGGGCTATTATGCTGCCAAAATTTTTGTAGTCAGACCTCTTAGTGTAATTGCAAGGGTATGGGAATGTGACTCACTGTGCCTGAATCTGGCCTCTGTTGTCTTCCCTTTATCCACCAATGAATGTAATTAGCTATGTTGGTATTGCCCTACTATGAAATATTTATGTATTGTAATAGTTTTCTGGACCTTCATGATTAATAGATGTTGATTTCTCACCTCTCTTATGTCTGGATTTCTGTGTTTTAATTGAAGTTATATCCTATTCTTTGGGTAAAACGGCCCCTCTGCTGTCTTGGCTTTCATACCGAAACCTCAAACTAGCCTTAAATCTGTGCGAATCTCTCCTTAGCAGCAAAGGAGTCATTGTTGTGTCCATCCCTTGACCTCCATCGCTCACTAAATCTGGTGTATCACCTCTTTCCCCTTTTAGCTCTCCCTCTAACTCTTTCCTTTGCAAGTTCTAGCACTAGGTTTAGTACGAACCAGCCTTCTCTGGAGGTCTGATCTCAAATCGCAAGGTCCCACACTTTGAGATCATTCCAATGTTACCCCAGGTTGCATGAGGTGTCACAGCTGCATGCGAAGGGTGCAAATCTGGGTGATAACAGTTTTTGGCATGCCTGGTGGAACCTAGAATTGAGAATTCTAAGTTCAAAATACTACATTCAGTTATTGGTTCTAATTGGCAACCAGTGATATCTAGACCTGTAAGAGATTGAAGCTTTGCATATTTGGTGACTCCAAGCTTTGGTTTAGAAAAATCAGTGTATTTCTGCTTATGAGAAGAATACATACCAGAAGCAGCTCTTCACCATTCGAGTGTCTACAACTATCCCCACCTAAGAGAAAAGGGGTAGTAGCAGAGAAGCATAAGAGGACTCGTGTCCAGTCTAGGAGAGCCAAGTCGACTCCCCCTACAGTTGGGGCCCATACTACCAAAGGGGCCTCAGTCACCATGATTCTTGTGATTAGAAATCAGCCTTTTGTGGCTTTCAACCAGGGTAGCCCGTTGAATCTAGCTCAGCATGATGATAATCCTTTCACTGCCCTAAAGAGTTTATCATTCTTTCATGGTGAAGGTCAAGCCACTCCAGCTAAACATATCAAGGACATTGCAAACCTATGTGCTGTCCATCACGTAATAGCAGAAAATGTAGCAATTAGGCTACTCACAGCCTCCCTGAAGGGGAAGGCTCTGTAGTGGTTTAGAAGCATGCCGGTAAATTCCATAGATACCTGGGATTGCTTGGGAGAAGAACTGTGTGATTTCTTCAAGGACAAATCAAACCATCTATCACTAGTGGAGCAGCTGTCTACAATCAAGAGAGCCCCTCATGAGGTCATGTCAGACTTCAACCACCATTTCCAAAAGATGTGGGATAGAATCCCACCAATGGTAAGACCCACAGCTGATCATGCATTCCTATATTTTTTGAGAGCTTTGAATAGCGATATCTCTATCATGATTCAATCCATGGGAGGACTTTCCTTACCACATGCCTATACCATAGCCATTAGGGCTGAAAACAGTCTCATTCAGGCTAGTAAGATTGCTTCTAGGCCTCCTTTACTGATTTTTCCCGCTATTTAGCCACAAATCCCAATATATGTACCCCCCATAGCTGTTATACCTACTGCACCTATGTTACAAGCAACTAATCTGCAGTCAAATAGAATAGAAAGTGCTACTCAAAATCAGTCATCTGAGTTACAAGAGATCAAGGGATTGTTGCAATCTTTTGGTAATGAGCTGACAAATATGAAAAAGTAGCAGTTCCAGAATAGACAGCCCTATCAGCCATATAACTGAGGACAAAGCCAGTCTTATCAAGGATAGAACCAACCCTACCAAGCTAACAGGCCACCTTATCAGAACAATTATCAAGGGGTTAGGTAGAACATGAACCAGAGGCCTTTCTAGCCTTACAACCCCACATCCACTAGTATCATTAGCGACATTGTCCCTATTCAAAACAACCTAGCCATTGGTTATGAATGGTGCTCCCCAAGCAATCAGTCGTATGGTCAAGCAGCATGTCCAAATGGAACTGTAAATCAAGCTCTGACAGTGCAAAGCATTGCAGCTTCACAGCTAAGCACATCTAATGAGGGGACTATGCAGCAAATAGAACAGCCTCAACATGATACTGCCTTCATGAATTGGCAGGAAAATGAGTTTGGTGGCATGATTAGGGATGACACTCCAGTCACTGTGAACATGAGAGCCAAAAGAAGAAGTTATGAGATAGATCAGGGGGCAAGCAGAGGAAGAGGACCTGATGATCTGCCTACATTCCAATTTCCCCATGTATTACAAAGGAGTACTCAAGTAGCCGCCAAAGAGAAGCCTAATTCATAGGCTAATATTGCTGCCACCAAGCCGCATCAGAAGGTAAGCATTGCTCCCCCTTTTAATATTATTGAGAATATGAAGAAGGAAAATGTGACAATGTCTATGTGGGATTCCTTGGCAATCCCGGGTTAAAAGGACATGTTACAGTCCGCCTTATCTAATTTGAAAGTATACAAAGATACAAATATTGACCCAAATAGAGTTGTCCTTACTAATTCCCCCCAGGATGGCAGCAAACAACCAAGCAAGACTGTCAAACCACTTCTATTCTATGTGTCATTAATAATAGGAGATAAGCTTGTGCACAATTGCATGGTGGACAGTGGTGCCAATAGTTCCGTGATGCCTAAACAAATTGCAGACCAATTAGGGCTCAAATACTAGCCTCTTGAGAGGGGTGTACCCAATTAGATGGCATGGCTATTAATACTGTGGGTGTAATAAAAGACTTAGGTCTTACTTTGCATACCTGTCCCAATGTTTCCATCTTCTAAGAGGTCTTCATCATAGACCTACCTCCTCATTTTGCCATCTACTTATCAAGAGAATTCATAGCCAAAATAGGAGGATATCTGTCCTTTGACTAGTCCCACATATTTTTTAGGACTAGGTATGGCACTAAGATGACCCTGAGGTCTGATTTACTTTCAAACCATCATATAGAGCCCTACACACCTAGTGTTGTCAATACAAATTGCATTATTTCTAATGATCCTGAGCTTGTAGCTACTCAAGAGCTACAAAATGAAAGTATACCAGAGGTGTTATTAAGGGAATGGGCCTTGGAAAATACTGTTGATAGCCCTAAGGCATATATTCAAGAGACTGGTATGGAAATTTACATACTACATGAGCCTGAGGCAGCAATTCCAAGCATGGTAAAGGATGCAGAACTGTAAATAGGATAGCAGAACGAAGTGTGGAAAATGTATTTTGATGGCTCTAGAAGTAGAAATGGATCTGGTGGTGGTCCAATACTGGTGTCTCCTCATGGTGAAATATATTTTTCTACTTTCTGATTTGCCTTTTCATGCACCAACAACACTGCTGAGTATGAGGGGTTAATCCAGGGATTGCAGTGGGCAAGAAAGAAAGATTAGCTATTTACAGGTGTTCGAGGATATTGAACTCATTGTAAATCAAGTAAGAGGATTGCATGCTACAAAAAATGATACTTTGAAATGCCATAAGCACAGGGTATGGGACATGATTGAGGAGTTTGATGCCTTCAATCTAATGTCTATCCCCAGAAATTAGAATTACCAAGTAGATAGGTTAGCAACAATTGGGGCTCAATTTGACATCCCCAGTGATATTCAAAGGGAGAAGGTGCAGCCTCATGTAAGAATAGTGGGTAGACCCTCTATCTTGGACAATGACATTCATTGGTAGGTTTTCGAAAGTGATGAGCAAATCTTATGTTTTTTGTTAGAAGAAGATGAATTTTCTATGGTGAACCAAGATAAACTCAAACAATAGTATGGAAATGACCAAATTGTTCAACTAAGGACAAACAAGCTACCCAAGGGACTGGTGACATTAGAGTCTATCTTTGGCACTGATGATCAGATGAAGAAGACTAAAACTGGCATGCAAATAAAAGATGAACACTACGAGCAGCTGGAGATTTTTAAGGGAAAGCTCCTTAAAATTGGTAAAATCTGCTCAGCCGAGGACAGAAGAGCTTTCATTACTCTGTTCCATGAATTTGAAGATGTGTTTGCCTGGGATTATTTAGACCTAAAAGGATTTGACCCTCACATTGCCCAGCACACCATAGAATTAGAGCCAGTGGCAAAACCTATAAGACAGAAGCAAAGACCCCTAAACCTAAAGTTAGAGCCCCTGATGATTAAAGAACTGACTAAGCTAATCAAGGGGAATATCATTTTTCCAATCAAACATACTTCTTGGGTCTCTAACCTCGTCCCTGTGAGAAAAAAGAATGGGAAGATTAGACTATGTGTTGATTTCAAGGATCTAAACAGAGCCTCCCTAAAAGAGCACTACCCGTTGCCTTCAATGGAACAAATTCTACAGGTCGTGGTGGGCTCAAAGAGATTCTCCTTGCTTGACATATTTTTTGGTTGCAATCAAGTGTTAGTCAAAGAGGAGGATCGGTATAAGACTGCTTTTACTACCAAATGGGGCACCATGGCCTACAAAAGAATGCCTTTTGGTCTATCAAATGCTGGGTCAACTTTTCAGTGAGCCATGGATATGGTGTTCAAGGGTTTGCTATACAAATTGGTGCTGGTGTACCTATATGATATCATAGTCTTTTCCAAGAACGCATCTGAACATTTACTCCATTTGAGGCAAGTATTTGAGAGATGTAGAGAGTTTGGTACATCTCTCAATCCAAAAAAATGCATTTTTGTTGTGCACAAGGGCAGGCTGTTGGGACACATGGTGTCAAAGGAAGGCATTACCATTGATACAGAAAGGGTAAGAGCTATTCTGGAGTTGCCCTTACCCAGCCACAAGAAGGGACTTCAAAGTTTTATTGGCAGGATTAACTTTCTGCGAAGGTTTATACCATACATTGCAAATCTTCTGAAGCCTTTGACATCCATTTTAAAAAAAGATATAGTTTTCAGCTAGATGAGGGACGCTAAGCTAAGCTTCGAGTCCATCAAAGAGACACCTACAGTTGCACCAACTTTGATAAATTCTGACTTCTCAAAGGATTTTATTTTATATGCTTACAGTGGTCTGGATACCATTTCTGTAATTCTAGTGCAGCAACAAAGCAAAGGTTTTGAACAACCAATCACTTTTTTCAGCCAGGGCTTAGAAGAGTATGAACAAAGATATAGCTTCATTGAGAGACATGTCCTTACAGTCGTGAGGAGCCTTAAGAAATTCAAACATCTTATTTCTAATAATAAGATACGTCTAATGGTTGCTCACCCTAGCGTAAAGGAGTTCCTGCTGAATAAGGACATCAATGAGAAAAGAGTTGGTTGGATTACAAGGGTCATGGAGTATGACATTGACATCAAAATAACGAAGCTCATCCGAGGAAGAGGACTCAGTGAATAGCTTGTTGTTGGTCCTGAAAATGAAGCAAGCAAGGAAGAGGTGGCATTTCTGGCTATAGAAGATGAACACCAAGTGGACACAGCAGCATCGAGCACCAGTTGGGTTCATAATATGATCCATTATTTTCAAACTAGTGAATGTCCAGCAGGTTTAGACAGAGCCAAGAGAAGATACTTTAGATTACAGTCTATCCCATACGTTCTCATCAATGGCATCCTTTTTCAGAAGGATTTTAATGGCATATTGTTAAGATGCATTGAGGAAACTCAAACTGACAAGGTGCTACGGGAGTTCCACGATGGAATAGCAGGGGGTCATTTTGCCCCAAGAACTACTACATGGAAGATAATGAGAGCTGGATACTACTGGCCCAGCTTATTTAGAGATGCCCATACATGGGCTAGAAAATGTGTGAAGTGTGCCATGTTGGCAAGCAAGTCAAGGTTGCCAGCTCTACCCCTACAACCAATTTGAGTTGACCAACCCTTCATGAGGTGGGGTATCGATTTCATAGGCCCCATCAATCCACCATCTAGTGCTGGCCATAGGTGGGTGCTTACAGCAACTAACTACTTCACAAGGTAGACTAAGGCAATGGCTCTAAAGGAGTCCAATGAGAATGTTGTTCTAAATTTTTACAGTGATTTGGTAGCTAGATTTGGGGTCCCTGAATCTATTATCTCAGACAATACGTTGGCTTTCGTTGGATTAAAAATAACTGACTGGGCTGTGAAGAATGGGATTTACTTGGGCACTTCATCGAATTATTACCCTTAGGGTAATGGCCTAGGTGAGTCCACAAAAAAAAACCTCATAAGGATCATCAAGAGAATAATTGAGGACAACCAGAGGACCTAGCATACCAATTTGAAGTCTGCTTTATGGGCAGATAGAATAACTCCCAAGAGGTCTATTGGGAACTCTCCATATATGCTAGTTTATGGAAAAGAGGCAAGATTGCCTGTATCTGTAGAGCTGCCAGCTCTTGACATTATAAACCAACTAGAAATGTTTGAGGAAGAGGATCCCATGGCGGTCAGGTATGCTCAGCTCATGGAACTTGAAGAAATTAGAGACAAAGCTATGTTGACTATAGAGTACCACCAGTTTCAGACCAAGGGAGTTTTTGATAAGAAGGCCATCCCCAGAAGTTTCAGGAAAGTAGATATGGTGCTCAAGGGGGATGAATTGAAGAGAATGCCAGGGAAGCACTCCAAATTTGATAACATATGGAGTGGCCCATTTCTCATTACTAAATGCAAGGAGCACAATGCATTTCAGTTATCAAATATGGATGGACAAAATTTGCCTATCCCAGTCAATAGGATACACCTGAAGAGGTGTTTTGAGATATGAGTACTTTGTAAATTAGTAGAGTAGGTTCCTTGCTTTCAATAAGTGCTGCTGCATAGTAGTTTAGATGTCTTTGTTTTCCCTAAGTGCTTTCTAGCATAGTTTGCGGGTTGCTGTTAGCATTTTGTCTGGCCCCTTGTCTTCCTGTGTCCTTTTGCTGTCATGCCAGGTCTCTGAAGTTAGGATGTTTGTCAGGATATTTTCAGCCTCTTCTGACTCCATGCCCAATGGATATAGGGCCACTGATCTTATGTTTAGCAAGTAAACATCCCATAGAGGTGGTCAAAAATGTTATCCTTTTTCCTCTGCTCAGAGTAAAATGGCCAACCTGGTATTTTCCTTGAAAATCCCTTTGAAAGTCCCTATAAAGCAAGAATGCCAAATTCCCTAGGGAACCTTGCCTAAAGAATGTGACCATTGGAAAGAGCTTGAAAAAATAGGTAGGTTTGCTTTTTACATCACCGTAGAATTCGACCAAACAAAGAAGTCATTCATGGTCAAAGTTTCGGCCAAAATACAGTTCAAATGTGCATTTGGCGCGCTTGAAAATCTGCATCGGCCTTGGGAAATGTAGAAAAAAAATTTAGTTTTTATGCATTTCAGAATGTATATCGGCCCAAGGAAATGCATATACAAGGGGGAATCTTTCGTAGATTCCTAGAATATTCCCAGTTTACATATCAGGTTGCATGAAAATATACAAGGATAGATGTTTATTTTGGCTTGTATATTCGCATGTACAAGTGAAAGATACAGAGAGATATGCATGGAAAATGTACAGGGCCGACAGACATATATGTACTACAGTGGAATGTACATCGACGCATATACAAAAGAGAATGTTTATTTCGCTTGTATGTTTGCACATACAAGCGAAACATACAAGATAAATATACAAGGTCCTAATGTGCATTTGCCACAGTGCCACGGTGTATATACAAGGTTGCTGCAGAGAGGATATACAAAGGCATTTGTATGTCATCAACATAGAATAGGTGGGGCCCTCACATGTACAAGAAGATTGTATGTCCTATACATACAAAGGATCAAATGCTATAGTTGTATGTATATGGGATTGTATGTTTCCACATACAAGGCCAATATACAAGGAACATATACAACCCGGACTCGAATATAAGCTTCAATTTGTTCTACTGTGTTTTCAGGTCTGCCTTGTATAAAGGTGTTTGTATGTTTTGACATACAAGGGAGCAGATACAAAGATAAAAATAGGTGCAAAGGAGGCTAGACTTCAAATGGATATATATTTTGGTTGAGTGCAATGTTGAGTCCAACTTGTATGTATGAGTGCTCGTATGTTTCGATATACAAAGGGAAGATACAAGCTAACATACAAGTGGTAGGGCCCGCATATATAAAGGAGCATGCATCTGCAATGGGAATGTACATCGGCTCGAAGATACAAAGGAGATGTATATTTTGCATTGTATGTCTTCCACATACAATCAAATATACAGGGGAATATACAAAGTAGATATACAACGACGACACGCAAGGTGGATTTCAAGGTTCTTTCAAGCTATTTCATAAAGTTTGAAGTCCGCACCTTGCATATACAAAGGGGAAGATGCAGTTTTCAGCGCCACTTCTCAGACCAACCCAACGGCAAATCAGAAGGTGCCATGTGGCAATGGCAAATGCATACAAAGGTTCTTGCATATACAAAGGCATTTTCAAATGCATTTTCTGACAGCAATTATAGAGGCCTTTTGGCACCAAGAAAGAAAAGAGACATACAAAGTTTTCAAGCATGCAAAGACAGGATCAGAGGTATTTGTAGAGGTGATATATACACAGATGCAGAAGCGATATACACAGGTAGTTGACCAGATCTTTGACCACTGATATCTTCCCCATTTCAGCAAATTTTGACATGATGTAAGAGGCAAAAATGCTTGTTTTTGCCTCCTCTTTCATTTGAGTAGGTTTTGGGGAGATTTTCCAGTTTCCATTTTTAGATCTGGCTTTGCATATTTTGGCTGATTGGACGTCTCAACGGTCATCTTGAAGTTTTGAGGGATTTTTTCTCCACGCAGTGGCTCAGGTTGGTGAGTTTCTATAGGTGCATTCATGGCGTATGGGCTCTCTACCTTTTAGGACTCTTTCCTGCATGATGAGTGATGACTTTGGAGGTTGCTTCTCCATCCCCTATCCTATCTCGCGTCCTGGCTATTGTGTTCCACGTTTTCTCCTGGTGACGGCATGGTCCACATCCCTTCACCATGCCTCTACCCTTCCTTTCCTGCTCCTAGAATTTATGGCCTTGTTTTCTACAAATCTGAGTCTCCACGCCCTTCTGGCAGGAGCCTAGCTTATAAAGGACAATGTAAAACTTTTTGAAGAGGAGGATGGTATTTTCTTGGGGCTGTTATGCTGTTGAAATTTTTGTAGTCAGACCTCTTAGTGTAATTGCAAGGGTATGGGAATGTGACTCACTGTGCATGAATCTAGCCTCTGTTGTCTTCCCTTTATCCACCAATGAATGTAATTAGCTATGTTGGTATCCCCCTGCTATGAAATATTTCTGTATTGTAATAGTTTTCTGGGCCTTCATGATTAATAGATGTTGATTTCTTGCCTCTCTTATGTCTAGATTTTTGTGTTTTAATTGAAGTTATAGCCTGTTCTATGGGTAAAATGGCCCCTCTGCAGTCTTGGCTTTCATACTGAATCCTCAAACTAGCCTTAAATCTGTGTGAATCTCTCCTCAGCAGCAAAGGAGTCATTGTTGTGTCTATCCCTTGAACTCCATCACTCACTAAATCTAGTGTATCACCTCTTTTCCCTTTCATCTCTCCCTCTAACTCTTTCCTTTGCAAGTTCTAGCACTAGGTTTAGTGGGAACCAGCCTTCTCTAGAGGTCTGACCTCAAATCACAAGGTCCAACACTTCGAGATCATTCCAATGTTACCCCAGGTTGCATGAGGTGTCATAGCTGCATGCGAAGGGTGAAAATCTAGGTGATAACAGGACCAATAATAAAAACCCATCTAGACTACCACCTTAGCATAGTTAAAGGCAAGTCATCGCAAAGAAAAGTCAATCCAAACCACAAGGCACATTATGCGCTTCCACGAGCATAAGAGAAGGGAATAAATGGAGGCCTATAGAATGGCACAATATAATTTAAATCACGCTAGGTGGGATCTACACTAGCAACTTGAAGACATGTCACCCAGAGCTATCCACATGCCCTTCTCCCTCTCTTCTGCAAGCCTTTCTTGGGTCCACATCATAGGTTCAGTGGGAAGGTAGAAAGCCTTCAAAACCTCCCATGTAGGCACACCGGGGTCCACCATAAATCCTACGGTAAAACTCAGTAAGAGAGCCCACCATTTACATTCCTTCTATGGTTCTGCCATCATATTTTTCATCAATATAATGCTCACCATGGAACAATAGAAACCAATTAAAACATGCCATGCATCGACAAATGATTCTTTGGGCAAACACTTAATAGGGGACCCGACTATATGCAACTAAAACAACAGTGTTCTTGTTGTCATGAAGGATTCTGCCTGGATGCTAAGCCTTTGCAAGATTGGCAACCCCATGCAAGATGGGAACATTCTCAAATGTGGGTCTATCTATTCTAAGAATGAACCTTTGGAAGAGATGGCTCCCTTGAAAAACCCCATTGGATCTGACAACTGACGATGAAAAGAGATAGGAGAAACTTGAATAACTAAAAACTACACTAAAATTCTATCCTAAAGGGGGTGATGCACCAATGTATAACTTGACATGCAATATAATTCACAACTTATCTTCAATACCCTATTCATACAACTCAAATTTATAGATTTCACCACATAATTGTTTAACAGAAAAGCATGAAATAAATTGCACAATTTGTGACCTATAATGAAACCTAAACATTGTATACATGCATTTAGTAAAATGAGACAAAAGATCCTAAATGTTTCACAAGGAAACACAAACAATCCTTTATCAAATGACTAAAATGAAGTAAGATACCTAAATATGATAAGATAAACCCCTGATTATATTTGAAAAATTAACAAGAATCACTACAAAAAATAATGATAAACTGATAGGAAAATAACCTGTAATCTGCTACTATATATCAAATAACTTTGTAAAAAATTTGAGTTGCAAAACTGAGAGCTTCTTTACAATATGCAAGAGAAAGCCAAAATCAAGAAGTGAGGAAAAAAAGCCTAAATCTTTTTTTCTAATACATCAAAATTTGTCTCCCAATGACCTAGAAAAGTCAACTCCAGTCTATTTACACTCTAAAAATAATGCAAATCATCATCCACAAGCAAAGACAAAACCCACATAAAGAGGGCCTACCACTACTACAAAACAAGCTAAAATAGTTTCAATATGTCCCTCTCAGCCAGTCCAACTAAAAAAGTGCTCAAAAATGTTGTAGTTTGACTAAAAGTCAAAATTCCCCACCTCCAATCCACTGAAAACACTCTAGTTCACTGAGTCAACTTCACTACACAATCTTCTCTTCATTCACTTGCATGATTTTGGGCTATTATTAGTTTGTTTCAACAAATATCAAGGTAATACAGACTATTTTACCTTCAAAAGTGTTGTGATAACTAATTTTTTTTTATCACAACAAATATAAAGGCAAGTTAATTTGTCTTTACCTTAATATCTATTAAATACATTGATTGTATCTTGAAACTCATACAAAGGATTATGAATAAGTTGGCATGTTTTAACTTGGTTTTTATGAGGTCACCTAAAGTTATGGACCATGGTGGATTTTTATGTTTGATTTTTTTGAGTAAAAAAGTGATAAAAATGCCATAAGGAGGTCGAGCACTTTTTGGGACTTGTGCATGATAGCAAAAAGCAAACAATATGCCCTAACTCTATGGTAATTTGTATCTCATACTTTACTGGCAGTCACCTCCATGCTACCTCAAGGTAGGGTTTGGGACAAGTTTTCTGTGCATATTCAACCTAACTAAGAGATTTTCCTTGCAAACTAGTCCTCAACTGCTTCTCTATGGTCTTCAACAAGTAACAACATCCTCTATTTGTCAATTTCAACACATTCTGTGCGTGGAATCTTTAGGATGCTCTGTAGTGCATTGACTCTAGTTTTTATGGCTTTACATGATGGATTTACATGCTTTCTTGCTTTGTATGTGTGTTTTCATGATACTCTGCATATAGGTGGTAGTGATTGTTTTTGTTACTTTGCTCAACATTGAGAACCTTTGTAACTCCACATTCAATGTGTTCATTACCTTTAAATACAAGGAAAAACTTTATCTTGGATACTAGGATTTTTGAAGAACTGATGCTCTTTTGGCTTCTAGAGTATATATTTCATTCTGCATATCCAAACCCTCAACTTGAGGTCTTTGACATTCTTGTATGTATGAAGAAACTGAGACATAGCAGTTGTGGAAGGTGACAACCTCTTGTGTTATCAAACCTAGCTAGAGTTTTTAAGGAAACCCATCTTCAATTGTGTATTCTAGCATATCAAAATATACATGTTTTGTATGTGCACAACACAATAAATGATGATTTTAAATAGTGACTACTAGGGTTTGCATTGTGACAGTATATTAGGCTTTTATTCACTCAAACCCTAAGTCAATCATTGATTGTTCTCCTTGGTTACTCTTCATGATAGTAATATATGTTGCACACTGTGTTTTGTGACTACTTTTCTATGTCTCTAGGTTTCAAAAGTTAAAGGTGACTTTAAGAATCTCTATCAAGATTGCAATTCTATTTATTATACTTTGACCATATAAAAATCCCTATATATATGCTAGGGTTTTTGATAAACCTTCACCTACACTCTCTGTATCTGTTTCAATTACCCACTAATCAATTGTATTTTGTTGTGAATACCCCTAATTTTAGGAATGATCATAAACATGACAAAATCTCTTCTTTCCTCTACACTTCTTCACAATAACTCTACTATGTATGAATAGCATTTATTGTACCATCTTCACTATACTAATGTGTTACTATGCCTCTAGTTATGACAATGAGGGATCAATAGAGCTGCATAGTGATTGGTCTATAATGCATTGTGGTCACATGTTATATCTCTATATTATTGTTCATTGAGCATGACTAGAAATATGGACTATGCATCATGTCTTCCCTGTGCAAGTTCGCTGGCATTGCTTGACTATTCTATAGCATTATGGTTGTAGTGATGGTATGTCTATCTTAATGGTATCATGACTATCTTGTTGGTATGACTGTCTTGTTGTAGTCAAAGCCATGCTGGCTTCCATCTTGGACTGTGCTTTGATCCTCAACACTATATTATTTCTCCTCATTTGTAAAGACTCTTGTTTGCAACTGTAGCACCTTGTACTTGGAGTTGACAATTCTAATGAAAGAATTAGCACTATGCAAGGTTCATTGCCCATCACTTGCATTAGGTTATGTGCAATTTTCTTGCTCCTTAAGACCTTTGAAGGGAAGCACCTCATTGTATAAAGGAATGAAACTCATGGTAATAATTTATCATTATTACTTGACTGTCCATAATGCATTAAGTGTTGAAGGTCCTTGTGAATGAAATGGCATGGTGACTGTATCCTTTCGTTTCTATAATGATATCATCATGGCATGGCATGAATCACAACTTTGCTAACTGAGAAAGATATAAATGGCCTTGATCTTCATCATTTGATTGTAGCCTTTGATTGTTGGTGACTTTGTCTATTTATACCTTGAAACATCAATGAAATGTAATGACTTTCACTACTTCTCACCTGGATTATGTGGTCCCCTACTGCCACTATAACACAGTGTCCTCTCTTTTGTTACCTTTGGCATTGTTTGAGAGGTATCAACATTTGGTAACCTGATTATGTATTTGATAGTGATAATAATATGACTAAATATTTATACATTTGAATGTGAAACCACTAATGTAATGTGGTGAATGCACTTTATATGGTGTTTTCATGTGATCTTTTATTCATTGTGTATGTGCTTTTGTCATTTTTTGCTTGAATGTCCATAACCATATAGTGCATGCAAAGTACATTTACATTCTCTACTTAGTGTATTATTGCATGATCACTGTACTCTAGCTCACATTAACCTTTTTCCTATGACATTGTAACTTGTCACTGAGGCTATCTTACTTATGAAGTAGTTTATGTGCTTTGTATGATGGATGAGTACTGTCTTCATGTGACTGTAAGATGCATACAACAATATGTCATCGTGATTGTCCTATTGTACTTTACATTTGACTGTCTAGTTGTGCATTTATTGTATGATGCATCAATTTGATGGTGACTTCCCTTGCTCTCTATGGCTGCTTGATAGCGAGAAGACAAGGCATATGACCTCTTTTGTCACCTTGTGACCACCTCTGCTAGGTACAATTATTAATGACTGCCCTGCTACATGATGCATTGTTGTACCTTCTACTTGCATTTGCATACCTTGATTGTCCTTTTTGGTCATTGCATTAACAATGCAATATAGTACTAACTGATTGTTGTGCTTTTAAGGCTATCCTATTATAGTATAATTGTACCACCATCATTGAAACTATCCTACAGTCATTAATGACTATATTATTCCTTGTGTTCCATTCTTTAGTGTATTCTCAATTGGTACACTCATTGATGACTATCTGATCATTCTTTAGCAGTCATTAATGACTGTACTAGGTCATGAATGTACTTTTGATTGCTACTACAAGTCACTATAACTATAGTTTCTAGTGTACCTTGCACTGGGTTGATAATTGTACCTACATAATGAACAAAAAAAATAGTTAAAACATAGAGGATGAAGCCTTTGTCCTTATGAATGACTTAATGATCTTTCATTTTTCTGATCTTCATGATACTAGTGTATTTTGATCTTGTGATGCTCTTATCTTTGAATTTATGATCTAATGCTCAATAAGAAATAGTTTGGCATGTAAGAGTTTTGGAATCCCAAGCTCTAACACACTCTTCTCTTGACCCTTACAGGTATCTCTTGTGGATAACAACAAAGCTTCAAGGAGGGACTTAAGATGCAACTGATCAACTATGGGGTTTAACATTCAGGTGCTAACGGATCCCTCCTCTCTTATGTGTCCTTTTTTTCCTTTTAAATATTCAATCTCTTTTTTATTGTATCACATCATTTATTCCCATGGCTTGTGTTTTACTAAACAAACATTTCACTTTTGAATATATCAGTTATTTTCATCTATGTAATGAATTATGTGTAACTTCTTTTGTGAGCCAATTACATAACATGAACTGAACATTATTTGAAATATATGTTCATAATCATGAAGAATTGACAAGTTATAGGTACCTTTTTCTGAACTGCACTGAATTGAACTAAATGAACTGCAATAACATATTTGAAAGCATGAATTGCAATGACCAATTTAGCTTCAATCACCTATCATCCTTTGAATGTCTCTTGCCATGTTGAGGCATTTTTATTTATATGGATTGTGTAATAGCCCAATTTGAGTTGTTACATGTTCTTGATAACATGATCCTGAAATAATTCTTTGCCAAGACAGTAGATGTTGACTGGATAACCTACGCATTCAAGTTTTTTTCTTACCCCTTTTAACAACTGTTGTTAAATCTCAACCTAATTGGCATGCGAGCACAATTTGGTAACATTTTTGGTGACCTCTCAAGGGTGTTTTCCTGCTAAACAAATATGATCAGTAGCCTTGCATATCCATTGGGCATATGAGTCCTTTCTTGGCCTAAAACACTTTGAAAACTATCTGTAACTCAGTTGCTAGAACTAGACAACAGTAAAACAAAACTAAAAGTAAACTACAATGGCTCTAAACATGACCAACAATCTATGGAACAACACTTCTTGAAAAAAAATGAAACTAAAATTTAACTAGTGTGCAATCAACACTTATTAACTGATAACTTCTATTCTACTTTAATACATTTGCAACCTTTTGCTTCTCAAAAATAGTGTATGAAGTGAATCTCATTAACTAGGATGGGTAACACCTCACCTTCCATTGTAGCCAGGTGAAAAGCAATGTGTTGTTTGCATTCAACAATCATAAATGGGCATGTCCACATAGCATCAAACGTGTGCTTACCAGGTCTACCTTTTAGCTCATACAACTTAAGAAAAATGTCTCCTTCCTTGAAAACTCTAAAAGTTGTCCTCCTATCGAATGTTCTCTTCATTTGTATTTGATACATCTCTAACTGTTGGGCAGTTTGCTTCCTTATTTCTTCCAATTCTACTAATTCATTAAGCTATGACTCCATAGGACCATCTTCCATGAACTCAAGTTCTTTCATAAGATATAGGGCTGGTAGCTCAGTTGAGATAGGTAGCTTAGCCTCTTTACCATAAAATAGGACAAAAGAAGACTGACATGTTGACCTTTTAGGAGTCACTCTATCAGCCCATAAGGTTGATTTGAACTTTGAGTGCCAAGTTCTTTGGTTATCTTATATTTTTCTTTAGATGATCCTGATGAGATTTTTATTAGTGGATTCATCCTACCCATTCCCCTAAGGGTAGTAATTTGATGAAGTACTTAGGTAGATGCCATGTTTGATGGCCCAGTCAGTTATTTTTAGGCCTACAAAAGCCACTGCATTGTCTGAATTAATTGCATCTTGTACACCAAACCTGGCCACTAAGTCTTCATAAAATTTTAAAATAGCACTTTCATTAGCTTCTTTCAAAGCTATTCCTTCAGTCCACTTAGTAAAATAATCAATTATTGTCAATATCCACTTATGACTAGAACTAGAAGGTGGATTGATTGCACCATTAAAATCAAGGCCCCATTTTGTGAAGGGCTGATCAACAAAAATAGCTTGAAGTGGCATGATTGCCAACCTCTCTTTATCTCCAAACACTACACATTTAACACACTTTCTAACCAAAGAATGCACATCTATGAAAAGAGATGGCCAATAATATCTAGCCTTCATAATTTTTAAGGTTGTTGTTCTAGCAGCATGGTGGCCACCAGCTAGTCAATTATGAAACTCAAGTAATACTTTATCAATCTGATCAGTTTTAACACATCTCAACAACACTCCATTGTAGTATTTTCTAAACAAGATATCTTCAACCATGACAAAAGGAATGGCTTGCAACCTATAATATCTTTGTTTTACTGCACTTAGCCCTGTTAGGTATTCTCTAGTCTGCAAATAGTATTGTCTAGCTAGTATTGTTGGCTAGAACAATAGGTACAGTAGCATTATCAACCATTAAAACCACTTCTTTTGGCAGTTTAACTTAATTTTTTATTGTTTCAACTAGTTTTTCACATAGTCCTTTACCATAAATCATCTTGGTAACTTTGATGTTGACATCATACTCCATCACTCTAATTATCCAACCATCTCTTTTTTCTGCCAAATCTTTGCTCAACAAAAATTCTTTCACACTTGAATGGGCAACCATAAGTTGAATCTTGTTATTTGATAACATGTGCCTAAATTTTTTGAGGCTTCTTATGACAAGAAGTACATGCTTTTCAACAAATGGGTACCTTTTCTCATAGCCTTCTAATCTCTGGCTAAAAAAGGCTATTGGTTGCTCCTGGCCTTCTATGTTCTACTAGGTCATCATAATAGAGATAGCGACAACTCCTAGATAGGCATATAGAATAAAATCTTCTGAAAAGTTAGGATTGATCAATGTAGGAGCTGCTTCTATAACTTCTTTGACATCCTAAAAGCAATTATTTCCTTCTTTAGTCCAACTAAAACCAATATTCTTCTAAAACATGGCTGTTAGAGGCTTCAATAAACTTACAATATTCGGTATAAACCTTCTAACGAAACTAATTCTCCCATGGAAACTTTGCAGCCCTTTTTTATGGGCTAGTAAAGGTAAGGCTAAAATAACACTTACTCTTTTAGGGTCAATTGTTATCCCATGCTTGGAAACAATGTGACTTAGCGACTTACCCTTGTGAACAACAAAAATACACTTTTTTCGATTAAGTGAGACTCCATATTCCCTACATCTTTCAAAGACCTATCTGAGGTGAGAAAAGTGATCTTTGGCATCCCTAAAGAAAATAATGATGTCATCTAGATATACCAAGATAAAATTATTCATTATGCCTAGAAAATCCATATACATGGCTCTCTGAAAGTTGATCTAGTATTCGACAACCCAAATGACATCTTTTGATAAACCATAGTACCCCATTTAGTTGTGAATGTTGTCTTGTACTAGTCTTCCCCCTTAACCAAAATTTGGTTATACCCTGAAAATCCATCTAGTAAAGAAAATCTTTCAACACCTAAAACTGCTTGCAAAATCTGCTCCATTGAGGGCAGCAGGTAGTGATCTTTCAATGATTCTCTATTCAAGTCCCTGAAATCAACACACAGCCTAAACTCACCATTTTTCTTCATGATAGGAACCAGATTAGACACTCATGATGTGTGTTTGATTTGGAAAATAATATTGCTTTGAATTAGCTTATTTAATTTTATTTTCATCATCACTTCCAACTTGGGGTTAAGAGGCCTTTGTTTCTACCTCACTAGTTTTGCCCCTAGTTCTAGCTCTATGGCACTATGTTGAGCTAGCACAAGGTTAAAACCTTTGAGGTCTTTGTATTCCCATGGAAAAATATCATCAAATTCTTGGCACAATAACACAAAAGCATGGTTATCTTCAGTTGTACATACATTTCCCAATATGAGAAGTTTGGACTAGAAAATATCCACTGATTCATAGTGTTCCACTTTGATAAGTATGCTAGATTTTTCTTTTCTAAGTTGATCATCTAAATTGAAAATTGATTCCAAGGTTAGCAAACCTTTTGGTAGCTTATTTTTATTTAATTGAACAATCTCGTCTTCAAATTGCTTATGTAATTTTTGCTAATTACCAGCTGAAAACTCAGCCTCCTCAATGAGAAAATTTTATATTTGATCATCACTTTCAAAAACCTACCAATGTATATTATTATCAGGCACTGATGTCCTCACAACCACTTTCACGTATTGTTGTTGCTCAGTGTTTTTGATTTCTTTGGGTATATAAAATTTAGCCCCCATGCCTTCAAGATTATCAGCCTGTTTGTTCTAATTTCTAGGCATGGATAGCATATTACAAGCATCAAAATCTTCAATTAGATTCCATACTCTATGTGTGTATGGCTTATGCAAGTCATTTTGGCGGCATTCAAGTTCCTTACCTGAATTACAACAAGTTCATTGTCACCATACACCTTCAAACACCTAATATTCTTCCTTCTGGCCCACTCTAAGCCTTGAATGAGTGCCTCATATTCTACTATGTTATTTGAACAGCTAAATGCAAATCTAAAAGATGTATAATATTTTTCATTGTCTAGTGAAATAAGCATAGTTCCACCTCCTGCACATACTTTGCTTCGTGCACAAGATACAACTGCCATAGCTCATTTTCGAGCTACCCTTTTTGTTGTTGCTGCTGATTTTCACCTTTCACAAGGTTACGAATAGGCCGATTCTATTCATGGATCATATAGATACCTAAACCAGCTTCTACCATTTGCTTGTAAGGGTCATCTTCCTGATTTTTTGATGCCCATTCATCTAGAAATAGGTTTTCTATGCTCTTAATTGGAGTGTTGCTCCCATGAACAACAAGTTGTTCCTCCTTATGATAGGTCAAATTAGCATTAACGACACTATGGTTATAAGGCTCAATGTGATCTTTGGAAGAAGTTTCATATTTTTACAATCACCTATGTACCATACCTAGTCCTAAAACACATATGTGACTAATCAGCTGACACATAACCTCCTAACTTTGTTGCAAACTCTCTAGAGTGGCATAAGTTAAAGTATGGGGGTAGGTCCAGAACATATATGTCTTATAGGATTGAAAAGTTTGGGCAAGCGTGCAAGGTGGGACTTAGATTCTTTATCACTCCAAGAGTATTTATGGATGAACCATCTAGCCATGTCAAAGGTTTGGACATTGGTTCATAAGTCAATCCTAACTTGTCCACTCTATATTTTGGCATTACTGATGTACTAGCACTTGAATCAATTCTATAGTTATGCACAAGATTTTTTCCAATGATTATTGAAACATAAAATGGTGTAGGTTTGACATCTTTGGCTTGTTTTTCATGCTGAACTGGTGGATCATTTACAAGCACTACCCTAGGCTAGTCTCTTGACTGGTCTTCAGTGGTCTCATTATTCATAGAGGTATTAGATAAGGCCTTTTGTAATAAATCCTTTTGGCCTGAGAAATATAATGAGTCCTACAAAGACATGCTTACATTTACCTTTTTCATATAATAAATAATATTAACAGAACATGAACCAACCTTTGGCTATCCTTTCTGGACAATAGGATCACCTTGTTGTGGTTCTCCTTTGGGCTGCTTTTGAGTTGGGATAGGTTATCCTGTTGGAAAAACTTGAATGTTTGATTGTTGTGATAGACTAGCAACATTTGGATGGCTTGGTTGGGCCTAATTTTGACTTTTTACAGCTTGTTGTCCTAAGTCCACAACCCTCTTTTTGGCTCTCATGTTAGCTGCTATGGACTGGGTAGATTGATTTTTCCCCTGTGTGATTAACTTTGCAAGACTTCTCACCCTGCCAATTCATGAATGGTACACTAGATTGCTCCTATTCAGGATAAATAACTTACTGCTCTAAAACTTCTTGTATAGTACTTTGCTGAACAACATCATTGTTTTGCACCATTAAGGCCTAATTAATCATGCCATTTGAGCAAGTCGATTGGTTGTGCAGTTGGTTACAGGGGTAACACCAATTGTATTCTTGTGCCATATTGTTTTGCACTAGTATTACCTCTCTTGATGAGATGGAAGCCTACTGGTTATAGGGCTGATAAGGCCTTGTATTAAAATTTCTTTGTGGGCCTAGGTTTTCAGGTTGATATTGAGGTCTGCTTTGTTGCTTACTTTGTTGATTACTCTAGTTATTTAGTTGTCTATTCTGGTTGTTTTGCTACTAGTTATGGTAAGATGCCTAATAAGCCATATAGACTTGATTTAGTTGTCTTTTAATACTCGCCAATTCCTTACCAATATTTTGTAACAACCCCTATTGACCCTATAACATCTTAGTATGCTTTTATAATATCTCTAATTGTCATATAAACTCCTGAGATGGAGCTGGATTAACATTTGCTTAAAAATTGAGGGTTGGTATAGTTGGTACAACAACAACAGGTGGAATTTGTAGTGGAATTGATGGCTATATTTCTTTAAAAATGGGCATTGATAGCCTTGGAGCTATTTTACCAGCCTGAATCAAGCTATTTTCAACTCTTATGGTGATTGCATAAGCACCCGACAGTGTTTTACTGCATATTGACTGTACCATTACTACTATGCCACTACTTAGAGCTCTAAAAAAATATAAAAATGCATGTTCCTCAGTAGGCCTTACTGCTGGTGGAATTTTGTCCCATGTCCTTTGAAAGTGGAAATTGAAGTCAACCATATGCTCCTAGGGAGCTCTTTTTATTGTACTTAGTTGTTCCATCAAAGATAGGTTATTTGACCTGTCTTCAAATTGTTTGTTTAAGGCATCTCCCAACAAGTCCCATGATTTAATAGACCCTATAACCAATCCTCTAAACCATTGAAGGGCCTTACCCTTTAGAGATGCATCCAGCAATCTCACTGCAACATTTTCCTATGTTATGTGATGGATTGAATATAACATGGCCACATCTTTTATATACTCAATTGGAGCAGTCTGATCTTCACCTATAAAAAATGGTAAACCTCTCAAGGATGCCACCAAAATGTCATCACATGTTGCGAGCAAGAATGGGCTGCTAGTATTGAATTGCACAAATGGATATCTTCTTGCCATTGGTGGAACTTGAGGGGCTTGTGGAGCCTGTATTTGAAGATTTATCACCAAATTCCTTTGATCAAACTCTACAATACTGATTCTTGGAGGAGTTGATTGAGTTCTCCCTATTGGACTGTGTGTTCTTACTATTGTTCTACCTCTTCTCTTTGGAGGTGACAGTTGTAGATACTCAAACGAAGTTGAACTTCCTCTAGTTTGGACCTTTCTCATGTGCTAAATTCATTGGATCTACAAAAATCACAGTTTTAAGTCACCAAGAATGTTTTTTTACCTCTTCTAGGATGAAACTTTGTTTTGCATACCAAACAACAAAGAAAAATTATGTTTTAATGGCCTAAAACTCTATTCAGAGTCCCACCAAGTGTGCCAAAAAATGTTGTTAGGAAGGATTACGCCCTGAATGCTAATCCTTTGCAAGCTTGGAATTCTCGTGCAACATGGGAAGATACTCAGATGTGGGTCTATCTATTTCAAGAATGAACCTCCAAAAGAGGCAGGTCTCTTTAAAAGCCCCTTTGGATATAATAACTAATGAGGAAAAGAGATAGGAGAAAATTGAATAACTGAAAATTGCACTTAAATTCTATCCTAAAGGGGGTGATGCACCAATCTATAACTTGACATGCAATCTAATTCACAACTAATCTTCAATAACTTCTTCATACAACTCAAATTGATAGATTTCACCACATTAGTGTTTCACAGAAAAACATGAAATAACTTACACAATATGTGACCTGTAATGAAACTTCAACGTTGTATACATACATTCACTAAAATGAGACAAAAGAACCTAAAAGTTTCACAAGGAAACATAAACAATCCTTTATCAAATCACTAAAATGAAGCAAGATACTTGAATCTGATAAGATAAACCCCTGATTATATTTGAAAATTAGTAGGAATCACTGCAAAAATTAACGATAAACTAATATGAAAACAACCTATAATCTGCTGCTGAATATCAAATAACTATGTAAAAAATCTGAGTTAGAAAACTGGGAGCTTCTTTGCACTATGCAAGACAAAGCCAAAATCAATAACGGAGGAAAAAATCCTAAGTCTTTTTTCTCTAATCCATCAAAATCTGTCTCCCAATGACCTACAAAGGTCAACTCCAGTCTATCTATACTCCAAAAATAATAAAAATGATAATCCATGAGCAAAGACAAAAATCCCCTTAAAGAGGGCCTGCCACTACTACAAAATGAGATAAAATAGCTCTAATCTGTCCCTCTCAGCCAGTCCAACTAAAAAAGCACTAAAAATGCATTAGTTTGACTAAAAGTCAAAAATCCCCCCTCTCTAGTGCACTAAAAACACTTGAGTTCACTGACTCAGCTTGACTGCATAAACTTCTTCTCATCCACTTGCATGATTTTGAGCTATTATTAGTTTATCTCAACAAATATAAAGATAATACAGATTATTTTACCTTCATAAGTGTTGAAATAAGTAATTGTTTTTATCATAACAAATATAAAGGTAAGTTAATTTGTCTTTAACTTAATATCTATTAAATACATTAATTGTATTTTGAAACTCATGCAAAGGACTATGAAGGAGTTGGCATGTTTTAACTTGGTTTTTATGAGGTCACCTAAAGTTATGGACCATGGTGGCATTTGTTATGTTTGATTTTTTTGAGTAAATAAGTGAAAAAAATGCAATAAGGACGTCGAGCACTTTTTGGGACTTGTGCATGATGGCAAAAAGTAAATAATATGCTCTAACTCCGTCCTCATTTGCATCTCATACTTTATTGGCAGTCACCTCCATGATACCTCCAGCTACAGATTGTGACTAGTTTTCCATGCATATTCATCCTAACTGAGAGATTTTCCATGCAAACTGGTCTTCAACTACTTCTCTATAGTCTTCAACAGGTAACATCCTTTATTTGTCATTTTTAGCACATTATGTGTAGGGAATCTTCAAGATGCTCTGTAGTGCATTGAATCTAGTTTTTATGGATTTACATGTTGGATTTACACATTTTCCTACTTTGTAAGTGTGTTTTCAAGATACTCTACAACAGGTGGTAGTGAGTGTTTCTCCTACTTTGCTCAGTATTGAGAACCTCTATAACTCCACATTCATTGTGTTCATTACGTTGAAATACAAAAAAAACCTTTGTCTTGGATGGTAGGGGATCATCCCACAATAATGGGTTACACATTTTGGCCAAACCTGACATTGAAATCAACATTTTTAACTAAATATTCACTTTCTAACACCTATAGCCAATAAACTATTAGAAATTTGAAGATGATGCAAACTAGTGATTTGTGAGATTTTGTTTGTAGATTCTAAATATATTTTTGTAAAAAAAATTTGAGTTAAATTGTAAATTTTTTTGCCACTCCTTTGATAACTAGTTTTTAATAGTAAACAACATTTTTTTAAAGTGATGTGTATTCTGGAGCACATAATTTTTTTTCTACAAAAGATAAAATTCTAATTCTTTTGAATTTAGATTGGTAACACCGATATATAGAGCATGCATATGGTTTCATAATGTTTTGTTGAATTTTTTTTTTAATCAAGTTTTGAAGTCAAATCAATTATAATTTAGACATAGGCGTATTCCGTAAAACATAACTTTTTCTGTATGTATCGAAATTCAATTTTTTTTGTTGAAGCAAGGACATCAATACCTAGGGTATAGATATTTTTTAGAATTTTTTTTTAAGTAATTTACTAATTTTCTATGTGTGTAGAACATAAAACTTGATGTTCGGTGAAAAACCTATATTCACAAGAAATAAAAAATAAATATGATAATCAAATTAAATATATTTAAAATTATAGTTTTTAGGAAGCCTATAATAAGGACTACATACTTACAAAACATAAATTTTAAATGAATTCATTTGATCCCCCAAAAGCTAAATCAAAAGTAGTTTCTTATTAGCATTTTGATAGGTGTAGAGGAGACTCCATTATATGAATGGTTTAAAACTAGTGGGGTTCTATCCAAGGGGGTTTGAATCTAAGGGGGTTTGATCAAACCCTCTTTAGTTAAAATCCTCTAAATGGAACCTTTCAAGGCTTAAATCATTATATTTCCTAAAAATATGTGATTTCAGAAAAAATCAAGATGTCCCATAAAGTGTAACCCATTATTGTGGTAGCACCCTAGGGTTTGTGAAGAACTAATGCTCTTTTGGCTTCTAGATAGTATCTTTCATTCTACATATACAAACCCTTATCTTGAGGTCTTTGACATTCCTGTATGTATGAAGAAACTGAGACATAGTAATTGTGAAAGGTGACATCCTCCTGTGCTATGAAACCTAGCTAGGTTTTTAAAGAAAACCCGCCTTCAACTGTGTATTCTCGCATATGAAAATATGCATGTTTTGTATGTGCACACCACAATAAATGATGATTTTAAATAGTATTTGCTAGGGTTTGCATTTGTGATAGTATATTAGGTCTTTATTCACTCAAACCCTATGTCAATCATTGACTGTTCTCCTTGGTTACTCTTCATGACAGTAATATATGCTCCACACTGTGTTTTGTGGCTGCTTTGCTATGTCTCTAGGTTTCAAAAGTTAAAGGTGACTGAGAATCTTTGTCAAGATTGCAACTATATTTATTGTACTCTAACCATATAAAATCCCTATATAGTTGCTAGGGTTTCTAAGAAAACCTCACCTACATTCTCTGTATTTGTTCAATTACCCACTAATCGATTATATTTTGCTGTGAATACTCCTAATTCTGGGAATGATCGTAAACATGAAAAAAACTCTTCAATCCATTACATTTCATCACAATAACTCCACTATGTATGAATAGCATTTTTTGTACCTTCTTCATTATACTGATGTGTTACTATGCCTCTATTTATGACAATGAGGGATTAATAGAGTTGCATTTTGATTGCTCTGTAATGCATTGTGATCACATGTTATATCTCTATATTACTGTTCATTGATCATGACTGGAAATATGGACTATGCATCATGCCTGCACTAGGCAAGTTCACTGGTATTGCTTGACTGTCCTGTAGCATCATGACTGTAACGATGGAATGTCTATCTTAATGGTATCATGATTGTCTTGTTGGTATGACTATCTTGTTGTAGTCAAATCCATGTTGGCTTCCATCTTGGACTGTGCTTTGATTCTTAACACTATATTATTCCTCCTCATTTGTAAAGACTATCCTTTGCAATTGTAGCACCTTGCACTTGGAGTTGTTATTTCCAATGAAAGAGTTTGCACTATGCAAGGCTCAGTGTCCATCACTTGTATTAAGTTATGTGCATTGTTCTTACTCCTTAAGACCTTTGAAGGATGGCACCTCATTGTATAAAGGAATGAAACTCATGGTAAAAAGTTATCATTGTTACTTGACTATCCATAATGCATTAAGTGTTGAATGTCCTTATGAATGAAATGTCATGGTGACTATATCCTTTTATTTCTACAATGATATCATCATGGCATGACATGAATAACAACTTTGCTGACTGAGAAATATGTAAATGGCCCTGATCTTCATCATTTGATTGCAACCTTTGATTGTTGGTGACTGTGTCTATTTATACCTTGAAACATCAATGAAAAGTAATGACTTTCACTACTTCTCACTTGGATTATGGTGTCCCCTACTGCTACTATAACACTGTGTCCTCTCTTTTGCTACCTTTGGCATTGTTTGAGAGGTATCAACATTTGGTAGTCTGATTATGCATTTGACAGTGATAATAATATGACTGAATCTTTATACTTTGTAAGTTTGACTATGAAACCACTAATGCAATGTGATGAATGCACTTTGTATGGTCTCTTAATGTGATCTTTTATTCACTGTGTATGTGCTTTTGTCTTTTTTTACTTGACTGTCCATAACCATATAGTGCATGCCAACTACATTTACATTCTCTTCTTACTGTATTATTGCATTATCACTATACTTTGGCACACATTAACCTTTTTCCTATGACATTGTGACTTTTCACTAAGTCTATCTTACTTATGAAGTATTTTATGTGCTTTTCATGATGGATGAGTATTATCTTCATGTGACTGTAAGATGCATACAACAGTATGTCCTCATGACTATCATATAGTATTTTGCATTTGATTGTCTAGTTGGTGCATTTATTGTATGATACTTCATTTTGATGGTGACTTTCCTTGCTCTCTATGGCTTCTTGATAGCGACAAGACAAGGCATATGACTTCTTTTGTCACCTTGTGACCACCTCTGCCAGGTACAACTATTAATGGCTGCCCTGCTACATGATGCATTATTGTACCTTCTACTTGCATTTACATACCTTGACTGTCCTTTTTGGTGAATGCATTAACAATGCAATATAGCATTTACTGATTGTTGTCCTTCTAAGGCTGTCCTATTATAGTATAACTATACCACCATCATTGAAACTATCTTGTAGTCATTAATGACTATATTATTTCTTGTATTCCATTCTTTAGTGCATTCTCAGTTGGTACACTCATTGATGACTATTTGATCCTTCTTTAGCATAGTCATTAATGACTGTACTAGGTCACGAATGTCCTTTTGATTGCTACTACAGGTCACTATAACTATACTTTCTAGTCTACCTTTCACTATAACTGAATGATCTTTCACTTTTCTGATCTTCATGATACTGGTGTATTTTGATCTTGTGATGCTCTTACCTTTGAATTTCTTATCTAATTCTCAATAAGAAATAGGTTGAATACTTCATAGTTTGGCATGTAAGAGTTTTGGAATCCCAAGCTCTAACACACTCTTCTCTTGATCCTTACAAGTATCTCTTGCGGACAACAACAAAGCTGCAAGGAGGGACTGAAGATGAAACTAATCAATTGTGAGGTTTGTCATTCAGGCAATGATGGATCCCTCCTCTCTTATGTGTCCTTGTTTTTCTTTTAGATATTCAATCTCTTTTTTATTGGATCACATCATTTATTCCCATGGCTTGTGTGTGACTAAACAAGCATTTCTCTTTTGAATATATCAGTTATTTTCATCTTATGTAATGAATTATGTGTAACTTCTTTTGTGAATCAATTACATAACATGAGATGAACATTATTTGAAAAATATGTTTATAATCATGAAGAATTGACAAGTTATAAGTACCTTTTTCTGAACTACACTGAATTGCACTAAATGAACTATAATAACACATTTGAAAACATGAACTGCAATGACCAGTTTAGCTTCAATCACCTGTATCCTTTGAATGTTCCCTGCCTTGCTAAGGTATTTTCATTTATCTAGATTATGTAATAGCCCAATTTGAGCTGGTACATGATCTTGAAACAATTGTTTGCAAAGATAGTAGATGTTGACTAGATGACCCGTGCATTCAAGTTTTTTTCTTACCCCTTTTAACAATTGTTGTTAAAGCCCAACCTAATTGGTATGCAAGTACAATTTGGTAACAATTGTACTAGGCAAAGAGGGGCCAAATTTTTAGTAAGGGGCTTGGGCCAAACCTTAAGTATATGAGAAAATAAAATGTGCATAGGTTGGTCTAGTGGTTTTGGGAACAAGGGGCTAGTAGACAAATGACGATCTAGACACAACATTGTAACTTGGAGACTAGAAATAGGTGGTAGATAGTAAACAAAGAATTAGAACAAAAAGTATTTTGATTCTAACACATGCCATATAGGGTTTAGAGTTTAAGACCTAAGAAAAGGATTTTGGAACAGTTTCTTAGTTAAACCCTAGCAAGGAACTATCATATTTTGGAGCATGTAGTAAGGGCACAATAGGAGGCCAAGAAAATTTTTTAGAGTCCCATCATAATAAAGGGAGGGTAATGTGTTGTTAAGAAATATATTGATGATGGTATCCTTAGTGATGTTGAAGGGGTTTGAATATGCAATCAAAGAAGAAATATCAAGGGTCTTCACATCCTTAGTGATATCCAAGGTTCTTGAATAATCAATCAAAGGTAGAAGATCCATAGGATGAGCCATAGAAACATCATTTACTATGGTAGAAATAGAGGATTTAAGATAATGAGATGAATGCCCATTATCTACTCATGTAGGATCCTTTGTGTGAGAAGGCCCCTCATCCACTAATGCTTCATCTTTTGAAGGGAGAGCATTAGAATGCAGAGAGGGTAAAGAGATGTTAAGGAATGTGTCAATGATTTCATCCTCTTGCAACAAAATATCCTCACAAGTGGGAACAATTTTGGGAGAGGGATCCAAATCATAGGGTGGAATAGACAAAGCTAGGTCACCATCACATGTATTAGAGAGTAGATCCATGCGAATAGACATGGCATTATCATTACTTGTAATAGAAGTAGAAGAAGAACTATCACCATCATCTTTCTCTCACATGGATGCTATGCTATTTAAGACATAAGGATGCATATTAATGAATTTAGAGAAATTTTCCAAATCTATGATATATGCATGCAAATCTTCCAAAGATGAATAACAAGAAGAGCACATAATGAAATGCCTTGTCTACTTCTCAAAATGATAGTTACATATATCTCCTCTTTTTGAATGGTTTTTCTTATATATGTTGCAAATTTGTGCCTAAGCGGTGTTGTGATTAATGTCAACATATCCCTTGTTGCCATTGGTGTCAACTGTATCCTATTCTGCTTCCTATATAGAAGATCGGATTGTTGATGATATTCAAAAAATTAATTGAGATCAATGTATGCAAACCATATGGCTATGTAAAGGTTTGTCTAAAGAAGCTCTAGTTATGATATGAGAGGTTTGTATTAAGATCTAAAGAAGTTATGGCCATCTAAGTAGAACCGGTTCCTACAATGGTCAGGAGAGACAGAGTGATAGGAAAGAGATCTGAATTGCTCCGGTAATGTAAAATGATGATCTACAGATCTTGAGGCATGTTTGGGAACTTAGTGCGTATCATCAATACAAGTGATTCGTGGTTTGGAGGTCTGCAAGTAATCTTCCTAGTTTGACAGTCATGGCAGATAGTGTTTTTGAGGTTCCAGATAAAGATGCAAGTGATTCTAATGATTTGGAGGAGTGCAGATGTTTCTGTTGAATTCAATGTCCTTATCAAGATCTCTAGATCGTGTAATTGCTATGTTGGAGGTCTAGATTGAAGTTTGAGCTTGTTATTGAAGATTTTCCTTTTAGTGTTAATGTTCTTCCCAGTCTTGGATGACCAGATGATCCTAGCATGTTGCAGATGATCTAAGAGCATTTTATGAAGTGTGGTGTGTTTATAGAGGAAGATTCAAGTCTCAGTTATGTTTGGCTGACAGTGTAATGATCAACATCAAATTTAGCTGATCTTGTTGATCATTCCAAGGTTGATGAAGTGTATAAATACTTATTGAAGAGTTGTTGAAAATTATCCTTGAGCAAAATGAATAAAATATGAAAAAGGATCAGAAGCAGAGGAGAGAAGAAGAGGAGCGAGAGTAGTATAGATTGAAGAGTTAGTAAAGAAGAATTTGGAGACAGAAGAAGAAGTTTCGTGAGCATTCAATGAAACTGAACAAGGCATGAAAAGATGCTAATTATTAGTTAGTTCTTTCTGTGTTAAACATAAATTTTTTGTAGGCAGTGAGCCTCTCTTTTGAGTAGTGAGCTCTGGGTAGTGACCCCGAAGGCAAGTGCCTTCTCATTTTTTAAGTACTTTTAACAGGGTACGAATCTTTTGGGATAACACCCACCATGGTTTTTTCCTTAACCCAGTTTCCACGTCAAAAATCTTGGTGTCAAATGTGTTGATTATGTTTTTGCTTATGTGTTGTTATATGCTTTAATGTTTACATCATCAATCAATTTACCAATTGTGAAAGAAGATTAAAAGAAAGAAAAGGTTAGTTTTGGGGACAACTGATTCACCCATTCCTCTCAATTGTTCAGACTAATTCCAACAATTAGTATCAGAGCCAAGTTCCTCTGGAAGAAGCTTAACCACTGAGGAGATCCAGGATGTCGACTTACGAGAAGGAGACTCTGAGATTTGATGAAAAAAATACTCTATTTGGAAGAGTCACATGGAATGCCATTTGTAATGCATAGGTGATGCTTTTTGGGAAATAATTGAAAATGAGTATAAACCTCTGAAGAAACCTTCAACTCTAGATGAAGTCAAAAGTGCTGAAAATAATCTTCGATCCAAAGAAGCCTTGCTAAGTGCTCTGACTAATTAAAAAATGGCAAATGTCTTTGGACTAAAAACTGCTCATGAAATCTAGAAGAAGTTGGAGAATCTTTATGAAGGAGATGAATATGTCAAATGTGCCAAGCTACAAATTTTGAGAGGAAAATTTGAAAATCTAAGGATGAGTGAAGATGAAAATATCACAATCTACATGCAAAAGATAAATGATCTTATGTGTGGTATCAGGTGTTTTGGTGGAACATTGGAAGAATCAAAAATTGTGGCAAAAGTGTTCAAATCTTTACCTGATTCATACAAACACAAGGTTTTTGGTATAGAAGAGATCAGGACTGTCTCAAAAGTTACAAGAGATCAGCTGGTTGGAAAATTTTCAGCTTTCGAATTGAGTGAGTTTGGTGATTCTCTTTGTAAGTCTGAATCTGCATTCAAGGCAAGTGTTCATGGGAAACAAAAATATGATCTAGGTGAAAGCTCTTCAGTAAGATCAAATAGATTTGCTAAGATAAGGAAGGATCTTGAAGATGATGAAATTGAGTCTACAGAACTTGAAGCTCTTATTGCCAAAGAATGCCTAGAGGATCTGGTAAGTATGAAGGAAAGTTGCCATTAAAATGCTTTTCTTGTAATAAGATTGGTCATTTTGCCTCAAGATGTCCTGAGAGGTTTTCAAAACTAAACCCTAATAGATACAAAATTCAAAAGAATTGATACTATGTCCAAGAAGACAGAGAAGAAGGAGTCATAGGTGAAGAATCTGATCATGGAGAAGGTGATTGGGTGTTCATTGCTCTCAAAGAAGAAGATCCAATGTCTACTGAATCTTCTAGCTATACAAATGTGGAAAGTGCCTTAGCTGCTCAGGTTATTGAAAAGGATGAATGGGTGATTGATAGTGGATGTTCTCATCATATGACTGGTGACAAGATTAAGTTTGTGAGTTTTGAAAAATATGAAGGTGGGCTTGTGAAATTTGGAGACAACTCAGCTGGTAGAATCTATGGAAGAGGATCCATCTCTTTTGATGGTAAGAATAGCACCAATGATGTTCTATATGTGGAAGGATTGAAACATAATCTTCTTGGTGTTGGATAGTTGGTTGCAAGGGTTATGATCTTCGATTCAAGGATAAAAAATGTAGAATCTTAGAGAGCTCCAGGACTGAAATTGCACCTGGTACTCAAACTAGAGGTAACATATTTCATTTAAGTAGTTCTAGCAAAAATTGTTTGATTGCTCAGACATATCAAAGTTGGTTATGGCATAGGAGGATGTATCATGTCAATTTTATAACATTGTCAAAATAAGTTCCACTTAGGTTGTAAGAGATCTTCCAAAACTTGTGAAACTTGATAGCATATGTAGAGAATGATAGTTGGGTAAACAGAACAAAATTTCATTCAAAAGTAAGGAACAAGCTTCAAGTAGTCAATTTGACCTGGTACATACTGATCTCTGTGGTCCTACTAGAATTAGAAGTGTGCAAGGAGATAGATATTTCATGTTGCTAATTGATGATTACTCTCAGATGATGTGGGTAACTTTCCTAAAAGAAAAATCAGAAGCTCTTGACAAGTTTAAGATGTTCAAGATGATGGTTGAAAATGAGATTGGTGAGAGATAAAAATGTCTGAGATCTAATAGAGGTGGAGAATTTACTTCCAGTGAGTTTGATGCTTTCTGTGAAAAGAATGGAATAAAAAGACTGTTATCTGCTCCTAGGACTCCTCAACAAAATGGAGTTGTGGAAGGAAATAACCAGACCATTCAAGAAGCTGCCAGGACCATGGTGATGCAAACAATTGTTCCTCAAGTTTATTCAAGAGAAGCTGTGAGTACTATTGTCTACACTCTTAACCAGGTATAGATCAAATGCAATTCTGGTAAGACCCCATATGAACTATGGTTTGGTCATCCTCCTACTATGAGATATTTTAGAGTTTTTGGTAGTAAATGCTATATCAAAAGAGATGAGGATTTAGACAAGTTTGATGAAAGAAGTGATGAAGGAATATTTTTGGGACACTCTATTCAAAGTAAGGCTTACCGGTGCTTTAACAAGAGGTTGAAAAATATTGTTGAAAGTGCTAATGTTAGAGTTGATGAGAGCAAAGGACATTTTAGGTATTACAGATATGATTCAAATGATCAAGTTGAAATTCAAAGTTAAGGAAGGCAAGTCCAAACTCCAACTCAGATCTAGATTGATCCGGTAACTACAGTGACTCAAGAGGATAGCATAGACATTAAGGAACAAACTCAAGAAATAGAAGTTTAGACAATTCCCAAAACTCCCAAGTATGTACTAGGCTGAATAATCCTGAAGATCAGATCATTGGAGATAAGAGTAAAGGTGTTCGAACTAGGAGAAAAAAGATTAAGAGGAGATTTGCTTGATTTCAAAGATTGAACATAAATCAGTAAGTGAAGCTTGCAATGATGAAAATTGGGTTAAAGCAATGGAAGAAGAATTGATACAAATTGAAAAGAATCACTTGGGATCTTGTTCCTAGACCTGAGGACAAAAATGTCATTGGAACCAAATGGGTCTTCCAGAATAAACTAAATGAAGATGGTGAAGTTGTAAGAAAAAAAGCAAGGTTTGTATGCAAAGGCTATTTTGAAGTGGAAGGAATTGATTATGAAGAAATTTTTTCTCCAGTGGAAAGAATAGAAGCAGTTAGATTATTTCTTACATTTGTTGCATTCAGAGATTTTAAAGTTTATCAGATAGATGTCAAATTAGCATTGCTAAATGGAGAGTTGGAGGAAGAAGTCTACATTGAGCAACCAGAAGGATTTCAGTTGTCTGATCAGAGAAATATGGTCTATAGATTGAGAAAAGCATTGTATGGACTCAAGCAATCTCCAAGAGCCTTGTATGCAAGTTTGTATAAGTATTTGCTTAAGCTAGGATTTAGCAAAGGTACCACTGATAGTAATCTTTACTTCAAGATTAATCATGAGGAAATTCTAATTGTTGAGGTATTTGTTGATGATATCATTTTTAGTTGAAATGAATGTATGTGCAAAGCATTTGCTGATCAAATGAAAAGTGGGTTTGAGATGTCAATGTTTGGTGAGATGAATTTCTTCCTAGGTCTACAAATTGTTCAGTCAGATAAAGGTATCTTCATATCTCAGTCCAAGTATGTGAAAGAATTGTTGAAGAAGTTTGGAATGGATGATTCAAAGCCAGTAGGTACAGCTATGGTAACTGGATGCAAGTTAAGTAAAGTTGATGACTCCCCCAAGGAAAATTAGAAAAGGTATAGATCAATGATTGGAGGATTGCTCTATCTAACTCAGACTAGACCTGACATCATGATTGTAGTTGGACTTATTGCTAGATTTCAAGGTGATCCAAAAGAATCCTATGTTGTGGCAATCAAAAGAATTTTTAGATATCTCAAGAGGACAATTGATTATGGATTGTGGTATCCAAAGGATAATGACTTCACTCTTCGTGCATATACAGATGATGATTGGGAAGGAGATGTGGATTACGGGAAAAGTACTAGTGGTGGTGCATTCTTCTTGGGAAGAAGATTGGTCTCTTGGATGAGAAAAAGGAAAGAGACAATATCTCTGTCTACTACAAAGATAGAGTATATAGCAGCAACAAATAATTGTACTCAAGTTCTATGGATGAAGAAAATGTTCAAAGACATTAGAATTGTTTTTGAGGAACTAGTCATAATCTTCTATGATAATTCAAGTGCAATAAGCATTTCAAAGAATCTAGTGTTGAATTGAAAGACAAAGCATATATCTATCAAGTTTCATTTCTTGAGAGAGAAGGTAAATGAGAATGAAGTCAAGTTGGAGTTTGTTTCTTCCAAAGATCAGATCCCAGATATCTTCACTAAGCCTCTTCCCAAGGATACTTTTGAGTATCTTAGAGTGAAGTTAGGGGTTATTAACCCTCCTTATCAGAACAAAGATGCACTAAGATGCATCAGTTCGGTTGAATTCACATTCATATCTTGTGATCTAGATTGATGTTAAGGAGATAATACTCATGGGGAGTAGTCAGTATGCAAATTTTGAGATCAATCTGAATCAAAAAGGGAGAAAAGAATGCAAATATGTGCCCTTTACCATTGATGTCAAAGGGCGAGTGAAGTCATGTGAAAAACTAGTTTTTGATGAAAGGGGGAGTAGTGAAGAAAGTAATTGCAGAAGTGAGATGAGAAAGGGGGAGAAGTTCTTGTCTTGATGGTTGAATTTAGTTTTTCACATCATATGTTTCCATCAATGACAAAGGGGGAGATTGTTGTAAATATGTGCCTAAGCAGTGTTGTTATTGATGTCAACATATGCTTGCTTCCATTGGTGTAAACAGTATCCTATTTTGTTGCCTGTATAGAAGACTGGATTGTTGAGGATATTGAGAAAATTAATGGAGATCAATGTATGCAGACCATATGGCCTTGTAAAGATTTGTCTGGAGAAGCTCCAGTTATGATATGAGAGGTTAACATTAATATCTAAAGAAGTTGTGGCCATCTGAGTAGAACCAGATCCTGCAATACTCAGGAGAGACAGAGTGATAGGAAAGAGATCTGGATTGCTCTAATAATGTAAAATGATGATCTACAAATCTTGAGGCATCTTTGGGAAGTTAGTGTGTATCATCAATACAAGTGGTTTGTCACGTCTCAAACTTTCATAAACTTTATAGATTTACCTCATTAGATAATTACAAGTAAAGTTATGGAACAATAGCAGATTTACTTTGGATATAATATGTTATTCCTTAAAGATTTTGTTGCCTCGGCTATATTTTGGGCTAACTTATTGATAGTGCGATGAGTTTGAGTTTACACAGGTCTTGTCGAAGGACAAGAGCATGGCTCAGGTAGAAGAGATCTATCTTTTTGGAAAACATGTGATGGGTTTTATCTGGTTACTACACATATCTCACATAGTTGCATATGCATAATGAAATAGATTTAAATGCATTAGTGTGTGGTTAATTGTTTTTGAATTATATTTAAATGGTGTTTATATTTAAATAAGGAAAACTATGTTTGTAATTTGATTTGAATAGTAAAATATTATTTTAGGATGTTTGGAAGACAATATGTTATTCAAAATTAAATAATATATTAAATGAGATATTTCCATGCAATATTGTATTTTATTTCTATTCTTGATTTATTAAATAGTTTGTTTAAATAAAATAGTCAAATAATATTAAAAACAGACTTATTAAATTTAGAGTTTGAAATAAAGAATTAGATATTTGTCTCTATCACTAATGCAACAGTAGGAAATAAAAGAGTTTTTCTTCTTAAATGTATTGGCTGAAAAAGCATTTAAAACTAGAACTCATGTTGAGTTCAAAATCTGATCGTTCCATTGAGGGAGGGAAAAATAGTTAAAAAGCAGCATATCAAATAGATTAGACACCATGAATTACTGAGGGAGAAGCTATGTTTTGGAGAAGATGTTCTTTTGAGTTTTAGGGTGACAGATATTGGAGAAGTGCAGCGACAAGAAGAAAAGCAGTGACGACACTAGCTAATCTCCTCATTGTCGCCAACTTACCAGGTTTTCTTTTGGTTTCTATTGTTTTGAAATGGCTGTGACTATTAATTTTATAGATTCTCTGTGCTGTGGAATGGTCGACTGAAAACATTGAGTCAACCCCTTATCCTTTGGGCTATTGTTTCTATTATCTCTACTACCCTCAAATCAAACCTATTTGTCTAATTTTAAAACCTCCCTTCTGAGAGTCATCGACCTACTCTAAGCCTTCATAGCCTACCTGAGGAAAAATTGATGGAATAAATTGACCTACCTTCATGTTATTTCTGGCTGCTTTATCCTCTTGGCCTAAGTGCTCCTTAGACTAAGTCATTTTCCTTGTGCTGACCAGCGATTTGATATACCAGATCGCTTGTTGTGTTGGCCGACATCTCCCTTTCTAGTTGATTCATGTTAAGGGACTAGATTGGCTACCTAGTTGTCACCCAAGCCTGTGTTGTCCTCTTATTTCCTACCTAGGTGACTTACATCTAGAGCGAACTATGTAGATTGGTCATCCCTTATGCTAATGATCCAATTGGATTGATCCCTCTTTTCTGCTATTGTCGTCAATCTACAGACTGGCATAGTTTTGATCCTCTGTTAAAACTCATGATTCTAATTCTCTTGTTCTCGAATCTAGTATGTAATTCTAAGTTAAAACTTTGATAAAACACTAGATTGATTTCCCATCTGCAGTCACCAAAACCCCTTGTTTGACATAGGACATAAAAGTAGTATTAGTATTTATCAAACCTAGAATACAAAATGAGTTTAATCCTCCAAAAATTGTTATTTTAAATGTCTGGTAAGAAGATCTCGTGACTGTATTTCATTTGCATGTTGGCTGAGAAAACAGTAAAACTAGTAAACCGACCTCTTGAGCTAAAACAACAAATCTCTGATCTTTGATAATTTATACTTCCCATAGAAAATCAGTAAGTACCTGTAGCTGTGTTAAACCATTACGAAACTTGTTAAAATGTTCTTAAACTGATGATTAGAAACTACAGATAATATATCTTATTCTTTGAAGGCTGTTAATTAGATGGTCTATTGTTAATTATTATTGTTGTTTCAACTCTTATAGTAGTTCATATCCCCACAGTGACAGGAGGGTTGTATATGTGTTAATTTGTGTTTGAATAGACCTCCTATCATAGAAATGACAGGAAGATAGAACTACTAAATTAAACAACTGAATTAGTGGACAACTTCATAGTATGTTTTGTGTAATTAATGCTTGGAAAGAAGAAAGAATGAATTGTTGTAAACTTGTACATCTAAATTATAGAAAGCAAATAGATGCTTGTATGTGCTATGTTGTTCTTCTTTATTATGTGTTTTGGGAAAGATTGCATTCTGGGATGGGTGCCGAGTATGGAATAACAGGGAAGTAGGTTTTATTATTCAAAACCTATATTTTGTTTTACGGATTAATGCTTTGGCCAAAGCTAATGAGATGTTGAAATATACATGTGTATCATTATAGAATGAATGGTTGATTGCCTAGTTTTTATATATTTCCTCGCCATATCATATTGATGAGATGTTGCATTCATGATAGTAATGCATGTAGATTGATAGGCACACACTAGATTCCACCCTGCATATGTTTACAAATTGCTAGGCTCTTTGAACAGGGTTAGGCATCCTTCAGTTTGAAGGTTACTGGGGAAGCACAAGCTTCGTGGTTGGGCAAAAAAAGATTCTAAACCATGTTCTTATCCTTTGAGTCAGCAGATTGTTGGTTGGTTGATGGTGATCGAGGACTTTAGTTAGATTTTGATGATATTGATTACTTTATACTTCTATTATTTCATGGATTTGTAAGGCTTGATGCCAATATTTGACACTTGTAATATTATTGATTATTACATACTCTGTAAATGACTTCAAATGTATACTTATGATTTGTAAGCTTGATTGTACTTTAAAATTATGAAATGGAAAGATTATTTTGGTCTCTTGAAATATCTTAATTTCTATACTTATGAATGATGAATAGAAGTTATTTTACTTTACTCTAAATTACTTGCAGTAATTCTATGTTTTACTTCAGTTTTGTGTGTGGCAAAAATTGGGTACTTTACATTTGGTATCAGAGCGATGGTTCTACTCTAGGACTTTATGGAACTGTTATGCTAAAGTTAACTCTTTTTCTAGATAGTTCATGTCATGAACACTAGAAACTCTAGACATAGGGCAGCAACCCTAAGATCTGGCAATAACCCCGATGCTGAAAATAATGAAGAAGCCAATGTTGGGAATAATGTTGGCACTAATGCAAGAGGGGCTAATACTGGAAACAATGAGGGAAACAATAATGACAATGCTAGATAGAATAACCAATTGACTGAAATCCTAGCTCTTTTGACTCAGTAAGGAACTCTCTTGACTTAGCAGGGAACTAGAATGAATACTATGGAATGGGAAATCTAAGGAATAAGAGGAAATAATAATGAGGAAAGGAGAGAAGAAGCTAGAGCTCCTGAGAGTAAAGTGAATGGAAACAACAGAAACAAGATTGCTGAAGAATTAGGAAAGGATCTCAAAAAGGTTACACCTCCTAAGTTTGATAGTAAGACTATAGGTGACAGAGTAGAAGCATGGATCATTGATATGGAAAAATACTTTGATCTCCATGATTTGTCTGTTGAAACTAAAGCCATATGGGGATCATCAACTTACTGGGGAAGCAACTACTTGTTGGGACAATGAGAAAGATGAAAAGAAACTGCTACTAGGAGAAGTCACATGGGATCATTTTCTTGAGCTCTTCAGAAAGAGGTGGTTGCCATAGCTCTATTTTGACAAGAAAATGACAGAATTTAAAAACCTCACTGAAGGAGGTATGACTATGACTCAGTATTGGGAGAAATTCTCTCACTTGTTGAAATATGTTCAACAATATCAACTTAATGAAAGGTTTAGGATTCGTAAGTTCATCTTGGGCTTCAGACCATAGATTGGATAAGATGTTGATATGCATAATCCATTAACCATGGATGAAGTGTTCGAAAAGGCTACTAAACAAGAACATAAACTACAGCAGATTTCAAATTACTGTAAGAGTCTGGATATCAAGAATGGGAATAAAAGGTATCAGAATGACAACAGTAATCAAGGAATAGTAAGCACCAGATAAGGACTCTTATGAAAGGTAATAACTACCAAGAAAAGAACAATGGGAACCAAAGTGGAAATAACAATTAGATAGGTAGTTATGGCAACAATGGTAATAATAACTAGAGAGACAATCCAGCTAGACATAGAGGACCTAGAGATGGATGTTATAATTGTGGAGGAGAGTACTATGCTAGTGCATGTCCCCATAGAACAGAGAATCAGAGAGATGGAAATCAACAAGGAGTTCCTCAACACCAGATTCATGCAGGTGTAGATCATCGAAAAGCAGATTTCCAAGCTACACCTATAAAGATGTTTGGTAAGCTCTTTGACCTTCCAATTTCTATTCTAATTGATACAAGAGCTACAGAATGTTTTGTTGATCCAAAAGTTGTAGCTAAGTTAACTGTTAAACCTGGACACATGGAAAATTCATGGATGGTGCAGTATGGTAACAATGCAAAGAAACGAGTAGATTCATGTCTTGTATGCAGTGAATTAGATCTTCCTACTTTCCAAACATAAGTCAATCTTTATGTTGCATCTCTAGGATCTTACGATGTGATTCTTGGAATCAACTAGTTGTTTGAACATAAGTCTTTGGTGGATTGTGAAGAGAAAGTAGTAAAATTCCTTGATCTGACTTTGGGAATCGAGTAGAGTTACATGGATCTAGAACAACCCTTAAGCTAAGATAGATATTAGCTATGCAATTGAAAAAGGCAAAAAGGAAGGGTTCTTCTATCTATGCAGTGAAGATAAGAGATCTAGATAGTCAAAAACCATCTTTTGACAAGTATCCTATCCTTAGAGAATTTAAGGATGTCTTTCTTAATGAATTGACAAAACTACCACCTAAAAGAGAATTTGATTTCTCTATAGATCTAATTCTAGGAACCAAACCACAGTCTAAAGCACTTTATCAAATGACCACAACAGAACTATATGAACTCAAGGCAAAGTTAGAAGAATTGTTAAAACAAGGGTTTATCATATGTAGTGTGTCACCTTGGGGAGCACCAGTCATCTTCGTTAAGAAGAAGGATGGAACATTGCGGCTATGTATTGACTATAGAATGTTCAACAAGGCAACTATTAAGAACAAATATCCACTTCCAAGGATTGATGAATTGTTTGACTAGATGAAAGGTGCAAAGGTATTCTCCAAAATAGACCTTAGATCTGGTTACCATCAATTACGGATCAAGGATGAGGATATTTCTAAAACAACATTCAGTACATGATATGGTCACTACGAGTTCATAGTAGTACCATTAGGTTAACTAATGCACCAACAGCATTCATGAACTTGATGAATAGTGTGTTCAAGGATTATCTTGATGAGTTTGTGTTGGTCTTCTTAGATGACATTCTGATTTATTCAAAATTAGTAGAGGAGCATGAAAGACACTTGAGAATAGTCTTGCAGCATTTGAGAGAAAGAAAACTTTTTGGCAAGTTGTCTAAATGCATGTTCTACTAGAGAAAAGTACACTACCTTGGCCACATAATTTTAGCAGATGGGATAGCAGTAGATACTGAAAAGATAAAGGCAATAATGGAATAGCCTACACCACAGACTGTAACTAAGGTTAGAAGTTTTATGGGGGTTGGAGGATATTATAGGCAATTTGTAGAGGGATTCTTGACAATTGCAGCACCCATAACCTCGTTGCAGATGAAGGGTAAGAAGTTTGATTGGACAGATAAATGTCAACAAGCTTTTCAGTTGTTGAAAGAAAAACTTTCATCAGCACCTATTCTGACCATACCTGATCCTAATGGTCATTTCACAATGATTACAGATGCTTTTGGTTAAGGTATGGGAGAAGTGTTGATGCAAAATGAAAAGGTAGTGGCATATGAATCGAGAAAACTGAAAACAACATGAGTCAAATTATGCACCTCATGATCTCAAGTTGTCTGCCATTGTTCATGCACTCCAAATGTGGACACACTATCTCTTGGGTAAGTCATTTGAGCTTAAGACAGATCATTTGGGGCTCAAATATATCTTCACCCAACCTAATCTCAATGCTCAATAGAGAAGATGGCTTGAATTCCTTAGTGAATATGATTTCAGAATCGAGTACATAAAAGGTAAAGAGAAAAGAGTAGCAGATGCTCTCAGCAGGAGATGACATCTGAATGCTCTAGTAACTTCTAGAACCAATTTGAGGCAACAGGTAGTCCAGAACTTGCAAGGAGATGAGCACTATGAAAGGGTTAAGCAAGCATTACAAGCAGACCCCACAGATCATCAATTTGATGGGTATGTCATAGAATCAGATGGGCTTCTGAGATATCAAGGGAGAATGTATATCCCAGATTCAAGTGAATTGAGAAAGTTAGTTCTTGAGGAGATTCACAGTGCTCCATATTCTGGACACCCAAGTGTGACCAAAATAATGGAAGGATTGAGGCCATTGTACTTTTGGCCTAAGCTTGAGAAGGATGTGATAGAGTTTGTAGCTCGATGTTTAGAGTGTCAACATGTTAAGGTAGATCATGTCCATCCTGTAGGATTGCTTTATCCACATAGTGTACCTGAGTACAAGTGGTAGGTGATTAGCATGGACTTTATTTAGGGATTGTCCATGTCGAAGAACAAGCATGATGTCATCTTAGTGATGGTTGACAACTGACGAAAGTGGCTCATTTCATTTCGAGAAATCTTTTAGATGGGTCGTTGACCTTGGCAAAGAAGTTTGTCCAAGAGATCTTTCGACTACATGGAGTGCCAAAGAGGATCATTTTAGATCGTGACACTCGCATAACCTCTAAGTTCTGGACCACGCTTAATGCAGCTTTGGGGACTAAGTTGAACTTTTATACATCTTACCACCTTGAAATAGATGGTGAGATAGAGAGAGTCAACCAGGTAGTGAAGGATCTTCTGAGGATGTATTATATGGATTAGTAGTACAAATGGGAGGATGTACTATATGGATGTACTATGTACTATTCCTACCATGCATCTTTAGGAATGGCACCTTTTGAGGCTCTTTATGGTTGTAGGTACAGAACTCCAATTAGTTGGGATAGTATTGAAGATCAAATAGTAGTTGGACCTGATATGTTGAAGGAGATGGAAGATCAAATGAGGCTAATCAAAGAGAAATTGAAGCAAGCCTCGGATAGAAAGAAAAGTTGTGCAGACAAGAATAGGACTTTCTTATAGTTTTCAGTAGGTGACAAGGTGTTTCTAAAGGTCAAGCCTCATAAGAGTTTGATTTCGTTTGGCAAAGCATCCAAACTAGCTCCAAGATTCATGGGACCTTTCAATGTTCTCGAAGTGATCAATCCAGTTGCATATAGACTTGTACTGTCACTAGCTCTCACCAAAATCCATAATATTTTTCATGTGTCTTTGCTCAAACCTTATCATCCTGAAGTTTTACATATTCTTGATTAGCGTACTCTATAGGTATAGGATCCAAGAGTTGTTCTAGTGGAGCCCATTCGAGTCTTGGAGAAGCGCAATGTTAAGTTGCGTAATTGAGACATAGTATAGTATAAGGTCCAATGGGACAAATATTCAGTGGATAGTGCCACTTGGGAGGATGCTTTTGATATTGACAGATCTTTTCCGCAGTTAGAAAAATAGAATAGATGTTTTATTTTATGCATATTCAAATACTTCATACTCAGATCATGATACATTATTGATTTGATACTTTATTATTTTCTTGATGTAATAAGACATCGAGACGATGTCTTTTCCAACTGGGGAAGGATGTCACATCTCAAACTTTCATAGACTTTACAGATTTACCTCATTAGATAATTACAAGTAAAATTATGGAACAATAGTAGATTTACTTTGGATATAATATGTTATTCCTTAAATATTTTGGGCTAACTTATTGATAGTGTGATGAGTTTGCATTTTTATAGGTCTTGTCGAAGGACAAGAGCATGGCTCAGGCAGAAGAGATATAGCTTTTTGGCAAACATGTGATGGGTTTTATATGGTTACTTCACACACTTCACATAGTTGCATATGTATAATGAAATTGATTTAAATGCATTATTGTGTGGTTAATTGTTTTCGAATTATATTTAAATCATGTTTATATTTAAATAAGGAAAACTATGTTTGTAATTTGATTTGAATAGTAAAATATTATTTTAGGATGTTTGGAAGACAATATGTTATTTGAAATTAAATAATAGATTATATTTTGTTTCTATTCTTGATTTATTAAATAGTTTGTTTAAGTAAAATAGTCAAATAATATTAAAAATAGCCTTATTAAATTTAGAGTATCAAATAAAGAATACTCATGCGAAAGTAGGAAATAAAAGAGGTTACTATTATAATTAAAAGAGTTTTTCTTCTCAATTTTATTGGCTGAAAGAGCATGCAAAAGTGGAACTCATGTTCACTTCAACATCTGATCGTTCCATTGAGGGGAGGGAAAATAGTTAAAAAGTAGTAGATCAAATAGATCAGACACCATGAATTACTGAGGGAGAAGCTAAGTTTTGGAGAGGAAATTCTTCTAAGTTTTGGGGTGAAAAATATTGGACAAGTGCAGTGATAGGAAGGAAGGCAGTGACGACACTAGCTAATCTCCTCACTATTGCCAACTTACTAGGTTTTCTTCTGGTTTCTATTGTTTTGAAATGGTTGTGACTGTTAATTTTATAGATTCTCTATGTTGTGGGATGGTTGACTACAATATTGAGTCAATCCCTTATCCTTTTGGCTATTGTTTCTATTATCTCTGCCATCATCAAATTAAACCTATTTGTCTAATTTTAAAATGTCCCTTCTGAGAGTCGTCGACCTGCTCTAAGCCTTCACAGCCTACCTGAGGAAAAATTGATGGAATAAATTGACCTTCCTATTGCTAGTATGGGCCTAACTGGTGTTGTCATTGATCTCAACATACTCCTGTTGCATTAATGATAAGGATTGGATGAGCTATGTGCTGAGGATATTGAGAAAATTAGTCTCAATCAGGAACAGTAAAGACAATAAGGTAAAAGTCCAAGATATGTTTAGGATCAGAGGATACAGATTAAAGGGTTTGTACATATGTATCTTGAGATTGTCCAGTAGAGATTTCAGAGGTCCACATGAAGATCTAAAGAAGTTGTGGCCGCTCAAGTAAAATCAGTTCCGATAGGTGTTCAGAGTGTTACAGAAAGGTCCAGTGAGATCCAGAAATGCATTGTCCTATTCTTTGGATTTGAGGGAGTGTTCAGGAAGTCTTTTTGAAGTATCAACTCGATTGGTTTGTGGTCTAGAGGTCTGGAAGCATCTATTCCTTTGTGACAATGATGATAGACTATGTTCTTGAGGTTCCGGATGAAGGAGAGAAGGATTTTAGTAAGCAGATGAAGTGTGGATGTTCTTGGTGTTTCAGGAAAGCTTGTGGAGGTCTTTGGATCATGTCCAATTCATGTTGATGGTCTGCATTGGAGTTGGAACTTTTAATTGAGGAATAACCTTTGGATGATGATGTTCTTCCTAAGTCTGGCCGACCGGATCAATTACACATCCTACGGATGTCCTTGTTGATGTTTACAAACTTAGATGATCATTCCTAAGTTGATGTCTTGTATAAATAAGGGATTGTGAAGTCATTTCAAAGGTGTCCTTGTGAAGATGAGTGTGTGGTAGTGAGGAGGAGAGTGAAAGACAGAGCAGAAGTATTGGGCTTAAATGGAATTGAATCAAGCATGGTGAAGATGCTATTTACATTTTCATGTATGTGATACTTATTCTTTTGTAGACATTGTGTTTGTTGTAGGCAGTGAGCCTCTTGTGAGAAGTGTGCTTAAGCAATGAGCCCTAATTGGCATGTGCCATTTTGTTCTTACTATTCTTCTAATAGAGAATACAATCTTGGGTTAATCACCCCATGGTTTTTCCCTTACCAGGTTTTTCCACGTCAAAATCTTGGTGTCTCATGTGTTGATGTGTTTCTTCTCTTGATTTGTTGCATTGTGTTTCCATGATTGATTTATTATTATGCTATTGAATTACGAAGTAAAGTTAAGTGTTTAATTGGAAGAAAGTTTTGTACAACTGATTCACCCCCCTCTCAGTTGTGTGCCCTAAGTCTAACAATTGGTATCAGAGCCACGTTCTTCTAAAAGGAGCTTAATCACTTGAGGAGATCCAGGATGTTGTCTTACAAGAAGGATAGTCCGAAGTTTGATGGAACCAATTTTAATCTTTGGAAAGGTCACATGAAATGTCACCTCCAATGTATGGGAATGACATACTGGACCATGGCTACAACATAGTATACACCTCCGCAGGGTGGTCTGAAAACCCAAAATGAAATCACAGATGCTAAAAACAATCTATGGACTATAGAGGCTCTTCGAAGTGCTTTATCTGATTCAGAACTTTCAAATGTTATTGATCTACCAACTACTTTTGAGATTTGGCAAAAGCTGGAACTTCTGCATGAAGGAGACAAATATGTTAAATGTGCAAGGTTACAGAGTCTGAAAGGGCAATTTGAAAATCTAAAGATGAGAGAAGATGAAAATATCACATCTTTTATGCCAATAGTAAATGAGCTTGTTTGTGGAATTAAAAATTCTGGTGGAGTCTTGGATGAAAATGAGATTATTGGCAAAATTCTTAGATCCCTTCCTACTTCTTATAAAATCAAGGCCACTGCCATTGAAGAATTCAAAGCCCATACAACTATCACAAGAGAAAAATTAGCTAGCAAATTAGTTGCTTTTGAAATGACCAAGTTTGGAGATGACCCCCCCAAGACTGAATCTGCATTCAAAGCAAGTGCCTCTATAAAATGTAAACAAAGGTTTGATCCGGGAGAGAACTCATCAAAGAAACTATCATGGTATGAAAAAGCAAGAAAAGACCTGGAGAAAGAAGTAGAGACTGCTCAACTTGAAGCCCTTATTGCAAAAAGGCTGCCAAGAGGATCCAGTAAGTATGAAGGAAAATTGTTGTTTAAATTTTTTAACTGCAATAAGATTGGTCATTTTGCCTCAAGATGTCCGAAAAAATTTTCAAGGCCAAATCCTAACAGATCAAGGTTCCAAAAGAATTGTTACTATGTTCATGAAGAAGATGATAATGAAGGAGTAATATATGATGAATCAGATATAGGAAACAAATCTAGAACTGAATGGGTGTTTATTTCCATCAAGGAAGAAGAACCAATATCCTCTGTATCTGTCAATCATAAAATTGTAGAAAGAGCTCTGGCTACCCAAGTTGAAGAAAAGGATGATTGGGTCATTGACAATGGATGCTCTCACCATATGACAAGTGACAAAAACAAATTCATAGATTTGGAAAGGTATGAAGGAGGAATGGTAAAGTTTGGTGATAATTCTGCTAGTAGAATCAGAGGCAGAGAAACTATTTCTTTTGATGGAAAGAACAACTGGTAATGTTCTATATGTTGAAGGACTAAAGAATAATCTTCTCAGTGTTGGACAGTTGGTGGACAAGGGCTATGATCTCTAATTCAAGAATGGAAAGTACAAGATCTATGAATGTTCTGGAACAGAGATTGCATCCGATACTCAGACAAAAGGTAATATCTTCCATCTAGTTGGTATTGGTAAAAGTTGCTTATTTGTTCATGTTGAGCAGAGTTGGTTATAGCATAGGAGAATGTGTCATGTGAATTTTGATAATATCATCAAGATAAGCAATACTCAAGCTATAAGAGATCTTCCAAAATTAGTGAAACCTACAAATAGCTTGTGTAAAGAATGTTAGCTAGGTAAGATGAGCAGAGTCACATTCAAGAGTAAGGAACTATCTTCTACCAGATTATTGGACCTAGTTCATACTGATCTTTGTGGCCCGGCAAGAACCAAGAGTGTGCAAGGTGATAGATACTTCATGTTACTAATTGATGACTATTCCTAGATGATGTGGGTAACCTTTCTGAAAGAGAAATTAGAAGCTCTTGAAAAATTCAAAATATTCAAGGCTATGGTAGAGAATGAAACCAGATTAAAACTGAAATGTCTGAGATCTGATAGAGGTAGGGAATTCACATCCGGTGAGTTCATAGAATTCTATGAGAAACATGGAATAAAGAGACAATTATTTGCTCCTAGGACTCCACAGTAGAATGGAGTAGTTGAGAGAAAGAACCGGACCATCCAAGAAGCATCTAAGACCATGATGATGGAAGCAAATGTTCCTCAGATCTATTGAAGAGAAGTTGTCAGCACTGCAGTCTATACTCTCAATTGAGTTCAAAGTAGAAGCAATACTGGTAAGACTCCTTATGAACTTTGGTTTGGCATCACTCCTACTGTGAGGTATTTCAGAGTCTTTGGTAGCAAGTGTTATATTAAAAGAGATGAAGCTCTAGGCAAGTTTGATGCTAGAACTGATGAAGGAATACTCTTGGGTTACTCTACTCAAAGCAAAGCATACCGTTGTTATAACAAGAGACTGAAAAAGATAATAGAAAGTACAAATGTGAAGGTTGATGAGGGAATTGAGAAACCCTCAAGGTTTTATGAATATGATGAAGATGATCAGAATGGTGTTCTGATTCAAGGAGCCCAAGCCTCTTCTGAAAGTCAGATTCAACCTGATCTGGTAAATCAGGAAGAAGAGATAAGTTTTAATGAGCCTGATCAAGAATTAAAAGTACAAGAAACTCCCAAAGTTCCAAGGTATGTAAGACTGAACCACTCTAAAGATCAGATCATAGGTGGCAAAACAAAAGGTGTGCAAACTAGAAGGAGAATTGCTCAAAATTCAGATGAGTATTGTTTGATTTCAAAGATTGAACCTAAGACAGTGAATGAAGCTTGCAATGATGAAAACTGGACCAAAGCAATGAGTGAAGAGCTGATGCAAATTGAGAAAAATCACACTTGGGATCTTGTTCCCAGACCAAGAAACAAAAATGTGATTGGAACAAAATGGGTCTTCTGGAACAAACTGAATGAAGTTGGTGATGTAATAAAAAATAAAGCCAGATTGGTCTGCAAGGGTTATTCTCAAATAGAAGGAGTTGATTTTGAAGAAACTTTTGCTCCAGTGGAAAGAATTGAAGCAATCAGATTATTTCTTGCTTTTGCTGCTTTCAAAGATTTCAAGGTATATTAGATAGATGTCAAGTCTGCCTTCCTAAATGGTGACTTGGAAGAAGAAGTGTACATTGAGCAACCGGGTGGATTTCAATTGTCTGATCATAGTGATATGGTCTGTAAGTTGAAGAAAGCACTATATGGGCTAAAGCAAGCCCCAAGAGGTTGGTATGAAAGATTAGATAAGCATCTTTTGAATATTGGTTTCAACAAAGGTACACTGACAGTAACTTATATTTCAAAATTGATCATGAAAACATCTTGATTGTTGAAGTATTTGTTGATGATATCATTTTTGGAGGAAGAGATAGTATGTGTAAAACCTTTGCAAATCAAATGAAAAGTGAATTTGAGATGGCCATGCTTGGGGAAATGAATTTCTTTTAGGTCTACAAATCACTCAAACAAAGAAAGGAATCTTCATTTCTCAGTCCAAATATGTGAACGAATTGTTGAAGAAGTTTGGGATGGAAGACGCAAAACCAATGAATACTCCCATGGCAACTAGATGTAAATTGAGCAAAGATGATGACTCACCTAAGGCTGATCAGACAAAGTATAGGTCAATGATTGGAGGACTGTTGTATCTCACTCAAACTAGACTAGACATTATGCAGGCTATTGGTCTTGTTGCTAGATTCCAGGCTAATCCTAGAGAATCTCATGTCATGGCAGTCAAGAGGATTTTTAGATATCTAAAATGGATAGTTGAGTATGGTCTATGGTATCCTAGAGATCATGATTTCTCTCTTCATGCATATATAGATGCTGATTGGGTAGAAGATGTGGATGACCAGAAGAGTACCAGTGGTGGAGCATTCTTTTTGGGGAAGAGATTAGTTTCTTGGCTAAGCAAGAAACAAGAGGCAATATCTCTGTCTACAACTGAAGCAGAATATATTGTAGCAGTAGGTAGTTGCACTCAAGTTTTATGGATGAAGCAGATGCTAAGAGATATCAAAGTGGAGTATGAGGAACCTATCACAATCTTCTATGATAACTCAAGTGCAATAAACATATCTAAGAATCCAGTGTTGCATTCAAAGAATAAACATATATCCATCAAGTTTCACTTTTTGAGAGAGCAAGTGAACAAGAATGAAGTCAGATTGGAGTTTGTACCTTCCAAGGATCAGATTGTAGACCTCTTTACCAAACCTCTTCCTAAGGACTCCTTTGAGTTTCTCAAGGAGAATTTAGGGGTTATTGCCCCTCCAGGGATGAACTAAGGTGCACTGATGTGCATTAGTCCAATGGATATCACAGTCACATCTTATGGTCCGAATTGATGATGTGGAGCAGCAGGTATGATCCTGAAGTGGTGGAATTGCAAGTATGTGCCCTTTGCCATTGATGTCAAAGGGGGAGAGAAGACATGTGAAAAACAAGTAGTTGCTGATCAAAGGGGGAGCAGTAAAGGGAGAGAAGACATGTGAATGGTTGTTGCTGATAAGGGGAGTTGTGATAGTGAGGATAAGTTTTTGTCTTGATGGTTAAAATAGTTTTTCACATCATATGTTGCTATCAATGATAAACGAGGAGATTGTTGCAAGTATGGGCCTAACTGGTGTTGTCGTTGATGTCAACATACTCATGTTCCATTAATGATAAGGATTGGATGAGCTGTGTGCTAAGGATATTGAGAAAATTAGTCTCAATCAGGAACAGTGAAGAACAGTAAAGATAGTAAGGTAAAAGTCCAAGATACGGTGAGGATCAGAGGATGCAGATTAAAGGGTTTATAGATATGTATCTTGAGGTTGTCTAGTAGAGATATCAAAGGTCCACATGAAGATCTGAAGAAGTTGTGGCCGCTCAAGTAAAACCAGTTCCAGTAGGTGTTCAGAGGTGACAGAGTGTTACAGAAAGGTCCGGTGAGATCCAGAAATGCATTGTCCTGTTCTGTAGATTTGAGGGAGTGTTTAGGATGTCTTTTTGAAGAATCAACTCGATTAGTTTGTGGTCTGGAGGTCCAGAAGCATCTATTCCTTTGTGATAGTGATGACAGAGTGTGTTCTTGAGGTTCTGGATGAAGGAGAGAAGGATTTCAGTAAGCAGATGAAGTGTGGATGTTCTTGGTGGTTCAAGAAAGCTTGTGGAGGTCTTTAGATCATGTCCAGTTCATGTTGATGGTCTGCATTGGAGTTGGAGCTCACAATTGAGGAATAACCTCTGGATGATGATGTTCTTCCTGAGTCTGGCCAACTAGATCAATTACACATCTTGCAGATGTTCTTGTTGATGTTTGCCAACTTAGATGATCATTCCTAAGTTGTCTTGTATAAATAAGGGTTTGTAAAGTCATTTCAAAGGTGTCCTTGTGAAGATGAGTGTGTGGTAGCGAGGAGGAGAGCAAAAGACAGAGTAGAAGTATTGGGCTTAAATGGAACTAAATCAAGCATGGTGAAGATGCTATTTACCAGTTCATGTATGTGATACTTATTCTTTTGTAGATAGTGTGTCTGTTGTAGGCAGTGAGCCTCTTGTGAGAAGTGTGCTCGAGCAATGAGCCCTAATTGGCATGTGCCATTTTTTTCTTACTATTCTTCTAACAAAGAATACAATCTTGGATTAATCACCCCATGGTTTTTCCCTTAACCAGGTTTTCCATGTCAAAATCTTGGTGTCTCATGTGTTAATGTGTTTCTACTCTTGATTTGTTGCATTGTGTTTCCATGATTGATTTATTATTATGCTGCTGAATTGCAAAGTAAAGTTAAGTGTTTAATTGGAAGAAAGTTTTGTACAACTGATTCACCCCCCCTCTCAGTTGTGTGCCCTTAGTCTAACATTTCCTTCACTTTATTTCTAGCCTCTTATCTTCTTAGCCTAAGTGCTCCTTAGACTAAGTCATTTTGCTTGTACTGACTGGCGATTTGATATACCAGATTGCTTGTTGTGCTGGCTGACATCTCCCTTTCTAGCTGATTCATGTTAAGGGAATAGATTGGCTACCTAGTTGTCACCCAAGCTTGGGTTGTCCTCTTATTTCCTACCTAGGTGACTTACATCTAGAGCAAACTGTGTAGATTGGATGTCCCTTATGCTAACGATCCAATTGGATTGATCCCTCTTTTCTGCTGTTGTCGTCAATCTACAGACTGGCATAGTTTCGATCCTTTGTTAAAAGTCATGATTCTAATTCTCTTGTTCTTGGATCTAGTATGTAATTCTGAGTTAAAACTTTGATAAAACACTAGATTGATTTCCCATCTGTAGTCACCAAAACTCCCTGCTTGACGTCAGACATAAACATAGTATTAATATTTATCAAACCTGGAATATAAACTAAGTTTAACCCTCCAAAAATTGTTATTTTAAAAGTTTGGTAAAAAGATCTCATGACTGTATTTCATTTGCATGTTGGCTGAGAAAATAGTAAAACTAGTAAACTGACCTCTTGAGCTAAAACAACAAATCTCTGATCTTAAATAATTTATACTTCCTGTAGAAAACTAGTAAGTCCATGTAGCTGAGTTAAACCATTACAAAACTTGTTAAAATGATCTTAAACTGATGAATAGAAACTATAGATAAGATATCTTATTCTTTGAAGGATGTTAATTAGATGATCTATTGTTAATTATTATTGTTGTTTTGAATTCCTATAGCAGTTCATGTCACCACAGTGACAAGAGAGCCATATATGTGTTAATTCATGTTTGAATAGACCTGTTGTCATAGAAATGATAGGAAGGCAGAACTACGAACTAAATTAATTATTAAAGAAAGAATTAAATAACTGAATTAGTGGACTGCTTCATAGTATGTTTTGTGTAATTAAAGCTTGGAAAGAAGAAAGAATGAATTCTTGTAAACTTGTACATCTGAATTATAGAAAGCAAATAGATTCTTGTATGTGCTATGTTGTTCTTCTTTATTATGTGTTTTGAGAAAGATTGCATTCCAGGACGGGTGTCGAGTATGGAATAACAGGGAAGTAGGTTTTCTTTTTCAAAACCTATATGTCGTTTTACAAATTAATGCTTTGGCCAAAGCTAATGAGATGTTGAAATATACATGTGTACCATTATAGAATGAATAGTTGACTACCTAGTTTTTATATATTTCCCTACCATATCCTATTGATGAGATGTTGAATTCATGATAGTAATGCATGTAGATTGATAGGCACACACTAGATTCCACCCTAGATATGTTTACAGATTGCTAGGCTCTTCGAGCAGGGTCAGGCATCCTTTAGTTTCAAGGTTACTGGGGAAGCACAAACTTCATGGTTGGGAAGAAAAAGTGCCTAAACCATGTTCTTGACGTATGATGCCAATATTTGACACTTGTAATATTATTGATTATTAAATACTCTATAAATGACTTAAGATGTATACTTAAGATTTGTAAGCTTAATTGTACTTTAAACTTATGAAATGAAAAGATTATTTTGGTCTCTTGAAATATCTTAATTTCTTTACTTATGTATGATGAATAGAAGTTATTTTACTTTACCCTAAATTACTTGCAGTAATTCTATGTTTTACTTTACTTTTGTGTGTGGTAAAATTGGGTACTTTACATGGTTCGTGGTTTGGAGGTCTGCAAGCAATCTTTCTAGTTTGATAGTCATGGTAGATAGTGTTCTTGAGGTTTTAGATAAAGATGCAAGTGATTCTAATGATTTGGAGGAGTGCAGATGTTTCTGTTGAATTCAATGTGCTTGTGGAGATCTCTAGATCATGTAGCTGCTGTGTTGGAGGTCTGCATTGAAGTTTGAGCTCATTATTGAAGATTTTCCTTTTTGTGTTGATGTTCTTCCTAGTCTTGGCTGACTAGATGATCTTAGCATGTTGTGGATGATCTAAGAGCATTTTATGAAGTGTCACATGTTTATAGAGGAAGATTCAAGTCTCAGTTATGTTTGCTTGACAATGTAATGATCAATGTCAAGTTTAACCAACCTTGTTGATCATTCCAAGGTTGATGAAGTGTAGAAATACTTGTCAAAGAGTTGTTGAAAATTATCCTTGAGTGAAATGAATAAAATCTAAAAAAGGATTAGAAGAAGAGTAGAGAAGAAGAGGAGAGAGAAGTATAGAGTGAAGAGTTAGTAAAGAAAAATTTGGAGATAGAAGTAGAAGTTTTGTGAGCATTCAATGAAACTGAGCCAGGCATGAAAAGTTGCTAATTATCAGTTAGTTCTTTCTGTGTTAAACATAAATTTCCTGTAGGCAGTGAGCCTCTCTTTTGAGCAGTGAGCTCTGGGAAGTGAGCCTGAAGGCAAGTTCCTTCTCATTCTTTTAAGTACTTTTAACAGGGTACAAATCTTGGGGATAACACCCACTATGATTTTTCCCTTAACCAGGTTTCCATGTCAAAAATCTTGGTGTGAAATGCGTTGATTATGTTTCTGCTTTTGTGTTGTTGTTATATGCTTTAATGTTTACATCATCAATCAATTTGCCAATTGTGAAAGAAAATTAAAAGAAAAAAAAGGTTAATTTTGGGGACAACTGATTCACCCCCCTCCTCTCAATTGTCTGGACTAATTCCAAAAATATATGTTACTATAATTTGAGAATATCCTATTGCAAAATTCACTCCTTTTTGGGCTAGCAGATGGAAACTTCATATCTGGTTTCATAGTCTGTGATTTTTGCTAAGTTTACCTCTACTACTCAAAAATGATGTAGTCACATACAATGTGGTTTAGAAGGATCAATGTTTGCACCTTTTGAAAGATGCAATACTACAGTCTCTTCATATACTATGGGCCATGAAGTACAAGGTCTCATACTGTGTGACAAAATAAAGCAATTTTTTTTGTTGTGTGCTATAGATTGAGAAAGTGGATGTTTATACTATCAGTTGTACAAGAACTTCTTTTGGTTTGGTCTTCATAGTGATCATGAAGACTTCCTCTTGATGGGTTGTGATGACAATGTGATATATCTAGTTGACCTTGAGATGGCTATTAATGCTGATACATTTATTTAGTTCATATTTGTGCTCTCTTATGGTGACCAAATTGTGTATTATCATTGGTTCTTTTTGGTTGTACTTATCAATACTTTGAACTGATATTGTTGGTAGGATGAACTCATATTGTAAACATAATATTTTTGGTAATCTATATTCAATTCAAAAAAAAAATCTTGTCTACTATATGCAAATATCATATGGATTAGAAATGTACAATCAAATCTATGCATTAATCAAGTACAACCAATATGAGAATAGGATTACAATCAAAGACCTATAAGTGCAAGAGAAGCGAGCTCTTGCAAAAATGTGATATTCTTGGTAACCACAACAACCAAGTCTTGTAAATATAGGATGTGTAGTATGTGAAAAATTAAGTGCCTAAATAGTTTATCCACTTAAATGAAACAAAGAATTGGTGCACTTTTGTTTGATGAAGATGCATTAAATCCAAGACTAGCTAGGGTTTACCATCAAAACCCTAGATTTTGAATACTTACTTCCTAAATCAGAATTTTTTTGATTCAATAACTTTTTTTGAACAAAAAAAGATATTTATGACATGCTATAGAAATGAAAGATCAGATTTTACATGAAAATGATAGCAGCTAAATCTGAAACAAGATCTTAATTACAAACCCCGAGTTTTAAATTTGACTAGGTTTTGCAAAAATCTAACTTTTTGACAAAACCCTAGAAAACAAGATTTTTAAATGCAAGATGCAACACCATGAAATGATTAAATACTGTAATATCAATTAGATGTGATGCAAAATCAGAAATTTAATTCATCCTATGATTATCTAACCTTATGAAATGCAAACAAGGTAACAAATATGTTTTTTTCAAGATCTAAAATGAAATGCTTATTTTCAAAATTTCACACGCAAGGATGTAATAATGTTGTAAGCATAAGGAATGATAAGGTAAATAAAATTAAATCCCTTTAATCAAACCAACAATGCAACAAGATATGAAAAAAAACACTATTCTACAAACCCTAGGTTGAAGATTAGCTAGATTTCCTAAAAATGGAATGTTTTTGTAAACCCTAACAATGAAATAATGCCAAATTAAGCTATATAACTATGTAAAATGATGAATGAATATAACCTAATCAGATATAGGGAAGAAAATTTCTCAGATCTGAACCAAGAAGGGTGGAAAAGTGTAAGAAAATATGGGTTCACCAAAATGTTAAATAGAAAAGAGAGACCTAGCTCAAAAGATCAAACTAGGTCAAACCATCTTCTATCCAACATTAGGACACAAGCTGAGATTGGCCTCTACCTACTAATAAGAGATAAACTACAAGGGCTTGGTCCCTTTTTTGTATAAAGAAGAATTAAGCAAATCCAACCAATCAAACTAGGGCAAAACAAGAAACCAAAATTGACAAAGATCGAAGCATAACAAACTATTGAAAGTAGAAACCTAGAACCTAAATAGATAGTAGATATCAGGGGATCAATGAGAACCTGGATCTATGTTTTAGCATGCAAAAGACTAGGGTTCATGGGCATTGTAGACTCTTATTAGGGTTTTGTAGACTGTGATTATTTTTTTGTCTTCACCTTCCTCTATTCCTATCTCCTGTAGCTTGATTTCTGCAAGTTCCTCTAGATCTGACTAGATAGACACACAATAAGGAAAATGGTTGGGTGCTATTTAGGAGCTTTCCTAAGTCAATCTCTATGAATGGTGTTTCCACCTTCGCAATAGAAAATATTATAGGTAAAGAGCACATGCTCTAGGAGGGTAGAGATAAATCCAAAGCAGAACAAAGCATGAAGGAAAGAAGTCACCATGAGCATGGAAACCATACCATACTTGATTTGGGGTCACAACTTAACAAGAAAGAAGTTGGTGTAGCCCAAAAAAGTAGAAACATCTTCACAATACCTCCAATATTTTAGTGCCACAACAATAATCCACCGTAGAGAGCTTTAGAGAAGAGTAGAGAGCATGAGTGAGAGAGAGAGTGCAAGAGTGCCTCTATTGCCTAGATGTTCGAATGAATAAACTAACTTGCTTTTATATGAATTCATGTTGATTTCTAGACAATTAAACCAAATGAGGCCAAAATTAGGAATCATTTAAAATGTCCTAAGCAAAAAAACCACTAATTTAGGTCTAGCCTAAAGGAGGGCCCAGGACACGCAAATAACTTCTAGATTAAGCCACTTCAGGTGTTCTTAGCCCTGCCTTATAGTTATTTACTAGGTTTTGTACGTTGAGATCAAGAATTAGATGGTTAATGTTCAAAAACATGTTAAAATAGGTCCTAGTTAACAAGTGCAGATATTTTAGGTCCACCCAGATGTTAAACTAAGTGTAAAATGCTAGTGTACACATTTTAGGAACTAACAAATGATTTGGTTCCATCTATGTGTGTGCACATCTAGGTATAATTACTTGATTGATTAGCACATCAATGTGGTATGAAGTGGAAGTGCCGACATTGCAACAAAATTAGATGACTCTTTCTCATTGTATTGCATGGGTCCTTTACATCATAATTTTGGAGATGGACCCCTGAACATAAACTATGATGTTTGATAGTTGTTGATCTAAATCAAAGAAAATATGATGTTCGTGCTCTACCTAAAACCATAAATCCCCAACTAGCATGACATGTGTTGCAAAGTTCATTACTATGATAGCAAGTGTACCACTTATTTCCTTGTTTTCTTAATCCCATTGATCAATCAAATGGTAGGAAACTTCACTTATTTGAAAAAGGTGGTATTATAAGGCATGACAGATGGTTGACTATCCTTACATTGCATAATCTCCCCTCATCACAATTTCATAAAAAAAGTCTAATATGCATGCATCTCCAATAACTGATAATAAGCACATTTAATGTTGATGGCCCTAATCAAGCCTAGATTGAAATTTTTTAATGCAAACCATATAGGAGGAACATTAATTGTATGAAAGCACATCCAAGGTTAACTGTGTGCAAAGGAAAAGTCCATTTTGGTTGATGTTTGAGAAACACAAAAACTAATCATTGGTTGAAAATCTACATTACCTTGGACAATTGAGATCATTAGGTGTGTTGCTACAAGTTTATAAAATGATTTAATGAAGGGCTCATGGGTTAGTATGTCTCAACTCTCTTGATTTATTAATGAAGGTGGTGAAGTCTAAACAGTTGATTATTATTAGTCTAGTTTTTTCTTTAGCTACCCAAATTGGTTGGACTATTTATCAAATGGATGTTAAGAGGTCTTTTTTAAATGGATATATTGATTGTAGCAATTACCCAGATCTACAGATATGAAACAAGTGCAACAAGATACAAAATGCATAAACTTAACCACTGAAGAAAGAGAATATGTGAGTACAAATACAAGACTTCACCTCCATGAAATGAGGATAGTACTCCTCATTTAAGGAGTGGTGGCAAGTTTCCTTCCTCAAACATAGGATGAGGTGTCAAAATTATTTTGACACCTCTAAGGGAATGTAACTAACTTGACACCTTGCATGTGCAAGTGTGAAGTGTCTCCTAACTAGGCTTAATGCCCATGTGTATAAAATATACACTGACACCCCCCCTTAAGCATAGCTTAGGTGGTCATGAAAGAAAATGGGTATTGACTACTAGCCCGGTGAGGGACCCATGTACAATGTAAGCAAAAGAAATGAGTCCCGGCCATGAAGCCTGATAAGGTACTCATGTACAATGCAAACTCTCTAAAAAATGAAGTAAGATAGAAAACCCAGTGGGAAAAAACTATTCTCCAAAAAGAGAGATTAAACATGTGAAGAAGTACTATTTCTTTCACTAAGTACAAAAAAGATTCTCCCCATAGAGAGAAAATGATAGAAGGTCAATGAGATTCGCCATAATACATTTCCTACTGTAGTGATGTTGAATAGTTGACAAAGGATGCAGATGTAGATCTAAGAACGTCAAACAATGTTCCTTTCCTTGGGAAGAAGAGAAACCACCTAAAGATACAGATATCTTCCCATGCGAGAAGATGTATGTATGATCTTGAATCATGCTAAGGTTGATCCAAGAAAAATCGTGCCCATGTCAATGTCTTCAAAGAGTGCTCAAGTGCCCCCATGTCGATGTTGAAGGATGCCATAATTAAATTAGGTGCATGTGCAATAGATGAAGATGATGATCTAGAACCACATGTAGGACAATATAGAGCATGAATGTTTTAAATGGGCAATGTTAATGTAGATTCATCAAAACTATCATCGAAGAGAAGACTTATGTTCTCAATGTGTGCTTCCATGTTAGCAATGTAGGACTCTACAAACAGATAAGTGATGTCAGATAAAAATTTGTCCCAATCAGCAATGCTAGGAAGACTGATATCTTGTTGCAAAGAAGCACTAGAAGCTTTCGAGGAAGTGACTATGGAATCTAATGAAGCAACAATAGGAGTGATGACTTCATGTATGTCACTAGAACATTATGTTTCTATATCATGATTAGGGATGTGAGTTGTGATCAAAGCAGGATCATGTGGGAATGGAGAAACATTCGAGTCTCCATGTATCTCCCAAATTTTGATACATAATGCATGTGGACATTCAATATCCATGATGGCATACAAAGTGGCATCTAGAATATGTAAACTGATCAATCCAACAATGTGATTACAATGATTAAACCACTTAGCCCTCTAAGATTGTTTACTAGGTTCAGGGATAAGTCTATAGACATGGGGTATGAGATTATGGATCCTAAGATGTTTTAGGAAGCCTTCACACACTGACTTAAGTTTCCCTTGTTTAGGTTGATTACAGAAGAGTGAGTTTCATAGAGCATGATTAGAACAAGTTAATTACTTAGACAAAAAGAATTTCAACACAATAAGCAACACATTGATTAGGTGAACCCCCCATTTTTGGCACTCTATAACTTAGTGCAATTTACAATGCATGTAGCTTTATTAGATGGGAAATGTAAAAACATTAAATTTTGTAAAAAAACGGTGCTCAATTTCAAACTAGCGAGCAAATGTTATTACAAAATCAATTTTCTGTAAAAATAGCCTATTTAATGCATTCACATTATGAATTGGAAAAAATGCTTATGGAAAGAGGTAGCCTAGCTATCCAACCACTCATTGGAGTTGGCAAGAGATGAAGATTAAAATGATCTGATTGTGAAGGGGTATTGGCCTCCTACCAAACTGGACCTTGCCCTTCATCTTCGTCAGTCGAAAAAACAAGAGTTTATTACAAACCATAATCTCTTCAAGACAGTTTTTCCCAAATTTGTAAATGCCCCCCTCCCCCCAATATTTGATTTTAAAAAAAAATGCCTAATTTAAACACTTAAAAGACTTAATGTTTAAGTGTCTTACATAAAACCAAACAAATTAAGGCAAAGTATTTGCCAAGCCCAAAATAGATAGGACGAAATAGAGGGGTTTAGCCCAAATATTAAATGCCCCCTTTCCTATTTTGTTTTTGTTTTAATTAGAGTGCTTTTAACATAATGAAAAACGTTTGTGGACAAATAAAAACAAAAAAAGAATATTAGGGCAAAGGGACAGATTAGGGCAGAATGGCGAAAATGCAGCAGGGGAGGAGATTTATCATTGGCAATGGTGGCTATCACAATACAAAACCTCTGAGGCTAGGCATCAAACTTTGCTGCAAAAGCGATTGAAGAGGGCTCAATATTTGAATAGGGCTGCGCCTATTCCTTGTGGGCCTGCCTACGTCAACTGAGGCGTTTCTGCTTCCTGGGTGCTTGAGGCAACCGTGAGGGCGTGTGAGAGCTGATGCTTAAGAGTTGTTGTGTGACATGGCCCCTCCAGGCTATACCATGAGTGACGCCATTCAAATATGTCGCAGAAGCATCTACCAGACAAACAAATAAATGCCACAAATTGGGCGTTTTCAATAGCGACGACTTCCGTTGTTGGGTGCCAATGTTGCTAGGTTGGGTGTCTCCGGAGGGCCACGCTGAGTCAAGCGTTGGGGCGCGCAGCTTTTATGTGGCTGTGCAGGCTGTGAGTGGTTGCTATGAGCAGGGCCATGGTGGAGGATGCCTTCCCTTCGGTGCTCGTTCACTTGCTTTCACAAAGATGCAAATCACCTTTGATCACTGTTACAGTGATTTAGATCACCTTCCCTTGCTACCACGGCAATGCAAGTCACCTTCACTTGAGATTTTGAAACAAAGGCTTTCTTCCAGAGACTAAGAATGAATGGGGCGAATTAAACCCAGTGCCTGCGGCCTGCAACAATCTCCACTTGCTTTGATACCATGTAGCAATTACCCAGATCTGTAGATATGAAACAAGTACAACAAGACACAAAATGCATAAACTCAACCACTGAATAAAGAGAAGAAGTGAGTACAAATGGAAGACTTGACCTCCATGAACGGGGAGTCCAAATGAGGATAGGATTCCCATTCATGGAGTGGTGGCAAGTTTCCTCCCTCAAACATAGGATGAGGTGTTGAAAGTGTTTTGACACCTCTAAAGGAATGCAACTAACTTGACACCTTGCATGTGCAAGTGTCAAGTGTCTCCTAACTAGGTTGAATGCTCATGTGTATAAAATATACACTAACATTAATGAATAGGTTTATTTCACTCAATCATAAGGCTTTGAAATACGTTTAAAAAACATTTTGTTTACATATTGAAGAAGGCCTTACATGGTTTTAAAAAAGCATCAAGAGCATGGTATTCTAGAATTTTGTAAAGAGTCATTCAGATCTCAATATTTATATCAAGCATTGCAATAAGAATATTTTTATTCCTATTCTCTATGTGGATGATCTTATGTACTCTAGAAACAATTCATCTTCGTTTGTAGAATTCAGAGCAGCTATGATTTCTGAATTTGAGATGACTTATTTGGGACATATGTATTATTTTCTTGGTTTGAAAGTTTGGAATTAAGTTTTTCACTTTTGATGAGTCTACTTGAGTGAATCTGACGACCCACTCTCTATAGGTAGTTGGTTAGTTGTTTGATTTATTTGACTACTACCTAACAAGATATCACATATGTCACGAGATTGGTATCTAGGTTCATGCCATTATCTAAGGAGACACGTTGGAGTCCTACTAAGAGGATTATCACGTATCTTTGAGGGACATTGCATTATAGTCATTATTTTCATTATTCAAAAGAGAGTACATTGGGTGTGATGGTGACAAGTTGTCATTGATGTCAAAAGTGTGTTGAATTGATGTTGCAAAGTTGCCATAGTTGTTGCAGGACATCAGGAGGAGATGGTTAATGAGGCATTTATCATGAGCTTAATATGGTTGAGGTAAATTCAGATGTGTTTTTCAATCAGGTTCAATTTGCATTTGATAGGTCAAGGTTCTATCAGGAGTTTTGCATCATAATGATATCTTTGTATCATTTTGCTTACATATGATGGAGTGTTGTTGGATCATCTTGGATAATGTGAAATCAGATATAGGATCCTATTTAGGATGCATGTTCATTTTGTCTTATGTGGATCTTCAATGTGTCAGTGTGTAACTAAAGTGAAGGACTTGTTTGTTCAGTATTACTTGTAGAGAATATTTCCGGATGTGATCATCTCATGACAGTTGTTTGTAATATGAATAGTGGTAGCATGACAAGATTGACATTGTTGATAGGTTGAATATGATGTGGTGTATTGGTTGAAGTGTTGGAATAGCTTGCATGATATATACTGATCCTTGCATGATATTTATTGATCTTTATCATATCAAGATGGTTTTGATTCAGTTAGTGATACATACTCATCTCCATGAAGGTTAAACAAGAACATCAGTAAATCAACTCACTCTCAAGGAGTGCTTCATTGGCATAATGTTGGTTTGGTGTTCATACTGTATTGATGACAAAAGGTGTTGTGCATTGATCTGAGAGAGGTTTTCAAGACGGATTGGTGTTATTCACTCTTTGCATGGGTTCATGATATAAGATTGATGTCAAAAATCTATCAACAAGGTTTTATGATACAGGAAGGATTAGGTTGGTACAATGTTGAGAAATTCACAGTGTTATGGAATATGTCAATGATTTTTAGTGTGCCACAGATGCAAAGATATCTAATCATATTTGTTAAGAATGATTTATCTTTTGAGACATCTATGCTTATATTTTTTGGTAACCCCAAAGTTTCTTAATAAATTCTAAAATCTTGACTTACTTACAAAAGGGGTGCTTTTGTTCTAATTTGAAAATGACTGGTCAAGTAGGTGAAAGAACTTAATTTGTAAACTTAAGTCATTAAATTCCATAGGGCAACCGGCCCCTTTCCTCCTTTTCACCGATGGAGCGAGTCTTCTAAATGGGTGGACTTTCAATGTTTTTGAATTTAAAATTTTATCACTGCCAAAAGGTTAAGAGGGCACGGGTTTGTGTGAGCCCAATGCATTAAGGAAAATGCTATTATTCTTCCTTGAAAATTTGTGAGAAGTTTAGAAAATTTTGAAGCCTAAATCAAAGATAAATAGTTTCTTTTTTAAAACTTAGTAATTTCCTTTTAAATCTTTTTGGTCGGTCCCTTATGTCATAAATGTAAGGAGTTTTTTTTTTATAAGAAGTTTTTTATTGTTTTTTCTAAATGAGAAAATCTTTATGAAGAGATTTTTGAGGATATTGGAAGTAAAGAGATAAACATCAAAATTTTTTGAGGAGATTTTTTAAGAAAAATTGGTGAATTTTTTATTCTTGAAGGATATGAAAGGTCATTGGTTTTTCAGATTGAAAGAAATTTTATGAAGAGATGGAAGACATTTTATTTACAGGGCATTGAAAGAGAAGATCAAGAGATTTTTTGAGAAGATCTGGAGATATTTTGTGTGAGAATTTTATTGAAGAGAAGGTGAAAAGTTTTATTTCAAGAGATTAATTTTATTTTTACATCTGAAGATGAAATTGTCCTTGCAGATAAAGATAATGTTTGAAAGAGATTTTATTCTCTTTAAGTACAAATTTTTTATTGCAGAGAAGTTTGATTTATTCTTTGTAGATTGACAATTTGGTGAAGAGTTAATTTTACAGATTGAATTTAAAGGGGTTATTGAAGAATTGAAAATGCACAGAGAAATATGAAAAGATTTTTTTCAGAGGAAAGGAATATGAAAAGATATTCAGAATTTGTATATAATGTTTTAACAAGTACATTGATGGTGTGTGTGTGGAACTGTATATAGAGAATGAATTGTTTGAGCACCCAATGTAGGATTGGAGACATACACATGGAGAAATCACATATGTAGCTTGTTTGCAGAAGTATGAAAAAGAAAATGGTCTTGATTTGAAAATTAAACAGGAGGTATAAGGTTGTATACAGTGGTGCAAATCTGATTGAACAACAATCATGTCTTGCACACAAAGTTTGATGTTTTGTTAATAGTGATTGTGTTTGCCAGTGAGGCACAGTATGCCAATGAGGCTTGTGGTCAGTGAGACCTCTGTATATGTTAGAGAGACATTTGTAAGAAGATTTTTTATTTAAGCTAGTGAGGCAGTTCTAGAGTGGTTTTTCTACCCCTGGAGGGTTTTCCACTCGTGCAATTCTTGTGTCTTGATTCATATTGATCATCTCTCTATGGTTGTATGTTTTACTCATGAGTTTTATTTATGTGTTTGACAAAGTTATGTGCATATGTGTTTGACAATTCAATGATAACTTTCTCTCGTTGTGCTCTCTAAGTTAAAGTTTGTAAAAAGATTCAAAAATTCACACAACACTGATTCACCCCCCCTCTCAGTGTTGTCCTTAACTCCTATAGGGTGGACATACTAATTGAGATTTGGAAGGTTCTATAGATGTTCAGAAGTCTACTTTTGTTTATACTTTCAATCTTGGTTCCACAATAATTTCATAGAAGTCCAAGAAACAACCCACTATATATATTTCTACCACAAAGGTTGAATAAAAAGCTACTACTTTTGACGCTTGCTAGCCAATCTGGTTAAGGATATTGTTACATGATATGCAACAATTCTAGGATACTCCAACATTGTTGTAGCATGATAATTAGAGTAGTATTTAAATGAGTAAAGATCGAGTGTTTCACAATAGGAGTAAGAATATCGACATTCAACACCATGACATATATGATTTGGTTCAAAAAGGCTTAGTTAAACTTGTATATCATCCTACAAAGACATAGATTGCTTATATCTTCGTGAAGACCCTTGCTTGTGATCAATTTATAACACTTTGATATTTTATTGGTGTTTTTCCAAATGTTCATTATGACACTTATAGATTGATTGTTGTATAGTAACCTATATCACTATTGTTAGTGTGAAAAGTTACATTATGTATCTAGTTAGCTTTTAGCATGTCTAGGAGATTAATATTCACACTTGGTGAAGTCCAACTATGGGCTTCTTATCTTTCTATCTCACCTCATGTGGTGAAGACATGTGTACTCACCTTTGTGAGACACCTAGTTCATGCAAACGTGCCACTTACTCAAACATGCATCATTTGAGTTGACAAGTGTTGCACCTTTGGAGAGTTCCTTAGTCATTGTGTACAACCTTGTCACATCCACCTCCTTACCTATTTAAGCAAAGCTCTATGTACATAATCTTTATCTCTTGAATATTAAATTTGGCTTTTTGTGCTCATGTTTTGTAGAAGTTTATCTTGTTTTTCATTTGTTGATCTTGACTAATTCCAACATGGTATCAGAGCCATAGTTGTCAACATCAATCCATGTTTGCTAGATGTGTGAATCATTCCCATTCAGCTGGAATCAAGATTAATTTTGTGAGGCATTTTTCCTTCATTTCATCGTTTGGTTTTCTTGTTATTAACCTTGATTGTCTGGTTGGTGTGTTGGAGCATTTAAAGACTTGGGAGATAGTGGTTTCAACACCGATAGAGGGCATTATTTTGCGACCAGGAAAGCCCACAGAGATCATTATTTGGCGAGAATAAAAGGCCTCAAAGGGCCGAGCTAGTGGCGAGTCTGAGGCACAAACACAAAGCCTTCGCCCTCAACTCACATTGCCATCTCTACTCTATGGGCATCGCCACACACAAAGTGATGTCTGCCTACATTGAAAAGCCCATAGAAGGGCAGTTTATTCAACGCCTCTATGGCATGCATTTTCTATAGAGACAGCGTGCTCACCATGCCCTCCTTCGACGCCCTGAAGTTGTCCTCACATTACCCATACAAAGGCACAGACCCACAACAAGCTTGACACATCAAGCTTCAAATAGGCGGAGAGGCTCAGACCGATGGCCAGCCATACTCACGGCTCTCACTCGGCCCTCTCACAGTGTAGACCACCCGCTTGGGCCAAGGCAATCCTTGGCAGTGACAATCACCATAGGCCCGATCTACCCGCTAAGAAGGTAGTTGCTTTTAAAAAGAAATCTTCTTCCAAGCTCGTTCCACCTGTTCTTAGGCCCTACATGGACTCCAACAGTTTGCATTCATCAGGCTTTTGTTGTATTAGTCATGCTTTCTTCTTTGAAGCATTTCATTGTTGTTGTCATCTGGTTTCCAAGCCACATGGATCTCTTGTGCATCAACAGATGTTTCAGTTTACTCTACAGATGTTATGGTTAACTCTCTGATAGAGACTCAAATCGGACTTGGTCATACTCTACGCCACACCATGCAGGCCTCTCTGCCAGTTCCTATCATCCTGGAACAGGACTTCGAGTCTGCCTTTGGACTCTCTTGCACCCCTTTCGGCCCACTCGCCCTTCTTTGAGATCTCTTAGTTCTAAGAGTCCCATTTCAAATTTGTTTGTGATCTGTCACTAGCCTTCAACGGCTCTTTGACCGGTTCAAGGTCTTTATTTTGGAGTCTTTATGGCTGTTGTTATTCGATGCTCACTTTATGGTATAAACAGCAAAATTTTAACTCAACAAATAATTGTAAAGGGGGAATTAAGCAGTTTTTTTTTTTTTTTTTTTACGCACTCAATATAAAGTGATGCTTAATTATGGGGGTTATACTTGAGGATATTTTTGCCTTAGTTAAAAATTTGTAAAAGAGGAGTCAATTTTCTCTTTTACAATGAATTTGGCAAATGGGGAGTAATCATAATCATTTTTGTCATTTCTTGAGGTTTTTAAAGGTATATGTCTTTTCAATCCACCTCTTGACATAAACTTTGAAGAACTTGTAATAGTAAAAAGTTTGTAAATGCACTAAATTATAAAGTGCCACATAAAATTGAATGAGTTTTTCCATCATCATCTTTGTTTCACTACTCCCTAATTTGCACTTAAGGGGGGGTGTTAGTTTGAAAAGTTACATTATCTATCTAGTTAGCTTTTAGCATGTCTAAGAGATTAGTATTCACACTTGGTTTAGTCCAACTTTGAGCTTCTTATCTTTTTGTCTTACCTCATGTGGTGAAGACATGTGTACTCACCTTCGTGAGACACCTACTTCATGCAAACTTGCCACTTACTCAAACATGTGTCATTTGAGTAGACAAGTGTTGCACCTTTGGAGGGTTGCTCAGTCGTTGTGTAGGACCTTCTCACCTCCACTTGCTTGCCTATTTAAGCAAGGCTCTATGTACATAATATTTATCTCTTGAATATCAAATTTGGCTTTTTGTGCTCATGCTATCAAATTTGGCTTTTTGTGCTCATGCTTTGTAGAAGTTTATCTTGTTTTTCGTTTGTTAATCTTGGCTAATTCCAACAACTATTGACTTCATCTTTTTTCATAGGTCCATTGCAATATTAGAGCTAGAAGTTCTATATACAAATTATTAGTTCATTGGTTATCTTTCTTTTCCATTCATAAAACAATAATAAATGGAACTATCTATAGAAACTTCACATACATCTTGTTAATGTTTGATGTTCGGCATAAATGCTTTTGTAAGACAACAAGTGGTTCCTACAAGCATTACTCTTATCAAAATGTTAAACTTGTATTAGTGGAAATGGTTGAAAAAAGGTTGTGTTACCTCATAGAACCCAATTAATCATTGCCAGTGGTCCGTGATGAGCAAATGATGACCGGCTAGTATGATTGTACACTGCGAATGAGACTCTACGCTATCTGCCAATAAAAAGTCATCTTCATGTGTAAATAACAATATGCCATTCATCCAAGTAAACGATAAATCATAATACAAGACTGTCGATGATGGAATCTATATCTCGTCCAATACAACACAAAGCTGGTAGCAGGAATCTGACATCCAGAATTATGCCACAACAGTATAAGACTAATAAAAACAATAAACTAGCAGTTGCACAGTATTGATGTGCAATGGATTTTACCGATAGGCAATGATATATGTTTTTCTACTTATAGTATGTGACTATTATGTTATAACAAACTCTGTAAACAATACTTCAATACCTTTTTGGTCACAGTAGGGTTATATTTCAATAGATTGGCGTACTCTGTTAAAAGATGGAATATATAGTCGTAAACGTCCTTCATTGTTAACTGCCTGCCTCACCAATTGCCATGTCCTGCACAATGCCCAAAACGTAAAAAAAATATGCTAAAATTAGTATAAAAATTATGAAAAAGAAATAGTTTGACATTTCACTCCACTACATTACCCATCCCTCAGGATGATACCCAAAGCAATATGTAACGGATAGCGTGTAATAAATGGCACATTGGGAATATTACACGTACAAACTCACTGCAAAACGTGGCTGCCATTAACAGTTATATAAACATGTAAGCCATTCGGTGTTATACCATTATCTTTGTGTCATATCGGCGTCGTTATGATTTTGGGGAAGGCGCTTCCAGCAGATGTCTAACTTCCTTGGCTTTTTTCATTAAATTTCTCGGACATCGATAAATTCATCTCAAGCCATATTTTGGATGGTTCAGCTCTGAATATTTCAACACTACAATTGAAGTTCAAGTAAAACATAGGTGAAACAAATCCGTTGATGGATTTTCCAAAGGGCCTACTGTGTTCTCATATTCTAGTTTGAACATAAAATTCATGAGAGGAAGCCCTATGTGTCTTTAAAAGGTATGAAGAACATACACTTAGAATGTAGTCACTGGTTTTGTATAATGGAGGTTCCTTCATCTCTATTTTATTGTAAGACACTCATGTCTCTATCTCTTAAGAATTTTCTAATCACAAAGATGCCTGCCCTTTTTCAGTGCTTCTCTCAACTGGTAACTGGCTTTCTTAAAGGCATTAAGCTGAGTGAGAAGGCATTTGAAGGCCTTTTGAGATTATTCTTCCTTTATCAAACAGTCTTAAGTCTCTCACCCTTTCCACATGTGTGGTTCACTCACAGTGGACAAAACAAATCCAGAGTTTAACAGTCTAGGAACTGAAAAATAAAAAATAAAAAATAAATAAACGGTGTGTTTTTCCAAGCGGTTTCCGGACCATACTGAATGGGTTGCAGGAACCACGTCAGCAGTATCTAGAGAAAAAGGGAGCAAAAGCTCCCATAATGAATCCTATTGGCTAATTAAACCAGCAGTTGCACAATATACATGTGCAATGGATTTGCTGATAGGTAATTTATTTGAAAAATATTAAAAAGTTTATGTTATTTTGGTAAAGTCATGTTTCATAATATTTAGCTCAAATAAAATCCATCTTAGAAAGTAAAATATTTATAAAGGAAAATAAATTTCTTGCTCAAATCACTCTAGATGAATAGTAAGATGAGTTGATCTTCACTACTATACTAATAAAATTTGAAAATAAGACTTTCAAAACATGCACATAACTTGACAAAACAACCCCTAATGTAAAATAAAACCAAAAACTTAGGATAATCTTAGACAAGAAGCTAGTCCTACACGTTTTGACAAGAAAACTTCTCATATTTTTGAGTGTGCAACGGAATACAAGTCCTTGAGTGGTTGTGCAATGGAATTCAAATTCGTGAGTGGTTGTGTCACCCTTGGTAGAGAACTCATTAGCATACACATTCATGTCTTTGTAATTTTCATATAATTATTTCCATTTACATGTATAATGAATCAAGTTAGAAAAATTTTAAAGTACAAATTCAATAATATGATATTATTTTGTCAAGTTATGTTTGGAATTGCACACCTTATATAATTCACAATCCATGAAAATTCATAGAAAATAGAGGAATGCTTCCCCTCTAACCCACTCCTTGTGCCTCTAATCCGTTTCATGGTTCTTAAATAACTTCATTGAAAAGGAGCTATGGGAATGAAGATGGTTAGAAATAAGTTCAAAACTTCTTTCAGGCTTCTCTTGTTTCTCTTTTTTTCCACTTGCAGGCTTCATCAATGAACACATAGAATCTAGTACTGGGTATTCATTAGGGCATCAGATTAGATAGGGCTTTATGATACAGATGTATTCTTTTGTCTTTATATATACATAAAATAATTTATGTAATTGTAACTCTATAGATTCAGTTCTTTTTTTATCTTAAATGCATTACTGGTTTTATTGAACATATTTATTTTAGTAATTTACAATTTATATCTACAAGTTCCAGTATGGTAATATGAAGGTACAATTGGATCAGAATTAATACTTCATAAAAGATAAATTAAAATTTGTAAGAGGGAGATATTAGTAGTGGAAGTGTCATGCCCCCAAGGGGCTGTTTCATTTAAGAGAATACTTTTTTTTATAGAGGTTGGGGTGGTAGGGCTATTTATGGTGTTCTCTAGGTGTTGAGATCTTCCGGAAGATTCAATTTAATGGATGGCTATGTACACATGGACATATGGGCTGCAACGATGTAGATGGATGCAAGTATGGATAAGGATGAAAATGGGAAAAGAATGATGGTGAGTATCAATGGATGGAGGGAAAAGATGAAAGATGTTATATAACCAAGCCTAATGTTGCAAAGAGAAGTGGTTGGAATGGTTCTGTGTGGTTCATCTTATTTGTCAGATAGGTTAAAAGACAATGTTACAATTAATTGTTGGCAAAGAAGTCTACATGCATAGTACAAACAAGATACCAACATGAATAATGTATGATGACAGGGGGAAATATTAAGAATGACTGTTCCTTGTTAGAAATAAATTAAACAAACGCTTTGAGCATAGTATGTCACATACACATTTACAAATTAATGGATCCACTATATGTTTGAGGAAGGAATATAACTATAAATTTATGATAAAACAAATAACCATATTCTATTACAAGAAAACCTTAATGTACAATCTGCCAAGATCATGGAATAACAAACAAGAATGAGATTGCAAATGAAATTGACCAAATGTATTTGCAAATGAGGAAGTATTTAAATAGGCGAGTGCGGGTACTTGATTATCCACCAAACGAAGATCTAGGTCTCCATGGTGGTGACCACCCACAATGATAATGTAAAGTGTCAATGTAAGTCGACACCTTTATAAAGTGGCTAACAACTTTGTCAAAATCAAAACACATGTGGATAATTTCCCTAACTATGATTAAGTTAGTGTAAACACCTATGATTAGAGGTTTATACACCAACACTTCCCCCCTTAAGCATAGTTGAGGTGAGTTTTATGAAAAATGGGTCCCGACTATTAGCATGGTGAGGTACCCATGCACGATGTAAATCTCTCATAAACGAAGAAAGGTAGAAAACCCAGTGGGAAAAAACTATCCCCCAAAAGAGAGAAAAAAAGGAAAGGCTTAGATAGCCCCACCAAAATATGATGATGCTGATGTAGATTCCGATGTAGATATGAGGAACTCCTGAAGCATGTCAATGTTGAAAACTCTACCCTTCTCTTAATTCCAAAAGAATTTAGCAAACTAATTGAAGTTGATAGTGTTCGAGAGATGAAGACCAAGATATAGGTCCAAGAAATATACCAAAAAACTGAAAGCAATGATGTTCATTGAGTGCACATATGAATGAGATGAGAATCTGTATGACTCAAGTTGTGATTGTTACAACCCCCCCATTACACTTTATACATCAGTGTGAGTACAATTTCTAAATTCCCTTTACACTTTCATTTACATGACACTACATGAGTGTATTTACAAACAAAGATGCCATAGTAGTTTAATCAACCTGCTATGAAGAACCAACTGAGATTGGCTATGAATTAACACTAGGTTCTGAAGTTGTATCCTCTTCTCCTGATGTAAAGTGTGAAAAAGTGAAGCTGTGGTCGAAGTGACAAACCTTCACCACTGCTACAATTTTCAACATTTTGTTTCTTTGATTAGGGTTGTTGTTGGGGTAAACTTAACTATTTTGTCAGAATAGGTGAGTTGATATATGGAGAGATGATTTTTTAAAAGCTTAGCAATGGAAAATACATTGTGTACAAATCCATTTCCTAACTTTACAACCCCCTTACCACAAACATTGTAGTAGATATCGTTCATCAGAATTTTAAAAGTATTGCATGGTCTAATTCTCACAAACACCTCTTGGAAAGGTGACATGTGATCCATTGCAATAGAACTAAGACTCCATTTGTTGACTTCTTTATTAGAAGGAGGAATTGAATTCTCTTTTGTTTTTACCCTCAAGTTGAGAAGTTGAATTAAACTCCTTTTTAGACTCAATTTTGAAGGTGACACTTTATAAGTTTGAGCGCTTTTACTCTTGCTTAATATCCCCCTTGAAGTGGCACTTTATAAAAGTAGTACATTTGACATTATTTTCACATTTTGATTTGATTTCCCCCCTTAATTTATAGCTCAAACAGGAACTTTAAAATTGTATTGTGATTTTGAGCTTGTTAGAACATCGACAAAAAACCATGCACTTTTGCAAAAGGAATCACTTGATTTTGAGTTGATTTGCAAAAGTTATAGGCCTTTCATTTTTTGCATTTACAAAAAAAAATCCTTCCACGACAAAAAAAAAGTTCCAATTTTTGGAAAAAAAAAATGAAATAAGGAGGAAAATAAGCCCCCTTGGGCTATACATGACCAGGGGCTAAAACCCCATGTGACCAAGGGCTTAAGTTTTCAAAATGTGCCCCCCCTTCCTATGAGATTGAATTTCCTGTCCTAGATCTTTCTTTTTGGCATGTGTTGGGATGGTGTTAGCAAAGACCGTTGCATCTATTGTTATCTACCAATTGTCTCTGCTAGAAGTATTCATAGCTCTCATTAAATCCATGTTGTGTATGTCTACAATCATGATATTCTAAGAAAACACATTTGTTCTGCCATCACCAAGTTAACTACCATTTTAGTGACAAAGTTTAGGGTGTCTTGTAGATCGTTCAATACCGGGTATGATGGTCAACCATGCACACATAATTATCACTGTAGATGTAATGCAATAAGGGTTTCAAATGTGATCGAAGTATGCACAACTCTCATCAACTAAATCCCCATGGCCGCACACTCAGGCTGGGTGGATATGGTGAAGGTTGCAGAGTCTGGTTTAAAACTAGCCAATCACCTTTTCTACAGATCAATTTTATGCATTTATACAATCATTGCATTCCAGGGATGACATCCTTTGAGGAATTCTATCCTACGGTTCACGTGCTCATCTCTGCTTTCACATTGCATTTGTTTGAAAGTTTCTAAAGCCTTTCCAACAAATCTACTAGGGCAAAGAAGCTTGTCAGTTTCTAAATATATTCATCCACTTTTTCCTTCATTATTCATGCCATGCGTATATTATAATTTATAGGCTTAATATATCTCATGTTTGTAATGAGGATAGCAATCCATTTATGCATTTTATTTCAGGATAAGTTAAAGTACATGAACACCTGGAGAATGCCATCCATATTATTTTTTATAAGTTAAGCTAGAAACTAGGGTCCAAATCCCTTTAACAAAACAGCCCCAGGGGCATCATGCCTTTAAAATGCCAGAAACAACAGATAGTTAGCATAGAAATAGTAGAACAAAACAACAGAACAAAACCCAACAAAATGATGGAGAAAATAAAAAATAGGAGAAACAAGAAACTAAGGGCTGTTAGTCACCCCAAACTTGGCTAGGAACTCCACCATCTCCTTGTAGTCACCTAAGCTCTCAATGCCCACTTGTTTAACCTTCTCATCCAGATCCTTCACCGCGATGAAGATGGAAGTTGCTCAGTGTAAATCTTTCACTGCGAATTCTGCCATGACCTTCCATTTGTTCTACATAGAGTCCATTCTTTTCTGAAGGTTCTAGGTATCCTCTGCATGTTTGACACATTGAGCACATTTCCCCTTACTAGCTTGATGAACAACCCCCCCCACATCTTTCTTCGCAATGGTAGCCTTAATCATGCGTTCCAGACTTTTTGAGCTACTTTCATTCCTCGAGGCAAAGTGGCTAGTGCCCTCGACTTCATGCACAGATTCATAGGAGTCTACTCTCCCTCTTCATCCACTGTCTCTTCCACAAACTCAGAGTCCTCAGAACCCTCCACCCCTAGAGAACTAACCAGTGGTTTCCCAACAATCCTTTTGGAACAACGAATGCTCGGAAGAGCAGTTCCCCACCTTCACTACTACCCTTAGTTTCCAGAATAGTGTCCAATTCCACAATTTTCATAGGAGCATCCTCCATGGCAGCACCCTTCCGTTCTGTTAGCACTAATTTTGGTCTGGATATGAGCGCAGGATGTTGGAGGGTTTTTTCCTTTTTGGGCCCTAAGTTTCCTTGTTCATCGCTGTGATTTTCTCTATCGGTGAAACTTCTTTTTGGGTACTCAGATTTTGCTTGAACCATCATTTTGAACCATCGCGTTGAACCCTTTTGGTTCAAGGTTCAACTGTTCATGGGCTTAGGCTCCATCTTTTCCCGTCAGTGAATTCTTTGTTCATCTGTGTTATCGGCGTTGAACTTATCGGTTGAACTTCTCTTTTGAACCATCGGGTTGAACTGGTTCAGGGTTCAATGGTTCAAAGCCTTACGATTTTAGTCTTATCAGCGTAATGTTCATCATCGGGTGGACGGTGGAGTGTTGGCCTGACGGTTTGCCTCTGGCCGATGGAAGGTTAGTGGTTTGCAAGGTTGGTTTCGGTGTGACATGTTCTATCAGGCTAACCGTTGGAGGGTTCACCGGTATACAATGTTTGGCCAATGGATGCTATTGGCGAGAGCTGTATTGTCGGCCTGAGTGTTTTGGGTTGTGCCGATGATGGGAGGTGTGGCCGATGGGGTGTCATCGGCGTGTGTCTCACCGAAGGATTGTGTATAGGGGTGATCGGCTGTGTCGGCGAGGGCAATTCTTGTTGTGCCAATAGAGTTGGTTTCACCAACGGAGATAGGAAGCAAGGGTGTTGTCGGCGTAACTTGGTAGATCGGCGAAGGTTTGGAAGGTCGGCCCGATGGTCTATCTCTGGCCAATGAAGGGGAATGCGAAGCAAGTTATATCAGCCAGACTATTGATGTCAGTAGGAGGATTTGGGAGTGTGCCGATGGCTCGGGTCTTGGCGATAGGCTTTGGACAAAGCCTTATGCGTCAAGTGCGGCAAAAGCGCTCGACATTTGTTATACATGCGGCCGTGTTTTTAAAATGATAAAGTTGTCTCCGTGGCACCAATGTGGGATTAATCTCCCTATATAATTTGAAACTACGATAGAAGTATGTTTTGGCGGGAATTTCTTTTTTGAAGTGCTGCGACAGTTTTCAAGTGGCCACGGGTGGTTGAGCCATCAATGGTGACTGTAGCAGGGGCATGGGCGAGTTGTTGAACAATCATGTCCCTGATTTTTGGCGTGAGGACTTCCAGATGGTGGCACAGGGCTCGAGGCCACCATTGTCTACTTTCTGTCTCTGCAGCAATAAATTCTAAGCACCATTCCTTTGAAGGATCTGTATCTGGCGGATTTTTGTAAAAGCCTTGTAATTAATTGTTGTGGTACACTTTCTGGCTGATATAAGCAGACTGTGTTACCATTGTTTTGTTTGTTGAAAGTTGAACATTTGGCTCTGTAATACAATACAGCTGATTTGGTTGCTCTATATAGCAAAACTTGTGAGTTTATGTATCTCTTGTTGTATGTTTTTGCATGAATCCACTGATTTCATGGTTAATTTTATATGAGAAATGCTATGTTAGCATGTGTTTTGTTAATTCTGTCTCCAGTATTGCATGTATCTTTCTTCTGAGTCTGGATATTTAAGCAATGTTTGAGACTCTAGAACATAGAATTCCTGTGTTGAATGTCTGATCTCTTAACTTCTGCTCAAGGGGTAGATTAAATTGTTCTCAGATTGAACATTGGGAAGGGTATACTGCAGTAGGGATGCCATAAGTATAGATAGCTTAACACTCTATATTGGGAGATATCTGTAAGGCAGGTATCATATGTATCCCCCTGAAATCTAGTTTTAGTTGTTCATGCATATCATTCACAGGTGTATGTCTACTGACTCCAGGCCCTGGATAGGCACCGATCTAGCTTTGTCTTTGTGTTATATACCATGTCCAGCTTTGCATCCAAATATAAAATCAAAACCAAACTCTAAAACAACCATTAGGACATTAGAATTAGTTTTAGGATCCTCAGTCCTTTGTCTAAAACTACAAATAGGCCCAAAGCTAGCCCCTTTGCTCTTATCTTTTAGTTTTGGTCTACTTATAGGAGGACTTATCTGCTTTCTGTTAGCATCCCAGCCTTGTATGTATATCATCATGGATGTTGAGTAGGGAATACGCCCCTAGGTTTTGCAGAGCCTGAAGAAGAAGAGGAGATAAAATATAGAGTCTATCTCCTACACTGTTGGCCCCTGGCCCAGAGATCCTATTGATCATTAATGGCTACCTTGTAGGGAAATCTGGGAATAAGCATCCAGTCTAGGAAAAAACCAACAGAAATTGGCGACTCCGCTGGGGAGTTTGTGAAAGAACCCTGATTTTCAAAAGAAAATAGTTCCTAGTAATAGGTGGTGACTCCGAAGTAATCTCCCAACCGGTCAAAGTAAAATTTATATGCAGGGGAGAAGATCCCAACAAAATCCTTTATTTGAAGAGTTACCAATAACAAGAAGAATGATGTATAGAAGAAAGGGAGCTGTCTCAGTCAATCATGAGGGTTCCCCCAGAAAAAATGATGATATGCAAGATAACCCTAGGCCATCAGGACAGCATGTGCCTTACTTTTCAAATGCAGGCGCTGATATTTAGGGTGCATATGAGAGGCAACATGGTGGTAGCGTGAAAATGAGGTCAGAGGTGTTCCAAGAACGCCCATTTCTAGACCCTAGTGAAAGGTTTGAAGAGGTAGAGTCTCTAAGGGATGATGAAGATGAAGATCAGAATATGGTAAAACCATCCTCCTCTAGGCCTAGTGAGCAAGAACTAGCTGATGAAATTAGGAGCTTAAGGGCCGAGTTCGAATATCAGCAGGCAATAACAATCAGAGATGACTTGAGGAAGAAAGTGCAAGCTTTAAGGGCTGCCCAAAATAATTCAATTCCTACCCTTGAGAATGCAAATGTGCAGAGACATCAACAGAGAAATGAAGTGCAACATCAGTATAATGATGAGAGACAAAATGTGAATGATGCTAGGATACCACTGAGCAATGTAAGAAACTAGAATGCAAATAGAAATATTAATATTAATCAGTTTGACAGATAGTCCATGTAGTTAGATAGATTCAGATAGCTGGTATTTGATGGTATTCCTGGTATCCTAACCCCATTGACAAGCATCTGAGGTTGCAAGTGCCTAAATTTTCAGGAAACAACACAGTGTCAGGAGAAGATCATCTAAAGGCCTTTCAAAATGTCATGGATAACTTTGAGGTTGAACATGAGGATGTTTTCATGAAGTCATTCATGCAATCTTTAGTAGATGAGGCAAGGGAATGGTATAAGAATCTGTCTGACTAGAGTATTTCATCATGGGATGATTTTAAAAGGATATTCAAGGAGCAATATGGTGACAAAACTGACCCTAGCTTTTTTGTAAATGAGTTTACCAGTATCACTAAATGGTCAAATGAGTAGGTTGCAAATTTTAATGCCAGATTTACTAAAGTGTTAAACAAATTGCCACATCACATGAGGCCAAATGAACCTATGTGCATAATATTGTATATCAATGCCTTTGATGCAAAAATTGCATATGGATTAAGAGATAAAAGTCCTGCTACTATCAGGGATGCTTTCAGAATTGCAGTAAATATTGAGAACAACAAGAAAGCATCAGGCAAGACTAATAGAAGGGATGATGTGAAAATTCTGTAGAATCCAACAAGCCTCAAAACACGCAAGGTAATACATCTGCCCCTGAAGATAAGATTGACAAATTGGCAAATGTTGTTAAGGACCTAAGCTACAGATTAGCTATAAATGAAAAAGGGATAGGTCTTGATAGGCAAGTCTATCAAAGGCAGGCAAAGAGGCCATCATTGCATGATATGCCTTATAATACCAATTGGCATAATGGTAAGCCTATATTCCCACATAACAACACAAATCAGAGGACTCAACATGTCAAAGAAACTCTTGATCCTCTAAAGAAAGCTGTAAATATTGTTGATGATACTCCATGGTGTATAATTTGTCAGATGCCACATTCATAGTCACGGTGTATTATTGTTCAGTCCTTATGTGATAATACTACATCTTGTAATGAATGCAATGAGCCACATTATGTGCAAGATGATGATGTTAATATGATGTCCACAAACAATGGATACCCCATTTATGATGCTGATGAGAGTACAGATGATGGAATTCAGGCCTGTCAATAGGAATTTTATGATGAAGGTAATGAAGAGAGCTATGTGTATGCTTAGAGCTCGCATAATTTTTTGAGTAACTTACAACGACCTTCTGATGAGGAAATTAGGGCCTTCACAGCTACAGCAGTTGCCCAAGTTAAGAGTAACTACAATCTCAGAGGTAAAGCTCAGATAAGCAGCTTGCGTCAACCAGAAGATGTTTCTGCAGGTCAGCCAGTGCATGGTCATAAAGGAATTGAACCACAAAAAAAGTAGTGGGTTAATAATAAACAGAATTTTAGATATAGAACAGGTCATGAATCTCAAGGACCAGAAAATAGAATCCCTCAGGATGAAGATCAAAGTAAAGGTTCCCAAGACAAGAATGATGATTAGGGAACTATGAAAGTAAAAGCTAAATCAGTTCAGGATAAAAACAAGATTGTGGAGCAAGCTACAACTGTTATACAAAATTATGCTCCATTTGATATAGCTCAAGTCCTCTCCCAGGTAAAAGTCTCTGTTCCACTTATGGAACTGATGAAGGTTGAAGAGATCAAGAATAGGACAATATCCCTAATTTCAGGGGTGCCTCTTCAAGCTAAACAAAATGTTCAGACCCAGGGTGAGAAACATGTCATGTATAATGAAGAAGATGAGGCTCCTGAAGTCTATTTAGGAGTGACTATGACAAAGTGTCCTTCACAAGTGGAACCATTTTATGTATCCCTAGTTATAAATGGAAAAATAATCAGAAATTGTATGCTTGACTCTGGAGCATCTACAAATGTCATGCCTTTGGCCATCATGCAACAAGCTAGATTGAAAATTGACAAGGCATGTGGAAAATGTTACGCTATGGATGCCAAAGAGGTACCAGTTATTGGAATCATGAAGGATGTAGATTTCAAACTGGCAGTATTTCTTGAAAAGAGATATAAAATGAATATAACAGTGGTTGACATCAAGCCACAGTATGGTATGTTGCTGTCAAGAAGATGGGCTGCACTAATTGGTGGAAGTATGCAGCTCGACCTGTCATATGCCATGATTCCAATGAATGGCAGGGATGTTAAGCTAATCAGAGAATAGAGATCATCAGAGACAGTGGAAGACCAAGAAGCAGAGGAATAGATATGCTTTGTAAACACTGACTGTGATAATTTCAAGGTTGTCTCGGATGATAGGGAAGATAAAGAGAAAAACATCTGCATTAAAGAGCTAGACCAGCAGGGTCTATGGACCATGTATTTTGATGGAGCTTGCGCAAAAGAAGGCTCTGGAGTTGGAGTTGTTTTACTGTCTCCAACTAGTAAGCTCCTCAAATTTTCTTTCTTGCTGACGTTTGTTTGCACAAACAACATTGCAGAATATGAGGCTTTAATCTTAGGCCTAAATATTGCTCTCAAACATGGAATCAAAATGCTAAGAGTATTTGGGGATTTTGAGCTGATTGTATCCCAAATTAGAGATAGGTATGCTTCAAAAAACAAAAGATTGAAACAATACAAGCATGTTGTTTGGGATACCATTGAACTATTTGATGCATTTTCAATAGGCTAGGTAGAAAGATCAAAGAATGTTATGGCTGATTTCTTAGCTAATGTTGCAATAAGGCCAGATGACATCACTCTGGCAGATGTTACAAATGTAGAAGTTAAAATCAGGCTTGCAGTACTAGAAAATATATGCAGTTGGCAAGTGTTTAATGATGATAGGGACTTGTTAAAATTTTTGCACTGCATAGATGAATTTGAGAATCAAGAAATTGATTTCCAAGCTTTTGTAGAGACTATAGATGGAAAAGAAACTCTTGTGGGAAAAGAGATAATTCAATTGAAGACTAATAAAATCCCTAGAGGGTTAGTAGCTTTGGAAAGAGCTTTTGACAGTAGAGACAAATTGGTCACAAGGACATCTCCCACAAATAAGGAAGATTTAGAAGAGATAAATTTGGGAACATCTCAGGCCCCTAAGAAGGTATATATTGGTAAGCAGCTCAAACCACACATTAGGAGTATGCTGATTGCATTACTGAAAAGGTATAAACATGTTTTTGCTTGGTCATATGAGGACCTAAAAGCCTATAGGGAAGATTTATTCCAGCATGAGATCCCATTGAAGCCTGGAGCTAAGCCATTCAGACAGAGGCAAAGACCTATTAATCCTACCTTAGCTCCAAAGATGCAAGAAGAACTTAAAAAGCTTAGGGAAGCTAGAATAATTGTGCCAATCAGACATTCAACTTGGGTGTCTAACCTTGTCCCAGTCAGAAAAAAGAATGGTGATATTAGGCTTTGTGTTGATTTCAGGAACTTGAATGTATCCTCTTTAAAGGATAACTATCCACTGCCTAATATGGAAGCTATGCTGCAGAGAGTGACTGGTTGTGAACTCTTATCCATGATGGATGGATTTTCAGGTTATAATTAGGTGAAGGTAAAGGAATCAGAACAGTATAAGACTGCCTTCACCACTCCATGGGGAACTTATGTATATGTTAGAATGCCATTTGGACTAACAAATGCAGGTGCTACATTTCAAAGAGCAATGGACGTTGCTTTTGTAGGGTTGATTGATTCAATCCTGGCTATATATCAGGATGACTTGACTGCATATTCAAAGAAGGAAGAGCAGCATTGTTTGCATCTAGAACAGATTTTCATAAGAGCACTAGAGTATGGTTTTTCTTTAAATCCAAAGAAGTGTGCTTTTGGGGTAGTTGAAGGAAAATTCCTAGGGCACATTGTTTCCAAGGATGGAGTCAGGATAGATCCAAAGAGAGTGGCTTCTATTGACAGAATTCAAATGCCAAAAACTGTAAAAGGAGTTCAGTCCTTCTTTGGACAGATAAATTTTGTTAGGAGATTTGTTCCCAACTTTGCAGAAACCACAAGGAACATTTCTAAGATGATGAAGAAAGATGCAACTATCAACTGGGAAAGTGAAGCAATAGAATCATTTCAGAGTATCAAAGAGGCAATCAAGATGGCCCCTGTTCTTAAATCTCCTGATTTTTCTAGGCCATTCCAAGTATTTTCATTTGCTTCCTTTCACACTGTTGCTACATGTTTGCTACAAAAAAATGAAGATGGTTTTGAACAGCCCATAGCTTTCTTCAGTATGTCCTTGCAGGCTTCTGAGTTGAAGTATGATATTATGGAAAAACAAGCATATGCACTAGTCAGAGCCATCAAAAGTTTCAGACCATACCTGGTAGGATCACATATAATTGCATATGTACCCCATGCAGCAGTCAAAGACATATTCACTCAACAGGAGGTGACCGGAAGAAGGTGTAGATGGATAAACAAACTGCAGGAGTTCAACATAGAGATACAAATTACCAAGTTGGTAAGAGGACAAGGATTAGCCAAGATGATGGCACAGTCAAACTTGGAAGCATACCAAGTTAATGCAGTCCAAAATGAGAGTGTAAATGTATCAAGATCTGAATGGTACAAGGATATTATCTACTACTTGCAAAATTTGAATTGTCCTTCCCATTTTAGTGACAGTCAAAAGAGGACTTTAAAGTTACATGCAATCAGGTATGTTATTGTTCAAGGTGAGCTATACTGGAAAAACCCTAATGGTGTGCTGCTGAGATGTGTGGATGAAGATGTGGCTAACAATGTTTTGATTGATATGCATAAAGGATTGTGTGGTGGACATTATACTGCCCAAACAATAACTCATAAGACTCTCAGAGTAAGATATTGGTGGCCCACTCTATTTTCAGATGCACAAAGGTTAGTAAGGAAGTGTGACCCTTGCCAAAGATTTTTAGGAAAATTGAGATATGATGGTGGTTTACCCCTCAGAACTGTAACTGTGGATGCTCCATTTCAGCAATGGGGAGTTGACTTCGTAGGGGAAATTGCAGACAAGTCAACTGGGGGACATAGTTGGATTTTGGTGGCAACTGATTACTTTACCAAATGGATCAAGGCCATTCCAACTAAGAGAGCTACAAGTAAGGTGGTGATGGATTTCATACTAGAAAATGTTATCACCAGGTTTGGAGTACCATTCAAGATAGTCACTGATAATGCTATGTGCTTCAGATCAGGTGAATTTGTTGATTTTTGCAATAGGTATGGGATAAATCTATCATATGCATCACCATACCATCCACAAGGAAATGGTCAAGTAGAATCAAGCAATAAAAGCATCATAAAAATTCTCAAGAGGATACTGGACAAGAACAAGAGAGCTTGGAACTCAAAATTAAAGTTAGTAATATGGGTTGACAGAGTGACAGTAAAAAAGGCTATTGGAATGTCACCCTTTGAGCTAGTATATGGTGCATCAGCCAGATTGCCCATAAACAATCTCCTACCAGTTTACAGATTCATCTAGGAAAATGATGAGGAGATTGAAGACTCCATGACAGAAAGAGTGAATCAGCTGGTTGCATTGGATGAGAATAGAAGGAAAGCACACTAGATTAATCTCAAGAGACAACAAGATATGAAATATCAGTTTGACAGGAAAGCTACAAAAAGGAAGTTTCAAGTCAATGATCTGGTGCTCATATGGAATGCAAAAGGTCAAGAAAAGGGTAAAAATGGTAAATTCAAACCCTTATGGATGGGCCCATATCAGATTTACAGCATTCATGGCGAGGATTCTTATTTCCTCCAGGCCCTAGATGGTGAATTTCTGGAATTGCCTGTGCATGACCAATTCCTTAAGTTCGATTTTGCATAGATGACTTATCGCTGTGCACATTTGTAAAAATATGTATATAGTGTAAATGTTTTGTACAGTTCGTGCTTTTTTGGCTTGTTTGCCTAGTCTACTCGGAGATCTAGTTCTCGCTGCAGGTTTTTCACCTGCATGTCCCCATTCGGAGCCAGTGTTAGCACTAATTTTGGTCTGGATCTGAGCGCAGGATGTTGGAGGGTTTTTTCCTTTTTGCACCCTAAGTTTCCTTGTTCATCGCTGTGATTTTCTCTATCAGCGAAACTTCTTTTTGGGTACTCAGATTTTGCTTGAACCATCGTTTTGAACCATTGCGTTGAACCCTTTTGGTTCAAGGTTCAACGGTTCATGGGCTTAGGCTCCATCTTTTCCCGTCAATGAATTCTTTGTTCATCTGTGTTATCGGTGTTGAACTTCTCGGTTGAACTTCTCTTTTGAACCATCGGGTTGAAGTGGTTCAGGGTTCAATGGTTCAAAGCCTTATGATTTTGGTCTTATCGGTGTAACATTCATCATCGGGTGGACGGTGGAGTGTTGGCCCGATGGTTTGCCTCTGGCCAATGAAAGGTTAGCGGTTTGCAAGGTTGGTTTCGGTGTGACATGTTCTATCGAGCTAACCGTTGGAGGGTTCACCGATATACAATGTTTGGCTGATGGATGCTATTGGCAAGAGCTGTATTGTTAGCCTGAGTGTTTTGGGTTGTGCTGACGATGGGAGGTGTGGCCGATGGGGTGTCATCAGCGTGTGTCTCACAGAAGGATTGTGTATCGGGGTGATCGGCTGTGTCGGCGAGGGCAATTCTTGTTGTGCCGATAGAGTTGGTTTCACTGACAGAGATAGGAAGCGAGGGTGTTATCGGCGTAACTTGGTAGATCGGCGAAGGTTTGGAAGGTCGGCCCGATGGTCTATCTCTGGCCGATGAAGGGGAATGTGAAGCAAGTTATATCAGCCAGACTATTGATGTCGGCAGGAGGATTTGGGAGTGTGCTGATGGCTCAGGTCTTGGCGATAGGCTTTGGACAAAGGCTTATGCGTCGAGCGTGGCAAAAGCGCTTGACATTTGTTATACATGCGGCCGTGTTCTTAAAATGATAAAGTTGTCTCCGCGACACCAATGTGGGATTAATATCCATGTATAATTTGAAACTGCGATAGAAGCATGTTTTGGTAGGAATTTCTTTTTTGAAGTGCTGTGATGGTTTTCAAGTGACCGCAGGTGGTTGAGCCATCAATGGCGACTGTAGCAGGGGCATGGGTGAGTTGTTGAATAGTCATGTACCCAATTTTTTGCGTGAGGACTTCCAGATGGTGGCACAGGGCTCGAGGCCACCATTGTCTACTTTCTGTCTCTGCAGCAATAAATTCTAAGCGCCATTCCTTTGAAGGATCTGTATCTGGCAGATTTTTGTAAAAGCCTTGTAATTAATTGTTGTGGTACACTTTCTGGCTGATATAAGCAGACTGTGTTACCATTGTTTTGTTTGTTGAAAGTTGAAAATTTGGCTCTATAATAAAATACAGCTGATTTGGTTGCTCTGTACAGCAAAACTTGTGAGTTTATGTATCTCTTGTTGTACGTTTTTGCATGAATCCACTGATTTCATGGTTAATTTTATATGAGAAATGCTATGTTAGCATGTGTTTTGTTAATTCATTCTCTAGTATTGCATGTATCTTTCTTCTGAGTCTGGATATTTAAGCAATGTTTGAGACTCTAGAACATAGAATTCCTGTGTTGAATGTCTGATCTCTTAACTTCTGCTCAAGGGGTAGATTAAATTGTTCTCAGATTGAACATTGGGAAGGGTATACTGCAGTAGGGATGCCATAAGTATAGATAGCTTAACACTCTGTATTGAGAGATATCTGTAAGGCAGGTATCATATGTATCCCCCTGAAATCCAGTTTTAGTTGTTCATGCATATCATTCACAGGTGTATGTCTACTAACTCCAGGCCTTGGATAGGCACCGATCTAGCTTTGTCTTTGTGTTATATACCATGTCCAGCTTTACATCCAAATATCAAGTCAAAACCAAACTCTAAAACAACCATTAGGACATTAGAATTGGTTTTAGGATCCTCAGTCCTCTGTCTACAACTGCAAATAGGCCCAAACCTAGCCCCTTTGCTCTTATCTTTCAATTTTGGTCTACTTACAGGAGGACATAGCTGCTTTCTGTCAGCATCCCAGCCTTGTATGTATATCCTCATGGATGTTGAGTAGGGAATACCCCCCTAGGTTTTGCAGAGCCTGAAGAAGAAGAGGAGATAAAATATAGAGTCTATCTCCTACACTGTTGGCCCCTGGCCCAGAGATCCTGTTGATCATTGATGGCCGCCTTGTAGGGAAATCTGGGAATAAGTATCCAGTCTGGGAAAAAACCAACATGTTCCTTCTTCTTTTTCGTTAGAGTTCCCTCCATTTCATCCACCCTGTCTCTCCTGCCAAACTTCCTTCCCTGTACTAGAGTGACATGTTTCCGTTTTATATTTTTAGTAGAAATGGAGGCCTCAACAATATTCCCTTCCACCGTACTGGGGCCACCCTTAATTATAGGAGTCCCTATGCAAGTTTTCACTTTACCCTTACCCCTATGTGAACTACCTGGCTGTGGATTCTCCAGAATCTTAACTTGAATAGGTTTAGGTAGACATAGGGCAAGATGGAAATTATACATCTTCAAAATAAGGCCTTGGCATATCAAAATGAGAGGGTGATTGGCATTCTTCGCCCTAAGATCCCTAATAGAATTAATGGAATTATCCAGTGAAGAGAGTAAAATGAAGGGAAAGATAATCTCAACCTTGTTCCTATAATGATTTAAAAGAGCAAAGTGATAGTTATAGTAGACCTGAAACCTTCCTTTTAGCATGAAAAACTTTATTATCATGAGACAAATTTGTCCCCAAGGCTCCTACAATTTCTCTCTCACGAACCCACCATGAAGTTTCATAGGAGCCTCACCCTCGCAGAAGAAGAGATTCATGTGGTCTGGGTTGGCCACTTTTCTTCTCCTTGAATGCTTTTTGCCTTTTGTGGGTAAACCAGTGGCTTGCCCAATGACCTCCTCAGAAACTTGGAATCCAATCTTCCTAATTCTGACTTCCCTGGTTTCCTCATCCCAAGTCTCTACAAACTGTCTTGACAAATTTTCATCATGACCCATTATCCCTTCAAGAAAAGGCACCATCCCACCCTCTTGGATTATATGCCAAACAATAGGATCTTGCTTGAATTCCTCAGCCAAGCTATGATCAATTTTCATGATGTCACCTCCCATCTTACTAGTCTGAGAATGGCTAAAGAGACTAGACTAGATTTGTTTAGAATGGAAATAATCACAATCGGCAGCCTTGAAATTAGGAAAGGGACCATTAAAATAGAAATTATGCTGAGTCATAGTAATGATGATGGTACAATTATTATGGTTAAAAGCCTTAAGATTGCCACCTAGATATATCTGATCGAGGGGAGTATTTAGTTGCCACCTCATGTGAAGATAAGAGACACCAGCCACCATCTTAAACCAACCACGATGGATCATGAAATTAGTTGTCACATCCATCCTCCATCTCCCAGCCACCTGTCCACTCATTGTCCTTTTTGATTTGTGAAATCGTGACCCTGAATCTCCACCAATATTGAAGTCCTTATGCCTTTTAGCATGCCAACCAATCTTTCCCATCAATCTCCTCTTAGCACTATCATCGATACCATCCCCTATATCCTCGTGGACCCCTTTTCCCCAACTCCTATTGATAGGACCCGATTGACTCGACTGCGGCCCTGCGACCCCATCCTGTAGGAGATTCTTGATAATCTCGCCAGAAATAATTTAAAAATTTGAACTGTTTGCCCCGCTTTTCCCAAAGTAAAGAACTCCCACCCATCTCTCACCCTGGTGACACCAAAGGACAATAACCATCACACACCACTTATATTTCATGTCCCTTTCCATCTTGCTCGATTAAGTTACGAATTTCTTAGACAAACTTGAGATGCTTCTCCAGCACCACCATCCATCCTTACCACTTCCAACATTAGCCAAGGCATGAGCCACGACGTTTCCTTCTTTGTAGATATGAGAAATCTTATATCCCTCTAGACCCTTAAGAAGGATCTTGATGTCCCCCATGATATCCTTAAGGTTCCACCGCATCTGAGAATGACCAAGGAAAACATTCACAATTAGCTGGGAGTCTCCTTCAATATGCAGCCTTTTGATATTTAAGGAGATCACTAACTTGATACCCCATAGCATAGCCATGGCTTCCGCTTCAATATTTCTTTTAATGCCAATCCCTCTAGCATAAGCACCAACACACTCTCCAGTATATGTTCTTAAGATACCTCCACCACTAGTAGCACCTAGGTTCCCTTTACCCGCGCAATTGAAGTTCAACTTAACCCACCCTTGCTATGGTGAAGTCCATTTGGTTCTAGCCCGAGCTAACTTTTTAGTCATTTCCACCTTGTATGAGTTCATATTCCAGTTCTTTATCATGTTTAGTTCTTCTCTCCCAAGATGGCTATTTGCAGCTTTAAACTGACAGGAATTGATGTTTTTAGCCAACAACTTGACAAAACATTAAAAGACCTCCAAAGGGGTTCTACTCTTTTCTCTGAAGATTCTATTATTACATTCCTTCCACAGACTCCAAACTAAATGGGGAGGTATTTGGTTCCAAAGTTCTTTCAAGATTGGTAGAACCAGGTTCCCAAACCAACATTTCCATTTTAGCATTCAAGATCCAATTAACATTCATCTTTTAAACAGTGAGTCCCTAGACCTCCCAAGAAAAACTGTAACGAAGAAAGAGATGAACCAAAGAGTCCTCCTTAGATTCACAAAGTATACATATGGTTGGCATAAGGAATCCTCTCTTTTTTCAATTTGTCCAGAGTCGGAACCTTATTATGCATTAAAGTCCACCAAAAGAAATTTATCTTCAGAATGAGTTTAGGAAACTAGATTTTACTCCAAACTCCTCCTTTGCCATGGTTTAATAGCAAATTATACGCACTTTTGATAGTAAACATCCCTCACTTATCCTTATCCTAGACCATCTTGTCTCTCTTGGTAAAAAGTGATAGTCTGTAGTCTTCTAAAGCTTTTTGAACCTGAACCATATTTACCCTCTCACTGTCATCCCAGACATAATCTAAAATCTCTTTCCATCTCCGAAGACCTCCACAGGTCCTTATGTAGTCAGCCACTTTGGGGCCAAACACTTTGCTAATCCTGTTCACTATCCTGCCATAATCTAGCTCTATCAGGGTTTATCCTTCAGCCACCAGTCTTTCCAAAAGTTGACCTCCTTACCATCCCCAATCCTCCATCTCAAACCTTGTTGGATGAGGCCTCTAGTTTTAATAGTCCCATACCAAATAATTGAGCCCTTGGGAAGGCTCTCCTTCACTAAAAAATCTTCTACCTTGGTCTCCATTGAGATATTTGTCTCTCAGGATGTCACCCCAATCAGTACTATTTTGGATACGATTCCACCCTATCTTGGCTATCAGTGCCTTGTTCATCAAATGAATTCTTCTAAGGCCCAAACCCCCTTGTCTTCTAGGCTCACATACTTTCTTCCATCCCACAAGGGCAATTTTTTTTCTCTTCAACCCCCGTCCAAAGAAACTTCTTCTGAATCTGTTCAAACTTATGAGCCACATTTTTAGGAATTTTGAAGAGACTTAACACATAATTGGGCATCCCCTGCAAAGAAGCTTTGGGAAGCTGAAACTTACCAGCTTGGCTCAGGAGAGCACCCTTCCATCCTGCCAGTTTTCTCTAAATTCTTTCCACCAGCACCTTCTAGAACTCCATAGAAACTTTGTTAATGGTTAGAGGAAGGCCCAAATATGTAGCCAGGAGACTTTCACTCTAGCAACCCAAAATACTAGTAATCTTCTGCTAAAGGTCTAGTAGAGTATTAAGGAAGTAGATATGACTTTTTTCAAAAATGACACTTTGACCTGAAACTGCCTCATAGTTCCTTAAGAGTTCCTTCCACCTTCTAGCTTTGACCACCGAGGCCAACCCAAATAGTATAGTGCCATCTAAAAATTGTTGAATCACTGAATTTTGGGTTGTTGAAGCAGGTTTTATCCCGCCAAGAGTCCCCTGCATTAATAAATAAAAAGTTTTCCTTCCTAGAATTTTAGCAATCAGGATAAACAAATAAGGTGAAAGAGGGTCACCTTGCCTAATGCCTCTCCCAAAAGGGAAAAAACCTTTTGGGGATCCATTAACAAGCACTGAGAATATGGATGTAGATATACACTCTTTAATTATGTTAATGATTTTTTCATTAAATCCAAATTTCCTAAGAATTCTCAAAAGAAAGTCCTAGCTGACCCTACCATAATCTTTTGAGATATCTAGTTTAAAAATCATACTTGGGGTGTTGTATATTTTAATAGAATGAATTATTTCGTGGGTGGTGATTTTTGCATCTAGGATCTGCCTCCCCGAGACGAAGCCTTTTTGGGTAGGAGTGAAGAGTTTATCTAGCAGGGGCTGCAATCTGAAAACCAACAGTTTAGTGAAGACCTTATATATCATGTTACAAAGAATGATTGGTCTAAAATCTGTCGTGGTTTGTGGTGGTGCCTGCATAAACATTCAAGTTTCAAACATTTAAATATGCAGGCCCCTTCCCAAAAAATCTAAAATTTTCGTGTCTTTCGGCCTCTACAGTGCTAAAAATGCCAAAAATCAGATTGAGGAGGGTCAAAATATACAGTGGCGGGTCAGAAATCTCCATCGGCCCCTAAAAAATGTTAAAAACTGGGTCAAATGCATAGAAAATGCTTATCAGGTCACTGCTCCAAGACCCTAAATGTTTCTAAGTGTGGCTTGATGGGTCTAATTTTGCCAGCCGCGGGACCGGCAAGTTTAAGCCCTAGTTTAAATCTGCGCTTTTGCATCCCCACGGAGTGTGCCACGTGTTAGTAGCGGAGTGTAGCCCCTAAAAGTTTCAACTTAGCCGCGGAAGCTGCCACGTGTCAGCTTCCGATAGAGTTCTGTTAAGGTTTCAAAGCAGTTTCTAAAAGTTTCTGAGAGTGACACGGAGGGCACCACGTGGAGGCACCTGAGAGACACAAGAAAAGTAAATCAGAGCCCCGCGGACAGTGCCACGTGTCAGATTTCACCCATGTTTCAGGAAAATTTCTTCTAAGTTTCTAAGCTACCGCAGAAAGCACCATCTATCCCTTGTAATTGCTGTGGAAGCTGACAAGTGTCAACTTCCACATTTGTTTCTATTTGTTTCATAGCTTGGCACAGACATGGTGGGTCCCATTGAAGTTTCTAAGCTAGAGTGGATGATGCCAAGTGGCTGCCTTAGCAGGAGTTTCAAAAGTGTTTCTCAGTTTCTTTAGTGGTCGCGGATACTGCCAAGTGTCATCCTCCACTTGAGGTTTCATGTGCCCCTTTATAAAGTTTTAATGATCACGCAAAAGGCGTCAAGTGTCACTGGTGGGGGTAGTTTCTTTTTGTTTCAGCGGGAGCATGAAAGGCACCATGTGTCCCTCAAGGTTGCTGTGGAGCATGACAAGTGTCAGTTTTTGCAGGCTAGTTTCCATTTTGTTTCAACGATAAATGAAACATTGATGTGGGCCCCGACATATGTATCAAATGTGTCAGAAAGTGACGCATGGCAGAGGGTCCCAGGGGTCTCTAATGTTTCAAGGTTATCACGGATGCTACCAAGTGTCGCGATCCATGAGGTTTTAAAAGTTTCTTTGTGTTTCAAGAAGTGGCCGTGGAAGGCGCCACATGGCGGCTTCCGCGGGCTTGCCCCTATTTTCCTTTTGCGATGGCGAGCGGGGGGTTGTGGGCCCCGTTTCTTTTTGTGTCTCTAGGTTTCAAGGCCGCGGGTTGTGACATGTGTCACCTGTGGAAGCCACTTTGGTATTGAGACATAATATGTTTCTAAGTGTTGCGGACGCTGCCAAGTGTCGGCATCCACGAGAGTCCCAAAGTGTTTCAAATGTTTCTTAAGTGATCATTGGAGAGACTTCGTAGATCGGCAGGAGTCATGGTGATGGGCTTTGGGTGAAGGTTTATGGTTCGAGTGGGGCAAAGGTGCTCGACACTTAATTTACATGCGACCCTACTTTTAAATTGATAAAGTGGTCTCTGTGGGATGCATGTGGGACTATTCTTCCTGCATATTTTGAATTTTCAATGAAATATGTTTTAGCAGGAAGGTGTTAAGGGCTTAGTTCCTGCATTGTCCGTTGGCTGCAGGTAGGTGAGGCAGTAATGGCAGTTGTTGCAGGAATGTGGACAGATCTACGGTGTGATTTGAGATATCAGGCGATGGCACATGGCTCGAGGCCCCTTCCTATCTTCTCCTCTACCAACTACATTTATGTTTGAGCGCCATTTTTTTGGTACTGTGTATCTGGCAGGATTTTTGGCCTCCCATGTAATTAATTTGCTGGGTACATTTTCTTGCTATTTAAGCAGACTGTGTTACCCATTTTTAGGTTGTTGAAGGCCTAGGGCATTTTTTGTGTAAATAATGAAGAACAGGGCATGATCTTGGTTGTTTTATCCCATTTTGGAGTTTATGTGTTGCAGCATGTATGTATTTTGCACATATTTTCAGTTTCAATGTTGATTTATATGAAAAATGCTTATTGCATGTGTCTATCTGCTTGTCTCCATTTGCTGCATGTTTTCCTTCTTTTTAATCTGGTTGCTAAGGGTTTCTCAGGTTCTAGGGTATGGTTTTCTATATCACATACATGATCTCTAACTTCCATTCAAGGAGTGGATTAAACTGTTTTAGGTCAATGTATGGAGAAGGTCGTATGTCAGCAGGGACATCTTTAAGTAGAGGCAGTTAGATACCCATTCTTGGGTGATGTTTGTAAGGCAAGCATCAGTCCAACCCCCTGAAACTTGAGTGAAAGTTGCAAACCATCTATTGTATATGTCTAGTTGACTCCATGCCCAGTGGATAGGCACCAGTCTGTTTCTGGGTCAGTAGTTATGAGCCAAAACCCCTTTTCTTGCATCTAGGACATTATGTCCACCCATCTCATCACTTCCACTTGTTAGTTGTAGGAGTTGGATTAGGAATCCCCTACATACTCTCATACCCAACCAGATGTCTAAGAATGTTGCCAACCTTGTTGTCTATCATGCAGATGTTGGTCTATACATGAGAGTATTTTGCCTGTTGTTGTCAAGTTAGATCTTTCTATCTTTGAGCTAGTCAAGGTTACATCTTGAGTTATAGGGATACCCCCCTTGGTGTGGTAGAACCAGAAGTGAAGGGGAGGCAGCTCACGCAACCTCCAGTAATCTGTTGGCCGAATCTGCCCCTGCATTGGAACTGGCAAACCCTCTGTAGATTTGGTAACCAACAGATTTTGGCAACTCTGCTGGGGAGATCAATGTCATATCGATGAAAATTTGAGTCTAAAAGATTGCAAAATCAGACCTGGAGGTGCTTTGTTGCAGCAAAGGAAAAAGTTTTATATGTGGCTCTGCTATGGGAGAACCCAGAAAGAAAGAAATCAATTTTCAGCTTCAACCTATTTGAAGCTCATTCCTCTACCAAGGAGGTGGCGACTCTGTTGAATGAACTTGTCAGCAGCTACAACATATCTAGGTATTTGTACAAGTTTTTGAAAAGTTCCCTACTTGGTGAAATAGCATTGGTTAAAAGGGAAACATTGGTGAAAGCAGAGCTTGCATGCTTTTGTCTGAACCTACTCTATATTTCAGAAAGGCATGCAATGTTGTTTAAAAGACTCATATAGAGGACATTAGGCAGGTTGAAATAACAGTTTGTATTTTAAGGGCCTAAGGTCATATTGTGATTGAAAATCTAAGTAGAGAAGAGGGTTGCAAAAAGCACAAAAAGATGTATTGTCAGCCCATGCACCCTTGTGAGGTGTCAAGTGCAAAAATGTATAGTAGTCAGTCCCAACCATGTAATAAAAGAAGTTTCAACATAGACAGATATAAGCCCATAAATTTTAGTGGCATTTGTCACTATCCAAATGCTCTTCCACCTAAAATCAGAAAGTATTTGCCTAAATTCAATGGTATAAAGGATGAATCAGCTGAGAGACAGCTGCAACAGTTTATAAATGTTATAGATGATTTTGAGATTGACCATGAAGATGTAGTTATGAGATTATTTGTTCAATCTCTAGATGAAGATGCAAGGGACTAGTTTTCCTATCTTCCAGTTTTCTCCATTAGCTCTTGGCATGGTTTTAAATCTGCATTTCTAGTGCAATATGGTTAAAGAATTTCTGAATATGCAGTTATTAGTGACTTCATGTACATCCATATTGAAGAAGATGAGTTGATCCCAGCCTTTAACCTCAGATTTATGAGGGCATTGAATAGAATACCAGAATGCATGAGACCTAATGATGCATTGTGCTTAGTTGTCTATTTGGGAGCATTTGATAAGAAAATGAGTTATAGATTAAGAGATAAGGAGCCCACCATATTGCATCAAGCACAATAGTTTGCAATGGATATTGAAAACAATTGGAGGTATGGAATACAAAAGGGTTATTTTTCTAAAAAAATTTGTTGTCCTGCAGCCCCCAATGTTAATGAAAATTTTAATCCAGGAGTTGACAATGAATGTCAAAGTTCTCACACCCCTGTTGTCCTAGTTTTTGCATTATTCCAAGTAGCTGATGTTTCTATTGTAGAGGAGGATGTCCCATTTTGCCCAGAAAATGAAGTTGAAAATAATGATTTTTCAAGTGATATTTGCATGCCAGTCCTAAACAAAGAGCATTCATGTTTAAATGATCCAGTTGTGCAAGGTAGTGATCATATGGATCAAGAGTCAATATCAGTTTCATCAGGAAGCATTAGAGGGCTGGAAAGTGATGTAGATACTTCAACTTCAGAATGCATTAAAGTAGCAGTAATTTTATATGTGGGGCAATCAGAGATTAAAGATGGTAAAGATGATATCCATGATCAATTCGTGGATCAGGTTTGTTCTTCTTGTGACTTTAGATTTGATAATGAAAAAGAAATAGATTGTCATGAAGAAGAAACAGAGACCTTTGCATTGAGTGCGAATCCCCTTTATGATGAGCCTCTGGATACATTTATTGTTGTGAGTCATGACCTCCATTGGTGCAGGACTAACCCTCTATTTGATGATGATGCTGATTTACAAACTCTAAATAATGAATGTTCATCATCACCTGATTCATCCATGTGCAACAATGGGTGTGTGGATCACGATTTGTTTTCAATATCAGTAGATACTAGGGGTCTCATTTTTTCTAAGTATTTTGAATCTTTGGATCAGCTGGATGAGTGCCTGATGGTGTGTAGTAGCCAGATAGATGATGAAGGATGCCAAGAGCAGTATGATGTACTGCTTGAGGAATATAACATACATGTGTTGCCTAATGTTGAAGAATATTATGTGTATGGTTATATGTCTAATTTTGAAATCCAAAATGACAGAGGTAAAAATGATAGTGGCAAGTCTTCAAAAGTGGTGGAATGTCTAATTGAGCAGATGACATTATGGGCAGATTGTGCCATTCTTTTCAATTGGGATTGGGATTTTTCAGTGTGGAATCAGGCATTTGACAAGAAAAAATTATGGTTCTTCCTTTTTGGTTGCCCTAGGCTGCCAATATAATGTTTAAAAATAATGTCTTTGGTGATGCAGGTCAGTGCAGTATTTGACTCTGTGCCCAATGAATAAGGGACTGGTCTGCATCCTAGAGATCTGAGGTTCTTGCCATGCCTGCAAGAGGCATGTGTCCCTAGACAGAGCCACTGGTGGTGCCTGCATAAACATTCAAGTTTCAAACATTTAAATATGCAGGCTCCTTCCCAAAAAATCTAAAATTTTTGTGTCTTTCGGCCTCTCCAGTGCTAAAAATGCCAAAAATTAGATTGAGGAGGGTCAAAATATATAGTGGTGGGTCAGAAATCTCCATCGGCCCCTGAAAAATGTTAAAAACTGGGTCAAATGCATAGAAAATGCTTATCGGGTCACTGCTCCAAGACCCTAAATGTTTCTAAGTGTGGCTTGATGGGTCTAATTTTGCCAGCCAGGGGACTGCCAAGTTTAAGCCCTCGTTTAAATCTACACTTTTGCATCCCTGCGGAGTGTGCCACATGTCAGTAGTGGAGTGTAGCCCCTGAAAGTTTTAACTTAGCCGCGGAAGCTGCCACATGTCAGCTTCTGACAGAGTTCCGCTAAGGTTTCAACGCAGTTTCTAAAAGTTTTTGAGAGTGATGCAGAGGGCACCACGTGGAGGCACCCGAGAGACACAAGAAAAGTAAATCAGAGCCCCGCGGATAGTGCCACGTGTCAGACTCCGCCCATGTTTCAAAAAGTTTCTTCTAAGTTTCTAAGCTGTCACGGAAAGCACCATCTATCCCTTGTAATTGTTGTGGAAGCTGACAAGTGTCAGCTTCTGCATTTGTTTCTATTTGTTTCATAGTTTGGCACAGACATGGTGGGTCCCATTGAAGTTTCTAAGCTGTAGCAGATGATGCCAAGTGGCTGCCTCAGTAGGACTTTCAAAAGTGTTTCTCAGTTTCTTTGGTGGCTGTGGATCCTACCAAGTGTCAGCTTCCGCTTGAGGTTTCATGTGCCCCTTTATAAAGTTTCAATGATCGCGCAGAAGGTGCCAAGTGTCACCGGTGGGGGTAATTTCTTTTTGTTTCAGCGAGAGTGCGGAAGGTGCCATGTGTCCCTTAAGATTGCTACGGAGCGTGACAAGTGTCAGTTTCTACAGGCTAGTTTCCATTTTGTTTCAACAGTAAACGAAACATTGATGTGGGCCCCGGTGTATGTATCAAATGTGTCAGAAAGTGACACATGGCAGAGGGTCCTAGGGGTCTCTAATGTTTCAAGGATATCACGGATGCTGCCAAGTGTCACGATCCGCAAGGTTTCAAAAGTTTCTTTGTGTTTCAAGAAGTGCCCGCGGAAGGCACCACATGGTGGCTTCCGCAGGCTTGCCCCTATTTTCCTTTTGTGATGGCGAGCGGGGGGTTGTGGGCCTCATTTCTTTTTGTGTCTCTAGGTTTCAAGGCCGTGGGTTGTGACATGTGTCACCTGCGGAAGCCACTTTGGTATTGAGACACAATATGTTTCTAAGTGTTGCAGATGCTGCCAAGTGTCAGCATCAGCGAGAGTCCCAAAGTGTTTCAAATGTTTCTTAAGTGATCATCGGAGAGACTTGGTAGATCGGTAGGAGTCATGGCGATGGGCTTTGGGTGAAGGTTTATGGTTCGAGCGGGGCAAAGGTGCTTGACACTTAATTTACATGCGACCTTGCTTTTAAATTGATAAAGTGGTCTCTGTGGGATGCATGTGAGACTATTCTTCCTAAATATTTTGAATTTTCAATGAAATATGTTTTGGCAGGAAGGTGTTAAGGGCACAGTTCCTGCGTTGTCCGTTGGCTACAGGTAGGTGAGGTAGTAATGGCAGTTGTTGCAGGAATGTGGATGGATCTATGGTGTGATTTGAGATATCAATCCTAGGCGGTGGCACATGGCTCGAGGCCCCTTCCTGTCTTCTCCTCTACTGACTGCATTTATGTTTGAATGCCATTTTTTTGGTACTGTGTATCCGGCAAGATTTTTGGCCTCCCATGTAATTAATTTGCTATTTAAGCAGACTGTGTTACCCATTTTTAGGTTGTTGAAGGCCTAGGGCATTTTTTGTGTAAATAATGAAGAACAGGGCATGATCTTGGTTGTTTTATCCCATTTTGGAGTTTATGTGTTGCAGCATGTATGTATTTTGCACATATTTTTAGTTTTAGTGTTGATTTATATGAAAAATGCTTATTGCATGTGTCTATCTGCTTGTCTCCATTTGCTGCATGTTTTCCTTCTTTTGAATCTAGTTGCTAAGGGTTTCTCAGGTTCTAGGGTATGGTTTTCTATATCACATACATGATCTCTAACTTCCATTCAAGGAGTGGATTAAACTGTTTTAGGTCAATGTATGGAGAGGGTTGCATGTCAGGAGGGATATCCGTAAGTAGGGGTAGTTAGATACCCATTCTTGGGTGATGTTTGTAAGGAAAGCATCAATCCAACCCCCTGAAACTTGAGTGAAAGTTGCAAACCATCTATTGTATACGTCTAGTTGACTCCTTGCCCAGTGGATAGGCACCAGTTTGTTTCTGGGTCAGTAGTTATGAGCCAAAACCCCTTGTCTTGCATCCAGGACATTATGTCCACCCATCTCATCACTTCCACCTGTTAGTTGTAGGAGTAGGATTAGGAACCCCCTGCATACTCTCATACCCAACCAGACACATATGTCCAAGAATGTTGCCAACCTTGTGATCTATCATGCAGATCTTGGTCCATACATGAGAGTATTCTGCCTATTGTTGTCAAGTTAGATCTTTCTATCTTTGAGCTAGTCAAGGTTACATCTTGAGTTATAAGGATACCTCCCTTGGTGCGGCAGAACCAGAAGTGAAGGGGAGGTAGCTCACGCAACCTCCTGTAATCTGTTGGCCGAATCTGCCCATGCATTGGAACTGGTAAACCCTCTGCAGATTTGGTAACCAACAGTCTGAACTTTAGTCTTCTTTAGGATAAGGGCTATAAAAGTGTTGTTCATCAATCGTAGGAGTCTCCCTATCCTGAAGAAATCTTGCGTGGCTAGAAATACGTCATTACCAACAATCTCCCAAAAAATCTAAAAAAAACATGGGGAAACCCATCAAGGCCAAGGGCTTTGTAAGCCCCCATGGAGAACACAACCACTCTAAACTCCTCCAGGGTAATGGGTTTGGTCAACAAGTAGTTATCCTCCTCAGAGAGAATGTTAGGAATCACCTCTAGGAGAGGACTCATGTCCTCCTCCAGCACACTTGATTGTTGTTCTACCAGCAAAGTTTCAAAGTACTCCATCGCCATGTTGCCTATCTCTTCCTCCTCCACCAGTCTCCCTTTTTCATCTTTGAGTGCTCTGATGGGATTTATCTTCCTATGTCTTAATGTAGGTTGATGGAAAAAGGAGGTGTCCCTATCCCCTTCTCTAATCCATTGAACCCTGGATTTCTATTTCTAGTAGACCTCTTCTTCCTTAATAGTCTGGGTCCATTCCTTGGAGAGATTCTTCTCCATCAATTGCAAATCCTCATATATGTTTCCTTGATCAATTTTGTTTTGAACTTCTTTCAACTTTTCCATAATACTTTTCTTCCTACTCAAAAAATTTCCAAAAGTAAATTTATTCCAACCCTTCACCTTGTTTCTCACATTGGCCAATTTCTTAACCAGCCTGAACATAGCCAACTGTTGAACCGAGATCTTCCACCAACTCAACAAGAAATCTCTAAAATTAGGATGAAGGGCCCACATAATTTCAAATCTGAATGGAAAATGATCTTTATTACCATTCCCGGTCCAGTTAAGCAAGAGATGGCTATGGTCTGAACCAAGCCTGGGGAGAGTAGATAGATGCAGTCCATTCACAATAGTCCAGTAGGAAGAGATTAAGAATCTGTCCAGTTTAACCTATATCTGATTACTCCCTTGTCTTTTGTTTGACCAGGTGAAGGCCTGTCTTGACAGTTCCACATCCATAAGGCCTACATTTCCAAGAAAATCAATAAGATCCAACATGCTATCAGAATAGTTTGTTAACCCCCCATTTTTTTTCTGAAGGGAAAAGAGGGGAGTTAAGGTCTCCCACCACCATCCAATTGACACTTCTATTTTTCCTAATTTTTTCCACCAGAGTCTCCCAAACTTCCTTTCGACTACTAGAAGTATTGGGGGCATAAACATTAATTAGTGTCCACCATTCAAGAGGAGAGTGAAATTAGACCTTCAAATGATTCTTAGAGCAAGATTTGAGGTTGCCAGTAATATCTTGCCTCCAAAGAGAAGAAATGCCTCCTAAGGCTCTAGTAGCCTCACTTATAACATACTTTGCATTGGGCCAAATAAATTTAAGGGCAGACTTCAAGCTTTCCTCAATCATTTTTATTTCCTGCAAAAGAAGGATATCAACTTTATTATCAAAAATATAGTTA